>CM037589.1:25527500-28127500 GCA_021018995.1 Chloranthus sessilifolius
TAAGTTTCCTTTCTCTTTGGAAAATCCTATTACCTGCTTTAGCAAGTTCCACTTCTTTTTGCCCCAAAAAATAAATTTGTGCTGGAACTATCAGCTTATCCTCCCTTTAAAAGATAAAAGTCATACTTAGAATGTTTGCTTATGAAATAGCAGCTGATTACATAGATGAGTATGTGAGGATTGGATAATCTATTACTATTGAATCTTAGGAACATTTTGTTATAACAGTAGTTACAATTTTTCAGACACGTACTTAAGATCACTAAATAATAATGGCATCGCTAAATTACTAGAAGTTGGCGAACAACATTACTTTTCAGGGATGCTAGGTAGCATTGGTTACATGTAATGGAAATGAAAGAATTGCTCAGCTAGGTGAAAGGGACAATGTTTTGGTCATTCCCGAGAACCAATGATGATTTTGAAAACAGTGACTTCGTATGATCTATGGATATGACATGCCTTTTTTACCTTTCCAATTTGCACAATGACATCAACGTTTTAAAACGATCTCGTGTTTTTTGTATATATGGAAGCAGTAATTTCATACAATCCTGCTTTTCATGATCAATCGTAACCTTTCACAATCAATCGTGACTCTAATTTCATGCAATCCTACTTTTCACGATCAATCCTAACTCTAATTTCATGCAATCCTGATTTTTCACGATCATTCTTGACCTCTCACGAGACTTCTTTTATCATGTCACGATCAATCATGATTCATGATTGTAAGGGCCTTATTCTCTGAAAACTTTATATTTTATTTATTTATTGTCACGACCAATCGTTGACTCATCTTTTCTCTTTTGAGTCAAAGTATCTCCTTAGCTTTCGATAAGCTCAAACTCTAAATCACTCTGGTACTGTAAGACCTCATCCTCAAATGTTATTTTAAGTGTTTATGGACAGATTTTTCATTAAAGATCAGTACTCCTATGAAAAGACACATCTTTTGAATATTCTTATTTTCGTATGAGTTATCAATCAATATTATTAAAAAAAAATGGGACTCATGTTTATAAAGAATGTTATCATCAAACTTAGGATTAGATGTCTTGCAAGCTCAAGTCATAAAATTAACGACCCGATATTGTAATTTTTTCGCATGAAATTTCAGGTCGTTATAGAAACCCTCCGATTGTCTAATACAAAAAAACTCAAAAACAACGTAGAAAGTTTAACTTTGTGATTGTCTCAAAAATAAATAAAAGATCCTAAGGCAAACTATTAAATCTAGTCACAACCAGTTAGACCGTAGACCAAACTATTCATCTTTGAAACTTTTCAATGATTTTCATTTGTCGGATATGAGTTCTTTTTTGACTTTCGACAATCCACTTGTATCCATCAACATAATTTTATCCTCCTCGGCACAAATTTTACTTTGTTCAATTTCAAGTCTTGCTTCTTCTCAAGCATCCGCTCTTCGCAAAAGTTTCAGTTTTTCCCTACTTGTAATCTCCGATTTTTCATTCATCTGCATTAGTAACCGCATAAAACTTTCTTCATCAACACCATATGTGCCATTTCGTTTAGTCAATCGTGCTTTTGCAACCTTCCTCCCCATAGGTCTCTCCAATTCTACAAAGTTACAAGTGGAGATATTGCCCTCCCCTAGATTGACCGGAGGTTGTGCAGACTCCGAAGAAAGTGTTATAACCGATTTCCTACCCGAATTTTCCCTCTTCCAACCACTTTGGACATCCCTTCAAAAGAGTCCAACAGTGTTCAAACTTAAAAGATGTTTTATTCTCTGCCTTATATAACTCTTTTGCTTGAGCAATCTGTGCAATTAAAAAGTAGAAAGTAAATACACAAAATAACTTTTACAAGTTATGCAAATTTATATACACAAAACTTAAAACTCAACCTAAGAGTCAATAGAAATTTACCTTGTCTGCTTGAGTCAATCCACTTTGACGCACAGACTCAATTTGAGCCAAACATCCACAAAACTTATTGACTGTCTTCTGAATAGTTTGCCAACGATTACATAGTGATACTTGATTCCGTGAAGTATAAAGGCCTTATTGGCATGATAGTTAGAATAAATTATAGATCAATATGCACTCTTTCATTGCTCAACTTTTCGTATTATGCTTGTAGAAGTACTTACCCACGCATCTACCAAGAGTATATCTTCTTCCGAGCTGAAATTTTCAATCTATGTTTTCTTTGTGCTAAGTTGTTCAACTCGAGGGTCAGATAGACCATCGCTTCGGTATGGAGATCCCATTGATTCATTGTCAGCATAGGACCTCTCGTTTAAGAGATTTGTGTGTTCTCTTCCATTTGCGATTCCATTCAACAAGTGATCTAATGTAAAAAAATATTGAAATTTAATAGCTGCAAAATTTTATTATCTTTCAACACATTTCCAATCATTGAAATAAAGATATTAAACAATATATAAATTCATATCACATTATATATAACTTGAATGCAGTGGTTACTAATTCAACTTGAGTAGTAAAAGATGATAGTAGAACCTTTCTACTTCAACACAATTGGACCCGTGAATGCCTTTTAATATAAAAAATTTCAAAACTCATTACACAAGGATTGTCATCCAAACAGATTGATGAAAGGGCCAAATAAATTATTTCCAACCCAACAAAGAATATTTTTCACTCCAATCTCCATCAATTTACACTCCCAACCCAACAAAGATTAACAAAGAGCACTATAATCACATATGCCCGATCTTATTCCAGACCTAGAGAAACAGAAGAGAGAGAAAGAGAGTTATCTTTAAAATAAAAATATTCTTTTAATGTTTGGCTCTTGCTACAGTAATAACTAAATTTGGCTTATTACTATCAAGCATATCTATTTTAGCATTTTGGATATCAAGCCTATCGGAAAGTATTTTTCGGATCATTAAAATAGCAATTGCTATTGGTTTAGTGCTCCTGCTGGACATGCTCTTGTGAGTACTCAAAAAAAATTAAACCATTTGTAAACATTGGTTGAAGTGTTATCATCTCACTTGATACTTTATACTCGGCCTTAGCAGCCCCTCTAAAAGGCCAGCATTTCTTCTTATAACCCTCAAGGCAGGTAAAGCGTAAGCAAACTATGCCTAAGCGGTCACCCTCCCTAAGTTGGGTCTAGACAGCAAAGCTGAGGTCTAGCCGCATCAGTCGACAACATAATGCAAGGTTGTCAAATTGTGCAGGGCCACCTAGTTCATCCACTAAAATGTCCAGGTGGCAAACCAACATGCAGATGTATATTTCCTTATTTTCACATTTATCAATGTTCATGGTTGTTGCGTTCATGAATTTACACAAATATCTGAAAATGATTTTTAGGTGCATAGGTTTTCGAGTAGACAAATTTTTTGGCACTTTCCTATACAAAAACTTTGATATATATAGATTGTGCAAATTAATACTTGGATTTTTGGTATATCGACAAATTTTAAACATTGATTTTTGGATGCACATATTTAAATTTATGGACAAATGTTTGCACTTTTTTTTACAAGAACTTCGATATATACAAATTGTGTAAATTAATACATGGATTTTGGGTATGTCAACAAATTTTGAACATCGATTTTTGGATGCACATATTTTAATTTATGCACAATTAATTGCCCATGAATTTTTTTATCCCATAGATTTTGTATCCAAAGATATTTAGGCTCACTTTTTTATGCACTTTCGTGTACACGGATTTTAAGAAGCTCTAATTCTATTAGTAAAAATCTTTAAAACATTGGGAATGAGTTAACCACAAAATTGCAAACCACATGAAGTTTCCAAAAAAGTTTATTCTGCATAATAAACATGACAAGAATATTAGCGATAATTTTTTTTTTTGATAAGTAAGCTGGGCTCGAACCTGCAACCTTGAGTTTAATATTAGGGTCAAATATCGGTTTTTTTAATTCAGACAAATTTAGTGGCATGATATCATGATAGTTTGCATTGATTCTTAAAGCTTTCTTTAAGGCTACATTCATCAATATACATATAATGCAATTATTTATTGATTAGTAAATCCCAAATAATTAATGTCAGAATTCTATCAAGATTCATTGGCTTAGAAAAATCGCCCATAAATTTATAGGGCTCAGCCAAACATAAAATGATCGATCACAGAATAATAAAGCATAGTAAACTCACTTCAATAACATAACGGTGTCAACCACTTAATCTTTCCAAAAGTGAGAGATTGTGGCTCATAAAGTTTATTCATAGCAGAGACTTCGAACCAAATAAGATTTGGACAATTGTACTCGTGGTATACCTTAAAGATTATAACTAGGTTGAGACCGAACATGTGTCAAAAGTTGGGTCAAAATTTAAGTTCCGGACAAAACCGAAATTTATCAGTATCGGAGCAAACCGGCTTGATACATTCATATGTATTGTACAATACGTATCGGTTTCGGAGCAGACTGGGTCAATACATTCATACGTATCACCCGATATGTACTGGTTACGATATATTGAATGTATCGACCCATATATTCTGGTATGTATCGAGCTTACGAAGGAGTAAGGAAAGTACCTTCTTAAGGTACTTGTACCTTGATTCTTAAATTGACCTAATATTGACCTAATATAGTAATTTTTAATTACCAAAAAAAAAGCTTTATATTTAAATAATTAATAAAAATAAATAAATTAAAAAAAAATCACTTTAACAATATGATAGACATAATTTTAATATTTTCGAATATCTCTAATCAAGCTAGCGCTTAGTCCTTGTAAAACCATTGAAGCACAGAATGGGGTGAAGATCACAAGGCAGTTCGAATAAGAACACTCTTTTTTCATTCAAACTAAATGTTTTGTTGGATTCATCAATCAAAGAAATTGTTCCTCCGAAAAGAGCCCATCAAGGAATTTCATTATAGAAGTCAGGAAAAAAGATTGGGAAAATACATAGTAATGATTGAAGAGGCGTATAAGTTTACTGGTATCCCCTCTTCCACTCCTTACCTTACCCGAGCTGTCAAGGGCTATCGTCATAACTGCAGGCTCACATGTCGTTCTCTTTGCCGTTGTTTCAGAAATTTGGTTTTTAAGGACTGAACTAAATGGAGTAAAACTATTGAAGCACAAAATTAGTTGAAGATCACGAGGCAATTCGAATAAGGATAAGCTATAGCTTAGTTCGGATAAAACTACTGAAACACAGCATTGGTTGAAGATAATGAGGCAATTCGAATAAGAACACTTTTTTCCTTCAAACCAAATGTTTGTTGGATCCGTCAATCAAAAAGATCGTTCCTTCAGGAGGTGCATGTGAAGGAATTTCATTATAATAGTCAAGAAAAAAATTTGGGAAAATACATAGTAATGATTAAGTATAGGTTTACAGGTATCCCCTCTTCCACTACTTATCTTACCCCAGCTGTCAAGGACTATTGTCATAACTGCAGGCTAACATGTTCTCTTCGCTGTTGTTTTAGAATTTGGTTTCTAAGGACTGAACCATATACAGTATCTCTAGAGCCATTCCTATTTTAGCCTAATACCATTCCTAGGATTCAAAATCGTCCAAATTTTGAAAACCTGTACGCATAAAATCAAGAAGCCGCTAAGGTCAATGACCAGTGGGCTTCCAATACTTTAATCTATTAAATTCAATGACGTGGTAATAGTAGAAGGATCAAAATTCTGTCATGAGACAGCATTGTCTGACCATAGCTTTTATATTCGAACATAAACTATCAAGTTCACTTCATAAGCACTAAACTTTGGGCATTTTTCATGGGTAAGGTGAAAAACAGGTAAAGAGAATGCATAATGTAAAACACAATTGTTATGACGGCAAAACTACTCTCGTTGGGTCAGCATTACCATTATGTTTAAGGACCATCGGCTTCCAAGATTTGATTCTCTGTTAAAGTCAATAACATGTAGTAGGACTAGAACACTCTGAAACTGTGTACTTTGGGTCTAGCTTTTATAATTACACTAGATTTTATGCTACCAAGTGATTCGAAATCGGTAGTGAGTAGGCTTCGAATTGTGAACATTGGACTAGAACCAGATAACATGGTCACATAACAGAGTTTTGTTTCTAGCCTGACCTCCTTATCATTGAATTTAATAGGGAATCAAATGTGGAAAGCCCGCTGGTCACTGACCTTAAGGAGTATGCCAATCTCAAAATGAGTGGTTTTGCTAGGATAAAATTATTTTTTTTCATTATCGTTTATTCCTTATCGGTCTTCACTGTATCTGTGAAGCGTAATACTTGTTTAGTGACTTAGAAGGTACAGGAGATATTTTATGTTACTCAATCCCTGCCACATTCAAGGATGAGTAGGTAAGATTTGAATCAAATCTCTGTCATGAGATCGTGTTATCTAGGTCTCACTTTTATACCTAGTATATATGTGATGGATATCAGTATTGCACCCAATATGAAGGGAACTCACTAGGTAACATAAACATTAAGAGCACCTTGCATTGCTAAAACTAGTTGCATCTCTCATGAATTAAATGAAATGCAGATAAAAAGCATAAAGTACAGTGTAAAACACAAGCATTATGCTTACAAAACTGCTTGCTTTTAGATCTGCATCAAGTCCTGTATATCTTTCACAGCTTGGCTGACAGCATGGAGGGTCATTTTCATTACCTGCCCACAAGAAGAAATTTAAAACAAGCACTCACAAAAACTTAGGAAACTAATAATAACGCAAAAACATGCATATGTGCCTCTCGTAACATGTGCTGACGTACATCAGCTCTAAACAGCCAAGATTTAACTACTTGGAATTCTGACTAGTGTTGTCAAGGCATCGCCATGGCGCTATGACGCCATGGCTCGCCATATGTGCCCTAATGACGGGGGGTCATCAAATGGAGCCGCCATATTCGCCATATTAAAAATATATAATTATAATTTTATTTTTTATTTTTTTTTAGAGATAACTTTTAATTTTAACTTTATAAGTTATAATACTTTTAATTATAACTTTATAAGTTATTATATTATAATACTTGAGGGACATACTTGTAAAATGGGCCATTTTACCCCTTTATATACTACAAACCCTCGACATTTCATTTCTAGAGGACGAGATAGCTAAAGGAAGAAAGACGAAGACCGGTAAACCCTAAAATCTGTTTTCTTTTTTTTTTGCCTTAAAATTTACCTAAAATTTGTTTTTTTTTTCCCTACTTTAGTACCCACAGATGCCCTAACATTAGCCCTGAAATCTTTTTTTTTTTTCGACACAACTGCCTTATAAAATCAAATTTTAAGCCACAAGTGCTTTAAAATCTGATTTTTTTATTTTTTTCCACTTTATATTAGTCACAGGTGCCGTATATATATATATATATATATATATATATATATATATATATATATATATATATTATTTTTTTTTATTTTTTTGCCATAGTTGCCTTATAATATATATATTTGCTCTCTATTTATTGATATTTGCCTATGCCTGATTAATTAGTTGATTCTTTTTCTTCCTCTAAAAAAAATATATGTATTAAAAAATAGTAAAAAATTAAAAAAAATAATATTAATGATTAATAAATAATAAAAAAATTATTAATATTTTAAAAAATATATTATAAATGGCCTCGCCATGGCCTGGCAAGCCTCTTCGCTATGACCTCGCCACAACGCCTTAGCTACCTTGATTCTGACGCACCAGTAGAGTACTCCAGAGCATAACAGTTATACTTCATGCACTATTTATACTAGCACACATCGGTTTTCCATGCACGTGTCAATAGATAGAAAGAGATGTTCTACATCATGCAGAAAGATGACTTTACCTCCAATTTGTCTTCCTTCGCCCTATGATTCTTGGGAAGTTGGCGGAACTCCTCAGTCAAACGAATACATTCATGGACATTTTCAGGTGAGACAAAGTCAAGTGCAACCTTTGTACATGACTGTATAAGAAGGAAGTAGCAAACGAACAATCAGATTATAGAACACTATTTTTATTTGAATTACATAGTCACCAAATTGGGGTTTGGCAATAATTCGCAAAGTTAAAATTCGAAAATTTCCAGAAAAATTCGGCAAGTTCGGGAAATATTTGGGGAAAATTGGAGAGAGAAAATAAAAAAATAACAAATAAATAAAATTCAAAAGTGTAAGAAAATTCAAAAATATAAAAAATCACAATTTATTGAAAAAATTGCAAACTATTCATGAATTATTCGCGATTTTTTGAAAAATTCGCAATAACAGGACTAGATTGATCAAAGTTCACGTGAACAGCAGGTCCTTTTGCATTGCACGAATAGCAAGCTCAGATCTTTATTAGAATTTTCTAATAAAACATCATCCAACAAATAATTAGATGGCAGTCTATGTATTAGTGTTCTCATGATTCGAGTAGTGCCAGAGTGTGCAGTGGTAAATGATATTCCATAAAATTAGATATTATAATAAGCCGGCCGAAAAAAAATTAAATTGCAGAATTTGAATACCTTAAGGTTTCTCACTTGATGAGGACATCCAACAGGAATAAATACTGCCTCTCCAAGCCTTTGCTCAAACGTCCATGGTTCAACTCCTACAGAACCACCTCAAGGATCCGACAACTACTCTCTAGTTTTGAAAAAAAATCTCTAACTAAGCCAATAACAAAACCTATACTAAAGAGTACTTACCAAACTCCTCCTTGAGCTTCCGTTTGTGATCCAAAGTTAAGTAGAAGGATTGATCATGTATAGGATGGGCAACCTGATCATATGATCAAACACATACAGCACACAATCATGGACTCCTATCAACATAAATAAAGTACATATAATCCTAACTTACGTGTAATCAGTGGTTACCTGCTCAACTGGAGAACAATACACGTGCCTAAATTCTTTGGAGTGCCTTCTGAGGTAAGCCTGTAGCTTACGAACATCTTGTCTTCGGAAAATATCCCAAAGAGCACCTCCAGTTTCCTTATTTCCTTCTGATGATGGTGTACCAGGGAATCCATTTTCCCCCATGTCTTCATCAAGCACAACGCCATGTGCTTCACTGAGTTTAGGTTTGGTGGCAGATGAACCACTATCCTCACCTTCTTGTCGTTCATCGTTGAATTCTTCACTGCTTTCAGTCGTGGCAGGAGGACTGGTCCCGACCTTATTTTGTAATTCATTTCCAGAAAATTTGTCTCGTATTGCATCTCTGATATCACAGATACCAGCATTTCTCTCATTCCAAGTTCCAAATCCACGAGATGAGAACATTTCTACTTGGGAAGCATGAGACGCTAACTCTCCATTAGTGATGACATGAGATTTAATATTATCGGGCCCCACTTCCATGGATTTCTCAACATGTAGTTTTGGGTGCTTTTTCTCATCAACATATTCCGGATTGATTTCAATTGTACAAAGACGTTCCCTCTCATCTTGAGCTACGTGCCTTTTCTTCAATATTTTTACTTTGGAAAGCTGTCGGCTAGTAAGGCGCACTTCTGTTGTGTGAGTCAAAACATTCACCTGGGGCGAGAAAGAAGGTAGCAAAAATACTAATCGCAACCACAATTGAGTAGAATTGCAGATTAATTAACAGATAATTATATATAGCAGTCAAACTATATGGCTATAATCCTGAGCCAAGAATTAGAGAATTATTTCTGCAGTAAGAAACCTATTCAAAACCAGGTCTAATCAAAGAATTTCCAAATTAAAGAAATTGACATTCTTAATAAACTTTCTATTTTCTCAAAAAAGTGGTGCAATAGGGGTCAATAAGCTCAAAGGATTTTTTTTATTCTCGACAGTCAACATTTCCTTGAATAGAAGAGGAAATCCAAAATATCACAAATTCAGAATGTCAGATGAGTATTAGACTTGGTTACATAAAGAAAACTAAAGTTTTGCCATCTGAACTCATTTAAATAGAAAAACTGAAGACAGCATAAATGATGCATCCAAAGGAACAGGTTACGGAATCTAATTCTGCCAAGCAAGCCCAGTGTGAGGGTTCAAGTTTGAATCTAAACATCACAACGCACGTATTCATGTAAATACCACAAAAATTATCAAATAGAAAATAAAGAACAATAAAAATTTATTAATATCTCAAGAAACGTAGATGAGCATACCGCATCTGCCATATCACAATGAAGTTTAGTTACAGAGTCACCCCTGCCAAGCTCTTCAGCAATCCCATAAGCAATATATGTCTTTGGCCCCAGGTCCGCCTGCAGGATTTCCTTTGGCAGCTTGACAGCAAGATTTAGAAGTCCAGACTTGGGATCTGTATATTCCTGAAATGGCAAAGCATTGATGAATTCATCACCATGCCGTGGTAGGAGTTCCTCAAAACGATCAGATGGAGGCCAGTCCTTCAGTTTGAGCATCTCAGGCCATTGATTTTCATATGTTCTCCCCTCTTTATATCCTCTGAAAAATTGGCGTGTATTAATCTCAACCTACATTATTAATTCAATCAGTGGCAGATACAACTTTCAGCATGGGACACTGATTTGTGTCTAAACAAAAACATAAAAACAAAAGTAATAATTAAGAAGTTAGAATCTCGAAATAAATAAGCAAGGATAAGAGCATAAATAACAATTCAAAGCAAGCATATATCAGAACATAGATCACGAAAAATGTGATGACCGACCAAAATAATCTGAAATGGTCAATGTACCAATAAAAATAGACTCCAAATAAGAAACATAAGCCATAGCACAGGATGAAGAGGTTAAATTCTTCATTGCATGCTACCCTGGAGACAACAGTTGCAACAAATATAAATCTAACAATCAAACATTGCACTCCTAGGTGAACCAAATGAAAGGTAAAAGTGAAAATGTTTACGTTAGGAATTATTGTGACTTGTCCCCTTCGTCTTTAGCCGCATTCTGCTAAGGGCTGGAATGAGGTGAGTGGGCCCGAACGCCAGCTATAGTCTTGGGTCATCAATCTTGTACACTGTGGCACACCCAATTACCAATTGGGAAGTTTAAGTGGCAGGCCAACATGTAGATGACACTCATCCTGAAATTATTCTTATCAGATGTTTTGGACCATCCAATCATGGGTATTTTTCAATCAATGTGGGAGATGTTTGAATCATCCAATCATAGCATTTTTTTAATCAACATGGAGCATTCCCCATGTGCTGTTTAGTCGTCCATTTGAAGGATCTTGATAGCTCTTTATCAGACAGCAGATATCCTTCAATTAAGTGGATCCAATCTAGACAATGGCTGAGTATACCACATGTACAACACTGATCAAGAAGTGTGCCACACAACTTAGCGTTGATGACATGCACCACAGTGCATGGGCATTTGATATCAACTCATCTGTGAGATATATCTATACTGTGTGTTCCAAAGAAGCTATTTCTAGAAGAAACATTCAGGGTAAATTTGTCCAAGGTTTCAAAAGTCTTTGTTGGAGGCCTTGTCTCCACCGAAACTGATCTGTAACACGAATACAGAGTCGACTCAGCTAATTCACTGCACTAAAACGACTGAATCGAGCAGGGATTGCAACCTAACTGGTATGAGTGCTCGTCGCTAGGGCTCTCAATGGGCCGGGCGGGCAGGATTTGGGCCCGCACCCGGTCCAGAAAAGGCGGTATATTATACGAACACAACCTGGCCCAGTACTCAGGCCAGGCTAAGAGATGTGGTGCCCCAGATTGATCCGGGCCGGGCTTGGTTTAAATGTTTCAACACCCGGCCCGGATAAAAAAATAAAGAATTATATATATATAATGCCCTGAGATTAAACCATTAAACGGTTTAAAATCAACGGCATTTAAGTAAAAATGCACTTGCAATCCCAATCGGTACTAGCTTCATAAATAAAAACCCTAAAATTGGGTTTTCATTTTATTGCAATATCTACCATCTCAAGTCCCAAGTCTAAGCAAGCAAGTCTCGCACTCCCTCAAATTCTCTCTCATTGAAAATTGATTTGAAATTCTTTTTTACCAAATTTTATTTATTAAAAAAAATGCCAAAAAAAAAACGGGAAAAAACCCAAGCCCGTCCCGGCCCGCTATGGGCAGGGCGTGGGCTGAGTAGATCATAGCCCGGGTTAGGGCCGGCTAAAAAAATTGGGAACCTGGCCCATTGAGAGAGACTCCGCTAGGTTCCTTTAAATATTGGAGGTGTTTGACTTAACCTTGCATGACTGCCCATTATCAATTAGGCATATTAGGGTTAAACGAATTCATGGTTTTAATGACTCTGCAGATGCCCTGGGGCAACTCAGTTTTGGTAGCAGCCAAAACAGTTTGAATTAAATCAAAGAGGCAGAAGCTCAAGCTTTACCAGTTGAAAACAGGAATGTCTAGTTTCTTAAAGGGGCCCGCATGTAGTGGGCTCCTTTCCCCTTCTGTATCTCCATTATATTTTCATTAAGAAAATGGTTAATTATCAGAGAAATTTATTGTCCGAGAAATGGGTTTCGCCGAATATTGTAGAGATCATATACAAAAGAAAATCTGGTAGTCAGATATTAGAATGCTATCTAAAACACTCTGTAATAGAACTAACCTCACAGCAAACCAGGCAATCAATGGCCTTCACTCCAGACAGCTTGGATCCAGTATTATAATTCATCTTTTCGCGTAATGCACGCCACATAACTGTTGGTTCCCAGCTCAAACCAGATGTACGTTCAAGAACATCACGAATAATTACAGGCTCACCCTTAGTCCAATGATACCGGAAGTGCTCAAGGTCTTCATCTTTGACATTTCTGGAACTTGGACTATATAAGTAGTTATCATCTGAACCTTCTCTAGAGGCTGTTCTACGTGAGTTCCAAGGGCTAAAGCAGCTGCATTTGGCAGTAGAAGCATCAAACCCTTGTAGGAATCTGCAAGTGCTCATTATTTCTTCCGCTTTTCCTTCCAAATTTGAAACCCAATTTTCTGAGAAGATACGTTTCAGCTCCAAAAGCTGACCACCACAGCCACCCATTTCCTTTGGAGGACAAGGAATACCACCATTACGATCAGCTTTCCACTCAGTAAATGACTCGAGTGGATTCGTGGATTTCATCTCAATATGAAGGTCTGCAACTCCATTATTATAGATAGCATCTGGAAGAGGATCTCCACCATGCGCATAAGCTTTCCCTCTGTTGGGATAGTTCATAACCACTTCCTCACCCCCACTTTGGAGATAGCCCTTGCGAATCTCTTGGCAACAACTTAGGCAGAGTTCATAGGAACAATTTGGGCAGCTTCTATGTAGATCAACAATTGAAGTTTTACAGTTGTTACTGATAGAAAACCAAGTTCCAAGATTAAATTTCATAATAGATTTCTTTTTGTGAGAACAAAGCAATTTAGAGAAAAGAAGTGTGATGCAAAAAGGAGAAATAGGTTGAGAAATCCATTGTACAAGAGATAATAATTCTATGATATTAACCAATTCTATAACAGATTAAGCAGATAAGAAGGGGAAAAGTCCATTAGTCAAGTACTTCGTGAAATAATAAAGAGGCACCTATCAGTACATACGCTTTTGTGAAATAATAAAGAGGGACCTACCAGTACATACGCTCAACATTGGAAAAAATCGCCTGTTGCAATTTTATTTCATAAGGCAATAACCCTGTTCAAATCATAGACCTGGTTAATGAAAACAACTTACTAAAACAAAACACAATATCCAAAATTGGAAGTTTGGCACCTTGGATCTTAGCCTCAATCTCCATTTCCTTAGCTTGTTGTAGACATGTTTGTTTCAGAAAAGGAAGAAGAAAATGTAGTAGATATTGAGCATGCTGAATTTTTTCGACTTTAGTCGCCTCCCTCCTCGAGCTCTGGCAGAGAACCATGAAAGAATGTAAGAAACAGCTGCTTATCATGGTAGGAACTTTATTGTTTTCTTTAATAGGATTTCCAGTTTAACAAGGGAGTAGGCATGTGATCTCAACTACTTTAAGAATTTAAAAATGTTTTCATTGAGCACACTAAAATCAGACCTTGAATTTGATGCCTGTCCCCAAGCATGACTTGCAATTGCAGTTCCCGCGGCAGACCGGGCAAGCCTCTGTAATTACAACTGCCGACAACTGGGGATACCTATTTTTGTGATCCAACAGGAAAGTAATAAAACCATTGAGCAAAAAGAAACTATTATGTGATCTAAATTACAAATTTTTCCATCATTGTCATAGCTAAACTAACAGAAACAGAATCACAATGGTAACAGAATCAAAATACCACACCATCATTCTATATTCTTTCCACAATGGTATTAGAGCCAGATTGTTGAACATAGATAGATGGGGACAAGGACAGAAAAGAAAAGGGGATAAAGGCGGGTAATGCTGTGGGAGGATTGAAGAGAGTTCTTAGAATCTCAGGATATGTATATATATATATATATATATATATATATATATATATATATATATATATATATATATATATATATATATATATATATATATATATATATAAAGCTGCACTCGAGTCGAGCAAGCTGGGTGACACGTGCACATGCACAAGTTCAATCAATGATCATTAAAAAAGTAATTAAAAAAATGTCATCTACACTGTTGATTTTGTCATCAAAGGTGAAAATTTTGAATTGTGAAATATTTAGATGAAAAACTCATATCTTTGACCTGTGAAATGAAAGGCCATGTTCAAAAAAATAAAATAAAATAATGTAAATACAGTAAAAACCTAGAGGGATTGGTGAATCGTAAGAGGATTCTCTCCCTCCCTCCTTATCCATATATATAATCCATCGAGTTATAAAAAGCAGTCACCCAAAAACATATATATATATATATATATATACACACACACACACACACACACACTTAAGGCATGAGTGGATCATGTGACATTTAAATCCGATGACTTTTGAATCCAAAGAAAAATTTGTCTAGAGAGTAGAGACTAATACGTATGTGGACTATTTTGCCTATTGTTGAGGTGACATCTAAAACTTCCCCGCGACTAATCTAACTAATGGAGTAGTTGTGGAGACCAGGAGGTGAAGGTTGTGGTAACATGATTTAAAATACTAGTTTTCTGGTACTTATTGTCCAGCTCCAAAACCAGTACATATCGTCTGATACATACCAGTTCTGGACGATATACTACCAATATACATAATGCACCGGTACGATACATTGAAAGTATCATACTCTGAAACCAGTACGTATCAGTTTCGGACGAAATTTTGAACCATGTGTGATAATGATGGAGGTGGTGGTGGTGTGTAGTGTGGTGGTGGTAATCGTGGTGGAGATATTGGTGATGTGGTGGTAGTGGTGGAGATGTGGTAGTAGTGGTGGTGAAGACGTGGTAGTGGTCGTGGTGGTGAAGGTGCTGGTGTGGTACTTTTGGTGGCAGTGGTAGGTTGGAGAAGAAATTGTCAAGGATGATGCAACAGTGGTGGTAGTCATGGTGGATAGGTTGTGGTGGCAATGGTGGTGGAGAGGTGTTGATGACTTGATGGTATTGGTGGTAATAGTTGTGGTGGAGTAGGCGGTGGTTATGTGGTGGTGGCGGTGGTTATGTGGTGGGAGTCGTGGTAGTGATCATGACGGTGGTTGCGAAGATGGTGGCGGTGTGGTAGTAGTAATGGTGGAGGAGGTGGTGACAAGGGCAGTTGTAGGGGAAAAGTCAGGGATGGGAGAGAGGTGGTGATGTTTTCATGGTAGTGGCGGTGGTGGGTGGTGTGATGATAGTAGTTGTGGTAGAGAAGGTGGTGTTAGTTTCATGGTGGTGCTAATCGTGGTGGAGAAGGTGGTGATGGTAGTGATAAGTGTAGTGGTACTAGTGGTCATGGTGGAGGTGGCAGTCATGGTGTTGCAGTGGTGGTAGTCTCGGTGGGGAAGGTTTTGGTGATGACCAAGGATAAATATCACAATTTTCCAATACATATCTGTCAAGCCCAAAACCAATGTGTTAGTTTTGGACGATACATTGGTATGTACCGACCGATACATACCAATATATATGGGGAGATGTATTAACCCGGTGACCTTCGAAATTGATACTTATCGGACCACGTATCGGAATCGTCCGAAATTATGACATGGGGATGGTAGAGAGGTGGTGGTGGTGGCAGCATGGTAGTGGGCATGATGCAGGAGGTGATGATGGCGGCGTGGACGATACATTGGTATGTACCAACCGATACATACCAATACATATGGAGAGATGTATTAACCCGGTGACCTTCGAAATTGATACTTATCGGACCACGTATCGGAATCATCCGAAATTATGACATGGGGATGGTGGAGAGGTGGTGGTGGTGGCGGCATGGTAGTGGGCATGATGCAGGAGGTGATGATGGCGGCGTGGACGATACATTGGTATGTACCAACCGATACATACCAATATATATGGAGAGATGTATTAACTCGATGACCTTCGAAATTGATACTTATCGGACCACATATCAGAATCGTCCGAAATTATGACATGGGGATGGTGGAGAGGTGTGGTGGTGGCGGCATGGTAGTGGGCATGATGCAGGAGGTGATGATGGCAGCGGCATGGTAGTGGTCATGATGCAGGAGGTGGTGGTAGTGTTGGTCGTAGTGGAGAAATCAATGGGGGTGATGGGAGTGGTTGTAGTGGAGGTTTTGGTGGTGTGTGCTGGTGGTGGATGTGATAGAGACTCGTCTTTAATTTTTATCAGTCTAATTCAACATGTTGTGGTGAAATTAAGATGTCTGTAATTTGGGTAAAATACTTTTGAGTCCGTAGAAATCTAAGTCTCTCTCCCTATTAATTTCTCAAACACACTATATTAAAAAAAATATGAATAAAGAAAGGGCACCTTTATTTGCACTATTGAATCTTGAAAAGCATCTACATACACACATGCAAGTAAAAATAAAATACAACCCAATGGATTAAGGGGGGCGCTCACAAAACTATAAAAGGGGGGGGGGGGGGGGGGGCGGGCAAAACCTTCTTCTTCCTCACTCCGACGAGTCATACCACCTACGAAAGCCACTCGATTGAAAGCCACGGGACTCTCTTAAAACCCACCTAAAATCCAATCTAACTGTGACGACTCAAACCCGCATGCCACAATATTATCCGGTTCTAAGCTTAGGTCCCCACCCCGGTTTTGTTTCTGGCATGGGCTTAAGTCTCCACCCAAAACGTGTCATGACATGTAGCGTCCGCAATCACATATAGCCCAGAGTCAGGACTTTTTCCTATCCGATGAGGGACTATTACAATTCCCCTACCTTATAAAAGAGTCGTCCTAGGCTCTAATACCATTCTGTGATGACCCAGATCCACATGCCACAATATTATCCGGTTTTGGGCTTAGGTCCCCGCCCCAGTTTTGTTTCTGGCATGGGCTTAAGTCCCCACCCAAAACATGTCATGACATGTAGCGTCCGCAATCACATATAGCCCAAGGTCGGGATTTTCCTATCCAATGGGAGACTATTACACTAACGCACCTTAAAAACCCTCGTGAAACCCACCTAAAACCCTCTTCAAACCCACCTATAACTCTCTTGAAACGCACCTGAAATCTACTCTTGAAACCCACCTGAAAGCTACCTTTGAGCCCTATTGAAACCCTTTTGAAATCTATTTAAACTCACCTCAAATCCTCTTGAAATCCTCTTAAAATCAAAAGTCTATTACAGATGTCATTATCGTTGGGACTTGTCGACGCTAAGGAAGAAAAAGTGGTCCTTGCAACTTACCGAGAGTTAAAGAAGAAGAAGAGGTAGCGACATGCTGGAGCTAAGAAGAAGAAGTTGTCCTCGCAACTTACCGGCGTTAAAGAAGAAGATGACGAAACTTGCGGGAGCTAAGGAAGCAAAAGTCTTCATGCTTCCGTGCTAAAAACAGAAGTGGTCACTGTTCTCATCCGTGTTGTGATGAAGAAGTTGCTACGTGGGTACTTTCCAAAATAGATAATATACTAATAATAGTGGGTAAAGCAGGTGATTTTGAAGATTCCGTATGTGCAAATAAAGGCTGCGAGCGTGAGAGGCGTCAAAAGCAATGAAGTGCTTTTTGGGCCAACTGCCAAACTGACTAACACGAACTTTAGGGGCCTTGGAATCGCATAGGTAAGCCTTTAGTTGAGGGATTCAGCTGCTGAAAGGCACTTCACTAGTTTATGACCATAGGTTAATGCATCTTAGAAAAGTCAATCACTCCTTCAAAAATATATAACTGTAGAATTTTTTTGTTGATTAATATATAACTGTAGATTATTCAAATTTTATATACGAAACCCCAAAAACCTGTCGATTAGAAGATCAAAATCAAAGAGCAAGCTTGTCGAGTAGAAATAAGACGAAGCATATGGAATAGTTAAGAGGAGAGGGATGTAAGAAGTTTCTATTTTTGATTGATCATGCGCCTAGATCTCTCGGCTTAATTTTGGACGGTCGGATCGTCAGATCCATTTAAATTCCATCAAGGGATACTATCAAATCAGCTGCATCTTGAAGTAAATCCATGAGCTTTTTATAGAGAGTTGTAATAAGAAAAGTGCAAGCTATTTCAGAAGATAGATCGGTAGACAGAGAGGGACCAATCTAGCAAGAGAGGGAGAGAGAGAAACCAGCCTAGACATAGAGAGAGAGAGAGAGAGAGAAACCAACCAAAAAAAGACTCTTAGATACAGAGGTCTTGACTATAAAGCACTAGAGATTCAGAGCCGCCGCCGCCACCAAAAAAATTTCAAAAAAGAAAAAGAAGACAAGAAATACAATTGGAAGATAAACTCACCATCGTTTTATGCATCGAACACAGAATCCTTTCTCTTTACACTTGGAGCAAGAAATAACCTTCACTTTATCGATTCTCCTACACTGATGGCACTTCGCCAAATCTTCCAACCTCCTCTGTCTACGCCGAGAACCCTAAATATTAAAACCTCCCCCAAATTAATCCCAATCAAAAAAGAAAGAACAAAAAGCAAAAAAACAAAGTTCAACCTTTCGATTGTTGTCATTCAACCGCTCTACATCATCACCATTCGCAACACTAATCTCAGAAGAAGAAGAAGAAGACGATGGCAATGATACTGATGGCTTAGTTACAGTCGAAAGCCTTCTTTTCGTGGGAACCGATTCTTCTTGAACTTTTTCATTCTTCTCTCCTCTTCTTCGCTTCGGCGTCGTAGAACCGCTGGGACGCCGCCTCTTTTTGGCGGGAAGGCAGTTTTCTTGTGCAGCAGCGGCGGCATCTTCTCCTTCTCCAGAGTCCGTAAAATATACAGCATCTTCGATTATTTTCCTTTTGGGGACGCGGCGGGTCGTCGTCGTCGCCTCCTCCATGGAACTCCAAATTGCCATGCCAGAAAGAAAGTGGGGAGCCCACAGAGTCCTATAAATAGCAAGTACTTGTGCTTGCTTGGAGAGAAAGAGAGAAAAAATAGGGAGGATTCCCTCCAAATCTAGCTTTGTCTGTTTCTGTGAACCCGATTTTCAATTTAACCCTCGCTTTCTATTTTATTTTCAGTTTTAACTTTTAGCACTCACCGCCTTGTGAGGAGTTTTTTGGTTTTTCGGCTTGCGAGAAGTTAGCTGCACACTTGTTTGGTTCAGAGTTTCTTTCAAGCACGCGTTTCGTGTACTTAAGTCCTTGATGATGGATATTATTTTTCTTCCTCCTAATCTTTGGCACATTAAATCTTGAGATTTTACCTATCATGATAATCAAATTTTGATTCCACCTGATACACATCCCAAAAAAGAGCATGTTCATGTATGTAGTATATTTTAACGCAAAAAAATACTGAAAATCGAGTCTTCCAAATCGGACCAAAACCGATTGAAATTGACAATGAACCAAACCGATTCAACTTAATTCAATTTTGGTTTTGATGACTAAAAACCGAAAATCGGTTGGATAAAATGAGAAAACCAATCAAAAATAATAATAAAATAGAAAAATATGAAGAAGAGACGAACCGAAAAGGCCAAAATTGAAATCAGATTGGTTCGGTTGAGTTCAGTTTCGGTTTGGGTCAGTGAAAAGTTCGATTAATTGAAATTTCGGCTTATGCACCCCTAAAAGTACATAAAACATAGTTCTCTAATCACTCTTCGGGATCAATGCCACCTTGAATCAAACTTTGACCATATAATGGCAGGCCAATGTCTCAAGATCTATTGGTCAAATGTTGGGATAATAGATCTCCAATCGTTTGATTAAAACCAATCAATGGCTTAAGTACGGCAAACCTGGGTCGGAATGGAAAAAATTTGGATGGAAAGTAAAAGCCTCAATCATAGTGAGAAATTTCGTTTTCGGCAACATTTCAGTAGGCGGTCATTTCGGTTCATTTTCGATAAATTTCGAGAAAATTTTGAGAAGTTTCCGAAAAATTTGGAGTACAAAAAATATTAAATATAAATTATATTTAAACTTCATAAAAATTTTATTTATTGTTTTTAAAATGACAAAAATTAGAAAAGAGTTATTAATTTCAGTGAAATTTCATTAATTTTACCAAAATTAATAAAAATTCGGTGATTTTGGATAAATCATCAAAATTTCGCCGAAAATTTCGTCGAAAGTTTCACCCGTCCCTTGTTTCGATAAATTTCAAAGAAATTTCGGAGAGTTTCGGAGAAATTTGTCACTATGGTCCCAATATGGTTGAATGTACAAGGGCAGAACTTGGAATTCCGAGATTACTGAAAGTTTAATTTTGCCCCTCAATTTCTCCTTATTAGCAATGGTAGTTGGTAGCCATTCAACTTTGAAATCCAAAGTTCCCGCGTCGCTCATTTCCTAAGGACTTGGGTTTGATTACTGGGTGCCCCAAGCGTGCACCAAGATGGTGAACGGGTCAGTATCCCTCTGCCAGCTTCGGGAGTCGCACACGGGTGGTGCAGATCAATCTCTCTCCGCCCTCTATCGCATGATCCACAATATTTATGAATCCAAGGTAACGACAAGTTTGATCAATTTGTCAAAAGGAATTTGACCAGTGCGCTGCCCTTGGTGTACGGATTTTGTACCCAGTAACAAGTATTCCAATTCCCAAACGAACAAATGTTGAAGCCGGCGAGAGGCGCGGAACTTAACATCTTTGAAAGCAACCTTAATATATAGAGAAAAGTATCAAAAAATGTCCCTCTACAATTTTTATTACTAAAGCAACCTTGGTGAATTTTTTTTCTATTACTAAAAACCGCCCCTGCAGCCTTTAAACGGCCCGCGTCGTTGCACGGCCCTTACAGCTTTTAGCGAATAATCTTTGAGCCCTTGCCTAGTCAAATAGAAATCGCCCAAAAATCCAAGAGGAAGAAACGCTACCATCGGCGTTCCTTTTCCCCATCGGTTTTGCATATCTCCATCAGTTTTTACCGGCTAACCCCCATCGATTGCATATCTCTAAAACCAATCCACCGTCGGCGTTCCTTTTCTCCCTCATTTTCATAAAATAAAAACCTAAAAAGCCAAAACTAACTCTTTCTCTCTCTACAATTAAACCCTTGAAATTGCCCAAAATCAATTTAGTAAATCGGGATTTCTTGAATTTTTTTAAGGTCGGGAGCCGGATTTCAAAATTCCGGCGGAAATGGCATCGTAGGAATAGTAGATGAGAAGTAGAAGAGGGTTGTGATTATTTATCTTAAAAAAAAAAAGATTAATAAAATAAAAAATAAATATCTCAATCTCTCTGCAACATGCCTCTCAAGTGCCTTGTTGAATATCTTTCCCTCTCTCTCTCTCTCTCTCTCTCTCTCTCTCTCTCTCTCTCTCTCTTACGTGTTACAACTTTTCTTTTTCCTAGTTTGGAGTGAGGAGGAGGAGATGATCCGACGATTTTAAGTTAATGACATAAACGTAATTTACATGACTTTTAAAGGGAGAGATCTAGGAAGGGTGAAAATGTAAACTACATCAACTTTGATATTTAAGTGGCTTATGAGGGGATTTAATAAAATAGGTAAAATTGTACAAAATTAAAAGCTGGTGCTTGGTTTTCTAGAGCAGGCTGGGTGTTCAACGAACTCATGGGCGCTACATAGGTAAAAATAATGGTATACATTTTTTTGGTAATAAAAAAAGGCACAGAACACCCACTACAAAAAATAAGACTATTAGCGGCATTTTTTTTTAATAAAAAACTGCCACTATTAGTCTTGTCACTACAAAAAACTGCCGTTACAAAAATAATAGCGGCAGTTTTTTGTAGCGACAAGACTAATAGCGGCAGTTTTTTATTAAAAAAAACTGCCGCTAATAGTCTTATTTTTTGTAGTGACCATTTGGTAAAAAGCCCTAATATATATCTATTTAGGTTAAGTCACGTGCACCATTAAGTCAAATTAGGTTAGGCAAGTTTTATATATATATATATATATGTCACATGCTAGGTAACACAAGATCTCAAAATGAGTGTTGGTTTGGAATCACGTGGCCACGTGATCTAAGGTTCTAACCAAACATCTTTAGCATGCATGGGTTCAAACTCATTATTCCATTTGCCTATATATATATATATATATATATATATATATATATATATATATACTAGTCATATGCACGTGCTTCACACATATGACGCCCTTTTTTTCTTGGAAAACAACTAATTAAAAAGAAACGATATTGTAATATTAGGTAATTAGACTTTTAACATAGATATTTGGGGACATGTAAGAGATAGAAACAAATATAAATTGAACTAATGGCAAATGGTATATATAACCACATAATGTAGAAAAGAGGAGAAAAAACTTTAAAGGGAGGACACTAAGAAGATATCTTTAGTTGTCTATATTAGAAAAAAAACCAATAAAAGAAAGCCCACATTGAAATTAACGTAGAGAAAGTAATTTTAGTTCATAAGTTCTTACATTAGAAAAATAAGTAAGAACTTGTGTTTGTAGGAAATAGTCAGGAAGGACGAAAACAAGTATGAAGCATTTTCTTCTAAGTTGAACCCTCTGAACCTATAGGTTCAAAAAGTTCAATGCAGTTGTAGGAGAATCCTTTTTCTGCGGCACTCTCCCAAGGATTCACTTTAATTGTGAAGTTGAATGCCTTCCCTACGCACCCTGACATGTGCTTGATGAATTTGGTGATGTTCGAATCATGTGTAAAGGAAGAACACATGTATGAGAAGTACAATTTGAGCATGTTATGTATCATCAGAGATATAGGGGGGAAGAAGTATATACCTTTAACTTCCTTAGATCATCAACACTAAATTGTAACAATTTATCCACCTCTTTATGAAATAAAGTGATCCACATGTCACCACTATCGTCACAAACCTTTGTACGCAACCTATACCTGTGGAATAGGGAGAAAAAATTAAAAGAGAACATATATGTTGATTTTATATTGATTTCAAGCATTTAGTAGAATGGATTAGGAGATGGAAGTAGACCTATAAGTAGTCTCAAGATTCTGAGGGCCACAATTTGAGCATGTCGGATTATTATTTTCTTCTATCACTTTTTTGGTGCATTTTTTGCATGCCAAGTACCATGGGTTAGTGGTATTGTTGACCTCTTGAATATGTGCATGAAATTTATAACCATGACCCTATTGGGGAAGGCCAAAATAGTGAGTGAAAATTATAGGTTATACTCTAGACAATGATGAAGGAAATAGAAAATAGCGATGATGTGTAATAGTTACTTGTAATTCAGCGAAGTTAGTAGTGGAAACAATGTCTGATATTTTCTTATCTTCATGTAACATAAGAGTTTGGTGTCGACAGGAATTTAAGAAAATGAAATTGACTCATTTGTTTTCACCAAGCCTATCAGAATGGAATGCCTAATTAGAGTACATCATATGCCAATAGTAAAAAAAAGTGGGAAGAAGTATATAAGGTATACCACTTCTGAAGCGCTTCTGCCTCATTTAGTTCGTGGTCAATTTCAACTACTGAATTTGTTGTTGTCGAAAGAGAAATTTTCCCTGCATATGATGAATAATTAATTGCGGCTAATATTTAAACATATTTTAGAGATGTAGTATAAATGATGCAAGTTATTAGGGGAACGTACTGTTGTATTTTTGGACCATTATTGAAGTGGCTAGTATAATAGGATAAGAACCGATTCTCTCTTTCAACGGATCCCCTTTTTTAGCCGCTAGATTTCCCCATATTGTCAGGTAAGTGGAGTCCATGCAACTGCAATTGTAGTAATTTTAATGAGTGAAGTTGTAGTTTATTTATAGGTGACAAGTACAATGTGGAAACCAAAATTAAAGAGGGAAAATGATGTTGGTAAATAGTGTACTTTATGTCAACAAGTGCGACCCTTCGACGTAAAGTTTCAATTCCATCTCGTTTACGTATTGTTTATGTGTGATCATCTATATCAGCTACAGCTGCAACAATGTCTTCAGAAACATAGAATTAAGTAAAGCAATGGTAAGATAAAAACTTTAGTAGAAGTAGTGAATTGAATAGGTACCTATGAGAGTATGTGAATGGAGATAATCTCTGGTAGATTTTAGAGGGACTATCACATAATTTGGACGTTCCATTATTGCATCATCATGGTTGGTTTCAACAATAGTTGTGTATCTGTCTAACCCTATTTCAAAACCGATTTGTCCAACACTATATCTTGGGTTTTCCTTTTTCACTGTGCCATTGGATATATAGTAAGTACCATGTTCTTTAATAATTGGGTCAAAGAGCTGAATAATCTCGTTGAACATGGTAGCTTGTATTGTTGTTCCCTGAAATATGGAGAAGGTAATGAAAATAAATAAAGAAGATGAAAAATATTTTGTAAATGAAGTAGGCTCATTACATACCTCTATATCAACCAATGTGATTGACATAATTGAGCCATAGGATTTTGGTGTATTATAAAGGCGAGTGTCTCCTTTCAACAGAACGCGACATTTGACCTTCCAATCTCTGTTTCTTGGTTTAATTGTGGCAAAAGTTTGACATTCCAACGTCATCGGTGATTTCCCTTTTTTCATGATCCTACTTTAAGCACAAGGTGACAGCTGTAAATAATAATTGGGCAGTATATTTTAATGCATGAACATGATGTTAGAAGGCTATTTGTTTGCACTATCCAGCACTTCTTGGTAGACGATGTTTTTTGTATATGTAGGCCACTGAATTGTCTTAGGTGTTGGTTTCATTAATATTTTAGTACCTTCCCTTGAAACGCCTCTTGATAATGCAACATAGAGTTGTCCATGTGAGAATACGGGTTCAGGTAGATAAACTCCAACTTGCTTGATTGTTTGTCCTTGTGCTTTGTTAATAGTCATTGCGTATGAAAGGCGTATCGGAAACTGCTTACGTTTAAATTGGAATGGATAACCTTCATTTTCTACTGGACATAAAGGCGTTCTTGGTAGGAATACTTGTTTTCCTTTGTGTTGACCAGTTGCAATTTCAGCATATATTACATGTTTATAGAACCTTCGGCAAATTAATCTACTGCCATTGCAGAGCCCATTTTTAGGATCAAGATTTCACAATAATAAAATAGGGGAATTTCGTTTTAATATCAACTTATGAGGAGGCAAACCATTTGGAGAAAGAGAATTCAAGAACTCTTGCGGTAGGGAGGTGTCAACACTGTCAACTGCAGTATCAAAACTATAATAGACAATCTCTTCGCCAGTAATATTAGAAATGATGATATGATTGACTTGATCAACGTATTCATTCTTTGTGCTCAAAATAGCTCTGTTGGCTAAATAATCTATATTGCATACCTGTTGTTCCAAAGATGGGAAGATAGTGTCAATTAGGTTCTCCAAACAGTTGGTATCTTCATTGTACGGAATGATCATAGTTGGTGGTATTTTTACTAAGTTTTCCATGAAAGATTCTTCGATGTCATCCCCTATTTGGAGTAAATAACGACTGTACTCAGCATCACCCTTTGCACGCATATTGTGATTTAATTTTAACTTTTCCACGACATTCCAAAGGTATGAATTGATTAGACTTGCATCTATTGTTTCTGCTCTAGTTGCTCGGGGGACAACAGGGAGCACTTGCCTAAAATCGAAGCCAAGGATAACAATTTTACCACCAAAAATTATATTTTTGCCCATTATATCTTGAAGAGTACGATCGAGGGCCTCAAATGCATATCTTTTTTACATTGGTGCCTCATCCCATACGATAATGGTAGCTCTTCGAATAAGCTCAGTATCACTACTTTGCTTACTTATTCCACATAAGCTTGTTGAGCTAATGCCAATGGGTATTTTAAATCGTGAATGAACAGTTCGACCACCAGGAAGAATTGATGCAGCAACACCAGAAGTTGCTGTAGCAATGGCGATATTTCCAGTTGATCGCACTTTAGCAAGTAAAGCTCTATAAAGAAATGTTTTGCCTGTTCCACCTGGACCATCGATGAAGAAGAATTCAGGCTGACAATTGTCTATACATCTCATTACTGTATCGAACGCATGTAGTTGGGCAGGGTTAAGTTGGTTGATAGCATGCATATCTTCATCAGGAGTAATGATTGGCATCTCTTCTAGGACAAGTCGCAGTCGGTTCCCTTTAATAGTTTTAACTACTTCAACATGTGGGAGAGCATAATCTGACAAAGATTTCCCCATTTCTTTAAGCATAGTTCTTATGTCATTTAGGACATAAGCATCACGAACTGAAGCATTATTTTGACTAATATCATGGAAGTCTTCCCTCATTTGGGGGGACATAGAATCCCATAACTGTTATATCTCGAAAAATTGACCGTTTGACTTTGACCTCGGGATCCGTGCCCAATTGATCGTAGATTTGACCAAGTGATGGTCAAATATTGAGTTCATGAAGTTAGGTACTAATGTGAGACTAGTGTGACCTAAATGTAGAGTGTTGTGTTAAGTTGCAGTCACATACACCTATCTTTGGTGTATGTGTTTAACACACAAGGCCAAGAGAGGATATAAGGGTTTAATAACCCTATTTCCCATTTATTTGGTTGTTGAAGAGTTAAGAGGAGAGAGAGAGAGAGGAGTAAAGAGGAGTTATTGAGGAGGAAGTGAAAGCAAATTAAAGGACTAATTAGAGCATTCAGTGACGGATTCAAGGCGATTTAGGATCGTTGAAGCAAGTGATGGAACCCTAGCCATCAAACCCAACAAATCAATCCCTTTAAGGGATTATTGAGGTGAGTTTTAAATTGAGGTTAATGCATAGATTGTAAATCATTAAATTCAGTCAAGAAGGGTTTAAAGGATAGATTAAGGGCTTAGAAAAGAGAGGGAAAAGAACCAAAAAGGGGGGCTGAATCGGACCAAATCGATTAATCGAAATTGAGATTCGATTAATCGATTTAGGTCTGGAAGTTCAAAAGTCATGAAAGCCCGATTTTGATTAATCGAATTGTATTTCGATTAGTCGATTTGGAAATCGGCTAATCGACTGGGTACCTCCAGTGGCTGGAGAAATGAGACCTGGAGAAATCGACTAATCGAGTTGGGAAATCGATTAATCGATTTTGGTTTTCGATTAATCGATTTGGGATCGACTAATCAATTTCAGACTTTCGACTACTCGATTTGAGAATCGACTTCATTATGTTAGAGACTTCGATTAATCGATTTGGGATCGATTAATCGAATTTGAATTTCGATTAATCGATCTTGAGAATCGATTAATCGATTTGGGTTTCGATTAATCGATTTTGGGAATCGATTAATCGACTTTGACAGTTTTGCTTAACTTTCTAAGTTTTCTTTGAGGTTCATTGAGGGTCCAGGACCTTCTTCAATTACATCTTTAGTGATGTATTGCATGTGTTATGATGTACCATAGGTGGTACGTATGAAAGCGAGCACAAGGAGCCGCGTGAGACCTTGATGCTTGGACCATCAGAGACGTGAGATAGGGAACACCTTGAACATGTACTTTATTTTCAAGAGCATATATGTAGTGATATAATATCAAATTTGAAGTTGTTTTAACCATGAAAAGCTTTGTGAAAATGGGTGGGTGTGTGACACCAAGAATGTGAAAAAGGCATCAGTGTGATGCAAGTAATTCAGAATAAGTAATCTAATGAGATTAAGACATCCCCAGGGGATGAGAAAGTAATAAAGGCATCAGGTGTGATGCGGGTATGTATACATCCCAGGGATATATACATAGGATTGAATAATTACTGTTGAGGCCTAACTGATATAAGATAGCACACTTACATGGTGAACAACTATATGTAAAGCACATGTTATTTTTATTATTTAAGGTTTGATAGGATACCCCACCGACATGGCGGGATACCCACGATTGACGCGGCAGGATATCCGTGACCGGTACTGCGGCGAATCCATACACCAGTACGAAGGTTTATCCGTAATCGTAAGTACATCACAGGGATGTTGTGTGATATTTAACCCCGCCGCCTAGTGAGAAAGGGCTTGGGTCGTATTTCCAGGGAATACATTTTTACAACTGTCTAATTAGATGACGATGAAGGGTATCTCATCAGGGCTCGATGCTATATTGCTCGGGGATTACTTAAGTTGAAGATTTAAGTTTTTGCTTTAGGCCTGTTCAGTGTCATTCATGATAAATCAACAGTAAAGTAAGATATGCTAACTGCCAGTAAACTTGAATGCAATTCATCAGATTTAAACTATTTTCTAGCAAAAGCATAGACACATCATGCTTAGAGTATCATGAAATATATGTGAGTTTTAACTTATATGTTCATTGTTTTTGTTCCCTATTGAGCTAGGATGTAGCTCACCCTTTAGACTATACGTCGCGGGTCCATTGATAGCAATAGTTGAGGCTTCGGGGGACGTGGATCCGGGTGATTCGGATTACGTACCTGGAGACAAGTTGGAGCCTCCACCCGAGGACTTCTTCTAGGAGACTCTGCTGTGTACTTTGACAGAGAGTTGTTTGAAAGCAGAATTGTACGACTTGGTATGTCAAGCCTTTATTTTGATAAACATGTAATTAAATTAAATTATTCTTTTGGCGAACCGTCTGGGGTGATCCATTTATCACCGATGGTTCGGGTCGGTTCTCTGTTCATGCAGTGGCATGAAAGTAGAACTGCCTTTTGCGTATGCCAGTTGGACATATTAACTATTTTCCGCTTTATAAGATTATTTGCATAATTATTTAATTGTGCTTGTTATACCAATATTCCGTGCATAGTTTTGGGGCACGGTCTGGAGGATCATGCTGATTTCGGGGTGCCGAAATTCGGGTTGCCACAATAACACTTTTACATTAGCTGGTTCACAGTAAATAAGGATTATAGCAAATAATCTTTGCAATGTTGATGGCATTGCTAATGTGTTGGCTTCTTCTAAGCAATTTAGGATGTCTGCATCATCGTCTAATAGTCCGTAGGACAAGGCGGCTTCTTGAAATGATCCAGCTACTTCCCCATTAACTGTGAGTAAACCTTCAAATGATGTTGAACCACGTATGTGGTGGTTAAGCAAGATACGTAGATAATATCGCTCTCCTTCTCCTGGATTAGTTGCAGCAATACGACCAATAGCTCTTAAATATTTTCGTTTACTCCAAAATCGGCCAAGGGAATTCCAAACGTAATGTTCTGAAAATTCATGGTATAAATACTTCTTTGCATCAGGGTCAGTTGCATTTGCAGCAAAGTATTTTATGAGTGTCGTACGCTTATTATAATCATTTTCAACCACATGTGTAAGTTTTTGGTTTTTCCAGTATGTAACAAACTGATGGTTAGGCAAATGTAACTGTAAATTTTGCACTGATGGATATATTTCACTTAAAGGGAATGTATAAATTCTCCAAATGGCCTCTGGAGGCGACACCCACCTAGCATTTTGGAAAAGTTGTATCTCATCAATAATATATTCAACACCATCTGATCCCAAATGCATGGAAATGCGATCATGACCCTTATAGATGTACTTGTAGAAATATTTGACAGCTTTAATGGTTGAGCATATTTCGACATTAATATGACAATTATAACGTAGTAACAAATATGAGTTATAAGGCACCACCCATCGATTATTCTGAAGATGACCACGAACTTCAACTTCTCGGTCGTTATTCCTCCTTTGGTATAATGGGTAAGAGTTCTTAGCTTGAGTTGTAGCATCGCAGTATGGTCGAGGATAATGAAAACGATATTGTTCCTTGATCATACAAGGAGAGGAACGACGCATATTACCACAAGGTCCGTGCATCATATGTCTGACAACACGTTCAAACAACAATGGATCTTTCATTTTGTCTGGAATTTCAGCAAATATTAATTGGTCGTAATCGTCTGGATTTAGTAATTTGTCTTCTGAGTGTAAGATAAGTAGAAAGTGTGCATGTGGTAGACCCCTTTTTTGGAATTCAATAACATGAACATGTGCAACGATTCGACCAAAAATGCAACGCTCAAAGAGTTGTTTTTTCAAGTCATCAATTTTAGCTTGAAAAATTCGAGATGTAATATCTGGTCAATTTTGAGCCTCTTCTGTAGGAAGAAGTAGAGCCTTTATCTCCGACCACTCTGGATTACAAGTGATTGTAAGAAAGATATCTGGCCTACCATATCTTTGTACTAAAGCCATTGAATCCAAATATCTTTATTGCATATCTCTAGGTCCTCATATGAAAGAGGCTGGAAGGACTATTCTTTTTCCAACTTTACAACCACGCTGTTCTCCTGCGGCAATACTATCAATGATTCCTTGGTATAGGTCCGCACGTATAGATGCCTGATTGTTATAGTAATAACTTGACCTTGTGGTTTCAATTTTGATGTACATGTCTACAACATATTGTTGGAATAAACAACCACTGTTCATAGCACTCCATCGAATAGTATTTCTTATCTGAAACATATATGCATAATACTGACAGCATGAAACGTGTTTATGATTTTCCTCATAAATGTCACTGAGCAATAGAGGAATTCGGAAGATATTAAAAAGGTCGTCAAATGAAGTAATAATTGTTTTATTTCAAATCAGATTTATTAGAATTAATTTTCTATTAAATACCTTCTTCATCTTGAAGTATCTGTTGGAAAGCAACCTCATTGAGTGGTGTAGCATTATCTGTCCCGTGATGAGCACTGGAGGTGGGTTGGTTGCATGAGTTCTTTAATATCCCCCTATGCCATCCAGTCTGACCGTAGGAAAAAATTAGAGGATATTGTAGAGAATCATAACAACCGTAACTCGAATGGATTCTGTATGATTCTCCCGATTGTCCATGCACAATGATATCTCTTTTATATCGCCCATCTTCATCATTCCCTTCTATTAAAACAGCTGCTACTTGAGATGTTGAAGGTAGGTTAAACACTCGTTGATCTAGGCCACAGTTCTCTCTAATAACAATTGAGTAATTATGTAGAGGTTGCAAGCCACGCAAACTTCGTAGAAATAATGCGTAAGGATTACTTTGTAGAACTGAAATCAATCTTTCAACTGTCCGTCGGTGTAGTTCTGGGAAGTGATGAAGCCTGTTATCAACCTCATGTTCAGTATCATACAAATATAATTGTAGGAACTCTGCGCAATTGCTTGGAGGGGTTAATGATGAAAGAGAATGGTAAATTTGGCCATGAACTATGAATGTATAAATGCCAGTAGAGGAATTGGCAACATCATTATCAAGCTTGACTCCCATGGAAGTGAAAGCGAAGATGCTATTATAAACACGGATGTACTTACGGAATTCCTTACATTCCATTGATGTAGAAGTGTATAAAACATATAAATCATATGGTATGTTAGCTGTATGTAAAGACACCTCACCTTTATAACAACAGAACGTTGGAGGTTCATTTCTAATACGTTTTGCCCCACAATAAATACAGTCAGCTATCATTTTTACTTCATGTTCCTTGTTTGTTAGACGAACTTGTGAATTTCTAGTACCAGAGACTTTACCTAACTTAGTAACACCTTTTTTCTTTTCTCTCCGATAGGCTGATGTACCTATGTGAAAATTGAGTGAGAAATATTTTTTGTTACGAAACTGAGAATGAAGTTCGTTATTTTAAAAATTATATAATGCAGTGTATAATGGAATAGGGAGAAATGTACTTGCAATTGATGGGTCGGTTACTTCGACTTGTGTATCAAGGAGCATTGGTTGAGTAGGAGTTTCTTCTGATTGTACTGCATTACTGCAAGAACCATAGAATCTTACACTTCTTACATAACTCTCTCTACGCTTCGATAGTAAAGCCTCCTTTTGATCAGCTCCCATAAGGAGATTCCTTTCTCGGATTCTTTCACTTTTCCTCTTTTCTTGAGCTATAGACAATTCATATTTACGCTTCTTTTGTTGGTTATTATCCATAATCTAACTTATTAAAAGTTGACCAACTGTATGTAGATATAATATCTTATAGAAGGAAAGAATAAGTAGCTGAAAGAAAATCAAATGATAGTGAATGAGGGAGAAATTGGATAAAAATACAGTAAGAGTAGATTTAGATTTGGCTGAAGCTTATCTACGAAGAAGCTATTGAATGGGAGCAGGTGATAGTTTGTGTTTTCTTATTTTGTATGTTTCCCACAAAATTTTGCAATTCCTCCTAAGAACAGATTTGATATGCATAATATTTTTATTCGTGATCGTTAAAATGTATATAACCGAAGTGAAGAAATATATGATAGTATTGAAGAACTGAACAAGTATTGTGATATTAAGTAATTGGACTCACTAAGTATGGTTGAGCTCGCTAAGTATGGTTGAGCTTACTAAGTAAACTATGTAAATATCTATTTGTAAACAACTGTACATAACTGAAAAGAAAGTAGAGAGTGAAATATAAAGTGAAAGGTATGATGTCTACCAGTTAGTAGCCCTCCCTAGCCGCTCTTGAAGTGGTGGAAGGCCTGGTGGAAGGAAGCGAATGATTACCATATATTGATTAATATGATAGTAGGGAAATTTATATTTAACAATAGAACATGATAAAGGAAAAACGACAATGTCATTTTATTATTATAATGCTTGTACGAATTACTTAGTTTAAGTTAGCTTAATGCCACCCATAAGATATACGGAGATAAATAGACCATTTATAGATGATACCAATGAAGTTATTGGAATTCATTCATCTAGGAAGGCAATAGAAGGTGTTGCATTCCATATCCCTTTACTCAATTCTATGTTAATTTCATTTATTATCAAAGCATGAAAATAGAATATTGAAGATGGGAATCTGCCTCATAGCTATGTATGGTTGAGCTCACTAAGTAAACTATGTAAATATCTATTTGTAAACAACTGCACATAACTAAAAAGAAAGTAGAGGGTGAAATATAAAGTGGAAGGTTTGATGTCTACCAGTTAGTAGCCCTCCCTAGCCGCTCTTGAAGTGGTGGAAGGCCTGGTGGAAGGAAGCGAATGATTACCATATATTGGTTAATATGATAGTAGGGAAATTTATATTTAACAATAGAACATGATAAAGGAAAAACGATAATGTCATTTTGTTATTATAATGCTTGTACGAATTACTTAGTTTAAGTTAGCTTAATGCTACCCATGAGATTTACGGAGATAAATAGACCATTTATAAATGATACCAATGAAGTTATTGGAATTCATTCATCCAGGAAGGCAATAGAAGGTGATGCGTTCCATATCCCCCTATTCAATTCTATGTTAATTTCATTTATTATCAAAGCATTGAAATAGAATATTGAAGATGGGAATCTGCCTCATAGTGCTCAATCCAAAATTATAGGTCTATCCTTTTTTTTCGAGTTAAATTTAAGAAATTTCATCACATTTAGCTTCGAATAACATCTACTCTGTATACCATCCTACTTCTCCCACAATGAACCTATATACTCTGTATGCTGCATCATACGTAACAGAAAATTATTACTCAGCATTTGAATGACTGAGAAAAAAAACAAGTTAATAATCCATGCATCAGGAAAATACGTGGCACATGTTACATATGATACTCCTCTCGAAGTTGTCTTCTTCCCAAATTTTCATTTTGATGAAGATAGGAACTTGGGGAGTTAATAAGATACTCCTCTCGATATTGGTGAGAATTTAATAATGCCCTTTTTCTTGAGATCTCATAGAAAAGGAGAACATATTTTAGATCGAGGACAAATGAGGTACAAAATGTATAAAATTATATTAAACAAAGATAGAGGAGTACAATCACTTTCCTTTCCCAAATATGACATTGCAAAAACAAAAGAAGGGAAGTACATAACAAACGGTACAATAGAATCAATTATGTTGCGATGCATTGGATGACTTCTGTCTAATATACCCAGGTCCTGATCGATCTGAAGAGACAACTATCTTTATTTTAGAAGGCAAATAAGTCCATTCCCACACATTATCTTTTTCCCGTCTGTAAGCTTCTATACATAGAAGATGAGCGACTTGGTTGCCTTCTCTATATATATGTGTAATTTTGTATGGAGAGATTTTCTGAAGTAGACCACTGATTTCTTCAGCAATGGATGAAGGAACATGATTTGATGCACACCGTAGCCTACACTATATACCAACCGTTGGTCATCCCCTTCAATCCAAATATTAGTCCAACCACGCTCGACTGCAAGACGAAGGCCATGAACTAAAAGCGTGAATCTCTGCTAAGTAAGGCTCACAAGGGCACAATTGATCCCCTTAGGCAAGAGTTACAAACGCCCTATCATCTCTAAAGACACCACCGCAACTGGATTCAACTGGATCTTTAATCATGGTCGTTCCATTTATTCGCTCACAGTTGCCTCTTGTAGACCCATCAAAGTTTAGTTTAACCCATCCCTGATCAGGTTGTCTCCATTTCACAATATGAGGATGTTCAATTTGTGGGTGTGTATATTTTTCTGTAGACGAAGAAGCAGAGGTAGGACATAGAACCCCTTGATGAGTATGTAGAGGGCTTATGTTTATTTGTGGACCAACACTGGCAGTAACAGAGTAAGTGTAAATTCCCCTTTCTGTCCAATATAAAAGATGCTGCTCTCGTTCACTACTTTGTATAACTCCTACTAAATTAGCTAGAGATCTTCCAACTATGGTTTCATTAAGACACTCATTATTATGGATGTAGTCGTCCATATTAGTGCATGCATTAAGAGAAGTGTGGTTAAAATTAATATAGGAGGATGAAAATCTCGATTGAAGATCTTTGTTTGAGGTTGCATATGGTCCGTTGTATGATATATTTCGAGCAGTAGACATTGATGAAATAGATGGGAAGTAGGTTGGTGCAGCTACTAAGGAAGGTTTGAAGGTGCACATAGCCACGAACATATGTTCTAGGCATCTGGATTTCAAAATAAATGCAATCTATTGTTATTATGTATAACATCGTAAACATAGTAGACACATTGCGATGAAAATAGCGAAAGTATTGACAAATAATTTGGACATTGATGTTAGCACTTACATGGGTAGTGAATAAGAATCCATATATTAAACAATTCAATGTACCCTAGAAAATAGAAAGTTAGATATTAGTAGAGGAAGTGGAGTATGGAGGAAGAATATATGCACTATTTCTAATGGAATCAAATTCAGGCCCAAATTTTTTAATAAAATAAATCAGTTCAAGTGCAAGCCTGGGACACCTTACGTCCCTTTTAAAAAACTTTTGGACAAAAATAATCGGGACCATTAAAACCTAGCCAAGGCCCAACCCACCTTGAGCAAGCCTATTTTTTTGAAGGGAAAAGCCGAGCTGGTTCAAACCCATCTCGGGTCGACGGTTAAATAAATGCTCGAGAATGATTGTAATCGGGTTGAGGCTAGAATGAATTTGCATTCGGGCTAGACTCATTTAAATATTAGGATTGAATTTTATTCGAGCCTTACTTGTTTGTTTATTGAAACCCAATCTAACTCAATCCATGGTTGGTTGGATCGCTAGACGTGTCAGGTTGACTCAAGAAAGGAAGACCACTTAATGTCCACGTGTGTACCATAGAAGGTCAAAATATGAAGTTAATGAAGGAAAAAAATTGCTCCCATGAAACAAGTCTAACAATCTAACGAGAGTACTTCCCACATAGAAGTGGACACTACCCTATCACGAATTTAATTTATCCATTACTGGTTTGGACAATAAATTGAATAACTCATGTTGTTTGTATTGTGATTACAAACAACATTATTAGGAAAAGGAAACCTTTAAAATTTAGTCAAGTATGTATTTTAAAACAGATAACATGACTGATATGAAAAAAATGGTTGAGTTAAACAAAGTTCAAACTGTACAAAACACAATGCAACTTCATTATACATGTAGAAAAGAAATATAAGACAAAAGAAGTTACATTCCCCAAAAAAAGTTTCTCATAGTCACTCATTGTTAAACACTGACAAATGCTAGTAGTTATTAAGGATCCTATCTAAATATGTTATCACCGTGCGCATATCCTGCTCATATTGGGCTATCAAGATAGTGAAACTGTCCCCCACACCTTCCTCAAGACCCTCATTGGGTCGTACTTGTTGTTCATCTGCTAGGAAATTTTCTACGTCCATGACGGCATTACGAAACTCTATGTTTGGTTGAGAAGTTGAGGAACAAGCACAACCCCTTTCGAAGACCCTCTCCTCCTTGCTATTATTGGGCAGATTAGGGAACTCCTCCAAGTTCATAAACCCATCTACATTAATATCCATCTTAACCTCCACTTCAGCAGGAGGATGGAGTTCAACTAAGCCCCATACGTCGTTTACTTCCAACTCTTGTTCCCCCTCCAAATGGACCATCCCCTCAAAACTATTAATTTCTTTTATAGAGAAAATCTCATTATTTGTCATCCCCACATCATTATCCTTTGTTGGAGGGAAGAGTTCATCTAATTCATACTCCAAATGTGGCCTTTCTTCCACCTCCATCTCTATATTGGGAACCTCTTCGAAATCAAGATGTGTGTGCACTCTATACTGTTTTGAAGGCGGTGCAACTGGTATGATTAGAGGTAGAGCTGAACCTTGTCTTTCATGTTCTAACAAAGGCGGTGGGGATGACGAATTTGGAGGCGGAGCTGCCACTCTAATTGCCAACTGTGACCTCCGTAGATGCCAAATTTTCTTCCTAGGAGTTCGCTTCCATCCCGCCATGAAACCCTAGTGAGAAATTTAGTGATCAAAACTTAGGATATTTGCTCTCCCATTTTCTGATTAGTTAAAGGTAGATAGATGACATTGTAGCTATAGGAAGTGTAAGCTGATTTTTTTAGATTTAAATGTAATAAGGACGGTGTAAATAATCAAGATAAAGGATAAATAAATATTGGTTGAAAATTACCAATTCTAAAAACCACACCAAATTTTCGGATTGAACGGATAAATTAACATATTACAATGTTAATTTTGTTAGCCTATAGGCTGCTTACTATACTAATATCCACAATGTTATATAAGTATTTTTAATACACTTTTATAAACTACTCTAACAAGGGACTGGTATAAACTTCCCTAAATTTGGTGGCAGTAAAAATAGTTGTACAGAGGTTAACCTCCTTCTATCCTGTACGTGAAATTTTAGGAGCCACACTTCCATCTATGTCCATGCAAAGTACTGCAACCACACTTTTGTCCTTCCACAACATATATGGTCAGAACCGTTGTAGGCACCTTTATAGTGTTGGCCCCCAAAATTTCGAGGGTCGTAAATATCATTGACTTTCAACTAATCAGTTTACTCGATGCCTAAATGAAATTTTATTGGGAGTTTTGGTGAACCACGTCAAGTCACTACATCCTGTTCCAGTGGAAATTAAATAGATGAATGTCCACCAATCTAGTTTGCAAATTGAATTTAATGGTCTCATCGGCTCCATTTCAAATTTGTAGCTAGGTTTCGACCTATAGGGTTTGGTTTATTTCAGCAGCACATTAAGGACCTAGAGAATTATCAGTTCCTAATTTACATGTATAGAAAAACCCAATATATAAATTGAAGAACAATACTGATGAATGATAGAGATTTGGAATCTGACTCTGCATTTTTAACTTAAAAGAGCATATTTTGGTAGTGTTGTTTTCCTGCATTTTTAACTTAAAACATTCCCCATATGAAGGGAGCATTCTCAACCAAATATTAACAAACATTTGGTTACATGCACAGTTGAGAGAGAGAGAGCATTCTCAACCAAATATTAACAAACACAGAATAAATCAACCCACTTACCTGAGAGCATTCTCAACCAAATATTAACAAACACAGAACAAATCAACCCACTTAAGACTTCATGCTTTTTATGTTTTGTAGATAACCAAGTGGCCGTTTGCATTTTATTTATTAACGAATCTAAATTTATATTATAAAATTCATATATAGTTGTAAAACTCATCCTACCCCTAGCTAATTGGGTTCGCTTGATAGGAGCGAATTGCAAACCCGAATTCGAATCGAGTAAATCAGTGAACTAAATAACTAAGGATTTCAGTCAATTGGTTTTCTGCTTTTGTTGTGCTTTTTGCCGTTTCCATTTGTGGAGTGTTGGGTTGTCAATTAAGAATTTATAATCTAGGTTTTTTCAATTTGAAGAAAAAGTACACAAAATGGCTCAATAAAAAAAAGTACACAAGACAATCTGCATGAAAGAAAAAGTAAGAGCAATAAGGTCCATGGATCCCTCTCATACCCCCCTTAGAAGCAAACAAATCTAGATATGTCAGTCTCCAAGATAACTCAGATCTTTGGCAACTGTTCAATTTATGGGGACTCATATAATTGGAATGTCAACTCAATCGTAAATTGTCTTCCTAAAATATTTTCTTTCTAGGCAAACAGTCAGCTATCTTTTTCTTCTCATTTCTCTGTTTTGAAATTTCAAATCTAGTTTGTGCAGTCAAATAAAATTTGAAACTTCAAAAGATGCAGCCTCACAAGTTTTTTTAAGACTGAATTTTTTTTTTAGTTTAACTTGAAACTAAAAAATAATGCGTGGGTTCTTTGTGGTAAAAAGGCTAGGGACCCACCTAGTGCAAAATTACGCTCAAAAGATTGACTATATAGCCAACACCCACACATGGGTTGGATTCATTTTTGAAGACCTTTCGTGGGTGTTTAATAGAATTGGTGATGAAACAAGCCACAATAAATGGTGGGTTTTCTCCTACTTGTTCTGAATTCAGTTTGAATTTTTTAAGTAGTTCATGCCTTTTTTTGTTAGTTTTCTTTCTGAACTTGTTTTCTTTGATGGATTCTTTTTCTGATTGAGAACAGAAATTAGTGATTTTTTATGAAAAAACTAGACCTTTATTTGATCTGGGTCCCTTTTGGTGATCTTTGAAACTTCAAAATCTAGTTTGCTAAGTCAAATAAAAATTGAAACTTCAAAAGATGGAGCTTCACAAGCTTTTTTAAGACTGCATTTTACTTTTTTAGTTTTACTTGAAACCCACAGCCTACACCTTTAATGGTGTAAGAACATTTAAATACCAAAATGATGTTTAGAAGACAGAATTAAGAAAAAGAAATAGAATAGAAACGCTAAAAACTCCAAAGAGAGGGATTGGCTGTTTGAGAAAACACAAGTTTTCCTTGTATACCTATGAAGGCTTATAGACAGTGAAAGTGCAGATTTCCTTCTATACCTATGAAGGGGTATAAGTAGTTTTGGTTCCCTCTCGTTTTTCAGTTTTGAAATACTTATTGTTCTTTTCTTTTCAATTGGCATTGCCATATAAATGCTTCACCAATTAATTAGTCTTGAAATAAACGCATGGATTTTGTAAGAAATAAGACAGATAATAAGGAAATTAAGATTTATCTAAATGGGTGGTTTCAGGGGGATAAAGCTGTGATTTACATTTTCCTACACAGATTAGCGTGAAAAGCAAATAACTTCTAGTGTATTAAAAACTGTGAAGGGGGTCAAAAGCAGGAATTTTTTACTTGAAGACATGATTATTGTCTTCTTTGTAGATATTGTGCAACATTGACTGACAATATAAAAAACGGCATACTCATGGCTGTTAATAAAATAGAACAATAAATAAAAAACGAATAAATGATAAAATAAAGTAGAAGTATAGGCATAGTCTCATGCAATCTTGCTTCCTAATTTTTTTAGATCGAGATATGACCAATCAATTTGGGAATCAGTTTGTGGTTGTCAGTCCTTTTTGGGTTAAGAACATGTTTTCAGAGTTTTTAATGAATTGATATTTAACAAATGTGCTCAGAAAATTAAGCAACAAACATGCTTAGAAATTGATATTTAACAAATATGCTCAGAAATTAAGCAACAAATAGTAGTTTGGTGCTTGGTCAATCTATAATTCAATAACATGCAATTATAAAAAAAATCTTGTTCTTTAATATATTATTAATATTGTTTTGTTTACATTGATTCTTGAATAGCTGCTCTTATCGAAGATAATTCACAAATCAGCAAAATAGGAAAACGAAAAATGAAAAGTGAAAACAGTAAAACAGGAAACTCAAATCAAGCTAAACTTTGTGAAGTGCACAGTTATTCATGACCATGCAAATAACTACGAAAGCAAAAAAATAAAATCATTACAAAAAGCTAATTAGAAGCATCTAACAAATGGAGAAAGGGTCATTACCATTTTATAAATTTTTTAAAAAACATATGTAAAACATCATTCAACAAATTAAAAGACCTATTATTTTTCAAGACTTCAATACGAATAAATCCTCCACTAACCGATACGATGGAGGAGAACAGATTGAGTGAGAAATAGTTGTGGGCCGATCTTTAGATGTCAGATGGAGTGGTTCCTGAAAAACATTTAAAAAATAAGTGAAGTTGATAGAGAAAATCAATGACAAAATTGGTAGTAGCCATACCTTAAACTTTCGAACCAATAAAAATAGAAGATTTTGGAAATCAAAAAGATTAATCTGTTTGGTTTTTTTTCATAACCAGGAATGAAAATCTTTAACCTCAAATATGAGAAACGTGAAGGTGGGTTTAGAGATCAAAGTATAGTTACTTTGTCTTTTGTTGGAGACATATTACCAAGCTTATCAGTTCTTAGCTGATCAAAAATATTATGTGATCATAGCTAACCGATAAAAAATACTATAATCATCATCGTACATTAATATATATTCGGCATTTACCTGGGTACCAAGCCTAATGATATAAAAAAAGTGAACAACTCCCAAGTCGAAATGATATCGATTAAATTGGGGCCTATGAAATTGGGGAAAAAATGATATAAGAAAATAAATTAGTTTATAGAAATAGAATTTTGTTTCAATCTATCGAGTTCATAAACTTGTTTAAAGAAAATAGTAATTGATATAATAAAATATAAAAGTAACTGATAGAGAATAGATAGGAGGAAATTATATGAATAAATAAATTATGGAGAAAAAATAGCATCCATGAAATTGGAACCCATAGAATTGTTGTACAAAAAAAGGCGAGACCAACATGTTGGAAACCTCTTGCCATTTATAGCTAATTTTGAAGTTGAATTATTATGATGCATAATTCGAGGAAGATTCTAGATCATTTAGGTTTGCGACGTCATGATTGTTAATGATAGGGTTCCAAGTTTTTTTTTATTCGTAAAATCAGCTAAGAACTGACAATTTTTTTTAAAGGTTTTACAGAAATTTGATCAATAGTGTTAATGATCACAAGGAAGATCTCCCTTCGATCGGTGGAATCATCTCTAATATTAAAGAACTGGCGAAGACATTTCAATCCACACATGTCTCTCACTGTTTTCGAGAAGCAAATCATGTGGTCGATGCGATAGCAAAGCTTGTTCTTTGAGAGTTATAAATAAATAAATAAATTTTCTCTAAAGAAAATTTTTATACCATTCCATTACATCTTTGATTCAAAAGTTAATACAAAAATTTCACAAGTCCTTCTGTTCATGGGAGTGTACATCAAGACAAAAATATCACATCAAGATTTTTAATCCCTATCTCTAAGGTCCAGGGGTATAGGTTACAGTTTGGAGCCTCTCTATGTTGGTTGTCAGCTTCTTCAAGGTCTTTTCAAGGGTTTTTAGACGCTTCATGTCTTCTTTGAAATTGATTTCTATGCGTCTTAACTCCGCCTGGAGTTGACCTCTCCTCTCCTTGTCATCTCGAAGTACACTCAACAAATCCTGAGTGCTGATTCGCATCCAACGGTCTTCGAGTACATTCTCACGTAAGATCGCTCGGTTGTGTTCAAGTGAGCTCTTTAGGGAAGTGAATTGTTCTAATAATGTCCCCCTATTTACTTCCATGGTGTAAAGGGTTCCGTATATTGGGTTCATCTGAAATAAGGTTAAGTTTATTTTGTAAGAACCCGGGTGTAAATGTCTGACCAAATCGAGAAATGCAGAAAACATTTAGTAGAATAACTTGAATTATATGTGCATCAGAGAAATGGAAGAAAAATAATAAAGTAGAAGAACATGAAGGTTGTTAGCTTGAAATTTAAAAAAATTTCAAAATGACAGAAATTGAAGGGTTGCTTTGCTGCAGTTAGTAGTGTTGCTTTACTGCATTTTAACTTAAAACATTCCCCATATGAAGGGTTGCAATGATACATGCACAACAAAGTTCAATGGGAAGAATCATGTATATAAACAAATTTTCATGCCCAATTCAGAACAATGTATGAGCCATAACTTTGATGGCTCATAACTTTCATGCCCAATTCAGATCAATGTATGAGCCATAACTTTCATAACTTTGATGGCTCATAACTTTGAAGGCCTATAGACTGTGAAAGACAACATTTTCTGTGAAAGTCAACATGATTAAATTTTATCGTTCTGAAGCTTAAGGGTGAAAGTCATGGATATTAATGTAGAGAAAAGATTTATTTGTGACAGTCAAGTTTTCCTTGTATACCTACGAAGGCTTATAGACTGGGAAAGTCAACATTTCCTATAGACTATGAAACAATTATTTGAGAGTCAGTTGGACCAGTGGAGCAAGCAACTATATATAAATGCTCCACACAGATTAGCGCGAGAAGCAAATAACTTTTAGTCTATTAAAAACTGTGAAGGGGGCGAAAAGCATAAATTTTTTATTTCAAGACAAAGTCCGAGGGGCCCTTGTTAGTACCAATGGCTTCCTTATAACAGGAGGCCAATTCTTGCTTACCTTATCAACCTGGCCTCCTTATATATGTTCCTACTTTGGTGCATATTATTTTGATGTTGCATGTGACAGCCCGGATTTCGGTACCCCGAAACCCGTACCATCAGCACGATCATCTTGACCGTGCCCTTAGCTAAGCACGGAACACTGGTATATCAAGCATCAAAAGTACTATAAATGAAATTGCGGAATTTAAATCTATATTAATTAACTTTCCAAAAGACAGTTCTACCCTCATGCCTCTACATGAATGGAGAACCGATCCGAACCATCGATGATAGAAATCATCACGGATGGTTCGTCCCAAAAGAATAATCCAAAACCTTATATACATGGTTTTAACAAAATCAAGGCTTGACGTACCAAGCCGTACAAAAACTCTCTGTAAAATCCCTCAAAGTGGCACAACGGAGTCCTCTAGAAGAAGTCCTCTGGAGGTGGCTCCAACTCTTCACGTGCAAGATCCGACTTCACGGATCGGTCTCCACAAGCCAGCTTGCTAATAGTGGACTGCGACGTATAGTCTATAGGGTGAGCTACATCCTAGCTCAATAGGGAACAAACCCTGTTGAACATATAAATTATAACTCACATATATTCTATGATATGTCATGCATGATGTATCTATGCAGTTGTTGATGAAACAGTTAAAAAGCATTTCGTTTTACTGTTGATTACTTATATTTTCATTTGCTCATGAATAATGCTGAAAAGGCCTAAAGCAAAACTTAAACTTTCAACTTAAATAATCCCCGAGCAATATAGCATCGAGCCCCGATGAGATACCCTTCATCGTCATCTATATAGACAGTCTTAATGTATTCCCTGGGAATACCATACGACCAAGCCCTTTCCCGGGATTGGTGGCGGGTTTCACTTGTCTCAATCAACACCCACTGGGTGTGCTTACTATGTACGGATAAGCCTCACGACCGCCTACGGTTTCACCGCCAGATCGGTCATGGATATCCCGTGTCATGTGGATATCCCCACGTCGGTGGGGTAACCTATCAAACCTCAAATAACAAAAATATCGGTGCCTTACATATAGTTATTCACCGTGTAAGTGTGCTATTTTATATCAGTTAGGCCCTATCGAACATGATTCAATCCTTGGATACATCCCTGGGATGTATCCATTTACTTGCATCACACCTGATGCTCTTATCTCTTTACTTCTTCATCCCCTGGGGATGGCTCATTAGTTTACTCTTATGAATATCACACACACACTTTTCACAATTCTTTAAGCAGTAAAAATATTTGAATAGAAATTTATATCACTACATACATGCTCTTGTAAAATAAGGTACATGTTCAAGGTGTTCCCTACCTCAAGTCTTCACTTGATCAATGCATCAAGGTTCCACGTGGCTCCTTGTGCACTAGTCCACACGTACCACCTATGGTACCACATAACAGGTAAAACACATCGCAAAGGATGCAATAAAGAAGGTATAAGATCCCCCAAGAATCTTAAAGTCAAACCAAAAGTCAACATAGTTTACTACAGTCGATTAATCGAATTCCAAAATCGATTAATCGAATCTGATTCGATTAATCGATTTCCAAAATCGATTAATCGAAGGTCAATATCGATTAATCGAAGCAATTTCGATTAATCGAAATTCTCCTTTTCGCAAAGTCCATTCCCAGTTCGAACAGTCGAGTTTTCATTCGATTAATCGAATCCAATTTCGATTAATCGAAATTCCTCTTTTCGCAAAGCAAAATTTCTGTTCGAACAGTCGAGTTTTCATTCGATTAATCGAGTCCAATTTCGATTAATCGAAATCCTTCTTTTCGCAAAGTAGACCCTCAATAAATGAGTTCCACAAGTTGATTAATCGATTCCAAATCGATTAAAGGAAAACGAAAATCGAGTAATCGAAAAGGAAAATCGATTAATGGAAATCCCAGTTCGATTAGTCGATTTTTCCTCAAGTAATTTCCTTTAAGCCCTGGGGTCCATGGAGTTCTCGATCGATTAATCGATTCCCAAATCGATTAATCGAAATCCAAAGTCGATTAATCGAAATCCAATTCGATTAATCGAAATCGGGGTCCTCTGACTCTTCAACTTCCTGGCCAATTTCGATTAATCGAAACTCAATTTCGATTAATCGAATTGTCGATTCAACTTTCGAAATTGTTCTTCCCAATCTTTTTCCATACTTTTTCTTCTATTTTTCTAAACCATTATCCTATGATTTAACCCACATTTTACTGCAACTTAACCTCTATAATCTATGCATCTTATTTACAAAAATTTTACCTTGAATAGATCTCAAGTTGATTTCAAATCTAGGGTTGGAAGGCTAGGGTTTCCAGCTTTGGTTCTAACAGATCCAAGTCGCGTTGAATCCGGCTTTTATCTCTTGAATCCCCCCTCCAATCGGTTGCAATAACTCCTCTCTTACTTTTCTCTCTCTCTCTCTCTCTCTCTCTTCTTTACTCTCCTTCAACAACCAACAATACACATCTAGGGTTATTAAACCCTTTTATCCCCTTTTTCTCACTTGTGTGTTGAGCACATACACCGCGGTAGGTGTATGCGACTTCACATTTACAACACACATCACATAGGCATTCTATTTTTCACATCTCATCCGTTCATCACACTACATACTGACTGTTGGACTTCCATTTGGTCAAACCTATGACCGATCGGGCACGGATCCTGAGGTCATAGTTTGTGTGATTTTTCGGGCTATTACATTGCATCTTCTAGAATCGCCTGGTTGGCTTTACAGAAAGGTATTTTATCTTTGTTGTAATCTAATTTTCCCACAATGGACATAGAAAAAAATTTACTTGCCCCTATAAATTTGCATAGAAGCAATTGCTCTCATAGCCAAGTGGCAAAGAGCTCCTCTCGAGGTTTTCGAATCAAGTTCTGGTATGTTTTCCTAATCCTTAATTCGTAAAAAAATTCACTGCCAACATTTTTTGTTTTATGATGGGGAGATCTCTATGGTTGTATTTTATCCTAGTTATGATTGTTACTTAATAAACGAATAAAGAAATCAAAGACCCAACATTTCAAACTTTCCAATTTGGTTGGCTCTATTAATATTTTTGAATTTCAGGGAAGGGAAGAAGAAGCCAAAGCCGTACTCCTCAAGATCTAACCAGCCCATGAGGTGGATGTAGAAATCCAAGCGCTCAAAGAATCAGTTGAAGCCGAGACCAAGGAAGAAGGATCGTCCGAGAAGATCAACTTGGTCAAACTATGGAGAACGAAGACGATCCGAAGAGGGCTCATTGCAGGGGTTGGTCTTCAAGTCTTCCTACAGTTTGTGGGCATAAACACTGTGATGTATTACAGTCCTACCATAGTTCAGTTAGGGGTTTTTGCTTCAAACCAAACTGCTCTCCTTCTATCTCTTATAACTTCGGGTCTCAATGTCGTGGGATCCGTAGTTAGTATCTACTTCATAGACAGGACAGGGAGGAAAAAACTCACAAACTTGTAAGAGGCCTATGTTAGAATCAAGATTATACTAAAAATAAAAATAATTTTCCCTTGAGTAATGAGAGACAACCTTGATACTCTCGCAGCCACTTTTTGGAACCACATTGCAAGTAATAAAAAAAATCATAATTTTCCATTAGGATGCATATTTGGTGTGAAGTAACCACATTGCAAGTAATAAGCACATTTCCTGTAATGTGGTGCAAAAGATACACTACTTGTTATGTGTCTTTTACAAGGGCCCAACATGAGCATGTCTAAAATTGGTGCATTTCAATTATTCTAAGAATATATATATTTAGAAAGGCAAATTGCTCTCCTCCTGTCTCTTATAACTTCGGGTCTCAATGCCGTGGGATCCGTAGTTAGTATCTACTTCATAGACAGGACAGGGAGGAAAAAACTTTTAATTATTAGTCTGATTGGTGTTATTGTCTCGCTCGGACTTTTATGCTTCTGGTACAAATAAGGTATTAACTCTTTCATTATCAGTTGATTCATTGGGTTATAGGCATATTATTGATTTAATTTTCGGTTTATAGGGATAATTTTTATTTAATTTTAGGTTTATAGAAACCAGATTATTTTTAGTTTCCCCTAGTATTGTGGTTACCATCATAGTCAATAAGTTGGGAATTAGGAATGATTTTAATAGCAAAGGACCGAAAAAATATGAGACTTTTTCACTAAGTTGCGATTAAATCATGAATAATATGTTCAAAATTTTTTTCCATATGTTAACATGACTAATTCAAAAAATGGGACAAATTTGTTACTATGATGAATGATCATTATTTTCTTATATATAGTCAATATGAAAAATTTTCTTCAATTTGTTCACATAAGGCTTCCAATTCTTCGTTTTATAACATAGCTTATGTTGTCATTGTGCAGCTGTTTGAAGGTGCGTGTTTGATTTCTAATTCAACTGTGAAAGATCTCTGCCATAGTGAAAGTAGGTTATGGCACACAAGAGGTTGTCCAAGCAGGTATGGGTGGCTAGCACTTATCGGGTTGGCATTATACATCATATTCTTTTCCCCCGGTATGGGAACAGTTCCGTAGATCGTGAATTCCGAGATCTAGCCTTTGAGGTTTAGAGGTATTTGTGGTGGAATAGCTGCCACATTCAATTGGATCTCGAACTTGATTGTTGCACAGTCATTCCTGTCTTTGACGGTGGCAATTGGGACGGCATGGACGTTTCTAATTTTTGGAGTAATCTCAGTGGCCGCACTTGTTTTTGTCCTAATTTATGTGCCCAAAACCAAGGGGCTGCCAATTGAGGAAGTGGAAACTATGTTGGAGCAGAGAAGAGCTGAGTACAAGTTTTGGAAGAAACAATCGGATGAGGAGGTTGAGAAGAAGTCAGTAGTCTTAACTAGAATGGGGTAGTTTATCTATAATTATTTCTTATATAGAAACTCCTGAGATTGTAGTTTCCATAGGAAAATTAGAGTCGGGATCAGTCTGTTAAATTATGTGTAGTTCAATTATTCTAACAGTTCAATTATTGTAACGAAAAACATTACAGGCGATGGTATGATCCCTTTCAATTTTCATATAAGAAAAAATTTACAGTGAAAGGAATGCATTTAATGTAGGTGAGCATATGATAAGAGTTACTGCTTTGATGATTGAATCTGATCACAAACTTGTAAGAGCCCTATGTTAGAATCAAGATTATACCAAAAATAAATATAATTTTCCCTTGAGTAATGAGAGACAACCTTGATACTCTCGTAGCCACTTTTTGGAACCACATTGCAAGTAATAAAAAAATCATAATTTCCCATTAGCATGCATATTTGGTTTGAAGTAACCACATTGCAAGTAATAAGCACATTTCCTGTAATGTGGTGCAAAAGATACACTACTTGTTATGTGTCTTTTACAAGGGCCCAACATGAGCATGTCTAAAATTGGTGCATTTCAATTATTCTCAGAATATATATATTTAGAAAGGCAACATTAATATATATGGTCCCTTGCAATTTTAGTGAAAGAAATTAAAAAATTGGGTAATTAAAAAGACTTAAGGCCCTTACTTTTATTTGTTTTACATGCCCATGTGCTCGGATAAACAAGGGATGCTGAGTTACTAATTGTGTTAAAAACACAAGGACAATGGTGATGAGTATATATATATATATATATGCTTGGGTTGCAGACTTGCAGGGATGGTGTGAAGATGGAAGCATCAAACTTCCTCTTCTCTTTTTTGAATAAGAGACCAGCTAGTTCCCATACAAGGTGTGGAAACAGCAAAACAGGAAACTCAAATCAGGCTAAACTTTGTCAAGTTTACAGTTATTTATGACCATGCAAATAATTAAGAAAGTAAAAAAATAAAACTATTATAAGAAGCTAATTAGAAGCATCTAAAACATCATTCAACAAACTAAAAGACCTATTTTTTAAAAAACTTTAATACGAATAAATCCTCCACTGACCGATACGATGGAGGAGAACAAATTGAGTGAGAAATGGTTGTGGCCGATCTTTCAATGCCAGATGGAGTGGTTCCTGAAAAACATCTGAAAAATAAGTGAAGCTCATAGAGAAAATCAATAACAAAATTGGTACTAACCGTACCTTAAACTTTAGAACCAATAAAAATAGAAGATTTTGGAAATAAAAAAGATCAATCTGTTTGGTTTCTTTTCATAACCAGGAATGAAAACCTTTAACTTCAAATATGAGAAACGTAAAGGTGCGTTTAGAGATCAAAGCATAGTTACTTTCTCTTTTGTTGGAGAAGAAAACTTCCAAAAAAAAATAATTCCAAACCCATAAAAATTCAGGTAAAACCCATCGAAATTGATATAAAAATAAATGATAAAAAAATACAAGGAACCATCAAAATTGGGGGAAAAATTAATTCATCAACAAAAAACCACAAAAACCATAAAAAAAAACACAGACCTAAAAAAAAATCAGTCTAAAAAAAACCCAGACCCGGAAAAAAAACCAGACAAAAAAAAAAAAAACCCACCAAATCAAGAAAAACCCCATCAGAAATTCTAAAGAATACAAAGAAAAAATGATTTTTAAAAAATCTTTCAAAGAAAGTTTAAAAAAAAAAATGGCAAACCCAAAAAAATTCAGAAAAGCCCATCAAAAACTAAAAAACCACAAAAAATCATCAGGAAAAAACCCATGCAAAAGAAGAAACCCATCGAAATCCGAAAAAACCCAGAAGATATAAAACTTCTCACAAAAATGCATAAAAAATGATCTTAAAAAAAGCCATAAAAACCCCTAAAATATAACTCATAAAAACGAATAAAAAAACCCACCCAAATCCAAAAAAAACTCACAAAAATACATAAAAAATGATTTTTAAAAAAACATAAAAACCCTTAAAATATAACTCATAAAAATGAACCAAGAAAAACCCACCCAAATCCAAAATCAACTTACAAAAATACATCAGAAATGAAGGAACCCAAACCATAAGATCCCCTAAAATATAACTCATCAAAATATAACCCCTGAAACATAAAACTCTCACAAAATTACATAGAAATTGATTTTTTTAAAAACCATAAAAACCCCTAAAATATAACTCATCAAAATCAACCCCAAAAAACCAACCCAAATCCAGAAGGAACTCACAAAAATACATAAAAAATGATTTTTTAAAAAACCCCTAAAATATAACTCATCAAAATGAACCAAAAAAACCCACCCAAATTTGGAAAAAACTCGTAAAAATTTATAAAATAAAAAATTACAAAATCTCCATAGTTGAGAGATTACTTGAGAAGAAGCAAGAGAAGGTATTGCCTCCGCCAGCCTCCATAGAAGCACTATAGAAATAGTAAAAATTTGTTTGCCATTTGTCTTCGATCATCCTTTCTCTCCAACGCTCTTCGTCCATTCGGCAGCGACGTGATGATGGTCGTCGGCAAGGCTCCCCAATTCGAGAGTTTCCTTCTCTTCTACGTGAGAAGAAGGCGAGGAGAATAATCAGAAATTTCAGAATACCTGTAAAAATTTCAGAATACCTGTAAGTAGAGATATTGAGGAGGCGGTAGTTGTAGATAACCTGGGTATAAATATTTGCAACAGCCTCACATTCTTTGCAATTTTAAATGTTCCCTCTGGTTAATTTAGTTGTGGAAAAAGAATATTTAATTGTAGATAATATTGCCCTAAAATCATTTATTAACATTGCTGGCTACCTGAAATTCTCATGATTATTGCTTCGGCTTTACTGTAGATAATTTATTTATTATTTTTTGTAATGATGAAAGGTGTTGTATCACATGCTTTATAATATATTCATAACTTGTATTAAATACACAAATGTTTGCAAGATGAACCTTTCTTAAACATTAAGATCCGTGAAGTAAAGTCATCACCACTTAATGATATGACCTGGGATACACCACATGGTTGCTCAAATTATTTTCCTCTTAAATGAGTTTTATTTGTCTCCCAAAATTGTGAATTTGACAAAAAGGGATAAATTCATCCCCCTATTTCCACAACAACTAATTTCAGGGATAAGAATAACATTTTGCCATTAAGGGTATTCTTTGTCATTTTGAAAGTTGGCTCTACGAAAATGAAAACCACCCAATTCTCTTTATAGATTAGTATATATATATATATATATATATCACCATTTTGGCCCCATGTAAAACCATTAATAGGGCCATCGTATGGAACGGGTTCAACCCCAAGAATGCATCCTAAAAACTACTTCTACCATCTGTACGAGAGTCTAAAATCGTCAAAACAAAATTAATGGCTAAACATTTTGGAACAATCACATTGTAGTTGTTCAATTTTTTGCTCTTTTAGACTGTTAATCCAACGGTATAAATAGTTTTCAATGCAATCTTAAGCTCAAGAGAAGCCCATATATAAGATATAAGATGGCCTTGTGTAGAAATTTGATGAAATATCAACTCTTATTTGTGCGCTTTAATTTAAATGAATCAACAATAAAATTATTTAGGGTGTGGCTATTCTCACCCATTTATTAGTAAGTACCACCGTTTGTTTATGAACAAAAATTATTGATTGATTTAAATCAGATGATGGAAAATTTTTTTTCTCCAATCTTCTTTACAATAGATCTTAATATCGTGGTGTGCCCATCAAACGGCTAAATGTTGATTTTGTGTGGCACACATCCCCATAAATGACCTAAGATTATGGAAAATAGAGTTGACCTTCACTTTTAGGAACGTGTGTCATGTGGAATTAACATCCGGCTATATGATAGGTGCACCATAATCTTAAGATCTATCGTGAGGAAGATTGGAACAAAAAACAATATTTATTGTCTGATTCAAATTAATCAATAGTTTCGTATCGTCAAAAAATTGTGTGGTACTTACTAAATAAATGGGTGAGAATAGCTATACCCATAATTGTAAAATAAGATTCAATAGTATATGTTTATATTAACTAGTAAAAAGACACGTGGACATTAGGACCTTCAGATGATTGAACTTGATTTTTAGACATCTATCGGGTGATTTGAACATAAAAAAAATATATAGTATTTTAAATTTTCATTACTATGTTTTATGATTTATTAAAGAAAAATATATATACTTATTACTATGTTTCATATGTCTTCATTATGCATAATTTAAAATTATAAAAAAATTTAATAAAAAATTAATAAAACATAACTTATATTGTCACTTATAGAACATGAAGAAAAAAAATAAAAACTAACAAATAAGTATAATATGAAAATTTCAATTAAATCGAAAATGGGTATTCCTTCTCGAGTTTAACTTTTTTGAGGATTTTATTGTCTTTGTCATCCGCGATCTCGTATTTAATGCTTTGACATATGTACGAACTTGTAAGACAATTTTGGTAAATCGTATCTTGCACTTTGACTTGAAAGAAATACTAATTTTCGAAATATGATGACTGAATAATTATTGAACCTAAACTTTGGGACAAAGGTTGCCACAAAAAATGCAATAATGAATTTTGTTTATTTAAAAGGTAACAGCAACATCAACTCGTTGTGTGGTAGAGCCTATATGTTGAAATCTATTATACTTTATCATCCCCTATGTCCTCGTATTTTCGTTAAATTTGAACTCCATATGGTTTGATTTCTTCTATTAATTGGCTGCCCACCTGATGCTGACTGTCCTCCTTTCTCATATATGGACTTGGGACCAACGTAAGCGGAGTTGTATGCTTGCTCTTAGACAAGCAATTTCACATAGCAAGCCTATTGGCACCTTTCATTTCAATTCCTTTTTTGAGCTTTTGTAGGTTGTTAATTGTTTTGAAATGCCAATTTTTGAGGTGGTCCCAATTATATCACTCATTTTATAGTGCTTATGCATTGATTATGTTTCATTCATTGCTGTTTATGCATTCAAAATTCATCCATAATCCTAGAAATAATAAAACAGGTGGAAGTAGTTGGCTCTCGGTAAGTCAAGGAATTGTCGAGGATACTTCCGACCTAGCATCTGGTTTTGCAACCGTTGGTGATGGACCGAGTGAATATGTTGACTGCCCAAATGACCATTGGGATTCTGATGAATATGATGACGATGATGATGTTGGATATATGAGACAGCCCATTGAAGATGAGACCTGGTTTATGGCTCATGAGATTGACTACCCAAGTGACAATGAAAAGGGAGCGGCTCATGGGAGCGTTCCCGACCAACAGGAAAGAGGTCCAACAAAAGATGAGGATGATAACTAATCTTTTGCTGAAGAGGACTCTTTCAGGCAAAAAATATTGAGCAAGATGTTGCCTCAGAGGATCGTATAAGCCTTTCGACAGCTAGAATGTATGGGAGAACAGATGAAAAAGATTTAATAGCCCACTACGATGGACAATTGATGGATGAAGAACTTAATTTGATGCGTGCGGAACCTGTTTGGCAGGGCTTTGTTACCCAGACTAATGAACTCATCATGTTGGGAAACGGGAAGGTTCTAAAATTAATATTTAGGTAAAATTTCTAAAAATGGACAAACACAAGAAATTGAAGATATGACCTTCAAAATTTGACTTTGTACTAGATGCTTAGATATGGTTATTATCGGCTAAAGTAACTTTTTGAACGTGCGTTTTGTGGAATTATCATGTGCATAGTCTAACGGGTGTGTCATGATCTAAAGATCTTTTGTGTAAACGATTGAGATGAAAAATGATCTCCGTCATTTGATTCACATCTAAAAATGATGGCTACCATGTAAATTCAATCAAAAGATGGAGATTATTTTTCATTCCAAATATTTTAATATAAATCCTGAGATCAAGGCCGTCAAATCACATGGAACTCATGATGATTTCACATGTCATACATCCTAAAAAGTGACTCGAGCGTCAAAAGTGCTGGCACTCGAGTTGCATATTAAATAATATTAAAAGGGAGGCAACTACCTCTAACTAAGTAACAAGCTTACATAAATAATTTTTATTGTTACAATCAACTATTTATTTTTATTGTGTTCATTCCAGTTTCTTTAGTTTCTCATTTTGTTTACAAAATTTAGACTCTCATAATTTTCATTACAAAATTTATTCTAATGATGTAATTTTCATACATATAATGATTTTTAATGTTCTAAAAACTTTCTCTTCTCTTTATAAGGAAGTAATCGGTGTTGCGGTTTTCTCGGTGTCAAGAACCATTTCAGTGCATGTTGCACCTGATATTTGAGGTTTCTTTTGAATTTTAACGCATAGGGTTTAATATTTAGAGTGTAATTGTTGAACCTGATACTTGTAATTAGAATAATCATCATAGGGATGAATGCGAATAAATTTTGAGTATGTAAATGCATGCTATCAACCTACATGAAAATGAGAATGAAAATGTGAAGAGACTTTGAGCATGTAAAAGTAGGTTATGAATGTGAAAGAGAAGGCCAATGAAAATGTGAATAGACGTGTAAATGCATGTTATGTGAATATAGGTTGTAAATGTGTACTGCTAGGTAATGTGGTGTCTGGAAAAAAAAAATGCATAAATTAAAAAATATAAAAAAAATAATATATTAGAGGCAGATGGCTTATAGCCATCTCCAATGCAAACAATAAAAAATATAAATAAAATTAAAATTCATTAGGCTGTATTTGGGCTAGTTCTTATACGTACAGAAGTAGTTCTCTGGTAGAGTATATAAAATTTGCTCTGGCAGAGAACAAATAGAGAACAATTTTATCGCTTAAAACAGCTTCCCGCCAAAACAAATGGGGCAAGGAGATGTGTTATTAAACATGAAAGCAATTCTTTGCCGGAACCAAAGAGCTGCTCTTTGCCCTAAAAGAACTAACCCAAACGCAACCTTAGAGACATCTCTAATAATAGAGGATAACTTATTGGAGACTTAGTCGTAGCTGTCTCCAATTATAGAGCTTTCTTATTGGAGATGGATATAAACAGCCTCCAATGTGCAATCATCTAGTCTACTAGATAGAGTTATTGAGACTGACTTATGACCATTCTAATAAGTTCAAATATTCGAGACGGCTCAAAGCCGTCCCCCAATTTGCCGTCCAAAGATATTTGAGACGGGAGCATCCCAGACAACATGGAAGCCATCACCAACAATATTGGAGATGGCTGTCTCCAATAAATGCATATTTTTTAGTGAGTTATGAAATAAGGTGTGGCCACATGGAATAAGCCTCATTGGCGATCGGACGAGCCTAGATAAGTGATTACCCATCTAGTTTCCCTCGGTGATCTAGTGACGGTGGGAGATTGATCAATGGTTCAGATTTCATGGGCCTAACATCTTATACAGATTACCAAGTAAACCCATCCAACATCTTATACTAACTCTGTAAATAATAGTAAATACCGACGTTGTTACTAATGGGCTCACTATTTGTTGATGAGATGCCACCAAAGACTTTGAACCTTTGATATCTTACACTTGAACGTACTAATGGGCTCACTATTTTCGTGTTTTTTAATGTAATTTGACAAGGATTGCACAAAGGTACCTCTATTTGTACTTAACTAAAACTCTAAGCACCCACTAGCCAAACATGTAGATAATTGACAGGTGGGGATAAGTAGGTGCTTTTAGAGTTTTGGTGGGAGCAAATAGAGCTGCCTTTCACCAAATGCTTGTTCACTGTTAATGTTTAAAGTTGGTAACTATGAAGGATTTAATAACTAATATATAAACATATCGGCTGGGTTTCAAGCTGATACATATGCGATATATATCAGCTCAATTAGCCAATATTTAAATGTTAAAAAATAATTAAAAATTAGGAAGTGAAAAAAAAAATTTGCTCCAAAGGGCATTTTTGATTTTATATCCAGTTCTTATTGGATATATATGTGGGCCGATATTTGACCACTTTGACCCAATATTTGAATATTAAGGGTGTATATCATATTGGAGGGCTCCAAACTTGATACATGTCGGCTGATAGGTATCGGATATGACTGATATTTAAAATCATGATTGGTATCGGATAGTACTTAAGCAGATTTACAGCATAGTGTAAATCAATCCAAATTGTCCACAAGATGATCACAAAAATAGATTAATCAATCATAATTTAACTGAATAGTTGAACTGAATATTGGAAGTAGCTCATGTGTGGAATCGAGGAACTGTCCATGGGTAAGGTGGTTAAGATGATGTCAGTAAGAAAAGGAAGCTATTACTTGTACTCAGAAAGTTGGTCCTTGCACCGATTTTAAAGGAAGACTTGATAATTAAAAATATGCGACATGTTAAAATGCAATATAAGCTGTATGATTTAAAGTTCATGACATATAGATCTTCTGTGCATAAGATTGGAACAATATGCAATAATTTCATGTGATCCATTATAGTCAACTATTGAATCATATATTTACCTTTGCCTATATTTAATCATACGATAAAAATTATATTTTGTGTTATTCTTTTGCACTTAATATCTTTAAATCATGGCTTTTAAATCAAACGGTCTAGATGGTATTTTTACATAGCAGAGGTCGCCAAACTTATAAGTCTTTATTTTAAATTTGGTGCAAGGGCTAACTTTCCGAGGGCAAGTAATCGCTCCAAAAAATAAAAAATAAAAAATAAAGGGAACCATTACTTGCACTCGCTTTTTAAGTGATTGCACCGAGGTTAAAAAATGACTATATATTTTAGAGACATGTGACATATGAAAATGCAATCTGGGTTGTCTGATTTACAGTTCATGATCTATAGATCCTTTATGGATAAGATTGGCACGAAATATAATCTTTATCATGTGATTAAATATAGTCAAAGGCTATTATTTGATTCAACAGTTGACAACAATAGATCATATGATAAATATTGTGTTTTGCTCCAATCTTATCTACGAAGGATCTATAGATCATGAACTTTAAATCAGACGACCTAGAATATATCTTCACATGCCACATGTCTCTAAAATACAAAGTCTTTCTTTCACCTCGGTGCGTTCACTTAAAAAGCATGTGCAAATAATGGCTCCCTAAATAAATAATGGTTAAGATGATGAATGGGAGCCACTGCCATCGACATTATAAGATGATCAAGCTTATGAAAGTGTTCTACCCAATGAATCTTGTCAAATATTGTTGAGTTTTTTGGATGTCAGTGTCCTAAATATCAGTGAGAGTTCACTTTTGATGAGAATTATATAATAAGGGAAGAACACCCAAGTGACACGAGAGAGTTAGTTTGCATATGACATAGTTCTCTACTAATCCTTGCTATAGCAGAGCTCACCTGCATTAGTAAGTTCTCATCCTCTTTATTAATATCCTCTTACCTACTTTGGCAGGTATCCTTTTTCCTTGATAACTTCTTGCATAGCAAGATTTTATGCAAGATTTACTTGTTCAACAGTTTTACCCTCCTCTTTACTCACTCCTTGTCAGAGCCGATTTTATTTGCTCTGATAGAGAGCTAGTAGAGGGTAAGGAGGTTGCTGCTAGAGCATGTAAATCCTCCTTTGCAGAGAGTTAAAAAAGAGAATGAGAATCAACCAAAGTAGCTGAACTCTACTGTGGAAAGGGCTAGCAACGAGCTATGCCATATATACGCACCCTTAATCTCTTCTTCAATTTTAACATTTTTTTGTGGTTGTCACTTGTCTTTGCTGTGATCGTTGGTGCCAAGGGAGAAAATATGTTAGTTTTATGTATGAGTTTGTATTTTTTTTAAGGGAGTACGAGACAGCCTTGAGAACCGAGCAGCAAACATGCATACACATGTGACAATTGCGGCCCAGCGTGAGAGAGCACTAATTATAGTGATGAGTGATAACTAACAGAAATCAGCCCACACCTTATAAAGACAAGGGTGAGAAACAATGAACGAGACCGACTCTCTCACATTGAAGGGGAGCGTACCAATTGGGCTAATACCTCTTTTGGTGAGTATGAGTTACTAGTAGGTTAGCAACCGAGTTACCTTTTAACATATATATCATGTGATAGGTACACCATAGTCTAAAAAACTTTGTTGTAAGGGATTGAGATGAAAAACAATCTCCTATCATTTGATTCAAAGCAAGCACATAAATGTAATCTAAAATTCACCGCTACAACAAACCGTCGATTTTAGATGCCATAACCATAGAGACCATTTTCATTCGAATCTGTTATAAAATAATTCTTTAGGATCTATGCATCATGTACCGCAGGATCTATTTGGTCATGTACCTAATAGAGTAATACTAGCTCAAAGTAAAAAAGAGGGGCAACCATATGTGTAAGGAGGGGCAATTGCCTTTTAAATAAGTAGGATTGCAACGTGCAAGTTTTCAATTGAAAACTGAAATCGCCCAAAACAACGGTGACCTGAGTCGGATCGGAACTGATTCAAAACAAACCTTAAAAAGCGGATTGAATCTAAGTCAGTTCGGTTTCAGTTCTGAGTGGCAGAAATAGAAAACCGATTAGCTAGGGATTAGCTAGGATTAAAATTTTGAAAAAATAAAAATAGTTGAAAAAAAATAAATGAAACTGAATTGAATTGACTTTTTTTCGATTTCAGTTTCAAATTTTGAAGAAAAAATTGAATCAATACATGCCAATTCATTTCGATTCGGTTCAGGTGCAAATTTTTTTGTTTCGATCGCGGTGGGCAAGTGGCTCCGCTCATGATCCGTGTGGCCAATCTCTTGGTCCAGTTTTGAGTGGCAGAAATAGGGAACACGAGCCGTGTACTGCTTGGGTCAGCTTCACTCTGCCCAATGATACTTTCTCCACTTTTGCAGTGAGTAGGGCTCTCATTGGGCTGGGCCAGCCAGAATTTTAGCCCACACCTGCCCTTGAAATAACAATATTTTTTATGATGCAAACCCGGCCCAGTACCCGAGTTGGGCTAAGAATGTTGCGACCAGGATTGACTCACGTCAGGCTTGGGTTGAATGCTCCAACACCCAGCCTGAAAATTTTATATATATATATATATATATATATATATATATATATATATATATGCGCGCGCGCGCGTAAGGTTCAACAATCTACAATGAAATGTTCAAATAAAGGCACATACCTAAGCCTTTACAGTATTAGCTTAGTATAATATTTAACTAAATTTGTTTTCCCTTCTTCAAACTTTTATTAAAACAAATTATTTAAAATTGATTGGGAGAAGACTTCATATAAAGTCTATAAAATCTAATCACAAAAAAAAAAAAATTGATTTGAAAATTTTTTAGCCAATTTTTTTTTTTTTTTTTTTAAACAGCCAAAAAAAAGCCTAAGCTCAAGGCCAACCCGGCCAGCTATGGGCTCAGTACATCTCAGCCCGAGTTAGGTTTAGCTGAAAATATTGGGAACCCAGCCCATTAAGAGCCCTGGCAGTGAGAGATTGACGAGTGCACTAGCCTCGTGTACCTCACTCCAACTCAAAGTCCCAAATTTTGAAAAGCAATTTTTACCAAAGCATTGCGTACAGGAACTTTAATTGCGAAAAAATATCACAATTTCGGTGGGGTGGCCTCAAAGCATGTATTATAATATTGATAGAGTCCCACTGACATAGTCCTCATGCGATCAGTGAGCTAGCCCCGAAGTGGATTTAATTCAGAGCGAACGAATTGTCCGGGCTATACACACTTCTGTAGGCTGACCAAGAAGTAACCCGTATTTAGCCCGTGTTGCAAGTCTTTGGTCATCTAGAAGTGAAAGATTATACATGGTGGGCAATTTTTGGTAGATTATGTGACATGCCTGCAGTGTTTGGCCCCACTATGTGTCTAGACAGTCACGTTAATTTGGATACCGTTCTCGCTCCACTTGCGTGAATAAATCTAGGGTGCTGCTACTAATTCCCCACTAAATACGCAATTTCCTCCACCAACCACAGTTGAATACAGGTAATTGCTTTCAATAAGAGAGATCGTCTCAATCTAATAGAACATGATCATAGCAGATATCAAATCTACTTCTCGAATAGCTTTTCGGAGATATGCTGCATAGAATCAAAATTTGATCATTTGATAATAGGGTCGTTTCCTCAAGATCCTGTGAAAGATTAGAATGAAAAGTGATCTACATTTTTAAGAAATAAATTTTTTTTTCCACATTCTCTGTTAATAAATTTTTAAAGTGTTTTTCTCATTTATATTTTTAATCTTTGTAAATAAGGATACCTTTATTTACAACCTAAAATTTTTTCTTCTCAATTCAATTTGCACTTGCTAAACTTGTTGACTCCTTTGAATCATATAATGAAAATTATTTTTCATCCCAATCTTAAACGCTACAGATCTTTAGATCGTTAGCTTACTATTACTCACGTGACACATCTCAAAATATACAATCATGAGCTTATTATCAAACATGATTTACATTCACTTTTTGAGATGTGATACATGTGGAATCAACATCGATGAGACTCATGATCAAACCATATTGTGTGAAAAAGCGAAACCGAAATAGATCTCAATTTGTCTAATGGAAGGTAGTTCACACTTTTGATGTGTGAACTAAACACTGTTAGTTTGTAAATTAAGGTACCCATTAAAATAAGGATACCAATATTTGCAGCTCATCTTTTGTTTTGTTTTTGCAGCCTGAAGTTTCCATCATTAAAATTGTTGACTGTCTTAAATCAAACGGTAAAGAGAGCTTTTCTTCGTAATCATTCACATAATAGGTCTTAAAATCTTTCACACCATAGGTCTTGAGATCATGGTCACCTATCAGACGGCCGAGTATTGATTCCATGTGCACATACCACCAAAAAGGGATTTGTGATCATGAAATACATGAGAGTAGGGCTGTGCAGTAACCTACCCGAACCGACCAAACCGATCGAAACCAACCCGAATTTTAGTTCGGTTTCGGTTTCGAGACATATCGGTTCGGTTTCAGTTTCGAAAAATAGAAACCGATAGTTATCGGTTCGATTTCGATTTTAACGTCAAAAAACGGAAACCGAACCGATAAGAAACTGACAGTGGCAATACTCGTGCTATATACACAAAAAATAGGTTGCAAAGAAAAAAATCTCTTTTAAAAAGTCTACTCACTTTTAAAAGCCACAATACTACAAAACCGTTCATTCTCTTCTACAAAGCCCTAAACCCTTTTTCCCTTTCCCTTCGTTTTCTCCAAACCCACCCTCGACGGTCCACACTCCACAGTTTATGGTGCCGCGCCGCCACACTCCATGGTCTCCACTCTCCACCACAAGTTAGTACTTTTTCTTCCTCTCTTTCTCTATGTTCCTATTTCTCTCTTCCCCTCTCTAGATCTCTCTATGTTCCTCTCTATCTCTATGCTATTCTTACTCTTTATTTTAATCCTAACTAGGGAAAGAAGAAGAAAGGGGCGTTGTAGGTTTGCAGCGTAACCAATCAGTGGGGGGTCTCTCTATGTTCCTCTCTCTCTCTCTCTAGACACCCGCACTCGAAAGGTGTCTCTGGTGATCGATCCGCCTTCTCCTAAGCTCTCCGGCGATCGATCCGGTTTCTACGGCGTGGCTATTTTTTTGGAAAATCAGCTCATCAGCTAAGCTCTCTTCTTCTTCTTCTTCTTCTTCCTCTGTTCTTTCTCTGTTTTTTCAAAAAAAATTATTAAAAATCACTCGTAAAACGTATATATTTTAGCAAAAGAAAGATTGTTAATAACCACAAGTTTCTTGTGGCTATACTTACGTATATATCTGTCAAAAATATTTGTGGTTTACAAGGAACCTTCTGTTCTCTTTATCTATATTTTTTTTTCCGTATGCCTGCTAATTGTTTTGTCTAATTATTTGTGGTTTACAAGAAATCGAAAACCGACCGAACCGATAACTATCGGTTCGGTTTCAGTTTTGAATATTATTGGTTCGGTTTCGGTTTCATAAAACAGAAACCGATAGTCATCGGTTCGGTTTCGATTTTGCATGAAAACTGACCCGAACCGATCCAATAACACCCCTACATGAGAGGGTTCTCGTATCACTTTTGGGGATGTGTTCCCAATGGAATCAACATCTAACTGCCTTATAGATGAGCCAGGATCTCAAGATATATTGTGTGAAACATGGATCAAAATATCGTCCACTACCGATACGTATCGGACGATACGTATTGGTATTGGACTACTACGATATGGTACATTAATGTACCGTATCGTCCAATTTGTATGGGAAGGCCCGGACGTACATTCAATGTATCGTCTGGTAAGTTACTATTCCGATACGTATCGTCCGATACGTATCGGTTTGGAGCTTGGACGATACGTATCGGAAACGCGAGATTTTGACCCTTGGTGTGAAAGATAGGAATGAAAAAATGATATCCACCATCTGAATCCATAAAATTAATAGTTTTAACAATAAAAACCAACCTCAAGGGGTTAGGTGAGCTGGCCAGGTACCTTCTTCCAAAAACAAGAGACCTAAGTTCGAATCCCCTCCCTCCCTTGAGGCCACCCTAAGGATTTATATCCCGTACTGACCCGGCATGTGCTGAATTTGGGGTGCGCATGTGCCCCTGGGATTAGGCGGGTTGTCACGGGGTCACTCTTCTAGCAGTGTCAACCCGTGCGGCACTCAACGCCTGCTGTGCTAAGTCAGCCTGTTTCTCTCAAATGCGGCACGCGATGCGGATTCCCAGATGCTACGAAGGGTGGAAGGCTTGTCCTAGTCAAGCTTCACCTCAACCTCTACGTTCGGACTTCGCCCTGCGAAGCAACGCAGCAGGTTAGAGCCGGCAACGACGACCGTCAAGGCAACAGGCAACGATGAACGTAAGGCAACATGCAACAACGAGTGATATAGCGATAGGCAGCGACGAGCATACATCAAGCCCCCCTTGGGCTAGAACCCACACCTCGAAGGTGGTTGGGAACCACCAATGCGATGGCCCTAGTACACGACGTAGCTAGGACGACCACGCTCTAAGCGTGACCCGGATGCACGCACATAAGCCCACGAGGCTAGTGCACGTGTAGGGTCGGAGGACCCCAACTCATGTCCCCCTATATATGGTTTAAACATCAACAGTGCCTAAATGGCAGGAGGACCTCAAACGTATTGGTTTGGCATACCGCAACGCCCTCCCGCATCGCTAGGTCAACTTGAGTCAGTCGCGTCCATGTCGCGACCGTGTCTTCACCCTCCACCCCAACATGCCTCGACGCCATCGTGGCTCAGCCCAGTACATACGGTGCCGCCCTCATGGCCTTGACGCACCAGTCATACTCAACACTTGGAGAGGAAAAGTGGCCCTACGGCTGCCCGGGATGGCCACGCCGTGTGCCCCCGTCACAGGGTGCTCTAAGAGGCCCGAATACCCAGGTTATAGAAAAAAAAAACCAATGAAAACCGTATGCTTCAAAGATCGAAGATTGTAAATAATGCTACCAAAAAAAATAAAGGGAAAATTAGAAAAACAACCTTAAAAAACAAACGTTTTAGCAAAAAATCCAGAACTTAAACGTTTTAAAAAAACAATGTTTTCACGATTTTTTGAAGTTTTGAGATCCGTGGGATCTTAAATCCTCACTAAAAAACAATGCTTTCACAGATCTTAGAACTTCAAAAAACTGTGAAAGCATTGTTTTTTTAAAATGTTTTAAGTTCTGGATTTTTTGCTAAAACGTTTGTTTCTTAAAAGTTGTTTTTCTAAAGTGCCCAAAAATAAACTTTTGAATTATTTTATGAAATAATTAGAGAAACATGCCTCAAAACAAACCTTTTAGCAAAAAAGACCCAACCTCAAATGTTTTAGAAAAATAGTGCTTTCACAGATTTTGAAACTTTAGAAAATCGTGAAAGCATTATTTTTTTATTTTTTATTTGTAAAAAAATTTGTTTTTGAGGCATTATTTTCTAAAGTGCCCTTATTTTATTTATAATATAAAACTTCAGTAACAACTAATTAATGAATTGAGTTGAATGATTTGTTCTATGCAAATAAAGCCACCAAAGTGGAAAATGGAAACGAAGGTTGTTGATGATCAAGCCAAAATTACAAAAAGTCATAAGATTTTGAGAAACGTTCTACGACTGACTAAAAGAAGAATATTTCGGTAACATTAAATCCAAATTCCAAGGCGCTCGATTGGGTGACATTCAGACTGGGCTAAAAGTGTTTTTTTTTTTTTTTTTTTTGGTCTGTAAGGACTAAAAGTTTTGTTGATTGGTCTTTGTGCCAAAGTAATGGCCGCGATGAATTATTGAGTCATTAGTGGAACAGAGTGTCGATGGGTCCCACAATCCCTTTGATCAAATTTGTAAATGGGTACAGTTATTTGCAACAACTCAAGATTCTGTCTTTGCAACTATTGTTTTCAAATATGAAAGCCGGTTAATTTCCTTGAATCGACAATTAGAGATCATTTTTGCTCAATGGGTACAGTTATTTGCAACAACTCAAGATTCTGTCTTTGCAACTATTGTTTTCAAATATGAAAGCTGGTTAATTTCCTTGAATCGACGATTAGAGATCATTTTTGCTCAATCTTTCACACAATCGATCTTTAGAATAATGGGTCACTCATCATACGGTCATATATTGATTCTAGGTGTCATACATCTCTAAAAGTAACCTTAAACCCTCTTTTGGCCTATGATCAGAGTCATTTTTAGATGTTTACATGTAGAATCAAGATTCGACTGTCTCATAAGGTGGGGCATGATCTTAAAATCTATTGGGTGTTCTATTGCATAGAATATTGGGATGAAAAAAGAACTCCATCCTCGGGAATCAATGGTTTTAAGTGTTAAACCTCAGGCTACCAAGATTTGAATATTTAGTTGCAAATATTAATACTCTTTTTTAATTCTACGGTCCAGCTGCACGCATTTATGACCTTCATCAAAGCAGTTATATTGACTGAATGACTGCCATAGTTTATAAACATTCAATCAATAATATATTGAAGACTTATGTTAAGCAGATTATGAGAAAATCACTTCAAATGTAGCTTTTTTATTCGATTGTTACTACGTTATGTGTATGTTAGAAACGAGCTCCGAGTAATATAAATCATAATTTATGCTAGTAAGGCGACAATATAGTACCTACTGTAGTATATTCGATTATGCCATTACATGCAAAAATATGACATAATATAAACCATCGTCATTGTCGTCACCATCAGACGACTGGGTAAAAGTCGCAGTACGCTCTAGGATTCCAGTCCCAACGTCAAAGTTGTCGAACAAATCACAACGTCAGGGCATCAGCAGCTCCTCCTCGAAAGTGGAAGAGTCCGAGCTTACGACCACAGGGTTATGCCGCATCCCCCCTCGAATGTATCTTTTTTCTCTTAATGGTCGATGGGAGGGGGGGTAAGTGTTGGGATATTTTGGGTTTTACTATTTATTATATTAAAACTGATGGTAAAGAATCAGATAAAATGATGGCATAAATAAATCAAAACAAAATAAAAAATGGATGAACACAAACACAAAATCAAAACCCACAGACCTGCAAGAATCCAAGGTCTGTTGTAGCAAGTTTTACGAAGTAAGAGTTTGTCCCACGGAGAGTATTGATCTGAAACCTCAAGGGTTGTATAGTAACCTCCAGATTTAGCTCTAAATTTGGCAACCCTAAACCTAAAAGGTAAAGAGAGGAAGTTCAAGTGTCACACTATCCTAAAACTAAAAATAAAAATAAACTACAACTAAAGAAAGGAAAAAAGAAGAAGGATGATGGAGTGAGAAAATAAAGGGGAAAATGATGAAAAGTAGACAGCTAAGGATAAATCAGATCTGCAACTCAGTGCTAGAAATGAGTCTGTAGCAATCTTTTAGATGGCTACAAGGAAGAATCCAGATCAACCCATATAATTTATATTGCTCTTAAGGCTATAATTTGTCCACTTAAATGGTCACAGACTATTCAAGGGAGATGGTCAAATCACATTGATTAAATCAGAAATATAACCTAACCCAAGAGAATGGATTGATGTTAAGGCTATAATCTGTCCACTTAAATGGTCACAAACTATTCAAGGGATTTCCTTCATTCAATGAATTAAATCAGAACATGAAAACCATTGCAGACATTATGTTTGCGAGGCTACAAGCTTAAGCATCCATAGGAGGAAACAGTCCTATAAAATCAAGTGGAAATCACATGAAATCCCAGGCTAAATAGGGATTTAGACTCAGCTGGTCATTGCTACAAAAGGTCTGCAATGACCCAGCTTACAAGTCTGCAATCTCTACAAACACTGATGATGATGATGCAAAATCGAGGAGAGTCTAGTTTTGCAACAATCACTAGGCTACAAGCTTAAGTGCAGAGAAGAAGAATTCATCTCAGATATGTGATAAAGACCATCCTTAGGGCTATAGTATGTCTCACTTAAATGGTCATAGGCTATCCTCAGAGATTATCTTCCTCACAGGTGATGAGATGGAACAAGAAAACTGTTGCTGCCACCATGGTTACAAGGCTACAAGCTCAGGCAACTATGGAAGCATCAAATCTATAAAACTCTATGATGAAAATACGAGAAAATATAAATTTAATGGAAATTTAAATCATGGAATTACATTGCAATAAAAAAACTTACAATGGTTTCCCTCAAGGCAGCAGCCTGTGCAAAACTCCAAAACAGATCTCCTATTTAAACAAAACTCATTACAAAACTGAAAAATGAACTAAGTTGTTACATAGAACCTAGCCCAGCATTACTGTTGTCCTAGGGCAAGAAGAAAAGGGGAAAGGAAAAAGGTAACTAAATCTTAACCCTAACCCTAAAATAAAAGCCTAATTTGATTCAGCTATTCTGGATAGTTTGCAAAACAGGAAAAATACATTATATAGGCAATCCCTGCTGACCTAATGTGCAATAGCCAATCAGAAATGAGGATCCATGGAGTTGTTGTCGTGGCTACGTTGTGGTCCTTGGATGTCTCGAGATGTGTGAAATAATTAGTGCACCTTGGGGTGTGTGCCCTAGAAGTTGGGAAATGCTAAAAATGCCACGCAAAGATGACATTCTTCAGGTGTGCACTCGCTAGGCTCTCACGAAGATAGAATGCAGAAGCTTTAACTCTCGCTGGGCTGAAGCTTCATCTTGCGAGGTTCCTTATATGTGCAGCTTCATACAACTCACGAAGATGGCTTCAGGCTAAGTCTCATCGCTAGGTTCTCGCTGGGAACTCGCGCAACTGAAGTGTGGCCTTTTGAATCCCGCCAGGTTCACATCCAAGCTCGTGAGGATGATTTTTACTACTGAAGAAAGTTTGCGAAAATGAGTGTCGCGTGGCTGGCTTGCTCTGAAGTGTGCGATAACTGCGCGAGAGCTTTAAACGTTGCAGGCATGTGGACCTCGCGACAGCTGTGCGAGATGTTTTCTGAAACTCTTTTATCACTGAGCTGCGCGATCGATTTAATTGTTGCGAGCTTGTGAACCTCGCAACCACTATGCCAGGTGTTCTCTAAATAAATTGATCCTCGCGATATGTTCAAGTGAACCACACAAGCTCATTGGGCACATCTGCAAAGAACCTCCTCTTTTGGGTCCACCTTCCTTTCATCCTCTGGAATTCTAGGGCCCACTTAAGCATATAATATGGTCACCATGGTGTGCGCCACCATGGTGTATCCTCTGTTCGTGCCTCAGCTCCAAGACTCAGCTTTAAAATTCTCTGTTCTTTGCCCAAAAAAGGGTGGATTGCAACATTAAGCCCTAATTTCCTGTTATCTACAAAAACACAACTAAAACACATTATTAACATGCTCAAAGGTCCATAAAAGTTTAGGTTGTGGGGTAAAAATGGTATTTTTCAGTGCTCAACACACCCCCAAATATAATCTTTGCTAATCCTCAAGCAAAGATAAAATTAAAAATGATTATTAAAAATAGAAAATACCACTTTCGTAGGGCACACAGATGCATTTAGTATATACACCAAACCTTTTAAACCCCTAGGTGACCCCTAGTGGAGGAATGAAGTCTCCTGAGGGTTTTCAGTGAAGATACACACAAACTTCATCATTAAAATAGTTAAATGTAGTGCATTCAATGATAAAACAGAATTCAATGAATAAAATATCATTCCACGCCTATTCTTTACAACAGACATGCAAACAATCAAAACTCAAAATCAACATGTATCTGCATTACCACCATTTAATTCACATAAAAAATTCAATATGCACAAATCAGCACTAAGTTCACTAGAAATTCAAAAATCAGGTGTGTATACAACCCCAATGAAGTTAAAACTCAAACCCAATCCTTACCAGGGCTATCTCTTAACAATGAAAATTAAGGGGGTTCACATTCTCACAGCTCAAGATCAGTCACAAGCCCAAATGGGATTGCAAGCATGAGCATAGGCATTGCATCTAAGTTCTGATATCCTAAGTATTTTCATCATAGATTAGACAATTCTTCATCTCCACATGACAGCTCATTTCACTTCGGATCAATAAGGTCCTTTTGATGGGTTATAATGTGGCTTATGAGTGAGATTTATAAAGAATAGGAAGGGAATGAGAGACTCAAAATTTGAGAAATCAACAAGGGTAAAGAGTGATTCACGACTTCACAACCTTCATTGCAGCACTGTTTCATCTTCATTTGTATTTTCTAGAGTCAAAGTGGCCAGCTTCTTCTCCTTCTTTCAATTTTTCAGATGAAGTGATTCTCTTGACTTCTCTTTTATTTATATATATATATTTGATGATGGATTGCCACACATATCTACTGTTACACTGTTGTTCGTATGTTGCTTCTCTTCTCCTTCCACCAAATATTCGATCTAGTCTCCCTATCTTCAACTTCTACTCCTTTACCTCTTGAAATCTCAAAGTGAGGGTAAGATTAAATCAAGTCAATGAGGTTAAGGTGCAAGTACTCCAGCGTTTGTAAAAAAAAAATCAGATTTAAAGGCTCAAAGAGTGTAAGCAAAGGGGCGATTTCAAAGGGTAGCAAATTTAAGCTCAAACTGTCCAAATGAAAGCCTTAAATCATCTCCTTAGTGTCATCAGTGCTGTCAATTAGTTTTGATTTGGAGGTCCCTAACTTCTAGTGAAAAGTGATTAAATCAATCAGTCCTTAGAGCAGAAAAAATACCAAAACACACTTCAAAAGAAAATGGATAGGCCCAAATCTCACTGTGTCTGGTCCTCAAATTAACCTATGGGAGATATTTCTACCTTTTTCTCTCCTCTCTAGTTCACTAAGTGCTAACTGAAAATTTTTCTGATGTTAGCATCATGGTAGTGCTAATTTTTCAAAGATTTTTAGTTTTAAAAGTCTGCAAAAAAAATTTTAATTTCCTCATTTTCAATGGTTGGGTGAGACTTGACTTTATTCATCTCAATTAAACCACACTGTTGTACTAGAGTTAACTATTCTACTGGCTAGTCTACCCTGCCACACCCCCTGAGTTAAACAGTGTCCTCACTGTTTCATGAAACATGTATAGGGGCAGCAGGGTTTAAAACAGAAAGACACACTAAACTACATCAGAAAATAAAGTGAAAACTAGCCTAAAAAATTTACAGAGAATGATACTAAAGAGAAGAAAAAGAGAGTACACACAAAATGACAACTAAGAACACAAAGTGACTACACACATTCCTAAAACAACTCTATATAGCAGAAATTAAACTAGAAACAGCAAGTATATACAAAGCATCAACTAAACAAAACACCTAAAAATAAGAAATCTTAAACACTACTACCTAAAACTGATTTGAGCATGAATCGAAATTGATGGCAAAACATTTTTTACATTGATAGCACACATTGTAAAGTGGGATTCATACAAAAATCACAAAATGTATAAGAAGTTCGGATGGGGGGTACATGAATGATAGAAATTTTTAACTACCCTATCTAGACCTCAGCTGAATTGGAAGGAACTGTAAATAAAATAAATGAAAGGTCATACCTTTGCATTTGCATCAAACCTGAATTCCTCCAGCTCAACAGTTGACAGTTGCATGAGAGATGTAGGGAGCAGCTCCAGCTCCGCAGCAGGTGGACAATCAATAAAAAGGCAACAAAGGTGCCTTAGATAGCTGAGGGAGGGTCAGCGGAGCAGGTGTCCAAATGGACTACTATACTAGCCCTGCTGAGAAGCCCAAGGTGATATATGCTTCAGCACATAGGTGGGGGCCTCCTCAGTCCAGATTTGACAAATTCATTAAATTCCTCACCCCAAGCTCAGCTGTTTGAGTGAGGAATTTTCCACAATCTCAATAAAATAGCAACTGAACAACAATCCTCATTTCTTCCATCAAAGCCTCCTCTTTGTAAGAAGGGAAAGGCTCTTTAACAGCATGAGAAAATGGGCTTCACATGATAAATTTTTTTTTTTTAATAATTTTTAATAATTTTAATTTTATGTTTTTCAATTTTTTTTTTTTGTTGGGGCTCATCAGCCCCATTTTATTCATTTTCCTTCCTTATGCACTATCTTTTCGCATCAACACAATCTTGGGTATCCACCTCCTTCCCATTCCTCGGGGCATTGATGGTCCTAGTTTCTTCATTACTTGAAGAAATTTCACCAATCAAATGTGCCCCTCTTGAGTTGTTCAACGTTTGGTTCAGGAGCCTCTTCCCTTTTCATCAGAGCATTTGAGATATGACCAAGCTGGTCCTTAATTTTCCTGATGCTCTGTGTGTGGGATTCCACAATTTATGTCATGAAGCCAAGGTTTTGCAATGATGTCAAAACCTGCTCCTCAAAGGAGGGGGCTCTAGATTGTGGGGGTACTGCAACTAACTGACCTGACTGGGAGGGATGATGAGAAAATTATTGTACTTGTGCATGACCATGGTAGGGCTGCTGGTTCGGATTGTAGAACAAAGCCTGCTGCTGTTGGGTATGAGGTGAATCAACTTGTCTCCACCTCAGGTTCGGGTGGTTCCTCCAAGTGTACCCAACAGGCTGTTGTCCATATGACTGGACAATATTGGCATGCTCATTAAAAAATTCAGGGGATAGACCAGCAAAGGGACATTGAAGATAGGAGTGTGTGGGTGAGTGGCATATGGAACATGATACCCCAACCTGTGCAGCCACATGGGGCTACAACACACTCATCATGTGGCTGCAACACACTCAAGACTTTATTAAACTTTTTTGACAATGTATCCCCTTTTCTCTCTAGGTCATTGTAAACATTTAATTCATACAATTTTCCAGAAGACGTGGGTTTTCTTACACCTCTAGCAGGTGGCTCAATGTCATAACTTGACAGAGCCTCTTGCCGGAGAGATTTTTCGCTGATAACTTCAAACAAATCCCAGGCCTCTATAGCAGTCTTGATGAGGTATGTGCCACCACTCGATGCATCTATCATAGATCGACTTCTGGCATCAAGCCCTGGTAGAAGCTTTGTACAAGTTGCCACTGGGGGATCTGATGGTGCGGGCACTGCCTCAACAACTCCTTAATTCTATCCCAAGCCTCATGCATTTGTTCAGTTGGGGATTGAGCAAAAGAGATGATGTTCTTCCTCAACTAACTAGTTTTACCAATAGGGATTAATTTAGACAGGAATTGGCATTGAAGATCATTCCAAGACTGTATGTTGTTTGCCGAGAGCAAGGTAAGACATATTTGGGCTTTATCCTTTAGGAAAAAAGGAAAAAACCTTAGTTTGGTGGCCTCCTCTCCCAGGCCAGCAATATTAAAAGTAGTGCACAAAGCAAGGAACAACTCTATATGCTGTAAGGGTCTTCCCTGCTCAGCCCATGAAAACTTGGTAGCATTTGGATGGTTGAGGCTTTGATCTCATAATTTCCCACAACATTAGGGAGCTGAATGCAAGAGGGGGATAAGTATGCCCCTGGTGCATTGTACTCCTTAAGTGTTCTAGGCTGCTCTCCCATCTCAATGGCTGCTAAATTTTCAGCTGGGGTGTGTGTTGTTGGCCTAGGACTCAGAACTCTCTCAATCTCAGGATTTAAAGTTTCCAAAATGGGATTGAGAGACCTCCTACCTTACAAACAATACACACACAGTAGAACAAGGGTAGCTTACAACACAAAAAAAATTAAAAACTCAAACTACACAACTGCTGAAATATAAAGACTGCAGAAATGAAAAGACAACATAAACAAAAATAGGGGAGATAGAGATGCAAACTGATGCAGAAATGTTCCAGCCGCAGCTAAACTCTCCTATTTGCTAATGCTCCATGCCTACAAAAATCCAAAATGTCAGCAGGAATTTATTCAAACACTAAACAGGCAATAAATTTAACACAAAAATAAAGAAAGACAGTAAAAATAAACTTAAGATTATAGCTATAATTTCTCCAAACACTAAAAATACACAAAATATCTAAAACAGAAAATTAAGAAAAAGTGCAAAAATCAAGCAAAAAATACAACTGACATTTATTCAAACACTACTACTACAAAGAATAAAACTAAACTCAAGTTACTATACTAGATCAAAACTTCCCGGCAGCGGCGCCAAAAACTTGTTGGGACATTTTGGGTTGTGCTATTTATTATATTAAAACTGATGGTAAAGAATCACATAGAATGATGGCATAAATAAATTAAAATAAAATAAAAAATGAATGAACAGAAGCACAAAACTAAAACCCACAGACCTGGAAGAATCCAGGGTATGCTGTAGCAAGTTTTACGAAATAAGAGTTTGTCTCACGGAGAGTTTTGATCTAAAACCTCAAGGGTTGTATAATAACCTCCAAATCTAGCTACAGATTTGACAACTCTAAACCTAAAAGGTAAAAAGAGGAAGTTTAGGTGTTACACTATCCTAAAAGTAAAAAATAGAAGTAAGCTACAGCTAAAGAAAGGGAAAAAGAAGAAGGATGGAGCGAGAACATAAAAGGAAAAATGATGAGAAGTAGACAACTAAGGATAAATCAATTCTGCAACTCAGTGCTAGAAATGAGTCTGTAGCAATTCCTTAAATGGTTACAAGCACATCTACAAGGTAGAAGAATCCAAATCAACTCATGTAATTTAGACTTCTCTTAAGGCTATAATCTGTCCACTTAAATGGTCACAGACTATCCAAGGGAGATGGTCAAATCACATTGATTAAATCAAAAATCTAACCTAACCCAAGAGAATGGATTGATTTTAAGGCTATAATCTGTCCACTTAAATGGTCACAGACTATCTAAGGAGTTTCCTCTATCCAATGAATTAAATCAGAATATGAAAACTATTGCAGACACTGTGTTTGCAAGGCTACAAGCTCAAGCATCCATAGGAGCAAACAGTCCTAGAAAATCAAGTGAAAATCACATGAAATCCTAGGCTGAATGGGGACTTAAACTCAGCTGGTCATTGCTACAAAAGGCCTGCAATGACCCAACTCACAAGTCTATAATCTCTACAAACACTCATATCTAAACACTGATGATGATGATGCAAAATAGAGGAGAGCCTGATTTTGCAACAATCTCTCACTAGGCTACAAGCTCAAGTGCAGAAAAGAAGAATCTATCTCATATCTGTGACAAAGGCCATCCTTAGGGCTATAGTCTATCTCACTTAAATAGCCGCAAGCTATCCTAAGAGGTTATTTTCCTATCGGATGATAAGATGGAATAAGAAAACTACTGCTGCCACCATGGTTACAAGGCTACAAGCTCAAGCAATCATGGGAGCATCAAATCTATAAAACTCTATGATGAAAATACAGAGAAAATACAGATTTAATGGAACTTTAAATCATGGCATTACATTGTAATAAAAGAACTTACAATGATTGCCCTCAAGGCAGCAGCCTGTGCAAAACTCCAAAACAGATCTTCTATTTAAACAAAACCCATTACAAAACTGAAAATAAACTAAAATGCTACATAGAACCTAGCCTAGCATTGCTGCTGTGCTAGGGCAAGAAGAAAGGGGGAAAGGAAAAAAGAAACTAAACCTTAACCCTAACCCTAAAATAAAAGTCTAATTTGATCCAACTATTCTGGATAGTTTACAAAACAGGAAACATACATTATATAGGCAATCCCTGTTGCCTTAATGTGCAATAACCAATCAGAAATGAGGATCCTTGGAGCTGTTGTCGTGGCTAAGTTGTGGCCCTTGGATGCCTCAGGATGTGTGAAACAATTAGGGCACCTCGGGGTGTGTGCCCTAGATGTTAGGAAATGCCAAAAATGTCCTGGAAGTTCAAAAACAGTAGTTGGAAGGTTGGGAGCCCATGCCTCGCGAAGATGACAGTCTTCAAGTGTGCACTCGCTAAGCTCTCACAAAGATAGAATGCAGAAGCTTTAACTCTTTGGGCTGAAGCTTCATCTCGCGAGGTTCCTTATATGTGCAGCTTCATACAACTCGCAAAGATGGCTTTAGGCTAAGTCTCCTCGCTAGGTTCTCGCTGGGAACTCGCGTGGCCGAAGTGTGGCCTTTTGAATCTCGCCAGGTTCAAATCCAAGCTCGTGAGGATGATTTTTACTACTTAAGAATGCTAGCGAGGATGAGTGTCGCATGGCTGGCTTGGTCTGAAGTGCACAATAACTGGGTGAGAGCTTTAAACGTTGCATGCACAGCTGCCCGAGATGTTTTCTGAAACTCTTTTGTCACTGAGTTGCGCGAGAACTGCGCAATCGATTTAAGTGCTGCGGGCTTGTGAACCTCACGACCATTGCGCCAGGTGTTCTCTGAATAAATTGATCCTCGCGACAGGTTCAAGTGAACCACGCGAGGGCCTATTTCTGTTGCACTGCTGCTGTGCACAGTCTATTGCAGCAGCCTCCTCTTTTGGGTCCACCTTCCTTTCATCCTCTAGATTTCTAAGGCCCACTTAGGCATGTAATATAGTCACCATGGTGTATCCTCTGTTCTTCTCAGCTTTAAAATTCTCTTTTCTTGGCCTAAAAAATTGTGGATTACAACATTAAGCCCTAATTTCCTGTTATCTACAAAAATACAACTAAAACACATTATTAACATGCTCAAAGGTCCATTAAAGGCTAGGTTGAGGCATGAAAAATGATATTTTTCAGTGCTCAATAGTAAGACGTATAAGGCGAGGCGAGTGCCCGGACTGGTGGTGGTGAGGAGCTCTTTCTTGGGTAGGCCCAATAAAATAATTTCTCTACTCTGCCCAGCTGCCCAAATGTAGCGACCCGATATCTCACAACCTCATAATTGTAAGATCTTAGACCGTACCTTCGTATCGTGAACCATAGAAACATAATAAGGCGATTAAAGCACCTTAAACTGCGAAAGATAAAATTTCTTTAAAACATTAATTAATCTAAATAAAACCCATGATAATATTCTTATTCCATTAACAAGTCTAGCATGATTAAAACTTAAACAATTTTGATAAAATACTAACTGATCAATGTCCCATTTATTTAACTAGAAAGGAAAATAGCTAATTAGACCACGAAGCCATCATCGCTATTCAATCCAGTTTCTTGAGCACCTCGTGCCGTGTCATCGCCATAGACTCATACATTGTCATTGGCAACACCTGTCTCATCTGGTCACCTACATCAACAAGGGGTGTAAGTTTACACTTGTATGGACCAGACATGTAATCCATTGAAGCATAAAAATATCAATCATAGCCATATAAACATTTCGATATATTTCATGCATGTGTGTATGTGACATGTATAATCTCACTAAGCTGAAATAAACTGAACATAAACATATATCAATATTACATGAGTGTATCATTTCTTTTAATTTCATCTTCCTTGTCATTTAATGCACGTTAGACTCCGTCTCGCTCAAGACGTTGGGTCTTAATCATGCTTATCACTTGTTTAGTTAGACTCCGTCATACTCAAGATGTTGGGTCTAATGAATCATGTTATTTATTGCATGTCAAACTCCGTCTCGCTCAAGACGTTGGGCTGAATCATGCTCATCATACTCTTGTTCAGTTAGACTCTATCTTACACAAGATGTTGGGTCTAATACTGTAATATCTTGAAAAATTACGTTAAACAGTGACCTCGGGATCCGTGCTCAATTGGTCACAGGTTTGACCAATTAGGAGTTAAATGGTTAACATAGAGTGTGATGAACGGATGAGATGTGATGGGTTGTGAGATTGTATGGTGTGTGATGTGAATGTGAGGTCGCATACACCTACGGCGGTGTATGTGCTCAACACACAAGTGAGGAAAGAGATAAAAGGGTTTAATAACCCCAAAATCTCTATTTTGGTTGTTGAGAGAGGAGTAAAGAAGAGAGAGAAAGGAGTAAAGAGGTTGAACAAGAGTTATTGTGAGTGATTGGAAGGGGGATTCTAGCATTAAAGAGACTGATTCGACGCGGAGAATCCGTTCAAGCTAAAGCTGGAACCCTAGCCTTTCCAACCACTTGATTTGAAATCAATTTGAGATAGATTGAAGGTAAATTTTTGTAGTTTAAATGCATAGATTAAAAGGTTAGATTGTGGTTAGATTCTAAGCCTTTATCCTTAGAAAGATGGAGGAAAAAGTAAGAGAAGAGATTGGGAAGAACAGCCAAAAGGGGGTTGAATCTGACAATTTCGATTAATCAAAATTGGGTTTCGATTAATCGAAATTGGCCAGGAAGTTGAAAAGTCAGAGGACCCCGATTTCGATTAATCGAATTGGGTTTCGATTAATCAACTTTGGTTTTCGATTAATCGAATTGAGAATTGATTAATCGACTGGGTGCCTACAGTGGACTCTAGTGAAGAAAAGAAATGGGCTTGATGAAATCGACTAATCGAAATGAAGATTCGATTAATCTTGATAGAGCAGAGAATTTTGATTAATGGAATTGGGTTTCGATTAATCGAATGGAAATCTCGATTAATCGATTTGATAATCGATTAATCGATATTGACTTTCGATTAATCGATTTTGGAAATCGATTAATCGACTGGGCCTGTTTATGTTGACTTCTGAGTTTGACTTTGAGATTCTTGGAGGGTCTTGGACCTCCTTTATTGCATCCTTAGTGATGTGTTTCACATGTTATGTGGTACCATAGGTGGTACGTGTGAGCAAGTGCACAAGGAGCCACGTGGGACCTTGATGCGTTGATTAAACGAAGACTTGAGGTAGGGAACTCCTTAAACATGTACCTTATTTTACAAGAGCATGTATGTAGTGATATAGATTTGAAATTCCAAATGTTTTATTGCTTAAAGAGTTGGGAAAAGTGTGTGTGTGTGTGACATAAATAAAAGTAATCATAATGAGCCATCCCCAAGGGATGAAGAAGTAAAGAGATTAGAGCATTAGGTGTGATACAAGTGAATGGATGCATCCCAGGGATGTATCCATGATTGAATCATGTTTGATAGGGCCTAACTGATATAAAATAGCACATTTACACGGTGAATAACTATATGTAAGGCACCGATATTTTTGTTACTTAAGGTTTGATAGGGTACCCCACCGACGTGGCGGGATATCCACGACTGACACGGCAGGATATCCGTGACCGATACGACACAATAGGGCCAGGCTGTTGATTTGAGACAAGTGAAGCCCCGCCACCAATCCCCAGGGGAAAGGGGCTTGGGTACTATTTGTATTCCCAAGGAATACGTTAAAAGTGTCTATATAGATGACGATGATGGGTATCTCATTGAGGCTCGATGCTATATTGCTCGGGGATTACTTAAGTTGAAAGTTTAAGTTTTGCTTTAGGCCTTTTCAGCATCATTTATGAATACATAAAGACATGAGTAAACTACCAGTAAAATGTAATACTTTTTAACCGTTTTCATCAGTAACTGCATAGACACATCATGCATAGCATATCATGGAATATATGTGAGTGATAATCTATATGTTCAATTGTGTTTTGTTCCCTATTGAGCTAGGATGTAGCTCACCCTATAGACTATACGTCGCAGGTCCACTACTAGCAGCTGCCGAGGCTTCAGGAGACGCTGACCCCGGTGAGTCGGACCTTGCGGCCGGTGAAGAATTGGAGCCACCTCCTGAGAACTTCTTCTAGAGGACTCCGTTGTGCCGCTTTGAGGGCTTTTGGATAGAGATTTGTACGGCTTGGTATGTCAAGCCTTGTTTTGGCTAAACAATATATATGTATAAATTGAGATTATTCTTTTGGGGCGAACCATCCGTGATAATTTGCTATCATCGATGGTTCGGATCGGTTCTCCATTCATGCAGAGGCATGAGGGCAGAACTGTCTTTTGAGAAATGCTTCTATATAGATTTAAATTCTGCAGTTTCATTTACTATTTCATTTTTGCTTGATATGCCAATGTTCCGTGCTTAGCTAGGGGGCACGGTCAAGATGATCGTGCTGATGGCACGGGTTTCGGAGTGTCAAAATCTGGGCTGTCACAAATACCTTCTTAGACTCCATCATGTACAAGATGTTGGGTCTAATGCTCTTTAATCGTGTTTAGTTAGACTCCATCAAGCACCAAATGTTGGGCCTAATACCTTCTTAGACTCTATCGGGTACAAGATGTTGGGTCTAATGCTCATTGATTATGGCTTGACATTTCATCGTGTTTGACGTGTCTTGATTGTGCATTATATAGATCATCATGGAACATGTAAAGTGCATGAGAGTGATATTATACTACATAGGCATTTAAGTGTATTTAATCATGGTACATAAATATCAAAGTGTACACAATCATGGTGCATAAATATTACAGTGCATATCATACGATCATGGTGCGTAAACATTGGCATTTTAATCACACTGTTAAGAGAAGAATTGATTATAGAACTTAACTACGCAAACGCCATCCATTGATTTCAAGTCAAGCTCAATCGATTGGCATACAATCGCCAATCGATTGACATAATTCTGCGCATATCATAATACATACAGCTCAATCGATTGACTCCTCTGAATCAATCGATTAACATAATACTGTGCCTTTTCTCCAAAACAACATTATTTATCAGTATCCGTTTATGCTCAATCGATCGATTTCTCAGAATCAATCGATTGAATCAAATCCATACATTTTCTAAAAAGAGTGTCCTTTATCAGGGTCTGTCAGGCACAATCGATTGACACCTCTGAATCAATCGATTGATTCCAATTTGTGTATTTTCTCGAAATAATATCGTTCATCAGTTTCTTATTCAAGCTCAATCGATTAACATCCAATCGTCAATCAATTGGCATAATTCTGTATATTTTTCTAAAATAATATCATTTAACCCTCAATCGATTGACATCCAATTGTCAATCGATTGACATGCTTTTGTGAGCACACATCAAAATGCATCAAATCACATAGTGGGATTTCAACCGTCTCCTTCTTAATTAAAATTATCAACATTAAAGATCATCAATCATAGCATGCATTAATTTAATCATCCATTCATTAGTCATGAAATAGACTCACTAATTTACATAAAAATCTATTTAAAAATTAATATCTTAAGTTCAATGGAAAGCATGATTTCTCCATACCTAGATCGATCGTACCACCACGATTAGATTCAGATCCCAACAATGATGATAATTTTAGAAGAAGGTGAAGGCTTCTTGAGAATATACGCCAACATCTCACCGCACTTATTTATCACATTTTAGGGATTATCCGTAAGACACTTATTTATCACATTTTAGGGATTATCCGGTGTTAAGCCAACACAACAAGAAAGAGTATATAGACTTTTATCTCAAAGTCTAAAATAGAGGTTTAGAGCACACATAGCAAAGTTTGATCCTTAGACCTCTTATCTAGAACTTAAAGTCTTTAACCAGTGAGCTATTACACAACTTATATTCATTAATGACGAAAATAAATATAAGAGCTTAAAAAACCAAAATATGCATTTTTAGATAAAACGTTTTGAAAAGTCAAGGCATGCGGGAAATACGATATTGAACACATACACATATTTTAGGTGTATCAAAGACATAAAATTCAGATCATGACACCAAAAGTCCTTAAAAGAGAGTGGGCTCCACATCCCTCTATGGAGAAAGACTAGCTACATGCAGGCCAAGTTGTTGTCCTGTTCTCATCAAATCCATTTGTTTATTATGGAAAGAGGAGAAATAGTTATAATTAATCAGGTAAAAAATAATTATAATCGAAATTTTACATGAGCCCAAAGTTGAACCGAGCAGCCAAACAAATCAAATCAGGTAACAAATGAAAAGAGAAAGTGAAACACATTGTCTAAGAGCATCTCTAGCAGGCTCGCTATTACTGAAAAATCGCTATTTTAGCGATCCAGAGTAAGAAAAAATGCTCCAACAGATTCGCCAACCCACCCTTAAAAATAGCGCACTGCTACAGTGCTCGCTATATATAGCGCGTACTGTAGCAGTAGCTATTATGTTTTTTATTATTTCCTTTGAGAGTTTTATTTTTTATATTTATACCTTTCCTCTCTCTCTCTCCAGCCAACTGATGTGCAATGAAATATGATGATATTTTACCCCTAAAGACCTACATTTAGCTACCCGATGAAAGCTATTTAATATGTTTTATATAATTTTAGTGATTTACAGGTATGGAGATGTGTTGAGCATAAAATAAACTCGAAAGTTCAGAATATAACGTCAAATTCATGCTACCTTGGATCATCCAGAACTTATCCCAACTTGGAGCTTAATTTTGACCTTTAAAACATCGGATTCACGAAATAGTTAAAACACCAAAGTTGAAGAGCTCGTCATCTTCTTTCCAACGTTGCAAGAATCGCCTCAATCCAACTTCGGGATAAAAAGTTATGACCAAAATACTGAGACTGTGTCTGTTGAAGAGTTGGGTTGAGTTTCACGAAAATCTGGGAAGGTCGATCTATCGACCCCTTTTGGTCGATCGATCGACATAATCCGGAAGATTTGAAATTTCAAAACAAAATCTAACTTGGTCGATCGATCGACCATCTTCAGTCGATCAATCGACCAAATTCGAATTTGAGTTTTGAATTTGAATTTGAAGCGCCCGATCTCTGTATCATTTAAAAGGATAAAATTTGAGGATCCGGAAATCAGTTTTCATTCTGCATTCTTCTGTTTTAGTTTTTCTGCGTTTCAAAGTGTAAGGGCATTGAGTCCCAGTTTCTTTATCTATCTTTTTAATATTCATTTTGAGAGGAAGATGAGTATTATTTTTCTGATTAGGATCCACTTTCAAGAAGGAGGTGTACGTACTTTGGATTAAAGCTTTTCATGAATAGTATTAAAGCTCTTTACGGTATTTTAAATATTGATGTTAATGTCGGTTTATATTTCAATCATGTTATTTACTTTTACTATGTGTGACTAGTTTCATCAAGGATGGGGATCTAATGAACCCCATCCGAGGTATTCATTTATATTAATATAAATCTGTGTGATTGAGATGTCAGATGTTTTTTAAGGCCCTAATATTGTTATTGAAAATGGTGAAATCTGATTTCAATCTGAGATCTAAGAGCTAATCATGTCATATGATTTCATATCTGTAATAATGACTTTATCCTAATTATTACCCATCTCGGGGTGAAGTTTTACTGCCATCTGAGGTGTGAGTGTTAATCATACATCTCATTGATCTCGGATTGATGGTATGACTTTATCCCAGTGGTGAGTTCCAATCACTATCTGAGGTGTGGGTGTTAATCACACACTCATGGGGTGTTAATCATGCATCTCCTTGATCTTAGATCGTACTTTAGAAATTACCCTAGAGATTGGGTTCTAAATGTTATCCGAGGTGTGAGTGTTAATCATACACTCATGGGATGTTAATCATACATTTTCGTGATCTCAGATCTATATTTTAGAACTCATGTGTGTATGGGGCAGTGCTTCTTTTGAGAAATCTGTTAAAGATCTTACATCTCAATCCACAGATTGGTATTCTGTAAATGATAAACCTACGATGGAAGGATTTAGCATCTCAATCCTTATCTTTCATTAATTGTTTAATTCTTAAATTCTGTTAGTATTTACCTCATTTATCAAAAGTTTTCAAAATTCTAGATTGTTAGTTGCTGTGGTAAATCTGTGTTTGTTCTTGTAATTGGTTACTATTTTCCCTTTTAAATTTTCTAATCAATCCTCGTGGGAACGATCTCATACTCTGCACCCACTGACTACATCACGATTCGTGCACTTGCGAGTACAACTTAATTTACACATCACCAACCTTACCTTTCCTACTTTCTTTTAGTCGTTTGTAGCAACAGCGATTTCAAATCGGAATCGTCGGTGACTTTTGATAAGTCGATGTCATAGATGTCGTAACAGAAGAATTTAGCCATGGTGGCGACGAAGCTAGCTTAAAAACAAGGCATTTGGATATTGAACAACAATTTAGTCCAAATTTTAGAGTACCTTTGTTCGCAACTTTCCAACTACTCCGTATAAATAAATAAATATCCACTATAAATTTGTTAACTATGTTGAATCAGACGATGGTGATCGATTTTCGTCCCAATCTTTTACAAGATTGATCTTAAAATCATTGGTATACCATCAAACCGTCAATTTTTGGATTCGATTTCGGTTTTGGATTCGGTTTCGATTTTAAGTTCCGTTTCGATTTTGTTCGGTTTGGGAAAATATGACCATTAGAAAAGGTGAATATCTAAAAATTTGAGTGTTGTTAAAAATATAACAAAATAAGAATAAATAATAATATTTAAAAAAAAAAGTAGCTAAAATAGAGTGTATGCTGAAGTAATTTTTAATGTAGTAGTAGCTAAAATACTGTAGCAATAGCTAAAATGGTGTTTAACTACTCAAATGTAGCTCTCCTTGATGGAGATGCTCTAAGTTGAAGTTCCACTTATGTACGAAAGTAGGTATAGACACAAGTGGAACTCTGTCATGTTCTGCCCAATAATCAAGAATTGTTGGATTGCGCAATTGGATCACTAGTTCCTATGGAAATCAATAAGCAAATTTCTCTTTATTCTACTGAGACATAATATTCTAACACCATCCATTTGAAAGCTTATATCATTCCGGAATTCGGACTGATTTTATCAAACCTATATTACAAAGTCACAAATGATAGAAGAATCTATAAAATAGGCCAAAGTTTTACATACAGCAACATTCCCAAATAATTTTGGAAAGAGATTATTTAATATCTCGGTTTTATTGATGGGCTAGGTAAATTTGTTTAACCGTCATTTGCTTTAATGGGTTTGACAGTTGAAGGAGTTGCAGCAGCTGGGAAGCTGTGCTCAATAAAAAGAAATTGACAATTAAAGGAAAATGAAGGAACTGATTTAATGATATCACTTCTCGTGTATTATAGTAATTTAACATTGAACTTTTCTGAGCAAATTCCTCGGGCGTCATTTTCAGCAGAAAATGCTTGGAAAATATGCAGCCCCATGCAAACTCAACTCAAGGACAGAAGAAAAGCTCTAAATATATTAAAAAAGCCATTTTCTCGAGAAAATGCTTAAGAAATGTAGTTTCCTTGGCTCTAGGCCTAAAACTTGCCTCATTTCACTCACTTTTCTCCTCCAAAGTCCTCGTCAACGTCTGTTAATCGTCTTGCTTCCAACCTCAAATCGATGTTCTCTCTCACTCCAGGCTTCCTCTTTCTCTCTCTCTGCACGGATGATTTTACGCCACCTTCAACATCCAACAGCAGAGTCCCATCTCCTTTTCCACCTCTTCTTCATCGCCTTCCTCCGAAATCCAAAACCAATTGAAACCCTCAAGCCCACGCATCCGCCATGGCAACACCAACCAGAAAACCAAAGCACCACCACGCAGCCTCCCTCCTCCTTGCCTTCACTCTTGCCGCCCCTGCGACCGCCGAAGACGACGTGAGCTGCCTCCAAGGCGTCCAAAGGTCCTTCAACGACTCCCAAAACAAGCTCAGCTCATGGAACTTCTCCAACTCCACTGTCGGCTTCGTCTGCAGATTTGCCGGCGTCTCCTGCTGGTACAAGCGCGAGAACCGCGTTGTCGAACTCAGTCTCATCGGCATGAACCTCCAAGGCACCGTCCCGAGCGCCTTGCAACTCTGCAAGAGCTTTATCACTCTCGATCTCTCCGCGAACGCCTTCTCCGGCCCCATCCCTCCCCAGATCTGCACCTGGTTGCCCTTCCTCGTAAACCTAGACCTCTCAAAAAACGAATTCAACGGTACGATTCCCCCAAAACTCGTCGAATGCAGGTTCCTCAACACCCTCCGCCTCGACGACAACCACCTCTCCGGCACCATCCCTTACCAGCTCTCTGGTCTCCATCGCCTCAAGAGATTTTCGGTTGCGAACAACGAGCTCTCCGGTTCGATCCCTTCGTTTCTTTCGAATTTCGATTCGACAGGATTCCAGGGTAACAACGGACTCTGCGGCCAGCCAACCGGATCCAGGTGTGGAGGTTCGAAAAGAAAGTCTTATTATCATAATTGTTGCTAGTGTTGTCGGCGCCGCCGTTTCTTGCGATCTGGTGGTGGTAGGCTTCGGCGCAATTAGAGTTGCCTTCCACCAAATGCTTGTTCACCGTTAATGTTTAAAGTTGGTAACTTGGTACGAAGGATTTAATAACTAATACAGAACCGCATATCGGCCGGGTTTCAAGCCGATACATATGGGATATGTATCAGCTAAATTAGCCGATATTCAAATGTTTTTCTTTTAAATGTTAAAAAATAAATAAATATTAGGAAATAAAAAAATACTTGCTCAAATGGGCAGTTTTCATTTTATATCTAGTTCATATTGGATATTTCGGATATATATGGGCCAATATTTGACCTCTTTGACCCAATATTTGACCACATCTTATAGCAGGAGTGTATATTATATCGGATGGCCCCGAACCTCATACCTGTTGGCTGATATGTATCGGATATGACTGATATTTAAGTCGTGGTTGGTATGAGGTAGTACTTAAGTGGTCAAGCCTGAGCAGATTTAGAGGATAGTGTAAATCAATCCAAATTGTCCTCAAGATGATCACAAAAGTGGGTTAATCAACCATAATTTAACTGAATAGTTGAACTGAATATTGGAAGTAGCGCTATTACTCGCACTCAGAAAGTTGACGCTTGCACCGTATTTAAAACAGGACTTTATAATTTAAGGGCATGCGACATGTTAAAATGCAATATGAATCGTCTGATTTGAATTTCATAATATATAAATCCTCAATGCATAAAATTAGAGGAAAACACAATATTTTCATATGATCTATTATAATCAACTATTGAATCATATATTTACCTTTGCTTATATTTAATCACACAATAAAAATGATATTTCGTGCTATTCTTTTGCACTTAATATCTTTAAATCATAGCCTTCAAATCAAACTGTATAAATAGTATTTTCACATAACAAAGGTCTCCAAACTTGCAAGTCTCTATTTTAAATTTAATGCAAGGGCTAACTTTTTGAGGGCAAGTAATCGCTCCGAAAAAAAATAATAATAATAATAATAAAAAATAATGGTTAACATGATGAACGGGAGCCACTGCCATCGACTTTATAAGATGATCAAAGCTTATGAACGTGTTCTACCCAATAAGTCTTACCAAATATTGGTGAGTTCCTTGGATGTCAGTGTCCTAAATATCAATGACAGTTCACTTTTGATGAGAATTATATTATATAATGAGGGAAGAGCATAGTTATCAATGCGTTTCTCACTCGGAGATCTGATCCTATCAATGTTTTGATTGTAAGTCCATGGACAAGCCTCCCGCTAAGAACTAGTTCAAGATTGCCACACACTGATTGAATGCTTACCAGTGTGATGGAGTCGGGATTTGCACCCAAAGGCTGCCTCTGCCTCATTAGGCTGAAAACTTGTAGAGCTTCCCTGCAGTGACCATTTTGCACACAGCCTGCTATGACTGTGTTCCATGAAACAACATCTGCTACAATTGATGTACTCTCCAACAATGAGAAAGAAGCTACCAAGTCTCTGCAGTTTATGTACGTGAACATGAGGGCATCAAGAGGGGAGAATGGCTAACAGAGTAGACAAGTTGCACTGAATGCCAGAACGAAGCAATTCCTGGAATATATTGTGTGTTTCGTTTATACATCCATTTTGTGAGTACCCAGCAATCATTGTATTCCACGAGATCAAATCCTTACGGGGTATTGCCTTGAATAGAAGCTGTGCACATCTTAAACCATCACATTTCAAATACATGTCCATCAGGCTGTTTGTTACCGATAAAAACGCCTTTAAGTGCCTCCCCCAACCAAAAAAAGAAAGCATTGAAGCTTAAGCGTAAGGCTAGAAGGCATATAGAAAAAGTGATTTTTTGGGCTAAGTAGCTTTAGTCCCACATCAATGGGAAGGGAAATATGGACACTCCAACCCCTCTTTTGCCACTTATTAGTAAATTACTAATATAAAAAATAAAAAAAATTCTAATTTTAGAAATTTACCTAAATTTCTAAAAATCCGCCTAAAAAATCAAAATTTTCAAAATTTTGCTGAAAAAATCGAAATTTTCGAAAAGTATCGAAATTTCTTCGAACGTTTCGTTTGACTCCCATTTCGCCATTTGTCGTGAAATTTCGCCGAATTTCGACAAAATTTGTCGCTATGGGGAAGAGCACCCAAGTGACACGAGAGTTAATCACTTCTTTAATTTTAACATTTTTTGTGGTTGTGCTTGTCTATGCTTTTTTGAAGGGAGTATGTGTTAGTATTTTATTGTATTTTTATATGGCATTTGGCCGATTCAACCTTGAGAATGGAGGAGTAAACATGCATACACATGTGATAGTTATGGAGTAGCGTGAGTGATGAGACACTAACTTTAGTGGCGAGGGAAAACTAACAAAATCCAACCTATATCTTTGTAAAGAGAGCGGTGGAAAATACTGTAGAGGATTAGAATCGAATGTTGGGTATTTGTGACCCACACACTAGCCTCTTTACTTATTTATTAAAACTTAAATTGGTGAGACTTTCTAAACGTGGTACAATGGGAATCACCACGCAATATGGTGGAATTCTTAATTTATAGGGTTGTGGTAATCCCTCTTATATTGTGACACATCCTCTAGATTTAGTCTCCTTTATGGGCTAGGAGACTAATCAATGTCTATTTAAGGAGAACAACGTCCCCTCTTTATTCACTCTCAATATTATTCCCATCAATAGAGATAGAAAGAAAGAGACGTGGTTTGTTCTAAGGGTCGTGATCTTGTACCGAGGATTTGCCGATCAAGCACGTCTTCACGACCATCCGATCAGGTAAGTAAGATTTATCTTACTAATTAATTGTTCTATTTAATATGTTGATCAAACGATTCTGGCTTAGATCTAAAATATCTAACAATTGGTATCAGAGCTTGGATGGCCAGATTTCGTTTGATCCACATAGATTAAAAAAAAAAAAAAAAAAAATTTTTTTTTTAAGGGCAAGCCTGGATGACCGGACCGGATGGCTGTTTTAGTCGTGATGAATGGACGGTTCGGCCTTAATTTTGGGATGGTGTCGCTTAAAGCTGGAACAACATAAATAAAAAAATTTTTTTTTGAACCAAACCGTCCGCCGCCGCATAGTAGTCCGGTATGCCGTCGATCGATCGCCGCCGCCCTTAACCGGACCGTCTGGCTGCCAGTGCGTGTGTTGCCGATAAATTTATTATTGCTTCTGCAACTTTAAAAAAAAAAAAAAAAAAAAAATTTTGAACCGATCGTCCAAGACGCAGATTCGGTCCACCGGATCGGGTATCGGCCGGTCGATTAGACGCCGATCTTAAGGCCGGACGGAAAAAATAAATAAATAAAAATTGTTTAGAAGAAGATGAATAGTTGGGTTCTATAGGTCGGGTCAGTCCGTTGTTACCACCCGCATGACCAGAGCCCATTGAGCGAGATCCTGACCCGTGGATCTGGCCCATTACCTAACCCGTTACCGGCACATAGCTATGGCCCATCTCATGGTTTCATGACCCTTCGACTGCCTGGCGACCCATGACCCAACCCAAACCATTTATATTTTGTCTGCAGCCACCATACTGCACTGCTTCTGACGGCTGCAGACAAAAGTTTTAAACTCGGAACTAGTTTCCGCAACCAGACTGAACACCTTTTGGGTTCAAAGTTTAAAATGCGATATCTAGAGTTTTACAACTCTGTTTCGCGCATATGACCTATCAATTTTGATCTAATCGACGAGACCTACACGTTGGACTGGTCTATGGGACTGTTTAACTCTGTTTAGGATATGAAAATTTCAGTCAAAGGTTAATAAATATATTTTATTCCAAATACATAATTAAACTGTTTTTTGAACATTTTGTATGGTCACTCTCACTCTATCATGTCATTTTTCATAGTTAATGCATGTGCACTTTCCCTTTATAACTCTACTTTTCCTAAAATTTAGTAGTGAACATATTTAGGGTATGAAACCTTGAACCAATGACATGATAGAATGCCTTGAGATAGGTTATTCCTATAAAGGGGTTTAGGAATACCGGTAAAGCAATCGTTCAGGGAAACGTTGCCAAGTAGGTGTGTAGTCTGCCCCAAGGTGACCGGCCTATGGAGGTTACGTTATCCTTGAATTTTGAGACACTCGTCTCATTAAGATTGCCACAGCATTCACTTTCGTGAGCTACTACTTCTGGCCAAAGCTGACTTAGAAAACTTACGAAAGGGGAATTGATAGAATAGTTATGCGTGTCTAGGTGAGAGAAGAGCGATGCTTCTGGCCTAAGCTGATGACTAGCTTCGATCAAACCAAAACACAAATGACTAGGTCTATGCGTGTCTACGGACACGAACTAGGGAGGCATACAATAGGTCAAAGCTTCTGCCCTAAGGTGATGCTGAGACAATGAGTCATGTCTGTCCTTCAGAGTGGATGGTTCTGCACATGGTTAATACACTCTGATTGATTCGACCTTGACCCCAGGTACGGATTCAAATTAAGTAAAGTTCTAAATGAACATGTGCTGACAATGATCTATGTCATTGCAGCTATAGACGGATCACTGTTACAACAACAAATGACGAGCATTCAACAACTCACTAGTACCAACTATTCCACTTGGCGAATGAGTCTGGATTTGACCCTTGGTTACTTAGATTATGACTTCGTTTTATCGGAAAACCGACCTGCGACTCCTACCGATAATTCTTCAGAGTTTGAAAAAGCTCTGCATGCCAAGTGGGAGAAGGCAAATCGTATGTCCATTATGATTATTCACGCTTCCATGTCTGAGGTCATTCGTTGTGGTATTAAGACCACACCGCATGAAGGATTCGAAAAACATCGAGGATCAATTTGTTGGGTCCACTAAATCTCTACAATATGGTTATCTTGTCGAGTTTGTAAACATGCGCTATGATGGAAAGGGTTCTGTTAGGGAGTTCATTCTCAAAATGTCCATGTTAGCAATGAAGCTCAAGGAGCAGGGCATTCCCATTGAGGAAACAGCTATAGTACATTTAGCTGTTGCATTCCTTCCGAGTCAATTTGATACCTTTAAGGTAAATTACAATTCCCAAAAGGAAAAATGGGACTTGAACCAGCTTATCTCAATGTGTGTAACAGAAGAACAACGGTTGCGGGGCAACAAGGTTGAGTCTGTACATTTTGCCTACAACCCTGCTCATAAGAAAAATTATAAGAAAAATGGTCAAAGGAAAAATCACGTCACGATTAAAGGGAACAAGAAGGACTTCAAGAAGAAAGTTGTTGTGAATGCTAACGACGATGGCTGCCATTTCTGCAAAAAAAAAGGTCACTTTAAGAAGGATTGCTATTTATGGAAAAGTATTATGAAGAAGAAACATCAAGGTATTCATTTCGCACATGTTTGTTCTGAATCGAATCTGGTTAAGGTTTCCGAAAATTCTTGGTGGGTTGACTCTGGTGCCACTGTACATGTGGCTCATTCATTGCAGGGATTGGTAAGCAGGAGAAGCCCAAAACCGGATGAAAGGCTTTTCCTAGGAAACGAGCAAGCAGTCAATGTCGAGGCTGTTGGATCTTATCGGTTTGTTTCAGACACTGGACATATTTTAATACTTGAAAATGTTTATTTCATTCCGTCCTTCAGACGAAATCTCATTTCCATCTCCAGATTGGTTACTTTTGGTTATTCTTTTACTTTTGCTAGAGACTCCTTGGTTATTTCTAAGGACACTATTACTATGGGACATGGTTTATTAGTAGATGGATTGTTTCGCTTATCTCTTGATGATATCTCTGCTACATTCCTTGCATGTGTCTCTAGCACCTCATCCGGATCAAAGCGCCCCCTTTTGGCAGAAAACTCCTCTATGCTTTGGCATAAACGTTTGGGTCACATATCGAAGAAAAGATTAGAAACTCTGGTCAGGGATGACATTCTTAATCCTCTTGATTTTAACGATTTTACAACATATATTGAATGCATTAAAGGGAAGTCAACGAAACAACGAAAATTTGAGGCCATTAAATCCTCTGTTCTGTTACAACTGATCCACACAGACATTTGTGGACCTTTTCCCACACCTTCACGAGGTGGACAACGTTATTTCATCAGTTTTATAGATGATTTTTCCCGTTATGCCTATGTTTACCTAATTCATCAGAAGTCTGAGGCACTTGACATGTTCAAAATCTTTAAAACGGAAGTTGAGAAACAAACTGATAAGAAAATTAAAGCTGTTAGATCGAATCGTGGTGGAGAATATTATGGGAAGATGGATTCTGATGATGTTAATCACGGAAACTTTGCTCAATTCTTAAGGGAACATGGGATTGTTCCTCAGTACACTTCGCCTGGTACCCCCCAACAGAATGGTATCTCTGAGAGAAGAAATCGCACCTATCAGGAGGCTATTCGCAGCATGATGTGCAACTCGAATCTTCCTGAAAGTTTTTGGGGAGAAGCTCTCAAAACCACAGTTTATATTCTTAACCGAGTGCCATGTAAAGCTGCTCCAGAAACACCTTACAAACTTTGAACCGGCCGTAGACCAAGTCTTAAACATTTGCATGTGTGGGGGTGTTTGGCAGAAGCAAGACTCTATGATCCAAACCTGAAGAAGCTTGATCCACGCACCGTCACATGTTACTTCATTGGTTACCCCGAGCGCACCCGATCATATAGGTTCTATTGCCCATCTCGACCGTTGGAGATCGTAGAGACCTACAATGCTAAGTTTCTTGAAGATAGTTTCATCAGTGGGAGTCAAAAACAGAAGAAAATTGTCTTTGAAGAAGATACTCATGTTACGCCTCCTGTTCCCATAGGAACAACTATACATGTTCCTATCCCTAATCCCGTCATTTACCCTGAGAGATCTATGATACACAATGATTTCCCCAATGTTGAAACTTCCAGTGCTCCACCTCCCCCTCCTCTCATTGAAGGGCAACCAACTGCTCTAAGGAGATCCAATTGAGAACGTAGATCTGCGATATCCAATGATTATGAAGTCTATCTGCAAGAAAATGATGATGTTGATCTGGACACCGATAATCCTTCCTCTTTCTCTCAAGCCATGAAAAGCGATCAGTCTCTACACTGGGAGGACGCCATGAGAGAAGAGTTGCAATCTATGAAAATGAATAATGTCTGGGACCTTGTGATCCTTCCAAAAGGATGCAAGGCAATCAAATGCAGATGGGTTTACAAAGTTAAAAGGGACTCTGAAGGAAATGTTGATAAATTCAAAGCCAGATTAGTAGCCAAAGGGTTCACTCAGAGACCGGGAATTGATTACAATGAAACATACTCTCCTGTTTCATCCAAGGACTCTCTTCGAATAATCCTAGCGATCGTGGCACACTATGACTTAGAGTTACATCAGATGGATGTAAAGACGGCATTCCTCAACGGTCATTTAGAAGAAGAGATCTATATATCTCAACCTGAGGGTTTTGAGATACATGGTCAAGAGGATTATGTGTGCAAGCTGAAGAAGTCCATTTATGGGTTGAAGCAAGCTTCAAGACAGTGGTACCTGAAGTTTGATCAAGTTGTTACGGAATACGGTTTTCAAGAAAATGCCATGGATAGGTGCATATATATTAAGAAGACAAAAGGTTGTTTCATCATTCTAGTGCTATATGTTGATGATATTCTCCTCACATGTAATGATATTCATCTTCTACACGAAACAAAACATTTCCTATCCAATTATTTCGACATGAAGGATATGGGAAATGCACAATACATTCTGGGAATTAAAATCCACAGACAACGGGGAGCTGGGCTCTTAGGATTATCTCAGAGAGCTTACATCGACAAGGTCCTCAAACGCTTCAAAATAGAGAACTGTAATCCTTCCAGTGCTCCAATTGTTAAGGGTGATCTTTTAAGCGAAGATCAATGCCCAAAAAATGATATGGAAAGACAGCGAGTAGATCCAACTATATATGCATCTGCAGTAGGAAGCCTCATGTATACTATGACCTGCATGCGACCTGACATCAATTTCGTCGTTGGGATGCTCGGGAGGTTTCAACTAAATCCGGGTTTTGCTCATTGGATAGCCGTCAAGAAGGTATTGCGATATTTGCAAGGAACCAAAGACCACATGCTCGTATACCAAAGATCAAATGAACTTGAAGTCGTTGGCTATAGCGATTCCAGCTATGCAGGCTGTGATCGATCTCGCAAATCCACTTCGGGTTTCATCTTCAAACTCGCTCATGGTGCTATCACCTGGAGAAGCTCCAAACAGACCATTTATTGCGATAACAAAGCTGCCATTGATTTCATCGAGAGCGGGAAACGAACCAAGAGCAATCGGCACATCGAGGCTAAGTATATGATGGTGCTGGAAAAGGTTCGTGAAGGACTCATTAAGATCCCTCATTTGCCTTCTGAGGAAATGATTGCTGACCCACTCACAAAGGGGCTTCAATCAAAAGATTTTTTAACGCATGTGATCCGGATGGGAGTGTTAGCAACACTCGAGTACATTAATTGAGTGGGAGTTTCTTCCACAATGTTTATTCTATTGTCGACACTCTTTATATCTTTGATTATCATTTAATGCATGTTTTTCTTTCTACTCAATATTTTTTATTATTATCATTATTAGCATATGCAATGTTGGCCTGGAAGCATAAGTGCTCAAATAAGGATGCTTGGGCTATCGTGATTAGGCACCACGGTTGTATAGCCTTTATCCTGATAGTTGGGTGATGGTTTTCACGTGGCGTATGCCGTAAGATATCAGAATAACATACCTTAGGGTATGAAAGTGATTTAATGCGGTATACACAAGTGATTGCATTAAAGTGTGCATATACTGGTGTCACAAAACCACAAGTAATACTCTTGGGTTCATTAAACAACAATAATTTTTGTGACCATGGAACTGCCTTATTGTCAATTGTAAAGCATGGTACATTATAGACATTCATGATCCATTATTATAGTTGTTTTCTTGAACTTGAGGGGATGATGTATTGTACCAAGTTTCTTGAAAGTCAATGATTTTATAAAATTCTAAGGATGGTCATCCTCTTTTCAAAAGGACCACTTCATGAATTTATTAAAACAATATTTTGCCAGTGTGTGGATCAAGTGGGAGATTGTTGGGTATTTGTGACCCACACACTAGCCTCTTTACTTATTTATTAAAACTTAAATTGGTGAGACTTTCTAAACGTGGTACAATGGGAATCACCACGCAATCTGGTGGAATTCTTAATTTATAGGGTTGTGGTAATCCCTCTTATATTGTGACACATCATCTAGATTTAGTCTCCTTTATGGGCTAGGAGACTAATCAAGGTCTATTTAAGGAGAACAGCGTCCCCTCTTTATTCACTTTCAATGTTATTCCCATCAATAGAGATAGAAAGAAAGAGAGGTGGTTTGTTCTAAGGGTCGTGATCTTGTACCGAGGATCTGCCGATCAAGCACGTCTTCACGACCATTCAATCAGGTAAGTAAGATTTATCTTACTAATTAATTGTTCTATTTAATATGTTGATCAAACGATTTTGGCCTAGATCTAAAATATCTAACATCGAATCCATAACTTATGCTCTCACATTGAAGGGGGGCACCAATTGGGCTAATACCTCGTTGGTGAATATAAGTAAGTATTAGGTTATCAACCCAACCGGGTTAATTTTTAACATCTATAGCATGTGATAGGTATGCCATAGTCTAAAGAACTTTGTTATAAGAGATTGAGATGAAAAATGATCTCTATCATTTGATTCAAAACAGTTAAATGTCATCTAAAATTAACGGCTGCCATATAATGCAATAGACTATCGATTTTAGATGTCATAACCATAGAGACCATTTTCATTCGAATCTGTCATAAAATAAATCTTTAGGATCTATCTATCATGTAGCCGAGTATCATAAGCATGGACGCTTGAGTCATGCCCTAATACTAGCTCAAAGTAAAAGAGGGGCATCCATATGTGTAAAGGAGGGGCAATTGCCTTTTAAATAAGTAGGGTTTCAACGTGCAAGTTTTCAATTGAAAACTGAAATCGCCCAAAACAACGGTGACCTGAGTCTGGACCGCAAACTGATTCAAAACCTAAAAAATCGAATTGAAACTATGTCGGGTCGGTTTCAATTTTGAGTGGCAGAAATAGAAAATCGATTAGTTAGGATTAAAAATATATAAAAATAAAATAAAATAATTGAAAAAAAAAACATGAAACTGAATTGAATTGACTTTTTTTCTATTTCGGTTTCAAAATTTGAAGAGAAAATTGAATCAATACGTGCCAATTCATTTCAATTCGGTTCAGGGGCAATTTTTTTGTTTCGATTGGGGTGGGCAGGTGGCTCTGCTCATGATCCTTGTGGCCAATCTCTTGCTCCAGTTTTGAGTGGCAGAAATAGGGAACACGAGGCGTCTACTGCTTGGGTCAGTTTCACTCTACCGAATGATACTTTCTCCACTTTGGCAAGGAGTAGGGCTCTCATTTGGCTGGGCCAGCCCGAAATTTGGCCCACACCTGTCCCGGAAATAACAATAATTTTTATGATGCCAACCCGGCCTAGTACCCGGGTTGGGCTAAGAATGTTGCAACCGGAGTTGACTCGTGCCGGACTTGAGTTGAATGCTCCAGCACCCGGCCCGAATAGTGTGTGTATATATATATATATATATATATATATATATATATATATATATATATAGATGCGCAAGGTACAACAAACTACAGTGAAATGTTCAAATAAAGGCACTTACTCAAGCCTTTAGCATATTAGTTTAGTATAATATTTAACTAAATTTCTTTCACCTTCTTCAAACTTTTATTAAAACAAATTATTTAAAATTGATTGGGAGAAGACTTTATAAAGTCTATAAAATCTATTCACAAAAAAAATTATATTTAAAATTTTCTTAGTAAATTTTATTTATTTATTTTTTAAATAGCCAAAAAAAAGTCCAACCCCAACCTCAACTTGAACCTGGTTAGCTATGGGCTCAATACATCTAAGCTCGGATTAAGTCGAGCTGAAAATATTGGGAACCCAGCCCATTGAGAGCCCTTGCAGTGAGAGATTGACGGTGTCTCACTCTAACTCAAAGTCCCAAATTTTGAAACGCAATATTTACCAAAACATTGCGTACATGAACTTTAAATACAAAAAAATATCACAATTTCTAGATCACCATAATGCCTCACAATATAGGTCTACACGACTCATATTGTGAACTAATATGGGTCGACACAGTCCCACTGACATAGTCCTCACTCCTCATGCGATCAGTGAGCTGGGCCCAAAGTGGATTTAATTTGGAGAGAAAGAATTGACAGAGCTATACACACTTTTGTAGACTGACCACGAAGTAACCCATATTTAGTTTGTGTTGCAAGTTTTTGGTCATCTAAAAGTGGAAGATTATAAACGGTGGGCAATTTTTTGTAGATAATTTTGTTGGCAGCTTATGTGGCGTGACTGTTGTGCTTGGGCCCCACTACGCGTGCAAACAATCATGTCCCGCCACTTAAGCTGTTTGTAAAATTGTCTACCAAAAATTGTCTACTGTATAACATTATCCTATAGAAATATCCTTTATTTTTTAATAATTATAATCGGGACATGCAACCGTTTAGTAAAATGCCCTTTTGAAAATTAGACTTCATTAAGTACATGGAATATGGATAGCCTTCTCATTCGACTTGCATTAGGGCTGTCAATGGGGCGGGTTTTCAGCCCGGGCCTGGGCCCGAATGGGTCGGGTTCAGCCCAATTTTTTAGGTATTTAATAAATGGGCAAGACCGGACCCAAATAATAAACGGGTTTGAGCTGCAAAGTATAAGGCACAGCCCGATAAAAAGAGATCCTTATTAAAAAAAAACTCTTAAAAAACATTTAAAAAATACTAAAAACTCGATCTGAAACTGGCCCGGCCTGGATAGTTAATCGGGCTGGGTTCAGGCTACAATATTTTAAAATCGGGTTGAGCCCGGCCCGGCCCGAATACAGCCCAAATTATATCTTTAGAAAAATGAGCCGGGTGAAAAACCCGGCCCGGCCCGTTAACAGCCCTAACTTGTATGAATAAATCTACAATGCTGCTACTAATACCCCACTAAACACATAATTTCCTCCACCAACTACAGTTAAATACTATTAATTGCTTTGAACAAGAGAGATCGTCTCAATCTAATAGAACATGATTATAGCATACATCAAATCTACATCTCGAATTACTTTTCGGAGGTATGCCGTGTGAAATCAAAGTTTGATCATCTGATGATAGGCTTGTTATCTCAAGATCCCGTGTGAAAGATTGGAATGAAAAGTGATCTACATTTTTAAGAAAGAAACACCTTAGTTTAGTTTATCTTCTTCATCCACTTATTTTTCCATATTCTCTGTTAATAAAATTTTAAAGTGTTTTTTTGGGTCAATCTTTTTAATCTTTGTAAATAAGGATACATTTATTTACAACCTAAAATTCTTTCTTCTCAATTCAATTTGCAATTGTTAAAATTGTTTGACTCATTTGAATCATATGATGGGGAGTACTTTTTATCCCAATCTAAAACACTAGAGATCCTTAGATCGTTGGCGTTACTCACATGACACATCTCAAAAAGTACAATCATGAGCTTACTATCAAACATGGTTCACATACACTTTATGAGATGTGACCTACCTGGAATCAACATCGATGATAGACTCATGATCAAACTATATTGTGTTAAAAAGCAAATAAAAATAGATCTCGATTTGTCTCGTTGAAAGTAGTTCACACTTTTGATGTGTGAAATGTTTTGAACTAAACAATGCTAGTTTTTAAATTAAGGTAGTCATAAAATAAGGATACCAATATTTGCAGCTCAATTTTTTTTTTGTTTTTGCAGCCTGAAGTTTCCACCTCTACAAATTGTTGACTGCCTTTGAATCAAATAATAAAGCTAGCTTTTCTTCTCAGTCTTTCACACATTAGCTCTTGAAATTATGGCTACCTATCAGACAGAGTGTTGATTTCATGGGCATATATCACAAAAAGGGATTGTGATCATGACATACATGAGAGGGTTCCCCTAATATCTTTAGGGATGTGTTATCAATGAAATCAACTTCTAACCACTTGATTGGTGAGCTAAGATTTCAAGATTTATTGTGTGAAAGATGAGAATGAAAAATGATATCCACCATCTGATTCCAGAAATCAACGATAAACCCTATAGTTCAAAGATCCGAAGATTGCATATAATGGTACCCAAAAATAAACTTTTGAATTATTTTACTCATTATATAAAACTTATAGCAACCTATTTGCAACCTATAAATGAATTGAATTGAAAATTTTGTTGTATGCAAATAAAGACACCAAAGTGGAAAATGGAAACGAACGTTGTTGAAGGGCAAGTCAAAATTACAAAAAGCCATAAGATTTGATAAACGCGCTTACGACTGACTAAAAGACGAGTGCTTCGGTAACTTGAAATCCAAATTCCAAGGCACTCGATTGGGTGGGGTTCAGAGTGGGCTAAAAGTTTTTCCTGTTTGCTTTTGCAATTTAATTTAATTAATTTATTAATTTATTTTATTTTTTTTGGGAAGGACTAAAAGTTTTGTTGATTGGTCATTGTGACACCGTAATGGCCACGATGAGTTATTGAGTCATTAGTGGAACAGAGTGTTGATGGTCCCACAATCCCCTTTGATCAACTTTGTAAATGGGTACAGTTATTTGCAACTCAAGATTTTGTCTTTGCAACTATTGTTATCACATATGAAAACTGATTAATTTCCTTGAATGGAGAATTAGAGATATGTTTTTTCGGTTCAATCTTTCACAGAATTGATCTTTAGAATAGTGGGTCACTCATCAAACGGTCAAATATTGATTCTAAGTGTCATACACCTATAAAAGTAACCTTAAATCCCCTTTTGACATATGATCATAGACATTTTTGGATGTTTGACATGTGGAATGATCTCACTGTCTGATAAGGTGGGGCATGATCTTCAAATCTTTTGAGTGATCTATTATTATTGTATAAAATATTGGGATGAAAAATAATCTCCATCTTTGAGAATCAATTAATTTTTAAGTGTGAAATCTCATGCTGCAAAGATTGGAATATTCAGTAGCAAATATTAATACTCTTTTTTAATTCTACGGTCAGACATCGAATTAGTACCAACTCCTTAGTCTTCAACCAACCTTCTCAGTGAATTGAAGAGTGGGAATTTTTCTCAGTGCGGAATCCTTGTAAGACAAGCATACTTTAAAGCATATATCTATTTTTTCTAAGGAAATGTTCTCCCCAATAATTAACAGAAAATGGACATATATAATAATATTATATATTCCCAAAATCCATCAGTTGTTCGTTATAAGTTACCCTAATTGGCGAGAATTATATTCAATAATATAACAGATCTTACATTACATGTAGTTACAGTAAATATTACCTCATTTCGCTCTCACTTTTCTCCGCCAAAGTCGTAGTCAATGACTGCTAATCTTTGTGCTTCCAACCTCAAATCGCCGCTCTCTCTCTCTTTCTCTCTCTCTCTCTCTCTCTCTTCACGGGTGATTTTACGTCACCTTCAACATCCAACAGCAGAGTCCCATCTCCTTCTCCACCTCTCTTCTTCATCGTCTTCCTCCGAAACCCAAAACCAATCGAAACCCTCAAACCCACGCATCCGCCATGGCAACACCAACCAGAAAACCAAAGCACCACCACGTAATCGCCCTCCTCCTTGCCTTCACTCTTGCCGCCCTTGCGACCGCCGAAGACGACGTGAGCTGCCTCCAAGGCGTCCAAAGGTCCTTCAACGACTCCCAAAACAAGCTCAGCTCATGGAACTTCTCCAACTCCACTGTCGGCTTCGTCTGCAGATTCGCCGGTGTCTCCTGCTGGAACGAGCGCGAGAACCGCGTCGTCGAGCTCGGCCTCATCGGCATGAACCTCCAAGGCACCGTCCCGAGCGCCTTGCAGCTCTGCAAGAGCTTAACCACTCTCGATCTCTCCGATAACGCCCTCTCCGGCCCCATCCCTCCCCAGATCTGCACCTGGTTGCCCTTTCTCGTAAACCTAGACCTCTCAAAAAACGAATTCAATGGTACGATTCCCCCCGAACTCGTCGAATGCAGGTTCCTCAACACCCTCCGCCTCGACGACAACCACCTCTCCGGCACCATCCCTTACCAGCTCTCTCGTCTCGATCGCCTCAAGAGATTTTCGGTTGCGAACAACGATCTCTCCGGTTCGATCCCTTCGTTTCTTTCGAATTTTGATTCGACAGGATTCGATGGTAACAACGGACTCTGCGGCCAGCCAACCGGATCTAGGTGTGGAGGTTTGAGAAGAATTAGTCTTATTATCATAATTGCCGCTGGTGTTTTCGGTGCCGCGGTTTCTTTGGTGTTAGGGTTTGGGATCTGGTGGTGGTTCTCTGTGAGGCCTCGGCGCGGTAAGGGAAAAGAAGGAGTTGGTAGAGAAGATGGGAATAGATGGGCGGAGAGATTGAGAGCTCATAAGTTTGTTCAGGTTTTGTTGTTTCAGAAACCCCTTGTTAAGATCAAGTTGGGGGATTTACTAGCTGCCACCAATAATTTTGATCCGGTTAATATTATTGTTACGAGTAGAACAGGAACTTCGTATCGGGCAGTTCTCCCGGACGGATCTGCCCTAGCCATCAAACGTCTCCATACCTGTAAACTCTCAGAGAAGCAATTCCGATCGGAGATGAACAGATTAGGGCAACTACGGCATCCGAATTTGGTCCCTCTTTTAGGTTTCTGTGTCGTAGAAGACGAGAAGCTTTTGGTGTATAAGGACATGCCCAATGGAACCCTGTCTTCTCAATTGCACACTGATGGGAATAAGACTGGTAATTTGTCTTCATTGGATTGGCCTGCGAGGCTTAAGATTGGGATCGGAGCAGCCAGAGGGTTAGCTTGGCTCCACTATGGCTGTAGACCGGCCGTCTTGCATCAGAACATAAGCTCTAATGTGTTTCTCCTTGATGAAGACTTTGATGCTCGGATCACGGATTTTGGGTTGGCAGGTCTTATGGTTTCGGTCGATACTCATGCTAGTACTTTCATCAATGGGGACTTTGGGGATTTCGGATACGTTGCTCCAGAGTATGCGAGCACAATGGTTGCCTCATCGAAGGGGGATGTTTATGGGTTCGGAGTGGTTCTTTTGGAGTTGGTGACTGGGCAAAAGCCTCTCGAAGTGAGTAGTGCTGATGAAGGGTTTAAGGGGAATTTAGTTGATTGGGTAAATCAGTTGTCAGGTGCTGGTCGGAGCAAGGATGCTATCGATAAGTCACTACGCGGGAAGGGTCACGATGAAGAAATTCTTCAGTTTCTGATGGTAGCGTGTGGTTGTGTGGTTTCTAGGCCCAAGGACAGATCTTCTATGTATCGGGTCTACCAGTCGTTGAGGTCCATCGGTGAGAGGTATGATTTCTCAGAACAGTTTGACGAGCTTCCGCCAGTTTATGGAAAGAATGATCCGGATCCCCAGGAGTAGCTTGCTTGTACCTCCTCGTCAAGAATGATCCGGACCCCTAGGAGTAGCTTGCTTGTACCTCGTCCTCAAGAATGATCCGGACCATCGGCTTGTTTGGTAAATGGTATGATGTTCTTCTCAATAGGATCTTCCTATTGCAACCGGAATTTGTTGGATAAATTTGTATAATACAGTCAGTAGAGAACTGTAACTTTTCCCTTGGTTCCACTTTTAGTCTTTGCTTTCTTGGTTCTATCAAAGGCAGCTTGTGAGGCTCCTTTTTCGGACATGCTGCCTTGCTGGAGAATGTGGAGTTGAAGATGGTGCTGCCAAAATTAATACAGTTTCATGCAGATACAGCGGCGATGGGAAGCTCACTTGTTCTGTATAATTACGCATTTACGCCTTGCTTTAATATGAAATTTTCTCATTGTTTTGCCAAACATTCGAGGGTTCCTTCTGCGTTTGGTTTTCAGATATTTTGTTCCACTAGCTTTCAATGCGTTGAGACTATCGTGATTGACTGTATGATGTTTGTTTTTCTTTCATTTTAAGCTCAGATGGATGTATAATGTGTATGATTTACTTCTACTTTGTTCATATATATATGTGTGTGTGTGTGTTTTAAGTTAAACCATAATTCCATTGAAACAAAATGAAATTGCAGCAGATCAGGAGGTAGAGAGAGATGCTCCACCTGGAAAAAGCAAAAAACAAACTACAAAAGTAAAATGGGAGCTAAATAAAGCAACAAAAGAGACAAAGCCCATCCCTATGGCCTAGAAAAGATGAAAACAAGGACTTAGGTGGTCTGATTTGATCGTATTATTGTCTGTTTATTTGTGTTTATGCACCTTTCAGATGCATCGATGCATGTACTTGGGGATGATAGAATGGAATGTCTTATTACTTCCTATGGGTTCATAACTCTTTTATCATATTTAAAGTTGTCAAGGTATCATTTTGGGCAGAAGAGTTTATGGTGAAAAGGGACTATTAGAAGATGAATCAATTATCACCGTGCCAATTATTAAAAAAATAATAATAATAATTAAAAGAGTTAAAAGAAAATTTCTTGAGAATATTATTTATATTCTGATTCATTGAAAACAAAGTTAGATGAATCCAGTCCTCCTGTGTATATATAAAATAGGCTGTAAAGAAAAACGATTGGTTCGCAAACACCATTGTCCATTGACAATATAGAGTATAGTAGTGTCCCTGTGCTTCTTCCAGTTTTTCTTCTCAAACGGTTCTCTTTTTTATTAAAATTGTGGAGTTTGAAATATTATGCAATTTGTGGAATTAGTTGATACTTTTAATGTTGTAGTTTAATATTTAATTTGTTTCTGTGTATGAAACTCGAAAAAACTTGATTGACTTGATGGGCTTTGTGCATGGTTTGTGGCTGTTGTCTTGGTAATGTAGGAAGAGTCACTGTTGTAGTCATCTACAGGTTTGGCAAGACAGACTAGTCGTAGAACTTGGGCATTGTTACTCAATGCTTAAGAGTTGAGATGGGAGTTATTCATATTACACAATACTTAGAATGGTTAGTACGAAGAATTAAACTAGTTGCAGATTACCATAACTCTTATGGTTCTAGGATTACAGATCTGGTAAGGCTGGTTGGCTGCAACTGGCAAGACCTGAGTGTTGTTGATTTCCTGCTGCTCAAGGTGGATGCATTTTCATGGACGTGTAAGACTGACTGCTGGTGGTCCTTGGTCATTGATGATTTCTTGGTTTTGAGATAGGGGCGTTAGTCTGAGGTGTTATATTTGCTTCTTTTTTAGTCAGCTTATATTTGCATAACTTGAGCCATGTCAATTTTCTCTTCAACGTTTTTTTTCCAAAGTATGAGCTTGAAATGCATTTCTATCTTGGGGTATCAGCTGGTGTTGAACCTTAATTATAAGGGTAATCAATGTTCATCTTTGCCATTTGCAGTATTTCTCTATTTTGAGGCTGTACATCAGATCTTAGCTCAAAAGAGAGGGGTGTTGTTAGATATTGATCTATGATGATGGCCAATTTCTAGAGGGAGGGTGACTGGATTGTTACAGTTGTGATAGCAAAAATATCACTTTCTGCAAACTCTATAACAGAACTTAATGTGGTGCAAGCAAGGTTCAATATCTCGCCCATGCTGATATTTACCGTCCCTTATATAACCTAATTCCAGTAGAATGTGGGGCAAGGTTGAAAGCATTTTGTAGGGCCAAGGAGGTGTTTTCAAGACGTGTTGGGTCTAGAGAGGGGGCCGATCTTCTTATTAAATTTGGAAAGTGACGGGGAATTCAGATCCGCATGTTTGGACCGTGGCCGAGACAATCGAAGGAAATTAGCAAGGAAGAAATGGACCCATAAATGGGCTTTCAAACGGCCCGCGAATAAGACGAAAATCTGAGAATTTCGATCGAATGATTTTCAATTTCGATCGATCGAAATTGCGATCGAAAATTTCGATCGAACGATTTTCGATTTCGATCGATCGAAATCGCGCAGAACAGTTTTAGTTGCTTTAAACTTCTAAATTCGAACTTTAGTTTTAAGGGTATATTTGTCTTTTAGTTAATATTCGTTTTAGGGTTTTCTTAGCCTATATAAAGGCATTGTAAACACTTTATTGGGAGATTGATTATTGAATGAAAGAGAGTTGCTTTTGTGCAAACCCTAGAGAGCTTGTGAAGAGTTTTCAACCGAGGGAGTGAATCCTTCAAACCTTGAGGAGTGAGCAATCATTTCTCGTGCGACTTGGTGCGAAGCCCACGTACAGCCGTGGTATGAAGCTTCAGAAAACCCGTCGGCGTGAAGCCAACAAGCCTCTTTGGAGCGAATCCGAAGATTTCTACCTTATTCTTCTTTTTATTTTTATTTTTAATGAAAGGTTTGAATACCCTAAACCCTTTCCGCGCGGGATTTTGCTATTTTAGGGTTAGCAAGCGATTTCGTCCCGCATCAGTTTTGGTATTAGAGCACAGTTGTCCATCATGAGTAAAGATCAATTTATTGAAGCCTTGCACGAGTTGAATGGATTCATGATGGCTAGAATGGGATCATTCGTAGATCGGCAAAAGCTCTTTGATTTGTATAAGACGATTGGTGAGATTAGACAAGCTTGGGAGGCAGTAAAAACTAGATCGCAGAGTCTGAGGTATTTGAGTTCAACACCTCGATATTGGCCAACTTTATATGATCGAGCGTTTACTCTTGAGATTAGACGTGAGTTAACAACTACGCGTGAGAAAGCGGAGGCATTAAACAAGAGTTTCGTTCAAGAATTCCTTGAAGAATTTCTCTTCAAACTACAAGAGGAAATCATATCGGTAAGACATGAAGCTTTGAAATTTAAGCTTTCAAATCCCGTGTTCAGTAACCTAAAGCCCATTCAAGAAATCAAGCCCGAACCCATGGTTGTATCTGTATCGGTGGAAGATTCCGAACCTATAGTAAGTCAAAGTACTTCCATGCCTATGGAAGAATCGATGGTGCCCGTTGTTCATGCAGATCCAGTTATCCGCCTTGATCTTGTGCCGAAACAACGTCCGATTGACGAGTTCATACCAGTTGCTGAGACTGTGGCAGATCTCGAAACCGTCGAAGAGCCCACAATCGTTGAAGTCCAAGCATCCATGATCGGTCCTATCGAGCCCGCAATTATCGAAGCACAGGCATCTGTGATCGTCCCTACCGAGTCCGAGACCATTCAAAAGTTCGAGATCCAGGGGGAACAAACATATTTGATACCGCTTATCGATGTCGACCAAAGCTCGAGGTCGAACTTTTTCAAAGTCGAGGAGATTGACGGGGAATCCAGATCCGCATGTTTGGACCGTGACCGAGACAATCGAAGGAAATCAGCAAGGAAGAAATGGACCCATAAATGGGCTTTCAAACGGCCCGCGAATAAGACGAAAATATGAGAATTTCGATCAAACGATTTTCAATTTCGATCAATCGATTTTCAATTTCGATCGATCGAAATCGCTCCGAGCAGTTTTAGTTGCTTTAAACTTTTAAATTTGAACTTTAGTTTTAAGGGTATATCTGTCTTTTAGTTAATATTCATTTTAGGTTTTTCTTAGCCTATATAAAGGCATTGTAAACACTTTATTGGGAGATTGATTATTGAATGAAAGAGAGTTGCTTTTGTGCAAACCCTAGAGAGCTTGTGAAGAGTTTTCAACCGAGGGAGTGAATCTTCAAACCTTGAGGAGTGAGCAATCGTTTCTCGTGCGACTTGGTGCGAAACCGACATACAGCCGTGGTGTGAAGCTTTGGAAAACCCGTTGGCGTGAAGCCGACAAGCCTCTTTAGAGCGAATATAAAGATTTCTACCTTATTCTTCTTTTTATTTTTTTTTAATGAAAGGTTTGAATACCCTAAACCCCCTTCCGCGCGGGATTTTGCTATTTTAGGGTTAGCAAGCGATTTCGTCCCGCGTCAGAAAGATTGTTGGGATGGTGCTTCTCCTTTTTTGTATTGAGTTTCTTGATTTGTATTGTCTTGTTGTGCGACAATGGGATGCAGTGTGTGATGTCTTGTTAAGGGAAGGAAATTAGATGGTTTGGGCTGTTTGACTATGAAGGGATTTGAGGGATGGAGAGCCTGAAAGTCTTTCTTCTCTTTTGGGTAGGCTAGGGCTTATGTATGTACCCAAAATAAGGTTGATGTTAGGGTGTGGGTGTAACTTTTGAGGCTCATAGTTATTTGTTGTAAGGTCTATTTATCTTATTCGTGTAATACCCCTTGGAGCTAGTACAAGGTTTGAAGGCTCTATCGTCAATATCTAATTTCCCCAAAATTTTAGACAGGGACGCTTTTTTTTTTTCTTTAATTTTAATAGGTAAGCTGTGATTGAACCTGCGACCTCAAGGTTGAAATATTGACTATGATAATGATATTAGCTCCCCCCGTGAAGGAAGCTTTTCCCCTTGGAGGCTTGCCCTGGTCTATGACAATGTTGGTGACCTTTACACTGGGGGAATTTTGCATTTTGGCTTGTCTTAAGGAAAGGTAATGTTTCCCTGACCACACGTCAGACTGGAGCTGGTATAGAAAGAATCATTACTGGAATTCTGACTCTTGAAGACTAGCTTGCTATCTGCAGTTATTCTTGTAATATCCGTAGCCATTTCTTCTAAAGAACTGAGAATGAAAAGAAAAATCTGATTGGTACTATTAATCAGATGTTGTCTTTCTACTGCTGTGTAGCAAGCAACAGAAGGTCAGTAATCATTTGTCAATCACAATTCATCATCATCATAGCCTTATCCCATCTATTTAGGGTCGGGCATTGCGAGTCCTATTTGTCCACTTGTTTCGGATTAGTGCTATGCTCTCTATAACTTTGCAATCCTTTATATCCCTTCTCACGGCTTCCATCCATGTCTTCACTGGTCTTCCTTTTCTTCTACGCCCTTGTATTTGTAGAGTCTCTGGCCTCCAATGAACATGTCCAAACCACCTCAAGCGAAACTCAATAGTTTTTTCCTTTATAGGTGCCACACTCAAATTTTCTCTTATCATTGCCAATCACTGAACTAGATAAATTACCTATTCGTCTCCAAAATGGTAGAGATAACTGGAGATGGACATTTTTTTTTTCCGATTGTGAATGGAAAATTGAAGCAGCTTCTGCGATACATCATTGTGTGGATGATAAATATATGCATAACATTCCACCGTGCAGTGTAGGAGGAAAACGAATAGTAATGAACACCTCCGGAGTCCTGTTCTTTAGTAGTTTGCACTGAAAGGAACCAAAGAATGAATAGCAGAATAAGTTGATTCTCGTTATGTCATAAGAAAAGCTTCCTTGTCGGTATCTGTCGGAGAGATTGGTGGGGCTTCAGTAAACAAGGGAGAGCTGGCTATGGATATCATGACTAAATTGAAGGATCGTTATTCCATACCTAGAATTTTTTGTTCTCCGTATGATAGTTGCCAATTGAAGAAAAAGTACATAGCTGTACAACTGTTCTTTTGATATGTACCACCTCACGTGTCCAACATGGTTACTTGGTGTTGAACAGAACAAGCCTCAGAAATCAGACATGCTGATGCGTCTTAACTTAAAATATAGCGTACATACTCAATACAAATGGACAAATTTTGGTTCACATATTAACTGGAGTCTGTATCTATGCCTGTGTAGCTAAAATTTTGTTGAGAGCCCTTGGTGTGCATGATCTCACATGGCATAGTAACTTGATAATTAGGTCTCTGATTGCAACTCCCCTCCGATGCTTTGTTGATCAATATTTAGTATCCCAAGTGCTCTTAAAGCCGACCCTTCTGCCTAATTGAAAGATGAATGGTTTGACCCCTTTCTGTGAACAGCTTTTGTATTCGAATGTCGCTTGTCCTTGCCCTAAGAGTCAGCTGAAAACTTATTTCATGCAGATTTGGCTTATGTTATTTCTTCCGAGTTCCAACAGCTATTCTGGTATAGCATACGATCTGAGAAGTACTGTCTGAACCTTCCCTGGTTGATGCTTCTTGTGTAAAAGAGGTAGTGGAATTGGCAGATCATCTCATTCAATCTGTATCCAATATGCAGAGCTCATTTCTTTTTTCCATCAGTGTAAATTGGATTTGAGAGGTTGTGAGGCTTAAAAGCTATTTCCATCTAGAAAATTAGATGCTCTTAGCTTTTTTTTACATCTTGCAGCATATATACCACCTTCAGTAGTAAGGGTCAAATCCTTTTGGGTGATATTAAAAGTTGTTGGCACTAGATTTCCAGTTCAATAGCTTCCTTGTCTGTGCTATGGAAAGTGGTTAAAGTATGATCGTAAAATATGTTTAGCCTGACCGGAAAATAAAAAATGTTTAGCCTTTTAGCCTGTGAAGGCTAGAAGTGGATTTTAGTCTAATTTTGATGGATGGAGCAGATGTTTGAACTGGATGCCATGATTTTCTGATGTTAATAGTCATGGATTAATGGCTAGTTCAGGTTGAAGTTAATTGACCTTAGGCTAAGGGTTTGGGGCTCTCTTCCAATTCAACATTCTTTAAGAAAATTCATTATACTTTTTTAGCAGAAGTCGGATTTGCCTCATTCTATGAGTCATACACCTTCACTGATTTTTTGAAATCATATATATTGTAAAGTAAGAAAAGTCCATTCACTAAGAAAGGTAAGAAAATTTAATAACACATGAATTTGCGAATGCTGAAGTAGATTTGGATTCATAAATACAGGGACTTCAATGTTTTCTGTCTGTTGCACAAAGACTTCTTTACCAATTAAAAAAACACCTATGTAAGGATGGACACAGCCTTTTATATAAATATTGCCACATATATATATCTTCCTTCACGGGCTTCTTATTTTGGCATCGAACCCTCTAATATATGGAGAGCATTAATTTTTATGAAATATTTTTATTATTAATATGCTCACATGCACGCTTAATTGATTCTTGGATAAAACAAACACCATACAGCAACTGCAGTCATTGAGTTTGTGGATAGGGTAGAGACCCCATTGGGCTGTATCCCATTCTGTGGTGGCTATTTTGTTTCCATATGTCAGTACCTACGTCCTTTTTAATTTTAATCTTGTTCATGACTAGCTATCTTCTTTCGTCGTTATTTGTGCTTATTTATTGGTGAGGTTCTTGATAAAAGCCGGCTAACGCAGGTCGAGAATAACCAATTTTGTTTATATCATGGTAGACTTGGCTCGCATTTGTTAACTGCATATGCGTTGGCAGATTAACAAAGTGTTGCCAATACCATCATCCTCTATCATGCACCACTGGGGGTTTAGTGAATAAATATTCAATAATAATAATAATAATAATAAATAAAATAGAAATAATAACTTTACAGTTTTGTAGAGAGCATTCTTCTCTAAAAGCAGCTACTTTATTTTGGGTATGGTGTGAGGGGAGGGGTGATGCACAATTGAGAGAGCAGAGGTGTGTATGTGGTTCTTAAAAACTAACAAACTGTATTATGTAGTGGTAAGCAGCATGAAAGAGATGCTAGCTACGCATTGCTCTGATTTTAGGGTTTGCAGTTGCTTTATTATTAAACAACTAGCTGATTAGTTTAACTTTGGCTGTGCCTGGATGCACAATTGTCATAGATTACAAAATCAATGCTGCAACAAAGTGGAAGTGAATTTTCAGATTTCGTTCAAAAGCGAATAGTGATTTCGCTAAGTATATTATTTTGTTTGTTTTTGTTCATGATTTGGGCCATATTTTGTTAACTTTAGTAACTTGAGATAGCTAAACATAGAACATTTCTGCTTTAATAATGCAGCATTGCTACTGTAATCTGAATATATTGGTCAGTAGAATAAATGCTTGCTGTTAGAAAATCATGACTCATATCAATAAATAAAAAATAATATAAATAAATAATTCGTAACTCATACTTGTGAGCTCTCTATGATCTGTTCTGTGGTAGTAGTTATTTAGGTTTTTAGGCTGTGGTAGTGAATCAAGGCCACAACGACAGTAGCACTTAGTAGCCTTATATGATTAATACAGGTTTGCTTCATGTAGTTGGTAACCCTGGCAGGTTTTCTTGGTTGAGTTGGTATGGAATGTTCCTTCACCAATACTATCTGAACAAAGAAAGAGTATACAAGGGCCTTCAAGTGGATCCCTGAACTGCATATGGGCCACAGACCACAGACAGGGACAAAAGTAACAGATGAACGACTACTATATTATGGTATAACGGTTCCACCAAATGATAAGAATGCCTTTAAGTTTCCATCATAAACCAGTTTACCCCGGTCGTATGCAAACCCCCCTTCAACACCCATCCCCACCCCCCTCCTAAGGTGGTAAAGAAGGGTTCTTTGGGATCTGATGTTCTTTCTATCTCTGACAACAATGAATTTTGGCCATAGTTGTAGCTACATGTTGGACTGCCAGATGGACATCTCAACTGGTGATTACTGACTAGGCATGCCAGAGTGTACCAATATAGATGATCCATGCATGATGCATCTTTCTTCATTCAGTTGGTATTTGTTGAAGGGAACAGTGCACCACAGATGAGATAAGGTTGTGATGATGGCTCGTACGAGTGACTCCAAATAGATGGTATAAGGTTGTGATGTTGATGATGGTCATCAGTTTTGTACACGCAGTAGAAGTTTTCATCAAGACGTGATTTCGTCTATTGCCAAGTCTGAGATGGCCTCATCTCTCTGCAAAACAGAATTTATTTTTAAAATGAAAAAAAAAGAAAAGGAAATTAGGGGTGCCATAGCAGCTGGTTGGGCCTCAAACAGCTTTAGGGCCAACCCATTTCCACTTTTCTAGCTAGTAGCTACTTCAATAATGATTAATGGAAATGAATTTTCCAAGAGACTATTAGTTATTTCACAAAAATAGCTTCACTGTCCCAAGAAAGTATTGGTAATTGCACAAAAATTGCTTGTAGTGGATGGTTAGCCACTTCTAATAGGCATGCGTTTTCTGTTTTTTGGATTATTTCATAGGCTGACACCTGGATGTCTTGGATTGGTGATTATATTCACACGTGTATGAAGAGGGTGAGTTTAGCTTTCAACCGAGAAAGCAACAAGGTAATTTTGGGCTTTGCATTCTTACTAAAAGCCCACTGCGTGGGGGTATTTTGGTCGTTGGACGATATTAACTTCAGAGTAAACATGATAAGGTGCTCATTTGATTCCCTTTTAACCAATACCCATCTGTTTTGAATACTGCCCGTCTCTCAGCAGGTTTCTTCTGCCATCATTTCATGAGGCATGGGCATTGAAAAAAAACAACTACAACAGCCTGCACATCAATTTTTTAGGGAGAATGGCTCCTTCGGGACATTTAAATACAAAAATGGTGTAAAATGGGGTTTAAATAATCTTACAATTTATTAGTAAAGATTTTTTTTACAACTTATAAGTAAGGATTTTTTTTTTTTTCATACCATTGAAGTGGTTTTATCATTATGTCATCTGGCACACATTTGTGATCGATCTAAGTTAACCAAGTTTCAATCCATCATGGAATGTGTCAACTGAAAAAAAAACGTCTCCAAGTGAATCTGAATCATCTGATTGATGGACTTTAATATCAATAATTAAAACTTAAAATAACGGTTGATGTTATAGTCAATAGATCGGATGATTCAAATCTCCCTAAAACATCATTTTTGAGACTAGCACATCAATCTATTATCTACCACTTTGACTGTACGGATCACCCACATCTTACATCATGAGTGGTGTAAGAAAATTTAAACACCATTTTCGTGTTTATATGACGGTCAGGAGAGTCAGGGCTTTAGCCCATTTGTTTAAGGAAGACCATTCTATCAAATGTGCCACCTCACATATAGGCCAAAGTCGACACAATTTGACTCCATGATCTTAGCAGAATGTTCAGTGAATTTTGTTCACTGTCCAAAAGATGGTACCAAGAAGACCAATTTATATTATATTTTCAATAGCTCACCCATAAAAAAAAAAACAATAGAAAAAGTTAAAAGAGTGCCAAAACCCAAGGAAGACAGAGATTAAGGGCTCGTTCCGCACTTTCTGCCCATAAACCCATTTTTCTCAGGAAAATGAGGAGCCTTAATTTCTGCTCAGAAAGGGTTTTTTTTGCATATAACCCTCCTGTGTTATGGTAATATTATAAGAAGCCCCCTAAGTTATGAGTATTTATTCTGCAGCCCCTATTTTTGTGTTTTTGTTTCATATAATCCCGTGCTGTTAATTAGTCGTGAGTTTATGGACGGAAAGCTTATTTTGCCCTTAAAAATACCATCATTCTAAAAGGCCCTTCATTCATCTATATTTACAAGTCATGCCATTAAAGTTTATCACCATTCTAAAAGGCCCTTCATTCACCTTTATTTTCAAATCATGTCATTATAATTTACCACTATTCTAGGAGGAGTACCTTTAAATCCACCCACAAAATCTTTGAGTTCACCCATGCTGAAACGCATCGATTGCATTCAATCAAAAGATGGGGATTTTTTATCATCTCAATTTTTCATGAGATCGATCTTTAGATCATGGGTGTACCATCAGACAGTCGACTTTTTATTTCATGTGGTACACACCTCTAAAAGTGACCTTAATATTAATTTTAAGCATACACGTGATGTTAAGGTTACTCTTCTGAGATGTGTGCCACGTGAAATAAAACGCAGATCGTCTGATGGTACGATCATGATCTCAAGATTCAATTCAATCAACGTGTTTCAGCGTGGGTGAACTTAAAGATTCAATGGGTGGATTTAAAGGTACTCTTCTAAAAGGCCCTTCATTCACCCATCAGATTCAAGATTCATTAGATGCGTGATTCCCCCATTAAAGCATGCCAACGTTTGGATGAATACTCAACCAATGGAGGATTTGTGGCAAACGATGCAATTATTCTTGAAAAGAAAACCTTCAATCTACGTGTTCCACTCAAAATACTCGTCCCTCCTATTTCCTATATGATTCAAGACCCATTTTTAGGAATTGGATTACCTAATCGCGTCTGCTTCCATCCACCGAATCTTTGAGTTCACCCATGCTAAAACACATTGATTGCATTGAATAAGACGATGGAGATCGTTTAGGCATACCATTAGACGATCAGTGTTTTAGTTCGTGGCATACATCTCAGAAAAGTGACCTTAACATCACGTATACGGTTAAAATTAATTTTAAGGTCATTTTTTAAGGTGTGTACCACATAAAATAAAAAATCAACCATCTGATGGTGCCACCATGATCTCAAGATCCATCGTGTGAAAGCTTGGGACGATAAATAATCTCCATCGTCCGATTCAGTGCAATCAACCGTTTGATGGTGCCACCATGATCTCAAGATCATCGTGTGAATGGTTGGGACGATAAACGACCTCCATCGTCCAATTCAATGCAGTCAACTGTCTGATGGTGTCACCATGATCTCAAGCTATATCGTGTGAAAGGTTGGAACGATAAATAATCTCCACCGTCCAATTCAATGCAGCCAACCGTCTAATAGTGCCACCGTGATCTCAAGATCCATCGTGTGAAAGGTTGGGACGATAAATGATCTCCATCGTCCTATTCAATGCAGTCAATGTTTTTCAGCATGGGTGAAGTCAAATATTTTGTGGGTGGATTTAAAACTATTCTCTTTTGTAAGTGGAGGGGTGGATTTAAAATTACTCTTACCACGTGTAGAGAGTGACAATTTAGTAATTTAGTTTTAAAAAAGATAAATATTGTATTTAGACTATTCTTTAACGGCTGGTTAACCATTTAAAGTAGCATCCGTTAAAGAGGGTGCTTTATAAATACCAAAATGCTAACTCAGGGTGTTTAAAGCAAATAGCTATAATTGGGGGGTTATTTGTAATATCAACATAACTCAGGGGCGTATTTGCAAAAAACCCGCTCAGATACCCATTTTATGAGGAAAGTCATTTTCTGAGTAGTTGTTCTTGAGTTACTCAAAAATTCATTTTTTTAGAAAAATTGACATTTTCTTGTGTTCTGCACTTTCTCAAGAAAGTGTATTGTATACTTTCCACGCCCTATAGCCGCATATATATATGACCTTCGTTAAAGCAGTTATTTGATCGGTTGATCGTCAAAATTTATATACTTTAAATCGGTAATGTGTTTAACACTTTGATCAGTCAGATTCTTGAAATGTTGTCTTTAACATGTACACCAACAGGGACTTACTCGAAAACCGATAGTTATTAGTTCGGTTTCGGTTTGAGAAACTAAAAATCGATAGTTATCGGTTCGGATTTAGCATGAAAACCGGTCAAGACCGACCCGATAACACCCCTATCTATTTTTCATATTTTTTACATATAAAATATCGGCTTGGGTCGCATTGACCCGACACGACTTGATTTTCGCCCGAACCAACCTCTTAATCGTGCCTTGAAGTTATTTCTGATCTATTTCCATCATTTTTTGTGTAACCCACCAACTTTAAGACTATTTTCATGATACAAAAAGTGATGAATCTCACTAACAAAACACACATATGATCGTTGCCCCAAACTAATCAAATTTTGTTCGAGAACCTCTATTAGCGCTAATGTCATTTTTGAAAGTGCCACATTGACTGCTTTCAATCAGATGATGGTGATCATTTTTTGCCCTGATCTTCCACATAATGAATCTTGAGACCATAGGTGTACCATCAAACGATCAATTTTTTATTCCATGTAGCACATATACCCAAAAAGTAATCCTAAAATCATATGGTATACATCACGCAAACATGATTTTAGGTCATTTTTGAGGATTTGTGAAATGGGGAATCCAAAACCTACCGTCTAATGGTAAGATTATGGTCTCAAACTTTATTGTGTGGAAGATCAGTGTGAAAAATGATCTCCATCATTTGATTTTAACCAGTCAATGAGTTACCAAGTGTTGCACAAGTGGGTGCTTTCAAAGATTGTAATGGGCCGAATAAAGGTTCCCAACCACCTCAGAAACTGTCTCAGAAAATGTCGTTTCCTGAGAAGAATACTCCGAAAATCATGTGTCACTTTCAACAAAAAATGCTCGGAAAACACAAAAATCCAAAAATCTCTCGAACACAAGAAAACCTCCGAAAATGTTCAAAAACAATATTTTCCGCGATAAAGCCTCACTAAATAGTATTTTCCTTACTCTCGTACGAGGCCTAAAAGACAAAACAAAAAAACATGTAACTTATAGTAATGACTAATGAGCTAAAGAGAAAGTAGATGTTCCAATTTCTGACGTTTTTTTGAAAAAGGAATCATCTAAAATCTATTAGATGGGAAACAAAACTATGCCTCGGACAAGCAAAGACTAATAAATATTTTTTTCCTATCATTAAAGAAATGACATCATAAACATGCTTTATTTGACATATCTGTTTGAAAACCAAAAAGAGATAACAAGCACCAAGCATAATGGCAAAGTTCGGAATGGGCAAGAGGGTGAGCCAAGCGGGGCTAACAGGGGCCATGGCGACTCCGTTTATTTATTTATTTTTATTTCTCTTTAATCTATTTTATCTATTTGTTAGACGTCAAAATAATTTGCTTTATCTAAATAAATGCACAGTTGAGCTCTTTTTCTCTTATCTTTTAAGCGTCTTAAGTGTCTCTTCTCTCCTATCTTTTAGGCCTCTCCTTTTTCTCTCCTATCTTTTAGGCGTCTCAACCAATACGCTACTTTAATCTCTCTTATTTTTTAGGAGCAACAGTTCAACCACCCTCTTAAAACTTCACTTCTTAAATTATATCCTAAGACATTTCTCCCTCTCTAACACGATTTAGCTATTTTCATACTATTTTATCCAAACAAACCTTAAAAGTTAAAAATGAGGCTTAGCCGAGTTAATATAACTCCCGCTGTGACAGATTGGCCGTAATGCCTATTGATAGATGCAAGAATATACATAAACAAAAGATTTCTTTTTTAAATTTTTTTGTTAACAATAAATGAATGCTATTTTATTTTCTATAACATTATACATTTCTTGTTCATACTTTGACCTCCTCCCATGAAAGTTTTTAGCTCCATCACTGATTAGAGCATCTCCAAGAGATATTCTAAATTTTACTTTTTAATATATTTCTTATATAATTTTATTAATAAATTGAATAAAATATATATTTAATTAAAATTAGAGATATAAATAGTGATATTCCAAATATGAGATACCACTACTCATATTTTATTTATACTTACATATAAGATGACCATTGGGAGTTGATAGATATCTCAAAATTAGTCGTTTGAGAGTCCATGTGTCATAACGATTGGTTATGAGATATCTTTTTGGAGATGCTCTTAGTTCGGTTCATTCAAATAAATGTGTGAACCTTTTCGGATAAATTCAATATATTTTTAAGCAATAAAATAGGTTTGGCACAATCTTTTATCAAGCTGCTACACTTGATTAGAACGACTTGTTCTATTGATTGGGTGGGTCTCATATTGCATTGAATAAACATTTTCACCAGATTTAGTTGAAGTTTGTCAAATTCTTTAAAAGTACTGCTTACCGTGTAATAGTACTCTTCTGCCGAATGTAAACGCTATCTGATAATTATCTATTACTCCTTAATCGATAGCGCGTTCTCGTTGATTGCAAGGTTGGAGAGACGGGATGTTAATCGACATGGAAACCAAAATTCGGTTTAGTTAACCAAATTTACACCCCTATTCTGAGTGCACTAAAATAAACCTAACAAATATTTAATGCTTCTGAGGTGCATGCTAGTGATCTTGAAAAGTCCTACTTCATGTGCAAATGACTAAAATTTTCATGCCAATAAAGTACAACGCTATTTGTTTTATGCTACAGACAAGGTAACAAAATTGATACCGGTCCTTGGAGGATCGATACGAATCGGCCGATATCGATATGTATTGGCCTATTTAAAAAAAAACAATAATAAATATATATAAGTATCGACCGATACCGGATAAGCGGATACGTATCGGCGCCGATGCGTATTGGTTTGCCGAAAAATCGATACTTATCACCTATTCTTATCAATATCGCCGATATTTGATAACTTGGCTACAGGAACTGCACAAGTGGAATATGGTGTGAAATGGCATCGGCCTACATGGCTATATCAGGTCAAAAGGTGCAGGTTATGATATTGTGTACCAGCCTACCAGGTAGATTTCCGTTTCAAAATCAGTTTTTAAATTCTCTTCTTAGAAAGTGAAATACTAATATGTTATTGTCTTCATGTTTACGGGCATGTTTTGACATGGAAGATGACAGAAATGACAGCTCCATTGAAATTGAATTGAAATTCTTATTTACATTTTGAAGACAATAAAAAAATAGTTTGTGAAAAGATTGGACGGGATACCGCAAAAGAGGGGACGGGTTAACTTCAAAAACAAATAACTAGGGTGAATTAACCCGTGAAATCTCCAAATTATAAGAAGATTTTCCGAATCAGCCGATTATACCGCGACTTATTTGGTTTGTAGTCCATTGGGCGAATTCGCCGAATTTTGTGACAGTGGCACCTAGTCCGAGAGTTCTTTGACAAATTAAACTATAGAACTAATAAATAAAAATCCAAATAACAGAGGACAGCTACTGGGATTCAGATTAGGGAGAGAACTCTGTAGCTTGATCCCCATTTTGGATTCATCTACCCAAATTAATGTTGTTTGCTAGTGAAATAACATCCTTGCTGGAATTGGAGGCCTCACCGATGTGCCTATACAAGCTAGTGGACAATTATCATAAAAAATCAAGGGCTTTTGAATGCAAGAATATGGGGAGGAACCAAGATCATCAAAATCAAAGACTTTAGATGCAAGAATATAAATTAAAAATTAATTTGGAATGCAAATTCCTGATAATTTGACTTTGCAAAATGGGAATGCCTTGTTATAATCTATGATCTGAAGTCATTCCGCCTTCTTTGTTTGTAAGTAATCAGTCTTTTTTCTCAGAACCACCTAGATTCTGAGTAATACAAGGATTCCGCTATTGTTCGGCTAAGATGCCAAGCCTTTCTGAGCGTCGTAGTCTTTCTTTTTTCCGAGTTATTTCGAACAGAAAAGCTGAGATTCTGAGCTTAGAACTGTGCTGGGTGGCCTTACGGAGATCATAACTTCGATGGGTACCCAAACGATCAATAAGCAACACGATTATTTGACCATTTAAAGCCAGTATCTTCAGCCAGTCAGACAAACGAGATGGCACCCCGGAAACAGAGGATTCCCAATATCCCCACATTCTGACAACCGTGCGGTGTGATGATGATGACCCAGTTAAAGATAACCTGTTTTACTGTTGTAAACAGGTATGATCATTTAAAGCTATAATGGCAGCTTGTAATTCTAACAAATCTGGCATCAAAGCCACCATTATTCTAACCCGTAACAAAGCTGGCATTAAAATTCAAACAAATCTGGACCTACATTCATATCTGCCATTAAATGGGGTTGCTACTCCTCTGAAGCGAGACACTAGCATTTACTTCTTTTCCTTGCATTAACTTCCCCAATCACAATGCAACTTTTCTTTACATTATTAAATATTTTCTTTACATCTGTTGTTGAAGGGGTAAAGATCTTTCCAGAAATATCTCTTTCCCTCTTTATTTTGAAACCGATTTTTCCCTTTTACATAATTTTTTTTAGATCCATTAGATTACGTCAAAATCTCATTTTCATGGATTAAAATGAATATCAAATTATTTTTTTTCATACCTATAATTCATCAATTTTGTTTAGAGGCTGGACCTTGGTGTGATGGCAAGGGTTGTCTGCCGAAAGTGGTAGGTCGTTGGTTCGAATCAAGGAATCAACCTCTCCAAGAAGGGAGTAAGGCTGCCTACCATCTACTTCTCCCAAATCCCAGTGAAAGCGGAGCCTTGTGCACTGGGCAAGGATAAAAATATCGGATTTCATTTCGGTCATGACCAAAACCGAAATTTCAGCTGAAATCTTCCCCTTCATACATTTGAGAACCGAAGTTATGGTTCTCGGTTCTCGGTTTCCGTAGGGACCGAAACTGAAACATTTCGGCCAAAATTTTGATCCATGGCACTGGGCATTGCTGTTTTAATGCATGGATTTTGTTTCTATTCATACTATAAAATATTTATTTAGTTTTTTACGGCGTATCAAATCATACGTAAGATGTATACAGGTTCGCAGCTCATAGCTCGGCACTGTCGAGTGAACCAATTCACTGTGGGTAGGATGAGTTTTTTTTGAAAATATTTAATATATAATACAATTCAATTGGTAAGCAAACAAGTGGTTTGTACCTTAGAATTAAGTAACCAGTGTTCAGATCCTGTTAACTAGCATTTAGGTTGGAGCCCGAACTGGCTCAAATTCGTAGGACCAGAGAATTGGGTAACCCTGGTTCAAACCATCCAGAGAACGACCATTTTATCCAAAACATGCAATTTATTTCCATTTACCAGGGAGAATAGATTGGTTAATTACTCCAAAAAGTTCCAAGTAACATATGAATTAGTTTGTCAAGAGCCTTGTGCATATTTTGTTTGATAATCTAAGGAACTTTTTTAATTGGTAATAAAGTAAGTTTATTTATTAAAAAAGAGGAAATAAAAAGGGTACATACCTGTAGTGCAGACTACAACAAACTCAGGCCAGGAACAGTAACAGAAACTGTAGCGACACCCAAACAGCAGCAAGCAAGCACTACTCCAAGCCCTGCAATAAACATGCCCACTAGGAGAGAACTACTTGGAGACCTTAATTTCCTGGAACTCCATAACATTCTGCAAAGATGCCCGTCCATCGGCCATTCCACCATACTATTGGATACAAATTTGATCACCACCTGCTTGCCCCTGTGTATTCTGTCTTTTATATAATGAAATCTTATTTACCGATAATAATAATAATAATCTCACCAGCCATACAGGCCATACTAGCAAGCAAATCAACTCTTCAAAACCTCTTCTCCAAGCCAGACCAGCTAACCCCTTTCCAGCTATTCATTAGCTCATCTTGGCAGACACCAACAAAATAACCAACACTTGCAAAATAGAGCCCCATACATTTTCCACAAACACAAGAGAGAATCAACATTTTGAGGTACAAATATACAGATAATCTAAGGAACATTATGCATATATATGTGAGATACATGTGTGGGGCATGGTATGAGTTATAAAATAAGCTAAAAACACAGTGTCGAACTAAAATATATGGAATATGTTTAGGCCAAAACAGACCATCCACTTTTTAGGCCACCAAGTTGATGGTCTACAGCCAAATATTTAAAAAGAAAAAGAAAAAAAAATGATCCATCTCCAGAACAAAAATCAAAGTTGATCCTACACATGTGCCATGTGTTTCTCTCTCTCTCTCTCTCTCTTGAATTTGACAAAGCTACAATCTGACAAACATCTTTATTTTGCTTGGTAAATCTCTGATAAACATCATTTAGCAAATAAATGGAACATGAGAAAAGCTTATTAAGCACGAAAAAAATTATATAAATACATATTTATAGAAATATTCATTGGAAAATTAAGTTTACAAGATTCAAATAGGTTTCCATGATTCAGCTAGAAAGCCAAGGGCTGGGTGCAACATAAGAATAACCTTGGAAATGCTCACCAGCTGTTGGCGTTGGAGCTGGAGAGTCGTTCGCAGGCATTGCTGTCCAGCACTTGTCAAAGTTAGCTGTACAGTCTCTCCCGCTGACATCAGGCTTGAAATTTGGCTGCAGCTCTCGTAATTCTAACTTCTTCCAATTAATCTGCCTAAACCATTTATGTTTTTTGATCTCGTCCCCTCCATTGGGTCCACTGCCTAACCTCTTTGAGGGATCCTTTTGCAGCAGCTGAAAGAAAGAACATACCTCTCAACTCTCCTAAATCATATAATTGATAAGATTCGGCCAAAAAGACAGCGACATCAGTGTGTTCACTTACCCCTTTAAGTAAAGAATGAGCATCACTGCTCAGATAAGACGGTAATTTCACTTTCTCCTTGATGATTCTCTGTTGAAGTTTATGCCTGTTTGAGTGCGTGTAAGGAGGCTGCAAGTGTAGAACCAAATTGGCATTATGAGAACCACAACATCTATTGTAAACAACATTATGGAAAAACAAGTTTAAACCATAGTCACCAAATTCGGATTTTGAAAAAATCGCGAATAATTGGAGAATTTAAGGTTCTACGAATAAATCATGAATTAAACCCGAATTTAAAAAATAAAAAACGCGTGCTTCTTTAAAATTCATGATATTTTTCAATATATCATAATTTTTAATCTTCTTTCAATTTTTTTATACTTCTTAATCTTTTTTTTCCCCCAATTTTTTCTCCAAAATTTCCCCCAAATTTTTTCTCCAAATTTTTTTTTCAATTTGCCGAATTTTATCGGATTTTTCGAATTTTAACCTTCCCCAGTTGGTGACTATGGTTTAAACAGATCTCCATGTACCTGGGAGTATATAGCTATATATAAAATGCTTACCTGCCCAGTTAGCATTTCATACAAGAGAATTCCAATACTCCACCAATCTGCATCTTTATTGTGACCCTTCGAGAGTATGATTTCCGGAGCCATGTATTCTGTTGTCCCACACATTGAATTTGATCTGCTTGATTCATCAATTTCCTTCGCCAATCCAAAATCAGTTAGCATAACCTGTATAATGAGTGACAAATATAAGAATCAGAGCTATTGATATAAAATGCTTTGTAACTTTTATATATGTGCAAGCAACAACATAAGATGCATGGGCACAGCCCTCACATGCCCGTCAGCATCCATAAGAATGTTTTCAGGTTTAAGATCCCGATGCACGATCCCGTTCTTGTGGAGATGTGAAACAGCGGAGACTATTTCAGCAGTGTAAACCCTTGCCTGATCCTCGCTACCCAAGACACACCGAGAACCAAAATCAAAACATGCACAATGTGCCAAAACAAGTGCGGCAAGGGCTCGAATGAAAGGTACCTGAAGATCCCCTGCCGATAAAGGTGAAAGAAAAGATGCCCACCATTTATAAAATCCAGAATCAAGTATAGCTTTGACTTTGACTGTAAGTAAGGCCAAGAGTTAGTCACGTGAACAAGGAAGCAGATAACACAAACAAAGATCAAGGGGAACATATATATATATATATATATATATATATATATATATATATATATATATAGGAAAAGGGTTGCGTGCACAAATGGGGCACAGCGAGCGTGCTCCAATGATCCATGTGGAGCTCCACGTGGCACCCAAAGCACTGTTTTGGTGCCATGTGGAGCTCGGATGCATTGTTTAGATCAATTCTATAAAAAAATTTGTTTAAAGGAAAAAAGTCAAACCTTGACTAATTTCAATGGTTTAAATTTCAAGGCTCAAAAAATACACGGTGGAGATTAGTTTTTGATTATTTTTTTTTTTGAAAGATGAATCTTAAACAAAACAACATTGCTCCACATGGCACCAAAACAGTGATTTGGGTGCCATGTGGACCATTGGGGCACGCTCACCATTTGGGCACCTAATCGCTGTCCATACATATTATGTGTGTGTGTGTGTGTGTGTGTGTGTGTATATATATATATATCCAAATACATACAAAGCCATCTTCTAATATCACATTTATGAGAAATTAACAAAGATTGACAATTAAGAACAAGGCAGTAAATTTAGTAGCTGCATCGACATTCACTCCATACAGTAACTGGTCTTTACTATGATCACTTGTAAGTGGTCTTTACTATGGCCAAATATACGTAAAAGAGAAAAGGAACAGGCGGCACTTCCCTTTGCTCGAAGGCACGTGGACCGTATTAAGCTCTCCGTGCTATCCGAATTTCGGCGGTGTAACGGCTTATATCACAGGTTAAGGGAAAAGCTAAAAGAAAAAAAAAAACAGATAATAGAGGAAGGAGAAGAGAGCCAGAGATGAACTCTCGGGCTCTTGTAGCACCACTGCCGGATCTCTGCGTATGACTATTCCGGCAAGGTTCCCATTGCAAGTGGGGGGAATGAAATCCTAAGCTTGGAGCTAAGGTTGGGAGATGGAAGGTTTGGAAGTATGAAGCTAAGAGATGGAATAGCTAGGGTTTCACCTTGCTAAAACTAGTGTGTGCTAAATGAGGGGGTGGGGGTCTTTATTTATAGAGAAAGGAGTGATTAAGCGGCTCCTAATTGGGTTTTAGTCCTAATGGAGGGTTAGGTTTTAGGTAATGGGTTCATCTAAGGATTCGGGGACTTCGGGGGCTTGGAGAAGATGAAGATGGGTTTTAATTGTGGATGATGGGGGGATCACTTAAAGGGTAAAATTGTGGTTCTAATGGCTTATGGGGGTCTAAAGGTAGTTGGGAACCTACCCCCAAAGTTGGGGATAGGCAACAAGTCAAATGCCCAATCATGGAAAACCATCTTTCTCGGATTTGCATGTTTAAGTCATGCGTGCATATTATGCATGCATGCCTTAAAACCCAAAACTCAAATGGAAGTGAGGAGCCCTAGAAGAACATCCATTATGGAGAAGATGGAGTTCGGTCATGCGTACATATTATGTACGCATGAGCTAATTTGCTCATGCGAGCATAATATGTACGCAAGGGTTTCCCATGCATGCATAATATGCACGCATGGATTAAATTTGCCTATGCGTGTATAATATGCACGCATGGGTTTTATTTTCCAGAAGAACAAAGAGCCTTGACTTGCTGGCCCAAGAAGGTCCGGGATGGGTTCTGGGGGTTCTAATAGGTTCTAAGGGGTTCTGAAGGTTATGGGGGATGCTTTCGGAAGCTCGGAGGTGCGTTCTTATTGAAGAACGCGTCGATCACTCGTTGGGCCAGATTTGGGTGTCTACAGATTCTAATCCAAAATTTTAAAGAGTTATTAAACCCTCCCTACCGTGTCAATTCTTCTACTCCCTCATTCAAATCACTAGACTCCAGCCCTAAGCACATTGATCCAAAAGAGCCAACATATCTTATGCCAAAGCACTTGCTTCACTTTGAAATTTAGTAGTTACAAGCCACAAATTTGACGTTGACATTTTTTAATTTTTTACTGAACAAAACTGCTCTTTGATTTTTCGGTAGCAATTGGATCTGGAAGCTTCTCCGAAGGAGTTGGTTTTTGTGTAGCAAGCCTTGAGAGAGAAAAATCTGAAAAGGAGGTGTGCTAGAATACTACAACCATGGAAACCTACAAGCAGTGCAAAGCATTGCCAAAATTAGCGTTTATAATTTGTACAAAGTATACGTGTTTATCCCTTTTTTGTTGTAAATATTTTTATTGATTTGTATGCTACCAATTCGTTGTCGAAAAGGACGCAGTAACCATCTTCTTCTCCATTGTCATATCACTCGAAGAATTTGATGTATGTTGTTGGATCTATTTAGGGTTTGTTGGGATGTGCCTTTCTCCTTTTCTGGCAGTGTCCTCTTGGGTTAGAAAACGTCTTCTCTGGAGACTTCACCTTAGAAATTTTGTGGGGTCCATAGGAAGAGAAATATTACAATTAAGAAAGCACTGAGAGTGCCATCCCTTTTTGATAAGATAAAAGACTTCATCAATTTGAGGGTGCTTGCGCCCAAAAAATTTCAAGAAATTAGATGAGAGAACCTCAAATTTTGTAGCCAGTCATGAATGGCATATGACATGTCAAAGAACTGGCAGACACATGGAGTGGCCTACTAAGAGGATTCTTGAAACTCATATTTGATGGATTATTGCATGGGAACCACAACAAGGCCAGAGTGGGGAGAATATTTCACATGTGAGAATGAATCACATCAAAGGCTTATTCGGGTTTCTTTTGGAAATCATGAGAAACCTATGGTCAATTGGGTTGAAGAAGCTAAGGATTTTTGTAGGAGGTTATCAATTCCTTTATGCATGTCCATCACAATCTGCATTCCCAACTCACTTGCTCACTTGTGGAGGAGAGCGTGAGGAAAGTTACATTGAAATTCACTAATTCCCTTCCATTGCAATGTGTTTTGTACAGGCCATCTACAGTATATTTTTCTTTAGAAAAACTACTTTGCTCCCTCAGAATTTAGTCTATATTGCTTTTTTCGCTCCTCTAATTTTTCAAATTTGTAAATATGCCATGTTTATTAAGTTTTGTATCCACATGTGTACCCCTCAGAATTTAGTTTATATTGCTTTTTTTGCTCCTCTGATTTTTCAAAATTGTAAATATGCCATGTTTATTAAGTTTTGTATCCATGTGTACCCTTCAAGAATCCACGCTTGCGCTGGAGGTATATCGGATGTCTCTTGTCTCGATCCTTGTCAACATCTGTAGACACCCAAATTTGAGCCAAGGTTCGATTGAAACATACTTCGAGAAGGGCGCACCCCTGAGCTTCCGAAAGCATTCCCCAAACCATTAGGAGTCTTCCCAAAACCCTTAGGAGTTATCTCAAAACCCTTGGGAATCATCCTGAACCCTTAGGAATCAACTCTAGCCTTCCCCAACCCATTAGAACCCTTCTCGGGCCAGTTTCAAATCCTCCTGAGTAGTGTTTAAAGAGAGCAGTGCCAAAATTTACACAAACCTCTTCTGAAGCTGAGTTATATACTATTGGAAAGAGGACTTCCCCAGCTTTCCAACAAGCCAAAAATCGCCTCAATCGGAGTTATATATCAAAAGTTATGGCGATTTGAAAATCAGACAGTTTTGCAGGATATTGCCCGACGCATGTAATACATGCGGCAGGTCATTTTCTCTCAGAAATGGCTTGGCGCATGTAATACATGCGCCAAACATACACAGAACCTCCTGAGATCTTCGAGACGGGTTCTGGACTTCTCGACACTATAGCTATACTTGGCGCATGCAGTACATGCGCGAGGCTTAGCTATAGTAACCTCTGTTTTTTGCCCGAAAATGGCTTTTGGGGTTTGACTTGTTAACCATCTCGATGTTTAGGATGAGTTTCATTAGGACTGTTGCACCCTTGATTACCCTATTTGCAACCCTCTAGTCATTTCAAACCTCACCCTATCATCTACCATTGAACCCATTCTCACACCTTTCCAAGACCTTGAAAAACCCAAAAACCTTAGATTCCTATTACCTAATTGCTAACCCAATTAGCCCCCTTAACCCCTCACTAATCCTCCCTTCCTCTATAAATAGAGAGTCACCCCTCTTGTTTAAGGGTTGGAAAATTTTCAAAGAGAGAAAAGAGTAAGAGATCCTTTCCTCCCTTTGGTGCACCAAAGCACATATAATTCCAGCACCCTAGTTCGTCCTTGACACCCCATTATCCATCATAAATCAGTGAGTCTGAGCTAGATCTAGCCCCTAGCCTTCTTCTCCTACCTCTTAGCTCCCTAGCCTTAGAGGTCAAAACCTGTCTCCTAACCCGTTTGCTATCGGAAGCTCACAGTTGACGTTCTCGCGCGAAGGACCACAGCTGTGCTACAAGGGCCCGAGAGCTCTAGCTCTCCCCTCTATTCCTCTACCTTCTTTGCTTTTCCTCTATCAAGGGATTCAAACCGTTACGCCACCGAAATTTCGGTGTTGGCAGAGAGCTTGATAGGATCGTAGGCCTTCGGGCAAGAGGAAGTGTTGCCCATTTTTCTTATATATATATATATACATGCAAACAGCCATAGTAGAGACCGCTTTGAGCAAGTTGATTGGGTGCCTAACACCTTTACGATCGATAACCGAAACCCTTACCCAAGAGCCTTTGGTGTAGACCGGATCAGAGTCATATTTTTTGCACTTCGGTGCTTATAATATTGATTAGGTTTCCCGGGACACCAAAAGCTTCGGGTGGCGACTATATTTTTTTTACGAGTGCTTCGTCGCGACGGATCGTTAAAAATCCACGGTTGCACAACCATGTTTATTAAGTTTTGTAACGATGTGTACCCCTCAGAATTTAGTTTATATTGCCTTTTTCGCTCCTCTGATTTTTCAAAATTATAAATATGCCATGTCATTAAGTTTTGAATCCATGTGTACCCTTCAAGAGAACACTAGCAAAAAATTGTATTGATTTTGACAAAAATGAGTATACAAATCAAAACGGTCTACTTTTTCTCTCTCGAACAACACAAAGAGCCTCTCTCTCTCATACACACACAAACCAACAAACACTATTCTAACATTTCAAAGACAGTGATGTCAAACAGACCCATTAAACCTTACCAATGGATAAAAAGATTAGAGGGTTTCCGAAAAGCTGCTCCGGGCAAGCCCCAATCATGGCAACATGTGCTCGAATGCAAAGGCCAACAAGGCGTTGCCAAAGAGGACTGCCACGTCCTTTCTAGGGTTGCCAACAGGCCAGGCTTGGGGTTGGATCGAGACAGGACACTCTAGCCCTAGCCAATCTCCAAGGGGCCAAAGGCCAAGCCCTAAGGGGATTTGATATGTTTGGCCCACAAGTCAAATTACGTTTTGTATGTGAGGGATTAGGTTCAGTGGTATTACGGTTAGAAAAGTGGCATTAGGGTTTTAGGTTGGAGGAAGAGGAAGAGAGAGAGAGAGAGAGAGAGAGAGAGAGAGAGAGAGAATGATGGGGAAGCTTAGTGAGAAGAGGAGCTCTAACTAGCTTCTATATTAAGTAAATATATGAGTACATACACATCCAGAATTAATATTTAAACACCACGCACATCAATACACATTAATACATGATACTCTTCACTAACACTCCCTCAAGCTGGAGCATGAACATCTAATATGCCCAGCTTGACCATAACATCCTGAAGAGGACCGGGCCTAACAACTTTGGTCAATATGTACGCGAAATCTGTGAGGGGAAACGTCAATGAGCTCTAGGAAGCCATCCCACATTTTTTTTGAATAAAATGAATATCTACTTCAATGTGTTTGGATCCCTCATGTAGTGCTGAGTCAGATGCAATATTTTCAGCAGCTTCATTAGCTCAATTAAGTGATATGGAGACAATGATAGGGAATCCAAGCTCAGATTGAAGAGGGTGCAGGGTTGATCCGCATCTATGCTCTCCTTTATGGATGGACGATTTTCCATGCACGGTGGTGGATGTGTGGCCTACTACTGTTTCCAACCACAAACCAATTTTCCTTTCCATTGAAATTGGAATGAATGCTGGACCCACCACATTTTGCTTTGAGAACGAGTGGCTACAAAGCAAGCTCAAAGGGAAGCTCAAAATCTAGAACATAGAGGTTTTCAGCAATGTTTCTAAGATGAAAGACCACCTTCTCACGGAAATCAAGACTTTCGATGGGTTCGAAGAACAGAGAAGACTGTCTGAGGAGAGAAGGATATGAGGGTGCCCTCAAAATTGCTTATAACCAAAAGTGCCTTCAAGAAGAAGAGAGTTGGAGACGGAAATCCAAAACCCATTGGTTTAAACATGGAGATGGCAACACGAAAATTTTCCACTCTTTTGCTAACGGAAGGCGTACCAGAAATTCTATCTCCCGCCTTGAGGTCGGTAACAACTACTTCAAAAGCCCATCCGACATTGAAGCTCAAATTTTGGTGTTCTACAAAAATCTCTACTCGAAGCAAGATTCCTACACCCTACCCTCCATAGTATCGACTTCAACTCTCTTTCTCTTCATCAAGCCTCTGTACTTGAACGACCTTTTGAAGAGGCCGAAAAAGAAAAGCGATATTCCAAGGTGCCAAAAATAAAGCTCCCGGTCTGGATGGCGCTACTATTGAGTTCTTCAGAGGCGGTTGGGAAACGGTTAAAAACGAGGTCAATCTTTTCTTCCAAGATTTCTACTCGACAGCTAAACTTCCGCATGGGTTTAATGTCACTTTTGTTGCACTAACCCCCCGAAAGTTGAAGGTGCGACCAATAATAGGAATTTTAGACCTATTAGCCTGCTTAATTGTATTTACAAGATCCTAGCAAAGGTCTTGGCCAATCGCCTGAAACTAGTTTTGGGGGACATCATATCGATGAACCAAATGACTTTTATCTTTGAAAGGCAACTCCTTGATATTGCCCTTTCAGCCCACGAAGCTATTGATAGTGTGAAAAGAAGTGAAAGGGGAGGTCTTATTCTTAAAATCGATATGGAGAAAGCTTACGACAGAGTCAACTGGGATTTCCTTTGATACCTTCTTAGAATGAGGTTCCATAGTAACTGGATCAGATCGGTGCGAGCTTGCTATGAGTCCCCATTTTTTTCTATTATAATCAATGGTAGCCCTAATGGCTACTTTCGCGGAACCAGAGGGCTTCAGCAAGGAGATCCTCTCTCTCCCTTTCTCTTTAACATAGTGAGGGAGGCGCTTCATTGTCTTCTGCATAAAGCGTCCACCCTGGGTTTCTTCAACGGTTTCTATATTACAGCTCTCCTTAGCTCACCTTCAGTATGCAGATGACATTGTTATTTTCTACAGCCCCTCCCTCCAGACTGTTCGTAAGGTCCTAAGTGTGCTTGCTGCTTTCGAAGCTGTTACTGGGCAGAAGGTTAAATCTTCAGAAGTCTGAACTTATGGGAATCAACATTGGTCAACGCAACATCTCCATCCTTGTAGAGTCCTTTAGATGCCTTGAAGAAAAGCTCCCCCTCATGTACCTCGGCTTACCTCTCAGAACGGGCAAACCAAAGATTCAACACTAGGATCCTGTGGTCAATTGGTTTAGAAAAAGGCTCTCTACGTGGAAAAGTAAAATGCTTAGTAGTGGGGGTCGCCTCACCCTAGTCAAATCAACGTTGTCCGCTTTTCTTATATTCTTCATGTCCATTTTTCAAGCTCCGATGTCTATCATTAATTCTGCTGAGAAAATCATCAAAGATTTTCTTTGGGAAGGAAGTAATAATGGCTCAAAGTTTCACCTTGTTAACTGGAAGGACTGCTGCACTATAAAACAAGATGGGGGTCTGGGTGTTCGCAACCTGAAAATCATGAACTAAGCGTTGTTGGGGACTCTAGCATCAAATTGTGAAGGAAAAAGATGGTCTGGGGAGTAATGGGTGGGATCTCTTACCCCACCATCGCCACGGGTCTGGTTGGAACAAAGGGGTAGGGGTGCTCACTGTTAAGGAGCCTTTCGACAATTGCATCAAGTATAGCTGAGGACATGGGGACAAAATTGAGTGCTAGCGGGATAAATAGGCCTCTTTTGTCAGTCTTTAAGAAGCTTTCCCGGACATTTTTCATATTGCTACGACCCAAGACGATGTTATTGAAGATTTTGTTTCTCATAACAGCTCCTCTTGGGTGTTGGAAGTCAACACTAGAATAATGCTCAAAGACGATCAAATCGATGAGTACATTAGATTGTTTGGCATCCTTCACTCAGCGTCCCCTAACAGTTCGTGTGCTGACCTCAAAATCTCGGAAAAAAACACCAAAGGCACCTTCTCGGTTTCTTCTTTTTACCATGCCATCAATCTTCACAAGATTAATCACAGGAACAAGCCTAAGTCCGTGCACTTTTGGAAAGTTAAGATCCCCCCCCCCCAAGATTCGCTTTTTCGCCTGGTCGGTGGCATGGGGAAGAATTCTCACGAATGATCAATTAAGGAAGAGGGGATCATTGTTAGGAACTGTTGTCTCCTTTGCATGGGGGGTAAGGAATCCCTTCACCATATTCTCATCCACTACGGCTTTTCGGGCAATAATTTCAGTTTTCTTGCCAAATTAGGTCATGGTTGGGTGTTCCCTGAATCGGTTGATTAGATGTTCTACCAATGGATTGGAGGGATTGACATGGGCAGAATTTCAGTAGATTTGGGACTTAGTTCCGTTTGCGATGTGCTGGGCCATTTGGCTCGAAAGGAATAACAAAGTTTTCAATCAAAGAGTCAGACCTATTGTGTTGGCCATTGAGTCTGCTAAGGGCTTCCTACTTCACTGGGCTTCAGCTTTAAACCATCAGCCCCTTTTTACCTTAATAGTTTTTTTGCTACGTGGGACCCACCCTAAATCCCCTGTTTTGTTCCCCTTGCTAGTCTCTGCCTTGAGGTGATAAGGGTCTTCCGACAATTCCAGCGAGAAGGGATCTCTTTTCTTTTTTGGTAGTCTCCCTACCATGCAGGTATGTACCTTTTCTTATCCTTTTAATATATTCTTTCGTTTTATTGGTCACAAAAAAAAAAAAAAAACAAAAAATCTCGCATGTGCCATGAGCAATTGCCCTATATTCAGCTTCAGCACTGAATTTGGAAACAACCACTTGCATCTTTACTTTTCCAGACAACTAAGTTGGCCCCAAGAAAATTTCAATAGCCAAATGTGGAACGACAATCAATAAAAGATCCAACCAAATCCGCATCAGTGTACTAAAAAACATTTGTACATCCATGAGATCGATAAACCCAATCATAGTCCAAACTAGACTTAATATATTGAAGAATACAATGGACGACATCAAGATAGAGGGGTGGGGGAGCATGCATAAAGTGACTCACTAAACTGGTAACATATATGATGTCCGGCCTCATAAGAGTAAGATAAATCAGGCGTCCCACTAATGTTGGTACTCATGTGGAAAGCAAATCACTATCAATCTCATGCAAGGAGAGCTTTTGATCCATGGAAGAAGTAGTGAGCTTGCATCCACGCATTCCCTCGTCACTGAGAAGGCCAATATAGCTTATTTCCTTGGAAGAGTAATATTCTTTTCTGGGACTGAGCAATTTCCAAACCATGGAAATACTTTAGGCTACCTAAATCTTTTACTTCAAAAATGTGACACAGCGTGCCTTTTGACATGACTTATGAAAGTTTGATCGACTCTAGTGAATCATCAACATATACAAGGAAGATCGCGCAGCCAGTAGAACTAGAATGAACAAAGACTGTATGATCAGACCGACATCTTTAAAACCCCAAGCCTATAACAATACCACTAAAGTGATGGAACCATGTTTTAAGTGACTGCTTCAGGCCATAAATCAACTTACGATATCGACAAACTTTTCGTCTTCCCCTGAAGTAAGAAGCCAGGAAGGAGATCCATGTAAACTTTTTTAATGAGTTGCCCATTTAGGAAGATATTGATGCGAGAACTTACTAAATGCGATGTTAGGGCTGAGATTAGGATTAAAATTAATTTAATCAATTAAAAATAATAATTTCTCATAACAAATTACCACGGGAAAATTCTAGAAATTCAATTAGGTGATTTAATTTCGGCCCAAAATAGCATTACTTTCGTGTACGTTCCCTATCGTGGATCTAGAAGACTAGGGTTCTTATGAACGGCTAGATCTCCGATAGTTTTAGGGCGTCGAACGAACTCGCAAGCGGGTTCTCTCGATACCAAACGAAAATAAAAGGCTAATAAAATTAATAATGAACAAAATATTGATTTAGGGCTTTTATGAGATCAACAAAATAATTAGGATTATGCTACTTACGCAAGCCGTAGATCTAAAGAAGATAGAGATGGAAGAAGAGTTGGCCTCGCACTAAACCACAAGTGGGAATCGAAGAATCACTCTTCGTTTTGAGAGAATCACACCCTCACAAAAGTTTAGAACTCTCAATTTTGCATAAGCAATTTTCATTAACCAAAAAGTAATAATAAAAGTGTTTACAAGCCTTTAAATAGGCTAGCCAATGCATAAAATTAGAAATCCTATTATAACTCTAATTCCTAATTCAAATAAAAGAAATATCCTAATACTTCTAAAACAATAAAGTCCTAAAACAATAAGGAAACTAATCCTATTTCTAATAAAAGAAACAACTCTTACTTTCTATAATAAAATAATAAAAGATACTAATCCTAATTCAATTAGGAATCTTGAAATTCGTTACTTTATGTCCAGCTTTCGAAAACTGACCATAACTTCTTCAATACTTGTCGGAATTGCTCAAATTTTGGCTCGTTAGAAAGCTACTTCGATAAGCTTTCAAATATAACCAATTTCGTATCAATCCGACTTCGTTTAACACTTCAAAATAGGTCAAACATAAAAGTGACGGGATTAAAAGTTACTCTTTTGTCGATAAGTTACTTTTCTTCTTTATGATTACTTTGATGTTCTTCTTTCGCCTCCGATATGTTATAGGCGGTTGCTTGAATCGGATGTCTCCATAAGATATTCTTAACACCCAGTTGATAAAGAGGCTAATTTTGAATGGCAGCTTAAGAAATAATAATATGGACAAACATCAACTTTGCAATAGGAGCAAATGTAGCCTCATCATTAATGTCGTAGGTTTGGGTAAAACCTTTTGCAACCAAACGAACTTTTTACCGCAACACAATACGATCTGGATTATGTTTCAAACCAAATACTCATTTGAATGTCAACTGTTTTCTTCCTTGGAGGAAGCGGAACCATATCCCAAGTGTGGTTATTCTATAGGGCATTCATCTCCTCAATCAAAATGGGCTAGCGGCTTTCAACGCGGGGTGGTCAAGGGCAACACAGACAGTACAAGGGATAGTAATCATGTCAATGGCAGAAAGAAAGACCCCGCAGGATAGAGAAACACCTGATAGCAAACAAACTTCGTAAAGGGGTAAAAAGTAACACACAAACACCCTTTCGAAGACAATAGGCATATCAAGAACAATAATAGGAGAAGCTGGAGCACTAGGAGAGGTAACAAAAAATAAATGAGAAGGAATCATTGGACTTGCAATACCTATAGGAGCCTTTGGTTGGGAAGATTGAGGTGGTGGATTTGTACAGATAGGATCATGCAATCTGTGTCGAACATATCCATATATAATCACACCTTTCTTCTACTGTGGTGGGGGACGGTAAGTCCAAAAGAATAAAAAGTATGAGTTACTTGATCCTCGGAAAAGTTTGAAACATCCTCAAAGAAAGTGGCATCCATAGAAGTATAAAAATGATGAGATCGAGGATCATAACAATGGTACCCCTAAGAAACATTGGAATACCCAACTAACACAGATCGAACAACCTTATCATCATCCAACTTCTACTAAGTAGGACAAAGATCATGAACAAAGCACAAATAAATGAGGCTCAATGAGAAACATTGGACAGTCTGATAAGGAGTATTTCGCCTAAGATTAGTGATGGAGAACGATTGATAAGTTAGCAGGGCCATTGACCAATAAGTCCTCGACACATACATTCCATGAAACGAACATTTGGTTAATCCAGAAAGATGTCTATTCTTATGCTCTGGAACACCATTTTGTTGTATAGTGTGAGGTAAGAGAATTGGTGAATAATAACATGATCTTGCAAAAAGATATCAAAGGAATATTTACCTCCATTGTCAGATCTAAGGGTTTTAATATTGGCACCATATTGATTTTTATTTTTATTTTATCGGCAAAGGTACGAAATATATTAAAAAAACTCAGCGAGGAGCTGGAAACCATACAATGCACTGGCTGGCACACCGAGCAAGAGAAGGGGGGAAAATAAATAAAAGAAGAAAAAGCACACAAACAAACACTGATAGCAACTAAGCCCACTCCACAGCCTTCAGCAGCAGGCTGAGAAGAAAGCACCTCGCATCGCTAACCGGGGTCAAAAAAGACCTCACCCTCCCACGGGTCTTTCTTATACAAACCCTAAACCCTCCAGAAAGCCCCGACATGACCCTCCAAATGAGATCCAAACCAGGAGCTGAAAAGACCAGGGATAGACTCGGGGAAAACCCATGCCATATTGAAGGACTTGAGGAAGAGGTGCGGCACCGATTCTTCGGATTGCAAACACATGAAGCACTCATTAGGCACCTCTTTCCCTTTCTGGAGCAACTGATCAATTGTGAGGACGCGCTCTCTCACCACCATCCACGCAAAAAACTTCACCTTTGGTGGCACCGAAGCCTTCCAAAGCAATGGGGGAAGAGGTGCAATGCCAATTCTTCGGATTGCAAATACATGGAGCACAGATTAGGCACCTCTTACCCTTTTCAAAGCAACTGATCAATTATGAGGACGCGCTCTCTCACCACTGTCCACACAAAAAACTTCACCTTTGACGGCACCGGAGCCTTCCAAAGCGAGGCCCACTCACACTGAATTAGGGGCCGACCTGCCAAAAACCGGTAGAAAGAATTAACAGTAAGCACCACATCCCAACTATTATTGGCCACCCATTTTCTGTCATCTACCCTTTTTACATTTATGTGGGCCAGATAGATCCGAACCAACAAATTCTGAAAAGGGATAATCTCCTCGTCCCTTAGGTGTCTTCTAGTGGACAGATCCCAAGACACTTCTCCCCCGACTTCCGAGAAGAAATTTGCCACCACACCGTGAGTGGAAGACGAAATGGCAAAAATATCCGGTAAACTAAACTTCAAAGGCCTGAGATCAGTCCACGGATCATCCCAAAACCTGATCCTAGAACCATCATCCCAACTGAAACAGATCCCCCTCGAGAAACAGTCCATGTAGAACATATACCTTTCCACCAAGCCAAAAAATTCCTCGAAATATTAACTCTAACCCCCCAAAAACCATCTATCCAGTCATATTTCTCCGCCAAGATCTCAACCCACAAACTAATCCTCTTGGTCTCTAATCCCACACACCACAGCCACTTGCCCAACAAAGCAACATTAACCAGCTACAGACTACGAATTCCCAAAGCCTCTGTGCAAAGCGGCAAAACACAAATCTCCCAACTAACAAGATGGAATTTCTTATCAAGACCGGAACCTTCCCATAAGAAATCCTGCTCAATCCGCTCTAATTTTTGGATCACAGCTATAGGGCACTTGAATAAGGACATAAGGAAAATAAGGAGACTCGACAGAACAGTCTTAACGAAAAGCAGCCTTCCTCCACTACTCAAAAATTTCCTTTTCCAGGATGACAAACGCCCTTCGAATCTCTCGATCACCAGGTCCCACGCCCTAACACTAGGCTTCCCTAAGCCGAGGGGAAGGCCTAGATAAGTAATGGGAAACTGAGCAACCTCTCCATCTACCAAATCAGCCAACACCGACAAAGTAGGATGGTCGACCCCAATACCCGCAACACTAGATTTGTGAAGATTAACCTGTTGTCCCGAAACTGCCTCATAAACAGTGAGCACGTCAGACATAGCCCGAACTTCCGTCACATTCGCCTTGCAAAATAGCATCGTGTCATTTGCATACTAAAGATGAGTGACCTTCCAACCGAAACACCCGAAATGAAGTTTAGAAGCCGAGAACGACAGACCAGCCCATCTAAAGCTTCAACCACCATATTGAACAAAAAGGGGGATAGGGCGTCTCCTTGCCAAAGCCCCCTAGAATTTTTGAAGTACCCTACAGGGGATCCATTAACTAAAACCGAGAACCAAGCAGTAGAGTTGCAAGCCCGCATCCATCTCCACCTGGCACCAAAACCAAAGCGATGAAGCATAAAATCCAACCATTCCCAGCTCACTCTATCATAAGCCTTCTCCATGTCCACCTTCCACACAATAACCATATCTCTATTACGATGAGCGGAATGACCCACTTCAAGCGCCACAGCCACAGTATCAACCAGTTGTCTACCCTGCACGAAGGCCCCCTGATTCTCGGATATGAACCCTTCCATGAGAGGTTTAAGGCGGTTCGCAAGCACTTTGGACAGAATTTTGAACAATCAGCTGAGAAGGCTAATCGGATGAAAATCTTGAAGACCTTCCGCTCCCTCCTTCAGGGTGAGCGAAATGAAAGTCGAATTCAAACTCCTCCCAATAAAAGCCTTATCAGGGAACTTAGAAAATAAGCCAAGGATATCAGCCTTAAGCATATGCCAAAAACACCGGTAAAACTCCAAGGTAAAGTCGTCGGGCCCAGGTGCTTTATTCTTCTCACTATAGTTAATAGCGAACCAGATTTCACGTTCTTCAAATGGTCTTTCAATATCACCCCGATCCTCCGTTGAGATTGAATTGAAAGGGAGCCCATCCAACTGAGGACGGGACCATCCATCATCGGAATAGAGCTTTGAATAATACTCCACAATCTCTTTCTTTATCTGTTCTTGATCTGTATAAGCCGACCCCTCAAGAGAGATAGTCCCCACCAATTTCTTTTTCTCTAGCATTTTCCACTGCGTGAAAGTACTTAGCATTATTATCCCTCGCCTTTAGCCAGTGAACCGTCAACATTTGCTTCCAACACACTTCCTCCTCGAAGCATTTATCATTAAATTCCATTCTGGCCCTGAACCTTTCCTCCCTTTCCAAATCGGACAGCCCTCTAGACTCCTCTACCTCATAAAGCACCCGAAGCCGATCCAAGAGCACCCCCTTGGCGACATGAACTAGGCTGTTCCAAGACGTAATGTGTTTCTTCAAATGCCCTAACTTGGAGATAAACCTGAAAGCAATTGTTCCTACAGGAGATGATTCGGCCCACCAAACCGGAACTAAGCCACGGAAATTCTCATTATGTTACCACATGATCTCAAACCGAAAGGGAGACGGGCCTTTCCCTAACGAGTCACATTGAAGCACGAGAGGCTGATGCGAACTTTAGATCCACCTGTTTGAGTAGTGGTCAGATAAAGAGGAGACGTCAAAAGAGAAAGTGGACCCACGAATGGGTTTTTTAAAAAGGCCCGTTAAATACCCGTTTGATCATAAAAAAGAAAATCCAAAATTTATTAGGAACTTCAACTTTCAATACCGTCACTTTTATGTTTGGACCATTTTGAAGTATTAAACAAAGTCAGATTGATGCGAAATTGGTCATATTTGAAAGTTTATCGAAGTAGCTTTCCAACGAGCTAAAAAACATGCAATCCGACAAGTATTGAAGAAGTTATGGTCAATTTTCGGAAGCTGCACAGAAAGTGACGAATTTCAAGAATCCTAATTGAATTAGGACTAGTCTCTTTTATTATTTTATTTTAGGAAATAGGATTTGTTTCTTTTATTAGAAATATGTTTAGTTTCCTTATTGTTTTAGGACTTTATTTTATTGTTTTAGAAAAATTAGGATATTTATTTGAACTAGGAATTAGAGTTATACTAGGATTTCTAATTTTATGCATTGGTTAGCCTATTTAAAGGCTTATAAACAACTTTATTATAAGTTTTTGGTTAATGAAAATTGCTTATACAAATTGAGAGTTTTAAACTTTCATGAGGGTATGATTCTCTCAAAACGGAGAACGATTCTTCGATTCCCGCTTATGGTTTGGTGCGTTGTCAACTCTTCTTCCATCTCTATCTTCTTTAAATCTACGGTTTGTGTAAGTAGTGTAAACCTAATTATTGATCTATCCATTAAATCTCAGATCTAGCCTATTGATCTCAGAAAACCCAAAATCAACCTTTTGCTTATCATTAACTTTATTAGCCTTTTATTTTCATTTGGTATCGAGAGAACCCGCTTGCAAGTTCGCTCGACGCTCTAAAACTATCGGAGATCTAGCCGTTCATAAGAACCCTAGTCTTTTAGATCCGAGATAGAGAACGTGCACAAAAGTAACGCTATTTTGGGCCATAATTAAAGCATCTAATTGGATTTCTAGAATTTTTCGTGATAATTTGCTATTTTGGGCCATAATTAAAGCATCTAACTGGGTACACAAGAACCATTAAGGTCAATTGAATTGAGTACATGTGAACCCAACGAACTGGGTACACAAGAACCATTAGGGTCCATTGAATCGAGCACCCCAGAGTCTTTGACTTTGGTTAAAGCGAGTACACACGAGTTAATCGAGTCGAGTGTAGATGCACATACACCTTTTTTAGGCCCAACAACAAAATCTTTAGTCCCATTCCTTGATGTCCATCCACCTGAGCCCAATCCTATCTACTCATTGATTCCCAAATACCCGCCTGAACAATATGTGAAGAGGTTAGATGGAAAAGGTTTGGGAGATCCATATTTTGTTACTAAGGTAAAGACACATCAAGCATATCAAGAGTATCTTCTTAAGTGGAAAGGTAAACCGAAAATTAACAACATTTAGACTGCAATGAGAACGCAATCTGAGAAATATCAGACATACCTCATCCAGTGGATGGGTAAGCCGAATACTAGAACACACAGATTTTCTCCCAATGCCCATTTATCAAAGGTCATCAGAGTCTGCATCCACATTCGCGCATTGTATTCATGAGTTACATGCTGAGATCAAGAAAAAAATTAATTTAAAGAATGAGAAATACAAGTTCTCTGCAGATTCTCACAGACGGTTCAAAGAATTCCAAGAGGGTGATTTTGTGATGGTTTGGAATAGACCTGAGCAATTCCCGCAAGGAGTTGCAAAGAAGTTACAAGCTCGTGGTGTTGGACCCTATCAGATCTTGAAGCGTGTCGATTCTAATGCTTACATCTTAGATCTTTCGCCAGAATTGGGGATTAGCATGACTTTCAATGTGGATGACCTTGCTCCATTTCATGGCCCTTCAACAATCCTTGCCAACCCCTTTGAGCCTTCTACATCCGATGACCCAATTATTCTCCTTTCCACACCGTTACCCCCACCTACTCGACAAATCCGTGAGATCATCGAAGATGTGTTGGAAGATCAGATTGTGTCCACCAACCACGGGGGACTTCAGAAGTATTTGGTCAAGTGAAAGAACAAGTGTGATTCAGAGAATACGTGGATTACACAAGAGCATGGGTCAAAATATCGTCCGATACCGATACGTATCGGACGATACGTATCGGTTTTGGACCTCACCGGTACGATACATACCCTATGTATCGTACCATCACTAAAAAGAGTAAATTATCGTCCGATACGGACAAAATATCGTCCGTATCGGACGATAATTTCAAATTATCGGACGATAAATTGAAATTATCGTCCGATAATTAGTGTTAACTCAGAAAATGAAAATCAAAATATTCGTCAAACGATAATTTGAAATTATCGTTCGTATTGGACGATATTTTGAAATTAACGGACGATAATTTCAAATTATCGTCCGATAATTTGAATTTTATGTGGGCTGACAGACCCGACTTAAAAGCCTGCACTACCCTTCTCCTTCCCTATTCCTCTTCTTCCTCCTCTTCTTTCCTCTCTTCTTTCTCCTCTATTTTTTTATTATTTACCCCATAAATCGGCGCCAAATCGCACAAAATATCACGGGATCGACGTGGAAGGTACATGTATTTCATTTTATTTCCTAAAATAAGGTAGATCTACACTAATTTAGTGTAGATCTACCCTTAAATAAGGTAGATCTACACTAAATTAGTGTAGATCTACACTAAATAAAGGTAGATCTACACTAATTAAGTGTAGATATACCCTTAAATAAGGTAGATCTACACTAAATAAGTGTAGATCTACCCTTAAATAAGGTAGATCTACACTAAATAAGTGTAGATCTACACTAAATAAGGGTAGATCTACCCTTAAATAAGGTAGATCTACACTAATTAAGTGTAGATCTACACTTAATTAGTGTAGATCTACCCTAAATAAGGGTAGATCTACCTTATTTAAGTGTAGATCTACACTAAATAAAGGTAGATCTACACTAATTAAGTGTAGATCTACCCTTAAATAAGGTAGATCTACACTAATTAAGTGTAGATCTACACTAATTAAGTGTAGATCTACACTTAAATAAGGTAGATCTACACTAAATAAGTGTAGATCTACCCTTAAATAAGGTAGATCTACACTAATTAAGTGTAAATCTACACTTAATTAGTGTAGATTCATTTTAAATAAGGGTAGATCTACACTAATTTAGTGTAGATCTACCCTTAATATTAATTAATATTATAGGTAAATTTATCATTTACCTATAATATTAATTATTTAAATTATTTAAAATAATTAATATTATTTAAAATAATTTAAAATTAATATAAATAATTATTTAAAATATTTAAATTAATTAAAAGTAATATAAATAATTGGTCAAAAATAATATGATGGGTAAAAAATAATTATATGTGACCCCATTTAAAATATTTAAATTGATAGATAAAAAATAATATAAATAATTATAATTAAGGGTCACATGTAATCAATATGGGCCACATATAATATACATCACATCATATGGGTCACATATAATTAATAAAATAATAAGGTCAATATGGGTCACATATAATATGGGTCACATATCATATGGGTCACATATCATATGGGTCACATATAATTAATAAAATAATAAGGTCAATATGGGTCACATATAATTAAATTTATTATTAAAATTAATATGGGTCACATATTAATTTTAATAATAAATTTAATTATATGTGACCCATATTGATTATATGTGATCATTATTATAATTAATTAAAATAATTTATATTATGGGATATGTCCCATAAAATTTTAGAATAATATGGAATAAATTTCAAATAAATATTTAAAAATTAAAATAATATCAAATAAATATTCATAAATTAAAATAATATGAAATAAATATTCATAAATTAAAATAATATCAAATAAACATTAATAAATTAAAATAATATCAAATAAATATTCAAAAATTAAAATAATATCAAATAAATATTCAAAAATTAAAATAATATGAAATAAACATTAAAAAATTATAATAATATCAAATAAACATTAATAAATTATAATAATATCAAATAAATATTCATAAATTAAAATAATATCAAATAAACATTCATAAATTATAATAATATCAAATAAATATTCAAGAATTATAATAATAGCAAATAAATTTGATAGAATATAATCGATATTTTAAAATAGCAATAATTAAAAAATAAATTTTATTTTCAAGTGTAAATTAGATGTTTACTTTAATGCAATCGTTTGCTCATTCATGCAGGTGAAATAAATAAATATGGTACGTTCGACAGATCCAGCGTGGCAATATGGTACAGCAATAGATGGTAATAGACTCAGATTCAATGTAATCTTTGTGGAAAAACCGGAGGAGGTATCACACAATTAAAGGAGCATCTAGCTCATGTAAAGGAGAGACAAGAGGGTGTCCTAGTGTAAGAGAGGTAAAAGAAAATATCAGAGCTAGTTTACAAGTGGCAAAGGAAAAGAAAAAAGCTGAAGCCGATCGTGATAGGGAAATGTATGAGAGAATCAGGAGGCCAGATCCACAGTTTACATCAGATGCACCTGAGGATGATGAGGATGAGGATGAGGATGAGCAGATAGCGAGAGCTATGAGAGAGAGTGCTAGGGAAGCACAACAGCGTCGAGATCAGGAAGAAGCCGATTATCGGTTTCGGTCCAGGTTGAGGGGTCCATCCATGCCTGCTACCGGTGGTGGATCTAGTCATAGGCCACATGTTGTTGATGTTGATGAGGATGTTGAGCAGACTGTCAGGTTTATGAGGCAAAGATCCGGAGGATTATAGCCGCTCTAGAGGCCGTACTACAGCCCCCATGGATCCATTCATGTATCGCACTGAAAGCTCCAAACAAACCAAATTGAGTGCAATCTCACTTGCAAAAATGGGGAAGAAGCTTAGAAAATCCATTGCCAAGTTTTTTATATACAACCACATTCCGAGCCAAGTAGCAGACTCGCCGTACTTCAAAAGCATGATTGATACAAGTGCGGTTGGTCCAGAGTTAAAAAGCCTTCTCCATATGAGATATCCTGCCCTTACTAATGAGATGAGTACGATGAGATAACCGCCTATGTATGTAGCTTTGAGGATGTATGGGATGAGAGAGGTTGCACAATTATGTGCGATGGATGGACTGGTCCCACAAAGAAGAGCTTGATAAACTTTTTGGTTTACAGCGATGCCGGGACAGTATTTTTGAAATCAGTTGATGCTTCTAGACACGTAAAGACTGCTGACTACCTCTTTAAACTAATGGATATGGTAGTTAATGAGGTTGGAGAGCAGCGGGTTGTGCAGGTGGTAACAGACAATGCGGCAAACTACAAAGCCGCTGGATTAAAACTAATGGCGAAGAGACGTCACCTGTACTGGACCCCGTGTGCCGCACATTGCGTGGACCTCATTCTTGAGGATTTAGGAAAGAGAAGCAAAACAAAAGGAAGAACGACATTCCTACTTGTACAACAAAGGACTAGTCAATCAATTTAATGAGAGCCTTCACGAACAATGAGTTGCTGACCGCGATTACACGCTTGCAACACGCCTAAATTTAGCCCTACGAGTTTGGCTAGATATAGGTGAGTCAAAAACATGGTGTCGCTTCAAGAATGGAATCAACATGAAATAGGACTCCCACAGCGAAGAGACTAGCTTGCACCGGTTGTCGACCGATCTACAGACGCAGCTTTGGGCGTATGTCGACCACACGATCGCCACACTACCCTGCTGGTGGAGATTGGTTGATGGTGATGACAAACCAACAATGGGGTACGCTTATGAGTCAATGGATAAGGCAAAATTGGCTATAAAAACCAAATGCCCTACAAAATATAAACGATATCAAGCGATTATCGACAAGAGGTGGGATGCAATTTCACCAAGATTGCATGCAAAGCAGTATAACATGTTGCACAATTATGTAGTGATTTTTATTTATTTATTCATTATTTTCATATACTGATGAAATTGCTCATATTTGATGTGTAGCACACTACTTGAATCCAGCCTTCCAGTATACGCGACGCTTCGAGTTGAGCGACATTGATGAAGTGTATACCGGTTTGCTTAATGTAATCCAAAGAATGCTCCCTGAGTTGGCGGACCAAGGCCAAGCCATAAGAGATGTGAGTGATCATAGTATCATACCTTATAATTAATAAGTCAAATGTCATGTGATATTATCATCTATTTATTGATATGTGCCTTACTGTGTTTCATCTTTATAGATTGACATGTTTCGCAAGAGACATGGGTCATTTGGGACCCCGTTGGCGCAATCCCAAATTAAACACGACAAACCCGCTGATTGGTGGATGCATTATGGAGGTGATGGTCCGATATTGAGGCGGGTAGCAATGAGGGTATTGTCGCAAACGTGTTCCTCGTCCAACTGTGAGCGGAATTAGAGCACTTTCTCTCTCATTCATACTAAGACAAGGAATAGACTAACTATGGACCGATTGGAAAAGTTAGTCTACTGCCACTACAACATGCGATTAAGGGTCAGGAATATACAGAGGACCAACCATGTAAGCAATTACATGAAGTCTTAGATCCTCAATTATATGAAGTCTCACTTACATATTATACTAATTCATCTCTCATATTCTATCTTGCAGCCCGTGATTATTTTGATCCCATCTAGTTGGATTATATACTCGAGGAGGATGACCATTTGAATGAATGGATCGAAGAGAGAGATGAGCCAGTCTTGGATAGTGAGAGCACTGAATGGCTGGACAATGCTGAAAGAGTAGCGGAGCAGCAAGCTTCCCAACCACCGAGGCGGAAAGAAGATTGAATCGTCATTCAGTGGTTGGATCTGATGACGAAACGCAGCCCGGTAGTGATGATGGGAGTGGTGAGGATGATGGAGGGCATGATGGTGGAGGGGATGTTGGCACTAGTGGTGGAGGGGAGGAAGCTGGTACCTCTGATCCTTATAGAGATATGGCGGCATGGGACGATGACTCGACGCCTGCTAACAGCCTCGACACTCCTGCATTCAGAATGGGAGGGGTTGAAGGAAGAGGAGCGTCGGGATCATATCAAGCACCACCACCACAAGATGATACGGATATGGGTTATATGACTTCTAGCTTCGGGGGATTCAGTTTGCAAAATACCGAAGATTCAGCAACTAGTAACCCATACTACCAGCCACAACAAGCTTACCCGGTGCCATATGACTTCGTTGGTCAGATTTTTGGAGGAGAGCCTTTACATTACCTCGAGCCATATTCGTTACCATATAATCATGGGTATCAATATGGGCAACATTATAGGCAGTAAAGGCCTGAAGCTCACAAGACCGATGATGATGATGATCATGAGGGCCAAGAACCACCACGAAATTCAATGTGGCTCTAAAGTAAGTTTTTTATGTACAATTAAACTTATTTTTATCAACATAGCTATTATTTTTGACAATATATAATTTATTTTTGTCAATATATATTGTAATTTACTTTATGCGTGTCTGCGTCGATCAAATTATGAAATATTGTTAATAAAATAGGCATGTGATCAGCTGATCGAATATAATGTTAGAAGATCTATTACATTAAGTCAAAAATGTGATCTTAAGACAAAAATAAGTTAAAAATTAGGCATGTGACTTGGGTTAAGTTACAAAATAGGCATCTTACTTATATATTTATCTAAATAATGCATCAAATATATAAAAAATAAAAGCAAAAATAGTTGAAATAAATACAAAATAAATAAATATAATTTTTTCAGATTTTTTGTGATTTTTTGGGATTTTTTTGGGATTTAAAAAAAAAAAACGATTTTTTCAATGTATCAAACCGATACATTCAATGTATCGCCGATACATTGAATGTATCGGACGATACCCGGTACGTATCGTCCGAGAAGTCCGGACGATACGTACCGGAAAACCGGTATTTTGACCCTTGCACAAGAGTTTCAGCAGATTGACCCGGATCTCTTGGAGGTCTATCACAACCAGTATTCATTGGAAATGCATCATTCTAACCCGGGGAGAGTTGATGGGGACGTCCGATTCAACCCGCTTCCGATCGAGGTTCTCTATATATTGTCTATGATCGCAACCGTGAATATCCATGCCAACCAAAGTCGAGGTCGAACTTTTTCAAAGTAGAGGGGATTGATGCGAACTTTAGATCCATTGTTTGAATCGTGGTCGGATAAAGAGGAAACGTCAAAAGAGAAAGTGGACCTGTGAATGAGTTTTTAAAAAATGCCCGCTAAAGACCCGTTTGATCAGAAAGAAGAAAATCTAAAATTTATTAGGGTCTTTAATTTTCAATCCTATCACTTTTATGTTTGGATTATTTTGAAGTGTCAAACAAAGTCGGATTGATGCGAAATTGGTCATATTTGAAAGTTTATCGAAGTAGCTTTCCAACGAGCCAAAAAACGTACAATTCCGACAAGTATTGAAGAAGTTATGGTCAGTTTTCGAAAGCTGCACAGAAAGTGGGGAATTTCAAGAATCCTAATTGAATTAGGATTAGTCTCTTTTATTATTTTATTTTAGGAAATAGGATTTGTTTATTTTATTAGAAATATGTTTAGTTTCCTTATTGCTTTAAGACTTTATTTTATTGTTTTAGAAGAATTAAGATATTTATTTGAACTAAGAATTAGAGTTATACTAGGATTTCTAGTTTTATACATTGGTTAGCCTATTTAAAGGCTTGTAAACAACTTTATTATAAGTTTTTGGTTAATGAAAATTGTATTGCAAATTGAGAGTTCTAAACTTTCGTGAGGGTATCATTCTCTCAAAACGGAGAGCGATTCTTCAATTCCCGCTTGCGATTTGGTGCGAAGTCAACTCCTCTTCCATCTTATCTTCTTTAGATCTACGGTTTGCGTAAGTAGCATAAATCTAATTATTTATTTATCCATTAAATCTCAGATCTAGCCTATTGATCTCATAAAACTCAAAATCAACCTTTTGTTCATCATTAACTTTATTAGCCTTTTATTTTCGTTTGGTATTGGGAGAACCCGCTTGCGAGTTCATTCAACGCCCTAAAATTATCAGAGATCTAACCGTTCATAAGAACCCTAGTCTTCTAAATCCGCGATAGGGAATGTACACGAAAGTAACGCTATTTTGGACCGGAATTAAAGCATCTAATTGGATTTCTAGAAATTTTCGTGATAATTTGTTATGAGAAATTGTTATTTATTAATTGTTTGAATTAATTTTAATCATAATCTTAGCCCTAGCATTGTATTTAGTAAGTTCCCGCATCAAAGGCCTATGATCGAAAACAGCTCAAGCGAAATCGCGCAAAGACACATTGGGGAATAACTCGATCCACTCCGGCAAGCATAGGAAACGATCGAGACAGCATAGCATTAACAGATTTTGAAGATTGGACCAATACCAATGGCACATCACAAAGCTCCCAATCTCGTATGAAACCATTCAAACAACGCATCGGCTCCATGTTCGGCGGACCCCCTAATTTCTCGTGAGGCCACCAAATAGCATTGAAATCCCCTCCTAGGCAAATGGGAACGTCCCACAGAGTGGTCACAACAGCCAATTCATACAAAAATCAACCCTTCCTTCGTCTTATGAGGGCCCATAAATTCCAGAGAAACCCCATTGCTTCCCATTAACTTTGTTCTGAAGTAACACTAACGCTGAGAAACAACCCACTTCCTCCTCAACTTTCTCAATCAGTATCAAGTCCCAAGCTATGAGGATACCCCCTCAATCGCCAACCTAGTCAACACCGATCCACTCCCACCTATTGCCCCCTAACACCGAGGCAACCTTGAAGCGATCACAACAACCCCACTTAATCTCCTGTAACGAGATGATAAAGGCTTATGGCAAGCACTAACGTGCTTCACTCCACTTCTTAAGATCACAGACCCCTCGCACATTCCAAGACAATAGCTTCATAAACAAGCTAAGAGAAACCTGCCCGAGCCGAGAAAAGGACTTAAAGCCCCCCGGATCTCTTCCCATCCGTCATGCCCCACTCTAACCTAGCAAGCTCTCTTGCCTTGCCTTTCCTTTTCTTCTCCACCGTTTTGAGTTTTCGATTCGAGAGAATCGCTTTGAAAACCTCCTCAAGATCCTCATCTGAGCCATGAAAAGACATATCATGAGCTCTCCCAAAAAGGATAATTTCCTCAAGCGTGTCTGGATCGGTGTCACTTTGCCCGGAACAAGACAACAATGAAGGAGAAACATGACCCCTCCGATGGCCAAACGAGCAATCCACCCAAGCACCATACTGATTTTGAACCAATGCATGAAACTATTGAAACTTATCAAGTACCTCGCTCGTGTATTTCATCAAATATACCCATGTAACTCAAATGCAATCATGAATAGAATTAACAAAGTAATGAAAAATTGAAAACCATCAAGAGAAGTAACTGGGAAAGGACCCGACACATCTAGAATCAAGAACATCAAAAGGAGTTACATTTATGCATATGAGGGGAATGAGTCTTTCTAACATGCCTAATGACTTCACATACTTTACATTAAAACTTAAGTGATTGACACAAAGATACAAAAGCAGGAATTAAAGTGCACAAAGTCTGAAATCTAACAAGTTGAAGTTTGGCATGCCACAAAGACGATGTATCACAATTAGCATTTATAGAAAAAGGAAAAGCAGAAAAATGATTTTTTATCAGATCCATCCTCAACAACAGTTGTAGGTGAGCTAAAATCTGTATCTACATAGTACAGTCCCCCTCTCTCAACACCACTACCAACAATTTTCTTCATAGTAAACTCCTAAAGGGAAAAATTAGATGGATAAAATATGACACAACAGTTCAATTTCTTCGCAATACTAATAATAGAAAGAAGATTTGTAGAGAATTGAGAAACATGTAAAACACGTGATAATGAAAGGAAAACACAAGAATGGATCTTACTCCTTAAACTGGAGCAAATGAACTATCAACAAGTCGAAAAAGGGTTGATATAGATGGAGGAGACTATAAGGAATAGCCTTGAGACTCACCTAGTCACCTGTTATGTGATTGGTTGATCCTAAGTTAATAACCTAACATAGAGCTGAAGAGGAAGTGGTGGCAGCACATGCGGATGAGACAGGGGTACCTGATGGCTTAGAAGATGATGAGAGCCCTAGATGACCAGTAGGAGGTGCTTGAGTACCACGCACCTTGTCACTGGTTAGCTATGCCATTTGGGAGTGAAGCGGGCTCATAATATCAACTACAGCCCCAACAGCAGTACTAGGCTCAGATGATAGATCAGTCGCAATTGTGCAAGCAAATGATGACCTGGGCTTATATCCTCCAAGGTAGCCATGTAGGTTATAGCAATGATCACGGTCATGCTCCATGAGTCCACAATGATACAATATTCCGTGTGCCTCAAATCAAATCTCTCTATTTACTGTGATAATCTCTGTCATTAGTCTTCATTTTCTCCTATTTCCCCCAATGTTCTTCAATGGGCACAAGGGAGAGTTGTCCTATTCTTTATTTTTAATAAGTTTACATTATATGAAAAGAGACGTAGAGAGAGAGAGAGAGAGAGAGAGAGAGAGATTTCAAAAGAAATTCGTGCAGTGCACAACCAATCCCAGTTCATCTCTAAAACAACTACATGGATTGCATGCCTCTAAAAATCTGCATGTGTCCCAAGGTTTCACTGCAAAGGTAGAATGAGATTGGCCAATGTACCTAGGGCGGTAGGTGGTCTGTTTACCAAATACCAACTCCTTTAAAAAAAGTTTCCTTCTTGACTAGTATTATATCCACTATGGCCTTGCACATTTTTGTTCCCTATGTTTTGTTTATGCGTGGCTTTCCTCTTAGTTTATCATCAATGAAACCTTCAACTTCTATAGAAAGAATTTTGTTATGACCCCAAGGTAATAAGGGCTTTACTTTCTACTCCAGTAATGCCTAGCCATTTTTTGAGTGTGGGTTAGGTCCTTAGCCTATGGTATCATAGCCAACACCACGCCTCAAGTTCAAGTCAAAGAAGGGGTGACCTAGGGGCCCAAAAGGAGTGCCAGATTGAAAGCTGCCATAGAGTGGGCCCTCATGAAGTCTTTGAAGGAGGGACCTGGAAAAGGGCTAATCGGGGCCCTAAAGGGGAGTACCAAATTGAAAGTAACACAAACGTCGACTACAGAGCATGGTGGTGTGTAACAACCCTAAAGTAACAAGGGCTTAACTTTCCACCATAGTTACAAAGTTGACATTTTTTTCCAGATTGATCAGAAAAGTCGTCGTTTTTTACATAGCCTAAGGCTATAACATTTTAATTTTTTGTTTTTATTTTGTCTTTCTTTTCATTTCAGCTTTTCTTGTCACTGACGCCAAACCACCCGAACCCTAACCCAATCAATCTGGCGACCTCTTGGCTTCAGCGACTTTCGACAAGTATAGACTTTTCAACTGGGTTACGATCTTCTGCTTTGGTCCATTTCATTTTGTGTTTTAATGGAGGTTCCTTTTGATTGCTTTTATGGGGAGCAGAGGTAGAATGAATAAGATAAGCCTGGTTTTTTCTATTGGTTGTGCACTAGCTAGACTTTCTAAGTCTAATATAGCTATTTTATTGGTTAAAAAACATTCCCGGATTTCCCCCAAATTTATCCTAATTGAACTGACCTAACCCCTCACTGAATATTATTGTCAAATCCGAACTTTGTGACTATGCTTTCGACTCTATAAACACCTAAGCATTTTTTGGAGTATTGTTTAGGCCCTTAACAAAATCTCACAAGTTTACACAGAAATTTGCAAAATATACCAATGAAACCATAAACTGAAACCAAAATAAGAGCTAATCTCACAATTTAGGCAAAAAATTGCAAAACACACTATAGAAATCGTAAACTGAAACCAAAACAAGCCAAAACATCATCTTCATAATTAAGTCTAGTTAATTATTCATTAACAGAATTCAAAAAAAACTCCATATAAAACCATGCATGCTAGCTAATATTTTTACCTGAAACGAATACCGAAGCTGCACGATAAAAGGGTGGACGACTTTGGTGAGTATATCCCTCTCTGCTTTCATATACTCAACATGATTCTTTTTAATGATCGTCTCCTTCCTCATCACCTTCATAGCTAAAACCTCGTCACCTCCGTCACCCTTCTTCAATCTCACCTGAAAAACCTTACCAAAAGATCCCTGCCCTATGACCCTCAACATCTCAAAATCACCAGGAACCATCTTCTCCTTCTCCTCCTCCTCCTCCTCTTCCAATTTGTCTTCTTCTTCTTCATCATCTCTTTTGAAAGAGTTTTCGCGATCGAAACCCCCTCGGCGAAAGGGGAGAGGTGTCGAGGGGCCGACGAGCGAATGAGATCTGGTGTGTATGATCTCGGGATCTACAATCCATGGAGAATTGAGAGATGTTTGAGGAAGAGGAGCTCCAAATACCTCTGAGAAATCGTATTCTTCGTTGGCGACGTCTCTATTGTGGTGAATTTTAAGGTTTTTCAGGTCTACTGTGAGAGAAGAGGGTAATGGCTTTTTCTGGGATGGGGATACCATTTGTGACAGAGAGAGAGGTCGCAGGTTCAATCCCAGCTTACCTATCAGAAATCAGAGAGAGAAAGAGAGAGAGGGAGATTTATTTATCAATGAAGAGGAGGAGGTGGCAACCGTCGGAAGGTTACATGGCTACTCGCGCCAAGAGGGAGGAGCAAAAAGGGAAGCCAAAAAGGAGAATATCGTTATTCAATAATGCAAGTGACCTGCCTTCTCGAATCCGTGGATTCTTTTCAGTTTGGGTGTCTTTATTTGCAACTACAGAATCTTTGAACGCATCTATGCCTAAATCCTCCCTTACTTCTTTCCATCATAAGATAAAGATCATCTTCGGAGTGTTATGCCGAAATTTGCCACTATTCTGTATACATAGTGACAAATATCAAATTTTGAAAAAGTTTTCCAAAAATTTGGGAGATATATATATATATATATATATATATATATATAAGGTTTATAAAAATCTTATTTATCATTTGAAAATGACTGAATTTTTTTTTATTAATTTCGGTGAATTTCATCAAATTCGCCAAAATTAATAAAAATTTGAGAATATAGGAGAAATGATGGAAATTTTGCCAAACGTTTTGTCCAACCTTGTTTCAATACAATTTTGAGAAATTTGTCATTATGGATACATTCCAAATATAAGAGTAAATATCTTATTAAAAAGCATGACTTTCATATATTGCTTTAAAAATAAAGGGATCGTAAAATCCTAAATTAACAAGGAAAGTACCCGTAAAGATACATCTAATCGAAATATTAAGAATTTTTTTTTTTTTGAGCTGAAATATTAAGGATTAGTTGAGTAATTTATGTGTAAGTTAGTAAGTAATTTTTTATTTTTTTAGGATTATAAGTTTGTAAGTAATTAGTATTTACTAATTGTATAAAGTTAATACAAAAATCTTGCAACTTATGGATACTTATAAAAATATATAGTAAATGTATGGGCCGGGCTTACGGGCTTTCACCTTTAAGGCCTTAGCTTCGCCCTACAAAGCACGGGCTTCTATTTTTAAGGCCCTAACCCGACCCTTTGACCGTAATATTGAGCCCTAGCCCTATAAATTTAGGGCCGGGTTAGGCGGGCTGACGGACCAGCCCGGTCCTTTTGACAGCCGCCTTAGTGTCAATTAATCTTTCAAAGATTAAGAGAACAAAACAACTCATAATTTATTTAAAAATAAAATATACATAAAAACTCATGTTCTACTTCTTGTTGAAAGCAAGGTGTCGACTCGGGTACTGATATCGGGTATCGGTCCATAAAAAATCGATATATATCGGATATTGGTTTGCCGATATTTTATACCTCTAGGGGAAATGAATTTGTAGAAGAAATGAATCGATTCCAAAAATAAGATCAATTGATTTTATAGCATATGGATGGGACTCATAGGGAATCGATCAGTCTTATAATAGACCACTCCTCGTACGGGATCGATTGCTCAAATATTGACAGTTTGAGACCTATCAATCTTATATTCGACTGATTGTAAATAATGAAAACGACTAGTCTCATATTTGTCCCATAGTGGGTTTCAAGGGCATTTTTCATCTAAACAAAATTTTACTTAAATTAAATTTCAACGCATCATATATTTGGATTATGTTTAGTAAATGCTAAAATATTAAAGAGTGAATTATTTAGCCATATTATTATATGATAAAAAGTGATAGCTTTTACTCTTTTTCGTTTTCGGCCCTAAATAAAATCCTCATTAACACACTTTTTATTCGACACACACCTTTTTATCGGTCTAAGTCATACAAAAATCATAGCATTTGAAGTTAACCTAAAAAGTGTGCCATCAAATGATTTAAAATCTTTGATTTGAGCTCTTTGGCTACAAATTGTTTTTATATCTAGCCTAAAGTACATATTGAAGTTATCGTATTAAAGTGTATATATATTTTTAGGACCCGACTGCCACGATTCAGGCCCACATGTCATAATATTAGTAATATTCAACTATATTTCAATCCCTAAGGGCGTGTGTATTTGACTTAATCTTTTCACCACATAGTTCACAATATAGGAAAGTTAATTAGAATTTTTTTATGGAGACACTCTTTCATCGGAAGGATATTCCAACAAGCTCTCCATCAAACAATATTTAATAACTAACACTATTATCTCATATCTTAAAATGCCATCCAAGGATTAAAATTTCAGCCGAAATTTTTGGTTTCGGTCCCCACCGAAAAGATAATTTGGATCGAAATTTCGGTCATTTTTGTATAGAACCCAAAATTTCGGCGAAATTTCAGTTTCGGTTCCCTCCAAAACCGAAATGATACCCGAAATTTTGATCCTTGATGTCATCAACTTACAAAACAATGTCTGATTAGTTTGAGGCATGATGTGCGACTGTTGTGCTAATTTTCAAAGGCTAAAAATAATCTTAATTCATATATATATATATATATATATATATATATATATATATATATATATATATATATATAGAAAAGGTGTTCATCCTCCATGAGAGGACGGTCACCGTCCTCCAAGGATCCAAGAGGAGGTCCACGTGGCATCCAAAACATTGTTTCAATGCCACATGGACCTCGGGTGCATTGCTTAGATCATTTTAAAAAAAAAAGTTTTGAAAACTAATCTCCACCATGTGTTTTTTAAGCCGTGAAACATAGACCATTGAAACTAAACAAGCATTAACTTATGCTTTTAAAAAGCTTTTCTCGATTTTTTTTTTTAATTGTTATAAATCATCCACCCGTGCACCTCATGGCAACCAAAGAATGTTTTGGGTGCCATGTGTACCTCCATGTGGACCTTGGAGGATGGAACCAGCTCCATATATATATATATATATATATATATATATATATATATATATATATATATATATATACTTAATTCATATTTTGTAATGACAAAAATAATCCCATACCTATTTACGCTAAAGATATGATGCCTTGATTGCAATTAAACCCTTAAAAATGAGGAGACATTAATCGGTAATTTGATAATCACGATATGAGATTACAATTTTGAACTAGGGATTGTTTGGCAAAAATCTTTAATAAAAACAATATGCTTGAGGGAATTTTATCAAATAATGCTTAATTATATATAGTTATGAGAAAAATTAACTTAACCTACACTTTTTTCTAATGGCATTGGTAGGCAAGGTATCAAAATCGGTATCGGTTTGCCCCGAGGCGGATACGTATCGGCCTATTATTTATTTAAAAAAATAAAAAAATTAAATGTTTCGGTTGAAACCGAGACGTATCGGCCGATACTATATCGGATACCCGATACGAGATACTGATACATATCTGTTTGGCCAAAAACCGATACCTATCGCCGATAGGTATCGGTATTGGCCAACTTTTTATACCTTGTTGGTAGGGTTGAAAATGATGAATTTGGAACTATGTATTCTCTTCCCTTCTGGAAGCAACATGTTGTGGGTTCTCAATCCTATGCCTGCTCCTGTCCTTTGTGCAGGTCACCTCCCAAGGTGCTGTATGACATATTAAAAAAATATAAATAAAATAAAAATAATGATTTTTACCAATAATAAATAAATAAAAATCTCACCAATAATTATAAACTTTTTTAGGTTGGCACTACTACCACATCAACTTATGTTACAACCACCTCTCTTAAAAGCAAAGCAAAAATCTTTGGACTACTTTAAATCAAAAGAGAAGATTATTTTTTCTTCCCATCTTTCACACAACAGATATTGAGATTGCGGGTCTACCATGAACAAATAAGATATTGATTCTACATGACACACATCCCAAAAATGGAACGTAAATCATACTTGATGGTGCATCGTGATCATGCTAACTTTTTGGGTGGAATTAACATTTGACCATCATCGTAGGCTCATAGTCTTAATCATCTATTGTGCAGAAGATTAGGATGAATATGATCTCAGTGAAAGCAGTTAATGATTTTTATTAGGATTAAGTGAGCTGGCAATAACGCCAAGCTGTTTTTTAAGAAGTGAGAAGAACGGGTATAATTTTAGCCATATATTAATATAATAAATAAATAAAAAGTTTGACACATAAATACATTTATTCCTTAATTCAGCCCAGTCCTTGGTCTCGTATAAATTTTCAGTCACGTGACACCAATCACATGATCGAATGTAAAATATAAGAGCAGCTTGATGATCACAATTATTTGATGAAAAAATTAAATTTAAATGTATTTGAAAATTTGAAAGTGAAGGAAGATAAGCGATTTTGAGAGTTGGTGTGGGAAAAAGAAGATTTATGGGAGGGGGTGAGAAGGGGGGATTTAATCTATTTCTATCTACTTCTCTTTATACTTTCAATAAATTGATTCTTTGGGGTCGTCATTTGCTTGGAGGCTTCGGCGCTCCATTGTTCTCTCCTTATTTTTTCTTATTTTAGGGTTAGAATATGATAGTTTCATCATCTTCTTCGTGAGAGTCTTCTTTTTCGAGGAGATCGCTTCTATGAAAACTTTTTTGCAGTCCATACTTGTTTCTGAAACGATTTTGGTCACGGGTTTTACTGACGTATTGGTGGCTTTGTTATTGCGCGAATGCATCCATTATATCTACGCCATGAGGCATTGTTTAAAAGTTTCGGTTGAAGCGATGTACGAAGCTTTTGGTTGGTTGTTGTCCCCGTTTCCAATGTGGTGGGAGTTTTTGTGGATTGTGAGTTTGCCAATGATGGTGGCGTCTCTTCAAGTGGATCTTAGGTGTCGGTTACCGATGAATGTTCAAGATGGTGATGGATTCTCAAATTTTACCTTACTTTGAAGGTCTCTGAATTCCGTGTCGTTGTTAGATGGATCTTGGATGTCATTCAATTTATTTTAATGTTAGTGATTGTAACTACCACTCATTCGATTGTGGCCCTCTACTTTGTAACCGTCCATTTGGGGTTACTTATTTTCCAGTTTGTAACCATTCTCCATTTCTAATGAAAAGGATAGAAATTTCATCTCAAAAAAAAAAAAAAGTCAATTGCATGTAAAATGCTCGGTAAAGTCACATTTTTCTTATTATTCATTTTCTCTTTAGAGTTGGTGCCACGTGTTTGTAAATTAGTGTGAGACAGGTAAATTACCGGTTCCATGGTACCAGCGTACCTGTACCCCATTTTCAAATAAATATATACTTAGGAAACTCGGAATTCCTATAGAAACATGGCGTCTTCTTCCAATTCGCTCTCATCCATAATAGCAGTCATCATGATCTGGTCGTCCCTTCGCACGGTACTATCGATCCAAGAAGGACAACAATGGTGAAAACCCTAATTTATTACAGAGTTCATCTAATCAATCTCCCTTTTTTATCTAACCGGTTGATTGATTCACACACCTATTCCTCTTACTTCTTGATTTGTTTATAAGGGCATACTGTCACGCCCCGAAATTCAATACATCGCAAACTTCGGTGCGTGAGCAAATTCAATAATAAAAAAAGAACTAAAGGTTAAACAAAACACATAATCTGATATTTCATAAACTCAAAGAAGGGTACATCATTGTTACAATTCATGGTTCATCGTGAATACTATTACAACTCAAAAGTCCCTTACAACCAACACAAAACCTTACTAACTCTTTGGTTGATTCTAACTCAAAAGATCTCCCAATGTCTCTGCTTGAGGAAATGCCTGAAGGTTAACTCGGTCTGCCACTGAAATATTAATAACGGGAGTGAGGTAAACTCAACAAGTGGCCCCTAATAATATTTAGTAATCTATGTCTTAATAATCAATAAGAGAGACAAATTCATTTATGAACATTCCTTTAATTTCAGTAAAGATTGTATATTATGAGTATTTTCACTATCTTATTCTCAAAGCATTTCATTCGCACTTATCATTAAGTAGGAAATGAGATGTATGCATAAAAGAACATTAAGTTTTTATTTGAAAGGAAAATAAAAGCAAAAAATTTAATTTCAGCGGCTAAATATTTATAAGTGTAGGTTTTACTACTATAGTACCGAATCTATGGTACAACCATATGTGACCCATTTGGACTTCACCTCCGTTCAGGTGATCCTTATCACATCATATTACATATGTGAATTTCACACTCTACCGTGGCAGGTAGATAGGCAATATGTACTTCATATGAGGAAGTACTAACACAGACATTCGTTTCAAACCCATGCCTGCCCGATAGGAGGATCCACACAAAGAATATCATATACTTATATCGATGCACAACATATGCAGTAGAAATCGTTTGTTCAATAGTTGATGCTTCTCATAATCAAGATGGTATTTCGTGATGCTTTTAAAAAAAAGATATACCATGATCAATCCGTTTTCCTAACCATTTTCTCTTTCTACCAGTTTATGATAAAAATCATGCGATAACTATGTTTGCTCATGTGCTCAATATACGACATGCCATCAAGAATCAGCTACGATTAACTTCATACCGGAATTCCAATTATCGATCATGATGGTGTAGAGATAAAAGAACAAGTTCCTATATAGGTAGACTAACATATTTATACGATCAACAAACAACAATGTATCACACTACTAAGGGTTTCAATTCATAATTATAGGGTTGTATGTATTCGTATATATATTGTATTTACTTAGTATTAATTAATTAAATAAAATTGAGTGATAAGGGTAGGTCACTTTCCTCGATATGCGCTTTCTTGGTGATTGCGATCGGGGTGGTTGAAGCTCGGGCTGCTCAACGTGTTGCCTGCATGAGAACAAAAGTGTGTTAGCGTTAAGCGATGACTCGACGAAAGAGTTGGATGAATACGCGAGAGGTAATGAGTTAAAGGTTGAGTTGGTTTACGGAAAGGTTAGCCAATAGGGTCTAGACCGGGATGGGTCGGGTTTTGAGATCAAATGGTATCATTACACGCCGATAGGGTATGACGATCGGGTCACTCACAATACCAAAAATCTTACGAAAAGTAAACACATAAAATTATTTCGATAATCCATGATAGGGCATATACTTTTGTAAATACTAAAAATATATTCTATAATAATTTGTATGATATTAACCCTAATAAATAAACATATTCGAAAAATATTTTATAAAATAAGTAAATAATAAAAATACTCTAACAACCTATGGGTTATATACCCTAATATTTTTAATAGTAAAAATAAATAAATAAAAGTATAGGTCTTAAAAATATAGTAACTATAATATATATATATATATATATATATATATATATATATATATATATATATATATATATATATGTGTGTGTGTGTGTGTGTGTGTGTGTGTGTGTGTGTAAAAACAGGAATTACAAATGAATTGAGAGGGTTTATATGGGCACAGGTCTACGTCAAAACAAAGGAAAACGAGTCGTATAATCTTTATACCTTATATGATATTTACATATATATTTAAAACAAAATGACATTTAAGTGTCACAGTTTTGTGACAAAACAGAGCCAGAAGGGGGTCGTTGGGTTGATTTTGGCATGGGAGGAAGAAAAGGTGTGGTTGATAGAGAAAAAGAGAAAGCTACATTGAGGGAGTGAAGATTGCGTGTGGGGATCGGCACTGCCGTCAAATGATGCTGATCGCAGCCGTAGAGATGGAAAAGATCACAAAGTATAAGTGATCACGACGGCCGTAGGGATGTTGAAATAGGCGACAACAATCGCTCCGATGATCATCGCCGGAGGTTAAGCCGGCCAAAATAAAAGAAGAATAAAAGATGAAAAAGAAGAAGAAGGAAGCCTTATCAGAGATTTGAATAGTGGAGGAAGAAGGAGAAGATTTACTCCTATTTATAACCAAAAGGGGGGTTGGTGGTGCCGTGAAGAAGGGCGTGTGAAGATGGAGGGCATGGCGTCGGGACGACGATGGACTATAGAACGTATCGAACTCCATTCCTTTGCAGCGGGTTTCGTGCTTTAGCTTTTGATTTCAGCCGATGGGATAGGAGGAAAAGCGCTTGGTGTTAAGCAGCAATAGCAAGGAGTTATAGGGGTTTTGGTTGGGTCTGGCTGGGCTTGGTTTGGGTCACGAGCTGGGTCGGGTCTTACTGGTCTGGGATCTCACATTCTCCCCTCTTTCTAAAAATTTCATCTTCGAAGTTTACCTAGTATTGTTAAACAAGTGTGGGTGCTCTTGATGCATCTCATCTTCGCATTCTCATATCGTTTCGTCTCCCGTGTAATGTTTTCAAAGAACTTTTACTTGTGATACTCTTTTTGATCTCACGCAATGACTTTTACCCGCGGTACTTTGTAACCATTTGAAGTTACTTATTTTTCAATTTATAATCTTTCTCCATTTCTAATGAAAATGATAGAAGTTTAATCGCGAAAAAAAAAAAAAAAAAGTCAATTGGATGTAAAATGCTCGGTAAAATCATATTTTTCTTCTTATTATTCATTTTCTCTTTAGAGTTTTATTCATTTTCTCTTTAGAGTTGGTGCCACGTCTCTGTAAATTAGTGAGACAGGTAAATTACCGGCTCAATGGTACCAGCCTACCTGTACGCAGTTTCAAATAAATATTTACTTAGGAAACTCGGAATTCCCATAGAAACATGGCGTCTTTTTCCGATTCGCTCTCATCCATAATAGCAGTCATCGTGATCTGGTCGTCCCTTCGCACGGTACTGTCGATCCAAGGAGGACAACAATGGTGAAAACCCTAATTTATTACAGAGTTCATCTAATCAATCTCCCTTTTTTATCTAACCGCTTGATCGATTCACACACCTATTCCTCTTACTTCTTGATTTGTTTACAGGGGCATACATAGAGAAAGGGAGAGGCTGCTGCTGAGTTTCAAAGAAACAAAGGGAAACGCTTCTTTCGAATGCTCTCCTTCTGGTTCATGTGTTGCCTGCCAATTCTCCGAAAAGGTAAGCTAATTCGATTTCTTTCTACGCTTTTTTCGTAGAATTAGTACATCATTGTTACGGTAAGATTACTCGTCATCTATGAAGGACCTAAATAATACTCCAAAAATGCCTAGGCATTAGTTGAGTGAAAAAGTTAAATTCTTATTACTTTGGGTCGTTACACACGGTGGTCCACTTTCTAGCAGCTTTCACTCTGTCACCCTTTTTGGGCTACTAGATAGCCCTTTCCCTAGGTCTCCCCTTCCGAGACTTGAAGGCGGTCGACTCAGTGGCAGCTCTCACCCTGGTGTTCCATTTGGGGCCCCCAGGTAGCCCTTTCCCTCGGTCACCCCTTATGTGGCTAAAACTTGAAACTTGGTGTTTGCTTTGATGCCATTTGTTAAGGACCTAACTCATACTCCAAAATTGACTAGGCGCTAGTGGAGCAGAAAGTTAAGCCCTTATTTCTATGGGGTCATAACATCATCATTATCATCATAGCCTCATCTCATCTATTTAGGACTGGCTTCGCGAGCTCTATTTTTCTTCACTTTTTTCTCCACAACGCTAAGCTCTTAGTAACTCTGCAATCCTCCATGTCCAGTGTTACCTAGACATGTGACACGGGTGCCAAGTGTCAACGTGTCATAGATGTTTGGCGCACCAATTTTTAAAATTTCCAATACGGTGGCACAACCTTAAAAAAAAATAACAAAATAAAAAATAGAAGGTATATAGAAAAATAAAATTGAAGCAAAATCTTAAAGAGCCAATTGAGATATATAATAAAAAGATAAATAATATATGTCATGGACCTAACTAAAAGTATACTCTATTATATAAATCGTTTTCAAGGACCCAAGCTTTTTATTTTATAAGTTGCTAAACTTTACACAATTTCTTTTTATAAAACAATGGTTCATTTTATCGGGTCAAAATGAGCAACATTTTGATAGTATTATGTGGTATTTTCATACATGTCTACAAGTATTGTATTGTGTTGAGGAGTTTCCAAGTGCCACCAAGTACCAACATGTGTCCAAGTGCCACTAAGCGTCGGCACGGAAAAAATCCCAAAAGTAGAAGTGTAGGTAACAATTTTCATGTCACTTCTTACTATTATCCTCCAGGTCTTCATCTCCTACTACTTCCTTGCGGTTGTGAAATTTCAATCCTTCATAACAGGTTTGTTTTTACTCTTCGATGGACATGTCCAAATCATGTTAAACGGCATTTCATAATTTTCTCCTTTATAGATGTACTCTCAAATTTTCCCATGTACTCCTTCCTAATCTTTCCTTTCTTGTTACTCTACTCATCCATCTTAACATATGCCACTCAGCTCCATGCACTTTATCTTCTTCTTGTTTTTCGTTGCTCAATGTTTTGCACTACATAGTATGACAAGTCTTACCACCGTCTTATAAAAACTCCCCTTCAATCAAAGTGAAACTTTATGGAGCTCTTTGATTGCCCAGTACCTTACTCGTTTGTCTCCATTTTTTTAGTATGTATTGATATTATTTGAGATGTCCTCCTCAAATCAACCATTTGATTGTAAAGTAGAGCTTAAATATTGATATTTATGAAAATGTGATGCTACATGACTATCTATGTTATCTAAATCCTCCTTTAGGCTCTCGTGCTCACTAAAATTTCACTCCCTAGATTTCGTCTTTGTTTGGCCAATTTTCAAGCGTCTTGCTCTAAGGCCTTTCTTCATAATTCCAGCTTATATTGACTTGTTTTCTTCTCTAGGCAATTAGTACCACATTATCTGCAAGTAACATCCCCCATGAAATCTCTTCTCTTATGTCTATTATTAATGCATCGATGACCAATGCAAAAAAAGATAAGAACTCAAGGCAGTCCCTTGATGCGGTCCATCTTCCATCGAGAACTCGTTCGTCTCTCCACCGGTATTTCGTATACTAGTTACCGTCCTTTCATACATGTCTTGGATAATATGAATATATAAATTCGAGATGGATTTCTTTCTTAGCTTTTACCATATTATCTGTCTCAACACTCTACCCTAAGCCTTTCTTAAAAACATAGGTAATTTTTTCCTTGTCCTAATCTTTTCCATGAGTTTTCCTAAATAAGAAAATGACTCCAATTGTTGATCTTCCTAACATAAATCTAAACTAGTTCTTTGATGCATTTGATTTTTTTCTTAGCTGCTCTTCCACTATTTTCTCCAAAATTTTATTAGTTTGATTCATAAATCTAATGCCTCCATAGTTGAACATAGTTTTGGATTTTCCCTCCTCCATTCCTCAAGCATTTTTCTTGTTTTCAGTATCTTGTTGTATAATTTAGTCTACCAATTCAGTCCCCCTTACCATCACAATCTATAGGCATTTCACCTTGTTCTAATGCTTTCCTTTTCTTCTTCTTTAATGAGGTTGCTTTTACAGTTTTACTTATCCCTTGATTTGGTTCGTCTTCTTGTTATACTTCCCTTGCATATTCCGTATTTAATATGTTTTTACTATCGATTCTTTATCATGTCAAAGTATACCTACCCATGTTAATTAGGGCTGCCAACGGGTTGGGTTGGGCCAAAATCTAGGTTAGCCACCCCATTTGGGAAATCTATATATATATATATATATATATATATATATATATATATATATATATATATATATTCTTGAGGCTGCCTGACCTTCAAGTCGACCCCACCTGACGGATCAAGTTCATGTTTTTGTCCTGGCTAAAAAATTGGGTTGGGCAACAGGCCGACCTAACCTGTTGGACAACCCTACTCATGTTGTACTCAACACTTGCACTTGTACTTGAGTTACATAACTGATGGGGACATCGAGATCAAGAGCATTAGAATCGAGCCGAGAAATTGTCCAACAACAGAAGAAGCGGAAAAGGAACCAAAACGGAAGAGCCAGAAAGGACGAAAAAGTGGTTAAAGAGATCAAAGTCAAAGGACTGAAGAGTCGCTCAGTCGATCGATCGATCCTATGATTCGATCGATTGAATGTGAGCGAGAATAAAGGCGATATATATATATATATATATATATATATATATATATATATATATATATATATATCGATAGAGTATCATTTTCGATCGATCGATTTTGGACCCGAGGCATCTATATAATTATATATATATATATATATATATATATATCGAAGCTTAGGTTCGATCGATCGATTTTTTGCGAGAGTTAGCTCCGCCAAATGACATAAATTAGTTTTAGGGGTAGATTTGTCTTTGATTATTTAATTGTTTTAGGGTTTTCTTTTGTTTTATGACCTACTATATAAGGTCTTTATAATTTTGTAATTGGGAATTGATTATTGAATGAAAATTTGTGCTTGCTTTTGTGCAAACTCTAGAAGACTTGTGAAGAGTTTTCGATCGAAGGAGCGAATCTTTCGAAACCTGAGGAGTGTTTATTCATTTCTCGTGTGACTTAGTGTGACACCGACGTACAACCTTAGTGCAAAGCTTCGAAAATCTTTGGTGTGAAGCCTTGGATCTCTATCCTCTTGTTCTATCTTTTCTCTAATATTCATCGGGTAATATCCATTCTATTCGTTTCTTTATAAAAATCCCAAAACTTCAAATATTGCTAGTTTAAATCTTTTGATCTACTCTTTTGATTACTTTAATCCCTTGCGCCTTCATTTTCCCATATCTTTGAGGAGTTAAGAGACGATACCATAATTGTCGCTGGATGCCCTAAACTAGATCGAAACTCGAATCCTTCATCGGATCCGTTTTTCTAGATCGGAAATATAGATGCATGTGAACGCTAAATTGAATTAACCTAGTTGTTTTATTGAACTCATTAAATTAATTTGATGTGTTGGGTGAATTCTAGATATTTTGGTGTTCAATTAAATCTAAGGTTAATCCCAAATTTGCATCATTTAGGGTTTTAGCGTTTGCCCTGCATTAGATTTGGTATCAGAGCACTAGGTTCTAGGTTAGGGCATATTTGCGTGTCATTTAATTTCATTAAATTTTATTTCAATTGTGTGATCATTAGTGTGCACGTTGTGTGTTTATTAAAAGTCTTCATTCATTGTTGCGTCATAATTGCATGTCATTTTAGAACATGTGCTAGCAAGCCACGATCATAATGAATTCGGAACAACTAGCCGCTTTTATGGAAAGCTTTAACACCTAGATGGCTGCCATACAAACCTAATTGCAAAATCAACAAGCCCAACAGACTGATTTAGCGGCACAACTCCAAGAGTTGTCTAGATCGACTCATGGTGAACATTATAGGGTTAATCTTGATGAGAAAGGGAGGGATCCTCTTAAGCGTGAAAATTGTCCCGATCCGGATGAGAGTCCACAAAGTCGGTTAAGGTTGATGCTCCCACTTTCAAAGGAAAGATGGACCTCAAAATCTACATAGATTGGGCAGCCGTCATGGATCATTATTTTGAATGGTATGAAATGTCGAATGAGCGCAAAGTGCGGTTTGCCAAGTTGAAGCTTGTAGGGCAAGCTAAACTTTATTGGACGAGTGTGGAACGACGTCAAGAAGCCCTCGATCGTGAACCCATTGCCACATGGGCGGTCATGAAGGAGAAACTTTATGATAAATATGTTCCCCTGTCCTACAACCAACGACTCATGAATCAATGACATGGTTTGAAACAGGAAAGCATGTCGGTTGATGAGGATATCAACAAGTTTGAAGAGTACTTATATCGGGCCAACACTTACAAGAGTCCACATGTCACCTTGTCTAGATTTCGCACTGGTCTACGTCCGGAGTTATGAAAAGAACTCATCCCTCACCCTGTTGAAGATCTAGAAGAGTGTTACGCTAGAGTGCAAGAATTAGAGAGGTATCTCGACGCTCCAGTTAGTGATCGATATAAATCCTCCAATCCCGAGTCTCGATCTAATTATACTGAAAAGATGAACAACGCCTATACTCAATCCTCGAAACCCAAGAACCGTTAGATTGACAAGGGTAAAGGGCAACTGATCAAGAGTTCTAGGCGCACACCACAACATTGCTGTAAGTGCCAAGGTTTTGGACACTTTGCATCCCAATGTCCCAGTAAAGCTCAAACCTTGATCATTTAAGAGCATGCGGGGGCAGAGGATGAGTTAAATGTAGAAGTGTACGAACCTGTTGAACTGCCAAGTGATGAGGAGGACGAAAGCCCTGTGAAAACCGTGGGTTGCATTAGGAGAGTTTCTAGTCTCGAAGGGAGTGGTGGTTGTGTGTCCATACCGCAGGGTCATTAGAGTCGGTAGGGAACACGTCAGCATACTAGCTTGCATGGGACTGTCAACCTGATTTTATTGAATGCTGAAAGTAAACTGAATGCCACCAATACAACGAATTTATTTAATGATTGTGCGTTAATTCATGATAGACCAGAGCATGTGGAAGTTCTCCCGATCTTGAAAAGAGGTCATGATGAAAGCCTAGACTTTCCTCTAGCCAAGGGCATTCATCCGATAGTTGCGGGGAAAGCTTTTACACTTGTTCCGAGCCCGACACCTATGTGTTTTGATCCATTCCTTACTACCCAACCAAACGAACCAAACCCATTTAACCGTTTCATAACCCATATCCCACCTGAGCCATATGAGAAAAGGTTGAATGAGAAGGGTCTTTCCAAACTTCATCACCAACGCGGGTAAAAATATCATCCGATACAGCTACGTATCAGACGATACGTATTTGTTTTGAACTTGAACGATACGATACCCCCCTTAAAAAACAGTCAAATTATCGTTCAAAGTATCGTTCGTATCATTCGTATTTCAAATTATCGATTTTTTTTTTTTTGGAAAAAATCGGAAAGTATCGTCCGGAACCAATATGTATCGTCGGTATGTATCGGTTTTGGGGCTGGAAGATACGTATCAAAAATCCGAGATTTTCACCCATGGCTGAAAGATGAGCATCCAAAGTATACCATACGTGGATTCTATAACTCATTGGGGATGAGTTCTCCCACCCGGGGAGAATTGATGGGGACATCGAGATTAAGAGTATTAAAATCGAGCCAAGAAATTGTCCAGCAGCAGAAGAAGCGGAAAAGGAACCGAAACGGAAGAGCCGGAAAGTAGGACAGAAAAGTGGTTAAAGAGATCAAAATCGAAGGACTGAAGAGTCGCTCAGTTGATCGATCGATCGAATGTGAGCAAGAATAAAGGCGATATATATATATATATATATATATATATATCTATATCGATCGATCGAGTACCATTTTCGATCGATCGATTTTGGACCTGAGGCGTCTATATAATTATATATATAGTCGATCGATCGAAGCTTATGTTTGTCAACAATGTTGTGAAATATTGGGGTGTGCCGCAAGTGATTGTCAGTGATAGAGATTCGCGGTTTGCTAGCAAGTTTTGGTCAGAAGTATTCAAGCTGCTGGGGACGAAACTGAACTTCTCATCCAACATGCATCCTCAAACTGACGGTTAGACTGAAAGGATGAATGCTATCTTGGAACAATATTTGAGACGTTTTGTGAGTGCCAACCAGAGGAACTGGGTTCAGTTGTTGGACGTAACACAGTTTTGTTACAATCTGCAGAAAAGTTCAATCTCAAACAAGAGCCCGTTCGAGTTAGCAACTGGCCAACAACCTTTGACGCTGCACACAATTACCATGGGATATACAGGATCGAGCCTGACAGCCTACCATCTTGCAAAAGAGTTTCGGGTGCAACTTCCTCCCTGGCTGAAAATACACCCTGTATTTCATGTCAGTTGCTTAAAACCTTATAAAGGAGATCTGAAGGACCCCGCGAGAAGTTTATCGATTCGTGCCGCACCAAATGTTGATTTGCAATCAAAGAGACAGGTTGAAGAATCCTTGCTCACAGACAAAGCAACCGGGAAGATGGCAGTCATAATGATTTTCCTGTGGAGTACCTTTTGAAATGGAGGGGCCTACCCGAGGCCGAATTTACTTGAGAACTTGAGAGTGCCCAACCATCCTTCCAAGTAGCTTGAAAGAAGTATTTGAAGTGCGTCGACGGGGGCATCAACCCAACTAAGTAGGGGAGGATGTGACGTGGGCTCGCGGCGTGGCCATCTGGGTCAGCCACAAGGCCACTAGTATTGTAGCATTGGTGGATTCAAGCTGGGGCATCGTAGGCGCGTCACCTAGCCATGAGAGCTTCGTTGCAGATACTCTGAGAGCTTTGGTCGTGGGCCACGAGGACACGCGGCATGGTGGCAGATTGTAGTTGTGACATGGTCGCATGGGGGAAGATGTGGGACATCATGGGCATAATGGTGAGTTGGATGGGTAGTATGTAAAACCAGGAGGACTTCAAACGTATTGGTTTGACATGGCCCATGCCAATGCTTCTTGGAGTATCTATGGCAAAATCCTCATGGCTAGGTGACGTGCCTACGATGCCCCAGCTTGAATCCACCAATGCTATAACACTAGTGGCCCTGCGGCTGACCCAGATGGCCACTCCGCGAGCCCACGTCACATCCTCCCCTACTTAGTTGCCTTGACGAGGACTTGTGATTAGTTTTCGATTGAATGAGCGAATCTTTCAAAACCTGAGAAGTGTTCATTAATTCTTGTGCGATTTGGTGTGACACCGACATACAACCTTGGTGCGAAGCCTCAGAAATCTTTGGTGTGAAGCCTTGGACCTCTATCTTCTTGTTCTATCTTTTCTCTAGTATTCATCGGGTAATATCCATTCTATTCGTTTCGTTATAAAACTCCCAAAACCCCAAATATTGCTAGTTTAAATCTTTTGATTACTTTAATCCCTTGGGCCTTCATTTTCCCAAATCTTTGAGGAGTTAAGAGATGACACCATAATTGTCGCTTGATGCCCTAAACTAGATCGAAACTCGAATCCTTCATCGGATCCGTTTTTCTAGATCGGGAATATAGATGCATGTGAACGCTAAATTGAATTAACCAAGTTGTTTTATTGAACTCATTAAATTAATTTAATGTGTTGGGTGAATTCCGGATATTTTGGTGTTCAATTAAATCTAAGGTTAATCCTAAATTTGCATCATTTAGGGTTTTAGCGTTTGTCCCACATCAATAGCTGTTATGTATAACAAGAAGTTGGGATGTTTGGTTTGCATGCAACTTATATATTTTTTCTGTTGACGTTGATTAACATTATTCTCAACATTATTCTCAGTTGCATTTTTAAAAATGTTTCCTTGTAGAATGATGGAAAGTACCGCTGCAGTGAAACTGGCTATCGTATTCCTTTGAAATGTGTAGAAATTGAAGATAGTTTGAAGGAGGAAAAAAGCAACAAGGTTCAGAAAGGCAGGTCTACTTTGGAAGCGGACGCTCAATTCAACTTTTATGTCCACCGAAATGCACACACAGTGTTACTAGATGCAAAAAAACTCACCACTTCATTAAGACATCTGAAATGGAGAAAATTGCTGGATGCTTCAATCACTGTGGAGGGTGGGAATCAGAATTACGTAACTTATAGGAGTTGTATACCACCAGTAATTGAAGAAAATTTGACGGTTTTTGGTTTTGAGGTATGAAAATCTAATTATATCATCATCCTTTTATCAGCTCTTTTCATGCTATAAGTGTATCTAATGGATCTTCAAATATCTAATCAATACGTATGGATTAAAAATATGAAATTTTTGCAGTCCCAATTGAGTGTTGATTTGCAATAGTTCTATTTTTAATACTTTACAATAACTTTAGCCAAGTTTTTTTGTGCTCATTTACCAGACTATATGATTTGAGAAAATTCAATTTTGGACGATACACCTCATTCGGACAATGGGTTTGTATCATTGGGCTCTAATATCATGATGTGTTGGATGGTATGCCTCAATATCATTCAAGATTTTAAAGTAAGCAATTTGATGATGAAACCTTTTTACAACAACATTAAGACACTTTAATTGGGCAATTTTTGAAAAGTCACCTCAATCAATTTACGAACTGGAAGCATGAGGATTGATGAGGCTACTTTTGGCCTAGTATTGTAGTAGCTGCATCATCCTTTCTCTCTTGAACATAGATGTGCTTGATATAAGACCACCTTTTGTATCTGGAATTTAGAAGCCGCATCCTTCTACTTAGTATTCATCCCTCTTCATGGAAATTCATACTTTGGGAGCTAGAGCTTCACTGGTTCACACTAATTATTTAAACATGGATTACAAAATTGTCAGGTTTGAAATTATAAAAAAAATAAAAAAAATGTCAGGTTTGAATTAATTTTTTCAAGAAATCGAGTCAAAATAGTAGAGGGACTCACCGAGGCAAAATAACAGTGAAATTCAGTAAAAATTGTTTAGGTTCTTGGGTACCACCTTTGCATTCTCCAATTAAATTAACAATATGTTGATACGCTGATACATTCTCTTATTGGAAGAATTTTTTCGTCTTCGAATATCAATAGATCGATTGTTTCGCTCTTGTATCATGACTGAATCTAACTGGGGTTCTCAGTGGTAGAGGAACCAGATCAGGAAAAAAAAGGGGAATTTAAATTTTAAGATATCTAATGAAACTTTAGCTGGAGTTCTCATTCAAAGAGAAACATATAAAAAATCTGGAGTTTATTCTTATATCCTATATGGATGATTCAATCTGCAAGGGTCGTGATTGAGAAATGTTTGATTGTCTTTCTCCAAGGAAGAAGCGAAGGATAGTCAACTTGAATTCGGGACACTTCTTCAAAATCTTAGCGACACGCTTGATATGCTATCTCGTGTCTGCTTTTTCATGAAAAAAGACCAATTGAAGTGGAGGGTATCTTCAAACAACAAGGAGCTGAGCCTCTTAAACCCACACGACATGCACTTCACAGTACTGCAGGAGTGTTTCTAGCAACAGAGAAAAAAAAAATTAAAAAAAAAAAAAAATATATATATATATATATATATATATATATATATATATATATATATATATATTGATCGGTAGCAACAGAAAAATATATCCAGGTTTTGCTTGTAACTGCGGGTTTAAGTGATTAGTTTGCAGCTTCCATACTGTGAGTGAGATAGATCTCTGATGGGACTGAGATGTCTTCTTAGAATACCTTTTTGGAAGCTTTTTTGAGTGGGAAATATTGAGAATGGACCAATTCAAATTGCTGTAATGGAGAGGGGATCTGTGGAGGAGGTCAATGCAAAGTAAACAAAGGAACTTTGGACACGGGATAAAAGATTTTTTTTATTTTATAAGTGGAAATTTGATGTAGACATTTTTTGTCAACCTTGCTGTGAAAGCTTATACAGACGCAAGCTTGCTTGAGTACAGGAAGTTGTCGGCACTTACTACAAGTTAGCCTTATGGAGGAATAATCAGGCTTTGGTGTAAGAAGGCTATATGGCTATATATGTTAACTTACTCAGTTCAAACTTCATAGTAGCGTTCCTACATATCTAGTGACAGCATTATAATAATTAGTTTATGTTGCAGTAAATTCTGTGCTCCATCATAGAACCAATCACATAGCTGTCACTTAACTGCGAAAGATCACACAGGGAAGGAAATATAGGTATTCTTGCAGGAAAATCTGATGAGTGATGATTGATTTGCACTCTTCAGCACTGGGGGAAATGTTGAAGTAGTTAAGAGTGTTCTATCTGAGTGGAGGATTAGGATTTGCAATTTTTTATTGATACTTATAGGTTTAGATTATTTAATGACTCTTTTTATTTGGCCAACTAGAAAGGCAGGTTAATCCATTTATACATTTTCAGTCATACATATGTAACTCTTAAATTATTTAGTTGATGCATTATAACAAATGTTTTTTTCCCGGGTTCACAGTTTCTATCAATTCGCTCAAAGTAATGTGGTGGGTGAAGATGTAATTTTTATTTGATTTATAGTTGCAATAATTTTAATCAGTATATATATAGCAAACAAATAGTTCCTCTCTTCCATTGGATGCTTCCACATTCGACACAAAATTAGGACTCGTAATAACTAGTCTCCTCTTGTAGGAACCTTATATACTGCAAGCAAACTCCACAACAATTCTTAATAAATTTACATTTACAGGCTGAATAGCTTTGCTAAAGGCAATACATGATTTATGTTTCTTGCATATCCTGCAGAGTATAAGTTCAGTTGTCATTGAGGAGGTTATGGAATGCGTGTTCAAACAAGCGTACAAGGCATTCACATTTTGTTTGCACCCTCAGTTGTACTATTTCCAGCATTCCACAAGTACTCAAATTTGCCTACATATTCGCGATTAAGAAATGCTGTGGGAGATGCTAATCATGCTCTCTCCAGTTTATGTGCATGAATTTGGCCTGCGAAATGGTCTGGGCATGCAATTGATGCATGTTATTCAGCAAGGTTCCTACAAGCAACTGAGTGGATTTCGTGTGAAAGGTTTTTGGAGGCTTCAGTTACGTACAAATGCAATTTCATCTTGGCTGACATTTGAATGTGTGCAAGGGAGTGTGGGGAACTGTAGATTAATTGAGCTGCCTAGGAGCAATCGTTGGTCTTTTGGAGTACATCTTTCACTGATCTGAGACTAGTGCTAGGGAGGCACTTGGGTGAGGATACCCATTACACCATTTCAATTGAGGGGTTCTGGATTGCCTTACCCTTTTAGTAATGCCATTGTTGTGAATACTTCAGGAGACGCTACTTTGACAATTTGAACATTTTGTTACACTTAGTTTTTTTTTCCCCTTGAATAGGAGACTGGCCCAGTGAAGGATTTCAACTGTTCCTATAGCGATGCCATGTACTTTGATGTTATGCTCTCTGTTTTAAAAAAAAACTGATCCCCACTTCTTTGGTCATGCCTATGAACTCTAGTTTCATTCATGAATGGTAAGGAAAAGTATTGTATGCTTGGGTTTCATATTGTTTGAGGGAATAATGAATCATCTATGGTCGATCTGATGTTCTTGTACCAATAAACTCAGGCTTCATGAATATGAAAGAATGGGCCTTTGGAGTGTACTACATAGTACATAGATTGACAACTAATTTTGACCTGTTGGAAGAAGCTAATTTACATTAGACTAGTAGAATGCCTGGGCCTAGTCCCTTCATGAGCCCCATACAGGCCCCACGAATCTGGTCCTGGGGCTGACCCTTGACAGCTATAAAGTCCAAGCCATCATGGTTTAATGGAGAACCTTTCCATATGCATTCTGGAACCGCCCTGTTGATTTTCTGGACTTTAGTTTCAGGCCCAGGCTTGGAGTGCAGACTTATTATCCTCTTTTTGAACCTGGCCCATAACTGAACAGACCAGGAGCCTGGTAAGCTAGCCCAGTCCATTGACATTCTTAAGTGGAAGTAGGCGAGGAGGTGTAATTTTCTGTTTACCTGTGTTTCCTGTTTAATTTCCCTTTCTGGCCTGTAAGCTTTTGCTCATCTCAATCGTGGTTCATGATTGTTTGGGAGAGTAGTGTTAAATTGGTTTCCTTGTTTTAATAGCTAACCATCTGTCTAGGATACATCTAATGCTCCTAACTTCCATATGCCTGTAATTACTGCACTAATCTGTCCGTTTCCTCTGGACATGAATATTATGTTATCTCATATATATATATATATATATATATATATATATATATATATATATATATATATATATTTGTTATTCCATATATATATGAAAGAATAGATACATTTATGGTTTCATTTATGTTAAGGTAAAAGGTACTACACTAGAATTTCATATGGCGGAAGAAGCTAATTTATATTCTGGATTAGAATTTAGAAGTTTAGAACCTAACTTTGATAAGCAGCTTTGAAGTTTCAAACTCCGCTGATATCGATACCTAAGAATCCTTCAAATGAAAACTTATCAGTATTGGCTGGGTTGATTCCGATACTTGGGGTGTATTGCGGATCCCCCCTAGGTAGCACAGCCTGTACCAACATGCATCAGTGATGCTACATAGTATTGTTGATAAGTATCGGTTTGAGAATATCCTAGGTATTGGCTAGTGACTGCATCGGTGAAAAAAGGGGATGGAATCCCTTCATCTTGAACCATATGTATCATCCACAAGGCTGGCTGATACAGCCTCTGATGCCGAGTTTTCAAACGCTGAGCAGCATGCCTTGTTTCAAAAAAGATTAGTAAGCATGTCTAACTGCAATCTTTGGAATTATATGCCTAACGTAGGTTGAAATCACTTCTCTGAACCTGAAATTTTATTATTTCCTTTAGTCACTTATTTGTACTAGTTCATTATAATTCATATCTATATTACTTGTGCTATTGGATTTTGTATTATGCATTATTTAAGGGGCTTCTGACTGAAAGGAGAAAACTACGAGCATTTAATCTTTCATTGAACTTTTAGTCTTTTAGGGTTCAAGATATGTATTAATTTTCCATTTCTGCATGGTGTTGTTTTGATGTCAAGCACCACCTGTGCAAAAGCAGTGAAGCCTTTTGCTGTCATTGTGATGTATCGCTCTATCACTGCTGGTCCCATTTTGAGATACAATTTTTCCATTTCCTGTTCAAACCCTTCTAGGGATACTCTAAATAGAAAATTTCTGGTGTTGGCCCTCTGGAGCAGTTACTTCCCATTTTTCTATGAGTTGGTATTAGGTTGCTGACCCAGTCACAGTGCATCGCTTGAGATGTGCATGGGCTTGAGGATCTGATTGCATCTCAGAGTCCACGTGGTGCATAGCGCACATGTCATCTGCCAGTGACTGGTTCGATCACCTAATATCAATTTTTTTTGAAGAGTTTGTATTAGGTGCACAGGCTGTGTAACACTGCCCGTACTCAGACCAATCGTAGTTCGTCTGAATGGTCAAAAGTGTACCTGCACAGATTTCGTAGATGTTAGAAATCAGCATGTATCCAAGGGTTATTTGTGCAGATGGACTGAGATTGTTCCATCTTCCGCTGGCAGCACACTGCTCGTGCTCATGTTCGTATTACAAAGTTACAAACTCTTTCTTTAAATACACAGTAAGCCTAAAATGCACTTCAAGTTTCTCGTCATGCATGCTTAGGGAGCATAGCTGCATCTAAGATGCAGGTTCAGGGTACATTGGGTCCCATGCATGCGTGCAAGTTCGTGGACTGGACAGTGTACACTGCGCACTGCATACTGCATACATTTGCATTGGCCCTGAATGCATCAACTGCAAGTTACTTCAAATACACTTTCCTATTTTGACTCATCGGAAGATTAGAATCAATTTATTTTCCCCTAATGTTTTTTTAATTTAACTGAGATGAACCATGCATATACATTTATATGGTTACATGGATTATGTAATTATAGATGTGCCTATCATTGAACATGGTATGGCTTATTATGTTAAAAGCATTATTTCTAACTCGAAATATATTGTTATATATTTTTATGTTTACTATTATTATTTATTTTTCCTGAATTTTACTAAATTTGTCTATTTTCATGAATTGACCCCTTGACAATGATTTTTTCACAATCCTAGCAAATGATTCTTGTAAGTTTGCTGCCTTTTTTCTTTAACTATTTATGGTGCATCACATATCTCTTCATTTCATCGATGAGTTTGTATAGGGTGACCTGCCCATTTTCTTTTAAAAGAAAATGGGTCCCCTGGTCTAGACAGGTGGCACTATTTTCATCAAGTACACCACAATGGGAAGACCATGATGCTTAGATCAGTGGTGTTGAAGATTGCATTGAAAAACATCTTTATCATGTGATTCAAAATAGTCAAACACCTTTTTTAGCTGTTCATTGTAAAGGGGTTTGATCGCTTTGAATCACATAATAGAGATGTTTTTTGCAATGCAATCTTCAACACCACATATTTAAGCATCGTAGTCTTCACATTGTGGTACGCTTGATAAAAAAAATAGAGCCACCTGTCCAGATGGGGTGACCCAATGCCAACTCTTCATTAGTTTGTATGGAAACATCCTCACACCCATGACAATTAGGCTTTCTCTTGGGTTTGATAGTTTATGTTTTCCTTTTTTGACAGGGGATTATGGTGTGCCTGTTACTTGTAAGCAGCCCAGTCGTATATTTCAGGAAAAAACGTAGTGTCTCCATGTCTGGAGGTGGAGCAGTAAGAATTCCTACAAACTCTAGGTTCTAAAGGTTGACATAATCTTCTGGCTGGAAACCTGCTCTGTTGAAGTAAAATGTCTCTACTTCTTCCACCAGTGTATCTGTTATAAATGAATGCATTTCTACGTATACGATTTTTTCACTGTATTGTCCTTCAAGCAAGGAGCTCACACCATCTTTCAAGCCCTAGAAGTTTTAGTTCTCTATTTCTCTGTTGTGTGGATAGGTTTATTATTATTATTATTATTATTTTTTTTTTTTAAAATTTCCCCCACCACCTGTATTTTTAAGTACCATTAAGTCTATGATGCTATTTTCAGCAAGTTCTGTAAGCTGTTCTTATTATTTTCTTGGAGATGTAAAGTTGGTTGATTGAGCTAGACACTATTTCCTTCTCACATTGGCACTATGTTAGCATTTAGGAGCTTAAATTGACCAAAAAGCCGTCTTATATTTTTGGAATAATGGCACACGACCGCCTTTAAACAGATTATCCCACAACCGTCCGTCAATTTATTGTGCAATATGGCACATGGGTTTGAGCAATCTAAGCCATCAAGATGGTAGTTCCGATATTAAACTTGAAGTGATCCCCAAAAATCACTCATTGGAGGACCTGAACAATCTGAACTATTCATTTTAAAATGGTTGTTTATGGTCTTTAAATGATTGAAGTTTAAGTGCACCAATCAGATGGTGAGAAGCCTCTAATAGGTGTATGTTTTGACTGAGACATGCTTAGTTGAACGACTCAAACATGTGCGCCATGTGGCTTGAAAGTGGACGGTCATGAGACAAGCTGTTTAAAGGCGGTCATAGGAGGCTGACCTCTATATTTTATATTAGAATTTTCCATACTATTTCTTTTCTATAACTCTTCCTATTAGCCAACATAATTTTAAATGTTGGCTCAAAGTTAAAAACATTTTTTTTAATCGCTAGATGCAGTCTAGGCTTTGGAAAAAGAGCTGCTCTACAATGGGTGTTTACTTATAATGAGCTATAAAGCTGTTCACACATCTGTGTGACTGCTTGACGGGTGTGGATTTCCATGCATTAGACGTTCATGCACATCATGCAGTCACACACGAGAGAAGTGGACTGCTCACCCATCAAATGTGGTTTCTCAAAAAGATTAATCTTGTTAGAGGCGTTTTATGACCATCAAGGCATATGATTATAAAGAACCTCTCACCAATAGGCCGGGTCTTAGGCCAATATGATATATTGCACACGTGTTTGATCATTTAAACACTATTTAATAAAGTATATTTTTTTAATATAAGTATATAGGGAACGACTCTATTGTCATTTAGACACTAAAAGGGTGTTTAAATGATCTTACACCATAAATGATTTAAGATGTGGGTTAAGATTATAGATTCGCATGCAGCATGCCAAAAAATGGTGTTTTAGAGAGATTTAAACCATATAATCTGTGAACTTTAATATTAACTGTTTTTTTTCAAATTTAATGGCTGTTATTAAAGTTCATCAATCGAATAATTCGCAACCGCTTATAGGCATGTTTCTTTCAGTCAAGACATGTTCCAATGGGAGATTGCCACTTGGACCATTAAGATTGATCATGGATCACCCCATGGTATAATGATAATCATACTTCAATGGTGTGAGATTAAAAGTCCAACTTTAATAGTATAAAGTTATTTAAACATCATTCCGGTGTTTACATATCCGTCAAGAGCCATTATCCCAAGTATATTATGATAGGGACTGATTCTCCTAACTGTCATTTAAAACATGAAAATGGTATTTAAATGATCGTGTATACCACTAATGATGTAAGATGTGGGTAGTCCACACTGTCAAAGTGACAAATCATAGATTGAAAGTAATGGGCCAAAATATCAAATTTTTTTAGATGGTCGAACCATCCGACTTGTGCACCCTACTATCAACCGTTGTGCTTAGTTTAATAACTGATAGTAAAGTTCTCGAATCAGATGATTCACATCCCCTTACAAAATTCTTTGGCTAATACATTTTATAATGATGCATTGCCACCTGAGAAGTTTAGATGGATCATAAATGTACGCCGCAAGTCATAATAGTAAATCACACTTCAGCTGTGCGAGACCAAAATTTCTAATTTCATGAAGGATCTTTTAAACACCATTTGGTATTTAAATGTTGGTAAGGAGCCATTATCCCTATATGCAAATATAAATGAATAAAATAAGATTAAGGGAGCTACAACTTGCACACAACATTTGGCTACGTGGAATACTATCTAAGCCCTCTATCATCTGATATGTCAGAGTCAACTATTAAATCACATAGTGAATTTTGATTGTATTCAATTAAATGATAGAGATTGTGTTTCATGCCAATCTTTGATGTCAAAATTTTTTCATCATGGTCTTCAAATTGGATGGCTTAGATGGAATTTCACTTGGCATAAATCTCAAGAATAATAAAGTCTTTCTTTTTAATCATGTGCCACGGTGCATGTTTTAGTTCCCTACAATTAAAAACAAGAAATATATACATTTTATTACTCCAAGAAGTACTGTTATGACCCGAGTCTTTTTGAGACCTATCTAATAGTGATAGATGGGGTGGAGCACCAAACTCAATAAAAGTGCTCCACACTCTAACACACCTTGTATACTTAATTAGGGAAAGAACACTAGTCCTTTGGACTCTTTCTTTCTTTATCTCACTCTTTATTAAAGACTCATTCGGGTACCCTCTCTCTTCCTTTCTTTTAACAGGTATTAGAATCACATAGGACTCTTGCCTCCTTTTTCTTTTATTTTTTATTTTTATTATTGGCAATAACCCAACTGGCCAACTCTCTCTCTCTCTCTATATATATATGTATATATCTCACCGTAAATCAAGCGGACACCCAATTAAATTAACAACTCGCTCCTTTCTCTCTCTCTACAATTTTATTCAAGAGGCCAAGTCCCCATGCAACGTCCCATTCTTTCCCTCATCTCTCTGTCTCTACTCTCTCTCACCGACCCAAGCAGCAACAGCCATTGCAGCCTAGCCGTCCATCCTTGCAACTAAGAAAATCTCTCTCTCTCTCTCTCTCTCTCTATATATATATATATATATATAACCCCACGTCAGATAACCAAGCAGCCAACTGCTGCTATTAATTAGAAACCTAACAGCACCATCTCTCTCCCTTTGGCTCTCTCCCTCTCCCTCTCCACTTTAAAATAGCAGCCCAAGCACCCCCTACCCCAACTCTTACTCTCCCTCTCTCTCTCTCTCTCTCCTCCCAACAACCCAAGCCCCAACTAATGTTCCCTATAGTTCCCTCTCTATGTGTCTCTCTCCCTTTCCCAACAGCCAGCAGTCTCTACTAGCCATCCCCTCTTCAACTCTCAAGATCCCTCTCTCTCTCTCTCTCACCCTGTTAACCCAAACGGCAGCCACCTTTTACCTCCTCTATTTACAAAACAACAATGGCAGTTCCAAAAATTGACAGGCGTTTTTGGATTCAATTGTTGTTGAAGAAGAAAGAAGGGGGATCTACTATCGCTGCAGGGCTTGAATCGTGTCAATCTGAGCCGACTTTTATGTTATAACATTTCGGTCTCGCCCATCACACCAAAATCACACCAAACACCGACGATCACAATCAGGTGGGTGCCCTCTTATCCTCTTCAATCTACTCGCATTACACTATTTTCATCACAAAGGACCATAGGTCTTGTGGGCCCGTCTAATCTATGGACCATTAATGGGCTCGTATATCCAATGTAATTAAACGTGCGTTTTGAGAAACCGCGAACCAACATTCAAGGAATGACTCAAACCAAACTCCTAAATTTAGAATAACTTGTTAGGTGCGTATTTTGCTCACACTATGAGAATGTAGACATCTCGATAATCGTGTTTAACATGATCTTGACTCGAATCGATGACTTTCTAGATAAGGGTCCGAATCACCAATTCAAGGGTCGAAACTTCGAGAGACCCAAATATTCTATACCCTGAATATATCTATAAGTTTAGATTGATTTAAATTAGATTATATATACTATGAAACCGTGTAATAAGAAATTCGATGGTCGAAACTTGTTTGAGTCACACAGGATTCAATCCTTAGCCAAATTTTATAAACGACCAGTCCGTTTTCATTAGATCGACAAGATCAATCTGATGAGATCAACACAACATCACTTTGAGTTACGTATTTTAGAGCCCAAGACATTCATCGTAGGTCACCGTCTTCTCTCGTTTAAAGATGAGCAAGACACCCTTAGTTGCTCTTAAACTACAACCTAACCCTATAAGGTTTTAGAGTTCAATACAATATCAGAGAGTTAAAGTCTAACTCACCCTTTTAATAATACCTATTTGGTATCAGTATTTCTAACATCTTATGATTGATTTGTGTGTTTAAATCATAGTTTAAAATATTACGAGAAATATTAGTTTCCTTATGATTAGTTGCTTTCTTATTATATGCTTTATGTATATTGTGTGACATTCATCATTTAGAAGTACGTTAGGGCATATGTATGTTAAGAAAAAAGGAATAAAATACGACACACGACTTTTAAGCTTTCGTCACAGTAGGATTTCTTTTACAGTCACGTGAAACTTGGAATATAGGCATCCATATACGGATGCAACACCTCTATGTGAGTATGGGCTGCCACACGAAGTGCATTCAGATTACTACGAAATCCGTCCCTCGAAAAGCGTGATGTGTGAAGCCTATCGCATCGTGACTCATTCTAATTAAGTTTAAGAAAATATGAAATATGAATATGTTAAGCTACGAGATATTAAGAAAGTGGGGACTTAAGCCCACACAAATATGAGATCGGGGTGGGGACCTAAGCTCAGAACCGAATAATGTTATGATATATTAAGATATGCTGTGAAGGTCAGCTGAACATGAATTAAATTTCTACACGTGTCATACCTTACGAGCCACCGTAAGGATTTAATGTCTGCAGTCAAGACAGGTCTTCAAGACAATATGATACGACAGTGTCTCGACTTAAGGGGACATTGATTTTTATGTGCGCAACCTTATCGGGCTGGATGGTGGTTTATATTATGATATGAAGGTTAGGTGATTATCTACACGTGGACCTCGCGTGATAGGCTCGAGCAGCGATCCTGACACAAATCATTTAAATAAGATGAGTAAGATACGAAGTACGTTGTGTAGGCGTATGGAGTAATAATAAGACTTTCGATATGTCCCGTAAGTTAAGTTAACAAGACAAGTAAGAAAAGTATAAGCATTAGAAGCATCATATGCATTGAAATCTGTTATGTTACTTCAGTTTTATAGTTTTATAGTTATGCAATGATTATGAGAACTTTTATTATGCTGTTTATATGAATTTTAAAGGTTTCACCTTCACTTACAAGGTTGCACCCACGATCACTAGGGTAGATTGTGGTGGATCGGTTGTGCAACCCATTGAGTTTATGTGACTGAGTAAACTCATCCCACCCAAAACTAACAGATGCAGGTGAAGATATGGACTATACTGCCCAATGGACTTGATGCATTGAAAGATGATACAGATTATAAGAGTGACGACTTGAATGATCAGCTTGACGACGTCAAATATATATATTAATTGTTTAGAAAGATCTTTCAGTAGTCGATCGAACTTCTATTTTTGGTCAGATTGTTTATTGGACTCAAAATTCAATGTAAGCTTATTAAAGATAATTTTTAATATAAGAAGAAAGTTTGATTCACGATTTTTGGGATCCCAATTTTATACAAGATCTAGTAAGATATATATGTCCGCTTATCGCCTTAACAAACGTACGATGTCATAACACAAAATTTTAGGCTCTTGAGATCGGCTAAGATTTTGAGTCGTGACAAGTACACTTGGTAAGCCATCATTAGTACATGTATGAGCCATAACAATTAGAGGAGCAAAAAAACCTGTTGATCGATGAATATGAATATCTATAGTTAAAAAATTGAATAGAACGTTCCAAATTAGAGTACTGTGATCATATGGTTCAAATCTTCCAATCAGTGTATTTTTTGGGCTTAGGGTAGGTAGCTCCCAATTATGAGCTAAAATTTTGATTACATTAATAATCCAACATTCATGCCACGTGGGACGGTCCTGATTAAACGTGTAAGTGGATAAGAGTGGTCAAACAAAATTTACCCAGAAAAGCAAACAAACGAATTAATATTAGGTAAGTTGAACCACTGAGGTAATCTTGGAACTCGGGCTGCGTTTTGAGATGTGTGCCCCATAGACTCACAGTGACCAAGTATATATATAGGTAAGAGAATAAAACGGCTTCAGAAACATATGAGGAAAAGGGTAACTTTTGGAAAAAAAGCGGGAAAATTGTAAAAATTAAACAATACCAAGTATTATAAACGATTAAAAAAAAATTTACATATATATATATTGTGACCAAACACAGATTTTTCATGATGGGAAAAAGGAATTCTTAAAAAAAAAAAGGGTTTGTAACACATTTTCTTTTTGGAAAAAACAGGAATTTTTTGAAAGACGATTTCTCAGAGTTCCTTTTTTTTTTTTTTTTTTTTTTCCGTTTTTTCAAAAAACACATTTTAAACTTGTATTTTTTTTTCTTAAAAAGCGTGTTTGATCACTATGCGTGGAATCAACATGTATTCCTTATGATCTGTTGATCATGATCTAAAGATTCTTAGTTTAAAAGATTGGGACTAAAAACAATCTTGATCATTTGATTCAACTATGTAAAACACCATCTAAAATTAATAGTATTGTTTCATCCAATCTTTCACACCAAAAATTTTTAGATCATGGCACGTATCAGTTGACATACATAGATTTCCCATGCTACATATCCCAAAAAATTGCATCTAAGTAAGTTGATGCTTTTGCCACTAATCTAATACTAACACATAAAAAGAATTTACTTATGATGGATACGCGTCCACACGACCTTGGGACACGGAAGTCCGCATGCATCACAGGGTCGTGCAGAAGAGTGGTTCAGTTTCCTGAGCATGGACGGTTCGTCCATCATTGACAACCTCTTTAAAAGGGCCTTAAAATTTGGTCTTAGAGGTCGCGCGACAAATGACCAGACAGTATTGAATCTCATTGAGGTGGGAGGAGATGGGTGTGATTTTTATGGATGCCCGAGACTTGGTATAAATATTGTCTCGGGCACCTCCAATTCATGAGACTTCTCGTTTCGGGCAATATTTAAAACCATGTGAGCGGCTCCAGGGCCCACTCCCAGTTCCCCAAAAGAGGGAAATTAAAGAGAGATGATATCAAAACTCTGTAAGACTAATAAACTTATGACAAAAGTAACTCCACAAATCTAGTTATCATTTATGATTTATATAAGGGGAATGGTCAGGTCCTACCAGGCAGAACGGGATTTCCAGCCCTATCCCATCCGGTGCCCTTTATATAATCTTAATAAAATGGAAAAGTAGACATAGAACTCTTACTGCTTTTCCCCACCCTCATCAATTAAGCCAGTAAGATAAGAGATGAATTGAATGAAAATGGATTTTTTTTTAGATGATGAAAAAGAATATGCACTTGTTCATGCAATTTGACCTCTTACATTATAATAATGCACTGTCATCACTCACCATTGACTCATTATAATCCTAATTAATCATACACACAAGAGAACCCAATTAAGAAAAAAAAAAAAAAAAAACTTCTCTTGTGATTCTCCCCACCAACAGAAAATGTATATAGACACATTAGGATACAGGTGCAAAATTCAACTCGAGAGGCCGCAAAGCTCCCTGAACTATCTCTTGGACTGTTCGGTTGCGACGGCAAACATCTGAAAGCTCTTCAACTGGAACTGTAAGAGCAGAAACAGAAGCTCCTGATGCAGCGCCCGACAAAGCTTTAAGAAAACTGGAACATTCCAACTCGGTCACAGCCGTTGATGGGATCAATGAAACAGTTTCCCTTGCCCATTCCAATACCTCGGCGCCATAGGCCTTCGTTAGAGCTAACAGCACATAAGTCACCTGAGAACAAAATAGGATGCTTTAATATAGTTTCCTTTTATAACAAAAACAGAGCTGGGGCGAGAAGTAAAATTTTACCTCATCCAATCGAGATGACGGGAGTGCCCCTGTTAACGAGGCTATTAAAACTCTAGTAAGAGATGCACCTCGGGGAAGTACCACTCTATTTATGATAGATCGGTACTGCTCCCCTGCACTAGAATTTGCAAGATCAAAGACGTCGGACAAGAATGTCAAAATTGAATTACAAGCATCTCTGCATAGACGTAAACAGAACGAACATGTTATTTAAGAGAATTCTATTTGATAACGAAACAATAAGGAACTGCAAACCCTGTAACATCAGAGATAGGAGATGAAACTGGTTTTGGAATATGGCTAGGTTCATCAAGGATATACATGCGATCTCACCAAACATGGTGAAATAAAAACTACCCTGGATGAATTAGCCAATTTCACAGCCAGGTTCATCTCCTATATAGAATAAAAATATTGATGACAGCAAAAGGGATGGATCCTTCAACCATTATATAAAGGACCCAACTCTCCTGACCGTCATTTAAACACCAAATGGTGTTTAAATGATCTTACACCATTAAGGGTTAAAGATGTTGGTAATCCACAACGTCAATGTGGTAGATCATACATTAAAGGGCAATGGGCTCAAAAATCAAACTTTTCAAGAGATTTGAACCATCAATCCGTTGACTATGATATCAACCGTTATCTTTAGTTTTAAAGGCAGATATTAAAAGTTCATCAATTGGATGGTTCACAACCACTTATAGGCATGTTTCTTTGGGTTGAGATATTTTCCAACTACGGATTGCCACTTGGATAATTTAGATTGGTCAAGATGTGCACCACATGGCATAATGACAAATCACACTTCAATGGTGTGAGATAAAAAGTACAAATTTAATGGTGTAAGATCATTTAAGCACCATTCTGGTGTTTAAATGTCGGTGAGGAGCCATTATCCCTTATATAAAAACTAAGAATGTTGATCAAATTATATGAATTGTAATTGCATTCTTGGAGAGAGAGAAACAGATCGGACCAGATAACATTGGCCAATTGACCCTTCGCTCTCTGTTACAAGACAGCCATGTATTCTCCAATGAATGTCAATAACATGAAGTGGATCCAATAAGCTCATATAGAGACATGGGAAAAGATGACCAAGTGCAGTCTAGAACTGAAAAAATGAACAATAATATTAAAAGTTCCATAGAAAATAGTATTTTTTTCTCAAAGTAAGACTCTTTCCGCTGGTGACGGATGTGAACTATTTAGAATGTCAAGTTACGTGAATTTACAGTTATATCGTCTTGATATAATCAGATGTATCAACAATGGCTCTATCACTTTATGGCTGACTTTTAACTTCTTTATATGAGACCTCTTGGGTAGATTTCATTATAAAAGTCAAATAGATTAGCTCATGGTCTAGAACAAATCCTAAAGAAGCCCAAGGCTCATGCCACTTGATAATTAGTAAGGGGTCCTAACAAGTAGCAACAATCTGAAACATAAATAATTTCACCCTGGTGAGCTTCAAAACTGCAAGAAAGTAAAATATCATGATAGTAGAATATCTGCATAATTTTTCTGGTAATGCTGCGAGGGATTATACCCATTCTAGAGCACAGTAAATTTTCTAATGTTCTTTGGAGACAGCTACAAGATACTCGCAATGCATGTTTTTTTTTTATACATAGCATTTTAATGAAAAGGTCGGAACTCGTTTGTTAGTACCCAGATCCAGATACCACAATTCTATTTTAAGAGCGTGCGGTAAGTCGTTCGTTAATGTTTCCAATAATTTGTGTTTTGCCAAAGAGATTTGGACTTACATAGATGCTGTCCTAGGTTTGATTTATTGTTGGTTAATTGTATTGCCTGTGATGCTAACTTGTTTCCTGAGCCTATGGGAACCTTGGAGGCCGAGGTCCAGCAGAATTGGGTGGGAGTGGGCATGATAGGCCATGTGGTTAGTGACAGTATAAGGGTGAACATTGAAGAGGTCAGTGAGGTTTGTAGTAACGGGGTTGTTAGCACAGGTAATGAAGAAAATAATGGTATATATGGGGGACAAGACAAGAGAGGACTGACAGAGTACTGGATTTGTAGAGGAATTAGCATGGGAGAAATATTAGCAAAGATGAGGAGTCAAGCGGGAATGGAGGCACTAACAGAGTATTGGTGGAACATAGGAAGGGGAAGTACCAAGGAGTTGTACTGTGAACAAAGTTTCTCTACGGAGAGAACTCTGAGAACCGTGTTAATAGGCATTAATGGGGAGAGATTGGAGGAAGTGGTCTTTAGTGACGGTATTGTATTCACTTGGAAGTATCGATTCTTCTTATAAGAGTGGAAATATGGGATGAATGTAGACCACAGTGTGGAGAAGTGCAAAAAAATTATTGACTTGGCATAGAACAAGACATGTCATATAGTTAGATTTAGTGATTGTTAAAGAAGAAGAGGAATTTAGGGTTGTAAGTCATACTCCCTTAGACCCTTCATTTATTAGTATTTATACCACTCATTATAATGAATATATGCATGCCATATATCTCTAAAGACACCAATAATAGTTACATCTCTACACTCCCCCTCAATTCGGTGCATATATATGAAAATGCTCAACTTGGATAGAAGCTCATGTAATCTTGATCTTCCAAAGGCCTTTGTAAGAACATCGGCTATATGTTCTTGAAAATTGACTTGAAGAATGCAAACTCAAGGCTTCAACTTTCTCCTGAATGAAAGGCAATCAATTTCAATATGCTTTGTCCTTTAAAGACCGGATTCTCTGCTATATGTTTTGCAGCTTCATTGTTTTGAAAGAGGTTCACAAGGATCTATACATTGACCACCAAGTCCACAAGAATGAATCTAATCCAATTCCTTCATAGGCTCGTTGTGACATGGCCGTATATTCAGCGTCAACGCTTGAATTTGACACAAAACGCTGATTTTTACTCCACGTAACCAAATTATTCCCTAGAAAGGCACAATACCTTATGGTGGATCTCCCATCACTAAGAGATCCTGGCTAGTCAACATCAATACAATTACAAACTTCCACATCAAAATGACCATGATTGCTATATAACAACTCAAACCAGGGACTGGACTTCAAGTATCTCAGAATCATGTACAGTGCATCGAAAAGTATGGTCCGTGGAGCATGCATATGTTAACTCACAATATAGCCGATATCTAAATGAGTGATGGTAAGGTATATTGAAGGGGACGTCGAATACATGGACATCGGTTTTGGACCACATCGGTTCTACAAGCGTCGGAAGAAACGAAGAGGAAACCCGAGTACTATAGCTTCAAGGGAGAAAAGGAGACAAAAGCCATCATCAGATGACGAACGTCCATAGGTTCTGGACGGACGTCCATGGATTAAAGACCTTACTGTTTAGTGGAGGATGGACATCGGTGACCATCACGGACGTCCGTGACCTCCAGGACGAACGTCCATGGAGAGTTCCGCCTAACGATGGAAATTTCTATTTTCTGTGAAAATTTACTTTTTTTTTAGTCTTTTATTATTTTAGGACTCTTTTAATTCGAGTTATTAGTTGGTTGCCTATTTAAAGAGGCTTGTAAACACAATTTATTTAGTTTTTGATTATATTGATTGAGCTTTTGCTTGAATGGAGAGAGATTCTTCTTCTCTGTGATGGGTTAGTGTGCGGCCAAGGGAGTGATTCCCGTTTATCTTTCGTTACCTATTTTCTTATCTTTGCTATCCTCTATCTCTATTTTCTCTTAAGCTTTTACCTATATTGATCCCCTATTTTGAAACCCTAATTCATTCAACACCCTAGTTTTCATCCGAACCCTTAAATCTACCAAATCCCACAACCCTAGTGAGAACTAGAAACTTTACATCGGATTAAAGACGAACGCCCAAGCCTAAAAAAGCTAGAGTACTATCTCTAGGCCTAGATCTTGCCGTAAAGCTAATGAGACTCAAGCATCGAACTGGACCTATCCGAATCTCGCGTATCTGCCTATTAGAATTCTCAAAACCCTAAGGTATTGAGATAATTTTGCGATTAAGATTGAATTACTTTATTTAATTTCGGCAAAATTCCATTAAATCATTATTCACGCATTTTAGGGTTCCCGTCCCGTATCATATATCAGCTTCCCAACCAACCTTTGATACATTTGAATATCCTCAAGTGGCTCTCCATCTTTTGAATTTATCATGTGATTTGAATCCATTGAGATATTTGAGAATTTACACCCTCACATACCATCCTGATGAAGTAAATCCAAGGCATACTTCCTCTGAGAGATACGAATACCCTTCCTTGGTATGGAAACCTCAATTCCAAAAGAATACTGTTGACCAAAATTTCTAATATCAAACACACTGCTCATATACTATTTTTGACTCTCCTAATCTCTTCTTCATCATCTCTAGAGACAACGATATTCTTGACATAAACAATCAATTCAATGGTCTGGATTCCCTTCTTTACAAATAATGCGTGATCATAATGACCTTTTGTAGCCACCCCGACAGTTGAAGCACTAAACTTCTTAAACCAAGCTCCTAGAGACTGCTTCAACCCATAAATTACTTTCTTAAGCCGATATACTTTACCCTTCACCCCCTCACGTGTAAAACTAGGAGGGAAAGACATATAAACCTTCTCTTTAAGATCCCCATGGAGGAAATCATTCTTAACATCTAATTGGTGAAGTGGCCATCTCTTATGTGTAACACGAGATATGAGTAGGCGAAACAAATTGAACTTGGCCACATACGCAAAGGTGTTGTGATCATCAACACCATAGGTTTGCGTAAAACCCTTAGCCACTAAGTGAGCTTTGTATCTTTCCACAGAATCATATGGTCGATACTCCATTGTATAAACCCACTTGCAGCCAACCACTTTCTTTCCTTCTGGAAACAATCATTTCCTAAGTATCATTTTGCTTAGGGACTTTCCATTGAGGGTGAGATAGGGCTCAGAATCACTAGATGGGATAGAAATAGAGTCCAAAGCTGAAATAATGAAGAATCAAGGACAAAGCATTATAGGACACAACTTAGTTATACGATGTGAAGTACAATTTCACTTTCTTGTGGACTAGCCTTTGGGGCTGGATTTTGGTCCATACTCTGAGAGAGTGTGGGCTTGTTTTTCTTCCACGTCCCTCGAGTAAGGACTTTCCAGATTTTCCTTTTTCTTGCACCTTTTTATTTGGTCATGAGCATATTCTTCTCGTTCTCTTTGTCCATCATTGGGCACATCTATTTGCACATTCACATTTTCATCTTGGCCTTGCAAAGATGGATCTTCAATCTCATACAATAAATGGGATGCAACAATGACAAAGTGCTCGCTTCCTTTCTACACTCCCTTTGAAGAGGGCACTGGGTATTGACATAGGATCATAACACTTATACCCCTTTTGTGATGAGACATATCCAATGAAGACACACCGAACAACTTTGGCATCCAATTTATCAAAATGAATATCAGGTACCTGGGGACCAAAAGACCCTACGAGGGGGAAGATAGAGCGATGACAAAGGAGATAACATGCAAAAAAGGAGATTGCCTTTAAGAACAGGAGTTTGCATTCTATTAATTAGAAAACATTTTGTTCGCACAATCATTAAAAGGCCCAAGCTACCTCGAGTAAATGACGGTTCTTTCTCTCATCCACTCCATTTTGTTGGGGGTATATGGACAAGTGGTTTGCCACTCAATACCATGGGCTTGAAGATAACACTGGAGGTGATGTGAAGAGTACTCACCACCATTATCTGACTGTAACACTTTCACATATGCATTGCACTGGATTTGAACAAGTTTATGACACACTGAAAAATTGGAGGCAACTTCATCCTTGGTTTTCATCATATACAGAGTAGTGAGATGGGTACAATTAGCGATGAAAGATGCAAAATAACGATAGCCAAACATGGAAGTAACTGGAGATGAACCTGAGACATCTGAGTGCACTAGGTGGGAAAGAGTAATACTCTTACTGTAACTCACTTTGATAAGAACGGTGATGTTTAGACAATTGATAGACCTCACATTGCAATTGGGAGTCATTGAATGAATTGAACTATTTGAGGAACGACTTTCGAGACCGGAATACAGGGAGGTTCTCCAAACGTAAGTACCACATAAGAGAAGTCTCCAATGAAATTTTAACAGCCACGATCATGACAAAAAATCTTCCCAATTGACAAGTCCTTACAAACACAATAAGATGGAAAAAAAGTAACAATGCAATTGAGTTGTTAGGTAAGACTACTGACTGACAAGAGATTAAGAGGTATGTTTGGAACATGTAAAGAGGATTTTAACGGTATTTGATATTTTGACTAACTTGAACAGTCCCTTTTCTAGTTACTGGGCCAAAGGATCCATCCGCAACATGCATATTACACTGCTTGACCAACAGAGACTCCCCTTTTTCCTAAGACAACCTCCAAGTAGCCTATTGAGGTTAAAAACACAACAATTTTCACAATGGTAGACCACATGGCAAAAACACAATAAAATTCTGCAACACTGCAGGACTAAGAGCCTACACGGGCTGCAAAAGACCAATTCTCAACACTAATTTTTAGTCTATCAACAAATAACTCTTCAGTTGTAAACTGCCAGTGCAGAAAATAGGAACCAGCCAAGTGTCACGGAGTCGCTCCTTTCAATGTGCTCACGTGCGGCACCTAACTTCCAAAGCTAGGTCAACCTAACAAACTCACAACCAAGTGAAGTAGCGCGGGGTTCCAGATGCAACTGAGAATGCAATGGGCAGTGATGAGTAAAGGGCCGGCCTCCTTCGGAGTTGACCCGCACCGCGGGGATGGTCGGAATCACCCCAAATGTGATGGCCCTAGGCTGCACGGAGTGTGCCCTAGAGCGACCAAGCAAAGCAAGGCCAGATGCACGAAGAGGGCTAGCGTACACGTTAAGATACCAGTACACTCAGGCTAGCAATCCGTCTAGTAGTACAACACCTAGTAATTGAGCTACAACCAGTATATATAAGGGTTAAAACCCATTTCGGGGAAAGTAACGGGAGGACCTCAAAGGTATTGGTTTGACATACTGCCAATGGCACACAGAGCCCTCATCCACACCAACACCCCCATGCCACCATGTCGCGAACCCTCATAGCCCAAGATCAACACACTTGGAGTCTTTACGGCGAAACCCTCATGGCTTGGTGACGCGCCTACAAAGCCCCAACTTCAATCCACCATGCCCCCACGCAGAGCACAAGTGGCATTGCGGCAGGCCCGGATAGCCACGCCGCGAGGCTACGCCACATCCTCCCCTACTCAGTTACGTCGATGCCGCCGTCGACGCGCTTCAAGTACTCTCTCAAAGTAGACTGGAAGGAAGACTAGTCACTCTCAAACTCCCAAGTATTTTCGGCCTCGGGTAGCCCCTTCCATTTCATAAGATACTCCACAAGATAATCACTCTGACTCCCATCTCCCTGGTTGTTGGCTCGGTGAATAAGGATCTTCTCGACCTGTTTGTTCGACTCCAACAGGCGTTTGGTGCAGGGCGAGTCGATACACTTCTCGTAGGGTTAGACAGGGAGGAAGTTGCACCTAAAACAAAACATCATTGATTCACTTCGTGATTGGGAATGGTCCATCATATTTAGGAATTAGTCCTCTGTGTCTTCTTCTGAAAAACTTGAGTTGTGCAGGGTTAAGCTTTACAAAAACTCTCACCTATGTTCAACTCATTCGACCGTCGTCCCTGATCGGCCCACTTCTTCATTCGCTTGGCGACCTTCTCCAAGTAGGGCCTAACGATCTCAGTGTTTCTCCGCCACTCTCTAGCAAAATGGTAGGCTAGCAGGCTTGACCCAGCGTATCCCATGGTAACTGTATGTGGTGTCAGAGGTTGTTGGCCGGTTGCCAACTCGAATAGGCTCCTATTCGAGCCTGAACTCTTCTGCAGATTATAACAAAATTGTGCAACGTCCAACAACTAAACCCAGTTCTTCTTATTGGCACTCACAAAATGTCTCAAATATTGCTCTAAAATAGCCTTCTCCCTTTCAAACTGGCCGCCTGTTTGAGGATGCATGTGTGTGTGTGTGTGCCACTTGCCAGAATAGCAGAAAGAAAAAAAAGAAAAGAACAAAAAAAAAAGAGTTGTGTTCACTGCTCAGTTGCCGAAAAAAAAGTGTTGTGCAAGAATCAAGATCATAAAAAACTGAGGGAGAAGAAAAATAGAGGAAGAAAAAAAAAACAGAGGAAAAATAAAAATAGAGGAAATAAAAAAAAAATTTGAAAAATTTGGAAATCTAAGGCGACTCAGGCTGAACCGCCTCGAAGCAAGCAGCCTGAAGCGATTTCAAAACAATGCTACCACCCCTAAGATAGACCCTAGCTCCCCTACTTTCGACAAAGCAAAGATGAAATCAAGGGAGATGCTCTCCTACGATCGTGTCGGCACTGGCAGAGGTCGAAGGAGCCCTAACGGCTTGGCTCTCTCAACCTTGTCTTGCTGGCATATCAAGCAGGTCCTGACATACTCCTCCACATCTTCCTCCATCTTGGGCCAATAGCAATGCCTATCTAATAAGGCAAGCGTGCGATGTATCCCTGGATGACCCGCCCACAACGTAATATGGCATTCCTTGAGGAGCTCTCTCCTAAGGTCTCCCATTCTCGACACATAGAAACGACCCCCTTTTGTCACCAACAGTCCCTCCTCGGTCCAGAACTGGCGCGTTCTTCCCTCTTCTATCTGTTGTAGGATGGTCCTCATGAGAGGATCGTGCTTCAAACCTTTACGCAGTCGATCGGGGATAGTAGAACTAACACGACTAGCTGCAGTCTGTTCTTGAACTCTCAATGCTGCTAACTCTGTTTTGCGGCTCAAAGCATCTGCGACCTGATTGGTTCTGCCTGGCTTGTACACCAAGTCCATATCGAGCTATGCTAGAAAATCTTGCTAACGAACCTGTTTCGGCGAAAAGTTCTGCGTTTGAAAGTAGTTTGTCGCGATGTTGTCAATCATCACCAAAATTTTTGACCCAAGTAGGCTGTGCCTCCACGCCCTCAGACAATGAATTACTATTGTCATCTCCTTTTCTTTAACTATATACCGTCGCTCGATATCATTCAACTTTCGACTCTCATTAGCAACCGGATGTTCCTCTTGCATTAACACTCCTATGGCATAATCGGAGGCATCCGTGTGCACTTCAAATGGCTTGGAGTGATCAGGTAGTTTCAACACGGGGTCACTCATGACCACCAATTTTAGATCTTCGAATGCCCTCTAGCATTTCTCATACCATTGCCATGGTCGATCCTTCTTCAGTAGATCGGTCAACGGCGAAGCTTGGTGCGAATACCCTGAAATGAACCGTCTGTATTAATTGACGAGACCCAAAATGATCGCAGCTCGGTCAACCCTTCTGACACTATCCACTCTTGGATTGCACGAACTTTTTCAAGGTCCATGATGATGTTTCCTCCCCCAATACGGTGCCTTAAGAACATGATCTGCTCTTGCGCAAACGAACACTTTTCCCTCTTCACATAAAGTTGATTCTTTGGCAGTACACTGAAGTTGGTTTGGAGGTGGACGAGATGCACTTCCAATGTGTTGCTGTACACTACAATATCATCAAGAAATACCACCACAAACGTATCGAGGTAGTCATGGAACAACTCGCTCATCAATGTGCAGAATGTGGTTGGGGCATTAGTTAGCTCGAAGGGCATCACTAGAAACTCAAAGGCCCCATATCTCGTCACAAATGTGGTTTTCCTTTCATCTCCCTCGGCGATTCGCACTTGATAATAGCCAGATCTCAAATCTAGCTTAGTGAAGTACCTCGCACTGCCCAACTGATCAAACAAATCTGCTATCAATGATATTGGATACTTGTTCTTGACGGTGACCATGTTCAAAGTTATGTAGTCTATGTATAACCGAAGATTACCGTCATGCTTCTTCTGGAATAGGACCGGGGCGCCGAATGAAACCTTCAACGCTAGAACAAACCCTGCCCCAAGTAACTCATCTAACTGCCAACGTAACTCGGTGAGCTCAGGAGGAGACATTCGGTAGAGAGCCTTAGCAGGAGGTTCGCACCAGGTTCCAATTCTATTCGGTGATCCACGGGTCTCCTTGGTGGCAACACTTTTGGCAACTTTGGGGGCATGATGTCTTCGAAAATTTTCCTCAGTAACCCTGACACTCTCTGAAACTATTTATGCTGCCCCTGTCGTGTGCTCTTCTATTAGTGCGGCTAGGTATGTAGGTTGTCCCTGCTTCAATCCCCTTTTTAGCTAGAACGCCAAGATGAACTCAATACCCTTAACTTCTTTGCTTTTCTATACGATGGGGATCATGCACGAGGACTCCTCTCCAAACATGCACACTGAACCGAGATACAGCATGGGTATTGCTTTAGCTAGGTGTAGAAGTTCTAACCTAAGGATAACTTGAAAATCATCCATAGGCATGACCATAAAGTTTGATGTTCTGATCCATGGCCCGATCTTCACAGGTACGCGCTTTGCTAAACCAACAATGGGGCGCGTTTAAGAGTTCATAGCCTTCATACGACTGGAGTCTTGCTCCAGCTTCAATCCCAAGAGACGTGCTTCTCTATCTGAAATGAAGTTATGTGGCGTCCCCGTGTCCACCATGGCACGAGTATTCTTTTCGTTGATGCACACCTCGACGTACATCAATCCTTTCGGGGTAGCTGTCTTCCCTTTCTCAACTTGCCCCTTGATGACATTCAGCAATTTGAGTGCCCCCATTCTTGGTTCCACTGCGGTAGTAGAGGGAGCACTAGTAGAAGCTTGAAGAGCATTTAAAGTTTGTTTATGCGGGCAATCTCCCACCCGATGTGGCCCTCCACATAGAAAGTAAATTGAGTTCAACCCATTGTTGCCTGACTTGGCTGAATTGGCATGAGACTCTTTCTCATGTCACTTCTTGTCGTACGTGCCACTCTTGCCTCTGTTGTTGGCTTTCGTCTGGTTCTTCGAAACTCCCTTATTCTCTTATAGCTTCTTCTTGCTTGGGTCAATCGCTCAAAATTAGTCAACCGTTTAGTAGCAACCTGCGCGACTGCAAAGTCATGTACCCTCTCCTTTATAATTCTGTTTGTACCCACAGCTTGAGACAGAGAACAGTTTGTCCTTCTCAAACATGTCTTTGATGTCCAATATCAAGGCAGAGAACTGTTTCACATACTCCCTCATTGTGCTTGTATGTTGCAACTTCCGTAGCTTACGTCAAGCAATGAACTTGACGTTCTCTGGCAAGAACTGAACCTTCAACTCTCTTTTCAGATCTTCCTAGGTGTTGACGGCGCAACGTCCACACTGAATGTCTTCGTACCGCATACGCCACCACAACTTGGCATCACCCTCAAGGTACATGGTCGTTGTGACCACTTTTATGTCTTCTGTGGCAGGTGGCACGTCACGGAAGTACTGCTCCATGTCCCACAAGAAATTTCCTTGTTCTTTTGTGTCTCGAGCACCCTCATAGGATCGCGGCTCAGGTACTCTTACCTTACGCGGGGCCTTTGGTTGCAGAGCAGCCCAAGAGCCCAACGCCCTCATAAGGACGTTCACCTTAGCGGTCAGATCTTCGATCTGTACGCGAAGGGCTTTAACGGTGTCTCTCGTGTCCTCTGTTAGGATATCCACGTTCTCAGCTAACGCAGTGTGGGTCCCCTCTTACTTGTTCAATCGTTCCCCATGGTCCGTCACAAGCGACACTAATGGGTCAAACTGCTCCATCTAAGATTCCAAATCATCTATACGTTCCCTTGTGCGTCGTCTCGTATCCTCACTGATCCCCTTTGTGTCGGCCATCTCGATGGCTTTGATACCAACTGTCACGGAGTCACTCCTTTTGACGTGCGACACCTAACTTCCAAAGCTAAGTCAACCTAACAAACTCACAACCAAGTGAAGCAGCGCGGGGTCCCAGATGCAACTGAGTACGTGCATTCAGGTCTTGCTTAGCTTGGTCGCTCTAGGGCACACTTCGTGTAGCCTAGGGCCATTGCATTTGGGGTGGTTCCGACTATCCTTGAGGTGCAGGTCAACTCCGAAAGGAGGTCGGCCCTCTACTCGTCACTGCGCATCACATTCTCAGCTGCATCCGGGACCTCGCGCTACTTCATTTGGTTGTGAGTTTGTTAGGCTGACCTACCTTTGGAAATTAGGTGTCGCACGTGAGTGCACGTCGAAAGGAGTGACTCTGTGATACAAGGTTATACATCCATTCAAACATATCTTAATCAGCAGTACACCAATCACAAGTACCAACGACAACCAAGGTAGTTAAGGCGGTGTGGCGAGGTCATGGCAAAGAGGCATGCTACGCCATAGCATGGCCATAACGAAGTCATGGCAAGACTATTTATTATTGAATTTTTTTTTTAATTATCTATTAATTAGTAGTATTCTTTTTTAATATCTTACTATATTATATAAAAGTAAAAATAGTTTCTGTCACATTTTGTAATACTTAAAATACCCCTGACTCATATCTTAGCCGCAAGTTCCGAATACCGCAAAAACCGAGTTCTCCCTACCTCATTATATTAACGATCAGATTAAAAGTTGGAGCCCTACGACTCTTTGAACCCCAACAAAACCAAAACACAAAATAAAAGTTTAGGGTTTGCAAAATAACCCTCTTCCCTGCGCTTTTTTCTCTCACCTCAAACGCCATTCCTTACAGATTTCGTCTGCGACTCCCATCGAATTAAAGCAGAGGAAAGAGAAGGTGTGATCGTTTGCAGGTTTGCAGATTCTTCAGTTTACGTTTAACTTTTTTTCATGTAAAACAAAAAAAAAAGAGCCCAACCTCAAGGCATTGAAGCCATTTCTCTCTTCAAACAGAAGAAAACAATGCTCAATTCTAATCAACCTAACGTACTTATTCAACGTCGAAACCAGTGGCTTATCATTGCCGTCAAAATTCCTCAACAAATTCCGGACAAGATCTCCGCCGACCGTTTCTTCGGCCACCGAGTTGAAATATAGGTAATTCCTTTAATGGGTTTTGTCAGATAGGTTTCTTGAGGCCATGGGCGTGTGGGGTTGAGGTTAGAATTGGAAGAGTTGGTAAATTTGGCGGGAAAGATTGGTGGAGATGGGAGTTGGAGAGACAGTGTTGGTAAATTTGGGGACATTTTTTGGGGTTTCAATGGATTTGGAGAAATGGGTCAAGGGTGTTTGGTTAGTTATTTGGTGGAGATGTAACTAGCCGTTTGATTTGGAGGTGGGGCTCATGGGTTTTAGCAGGGTTTTTGTCTGGTAAATCAGGTGAACTAAAGAGAGGTTTGGCTATTGGTAATTTGGAGTGAAGAGGAATAAATAAGGGTTGTGAACGGGTCGGGTCGGGTCGGGTCATGGGCACAGGGGTTATATGCACGACCCAACCCGGAAACCCGACCCGAACCAATTTAAAATCACATGTTTTCCTTCATTTTAGGAAAATTATATAAGGACGGCAGATTTGTTGAGGAAAAGTGCAAAGTGGACCAGTGACGTGGATCGATTGACAATCGACTGCATTAATTGAGCTACACCGCAGGCATCATAAAGATTATCAAGCTTATTAAAAATAGTTTACCCCATAATCTTATCAAGAACCGGCTTATACCAATGTAATGGGTGTTTTGGAACACCGCCTTATGTTACAGCCACCTCACTTTGACAAAGAAAAAAAATTTGTTGGCAGCTTTAACTCAGATGATGGAAATCATTTGGGCGAAATATGATAACTTTCATAGAGTCATCATATAAGTTAGATCCATTAAGTGAAAACAGTGCCACATCTCAATTATGTGTGTGTACTAATATAACATACTATACAAATTCCACTTTGAGTATTAGTACGTCTCGTGGCAAGAAGTCATCTGTTTCTCCTCTCGCTGAGCCCCGAGATGAGAAAAGCATTGCCTGAAATGTCTCTTCTCGAGTGATATTTCAAACTATGGTTGTCATACTTGATAGATGTCTAAAAATCAAGTTCAATCATTTAACGGTCCTAAAATCCACATGCATTTGCACGTGCATAAACGTGTTTTTCGAGCCCATTCCATAAAAATGATGGATATCGGGCATATCAATCGGGTCTTAGGCCGACCATATCGGCTGATATGGGCAATATATACCTTAGTTTCACATAATTGATCTTGAGATCATGGTCCACCCATCAAACGTTTATATACTGATTCCACATGACACACATCTCCAAAACAAACTAGGTTGTGTTAAAGGTTTGACTGTCCGATTGATAACCGACAAATGTTGACCTGACATGGCCCGATGGTGCATCCCGACTCGACCTAATACCCAAAGGGTCAAGGGTATATGCCCAACCCGACCTGACACACCTATCCCGACTTTAACCTGAAAGGTCGAGGGTATATATCCAACCCAACCTGACGCCTGGCCTGACCTGATTGAAAACACTATATTTTATAAAAAGATCTTTTGTGCAAAAGACGGGTACATAAAATAATCTCTATCATATGATCGAACACAGTCAACTACTTAATCAGACAATTAAATAATTTACTTTTATGATCATAAATTGAAGTGTAACAGGCCCAAAAATGGTGTTTTAGGATAATGTAAACCATATGATCTGTTAATTATAATATCAATCGTTGATATTATAATTATAATATGATTGAACACTTGACATGATGAGTGAGGCAGTACCCAAACTTTGGCTGAAGTTTAGACAACAAAAAAAATTTAATTTTTTTTTAATAGATGACATGCGACATTGCACACGATCCCAAAAAAGGCACTATCTTGGAATCAGGTGTCGCATGACATATGATTTGAAGTCTGAATGCATAGGTTCATCCATATATCAGAACCCCCAGACCTTTTCTATTTTATAAATTTATTATTATTATATGATTTTATAGAGCAACACGTGCTTTGCACGTGCATGTTTACTAGTATTTTTTATATAAGAAAAAAATATAGGAAGAAAAAAAATTCAACTACTAAAGCATCATACTTTGATTCTAATATTGAGGATTTCATGTTCTAAGAATAAACAAATATCAATAAATACGAATCAAATATGGAACATCAACAAATTTACAACATGGTAAGTATAACTAAATAAATAAATATAAAATATCAACCATAGAATATTAAAATATATGAAATATTAAGTACACATACGGTAGTGTCGCCCAAAGATCAAAATTTCGGCTGAAATTATCGGTTTCGGTCCCCACCGAAACGATAATTTGGACCGAAATTTCGGTCCAAATTTGTATGGGACCCAAAATTTCGACCAAAATTTTGGCCAAATTTTCGGTTTTCGACCGAAATTTTACCCTATATTTTGATCCTTGGTGTCGCCGATGCCGGAATTGGTAGCTGTTGTGAGGAGAGAGAGAGAGAGAGAGAGTCGAGAATTTTGTAACTTATAAGTTGAAGTTTTATGACTTGAAAGTTAACTTTTGTAACTTATATATTATAAAAATGTCATAACTTATAAGTATTATATGTTATTATTCAAAAAATAAAATAGCGTGCATAGCGACGCCATAATGTTATTCCACCATGGCGATGCTGTGGCAGAGCTATTTAACCACCATGGCTATTTGGTTATATATGGTATTTCCCATCGCCATTCGCCATGGCGAGGTCATAGCGAGGTTATAGCATGACCTTGACAACTATAGCGACAACTACTTAAAAACTACCTTTATATATTCATAAAAAACTACATCAAATCTGAATTTCAATCAGATTTGATTCTGGTGCATGAAACCCATTGCACTATCAGATTTGAAAGAAAAAGAAACCACAGGAGACCAAAAACAGAGTTCATTTGGATGTTGAAGAGTTCAAATTGGGCTGGTCCGCTTAGAGATAGGAGATCTACCACAGGTTTTTGCACTTTCTTGGGGGGAAACGTGATAACCTGGAAAAGCCAAAAACATCATTTTGTTGCAAATTCAAGTTCTGAAGGTGAGTAAAGGGAAATGTCCCAAGGTTCAAGGGAAGGAATGTAGATTCGGTTTATCCTTGCAGATCATGGCATCAGGGAGACTCTCTTAATGTTGTTGTATGGAGACAATGAAGATGCAAAACACATAGCAGAGAATCCAGTCTATCATGGGGTGAACTAAAATATATAAGGTCAACTAGTAGATATTCTAACTAAGCTGTAGGAAGAAATCATCTCAATGATATTACCAACAAGTTGGGCATGATTGACATCTATACTCCAACTTGAAGGGGAGTGTTGGTGTGTCTTTGGCAATTATATATAACCGGACGTATTAGTGTTAATGGGTGTATCAACCATAGTGTGCTAAGTGTGGGATATAAATACTATTAAGAGAAGGGTTTGAGTACAGCAACTCAACCCTAATTTCTCCAACTTCTCTTCTTCTTCCTCGCTTTCTCCAGACCCTAACCCTAATCTTCTCACCTTAAATTTAACTGCAACCTAATCTCTTCTCAAAAGAATTCCAGATTCTATTATAAATTGAATTTGTGCAGCTCACAGCCGACTTCTTCTAGACTTCTACTGCCACAAATCAGGAAATTGTTTCAATTATTAATTGCTCTCATTAACAAAGTCAAGAATAAGTCCAATTTGGGTAGCGTTTTCATTAATGATGATGGATAACTAGTTATTGCTTATGTTGGACAAACAAATTCCACAGGTTCTACGAAAAGTGAAGCTTGGCCTATCTAGATTGGGATCACATTTCTATGTGATTTTGCCACATTTGAGTTCATACATTTGAGTTCATGAGTGCTTTTTGTTTAAAACCTTTATAATTTCTTCATTAATCTCTTTAATATAATAGAAAATACACTTCATATGGGAGAAATTGATCATTCAAATGATAACTAATATGACAGAAGTAAAAGCTATCAATTATTTTTCCATATTGGAAACCTTAACAGAGGTCTATGGATATATATATATATATATATATATATATATATATATATATATATATATATATATATATATATATTCAAAAAGGAAAAAGAAAAAGATATGTACCTGTGTTGTATGGTGATCCCAATCATCGAGCAATCAATTAATGGTGGGAAAATAGTTGACGGTACAAATAAATGTGCACAATAACGAATACACCTAGACGCTAACAAAAAGCAATCATCTGCGATGTCTGGTCTAGCAGTAAAATCCTACACATAAAATATTAGACTAAAATTAATGTCCATTGGAAAATTTCATGACTACAATGTGATATAATATTAGGACCTAAAACAATCAAGTAGCAGGAATGCCTATGACGTACTTGAATTGTCCTTAGAAGAAGCGTTGTATGGCTGAAAAGTGCTCCAATCAAACTTTGGAGGTAACTCGCACAAGATGGATCAGATCCAAATATCTGCCACTCAAACAACCCATCAATTGATGAAAAAAAAATGTAAAGAAAACAGTCTAATAAGAACTTAAGAAATTCAAGTAAGAATTGAGAACCTTTATGACTTCACTTGAAAGATAAAGGAAACATGGCTGATGGTGTTGTTGATATAAGCCTTGGACCTCCTCCAGCATTGCTCCAATTGTGATTCCCATGAACTTTCCCGAAGTTCTCACCTTCAAGGCAATAGAATTTATATTTTAATGCGACCAAATACTGAAGTCATTGCCAAGAAACTTGAATACATTCAATAGACTAATATTTTCTCTTTCCCTCCAATTGTGATTCCCATGAATTTTCCAGAAGTTCTCTCATTCAAAGCAATAGATTTTATATTTTAATGCAACCAAATACTAAAGTCATTGCCAAGAAACTTGAATGCTTTCAATAGACTAAGAATTTTCTCTTTCCTCCCAAAATTAAAATGATGCATTTACAGGTAGTTATATGTTGGGTTAGCAAATATAAGTGCTACAGCTATGTTTTGCCCAATTCAGCCAATCAAGGGCTGATACCTGTGTTTTGATACATTTGGAAGTACTTCCATCAATGCAGCTTTACCATCCATCTCTTGATATGTTTGAGAGACAATGGTACATTTCACTTTCATTTTCCCCCTCTCTTTTGGTATTTTGTGTGAAAGCAGGAAGATGACATAGTGAGAAGAGAGTTCCTTCTTATACAAGTTTTCTGGTCATATATTGAATAGTTGCAAAGTAGTCAACATTAGGGTCAATAGTAATGGCGGTCAGAGAAGGAACGGCGGGATCCCTGCTCCGGTAACCGTCAGGAATGGAGATTGGGTGTTTAATGCGTGTGGAAACCTTAATTTCAGTAGAACAGTCTGTCATAGAAGGGATTGTGGAGCCCGCTGGAAAACGGAGATTCACTATCAAGAACAGTGTTAATCTCTTGCCTAGAGATCTCCCTCGATCGAGAAGTCGGGTAATAATTTCTAAACAGCAGGTGAATGATCTCTGTAATGGTTGGACTCTTGTGGGGAAGAAGTTTAAAGGTGTGGTGAGGAGTCAGAATCTGGGGTCGGTACGATGTGTTGGAGTGTTCAGAGCGCCACCTCTTGGGCCGGTTGCAGCTGCAGGGGAGGTGAGGGTTCTCGGGCTCTCTGGCAGCATAAGCCGGGCAATGCTGGGGGTCTCCTACCTCCGGTTAATGGTCCGTTATTCTGAGGTGTTGGGGTTACACAAGTGCCGGGAGAAATTTTCATCATTGAGATCGACGGTGACCTTTATAATCAGAAAGTTAGCAATTGTAACCATAGATGGTTAGAGCTATCTGTTGTTAACACAAACCTTTCTTTCCATAACATTCAACATTTTTTACATTCAGTAGGAGAGGAGGGAAAAAACAAAAGACAAAAAGTACAAATATATAAAGTTTCCAAAAACCTTCTTCGTTTCAGTGAGGGCGATGAGCAGCAGGTGAACTTCTTGGCAAATAGGGGGAGCTTTTAGAAGGATCATTGCACCCTCTCTTTTCATCGGTGGGGGTACATCGAGATCTCGACCTTCTCAAAAACCGAAGCTAACGAAGCTTGGCTTAAAATCTACGGCCTCCCACTACACGCTTGGACCTCAGAGGTCCTCTCGCGGATCAGCATGCGGTGCAACAACTTCCTCAAACTTGACATGCGGACTACGAATCTCTCCGATACAAGATGTGCTCATATCAATGTAGCGTTGGAGCCGGATTGGGAAGTACTGCGGAGGGGAGAGGTCTTCATTGGTCGGCATTGGCAAGGGGTGATTATAGAGATGGAACAGATGGAAAGGAAAACCGTTCGAGATAGGCCATGGGGATCGGGGTCGCTGATGTAAAGAACTTGATGCTCGGTAACGGCGCATTGCTTGGCTAGGCGAGGAAGGTTGATGGGGAACGACGGACGAGGAAGGCACCGAAGCTCCCATACTTCAAGGAGGGTGGGGAGGGCCTCACTATGCAAAGGGCGGCGACCGGGGGGTATACGAGGATTAGTACAGATGAGATCATCGATGCTCCCTCTCATCAACTTACGATTAACCCAGATGTTGGACTGCATGCGTGCTCGTGTGTCGCTCCATGAACTGGACCACTACCTCAATTAATGCCTCTCCTGTGATCGTGGACCTTCCTGATTTGGAGATCATGGGCTCTGATCGGGGCAGACCTTTATCGGGTACTTTGGACCAAACCAATTTTTGCCCTGTTGTTACTCCTATTTCCTTTTTCGCTATTTCTCCAGTTTGTCCTTTTGAGCTTAATGTACATACTAATGTTACTTCTGCTTCCAGGGGTTGTGTGATTTCTTGTATGGTAAATGGAGGCAACCATAGAGAAGAGGTAATCACTGATACACCTTTGGGATCAACAGGATGGCTCGAGTGCGGTTTCTTCCGCTAAAGTTGTTGATTCCTCTATTCCTCATTCAGGGGATCTTGGGGAAGATGAGACCAACTGTGATCAGACAGAGCAAATTATTCAATTTGGTCGGGACCTTGGAATGTCTTTTATGGGCTCTCATTAACATTTGGGTGAGATCTTCAGGGGGATAAAGAAAAGAAAGAAGAAACAACTGCAAGAGATTAGATCAAAGGGAAGAAGAGATCTCCAAAAGCTAAAATGGGGTAAGTTCTATACCAGGTCGAAGATGATGGCTAAAATCTAGTTGATGGGAAAGCGGGTTTGGCGCCCTGCCCGTAGGATGACAGTGTGGTTGGACAGCTTCCTAGGAGGGTGATTATCTTCGTTTCTCTGCTTAAATTTGTATCGTGGTATGAGGTTGGGGGGCCCTGATAAGAGGGCCATCGTTAAATTGATGATCAAGATGATCATCTGTTCTCAAGGGTTTATGGGGCAAATTTGGACGATCGACGGGAAGGAAGACTTTTTCAGAGAGCTTAGTGCGTCGTGTAGTAGATGGACCGCGTCGTCCGATGGTCGGAGCAAAAATTTGGGGAGAGAGTTGATAGAAGAGCGATGTGTCACGGAGTCACTCTTTCGGCGTGCACTCGCGTGAGGCACTTAGCTTTCCAAGTTAAGTCAGCTTACCAACTCGCAACCAAGTAATGTTGTGCAGATTCCCGGATGCAACTGAGAGTGCGATGCGCAATGACGAGTATAGGGTTGGCCTCCTTTCGGAATTGACCCGCATCGCGGAGGTGGTCGGAACCACCCCAAACGCGATGGCCCTTGGCTGCACCACGTGTGCCCAAGAGCGACCAAGCAACGCCTCTTGTGAATGCAAGGCCCGGATGCACATGCACAAACGTGTTAGTATACCAGTACACTTAGGCTAGTAACACGTCCAGTAGTACGACACGTAGTGACTGAGCTACAACCAGTATGTATAAGGGTTAAATACCATGTTGGGGAAAGTAATGGAAGGACTTCAGAGGTATTGGTTTGACATACCACCATGGCACACACCCCTCCCGTGGCACACAATGTCATCCTCCCCACCAATACGCCCACAACGCCTCACATCTTCACCCACACAATTGTGTCAAGACCATGTTGCGAACCCTTCATGCCACCATGTCACGTGCCCTCGTGGCCCACGACCGAAGCTCTCAAAGTATCTACGGCGAAGCCCTCATGGATCGGTGGCGCACCTACGATGCCCTAACTTCAATCCACCAATGCCCCCACGCGAAGCACAAGCGGAACAAGTGGCCTTGCGGCTGACCCGGATGGCCACGCCGCATGCCCCCGTCACAGATGGCCTCTTTTGAAGACTTTATTACGGAATGTGCTTTGATTGATCCAAGGATGTCGGGGAGTCAATACATGTGGAAGAATGGTCAAGAATTCCCAACTTTCTACAAATTGGATTGGTTTCTTTGCTCCACTGGGTGGCTCGATTTCTCAGCCACCATTGAGGTGGTATGTTGGCCTTCCACGGTTTCTGATCATAAACCCATTATTCTTTCCTGGATGTATTCTCCTCAGGTTTGTCTTTTCCCTTCAAATTTGAGAATGTGTGGCTCAGGAGTGAAGACTTTTGTAATCAGGTGGCTATGTGGTGGGAAGAGGGGATTGCCGGATCGACTACTTATATTCTTTCTTCGAAGATTAAAAGAATCAAGGAGCAGATTAAGAAGTGGAACAGCGATGTCTTTCATGATGTTTCCTTGGCCAAGGACCATCTCTTGATTGAGATAGACTTTTGATGATTTTGATTAATAAAGGGGCTTGAATGAGGAAAAGAGGGACATTCGAAAGGCGCATCATATCTGCTCCAATTTGAAATGTCTTTAAGAGAAGACCATTTGGAGGTAGAAATCAAAGATTCATTGGCTTCGGGAGGGAATGGGAATACCAAGATCTTTCACAATTTTGTGAATGGAAGAAGGGCTCGGAATCAGATTTCCAACCTTGAAGTTGGGGACTCCTCGTTTACTTCGGAGGCAGAGAGTGGGTTGCAGTTGGTTAAATACTACGAGTAGCTTTATTCGTGTGATGTGGCGAACTGGCTGAAGTTAGATGGTCTACAGTTTGATGTGGTTACGGAGGACCAGAGAAGTGCTCTCAAGTTGCCCTTTTCGGAAGAGGAGTTTAGGGCGGTTGTCTTCAGCTTGGGGAAGAACAAAGCACCGAGACCGGATGGGTTAACTATGGAGTTCATTTAGAAATTTTGGGATACTGTTAAAGCTGATTTCTTCAATGAATTTTTTATCATGGGGACCATTGCAAAGAGCACCAACTCTACCTTCATCTCCTTGATTTCTAAGGTGGACGGAGCTTCGTTTGCGGGGGATTTCAGACCAACCAGTCTTCTTGGTTGTACCTACAAGGTGATTGCTAAGGTGCTTGCAAATAGACTGAGATTGGTCATAGGCTTAGTTATTTCAAACATTCAAGGGCCTTTTATACCGGGGAGGGAACTGTTGGATATTGAGCTTACTGCCCACGAAATAATTCATGCTGCTTTCAGGAGAAAGGATAAGGGGGTTGTCTTCAAGCTAGACATGGAAAAGGCCTATGACATGGTTGATTGGGAGTTTCTTCATTACGTCTTGGGTCGAATGGGGTTTGCGGAGAGATGGAGACATTGGCTTAAAGGGTGCTATGGATCGGCGAGATTTTCGAATCTAGTCAATGGGTGCCCTAAGGGTTTCTTTTGGAGCTCTCAAGGGCTGCGTCAAGGGGATCCCTTGTCTCCTCTTCTGTTCAACATTGTGGGGGAGGCTCTGCATCGGCTTCTCACCAAGGGGTCTTTGATTAATCGATTTAATGGATTACAGTTGCGGATAATGGGCTCATTATCTCACATCTCCAATATGCGGACGACACGATGGTCTTCTGTGGGGCAAACTGACAAGGAGGTTCAAAGCGTTATTAATATCCTTACTATTTACGAGGCGATCTCGGGTCAAACCGTTACCCTTCACAAATCCAAGATGGTGGGAGTTTTTTTTTTTTTATCGGTAAAGAGAATATATTGAAGCAAGGTGCTGGAAGAAACAATACAACGGATGGCGAACAAGCCAAAGCCGCAAAACTACCAACCAAACGAGACAAAAATACAGTAAAGAAAACCAACAGAACCCCTGAGCCCCTATCAGCTCAGCAGCAACATATCGCCATTGAAGTTAACCCGGATCCCAAGGTTCATTAGACAACTCTGACCCTGATGACAGCCATAGTGTGACTAGATCTTTGGCCGCCTTCACAATGAACCCCACATGTTTCTTCTTTTTCTCAAAAATTCACAAATTCCTTTCTCTCCAGATAGTCCAAATGACCGAAGAAGGACACTCTCCAGTTATTCCTTATTTGGCTTTCCATGTCAACCGCGTTCCAAGAGAGGTAATGGTCATATGGCTTAGCAGCCATGACCCACTTCATATCGAACAGATTTAAGACGATACCCCATATCTCGCAAGCCACAGCGCAGTGCATGAATAGATGAGCGGCCGATTCCTCTTCCCTAGTACACATGACGCAGCAGTTCGTGATATTTTTTCCCCTACAAATGAGTAGGTCCATCATGAGCACTCTCTCTTTGAATAAGAACCAAGCGAAGAACTTAATCTTTAGCGGGATTTTAGTCTCTTCCACAGCATTGCTCCTTGTAATTTGATAAGCGGTCGACGCGTCAACATCCGTTAGTAGGACTTGACACTGAACATGCCATTTTTATCTGGGCCCCATCTCCGCCTATCCTGACTGTGAGGATTCAGATTCATCTCGTACAACACCTGTAGAAGTCTTGCAAACTCTTCCTCTTGATCAGTACGCAGATTTCGAAGGGTGACCACTTCCCACACTCTGGCTCCGCTGGACTCTGAAACAAAATCAAGAATCCGACTCATTGGGTGCCGAGCTATGGAGTAAACACGCTGGAACATCTGATTGAATTTCCCCTCCTCTACCCAAGTGTCCTTCCAGAATTGAATCTGAGTGCCACAACCACAACTGAACCGAAGCCCTTTAGAGAAGTGTTTCCAAGTACCACAGATATTTTTCCTCCAGGTAGAGGTACCTCTAGTAACTGAGGTGTTGACGTCCCAGTTGAAATCGGATGGACCATACTTCTCAACCAGCACCTTTCGCCATAAACTGTCCGTTTTGTCCACGTTTCCTGCCCGCCAGAACCACTTGCCAAGCAGGGCTATATTGGTGCATTTAACACTGCGGATTCCCATTCCTCCACAGCTTAGCGGTAGTAGGCAAGTTTTCCAATTAACGAGATGATATTTTGTCTCCAAGCCCAACCCTTCCCATAGGAAGTTACGTTGAATTTGTTCAATCCGGAGTAAGACTCCACTCGGATACTTGAACATGGACATATAGAAGATCGGAAGGCTTCAAAGAATAGCCTTGAGCAGAATTAGCCGGCCACCACTGCTGAGTAGTTTGCCTTTCCAAGTAGATAACCGTTGCTGAAAGCGTTGAATTACCAGCTCCCAAGTGGCCTGCGGTTTTCGCAATCCCAACGGCAGCCCAATATATTTGATTGGCAGTTCTTGGCTACCACACTTTACCGTGCACGCCAATTCCTGTAATGTTGTATTATCTATCCCAATGCCCGCTAGCTTGGATTTGTGGAAGTTAATGCGTTGCCCTGAAACTGCCTCATACACGGCTAGCACCTCCGACAGATTCTTGAACTCTTCCACCTTAGCCTTACCAAATAAGATAGTGTCATCAGCATACTGAAGGTTCGCAATAGTACGATCATGTGCTCCAACTCTGATCCCCGAGATAAGGTTCAGGAATCTCGCATGAGAAATGAGCCCCGCGAGCTCTTCCCTCATCAGGTTGTAGAGAAAACGGGAGAGAGGGTCTCCCTGTCAGATGCTACGCGAGCTCTTGAAATAGCCCGCCGAGTACCATTAATCAGCATTGAGAACCATGGAGTTGAGTAGCACTCCCACATCCAGCTCCTCCATTTAACTCCGAACCCGAACCTTCTTAGCATATAATCCAGCCCGGACCAGCTGATACGGTCATACGCCTTTTCCATATCAACCTTCCATAGAGCGAGCCGGTATCCGGTCGAAATGGGCAGAATGAATAACCTCGTACGCCAAGGCCACCTGATCCACAAGTTGTCTCCCCTTCACAAATGCCCCCTGCAAATCAGAAATCAATTTCCTCATAACGGGTCTGAGCCTATTGGCTAGCACCTTAGCTAGGATCTTATATAGACAATTGATGAGGCAAATTGGACAAAAATCAGTGAGATCCTGGGCTCCGTCTTTTTTGGGGATGAGAGTGATGAACGTGGAATTGAGGTTGCGCCCGATAAAGGCATTATTGTGGAATTCATGGAACACTTCCATCAGCTTCTCTTTGAGCAACGGCCAGAACACACGAAAGAATTCCAAGGTAAACCCATCGGGTCCGGACACTTGTTCTTCCCCCCTTTCTTTATGGCATTCCATACCTCCTCAACCTGGAATGGAAGTTCGATCTCAGCCCCTTCTCCAGCCGCGATCAAGTTCAACGGCACACCATCCAACTCGGGCCGCATCATGCCATCATCCTCATACAGCTTCGAGTAGAAGCGTACAACCTGATCGTGAATCCGGTCGTAACCGACCAGCGTCACCCCCTCAACAGTCAGCGAGCCCAGGTAGTTCTTTTTGTTTCTCGCATTGGCAACGGCGTGAAAGTATTTAGTATTTAAATCGCCCTCTTTGAACCACCGTACCTACGCCTTTTGATTCCAAACAACCACTTCGGCTCTAAAAAGAGCGTTGAAATTTTGTTTTTTCTGAGCCCATTCTTCTCGCTCACTGGTCGAAAGAACCCTGCTTTCCTCCAAATCGTCGAGCTCCCTCAGCCAAAAGAGGATTGCATCTTTATTACTATGTAGATTTTCGAACACCTCTCTATTCCATTCAATGGCTTTTTTTTTATCCAGTTAATTTCGATATGAATTTGTAAGCTGTCGTTCCACACGGTTTAGGTTCTCTCCACCATTCCAGTATAGCAGCACAGAAACGGTCATCCAGAAGCCACATGTTTTCAAATCTAAATGGAGTCGGCCCTTTCCCCCTAGCATCACACGTGAGCATCAGCGGCCGATGGTCGAAGGCCCCCCTTGCTAAGCATTCCAGCCTGACAGCCAGGAATATCTCCATCCACTCAGCGTTGCATAAAAATCGATCCAATCTGCTGAGAGAGGGCAGTCTTGGAGATTTGACCAAGTGAAACGGGATCCAGTTAACGGGACATCCTCCATAGCCCAATCGGATATCCAAGTATTGAATTTCGTCATCACCGACACATTTAGAGGCCCCCTTTTTTTTTTCATCCCCCATCTTATCGCATTGAAGTCACCTCCCAGGCAAATCGGATAATCCCACCTGGCTGTAACCGCATCCAATTCATCCCAGAAATCTCCCCTATGCGAGTCATCCGACGCGCATAAATGCCGGAGAAAGTCCACTGTTTCCAGTTGTCCTTATTCTGAAGGACCACCGAAGCGGAGAAGATTCTCACCTCTTCATCAATCTTATCGAACAAAGACGGCCTCCACACCACCAGGATACCAACCGAAACTCCGACCGAATCGACTCCAGTCCACTCCTAGTTCTTTCCAGGTAGCACCGAGACAGCTTTGCCCCCATCACAAGAGCCCCATTTCGTCTCTTGGAGAGTAATAGCAGCCGGTTGGAGCGAAGCAATAATTCTCGACTCCGGCACGCTTAGATCCGTCATTAAAACCCCTCACATTCCATGAAAGCATCTTTATAAGAGAAACTACTAATCACCCACCCTAGAATCGTGATAGGGTTCAGTGACCCCCTATCCCCCTACCGTCATCCCCATTGCAATCGCGTGAGTTCCCGAGCACACCACCGTTCACTTCACATGGCGGAAGCGAAAGTACACTATTATCCGTTTCGGTGATCCTCCGAGGCGGGAAGGAGCGATATCGATCGATAGCTCGAAGCGTCAAATCGTCGGATTCGTGGTTGTGGAATTAAAATCCCAACGTCCCAAATTCTTCTCCTCTAAGGTCCATAACTCATAGTCCAGGTTCAGCACTCTCCATTTAATCCGGCCCGCTAATGTCGGGCCTACCCACAACCGAAACAAAGTAGGACCACACTCCTGACCCGAGTAAGTGAAGTTCAAATTTCCCCTGAAACAAAGCCTCAAAGAATTGTCATTCGTCATGTGGTCTCCCTTGACCGTACACCCGACACGTGTCAAGCACTGGATATGCTCAGCTCCCAGCCCGAAAGAAGACTCTAAATCTGCCGAGCACCTGATATTTAATTTGCTTTTGGTCGATTTCGTAGCCCGAGAAGGTTCTAGGTGTTGACGTGTCTCCATCCTGCCAGAGCTCGACCCACGAGGAAGTATACGTGTCGACCATCGAGCCATCCACGACTTTAAGGTGGAGTATCTAACCTTCCTTTTATGTAGGTACACTTTGAACCCTCTAAAGTTTCCTCTGGGTATTTCCTTAGAAGGCAAGTTCACTGCCTCCATCTCCATGGGATCCCATGTATCGCCCCTGTCGGTGTACTCTATCGACTGCGCCGACTGCAGCTGTACCATCTCCCGAGAATGTTGTCGCATGTTGTCGATAGGGTGGTACGGATAGCTTCCAACCATTGGATCACATAATAGCGTTGGATCCGCCGGGACCGGAAAAAAGCTACTCATGTTATCTTCTTCGACCGAAATCTGACCATCAACAAGAACCCTCTCCTCGAACTCTCCCTCCTCAGCTCCGGTGTCGATAGGTCTTCAAACCCCTGTTGAGCCCTCAACTGCTCCCGGCATCAGATCATGAGCCATCCCATGCGTTCGAGAGGAAGCAATGTCCCACCCCGGCGCGGCCGGCCAAGTATGTGGTCCCAGACGGAACGACGAGTTCGAGGCCTAGCACCTCTCCGAGCCTCTCACTGGCATCCGACCGGTCCAAACCACTCCCCCTTTCGATTGGATTGGAGAGCAACTGAACTATTTCTGTGGAAGTACCAAAAGTGTCAACGTGGGTGACCCGGGATCCCTCGGCTTCTTCACCCGCTTGATGCGAGAGGAGCACCCGCTCCAACCACGCCACTTCTATGAAGAGCTGACAAATCTGGCCGCCGATCAAAATATTGCAGGTTCTGGGGATGCAGTCCAATGACTCAACACCGACGAAAATTCTGGCATGGTTCGTGTCCTAGAGATCAGCGGTGCGTCTGTCAACCAGAATGAAACGCCCGCACCGGTCACCGATCCCTTTGAACACCTCCGGGGACCATGCGTGTATCGGTAGACCGAGGATGCGGATCCAGACCCCTTCCCTCTCATGGTGGGAGTTAACATCGGGAATGATTTGATTGCCCACTTAACCGGTAGGTTTGGATGTCGTCAGGAAACTTTACCTTTCTTGTAGTTGGGGTTGCCTATTGGGGTGAGAAAATTAAAGTCCTCTGATTGGGAAGCTGTTACGTCTTGCTTCAAAAAAAAGACTTCTGGCGTGGAAAGACAAACTTTTAAGCTCCGGAGGTAGACTGACGCTCATTAAATCCAATCTTGCTTCGCTGCCGGTCTTTTATATGTCTATTAATGCGGCGCCGATTATTCGTAATTTCCTTTGGGTGGAAGACCATGTTGGGAGTAAACTTCACCTCATTAACTGGGAGACTTGTTGCCTGCCCATTTCTAAAGGTGGACTTGGAATCCCGAATATAGGGGCTATCAACAAGGCGTTACTTGGGAAATGGTTATGGAAAATTGGATGCCCTACGGAAAGGGAGAAATTATGGTGGCAGGTTGTAACGACCAAGTACAAGCTTAACTTGAATGGGTGGGCCCTCGAAAACTTTAATTCAAATGTCTCTGCATGGTGGAAAGAAGAGGTACACAGACATCATGGAGCATAGCTACTAGGAGGGCTCTCAAGAATTGAGGAAATTGATGATTACATTCGCTTGTCTAGATTGCTAGGGTCACAGGCCCCTAATGCGGCATGCAGAGATAGCAGAATATGGACAACCAATGCTAAAGGGGTGTTCTTGGTTAGCTCTTTCTACCATCAGCTTGTGGCCGGTATGGAAGCTCCAAGTCGTCGACCGCTTTGGCTCCATTTTTGGAAGTTCAAATTCCATCCAAAATCCGTTTCTTTAATTGGTCCGTCGTTTGGGGTAGGATCCTATCTAGAGATCAACTGATTTGAAGGGGTATTATGGTCGGGAACAAATGTTTGCTGTGTATGGGTCTGGTAGAGAGTCGGTAGGTCACATCTTGCTACATTGTTCCTTCTCTTTCAATGTTTTGTGTGTGTGCGTGTGTGTGTGTGTGTGGGGGGGGGAGGGGGGAGGGAGGGAAGTCCTCTCTCAGTTTGCTCAGTTTGGTACGCATTGGGTGTTCCCAGAGAACGTGGTTGACTTGTTGGAGTAGTGGGATGAGGTCACATTTTCGGATTTTAGGGGTGACCTGTGGCAGATAGTGGGGTAGGGTATTTTGTGGGCTCTGTGGCTAGAAAGGAACAACAGGGTGTTTAGCCTTGCCAATTGGTGGTTACTATGGTTAAGGATTTGGTGCTGCAATGGTTGCTTGCCCGCGGAAGTAGTGATGGGGAGGACTTGGATGAGCTGTATCAACAGTGGGATAACTTACTGCAACCTTAAAGAGATCTCTTTCCTCTGGTCTGGGTGTTTCGGTGATTACCTCTTTCTGGTTGCTTGCATCTCCGAGGTAGCTGGGTGAGGTATCTCTGATCTTGCTTTTTTGGTTTTTGGGTAGTTGCTTACTACTTGTCTTTCGTCTTGTATTGGTTCTTGTTTTTTAAAATAGTTTCTGATTCGTTACCGATAAAAAAAAAAGTAGTCAACGTTGTTTTTTAACACATGCATGTTTTCTCATTCCAGATTGAATTGGTATAAGGTACCCAATCCGAGTGCCAGAAGCAGTGCTCAGGTCACTTTCAAACCACCAAACATTGGAAAATATACTGATATTTTAGCAACAAATTAGTATAGTTAGAATTGAACTTCCATTGGTTTGTATGATCATAAAATAGTTGTACGGCTCTCTAGCTTGACCATTTGGACAAAAGGAGATTGACCGGACTGCCATTGCTGGCATTCAGATCAGGTACCTAATACAAACCCTTTGCAGATTTGAAGTCTTTGTTGCTTAAAATATTTCGGACTCCAGGAAATTTATTTATTGTGAGACATTTCTATATTAGATAAAGTGAATGAATGCCCTTTCCAAAAGTTCATGAGAGAAGGAAATAATTTGGAGTAATAATTAAAGACAATTTGGGGCAGCTAGATATCCAACCCATACCAGAACACAAACTTAGGAGCGTGTCTGTATATGCTGACCCCAAATAGATGGGATCAGACTACAATGGTGATGATGATGTCTCTGTGCCCATAGAACAACCTGCTAAATTGCAAAGGGAAACGATTTGGGCAAAAGAAAAATCCAAATTTTGTTTACTCCTTTGTTCCACGTAAAACACAAGGACCAAGGATCTTTCTTGAGATCTAACAAGATAATATTTGTGAAAGGCAAGAATGTGATGACTGATAAGTTTGTACTTATAGCACCAAGGTTTTAGGAATTGGTCATTGGGTAAGGTGGAAGGTTGCTTGAAGGTTTTTTTGAGGTTCTATATGTGAGCTATAGAATTACTATTGTAAATCGAGTTGAAGAGTTTCTGAACAAATGACAAGAGGGAACATGCATGGTTTAAAACAGTGGGAAATAATTTTCGATAATCAACTCAAGAGCAAAATGAAGAAAGGGTATTAACCCTTATCTTTCTTTTGTGCGCCAAAAACACCCCTTCAATTGAGGAATGGGAATTAGTAATAACATTATAATTGGCTAAAGGCCATTCTCTATGATGAACTCACAACCAAAGAGTAATTGCATCTCAAACATGAAGAAAGAAATACTATAGTAAGCTGAGAAATAAATTTTTGACAAAAAATTCCCCCATGAATAACCATGAGGGGAATGTTACTTTAATCATTTAATTCTTCAGTTGAGCAAAAAAGTGTAAAAGCCCATTGCTAAAATTCAGTGCTATATCAGACAACTGAATGTCTAGAATAGCCTTGATAACATCTAGAAAAGACTAAGTTTAGAAAAACTCACTGAATATTTGCAAGCCCGGCATAAGGCTTCCATTGTTCGCATGTCCCAAGCACGACTACAGAATAACAAACAAATTCAAGCGCGAAGTAGATAATGAAAACAACTCTCTTAATCAGCAATAGACATAAGAGATTAAAAATTATCCTTGATAATTATCCAACAAGAACAATGCTATGAAGGGGTTAGTAATCCTTACTGTTCAAATATAACTTTAAAGATTGGCCATAGCCTTTGAATGGCATCTGCCACAGCTTCAGGGTGATTTACATGCCTAAAAAAATGCTTCCCATCACATAATTGAGAACCAATTTGCACTAAAACAATAAAACTATATTACAATAAGCTGGATGATATCTCTACCTAAAAATAATTGCAAGTCGGTCAATATGAATAGTAAGCTGACGTGCAGTTATATGTTGCAATGGTCCTGCACCTTGATTGATGATATCCTGATTGTGCAGATAAATGGATTAGTATCATCATTGACAAATGTTAATAGAGATTAGATCTTCTATAAATCATACTAACCTGTAAAGGGGTTACTGCTGGCAGGCATAATACCTCCAGGGCTTTCTTAGCATTTTCTGGAGAAAGCTCTGTGATAACCATACTGTAGCAGAATTTTTTTAACATCAAATCTTAGTAAAAATTTCTTTATAGCATAAGAATGAAGTTTACATTATTTGCACATGCATCTGTTACATTGTAATTAGATTCTCAAGCACCATAGAGAAACATGAATGCTAAAGTTCTAAACGAGTAGATGTACCTCAAAGATTCAACCAAATGCAAGGCATCCTCTGCAGCAAGTTTATAACCCCCTTCCCCTTTGATCGCCATGTGGTAAATGTGGAAGAGACCGTCTACTGATCCACATAGCTTTTTCCGGCAATCTAATCATTAAAAAAATTTAATACCACAGCTTGAATATTGATACTCATAACAAAACAATGCCCGACAGTTATCAAGTGAATGTAAGCATAAAAAGATGAATGGACAAAGGACCACTACAGAAACTCCAGAAAGGCTCATCACAAGTTCCAATCTGATGGAGGAATGAAATCAGCTATAGCTCAAAGGTTGATCACAAGCACTTGCAATCGTGAAAAGATCAATTCAACCACATCATAGACAATCAAATATTTTGATAGTTCACAAATGTAACAGCAAAGATTTGTGCACGTGCAGAGAACTATATGTTGGCATATTACTTGCTTGTAGTAGGGAGTTACAATATAATATTTTGTATATATGCAGTGTCATTGAGTGTGAGAGTATGTAATTCTTTATCTTAATATAAAAACTCTCTCTCTCTCTCTCTCTCTCTCTCTCTCTCTCTCTCTCTCTCTCTCTCTCTCTCTCCCACTAAACCCTAAACCTAAATACCACCGTACAAACCATAATACCACTAGTAGCTACAACAACCTCAAACCCTAAAGTATCTTCTTGATATCAGAGCCAAGTTGAAGGAGTGCCACATCATCAAATCAGGTGATGTCAGCAGGTCAGACATGTGGACCTCATCTCATCTCAGAAAGATTTTTCGATCGGAATTCCTTCCTGGTCATCTTCTCTCTTGGAGCAACTTCAGCAGAGGCCTCTAAACCCTTACTTTCGAAATGATATTTGGTAACACCTTTTCTCGGCTTCTTCCTCAGATCTGTGATTCTGAATGAGGTCTTTCAAGGCCTGTAGATCCACTAATATGTTCCAGTTTTAGGCCTTTAATCTATTGACAGTGGTATTGTGAAGATCCGATGTAATTCGAGTAAGATTGGATGATTTGTGTGGCTGTTTTTCACCCTTTTTTGGCTTATTTCGGTTTTGATTTGCTCTGCATCTCCCCTACTGCCATCTGAGGGTTGATTCTCTGGTTTGCTGCAATAGTAAATGTGCCAATTGACCTCCCTACAAGGTTTAGCAGTGCCGACGGGTTTCTCTAGTGTTTTTTAATGATTTTTTTAGGGTTGAATGCTGAATCTTTTTTGCTGCTGCTGGGAACCTTTTTAGCTGTTGCTGCTGATTTATTGTTTTTCATTAGTTGCTGCTGAGAATTTTTTGTTGCTGCTGAATCTGCGAAGTAAATGCTTAGCTCCTATATATAAGTTCCGTTGCGGCTGTGATTGGTGAGTTTAATCTACATGTATCTGTGGCTGGTTCGTTGATGAATCCTACGAAAGTTTTGAATTGAGCAGAGTTCAATCACTGTCTGGCATCATCTGTGACTGCCGAATATGCTTTTCTTGGTGCTGCCTTGGCTCCGTGACTAGGGATGATCAACTTAGAACTAGTGAAAATGAGTGTGATTCCTATCATCGTCAGAATAGGGATGCAAAGGATTGTTAGAGTGGTTCTTTCACTGGTATTGCTACTGTGTAGTTCTTCCAGAACTTCTGCATGTGCTACCACTATCTCACCCACTTCTAGTTGGGTCATTGACTCTGGAGCAACTGATCATATGATTTGGAACTCTCGAGGTTTTTCCTCATACTCTCCTCCATAATCATCTGCACAGGTTCGGTTGGTGGATGACTCCTCTCCCCGGTTACCAGTGTTGGCACTACCCGTATCACCTTCTCTTTTGTTGTCTCATGTACTTCATGTTCCTCACCTTGCTACAAATTTACTTTCTGTTGGTAGCATTATCAAACATTTAAATTGCTTTATTAGTTTTTTCTCCTCTCATTGCATTGTTCAGGATCTTAGCACTAAGCAGGTTGTTGGTAAAGGCATTGAAAAATGAGGTTTCTACTATCTGGATGTTGACCATAAAGTGTCCTACTGCTGCTAGTAGTTCCTCACCTGAACTTTCCACTCACTGCTCCATTAATGCTAACCATGATACCCTTTCTCTTTGGCATGCATTCAAGTATTTGTATGTCTTTTGAAAGTCCCTACTCGCATGCACAATTGCAGTGCTCCTTTTGAGTTGATTCATTCGTATGTCTAAAGTCCTTCATTCGGATGACCCAAACACTTGAGGTTCAATAGAGAACATAGACTGAGAAGGGCGAGGAGCTAGAAAGGAGGTTTGACCATCAAGACTCTGGAGGGAGTACGATTATTTAACAAACATGTTGTAAGTAAGGTCATTGACCAATAGGTCTTCGGCACTGACATACCCATTGGTAAAGAACGGGTAACCCCAATAAGATGCCTATGTTTGCATTCAGTCACCCCATTTTGTTGAGGAGTATAGGGACAAAAACTAATGAATGATACCATGCTCCCAAATATATTGAGCAAACAAATAAAGGGGTTTCGCTACTATGTTGTTTTTATTGATGACTACACCAGTGCCACTTGCGTCTACCTCATAAAATCAAAAGATGAAATGTGCTAAATTTTAGTAGTTTCTTTCTATGATTAAGACCCAACATGGTTCATCTATCAAAACATTTCAATCCGACAATGGTGGAGAGTATACCTCCTATTTGTTTGCTCAATATATTTGGAAGTATGGCATCATTCATTAGTTTTTGTCCCAATACTCCTCAACAAAATGGGGAGTGACTGAATGCAAACAGAGGCATCTTGTTGGGGTTACATGTTCTTTACCGAGGAGTAGGTATGTGCCTAAGACCTATTGGTCAATGACCCCACTTACAACATGTTTCCTAAATAATCGTACTCCCTACAGAGTTTTTGGTGGTCAAACTTCCTTTCTAGCTCTTCGCCCTTCTGAGTCTATGTTCTCTATTGAATCTCAAGTGTTTGGGTCATCGTAATAGGCAAAACTTGGTTGATAAATCTATCAAGTGTATCTTCATTGGTTACTCCAGAGTGTCTAAAGGATATAGGTGTTATGACACCAAATCTCGCAATGTTTTATTGGAGCCTTTTTTTAGTATGTTCCCTATTTTTCTCCTTATCAGTCTGAGTCTTCTCATCTCCTTGCCACCTATTGCTGATTTGGTTCCTATATCTCGGCTTATTGGCTCTTTGCCCTCAGTACCTCCTTCCACTACCCCTACACAGCATCCTCTTGGTTCTCCTACCTCAACTCCAGTAGAACTGCCCATTGACACTCCACTTCCCACTCAATCGATGAAGCATGGTTGGAGGAGAAGAGATAAATTGAAAATTCAGAATTTAATATTATAATACTCACCTTTCAACAAATTATGGAACAAGAAGAGAGAAGAAACCCAACTTGGGGTTCTCGGCTAACAAAAATATTCACACAGATTTTTCATGCAGAAAAAAAAATTTTAATTTCATTCACTAAAGAACTTTCAGTTTACAGCCACATATCTTATAAAGAAAAGACTCCTAATACTAAGACACCTTAACTATTGTGCCACTAAAAGACTCTTACTTAATAGGTACTTAAAAAGGAAATTAAAAGGAAGGTATTTCATTCTCTCGGTTATTTTTTATTCTCAATTTTCATTTTGTAGAGAAGGAATCGCGAGACTTCAAAACAAAAAAGGAAAACCCTTATTTAATATATCTATCCTAGACAAAATATGAAACTACTAATCCTAGCTTTATTTTCAGAGTCCTACACTACACAGGAATCTAAATAAGGAAACTAAAGACTAAAATGAACCATTGTTGGAAATATTTTTTTAGTGCAATTAATTCTTCATGAGACCCTTGATATATGTGCCAACTAAAATCACATGTGGCCTCATTAAACTCACTTGTAAAACCCAATTTCTTCCATATTAAAATATCCAGTTTAACCTTTTTTCTGGCCCCCCTAAAATCTGGCCCTAATTTGGGCCCCATATTCATGCAAATTCTGCCCTTCAAACTCTATGAACCTGACCCTGTTTCTGCCCTCAAATTTCATGAAACCTGTCCCCTTTGCTGTCCAATAATGGCACTCATTCCTGCACTTCTCAACCTTTTTCAGGCTCCGCAACCAACCCCTAACTGTAACCCTTAAATCCCTCTTAAAATTCCCATATAACTTCTTCAAAGTTGGCATTAATCCCCTCCTATCGCAATTCTCTAACACCGCCTTCTTCTTAACTTTTCAATCGCATTAACCTCCGTCATAGCAACAAAGATAGCTTCTCACATATGTTCGCAAACAAAGACATGGAACCTCTTCTACCAGGCCTTCACCTCAACCTTCTATGCAGGTAGATCATCTCGAGAATTCTACCCCTGGTCCAGCTCCCTCTTCCTCTACCTCATTTGATATGGATTTATCCATTGCTCTTCGCAAGGGGGTTAGCTTGTGTACTACCCCTTATCCTATTGCCCATTATGTTTATTATCATGTTGTTTCCTCCTCTTACAATGCCTTTCTCTATGCTATTGATTCTGTTACTATACCTCGCACTATGCATGTTTCCCTCTCTTATCCCTCATGGAAAGCAGCTATGATCGAGGAGATGAACGCCCTTGAGGATAATCATACTTGGGACATGGCTCCCCTACCCCCTGGGAAGAAAATTGTAGGTGGTAAGTGGGAGTTTGGACTTTGGAGTGAACCATAATCAGGATGGCAGTGTCGGTGCCTCACATAATAGACCTATCTTGTTGCTTGTGGATTCATGTCGATGTATGGTATGATGCCACCTGCGCTCCAGTGGCAACAAATCAAAATTGACTTCTGTCCGGATTCTTATCTTTATTGCAACAAATCAAAATTGGCCACTTCACCAGTTAGACATGAGGAATGTGTTTCTACATGGGTACGTGATAGGGGAGATTTATATGGACCCTCCTCCTGGCTTCCTGCTTCAGGGGGAGACCGGGAAAGCTTATAAACTTTCGACAGTTTATTTATGGAATGAAGCAATTGCCTAAAGCATGGTTTCATCGCTTCAACATCGTCGTTATTGATTTAGGATTTCATAGATGTCACTCTGATCACACTTTGTTCATTCACTCGGGTCTTGTTGGTCGTACGATTCTTCTTGTCTATGTGGATAATATCACTCTCACCGGAGATGATTCTTTGTTTATCTCCCATGTAAAAAGGAGCTTCGTCGTATCTTTGAAGCGAAAGATTTGGGCAGTTTGAAGTATTTTTTGGGACTTGAAGTGGTTTGCTCTAAAAAGGGAATCTTTCTCACAAAGAAAATACACTATTGATCTCTTTAGTGATACATAAACGCTTGATTGTAAGCCAGCTACATCTTCGATGGACCAGAAGCTATTTCTACATAGGAATGAAGATGATCTTCTTCCTGGTCCCTATGAGTATAGAGTTTAGTGGATCGCTTGATTTATCTCACCTCATCAGATCATACAATAGTTTTGTCATTAGCTTAGTCAGCCGATTTATGCATGCACCTCGCTCTCCTCATCTCGCGGCGGTCCATCGCATCCTTCGGTATCTTAAGGCCAGTCCAAGTTGCGGATTGTTATATGATCACCTGAGTATTTCTGGATACAATGATGCCGACTGGGTGCTTCTGTCACGTATGGCCGATCTACTTCAAGATATTGTGTTTTTCTTGGACGTAATTTGGTTGCGTGAAAAAGTAAAAAACAGACAGTGGTCTCATCGTCTAGCGTTGAAGCTGAGTATCGTGCTATTGCACATGGAACTTGAGAGATTTTAACATCTCTTCTTTCAAAGTTAGATTTACCCATTTTCTGTCTTATACCGCTTCATTAAAATACTGAAGACGCTGAGAAGATTGCTTCAGTTTCCGTAGTTCACGAACCGACAAAGCATATTGAATTCAACAATTATTTTGCTAGGGAAAAGGTTTAGGATAAGTCTCTTAAGCTTATTGATGTTACGTCCTCACAGCAGCTGGTGGATATATTGACTAAGGTTGTTGGGCTTAGTACCCTTCGCGATGTGGTTGTCAAGCTGGGCATGTTAGATATTCATGCTCTAGCTTCAAGGCGAGAATTAGTATATTAGTTGCTTGTAATACGGATTATAATATAATTTGTGTGTATCTAGTATCATTGGGTGTGTGTGTAATTCTTTATCTTAATATAGAAGATAGCGAGGATCCCTCAACTCACTAAGCTTTCTCATTATCTCTCTTTCTCTCTCTCTTCTTCTCTAAATGCTGAACCTAAAACCACCTACAAACCGTAATACTACCATACAAACCCTTATACCAGTAGTAGCTACCATCAACCTCAAACCCTAAAGCCTCTTCTCTGTAGAAGGTTAGGCAAAAAAATTTGCAGGCAGAATGAGTGCATCAACGCCATGAGAAGCCAAATTATCTGTCGCTTTGTACCTCTCTAACAACACTGAACCTTCAAGAGTGGTTTGAATAGCTAAACTGTGTTTACAAACTTTGTACATTATGGATCCGAATTCCTATTATTGTGCAATGAACCAGCCCTCTAGATAATGTAAATATTGGCAAGATATAGAGGATATAAGGGGAATTCACGACAATATGTGAAAATGGGGGATAGTGGGGCAATTTCTGAGATCCGGTCCAGTGTTTGAAATTTAAGTGTGATTAAAAGGACAAAACGCTCCATTTAAATAGTACCTAATCAAATGAAATAAAATCATAGTGCAAACTTGAGGCCATGGGCTAAGCTTACCCACCCAACAATAGAAAAAATAATAATATTTCAAAAATAACTTAGAACCTAGTGTCTGACAATATGCTGTAGAAAAAAGGTACAGTGCAGATGTTATGAGCAGTATCAATGGACTACTTAGTTTAATCATCTTGTCCGAATAATTCGATAGATACTTCCATGATTACGCACTCATGTTCCAAGACACAATATCATACACTCCTTCCAATCATTAAAAATAAAATAAGAAGAATACAAATTAGATATTTTTCGGAAAAGAATGTACCATCACAAACATTCCTAAATGCGAGAGCTGCAGCGGCTGCAGATTCTTCAGATACGCTCATGCTTCTTGTAAGAACCTCAATGACTGACGGCAGCAGCGAAAGTTCAGTTGGTGCAGTATCAAGCCATTTTGAATATGCTCCAGTTGTTAAACAAGCTGAGAACAGTCCCAGAAACATGAAGAGATAAGCTTATTATACATACAATTTTATTTTATTTTAAAATTTATTATCAGTAAGTTATACATTAAAAAATGCTATTCCAAAACACTGAAAAAAATCCTTGCAGTCACCCACCCCCACCCCCCGATCGATCAGTGAAGGTGCAATTTCATTACATGGGTGAAGCCAAGCAATGTGCTTAGCTGACGTAGCAGATAAATCCCAACAGAAACAGCCCTATATGATAAACGGGCAAAGAACAAAATGCTGTGCAGTCACCTAAAAACATGCATTATGACTTGTTATTCCAAAACTCACCTGTCTGAAGCAGTTGAGGTTGATGAGGAAGTTTCGGAAGCAATGTCATTACCTGCACAAATATACATACCAGACAAAGAAGTATATTGTCAGACATTTCTGAACAAGGACAACTCCAAAATAGCAGTCACAACACAGCCATCATTAAATGAAACCCTTACTCTGTAGGATCTACATGTGTCAGGCAAACCCATGAATATACTATGCAAAATCAATATAGACAAATGTATCAATGCCAAACCAGGACATGTCAAAATAAATAAATAAATCATCAGGGCCTGAACTGCAGACATGTTCACACAATCATGATACTATGATAGTGATGAAGGATACAAAAGTACATAATATTGTTTCTTTAAAGCATACACATGTCTGACATGCAGTTTTCCAAAAGATGTACCTTACATATGCAAGCAATCAAAAGAATTAAGCATAATTACTATATATTCAATAAATTTCAGTATTAAACTCTCAAAGGTAAGTCATCACTGGTCTAGAATACTGTCATAAGCATACTACTTTTTTAAAGGTTACTGGATGAGCATAGCCGACCTCATATATATAGGATAAGGCAATGTCGACGATGATGACTGAGCAGAGCATGCTCAAGCCCAAGAACCATCGACAGTGCGTTGGACTGTCAATATTTTACACTTACACATGATCATAGATTCAACATTCTGAACCATCCATTTGAAGGTCATCATGCAGACGGGACAGCTCAAATAATGCACCAAAGTGAGGATTAGGTCAATGCACTTTTTCACATTTAATGCACAGTTACTAAATGCAAATACACTTTTCACCGTCTACATGCAGCCTCAATTGAATGGTCCGGTTACTCCAATCGACAAGATCTTTTGTACTGTCTCATTCATAAGATGATCTGCCACAAGGATGGTTTGGATCCATGGCCCAATGTACCATATATGCAGCACAGATGGCAAGAGCACCATTGATGGTGTTTGGATAGGACAAATGCAAAATGGGATGAGATTTACAGGTGCCACAATTTAATGCAAAATTGAATGAGATTTACAGTTTTCACAATTTAAGACTAACATGAACAACTTGCCTGACGAGTAGCACTCGCTCACCCACATGCCTACCTGTGCATGCATGTCAAGCAGCACGCACACACACACACACACACACAGAGACAATAGTAGTGTTGCACGGACACAGATGCTGGAGTCAAATTGTGATGGCATCAGAGAGAGTCAGTGAATGAAAAAAGTTCAGACGATGGGACCAGTCCATAGAGAATAGAATTAGATTTAAAAAACAACAAAATTTAGGAAACTATAATAAGGGAGGGAAAAGTAAGATACTTTATTGATAATCTCAAAGATGTTTAACCATACCATCTCATTAAAAACTGTGGTTGATGTTAATAGAAGAATGTCGTGATCGAACCATAAGAGTTATGCTAGTAGTATACGAAAGGACATCGTTGGAGTAGAATTGTACCAGAAACCAATTAACAAAAGGAGGATTCTAAAATAGTATTGCTCTTACCTGGGGCATCACTTCAGTTTCACTGACTGAAATATGATTTGCAATAGCCCGTATACAATATAGAGCGGCTTCTGCAGGGCGCCATTCGCAACTTTCATCATTTCTGCAGTTTCCTACTGCCTGCAATTTGCAGATGTAAGAAGATGCTTGAAGCATGGAAAAAAATTACCAAAAACGAATACTTCCGATCATGCATCAATTTTCTATCTCACAGTAAAAATAAATATAAATAAATAAATAAATTATTTCAAGATCATAGTCTGAATAGTTGAGTTGTAACTTCAATTCTGAAAATTCATTACCATAAGAACAAGAAATCCCTCCCTTCATTGCGGAATTATTTACTTCCTTGAACACTGGTGTGTACATCATAAGGACCGTAGTTTGAAAACGAGAAAACTCAACTTGACTCGAAAGTAAGCTAACTCGAAAACTCGGATAAACTTGACTCGCTCCGACTTGGCAATTTATTAAATATTTCTAAAAAATATATATTCTATAAAAATAATAAACATTATTTTACAAGGAAAAAGATGGAAAGATATATTAGTAAAATGGGTAGTTTAATACTTTCCTATAAAAAAATAGGCTTTACAAACCTTATCCTGCGGAAATATTTATGTAAGGGTAGTTTATGAACCCTGATTGCATCATCCTAGCGAACTCATGAACCGACTCGGACTCAACTCGAAATCCAAGCGAATCGAGTAACACAACCAAGTTACCTCGTTGACTCGCCGAGTATTAAAACTCTGAAAATGACAGTGATAGAATACCAAAGCTGATATATAGCATCGCTAGAAATTCCCAATTTTGTCACTTCATGAAAAGCAAAGCCGAAAACACGTGCTTGAACAACATAGGACATAGGGATAGGTTTCACAACCATTAAAGTATATAGCAGAATCCTTTAGAAGACACAGAATGGAATTTTCACACCATGAGAAATAAATATCTCACCTGTAAAAGCTTCATGAAGAGAATCTTCAGCGTCACTTCACCTCCTAAAACGGATGCTGCATCCGTTAAAACATCCCCAACAGCTAGAATATGAAGATTCCATTAGTATTAAATGACAGGTGTTGTTCACACAATTAAAGTATAAATATGGAAAGTTAATGGCCTTTATTTCCAAAAAAGTTATCAATAACTGCAGCATACAAAATGACGAAATAGAAAATAAATATACATTTAGATGGGTTAAAATCAAAGAACAATGCACAAACCATTAAGACAACACTGATATTCAAAAATTGGAAGGTTGACAATATTGCAACCTCAAGGTCAATGGTTCAACAGAGCTTACCCCATCGGAACACTAATTAACTAGGTAAGCATTTTCCTGAAAAAATTCAAAATTTCAAGCAACCAAATGATAAATGAATCCTGCCAATGTTTCCCAAATTACTAAACTGCCCCTTAATCTCCTTCATATGCACTGGCATTCACTGAAAAACAAACAAATGAATGAACCAAACGTCCTTCACACATTTCTTGGTTACTTGCCTATGGTCAAATAAAAAAGAAATTTGTTAAAGCCACAGCCAACCATATGCTGCCATTTTACACGACATTTAGTGCATGCTTGAAACAAATTACTCCAAGAACTGCTTCTCCACCAATTGTTGCAAATCAGATTGAAATAATGCAATAAACATTTTATACTTACACATAAAATTCAAAAACTGACAGTCATATATATAGACCTAAGTCTGATCTTCATCGACAAAGACGAAAATTAAATCAAGATAACAATCAAACAAAAGTCAACACAGCAGCTATAGACTATATATGGAAGTTCACCCTAATAGTTTTTCTTTGCCTTCGAACTAACCTAATAGGATGAAAAATAAATCTACTATCAGCTAAACATAATTGAAGCACATATAAAAGCAACTCTACACCGGATTCCAATATAATAATTAATTTCAAGCCAAACCAAGCCAAGATAAAAGGCACCAACTATTCATCTCTCCCCAGTACGCTTCTATAGATTGTACACTATTGCATATGTTGGTAATAACTCAATTCTGAGCAAAAAAATGTGCTCATAAGGATTATTTCTCTAATTTGATATAAATTATAATTGAGATCCTGAATGACAACAATCAGGCCACAGAACTTCATCATGAATTGCCTAATCCCTTTTTCTACTGCTTTCTGACTTTTTTTGCAATTGTTCTTGGTCAACAAGATCAATCTATGTAAACAACTTTTAATTTGCATCAAAAGAAATTTTTTATAATACGCAATTAGTCTTCTCAGCATAAAATTGGGATATTTCCTGCAATCCTGGGCTTATTTATCACATAAATTTGGAAATATAGAAATAATAACTGAGACTTTCATCTACTTTGTACTTTCCTAAATTAAAAAATAATAACAGTAACTTTTGTTTTAGTCACTTAAGTAATAATGAGAGAACAGTGGCACCTTTACCATCAGTTGACCATCTTGGTTTCTGACATATGAACTATAAGTAAATTGATGAAAAAAGATTTCAACCATGAAACCAGCAATCATTACCATATCTGGTCTGCTTAAATTCCTTGGCATCCTCTTTTGAAAAGTCCTCATAATCTTGTGGATATTGAACTCGATAACTAACCTGTTCAGGAAAATCTTCAATCAAAGAAGCCATAGATTATTTTGAAAATAAAATACAAGCAATTCAGAGATGATATCCAGTAGCATTGTCTGTGATAGATTCCTCAAAAAGCATCTGTAAACAAATTAAGGGGGAACTGAACGGCAGTGTATAGTATTACAAATCTGGGCACGTTCTAATTTCCAAGGCAGAAAAGGCAGAAGGCTCACCAATGAAACAAGTATTTCAAATGGAGAACGAAAAATGTGTAGCCTTCTTCTTCTCTCTGTTTCAGCTGATGCTTCAAATCCATATGACTCCCTGTTAGATTAGAACTCTACAATCATAATCCATTTAGAGTTATCATCCAATTCGACCATTGATGCAAAAAAATTCACCTTCCAGTCAAGTTAACCTGAAGGTTGTGCCAGAAGTTAAATGTCATTGAAGCAATGTCATACTCTGGGTGTGAAGCAACTTCAAGCAATGCTTGTACTATTAGCATTGATTCATCAGAACCTGAAAAACAATATTATTGATGTTAGTAATTTTACAATGGTATTTGGGTGTGTATGTAGTAGGATAATGGTGCGTAGTTAGTATCATGGCCAAAAGATTCTCGGATGATACCAGTACGTATCGTTCAATACATACCGGTATCGTCTGATACATGCCAGTATTGGAACCCTCCAGTATGACACATTGAATGTATTATACGATACATACCAATGTGTCAATGAATGTATTGTACGATACATACCAATGTATTGTCCGAAACCGATACATATTGGACAATACATATCGGTTTTCAAGCTGGACAATATGTACTGTAAAACCAGGATTTTGACCCATGGTTAGTATGGGATATACTTGTAATTTTTATATGTCCCCTTTAATATAATGGCAAGTGGGATTCTCTACCCATCCACACCATTCACTTTAAACTATCTTTTTCTCTCTTATATGCCTCTTCAACTGACCCCTAATACCATGTTCCCAAACCTTAATCCACCTAACAGCACCTAATCTCCATCCAATCTACAGCACTCTAGTTGGTATCAGAGCCTTCGAATCCAACTTGACTTGTGCCTGCAACATTTTAATGCTGAACAGCATGTAGCTGCTGATGTCTGGCCTAGGACTGTTGGTTGACATTTTTATTCCAGATGAACACCACTTCAGAATTATTTGTATGCTCATATTTCTGTTCTTCTCTTTTCGTTACGAAGGTGGTGTTTCACATTTTTCTGGGCCCCAGGCCAATTGGGCTGTCAGATCACCAAACCATTCAAAAGAGTTGGTCATTTTTTATGTCAATCCAATCTGTTGTTGACAGAGTATTTATCAGATTCTTATCGGGGCTAGTTTTGTGTGTAAACCGGTGCTATTTTCTTTGTTTTTTGCTCTTCTTTCGATTTTTTTTTGCTATAGCAGTGTCTGATGTGCACTGCAGTGTGTTGTGGTTTGTAGCGGCAATGTTTTATTGTTCTTGAAGACTGCTTCTTCTGAGATATGATATATATGGCTTGTTTTTTGAAGATATGGAGTGTTTTAAAACTGTTTTTGCTGAGATAATTTCTGTAATAGTTCATCTTTTATCACCGTTTGAATCCTAGACTGCTAGTATTCTGTATTACAGCATAGTGTTTATTACAGTGCAGACAACAGAGTTCTGCGCTGATGATTCACTTCAGAGTGCTGAATGGAAAGGATTGTGATTTTGTTTAATGGACTCTGTGACGGAACAGTTCCTCAAACCTTCACATGATATTTTTTGGGTGATTGAACTGTCGTTTGCTGTTTTTCTTTTTCTATCACCTCCATTGGTTGGATATGGATTCTAAAGACTTGCTTCAGTTAACCTCTCTGATCCCTTTCCAACTTCGATTATGAATCCTATGCTCTTTAAACTACTCTCAATGAATCCTATTCTCGTTGAGAATGATACCCGTATATACCAATTATGTTGTGAGATAGCCCTGGCCCAGCAGAGGGACAGGTATGTATCTGAGTTGTATGGCACTCTACAATATCAATGGAAGGAGTTGAGCTACTATGAATCTTTTCCGAGCTACACCCCAAGTCCGCCAAGATTGTCGCAAAACATATTGAGTGACATCAGAGTTATGATTTTTTGGGTGATCTTTGATCAGAGTATGATCAGCTTCACATTCAACTTCTTGCGACGATTCCTCTGATCATACTATGAACCTTTTCCTATGATTTTTTGGGTGGTCTTCGATCATGTATGCTACTGTCTTTGGTGAGGAGCATCATTGTGCTGACATGTCTTCCACCACTGCTTTGTCAGTGATACACCCTGAGTGCACCGCTTTCGCCATTGGTTTTCGTCCTCCTAAAGCTGGTTGAGGCCATGGAACTGATAGAGGTCAATGTAGTCGAGGAAGATCTATAGTTACTTGTTCTCACTGTCGGATAGGTGGACATGATCATGATCATTTTCACAAGCTGCATGGACATGATCATTGTTACTACGGACTCTCATTCAAATTGTACTTCTCTTTTTTATGGTGTGACTGAGATGGGGACATAGTTGCTCGTGGTGCAAGCACAAATGGCGGAGCTTTGTTCTCAGAACTTTTCTACTGCTTCATAAGGAGCTCCTTCCTCTGCAAAGCCTCCAGGTATCCTTGTTCCATTAGCCTTTGCTGCATCTGCCTCGTCTACCTCTCCTATGTGAGTTATTGACTCAGGAGAGTGAGTCTTCAGATTACTCCTTATACGCCCCCCCCCCCCCACCCCCCCCACCTTCTCTCTTTCAAATACCATCCAGCTTAGGTTCACTTAGCTGATGACTCTTCCACTCCAATCAATGGGGTGGGAACCATTCCAGCATCCTCATCTCTCTCCTTATCTCATGTCCCCCATTTATCCTATAACTTGCTTTCCTTAGTAGCCTTGTGAAGAAGCAAAATTGTTGTGTTAATTCTTATTCATCATTGCGTCTTTCAGGAGCTTACTACAAGGAGGATTGTTGGTAGAGTCGTGGATAGAGGAAGGCCGTAATTTTGGGATCGAGATATGAATTGCATGACTAATACTATTGTTGATGAAGTTCTTGTTGTTTGTACTTCTGTTTTTTTTTGGTACTTCTATTATTCATGATACATTAGTATTATAGCATGCCTTGTTGGGGCATGTTGGTTTTCAAACATTATATGCTATGATTTTGGTTTTAGAGATGTTTATAAAACAATTAACTTTCAATGTAACATATTCGGCATCTTTATCACTTATGTACGCAACGTTGTAGATCTATTATTGAGCTAGTTCATTCGGATGTCTGGGATCCTATCGTATCATCTTCTTGGTGTAACATGATCCCTGTTAAGGGGTATGCATGTGCCTAAGAATTATTGATCCACGGATTTGTTAACTGTATGCTTCCTTATTAATCGTACTACCTTGAGGATTCTAGGTGGTCACACTCCTTGTCGGACTCTGATACCTTCTGCTCCCATCTTTTAAGCTGAACCATACGTGCCACTTGTTTGCTCATGATCTTCGTCTAGGTCGGCGGAAGCTGGATGATAAGTTGAGCCACGGTGGCACAACTGTTCATCTCTACCGTAGCAGCGTCACCATCCACGCCAGTATCTCTAGTGAGTAATTCTCCTCCGCTAGGGAAGGAAACTGTAGGTTGACGATGGGTCTTTGCTGTGAAACATAATGTTGATGGCAGATTTCTTGCCCGTGATTTAACTCAGACCTAAACTCTCTAATATTCTTTTGTCAGTATGGGGAATACTTGTAATTATTAAGTTTACTATAAAGGCAAGTGGGGTTCTCTACCCATCATGTCATTCTCTAAACTCTCATCTTATTCTTGCTTATCTTGCTCTTCAACCGAATCCTAATACCTTGTTCCTAAACCCTAATCCACCTAACACCATCTAATCTCCATCCAATCTACAACACTCTAGTATTGATATCAAAATTGAACAACACATGCATCTTAGTTACTGGCGAAACTAAATAATCAAATTGGTAAACTTGAAAATGACTTAGGAGATTAAAAAAGTTAACAAGAACATGGCAATATGCTATAGGATAAAATTTAACAAGAACATTGCAATATGCTATATGATAATATACCAGTGGCAATCAACTCAACATATGAATCACCCATATCGGCAAATAAGCGAGCGATGGCCTTCACATCTTCCTCATCCTGACAGTAAAAGAAAATTCCTATTAAGCCATTGTATTCCCAAATAAAAAACTAAATGCAAAACGATTATGAAAAGTCCAAGCTCCTAGGAGCTCAAAAGCTAACATGAAAATAAAGTGGAATAAGAAAATTGGTGTACGACCAAATATGGATGGTGCACATATATAATCATGTCTTCGGTTCTCAAGCTTCATGCTTACTAAGCAAAGTGTTTTTGATCCATTGCGCTTCTGTGATTTATGGGAAGTTTGACACCACGAATTTCCTGATGGTGGAATGAAGAGTTGTTAAACAAAAAAGGCATGTGGTACAAGGATTATTGCCAACCCTTTAACATCAAGGGAATATGACTATATGAGAGACCTTCAGCTGTGAGGTAGCAGCACAATATTCGATCTCCATTGGCAAGGGATATGGGGAGGCAGTAGCAAATCTGATTCCTTGTAAAAGATAACTTGTAGGTGATTCTGATCTAAAAGGGGAAGATTTGTAAACACCTGAGTTTCATTTGTCAGGTTGTAACCAAGTTGGACTTTTCAAGTGTCCCAGTAGCTATCTATGAAATCCCAAATCAGAAAACAGAAAGAAATTCAAAATGAACTTAACTCCAAAATAACCCCATCAAAAGAAACCAGCGTCATTGGAGATTTACTAAAATTCCTTACCCAGTCGAAAATACATTAATGTTGAGAAGTTACAGAGACCCACTATTTTAGTATCATTTTCTTCTTTGTTCCTTCAAAGACTCAATGACCATGACAAATTGAATGCGTGCAACACAATCATCCAATTGATTCCCATTTTGCAACCAAAAGAAGATTGTATATCAAGCACTTCATCCTGTGGTAGACGACGACGAAGTTGTATGCTTGAAAATGTCGACAAAGTCTCTCCAAAAAAGCAAGTGTGAAAAACATGCAACAATTTGTATTAGATCAAAATTGATTTGCCATTGAAGTCAAACCAATACTTCCATGTTCCTAAATGGGCTTTTTTCACAGATCCATAGTTATTTATTTGATAAAATCTTAAGAGGTAACATCAAAAGCACTCACAGCTGACAAATTTCGGCAGTTGCAAACCTGGGATCTTTCAGTAATCACAAGTTCATTGAAAGATTCATTTAGGCTGGGTTCGTACAATCATCAAAGACCTAAACACTACACGGCAGTTCAGATGCGTATACCTCTCTAAATTTTCTCCGACAGAAACACAGGTATTCCAATCCCTTTATTTATCCCCGTCGTTATTTTGTATGACTGTCCTTTTATATAAAGATAGACCATACTGAAAGAATGTTTTATGATATTATTATCTTTTCCCTTACAGACAAATCAACACCAAACAGATATTTACCGACTTCGATAACCATTCATTGGCATAAAAAAAGTCCAACTAATCAATAAAACAAGTTTATTGAAATAGCTTTTCCTGTCTATAAAAAAGGGAGAAAAACAGCACAAAAACTCAGTTAGCTAACTGGTTCAGATGTTATCTTTCCAAACCAAAAGATTAGGGTACAATTCCTCTAGGAAGCAACTCTTGCAAAGAAGGCTTGCAGTGGAAATAAGGCCTGTAAAATGAAAGGCCTGAGATGGAGCAATAAAGCCCGCTGTGAAAAAATACAACCTTTTGATAAAAAGCCTCCTAGTGGTGAGCAAAATGTCCACCTTCCCTTGGTGAGAGTTATATGCCTACCCATTTCACTTAAAAGTATGTGTTAAAACCTAATAACAACCAAAAACCGCCCACACATGCTATTTACCCAATGTTAAGCAAATGGGGATTTGACACCTTATAGGTAGCACCCATATTTGCCCATAACGAACCCAAATGTCGGTAAAAAGGGTCTATAACAAGGGGATCACCTGAATTTTTCACCCATACTCCCCCTCAAGTTGGTACATAGATATCTATCATGCCCAACTTGGAGGAAATCTAATACAACTGTTTTCCCCCCACGGCTTTGGTAAGAATATCTGCCAGTTGGTCTTCTTATCTCACTTGAGGTATGCAAAACTCTTTTGATTCAACCTTTTCCCTTATAAAGTGGCAGTCTACTTCAATATGCTTTGTCCCTTTGTTGAAATACTGAATTTTCTGCAATGTGAATAGTTGTTTCATTGTCGTCATACAGATCGGGAGTTTTACATCAACTCCTAAATCTGCGAAAATGAACTGGAGCCACATACCATCTCGTGCTCCTTGTCGCACAGCACAATACTCGCCTTAAGAACTAAAGTTAAAGATAACTTGATGGTTCTTGCTCTTCTACGTGACAAAAGTTTCCACCTTGAAATGTGCAGTAACCTGAAGTGGACCTCCTCTCACTCAATGACCCAACCGGCCCAATCTACATCGGTAAAAACTTCAACATCAAGATGCTCATGGTTACTATAAAGCAAGCCCCTTCCGGGACGTCATTCCAAATACTTCAGGATCCTATATACAGAAAGTGAGCGGACCTGGGGAATGCATGTGTTGGCTGACCGCACCCACGACACATGTAATATCAGGATAAGTAATAGTCAGGTAAACAAGCTTTTCTACAAGTCATTGATATATTTGTGCGTCCTTAAGGAGTTCACCTTCTTCTCCATTACAACAATGATTTTGCTCCATAGGAGTAACCACAGGTCTACACCCCAACATCCCCGATTGTCTTAATATATCAAGGATATTTTTCCTTTGAGACAGACAATACCTTTGTTCGATCTAGCCACTTCAATTCCTAAAAAATATTTCAGTGGACCCAAGTCTTTTATGTCAAAGACTCGACTCTAATAGCATTTCAACTTTAGTATTTTCTCATTGTAATAACCCGCAACAATGATATCATCCACATATAAAAAAGGAGTTGTGATAAGAGTGCCTCTCTTCACAAACAGTCTGGGGTCATAGTGACTCTTTCTGTATCCAAGCCTCATAACAGCTTCACTGAATTTTTGTAACCAGGTTCTAGGGGACTGTTTTAGCCCATAAATAGCCTTCTTTAGTCTGCGGACTTTACCTTCCGCTAGGAATGTCATATATACTTCTTCCTTTAAACCACCATGAAGGAAGACATTCTCCACATCTAGCTGGTACACAGGCAAACCTCTGTATGTTGTAAGAGACAAGGGAACATGAATAGTATTCGAATTGGCTACTGGGGAAGAGGTTTTTTGGTGATCAATGCTCAGTTTTTTGTGTAAATCCTTTTCAAACCAACCTGACCTTGTATCTCTCTATTAAGCCATCCGGTATATACTTCACAGTGTAGACCCAGTTGCATCCAACTACAATTTTTTCAGCAGGGAGTTCTACCACAACCCATGTTTTGTATGTTTCAAAGCTTCCATCTTCTGTATCATGGCTTCTTTCCAGTGTGACTGGGATAGGGCATCAGATGCACATGTAGGAATGGAAACGAAATCTAAAGCACATACAAAGGCAACATGAGAAGCTGAAAGATTTTGGAATGATACCAACTTACTAATGGGATACCTAGTGCATGACCTGGAGGCTTTTCGCAGAGAAATTGGAAGATCCAGTTCATTTTGTGGTGGGCTTGCTTCAGGAGAAAGCTCTTGATTTGGACTTGCTTCAGGAGAGGACACTTGATCTATAGCCTAGGGAGAGGTCATCTTCATCTTCTTGAAAGTTTCACCTCGGCCGAAGGTTTTGCTTTCCCAAACCTATCAAATGCATTTGTAGTAGTATTCTCTTTTGTTAATTTCATCCACGATATCATCATTTCAACGCAAGGTGACACGAGCATAGTGCTCTCTTCCTTAGAACTCTCCACCTGAAGTGGGCACTGTGGAAGAGGATAGAAAGGAGTAGATTTAAAAAGGATTACAGCCATAGTGACAAAGGTTTTTCCTGAGAGGGGATCATAACATTTATGCCCCTTTTTGAGTTGGGGATAACCAAGGTAGATACATTTTGCAGCCTTTGGAGAGAGTTTATCACGAAAAGATGAAGGAATATGAGTAAAACACAGGGAGCCGCATACACGAAGAGGGATGCGAGTTTGAGGAAACAACAATGTGTAGGGACAATCACCCTCAAGCACAGGAGTAAGCATACGATTGGTAAGAAAGTTTGTAGTGAGAACTACACCACCATGTAACATGGCACGATCAACTTCAAGCAAATGGTTATTCTTCCTTTACAGCAATTCCATTTTGTTGTGGGTAGAAGAGAAAGAGGTTTGCAACTCAATTCCATGCATATGGAGGTATGAATGAAGATGGTGGGAGGCATACTCTCCAGTCTCTACCACTATCAGATCTCAAAACCTTCACGATGGCATGATATTGGGTTAAACCAACTAATGAAAAAATAGGAAAACTGAGGCACCTTCATCTTTGGACGTCAACAAATAGAGGACAATAAAGTGAGTGTCGTCACCAATGAATGAGACAAAGTACCAATAGCCACAGTAGGCAACAACAAGGAATGGTCCCCAGACATCCTAGTGCACAGTATAAAAGGGAGTAGTGCTCCCATGACCACCAAAGAATATTACAATTGACGATGTTTTTCCATTTGACATACTTCACATTGCAAATTAGAGCCATCATATGACTGACTTTTTTGTGAAAATAGAAGGTGCAACCGCGGTAGAGGAAGATGCATAAGATGCATACACAATAGCTTACCCTCCTTCGTGGACAGAGCAGCAGCAACAACTATCAATCTTGGAAAATATATTGCGAGGAAAAAAAGGTTATACTGCAGTTTGAACTTTTAGTAATATTATTACTACTAAAATAGGAAATTCACTAGCAAATTTTGAACATGTAAGGTAGCGTTTAGAGATAACTGACCAACATGGGTAGTCCCTTACCAACTACTGGGACTTGAGATCCATCAGCCACACGAAACAATACATGGTGCAGACATAGAGACAGAGACTCAAACAATGACAATATACCTGTCATGTGATCAGTTGCACTACAGTTAATGCTCCATGCAGACCTAGGAGTTACAGAGGTATGAGCAGACCCAACAGCACCGGTCTCAGCATGAGAAGCATATAATACATTTTCATGACCTAGAGTACTAAAGTGATGCACATCCTTTTTTAACTCAACCATAGGAGATTCAACTAAGTAAGTGGCTACACGGCAATAACTTTTCATCATACAATCATGAGCATGAATTCAGCATTCAACTACATAAGAACACTAATCAATATTTACTGCACCTTAAACGCAAATTTCGGTTTACACGGCGACGATTTTCTTCACACAATCAACAAAGAGGTTGTTGTACACACAGGAATTATCACTAAGGTTTAGCATGGCAGATTCAAACTATGAATCTGGATCAAAAGAAAACCAACACTACAAACTCTCAAGTCTCAACCAGCGGTCTACTCAGAACTGGAGCAAGTGCATTCAATATGGATTATTACAGTTGTTACAAATGTATTGTAACTCTCATATATTTCAGAAGTCAAAAACATATTCCACGACAATCGGTAGAGGTCTCCAAAACATTCATACCACTATCAAAAAGTAATAGATCCGAAGGAAATCAATAACGGCAGCATTCGTACCTTTAAATGCTTGAAAGTGTTGAAAAATAAAATAAAAAGTTAAAGGTCTGGAGAATAGCTGTTGCAGGGATTAACCAGCGAGAAAGACAAGTATGGTGCCACTCTGAAATCTCTTCGAAACATCAAGGAGGCTTGCACAAGCTTCAACACCAGGGGTGGGTAGAGGATGTATTTCAAATTCAACTTGGAGAGTCTAAGAGGCAAATACGTCAGAGGCCATTGAAAATCGCGTAACCATGCAGCTTTAAAAATCCCTAAAAACTCGATGATAAGAGGGCTCAAAATAAAATGTTGCGGAAGACAAAAAAGCTCCAAGGAGTATTCCGATCAAAACCCATCCATAAAAAATGATTATCGAGGTCAAACCTTTGAGGATACTGATGTCAGCAACGGCGGAGGGTGGCATCAGGAGCAGATGATATAGGCGACGGTGTCGACAGTATCATTGAAGGATGCTCTAAGACCAATTTGAAGTTAGGGTTACGTTGAGGAAGAAAAGGAAGAAAATTTGGGTAAAGAGTTAGATCCCATCCCCTTAGTCATTAATAATTATGTTCCTTTACAATGAATTTCTTTTTTTTTTGAAAGGCTATACAATGATATTGACACGGCCACTAACACCAAAGGACCCGCTTATGTAAACACGCCTACATCGACACATACTTAATATGAAATCTAGGTACACACCAACACTTCTATCTATTGTATAGAGTGTTGCTTTCAAACCCTCTCTATGAAGCTTTGGTTTCCAACCCTCGTCATGAGCCTTGAAGAAATATCACAATTAATTGAAATAAACTTGAAAACAAAGGGTGGGGATGCAATCTAGTTTTGTGCAATTGTTTCTGTACCATTTCTCCTTTTCTTTCTCTCTTCATACCTCTCCTACTTTATTTATTCCTCCACCCAAATATCAAAATAAGATAAAACTCTGCTTGATTTAAAGAAAGTTCTTTAAACCATAGAGCTTTGATTTCAAACCTTCATTACGAGGCTTCAATTTCAAAACCACAGCACAAGAATCTTAGCCTTAAAATGATAAACTATAATAAAGTAAGAGGAAATTCTGCTGGATTCACCGCAGGTTACCTTTTTAAACTCCCTTTATGAAGCTTCACATCCAATTATTCTTCATCAGGCTTAGACCTTTAAAAGGACAGAAATCATAAGATAGGGGTAAACTATGTTGGATTTAGCAGAAGATCTCATAAAATTAAACCTCCTTCAAGAGTTTCACATTTGAACCCTTTTTGAGGCTTTGTTTAACGATAAAAAGTCATTGATACTAACAGGGGAATGATGTCAAATTTTCTGTAGGATCCTATTAAGAAATTGGAACATCGTTAGAAGCGACAAAATGCCTTCAGTATTAACCCTAAGCCTTTTCAATATGTAATGACCAAAATACTCTTGGGATGAAACTAAGCCCGTCTAAGATATAACTAGCAAGAACCCCATGCACTGGATTTTGAAGGGAAAATTAAATATAAATATAAACAATTACAATAAAAAAAAGTCATCATTCAGCACAATTGTTTATCATCTAGAATTTTGCATTTAATGATATTAAAACAATTTATTTATAGAAATAGATATAAATCCATTTGAACAAAATCTCCCCTTTAATCATTTTTTAGCCAAGAGTATATTAACTGTTGTAGCCTAATCCCTAAGTATGGTCATCAACTCATCCATACCAAGATTCCCTCACCAGATGAGAAATATAAATCTTTTTTACCATATTAGTAAGTATGTTTTAGAGTTTCAACTCATGCACTAAGGTTAGTGCATAGGTTAATCTCCCTCCACTAATCAGATAAATGATAGAGATGAGGCCAGTGCACGAGTTGGTTACTACATACCAATTCTAGAATTATAAAATGTGCACCATAGGTGGTGCACAGGCCATGAACCTATAACCAATTATTTAATATAATAAATGAGATATACCACCTAAGAGATTACTATTATTTTTAGCTATTTCAGAAACAATAGTTATCCCAATGTATTCTAAACAGCTTGATTTTTTTTCAACAATGGGTTATTCCTTTTTATAAGGAATACCATCTATGTTTCAGCGTATTAAATGTGTAGTTGGGAATTAAACGTAAAACATGGCCGTCATACTCATGTCCTTTCATTCCCTAAGAAAGAAAAAAATAAAAAACAAGAATAATGGGGGTTTGACTGATTAAACTCGAAAATTGAGTTTAAATGGCCTACATATTCCACATGGCAGTTTATCACTAGAACATGTCTAAGCCAAAAAATCACGCCCATCAGAGGGCTGGAACCATGGTTCAAAATTTTGGCCGATAATTCAATTTATCGGCCGAAATGTATGAGTTTTGGTCCCCACCAAAATAAAATTTTGAACCGAAATTTTGGTCAATATATGTATGGAGGGGAAAATTTCGGTTCATATTTTCGGTTTCGGTCATATCCAAAAACGAAACCGATATTTTGATCCTTGGCTGGAACCACCCAATCACTGCACATTAATATGTACCATTAATTACACAAACAACTATCCATATGAGAGTGCAAATATGAGATGATTCAAATCGCCTGGTTAGTGTGTGTTTTAGGCCCACTTCAGTTCAATATATGAGTTCTCAAATTGATGGCTTAGATTGATAAGGGGAAACACACCAAGGCGAGCCGGACAAATTCAACTCATCCCATTACTCAAGCAAATCCCTCCCATCATCAACACCCACTTCCTTATCTGGGATCATCCAATTATAGACTGTTGACTCAAAATTTTCAAATTTATGGAAAACAGGAAGTTCTTTTTCTTTTATCTCCTTTTACATTTCAAATCTCAGATATAATGAATTAATGAAAGGGATTAAGAGAGGAAGCTCTATTTATAAGTTTCCTATTTAAGACCTACTCTAACTAGGACTTAAAGTCCAAACTAAGTCAGAGCGTGACCCACACATGGACCTTCTTACGTGGCCCCTCTTCCCATTCTCTAATATTTAGCATAATTACCAGGGTGAAGATATTAATTCTCCGCAACCCAAATTACCAAAATAAACCATTCAATTGTGCACTAAGGAAATGGAGCAAGTAGGAACTAGATTAAACTGCATTAGTACAACCTTTTAACAACCATTAAAAATTACCTGCAAATCTTTTCAATAGTTCACATAGTTCCAGTATAAGAATCAAGCCTGTAGTAAAGAAACTTCACTTGATGAACTCTATTTTCCAGAAAAATACCTTGGAAGAATCTCTAAGCTGCTCCTTGAGACCCATCACATGAGGCACAAGCACTTGAATTAAGGGCATCTGAGCAGAAAGACCACCAGAGCTTCCAGATGTTGTGTAGTGTATTAATTCAGAAATTACTACAACAACGAAAAATGATGCATCATTTAAACAAACTGCCGGGAATCCCTTACATTATAAGAAAAAAAACATCCAAAATGAGTATTTTTCCAATACAACAGTGTAATATTGTGATTGGGTAAAAAACAAGATACCTTTCAGATCTTATGAAAATATGAGCATATAACATTAAAGCAATGCAAATGAATAGCTTAAACAGGAAAGCTTGGCAAGAGTTTCTTTTTGGAATGGGCAAAGGTTGTTAAGATTTACTTCAGTGTGTAGAATCCCAAAGAAGGCACCACTAAATAGGTAAAGTAGAATTGAGGAATAAAGTAAGTGCACAAATTTTTATATCTAAATAAAAGAGTATGAATAAAAAAGACAACAAACACAAAGTGATCAGCATTATGTCTATTAAAAACAATCTCAAAAAGGGCACCACTAAAACCTCCCAAACCAAGTATGATGCGATACATTCAAACGTGTGTAAGTAACTTCATCTGATGGATAAGAAGAGCTTGAAGTCATTTGTAACTTTACTGTACTTTTTACAAAAATATAGATGCAATTTATCTCCAGCAGCTAGCAACCCATGTGACAAATGTGAGAAGACTTAGAGAATCCCTAGCAAAGGTTGAAACCCATTTACATACTATGACACAAGAAAACACGAGAAGAATTACAGCATCCAAGTTTCACATGCTCCAACGCAAACAAAATAAAAGCACATCCCAGAAAAATGTGAACAAACTTGGGAAAAAATATTTTCCAATTGGCACTAATATTTACCATACCATTGACAGCTGTCTCTAAAAGCTGCTCGGAGTTTAAACTAGAAAGAGCTGCATGCACCAAAGGGTGAGAAGCAAGTGTTGGCGCAGGGATCCTGAAAACAACAAATCTTCATCTAAATTCAAGTGGAGACAGACAACGTTATCATTCAAGCATATCTGCCAAACCAAGAACGGGTACGAAAACAAAAGAAACAGATTTGAGAAATGTCTCATTCCAAGACAATTATTATTGTAATTGCTAAATTTGGGGAAAAGGGTAAAGGAAGCAGGAATTGTAAACTCTAGGTGAATTTACCAACAAACAGACCTCCAGGAAATTATACTTTCAAATAGCATGGATGGGAACAAAATTACAAGCACGAAGTATGGGCGTGTAGATTTATAAAATATATAAGTACTTGTCTATAAATGTGCATGCAAATATGTACATATTCAAGACAAGATGCAATCATCACCACATAGTACATCAAAACATCAATTTCCTAGTTTGCACATCATCTAGGCTTGGAAACACATACCCGTGGCTTAGTCGCAGCCAAGAGGCAAAAGCCTCTAGAACCTGCAAGCCAAAGTAAATCATCAGAAAATCTATGTCAATAAAGAATTTGAAAAAGAAAAAATTAAATAAAGAAACACACGAATGCAACCATTACATTGTAAACTTCTATTCATTGATTGACAAAGTTTCACACATTGAATGTTTACTGAATATGCAGATTCTATCAGAAAAGAAAACCAGCTGCCAAATAGTTTAAAATACATATACACGGACCATTCCCTGAGGGATTACAATGATAAAAGGATGCACAAATATGAATTGCAACATTATAGATATGCATATAATATCCAATCCGAGGAAGAGAGAGAGAGAGAGAGAGATTGGTGATACAAAGTTAAGTATTTTGCTAATGTGGCAACTGTGTTTAATCTGTAATGAGGGGTGCACAAACAGAATGTAGACAAATGATCACCTACAAAAAAGGGGGTTTTTTCTGCTCAATACTTCAAAATGATGCTATTCAAATAACAGAAACTAGCAGATACATGTGGTTACTAACGGAAATAATAAATGGCAGTTTTAGCCATTCCAGGACGAGTCTTGGAATGTACCACAGAGCACATAGTTATAAGGGCATAAACATGACTCTGCAAAAGTTAATTAATATTCTTTAGATTATTATAGATTATTAACTGCATTAGTAACTCTTCCACATGATGCAAATAACAGGAGAGAGAGAGAGAGAGAGAGAGAGATCCGCATCAAGTGTTTGTATCATCCAGCTAAGGTCTTTTATAGGAGGTCAACAAAATAAACAAAGCTTCAAAAAGATGATCAGATGAAGCGTGAGAACATGGCATGATATACTCCAACATTGACACAAAGCCAACCTCCACATGATCCTTGCTTTGTGGCTAATCTTTCTCACTTTGCAATCTTCCATGTCGCTTCTCACTACCTTCCTCTGGAGCCATAATGGGTCTTCCCCTTCTCCTACAACCTTGTATTTGTAGCACTGAAATCCTCCGTACAATGGCTGTTTCAAAACTCTGATGGACCCACACCGTCTCAAACGGCATGCATGAAATTCTTCTTTTAGTGGGCCAATCCCTAAACTTCCTCCAAGTACTCATTCTGAACCACATTCTTTCTTCTTACTAAAGCATGGTTTTAAAACACGGAAACTCGATTCAACTCGAAAATCATCTAAGTAGAGTCAACTCCGTCCGACTCGGGTTATTTAATATATATATATATATATATAATTTAAAAAATCATATCAGATATGAGGTCATGGGCTGCCGTGAAGAAGATGCAACAAAAAATAAAAAATCATATCAGATAAACAATCATAAATGCAATAAATTATATCAGTTCGTATTCGGCCAATTTTAAGGCACCTGTGGCTTATAAAATGAAATAAAATGAATAGAAAGAAGAAGAAGCTGAGCCACTGAGCTCAATCTTCTCAGTCGAGAGCCCAAATGAATGCACTTCTAAGAAGAATGAGCTCATGGGCTGATTGCAGAAAAATTCGATTAATAAAAAATAGAAAAAGGAAGGAGCCGCTAAACTCAGTCTTCTCAGCAGAAAGTTCAAGTAAATGCACAGCTGAAAGTTCAAATAAATGCACAGCTCATTGGTTCATTATTGTCCATAAATTCAATACGAAAATAAATAAATAAAAGAAGCAGCCGAAGAGGAAGAAGAAAAAGAAGACTGAGTACAGCTGAGAAGACTATGCTTAGCACTTCCTCCCCATCATCTCCCCTCCCCTCCCCTCCCCTCCCCTCTTCTTTCTCTTTCTTTCTTCTTTCTTTCTTTCTTTCTTTCTTCTTCTTCCCGTGTCTCAGTCTTTCGTCGATTTTGTCGAGGGCTTCTTCTTCTTCTTTCTTCTTTCTTCTTTCTTTCTTTCTTCTTTTTTTCTTTCTTCTTCTTCCTTCATCTCAAGTCTTTCGTCGATTTTTGTCGAGGGCTTAGGGCTTAAAGGGCTTTAATATATAAAGGGCTAAAAGGCGGTAAAATTACAAGTAAGCACCTTAAAATTCTTTAAAACCTCCGCCAGCCACTTAAAGTTTTAAACTTAAGTGACTCGCCGAGTCGACAAACTCACTCGAGTTTTCGAGTCAACCGATCTAAAGCCCAGATCGAGTATATATACGAGTCGACCCAAAATTGGGTCTAGTCGAGTTGACTCGCCCGAGTTTCGAGTCGACTCATCGAGTTTTAGTACCATGTACTAAAGTAATCAAATGACTTTGGTGTCTTGAATATTTGGGTTAGATGGATGATGTTGATGGTATTTGGTTCTAGGGTTAGGGTTAGACAGAAAGGAGAGAGAGAGAGAGAGAGAGAGAGATAGAGAAAGAGGGAGGGAGAGAGATCGCTAATGAGTTTAGTTAGGGTTAGAGAGCGCTACACCTTTTACATTACTAATGAAATACGAATATAGACTTACAACTAACACACCTAACACCTCATATGTATCCATTACACATAGTAACTACTTAATATATTCCAATACTCCCCCTCAAGCTCGTGCATAAGTACCGATCATGTCAGACTTGGCAAGAATAGCTAACGGGGAACGCCAAGATCGAGAGCCTTGAATTTGGGGTCACAACAGATTTTCGACTTCAAAAAGGCATAAAGAGGACACAAGCCCCAGTCCCACAGCTTCAAGGGAGAAAAGGAGACACAAAACCGTCATTGATGAACGGTGTCATGAATAGTGATTGTGAACAGTGACAGACGTCCGTGATTTTGAGCCCTCACTGTCCCTAGGCGACGAATGTCTATGGGCACTTGACAGGCGTCCGTGGAAATCTCCGCCCCAACGACGGAATCTTCTATTTTCTATGAAAATTACCTTTTTTAAGTCTTTATTTATTTTAGGACTCTTTTATTACGAATTTTACTTCGGTTAGCTATTTAAAGAGGTTGTAAACACTGTTTAGTTAGTTATTGAATATTTTGAATGCTTTTTGCTTGAATATTATTTTTCCTCGAGATGGGTTTGGTGTGAGGCCAAGGGAGTGATTCTCATCTATTCTCTTTTGATCTTTTATTATATTTGCTATCTATCGATCCTTGTTTGTTTTTCTAAACCCTAATCTATAAGTTTATCGATCCCAAAACCCTAAACCTCTTCACCATAAATCAATCAAAACCATAGTCTATTCCAAAACCAAAGCCTATTCCAAAACCCTAGTTTGAACCTGTGAATCTACATTGGATCGACGACGAACGCCCAAACCTGGAAAAGCTAGTCCTATCTCTAGGCCCGATCCCGCCTGGAAAAGCTAGAGTCCTATCTCTAGGCCCGATCCCGCCTTAAATCTAACGGGACTTACGCATCGGACCGGGCCCTACTCGGATCTCGCATGATCTACCTATCAAAATTTCTAAAACCCTAAGGTATTTAGATAATTTTGCGATTAAGTTTGAATTATTTTTAATTAATTTCGGCAAATCCCCCATCAAATCATTATTCACACATTTTAGGGTTCCCGTCCCGCGTCAATAGCTCAAAGAAGTGTAGGACCAACAGCCATCGCGAAAACATCAGCCAATTGCTCAAAGGATGAAACCTTGGGTGTGTCATTGAGCCCTGCTTGGAGCTTTTCACGAAGGAAATGCACATCAACTTCAACATGCTTAGTTCTCTCATAAAGAACCGAATCAGATGCAACATCAATGGCAGCCTGACTATCACAATGAAGAGACATAGCTGTGGGAGGGAGAGATCCCACTGCTGGAAGAATCTCCTCATGCCTGGTTCTAGAGAATCCATATAAACTTCCTTATCAAGATGCCCACGAAGAAAAGCACTTTTTACATCCAATCTATAGAGGGACCAATGAAATCGAACTACGAGAGACATATGGACTCTTAACAGAGGGAAGCAACCGGCACAAAGGTAGCAGCAAAGTCACAACCAGGGATTGAGGAAATCTTGTTGCTACAAGTCGAGTCTTGTATCACTCGGCAGTCCCATTCTGTGTTTAACTGCAAAAACCCACCGATACGCTTGTCGGGTGGAAGACCAACCAGTTCTCATTCTCAAGTGCCTCCATTTCTTATGCCATGATAGTAGTCCAAGATGGATTTTAAAGAGCCTCGAAAATTAGATAGACGGACGTTAGCAATGGAAGTTGTAGCTAAAACGGTTGATAAGAAACATACTGTGAAATAGGATGTGTGACAATTCTCTGACCTTTGGGCAATGCAATAAAGAGAGAAAGGTCATCCTGAACAGATGGTAAAGGAACAATGAGTCAAAGGAGAAGATGGTGCAAGGATACCTGAAGAACTTGAGCAAATCTTTATGCACAGAAGGATGGGAGAGGTCCTAACTGGTTGCGGCTAAGGTAGAAATGCTTATAAGGAAGATAACCATGGGAGGCCAGCTGGGGTGCTGAAGAAGCAGGAGGTAATGATGGACCTATGGAAACATCAGGAAGAGGAAGCACAATAGCAAGAAATTGACCAACAAATGATGGAGAAGTGACTGATATAGGGGACATAGTAGAATATTATGGAGTATCCTTAGAAAAAGGAAATGCCCATAGATATGAATAACTGTCTAGATTTGGAATCATAATATTTTTATAACTTAGACATAGAAGAATACCCAACAAGTATACATCGGATAGTTTTGCCACCAAGTTCCTGTCGTGAGCGCACAAATCTTGCACAAAAACAATTAAAACCAAAAACGTTCAATTTCAAATAAGGTAGAACTCAGTTTAAGAATGTGTAAAGGTATGGGACCATCCATGCTGCGACTCGGAGTATGATTAATCAATTGAGTAGCAGTCAACAGATCCATGGACAAGTAAGACTGAGGAACATGCATCCCATATAGTAATGATCGATTGATCTCCATGAGATTAATGTTTTACAAACTGCAACATCATTTTGTTGAAGACTATAAGGAAAGGAAAAATGATGCAGTATTCCCATCTTTTGAAGGTAAGAAGAAAATTTTAGAGACGTGTATTTCCCATCATTATCAGATCAAAGTATCTTAATAATTTGCCCAAACTGAGTTTGGATCATGGTACAAACACTAATAAAGGTGGAGACCTCATCATTGGATTTAAGCAAGTACATCTTGAATGATCATCAATAAAAGTACACCCAAGTACAAGGAAATAACAAACATAAGTTTTAAAAACTGGCATATAGCCAAACCTAGCATGCCATAAACTCAAAGTATCCCAACTCAAAACGCTGCGACTAATGCAAGTAAAATATGAGAACTAGAGGATAACGCAGCACGTTCACCCATGTTGAAGTAGTGGAGACCCTCTCTCTCTCTCTCGTGTCGTGTGCCAAAAGTCTGCCCTGTAGTCGGGTCCCAAAACACAAAATGGGTATGAAAGAAAGTTATAAAGCACTTTAAGGATTTAGTGAGGTAACTAATGGGCAAAAAATTAGTATTTAATTGTGAGACACGGAGAACTTTAGAAGAGAAAAGGTTGGTTGTTCAGAGAACACTCCCTTCACAAATGATAGGGGTGTAGGAGTCGTCCGTCAAACATACTTGCCAATATGAGGAACCATATGAGAGAGAAGATTTGACTCGATCATCTTGTAATTGGAGGCATTAGTTGATGACCGAAGTGAAGAATGATGGAGAAGATATTACAGCATGGTGCAAAGGAGGCTGTAGTACCAGGAGCACCTTGAGAAGAAGTCTATCGAGATTGAAGAGTCTCCCAAAGAACAGCAATCAGCTTGGAACAAGCATACTCAAGTCAAGAAAGCATCAGTATTGGCTTGTTCATGCAGTATTCCAGCTGAAAAGATGTAGGAAACATCATCCATGTTAAAGAAGGATGGCAGCCAAAAAACATGGAAACCGTTAAGCTAGGCACGGAGATAAAACATCAAAACATGCTCAAATCTCCATAGAAATTTATAGAATCATAGGCACCCAAATCTGGAGGTGAATACCGATGCAATTCCTTGCCACAAATCACATCTTCAAATGACAGAAAAATATTGTGAATTCTCACTCAAATCACCACAAAACTAGACAAGACCATAGGAAAAATGTTATAGAAGGCAAAACGACGCAACCCCTTACCTTCAATCATGGCTCAGGTGGCACAAAAAGTCAGGGTTACAAAATGTGAATCAATTAGATCTCAACAGAACCCCTCGAAAAGCACTTATAGAGGCTCCAAAAAGTCATTAATCAAAGTTGTTTGGAATGCAAAATAATCACAATGGTGATGTCCCATTCATTTCAAGGTCAAACCTTTGACCTTTCTAAAGGCATCAAATCTTGCTGAAGTCAGCGGAGATGATGTGGCATGATGGGCTCAGTCGAATGATGTGGCTCTGATACCAAGATGACTTTGGTATCTTAAATATTAGGGTTAGTTGGATGATGTAGATGGTATTAGTTCTAGGGTTAAGATAAGTAAGGACTAGAGAGACCTACTAGCTTTTGTATTACTACTGAAATTTTGGTTAAAACTCTTCAACGATAACTTTTATTTTCTCTATTCAGTGATGTAAAAAATCCTTACTAGAAGGCTTGAACCTTGTCCAAACCGATTAAGGGTCACATGAAAACCATTCAATCACAATCTTGAAAAGTTAAAGTGTACATATACACACACAAATATATATTATAAATATAAAATTTTACATGTAATAAGTAATTAGATTTAAAAATTATCCTACCCTAAACAAACTGGATTCGTTTGACAATGGAGAACCGCAGACCCGAATAAAAAACGAGCAAACCAGGGAAAATTCATACAATAATGTCAGTCTTACTATTGCCTTATAAAACTGTCCCTTTAATCAAAGTGGCAGGCATTGGTTGCACAACACAAGATATGCTTGTCTCCACGTTGCCTACACTTCACCGATTTAATATCATGTTTTATCTCTACCCTCATATTCACTAACCTTGCACACCATATATTTCATCTTCACTCTAATGGTTTTCAAACCCCCTTCCATAGATCTAAATTAAGCAAACCATATACACCAGTATTTCATACTAATAAATAAGCACTGAAAGCATACACTTGATGCAACCAAACTCCAACCGAGAACTTAGTCATCTCTCCACAGGCAGTTCCAACAAAAGTTACTGCCCCTTCAAACATGTTATGGATAATAGCAATATATTCGTTCGTAATGCATTTCCGCCTCAGCATCCATAAGATCATCTATGTTGGCACCCAATTGTAACTCTTCTCCAAATCGGTAGAAAACATATGTAAAGTTTTTTCTCCAGTTCTAGAAGCTACTTCAACCCGAAAATAACTTTAGCTGTTGACCTTCTTGTCAATACAACTGTAGCAAATAGGACTGTGGCTACTAAAAAAGACCAGATCATCAATTTGATAAATGAGGGAAAGGAAAAAATTTCATATGAAGGAAGACGAAGGAGCACTCTATCCATAAAGTTATGGACGACAGTTCATCTTGAAATAGGTCCACAAAGTACTGAATCTACTTCAGTTACAGATATAAATCTACCCATTTCTTTATGCAAGGCTTCCAGATCCTATACATTTGAATGCCCTCCTTTTCTATGGTATGGCCAATTATGTTGTTGCCTTGATGGTGAATGCAAGATAAATGAAGAGTTTCTTTATCTAGTTAACCTTGAGGAGGCCTCCAACTCTTTTCCATACATGAAGCTAATCTTATTGATCAGAAATAAAAATAAAATATCTCATAAATGTTGCACTAGGTGCCACAAATACAAGAAAAAGACTCGGCTACCAAAAATAGTTGGCTGAAATAAAGGTGTCTGCTTCATAAGAATAATAAGAAGCAGGTACTACACAAAATATCTCAGTACCAGGAGAATCTCAGTTATGTTCAACTACAGCTGGCTCATTTGGTACTTAAACAATAGAATGAATGTCGCCATCAAAGCTGAACATGCTAAAATGCCATCGTTAATTAAAAGTTCCAGGATGGCAGTAGCACTGTGGTGGGTCAATATTAGTAAAGATATGCAAGATGATCAGCTCAAGAAGATTCAGACTTAAGACAACCAACAATTGCCCCATATAACCAGGGCACGCTATCAGTTGGACTTCTGCCAAGCAGCTGTTATCCTCATATACAAAGAACAAAATTTACAAGCGTGCATTACAAATGATTGCAGTCTTCCACAAAGCCATTTTAACATGGTCTAAAACAACTCCATTATGAAATATTACGAACATAATTGTCCTACAGCAGCATCTTCAAATCAAAGATCAAGATTAGTTCATTGCAAAATGCAGAATCTTCAGAAATTTGATTAAAACTGAACATAATTGGGCAAAATGAATTAGAGAGAACAGCAATTTTCCGTATTTGAGGCTGCGTTTGGGTAGCTCTTTCGGGCCAAAGAGCAGCACTTTCGCTCTTTGGCGCCAGCAGGAACTGCTTTTATGTTTTATAACACAGCTCCGCGCCCCAATTTCTCTGGCGGGGAGGTGCTTGAAGTGATAAAATTGCTCTCTGCCTGCTCTCTGCCAGAGCAGATTTTATCTGCTCTGGAGGAGAGCAGGCAGAGAGCTGTGTCTGCTCTTACAAGGGCTAACCCAAACGCAGCCTAAGAAACTGAACACAAGTAAATTGACTAAATTTCCTCCTAACAGAACCCAGAAACACCAATGCCATGTATTTTGCTAACAGACACTAGTCTTGATGTCTACATCATTTGCACTTAAACAAACATTATTATCAATGCAATCAAGTGAAACGACTAAATTATTGCTACGTAAAACAGATAGTATGACAAGAGACAAATGGTGGGAGAGGATGAGCACCAAAACACAGATAAATTAAACTTCATCTTAATAGAAGAGTAAAAACGTCAATAGAAAAAAGTGGATAAATTACCTGCTCCTTGAGTTCATTAAGACCCAAACAAGCAGTCAAGAGATTAAAAGCAACTTCCACTGATGATATAAGTTCCTTCTCAAATTGACGGCGTCTTTCTGGACGAGCTGAAATTTTATAGTTGAATGCCTCCTGCTTACACGAAGGAATATGTGTAAAGATAAAATGGTAGGAGGAATAACAAAGGAAGTTTAAAAGTAAATTTTATGAATGGTACACTGATCTGACTGTACAAAGAGGTAAACATACAAGAATTTAAAACCCAAGATCTCCTCAAAGTATGCATTAAGCTGCATTTTTTACCAGGTAAGAACAAAATGCAACTCACACATGTACTACATCATTCCAAAATCTACAAACACATAGAATATACATTTTATTACCATATCATAACAAAGAGCTATACTAAGAAATGAGTATGACCGACATCTGGGTAATAATAAATAAACCAAACGTCCTAGGAAATGAATTGTTGGATTGAAGAAACAATATTGAGTTGTGAAATTAAAGCAGTGGTGTTTGCATACTAAAAACATAATGCCCCTGACCCTGATGAGTGCTGAATACTCCCTAGTCTTCTTCCAGGAAATATGGGATCTAATCAAAGAGACCTGATTGGAATCATCGAGGAGTTTTCCCACAAGTTGCTTTAGCTTTCAATGATAAAATCCCAAATCATCAACTCATCATCAGCCTCATCGTTAACATCACTGTCCCTCTATTGGTAATGATAAATTTCAAATTTTCATTCCTAAATCTAGAAATGTCAAGAACGACTAGAAAATTTTCGATCAGTCTCTCATTTGCACTGCCACTCTACTGTCACAGGCAAATGCCTAGGAGAGAGGAGTGTCCGTCACCTGGGCTGTGGTCAACTAGGCCTTGTTGGACCTAGGCGATCACTTGGGTTTCTGACGTAACCCAATTTGTGGAACAAAAGAGATCAAGGATTAAAGAAGAGGCGATGAAGGAGAAAATTTGGAAAAAGAGGAAGAGAAGGAAGGGAATTGATGGGCCATTAACCAGCACAAAATGCAGTCCATAAATCTCACGAAACAGCTGCTGTTAATAGGCATTACAGAGTAGTTTACAAATGTAACAAGCCTACTAAGTACTAAATGCATATACTTGTGTCTTGACTAGGGAGTTTTGGGCTGTTAAAACAGGCCTTTAAAATTACTGCTGTTCTGGGCCTATAAGCGGACTTCCAGTAGAGGAGAGTGCACATGACTCTCTAATGTGCGAAAATCTGCAGAGAAAAAACCCAATTTGCAATTGAGTTTTGACCACCGGAGATATTTGACTCCTTATCTTTCACTTCTTTGAAAAAAATAGGATATCTTTTATTTCTTTAATAGATCTTTCTATCTAATTAGGAGGTTGTGTAGATATAAGACTCTTGAAATGGGCATAGATAAAGACAGAAAGATTCCAGAGTTCCCGCCAAAAGAAGATCACAGTGGGACTGAGGTCACTCGACCACATGAATAACATTAATACAGAAATCACATGGTGGCGATGGGAAGTTGACCACTAATTGTGTTCGACTATTATTAGAAACTTAGATCCTTTATTAATTTAGGAAATTACTTTATTTCGTAGGAGAGATGGTTTCTTTTATATAAATTGCTGAAAGTGTTAGTCAGTAGTATGGTTTATGTTAAACTGTTAATGAAAAGTGTCTTCAAGAGCTTGGAAATTCGAATTCCCTATTTGATGGAGTGCATAAACCCTAGTTTATTAGTTTGACGCTCTCTCTCTCTTACCCAATGGATTAAACTGCTAATGGTAAACCCATTTATTGTCTTATTTCCTTCTTTTGATCTCCTTCCTCGTATTTCTAAGTGATCACCTAAGGCTCCTCTAGGGCCCAGACAACCACCAACTAAGGTGTGAAGTACCACCATAGGTCACTACTTTTTTCTAATTTCAAAAGGTGAATAACATTGCAACTACGCTTGTTTAACACACACACACACACACACACCAAAACACACCACAAACACGTATGTAAAGAAAACCCCCAATAAACCCACCCCAAAAAGGGGGGGAAAGCCTCCTCTCTCTTCTTTCCTCTCAACTCGTTCCTTGAAACTTATAATTTTTGGGCATATACTTTAAGCCTAATAAGGCAGCAACTTACGCTTGGATGACGAATGTTTTTTATGTTAGTAATTTATTTGACCATGGGTATTGCCTTCTGGCCTTTTCTAAATTACTAAACTCATGATGGCCAATTGGCTGCAGGGTGGTGGTAATATGAGTGAGTGCTTTTTTGGTAGCCTTATGTATTGACGTGAAAGCCCTTTTGTGACCATAAGTATTGACTTTTAGCCCTATTACATTTATATATCATGATCAATATGGTTTTGATGTAATATGCTAATGATGGCAATGGGATTTACTCTGTCGCCAACGCTTTAACCTTAGTCGTCTATACTTTGCTATTAATGTTGATTTGACTATACTTTTTTCTGTGGATGTTTGTTAGTAATTAATTAATGGATTTTTTACCCGTTACCCCCTCCCACAGTAAATAAATAACAAAAAATTGCTAATAATAAAACAGAATAAATAATGAATTTTTTACACATTATCCCTTTTGCTAATATAAAAAGTACCACCCCCCCCCCCCGCGCTGGCGCGCGCGCGATGGACTTACAGCTGTAAGGAACACAGAGATGATAAAGAAAGATGCAGCATTCAGACGCTGCCCCCAAGCCAAATTTCCACCATCTGGCACCCAAACACAAGTTTTGGTGTCACAGACTTGGTCACAAGGTCGATCCATTATGGCCCAAAGGCACTAAAAATTAAAAGGCATTGACCACCGTCGAACTAATGGTGGTCAAACTGGTTTTTTAAATGAACAGTGAAACATTCCATCAATTCATCTTTCATTTTCACAACATTAGATTGACAGCAAATATATTTTTCCCCCTAGGGGATGGGTACCACGTGACACCTGAAATTAAACTTTGTTCCAATGTCCCTTTATCCTTATATAAAACCCATTGCTTTTGTGTTGTATATTAAAAATACCCTGCATACCTGATATCAACTGTTTGTACCAATGAAACAATTGTGGGGTTAACTTTAAGAAATACCAATATTACCCGTACTCTAACGTATAACACTTAAGCAGCAACAGTAACTCAAAGAAAACCTGCTATCCTTAACAACTTGGTGTTTTCAACCTCAAACCAGTTAATCCAAGATACAAGCATCTTCAACCTCCAAAAATAGAATTGTCTAAAACTTCCCAAGAAACGATCGCAGCCATAAAACTCGTTTCCAACCTCTAAAGATGCAATCGATCATAGTCCTCAAATTTGTCTTCAACCTCAACGACAACAAAGGGGAATGTAGCAGCAAGCAACCATAGATGATGTAAAGCAATTAATACATCTGGAGGAGCAACTAGAATAATTTTGAGACCAAGCGACTAGGGCGCTCATGATTAATACATACAGACTAATGGAATGAATGTAATTATGAGAAATATCATGTCGTAGCAGTTTTATTAGGTTGGGATGTGTCGCATGGATGGTTTCACTTTGTAGAAAGATCCTAGTTGCAAGAATCTTCTACTCAACGTACCGCTGCTTTGGAATCTCGCTCCTGCTTCCAACCATAGAATAGTGTAATTTTAAGCTTTTGATGATGCTTCCGCTCCCAACCTACTACACGCTTCCTAGCGCTTCCGGTAACTAAGGGAAAGATTAGAAATAGTCCTATGAAAAGGTTGGGGGTATAATGAGACTTGATCTTAGGTAACGATGAGAAAATTCCAATTTGGAAGCATATGGTTCAGTGATACTCCTTTTGAAATAAGATTGCATAACCGGTATTGTAGTGACAAATCCATTGACTAGGGAAAGTGATTAGCAATCCCTTGCTAGAAACAACCTAGTTCAAGAGCCACTTTATCATGAAAGGGATTCAAATCAAGTTCTTGTTGGATCTTCATCATGATAAAGTTGTTTCATCCATTGAAGCCTTTGGGGATGTCTTAATGAGATCTCTATTCTATATATCCTTAGTTTTGATCAGATGAATAATTTTTTGATACCATTTAAAATCCATGAATATCTCCGTGAGCCCAAGCTTTTGTTGAGACTGCTCTAAAGGCAAAGTTCTTGCAAGGGTCAACTAGAAAGAAGATATATAAACCCTTTGATTCCATGTGCTCTGGATTACAACCTTATTCATGCCTACATTTTTTTAGCTTTGTACTATTTCATCTCTAACGGGGATGAATTTGAAGTTCATGGCTTGGGCAAATGAAAACACCTGAGCAAAATGCCAGTGGAATAATAGTATTTTTCCAATTTTTGGGAGTTCTGGAGACAGCAAAGTGAGAAGCTGAGAAAAAATAACCATGAGAAGAGTTACCATTAAGACATTGGAGAGTGTGTCAGAAAAATGCTTAAATGGTTAATCCATCTAAGACTCGATTTCCAACTGGAGCTTCTATTGCTGCTCCTCCTCTGCCAAAGGTTGGAATCTCCAATGTTAAGAAAATTAGATGGGAGGCGGAATGGGCAAACCGGTCCCAGCAGTTCATTTGTATATAAGATATAAAGTTACAGATGATATAATTATTATATTGTTTTTTATTATATAAAAATTTAAGAAATTTTATACGAGCCTGATCCGTGAAAATTTTCAATCTTACTAGAAAATTGATTTTCTTATTTTTATTTTTTACTAGACAAAAATGGTTGGAATCGACTATGGTGTGAAACTACTTGCTTCTTTGAAACTGCCTGATCTATGTGGTTTACCTGTTGGACCAGGTGGTTCCCAGTTACAACAAGGTTCTATGCAAGGGGCCGGGCATTTATTGCACCAAACACCAGAAGTGCACAGTCCCGATTGGACAGTGGCCCGACATCCTATCCAGTCAGCTTTTCAAAACAAATGCTTGGAGAGAGCATATGCAGATTGGGTGGGTGAAGCTTCATTTTAATGGTAGTGAAGTGCAATAAAGGGTACTTACGATGGGTAAATAGGCTCTTAAAAAAATGATGGTAAGGAGATCCTTTCAATATTACGTGTCCATCGGAGATCGGTGAGCATGGTTTAAAATCTGAAACAATACCTAGACATTTCGCCCGATATGTCTTGGTCAGAGCCTAATGGTATGACACTATATTAGTTTGAATCATATGATTCAAACGAATATAGCCTTTTTCTATAGAATCACCAATACAAAGTTTGTAATTGTGATACTCAAGACGATACATCTCGGTATCAACAAGGACCAACACCAAAATTTTAAACCTTATCAGTGAGGCAAGTGCACTAGATGACGAATTTGACGCTCTCTGGACGAAACTGTCCTCCCAACCATCAAGCCTAGAAAGTTATGCATTGAGGATGACTCCAGTAATACAATCATATGATCCCATGTTTTGCCACTCCCTAGAAACATGCAATGAAGTTCCAGGATATGGATAAGATCCTCCAACGCATCAAAGATAAAGGGTTTTCTCCTCGTCACTACGAAGGAACACAGCCCGAAAAGCTAAGCCAATGACGATAGTCTATCTTAACGGGGAGGCCATGATTGATTTTTCATCATGTCCCTATATACCATTGTGTTGATACTAGATAGGAGGTTTTTTGTTAGTCAACCTAGCACTTGTATTTTGCATTTTGTTCTCTCCTCTTTAAAAAATAATAATAATAATAATTACAAAAAGAAGAAGAAAAAGAAAACGACGTTAGTAGTCAAGTGTTAATATAATAAAATAAAATTAATTTGAAAAGAAATTGTATTCACTAAAACCCATAGAGCCCTTAGCGAACTTTGGCTACAAACTGATAATAGACTAATTCAAACTAGGAACGCAAGGGGATGGATTTTTGGAAGTGACAGAATTTCAATGCCAGTCCTTGAAGGAGTTCCATCCATGTGGAGATTCATAAACGGCAAAGACAATAAGGTATTGTGGCCAGTATGTGGAGAGTGAAAATCACCTCTTAAGGAGTTGTCCCCCAACATATATAAACGAGGAGAGGGAGCCTCTTCTCTAATAGGTTAATTTTGTTTATTGAATAAAAAGCAGATTACAAATGCAACAACTCCACAGGGACATAAACGACAACAAGAGGCTTACAAGTCTAGAGAAGGCCACCAATAAAACATACGTACCAATTACTTTACTCAACTTTAAGGATAGGTTTAGGTTAATAAAGCTAGGGTTACATTGTAGGAAGAAGGAGAAGAGAGAGATTGACTAAGTTAGGGTTAGGGTAACCCCACTAGCCTTTATATTAAACAGAAACACAGATATACCCTTTTACAGTATACACACCCACTAAGGACTAAATACACACAACACACCCCAACACACCCATTGCATTAAATGTGCCCAACCCATCGTAATCCGTGACACATGTCCCAATACTCCCCCTTAAGCTGGTGCATAGATATCCATCATGCCCAGCTTGACAATCACATCTTGAAGTTGAGTAGGTCCAAGAGCTTTCATAAATATGTCGCCAATTGTTGAGAGGATGCGGCTATGGGAGTATCTATGAGACCACCCTGAATCTTCTCACAAATGAAGTGGATATCCACCTAATTATGCTTGGTCCTCTGACGTAGGACCGAGTCACCAGCAATATTAATGGCTGCTCAGCTGCTGACTTATCACAATGCATTGGCATGGGAATGGATGATGGAGTGCCATGCTCGATAAGGAGAGAGTATAGCCATAGGAGTTCACATGTCCAATGTGTCATTGCCGTATATTCAGACTCCGCACTGGATTTGGAGACGACCTCCTTCTTCGTACTTTTCCACACTACAAGATTGTCGCCAAGGAAAGCACAATAAACGAAAGTGAAACGGCTATCTGTAAGAGCACATGCATAGTCAGAGTCACTGTAGCGATTGAGAGAATGGTGACCAGCATCACTGTAGAATGGGCCACAACCAGAAGAGTCCTTGGTGTGACGTAGGATGCCATGAAAAGAAACAAGATGAGCACGTGGAGTGTTCATAAATCATGCAACCAGTGGCAACAACCAAAAAGAGATCAGGACAAGTGGTTGTGAGGTAGATGAGGCGACCAACAAGTCTTTGATACTCTGAAGGATCAGGCAAAAGCTCTCCAATATTCGCACATAATTAATGTTTAGGATCCATAAGAGACTTGGCAGGCTTACTCCCGAGCATGCCAGTGTCATGCAGTAAATCAAGAGCATATCTCAATGTCAAGGAAGAACCGGAGGTGGCCCAAGTGCTTAACTTCAATGCACGACTAAGCCAGACTTCACACGAAGCCAGAATCATCCCTTGTAATGAGGATGTCATCAACATACACCAACAATATGGTACGCAGCCCTCCCCCAGGCCAGTGTAGATCAAAAGTATGATCTGAATGATAATAAGAAGCCATAGTAGTGGAGAATCTAAAATGAAGCCATAGTGGCCCGCCCATGGATCAATTAGGTATGCCTGAAACAAAACCGAAACCTTCCTCCAGATTTGAATGGAGGGGAAAATTTCAGTTTTCGGCCAAAATTTTGGTTTTCGGTTTTGGTCATGCCCGAAACCGAAATCCAACCCGAAATTTTGATCCTTAGGCCCGTCTTCACAATATGACAAGCAGGGCTGGAGAGCCCCACTAGAAGAGAGGCCAAACATCATAACGAAATAAAAGAAGAGTAAGCAAGTGATGGTTTCCTGATGGTCTCCATACAATTTCATTAACCTAGACCCCTTCATTGGCAAGTCCCCCCCCCCCCCCCACCCCACCCTCACCCCAATGGTTTCGTGTAACAATTAGTACTAAATCAAAAGGCCCGCCAAAATTCTTAATCCCCAACGACCTAAAAATGTGCACATGCTATAGAGGTCCCTCTTGAAATAGTTAAAAAGAGGCATCCAAAAAAACTTGTTGCACTAGATATTCAACCAGAAAGTGTCTTTCCATCATCAACCATAAACCTCATAATAAGCATCACTAAAGCAAACTTCAAAAATATCGACATGGCTGAATAAGTGATTTAACCATGCAGTTGAACAAAATTGACACCATTCTCAGACTTTGTCTAGATGATCATAAATATTTGTCTAGATGATCACAAATATAAGTACAAATTTTAAAAAAAAATCTTTACCCACATTCAACTACAGGGGGAACAGAATAAAAATGTGGAAACTTCTAATGTCCAAGTCACCTCCTTGGTGACTTGTTCACAAACCCCTCCCCATCAAACTAGATTGACGTCACTTTAGAAATTATAATCATTCTAGAGGAAAATCTGTCCAATACATGAGCTTTCCCATAGGAAAATCTGTCCAATACATGAGCTTGGTGCAATGGTAAAAACCTTAGGCTGTCAAGTGTGAAAACGCAGGTTTGAATCCAGAGAGCAGCCATTATGTGCGTAAAAAGCCAGAGGTTACGTTTGTATCCCATCCACCCTTCCCAGATCAGGACCACGTACATACGAGACCAGCACTGGGTAATGGCCATGAGAAAAATTGTTTCATTTTTAGTGTTAACAGAGTTTGTAATATTTGATTCATTAAAAGGGAGTCAACCCCTGAAAACAGCGGACTACTTCTAAGAAATTTAGGATATCATTTCCTGATTGGGTTCCTTTTATACCACTCAAATCTACAAAAAATACAAAAATAAAAAATAAACAATAAAAATTGTTCTCTTATGACAAGGCTAATCAGTGCAACCTCCAGGACCCCACATATTGCATGGGAGTTTCATAACTCCCCTCTTGAAATTTTGCCTTTTGGTTTTCATTAACAAATCGATATGCTTAAATAAATCAAAATTTAATTAATAGGAGAAAGCAATACAATGGAATACTATCCTTAATACATTAGAAGTCCAAAACATGCTCTCTCACTGGCTATGGAATTTGCTAAACTGTTAGCCTATTTTCTAATGTGTTTAAACACAATAATTAAACTCAACAAACCATATCAAGCTTCTCAAAGGACAGGATCACCACGAATATGCATTTGTCTTTGATATCCGACCAGAGATCTTTAAAAGCACCCTTTGCAAAATTGAACCCTCAAGATGATATTTATAAATATGCATGTCTTCCAGATACATAGCGTTCGCTTAGTTGAACCCTTGATAACTATCGATCTCCTAGTTGTTTTAACGACCTCTTCTTGGTTATCACGAAACAAGTCGTCGACACCAACAGACTCAGATGGGAAGCCAACTGGAGGTACTTGACAATGTTCAATGATGCTGTGCTCAATGCCACTATTCACCACTACCACCCAAACTCTCTTGAGGCTTTGATTACTGTACCATAAATTTCTTCCTTATCAAACCCCACTGAAAGGACGAGCACCCTTAATATATTTATAAACCCTACAGTTTCTTTTGGATCTAAAATTATCATCAAATGTTCAACTAGCCCCTACTGAGAAATTCTCTTTACCTAGCCAATAAGTAAATAAATAAATTACACAATATGCACTGAATGATCAGATGCATGAGAAGTATTTGCACAGGGCTTCACTAAGCAATGAGAAAAAAAATGGTGCTATTTGTAAGCCGAGGCAAATACATATTAATTTGGAAAAACCTGAATGCAGGACCTCATTTTCTGCTCTATCTTTTCCACCACATATTAACAGCAAACATGGCAATTGCAAAAGAGAGTTTGTTCTGAAAGGAAGAAAATCAGATTGTGAAAGATGAGGAAAGCAGTTTAGATACTTAAGTTTACATTCAAATACCGTCATTGGAATATACCTGAGGCAAGACAGTGAGAAGTTCCAGAAAACTTGGTATACATTCAGGATGAGAATTCATTTCATCCCTCAACCAGTTCACAATACCACCCTCTCCCCAATCTTCCGCAGAGACATGAACAGCCAAAGCTGCCACTGCAAGGCTAATCTAAAAGTAAAATAATTTACTTCAGCATAATCTCAATGTGAAGAACAGCACAAAAATTTTAATGCATATATGATGAATAGTTCAAAAGAATACCTGTGTTCTAACTTTAGGGGATCCATTGTATAGTTTGCTCAGTAACACCTGCATTAGAAATAGTGCAACCGATAAAAAACCATAGACATAAATAGCTAAACAACCATTGATATGCGAAACCAGAAGACAGGAACGAGCCTTATTCCATTAATTAACAATATGATACAAAACTAAGGAGACATCAAAGTGACATTGATGAACTAATTAAATATGAATGAATCAAAATTCTTACGAATAAATCATCAAAGTAAATGTGCAACAGTACACCAAACTGCAGTTTGCATTTAGTAGGAAAAGGTGAGATTCACCAAGTAAAGCATATCTTTGTATAAAAACCTGAAAGGTAAAGAAAACAGAGGTTCCTTTAATTACAGAGTATAGAAAAGAGTCCATGACTTTGGGAAGAAAATCTAGGTTCATGATCAGTTTCACACAAAATCAGTCAAGTCAACCTCACCAAGTACAGAAGTTTCTCATTAAATATTGGACACGTTGCCTGACAAGAGGAGAGACTAGGATTGGTGGAAAGTGGCTTAGGTGAATGTGAGGTACACGCACAAACTGGTTGACTAAGTGATGGCCGCCCGTAACTTATCGAAGGCAAAAGAAGAACGTGAAAGTGGTCCAGAAGAATAACTGCACAGTTTCAAGGGATTAACTTATGTTTTGGTCGATCGATCAATTGAGGACAGAGGACATTGTATTTTGAGCGCACTTATTTTTCTCAGTCGATCAATCAATTCCGAATTGTCGATCGATCAATCGTATACAGAGCCTTTGGGCAATTTTATTATTCATTAGTTGATTGATCGACTCCAGAATCAATCGATCGATCGCGCGAGATATGACCGGAGTTTAGCTTTCTCTTGGCAAAATTTGTCGTTTTAGTATTTTAAGTTTTTAGGACTCCTTTATTTCGAGTTATGGTTTGCTTAGCCTATTTAAAGGCTTGTAAAAATAACTTTTTATTGATTGATGGTTAATGAAATTTGCCTTTGCAACTTTGAGAACTTTGCTTTGAGTTTTTTGTTAGGGTGTGATTCTCTCAACCGAAGAGTGATTCTTCGTCCCGTGTGCGGTTTGGTGCGAGGCCAACTTTTCCTCCTTCTCCATCTTCTCTTATCTACGAGCTACGTAAGTATTTAACCCTAATCTATCCTTTCACCATTAAAGCTAATCTTAGCCATTCTTTTCGCACGGTATCGAACGAACCCGCTTGCGAGTTCGTTCGACGCCCTTAAACTGTCGGAGATCTAGTCGTTCGCTAAGAACCCTAATCTTCTAGATCCGATAGGAAACGTACGTGAAAGTAACACTATTTCGGGCGAGACCTAAAATCATCTAATATAATTTCTTCGTATTTACTGTGGTAAACTGTTTAGGAATTTGGTATTTTAATTATTTGCATTAAATTTTCTAATAATCTCAGCCCTAGCATTGCATGTGTTAGTTTCCGCATCACAAAGCTAACAGCAAAAATAATATATGCTCTGGTGAGAGTAAGATAAATCAAGCAGCCCACCGTGATACTCATAGGAATCAGGGAGAAGACCACCTTTGCTCCCATGAAGAGGTAGCTTCTGGTCCATAGACGATATAGTTGGCTAATAGTGAAGTATTCTTATATTATTGAGGAGATCAATAGTATGCTTTCATTGATAGAGGATGATCCCTTTGCTAGAGAGAGCCACTTCTACTCTCGAGCAATACTTCAAACTGCCCAAATCCTTCACTACAAAGATACGGCCAAGCTCACTTTTCACATGGGAGTTAAACGAAGAATCATCTCCAGTGAGAATAATATCATCCACGGACAAGGAGAATCATATGACCAGCAAAACCCGAGTGAATGAAGAGTATGATCTGAGTGATATCTCTGAAATCCCAAATAGATAACCATGCCATTGAAACGATGAAACCATGTTCTGGGAGACTACTTCAACCTGTAAATTGACTTTCCAAGTCTACAAACTTTCCTCGTCTCCCCTTGGAGCAGGAAGCCAAGTGGAGGGTTCATATAAATCTTCTATGTCGGATACCCATGTAGAAAAGCATTCTTCACATCTAACTGGTCAATGGGCCAATTTTGATTAGCTGCAATAGAGATGATAACCCAGATAGAAGTCATCTTAGCTATTGGAAAAGGTGGCATCATAATTAATACAATAAGTTTGCATTAACCCGCGAGTAACGAGGCGGGCCTTATACTAGGCAACACTGCCATCAGGATTAGCTTTAAACCGAAAACCTACTTACAACAGCCCACAATTTTCTTCTCCAGAGGTAGGGGAACCAGGTCCCAAATATGATTACTCTTAAGGGCAGTCATCTTCTCTATCATTGATGCTTTCCATGAAGGATGAGAAAGTGCTGCGTGAACAGTATGGAATATAGTAACAGTATCGATAGCAAAAGAGAAAGGCCCTGTAAGAGGAAGAAACAGTATTGTGGCAAACGTATTTGGCAAAACGGACCACCCCATTACTAAGAGTGATAGGCAAATTAAGGTCAGACAAGTCAGAAGAAGTAGATATGGGTGAATAAGGAGATCATGAACGTGAGTGAGACTCTCTACTGGGCCTACTTGTGCAGATGGATGAGGTGGAGACCTAAGAGAGGAGGGTCCATGCATATGTTAACAAACATACATGTGAAATTGCTTTTGTTGATGTAAGGGAGGCTGAGTAAGACATGAGGTTCCAGTAGACTGTTGTATAGGAGGCTGAATAGAAAGAATGGGAGGCTTGTTGGTGTGTCCTTAGTACACGTCTCAGTTGTGTGTGTGTGTTACTCTATATAAGTGTGGGTGTGTGTAGATAGTATTGTGGGTACCAATAACAATTTGTAAATGAAATAAGTATCAATGATATGTGTGTATGAGGACAAGTAACTCATAACCCTCATTCTCTCCTCTTTTCTTCTTCTTCTTCTTCCTTAACCAAACCCTAACCCTAAAATTAACTTGGTATTAGAGCGAGACCGATCGACGTGGTTATCGTTTTTGACATCACCCACCATTTGCTGGCTTCAGCATGATGTAATGCTGACATCAGCAGTCAACTTGTTGGCTCAAAATAAAAATGTTTTGGCATGTTCTTAATCGAAACATGGTGATGAACAACTTTGCCTTCTGTCATGAGGGTATTTCAAGCCTCTGGGATAATTTTACGAAGCCACCTTTGTGGCAAAGAACCCACAGTTCAGATCTTTAGATCTGCATCTCCAGACACAAACAGTATGGAAGATCTGTGAATTTTGGAGGTGCCAATGTCTGTTTGTTGACGTGTTTTCTCACTATTTCTCGGTAAGGGTCTTCAGATCTGCGGTTTTATGGCAGCAGTCTGGTTTTCTTTTTCTTTTTTTTTGTTGCTGGAAATTTATTATATGCAGTGCTACTGCTGCATTTGTCTTTGGCGTGCTGAATTCTGCCCGGTTATGGTGAGTATACTTCTATGGATGTCGAGTTTGCGGCGCTGGTTAGTATTCAGATTACATGTGGAATTGGTTGCAGTGAAATTGCTGGAAGAGTGCACAACATCTGTTTGGTGAAATTCCTGGGAAAGTGCACACCAGCTATTTGGTGAAATTGCTGTGAGAGTGCACACCAGCTGTTTGGTGAAATTACTGGGAGAGTGCACAAGAGCTGTTTGGTGAAATTGTTGACACTGAATTCTATTGTTGAGGGTTGCATTGGTGGGTGATTGGTGAACTGTGTTGATAGCAGATGAGAGTGCACCAACAGCTGTAAGGTTAATTGTCTGTGTATATCAGCCCCCTTGATTGTCTTGTGTAGAGAAAAACTATTGTCTGTTGACATTTTTTTACACTTTCCTCCCAGTGCTAGTACCCGGCACAGCCACGCTCATTGGTGTTGGCCGAGAAAAGGTCACCCTATTCAATACCAAAGGCGGCCTACAGGCCGAAGAAAAACTATTGTTTGTTGACGTCTTTTTTACCCTTTCCTCCCAATGATAGTACCCGGCACAGCCACACTCATGCTGTTGGCCGAGAAAAGGTCTCCCTATTCAATACAAAAGAAGGCCTACAGGCCGCAGGTAATCGAGTAGGTGATCGGACCTGCTAGAATCCTTTTGTGAAGTTGTGTGTGAAAGGCTAGTGGGCCTCGTATTTGTTCTAGGCAGCTATTGTTTTTTGTGGGGGTGCTTTGGGATGTGCACATGAGTTGTTTGTCCCTTTGTCATTGAGGATCTTGTTGGTTGGGTGAGGTATCTCATCAATGGATGAAAGTAACTGTTTTGTAACACTCACAAAAAGGGAATGTGAAGACCTCGAGCAGGGGACATTGGGTACCCAAGGGTTAACCACTGCCACTCACCTTACCGAGTAAGGTATTATCGGCACTGCCCATGATTCATCTACATCTCAACCCCCTAGATCATTGATTCAAGTGTAACGGATCATATGACAGGTCCATCCTTAATGCTTCAATCATTATCATCTATGCCTAGCCAATGTACCGTTGGGGTTTCCGATGGATCTCTCATCCTATTGGTGGTACAGGGACTATTCACGCCGATTCTCTTTCCTTAACTTCATCTTTATATGTCCCTAAAATGCCCATCAATCTTCTTTCTATTAGTAGTCTTACAAAAACTCTAACTTTCAGTGTCATCTTTTTTCCTTCCTATTATGTTTTTCACAATTTGTCAACAGGGAAGATGATTGGTCGTGGTCGGGACAGTAGAAGCCTGTATGTATTTGAAGCCTCACAAGATAATGTAGATCAAAGTATCCAGAAGCCTATAGTTGTTGTTGCGACTCCTGTTAAGTAGGTTGAGGTATGGCATGCATGGTGTGGTCATATTCCCATACAAAGGTTGAGGATGGTAATCCCACAAAAATTCAAGGACGTTGATAGCAACCCCTTCAAATTTGAAGTTTGTGAGATGGCAAAACATACTAGAGCTTCATATCCTCCTAGCAGAAATAGAATAGATATACCACTTGAGATTGTTCATTCTAACGTGTGGGGAGGGACCTTCTCCAGTTACCTTTGTCTCTGGGTTTCGTTCCTTTATGTCCTTCATTGATGAATGTACCCGTCTTACCACCCTATACATGATAAAGACTACAATGAAGTTGCATCCATCTTCCCTTGGTACCATAAACTCATTCAAAACCAATTTAATGCATCTTTGAATATCTTTAGATATGATAATGAGGGATAATACTCTTCTCATCTCTTTCAATCTTATCTTCAGCAGCATGGCATCAAGTGGCAGACATCATGTCCATACACCCCTCAGCAAAATGGAGTTGCAAAGAAAAAACTGCCACTTGTTGGAAGTTGCTAGGGCATTATTGATTGGAAGATATGCTCCCAAAAACTTGTGGAGTGAAGCGATGCTCACTGCATGTTTCCTCATTAAGAGAATGCCCACAACAGTCCTCCAAGGAAAGTCTTCTCACAACATGTTTTGCCCCTCCAAACCACTCTTTCTAATTCCCCAAAATCTTTGGCTCCTATGTTTTGCCCAAATTCCGTATATTCATCGTGAAAAGTTGAGGTTCAAAGCAGCTCGATGCATCTTTGTTATGTACCCTCTATCACAGAAAGGGTACAAGGCATATGATCCAAATTATAGAAAGTAGTACGTGACTATGGATGTCACATTTTTTTTAGGATACTCCCTTCTCAAAAATTCAAGAAGAGGCACTCCAATGCCCTCTTCAGGGGGAGAGTGTTATGAGAATGGAAGAAAGCCCTGGTATGCTTCTCATCATTCCCATCATGAATGTGAGGGAAGGTTAAGATGAACGGATCGCAGATTTGATAAAAATCGAGAAGAGGAACCCCAATTAGAAGTTGATAAGTATGGGAAACCACTTCAGAGAAAACTTTATGTGAGAAAGAAATTTAGAAAACCTCCTGTTCAGAAAATTGTCCAAGAAGAAGTTCAGGAAGAGCCTTGAGTAAAGTCTCTGCCTCATGCCACTGACCATGAACCTTCTCCAGAGATATAGACCCCTCCTCTAATATTGATCATCCTATTGCTCAGCATAAAGGTACTAGACAACCTATGCAAAAATCCATTTCCTATAAAGGTTTATTTGTCTCTCATTTTAGTTTTATCTCATCATTGGATTCGATTATTGTTCATAATTATGTGCCTGAAGCCCTATCTCAACCGGAATGGACAAAGGTTATCGCGTGAGAAATTCATGCATTAGAACATAACAAGAAATGGGATGTTGACCTTCCTCCGGGAAAGAAAGTAGTGGCTTGCAAGTGGGTCTACACTTATAAAATATAGACCTGTCGGGACCATTGAGAGATACAAAGCAAGGTTAGTTGCAAGAGGGTTCCACAAACATAGAGAGTCGACTATCAAGAAAAATTTGTTCCATTTGCAAAATCAAATACTATCATAGTCCTGTTATCCTTAGCCACCAACAAGGATTGGCCCTTGTCACCGTTGGATGTGAAGAATGCATTCCTTCATGGTAATTTGAAGGAGGAAGTCTACATGGCTCTCCCACTTGGCTTTGTTAAACAAGAGGAGACTGGGGAAGTGTGCAAGCTCAAGAAGGCCATCTATGGGTTAAGCAATCTCCACGTGCAAAGTCGTAATAAGTTGTAGATATCGAAGAAGTCACTACGATCACACCTTGTTTGTGAAGAAAGAAGTGCATACTACAGCCATCTTGGCTTTTATGGATGATATCTTTATCATAGAGGATGATAGTAAAAAAATAACATATTCAAAAGAACACCTTTGTAGGGCCTTTGAAATGAAGGATTTGGGTCGTCTAAAATACTTTCTAGGTATTAAGGTGACAAGGTGCAAAAAAGGGATTGCATTGTGGCAAAGAAAATATACTTTGAATCTACTTCCTGATACTAGACTATTGGGAAAGGTTGTTGTGAATCCTATTGAGCAGAATCATAGGGTGAATGGAGAGGTTGTAAAACTCTCAAGGATCTAAAAGTTATCAGAGATTAGTTGGAAAACTAATCTATCTCACCATGACTCGTCCCGATATAGCCTATGCAGTAAGTGTCATGAGCCACTATATGCACTCACCCATGAATACTCATCTTGATACTATTTATAGAATACTCAGATACTTGAAAGAGAGTCCTGGCAGAGGACTATTGTACGGTAATCATGGCCACTTGGTTATTGAGATATTTACATATGCAGATTGGGTAGGATCTCTTGATGATAGGAGATCTCTCACTGAGTATTGTATACATTCCTTGGAGGGATTTTGGTGACATGGAGGTCGAGGAAACAACATGTGGTATCCAACTCTAGTGCAGAAGGGGAGAATAGAGCTATGTCTCAGGGAGCTCGCGAGGGTATGTGATTGAAACATGTCCAATCTGATTTAGAAGTTTATGTTACCTTGCCTATGACCTTATATGGTGATAATGATGTTGCACATCATATCACAGAGAATTCGGTCAATCATGAAAGAACAAAGCATATCAAAGTTGACTGTTATTTCATCAGAGAGAAGGTTGAATCAAAAGAGATTGTCATACCCCAAGTTCGTTCTGAAGATCAGCTAGCTGACATTCACTAAAGGTGTTGGCAGAAAAAGACCTTATGGCATCACCTCCAAGTTGGGCATGATCGATATACGTGCTCCAACTTGAGGGCGGGTGTTGGTGTGTCCTTAGTACTATGTATTAGTTGGTGTTTGCATGTGTGTGTGTGTGTTACTCTAGGTAAGTGTCAATGTGTGTAGATAGCATGTGGGTATCAATAACAATTTGTAAATGATACAAATATCAATTATATGTGGGTATGAGGACAACTTACTCATAACCCTAATTTATCTCCTCTTTTCTTCTTCTACTTCTTCTTCTTCCTTCCTTAACCAAACCCTAACCCTAAAATTAACTAAGTTGTTTGTGTAGACATAATGGAAGGAGGTAATGAAGGTACTGGGCCAATAGGCTGAGAGAGAGGAGAGAGAAGATAGGACAACAAGTGCAGGAAGATGAGAGGACTCAGACTGATGGGGTTATGGGGGGAAGAGGGAACATGCAACATCCATTGGGATAAAACAATTTACAAGATCATAGATCATAGCACCTATATCCTTTAGATACACCAGAGTAACCAACTTAATCAATCGACCATCTAACACATGTCAATTAGGATGGAGGTCCTAAATAAAGCAAGTATACCCAAATATGTGAGGTCTAATGTAATATAGCATCAGTAGGGCGAAGAACAACAAAAGAACCATGTCCATCAAGAACCGTTGAGGGAGTAGGATTGATAAGAAAACATGGAGTACATAGGGCATTGACCAATTGGTCTTAAGTACAGACATAACTCTCAATAAAGAGCGTGTAACCCCAATAACATGTTTATGCTTGCGTTCAAGTATTCCAGTTTCTAGAAGTATAGGGACACGAGAACTGATGAGCAATGTCATGCTTCTGCAAGTACATGGCAAACGAATGGGAGGTATACTCCCCACCACTATATGATCGGAAGACTTAATGGACAAACTGTATTGGGTCCGAATTATGGAATGGAATTCCTAAAATGTAAAGAACACTGCATCTTTTGATTTCATAAGATCGACCCAAATAACACGATGTAATTATCGATAAAGAAAACATAAAAAACGAAACCCTTATAGAAGGTGACCATAGAAGGACCCCAAACGTCCAAATGAATCATCTCAAAAGGAGAACTACACTTGTGCATGTGCGAAGGACAAACGCTTCTAACTTGTTTCGAAAGGGCACAAATCTCACATTGAAATTAGAGGTCATACAAATAGTTTGGAAATAGGAAATCAATGAGCACAAGGTTCTAATTCCAACATGCCCTAACTTGGCATGCCACGGGGAAAGGGTATCAAGGTTGGCATCATGGGTCAAAATATTGTCCGATACCGATACGTATCGGTTTTGGGCGTGAACGGTACGATACATACCCTATGTATCGTACCATGATTTAAATGATGAAATTATCGTCCGATACAGACAAAATATCGTCCGTATCGGACGATAATTTAAAATTATCGTCCGATAATAAGGATAAAATTTGGAAAAATAAAATTAAAAAAAAAATCAAAATATCGTTCGATACGAACGATAATTTGAAATTATCGTTCGTATCGGAAGATATTTTCAAATTATCGGACGATATTTTCAAATTATCGTCCGATATTTTGAAAATATTGGTGGGCCCCACCAAAAGACACGACTTTTAAGTCGGGTAAACCCTCTTTTTCCTTCCTTCTTCCTCTCTAATTTTTTGATTATTTACACCCTAAATCGGTGCCAAATCGCACAAAATATCACGGGATCAACGTGGAAGGTACGTGTATTTCATTTTATTTCATTTTATTTCCTAAAATAAGGTAGATCTACACTTAATAAGTGTAGATCTACACTTATTTAGTGTAGATCTACCCTTAAATAAGGTAGATCTACACTAAATAAGTGTAGATCTACCCTTAAATAAGGTAGATCTACACTAAATAAGTGTAGATCTACCTTATTTAAGGGTAGATCTACACTAAATTAGTGTAGATCTACACTTATTTAGTGTAGATCTACCTTATTTAAGGGTAGATCTACACTAAATTAGTGTAGATCTACCCTAAATAAGGGTAGATCTACACTTATTTAGTGTAGATTTACCTTAATATTAATTAATATTATAGGTAAATTTATCATTTACCTATAATATTAATTATTTAAATTATTTAAAATAATTAATATTATTTAAAATAATTTAAAATATTTAAATTAATTAAAAATAATATAAATAATGGGTCAAAAATAATATGATGGGTCAAAAATAATTATATGTGACCCCATTTAAAATATTTAAATTGATAGGTCAAAAATAATATAAATAATTATAATTAAGGGTCACATGCAATCAATATGGGTCACATATAATATGGGTCACATATCATATGGGTCACATATAATTAATAAAATAATAAGGTCAATATGGGTCACATATAATTTAAACTTAAAATTAATATGGGTCATATATAATTAAATTTATGGCTCACATATTAAATTATATGTGACTCATATTAATTTTAATAATAAATTTAATTATATGTGACCCATATTGATTATATGTGACCCATATTGATTATATGTGACTGTCACATATAATTAAAATAATTAATATTATGGGATATGTCCCATAAAATATTAGAATAATATGGAATAAATTTCAAATAAATTTTTAAAAATTATAATAATATCAAATAAATATTCATAAATTAAAATAATATCAAATAAATATTCAAAAATTAAAATAATATGAAATAAACATTAAAAAATTATAATAATATCAAATAAACATTAATAAATTATAATAATATCAAATAAATATTCATAAATTAAAATAATATCAAATAAATATTCATAAATTATAATAATATCAAATAAACATTAAAAAATTATAATAATATCAAATAAACATTAATAAATTATAATAATATCAAATAAATATTCATAAATTAAAATAATATCAAATAAACATTTATATATTATAATAATATCAAATAAATATTCATAAATTAAAATAATATCAAATAAACATTCATAAATTATAATAATATCAAATAAATATTCAAAAATTATAATAATATCAAATAAATTTGATAAAATATAATCTGATATTTTTAAAATAGCAATAATTAAAAAATAAATTTTATTTTCAAGTGTAAATTAGATGTTTACTCTTGTAAATGTTATTTTCAAGTGTAAATTAAATGTTTATTTTCAATCGTTTGCTCATTCATGCAGGTGAAATAAATAAATATGGTACGTTCGACAGATCCAACGTGGCAATATGGTACAGCAATAGATGGTAATAGACTCCAGATTCAATGTAATCTTTGTGGAAAAAAACTGCTGGGAGGAGGTATCACACGATTAAAGACATCTGCTCATGTAAAGGGAGAGACAAGAGGTGTCCTAGTGAACCCGAGAGGTAAAAGAAAATATCGAGCTAGTTTACAAGCGGCAAAGGAAAGAAAAAGTCAGCCGATCGTGATAGGGAAATGTATGAGAGAATCGAGGCCGATCCAGAGTTTACATCAGATGCACCTGAGGATGATGAGGAGGAGGATGAGCAGTTAGGGAGAGCTATGAGAGAGAGTGCTAGGGAAGCACAACAGCGGCGAGATCAGGAAGGAGCCGATTATCGGTTTCGGTCCAGGTTGAGGGGCCCATCCATGCCTGCTACCGGTGGTGGATCTAGTCATAGGCCACATGTTGTTGATGTTGATGAGGATGTTGAAGCGGTATCGGGTTGCGTGAAGATCATCGGGAGGGATTATAGGTAGTCTACTAGAGGCCGCATTACTCTCATGGATTCATTCATGTATCGCATACAAACCAAATTGAGTGCAATCTCACTTGCAAAATGGGGAAGAAGCTTGGAAAATCCATTGCCAAGTTTTTATATACAACCACATTCGAGCCAAGTAGCGACTACCAGTACTTCAAAAGCATGATTGATACAAGTGCAGAAGTTGGTCCAGGAGTTAAAAAGCCTTCTCCATATGAGATATCTAGACCCTTACTAACAGATGAGTACGATGAGATAACTGCCTATGTACAGAGCTTTGAGGATGTATGGGATGAGAGAGGTTGCACAATTATGTGCGATGGATGGACTGGTCCCACAAAGAAGAGCTTGATAAACTTTTTGGTTTACAGCGATGCCGGGACAGTATTTTTGAAATCAGTTGATGCTTCTAGACACGTAAAGACTGCTGACTACCTCTTTAAACTAATGGATATGGTAGTTCATGAGGTTGGAGAAGCAGTTGTCAGTGTGGTAACGAACAATGCGGCAAACTACAAAGCCACCGGATTAAAACTAATGGAAGAGCGTCACTGTCTTTGGACCCGTGTGCCGCACATTGCGTGGACCCCATGCTTGAGGATTTAGGCAAGAGAGGCGAGGCACAGGCAACTATTCAAGAGGGAAGAACGATTGCTTCCTGCTTGTACAACAGTGACAAGCTGGCCAATTTAATGAGAGCCTTCGCGAGCAGTGAGTTGCTGACTGCGATTACACGTTTTAACACATTTCTTAGCCCTACGAGTTTGGCTAGATATAGGCGTGAGTGAAAAGCATGGTGTCGTCGAAGAATGGAATCAACATGAAATAGGACTCCCACGGCGAAGAGACTAGCTTGCTTGAGATTCTTGACACGATCTCTGACCGCGATTTTGGGCGGATGTCGACCACGATCGCCGTCACTACCGTTGGTGCAAGTGTTGAGATTGGTTGATGGTGATGAGAAACCAACGATGGGTCGTTTATGAGTCAATGGATAAGGCAAAATTGGCTATAAAACCAAATGCCCTACAAAATATAAAGCGATCTTTGGCGATTATCGACAAGAGGTGGGATGCACAATTTCACCCAAGATTGCATGCGGCAGGTATAACATGTTGCACAATTATATCGATTTTATTTATTTATTCATTATTTTCATATCTTGATGAAATTGCTCATATTTGATGTAGCACTACTTGAATCCGACCTTCCAAAGATTATCGCGACGCTTGGTGACGACAACGATGAAGTGTATACGGTTTGCTCAATGTAATCCAAAGAATGCTCCCTGAGTTGGCGGACCAAGGCCAAGCCATAAGAGATGTGAGTGATCATAGTATCATACCTTATAAGTAATAAGTCAAATTTCTTGTGATATTATCATCTATTTATTGATATGTGCCTTACTGTGTTTCATCTTTATAGATTGACATGTTTCGCAAGAGACATGGGTCATTTGGGACCCCGTTGGCGCAATCCCAAATTAAACACGACAAACCCGCTGATTGGTGGATGCATTATGGAGGTGATGGTCCGATATTGAGGCGGGTAGCAATGAGGGTATTATGTAAACGTGTTCCTCGTCCAAGCTATGGCGGAATTGGAGCACTTTCACTCTCATTCATACTAAGACAAGAAATAGACTAACTATGGACCGATTGGAAAAGTTAGGCTACTGCCACTACAACATGCGATTAAGGGTCGAATATCTGGAGGACCAACGTGGTAAGCAATTACATGAAGTCTTAGATCCTCAATTATATGAAGTCTTACTTACATATTATACTAATTCATCTATCATATTTTACCTTGCAGACGGTGATTATTTTGATCCCATCCGGTTGGATTATATATTAGGAGGATGACCCTTTGAATGAATGGATCAAGAGAGAGAAGAGTCGATCTTGATAGTGAGAGCAATCAATGGTCGGACAATCTTTGAAAGAGAAGTGAGCAAAGAAGCTTCCCAACCACCTAGCGGAAAAGAAGATTGAATCGTCATTCGGTTGGTTGGATCGATAAACGCAGCCCGTAGTGATGATGGGAGTGGTGAGGATGATGGTGGAGGGCATGATGGTGGAGGATGTTGGCACTAGTGGTGGAGGGAGGAAGTGGTACCTCGATCCTTATAGATATGGCGGCATGGGGACGATGACTCGCCTGCTAACACCATTCCTACATTTAGAATGGGAGGGTTGAAGGAAGAGGCGTCGGGATCATATCAAACACCACCACCACCACCACAAGATGATACTGGATATGGGTTATATGACTTCTAGCTTGAGGATTCGGTTTGCAAAATCGAAGATTGACAACTAGTAACCCATACTACCCACCTGACAAACCTATTGATTGCCATATGACTTACGTTGGTGATTTTGGAGGACCCGGCCTTTCGTACTACTGAGCCTCAGTTTCAAGGGGGCACATATAATCATGGGTATCAATATGGGCAACAATACAGGCAAACGCCGGACAGCTCGCGCACCGATGATGCCGATCATCATGAGGGCCAAGAACCACCACGAAATTCAATGTGGCTCTAAAGTAAGTTTTTCATGTACAATTAAACTTATTTTTATCAACATAGCTATTATTTTTGACAATATATAATTTATTTTTGTCAATATATATTGTAATTTACTTTATGCGTGTCTGCGTCGATCAAATTATGAAATATTGTTAATAAAATAGGCATGTGATCAGCTGATCGAACATAATGTTAGAAGATCTATTACATTAAGTCAAAAATGTGATCTTAAGACAAAAATAAGTTACAAAATAGGCATGTGACTTGGGTTAAGTTACAAAATAGGCATCTTACTTATATATTCATCTAAATAATGCATCAAATAAGTCAAAAATAAAAGCAAAAATAGTTGAAATAAATACAAAATAAATAAATATAATTTTTCAGATTTTTTGGGCTTTTCTGGTATTTTTTTGGGATTTAAAAAAAAAAAACGATTTTTTGAATGTATCAAACCGATACATTCAATGTATCGGACGATACCCGGTACGTATCGTCCGAGAGGTCCGGACGATACGTACAGGAAAACCGTTATTTTGACCCTTGGTTGGCATTAATAGGAAAAGAGCAATGAGTGGAAAGATCAAGGGAGGCATTAACAGCAACAATAGTAGTAGAAATGCACTTATGATCAACATCCAAATAGTATTAGACCTCCTTTTTCAATGCCCTTTATCAACAACTCTCTATGATCTTGAACAATGCAATGAGAAGAATAAGAAGTAATGGAATGATTTCAATTTTCCGTAAGACCACTAACAGAAAGTAAATTTGTAGCAATATACATGAAGCACATGGGTTAATGAAAGAGAGAAGTATACAAGAATGGTTCCTATCCAGGCAACATGTATAGAGGAACCATCAGCCAAGCAAACTTGAGAGGATGGGGTAGAAGGAGAATATGACGTGTAGCCCTGAGAACTTCCAGTCATATGGTCCATACCCCAGAATCGATTACCCAGCGCAACAAAGATGAGGAAGTAGTTGCTAATACCGATGTAGCATGTAGTGATGTGGGACGATATAAATCAAGAGTGGAGCTCGTAGTAGTCATCATCATTAATCAACCCAGGAAACATAAAATCCAACACGGGTCAAAAAGGACTCTTCAACTATGTCAAAAGAAACACTTTAATGCAGACCAAATCAATACATGTGCAAGCAAGAACACAAGCATAACTTCATCAAGTCTTCAATAAACATCAAATCCAACAAATTCATCAACTGCAGTAAAAACAGCCTTCTTGAACTTTAGGCAGCTAGATCCAATATATCTGTCCACTCAATATATACCAAGTGAAATACACCATATTTCATTTCCAGATTCAGCAATTAAAACCAACAGTAGTCCATACAGCAGCCAGCAATACCTAAGGGAGTTGTATAGTAGCCAACAATTAGAACCATTTCCAGATTCTGCAAATTAGGGAACCACGAGACCATTCAGCAAGTTCACAAAACAGAACCAAAAGACTTCACTCAGACCAGATCCACTTCAAATTCATCAGAACTCAAGGAGATATCACACACTGAATCAAAAACACGTCAAATGAACAGTGCCAGAGGACTAAAAAGGAACAAAAACTAAATCAATCTTGCTCCAAATGGCTATAAATTCACGACCAATTGACGTGTATGGAAAAAATGATCCCTCTCCAACAAATTCTCTGACAGAAAGCTAACATAAAGATATAGGAGGCTCAAAAAACCATGAATCAGCAGTTTTTAGATTGCATGAAAGAGCCCTTAAATCGTCCATCGAAATGGATTCAAACGACATCAACAAGAGTAAAACATCTTTAGAAGAAGAAAACAACTCAAATGGTCCAGTTTTTTAAGCAATCTAAGGTCAAAATAGTTGACCTTGTTGATGTCAGCACATGTGGCGAGATTTGATGGGTTAGGTCGGCAAGGCTCTAATACCAAGAAGAGAGGCTAGGGTTGATGGAGAGTGGTTTGGGTGAATGGAATTAGGGTTAGTAAGGTGGTAATAGGATTAGGGTTAGAGAAAGAGAGGGGGGAGAGAAGAGAGAGAGAGAGAGAGAGAGAGAGAGAAGTAAGAAGAGTAATAATGAGAAGGCATAGTGAGAAGAGAGACCCTCACTAGCATGTATATTAAGTGAGAAATACTACACACACCCCCAAGGTATTACACACACCATCACTGGGACTAATACACACATGTACATTACCAACAACAAGTCCTACATATGTTTACTTGCAAGTTCAGATTCTCAAAGGTGTGGCTGGATAACTACAGATACATGTCCCACATTGCATAAAAGTCCCTTCACCAAGACCAATTCCCACTCAGACATTTCCTCAAACCTAATCAAGTCATACTAACTTTAAAGCCCAAACCACGATCCACAATGACTATATATCAACTGTTCTTCTGTTTTGTTTCTAGGTTGAGGTTATGTTACTAAGGGTAGTTTCGACAAGTTGACTACAGCAATAATATGAACGTTTGTAATTATGTCTACGTTAAAGAGAGAACACTAATGAAGGTTTTGCAAGGTTTAAGATACTGGTATCAGAGGGCCTTTGGCCACCTTCGAAACTAAGGCACATCACTGATACCTTCATGCATTGGCTGATGCATTGTGGAATTTTTGTTTGAAAAAAAAACTTGTAAAAAGGTAATCACAAATGGTACGTATCACCCGATGGGTACACCTCATGTCAGAACGATCTAACATGGAAGCATACAGTGTGACACCAGTACTGCACAATACCAACTAGGACTTGGCTGTTACGGATAATTCCTGGTTGCATGTACTTCTACCAATCCAGTTTCTAGCAGGTAAGTCATGGCCACTAACGGTGCGGCTCTGCTCAGTGATTCTCAATTGGATTTTGTTCACCTCTTCTCTCACAACAGAGAAGAAAATATTCATGATCAGCATGTTGAACGATATGTAAATTCATAAAACGATGAACAATCAAACCTTCACTTAACAGCAATCAACAGAATGTGTTCTCTAAGTAAAAAGATCTATCAAGTATTAACTAAGTAAAATCTAAGAAGTTTCTAACAATAGCATTTTAATATCAAACATTAACTAAGTTAGTAAAACTAAGCAGTTTATTACAATAGCACAGTAAACCATAGTAAAAGAAAGTAATTTTTTCATAGTTACACCATAAAATAACAACACAATTTTAGAATTATAAATAAATAGCATAAACAGTCATTTGAGTTGCTACTACTAACACAATTTAAGGGCACTAACAAAAATAAATATACTGCTTACATATAAGGAATCACGTAAAGGGCAAAAAGCTTCGGAAGGTAACTCTTCAAAATCCCGTTGCACCTAGAATCAGATACAACATATCAACCGTAATTTCAAAAACAATAAACCAATTGTTAAAAAAAAATAGAACATGAAGAGATTTGAATTCATGATCGAAAACCACCGCTGCATGATAAATGCAAGCTACTTCAGATAATAAAAACTAGCTTCCGATAATAACAATTACCTTGCTTCTCAGGGTCTGAGAACAAAAAATGAGTGTCTCAAGGTTGCTATTGACATCATGAAGTAAACTATCAGAGACCTGGGTGATAGGCAGAAAAATAAAACAAAAACAAATCAGGGACATCCATAATGGAAAGGGAAGCCTAATCAAATAACATTGGTTTTCGCTCAACAAAGTTTTAGCAGGGAAAGCAAATCAACCATCCAAATTGATAAGATAGTCTCTCATTCTTCATAACAGCAATCAAAAATTATTCTGGATCATATAATTTGATTTAATAAGGAAACTCCTACTCAATGATGATTTGTATATAATTCAGGAGAGGATCATCTACTTCCTGACTTTCAGATCTGATGCATATACTTGCTGCAAGGCAAGTTTTACATTGTGAGTTAGCCAAGGAAAAACAAGAGTTACTTGAAAGTTGAAACTCTTATACAAGTTGTTAAATGGAAAAGATTGAAGGGGATTCAGAAACCGTATCGGCCAGCCTCCAGACCGATATGTATGGTCAATACCGATACGAATCGGCTGATACCAAGGAAATTACAAATCTATTTGGCCAATATGTATAAACAGTATTAGTCAATACCAGGGAGATCCTCCAGATCAATACATGTTAGCGATATTTTTTATTTTATTTTTATCGGTAAACCAACCAAAGGAATTAAATGGACAAAAATAAAACAAAACCAGAGAACAGGGAACCCCAACCCAAACCCCTGGAAGCGGCACAGGCAACTAGCCAAAATCAAACAACTCAAGGTCCCCCGAACACTGGCACATAAAATCCTTGATGGACTTCAAAACCAGCCTGATCAGACGCTTCTTTTTGCAGAAAGTGTGGGCATTCCTCTCCAGCCAGGTTCCCCAGATAGCAGCCATAAACCCCCACCATCCAGAATGCTCCTAGATGCCCATCCAAAGAGGACCCATACCATGCCACCAGGTGCTGGGAAATGGAGTTACAGGCCACCCACATCATACCAAACGATTTGAGGAGGAACCCCCCAAATCTCTGCAGCCACCCAACATTCGAGGAAAAGGTGTAAGACCGACTCTTCAGACTGCAGGCACATGACACACCTGTTGGGCAAATCCTTACCCCTTCAGATCAATTGATCAACAGTCAAGATGCACCCCCTCATCACTGACCAAGCAAAAAACTTGACCTAGGGAGTAGCCGGATCCTTCCACAAAAGGTTCCATTCTGTCCTAACGAGCAGCCGGCATAACAGAATGCGAAAAAGGGATTCAACACTAAAGACCCCAATTATTAGAGGCCACACAAACTCTCATATCCCTCTGATGCTGATTTCTCTCCAGAGCATACAGCAAAGCCAGCAGAGATTGAAAAGGCTGCAATTCCTCATCACGGAAGAGTCTTCTAGTGGTAATGTCCCATGTAACTCCCCCTCAAAAATCCGAGAAGAGATCCACAACCTACGCCTTAGGCTCCGTCGAAATCGTAAAGATATTCTGAAACGACAACCGCAAAGGTCTAATATCAACCCAGGGATCCTCCCAGAGACTGATCCTGCAACCGTCCCCCCAACTAAAATGGACCCACTGAGAGAAATCAACCCATATTGAAGAGATGCATTTCCACCAAAAGGAAGCATTCCTGTTCCCATCTACCCTAACACCCCAGCCACCTTCAAGCCACCCGTATTTCTCGCCTAAAACCAATAACCAAAGGCTGCTCCTCTCATTATCGGACCTGGCACGCCACAGACACCGGCCCAAAAGAGTAAGATTAACCAGCCGCAAACTAAGGATGCCTAGGCCCCCACTATAGATGGGCATGCTGACAGATTTTACAGCTAACAGGATGGTATTTCCCATCCAAACCCAGTCCTTCCCATACAAAATCACGCTGAATCTGCTCGAACCTCCTAATGACCGCCATCAGACACTTGAAACAAGGCATGAAGAAAATAGGGAGGCTCGATAACACCGTCTTAACCAGCAGCAACCTACCACCACTACTTATACGTTTGCCTTTCCACGTCGCCAATTTGTTCTCGCATCTTTGAACCACCAGTCCCATGCCCGAGCAGTAGGATTGTCGACGCCGAGAGGGAGCCCCAAACAAGAAATGGGAAGTAGATCTGTTTCACAATCCACCTCGAGAGCAAGCCTATTCAGGAGCATAGGCTCCACCCCAATCCCAGTAATAGTGGATTTGCCTAGATTAATTCTCTGACCTGAGACGACTTCATAGATCAGCAGGGCATCAGCCAGCACTTTCATCTCCCCTGATTCTGCTTTGTAAAAAAGCATTGTGTCATCTGCATATTGCAGGTGAGTCGCAAACCTACCCAAGCTACCAACAGGGATACCCGAAATAAGATTCAACTGACAGGAACAGGAAAGGAGACCTCCGAGAACTTCTCCCACCACATTAAACAAAACAGGAGATAGGGGATCACCCTGCCTAAGTCTCTCGAGCTTTTGAAATATCCTGCAGGAGTGTCGTTAACAATAACCGAGAACCAGGCAGTAGAAAAGCACGTCCTCATCCAACTTCTCCACTTATCCCCAAATCCGAACCTTTGTAGCATGTACTCCAGACAATCCCAGCTAACCCTATCATAAGCCTTCTCCATGTCCACCTTCCAAATTACCCCGGGAATTCTGCTCCGATTGGCGGAATGAACCACTTCGTGGGTAACAGCCACCAAATCCACAAGTTGTCTACCCAGCACAAGTCCTTTGGTGAATCGAAATTATCTTACCCATGAGGGGCTTCAGACCATTAGCAAGCATGTTCGAAAGGATCTTAAAAGACAATTAAGAAGGTTGATAGGGCGGAAGTCTCTAAGGTCCTCCGCACCCTCCATCTTAGGAACCAGCAACATGAACGTCGAATTCAGAATGCAACCAATGAAAGCTTCGGAGTGAAATTCAGAAAAAAAAATAATAATAATAAATAAATAAATAACTCCACCAGATCCCCCTTAATAGTGCCCAAAAGCATGTACAAAAATCCATAGTGATACCATCGGGCCCAGGGGCGTTATTTTTGCCGCTTCCCCTGATCGCAGACAGAATTTCAGCTTCCTCAAACGGCCTTTCCAGCGCAGCCTGATCAGCCGAAGAGATGGAAGTGAAATCAAGAAGAGATGGAAGTGAACTCAAGACCCTCCAACTGGAGACGGGGCCACCCTTCATCTGTATAAAGGTCAGAGAAGAAACTAATGACATGTTCCCTGATCTAGGATCGGTCCACAAAAACAACTCCATCCACCGAAATTCTAATTCTGCTCAGTAGCTTGCTCTTGCACCTCGTGTTAGCAACGGAATGAAAATATTTTGTATTATTGTCAACAGCCTTAAGCTAGTGGACTTTGGATTTCTGCTTCCAACAACTTCCTCCTCAAGGCACTTCCATCTTGATCTTTAGCCTTTCATCCCTTTCTTGGCCCGACAGCCCTCTCATCTCTTTCCAATTCATCAAACACTTTGAGGCAATTAAACAGCGCTTCCTTATGGATATGAACAAGACCAAACACTTCTTGGTTCCAATGCTTAATTCAATTCTTAAGGTGTCCAAGCTTAGTTATAAGTCTGAAGGCCGCTGACTCAGAAGGGGAACACTCCAACCACCAAATAGGAACCAGAGCCCGGAACGCTTCATTAGGAATCCACACATTTTCGAAACGGAAAGGGGTAGGCCCTTTTCCCACCGAATCACAGTGAATGGCAATCGGTCTATGATCTGAGATAGCCCTCACAAATTTGTGAACGATGGCATTGCGGAAAATGTCCAACCACTCCGGCGAGCATAGGAAGCAGTCGAGTCCAAGGATCAAAATTTCGGTTTTCGTTTCGGTTTCGGAGGGGACCGAAACCGAAATTTCAGCCAAAATTTTGAATTTCGGCCAATAATTTGAACCCCATACATTTAATGACCGAAATTTCGGTCCCAAATTATCGTTTCGGTGGGGACCGAAACCGATAATTTCGGCCAAAATTTTGATCCTTGGTCGAGTCTCCACAGAGTTGCTACATCTTGGAGGCTAGACCATGTGAACCTAGCTCCAACCAAGGGAAGGTCCACCAACGCCCAATCATGGATGAAAGAATTAAGATTCCACATAGATGCCTTATCCAACGGACCTCCGACCTTCTCATGTGGAAACCGAATAGCGTCAAACACAAAGGGACATCCATCTCGCAGCCACAGCAACAAGGTCATACGAGAATTCCCCCCTTCCCATCTCATCAAAAGAGCCATAGATGTCAAAGAAGCACCAAAGCTTCCCGTTATCTTTATTCTGAAGAACAACAGACACTGAAAAGTTACCAATTTCCACATAAATCTTATTAAAAAGCTGAGAATTCTAAGCAACTAGAATCCAACCCCCCCCCCCCCCCCCCGAAAGCTGCCACTGAATCAACTCCTATACATTCCCAGCGATTGCCACCCAAAATAGAAGCCACTTTCAGGTGATCACAGCTTCCCCATTTAGTCTCTTGAAGCGTTAACACTCGTGGATTATGCATGGCAATAATTCTTTTAACCGTTGCCCTCTTCTTGACGTCACAGATACCCCTTACATTCCAAGCAAAAAGCTTCATAACAACACCACATAGAAAACCCTACCGATGACAAGGAAAGGCTCACGCCATCTCCTGCCCCTTTCGGTCTAACATACCCCACTACAACTTGGCCAACTCCAGAGATTTAGATCTCTTCCTCATCTCTGCAGATTTACACTTTTTGTTCCACAATTCGATTTGAAGACCTCCCTGAGTTCCTCATCCGTCACATGGAAAGACATCCCCAGCTCCCTTCCAAACTGGATGATTTGTTTGAGGGGATCCGGAGCATCAGGCCGAAGATCTAAACTCGAATCCTCATTCGTCGACAGACCATCGGGTAGAGAAAAGGCCTTTGAAGAAGCAAAGGAACACTAGATCCACTCACCATAAGCACTACATGTGAGGGATCTGATCAGGAGGACGTCCCCAAACGAATTAGATGAGGACTCCGAAGTCGCGTCAGAGGAAGAAGACTGCTACAGGAGCAGAGGAGAAGGGGGGAACAGAGGCGGGGGGAGGAGGAGAGCACCACGAAAATTGGGAAGCAAAACGTGTACCCATCCCTAGCATATAGGGAGAACACGTGGATGGTGAAGGTCAAAGAGAAACCCGACCCAAACCCAGCAGACCGAAACCCGAACCCAGCAAGATTCCATCAGGCCCACAGCTCCAAAGATGGGGCAGCCCACCCGCCCAAAGCCCAGCAGCCCACAACTTGATTTGAAGACCTCCCTGAGTTCCTCATCCATCCCCTGGAAAGACATCCCCAGCTCCCTTCCAAACTGGATGATTTGTTCGAGCGCATCAGGAGCATCAAGCCGAAGATCTGAACATGAATCCTCATTCGTCAACAGACCATCAGGCTGAGAAAAGGCCTTGGAAGAAGGAAAGGAACACTAGATCCACTCGCCAAAAGCACTACATCTGAGGGATTTGATCAGGGGGAACGTCCCCAAACGAATTAGATGAAGACTCTGAAGTCGCGTCAGAGGAAGAAAACTCCACCACAAGGGCAGAGGAGAAGGCGGGAACAGAGGCAGGGGGGAGGAGAGCACCGCGAAAACTGGGAATCAAAACCTGTACCCATCCCTAGCATATAGGGAGAACACGTGGATGGCGAAGGCAAAAGAGAAACCCAAACCCAACAGATCGAAACCTGGACCCATCAAGACTCCGTCAGGCCCACAGCTCCAAAGATGGGGCCGCCCGCCCGCCCAAAGCCCAATAGCCCACCGACCCGGGACCATTCTAACCAACTTGCCCAGACCATTGAGCAACCCAAAAAAGACACTTCCAGTGACATCAACGGTCAAGACCCAAAGTCCCATAGATCAATGATGCATATGGGCATCCGTATCAATATAAGAACTGACAGATACACCAATACAGCTGACTTTGGCCTATAGTTGAAATTATTGTCTGATATATAAATGAAGTATGTAACCCCCTTCTCGAGTTTGTGTACTTCTTTGTTCTAACAGAAAGTTTCTACAAGTGGTCCAAAAAAATATATATCCAAAAAAAAAAAATTATAATCACTTGAATGAGGTATTATAATGAGTTTCAATGTATTTCTACAAACTGTTTACCACCTTATTTCATTGACATTTTTTTTAATCGGTAAAAGAGAATTAATTTAAAAAGAAGGGAAGAAAAACAACTTGTTCTACACAGAGAAGCTATAGGCAGCAGGCAAAAGCCGAAGCCAGAAGCAAAGAAGAAAGGAAAAGTACACAACTACACTAAAGCCTAAACCAATCCAGTCCCAAACCTAATGCCCCGAAGGGACCCCAAGAAACCAGGAAAACAGAAAAAGGAAAACCACATTAAATTTTGGTAACTCATCCCACAGATCAACCAAAAACCCCTCCTTCTGCCTCATCAAATCCTTATCGAGTTGAACCCAATTCAAGACCAATTCTGTGATATTTCGGATAACAAAGGCGATCGGTTTTTTAAGAGATGTCCACACTTTACGGAGCACTCTTTATCATTCTTTCAAGCCACATCGCCCATAGGACAGCAAAAAGGGTACATCCAAAACACCCTTTTGACCCTGCTATAGGCACCACCATCCCAAGCCCAAATGAGATCCCCACAAAACCAAGGCACCACCCAACTGACCCCAAAAATTTTGAAAACTGCCCACTAAACCTCTGTAGCAAACCAGCAATGATTAAACAAATGAACGGGTGATTTCTAATCTTGAAAACACATAACACATTGTTTAGCGCCACCTTCGCTCTCTTCAAAAGCTGGTCCACCGTTAGAATCTGACCTCAAGCAAGAGTCCAACCGAAAATATGAGTCCTATGACGAGCACAACCCTTCAAAACCAATACCATCAATGTCACATCAAAGGTTGCCTGATCATGACATTATAAAAGGATCAAACTGAGAAGATCCCCTTGTCTTCAAGAGCCCACACTCTACCATCCTGGAGCCTTCTCTTTGGCCTACATTTGTAAACCAAGCCCAGGATCTAAACCAACATAACCAACTCATCATCTCGCAGGTTCCAACAGATGCGAATATCCCAGACAAGCTCAATCCCCTAAATAAAGTAGGTATCCCTAATTTGACCCTCTCTCTACAATGATATATACATACATATATATATATATATATTGGAGAACTGATCACGCAAAGTCGTTTTGCCAATCCAAACACTATCCCAGGAAACAAATTCTTCTCCCCAACCCACAATCGAATTTAATGCAGTTACTAAACTCTCTTTTTATGGAACACAAACCTCTCCACTAGGTCGAAGCTCGCTCCTACTACACATAATCTAACCATTGTTAATCAACCATATTTAGCTACCAAAACCTGCAACCAAAAAGTTTCCCCCTCCACGTCAATCCTCCACAACCATTTCCCCAAAAGGGCTTTATTCATTTCACAAAAGATGAGAATCCCCAGGCCTCTCCCTCCACCTTCGAGGAATAGCACACCGCCCAATTGATCGAGTCATATCTCCTCTCTTCATTTTTCCATCCCAAAGTCCCTCTCACGTTGTCCCAACCGGTCTATAGTAGTCATCGGGCATCTAAACATATATATGAAATAAATTGGTAAGTTCGTCAAGGTAGCTTTAATGGGGACGAGTCCCCCTCCCCTAATAGAGAGGAGCTTCCTTTTCCAAACAGCCAACCTAGACTCAAACTTTTGAACCACAGGCACCCATAGCGAAGCACACGGTTTCTGCACATACAAGTGCAGCCCAAGATGGTGGATGCGAGAGAGTCCACCACGCTAAAGCCTCCATCACCCCTGCATCTACACCAACCTCTAACAACCTAGCCGTACGAAGATTCAGCCGCTGCTCGATCATGTTAAGAGGAAAGGAGATAACGGATGGCCTTGCCTAAAACCTCTGGAACTCTTAAAAATAACTACTAGGGGATCCGTTAACCATAACAGAGAATCAAGGAGACTCTCATCCATCTCCTCCATCTCAAACCAAACCTTAATATGTGCAGAGCATATAATCAAAGAACTTCCAATGCACCGAGTAATAAGCCTTCCCGTGTCAACTTTGCAGATACCACCCGGCTCCATACTCCCATGGCGACAATCAATCTCCTCATGTGCCACACCCATGAAATCAAGCAACTGCCTCCCCATGATAAAAGCCCTTAGAGACTCGGAAATAAAGCACCCATAAGAGGTCCCAACTTGTTGGTTAACACCTTGGCAAGAATCTTGTAAACGCTACTCAACAAACTTATGGGTCTCAAATCCCTAATCTCCTTTGCTCCCTCTTCTTAGGAATCAGGAAAATAAACATGGAGTTCATAGTCTGGCCAAAATAGCAATGCTCATAACTCGTTGAAGAACTCCATCAAATTATCCTATAAAACGTCCCAAAACATTTTGAACAATTCCATGGCAAAACCATCCATACCCTTTATCCCTAGATTTGAAGATAGCTCTTTTGACCTCCTCCATCTCAAACTCCCTTTTGATGTTGCATCCATCAGACTCCGAGATAGAATCAAAAACCAATCAATCCACATTTTGGGTGCTTTATTTATAGAATGAAAGTACTTGGTATTGTTATGCCCAACCTTAATCTAAAACTCCCTTAAGATGTTGCATCGAACCCGTAAAGGGCACTGTGAATTTTTGGTAATGCCCTTCGACATTCCAAAGTTTGATAAACGATGTTTTCATACCTTATCTAAGAAAATTCATTTCGGTCTTCTTTTATGATATCTTGGTGTACAATCGAACATGGAACGAGCATTTGGAGCATTTACATATCACTTTATATACATTGCAAATCAATAAGTCTTATGGTAAGAAAACCAAGTGTCAGTTTGGCCAAGAGGAAATAGGTATCTCAGCCACATTATTTCAAGTCGAGGAGTTGCAATTGATCAAGGGAAGATCTCAGCCATGTTAGAATGGCCCTAATAGACCTCACCTAAGGCTCCAAGGGGGTTCCTTGGATTAACTAATTATTATTATTATTATTAGCAGCTTATTGCACCACCCCTCACTGCCTTTCTAGAGGACTCATTTTAGAGGAGTAAGGATGTCGAGCAAGATTTTATGGCATTAAAAGAGGCAATGATGTGACCCCAGTCTTAGATCTTCCAAATTTTTTAATAATCTTCATGGTTGAATGTGATGCAAGTGGGTGAGGTGTTGGAGGTATCCTAATGCAAGAAGTCAAGCCCATATCCTTCTTTAGTCAAGAACTTCAAGGTAAGGCTTTATCTCTATCCACCTATGAAAAAGAAATGTTTGCTCTCATCATGGCTGTTAATTTTTAGAGACTTTATCTATTGGCATGTCAATTTTTCATTAAAACCGACCAAAGAAGCTTTAAATATTTGGAGCAGAGAATAGTTGCACATGAGCAGCAAAATGGTTAACTATACTCATGGTTTGTAGCTATAGGATTCAATAAGGAGGAAATATTATTTTAATGCTGGTGCTTTATCTATAAAGTATGAAGAGGGTGAGATACTAATTTTATCAATTTCAGTAGTTGGTTGGTGGAAGGAAAACACGAAGGCCCACAACACTATTCAAATCATACAAAGTCTTCACCAACAACTATAACCAGGAGAGTTGAACTCTAACAAGGATTATACCAAAGACGGGATCTTGCATTATAAGGATAGGCTCTGTGTGGGGGCCAAGCCATTACAACATAAAATGCTTGGAGAGTTGCATGCGTCACCTTCATGTGCGCACTCTGGATATCATAAAACTCTCCAATAAAGTAAATCCTTATTTTATTTGCCTGGGCTAAGAAGATCTGTGGAGGATTACATGCCACACATGACAAAGAAATAAGGCTAAAATACCTCGCCAGTTGGGCTACTTCAACCAGTACCAATCCTCCCTACACATGTTTGGATTGGCATACCTATGGATTTTGGGGAAGGGCTGCCCTCACCAAGTGGTAAAACAGTGATATTGAGTGATTGATTGGCTGTCAAAATTGTGCATTCTACGGGCCTTAGTCATTCATACATTGCAAGTTCGGTAGCGCAAGCTTTTGTTGAAAAAATCTTTAAGCTGCATGGCATGCCCAATCTAGAGTATGCGATTGAGCTCCCAGCTTCACTAGCTTGTTTTGGCAGGAGTTATTCAGGTTACAAGGTACTCAGTCCCGAATGAGTTCAGGAAATCATCCACAAACCTGTGGACAGAGTAAGTTCTAAACTGATGCTTGGAAACATACCTTTAATGTTCCATTAATGGGCATCCAAAGAATGAAATCGATGGCTACCATGGGTCGAGTGGTTGTATAACACCACCTACCATTTTGCTGCCAAAATCATACCCCTTGAAGCTGTATATGGTGTTCATCCACCCACGGTAGTGGATCTATGTGCCAGAAGCTACCAAAGTACAGGCAGTGGATCGAGAACTTAGGGATCGTGATGTTATATTGAGGAAAGCTCGATATTAATGAAGAGGTTGGTTGATTTCCATCAAACGGACCCCAAGTATTTGGTTGGAGATTGAGTGCATCTACGGCTTGTATGAACATAGGTTACCTAACGAAGATCTATTAAGTTGGTAATAAATTATAGGCCACATCAAATAATTGAGAGGGTAGGAAATGTCACCTACAAGCTTCAACTACCTACATGATCAAAAACCTGACCCGTCCTCCATGTCTCGCAGCTCAAAAGGAAGGTAGGAACTAATATGCCAATTTAAGTTCAACCACCAAATGTAATAGATGGTGATCTATTGGGTACCAGAGAAGATCCTCAACTGCAGAATGGTCAAGCAAAATAAGCAGGCAGTCATGGAGCTTTTAGTGAGCTGCAAGGGAAGGAACCAGAAGATGCCATGCGGATTCCTTGCTCAACTCTAGTAGCCCGCTATCCTGAGTTTAATCTGGACAACAAGGTTAATCCAAAGGGGAGGAATAACGTCTAGGTCCTTTGAATTGGTCTATAAGTGTCTTGAGTAGTTAATTTGATTAATTAAGGCTAGTTATATGTGAAATTGCGTAGCAGTGTATCCATGAAGTGAGTGGTAGCCTCCCACGATCATAGTGTTATCGTGGCTTACGTCAAGTAGTATCTTTTGCCTTGTTTTATTTAAAATTGTATTGCAAGGTTACAAAGAGCTTAGCATTGGTCAAAAACGAGTGAAGAAACAAGACTTGCAAAACCAACCCAAATAGATGGGATTAGGTTGTGACGATGATGATCCATGAAAGGAACTAACTGAATTATCCAACTCTTTGCAGACTTCTTGGAGGGTCATTGGTTCCCCCTTTACTTATTTGCATCATAGGTTGAAAGAAAAAGACACCAATCACAACCAAACTGAGCCGACCTCGGACTACTTTTCTGTCCCAACTTTAGTAAGACAAAGTTATTGACATAGCTTCCAACCGGATCAAGGATCAAAATTTCGGCCAAAATGACCAAAATTTCAGTCCTCCTGGACCGAAATTTCAGTCATATTTTGTAAGGGACTCAAAATTTCGGTCAAAGTTTCAGCCAAATTATCAGTTTTCGGCTCAAATTTTACCCGATATTTTTATCCTTGCCGCGGATGACCATAAGAACACTTCCGTATGTCAATTCTGAATTGATACAAAAGTACATATTAAAAAATCATCCACTGAGAAAATTAGACACGTATATGCACAAAAACAATGTTTTCAGTATATAATTTTGATGTGTCCTTATTATCGATCAAACCAACAGGAACGATAACTTTTTTGAATCTCTAATCAGAAGTAATCTAATCTGTGAGGGAATAAATCAGCAAATGACTATATTGATTGATTCTACAAACGCAAAGCGATTTCTATTACTTGTTTTGTTCAACTAGGATAGGTTTATCTGAGATTATACAGTTACCTGCCACGCATCGATGGTTCGCTGGAAATCTTGTAGCCATCGGTCGGCCTTCATGCGAACGGAATCGTCTGGATGGTGGTAGAGAGCGTTTAGGGCTTCCTTCACTGTGTTCTGCAGCTCCGTGGAAGCCATTTCTCCTCCTCTAAAGCGCGCGCCAGCGAACGATCCAGAGCAGTAAAAAAGATACAATTTTGTTTTGCTTCGTCTCTCTCACTCACTCTCTCTGCTCTCGATCTCTTCTGTAAATAAAAAAGAAACAAATGTTTCGCGCTCTGTGTCAGCGTGTGACCATGGGGTATGATTCGGGCAATTTATAGTGACGCCGCTTCAAGCATTCTAAAAAACTTCGCGCACACCACTTAATTTCTTTAAAGCGCACACAGCTTTGCTATATAAAAGCAAGAATAGTTGCTTTCAAGTTTTGTTTCCATACTTTAAGGCCTTGTTTGGCAGTCCGAGTTTTCTCCGAGTTTTCCAAAAAAACTAGTGAAAATTTTGATTTTTTACATTAAGTGGATTTCCAGCCGTTTGGGAAACTCAGTGGGTCCCACTTATCCAGAAAATATGATAAAATAGCCTACAAAATATTTTCAGCAAAAAATCTGCTGAAACTATTTTTAGCCCATGTTGCGGGAAAAAACGAAAGCTACCTCTATTTGCGCACATGTCCCATGCCCTTTCTAAACTATTGATTCCTTCTAATCAGATGATGGAGATCGTATTTCACCCTAAACTTCAACATAATAGATCTTAAGATCATGATGAACCTATCAGATGGTCGATTTTTTATTCCATGTGTCACGTATCCCCAAAATTTGGCCCTTGAATCATATGGCACAAATCACACTGAAATGTGACTTTAGTACCATTTTTGGGGGACCTGTGACACTTGGAATAAAAAATTGACCGTCAGATCAGTGCACCATGATCTCAAGATCTATTGTGATTTGTTCACCTCTATTTGCGTCCACGTCCCATACCCCTTGTAAACGATTGATTCCTTCTAATCTGATGATGGAGATCGTCTTTCACCTTGAACTTTAATATAATAGATCTTAAGATCATGATGAAGCTATCAAATGGTCAATTTTTTATTCCATGTGTCACGTATCCCCAAAATCTGGCCCAAAAATCATATGGCACAAATCACACCAAAATGTTATTTTAGTACCATTTTTGGGGGATCTGTGATACTTGGAATAAAAAATTGACCATCAGATCAGTGCACCATGATCTCAAGATCTATTGTATGGAAGATCGGGGGTGAAACATAATCTCCATCATCTAATTAGAAGAAATCAATGATTTTCAAGGGGTCTGGGACGAGGGCGCTTTCAGAGAATGCGTTTAGAGAAAACGTGTATATCTGAAACCACTTTCAACCCTTTAAATAATAGGGTAGGTACCTCTATGGATGTGAGACGTGAGCGCTTTCAGAGAACGTATAGACGCGAACAAAGGTACCCATAAACAGCGACGCTAATTAATATAACCCAACCATCTAAGCCACTTAATTTGAAGGCCATGATCTAAAGATCATAAGTGAAAAGATTCGCACTGAGCATAATCTTTACCAAATGACTCAAAGCAACCTCACCTTATAATCGTACCATTTATTTGCACTGTAAAATCGTAACCTCGCCCCATCTCCTCCGGCCAACATGCATTGACTGCTTTGAATCTGACAAAGGAGATTGTTTTTTTATCCCAATCTTCCACATTATGCATCTTGAGATCATGAGTATATCATAAAAAACTAACTATTTGAGTGTATGCCCATGATCTCAAGACTCATCTTGTAAAAAGTTGGGACAAAAAAAAAATTCATGTTCTAATTCAAAGCGATTAATATATTTTGACTCGACGAGATGGGGTGAAGTTACAGGTATACATAGTGTGAAGAATGGTGCCTTAGGAGAATAATTTTGCACAATGTAGCCAAACACCTGAAAAAAATTAAATCAAACCATTGTAAAATTTTAAAAATAAAACTTCCCATGAGTTATTTTATTTACAAGCCCATGTAAAGTAAAAAAAAAAAACCATTTCCATGAGTTTTATCAAACAAGGCCTAAGAGCAAAATATCCTTCTTAACCAACCTAATCTACCCCTATATATACTCCTAAAAACCAACAATAAAATTAAAATGGGTACCATTATTTATCATCTATAAAACTATAACGTCATCCCACCTCTTTCAGTCTGAATGTACTGATCGCTTTGAATCATATGATGGAGATTATTTTTCGTCACAATCTTCTATATAATTAATCTTGACATTATGGTTGTATCATCAGATAGTACAAAATTTATTTCACACAACCCAAAAAGTTACTCTAAAATCATATGACTTACACCACTCTCAAACATGATTTTAATATTATTTTTTAGACGTGCGCCATGTAAAAAAAAAAATCGACGGTCTAATGATACTTTCATGATCCCAAGATCATTTGAGATCTAAGTTTTTAACTATATAATCAATAAATCATTGAATGTCAAATGACATGAGGGTGTTATGCCTATAATCATGTTTAAGGATGTCTTGTGTAACATGGTTTAAAATTATTTTTTTGGATGAAAGATTAAAATGAAATTTGAACCGTTCTATTTAAAGTGACCGAATTTTTATTGGTACTATAATCGAAAATCATTGACTATTGTGAATCAGAAGATGGAGATCGTTTGTCGTCCAATCATTCCCATAATGTATGAGATCATGGGTGTTCCGACAATCAATTTTTTATTTTAGGTGTTGCATGTTTTAAAGCATGATCGAAAATCATGTTTGAGCATGATGTCTGCCACATGATTTTCAATTACTGCGTTTGAGATGTGTCTCACGCAGATAAAAAATTGACTGTCTAATGTACCTCAAGATCATCATGTGAAAGATTGAATTGGAAATCAATTTTGAAGGACACTATAGTCAAATATCATTGATTGTTTTTAATCAGATAATAACAATCGTTTTCATCCAAATCGTAGATTTTGAGATCACGAGTGTACTGACAATCAATTTTTTATTAGACGTGATACCAAAAAAACATCCCAAGAAGTGATCGAAAATCACGTTTGAGTATGATGTGTGCCCCATAGTTTTCGGTCACTTTTTTGGGATGTATGTCATAAGAACCATAAATTGACCATGGTACACCATTGATCTCAAGCTCCATTATGTGAAAGATTAAAATGAAAATCGATCTCCATCATCTCGTTCACATCAATTAATGATTTTTCGAATGTTGTGCACTTAGAGATCTAGTTGGTATAATTAGAGTTCTCCTTTAAGGGAAAGACTTGGTATTTGAAAGACTTAGGCCAAGTGAAAACTTCATCTTAACTATCGGATTTGAAGGCCATGATCTAAAAATGTTTAATGCAAAAAATTGGTATAAAATAAAATCTCTATTATATAATTCAAAGCAATCAAATATGGATGAGATGATGATCATTTATTGTGGTAAGTCATATGATAGAGATCGAAGATCTTTAGAATATGACATTTAAATCACACAAATTTGATGGTGTCTCCACATTTATATTAACATGTGTAACGCACATGCACTTTTACTAGTTAATGAAAAACAAAATTAGATTTATCTATGCTAGAGGGATGCTAAAGGCTATAATAAAATTATATTTTAAGCGCACAATCAAAGAGACATTAGCCCAATTTGTACGCTCCCTCCAATGTAAGGGTATAGGTTGTGGGTTCAATGCTAGTCCTTCACGTTGTTTCTTACCCTTAACTTTACAAGGGTTCTCGAAGTTGTCTTGGCCAAATGGCCATATATAAAAAAAAAAACTAAAGTTGTCATGAGTCGAATTAGGACTAGGCTGAGATTCCCTAGGTCACTCGGACTGCCATATATTCCGCATTAGCCTCCCTTGACCGAGGCAGACTAGATTGTTAGTCAATAATATAATTACATATAATTAACAAGAAAAAAATATTAAAAAGAATTTTATATTAAAAACATATTTAAGAGATCCTCTAATAACAAATTTTTGTTGATCATTTCTTCTTATTCTTTTACAATAAAACTATGTGAAACATTCGTCCAAATAAAATAAGTTCCATACTTAGCAGGTAGGGGTGCAAATTCATTTAATCGAAACTGAACATTCAATCGGAATCAAAACTTCAACAGAATTGGATTTTTGTTCCGTTCAACCATAACTGAACCAAAACGAATCAATTCAATTTTGATTCTATTTTTTCTTTTTAAAACTAAAATCAAATTGAAACCCACAAAATTTAACTTTCGGTTCAGTTTCGAGTTTTCATTGTTTTTAACTATTTTTCCTATTTTTTTGTTCTTTCGGATTTTTCGATTCTCTAATCCTACCTAATTAATTTTCGATTTCTGCCACCCCAAATTGATACCGAATCAAACCATAGTCATTTCGCTTTGAATCGATTTTCAAGCGAGTTCGGCTCGCTCTATTTTTCTGGTCAAACTTGCACCCTATTGATTGGGGCACCGTGGAGTCCCGAAAGAGTGACTTGAGGAAAGGGCTATTTGGAGAAACCTGAAGGCGATATCATAGAGGGGTCACCGCAGATGTTAGCTATAGAGCATTGTGGTGTGTAACTAGGCGTATAACTACTCAATGCAATGAGGGATTAACTCTTTGCCCCCACTAATGACTAGACATGTTTTAAAGTAATGATTCTAACATTAACAAAAACACACGAAAAGTCGATCTACATCCCTTGTCAGTTCCATTCCCTCATAACCTTAATGCTTGATTCAATTTTGGGTACTTCAATTCACACTAATCAAAATTCTAAAAATACTAACCTATTATTACACCCACATACGAGTTCATAATTTTTTATAACCTATGCACTTAGGAGCCCACATCTTCTTCTTACTCATCTAAGACGAATCGCAATAATTTCAAGTGCACCCACTAAACCTCCCGATGACTACTGTGACATCTCCTTCACTAAGCTTTAACCACATCTTTTTCATCAAGAACAATATCTTCTCCATCTCTAATGACATGTACCTCACCAACATCTACTCATCACCATCTATCAGCATATAAAAAAAAAAGGTGGTGTGGATTTGTTTAAGGTGTTGTATATTTTAAAGAGTTTTAAATAACTTTCTTTCTTAATTATTTCAAGATACATTTTTTTTGGTAAAAATAAGTGTTACAATTTTAATTTTAGTGATAAAGTTATGTAACTTTATCTCATATGCACTTATTTTGTATTATGGTAATTTTTCGTGTAAGTTATTTTAAATAATTTTTCCCTCCGAAAAGGTGTCTTAACAGTTAGTATCTTTTTCTACGAAAATATACTTTAACGGTTAGTTTTGTGAAAAATGTTTTAACGATTATATTTTCTTATAAAAAGATGTCTTATTGTTTATCTTTATCTGAAAGGTTGCATTAATGTCTATTTAAATATATCTTTTTATTTTTTATCGACACAATTAAAAGACACAAGAAAAATAAGAAATTCTTTTGATTTTTTGGGCATATTGCGTAATGTTTATAATTCTCTTTTGTGAGTGCAAACACAAAAAAGAATTACAGATGGCTGGAATTGTTGGTAAAATTGTTGGAAGGATGAAAAAAAAAATTAATAGAGATGAAATCAATGGTAAAACTTAAAGGCACGTTAAGATAAACGCTAAGGAATTTTTTCACAAAAGACACACGACTTTGAAAAGACACTTTTTCTGAAAGAACACATAACTTTGGAAAGACACACCTCTTTAGAAAGTACACAAGTTTTAAAATTTCAAAATATCCAACAAAAGGGGCATAGCCCTCCTTTGATTCATTATATAGAGGAATATCATCAAACCAACGATCTATTGAAACCCTCCCAAGGACTCAAATATAACATATCTGGTCACATCTTGCAACTTACAAAAAACTAAAAAGTACAATGATGGTGGACACCCGATGTACCTATTGTGGGCATCCACTACCATTGTCATAGAAAGCAGCCAATGTGCTTCTGTTTGGGATCTGATAGTGGGCACACATTATCAGATTCAAAAAAATTGGCAGTGAATGCTCAATGGCAGTTTTTTATATTTAATAGTTGGTACCCACCATCAAGTTCATAGGCACTTTGGCTTTCACTTATGTTTCTTAACATTTTTGTGGCTTCACTTATTAGCATTTCATTTACCTGCTCTCTAATAGAAAATATTTAGGATTGAAGATATCTTATGTTTTAGGCAAAGATATATTAGTTGGGATTTATAGTTATTTAGATAAATATTGTGGGAAGTATTTTGAATTTTAAAGATCTTTTGGACATGTAAGTGATTGTATTCACCTCTATTTAAAGAGGCTTATCAAAATACAGAAAAATCACATGATCTCATTTTTAGTATATATTTAAGACCTCCAACAAGGGTTTCCTTCAAGTCACAAGTTCTTGCATCGTAAGCTTCTAGGAGATCATGACAGACCTAATATAGTGAGCCACCAGCTCTGACTGACTCAACAAATAGTGGGATGCAACAATGATGAATCTCACACACAGACGGTGACCACTAGCAAGCACGATCGAATGTTACAAGCTATTCGATTCACCTTATAAGATCGAGGGCAAAGATTCTATATAACCAATCACAAGTTCCTTCTTCAAAGGAACATGTGATTGCGGGAGGGTAATAGAAAATATTTAGGATTGAAGATATCTTATGTTTTAGGCAAAAATATATTAGTTGGGATTTATAGATATTTAGATAAATATTGTAGGAAGTATTTTGAATTTTAAAGATCCCTTGGAGATTGTAAGTGATTGTATTCACCTCTATTTAAAGGGGCTTCTATCCATTAATGAAATGCAAAAAAACTATTATCAAAATGTAGTCTTTAGAGTTTCTTTACTCTCTAGTTAATTTTGACCCATAATAAAGAGATTTTGTGTAGATTCTTTTGAATTTTTTAGATTACCCTTCTCAAATAAGGCACTAAGACCATGAATAAAGAGCCTTTATTATAAAAGTATGATTTTTTCTCTTCTTTTATTTTTGGGTCTTCTATCTACAACTTTAGTGCAATTTAAGAATTAAGTTTTTTGAACTTATGATTCATTTTGTTCGACGGGTGCAATTTCAGTAATAACTTCGGTGATGCCTAACGATGGATAGATAGATACCTTCTTATTCTGGACAGACACCCTCTTTCTCCAACAAATAGAAATTGTTGCAGAGGTTTTCTTGATGATTTTTCATTTAAAAGTAATGAGAAATACTGTCGGATGTCCATTGGAGATGGGCTTTCTATCATCAAAAAAATTGTGCAAACAAATCTTTGTTCAAACCATGGTATCAAATATCGAACGATACTAATACGTATCGGTATCCAACTCGGGTATCGGCCGATATGTATTGCATATTGGCCGACACGGTAGCGATATCGACTGATACCTCTATTATTATTTTTTTAAATAGGCCGATACGTACTGGTATCGACCGATTTGTATCTGTCTTTCATGGACCGATACCCGATACCGAGTTTGACACCTTGGTTCAAACATTGGAGAAGAAAACAAGACATAGAGGAAGTGTTCATGTAAAATCATTGGGGTGTATGTTTTTTCACCCTACTGAAACAAAATGCCATTTTTGTCTACAATTGTGAATGTATCTGTTTTTAGAGATTCCGTTGGTGCAAATAGATACTATCATGGATCAAAATTTCGGCCGAATTCGAAATCTAAGTCCATATTTGTATGGACTCCAAAATTTTCGGTCAAAATTTTAGTTTTTGGTTTTGTTCATGCTCGAAATTGAAATTCAACCCGAAATTGTGAGTATAAAAGATAGAAGCATAAAGGTTTTTTGTTAAAATTTTATAAATAAATTCAAGATTCAAGGATTATTATTATTTTCTTCTTTTAACCTTTTGTCATATGGAGTTAAACCTGTAATGAATACTAATGATGAACTATATACTAGTTTCTTCATTTATAATAAAATTAGATCTAAAATATTACAAATAATTTCCTATTTTTTATATAAAAAAATTCTTCCATTTTTTGTTTTTTAAAAGCATGCAATGGCTCATATGATTATGCCTTGTATAAACCACTTAGCATGCCATCCCTTGTGATTGCTTATGTCATTTGATAATATTGAATAAATATTCCCCCCCTCCTAACGGTGAATAAAGACTCATCCTTTTTTTTTTTAATATAATTTTATCCACCCCTTTCATTTATTCTTACTTAAATTATTCTTTATTATTTCTCTTCTAACCAATTGGAAAACAACAATTAAATCTCCCTTAACTCTCTATTATATGTCTCCCACCAATCACTTAAGTGATTGTGTGAGGCATCACCCTTTATTATTATTTTTTTTTTGTCTGAAATTTCCCCTTGCGGACTTATTCCCAAACTCCAACTTGATGACTATGGCTGCGTATGGCATTGCTCTTTGGTAGCCCCTACCATAGCAAAGCTCACCTGCATTAGCAGGTTACCATCCTCTTTGTTAACATCCCAGTACCGGCTTTGGCAGGTACCTATTCTCCTTGATAATTCCTTACATAGCAAGATTTTATGCATGATTTACCTCTTTAACAATTCTACCTTCCTCTCTATTCACACCTTGTCAAAGCTGATTATATTTGTTCTGATAGGGAGCTAATAGAGAGGATGGTAAACTCTAATCTTGAGTAAATCATGCATAAAATTCTACATAAAGAGTTATCAAGGAGAAAGTACTGATAAAGCGGTATCGAGATGTTAACAAGAGATGGTAACTAAGCAGGTGAGCTCTGCTATGGCAGGGGCTACCAAAGAGCAATGCCATACACAGCCTAAGAAAATTAGAAATACACTTTTGATGATTTTTGTAGGGTATGATTGGCCTACGTAGCACAAGTTTGTGCACCTGAAGTTAATAGTTAATACAGACCATCTGCCAATGAAAAAGTTAGACGATTACTTAGTCCAAGTGATTAGATATTATGTGAACTTCCCTTAGACCAAAAAAAAAAATGACCAGCAGACTTGTATTTTCCAATATGAGCACTTCTGTATGGACCTTATGTTAAATATGAACAATGGTCAATGGTTCAAATCTATGTTACTTATCGGACCAAATTTGATTTTTTTTCTGAAAATTAACTTAAAGACTGCAAGAGTTGATCTCATGACCTAATGTGTGATGTATAAATCATAACATGTGAGGAAGTGCTCTTTTAGTGACCAAGTGCGAACTTTAATATAACAATCCTTTATCCAATCGAGCTGAATAAAAAAATATAAAAGTAGAAATAAAAACAAAATCTCATCCTACCCCTAGCGAATTTAGTTCGTATGACAGTAGCAAATTATAAATTACGAATCAAGCAAATTAGCGAACCAAGTAACGGAGTTTCAAATCCTCTTATGAACACATTTTCTTGGGCTAACATCAGTTCGAATTTTGTTCTATGTAGTAGTAAAACAAGGATGTGCCCTAAATAATGTACGTTTGAGTGGTGCATCTATTGTTGTAGGTGATGCCCATTGACCCAAGATTTTAAAGTTTCCTTGCATTTCTTTTGTACTTTAAGAAATTGAAGAATTAATTAGATGATTAAATTCGTAGAAAAAGGATTATTATGGCGCCAAACCTTTTATCATCTTTAATTTCTTTTATAGGTAAAGAGAAGCTGGACCAGTCTTGTATATCCACTTTTTCAGATGCCATGTGGAACTTAGTGTCCAAGTAGCACTTATCTCCTCTAGGATTCACCCTGGAGGTTTTAAAAAGATAAGCAGTGTGAGTGGTAGTGACTTGGCTGACATGTCACTTTTTGCGGCATGTGCCACGTGAATTTCTCATATGTATTATATGATTTGAAGATTGTGATCGAAAGATCTATGTTGGCATAAGCTTGAGGCAGAAAAAACATCTCCTTCTTGTAATCCAAAGCAGTCAATATCTTTTAAAATTAACAGTATGCCTTTCAAATCACATACCACGAATAATTCTTGTGGCACTTGTCCAAAAAAGTGACCTATGAACTAATCAGTGGCACTTGGGCTGCTTATTTTATAACTCGTATGCCCTTAAACTTCCTTTTAACCACCATTCAAAGAGGGCAATGTTCAGGTCCACACGGTTGAACCCGAGTTTCCATTTTTATAAGATGAAGTACAAGTCAAGATTTCCTTCTATCCAATGGTTGTAAAATTGGTTGAACCTAATTTCCGGTTCAACCAGTTGAGCTAGATAATTTCCCTTTCAAACAAGCAGTCATTTTACATAGGATTAGGGCTGCAATAGAGCCGAGCTAGCTTGACAACTCGGCTTGGCTCGGCTCGAAAAATAAGAGCTTTTCTCTTTAGAGCTCGGCTCGAGAGCCGAGCCAAGCTGGGCAATTTGTAGCTCGAATGAACAGAGCCAAGCTAGAGCTAAGGCTGGCTCGGCTCGGCTCTACAGCTCGATTTATATATATATATATATATATATATATATATATATATATATATATATATATATATATATATATATATATATATATATATATATAAGTAATTAACTTTGAGAGGTCTATTTTACCCTTCAAAGTAACCGTTTAAGTTTATCTAACGGTTACTTTGAAGGGTAAATAGGAATTGCCCCCCACTTGCCCTAGTTTATCTAACGATTTATTTATTTCATATGTTGCGTGATTGTGTTTAATTATGCATTTAAATTTTTTGTAGAATGGATATTTAATTGAGTAAAAGTTTTAAAAACGTACTAGGAGAAATTTTTTTATAATAGAACATATTTGGCTTGAAGCTAGGCTCGAGCTCGGAGAGCTGAGCTAGAGCTTGAAATTTTTGAGCTCGAAGAGCCTAGAGCCGACCTCCAGCTCGGCTCGTATAAGGTAGAGCCGAGCTAGAGCTGACCCAAGCTCGGGCTCGGCCCGGCTCGGTTGCAGCCCTACATAGGATGTAATCTCATAGAAGTTTTGCTAATGAACGTTTTCACTTTTTCATCGATATAAGTAAATGGATTTCTGTCATGGGATTTAGGGAAAATTGGACTTGATGAATCCAGTGGTAGGACCAAGCTCCCTGAGCATTACACCTTAGTCGAGGACACCGATTTATACATAAATTATTAAGGTTGCATTTGGCATAACTCGTTGGCAGCTCCATGCTAGAGCCGAATGTATTTGCTTTAGCAAACACCCCTTCTCTTTGCTAACTCCCCGCAAAGCAAGATTTACCTGTTCTAGTAACTACTTCCGTTCTCTCTGCTAACTCTCTACAAGAGCAAATAAAATCAGCTCTGGCAAAGAGTGGGCAGAGAGCAAGGGAGAATTGTTGGAGCAAGTAAATTTTGCTATACAGAGAGTCGGTAAGGAGAAGGGTATGACTCTCAATGGGCCGGATTAGGGCCGAGCTGGGGTTCAACCCGTCCCTAATGTACCTAGACCAGGTTTCCAAATTTTTTAATCTGGTCCCAACCCGGGCTGCGATGTGCTCAGTTGGGCTTGGGAGTTTTTCATTACTTTTTTCAGCTTTTTTTTCTAATAAAATTTGGTTGCACTTGAACTTTTTTTTTACTAATAAAAATTTGAAGAAGGTTAAAAATTTAATTAAATAATTATATTAACATTATAGAGACTCAAATACATACTTTTATTCAAATATTTTATTTTAGTTTGTTACACAATGGCTATAAAAGACAACAGTTAATCTCAGAGCATTTAAGTAAATTATATTTAATTAAAAAGATAAGTGTATATATATATATCTGGGCCGAGTGTTAGAAAACCCAACCCAAGCCCGACCTAAATTTATCCGGGTTACAACATGTTTAATCCTTTGCTTGATAAAAAGTGTCACTTTTTTCAGGTCGGGTGTGAGCCAAAATTCGGGTCGGGCTGACCCATTGAGAGCCCTAGAGAAGGGAGACCTGCTAAAGCAGGTAAAGAGAAAGGGAACCTACTTTAGCAGGTAAACCCTGCTCCGAAAGAGAGAGCTATGCCAAACACAAATTATTTCCGCAATAGGATCTATGACCTTTTGCTTTAAAATACCACTGTTTTTCTTGTTGTTGCTCCTCGTACAGGAACTGATAATAGATCTTTTCTTACAAATTGTTTGGACTTTTAGACTCACTATTTGCCGCTTTAACAGTCAAATATATAATTTGTAAACATGCATTAATTGAGTATTCAATGATCCAGGCTCAAATCAAACCTGATCAAAATCATTAAATATATAGATTCTTGTTTAATTTTTTATTTATTTTATTTTATAACTTAGGGTAATCCCAAGTTATGCTTGGATTAATCCCTAAGAGATGCCCTCACTCCCACCATGTAACGAGCATTTGGGCATCCTGTTATTGTAGAAGGGAGACGCCATCACTCGATCCTCTGACCTATTGGTAACAAACCAAAGTCCCCTACTAACTGCCCCAGGGCTTTTAATCTTCTTTTTCTTTCTTGTCCGATCGATGCCATGATCTTCGATTGTATCCGCGGTCTAGGTCACCTCTCTGTTCCTTCACTTTTCCTTGGGTTTTAAGGAAACCTAAAGACGTGTTAAAGTGTTGACCACAAACATCTAACCTTACTTACCAAACAACAAACAAATGCACTTTTGTTATCGTTTGGTTGCTATAGACAGTTAATATGCTTATTATTAAGGCCACAATTACTGTTAGTTTCAGACATGAAACAAAGAAAAGAGGTGAAAACCCAAGATACAGGTTTAAGGAAGGGAAGCTATGGTACATACTACATGCATTGTGAATAAATAGTATACACCACTAAAATCCTTCTATTCTACTCAAAATTTCTCCAAATTGGACCCACCCTCTTAGGAACATACACAGATCCTTGGACCACGCTGGGTGTTGACGCATCTAACGGCACAGAGGAAGATGATCTCGTCACAGGGGATGTAGAGTTTCGAGTCAGGGGAAAATTGGTACTCTTCTTGAGCTCCATCAAGCAATGCTCTGAATAGGGGATGGCTGAGAAATGTTAGTCTGATCACAAATCTCTTGTGCTCATCCCCTACGTACACTACCAAGTGACCCTTTGGCACATCTCTTGGAATGTGAACCTTTTCATGGAAACAAGACCAATGAGCCCACCAGCAGTAGTCATGGGTCTTTGAAGGGTACGCCTCACTCCATAATTTGCTCCAGTTACGTAGTGCCCTTAAGAATTTGGATCTCTTCATCTTCATGATCTGTGTGTGTGAGAGAGAGAGAGAGAGAGAGGGAGGAGGAGGAGGAGGTACGAAAATGAAAGCGAGATTTAGTCATTTATAGCAAGAGTTAGAAGAAGGATGGCTGAAATGAGTCATTTATGAGAGTGGTGAGCTAATGAGTTTCCTTATGAGACATGAGTAACTAGCCACTCAGTAGGTCCTTTCATTAGTAAAGTATTATGGGAGTGCCCATCCTTACTACGAAAATGTACTATAAGTCATGGAGTGATAGGAAAAAATATTGCAACGTGAGGCATGGAGTTTTTGGTGTCAGAGATTTAAAAACCGCCGGTCCCATGTAAGCCGATACTGTTGGCGACGGAGCCGTATAGGATATATATCGGCCAAATCAGCTATAGGATATATATTGGCCAAACCAGCTGATATTAAATAAATCTTTTTTGTCAAAAGGGCATTGTGTCTGATCCATATTGGATACATATTGGCCGTTATGATGACTCTATATGGCTCGATATTTAACCTAATTGATCTGACATTTGAACCCATATGAAATCGAGGGGGTATATCGGGTTCTTATTTAACCCAATACATATAAACGTCTCTCAACGTTGGCCTTTCGAAATTCTAAAAGTATGACCCCACACATGAGGATGGCCAGGATAAGATATCAAAGAGGGATGGATAGGGTTTCTTGGGCATTGTGCTTTATATGATACACATTAATGTTCCACTTGTACTTAGATATAGAAGTAAAATTATACACGGTGGACAACTTTTGATAGAAATTTTGTAGGAGCTTATTTGGTACGATGTTATTGGTTGCAGTGCTTGAGCCTCACTATGTGTGCAGCCAGTCACATTGTGTCACATAAGATGCTTGTAAATTTGTCTTTATAAAATTGTCCACTGAATAACACACTGTCCGATGTAGAATATAATATGCTTGAATTGTAGCATGGAGTTTTGATTTTAGAGAGAGAGAGAGAAGCAAAACAAATTTTTTAGGTGCTCCGGTCAATTGTACACTTTCAAAGCAGTCAGAAGACGAACTTTACAGGTTTTGCGAGGGCTGGCAACGGGTGGGGTCTGGCCAAAATTTGGTTGTCCCATGGGAAAATGGCATATGCCCGACTCAAAAATGAGACCCAATACAACCCTCTTTTCTATGTGTTTTATATAAAATATTGGGTTGGTTGGGACGACCCGACTTGACCCAATTTTTGCTTGACCTAAAGGTCGGGTCTAATGTTACCAAACGTTTTATGTGCCCGACTCATTAACAGCTCCCTCTAAATTTTTGCGACTCTTGCAAGGGGTGACCTGACCACTTTCTCCGTGCACAGTTTACCCATGCATTGACTGTGAGGCACTGGTCTAAGATCCTTCTATCAAAAATATTAAATTTTTTTTTTTTATGGAAAAAAATATTAATATTTATTATAATACCGACCTACTCTCTCTCTCTCTCTCTCTCTATATATATATAGAGCATAAGAGTTGTATACTTGTATCAAGTGCTGAGCTTAAACACACCTTAACTGTATGCATTGATACCCATGCTTCAAATCCAATCGTCTGATTAGTGTGGTCGTTGCCCCAAAATGATTAGAATCTTGTTTGTGTGGTTGATCCCGAATTAACGATTAAGATTGTCCTGACTGAATGAAACACGCACATTAGCACACAATGCATCTACCTCTACATACGCATAAAGGACTTCTTTCTTCACTCGACCTAATCTCCATCAAGCTATTGTATGGAAGTTGGAGATTTTATATTTTCAAGAGATTCTGCTACCGATTTTAGCAAGTACCCCTTCTGCTTAATAACTCCTTACATAGCAAGATTTTATAGAGGATTTAGTTGTTCAATAATTTTGTCTACCTCTACTCACTCCCAAAGTATATTTTATTTGCTCTGGTAGGGAGTTAGTAGAGAGCATGGAGGTTGCTGTTAGAACAGTAAACTCTAGCAGCAACCTCCGTTGTGGCGGGGGCTAGCAAAGAGTTATATCATTCGTAGCCTTTAAATCTACCATAATCTCCTAAGATAGTAATGTGTGAGATATTAGGCAAATCCTATTTTAAGGGGAGGATTTCTAAAGTGTACCATTATTCACACTTGGTCCCACCAGAATGCATTGACCGCTTTGATTCAAATGATGGAGATCATTTTTTGGCTCAATATTCCACAAGATTGATCTTGTTATCATGGAGGTACCATTAGACAGTCAACTTTCTATTTCAAATGACGCATCCCAAAAAAATAACTATTAAATTACGAAAGCATACATAACATTCAAACATGATTTAAAGGTTATTGCTTGAGATGTATGTCACGTGGAATAAAAAATAATCGTTTGATGACAAGCTTATGATCTCAAGATCCATCTTGTGGTAGATTGGGACGGAAGACAATATCTACCATCTAATTCAAAGTTGTCAATACATGTTGGCCAGCGGAAATGGGGTACAGCCACGCGGGAAAGATGATTCCTATGTCTCAAATGAGATATTCCTTTACCAAAGCTGTTTATTCCGGTTTAACTTGGGACACATGGCAACATTTTAAGCACAAAGGCAGTATTCAACTCAGGTTTGCATTCCAACGACACCTTAATATATATATATATATATATATATATATATATATATATATATATAGGGAGCCGGTTAGGCCCTCCAATGGAGGACGGTGATCGTCTTCCAAGATCCACGTAGAGCTCCACGTGGCACTCGAAACACTTTTTGAGTGCCACGTAGAGCACAGGTGGACAGTTTAGATCAATATTTTAAAAAAAAATCGAAAAATAAATTTTAAACCGACAAATCAAAGTTTGACGATTTTCATTGATCCACATTTCACGGTTCAAAAAATACACGGTGGAGATGAATTAAAATTTTATTTTTTTCAAAGATGATCAAAACAATGCACCCAAAGTCCACGTGGCATCGAAACAATATTTTGAGTGCCTCGTAGAGCTCCACGTGGAAGATTGGAGGACAGTGACCGTCCTCCATTGGAGGACGGATCCCTTTTCCATATATATATATATATATATATATATATATATATATATATATATATATATATATATATATATATATATTTCTTGCCCATATGTTTCAAAGTAAGTACGGAGCTTAAAAGAGTTGAAAGGAATTGTAGACACCCTAATTTGATCAAATTTTGACTTTATCAACTTGGAATTCGGGATCCCGAAGCTCAAAGGACTTGAAAGGAATTGTAGACGTCCTAATTTGATCAAACTTTGACTTTATCAACTTGGAATTCAAGATCCCTTCTTCCAGAGCTAGGTTTTTGCCTAACACAACTAGTAGTTGCAGAGTAATTTTCCCTCCGAGTTGCACAGTTAAGTGTGCAACCAAGAGAAATCTTCCCATGTGATATAGGTCCGTTCAAACTGCAAATCTTGCTTAATTTCTCTCCATTACCCTCCACTTTAGTTTCAATACCCAATTCCCATCTCTCAAGCCGTCAGCCATCTATTCTTTGAAAGTTAGAATCTTTGACTTCTCCCATCTTTCTCCTAACCTATACAAATCACTCTTAAACTCCTCTATCTTACCTAAACCTCATCCAATTAAGCTAGATTATTCCTATAGAAACCCGAGGAATATCTTTTGATATTCTCTTAGTTGCTCATCTCCTTTCGAGCTATTTGCGACTTGCCATTTCTTGAAGAATTTTTAGATATGGGACACATATCACCTCCAAGAGCTAATATTTGTTTCAAAGTAGTACAATCCTTGTGATTGAAAGTGGGCCAATGAATGCTCAATACTTGCTAAGCATGCAATGACCCATTTTACTATAAATTGAGGCGGGTTTTTACTATATTTTGAGGACTCTTTTTTCTTATAACAGAAATAATCTCCAGAATCATTGTTGTTGTAGAGAACTCTCTTTTAACTTTAAGAACAATGAGATTAAGTTTCTAATACTACAAACAAAGTTCGCATTGTGGCCGATTTTGTGGATGCTTGATGCTCACATATATTTTTATGGAAAAATAAAAACTCGTATCACTCGGGATCTTGCAAGTTAGAATTTTACTAAACAATGCCTAATTATATTGGATAATGTCTCAAATAAATTGAGTGAAGAAATTATTTATTTTAATTTATGAGATGTCATCTGTCAAGGCCAAACAGTCCAAATTGTTTATGTATGAATTGAATTATAAGAATTCAAGAAAACTCATCTTTTCTACGTGCAAAGAAAAAGCACTCCATCAAATCATCAATCCTCACATATATTAAAGTTTTATTTAATTTCGCTTTTTAGGAGAGATGCTAATTAGTCTAACACAAATGATTAGAATTTTGAGATAGAGAAATTTTACCAATTGGAAAGGGAGACCGTTGGAGACTCTTTTTCTCTTTAAGGTGAGGTGGTTGGTGCGTCGCACTTTCTTATAAGTTTATGTGGTTCTAAACTTACACGGCCTGTATGATTATCGGTTCGTGATCAATACATCATAGAATATAGTGCCACAAGCCAAAAATGGCACTACTTAATCTTTTGAATATAAAATTAACTGTTATTTTTAATTTTAATGACTAATATTCACTTGGAAACATTTTTTTTTGGGCTGAAATATGATGACAGATTGTCATTTGGACAATTTAAATTGTTCTGAGATTGTGTGACACATGTCATAATGATAGGAGTTAATACTTGCACCTCAAATATAAGCCATTGCAACATTTTAATGATTGCACAAATAATTTGTGATTGCACCCCATTTAATTTTTTTTTCTAAAGTAAGCATTATCTTAAATGAGCATTATATGATTGCACTGTCAAAATAAACAAAAACATATGCCTAAAGACTATGACAACACAATACACCTAAGAACTCACGTGAAAGAAATCTTTGACCAATTCAATCAACAATCCCTCCCTTGAACTGATATTTTCAAACAGTCAGTTTAATACAAGGCAACTCTGAAGTACCCTCCCTCAAATAAGGTTATCTAATATACAAAGCCCATCAACTTTCTTAGCTTCAAAAATATAGGAAATTTGAGAGACTTGGTGAATATGTGAGCAACCTAATCTTCACTTTTGCAATGGATGAGATCAACGGAGGTCTACAAGTCAGATGAGAGTCGAACTCATGGGCGAAGACACAGAGGTGTTGAGGTGCTAGAGTTCGGCAGTTCAGATGAAAGTTAGTCTCTTAGGAGAAGATGAGATGTTGAGAAATTAGAGAATTGTGATGCGCAATGAGTTGTATGAACTTAGAGCTAGCGATGGGAACATCAAAGGTGTAGTTTACTTGGTTTCGGCAGTTGATTTTGGCAGTAATAAGAATGATATTGAGGATCAGTTTGCTTCTGGTTGTATGAGGGACTGGTATGTGGTAATACCTGGGTGAAATACAGACAATGTCAAGTTATTTAGAACACTGCATGGAGTGAAGACACATAAAATGATTGAGTTGTTATGTCGATGCATGAGGTGAAGACTAATTACGTCATCGAGGAACTGAGGCAGAGACATGAGGTGAAGATGAGTGTAACTCGTCGTGAAGAACTGTTGTGAATGTGCCTGGGTGAAGATGAATGATAGTAGTTGATGTGCAGATGCAGTTTGATGAGTGTTGTTTGTCATTTTGCTAGTATGATAATGTCTGAGTGAAGACGAATAATAGTAGTTGATGAATTGAGATAGTCGAAGGGCAACAGAATGGTCGATGCACTAACACATAATTGCAGATGGGTACATCGAAGAGTAGTAGTTGTGGTTCGGATGGGTATAGTGAAGACTAAAATTTGTGTCGAAGAGCTGACGTAGATCAGTGAGGGCGTCGACGCATTTGAGTGGGGGAAGATGTGACGTGGTCGCGACCTTGGTGCATGGCGATGCATATTTGATGAGCTAACAGGAAGGTGTGGGGACCTTCTAGTTAGGTTGAGCCGGAGGAGAGCTTGAGAAACAAAGAAGTGAAGGCATGGCCGAGGTACTGAGGTGTTTCGAAAGCCGAATTTAGTGGGTGGACTCTTGGGTGAAGACACTTCGTGTTAAGGTACTAGAGTGAGCTCCGGTTACAAATGTTTGGTGAATGGCGTGGTGATGGATAATGATGGTGTGGAGTGTTAGAAAAATAGGTTTGGGTTTTAAAAGAAGATAAATATTAGAATGAAAATGCGCAGATCTGATTCAAGGCACGTCGTAATTCGTTGTCTTTAAACCGAGATTTGCCCCTGCCACTATGATCAAGTGGCTACCAAAAGGTTACGGGCAAATTGATTCCAGGATACAATGATCCAATTGCGTATTATTGTGATCAGATTTGGTGAATCTTATCACACAACCAGAACACCAAATACCGCTTAAGAAAAGAACTCTGAAACAAACTTTGAATTCGGGAAACACAAAAGTTGAAAATCCAGTGAATAAAAGAAAGACCTCGGGTTCCCTTTTATAGAAATCAAGAGATGCAACCGTACCGATTGGACAGAACGGTTATAGTAACTGATTAGACACAACGGTTACAAAATATTTTTTAAATTTCAAACGTTTTTTTAAAATTTAAATACAAATGATAAAACACGGTTAGTTTTTCTTTTGTCCAAAAAATTATTTTTTAAATGCACCGCCACGCCACGTATACGTGCTCGTGCTTGTGCCCATGCCCGTCCCGACCCGACCCGACTCGGCTCAGCTCGACGCACGCGCGTGTGTGTGACTGATGGGTTGTATGGCGGTAGAAGCTACAAAATTCGGTGCCCCCTGGGTGAAGGCTACAAGCCTTGAGCCAAGACTACATATTATAACCCAAACCCTCAAAAGAGTTTTACCCAGTATGGGACTATTCACAATAGTCCAAAGAACAAAAACTTAAAATATTAAAATATTCAACAAGTTGCATGAAGAATCAATGTGTTTCTTGTTCATATGCTGAGTGGAATACGGATGAGACCAAGTTAAACTAGCGGGGAGGTGCCAAACCTCGGGGCTAAGTATTTGTGAAGATTTTGCGTGGAGTGAAGACGAACGTTGAGGAACTGATGCAGGGTTTTGGTGTCAGCATGGGTGTTGACATTATCAAATTGGAGGAGGTAGCATGGTCATTCCTTTGTAACATTGCGTCAACAAGGACGTTGACCTTATAGAGTCGGGGAGGACGTGACGGGCCAATACTCTAGGTACTAACAGGAAAGCGTGAGAGCCTTAGAGTTGGTTAGTTGGCAAGCAGGAAGGCGTGTGGGCTTTGGAGCTAGGTGTGTGACATATGAGCACGGAGGCATAAGGCATTGCGTCTCATGCATGCTCCCTATTTGTATGGCGTAAATGACTACTCGAACTAGGTGGTGTGTTAGTATGGCGACTAAACTCGCATAGGCGTGGATAACCGACTTGCATGTGTTGGGGTTACATGGGTCTCGTGTGTCAAGGATCGAAGTTGTGTATCATAGGCAATATGCCAAACCAATACGTTTGAGGTATTTCTACTATTTGGCTTGAGGCAGTATTTAAACCATATATAGGGGAGGTGAGTTGTGGAGCTACTCCCCTACACATTAGGCATTGTGATACTAGATGGCACATAGTGGTCTCCTCAGTCTAAAAGGGTGGGCCTAGGACGTTGCTTCGACAATTTCGTGTGTCACCCAAGGTGAGGTTGTTATGCGCCCGAGCTATGCGCCGTGGTGCACATATGTTGGTTATGCAGGAGGCACTCGTGGGCTACGTGGGACTTTGTGGAGCACGTTAGTTGAGGGTCAGATGCTTGATGTGTAATGGTCGAGAGAACCACACACGATGGTAGACTTGGTTCAGTATGAAGGCGAGACATATTGGAATGAGATGACATGAGAAACTACATGCTGCTGTCGTGAGCGAGATACTAATGTTGGACACAAGGTAAAACTTGAGCAGTCCAAATGAGGCACGGAGGTGCTGACATACATGTCGTAAGAGGCATCATGCGTCATTGTGGTAAGCCTTGGTGAGGTCACCACGTACAGGAGTTCCCCGTCCTCTAAGCGGGTGGCATCAGAGTTGATAGAGCGTTAGATTGACTTTGTTGTTGTGGCAGCGAGGCGGCGCACGAGTGTGACAGTCGGAGTCGAGTTGTACCCCAGTGATATGTACCCCACTTAAAAAAATAAAATAAAATGGGCGCCATTAAAAAAAGGAGCCAATACTTGCACCCCATAGCCATTGCACAATTATTTTAAAAAATAGAGGAATTAAAAATGGGTGCAAGTTACATAAAATGGTGCAAGTTCTTGCACCCCATTTAAAACGGTTCTAAAAGATTAAAAGATAGTGCAAGTTTTGAGTGATTCAGTTTTTCCTCTGTTTTGAATCTTTTTTCTCTTGAAAGTGCGGGAAATGAAGACAGCGCAAGAAACGAAGAGACAAGTGAGAAAACGGTCAAGAAGAAAGACTCGCTTTGTTTGTGATCGAGAAGAAGATAAAAATCGACGATCAACAATCTAGAGCTTATGAATCTATTGCGTGAAGTGTATACAGTAAATTCAGATGAAGAAGAAGATTTCTCTCAATTTTTTAGGGTTTTAGACGACTTATCTGCGATTTCTCAAATGCGTGGTAAAATTTATGCAATTTCTCTACACCTTTGATGAATTATTAGTATATGTGATTTCTCTGTGATTTTTCCTAATCTATTATTGTTTACGATTATTTTATTTTTTATTTGTATGGGTTAAAGCATAGTCCATGTGAACAGGTGGGCTATTCCCATTGTCTTTGGTCTGTATCTTACCACCAAACTTACTTCTTTCCCCTCGTTGTTTAGTGTGCCTACTATCTAATTTAGAGTGTCAGAGTTGTCATAACCACCATCATGCATTCTTCCAATCTAGATTGAATTAACATGGATACCCTTTTTTTATACATTCTGATTTTTGACATTTAAGGGTCCACTTGAGTTCCAACATTATGTAGATACGATTATTTTATTTTTTTTGATTTTATGATTGGATTCAAATGCATCGTTATATTTGTTGAGTGTCTTGAGTTTTATCAACTTTTCATCCAATTTTATGCTGAAATTAAAAATCAGTTCAGTATGAATGTGTATTTTAGATTTGATAGTGGTAGAAGATATGTCTAATGTCTTTCCATTAGCCCACCACTTGAATTTATCCCTTTATCTTCTTTAATGGAAGATCTACCACAATTTTTGTCCAATTTTTTGGGAATCTTTCTCCGTGGGAAAAAATTAGACCGTATAATGATGTCCATGGTCCCAAAATCCACTATGTGGAAGCTTGGCATGGAAAATGATCTCTATCATCTGATTTGAAAAAGTCAATATTGACTCCCCTTAAAAACATATGAATAAAACTGGAAAATCGAACCGAAGCAATCAAAATCAAAATCAGATCAGTTAGGTTGTTTAGGGGAATGAGAAGTCCGTGTAACCGAAATCGAAGTTTTCAGTTAGGGTTCGGTTTTAGGTGAACCGACAACGAAACTGAAATTATGGTTTAGGCTCGGTTCAATTAACTAAATTTACGCCCTTAAGTCTCGCCAACTCCCATCCAATGTTTGATATGTAAATAAAAAAAAGAGAATATTAGCTAAACAAGACTACTGGGAAATCGTTTGTAGCTATTATACCCCTTTCAAAAGTTTCAACTTAAAGGGACTCGCACGATATTAGGGGTAGCAAAATATGGAAATGACCCAGCATCTACCGATTTCAGGGTTACATGGTAAAATGAAATGACCCATATGCCCTTTAACTCAAAGTTCGAAATTACTATCTTGTCCCTGTAAGAGAGTCTCTGGTTAGGGTTTGGGGTTCTCGACTAGATGAAGAAGATGAAGATGGAGTTGCTCAGATTACCAGGTTTTTGCTCCTGATAGATTTTAACCCAAGAGAGAAAAATGACCAGAAGCCAAAAACGATCACAACCAACCAATCTCCAACCAGATATGACGTAAACCAACTGACAACACCTTGCTGGCGTCTTTAGGCTTAGCTTGACTCTAATACAACTTGATTTTAGGGCTACGGTTGTAGGAGAGAGAGAGAGAGAGAGAGAGAGAGAGAATAGAATAGTTTTAAGAAACTCATTAAAAACTCATTCAAGATCCCAAATATTAAATATTCTAGAGAGGGTTTTTATCGAACTACCCTTCCTCCATTGTTGTCTTTGCCGACCTCTTACTGTTTTTTTATTTTTAATGGTAGTTTTCTTCACATATTAATGGAGGCTAGTCAAATGGATATTATCTTCTTTCCTAAACACCTTATTTTTTGAGCAAGGTTAAGTTCTAAAACCCTACTAGTTATGTCTACCTCTTTCTGCACCATTAATGGGGTTTAGAATGAACTGTCTTTGTGGACTTTCATTGTGTTTAAATAATGATTTTAACAATTATAAAACAAAAACATGACACAAAAAGGAAAATGGCGATTTGAAATTATTTAAATACCCTTCAACTATAGAACCCTTCTTCCTTCCTAAATAAAAACCCCCGCATCTGAAATCTCTCATCCAAATATCAAGATTTCATATTCCCTCTTCACGCAACCTCCTCTCTCTTTAGTTTTCACCCCTTTGATGGTTTTAATAAGAAATCATGATCAATTTTCTTCCTTTATATTGTAGTGAGAGAGGACTTCAATCATAAATTTGTTCAAAGGACTTTTCCCCTATCTGTTGATATCAACAAGCTTCTTCCTCTGTTCTATATTGGTGATATTTAATTAAAGTCAAGAAAACAATTGTTAATAGCAAGCTTGTCATCTTTTTCTTGTTTTGGGTTGTTAGAGAAGAAAAAGAAGGCAAGCAGTTTGATTATTGTACAAACTTAGAATCTTTCTTTATAGGAGGGTCGGAAAGTAAACTCACATTAACAAAAAAAAAAAATGGGCTCCGAATCTCGTGAGAATCCCTAAATCACAAAACTTTCTTGCCCAACATATGGCGCATATACTTCCGTTTTGAATCTCTTTTTTCTTAAGAACCCTAAAAGAAATGAGAGGTTCTAAATTTGGTCGTGCCACGCTAGGTTAGTTTTCACGTCAGGTCAATTTGGTTTTGGGCTGGGTACGACATACATCCTTAACCCGCTAGGTAAGATGAAAAACAACTTAAAACAGAGGAAAAAGAAAAGACTAAGTGCACCCTTTCTGTAACTTGCAATTATTTTTAATTCTTATTTTTCTTTTTAGTTGGTGCAATGACCTATATTTGGTGTGCAAGTATTGGTTCCCAATGATAAATCACACTTCAATGGTGTCTGAGAAAAGTTTTGATTTTAATGGTATAAGATCAGTTAGGTGTTTTTATCCATTCCTAAAAGACATTGACTAAGTTTCACCACTCACCACCATAGTCACAAAAGTCTCTGACTTTTTCAAATAATTGGAAAAAAGTCGACGACTTACAGTTATCCTGACTTTATCGTTGATTAATTGGCCAAGTCGTGACTTAGCGAAATAATACGCGACGCTTGTGAAGTCGTTCGATGTTTTTATTTAAATAATAGGAAAAAAAATATTTAGGTTTCGTACTATTTCGTTGAAAGTAATCTTTAGGTTTGGACTAATTTGTATTATTTTGTCTATTAAAATTATTATTTTTAATTTAAAATATATTATAAAATATTTTTTCGGACTTTGACCGACGTTTTCTCGATTTAAACACTTGCCAATTTATTGCGAGACTCCCGACTTTGTGACTATGCTCACCACTGAACGGTGAGGCTACAGCAACTAGTAAACCACGTGAGTTGGTTTATCACCTCATCTGTTGCAAATCGCACGCATCGCTACACCGGTACAAACGATGCCATCTCCTCTCCACATTGTTGCTTCTCCAACCATTCCCAAGCCCAACCACGCTCCCTCTGTAAATTCCAACAGGACCTCAAACCATCCCGCAGTAGTTCTAGTAGCAGCTTCTTTTTCTTCGTCTTCTTCTTCTCTTTCTAGAAAAGACATGGAGAAAAAACCCAAACACCACCTCTTCTTCTCCTTCTTCTCACACATCACAAACCCATCTCCAACGCCAAAACCTCTCCCACCACCACCACCACCACCACCACCAAGTGACCTACTAGGATCACAGCATAAACATGGCCGAACTCCTCTCATCTCTAAGCCAAACCACAACGCCATTCCAACTCCATGCCCTCATATCCCCTTACACCCAACGCCAACTCTCCCTCCGCTTCATGGTCTCTCTCCTCTCCATGAACCCGATGGCGCTCCTCGCCCTCCTCGACCGGATGCACGACCAGCCTCCTACCCCCTCCGTCTTCACTTCATAACGCGTCTCCTCACGCCCTCCGCGCCAAGTAGTGGCACCTCACCACCGGCCTCGTCCACGAGATGCGTCTCAAATCCCTCTCCCCTGACCGCTTCACCTACTCAACCTTAATCACCTCCTGCGGCAAACAAGGCCTTTTCGACCACGCCCTCTCCTGGCTCCAACAAATGGAACAAGATCGCGTCTCCGGCGACCTCGTTCTCTACAGCAACCTCATCGAGCTCTCTCGTAAACTCCGCGATTACTCCAAAGCCATCTCCATCTTCTCTTAACTCAGGCAGTCCGGAATTACGCCTGATCTTGTAGCTTATAACTCCATGATCAATGTATTCGGTAAGACCAAGCTGCTTAAGGAAGCTCGGCTTTTGATTGATGAGATGAGGTCGAATGGCATTGATCTTGACACTGTAAGCTATTCGACGCTCCTCACTGCCTTCGTTGAGGATCGTCGATTCAACGAGGCACTTTCGGTGTTCTTCGAGGTGAAGGAGATCCGGTGCCCGCTCGATCTCACCACCTGTAACATCATGATCGATGTGTACGGCCATTTGGAGATGGCTAAGGAGGCTGATCGGCTGTTTTGGAGCATGAGGAAGGTGGGGATCGAGCCAAATGTTGTTAGTTATAATACGATTTTGAGAGTTTACGGTGAGGCCGATTTGTTTGGGGAAGTTATACATTTGTTCCGGTTGATGCAGAGTAAAGGGATCGAGCAGAATGTGGTTACGTATAATACGATGATCATGATTTATGGAAGATCTTTGGAGCATGAGAAGGCAACAAATCTCGTGCAGGAGATGCAGAAACGAGGGATCGAGTCGAACGCAGTTACTTACTCCACGATCATATCGATTTGGGGGAAAGCAGGTAAATTGGATCGGGCTGCAATGTTGTTTCAAAAATTGAGGAGTTCTGGAGTTAAGATTGATCAGGTGCTTTACCAGACTATGATTGTAGCTTACGAGAGAGCGGGATTGGTAGTGGTAGCGCACGCTAAGCGTTTGCTCCACGAGCTTAGGCACCCGGATAATATCCCGAGGCAGACTGTGGTAATGATACTTGCTGGTGCCAGACGGATTGATGAGGCGACTTGGGTTTTTCAGGAAGCATTCGATTCTGGAGAGGTGAAGGATATATAAGTTTTTGGATGTATGATTGATCTCTTCTTGAGGAACAAGAAGCACAGGAATGCAGCTGAGGTGTTTGAGAAAATGAGAGCCGCTGGATTCTTTCCCGATGCTGACACGATCGATCTTGTGTTGAATGCTTATGGGAAGTTGCAGGAATTTGAGAGGGCAAAGGCTGTTTACTTGGAATTGGAGGATGAGGGTTGCATTTTTTCGGACCAGGTGCATTTTCAAATGCTGAGTCTCCTTGGTGCAAGTGGAGATTTCAAGGCCGTGGAGTCGCTCTTTGAGAGATTAGACTCTAATCCCAACATTGATAAGAAAAATTTACATATGGTTGTTGCTGGCATTTATGAAAGAGGAAACAGATTGGACGATGCAGCTTATATTATCAATCGGATAAGCAAAAATAAATTCTCTAAAGCCTACTGTCACGGGGTCGCACTTCCGCAACCTCAGTCCCGTGCGGCACCTAACGCACGCTTCGCTAGGTCAGCCTACTTCTGATAACAATCGTCGCGAGGGCGTCCTTCGACGCGCTTTCAACCCGCGCGGTGCTTCGCTACCGCGTGCAACGAAGCCAACCCATCTGCACATCAGCTCTGATACCACCCGCCTAGAGGACGGGAACTCCTCCCAACATGGTTGCCTCTGTTTCACGGCCTACCACTCGGCTCATCGTGTCCCTTACGACACGCCAATCTGCACCGCTGCGCTAACTTGGCCTGCTCAAGCTTCACCCTGTGCACTGCACTAGTACCTCGCTCGCCTGCCGAACCAAGCCCACAGCCTTGTGCCTCGCGCTCGCGTGCCCAACTGAGTCCCACGCAGCTTGCCTTCGTGTGCGTTCCGAATTACTAGCACACGTTCGTCCTTAGCCCACATGCTGTCGTGCTCAACTGAGTCCCACGCAGCGCCTTGGTGTTGTCTCGCGAGGTTGCCCAGCCGTATGCACCGCGACGCGTAGTCCGGGGCCATACATCAACCTCCCTCGGGTTCCACACGGCATCGCTGCGCCCCCTCTGGCAACGCAAGGCCCCGTGTGCGGGGGAATAGCTCTCAAGCTCCCTTCCTCTATATAAGGGTAAAACAGTCATTTAGCCAGAATGGCAAGAGAACCTCAAACCTATTGGTTTGACATACCGCAACGCCTCATGCATCGCTAGCCCACCTTGGCTATGTCGCGTTCGTGACGCTTTGCGTCATACCCTCATGCGACCGTGTCGCGTCCTCGCAGTGCGACCACGTCGCCGAGCCTACTTGGCCCCATGTCGCGTGCCCTCCTGGCACCACATGTCGTGCCACGTGCACCATGCTACAAGCTCCAGTCTTGGCCCCGTCACACTACTCATCGGCTTAGACATGAAGATGCTTTGTTTATAAGTAGTCCTTGTAAAGGGTAAATTTTTTCTAAGCATTTGTAAAGTGCACATATTTGCGTCCCTTCTGCTGTAAATGTTTGTAGTTGAATCTCTGGCTTATCTTTTCTTACACCCTGCTCACTGAATTAGTGATGGCTGTCTGATTATTTAGGAATTAACTGCTCCTGGCAACACTATAAGGACATACCCATATAATTGGTATTTTATGGAGAAAGAGTATTCTTGCTTATTTTGACAATCCCCGATACAGAACAAGCAGTTTAGGATTTATTAAATATGGACCATAGAGGTGGATTCAATCCTCAAAAAGGAGGATTTGATTGAATATCAAAGAGCAAAAGAATTTAGGCTGATTGTATTTTTAAACTATAATTTTTTATTCCTGAAAAAGTGCATATCTTACTTGGATCTTTTCCGAATTTTGATATTATCTCGTAATATAAAACTATTATCTTATGCATAGCAACTCTGTAATCTAAAACTGTAATCCAACCATGCGGGTGTTTGGGGTGATGGTGGAAGATTTGGATTAGCTCCCGAAGGTCTTGCTATCGAATCCCCTCCCAAGAATTCCCCGGTCACGTGCAAGTGGTAAACGCGTGGTGTAGGGAGTAGTCTTTCCCTCGAAATGGTTGGGACACCCAACATAATCAAAATATAAAATAATCATACCCGAAGGTAGGACCATAAGGAAATTGTTTGAGCTTGGGGCAAAGAGTTCTTCATTCTTTTATCAACTATAATATAAAAAGTCGAAAGTAGAAACTACATTGTTTTTCTATTATATTAACCTTTGCCTCCATCAATCGAGACCTTCTCTTAATAAAAAGTGTTAGACTTGATATTTGATTTCATTCGAGTCAGAAATGTACAAAATGTCAAAACTGCACAAATGAGGTTAAATTCACTAGGAATATGAAAGGAGAGAAGCAAAATTTAATTTATGCCTTTAAATGACCAGGTTACTAGATTATGTATACAGCTTCATACAAATATGAAACCGACAAAATTACCCCTTGACTCTAATTAAATAATAAAAAAACGTCTGGTGACTCTGGCCTTTCTTATAATTACATTTAAGTGTAATAGAGTAGAAGATGTAATTATTCAACAGAAAATGCTCATGATTTACGACTTACTTTTTTTAATACAACTGCTTCAACTGTCATGCAATAAGTTCTTGGTGCTTGACTGATTGTTCATTCCTTCCTTCAAACAGATTTCACTTTCCGTATTTATTTATTTGAGGCAGACCATCAACGAGCCTATGGTAAGGATTTATTTATTTATTTTTAGAGCTAGAAGATTGATGCCATTTTTGTTTCTATCCATATTGTAGTATTTGCCTATTTGGGAGCTATATAATGAGGCCGTCTTTTCATTACATGGCCATGGGAGCTTTCTGAATTTCACCATCTCAAATTTTTTATACAGCTGCTGAGCTGTATCTGGCAACATCCCCGAGTTAGTAAGAAGCAAAGTTGGGGCCAAATAATATTTAAATAATTCTGTTGCTGCTATTTGCTTCTTTCAAGGACAAGCTTAATTGATTATGCAGAGGTAGTATGATATTCTTTACCTTGCAGTTCCTTTTTTTTGTTTTCCTTAGTTGTTTTTGGTGTCTTTTTTTTGCCTTTTATGTTTTTTTTTTTTGGTTTGTTTGATTGTTTGTTTTCTTGTTTTTGTTTTTTCGTAAAACAAGTAGGAGAAATTTTTATGATAAAATTATTACAAGGGATTCAGGCTTAAATTGAAAGCATATTGTCAATCTGTTGGTGCATGTAATAATACCAAAATGCATTTATTTTTTCAGTATAAGCAATTATACTCACACTTTACTCAAAAATCTAAGCAAATGCTTAAATCTGAGCATCCAAATCCATTTTGTTATCAGTTGCTTATACTCAAAACAAAAACTGGGAAAATATTTCCCTAATAGACGCATTCTTTCATATTCACCTGGTTGTTCATATAATAAATACATTAATTTTTGACGATCAATTTTTTCTCATCTTTATACTACCACTTTGCCTTTTACTTATTTCTCTTCTTCTTTATGCTCATCTGTCTCCTTTCTATGTTGCAAGAAATAGTTGGTTCTTGTCTTACTGTTTTATTTGAACTCTTTTTATAAATTACAAATGCTACATTGGTTGAGATATACAACTTGTCATTTTAGGAAGGTGGCAAATTCCATTAAGCAGTCAGCATTTCTTTATCCTTTTTCTTCAATGCTTTATAATCTGATATCTTTATCTTTTAGTCCAATTGTTTACTCTGATGGTTTTATAGGTTGCTTCTGTTATGACCATGTGGAATCATATCAAACCAGCATATGCTGCGAACATGTGGGATGAAGCCCTGAAAAGCGGCTTGGGACCCAGGATATCCGGTATTGACAATCTGTTTCAAATTTTGATGATCAAATTAATAGATAGTTTCTAGCATTGCTAAATAGAGGTTAATATTACTTTTGTCTGGAATAGCATTGCTAAATAGAGTTTCACATTTTGACTGGAATATGTTCTTTTTCTGATGAATTAATATTTATTAAAAAGAACAATGATAAAATGAAAACAAAAACAAAAATCTACAACATCAACAAGGAGATAACTTTTTTAATATGGATAGGATCCCGAGATGACTTGATGTTCCCTCCCTGAGTAATGAGTCTATCATGCTCTCAACTTCTTTGCTAACATGGTTTAATGAGATTTTACACTCATCAATGAGATCACAAGCTTCATCCAATTATGACAAGAAATTCCATGGTCAAACACAACTTTTAGCTAACCAACGACATTTGATGAATCACGTCCACTACTACTGGGGCCTCCAAGCAGATTTTAAAGATGCTTAAACCTTCAAAGAGAAGAGAATTTTGCTTTGTTAAATCCATTTTTCTTATGCTTGATGATGCCCTCCTATGTTCTCAGCCTTCATGTCTTTAAATTTTTCTTATAGTTGTTAGAGATTGTTGGCACACTTTTTTTACAAACCATGTCCATTTGGTTTAAAAGAGTTTGGATTCAAACGTTCACAGTGTTGACTACCTCGCACTGATTCATGGGTATATATCTCTCTATCCATAGAGACCCACGAAGCAAACGAAGTGCCATCAGGAAGGAAGGGTATCAAATTTCCCTTGTAGCACTCTTAATGTCATTCATATTAAAGGACAAATAAAGAAGCTACAGCTCAAATCCCGTGTGACATCAACAAACTCTTATAGGGTCTGATATATAGAGTAGGATTTGAGAGGTTATATCTCTATCCATGTGATAAATTTGAGAGTAAGCTATATATTATTGGAAAGCTTATGAAATATGTTTCCAACGAGCCTGAGATCACATAAATTGAAGATCGAACAAAGATTCTACAACCAAATTACTAGAAGAACTATATGGGTCTTGTACGTTGAGCTCACTTGTGGGGGCCATATTTTTCTCCAAAGACTAAATCTTGAGTCAAATCATATACCATTGGATGGATAGTTGAAATATCTTTCTAACAAACCCAATATCACTCAAAACGAAGGTCTGATGAAGAATCTACGGTCAAAATACCCTATAAACATCGAAATCCACGAATTTCAGGAGTCTGGGAGGAATACATGGCAATTTGGGAGGCCCCAAACCGCAATGAATTTCATAAAATGGCCAAAATACCCTTTGTTGTAGCAGTTTGGGGCCTCCCAAACCACAACAGCATTGGCGTGTAAAACTCCAAACCACAACACCCATTGCGCAAGGCTAATTGCGGGTTGGAGCCCTCCAAACCGCAATAACTGTTGCGCTTTGGGCCTCCCAAACTGCTATTCATGTTGTGGTTTGGCGGCCTCCAAACCGCAATGCTTGTTGCGCTTTGGAAGCCTCCAAACCATGGGTCAAAATACCGGAAATTCGGTATGTATCGTCCTGACCTCCAGGACGATACGTACCGGGTATCGTCCGATACATTCAATGTATCGGCGATACATTGAATGTATCGGTTTGATACATTCAAAAAGCCGATATTTTGAAAAAAAATCCCAAAAAATTCTAAAAAATCTGAAAAATTATATTTATTTATTTTGTATTTATTTCAACTATTTTTGCTTTTATTTTTGACTTATTTGATGCATTATTTAGATGAATATATAAGTAAGATGCCTATTTTGTAACTTTAACCCAAGTCACATGCCTATTTTGTAACTTATTTTTGACTTAAGATCACATTTTTGACTTAATGTAATAGATCTACTAACATTATGTTCGACCAGCTGATCACATGCCTATTTTATTAACAATATTTCATAATTTGATCGACGCAGACACGCAGTCACGCATAAACTAAATTACAATGTATATTGACAAAAATAAATTATATATTGTCAAAATTAATAGCTATGTTGATAAAAATAAATTTAATTGTACATGGAAAGCTTACTTTAGAGCCACATTGAATTTCGTGGTGGTTCTTGGCCCTCATGATCAGCGTCATCATCGGTGCGCGAGCTTTCCGGCCTTTGCCTATAATGTTGGCCATATTGATACCCATGATCATATGTGCCCCCTTGAAACTGAGGCTATAGCAACGAATATGGCTCAGTGTAGCACGTAAAGGCCGGTCCTCCAAAAATCTGACAAACGAAGTCATATGGCACCGCGTAGGTTTCTTGTGGCTGGTAGTATGGGTTACTAGTTGCTGAATCTTCGGTATTTTGCAAACTGAATCCCCCGAAGCTAGAAGTCATATAACCCATATTTGTATCATCTTGTGGACCTTGTGGTGGTGGTGGTGGTGTTTGATATGATTCCGACGCTCCTCTTCCTTCAACCCCTCCCATTCTAAATGTAGGAGTGTCGAACTGTGTTAACGGTGTCGAGTCATCGTCCCATGCCGCCATATCTCTATAAGGATCAGAGGTACCAGCATCCTCCCCTCCACCACTAGTGCCAACGTCCCCTCCACCATCATGCCCTCCACCATTATCCTCACCACTCCCATCATCACTACCGGGCTGCGTTTCGTCATCAGATCCAACCATTGAATGACGATTCAATCTTCTTTTCCGCCTCGGTGGTTGGGAAGCCTGCTGCTCCGCTACTCTTTCAACATTGTCCAGCCATTCGGTGCTCTCAGTATCCAAGACTGGCTCTTCTCTCTCTTCGATCCATTGATTCAAAGGGTCATCCTCCTCGAATATATAATCCAACTGGATGGAATCAAAATATTCACTGTCTGCAAGGTAGAATATGATAGATGAATTAGTATAATATGTAAGTAAGACTTCATATAATTGAGGATCTAAGACTTCATGTACCACGGTTGGTCCTCTGTATATTCCTGACCCTTAATCGCATGTTGTAGTGGCAGTAGACTAACTTTTTCAATCGGTCCATAGTTAGTCTATTCCTTGTCTTAGTATGAATGAGAGAGAAAGTGCTCCAATTTCGCTCGCAGTTGGACGAGGAACACGTTTGCGACAATACCCTCATTGCTACCCGCCTCAATATCGGACCATCACCTCCATAATGCATCCACCAATCAGCGGGTTTGTCGTGTTTAATTTGGGATTGCGCCAACGGGGTCCCAAATGACCCATGTCTCTTGCGAAACATGTCAATCTATAAAGATGAAACACAGTAAGGCACATATCAATAAATAGATGATAATATCACATGACATTTGACTTATTACTTATAAGGTATGATACTATGATCACTCACATCTCTTATGGCTTGGCCTTGGTCCGCCAACTCAGGGAGCATTCTTTGGATTACATTGAGCAAACCGGTATACACTTCATCAGTGTCACTCAGCTCGAAGCGTCGCGTATACTGGAAGGCTGGATTCAAGTAGTGTGCTACACATCAAATATGAGCAATTTCATCAGTATATGAAAATAATGAATAAATAAAAATCACTACATAATTGTGCAACATGTTATACCTGCTGCATGCAAGTACTGGTGAAATTGTGCATCCCACCTCTTGTCGATAATCGCCCAGTATCGTTTATATTTTGTAGGGCATTTGGTTTTTATAGCCAATTTTGCCTTATCCATTGACTCATAACGCACGCCATCGTTGGTTTCTCATCACCATCAACCAATCTCAACACTTGCACCAACGGGGTAGTGACGGCGATCAGGTGGTCGACATCTGCCCAAAACTGCGTGCTGTAGATCAGGTCAGCAACTTCAGTGCAAGCTAGTCTCTTCGCTCGTGGGAGTCCTATTTCATGTTGATTCTATTCTTCCAACGACACCATGCTTTTCAGCTCACGCCTATATCTAGCCAAACTCAGAGGGCTAAGAACATGTTGCAAAGCGATGTAATCGCAGGTCGGAGCAACTCATTGTTCGTGAAGGCTCTCATTAAATTGACCAGCTTGTCACTGTTGTACAGGTAGGAAGTAATCGTTCTTCCCTTTTGAATAGTTGTCTGTGCCTTGCTTTTCTTTCCTAAATCCTCAAGAATGAGGTCCACGCAATGTGCGGCACACGGGGTCCAGTACAGGTGACGTCTCTTCGCCATTAGTTTTAATCCAGCGGCTTTGTAGTTTGCCGCATTGTCTGTTACCACTTGCACAACCTCATGAACTACCATATCCATTAGTTTAAAGAGGTAGTCGCTTCGTTTTCGTAGAAGCATCAACTGATTTCAAAATACTGTCCCGGCATCGCTGTAAACCAAAAGTTTATCAAACTCTTCTTTGTGGGACCAGTCAATCCATCGCACATAATTGTGCAAACCTCTCTCATCCCATACATCCTCAAAGCTTTGTACATAGGCAATTATCTCATCGTACTCATCTGTTAGTAAGGGCCCAGATATCTCATATGGAGAAGGCTTTTTAACTCCTGGACCAACTTCTGCACTTGTATCAATCATGCTTTTGAAGTACGGCGAGTCTGCTACTTGGCTCGGAATGTGGTTGTATATAAAAAACTTGGCAATGGATTTTCCAAGCTTCTTCCCCATTTTTGTAAGTGAGATTGCACTCAATTTGCTTTGTTTGGAGCTTTCAGTACGATACATGAATGGATCCATGATAATGTAGACCTCTAGTAGACCACCTATAATCCCTCCCAGATGTCGATCTCACGCAACCCTCTCAACAATATGTGGTCTATGACTAGATCCACCACCGGTAGCAGGCATGGATGGGGCCCTCAACCTGGACCGAAACCGATAATCGGCTTCTTCCTGATCTCGCCGCTATTGTGCTTCCCTGGCACTCTCTCTCATAGCTCTCGCTATCTACTCATCCTCATCCTCATCCTCATCATCCTCAGGTGCAGCTGATGTAAACTCTGGATCTGGCCTCCTGATTCTCTCATACATTTCCCTATCACGATCGGCTTCAGCTTTTTTCTTTCCCTTTGCCGCTTGTAAACTAGCTATGATATTTTCTTTTACCTCTGTGGGTACACTGGGACACCCTCTTGTCTCTCCCTTTACATGAGCCAGATGCTCCTTTAATCGTGTGATACCTCCTCCTAGCAGTTTTTTTCCACAAAGCTTACATTGTATCTGGAGTCTATTACCATCTATTACTGTACCATATTGCCATGCTGGATCTGTCGAACGTACGATATTTATTTATTTCACCTGCATGAATGAGCAAACGATTGCATTAAAGTAAACATCTAATTTACACTTGAAAATAAAATTTATTTTTTAATTATTGCTATTTTAAAAATATTAGATTATATTTTATTAAATTTATTTGATATTATTCTAATTTTTATAAAATTTAGATTATATTTGAATTTTTATTTTATATTATTCTAATTTTTAAAAGATTAGATTATATTTTACTAAATTTATTTGATATTATTATAATTTTTGAATATTTATTTGATATTATTATAATTTATAAATATTTATTTGATATTATTTTTATTTTTGAATATTTATTTGATATTATTATAATTTTTAGAAATTTATTTAAAATTTATTCCATATTATTTTAATATTTTATGGGACATATCCCATAATATTAACTATTTTAATTATATGTGACGGTCACATATAATCAATATGGGTCACATATAATTAAATTTATTATTAAAATTAATATGGGTCACATATAATTTAATATGTGACCCATAAATTTAATTATATGTGACCCATATTGACCCCATTATTTTATTAATTATATGTGACCCATATTGATTATATGTGACCCTTAATTATAATTATTTATATTATTTTTGATCCATCAATTTAAATATTTTAAATGGGGTCACATATAATTATTTTTGACCCATCATATTATTTTTTACCCATTATTTATATTATTTTTAATTAATTTAAATATTTTAAATTATTTTCTCTCTCTTCTTAATTTAAATAATTTAAAATAATTTAAATTATTTAAATAATTAATATTATAGGTAAATGATAAAATTTAAAGGTAGATCTACCTAATTTAAGGGTAGATCTACACTTATATAAGGTAGATCTACCCTTAAATAAGGTAGATCTACACTTATTTAAGGTAGATCTATAATTATTTAAGGTAGATCTATCCTTAAATTAGGTAGATCTACACTTATTTAAGGTAAATCTACCCTTAAATTAGGTAGATCTACCTTATTTTAGTATTTAAAATGAAATAAAACGATGGTAAAATGATAAACACGTACCTTCCACGTTGATCCAGTGTTTTTTTGTGCGATTTGGCGCCGATTTAGGGTGCAAATAATCCAAAAATGAGAGAGGAAGAAGAAAGAAGAAAAGAGGAAGAAAATGGAAAAAAAATAAGGGTTACCCGACCCTTTAGTCGGGTCAATGGGTGGGGCCCACCATTTTTTCAAATTATCGGACGATAATTTGAAATTATCGTTCGTATCGGACGATAATTTCAACTTTTTTTAAAATTTTCATTTTTACTCAAATTATCGGACGATAATTTGCTTATTTTATACAGGGTACGATACATACCCTATGTATCGTACCGCTGACCTCCAAAACCGATACGTATCGTCCGATACGTATCGGTATCGGACGATATTTTGACCCATGCTCCAAACCGCAATGTTCGTTGCAGTTTGGAGTCTCCCAAACCACAACTCATTCTTCCAAATGCCATTTTTTTCCTCTTTTGGGCTTGCAATCTTTTGAGTTATTCCAACTGGGTCCCCCCTTTTGGAATGTCCGATCCCTTAAATATATTGACTATTTGACTTTCACCAATTTTCAGGCCTCCGAAAATCTATCCAAAACTATAACTACCTCTCTTCTAGCCTCTTCCAATTGAGCATTGCCTCTTCAAAACCCATCCAAATGGGCCCATTTCAGGCCCATTCTCACTATAACCACCCACTAACTTGGTAACTACCACCCAAAACCCTGATCCCTTAAGATGCCATTCTTTCATCAGCCTCTTGTACAGCTAACTGTATACTGTTTGCATTCGTGTTTGTTATTTTAGGCTGTGTTCTGTAGGCTGGGAGATTAAGAAATGTACTATAGAAGCATGCATACTTATTTAGTAATATTTAGATATTATAGATCCTGGAGGAGAGTCACCTTACCTTGTATGGAGTAAAGATCTACATTTCAAATCCTAAAAAGGACTTAGTATGAGGTACCTGTCCTGAGTGCCAGCGCCGGCACTTGGGTCAATCACAAACCCACAACCTTAGTTAATGCGCCAATGATTTTGACTCCAAGCCTGTGAAAGGTCAAAAGTGAAATTTATAGATTTGTGTGGTCATGAATAGCAGTGCATTTCCCGAGGATTGGTGGTTTGGACAAAAGGAGATTAGCCCCACTGCCACTGCTGCCAAGATGGAAAACCTGTCAGAGACCTTTGGGATCAACGTCGTCCTTGTCACTCAAGAGTCTTAGTGGCTAAACTGAGATGTAGAGGCAATGGATATTGCTTACCACATATGGGATCTATGCTTGTGTGCACTCGACACGGAAGTTGACACCAAATTTAGTCAAATGAATGTGTTTAGTTTGGTTACATGGTGAAGATTATATGCCTAATATTACTCTTAGAGGCTAGCCCCATACAATATCTCATAAGCATACTTCTTATTTTTGGATGGAAATTTCTTATTTGAAGAGCAACTTTGATGCATTTTGTATTTGATTTTATACGATATTTGTACCAACTGTATTTTTCATTTTTTGTTGCCTCTATGTTAGTCTAATACATTATTTAAGGCTCTGAATTATTTCCATATTGATTTTGCCAAAGTACAGTCTGGAAAAGCTGTGTGCGGTGGCAATCTAAAGGGTCAAAGGGGCAGGTTTTTGAGGTTGGTGGCAATCTAAAGGGTCAAAGGGGCAGGTTTTTGAGGTTTGTTTCTCGGGCGCTGCAGGTGTCAAAGGACTCAGGAAAATACTGTCACATTGGAGTCCTCACCAGTCTATGAAGGAGCTATCCTTAGAAAGCTGTTCTAAATAAGTTCCCGAAAGTGAGTCACCTGGGGAACTTTGGGAGTTCACTAAGTTCTAAAAGGTCCTGTTTGCTTCATGTGTGTATAAGAGAGAGATTTTCCCGTTCTTCATTTTCTTTTAAGAGGATATTATTGGAAGAAGGTGTAATGATCCTTATGGTGGGTTTCTCATTTTCCTGAAAATGTCAGGAGGACACAATGTATTTTGGCTGTTATGTTACTTGAAATATCATGGGAGTATGATTAGTATGCTGTCCTAGAGATTTTTTAGGTTGTTAAGTCTCATTAAACATGTTATTTATTGGCTGTGGATGTTTTTCTCAGATATTGAGGGTTCAAGGCATGGTTAAAAATATCGGTTTTAGGTCTCATCTCCACCAGCTCTAAAACAGAGACAAGCATGGTTACAAATCTAAGTTTTAGGTCTCATCTCCACCAGCTCCAAAACAGAGACAACTCGTATCATTTCTGGTGAGAAATGCCCAAATCTGGTCAGACACATGCTTCTAAGGCTATATAAGCTTGCGTCCCAAGTATGCTGTTTTTTTGATGAATGCTACTTCCCAAGTGGTCATTTTCCTGATGGTTTTTTTTATATGATTTTGTTCTCTTCTTTTGGGCTTCAAATATAATCTTTTGTTACCAATAAAAAAATAAAATTGTCTTCTGTTTTGCTTCAAGTTTAGTCCCTCGGAAATGGTGATGATCCGATCTGAAAAATGATTTTGAAGTTTAAACCGCTGTACAGAGATTGATTCCTAGTATGGTTTTTTCTTTTTTTTGATTCCTAGTAGGGTGTTTTTTCTGGAAGCGGCTAAACCTGGGTCCAGATTCTTGCCCATTTAAAAATTAAAACAGATTTTGCTGGGCGAGAAGCTGTGCATTGCCTAACGTGCTTTTTTCGGTGTTTTTGCTTTTTTCAGTGCCAAGCACTACCTAGTCATATGGATGAGAATTCAACGAGGGTTCCAGAAAGTATCTGGTTCAACCAGGGGGTGACATAAATATGAAACTTTGTTGTATCTAATATTGTTTAATCCTTGAAGCAAGCGAATTGTAATCCCAACTGTGGAGCGCATAGTCACCAAAATTTCCAAATTATTGAAAAGTTCACAAACAATTTGCGGATTTAAGGTTCTACGAATTAGTTGCGAATTATTCATGTATTTTAAAAAATTCACGTTATTTAATTAAATTGTGATCTTAAATTTTCTTTAAATTTTTTTATACTTTTTAATCATATTTTATTTTATTCCTTTCTTTGTCTTTTTCTCCGAATTCTTTCCTGTACTTGTTGAATTTTGTCGGATTTTCCCGATTTGTAACCTTGTCGAACCCTAACTTGGTGACTATGGTTGAGAGCCAAAGGATACCTTTATTTACAACCAAGGCTTTTTTCTTCTCAACCCGGGTTTCCCATGCTAAAACCCTTGACTGCTTTGAAACAGATGATGGAGATTGCATTTCATCCCAATCTTCCACACGGTGGATATTAAAATCATGGGCTAACCTGAGGATAAAAATAGCTGTTTCGTTTTCGGTTTCAGGCATGATTGAAACCGAAAATTTGAACTGAAATTTCGGTCGAAATTTCTCCTACATTTCGATCGAAATTCGGTTCAAATTATCGTTTCGGTGGGAATCCAAATCGTAACGATTTGATCGATAACTTGAGTTATCGGCCGAAATTTGAACCATGGGCCTACCATCAGACGGTTAAATTGTGATTTCACGTGACACATATCTCAAAAAGTAATCTAAAAACCACGCTTGAGGTTTGCTCATTGGTATGTTCACTTTTTAGGATGTGTCACATGGAATCAATATTTGACCGTCTGATGGTAGAATCATGGTCTCAAGATCTATTATGTAGAAGATTGAGACAAAAAATGATCTCCATCATATTCTCAAAGCAGTCAATGATTTTAGCATGTGAAGCCCAGGTTTGAGAAGAAAGAATCTCGTAAGTGTAAAAAAATGTGCGCAGTCCCAAATCAGTTTATTGCTTGCTCATAATAACTCGGCACTTATTGACTCGAGGGGGTGGGCGACATAATTTGGAAGTTTGTTGTAACTACTATTGTTCAATTTTTATTTATGTATTTATAAGTAAGCGGTGCTCAAACCTCGAATCTGTACTTTTGTCAACCTTCTATTGTGCCAAAGGCTCTTCAATTTTTGAAGCTAGCAATGTTTATTATTTTCGGTGACCAAAATGTGTATTGAGCCCAAATCATTGAAAGGGCAGAAGTGTACTTTTACCGATTTGCCTTTTGATAAATAGTTAGGACTTTTGGACATAGTCACCAAATTAGAGTTCGGCAAGGTTAAAATTTGAAAAAATCTGGTAAATTTGGAAAGTTCAGGGAAAACTTTGGAGGGAAAATCGGTGAGAAATTTTTTTAAACAATAATGAAAAAATTTTAAATTTTAAATTTTAAATTACAAAAATTAATCTATCACAATTCTTTTGAAAAATTTATAAACTATTCGAAATTTTTTGTGATGAAACAAAATTTCAAAATTTCATGAATAATTCAGAATTAATTTGGGGACCTAAAATTTGCGAATTTTTCAAAAACTAGCAATTTTTGTGACGATGACTGTAATCAGTGAGTTGACACTTTGACGTCTCAGATTAATTATATTTCGTATGCATGATGAAACGATTAATAGCAATTACTTACATTTTATCATTCAAAATATATCAAAGATTTTTCATCTTGCCGAACGTGTGGCATGTGCTAGTATGATTTTTACGATGTGTATTGAAGGACCAAATGAAGGATACCCTTTTCTGCAGCCAAAGATTCATTTGGTGCAACTAATGACAGTTCAAACCTTTGACTGCCTTGAGATCATAAACCATCATATAGTCAGATGTCGATATCACCTAGAATACACCCCCGAAAGTGACATCAGAGCCCTTCTCATGCACACCATGATAACGGATGTGTGCCACTTGGAGTCAACACTTGACCATCTGATAGGTTGGTTAGGATCTCAAGATCTTTTGTCTAAAAGAAGGCAATCAACATTGTTAACAATACAACCATTCTTATCAAAAAAAAAAAACAAAGAAAAAAATGCAACCATTAGTTGCTCCAAAAGATTTTTCAGTTGCCAATACAGCTGCCCAACATGATCGGTAGAAGATCGAATAAAAGAAAATTCTCTTTCGTATGATCAAATGCGTTAAAAATTAATCTCTACAACTGATTTAAATGGGAGAGGTAGAGAGAGAAAGAGCAGGCCTAATTACTGTAAAGAATATTATCGGCAACCTACACATTGGAGAGGAGAGAGAAGACGTTGACGAGAAGAAATTTCAAGAATAAGAGACGGAAATTTTTCGTTAGGAACTTTGTGTAAACAAAAATATGAAGCTACGCATATGGATATTTTGGTCATTAATTTAAACTTATCCCGCTACTTTTGTACAAATCAAAAGCTGGTAACAACAGCTTTTGCAAGCAAGACAATTTTTAAAAGTTATAATCATGATTCAAAATTTCGGATGAAACCGATACATATCAGTTTCAGAAGAAAGAAGCTGATTTGATAACTTATAATGTATCGGCCAAATTATCGTTAGTATCATTGAAATTATTATTCGTATCGGACGATAATTTCAAATTACCTTTCTATAATATAAAATTTTCTTTTTGTTGGATTCTTTTTTCTTAAAAAACATAGTATGTATCATCCGATACATTGAATAATGTATCGGCGATACGTTGAATATAACAGACGATACAAGGGATACGTATAAGTTTAGGAGTAAACCGATACATATCGGATTTCCGATATTTTGAACCATCATTGAAAGCAGTTTCATTGCAAACAATTGTGTTGCACCAAAAATAGCTTCTTAAAGTCCAAAGTGATTCCAATGCCTCAAGAAGCTAATCCAAACATAATCTAAAAGGCTTGGACCGTCAGGCATGAAGATGTCAGTATAATTTCAGAGAACAATCGCTGTGGGAAAGAAGAAGGTGTTGTGTGGGTAGCAGTCCTCTAAAATTGTGTGACATGTCTAACAAAAGTAACTCCTTAACTAAGTCACCTGTGCTCATGCCGCTTATCATAAACCAAACGTGGTTCTCCAATCACTCTTCGGGATGTGTGTCACGTGGAATCAAACTTGAACGTTTGATGGTAGGACTATGATCTCAAGATCGATTGTCCAAATGGTAGGATTATGATCTCAAGATCAATTGTCCAAAAGATTACAACGAAAAATCTTATCCATCGTCTAAGTCAAAGTAGTCAACAGCTTAAGCGCTTAAAACTAGGTTGAGAAGGAAGAATCTTGGGTTGAAAAGAAAGGTATCCGTATGCAATTTACCTTTTTTGTTTCTAGTTATAAAAGGATCAGTGGGGCCTGCGGGAGACAAATAAATTATAATTTACTAGGGGTGTTATTAGGTCGGTTCAGGTCGGTTTTGGGGCAAAGTCGAAACCGAACTGATAACTAACGATTTTTATTTTATGAAACTGAAACCAAACCGATAAGGTTCAAAACCGAAACCGAATCGATAACTATCGGTTCGGTCGGTTTTCGGTTTTTAAATCTTAATTTTTTATTTTTTTTTATTAGGAAGTCATTGTCAATTCATAAGAGTCAAACCATTGAAGACTCTGTAGGTTGTTGCCTCTATCGCTAATTCGCTATTAATCATCCAAAAGTAAGTGATTGATCAGATGACTAAGGATATTTCCCAGAAATTAATACACCAATCGGACAATGCAGATCAATGGGTATTTTTTATATAATTTTATTTTAAATAAAAAATGATAAATATCTGAAAACAATTTAGAAAGCCAAAATCCTAAATGCAAAACCCCAAAACCCAAATCAATACAAATACAAACAACAAAGGGAGTCCTAAAAAAACCCAAAATCATACATTCAAACACACTATACAAAAATCACAATTAAACAAAATGGGGTCTTAAAACCTCATAAATACACATCCTTTAAACCCATTACCACTCCCCAAAGCCTTTAACTTAAATAGTTCTTCCAACAACAAAAAAACACATAAGAATATAAGATTTCAAAGGAAAAAAATAGCCTTCTTTGTTTGCAACTTAAGTTTTGTATACACTATGCACTTATGCAGCCGTGTAGCACCACTATCGGTTTCTTATCGGTTCGGTTTCGATTTTTTAACGTTAAAATCGAAACTGAACCGATAACAATCAGTTTCTATTTTTCAAAATCAAAACCAAACCAATATGTCCCAAAATCGAAATCGAACCGAAATTCGGGTCAGTTTCGGTCAGTTGGGTCGATTTCTGCACAGCCCTATAATTTACAACTGTCAATTTCATCAAAAGTGTGAATGTCAACTTTTGGTAGAAAGCCTGCATTGAATCTCTCTGTATAAACAGGGTTCGTCATCTGAGGATGTTAATCAAATCTCTTTATTCTCAAAAAGATGGAAGTTATAGGACAGCGGAATCTTTGGCTGGGAATTCTATCTTCACAAAGTTTGTCCTAACTCCTAAAGCTTTGTTTGGTAGTTTCCTGAAAGAATTGGTAGAAATGCTAGAAATTTGAGGAATTTCTAATAATTTTTGGTTGATTGGAAAAATAAAAATGCTTTTGGATCATTGTGACAAATTTTGTTTTTAGTAATTTTTTGGTCAGGGTCTTTTTGGTATATTTCAGATTAATTTCGATACCTTTTGAAATAAAATTTAGAAAAGTTTTAGAGATTAAAAAAAAATATAAAATATATTTAATATTATTTTAAAAAATTACTACAATATATACTAAATTTCTAACATATTTAAAATAAAATAAAAAATAAAAAATTTAAACATAAAAGAAAAAAGAAATTTCTCGAAATTCCAAAATTTCGCCAAAAAATACTGAAAATACTAAAATTTTCATTTGACCTCCTTTTTGGCGAATTTCGGCAAAAATTTGTCACTATGTTTTAGATGAGATATAGGAACGCATGAACTCATAGGACATTATGTTTTAGGGAAACTTTCTAAACTCTCCCCTCTTTAAAGTTACTAATCAAAATCCTCCCTATATATGTATTTTAAAATATCTAATAAACCACCCTCGTACTTAAAACTTAGTTATCTAAATACCTCATCAACTATAAATATCTAACTTAATACCAAAATTATCCTTAAAGGGGGAAGATTCTAAAAATTGTGTTGGTCTGTTGGGCCAATAGGCCATTAAAAATTACATTAAAAAAGAAAAAACTAATTTGAGAGCAATGTTTTATTTTTTATTTTATTTTTATTTTAAGAAAATAAGGGTTTTAAAACCATATTTTTTTTAGAAAGCCATTAATGGGCTTATTTTTTAGAATCTTCTCCCTTTTAAGGGTAATTTTGGTATTAAGGTCGATATTTACAATAGACCAGACATTTAGATAGCTAAGAATTAAGTATATGAGTTTATCATATATTTAAAAAAACATAGAGAGAATTTAAAAAAATAACTTTAAAGGGGGTAGATTTTATAAACTTTCCCTTTTTTCAACTCAATGTTATTACCACATTTATAATTTTACATCTACTTTAAAGTGGTCAATCAAAATATTATAGAGCGATAGTATTATCCAAAGAGTAATTTTATATCTCAGATGTAGACATTAAACTCTAGACAGAATCCAGACATAAGCACATGGGTAAAATGATAATTTCACCCTCCAATCCTTTTGTCTGGGATTCATCTGGGGTTTAACATATGTGTTTACAGTCTTTCTAATCCAACTTATAATTTATATGTGAACACCAACAACCTACCAAAAGACCATCAAAGATATTTGAAAGGGTGCAAAAGAATAGAACATCCCTCCACTTTGACAACTATTGGAGGCTTCCATCATCTCTCAGCGCATTGTGAGACATCAAAATGTCTAAGTACTCTTCATCTCGAAATCGTTTGGTCACAACATGTGGCAACATTACCATTCATGATAGATATTGGAATAAACCCTAAATTTGGCAACCTCGGCAATAAATGTATTCAGCTTATCAACCTGGTGCCACCAGAGATTTTAAATTAAAGAGCCATTACTTGTACACGTTTTTCAAGTGATTGCACTGAATTTAAAGAAAGACTTCATATTTTAGAAGCATATGATTATAGTGATAAATTTTGTTTTTGGCAATTTTTCGGTGGGAGTCCTTTCAGTACATTTCAAATTAATTTTGATAAATTTCGGATTAATTTTAGAAAAGTTTCGGAGAATAAAACATATAAAAAATATATTTAAGCAATTGATCCAAGTGGCCAAGTACAGACGCCGAACTCAAGCATAAAACCATAGAAGACACAACTCAAGCATAGAACTATAGAAGATAAACATATAACTATAGAAGACAACTCAAGCATAGAACTATAATAGACAAATTGACAAATTAAAGGGTTTTCTTGCTAGCATTTAGTCCCACATCAATGATGCCTGAAAAAGCAACATGCTAGCCATCTGTATAATCTGCCTTCACTTAAGCAATTCGTGCAGCCTTGTGGTGGGCACAAAGCGAACTATTCTTGTGCCTTTTATTACTAAATTACTAATGTATTCCTAAAATTTTAAAAAAATTTAAAAAATTGAAATTTCACCAAAATTATCGAAAATACTGAAATTTCCGAAAGTACCAAAATCTTCTTTTGACCCCCATTTCAGCAAAACATGTCACCATACATATAATATATAAAAATACAATATAAGCCGTCTGATTTGAAGTTCATGATCAATAGATCCCTGGTACATGAAATTGGAGCAAAACACGATACTTGTCGTATGATCTATTGTAGTAAACTGTTGAATTATATACTAGCCTTTGACTCCATTTAATTAAATGATGAAAATTATATTTTGTTTTAATCATTTACAATTAATGTCTTTAAATCACGACCTTTATATCAAATAGCTTAGATGGTATTTTAACATGGTAGAAGTCACCAAACTTGCAAGTCTTTCTTTCAAATTCGGAGCAATTCGATGCAATCACTTGAAAATCGTGTGCAAGTAATGGCTCTTTTTAAATTATTATCATGACCATACACGAAACACCTTTTTTAATCTCAAAATTCAAAAAGTGAGAAAACTCGTGAACCAGATTGAAAGTGATCTGAGGTTTTAAAAATAAAATGTACAGTTGTTTAATATCGGGATTTTAAACCATGACCATTATAGTAATTATCTCGGGATAAACGAGCTTGAAGGAAGTGAGAGGCTTGTCGATCTGTTGCCATATGATATTTTGAACCATGATCATGACCATAATGTACATCGGCTTTTGAAAAAAGTTATCGACAAGTGAGAAAATCTTGTGCGCCAAATTGGTGTTGCTCTCGAGTTTTTCTAAGGCTGCGTAGCTCTTTTGGGGTAAAGAGTTCACTCTTTGGGTATGGCAGAAAACTATTTTTATATTTGGTAACACAGTTTTTTGTCCAATTTACTCTTACGGAAAGCTATTTTAAGTGATAAAATTGTTCTTTGACTGCTCTCTATTAGGATAGATTTTATCTACTTTGATGGAGAGCAATCAGAGAATTGCTTTTGCTCTTATAAGAGCTAACCCAAACAAGTGAAAAGTAGGAGTGTTATTGGGTCAATTTGGGTCGGTTTTCATGCAAAATCGAAACCGAATCGATAACTATCGGTTTATATTTTATGAAACCGAAACCGAACCGATAGTTATCGGTTCGGCCGATTTTCGGTTTATAAATCTCATTTTTAAAACTTGTTTTTATTTGTAGCATTTAACTAAATCGAATCGATTTTTTCAGTTTTAGCTTAAAGTTTTCAAATTTTATATAAACCGAACCGATTTATACAAATTGTTTTTGTAAACTCTTATGATTCAACTAATTTTAAGACTTTTGATGATTAACAAGCTAAAGCAGCAACAGTTGACTTTCTATAATAAGCCTTGCACACCATCAAACTCAAACATAGTCATACTATAATCCATATATACACCACTATCGGTTTCTTATCGGTTTAGTTTTTTAACGTTAAAACTGAAATTGAACCGATAACTATCGATTTTTATTTTTTGAAACCCAACCAATATGTCCCAAAACGGAAACCGAACCGAAATTTTGATTGATTTGGTCGATTCAGTCATTTTTTTGCACAGCCCTAAAAAGTATACTTATCTTTGTTAATTTCAAGATTTTAAACTAAACTGAATCTGGTAAATGCATATATGAATAAAATCAGTCACAAAAGTCTCCCGAATTATTCTCAAATTTTTAGAAAGTTCGCCTGATCACAAAAAATCATGATTAATTCCTAAATTTTCTAAAAAAAATTGTGACTTATTAATTTTTATTTTAAAATTTCAATTTTTTTTATTTTTATTTAAAATTTTTTCTCACCAATATTTCCTCCGATTATTTCCTCGAATTTTCTAGAATTTTTCGAAATTTTACCTCGCCGAACTATTGCCGAACCCCGATTTGGTGACTATCATTACAGTTTTATCTTATGGCCTGGGTTAATTTTTTCTTATTTCCCATCCAACTGGTGAACTTCACATGGACGGTTCAGATCAACGACCAAGTGCATCAAATAGTGAAAAATAGAATAAGTAATGAAGATGTAAAGCAGGTACGATACGTTTTTTTATATTTTTCCCGGTTAATTCCCACCGCCAGGTGAGAGGAGACATCCTTTATCAAAGCAATAATTTGTTAATGGGAAATTTGAGTGAATGAAAAGTAAAGAATAAAAAAAAAAGCGAGAGACGAAGCAACGCGTTCGCTCATTTAATTCAAGAGAAAAAGGGATCGAAAAGGAGTGCCTCCTTTTTGGTGCTCTCCGTCTAGATCCCGATATCATAAGGTTAGTTTTCTAAATTTAGTTGTAAAATTCAACTTTTTTTAAAATATTTATTTTATTTTTTACCTTCATCTTCAACAAGATCTTGGCGTTTAATCGATTAGGTTTACGCTTGTTTATTGTTCGATCGCGTCCCCGACGCCGTTTCGTACATCGCCACCGTTTAGAATTAATCGTGCGGTCGGCAGAACTTCTAACCGGCCTCAGATTTACATCCCCGACGCTCTAGGGACATATCTTTCAATCCTAGGCCTGCAAGTCTTCAATAGAGGTAGATTTGAACAGATTATGATTATTTTTATATTTTAAATGTGATCAGTTTTGAATAAACTGATCAGTTGATCAACTCCATGTTTCGTGTTTTGTGGTTGTGGATGCCATGTTCCTAGTCGTTAATGGATGCCATGTTTCACTCAATTAAACCTATTAATTTGATAGGGTCACTTGGATAAGGGTATGTAATAATCGATTATGCTAATTTGGCAAAAAGGGAGTAGAATTGGAAATTTCTTGTTGTTCATCTTAGTTGGATTTTATAGTAAAGTGCGGAACTCGCAGATTCCCACTGTGTGTTTGATGAAATCCCCTACAAAACAGATTGGTCTTTATTATTTCTGTTCCTTTACTCCATTTCTTAGCCAGCAATTCATTAGCAACGCTACTTGTCACATTTACAAACGAAGTCACCAATTACCATATGGCCACCACGACACATTTGTATATGTTGATCAATCCAAGTTGTTCAATTGGCAGTCTTGTCATGTAGATGAGACTCAGCCCGAAAATTGCATAAATGGAGTTACTATTAATTGTGTAGGTCTTGTCATGAGCATGGGTTAAAATATCGTCCTGAACCGATACGTATCGTCTGATATATATCTGTTTTGGGAGTCACCTGCATGGTACATTCAAGGTACCGTACTGCTGTCTCCCATACAAAATATTAAAATATCGGACGATACATTCCAATCAGTGTTCTTAAAATTGTTAGGCAGGTATGGGCGGTCGAGGGGATGTTTGGGCGGAAATCGCTGGGCGGCGCTCGGGCGGGCGCCCCAAGATTTGAGCGGCCTCTCTATATATATATATATATATATATATATATATATATATATATATATATATATATATATATATATATCTGTGTCACTTGTCAAAATAGGAGAGAAAAAAAAAAAAGAGTTGTGTTTCCTGCTCAGTTATTGAAAAAAAGTGTTGTGCAAGATCATAAAAAGTTGAGGAAGAAGAAGAAGAAAAGTAGAGGAAGAAGAAGAAAAAAAACTGAGGAAAAAGAAGAAAAACAAAGGAGATAAAAAAAATTTAAAAAATTGGGGACTAGGGCAGGTCAGGGAGCCGTCCCGGGCGCCCCAAATCCGGTCCGCCCCGGAGTTCGCCCAGGCCTAAACCGTGGCGCCCTGGGGCCCAAACCGCCCAAGCGGCCGCCCCGGGCGATTTTCAGAACATTGGTGTATCGTCCGGAACCAATATGTATTGTCCGGTGCGTATCGGTTTTTGAGTTGGACGATACGTGCTGGTTTTTCGAATTTTTGACCCATGGTCGTGAGTCCATATGCATGCTACACTTTTAGTCCTTTACACGTGGTACATGTTGCCACTTGTTAAATTAGATTCAATATGAAATATGTTGGATTGAGCAATTTCTACTCTCAGTTCATGGATTTATAAAAGCCTTCAGATAATGGTGCTTGATTATTATGGTATATATGATTATTGTGGTATATATATATATATATATATATATATATATATATATATATATATATATTTATCTATGTTCTTATTTCTCATATTATTAAAGATTGCATCAGATATTACATGTGCCAGCAGCTATGGACATAATTCATAAATCCGTCTACAAGGTCCATTACTGGCTAGTCTGGCTTTTGGATGTTGCTCTGTTCCTTGAGATCACCACTTGAAGTGCTCAAGCATGATGAAAATGACTTGATATCAAATATTTATATTTGACTTATATATAAGTGATTTAATATTCATATCTGATATGTATATAAATGATCTCATGTTTTCTATTTGATTTTTAAATTTTAGAAGGTGCTGAACGTAATATATGTTTGAACATTGCTTGATTTTACCTTATTATAAGTATTCTTCAACTAAGGTATTTTAATAGTGTGTAGGTGCAACACAGTGCATTTTTACTAATATTATAAGAATGCATATTTATCTAAGTATGTTTAAGTAGTTAAAATTCTTAAGCAGCCTCTAATTTCCTCTTAATATTATTTGGTTGTTCTATTTTTTTCTCTTTCAGGTTAATATTTGTGGATTGCTTACTTCGTAAGATAATCTCTAAAGTTAATTTTCTTAAGTAGCATCTAAGAATTGTGAATGTCTTTTTAGTGAAGACAAACGATTTTTTAGTGAGAGTTACTTTTTTGTGAGTGAATGATAACAATTGTAAACGACTTTTTAGTGCGAATTACTTTTTGTATAAGCGAAATAATGTATTTTATATTTATACGTTTTTAATTTTTAAATATAAATTAATTTTTTGCCCCCTAGAAGAAAATCCTGGGTCCGTCATTGATTGTAATACGTGTCCACATTGTGCACTTTGATTGATTACAGCTCTGATTGATATCTTGTTTGAAGTTTGTTTTACAGATTAGATCATAAACTTTTAAGAAGATTGTCGGCTAGAATGATTAAGGATGCTAATAAAAAATTGCTAGATGACATTGTTTCTTAGTTGTTTTAGTTTAGTGTATAATTCATGTCAGTTGTGGTCACATCTGAATATGAAACTCTTGCTAATGTTGCAACAAGTTTAGTGCAATTGGTGTCTTTTCTTCATTGATTCCTTTGCAGGAATTGATTTATATTTTTTTTTATGGTATATTATTGCTATTACTATATTATTTTTTCTGGCTTGTGTGATCCACATTGAGGTGTTAGAGGAGTCACTACTTGTAACATCAGGGAAACCAAACATTCCTTCATTCTGTCGAAGGTGATTTTTTGACTGTTTTTGAACCAAGGAAGTGATAGGCTTTGATCACGAGTTGACCAAAGGTCTTCGCGACCCAACCTACTCACTTGTGGAATCTTTACACTCCAATTTGGGCTGGGTTTCATTTTAACCATTCCTTTGTAATCTAGAGTTCATATATTAAACCAAAGTTACGTAGTTTGCTTGGTTCGAATTCGGATTCCCAATTCGCAATTTGCCACTATCAACCAAACCCGATTCGCTTGGGGTAGGATGAGTTTTAAAAGCTCTTATTAATTTTATAATATGGATTTGTACTCTTTGAGAAAATAAAGGAAAACGACCATTTGGTTAGCTATAAAACTTAAAAATCATAAGTTTGCATTAACCAGTAATTTGCTCGTCATGCCGATTCGGACTGAACCCAACTGCGAACTGGTTCGCTAAGTTCTTAGTTTCTAACCTTCTCTTTATGTTAAAATCTTGTTTTAAAATAAAATAGTTTGCATTAGCCAGTAATTCGCTCGTCATGCCGAATCGGACTGAACTGAACTGTGAACTGGTTCGCTGTATGCAATTCGCTATTCGCTAGGTGCATGAGCGAATTAAGTAAACATAGTAATAAACAACATAATGACTTTGTACTTCCCCAAAACTTAATGATTCATATGATTTAGCCTCTAGCACCATAAATTTGGCAATGTAGCAACTAGATTAGTGAGGTTTTGTTATGGTACAAGAGTAAAGGCTATTACAAATATTAAGAAAATGAGGTTAATAATTCTACAATACTTTTCTCTTTTCAATCTCCCACTGGTATGCAACTACATGTCCAATCCTTGAATACAAAGCAAGGAGACAAAACGCCAAAGCCCGAATAGCCACAATTTTGGCCTGGAGGAATGTAACAGTCGAGGAGAAGACATTCAGTGATGAATGTAGACCCATTTGGCAGGGAGATTCATTCCGATCCTGGGAGAGGTGGCAACACCAGTTTGAAAAGGGAAGCTGTATGAGTAGCTAAATCGACGACAAGAAACACATTTCTTTGATGGTTGTATACTTGTATGGAAGGAGGAGACATAAATTTAGTGAGAAGAAATTGAATCCAAAGAAGCTCACAGGTGCCATGGGCCATAGTCTGATATTACGATTTAACACTAGATCAAGAAATGACATCTTGTTTCTTGCTCTCCAAACCACAAGTTTGCCTCCCATGGAGGCACAATAACCATATGTTGAGTGATGATCGATCGGAACCCCAACATAATTAACATCACTATAGCAAGTAACCATAGTGTCGAACATTGAAATAGAATAGCCCTAGACATAGTGAGGACATAATATATCTCAAAATATGATGAACCACAACGAGATGTGAGAGTGCATAATTTTGCAACCAGCGATACAGGAAAAGTGAGATTTAGCCGAGTATTGGTGAGGGAAATGAGACCTCCCGCCAATCTTTACACTCCTAATGAGTTTGAAAGAAGTTCACCTACGTCTGCATGAAGTTGTTACTTAGGATCCATTGGAGATTAGTTGGTTTACATCCTAACATGTTAGTACTCTTAAAAGGTCCAAAGCATATTTCCTTTGACATGGACATATCCCACGAAGACTGAGCACCCTCTATACCAAGAAAGAGTCATTATCTTTAGTCTCAAACACTTTTCTCAGTTCGAGTTTCACCTGAGAAATAAAAATATTGTTATCCCATATAATGATGGTATCATCCACATAAACTAAAAGAATAGTCTATAGTGTTAATGTTAATGATGATAATGAAGATGTGAAGAATATTTGTATCTCTAGGGCCCATTTGGATCCCATGAATTTTTAATCCCGGGAAAGTTTAATCCAAAGACAAATTTCTTTGTGAACTATTTTGTCTATTGGTTGGGTAACATTTGGGCTTTCCATTGATTAATAATTTTGTTGTTTTGGTAACATCCATAACTTTCCAATGACTCATTTGTCCACTATTTGATGTTGGTGAAGAGGTGTGTGGTCATAGTGGAGAAGGTGGTGGCAGTGATGTGGTTGTGCGGTAGTAGTGGAGGTGGTGGTGGTAATGGTGGGTTTGGTGGTGTTGAGGTGGTGGTGGTGGTGGGGTGGAGGAGGTTGTGGTCGTCATGGTGGTGATGGGGTGGCGGTGAGGTGGAGGAGGTTGTGGGGGTGAGGTGAAGAAGGTTGCGGTGGTGGTGGTCATCATGGTGAGGTGAAGGAGGTGGTGATAGTGTGGTGGTGGGGGTGAGGTGGAGGAGGTTGTGGTAGTCATGATGGTGGTGAGGTGGAGGTTGTCGCGGTGGGGAGATGGTGATCGTGATAGTAGCGACAGTGGTGGTGCTAGTAGTATTGGTTGTGGTGAGGTTATCAAGTGGTGTGAGGTTAAGGTTTATAACAGAGACAAATTTGTCTCAAATTTTGATGACATAAATTCCACCAATTCTGATGGAAGAAGAAAATTATCATTTTGAGTAAAAAGGGATACTTTTTTGTCAACGGAATAAAAAGTCACAGACCTTATTTGTTACCTAAACACTGTATGAAGATTTTATCTGAAGAAAAAGAATCTGTGACTTTTTCATGAAATTATTTTATTGTCATTATTGTTATTTTTTTTATCGACAAAAATAATATATTAACCAAGAAGAAAAATATACAAACCTGTACAAGAATGGCCATATGCCAACAAGATGCTGGAACATTGAGACACCCAACAGCCCAAGACAAAACTCTCAAACTCACCCCCAACCTAAGAGCCATCCGAGATAATCAAGACCATAGAAGGACCTCCCAAAGCGAGAGGAAAAAATGTAAATTATGCAAGCTATGCCATTCCTTGATGTAGCTCCTGCCCTCTTCCTGATTTTTACTAGGTGTCAATCACAAAGCCTTTCATCAATGAAGTTAATTTAATGACAAGGTTTGCATTTTGAAGCATTCAATTTCAATATGGGTTTGTTTGAATGTAGATTGTTAGGGCAAAAAAAGGATGTCCACCAGTCAATAATATGTGTGGTCCATAGGCTGTCTTGATAAATCTGTTTCTGAATATTTCAACAGAACTTGTCGTGCATATTTCCATTCAAGTTTGACTGATTGGATTAACCTTGTGCAATTTGCAGGAAATGGCTGATGAATCCCAAAAAAATCCGGATGTTGGTGAAAACCCAACAGTGCCTTCAAATCCAAAAAAAGTAAGTGGAACAAATTCAAAACGTCAGCGAGGATTTCTTTCTCGCATTTGGAACGCAATCTTTAGATCACGTGAGGATTTTGAGAAGAGATTGGAACACCTATCAAAGGAAGAAGCCTTAGTTCATTCAAGACTAAAGAGGAGAGCTCGAACTTGGCGAAAGATGGCGAAGTATATTATTGTTTTCTCTGTGCTTCTTGAGGTGAGTTTGGAAAGCTCTGGTCATATAGTTTGTGCCCATGACTGCTCTTTTTCTTTTTTGATCAGCTCACAAGGTTATCCTCTTTGAATGAAGTAAGCAATTTAATTTTGAAAATTTGTTGGCCTTTTAGATATTAATGGATCTGTGGACAACTTGTGCATATATTTCATCTGATCTTTTGGGGTCAATATTTGTTCATATTGAATGGTTTTTTCTGATTATGTATTTTTGAAAGTTCCTGACTAGGTACACAAAAATTTATTTCCAATTTCCAGGAACGCATTCAATATTTACTGGAAAACTATTTCCTTGTATTGTATGTTTAAAAATGTACAGTTGATAGAACAAATATCGTACTTCCAAAAATGTATTTCCTTATAAACTGGAACATATATGTTAATAAAGTAATATCAGTATTCTACGCTGTATATTTGCTAGAAAATGTAAAATATATTATCGTTTTAGGTTGAGGACGACTCTTATGACTGCCTTTAAACAGATTGTGGCATGACTGTCCACCTTCATCCCACGTAGCGCACATGTTTGATCAACCCAAGCAGTTCAACTAGCAGTCTAGCAGCCCATCATTGACACATGTCTCAGCCAAAAAATATGCTGAACCATCCGATTGGTATTACTTTTAAGTTTGACCGTTAAAAATTGTAAACAACCATTCCTTTTAGGATATATAGATCGGATGGTTCAGACCCTCCAATGAGTGATTTTTATGCACATTTGAGTTCAGTATATGAACACCTTGGGGAATTGGATTGTTCAAAGCCACGTGCTACTTGGCTTAATATGTGGACGGTCAGGCATAATCTGTAGAGGAGCGGACATGTGCCATTATTCCTTTAGGGTTTTAGGCGCAACAATTTGGAAAGTGCAAAACTATGGCTTCTATATTTGATACTATTATATAAATAAAGAAAAGGGGATGCCCATTACGATTCATTTTCATTTTTTGAGCTATGTTTGTTTCTGCTTAGCTCTTAATTTGTTATCTTGTGAGAATTATATTCTTCGCCAATGAAGAATCTTTTCAGCTTGAAACGGGCTACTTATTGCTGTTAATTTAACCAGGTTGGTGCAGTGGTCTATGCAATCGTGACAACAAGATCATTAGATTTAAATTGGAAGATGCGAGCTGTCAGAGTTTTGCCTATGTTTGTATTGCCTGCTGTTTCTTCCATCTTTTATTCAATGCTCTCATCCTTGACAAAGATGTGTAAGTCTTATAGACAGCATTTGAGTACGATTGTTTAAACTCATATACATTACATGTATGTTATATGTTTTTTTACATGGCGAACTTCCTTGTGTGGCGATTTTAGGCCTCAGTCAATTCCTTTTGGCTTTTGAAAATTGCTGTGTTTTTGAGAAATCTGAAGGCATGTTAGTTATCTTTGTGGTATTGATCAGTAAGCGCAGATGTTTGAAATTTGTTCTGTTGGAAAATATGCTTCATGATTGTGATGATGGCATCAAATATATCTTTTTCCATTTTTCACATTGATTTGACTTATCCCTTTTAAGGTGGAATTAATATGTAATATGTTTATTCTTGTCTACTTTCCTCCTTAAAATATCTGTCAGTATTGATGTTGTTTAGGGTTCATGTTTTGGTGGCAACTTTTCTTGAAAAAAAAATCTCTATTTTTTTTCAAAATGTCAAATATGGAAATGCCAGCTAATATTGGCAATAGATGGTCTCACTTCCCTTTTGTCTCTTCCAATGCTGGTAGCCAGCAGTTTTTAAGTTCATGTCTTCTGATATTTATGTTTTCGTTCTTACGTGTAATTTGTTATTTTAACTAGGAGTTCTGAAGCCATCTGAGACAATCACCCCTTGGAACTCTTCTACCGAGGTCACTAAAAATGTATTAGTATTATACTCGAGCTGTTGCACTTGAGAAACATTGATTATAGAGTCATGGCATATTCCTCACGCTAATAAGACCATTGTTGGACAAATTTTCTGCAAAAGCTTAAAACCCAAAGCATTTAGCACAATTTGTCTAGTGAAGGTTCGTCAAAACTCAAATACTTACACTTAGAAGTGTTTAACCTTTAAGGCATTCCTTTGCCCAAGTTTCATTTTAGGCTTTTGCTCTAAAATCCTTTCCCATGTTGGTTATGGATAAGGTTTGTCTTGTCCTAAGGTGTTGTTGATACCTAAGAAACTTACATGATGTTGGAGGAACATAATCCAAGAAGAGAAGAAAAAATATACAAAAATTAGCGTATCGTCAAATAATCAAAATCCAAACATTACAGAGAGCATTCAAACATTTAATTATTATGAGTTGATCAAATGCATTTCCACTGTTCAAATGTCAATGTAACTGCTTATCTTTCACATGAATTTGGTTTGAAGCATCTCCTAAGTGCAACTTGCTATTCAACCATTGACATTTCTTCATGACTCATTTCAAAGCATCTCTATTGTTTAGATACGGTCTGAGCATTATTTTCACAAGTAGTTGTTTTGAGTAATCTCCACAGTTTGAACCACGTTCGGACTGTAGATCCTTTCATATGTTTTTAATCTCATGTTAGGATTGCCAGTCCTTAGGCACTACTCCTACTCCTCCTCAACGGTTGACGCGCTATAGAGCATCTTCTCTCGAACAAAGTGAGGCTTGACTTATATGTGTTTTGTGCGCGCATTGAAAAGACGATTTGATGCCAGCATGATAGAACTTGTGTTGTCACACTTACAACGTCACAGAATAGCTTATTTGTTGCCTCAAATATCCCAATAATCTCTTCAACGACACTATGTCGCACATTGCTGATCTTTATTCTTTTCTTAGTCTTCTTTCTTCTCTTCATTGTCCTCTTTATTATTTCATCTCCTCCATGCCTTCACCTCTTTTGCTGTCATGTGCCCATTGTATAGACAGGGAGTATCATTTAAGAACAAAGTTGTTCTCACACTATTGTCCCTGCAGTTTAAAAGTCTCAAATTTATTGCTTCTTGCTATCTGGTATTTAGCTGGAGCACTCTGTGTTATTGTTGAGCACAAGAATATCTATAAGTTGTGAGCAAACCCTTTTGCTGAACTTGTATGATTATTTTTTTAAGTAAGCCTTTGTTTTCTTCCCATATGATTGTGTATAAAAAAAATGAAACATGAATAAAAAAAATGGTAAAAGGGGAGAAAGGTGAGGTGCCTTTAAAAACAGGTACTCTCATTGCATGAAGACTAGAATCCCGCTGTTGCGAAACTTTTGGATTTTCAGGAGAATCACAATGCTGAAAGCTACTGTTACAAATCTACTAATATTATGTCTCTATTTTCCATTGTAATCTCTGATGCGGACAAAAATGTTGTTATAAAGAATTTATGGAGTGATAAGTGATAACAGCACCACGAAAAATTTCTTCTAGTAAATTGAAGTAAAGTTTGCAGTTCTTGCAAGTTGATGGTATCAGGCTTTAACATTAGAAAATTTTACTACACTTTTAGGGAAATGATGGTGGAAGATTGCTTCCATGGTATCAAAACCCGGCCGATACTGATACGTATCGGTTTCGTCGAGAACTGATACCACCTTGATACAGGTATCTGTATCAGTATCGGATCAATACGTGTCAATATTGGCCAATATAGTCTTGGTATCGGCCGATACTGACCAATACAACTCTTTCTTCTATTTTTTTAACCTTCTTTTAAAAATATATCTGCCGATAGTGTATCGGCGGAACCGTCTCCGTATCGGCTGATACGTATTGTCCAAGATGGACTGATACCGATACTGGCACCTTGATTGCTTCTACCACCATGACAAGCAACTTGGACATATGGATCAAAGTAGTTAGAGTGGAGTATGAAACCATTGATGGTTTTATTGGATTGGGGGTTGGTGGTTATCCCCCATGTGGGAGGGGGATGGAAGAAAGTTCTTAATATGACCCATCCTCGCATACAAGATAATTTAGGGACTAGAGAGCAGGCCTTTTTTTTTTGGAAGGATAAATGATGTGGAGACCACTTTTGGCAAAGAGATAGGGTTCGCATCGCTAGTGGATGTGGAGGTTGAGGCCTTCTGGCATGATAATGCATTATTCAATAAAGCCAGTCCAGGGAGGCTCTTGATTGGAGGTGGCTAATAATACCATTAAATGGCTTTGATATGGGGCTCCTCCACCTTGAAAGCATGTGGAAAGTTAGGATAGGGCTTCAACTACTATAAATAAAGGCTGCACCTATTTAGAGAAGCGTTGGCACAAGAGCAGACAATCTTGCAAATGTTGGATGTTGGCTAACAAGGTTTCATGTTGGGAAGAGCAAGGTAAGAATATCGGAATCGGTATCGGTCCATGGAGGACTGATACGAATTGGCTGATACCAATACGTATCAGGTTTTTTTTTTTTTTTTTTTAAAGCTTCAAATCTCGGCTCAAACCGATACGTATCGGCCGATACCCGATACGTATCTGCAAACCGAGTTAAGATACCGACACGTATCGGTATCGACCGATTTTTTATACTTTGGGGAAGAGTTCCCACAGTTTGTGATTTGGATTTTGTGCCTCTTTTTGGACAGTCTAGTAGATATAAATTTTTGGTACATGCATCCATATAAATTTTTGGTATATGCATCCATAGATTTTTGGTATATGAACACTAATCAGAAAAAAGCCTTAATTACTAAAATGAAAATCCTTATTAATTTCATGAATTTTAACAGTAAATTTATTGTTTCCGTTGTTTATAAGTTACCACTTTAAATTTCAGCTATTGCATCTAGGGTTTTGTGTTTGGTCCTGCCTGCATCAACCAATATTTCCCCACTTTCATGGTTCAAAATTTCGGCCGAAATGTTTCGGTTTTGGTTCCCACCGAAACCGAAACGATAATATGAAATTTCGGTGAATTTTGTATATGCTGGAAGATTTCGGCCGAAATTTCGGCTTCGGTCCCCACCAAAACGAAATCCAGAATTTTGATCCTTGCCCACTTTTCTTAGACGATGCCCCCCCCCCTCTTTCCTCCCTTTGATCTTTCATGCCATTTCTCACTGCTGCCGTCCAGGTCCTCACTGATCTTCTCATTCTCTACTTATGCATCGGACTCTTCATAAAGATTTAATGGGTGTTTTTTACAGCCGGCTCTCAAACTGATGTCATGCGCCTCCTTCGTCTGGGCTTGGGACCAACAACAATGGACTTTCCCTCTTTCTCCATATAATAGAATAAATTTGTACTTAACCACAAATAGTTTAGACGTAAGAGTAGACATGGTATATATATACAAGGTGGTCAAATCGTGTATCGTAAGATACACTCAAATCTTTACATATAATTCAGAAAAATAAAAAATATATCTAGAAGAGCTGAAAAAATATAATACATAACAATTTATGTTCATTTAAAATATAACAAGTCCAGACAGCTATTGATTCTATTTATAATCTATCTAGTTTCAATAAATTTAAAAAAAAAATAAGACAATTCATTAGATGGATAATAGATTCATAAAGTATATGCAAAATTGCAAAAATTCATAGAATCATAGACAAAAATTCCATAAAGTTCTCAATTTGCATCATTCAAAAGGAATGTGAAACAGTATTGTTTTACTTCTTTCTTTATTTTATTCTTCTTCTTTACCTCTGTTTTTCTTCTTTTCCCTTCAGCTGAGAGGTTATGGGGCCAGATTTAGGGCTTGTTATGTTATAAGCCTAGAAATGACAAAAAGGCCCTTGCATAAAGTTCTGGGATTAATATAGACAGAGGCAAAACAAACCTTTTTCTTTAAAATAATTAAAAACTTTTTTTTTTTTTTAATTGTGAAACAATATTGACCGTATCTCACGATATAGGGCAAAAACGATACAATCATACGGTACGTATCGTATTGGTCTAGATACGTATCGTGTATTGTGCAAGATTAACAACATATAAATTCTTTTTTATGGAAAGAAAATATAATAAAGTAGTACAAACCAGTCTTAATTAGGGGTTCAAGCTAACAACGAATAAGTTATATTCATAGAGACATGAATAAGCATCTAGGGTATATCTAAATATCTAAATACTCCCTTCCCCAACGTTTCTGCCTCATTGTTTCCCGCCTTGGAAATATCAATTGCTGCAGAGGAAGAGTTAGCTAAATGACCAAGTTATCTCCACAATGGATTCTTAAGCCTCTTAGCTCATAACAAGAAAATACCCTCCAACAGTTGCTTAATTTTTATTTTTTTTAATCGGTAAAGGCAAATTTCATTCAAGAGCCAGCGAGGGGCTGGAAAAATATAAGAAACAAAACCGACCAACACAAGCAAACAACAAAAGCCTATAGCAAACCTCCCCTCCAGATAGGGAAGCCAGTGCAAAAAGCAACCTAGCTAACCAAAGTCAAACAGTGTAGGGGATTCACCAACCCCATTCTTATCAAGTCTAACCCAGAGGCACATCAGGTCCAAAATCCCCTTCAGGATTAGCCCCACCGGTTGGCGCCTTCGGAAAATACGTACGTTCCTCTCTAGTCAAATGCTCCACAGAACTGCAAAGAAACCCACCTTCCAAAACGTCATTATCTGACCTTCAAGCTAGGCACCATACCGGGACAAAAAGTGAGAGGGTATCCCGTTGGGGGTCACCCACGCCATGCCGAAAGATCTCAATATCATGCGCCAGATCTCCGCCGCTACCCAACACTCAAGAAAGAGATGGGAAGTCGTCTCTTCCGATTGCAAACACATTACACACCTATTTGGCATAACCTTTCCCCGCACAATCAGCTGATCAACCGTCAGAGCTCTACCCCTCATCACTGTCCAAACAAAAAACTTAACTTTGGGGGGCATCGAAGCTCTCCACAAAGCAACCCACTCCACTCTAACAATGGCTTAAGGGACAGCATACGATAGAATGCGCAGACCAAAAATCTACCATTAGTACTCGGAGGCCAACCTCTGGAGTCGCACCTCAGCCGATTTCTCCTAATTAGATTCACCCAAACATGTAACTCGAGAAACGGTTGCATCTCATCGTCCTTTAGGAACCGCCGAGTATGAATATTCTGCTTCGTCTTCCCCTTGCTCTGACACAACCTTTGCCACCGAGCAACTGGGCAATGCCGCAATCTTATAAATACTAGGGAAGAAGGTACACAATGGTCTACAACTAATCCACGGATCTAGCCAAAACCTGATACGAGTTCCAGCTCCCCAACTGCACTAAATCCTTCTCTCAAAATTCGGCCAAACCGAACAAACTCCCTTCCACCATGCTGAAGCGTTTCTGGTCCCATTCACCCAAATACCCCATTCACCACTGTTCCAACTATACTTCCGGGACAACACTTGGACCCACTAACTATTTTTTTCTTCATCCCCCCCCCCAACCCCCTCCCTCCACAGCCACTTGCCAATTAGGACTCTATTGACCATACAAAGGTTCCGGATTCCCAACCCTCCGGCCTCTTTAGTCAATTGACAAACATCCCAGCTAACTAAGTGATACCTCTTATCAAGCCCTACCCCTTCCCATAAAAAATTCCGCTGAATTTGCTCAAGCTTGTCAATAATCGCAATCGAACACTTGAACATCGAGAGACAGAAAACTAGGAGGCTAGCCAAAACTGATTTAACAAGGACCAGCCGACCACCATTGCTTAGCAACTTTCCTTTCCATGTAGCCAACCGAGCTTCAAACCTCCTAATGACTAGATCCCATTCCGCCCCCGAGGGCTTGCCAACGCCAAGAGGGAGACCCAAATAATTAATTGGGACTCCCAGGGGACACACTCGACCATAGCAGCTAACTGAGACAGCAACCCGATTTCCACTCCAATCCCAGCTACCAAGGACTTTAGGAGATTGACCCGTAGACCCGAAACCGCCTCAAAAATTGCAAGCACATCAGTCATCGATCGCATTTCAACCGGATCAGCCTCACAGAAGAGCACCGTATCATCTGCATACTGGAGATGGGTCAGGCCCCCTAACGCTTCACCTTCCATCATAAACAACAAGGGCGACAATGGATCCCCCTGCCTCAGGCCTCGAGCTTTTGAAGTAACTAGCGGGAGAAGTGTTAACAAGAACCGAAAACCAAGTCGAAGAGACACAGGCCCTTATCTACCCCCTCCAAATCACTCTAAACCCAAACCATTGCAACATATAGTCCAAACAATCCCAACTGACCCTATCATACGCCATCTCCATATCGACTTTCCAGACCACTGCGAGAGTTCGTTTATGCTGGGCATCATGCACCACTTCAAGCGCCACAACCACCATATTCGTAAGACATTGACCTTGGACAAAAGCTTCTTGATTAGCGGATATGATCATACCCAATAGAGGCTTGGCCCGATTGGCTAACACTTTTGTCAGAATCTTATATAGACAGTTCAGAAGGCTAATGGGACGGAAATCCCTGATATCCTCCGCACCTTCCAATTTCTGAATGGGGGAAATAAATGTCAAGTTGAGGCTTCGGCCCAAAAAACCTTTCGCATGAAACTCAGCAAAAAACTATACCAAGTCATCTTTGAGCAAGTCCCAGAAAGCCCTAAAAAATTCATGGTAAAACCGTCCGAACCTGGAGACTTATCCCTACCACTAAACTTGATAGCCTCCCAAATTTCGCTTTCCTCAAAGCGTATTTCCACCTCAGCCCCTTCTCCAGAGAAATTCTTGGGAATTCAATACCATCCAGCTGCGGACGAGACCAACCCTCATCCGAGTACAGATCCGAATAGAAGCCAATGATTTGTTGTTTAATTAGCTCCTTATCCATAAAGGCTACCCCATCAACAGTAATATTCCCGAGGATCTTCTTTGCACCCCTTCTCTACTTAGTTCTCAACTGTGGTATTGTCGCATGTCTCAAATGGTGTCGCTAGCAATCACATTCCACCAACATCTTCTCTAATCTTTCACTTTCGCCCATAGGAAATGCTTTGAGTTGAGATCCCAATACACTTGTCTAGTTTCAATACGACAATCAAGAAATGTGATTCGATAGTCCAGATTTTAAGCCTAAAAAATATATATTGTGGTTATGTTGTTCTAAATCTCTTTTAGCTAAGGTTCTTGCTAATAGACTGCAGCATGTAATGTGGTCAATTATCTCCATATCTCAAGGGGGCAGATAGATGATGGAAGTGGATATGGTTGCTCATGAGGCAATTGATTCCAGGCATAAAAGCAAGATTGTAAGTATCATATGCAAAGTAGATATGGACAAGGCTTATGAGTTATGACAGAATTCATTGGGGCTTTTGGAATATATGATGCAGAGGATGGGGTTTGGGAGTATGTGGAGGATATGAATGAGGGCATGTTACTATTCGGTTTGTTTCTTAGTTATGATCAATAGCACTCCCAAAGGGTACTTCAAAACTTCTAGAAGTTTGAGACAGGATGATCATTTGTCCCCCTTTCTTTTTAACACGGTTGGGGAGTCCCTAAATACGCTACTTCGAGGAGGGAGGGAGTAGAACTATTTCTTGGGTTTCAGTATAGCGAGAAATGGGCCTGTTTCTTCACCTACAGTATGCGTAGACATGGTAATTTTTGTGTGGGCGTTTGAGTTAATCTTCACAAACCTAAGCTTTTAGGAGTCGGAATTGATGAGAGTTAGGTGGAGGTTCTTGCTAGAGACATTGGGTGTGGCCCATACACTCTTCAAACCACTTATCATAGGATTCCATTGTGTGTAGGAAAATCAAATACATCCTTGTGGGATCCGATTGTTCAAAGATTTGAGAATAGATTGGCAGTGTGGAAAGGGAATCTTCTGTCTCGTATGGCTAGATTGGGGGGGGGGGGGGGGGGGGGTGTGTCATCATTTTTTGCTGGTTAAAGCTACACTTTCATATCTTCCTATTTACTACATGATCATGATCAGATGTCCTATGGAAGTTGTTGAGAGGCTCGATCAAGTTGAAAGAAATTTCTGTTGGGAAGAAAGGAGGTTCCATCTCATCAATTGGGAAGTGTGCCATTTTCTAGGGTGGGGGTGAGGGGGTTGGTAATTGTCACCTTTGTGAGATGAATAAAGCACTTCTCGAAAAGTGGCTTTGGGGGTGGGAGTTGAGGGAGATAGATTATGGTTTGAAGCTCTAATTTGCAAATATGGTACTATAAATAATGGGTGGGGTATCCACTGCAGGAAGGGTGGTGGAAGGGTGTTTAATCCATAAAAGAGTTTAACCAATGTATCCAGTATGATTGGATGAATGGTCATAGGATTTTCTTCAGGGAGGATGTCTAGGCAGGAAACGGGGTTCTTTGTTCTTTCATTTCAACAAGCTTGGAGTCTCTGACATGTTCAGTTTGGTATCCATATTTGTAGAATATTAAGGGACGAGAAAACTATTCTGCTAGCTGAGATTCTAGACCTGAAAGGTGGGTGTGTTCTGAATCGGCACTTGTAAGATGTCAGGACTTAGGTTTATAAGGATTTTTTCGGTCAAATATTTGTCTTAGTTTCTTGTGAGACCACCTCTGGTGTTCACTGCTGGGCTTCCTTTTTTGCGGAGCGTGCTCCTCCGAGAGGGAGGTTTTTTTTGTTGGAGTGTTGCGTGGGGGAGAATTTTTACTGCAGACCAGCTCATTAAAAGAGAATGTGCAATATGTGTGTAATGTGCTTTCAAGATGATGAATCAAGTAGTCATCTGTTCGTACATTGTTGTGTGACAAGAGATATTTTGAAGATGTTCGGCATTTTTCCTTCCTCTTGCAGGGTTTGTTGGCTTCATGGGACTGTGGTGTTTTTTGTTAGAATCAAAGGTGCCTTAAGGCAACCCTTTTGACAGTTATTTGGACCTTGTGGTTGGAAAGAAACGATTCATAAGCCCTCACTATGATTATGAGAGCTGATAAAGATTTGGCGCTGAGTTGGTTGAGATTGGACAATGAAGGGGGGTGATTGATGGGGGAGGGACAGTGGAGATCAGATGTTATATGGTGAGCATATGACCATGCCCACGTGGAGCTCTGGTGCATTGTTGAGATCAATTTTGAAAAAAAAAGTTTAAAAAACAATTTTAAAGGCAAAAGCCAAACATTGACTGATTTTAGCAGTCCAGATTTCAATCCTCAGAAAACACACAGTGAAGATGATTAAACAATGCAACCTTGCTTTACATGGAATGTTGGGGTATGCTCACTGTTCCCTGTTGGGGCAAGTTACCATTTATATATATATATATATATATATATATATATATATATATATATATATATATGGCAAAGGGGAAAATGCGCCCGGGCATAGAGAAATCTCTCTCTACACCAATTGATATGGGCGCGACACGTAGCGCTTTTTTTGTGAAGTGATGAGTGGCATGGGCCCCACTTTACTAACTAGGGTTAATCTTTTAAAATATTTTAAAAGTTATATTCCTTTTCAGCCATCATTCTTGACTTTTTTAGAAGTCTTTTTAAAGTCTCTTTTTTCTCTCTTCTCTCTCTTTTCTAAGAAAGTGTGAGACTTAATTTTTCAGGTATATTTTACTCAAAAAATGTGAGTGCCCGGTAGCGAAGTGCTAGCGCCTTGGCAGCAAAGCGTCGGCACCCCGATAGTGAGGCGTTGGCACCCCAGCGCCGATGTCCCGGCGCTTTGCTAAAATAAAATAAAATAAACGGGGCGTCAGCGCCTCGTTACAGGGGCACTGGCTCCTCTATATCGAGGTGTCGGCGCTTCGATAATAAAAAATAATAATAATATTTTTTATTTTTTTTTATCGGCGCGGCCTCTTTTTTTTTTTTCAAACGCAAACATCTCGATATAGGCGTGGCGCCTGAAGCCTCACGAGGCTCTCCTTTTTTTATTTAGAGGTGCGGCACCCCTAAACGAGGCGCACTCCCGCAGGTGCAGCACCTCGCCATGCGAGGTGGTAGCACTAAGCGCTATTGGGTGGCCACATTTTTTGAGTAAAATACACCTGAAAAAGTAAGTCTCACACTTTCTTGAAAAATGGAGAAAAGAAAGAGAGTTTTAAAAAGTCAAGAATGACGGCTGGAAGGGTATTTAATTTTTAAAATATTTTTAAAGTGTAGCCTTCACTTCACAAAAAGGGAAGTGGGCCCCATGCCACCCATCGCTTAACAGAAAGATGTCGCACTCATATCAATTGGCGTAGAGATATCTCTACTCCCGGACGCATATCCTCGGCCCTATATATATATATATATATAGGGACCGACTTCGTTGACCGTCATTTAAGCACCAAAATGGGGTTTAAATGGTCATACATCGTCAATGGTTAAAGATGTATGTGATCCACACCGTCAAAGTGATTAGTGCAACAGACCCAAAAATGATGTTTTAGGGAGATTTAAATCATCTGATATGTGGACTTTAATATCAACCATTGTTTTCAGTTTTAATGGCTGATATTAAAATCATCTAACGGATGGTTCACATCCACTTATAGGCATGTTTCTTTAGGTGGAGTCATGTTCCATTGATAGATTGCCATTTGGACAATTTAGATTGATCACAGATGTGCACCACCTGGCAAAATGTTAAACACAGTTCAACGGTGTAAGATTGAAAGTCTTAACTTTAATGGTATAAGATCATTTAAACACCATTTGGTGTTTAAACGTCGCTCAGTAACCATTATCCCCCATATATATATATATATATATATATATATATATATATATATATATATATATATATATATATATATATATATCGTTGCATCTGCTTTTGATACTGGCAACAAATGATGAAGGATTGTTTGTACTTCGGAATGCTTGTAATTACAAATGTCTTTTGACATTGCTCCCATCAATGCAGTAAATGGCATGCCAGCTAGATAAAATCTCTGTACTGTTCATACCATGGCAGTGCTTTGTTCTTGCTCTCTTCTTTGAATATCTGATATCTGAACATGATCCAGATGGTACTTTTAGATTTATAATCTGCCATGGGAAGTCAAATGTGGCTAGTTTGAGGAATTTTCCTACAATGAGGATAGGGCTCATTCCAGACCGTGCAGTTGTGTTATACAATGGGCCAACATTTTGTCGTTGCTGTGCATCTATTTGAACTTTGATATGAGCACTTTTCTTATGCTCTGTAAAGTCTGTGCATGTCTCAAAGTCCACTCATTGCACAGCTGACAAGACTGGCTCACTGTCTGCAATGAGCGATTGGATCATTGTAAACAATTCTGGTTTGAAAAGATTTGTGTTGCAACAGCAAACTCACTGGAAGTGTTGAATATATAATTTAAAACATAAATTTTTTTGTACTTCCTAGTTATGTAGTTATTATCAGTGCTTCAAGTATTTAAATATGTGATCGCTTTGGAAATTGTTCACTGCAATTTTTTGTTTGTTTTCGTGATATTTATTTATGGTTTGGCTATCTGCAAAACATATGTATAGCTTAAATGTTCTGCCAGTTTGCTATTTTTTGTAAAAATTGCTTTGAATGTGCTCTTTATTTTCGTACGGTGTATATTCTTTGGAATCATCATTTCTATTATTTCGGGTTAAGCCGATTAGGCAATTGTTAAACAGTTAGCAGAATTTGCCAATACGTACCACTTAGCTTGCATTTAGAGAGGTAAATACACTGGTTGATAATGACATCCCACATATTATCGTGTAAATTGATCTCTTATATATGACCTTGTGCGTCTATAGGTGATCGCAAGGACCAGAAAACTCTTGAAAGATTGCGTGCTGAAAGGCAAGAAAAAATAGATGAGCTTAAAGAGAGAACAAATTATTATATTACACAACAACTTATTCAGGTAATTATTGAATGCCGTTTCTGTTCCTTCCTATATGAATCATTTTTGTCTTTCATGTATGTCCTCTAAGTTGTTCTTTGTTGAAAGAACACTAATATCTTAGGTAGGTATGAATTAAGCGAACATGGTCCAGTTCATGAACGGGATGGTGTTGAATTACTTATTTTTAGTTTAATTTAAGTGTTAATGCGAAAAACTTTCTTATCTTGTACTCACAATTTTCATATCAAATCCAGAGATATGACCCCGATCCTGCAGCTAAGGCAGCTGCGGCAAGTGTTTTGGCATCTAAGTTAGGTGCTGATTCGGGTTTGAAAGTATATGTTGGAGATGATTCACAACTCAACATTCCCCAAGGAAAAAGCAATGATGTTGAATTTGTGCAGTCTAGTGGGCTCCGAAATAGGAAGCAATCTCAAGCTAGAAATACTAGTACAGGGAGTGGTGGGATGCAGCAATTGCCTATGGAAATGTCCCACAGATTTGATCATGATGGCAAGGAGGTTCCTGCTCAGAATCAAATGGCTGTTGTAGGACATCATCAAGGATTTGGTGCTAATGATGGGGGGTGGTTTGCTCGTATTGCAGCCCTGCTCGTGGGTGATGATCCCTCTCAATCGTATGCACTCATATGTGGCAACTGCCATATGCATAATGGTATTTATGATATATTTCTTGCTGAGAGCTTGCAATTTTTGTTTCAATCTTTTTTTATCCCATCATTGATGTTTATTGTATGATTACGAAATATTTTTCGGTGATGGTCTTGATAAGAGACCTTTACAACAAATTTGTGGTGATCATCTTAGACTCATGCCCATCAATTCAGATCATTCTTACTGAGAATCTGTTTCCCTTATAAGATCTATGTATCATTATTGTTTCATACATTTGGGTGATTACTATTAGAAATACTGTAAAAAGAGACATTTCTTGGACCCATCTCTTGTTCAGGTTGGTACTAGGTATTCAACCTGAGTGCCAGGCTTGGCACTTGGGCCAATCTCCCTCCAACAACCTTAGGGAATGCGTGGATATTGTTGAGCATTAAATCAGCGGAAGGTGAAAAGTGTACATCCACTGATTGATGTGCTCATAAATATAACTGGTCCCTTCTCGACACTTGACCGTTTAATAGGAAGGAGATTGACCCCGAGTGCCAAGGCTTTCACTGAGGTCGGGTACCTAATACTAACTCCTCTTGATCTGGCAACTAAGTTCAGATTTCGCAATTGATTGGCTACTTTGTGTATGGCCAGAATTTATATACGTAAAGTGCATTGATGGGATGGCCAAATGATGCATCTTTTTGGACATGGATATCCAAGAGGTGATCCATTTGTTGACCAGTCCAGATTAATGGGTAGCCTTGTGCCGTCATAGTATGGGACCTAGCTCACAAAATAAATGCTGTCATCACCTTCTCTAACATTTTAATATCCATTTCTAATTGCGAGATCATCCACGGAAAATTACTCTGTCCAATACTCATTTATCAATTATTTTATGGATACTCTTTTGCAGGGCTTGTCCCGAAAGAGGATTTTCCGATGCCTTATTACTGCAAATATTGTCATGCACTTAATGGGTCAATCCAATCAGCGGAAGAGCACAACTCTGGGTCAATCCAATTAGCGGAAGAGCACAACTCTGGGTCAACTTCCAACATGGTAAGCCCTCCAACTCCAAGTATTGATGGTACAATCAGCAAGGCTGGTTCTGTATCGGAGAGTGAAATTATTAGCAATTTGACAACTGTCATGGAGACTGGAGAAGGGAGTGAAGGAAAGGAGTCCAGTCTGCCCGCCAATTAAGTGTTGTACACTGCTACCTGAAAAACACAGGCATGTTCTCTTCAGTGCTACTTCTTTGTTTACCTGCAATGCCTTTGTTAGGAATATAGAAATTTGTTTTTTGTTTGGCTGTGTAGTAGTTGCTTCTCATGTGAGTTCAACATGTATCTCTATATGCTTTGTGCATCAGTGTGACAGGAAATTTAGAAGAAGATTGGGGGTTGTAAATGGTTAATCAAGATAAAAGGTTTGTTTGGTTGGTTGCTATTTGGGGTGATTGGTTGATTATTTGGTTGGTTGGTTGGCCACACTGAAATTTTGGTTCACATCAATTTTTTTAATTATATAGGTAAGGACGATGACACTCTTGAATCAAATATATGTATCAAGTTCACCCAATGTTTGAAATTTTGGCCAATATAGTATATGTCGCATGTAGTGTCTGGTTCATCCTTGAATTTCTCTATTGAATCTCTTTCTTTTTTGGCTTCTTTTTCTACTTAATTTTTATGTTTCTTTATGTATTTATTTGTTCCAAGTAAATTAAATGAAGGATTGACAAATCTAATCAACTTGAGTTTCAGATACAATCTGGACCGAAATATTGGATCTCAGTTTCGTTTCAGAAGATTTCAGCCGAAATTCATATTATCGGCCAAAATTTTGGTATTTGGTTTTGGTCATGCCCGAAACCGAAATTTAATCCGATATTTTGATCCTTGGACGCAAGTCATTTAAGTAGTAGCTTCCTTGAACCAAAAATCTGGTTCATTGGAGGATTGAACCCTCTATCTATGCCCTCTAATATGGAGGGAATTGATTCATAATAAAGAGCACAGATCATACATGGTTGCAGACCTCTCATGTGAGTGTTTCTTGTAACATGTACTCTGGATGAGCTCCAACTCGAATTGCTTGGATTGATAGTGATGTGCACATGGCGCAATCTGGCCTATCATAGCCTTATCCATGCAGCGTTTTCCCCTGGCCTACCATAGCCCTATATATATAAAAAGGCTCATTACACTAGTGATGCCACATTTGAACACTGCACTGCTGCACTTGTCACGTGATCTTAGAAAAACAACTGCTTTGAGATCATGGGCTACGTGGCATGTGATTTAAAATAATATAAGCAAAAAAAAAAATTAGGTTTAAAACTATCGGCATATAGTGGGTGACAGCCCAACATATTGGTGCATTGAATTTTTTCGAACTTTTGACCACCATTTGAACGGTGGATGAGATGAACTGATTGATCTTTTGCTTGTTACTTATGCACTTGATCTTTACATTAAGCGCTACTTGGCACGCAAATGACACTAGTGTAAGGTTGAACCTTACACCAACAACAGCTTTTGAATACTACACTAGTGTTGTGATGATGTGCTATATGGCATGTGATCCCACAAAATCGCATGTTTTGATATTGCATATATATATATATATCCTTTAAAACCTTGGAACCTTGGTCAAATATAGGGAGACACCCTCTATACTTGGTGTGTTAATTGTTTCCAACATTTGGACTGCGGATAAGATGTGTTTTTATTATTTTTTCTTTTGGTGGGGAGTGACCTGATTTCTACTAAAGACGCAAGAAAAAGTCCAAGGCAGTGCGTACACTGAGGGCAAAGGATGCACAAGAAAAGGTTAAGGCAAGGAAGGGCCAAAGAATGTGAGCTGAGATGAAAGAGTGCAAAGTTAGAGTCTCTGCCCAAATTTGTTTGAGCGACTGTAATTCTCGCCCGAACGAATTCGACTAGAGGGATCGTCGAAACGCAAAATAAATTCGCCTGAGCAAGTTTCAACTTCGATCGAGGGAATTCGCGCAAAAAGTTTACGATGCAGTTTTGAAGGAATTCACCCGAGAGCAAATTCGCGTATGGAAATCTTGTTTAGTTTCTAAATTCTATGATTAACTTACTTTTAAGAATAGGAGTCTTTCTATTTCCAACTTTATGTTTAGTTAGGGTTTCTTAAGCTATAAATATAACTTTCAAAAGACAAGTAAGACAATTGATTGATTATTGAATACATTAAACTTTGTTTCAAAATTGAACAAATAAGACAATTGATAATTGTATATATTGAACTTTGTTTCAAAATTGAGAGAGTGATTCTCTCAATTAGGAGAGTGATTCTTCTCTTCCCCTTGTGGGTTTGGTGCGAGTCTAAATTTATCTTATTCGTCTACTTTTCATATCTCGATCACTCTTAAGTAATTTTAATTATTTTATTTTATTTTCTTTGATCTCGAATTAACATCTTGTTCACCTGTTCAATCTTACTTCTTAATATTCATTGCAAGTCTTACGTATGAGGTTATTCGCATTGAGCTTTAATGGCAAATACGTTTCATCATTTTTTTCGTGTAGTATGAAATTGAAAGAAATTATAATTGGTTTCGTTCAAAGTCCTAAACAATCGTAGATCTAGTTTATTCTTTTAAACTCTAGTCTTCTAAATTATAAAGGGAGCGTACTACAGATTTAACACTAATCTAGATTATTCTAATATGCTAAAATCCTGCTATTTTCTTTAAAAAAATTTGCTTTAATTGTTTACGTTATTTCAATTTAATCCCAGCCCAAATCATATTAGGTTATTGTTTCCTTGCAATTATTTTTCTATCTTCAAAAACCGACTTAATTTGAGGTCACCGACATGTCTACTCATCCCGAGGGATCTTGGTGATATTATACTGTGTTGGCCTATTTTCTGGAATTCAAACATAGCATGTTGTCCCTCAAAACACCAAACCCCAACATTTTCCCCCGTGGTTTCTTTTCTTACTCGAGAGAGGGCAAGTCAGTTTGAATATTTTAATGGGATAAATGAACAAATTTAGAGTGATTTTTTAGAGGCTTTTAGCATTAATTTGTCGAAGCTTATTTATGTTAAAAGTTATATTTTCTTTTAGCCGTCATCCTTCATTTTTTTTAGAAATTCCTTTCTTTTCTCTATTCTCCATTTTTCAAGGAAGTGTCAGATTTACTTTTTCATGTCTATTTTACTCAAAAATATGAGTCGTCAGTAGCGAAACGTTGACACTCTAATAGAGAAGTGTTGGCATCTCAATATCGAAACGATGACATCCCAATAGCGAGGTACTGACACCTCAATAGTGAGACACTGACACACTGATAGAGAAGCGTTGGCACCCCGACTGGCGAAATGCTGGCATCCCAAGAGAAAAGCGCTGACATCTCAATTGCGAGGCACTGACACCTCGGTAGCGAAGCATCGACACCCCAATAGTGAAGCGTCGGCACCCCTTTAGTAGAAAAGAAGTGATTTGGTGGGATTCTAACACCCAGATGATCAGGAGTGGAGTATTTCAAAAATATTATCTACTTTTTTAAAAACAAAGGTAATCTTAATTAAACATGATTAAATGATTATAAAGCAACATCAATCGTTTTACAAAAAAGTGCTACTTGGCACACTCATATTAATAGGAGCAGAGATATATCTATGCCAGAGCGCATTATATATATAATCCTTAGATATAATATACGGTGTGGAAATGAATTTTAAAAGCCATCCAAAGGAATTTTCAAAACATATTCGAGTAATATTGTCATTGCATTGGCACATGCCTTGATTGCACACACATTTTCTTCATTGCACACACATTTTCTTTATTGCACACACAATTGCGAAGGAAATATGATAGTCATCTTAAAATGGGACCTCTGTTCGCGCCCACTATATTACTGTAAGCGCCCTCTTATTTTTCAAAAAGTGTCACCGAACAATCATCTTCTTCTTATTCTTCCACAGCATTACAATGTCACCACCGAAATACTAACCACATCTCAAAATAATAATAAATACATAAATGGAAGATGGTGAATTCACTCTCAGCAATAAAAAATAATTGGTGAATTCACTCTCAGCAATAAAAAATAATTGGTTGGAAATACCCACTCCCAACGATGGTTGCCCATTGTCACTAATTCCTGTTTGTTTTTTTTTCATTGGTAGTAAACACCCAATCCTAACGATGGGCGCCCATTGTCACTAATTCCTAACGAAAAGAGAAAAGAAGGGTATGCTTCAGTGATATCAGCGTTATTGTGAGTTGTGACTTGTGGGACTTGGGGAAGAAGAAAAAGAGGATGCTCGAAAGAAGAAAAAGAAGATTCTTCGGTGATGCCCGCATTATTATTAAAACTACCAGATTTTAGTAAAAAAACATGTAAAATAAGTTCAAAAATATTAATAATAAATAATTTTAAAAAAGGCATGTTCATGTACATGTGACATTGTGAGAACACTCACACAGGGCATGAGGGCATGTTTGGAAGCCCATATCCTATTACACGCTGAGACCTCTTTTACATGTTATTCCGGTGTGGGCCTTAACATGTTAATAGTCAAATTTACAGACTTTTGAGTGTTTTTTATTTCCTTTTTAAAAACATGTATCACCATAAAACGTGTAAGAGGAGCTGTTTACTTTACCAAATACCAGCTTATAGTAAGTTAGGGAACTTGAGTGAAATTTAAGTAATTATCCAAATTGTGGGCTATAATTTGAGAGTGCCCAATTTTCTGTTGCAGACGCACAAACAACAAACAAAATACTCATGGATTCTCTAAATCAATCCCTCTCACTCAAAACTAAAAAAATATGAACAATAGAGGGGAGTCACGGAGAGATAGGTCTAAGAGAAGGATCTAAAATCTGTAGAGAATGGTTGATGAGAGAAGAGGAGATGAGAAGATCTGCATTCCATCTACATTTCTACATAGCAAAGAAAGAATTTGTGGGCTATTAATTGGGCTCAAAGTGGCTAACCCAATACTCCATTGTCCAATCGTATCTTCCCCCGGGTCCATAGCTTTATGTAATTAGTTAGTTTGTTCACCCTCTACATTGAATGATAAGGGTATAAGACTAGGGGCTCCATCAATGGCTACAATAGTTGATCAGATCTGGCTAGTAGTTTGAGAGAATGAAGGTAGTAGGGCCACAAGGAGACGTCCTCGGAACCCCTGAGATAGTATATGACCACTATTGTCTCCTATTTTACAAAAGCTTAAAATATTTCTGACCTGGAAAAAACTATCCTGAAAAGGGGAAAAGTTACAATCCACTAAAAAATGAATTCTCTTTTACCGGGTACGAGCCTTTACCCTCATACGCCATTTTGAGATACGTGTCGTCTAAAAAGTTGCCAATCGCATTAAATAAAACCTCCATTAAACGTTGTCTCACAGTCGACCTTCCATAAGATGGCCACTAAACGTGTAATCTGACCATCATTCGAGCAATCAAACATGCCCAAAGCCCCCTTTTTCAGAAGAATAAAAAGAGGCTCTGTTTTTTTCTAAACTGCCACAGGTGCTTTCAGTAATCTGGTGGGCAATAGGGGTAGTATACTCTCTTCAAAATTTCAAAACTTAAAAAATACGGACTTCTTTTTAAAAGCAAACAGCCGCCTATCTTAAATTTTCAATCCTGATCCCAAGCGTCCCCTAGCTATTGGGTAGTCCATAGACTATCCAATGGCCTGTTTCCTACCAGTGATGCCCACTTATCTATAAACTGGATTAATAATTGTATCCCCGAACAATCTTTTACTAGTTGATGACTTCCCACTCGCTAGAATTTTTATCCACCAACTAATGGAAAAAACGATTGAGAAGATACAAAACTAAATTTTTATGAAATAGATCACCCATCATAACTCATTTGAACCACCACATAACAAACACACAAATGGCCACTCAAAACTGAAAAAAAAATACTAAAGTACTGGAAGTATTGCTCATTCCAGCGATTGTAATAAAATATTCAAACTTAGGGAAAAATTAAAAAAGAGCCAGAGAAAATTTTCAAAGCTAAAAAGAGTTCTCAGCAAACTTACTAAAGACCTCTAAGTTAGATAAACTGGAGTAGAAGAGAGGGCAATCAATCGACCTCCTCCATCTTGCTCCCCTCCACGTCAGCATCCCCATCCTCAAGTGGGGGCATGTCAGTATCAGCATCAGGTGCAGAATCATCATCATCATCGATGCTCAATCCTAATTTCAGCATTCTATGGATCCTGTTGCCAAACGTGTTCGGCTCCTCCAGGCTGAAACCCGATGTGAGGAGGGCTGTCTCAAACAGCAGCAACACCAGGTCCTTTACAGACTTGTCGTTTTTATCGGCATCCGCCCTCTTCCTCAGTTCCTCCATTATGGGATTCTCAGGGTTGATCTCCATGGTCTTCTTGCTCGACATGTATCCAGCCATGCTTGAATCCCTCAGAGCTTGAGCCTTCATGATCCTCTCCATGTTAGCTGTCCACCCATACTCACCAGTCACCAAACAGCAAGGAGAATCCACAACGCGGTCAGAAACCACCACCTTCTCAACCTTGTCACCCAACACATCCTTGATAACCTTGCACAGCCCCTCAAACTTCTCCTTCTGTGCTTCGCTCTTTTTCTTCTCATCCTCACTCTCTTCCAACTTCAGACCCTCCTTGGTTGCTGACACCAGCTTCTTGCCCTCAAATTCCTTCAGCTGACCCACAGCATACTCGTCAATGGCATCAACCATGTAAAGAACCTCATATCCTTTCTTCTTCAGCTTCTCAAGGAAGGGGGAATTCTCTACAGCCTTCTTGCTCTCACCCGTAATGTAGTAGATGTCGTTTTGACCCTCCTTCATCCTGGTGACGTAATCCTTTAGACTGGTCATCTCATCCCCACTCTTGGTAGAGTGGTATCTCAGAAGCTCAGCAAGTTTTGTCTTGTTTTGAGAATCTTCATGGATCCCAAGCTTGAGGTTCTTAGAGAATGCCTCGTAGAACTTGTTGTAGTCTTCCTTGTTCTCTGCAATCTCAAAAAATAGCTCAACACATTTCTTCACCAGGTTCTTTCGGATGACCTTGAGGATCTTGTTCTGCTGAAGCATCTCTCTCGAGATGTTGAGAGGAAGATCCTCAGAATCGACAATACCCTTGATGAAGCTCAGGTACTCGGGGATGAGTTCTTCACAGTTGTCCATGATGAAGACACGCCTTACGTAGAGCTTGATGTTGTTGGGTTTCTTCTTGGTGTCAAAGAGATCAAACGGGGCTCTCTTAGGGACAAATAGTACGGCCTTGAACTCAAGCTGGCCTTCCACTGAGAAATGCTTAACTGCCAAGTGCTCCTCCCAGTCATTGGTTATGCTTTTGTAAAAAGAAGCATATTCTTCTTTTGTTATTTCTTCAGGCTTCCTCATCCAGATGGGCTTCTGCTTGTTGACCACAGCCCATTCATGAGACACTTCCTTGATCTTCTTCTTTTTCTTTTCTTCCTTCTCCTCATCAACATCTTCAACCTTGCCCTCCTCGTCCTCCTTTTTCTCTTCATCTTCATCGTCGGAGACCTCCTTCTCAGTGGTCTTTTCAGTCCAAAGAGAGATAGGGTAGCTAATGAACTCAGAGTGCTTCTTGACAAGATCCTTGAGACGACGCTCCTCAAGATATTCCAACTGCAAGGAGCCAATAAAAATAAGTCATGAAAAAGTAGTATTCCAATAGAATATGATTATCAATAAAGGCAGTCTTCACTAAGGGTAACAAACCTCAAGTTGCATAAATTTCTAAAAAGTCGGACATTTTACCTCATGTAGGCAAATTCAAATTTTCCTAAATTTCTAGCCACCCAAAATGGATAATAGAAATTAAAGGCAAAGGAGAAAAATATTCACAGGAAACAGAAACACTGCTTCTTAAAATGCCCTGTCAAAGTTCCATAAATTTCATTTTTTTTCCTCATTCAAAATGTTTATTTCATGTCTTTTTACTTGGCACAAGAATTAGAGCAGTGACAATTAAGGGAAGTAAATCATGTACAAGACTTTTCATATGATTTTTACTAGGTAAAACAACTCCACTTAACCAAGCATTGCCTATTGGTTCATAAATAAGATAAAATATGCAAGCATCTGAATGCAAAAGCTGTAGATAAAATAATGACAGTAAATGCAAGAATCTCCACTCATTTCTATTTACAGCGCTGTACAGGCTATGGAAAATAGTGCGTCAGAGACTCTAATTGTTGCCTCTTTTCAAGTAATAGAACTTCATAAACAAGAAAGTTCAACTTCATAAACAAGAAAGTTCAATAAAATAAAACAAAATTATAAAAAACAAACCCAACAACAAGATTTTATGAGTAAGCTGAGTTTGAGTGTGCAACCTCAAGGTTTTAATATTGTCAACCTTCCAACCAACTCTGTAACTAGGAGGAAAGCTACATCCATACATATGATGATCTCATGAAAAGGTATAAATAAGAAACAAAGTGGTACCCAGTGCACAAGGCTGCCGCTTTTAGCATGGTCCACGCCCAATTTTGGAGACGCTGATAAGTGATAACCATGATGCATCGCTTTGGGGAGACAGAAGTTGCCATCACACCAAGGCCCGACGTGTAAAAATTAATACAAAATAAAAAACCTTCTTATCTATAGTTTTCCTCCATTTTTTATGGGTAAGCTGGGTTTGAGCATGCGACCATGGATCAAAAAATTGGATTTTCGATACGAATCGTCCAAACCTTCAGGACGATACATAGCACGTATCGGATGATACATCGAATGTATCGTCCTAGTACATTTTTATTTTTTTTAATTCCCAAAAAATGCATTAAAATTCTGGGACGAACGATAAATTGACTGATAATTTGGACGATACTGACAATGCGAACGATAAATTGGACGATACGGTTGATAATTTGACCAATAATTTGACTGTTTCTAAGGGGACATAGAAAAACCCTAAAATTCTGGGATGGACGATAAGTTGACGATAATTTGGACGATACGAACAATAATTTGAACGATAATTTGACTTTTTTAGGAGGGTGATAAAAACCCATTTTACCGTATCGTTCTGGTCCAAAACCAATGCGTACTGGTATCGGACGATATTTTGATCTATGCATGCAACCTCAATTGCAATATTGTCAACGATTCAATTAAGTGACTATTTACAAGAGATTTCAAGTAAACAGAACTCCATAAACAGGAAAATCCAATCCATAATATGATCCCATGAGAAGGTGTAACAAACAAATAAAAAATAATCTCAAAGTCGCAATATATATATATATATATATATATATATATATATATATATATATAAAAGAAGTTCACCTCATTTATGTATATTCTGAAATCTGAGGTAACCCATTATTTGGATGCAATTTAAGGCTATGGTTAATTTTAAGGCTCTTGAAAAATCATAAATAACTCGTCTATGGTTAATTTTAACCAATCGCTGTTTTATCTAACATCATTGTGTTTTGTAATCTCGCGTTAATCTAGACTTCTTAAGGAATAAATTCCTCAATAACCAGATCTTTTTCATGTTAGCCTGATTATGGAATCGCATAAGCTTCAATTAGTCTCAGTTCTTGAATGGCAGTGTAGATCCATGTATTTCTTGAATGGCTGTGTAGGTAGATCCATGTATACTAAACTTAGGATCCTTGTTGGACAATTCGATACAAAATGCAGGAAGGATATGGATTGGTTGAGCAAATCTCAATGGTGTATGTACGATATCCTCAAGGAAAGTTATAAAGCTCGTGATACACAATTACTGGAGGAAAGGACACTGTTGAAGGAATGGAGGCGCATCATTTCTCAAAAGTTTGGGAAGCAGAAACAGCTAGACGCGTCTTTCTGACATAATATTATAAACAATTAAACCATGCATATTATATTTGTCGTAAATAGCTGCCTACTAATTTCATGATTGTGTTTTTATAAACTTACAATACCTAATGTAGTGGCTTATGCATTGAGCTCCCGTGTTTTGTGATCTCATATTTGTCTCACTAAAAATTTGTTCTTTGATCAGTGGGCATGTAAATTAATTGCACGGACGGCTTCGGCAATGAACTTGCATACGAGGGGTTAAACTTGGTTACACATAGTCCATAAAGTGCAATTCATAATTTCGCATGAGGTCAAACAAATTTTCACACATTCTTGTATAATGTTCCCCAAATACATGTCTTCGCGGGCCATTAAGTGCAAACAAACACATAGTAACTGTAATATTCCAAGCAGTTTATTTTTAAGTGACGGAGGCATCCACATTGCAATGTAAACAACAACAAACGCAATCTGTCCACTCCAATAGTCCAAAGAATCGACTTATGGGGGAACTAGACTGTGTGGTATCATAAAAACCAATACATACCATTAGGGTTGTCCACAGGCAAGCGAAGGTCAAAGTCCTGCCATCCAAGCTGAGCCCTAGCCTGACCCTAAGCCCTACCAGGCTTGAACTACTGTTAGGGACATAGATTAAAATACCGGTTTTAAGACAAGCTTGGTAATCATGGTTTAAAATACCAGGTTTCCGGTAGCGTCCACCTCCAAACCGTATATGTACCATCAGATACAATATATACTTATATGCACCGTTACTATACATTGAAAGTATCGTACCATTGTCAGACAAGATTTTGCACCATGTTGACAATTCTAATTCTATACACTGTTAAAATAAAAATACAATGCAAAATATCAACTATATGACTGACATGAAATTGAGATGAGCATCTTAGAAGTTAGTTTGGTAAATTTTTTTAGTATCATATTAATAAGGAAAATTATAAATGGAGGACAGATTTGTTGAGGACAAAGTGCAGGTGGATGACGCGGTACGATGTGACTAGCTGCACCAACCTGCATTAATTGAACTCCACCGCACTGCAGCCAACTGCATCGTGCCACATCAGCCGCCTGCACTTTGTCTGCATAAAATCTGTCCTCCATATAACACTGTCCTAATAATAATAATAATAATAATAATAATAATAATAACAACAAACATAATCACACCTAAGTCTTCAAATATGTCTCTTGTAAAAACAGGCGAGGCATTTTCTTTTTACAAGACTACAAATTCAATAGCTCGTCGATGTTACTTAAAACAGAATGCCTAAAGGAAGTAAACCCCTCTCAATCAAATATGCAATATACTTAATCCCGAATCCAATTAACATGGCTATTGGTGTAATTATTGTATAAGGAAACGATAATAAAGAAACAAAACAAGCATATATCAAAAGGCATTAATAAATCATTAAAAAAAAATGCACTTCATATAACAGTGAGCAAATATATATTTAGTTACCTGATCCTCCTTGAGGTGAAGAGTAATCTTAGTTCCCCTGCCGAGGACCTCTCCAGAAGTGTCTCTCGTAACGGTGAAAGAACCGCCTGCCTGAGACTCCCACACATACTGCTCGTCATCGTTGTGCTTAGTGGTCACAATAACCTTCTCCGCAACCAAATAAGCCGAGTAGAACCCCACACCAAACTGCCCGATCATGCTCACATCAGCGCCCGCAGCTATCGCTTCCATGAACTCCTTGGTGCCCGATCTCGCTATTGTCCCCAAATTGTTCACCAAATCTACCAAAAAAAGGGAACTCATCATCACGATCACCATTAACAAAACAAAAAAGTAGATCAGTCGGATCTGATGGCCAGCAAATATTACCAGACTTGGTCATGCCGATACCACTGTCGATGATGGATAAGGTATTGCTGGCCTTATCAGGGACGATGTGGATGAAGAGCTCCGGCTGCGAATCCAGCTTGGTCTTGTCCGTAAGGCTCTCAAATCGGATCTTATCGAGTGCCTGTCAACAGATTTATACACAAATCACAGAATCAGAAACAACAACAATAACAGATTTAAGAAGAATCTGAAGTGGAGGTCTCGAAATAAGGGATTCGAAGATCACATCAGAGGAATTGCTGATGAGTTCTCGAAGGAAAATCTCTTTGTTGCTGTAGAAGGTGTTGATGATCAGACTCAGAAGCTGGTTGATCTCTGCCTGGAAAGCAAACGTCTCAGTGTCCGCCATCTCTTAGATCTCTAGCTACCTTGGCTCTGAAGAAACCCAAAGCTCAAAAAGAAAAAGAAAAATAAAAAATAAAAAATAAAATACGTAATTCAAAACGTTAGGGTTAGAATATGGAAAGCGGGGAGCGTAACTGGGTATTTATAGGGATATGAAAGGTTTCTAGATCCTTCTGTGCTATTAGACTAGCCGGTTTCTTCAGTTACTCTTTCTCACGTGGTATTAGGTGCTCTCACGTGTTCGGCTTGGAAATGAGTTGGCCGCAATGGGTCGGGCTTGGACTTGAGCCGGGCTAGGGTAAACCTAAGCCCAGACTGAATGATTTGAACTAAACCCAAGCCCAACTCAAACTCATAGCCGCTTATGATGCTAAGCCCAAGCCCATCATAAACTTTCAAAGCTCAAGCCCAATCTCGCCTGGCTCATTTATTTATATATTAATTATGGCTAGAGTTACTACCACAATACTTTATGTTACAGCCATTTCACTTAAATAAAAAATTCTTTGACTACTTTATCTCATATAATAGACCTTAGAGATCCTAGGCCTACCATTAAATGATCAAATGTTGATTTCATGTGGCACACATCCCAAAAAGTGATCCTAATAAGTGAATGTAATCCTCGCGTACCATCAAAAGTGGTTCATGTTCACTTTTTGGGATGTGTGTCACATTTAATCGTTTGATGGTATGTCATGATCTAAAAATCTATCGTGTGAAAATTTGGGATGAAAAACTATCTCCATCATATAATTTAAAGCGATCAATAAATTTTTCCTTTATTTAAGTGAGGTGATTGCGATATAAAGTGGGGTCGTAGTGACTCCGACCTCTATCATTAATTTACAAAAATTAGCACTCTATTCATAAATTGTGCGAAAAGGCAGGTTATTGGAAAAAAAAATTGCTTTTTCAAAATATTAGAGATGATGATTACACCTTTGTAATTACACACAACTTAAAAACAAAATTAATAGTGTTATACAGTAGACAATTTTGCAAACATGTGACATAACTGATTGCACACATGGCAGGGCCCAATCACTACAACCACTCCTGCCGTGCCATGTAAGTTGTCTACAACATTGTCTATCAAAAATTGTCCACCATGCATAATTTTCATAAAAACAATTATTCTCAATAGGAAGTATGAGATCTAAGAAATATGCTCGTATTTCTTGTTTGTTGGATCAAAACAGCATGGTATTTGTCTTTCTAACAAAGAAGAGGAATGGAGTTCGTGCTAGAAATGGGCTTGCTTGAGCTACTCCGAAACATTTACCTGCCAAATGGTTTCCCTATGCATTGAGTCAATCAATTGGTTGATCTTGAATTCGATGAGTTAAATTTGTTAGATGCATCTGGTGTATGTGCAGCTCAAAATGCATCGAACATGGCTTAGATATATCAAACAACACGGTAATAAGAGGTTATTACAAAAGATTGAGCTCGCAATTCACAAGGTCGTGTTTGTTGTTATGATTGTAGAGATGAATAAAAGCTTCCTCGTGAATAAGAAAGCATTAGTCATGGGTAAGTTGGAAATGAACTAGAAACGACATGGATATAATGATAGTAAACAACATCATCAAAAAAATTGTTAAAATGGAATGGTCGTTGTTATAAAAATAAAGTTATACTCACAAGCGCATAAATTTATTGTAGCAATTGATCAATGGAGTACGAGATCGTTTCCACGATAATGGGTTAGAGAATTAAATGGAGGAAATAATAATTAACCACAAGGATAGCCACTGATTGAAAGCAATATTTAACTAGCTTACTATTTTTGATAGAGTGAATTTTTTTTTATATAAGATTAAAGAGATATTAAAGAATGAAGACCATGATATTAATCCTCCCATCATTGATTTATCATTTATGAAATACAGATCTATTGATTGATATATAAGATTATTGCAAGGTGCACTATATGTAAATATTGAACCCAAGCACACATAAGTTTCACATTGCAAGTTTGAAATCGTAGGGGTGCATGATTAGCACTCATGAACACATGATTAGCATTCATACCTTAAATGACAATCATAATACACCTCGGGGTAAATTTCACATTACATATATGAGATCATGGGGGAGCATGATTAACACCCATAAATACATGATTAGCATCCATACCTTAGATAATAATTAGAATACACCCCGGGATGGGCAAAAGCATTAGAGAAAATGTTGTGATTCGAATTTCATAATTTTAATGCACTTAAATTATATGTATATGCTTAATAACATATTCACTGCATGTTTTGACTTTTCAAAAAGTTTAACTAAAAATACATGTTATAGTTTTTCAAGTTGTGTAATAGCTTGTTGGTTAAAGACTTGAGTTTTAGACAAGTGGTCTAAGGATCGAATCACGTTATGTGTATTATATACCTCTATTTTAGACTTTAAGGTAAAAGCCTATACACCCTTCCTTTGTGTGTTAGCTTAACACTGGACAATCTCCAAAATTTTATAAATAAGTGTCTTATTACGAGAATCCTAAATTATAATCTCAGAGACTTTATAAAATAAAATCTATATCTACCTTTTTATAATCTATCTTTTGGAGTTCGGCGAGACGTTGGTGTATATTCTCAATGGGCATTCGCCTCTTTCTAAAATTACATTATTGTTGGAATCTCAATCTAATCATGGTGATACGATCGATCTAGGTATGGAGAAATTATGCTTTCAATTAAACTTAAAATATTAGTTTTTAATTATTATTTTTATTCAAATTAGTGTATCTATTTCATGAATATTGATTAAATGAGATTTATGTTATGATTAATAATCCTTAATGTTGATAATTTTGATTAAGAAGAAGATGGTTGAAATCTCACCATGTGATTTGATGCATTCTAAGGTGTGCTCACGAATTGGAATCAATGGATTGATTCTGGAAAATCAATCTATTGAGTCTGAACACTAACTCAATAGATTGAGTATGAGCACGAATTTGAGTCAATCGATTGAGTATGAACAGAGGAATATTTTAAATACTCATAGACAAAACTCAATAGATTGAGTTTGAACACAAACTCAATAGATTGAGTCTGAGCACGGATTTGAGTCAATCGATTGAGCTTGAATAGATACTGATAAATGGAATTGCTTTAAAAAATGCACAGATTTGAGTCAACCGATTGAGAAATTAATCGATTGAGCCTGAACATATACTGATAAAAAATTGTTTTGAAAAATACACGAATTTGAGTCAATCGATTGAGAAATCAATCTATTAAACTTAAACATTAAATCAATATATTGAGCCAAAGTCATTCCATTGAGCCTATTGAGCCGAAATCAATCCATTGAGTCTGAACATGAAATCAATCTATTGTGTCTAAGTATGAAATCAATAGATTGAGTCTGAACATGAAATCAATAGATTGAATTTGAACAGTTAAGTTCTATATTCAGTCATTATCATAATAGTGTTATTAAATGTCAATGCTTATATGCCATGATCGTATTATGTGCACTTCAATGTTTATACATCATGATTGTGTGCACTTCAATGTTTATGTATCATGATTAAATACACTTAAATGCTTATGTATTATGATCCTACTCTTATGCACTTTACATATTCTTTGATGATCTATACAATACACAATCAAGACACTTAAAGCATGATGAAATGTCAAGTAATGATTAATGAGCATTAGACCCAACATCTTGTACGTGATGGAGTCTAAGAAGGTATTAGACCCATTATCTTGTACTTGATAGAGTCTAACTAAACATGATTAAGAAGTATTAAACCCAACAAATTATACCTGATAGAGTCTAAGAATGTATTAGACCCAATATCTTATGCATGATAGAGTTTAACTAAACAAGAACATGATGAGCATGATTAAACTCAACATCTTGAGCGGGACGGAGTTTGACATGTAATAAATCATATGATTGATTAGATCCAATGTCTTGAGCATGACAGAGTCTAACTAGACAAGTGATAAGCATGATTACGATCCAACGTCTTGAGCGAGACAGAGTCTAACGTGCATTAAATGACAAGAAATATGAAATTAAAAGAAAATATGCATTCATACAACATTGATATTCATTTTTATGTTCAGTTCATTTTAGGCTATTGAAATTATACATGCCACAAGCGCATACACATGAAGTATACAGAAATATTCATATGACTATGATTAATATTTTATGTTTCAATGAATTACATGTCTGATCCATACAAGTATGAACTTACACCCCTTGTTGATGTGGGTGACTATATGAGACATGTGTAGTTGAGGACAACATATGGGTCTATGGTAATAAGACTTTCCTTTCTAATTATTATTACTGATTTTTAAATAAATGAGACAATAATCAGTTAGTATTTTATTAAGACTATTTAAGCTTTAATCATGTTCAGTTTGTTATTGGAATAAAAAAATTATTATGTGTTTTATTTTGATTAATTAATATTTTAAATAAATTTTATCTTCCACTGTTTAAGACACTTTTATTGTCTTATTATATTTCTATAGTTCACGATACAAAGTTATGGCCTAAGATCTTACAATCAAGAGGTTGTGAAATTTCAGATCGTTATAAAAGGAATCCAAAATAAAATCACCATTGCAGATCCGAGATTATGGAGATCATGGGGATGCATGATTAGCACTTATATCTTAAATAGCAATCGGATTTTATAAAATCAATAATGAGATGTCATAACTTTAGATCTATATTATTATAAATGAATACCTCGGATGAGGTTTATTAGATCCCAACTCTCAAAGAAATTTAGTTACACATAATTAAAGTAGGCAACAAAATAAAGACAAAAATTTAAAATGACATTAAAATACTATAGAAATGCTCTACAATACCCACAAAAGCTTTAATCCAATACGTACGATCCTTTCTTGAATGCAGAGATTAAATTAATCTAAAAGTTAAACCTAAAAATAAAAACAATAGTGCTTGGAAAGAAAAACTCGAAGAAACTCAAGTACTAAAGAAAATAAAAACTGAGAGTATTCAAGCTCCCCAAAGGGAGATGGCCCTAAAACTAAGTCATAGGTTTGCTTAAATAGAGTCTCAGTTCGGAGATTTGAAATTCAAAATCGATTGATTGATTATTGAAGTCGATCAATCGGTTTTGAATTTGAAATATGTGTTTCTCGATATTTGAAAATCGATTAATCGACACTATACAAGTCGATTTAATCTGATGTACACATAACAAAGAATAGAATCCAAGCTCCTTTTGTAATGCCGATCAATTGACCTAAGTAGTCGATTGATTGATTATTCAAGAGTATCAAAGCTCCGCATTTCCTTTGCTTCAATGTTCCAGTGTTAATTAGCTTTATGCTTTTTTATGCTTTTTAATACATCCAATGGCCAGATTTTCTTTAAATACTTAAAACCTAACAAATCTTGTCAGATAGCCTTCATTGGATAGCTAAATATATATTTTAGGGTGTGAAATAGTCATATTTCACACCTCATCAGTTATCTAAAGTTTTATGAACTAGCTTTACGCTCGTTTAGGGCTTTAGGACCGATTCCCCTCTTCCGATTGCACGAAGTTGTTAATAGTAGCATCTTTCGCATCAGAGAGCATAAACATCAAAAGAAAAGTCATTTGTAACGATTGCTTCACAACCCATCTATCCTTCCAAAAACGGATCCGCTGACCGTCACCCCAACTATAAGTATTTCCACTCTGGAATTCATGCCGACATGCCTTCACCGCCTATCACCATGCCGATTAGTGAGTAGTTGTGGGATTGGAGATCCAAGAGTCCTCCACCGTCCCATACTTACTTGTAACCACCTGCCACCAAAGTTTGTCCCTTTCTCTCTCTTCACCGGTCCTCCACAGCCATTTTCCAAACAACGCTTTGTTCACAAGCCACAGACTCATAATTCCAAAATCCTCGTCTTCCTTACTAGCACAACAGTCTCCCCACTTGACCAGATGTAGCTTCTTACACTCCTCACTTCCTTCTCATAAGAAATCTCTAACGATCTTCTCCAGTTTCTTCGTGACGCTAATCGGGGCCAGAAAAATGGACATCTTCAATACCGGAATGGACGCAAAAGTTGATTTTATGAGGGTTAGCCTCCTCCCATTGTTGAGTAACTTACTTTTCCACATAGCCAACCTTTTTTGAAACCTCTGGACAACCATATCCCAGCTTGTGGCTCTATACTTTCCTAATCCCAAAGGAATTCCTAGGTACATCATCGGCCACCACAGCAGCAAAAGAAAAGGGACATATGTTCGGCACTGACGGCATAGTCCTCTCTATAGTCTCTATAGCATCACCACCTCAAGCTTCCCAACATGAGGCTCGTGTAAGTATTACAAGTCTTCTTATTCATTCTATTATCTCTCTTAGAGCTTCATCCACTCCTACTAACCTTGATTTGCCTATAGCTCTTTGAAAGGGAGTTCAGAAGTGTGTCACTCCTTACCCTTTATCGAATATGTTTGTTATCAAGACTTAGCGCTATGATCGAAGAGATGAATGTCCTCCACCTAGGAAGAAGACTGTTGGGAGCAAATGGCTATTCGTTGTGAAACAAACTCGCAATGGCACGGTACCTATATATAAAGATCGATTGGTTACAAAAGGCTCACACAAATTTATGGAACTGATTATGAGGCTAGATTTCACCATGTTGCAAAGTTGACTTTCGTTGGTGTTCTCCTTTCTCTCACGGCGATTCAGAATTGACCTCTTCATCAATTGGATATTAAGAATCTTTCTAAATGCAGATCACATTGAAGAAATCTATGTGGATACTTCGCCTGGCTTCTAGGAGGGACAGGGAAAGTATGTCGACTTTGTAATCGATCTATGGCTTGAAGTAGTTACCCAGAGCATGGTTTTAACATTTTAGTGGTGTTCTTATAGGCATGTTCAGGTGTCACTCAGGTTATACATTCATTCATTCTTGCTCTATTGGCATGGGGATTTCAACAAAAGAACAAACTAGTTAGAAAACATGGTTGTAAATCAAACATATCTAAACTATATATATATCAAGGGTATAAAGATTATTTTTTGTCCCAATCTTCCATCTTAAGATAGCGAGCGTTCCATCGTACAATCAAAGTTTCATTGCACATGACACATATTTCAAATGTAGGCGTAATAGCTTGAACACCAAATATGATATATTACTTGACGGTGTGATCACAACATCTTAAACTATTAGTCGCATAAGATCATTTAAACACCAAGAGAGTGAGTCCCTTGGTCATGTGTTCTCTCTTTTTCCAAAGTAGCCTACAAGTAGCCTAAAAATTGGATTTATGCATCAAGCTTTCGTGTTTGTTGCATGGAGATTTCAACAAAAGAACAAACTAGTTAGAAAACATGGTTGTAAATCAAACATATCTAAACTATATATATATATATATATATATATATATATATATATATATATATATATATATCAAGGGTATAAAGATTATTTTTTGTCCCAATCTTCCATCTTAAGATAGCGAGCGTTCCATCGTACAATCAAAGTTTCATTGCACATGACACATATTTCAAATGTAGGCGTAATAGCTTGAACACCAAATATGATATATTACTTGACGGTGTGATCACAACATCTTAAACTATTAGTCGCATAAGATCATTTAAACACCAAGAGAGTGAGTCCCTTGGTCATGTGTTCTCTCTTTTTCCAAAGTAGCCTACAAGTAGCCTAAAAATTGGATTTATGCATCAAGCTTTCGTGTTTGTCGCATGGGGATTTCAACAAAAGAACAAACTAGTTAGAAAACATGGTTGTAAATCAAACATATCTAAACTATATATATATATATATATCAAGGGTATAAAGATTATTTTTTGTCCCAATCTTCCATCTTAAGATAGCGAGCGTTCCATCGTACAATCAAAGTTTCATTGCACATGACACATATTTCAAATGTAGGCGTAATAGCGATGTATCATCAACTGTCGTTCTCTCATCACATCAAATAATTCAATTCTCCGAAAACAATGTATTTTTTGCAGCTCATTGCCCTTTCATTTATAATCTATTACTTTGATGGTGTGATCACAACATCTTAAACTATTAGTGGTTTAAGTTAATTTGAACACCAAATATGATACATTACTTAACAGTGTGATCACGACATCTTAAACTATTAGTCGTATAAGATCATTTAAATACCAAGAGAGTGAGCCCCTTAGTCATGTGTTCTCTCTTTTTTCAAACTACCCAAAAAGTAGCTTAAAAATTGGATTTATGCATCAAGCTTTGGTGTTTGTCCAGTGGGGATTTCAACAAAAGAACAAACTGGTTAGAAAACATGGTTGCAAACCAAACATATATATATATATATATATATATATATATATATATATATATATATATATATATATATATATATATATATATATATATATCAAGGGTATAAAGATTATTTTTTGTCCCAATCTTCCATTTTAAGATTGTGAGCGTTCCATCGTACAGTCAAAGTTTCATTGCACATGACATACATTTCAAACGTAGACGTAATAGTGATGTATCATCAATTGTCGTTCTCTCATCACCTTCAAGATGTGTATTATGTGATTGGCAATGGTTCCAGTCTAACTGATTGAACCTAGTTTCATGTTCAACCAATGTTGAAGCCATTGGATAAAAGAGAATCTTGATTTCCACAATTTCCATTTTTATACAATCGTACACAGTCATTGTTTTCAATCAGTTGGACTCGATCATTGTGTTTCTACCCTAAAAGTAGCTTAAAATTTGGATTTATGCATCAAACTTTGGTGTTTGTCCAGTGGGGATTTCAACAAAAGAACAAACTGGTTAGAAAACATGGTTGTAAACCAAACATATATAAACTATATATATATATATATATATATATATATATATATATATATATATATATATATATATACCAAGGGTATAAAGATTGTTTTTTGTCCCAATCTTCCATTTTAAGGTTGTGAGCGTTCCATCGTACAGTCAAAGTTTCATTGCACATGACACACATTTCAAACGTAGATGTAATAATGATTTATCATCAACTGTCGTTCTCTCATCACCTTCAAGATGTGTATTATGTGATTGGCAATGGTTCCAGTCTAACTGATTGAGCCTAGTTTCATGTTCAACCAATGTTGAAGCCATTGGATAAAAGAGAATCTTGACTTCCACAATTTCCATTTTTATACAATCATACACAGTCATCGTTTTCAATCAGTTGGACTCGATCATCGTGTTTCTATTTGATGATAGTCTCGTGATGTCAAAATCCATTGTATGAAAAATTCATAAAAAAAACTCCATCATCTGATTCAAAAATAATTTGTGGTTGCAAATGAAGGTACTCTATATACAAATCTCATGCTATTCCTTATGTAAGATCTTTCACCAGATGTTGTTAGATGCATTTATTTATAGCATACTTAATAGTTGTTTTGTAACAGATACCTTCCTCACGGGAAACATTCCATCATTTCCACAGTGGTGGCATATGCGTAATTTCACTCGCAAACAGTGGTATTTTATTATTCCGAGGCGTGATTTTGGAGAATGGAGGGTAACAGCATCTGAACGAAGAAATAGCGGGAGACGACGAGGGCTCCTTCGTCTTCAATTAGCGTCGACTAGTCACTGAAAAAGGTTGGAAAAAACACCAAAAACTATAAACCAGAGCGTCGAAACCCTAATCTGATATGCCGGAGCCTCCGATATCTCCGGCCGATTCGGCTGGAACTCCTGGAAAAGAGCAACAAGCAGCCGGCGTCGGCATCCTCCTCCAGATAATGATGCTTGTGCTCTCCTTTGTTCTCGGCCACGTTCTCCGGCGACACAAGTTCTACTATCTTCCAGAAGCCAGCGCTTCTCTTTTGATAGGTCTCTCTCTCTCTCTCTCTCTCTCTCTCTCTCTCCTCCTCTCAGTCTCTCTCCTAATTACTAATCACTCCTTAGGGTTTGCAAGATCTTACCTAATAATACTGGTTTTTCTTCTCTATTTTATTGCCATTCCGTGAACACATTATTGATCGTTGACAGAGATTTTTGACTGTAAATTGAGGAGTGCTTTCTGATCCATTAAAACCGTACTGTTTGTAGCTTATACGGTAGGATAGTTTCCTGATCTATGTTGTGATTGTTTTCTTTCTCTTTATACCATTATGTTGAGTAAATTCGTTAAAATGCTTGATTTTGATTTGGATTTAATATATCTTTCTCTTAGGGATATTCCTTACTTGTTAGGATTTGTTTGATCCGACCATCACGAAAATTATACTGGAATTAATATTACTGTATTTCCTATTTTTAATATTATCATCCTGTGAATAAGTCATTCTTTGATTACTTTCGCATAATTTTTTTACTATAAATTGGGGAATGCATAGTTGTGTTTTTATTCTTAGATAATTAGTATATTTTTTCCGCGAAGATATTTTTGGCTCTATGTTTGTGTTGTTTGAATTATAGTAGCAGTATGCCAGTTTCTAATTTACCTATCAATTTATGTCAGTAAAGTTATTAAATTCCTTAAAATAGTGTTGGACCTTCTTTTGATTTTATTATTATTATTATTATAAATGTAATTTCATTTTACTCTCTCTCTCTCTCTCTCTCTTTCTCATTTTCTCATAGCTTCGTTGGTTCACTTGGTTTGGATTTGGGTTTGTGGTTCACGGTTTGCCATTATCGAGCGAACCTGGTTTGTTATGGGTATTGAGGTTTGAGTTAGATTTAGTGTAAATGCAGATAAAGATTATTATTGTCTTTTTAAATTTTGTGAATATGGTTGGTTGGGCGCGAGAGTTCACAAAGACTAAGATCAGAGGTTCGAGTCCTCTCCTTCACATTTTTGGTGAATGTTTGTAACTACCGAGAGGTTGCTACGAGGCTTAAAAACATGGAGTCGCCACCCGGAACTCACGGTATTACGGGAAATCGATATCACATAGAATATGATTCCGATTCCAGTCTACATCGCACGATCCAAGAAAGTGCTCCGATTATCAATCGGGAACGTGTGAGGCACCCGATTAGTTCGTTCTAAAGAACAATCTATACTATTGGGAATTACGACCCCTTGCCCGAGGGCAAATTGAAGAATCCGGAGACCCTTTTTGCTGTAGGCAAAAAGAATCCCTAAAAACTTGGATGAAATTGGGCGGAGTTTCCTCTTTCCCAATGGCAATTAGACCCAAATTCGTGCAGTGAATTGGGCGGAACCTCCCCTTGCATGAAGGCAATTTGGGTGAAAAACTACAGAAAAATGGGCAGCACTTCCCTTTGCCCAAAGGCCAAAGATCCTATTTCAGCACTTTGCTCTACCGAAATTTCGGCATCGTAACTGCGCGGACCATTGGGTAATGCGAAAAACAAGAAATAAAATGAACTAGAGTAATAGAAAATGAGAGGAGAAGAAGAAGATGGAGGTGGGAACCCCCTCCAAGGGCCTTGATTTGTGCTTTGAAGGTTTGAGATGAGAGGCTTTAGATGAAAGGTGCTAGGATTGAGGTATGAGATCTAGGAGCTAGGGTTTTGTAAGGTTTTTTTGTTTTTGGGAATTTTTTTGGGTTTTTGAAGGTATCTGGGAGACTAAAATGTCAGAGTTTTCTTACTCAAAATTGCTAGTCAATTTATTGGAGGGGAGACTCTCAATTTATAGGGAAAATGATCCCTTGGATGCATTGCTAGTGTTGTGCATCCATTAGCTCATTTTTATTTACAAGGATTGTGCTTCATTGAATTAAGAGCAGCCCTTGGATGTGACAAATGTCACACATCCAAAAATTATTCTACAAATGGCGCGAAGCAATAAGCTAGAAGGGGCATGAGTAGTCTAGGGTATTCTAAAAGGTGAGGGCATAAAATTCTTTCTTATGTGCTCCTTCCTAATCTACCTTTTCTTGTTACTCGGTTACTCCACAGTTCGTCTTATCATACGGCGAACATTTCGCGTCATATAGTATGAAAGGTCTTACCGGTGTCTTATAAAAACGTCCCTTCAATCAAGGTGGAACTCTTGGGTCGCACACCTCTTTGCTTGCTTGCCTCAATTTCATCCAACCTGCATTAATCCTATTTGAGATATCCTCCTCATACCCGTCATCTAATTCTAGAGTAGAGCCTAAATAAATAAATCTACGGAAATGAACACTAGATGATTTTCTGTTTTAACTAAATTCTCCTTCATGTTATCATACTCTAAATTTCCACCCCGTATATTCCTAGTCTACTAATTTTCAGCCTTCGTAAATCCAACTTATCGTTTATTTGCTCATAATAGGTCTCATCATAGAGATTTAACTGAATTTTTTATAGCTTGCTGCCAACCTAATGCAACCCTCTTCTTTCATCCGTGCTTGGGGCCGTCAATGATGGAGTTATTATCCACCATAAACATGAATGAACAAATTATGTTCGCTAAAAAATTTAACCCAAATACAAGGCACACTATTGTTTAACTTACATTTTCATAGCTACCCAAAGAGTTAAGGGTAAAGAGTTCACATAAGGTACTTGACCGAGTATCAACAACGTGTTCAAGTCAATCTCCCCCTGCCAACCTTGGAGCACTAATATTTTGGAGAGCCAAACTATTGAAAGGTCAAAAGTGTACTTTCACTAATTTGCATGCTTATAAGTAGTTTTGCACATCCCGAGTCTAGACCAGTTGGTAAGATCGAGATTGACTCAAGCACCGTTGGCGGTGCTCAGGTCGGATAACTAATACCAACTCGTAAGGGTAAAAACACTCCATTGAATAATTGTTGGCCATCCAAATGCTGCGCCCTTAATATTGGTCACTATTCTAATATATGGAAGGTTTTCCTCTAACTCTTACACAAGTTTGAAGCTTTATTGGTTAAATCTTGCCCAACCAATGCTTATGTCATTTGTCCGAACCATCCAATTCTTTGGCTTCTTATTTGATGTGTCATGGCCCAAATGTCACACTAATGGGATGAAATTAATTGAATAATCATTAGGCTTTTTGGTGAATCAATACCTAAATTTTAATGGTCAAGCAAAGGTTTGATTGGATGGTCAAAATTATGTGATTGGTTCAAACTTTGAACTATAGACCATGGTTCAAAATTTTGGTTTTGTCCCCACCAAAACGAAATTTTGAATCGAACTTTCGGTCAAAAAATGTATGGAGGGGAAATTTTTGGCCGAAATTTTGGTTCAAATTTTCGGTTTCGATCATGCCTGAAACCGAAACCTCTATTTTGATCCTTGCTATAGACCATCCAACACATGGCCTGATTGATTACAAGTTCTAGATTGATGGCGATGAGTCCCTTCGCATAAATAGAAGTAGCATGTCCTAATATATAGGAAAAGGGTTCCACGTGGAGCTCCATGTGGCACCCAAAACATTGTTTGGGTGCCACGTACAATTGGGATGCATTGCTTAGATCAGTTAATGTTTGACTTATGCTTTTTTTTTTTTTTGGAAAGTACTTTTTTTTTTGAAATTGATCTAAACAATACACCTGTGCTCCACATGGACCTTGGAGGGCGGTCACTGTCCTCCATTGGTGGATAAAACCTGGGTCCATATATATGAATATAGCTTACAATGTATTTTGGTAATTTGTTGACCAAATTATGGAGAAATATCCCAAAATATCCTTATGTAAAGCTTTAAAAACAATCTTAATGCTCTCTCTCTCTACCTCCCTCTATCTCCCTCTATTTCTTCTCTCTTTTAAAATTTTCATGAAGGTAGAGGGCCAACTCAGTGTCTTCTACTTTTCATGTAAGTCGAAAATCAACTGGAAATCCATTATTAGTTGTGTTCCTGACCTTTGACTACCTTCTGTTTGGGAAATAAAATGGATGTCAAAACTTCTTAAATTTTCAATTTTTTTTCTTCTATTCGTGCATTCTTCACATTAGATTGTTTCCTCTCATAGGTTCCAAGTAAATTTTATGTGAATCCAAGGCTTTTTTTTGATCAGTAAGAGAATATATTGATAAATAGTGAGACACTGAAAGTTTCAATACAAGAGATCGATCAAAAAGCCGAAAAACCAGAAAACAAAAACAAAAGCCACAAAATGATGCGATCAGCCGGCAAATCTTCCCCCAACTTAGCCCGGGTCCCAATGGAAAGGCTCACCCCCCGGCATCGAACCCCCTCTAGCCACCGAAAACCACATCAAGTACCTGACTGACTTCATAATCATCCCCATAGGTCGGCTTTTTTCCTCAAAGATCTGCGTGTTCCTTTCACACCATATGCACTAGCATACGGCGAAAGGGGCCGCCTTCCAGTATTCCCCAAACTGACCCTCAATGTTCACGTCCGACCATATCAAGAATTGAAGGCATGGGGACTCCGGCGTAACCCAACTCATGTTAAAAGACTTTGACACAATGTTCCAGATCTCCTGCGCCACCACGCAATGGAGCAGCAAATGTGAGACCGATTCCTCCCCTCTGCTGCACATAACACATCAGTTCCTTCCCCCTACGATTCAGCTGATCCACCGTAAGAATCTTCTCTTTGAAGAGTGCCCAAGTGAAGAGCCTAATTTTCAGGGGGATGTTCGCCTTCCACACATAGTGCCTTGGAACTTGATCAACGAGCGTCTTGAGAGCATCCTATAATAGGATTTGACGCTGAAGATACCGTCCCTGCTTGGAGACCAGGTAATCTGGTCTTGGCCTTGTGGGTGCCGATGGGTCTCATACAGCTTACAGATCAATTCTGAAAAAGAAACGACCTCTTCGTCCCTCAAGAACCTTCTTGTGGGCACATCCCACCATCTACCCCGCTGATTCTCCGCCACAAACTCCGGGATCATCCCTAGCTGGTTCATAGATAAGGCGTAGATGTCGGGGAAGGATTCTTTGAGGGGGCCTGCTATCCATCCACGCATCTTCCCAGAATTGGATATGAGTACCGCAACCCCATCTGAACCGCAACCTCTAGTAAAAAAAGATAAGGTGCTGCAAATATTTTTCCACCAAGCAGACGCCCCTCTATGTGTCGTTGTACGAATGCCCCAGTTACCTATGGATTGCCCATACTTCTCACACAACACTCTCGCCAGATATTATCCCTCTCTTCCAATCTTGCCACTCGCCAAAACCATTTTTCTAATAGCACTATGTTGGTCCGCCGCAAATTGCGAATGCCCAGCCCACCACAACCGACGGGCATTTGATACGTATCCTAGTTCGCAAGGTGGTATTTCTTGTCTAGACCCGCGCCGCCCTCCCACAGGAAACTTCGTTGAATATGCTCCAGCCTGTTGATGACCCCCATCGGGCATTTTAACATAGACATGTAGAATATCGGCAACGATGATAAGACTGCTTTGACTAGGACTAGCCGCTCTCCATTGCTAAGCAACTTCCCTTTCCACGAGGACAACCTTTTTTCGAACCTTTGCACCACCCGATCCTAATCCTGCACAGTAAGATGTCTAAGCCAGAGCGGCAGACCTAGGTACTTAATCGGAAGTTTCTCTATAGCGCAGTTCACTGTTTGAGCCAGCATAGACATCACTTGATCATCAACACCAATACCAGCTATAGCGGATTTGGCAAGGTTGATGCGCTGCCCGGACACCGCTTCATATATTGCCAACACATCACATAGAGCTCTACATTCCCCAACCTCAGCCTTTCGAAACATATAGTGTCATCCGCATATTGAAGATGTGACATGTATCTGCCTTGCCTTTCCACTTGGATTCCGGTTATGAGATTTAGGCGTCTTGCCGGCACAATCAGTCCGGACAGTGCCTTGGCAACGATATTGAAGAGAAAGGGGGATAAGGGGTCCCCCTGGCGGATCCCTCTGGTGCTCTTAAAATAACCCGCAAGTGTGCCGTTGATTAGTACCGAGAACCAAGCTGAGGAGACGCAACCCCACATCCATATTCTCCACTTAGAGCCGAATCCCATCCTGTCGAGCATATAATCCAGGAAGCCCCAACTTACCCCATCGTACGCTTTCTCCATATCAACCTTCCAAAGGACTGTGGGTCTGCGATCAATATGTGCAGAATGGATCGTCTCCTGGGCCACCGCAACTAAATCCACCAACTGTCTGCCCGCACGAAAGCTCCCTGATTACCCGAGATGACTTTGCTCATTACCGGTTTGAGACGATTGGCTAGCACTTTGGAAATAATCTTGAAGAGACAGTTGATGAGGCATATCGGACAGAAGTCGACGATATCCTCAGCCCCATCTTTCTTGGGTATGAGGGCGATGAACGTGGAGTTAAGACTCCGACAAATGAAGCCAGAAGCATGGAACTCATGCAGAATCTCCATCAAGTCAGCCTTGATGCTCAGCCAGAAAAAATGGAAGAATTCGATGGTGAACCTGTCGGGTCCCGGCGCCTTATTCTTGGTCCCAAATCTGACCACCTGCCAGACCTCCTCACTAAATAGTTGCTCCATCTCCGTGCGATCCTCCGCCGAGATAGCCTAGAACGGTAACCCATCCAACTCTGGGTGGGGCAGACCTTCGTCGGTGTATAGTTGCTCGTAGAAATTGACGATCTTCTCCCGGACCTGCTCCTCATCCGAATAGGAGATCCCGCCCACAATAATGCTACCCCAATAGTTCGCCTTGTTACGTGCGTTTGCCACCGCATGGAAATATTTGGTATTGGCGTCACCCTCCTTGAGCTATCTGACCTTGGCCTTTTGTTTCCAGCTCACTTCTTCGGCCAAGCAAGTGTTGTTAAACTCTAGTTTTTTATGAATCTTTCGTCTCTTTCTTCCGTCGTAAGAGTTCTTCCCTCCTCCATGTTGTCCAGCTCCTGTAGTCGACTCAGCAGCACCTCCTTTTTGACCTGTACCAATCTGTAAACCTCCCTGTTCCACACCTTGATCCTCTCCTTGACCCTTCACAGTTTGGCAATGAATCTGTATGCCGCCGTCCCACGAGAAGTCGGTTCATCCGACCAAGACCGGACCAACTCCTGAAACTTCTCGTCTAGAAGCCACATGTTCTCGAACCTGAACGGACGACCCTTTCGCACGTGATTCACAGGTAAGGACCAGCGGTCGATGATTGGATACCGCCCGATCTAAACATTCAAGCCTTGCACCTGGGAACATTTCTAACCAATCCATAGTGCATAGGAACCTATCTAGCCTGCTCAACAAAGGATTCTCTTGCAGGTTAGACCATGTGAATCTCGCACCCGTAAGCAGGACATCCATCATCGTCTAGTCAGAAATGAACGAGTTGAAGTCCCGCATCACCGCAACATCCGACGACCCTCCCTGCTTCTCATATTCCCATCTAATGGCATTGAAATCCCCCTTGGCAATAGGGGAGATCCCATCGAGCCGTTAAGGCCATCAATTCAAACTAGAAATCCTCCCAGTCTTTATCAATGGACGAACCATAAATTCCCCCAAACATCCACTAATGCCCGAATTCCTTGTTCCTTAACATCACCGCAATTGAAAACAGTCCCACCACCTCATCCACTTTTTCAAACAGCCTCGAATCCCAAGCCACCAAAATGCCACCAAAAGCCCCAGCGGAATCCACTCTTGTCCAGTCCCATCGGTTACCGCCGAGCACCGACTCGACTTTCCTCTTGTCACAACAACCCCATTTGGTTTCCTGTAGTGATAACGACTGGGTTTAATGAAGCGATCACCTGCTTTACCTGGCGCGTTTGCTCCCGTCACAAATACCCCTCACATTCCATGAAAGCATCTTCATAACCACCTTGCTCGCAGCCCACCCAAAACCAGGAAGGAACGAGCCTAGGCCCCCTCCCATCCGTCATCCCCCACTGTAGCCGCGCAAGTTCCCGAGACCCACCCCGTCGTTTCTTCTTGGTTTCTTGGCGATTAGCCAAGATGGAATGAAAAACCTTGCGGAGATCCTCATCCAACCCCCTAAACGATAATCCGAGTTCGCGTCCAACGTAGACCAGGCGGCCAATCTCGTTCGCATCGGTGCCCACCTTATCAATCTCCACCCCCATATCCAACGTCGACTTTCCTTCACTGAGTTGTTTCAGCTATTTTTCTTGACTTTGGGAACCGACATCTCTCCCAAATTGATTGTACGAGTTCCCCGGTTGCTGCTCCGCCACCGGAACAGGACGAGAGGGGTCTGTGATGAATCTCGGATCATAGCTACTCACCGGCTGCTCCACATCCCTTATGGGCACCCAATCCAGGCACGACTTCTGCTCCTTTGCCATCCGTGAGGGTAAAGTGCCAGTTTGAAATGCTTCAGAACGTCCCAGTCTCGCTCCCCTTTCACATGAGATCCACTTCAGTCTCCCCGCTACCCCCTCGGGCCCATCATCGGCAGGCGTACCGAGACCCGAAAAATCCATGCCGTGGACCCCCAACCCAATAGCACCGTGAAGCTACAAGGATCCAGATGGGCGAAGACTCACGAACTCCCTCTCTCCAGCTGTCCGCAACTAGAGATTAGGGTTGCCCTAAACTGCCACGTGTTCATTCGGCTAGCATCCAGGGCTATCCCCGTCAACTTTGCACCTGCCACGATTTTCGAAGAAGTACCCAGCTCATCCGGCCACCTCTGCTCGAAGTCAACCCTCTGCCGAGACACAGTGAATCCAGACCGTTCCTGGAGCCGTGTCGAGCTCTCAGCATTACTCGAACCTCAAAGTCGTATATAAGCCTTTCCTCTTCGATGAAAAACCTTGAAACCCTTTTTGGTTATAGGGTGTCTCTTCTAGAAAGGGGAACCTACAACTTCCGTCTCCATCGGGTCCCAGGTACGACGTCGGACCTCGTCCTTCCTCGCCGGCAACCACGTTAACCCACCTACCACGTCCGGCTGTAGGTGTGCGGTGTCAGAAGTGCAGTATGGCAATATCCTAGCGGTTGCGCACCTCGACGGTGCAAGATCAATCTCGTCGCATCCCGGAGATTCCATGTCCGGCGTAGGCGGTACGAGAAGGTTTGTATTTTCCGGCAGACGATCCCGTTTACTAGAAGACTTCACGCCAACTCGCTAAGGCACCCCCTTGTCGTTCCCTTGTTGAGAATCTTCAATGATCTCCCCCTCTTCCACCTCCGTTCTTTCGCAATGAGCAGTCCCTTCCACACCACACCCCCCCCCCCCTCGACGTCGAGGGCGACCTCCAATGTACACCTGGGCCCGGCGTATACGAGGCTGTGCTCCCCGCCGAGGGTTGCGCTACCGGCCAGCCGATCCTATCTCACCCGTCCTGTTCTGGTTCGATCTCCGCTGTGGATTCTTCTGCGACACTACCGAATTTGTCTATCCTGGCATCCCGGGACCTCGCGGCTTCATCATGCGCTTGTTGCGGAACGAGCACCTGCTCCACGAGCGACATTTCTATGAAGACCCGCAATTTCTGGCCGCCGATGCAGACTTCGCATGATCTGGGGATAAGCTCCCAGGAATCCACTTTGATCATGATTCGTCCATCACTGGTGTCCCAGATGTTGGCGGAGCTCCGGTCGTAGAGAATGAATCTGCCACAGAGATCCCCAATCCCTTTGAGATTGTCAGGAGTCCAAGCATGAATCAGGAGCCCACGCACACGGATCCATACCCCCCCTTCCCACCGTTGTAGCTGAAGATCCCCAACATTTGGTTCCCACGCTTGGAGCCCCGCCAATCCGTAGAGATATTTGTTGACGCAAAGCCGTGGCCCACGCCATCGAAGGGAATCTCAAGAGGAATTTTGTATTAGTAATGGTAGAAACTGTAGGCCTAATTGTGTAATCCCAAGTCCTTTGAATCCATCTATGTAATTGGAATAACGATAATGTATCCTTGATAGTGTACAAAGTTACCCAGTATAGCTTAAATTTTTTTTCCATAGAATCAATCTGTGGGGAGCTAAAAACAAGTTGAGCTCGCCCAAGTCCCACGCCATTAGAAACGGTCCAAGGAGAAACGTCGGGGGTAATCGGAGCATCCACCTGTTCCCCCTTTCGCTTCACCCAACCGAGTTTCGCCGCATTGGCGTACGACGTCCCGTGTCGCCTTTGGTTATCACCTCTTGTAATAATCTTCGTTCGACTATTCTTGATGCCACAATAGACCAACCCTCATTGAGGTCACGAAGCTGCCTCCCATTGAGAATAATTTGATGCTTGTAGTTCCATCTGGGACTAGGATCATCAGCAGACTTGACCACTTTTCCATCCCCTCTGGTAGAATAGCATCCAGCCCGGTGATAAACCGACTGTCGCCGGATATTCAAATTGCCGCAACTCACACAGAACCAGTCACCCGCCCTTAGCACCAAAGGGAGCGACATCTAGCTTATTCAGATGCTAGAACGCATGTGAATCCAAGGCTAATCTTGGATGTGAACGAATCCAAGGCTAATCTTGCCTGTTCGATTTTGGACTGGTATAGGGTAGCCACTTCGTTAACTCTTGAGAGTGAACAGGTCATTGACTCTGTACACTTGTGCCACAATTTGTAGGTCCATCATATAAGTTATATTCAACCAACTGATTTTGCCAAAAAATTGTGTGTATCATGTGATTCAGGCCACAAAACCACTATGGCTACCTTGCAATTGTCTAAATCTATATCAGCCAGCTCATTTTCCAACACTTTCTTAGTCTATTTTGACATGTGCCATGTGGATTCATCATGCGTGTTCCTTGTGATTTGAAGACCATGATCTAAATATCTATGGTGGTGAAGATTGGGACAGAAAAAATCTCAATCAAGTGATTCAAACCAGTCAACGCCTTTTAAATTTAATGATGTTGGAGATTTACATGGTTGCTGTTGCTTTTAAAATGCGTCGACTGTTTTGCATCACATGATGATGATGCTCTTCCTTCCCATTCTTTGCCACCACAGATCTTTCGATCATGGTCTTCAAATCAATGGTACACATGATGAATCCATGTGGTACGTGTCCCCAAAAGTGGCTGTGAACCAAGTCACCTAGCGCTCTAGATACTTACCTAATGCCAACTCCTCCTTCGTAGAGATTATGTTAGAAAGGGTTAATGGGACCTCACTTAGGCCTAAAGCTAATCCCTCCCACTTGGGCCATGTTGTGGACTTTTTTGCCAGTAAAAATTGTTCAAGTGGCTAAACAATATATGAAGATTTGTTTTTTGCACAGTAAAAGGAAAATTTATTAAAACAAAAAACAAAAAAGTACCAGAAAACAGAAACCCAACCTTCCATCGAGGAGCTGAAGGAGGAAGACAAAGTAGAAAGACCCCCCACTTATAACTCACCCCTAAACCTGATCAATCCGAGCCAAAAGCAGATAAAGCCCAAAGCAAGAGGCAAAAGGGTTAAGTGTGCAAAATATCAGAAGCCCCAGAGGACTCATTGCCTTCAGGAGTATGCTCATCAGGAGACAATGGGTTCCAAAGCAAGGCTAGGTCTTTGACCTCTTTCATAACCACCTGAAGAGGCCTCCTCCTCCTAAAAATTCTGTTATTTCACTCTGTCCAAATTTCCCACATAACAACAAGGGCCATAATTTTCCATAGCTCCCCTTTAGTCCCATTGAACTGAACACCCTCCCAGGTAGTCGATAGCTTACCACAGTCGATTGGGAAGCTCCAAGAAACACTGAATTGGTTCAGAACCAGACTCCAAACTTCTCTGGCCTCCCAACAATGGATAAGCAAGTGATTGGCTTTCTCCTCCTCTTGAAGACGCATCACACATCTATTTTCCATTCATAGACCACACCTAAACGACTGGTCTATAGTGAGAATCCTGCCCCAACCAACACTCCAACCGAAGAACTTGATCTTGGGAGGAACCATAACCCTCCACACCTTAGTCCACATCTGCCTTGTCGGAGGCTGTTCGCACATAAACAGATAGATAGAATTAACAGAGAATCAACCTTTGGAGTGAGGGGACCAGATCCGCAGATGTCTACCAGAATTATTAACCCGAGCAGAATTCAACAAATCAGACAATCTGGCCTACTGGGAAACTTCATCCCCCCACAGTCCTTCTCAGTTGAATATTCCAAACCCACCTACCATTGGAGAAATTCGAGGCATCAACCACCGCAGCCCTAACATTCAAAGCAGCATTATAGACTGCAGGGAAATCTTCCTTCGGAAGTTTATCAGACACCTAGACGTCATCCCAGAAGCTGATTCTATCCCCAGCCCCCCAACTAAATCTGAGGGCCTTCCTGTACCTGTTATGAACAGAGCAAATGCTTGTCCACCAGGCTGATCCTCTGATATGAGAGGCACCCAGATTCCAACGCTCTTGTGGCAGACCATACTTCTCTTTCACCACTCTCCACAAGTTTTTCCGCTCTTTCTCGTCACCAAGATGCCATAGCCATTTCCCAAGTAAAGCTTTATCCATCTCCCCCAGTTTCCTTAACCCCCCCCCCCCCCCAACATCTTTTGTAGAAAGACAACAAACATCCCAACTAAGCAAATGAAGCTTTTTCTCTTGTTAACCTCCTTCCCACTGAAAATACCTAATGATTTTCTCCATTCTTTTGATCATGGCAACTGGCGCTTTGAACCTGGACATGAAGATGGGAATTGCGGGTGACATAGATTTGACCAGAGGGAGTCTCCCGCCATTACTGAGCATGTTCTCCTTCCAAACAGCCAGCCTTTTTCCAAGGCAAGTAATCACGGGTTCCCACTGTCTTGCTTTAGGTTTCCAAGTACCTAAAGAGAGCCCCAGGTACGTGAAAGGCGAAGAGCAACCAATCGACCTAGCCAATTCTTTTCGGTGTAGGCATCTTCCACCATTATTCCAGAAAGCTTAGATTTGTGGAGGCTACCCTCTGCCCCCACACGACCTCATAAACAGTGAGGACACCTTTGATGACACCCATTTGTTGATGATCATCCCTGCAGAAAATGATAGTGTCGCTAGTATACTGCAAATGAGTAACAATAGGGCCATTTCTTGAGGTAATGAACCCACTGAAGTGCTCCAACAAAGCAGATTTACATAGCAGACCGCACAAAGCTTCAACCACTATGTTGAATAACACAGTGGTAATAACATAGGTGATACTGTATCACCTTGCCGCAGACCTCTGGAGTTCTTGAAGTAACCTTTCGAGCACCCATTGACAAGAATTGAGAACCATGCCGATGAATAACAATCGTACATCCATCTGCACTAAGTCTCACCAAAACCCATTCTCCTCATCATATATCTCATAAAGTTTCAGTTAACTCTGTCGTAAGCCTTTTCCGTGTCCACTTTCCAGATAATTCCAGATCCGTCTCCTTTATGTTTGGAGTCAAGCTCCTCATGGGCACTGACCACCACATCAAACATCTGCCTCCCCTTTGTAAAAAAGCACCCTTGGGGTTGGGGGTAATGCCCCTCATGACTTTTTTCAGCCTGTTGGCAAGGACTTCAGCCAGGATTTTGTACACTGCTCAGAAGGCTGATCGGTCTGAAGTTCTTAAGCTCTTCTGACCCTTCAACCTTGGGAACAAGGGTGATAAAGGTGGAATTGATGCTTCTATCAATCATCCGATTACAGTGAAATTCCTCAAAGAAAGCCATGAGATCCCCCTTGACCACCTCCCAAAAAGTTTGAAAGAATTCCATTGTGAACCCGTCAAGCCCAGGAGCCTTTGTGTTAGCATTTTTCATAACTGCAACACTGACCTCCAGCTTGTCAAACATGCCCTCTACGTTCACCCTTTGCTGACCTCGAGGAATCGACTGGTTCTTGATTGGTTTGCTTTCAACATTATGTGAAGATCAACCACCCATAAAATCACTCTCATCAGAAGGTTCAAGTTATTCGGTCTGGGAAGTTCAATATTGACCATTGTTGATATCTCATATCGAGTTCATGATGAAGTGCTTGAATTTACCAACAGGCAGATGTTCTATCCCTTGTCCAACTTGGATTGGTAAAAACTGTTGCCATGGGGCAATATGGCTTTAAAGTGAGAAGGTGTGGGTTTGTGTTAGGTCTATGGTGAGGAAAGTCAATCCCTATTAGAAAAGGACTTAAGAGTTTAAAGATCTCTAGAAAAATAATTTCGTTCTCCTCTAAGCCTTAGAGACGATGATGTATTTCGTTTTATATGTTTTGACTTACATAACTTTGTTACACGTATGATTTTACTATTTACAACAGATATCCTCATGCAAAATATGTGAGATAAGAGCTTTCTATCTTGAATGACGATCCAGGTGTGCTTTAGATATTATCTTGCATATTGATAATCTGTGATTATCGGCGTTGACATTAATCCAGCCTTATTGCTTATATTTATAGGTTGTATTTGTAAGGGTAGATAGGGGGTAATTTAGGGGCAGATTTGGATAACATGGGTATTTTGATCCTAAAAATTGGTGAAAACAAAACTAACAGAAATAAGCGTCTCTGTGTGTGTGTGTGCACACGCACATATGTTTGTTTGGAAAATGTTTCCCTGCTTCACTGTGCACCGAGCTCTCTAAAAGGGTGCCATGTGGCACCAAAAATCCTGTTTTGGTGCCACGTGTACCAAGGGGACATTGCTTAGATCAAATTTATAAAAGATGTGAAATCGGATCTCGGCATTGTTATTAATGCAGTTTGAAAATTGTACTGTGGAGTGTAGTCAATTTTTGTTTTATCCATGGAGATGAGTTTTTTATTTTTTATGTTTTTTTGAAATTGATCTATGCATTGCCTTCTCGCTCCATGTAGCATCTGAAACCATGTTTGGTTGCCATGTGGAGCATGAAATGGAGCTCAGTACCTAGTGTAGGTGCTTCTTCAGTGCACGGAACCCGTCATATATATATATATATATATATATATATATATATATATATATATATATATAACACCCTTGAGCTTTTGTGAGGCACTGGTGCCACATCTTATAACCACTACGATGGAATCAGTAATTTGGGCTTTGAATTTTTTTGTCAAAACAAGGAAAACTGCATCCAATAGATTTCAATATACTAGAAATATATTGTATGAAATTTTTTTGGCCTGTAACCTGCCCTAAGCAGTTCATCGACAGGGCAGGTTGTTTTATACCAAATCCTAAATGTAAGTGTAGTCCTTGATTTTGTACTGTATGGGGCATAAGTTTTAGTTGCATTCGAACGTGTATTTATACACTGCTCCCTTTGATGCTTGTTCAACTGAAGTTACTATTTAATGTTTTGTTTAGTGTTTTTTGGATTTTATGCACCGTCCAGTCACCCAGAGTCTGTTTTTCTTTTTTTAAATCTTCAAGAATGGTTTCCCTTTCATCAATTTTTGAGTTACTGATGGTTAGATTGTCTTATAGATCTACTAAGTCAATAGAAATATATTATATATGTATGTTGATTGTTTTGGAGGAATTATTAAGAACCCACTCTGCCAGTCAGTGGCTATTAAATTTTCATTTCCAAATCTGGATGTGCTTTTAAGAGAAGAAGTCATCAATATTTTTTGGTTGACGACTACAAATTTATTATGAACAATTTTACCTCGAGAAAGGCTCATTTTTTAAACCTTTTTTTTCCCCTTTGCAGGTTTAATTGTTGGTGGCCTTGCTAACATATCGAATACAGAAACCAACATTAGGTTTGCAACTTTGTCTGTCGCTTCTTGCATGAATTCGTATCATACTACTGAACCAATGAATAATATTAATCTTTTCACAATCTCACTTCCCATATCGTTCTGATTTTTCCCTTTTGCAGGACTTGGTTTAACTTTCATGAGGAATTTTTCTTCCTGTTCTTGTTACCTCCGATCATATTATATCCAAACATTGATTGTTTTTTGATGCTTCTAGAGATCAGCATTGTTTACCTTCCACTAAATTTAATTTAAAAGAATGCATGTGATTTCTTATATAGAACTTTCCATAGATTGTTTCTCTTAACAGATTGCATACTCAGTCAGGTTTCAGCTTAGCACCTGTAAGTTTTTTTTGCCTTCTGTTTTTTGTCAGAATGCTATTTTTGCAATTTTCTTTATTTGATGTCCCTCTAAACTGTCTTTGCAGAAACCATTCTTTTCAAACTTTGGAGCAATTGTTACATTTGCCATTTTAGGGACATTTATTTCTTCAATTGTTACTGGGCTTTTAGTGTAAGTATGTCCTTATCACCATAACCTTCCTTTACTGGAAAAGTTGTGCATGCACTTTACCGAAGGGTACCTTTAAATTTACCAAACGAATCTTTGAGTTCACCCACGTTGAAACCCATTGACTGCTTTGAATCAGCTGATGGGGATCATTTTTCATCCCAATCTTTCGAAATAGTTATCTTGAGATCATGGGCGTACCATCAGAAAATCAGTTTTTTATTTCACGTGGCACACGCCCCAAAAAAGTGGCCTTAAAATAAGGTTTAAGCGTGATGAGTTTCATGTGATGTCAAGGTCACTTTTCTGGGATGTGTGCCACATGAAATAAAAAACTGACCGTCTGATGGTATGCCTATGATCTCAAGATCCATCGTTCGAAAGATTGGGATGAAAAATGATCCCCATTGTCTGATTCAAATTAGTCAATGGGTTTCAGTGTGGGTGAACTCAAACGTTCGGTGGGTGAATTTAAAGGTACTATTTACCAAATATCTCATACTGAGTCTGTTTTGATGACGTTCATGCTATTACAGTTACCTTGGTGGACTGATGTTTCTTATGTACAAACTGCCTTTTGTCGAATGCTTGATGTTTGGTGCTCTTATTTCGGCAACTGATCCTGTCACTGTGTTATCCATTTTCCAGGTATTGCATTTATTTATTTCTCTAGATTATTTGGTATTTTTGTGGTTAGGACCTCATGGCGTGTTGCTTATTGGGGAATTCTCAGAAATTATTGCTTCCTTTTTTGTTGAAATAAAAAAATCACTTTCTTACTATTCAAATTACAATCTTCCTAAAAATGTTCTATGATGGGAGATTTTTTCATTTTGGGAGGTGGTTTTGACCTAGTTGCCAATATGCATTTCTTGTCCATGTTTGGAATTTCCAAATCTCATGGAATGACATGCAATATGTAGCTATTGCAGTTTAAAATTTTTGAATGACCTAGCATTTGAGGTGTTATTTGTTAACTTGCTGGCTAGTTTGATCTTCATATTTAGAAAGATATTCACGTGCCTGATGCAGTCTAAAATTTATAGTTGTGAAAAGATTTTTAGTTGGCTATTTATTGACTTCTATTAGAGACGTGAATGTGATATGTTACAGGAGTATTTGGCTGCCTGATGCAGTCTAAAATTTTAATCTACCACAAAATATAAAAAAAAGACGAGAGAAAATGGGAAGAAAAAGAATTTGGAGAAAAGATAAAAGAAAAGGGAAATTCAAATTTTATTGCTGAAAAGTCGCTGATCGATGGTCAGAGAGTTTAACTTTCAATCCTATAACTTTTATTTGATCTATTTTCATTTGTCAAACGACGTCAGATTGATGCAAAGTTGGTGTTATCTGGAAGCTTGTTGAAGAGGCTTCTAACGAGCCAAGAAATGCACAATTCTGATGAGTATTCAAAAAGTTGTGGTTAGTTTATGGAGGCTGCACTAAAAGTGACAAATTTCAAGACTTTTGATTGAATTAGGATTAATTATTATTATTATTTTATTTTAGCAAATAAAATTTATTTCTTTTATTGAAAGTAGGTTTGGCTTTCCCTATTATCTAAGACTTTATTTTATTGTTTTATGAAACTTAGTATATTTCTTTATTTAGATACAAAATATTAGACTAAGATTTCTAATTTTATAAATTGTAAAAGCCTATTTAAAGGCCAGTAGTGCTGAAATTTAATTTAGAATTGGATGAAACATTTTTAGGCCCTATTTACTTTGGTTAGTATTAGGTATTCCCATGGGCTCATTGACAGGGGAATTTTGGTGGAATATTCCTTAATTCAACCACCTTAGAATACTTACTTTCAGCCTTCCTGCAGGTTTTACTAGTTTTGCGTCAAAACTGGTACCCTCTCGAGTAAATATCATGTGTGGATTGCATCATTACCTGCACGTCTGATTTATGCTTCATGTTCATGTCATTCTCTGACATAATTTCTGAATGAGATGAAACAAATTGTAGCTGTTCTCTTCTCATTCATTAATTAGGGGGTGTGGATAGGCACATGGAAATGGACAAGTAATAATTTAGTAGCCTGACGGAGACATCAAGATCAGAAGCGTTGGAATTAAATTACTGGAAGAAAAGAAAGAAAAGAAACATATCAAATTCAGAAGAACAAGAATGCTTCAGGAATAAGGCCTAAAGTTCGGCCAAAAGTCGCTCGAGCGAATTTGGGTCTTGCTCGAGTGAGATGCGCATAGGGAATAAGTCGCTCGAGCGACCATCGGTTGCCGCTCGAGCGAGATATGTCGAGTTGTGACTTTTCTTTATTTTTTCCTAGGCTTCTTTTGTTTCGTATTAAGTAATTTAGGGTAGTTTCGTAATTATTATGTTTTTAGAGTTTTTTTGTTTTGAGACCTCTTATATAAAGTCATTATAACATTGAAAAAGGAGTGGATTATGGAATGAAGATTGAGAGCTTGCTTTTGTGCAAACCCTAGAGAACTTGTGAAGAGTTTTCGATCGAAGGAGCGAATCTTTCGAAGTCCGAGGAGTGTTCATTCATTTCTCGTGCGACTTGGTGTGAAGCCGATATACAGCTGTGGTGCTAAGCCTCAGAAATCCTTGGTGTGAAGCCTTGAACCTCTATCCTCTTGTTCTATCTTTTCTCTAATATTCATTGCGTAATATCCATTCTATTTGTTTCTTTATAAAATTCAAAACCCTAAAAATATTGTTAGTTCAAATCTTTTAATTTGCTATTTTAATTACTTTAATCCCTTGAGCCTTCACTTTCTCAAACTTTTGAGGAGTCAAGAGATGACACCATAATTGTCGCTTGATGCCCTAAACTAGATCGAAACTCGAATTCGTCATCAGATCCGTTTTTCTAGATCGAGAAATATAAACGCATGTGAATGCTAAATTGAATTAACCTAGTTGTTTTATTGATTTCATTAGATTATTTCACGTGTTGGGTGAAATCGAACATTCTCATTAATCAATTTAATCTACGGTTAATCCCAAATTCGCATATTTAGGGGTTTTAGCATTTGTCCTGCGTCTTAGGCAGCCAAACACGCCATTATCCCCAATTCATGATCTCGCTTTTATATCCTTTGCCAATTGGCAGCTATCCAATGATGCTATTGGTTTAACGTTTCGTGGATAAGTAACTTAAGGCCTACTAACTTGGCCTTGGTTAGTCTTTGAATTGAGTTCAGTTGCATCTTTTATGAGACTGCTAGATTGCCTATGATGGAACATTGTGTAATTAATGTTAAAGGAGTGCTCTACTATAGTCATACTTACAAATTATCACATACATATGAATAGAATGAGGTCTATGAAGACAGGCTAATGTTAAAGGAGTGCTCTATTATAGTCGTACTTATAAATTATCCCATACTTATGAATAGAATGAGGTCTATGAAGAGAGGCTCAAGTTCCCTCCTCCTCCTCCTCCACCCCCCCTCTTGTTATTATCCGATTTTTGAAGAAGATGTGATACTTTTCGAAGGTCATATGGTGACTGTATGGACATCAATTCATTGTTTTTTTAACGAGTTTGTTTATTATGCATCCAATGAGACTTGTCTTGCTCAAGTTTTGCACAATGAACAACAACGGACTGATGAAGAGCAACAAGAGAACTACTTGGCATTTGGGCGATTGGTTTTGTGGCTGATGTGACAACCATGACTTTTGTTTATGAAAATTTTTGTAACTAGAACTGGTGCGCTGCGTCGCTTAAGGAAAGATCTCCGGTAAGGAAAATATTTTCGAATGGTGGAGCTTAATAAGGGTAAGATCCTTATACAATTTGCTTAAGCAGAGATCACAATAGTTGTGATTCGTCTTAGATGTGTAAAGATTGAAGGTTCTTCCTTCCTCATTGGCAAGTGGTCCCTGGGAATACATACGGTGGAGGAGTCGAGCATGCTGGAGATTTTGAGCTTCCTTCTTCATTGGCAAGTGGGCCCTTGGACTAAATATGGTGGAGGCGTCGAGCAGACTCTGGTTGGAGATACGGATGCTCCCCTTCCATTGCTAGGTGTTCAGGAAGATTGACAATCTTTATTAGGGTTTCCTATGTGGTGATCCCTTTACTTTCTTTGGACATCCTTTGGATTGATGTTGCACAATTTTTTTCATTTATTTTATTGTTTAAAGGAGGTGAATGTTGGAGGATCCCCATGCTGCTAGAGATTGAGACTAACAAGATTAAGTCGTTGATCTCCATTGAGAAGGTTTTCAAGGATAGACACCTGTGTTGTCATGGCTATGGCTTGTCTTCAACAGAGGCAACTTCGTTGCAGGGTTCTAGATCTGGATATTGGGATGACTTTCCTTGGGCGACAACAAGGATGGTTTCCGACTTTGAAGGATTTCATCACCTTTGGGATTGAGAGGGGATCGGAAAGTTATTGCCATTCTCAGTCACTGTTTGGTAATCACAATCTATCGATTAAGATTTTTCAACATGAAATTTGAACATGTGGCAGGTGAATAGAGAATGGGTGGGCCTTGAGATGTGAAATACAACCTTACCTCGATAGACGAGGACTAGTAAATGTCAATTTCACGGGCACATGGCTGCAAAGGAGCTTGATCGCCATCTCAAACAAGGGGTGCACGCAGAATAAATAGCTGGCCATGCTCATCATGCCCGACAACTGTTATTCGTGTTGAGTGTGTGGGCCTTTGGTTGAGTCAAATGTGGATTGGATCCTTAGAACGACTACTTAAATAATAAACACATGAAATTCCATGCCTTTGTTAGTTTCTTGACATTGACTCCCCCTTAAGTTGGTCATGTTAAGGACTGGTGTAATGGTTTCTCCTAATGGAATAAATCCAGGAGGGGCTCTGATGGTGCTAATTCATGCAAATTTTTTGATTCAATCTGCTTAGACTCCTTGGGGTCACAATTCTCAATGAAGTTAGAGGAGAGCATTTGGCGTGTTGACTCTTCAAATGCCCCAGATGAGTGTTCGATTGTTGACTTTGCATCTCATATGCCCACATGTTTCAACTCATCTCCCCAGGATGTGCTGCCTTAACCTGATAAGACAGATGATGTACATAAATATCTAGAAATACTCCTCATAGTTGTCGTAGGTGAATAAACAGGTTGGGCCTGATTATGATGGTCACAGAATGTTTAATTGCTTGCTTCATGGAGATTGAACACTGGTTGTTGGGTGTGAAAGGAGGCAATAGTCATTTAGTGAAAAAAATCACATGCTAGAATGTTCTATTGACTATGACTGGGCGGGCACTTCCAGGTTGAAATGAGGTGCGTTTGGTTTGTGCTTTTGTTATTTTGGTTTGAGTCCTATTATTAGTATTGGACGGGCACTTCCCGAATAGATCATGATTGAATGCTGGGCAGTTGGGTACAAATCTATGATCAATCTAAAATGCCCAAGTGGCAATCTATCATTGGAATAGGTATCAGGCTCTCAAGCATGCTGTTAAATGGACGTGAACCATCCGATTGATGAACTTTAATATCAGCCACTAAAACTAAAACAATGGTTGATATTATAGTGCACAGATCGATGGTTTAAATATCCCTAAAAAACCATTTTGACGGTTCAGATCACCTACATCTTAAACCCTTGATGGTTTAAGATCATTAAATACCATTTTGGTGTGTAAGTCACGGTCGGGAGAGTCGGTCCCATACTCCCATCACCGTTTTCTTATACATGTCGGTCACATCCACTCCCGAAAGTAGAGCAAAAAAAAAAAAGGAAGAAGAAGAAGAAAAAGGAAAAAAAAGACATACCTGATTTCAGGCTTAAATCCTTGATGGTGTAAGATCATTAAATACCATTTTGGTGTGTAAGTCACGGTCAGGAGAGTCGGTCCCATACTCCCATCACCGTTTTCTTATACATGTCGGTCACAGCCACTCCCGAAAGTAGAGCAAAAAAAAAACTAGGAAGAAGAAGAAGAAGAAAAAGTAAAAAAAAAGACATACCTGATTTCAGGCTAGGGCGCAACACAGCCACGCAGGTGCAGGTAAGTCCTTCACCCTTTCTTTCTTCTTCTTCTTCTTCGTCTTTTTCTTTCTTCTTTTTTTTTTGTGTTTTTTTTTTCTTCTCCCGTTTGCAACCCTAAAAGGGGGCGAAGGGTTCAGTTCCATGGGTTTTATACCAAAGGGAAAAAAACAATAATTTTTTTTTTTAAAAAGTGAAAAAAAAACCTTTCCCGTTCGGTGACATATCCCGGTCGTACTGGTGCTGTACCCAGACCCTATCGGCCCCGCATCTCGCTCGTTCCCCCTTTTTTTTAAGGGAAACTCCTGGGATACGCATGCAAGCGTATCCCACCCGTATCTGTATCCGATACGTATCGGATACGGATGCGGCGCCCAATTGGGAGTATCTGTGCTTCCTAGACTAGGCTTAAACAAAATGTGTAGAGCTTTGGATCAGGTAGGGTTGCAGTTTGATTGATTCTCCTTCGCAAGCTGTAAAGTGATTGTAACGCCCCAAATCCATACACGGATTTCGGAGGTTACATAGAATGACCTGATAACAAAGAAACTAGAACATATAGATAAAATGAAATAAATGTGGAATTAAACAGAATAAATCAAACAAAATCAGAAACTATATTTTATTTTCTTTCAAAAAGTTTCCAGTATATGATGATGTCGTGCAATCGTAGCTCAAGTACAACTGGAGTCAACTAACCACACATAACTTTCAACTCTAACCTACTACAGCCATAATAGACATCTCTGATTGACTTACAAATATATCCTATTCCTGATGACGTAACTATCTTCTGTCAACTCCAGCCTGGTATAATAAGTATTTTTGCCTGGTATAATAAGTATTTTTCCTCAACTACCACCTTAGCCTTTAGATGTGCGGTCTCTCTGTGGAGATAATTAGGAGTGAGGGAATGAACAACAAATCATTAGTCTAACCTCCTCCACACAGAAGTTTAATATGCCAAGATTGTAGGCAGGAACGAGGTGTCTGATAAGAAAGAAGAGTAAAAGATGTTATGGTCAGGATGAATATAGATGTATAGTCAAGGATAAAGTATAGTAAAATATCTGACATGTAAACAGATAGTCAATGGAGAAACAGACAAGGAATACGGTCTCAATATGAGTATATATGCAGGTACAGAGGATGTGTATACGAAGCCAGTGTATGTAAATCAACCTCACGCAACTGAAACTGCCAATATGCATTGAATGTTCCCTTTTTAAAATCCTTACATTTTCTTAAAATAGTTGAACTTTAATAACCAATCCGTCTTATAGCTGGTTGGACTAACATATGACTAAAGTTACTTCATAACTGTTTCATCAGACATTATATAGCCCTCAGTATAGTTTACCCCGTAACTAGGGCATGAATAGCAGATGCCCCAACAGAATCAGATTAACTGATAACAGAATCAACGTGGATGATAACAGGTAGCAGAATCAACTGATGTCCGATAACATAACCAGAATCAGGACATAACAAGAGCTGGCCAGTCTATATATATATATCATGCGCATCGTGGCTCCCCCACTACATGGGTGTTCTGAATGAGAAACCAAATTTAATCTCTTTAAATCAGATACACATACTTTTCTCAGAAAAATCAATTTAATGATTTTCATATTGACAGACAGAACTTTATCTTTCTTTCCCTTATAGTTTCATGCTGCTTTATCCATTAAGAAGTAACTTTCTATAATTAATGACTTTTTCTTCCTTGTCAAAAGAACACAGGAAATTATAGCTTTTCAAAAATCATTTTAAACTTTCAAGAAATTTCCCTTTTGAATTGAAATAGAGTTTAGAAAACAGTAAACCATGCAGAAAACTTCCTTCGAGTCCCAAGAAGATATGAAGTTTAAAGTACCATACTATCCATTTAATTTGAAAATCTTTATTTAAAATAACGGAATACAGATTCTTTAACAAAACAGCCTTAAAAAATCTGGGTACAGTCAATTCTAATTAATATGCATCATTACAACTGAGGAAAATGTTTTCCATAAACAATCTCCAGAGAAAAATGGACATGGACAGTCCTAAATTTGGAGATACTTTAGTGTGTTACTGCTGTCCAGAAAGAATAGAGATGAATAATTATCATAGAAAACCTCAACAGAGATATTTTCAGATAATTTACTGCTGCCCATAAAGAATATCTAAGAATGAATGGACATAACAGTCCTAAATTGAAGGTGTCTTGAGAAATTAAACAATATCAAATTAGAAAAGTGTGGACAGTTCTAACAAACATTATCATAGTCAATCTAAGGCTGTCCACAAGAAATATTTCAGACTAGAATTGAAAGTATCAGGCTACATTAGTACCGTCCCCAAGGGATATCTCAGATTGAATGATTAGGGACATTGGGACAATCCCAATAGAAGAGGAAACAGTAGTTGCAATTAAGATATAGAAGTACTCCTAATCTTATAGAATTAAACAACTGGTTAAGAACAAGAAGGACATGCCTGTTACGGAAGAACCGAAGCTTGGATCGAGCCGAAAGACCGCAGGAACTGGCTTCCAGGTTTGTCCTATCTCCTCCTTTTTCTTCTTTTCCTTATCCTTATCTCTTTTTTCTCTGCTTTTCCTTTCCTCTCTCTCTCTCTCTCTCTCTCTTTTTTCTTTCTTTCTCTCCTAGGGTTTCGGTGGAAGGGATGGCTTCCATCCCTAAGGGGTTCATCCCCCTTAGGGAGGTCGGCCCTCAACCTCTTCGCCTCTCTATGTTCTCTCAACACATCACCCCCTGTTAATTATGTGGTGATGTGACCTTCTCTCTCCCAAATTAAATAAAAAATATTTTTAAAATTCAAATTTGATTTTTACGTTTTTGCTAATAGGGTTTGGGATCGTTATGAATTTGTCATTAGAGATAAATTTACCTAAATACCCAATTCCCAAATTTTATAACTCAAACCTCTTCCATATTCTTCCATATTTTTACCCTTTCACCCTTAAAAAATTCAAATTATTCCTGTACAATCCTAGAGGTCAAATGACCACTTTACCCTTGGATTTTCACAAAATTACAGATCTGCCCTTAGGCTCAAAATTTGCATTTCTGCCTAAATAAAAATCTAGATTTTTTTTCGAAATATGATCATCCCTAATTAGCAATAAAAAATTGATTTATTAAGGTAAACAAGGCTAATTTTTTATTATTATGAAATTCAAGATATTACATCATAATTCATACTGCTAGTTGATGCAAGTTATGGAATCACTGCACATTGAACGATTGGGGATTTCTTTTTGTCGAATTTGGATACTGTCGATAAGGATGGTGTTGTATTACATGGCACGATAGAAATCCAATTTCTCATTGGATAACGTTCTGCATAAATGTTAACAATGGGTCTTTGGGTTGATTGTACGTATGCACTTCGAGTGCGCAAACACGTGTTTTGTGCGGTCAAATGTTGGCCAAAATCGTTGCGCCGTTTGAGTGATGTTACTTTAAGAGTGCTTTGTGGTTATTTAATTTTCTCTCTCATGTTCACTCAACTCGTACGAGGTTTTGCAACTCTTAGCATCTGGTTCAAAATATTGACCTTATCGTAGTCTGAAAAAGAAGATGCTTTCAGAGGAGCTTTTGCATGAGGGTTGCTCTGCGGCAAATTCCTGCTATGATGTCGACGAGGGTTAGGATGGTTGACATTGATGATGCGATAGTAGGGTTAGCTGGGAGTATGAGGATGAGTACGAGGACGAGAGCGGGAGTGGCGATGACGACTCCTTTGACAACTTAATCTTCCATCCTAGCAATAATAGTGAGGACGATGCAAGCCAAACTCATCAACTTATACAATACATTATCTTAAGTTGCATGCCCTTGGTGTAGTTCGTGAGTTGAATTTTAGCTTTTGATTAAATGTGTGTCAAAGCTTTGCTAATATGGGGCTACAGGCATATAGGTCAAAGTATATAATTCTCTGGGGTTTTAAATTGTGTTTCCACATGCTCTATACTTAAATATGTCGTGTCAATGAAAGTTCTGCACCAGTTTTCTAATGGGATTAAAGTTCTGCAAAAATTTCAACAATTTGTCCTCAGTTTGAAGGCGTGCCTAACTTGGGGAACACAAACTCACAAATACATGTGTTTTGTGTAGTCAAATGTTGGTCAAAATCTTTTCATTATTTGGCTATTAATTGTACTTCCACGTGCTCCAATGTTAGGCGTGCAGTATACATGTTTCAAATGTTAATTTGTATTTCGGTCAATTTTGGAGTGCTTCATGGCTATCCGATTTTCCTTCCCTCTTGCTCAGCTCATACCTTTAAGGCTTTGTAACTCTTAGTAAATGGATCTTTGGAAAGCAGCCGTTCCTCCCACGGTAAGATTTTTCTTATTGGAGTTGGGCTTGGGGTTGTATTCTGACAGTGGACCAATTAATCAAGAGGGGGAAGCGAATTCAAAACTGTTGTATGATGTGTCTGCAAAAGGAGGAGACGGCTACCATCTTTTCTGTATTGCTGTGTGAAAAGGGACTTATGGGGTATAATGTTGAAAATGTTTGGTATCAGTTGGGTTTTTCCGGACTCTTGTGGGCAGTTGATGGCAGCTGGGTTTGATGTTTTCGGCGGGATTAAAGAATTTTTTTGGAAAGTCTCATTGTTCACTATACAATGGGTAATTTGGCTTGAGAGGAATGATCAAATTTTCAGAAGGGTTAGGAGACCTAGGGTCATGATCACGAAAATGGCTCGGGGCAATGATCTGGGTGAAGCTGGACAAAAATGGGTCCGCTGGAGATGACAAAGGATTTAATAGATGAGTGGGATAACCTGCACATGAACTAATTTTTCCTCTCGTTAAGGGGAGGGGCCTCCTAGGAAGGCTTTCGGGTTGTCATTCAGTTGGGGAGAGGGTTTTGAGTAGTTGCCTTTTCTTTTGTTTTTTCTTTTTGGCTCTACGCCTTTGCTACAGCTCTGGTTTGTATCTTTCTGCATTGTTAATGAATTTCTTTGTTCCGATCAAATAAGAAAAGCAAATGGCACCAAGGATTTTCCCTATAGGAGATGATCATTCGTCAGAGGAAGATGAAAAAGACGATTAAAAAGAGCTTTTGGATAAGATACTGTAAGACAAATTCCTGATATGTCAATGGTGATTGTGAAAATGAGGAGAGTAGTGTTGACATTGATGATGGTGATTGCAGAAATAGCTGGGAGTACGAGGACGAGGATAAGGACAAGAGTGAGACCAGCAGCTTGGACTCATTTAAGTTTAACCTTTTCTCCTAGCAACAGTAGTGATGATGACTGCCCGAATTCGGATTAGGATTTTTTAGGTTTTTTTTTTCATCATTTGTTTTATTTTCCCTATTTTTATTTAAATTTTGGAAAAGAAGAGAAATGTCAATGATGTGCTAAAATGTTCTCTTAAACAGTGTTGGCTCACCTGTGGTGCGTATTTTTAAATTTCTGTTTTTTTTTTTAACTTTCACGTCTGTGGAATTGCCCTGATGTTGGGTTTTCATAGATGTGATTTGTCTGTTAGTGGGTGACTGACAATGTGCACATACTTTCTAAGGTGCCCATTTTTACCATGAAAACCAAATGTTGCATTTTGATTTCAGTAGGCAAAGTGATGGTTGTTTGATGCTTTCTGAATGTCTCCTTCCTCGGCATTCTTTATTTCTATTTGTAATTTTTATTTTTATCCGTATCAAATTTTATGAAAAGACCTGGAAAAACTTATTAAAGAGGATAAAATCATATTGCTTCAATATAGAAAAAAGTTACTATTTTTTCGAAGGTACATTTTTTTTTCAAGTTCCATTTATTTAACAAGGATTCCCCTCTTGTATGTGCAGGAACTTGGTACGGATATGAATCTTTATGCTTTGGTGTTTGGAGAATCAGTTCTAAATGATGCAGTAAGTGTTCATATTTGCTGTCATAAAGTTTGTTTTTTTTTCCTATTAAGTACATGTTTTGGTTACTAACTGACATTATTTTTTGGTCTTTTTTTTTCACTTTTTGTATATTCTGTGTTGGAAATGTTGAAGATGGCAATTTCCTTATACAGGTTTGCGCTAAAGGCTTTATATGCTCTTAATCATTAGCTTAGAGATCTGTTTATTTTTTTTCTGTTTGATTCTTATTCAAGCAATCAACTATTACTCCAGGACAATGTTATCAGTAAACAGTCACATGTCATCCGATCGGAACTTCTTCATGGTTGTCCTGAGGTTTCTTGAAACCTTTGTTGGTTCACTTTCTACAGGTATCAAGATATAATAATTATAACAAATTCTGTACATTCGTACTACGAAAATTTTCTTGCTAGATGTTATTTATTTACTTGCAGTGAAAAGTTGTTGTAAGTGTTACATCTTTATGATTGCAAAAGTGTCTATGTAAAATATGTGGTCAGATATTGATTATTGTTGGAACTACTTCTTTTGAATTCTTCTGGTCCGTCTGACCTACATAAGTTGTAAATTTTCAACTAGAAAACATTACTGAACCATGCAAATGCCTTTTAATTGGGCAGGCGTATAGCAACAATAATGGTAATGTGCAAAATACACACTTGAATATTCTTTTGAGAATTCTGTATCCATAGTTATGAATGCCCTTTAATTCCACCACCTTTTGTTTTCTCGGTACAATGACGTTTACATTGTCCATAAAACTTTTGGACAAAAATTATAAAATATTTTACTCTAATATCACATAACTGGTATTAGAGTGAGTTAATCCCTTTTCGTTTCATTCCAGGGGGCCTTGTTTATGTGAATGTGAGAGGCTGCCTCGTGGAATTCGTCGTAGAGGAGGTTAAATTGCTTGGCTTGCACTACAATTGCTACGCTGAGAAGCAACCATAACCCCTCCTGTAGAGAGATTCATATCAATCATATTTTGGATCAAGAGCTTGATCATCAAGTAATGAACTATCAAGTTTCAGAGATTCGAAATAAAATTTGATACTCGAACTGATATTTAGTTCACACCTTGGAATGAAGTAACAATGATCATGACGTCTTAATTGACATCATAGGCTTTCATGTGGGTTGAGAAGAGGATTTAGTGTTTAAAGATTGATGGTTTTGGTTTGTAGTTTTAGGGTTAGAGAGATGGTATTAGGGTTCGGTTAGTGATTTAGGTTGAGTGCTTCTAAGTAAAATATTTGGAAGAGAGAAATAGAATGAGAAGGCTTAGTGAGAAGGGAGGTCCTCATTAGCATTTAAATTAAGTGATATATGTATATATATAACACCCATTCTACTCCACACACACCACATTCACGCTCAGTATACATCATCACCAACACTCCCCCTCAAGCTGGAGCATGAAGATCCAACATGGCCAGCTTGACCATACCATCATGAAGAGTAACAGGTCCAACAATTTTAGTTAATAAGTCAGCAAGTTGTTGCGAGGAAGATACATCAATGAGCTCTAGGGATCCATCCCAAACCTTCTCCTGAACCGAGTGAATGTCAACCTCAATATGTTTTGTTCGTTCATGTAGTATCGAGTCTAAGGGATAATATCGTAGGAAAAATCTCAAATAGAAGAGACCGTAGGATAAAATCTTACAAGTGCCATGAGCAATAACCCTACACACAGCTTTCACGCTTAAATTTGATACCGCAACTTGCTTCTTACTCTTCCAGGAAACTAAGTTGCCACCAAGCAACACACAATAACCCGATGCGGAATGACGCTTGGTGACAGATCCTGCCCAATCTGCATAAGTGTTTCCAGAATACTCACATGCCCATTGGAATTATATTCGATACACTAAGCCATAATCTGGACTAGGCTTGATATATTGAAGAATGTGATGGGCAACAACAAGATGAGTATAGCGAGGAGCATGCATAAACTGGCTTATTAGACTGATTGCAAATGTGATGTCTGGCCTCATAAAAGTGCGATAAATCAGACGCCCCACTAACTGCTGGTACTCGTGAGGGTCTGCAAGCAAATCACCATCTTTCTCATGCAAGGAAAGCTTCTGATTCATTGGAGAAGTAGCGATCTTGCATCCAAGCATTCCAGTGTCACTTAGTAAATCAATATCATTATTTTCTCTAAGATAGAAGATTACTTTTCGGGATCGAGAAACCTCTTATCCGGCGAAATACTTTAGGCTCCCTTAGTATTTTACTTTGAAAATATTGCCCAACTCACATTTTACAAGACTAATGAAGGTCAATCATCTTCAGTGAGGATAATATCGTCAAAGTAGACTAGAAGGATTGTTCGGCCAATAGAGCAAGAATGAATGAATGTATAACCTGAGTGACACCTGAACATGCCTATAAGAACACCACTAAAATGTTAAAACCATGCTCTGGGTGACTACTTCAAGCCATAGATCGATTACAAAGTCGACATACTTTCCCTGTCCCTCCTAGAAGCCAGGCGAAGTATCCACATAGATTTCTTCAATGTGATCTGCATTTAGAAAGATTCTTAATATCCAATTGATGAAGAGGTCAATTCTGAATCGCCGTGAGAGAAAGGAGAACACCAACGAAAGTCAACTTTGCAACATGGTGAAATCTAGCCTCATAATCAGTTCCATAAATTTGTGTGAGCCTTTTGTAACCAATCGATCTTTATATATAGGTACCGTGCCATTGCGAGTTTGTTTCTAGCGAATAGCCATTTGCTCCCAACAGTCTTCTTCCTAGGTGGAGGACATTCATCTCTTCGATCATAGCGCTAAGTCTTGATAACAAACATATTCGATAAAGGGTAAGGAGTGACACACTTCTGAACTCCCTTTCAAAGAGCTATAGGCAAATCAAGGTTAGTAGGAGTGGATGAAGCTCTAAGAGAGATAATAGAATGAATAAGAAGACTTGTAATACTTACACGAGCCTCATGTTGGGAAGCTTGAGGTGGTGATGCTATAGAGACTATAGAGAGGACTATGCCGTCAGTGCCGAACATATGTCCCTTTTCTTTTGCTGCTGTGGTGGCCGATGATGTACCTAGGAATTCCTTTGGGATTAGGAAAGTATAGAGCCACAAGCTGGGATATGGTTGTCCAGAGGTTTCAAAAAAGGTTGGCTATGTGGAAAAGTAAGTTACTCAACAATGGGAGGAGGCTAACCCTCATAAAATCAACTTTTGCGTCCATTCCGGTATTGAAGATGTCCATTTTTCTGGCCCCGGTTAGCGTCACGAAGAAACTGGAGAAGATCGTTAGAGATTTCTTATGGGAAGGAAGTGAGGAGTGTAAGAAGCTACATCTGGTCAAGTGGGGAGACTGTTGTGCTAGTAAGGAAGACGAGGATTTTGGAATTATGAGTCTGTGGCTTGTGAACAAAGCGCTGCTTGGAAAATGGCTGTGGAGGACCGGTGAAGAGAGAGAAAGGGACAAACTTTGGTGGCAGGTGGTTACAAGTAAGTATGGGACGGTGGAGGACTCTTGGATCTCCAATCCCACAACTACTCACTAATCGGCATGGTGATAGGCGGTGAAGGCATGTCGGCATGAATTCCAGAGTGGAAATACTTATAGTTGGGGTGACGGTCAGCGGATCCGTTTTTGGAAGGATAGATGGGTTGTGAAGCAATCGTTACAAATGACTTTTCCTTTGATGTTTATGCTCTCTGATGCGAAAGATGCTACTATTAGCAACTTCGTGCAATCGGAAGAGGGGAATCGGGTCTGGAATGTGATTACTCAACGAAGGCTTAGAGATTGGGAAATGGAGGAGTTTCGGAATCTTACGATGGTAATTAGGGGTATGGCTCCTAACTCGATTAACAGGGATTAGAGAGTATGAAAGTTTTCGGTTAAAGGGGATTTTTCGGTGAATTCGTTCTATAATTACCTGATGAATCAAGGAAGGATTCCCAACAATAGTAGGTGGTGGTCGGGTTTCTGGAAGGTCAAAATGCCACCCAAGGTTAAATTCTTCGTGTGGACAGTGGTTCGGGGGAGAATTCTTACTCGCGATCAGTTGATTAGAAGAAACATTCCTATCTGGAATAAATGCCTTCTTTGTATGAGGGGAAGGAAATCGGTCGCGCACATCCTTCTGCATTGCTCTTTTGCACGAACCATCTGGTATAATATATTTCATATTTTCAATGTCAAATGGGTTCTTCCTTTTTGGCTGGCCTAAATGATGGAGATGTGGAAGGAGATCAGTGTAACTGATCATAGGAGGGAGTTATGGCTTCTGACAGTGTATGCGATTTTTTGGGCTATCTGGCTGGAGAGGAACAACAAAATTTTTAGATGAAAAGCAAAACCTTGTATGCTGGTCATCCGCGATATCAGAGATTTGGTGGTTTGTTAGAACGCTGTCAAGACATCCGAGTTCAACGAGGGTTTTCAGCATTTTATGATGCTATGGGACTGTTATAGCCTGTAACTACGTATGGGATTCTTCTCAGTGATGGGGATTCGTTTGCTTTGAGAATCTGCTCGGGTCCCTTGGCGAGTGTCTTTTTTTTTTTGGAGGGGGGGGGGGTGTCGCTTTGCTTGGTAGTTCCTTACTACCCGCCAAGGTATGTTTCTCCTTATTTTTCTTTGGTTAATATATTAACTTTGTTATCGTTTCAAAAATAAATAAATCTAGGAGAGCAGGTAAGGACAATGATAGAGCCAAAGTACGAGTGAGACGGGCCTTAGAGAATAAGGAACATCCTCAAAGAAAGTAACATCTATAGAGGTATAAACCCGATTTGATTAAAGATCATAACAACTGTGCCCTCTGGAAACATTGGAACCCCCCACAAATACACATTGAATAACCTTTTCATACAACATATGCCTAGTAGGACGAAGATCCTGAGTGAAGCATGAGCATCCAAATACTCGAGGCTCATTTAGAAACATAGGATCTTCTGGACAAAGAGTTTGGTAAGGAGTATGGCCTCCTAAGATCCTTGATGGAGTGCAATTAATGAGAAATCATGCAGTTTCTAGGGTCATTGATCAGACGATATTTTTCACATACATACCACGAAGGAGAGAGAGAGGAATCAGAAAAATAGAGAGGAATCAGAAGAATATTCGCCTCCATTATCAAATCTAAGGACTTTAATAGTAGCCTCATTTGATTATGAACTAAAGCATGACATTCTTGAAAATTGGAAAAGACTGACATTGTTATTTTTTAACAAGTATAACCAGGTAGTTCGTGTGCAATCATCAATATAAGTGACAAAATAGTCAAAGCCTTCAAGTGAAGTAACTGGGAAGGACCTCATCATGGATCAAAATATCGTCCGATACGGTACATTAAAAGTACCGTATCGCCCTTTTATATGTGTAATACCGGACGATACATTGAATGTATCGTCCGGTTTTTTATTGTTCCGGTACGTATCGTCCGGTACGTACCGGTTTTTTGACCGGACGATACGTACCGGTTTTCCGGCATTTTAACCCATGGACCTCATCATGGGTTAAAATATCGGGTTACCGATACGTATCGTCCGAGCTCCAAAACGATACGTATCGGTACCGGTCTGTATCGGACGATACATTGAATGTATCGTTCGATACATTCAATACATTTGAATGTATCGAACGATACATTCAATGTATCGTTCGAGTCCAATACCGATACGTATCGTCCGATACGTATCGGTATCGGACGATATTTTGATCCATGGACCTCATACATCAAAATGCACAATATCAAAAGGAGAGAGTTATTACATCTACGCATGTGAGATGAATAAGCATGTCTAATGAGTTTGGAAACTTCATGTTGAAACGTAAGTGATTGACACCGATTCAAACTCATGAACAAAATTTCATATAGTTTAAAATCCAATGTGGCCAAGTTTGGCATGCTACAAAGACAGTATGACAGTTAGCATTAATGGAAAAAGGAAACGCATAGGATGTTGTATGATCAAATCTATCTACTACAACTACAGTTGGTGTACTGAAGTGAGTATCCAGATAGTAGAGTCCTCTCTCAACACCCTTACTAACAATCTTTGTAGTTAGCTCCTGAGAGACAATAAGAAAGATAATATATAACATATGAATTCAATATATGTGCATTACTATCGCTAGAGATAGATTGGTGGAGAACTGAGAAACATGACATGAAATAATGAGAGAAGGAGAAACATGGATAGTTCCTACTCCTAGGACTGGAGTAAGGGAACCATCAATAAGTCGTTCTTGGGTGAATGGGGATGGAGGAGAATATAAAGAGTAGCCCTGACCCAGCGAGGAACAGGAGATGTAGTGGTGGGCCTGGTGGCAACAAGTGCAGATGAAGCTGAGGTATTTGATGGCTGAGAAGACGATGAGGGCCTTGTATGGTCAGCAAACGATGCCTGGGTAGCTCGCAACTCTGCTTGAATCGACTCCGCCATTTGCGATCGAAGGGAGCTCATAGGATCTATGACGGTGGTTTCAGAGCAAGGTCAGGTTGGGTTTTGACCTGTTCTTTATTGGGCTAGAAAATTAGGCCTGGCGTGATCCATTTAATTATCGGTCCGGGCTTAGGCCCGATTAATAATCGGGTGCCTTAACTTGAACCCGACTCGGACTGGATCGGGCCGTGCTAGGCGATGGGCCAGCCCGGCCATTTACCCTCTAAATAGTTGAGTTTGGTTGGATCGGGCCGGGCTTGAATGGTCTGATTCTTAATTGGGCCTAAAAATCTGCCAACCCATTTAATAATCGAATTGTATGGATCTAGACCTGGTTACTAATCAGTCCTTGACAAATGCGCAGACCAGATAAAAACTGGGCCGGGCAGGGCCACTGGCCAGCGCTTCCCGTTGACTTCCCAATCTCAGAGGAAGAGTCAGTCGCTGTAATATGGGTGCAAAAAGCGTTGGGCTGAAATTCCTCAGGATAGCCATGCATATGAGAACAGCGATCGTGGTCATGCCCCGTAAGACCAAAATGTGCACAGGTAACAGTGGACCTACGACTCAGTTCACGACCACCATAACCATGACGAGGACCTCTATTCCTCCCCTACCTCTACCTCCGGGAGGGCGAGTATCAGACACACAAAGGCAACACGCTCAGGTGGAGGGGAGGGGAAGAGTCAAGCTGATGCAGGGCTTGAATAGGGGCAGGTTCCAGGCAGTAATTGGTGTCGAAAATGGGCTGGAGGTGCTTCCGAAATTCAAGAATTACTGCTGCTGTAATGAGGATTAATACAAGGGTTAAATAAAGGACTCATGGGCCTCAGCTAAATAGCCTAAATGGGCCTTCTGAGTAGTCCTTATGGGTGGTCAAAGATAGGTCACGTGACCGCTTAAAGTGGCCACATGACACCTGCTGAACGAGATTGCTAAGCTCATCAGATTCTGTCACGTGATCATGTGCCTTCTGATTCACGAGAACTCATTCTCGTGAAACTCAGATTTCTTTTTTGTTTCTTTTCTTATAATAAGAGTCATTGGAGAGTTAGGTAACTTGATATTTATTTCTTTTTTTATTTAGCTCAGAGTCCAAGAAATTGGAAGACTTAATTAGAGTAGGATTTGTTTCCTTCTTTTTTATATATGTTGTACTGAACAGAGTCGAAAGAAACAGGTTGAGATTTTGGAGTTTGGAAATAAAAATTTACTTTCTTTTGAGAAAACTCTCACGGGTTTTGACCCCTTTACTACTGTGGCTTTTGAGCCTCTGCTGCCTGACGAAGACCGAGGGTTGTCATCCTCTACTGGTTACTGAAGCAGTCTTTTAAGATTGATTCTGGAGAAAGTTAATGGTCTTTTGAGACCCTGTTTGGTGTAAATCTGCTTATCTATTTTCTGTTGGGGATTAGCATATTTCTGCTGTGAATATCAGCCTCTTAAGGTTGATTGTGCTGCTGTGATTCCTGTGTTAGTGGATCTTCTTCAACAAAAACTTCTGCCTTCTGGATTAGTTACTGCTGATAAGTGATTAACTGTTGCTGGTATTCTCTTCTCCATGAGATGCTGCTGATATAAGTTGTAGCAATGTTATTGTGGTTCAGATCTACCGGCGACCTGATCATTACAAGGTGTGTTTTCTACCTTCATTCTGAATTTCAATACTTATCTGACAGAGTAAGGAACATGGGTCAAAATACCGGAAATCCGATACGTATCGTCCAGGACGATATGTATCGGGTATCGTCCGATACATTCAATGTATCGGCGATACATTGAATGTATCGGTTTGATACATTAAAAAAAAAAACAAAATCCCCAAAAAATCGGAAAAAATAGCAAAAAAATCTGAAAAATTATATTTATTTATTTTGTATTTATTTCAACTATTTTTGCTTTTATTTTTGACTTATTTGATGCATTATTTAGATGAATATATAAGTCACATGCCTATTTTTGACTTAAGATCACATTTTTGACTTAATGTAATAGATCTTCTAACATTATTTTTGACCAGCTGATCACATGCCTATTTTATTAACAATATTTCATAGTTTGATCGACGCAGTCACGCATAAACTAAATTACAATGTATATTGACAAAAATAAATTATATATTGTCAAAATTAATAGCTATGTTGATAAAAATAAATTTAATTGTACAACATTGAATTTCGTGGTGGTTCTTGGCCCTCATGATCATCGTCATCATCGGTGCGCGAGCTTTTCGGCCTTTGCCTATAATGTTGGCCATATTGATACCCATGATCATATGTGCCCCCTTGAAACTGAGGCTATAGCAACGAATATGGCTCAGTGTAGTACGTAAAGGCCGGTCCTTCAAAAATCTGACCAACGAAGTCATATGGCACCGGGTAGGTTTCTTGTGGCTGGTAGTATGGGTTACTAGTTGCTGAATCTTCGGTATTTTGCAAACTGAATCCCCCGAAGCTAGAAGTCATATAACCCATATTCGTATCATCTTGTGGACCTTGTGGTGGTGGTGGTGGTGTTTGATATGATTCCGACACTCCTCTTCCTTCAACCCCTCCCATTCTAAATGTAGGAGTGTCGAACTGTGTTAATGGTGTCGAGTCATCGTCCCATGCCGCCATATCTCTATAAGGATCAGAGGTACCAGCATCCTCCCCTCCACCACTAGTGCCAACGTCCCCTCCACCATCATCCTCACCACTCCCATCATCACTCTGCGCTTTCGCCAGATCCAACCACTGAATGACGATTCAATCTTTTTCGCCTCGCTGGTTGGAAAGCCTGCTGCTCCGCTACTCTTTCAGCATTGTCCAGCCATTCAGTGCTCTCAGTATCCAAGACTAGCTCTTCTCTCTCTTCGATCCATTGATTCAAAGGGTCATCCTCCTCGAATATATAATCCAACTGGATGGGATCAAAATAATCACCGTCTGCAAGGTAGAATATGATAGATGAATTAGTATAATATGTAAGTAAGACTTCATATAATTGAGGATCTAAGACTTCATGTAATTGCTTACCACGGTTGGTCCTCTGTATATTCCTGACCCTTAATCGCATGTTGTAGTGGCAGTAGACTAACTTTTCCAATCGGTCCATAGTTAGTCTATTCCTTGTCTTAGTATGAATGAGAGAGAAAGTGCTCCAATTCCGCTCGCAGTTGGACGAGGAACACGTTTGCGACAATACCCTCATTGCTATCCGCCTCAATATCGGACCATCACCTCCATAATGCATCCACCAATCAGCGGGTTTGTCGTGTTTAATTTGGGATTTAGGGTCCCAAATGACCCATGTCTTCGAAACATGTCAATCTATAAAGATGAAACACAGTAAGACACATATCAATAAATAGATCATAATATCACATGACATTTGACTTATTAGTTATAAGGTATGATACTATGATTACTCACATCTCTTATAGCTTGACCTTGGTCCGCCAACTCAGGGAGCATTCTTTGGATTACATTGAGCAAACCGGTATACACTTCATCAGTGTCACTCAGCTCGAAGCGTCGCGTATACTGGAAGGCTGGATTCAAGTAGTGTGCTACACATCAAATATGAGCAATTTCATCAGTATATGAAAATAATGAATAAATAAATAAATATCACTACAGAATTGTGCAACATGTTATACCTGCTGCATGCAAGTACTGGTGAAATTGTGCATCCCACCTCTTGTCGATAATCGCCCAGTATCGTTTATATTTTATAGGGCATTTGTGTTTTATAGCCAATTTTGCCTTATCCATTGACTCATAAACGTACCCCATCGTTGGTTTCTCATCACCATCAACCAATCTCAACACTTGCACCAACGGGGTAGTGACGGCGATCAGGTGGTCGACATCTGCCCAAAACTGTGTGTTGTAGATCAGGTCAGCAACTTCAGTGCAAGCTAGTCTCTTTGCTCGTGGGGGTCCTATTTCATGTTGATTCCATTCTTGAAGACACCATACTTTTCACTCCACGCCTATATCTAGCCAAACTCTGTAGGGCTAAGAAGCGTGTTACGTAACGCTGTCAGAGCAACTCATTGTTCGTGAAGGCTCTCATTAAATTGACCAGCTTGTCACTGTTGTACAGGTAGGAAGTAATTGTTCTTCCCTTCTGAATAGTTGCCTGTGCCTTACTTCTCTTTCCTAAATCCTCAAGAATGAGGTCCACGCAATGAGCGGCAAATGGGGTCGATCTGGTGGCGTCTTTTCATTAGTTTTAATCGGTGACTTTGTAATTTTATTGCATTACCACCGCACAACCCACGCTTTGCTCCAACCTCTTGAACTACCTTATCCATTAGTTGAAAGAGGTAGTCAGCGGTTTTTATGTGTCTAGAAGCATCAACTAATTTCAAAAATACTGTCCCGACATCGCTGTAAATCAAAAAGTTGATCAAACTCTTTTTTGTGAGACCAGTCCATCCATCGCACATAATTGTGCAACCTCTCTCATCCCATACATCCTTAAAGCTTTGTACATAGGCAGTTATCTCATCGTACTCATCTTTTAGTAAGGGCCCAGATATGTCGTATGGAGAAGGCTTTTTAACTCATGGACCAACTTCTGCACTTGTATCAATCATGCTTTTGAAGTATGGCGACTCTGCTACTTGGGTCGGAATGTGGTTGTATATAAAAAACTTGGCAATGGATTTTCCATGTTGCTTCCCCATTTTTGTAAGTGAGATTGCACTCAATTTGGTTTGTTTGGAGCTTTCAGTGCGATACATGAATGGATCCATGAATAGGACCTCTAGTAGGCGACCTATAATCCCTCTGGATCGATCTTGACCCTGTGCTTCAACATCCTCATCATCCTCAACAACATGTGGCCTATGACTAGATCCACCATCGGTAGCAGGAATGGATGGGCCCCTCAACCTGGACCGAAACCGGTAATCGGCTTCTTCCTGATCTCGCCGCTGTTGTGCTTCTCTGGCACTTTCTCTCATAGCTCTCGCTATCTGCTCATCCTCATCCTCATCATCCTCAGGTGTAGCTGATGTAAACTCTGGATCTGGCCTCCTGATTCTCTCATACATTTCCCTATCACGATCGGCTTCACCTTTTTCTTTCCCTTTGCCGCTTGTAAACTAGCTCTGATATTTTCTTTTACTTCTCTGGGTACACTGGGACACCCTCTTGTCTCTCCCTTTACGTGAGCCAGATGCTCCTTTAACCGTGTGATACCTCCTTCCAGCAGTTTTTTTTTCACAAAGCTTACATTGTATCTGGAGTCTATTACCATCTATTGCTGTACCGTATTGTCACGCTGGATCTGTCGATCGTACCATATTTATTTATTTCACCTGCATGAATGAGCAAACGATTGCATTAAAGTAAACATCTAATTTACACTTGAAAATAAAATTTATTTTTTAATTATTGCTATTTTAAAAATATTAGATTATATTTTATTAAATTTATTTGATATTATTCTAATTTTTATAAAATTTAGATTACATTTGAAATATTATTTTGTATTATTCTATTTTTTAAAAGATTAGATTATATTTTACCAAATTTATTTGATATTATTATAATTTTTAAATATTTATTTGATATTATTATAATTTATGAATGTTTATTTGATATTATTATAATTTATGAATATTTATTTGATATTATTATAATTTTTGAATATTTATTTGATATTATTATAATTTTTGAATATTTATTTGATATTATTATAATTTTTGAAAATTTATTTGCTATTATTCTAATTTTTGAAAATTTATTTGATATTATTTAAATAATTAATTTAAATATTTTAAATATTTTAAATTATTTTTTTCCTCTTCTTAATTTAAATAATTTAAATAATTTAATTATTTTTGACCCATATTTATGGGTAGATCTACCATTAAATATGAGATCTACCATTAAATATAGTAGATCTACCTTATATAAGGATAGATCTACCAAATTTATGGCTACATCTACCCTTATATAAGGTAGATCTATCATATTTAATGGTAGATCTACCCATACATTTAAATAATGTTAATAATTATAATAATTAAAATTATGGGTGAATGATCAAATTTAAAGGTAGTGTAAATCTACCCTTAAATAAGGTAGATCTACCCTTAAATAAGGTAGATCTACCTTATTTTAGTATTTAAAATGAAATAAAGGTAGATCTACACTTATATAAGGTAGATCTATCCTTAAATAAGGTAGATATACCTTTATTTTAGTATTAAATAAGGTAGATCTACCTTATTTAAGGGTAGAAAATGTAATAAAGGTAGATCTACACTTATATAAGGTAGATCTACCCTTAAATAAGGTAGATCTACCTTATTTTAGTATTTAAAATGAAATAAAATGATGGTAAAATAATAAACACGTACCTTCCGCGTTGATCCCGTGATTTTTTGTGCGATTCGACGGCGATTTAGGGTGCAAACAACCAAAAAATAAGAGAGGAAGAAGAAGGAAGAAGAGAGGAAGAAGAAGGAAGAAGAAGGAAGAAAGAAAAGGGGGAAAAAAAGCAAAAACCCGAGCCTATAGTCGGGTCAAAGGGTCGGGGCCCACGGAATCTTGAAATTATCGGACGATAATTTCAAATTATCGTCCGATACGGACGATACGGGCGATATTTTTCCCGTATCGGACGATAATTTCACTATTTTATATAGGATACGATACATACCCTATGTATAGTACCGCTGACCTCCAAAACCGATACGTATCGGTATTGGACGATATTTTGACCCATGCTCCTAACCCTCCCTCCCTCCCTCCCTCCCTCCTATCTTGAACCAAACCCTAACACCATTAAAGTCAAGTTGATATCATAGCTAAAAGCTCATGAAATTCATAAACAAAAAATGTGTCGACTTGCTGTTGACGTCACCGGACACCAATACACTTTTACTGAAGATGTTTGACTGTAACCACTTGTCTTTATCAATGGTCTCATGAAGTAGTATCGACGGCCTTTTTTCTTAGTAAATTTTCTCTTTTGGCATCGGCCTCAACTTCAATTTCTTCGCGCCCTTTCTCAACATCCGCTACATAGACCTCTTCTTCCTACTTAGGCTCATTTTTTGTGCTCTTCCTTGGGCAAAAGTAACTTGCCTTTTCGGACACTCGTAGGACGACAGCATACTTCATTACACCAAAAGCACTTGACTTCTGCTCACTTCAATGGAGTGGACCGTTGGGGCATTGTCAATCGGTCATATCTACCTCCCCCTCGGCTAGGGTTTGGTTGACCTATGGTCAAGATTGGGGCATCTATCGTGCCAGGTTTACAGCCCGAGACGCGGTTGAGGATCTCTTCTGCTTTGGGTGCTCATTGATCAGCATCATCGACTCTCCACATATCATGCATGGCGATCTTGTCTTGGAATTGTAACGTAACCCGTTTATATTCCGTCCAGCCAGTTGATCTTCCATATCATGCAATTCTGACCGAGTAGTGAGAAGGTAGAATTCTTCGCTGTATTCCTTGACACTCCTATCTCGTTGTTGTAGATTTTGACAACATCGATAGGTTCCCCTGGCATAGGCCGATGGAAGAAACAGACGTCATAAATAAGTCTTCATCTTCTCCCATGTTGAAATTTTATCCTTGCCCCAGCATAAACGATTTGATTGAACGCCTTCCGACCATGCAAGTGCATATCCCGAAAATTCTGGTCATCAGTGATCTAGTACCTCTTTCAAATCAAATATGTTCTCTACTTTATTAACCTAATCCAGATATTCATTTGGGTTCAACCTTCCACAAAACTTTGAAAATTTTACTATGATTCCATAACTTACTAACATGTTCTCGGTTGCGGTAATCATGGTCTTCGAGAACAAAACTGCCTGGGGGTCTCCGTCGGTGGTGATGATGCCTTCGATCACTTGAATCTCCAGAGGGATACCTACCACCTCTGTGGTGATTTCCTGTTGAGGTGTTAACCCATCCATTTGGCGCAATACCTCTTCCATCATCTCCTATATGCGATGATTCAACATAGGAGCTCGTCGTGGAGGCATATTCAGTTATTTAACCTAGGATAACTTCCTGCTCTGATACCAAACAATGAGTATCACAACCCACAATACCTTAAATCAGGTAAGTGGATGATAGCCCACTTAAGGTCAGTTTAGAAGTGTCAAAACACGGTCAAACAGCCCCGATGGTCCTTAAGTTCAGATATCAGTTCCGAAAAACTCCATAATGTTAACAGCAATCCTGCCCCTTAATTATTTAAATATACCCCCTAGATCTGCATGTTATTTCTGTGCTACAGTATGTAAATCTGAGTATTCCTTACCATGGGTCAAAATATCGTCCGATACCGATACGTATCGGTTTTGGAGGTCAACGGTACGATACATAGGGTATGTATCGTACCCTATATAAAATAGTGAAATTATCGTCCGATACGAGAAAATTATCGCCCGTATCGTTCGTATTGGACGATAATTTAAATTATCAGACGATAACTTGAAATTGTCGTCCGATAATTTGAAGAAAAATTTAAAAAACTAAAAGGACTGAAATTATCGTCTGATATGAACGATAATTTCAAATTATCGTTCGTATCAGACGATAATTTGACATTATCGTTCAAATTATCGTCCGATAATTTCAAGATTCCGTGGGCCCCACCCTTTGACCCGACTATAGGCTCGCGTTTTTGCTTTTTTTCCCCCCTTTCTTTCTTCCTTCTTCCTCTCTTCTTCCTTCTTCTTCCTCTCTTATTTTTTGATTATTTGCACCCTAAATCGCCGCCGAATCGCACAAAAAATCACGGGATCAACACAAAAGGTACGTGCTTATCATTTTACCATCATTTTATTTCATTTTAAATACTAAAATAAGGTAGATCTACCTTATTTAAGGGTAGATCTACCTAATATAAGGGTAGATCTACCTTATTTAAGGGTAGATCTACCTTTATTTCATTTTAAATATGAAAATAAGAGTAGATCTACCTTATTTAAGGGTAGATCTACCTTATATAAGTGTAGATCTACCTTTATTTCATTATAAATACTAAAATAAGGTAGATCTACCTTATTTAAGGGTAGATCTCCCTTATATAAGTGTAGATCTACCTTTATTTCATTTTAAATACTTAAATAAGGTAGATCTACCTTATTTAAGGGTAGATCTCCCTTATATAAGTGTAGATCTACCTTTAAATTTTATCATTTACTCATAATTTTAATTATTTTAATTATTTAAATTTATGGGTAGATCTACCATTAAATATGGTAGATCTGCCTTATATAAGGGTAGATGTAGCCATAAATTTAGTAGATCTATCATATTTAATGGTAGATCTACCCATAAATATGGGTAAAAAATAATTAAAATATTTAAATTATTTAAATTAAGAAGAGAGGAAAAATAATTTAAATAATTTAAATAATTTAAATTATTTAAATATCTTGATTATTTAAATTTAGAAGAGGGGGAAAATAATTAAAATAATTAAAATACTTAAATTAATTAAAATTATGGGTCGAAAATAATATAAATAATTAAAATTATGAGTCACATGTAATCAATATGGGTTACATATAATTAATAAAATAATGGGGTCAATATGGGTCACATATAATTTAAACTTAAAATTAATATGGGTCACATATTAATTTATATGTGACCCATATTAATTTTAATAATAAATTTAATTATATGTGACCCATATTAATTATATGTGACTGTCACATATAATTAAAATAATTAATATTATGGGATATGTCCCATAAAATATTAGAATAATATGAAATAAATTTCAAATAAATTTATAAAAATTAGAATAATAGCAAATAAATTTATAAAAATTAGAATAATATCAAATAAAATTTTAAAAATTAGAATAATATCAAATAAATATTCATAAATTATAATAATATCAAATAAATATTCATAAATTATAATAATATCAAATAAATATCCAAAAATTATAATAATATCAAATAAACATCCAAAAATTATAATAATATCAAATAAACATTCATAAATTATAATAATATCAAATAAATATTCATAAATTATAATAATATCAAATAAATTTGGTAAAATATAATCTAATCTTTTAAAAAATAGAATAATATAAAATAAAATTTCAAATGTAATCTAAATTTTATAAAAATTAGAATAATATCAAATAAATTTAATAAAATATAATCTAATATTTTTAAAATAGCAATAATTAAAAAATAAATTTTATTTTCAAGTGTAAATTAGATGTTTACTTTAATGCAATCGTTTGCTCATTCATGCAGGTGAAATAAATAAATATAAATACGATGTGATCCAAATAGGCAATACGATGCAATTAATAGATGGTAATAGACTCCAGATACAATGTAAGCTTTGTGAAAAAAACTGCTGGGAGGAGGTATCACACGGTTAAAGGAGCATCTGGCTCACGTAAAGGGAGAGACAAGAGGGTGTCCCAGTGTACCCAGAGAAGTAAAAGAAAATATCAGAGCTAGTTTACAAGCGACAAAGGGAAAGAAAAAAGGTGAAGCCGATCGTGATAGGAAAATGTATGAGAGTATCAGGAGGCCAGATCCAGAGTTTACATCAGCTGCACCTGAGGATGATGAGGATGAAGATGAGCAGATAGCGAGAGCTATGAGAGAAAGTGCCAGAGAAGCACAACAATGTGAGATGAGATCGGAGAAGCCGATTATCGGCAGTCCAGTTGAGGGCCCATCCATGCACTACTGGGTGGTGGATCTAGTCATAGGCCACATGTTGTTGAGGATGATGAGGATGTTGAGCACGGGTTATGAGGGTCAAGATCCGAGAGGGATTATAGCCGCTCTTAGAGTAGTACTACAGTCCCCATGGATCCATTCATGTATCGCACTGAAAGCTCCAAACAAACCAAATTGAGTGCAATCTCACTTACAAATATGGGGAAGCAACTTGGAAAATCCATTGCCAAGTTTTTTATATACAACCACATTCCGACCCAAGTAGCAGAGTCGCCATACTTCAAAAGCATGATTGATACAAGTGCAGAAGTTGGTCCAGGAGTTAAAAAGCCTTCTCCATACGAGATATCTGGGCCCTTACTAAAAGATGAGTACGATGAGATAACTGCCTATGTACAAAGCTTTAAGGATGTATGAGATGAGAGAGGTTGCACAATTATGTGCGATGGATGGACTGGTCTCACAAAAAAGAGTTTGATCAACTTTGATGTCGGATGATTTTTGAAATTAGTTGATGCTTCTAGACACATAAAAACCGCTGACTACCTCTTTCAACTAATGGATAAGGTAGTTCAAGAGGTTGGAGAGCAGCGGGTTGTGCAGGTGGTAACAGACAATGCGGCAAATTACAAAGCCGTTGGATTAAAACTAATGACGAAGAGACGTCACCTGTACTGGACCCCGTGTGCCGCTCATTGCGTGGACCTCATTCTTGAGGATTTAGGAAAGAGAAGTAAGGCACATGCAACTATTCAGAAGGGAAGAACAATTACTTCCTACCTGTACAACAGTGACAAGCTGGTCAATTTAATGAGAGCCTTCACAAACAATGAGTTGCTCTGACCTGCGATTACACGTTTTGCAACACAGTTCTTAGCCCTACAGAGTTTGGCTAGATATAGGCATGAGCTGAAAAGTATGGTGTCGTCGGAAGAATGGAATCAACATGAAATAGGACCCCCACGAGCAAAGAGACTAGCTTGCACTGAAGTTGCTGACCTGATCTACAGCACTCAGTTTTGGGCAGATGTCGACCACCTGATCGCCGTCACTACCCCGTTGGTGCAAGTGTTGAGATTGGTTGATGGTGATGAGAAACCAACGATGGGAATGCGTTATGAGTCAATGGATAAGGCAAAATTGGCTATAAAAACCAAATGCCCTATAAAATATAAACGATACTGGGCGATTATCGACAAGAGGTGGGATGCACAATTTCACCAGTACTTGCATGCAACAGGTATAACATGTTGCACAATTCTGTAGTGATATTTATTTATTTATTCATTATTTTCATATACTGATGAAATTGCTCATATTTGATGTGTAGCACACTACTTGAATCCAGCCTTCCAGTATACGCGACGCTTCGAGCTGAGTGACACTGATGAAGTGTATACCGGTTTGCTCAATGTAATCCAAAGAATGCTCCCTGAGTTGGCGGACCAAGGTCAAGCTATAAGAGATGTGAGTAATCATAGTATCATACCTTATAACTAATAAGCCAAATGTCATGTGATATTATGATCTATTTATTGATATGTGTCTTACTGTGTTTCATCTTTATAGATTGACATGTTTCGCAAGAGACATGGGTCATTTGGGACCCCGTTGGCGCAATCCCAAATTAAACACGACAAACCCGCTGATTGGTGGATGCATTATGGAGGTGATGGTCCGATATTGAGGCGGGTAGCAATGAGGGTATTGTCGCAAACATGTTCCTCGTCCAACTGCGAGCGGAATTGGAGCACTTTCTCTCTCATTCATACTAAGACAAGGAATAGACTAACTATGGACCGATTGGAAAAGTTAGTTCATCGCCACTACAACTGCGATTAAGTCGAAATATACGAGGAGGACCAACCGTGGTAAGCAATTACATGAAGTTTTAGATCCTCAATTATATGGAGTCTTACTTACATATTATACTAATTCATCTATCATATTCTACCTTGCAGACAGTGAATATTTTGATCCCATCCAGTTGGATTATATATTCGAGGAGGATGACCCTTTGAATCAATGGATCGAAGAGAGAGAAGAGCCAGTCTTGGATACTGAGAGCACTGAATGGCTGGACAATGCTGAAAGAGTAGCGGAGCAGCAGGCTTCCCAACCACCGAGGCGGAAAAGAAGATTGAATCGTTATTCAGTGGTTGGATCTGATGATGAAACGCAGCCCGGTAGTGATGATGGGAGTGGTGAGGATAATGGTGGAGGGCATGATGGTGGAGGGGACGTTGGCACTAGTGGTGGAGGGGAGGATGCTGGTACCTCTGATCCTTATAGAGATATGGCGGCATGGGACGATGACTCGACACTGTTAACATAGGGGTTAAAATAGGGGTTAAAAATTTAAATAAAGACCCAATGGGCTTTAGATAATGGCCTAAATGGGTCTTAAGAGTGGGCAATGTGACCACTTAATGGCTACCTGATACCTGCTGAACGAGTTGCTAATCTCGTCGGATTGTGTCACGTGATCCCTTTAGTGATCACGTGCTTCATGAATTGCGAGAACCCATTCAATTTTTTTAAATTTCTCCCTTTATTTATTTGTTTTTTGGAATATGAGTCCTAGGAGAGTTAGGTAACTTAGTATTTATTTCCTTTTTTAATATATTTCGCTTAGAGTCCAAGATTATTAGAATACTTAATTAGACTAGGATTGTTTCCTTTATTTCTATATATATGGTACTAAGCAGAATTGAAAGAAACAGATTAAGATTTTGGAGATTTGAAATATGAATCTTATTAACTTTTCTTTTAAGAAAACTCTTGTGGATTTTGACCCTTTTACTGCCGTAGCTTTTGAGCCTCTGCTGGCTGACGAGACTTAGGATTATCATCCTCTACTGGTTGCTGAAGCACAGTCTTTTAAGACTGATTCTGGATAAATTTAATGGTCTTTTGAGACCCTGTTTGCTGTAAATCTGCTCATCTATTTTCTATTGAGAATTAGCGTATTTCTGCTGTGAATCTCAGCCTCTTAAGGTTGATTGTGCTGCTGGGATTGCTGTGTTATTGGGTGGATTTTCTTCAAAAAATACTGCTGCCTTCTGGATTGGTTACTGCTGATAAGTGATTAACTGCTGCTGGTATCATCTTCTCCAAGAGATGCTGCCGATATAAGTACGGGTGTATTCGGTTCGGTTTGGTCGGTTTTGGACCAAAACCACAAACCAAACAGGTCCTAATCGGTCTCTAGATTTTCAAACCAAACCAAACCGTCCAACTCTTAAACCAAACCAAACCAACCCGATTCGATTCAGTTTGGTTCGGTTGGTTTCGATTTTCCTATAAGTTCTACTTGCACATCAAAATTTTCTCAACTTCTCAACCGGATTTCCCATAAGTTCTACTTTACCGCTTTAGGATTTATGAATAGGCTAAAGACAAGGGTAGGGTTTTATATAAAAATATACATTTTACTTAAATGCCCTTTAAAATTAATCAAAACCCCCGCCTATATATATATATATACACACACACACTTACAAATTACATTTGGTTCGGTTCGGTCGGTTTCGGTTTGGAACCGAACATGGGTCAAAATACCAGTTTTCCGATACGTATCGTCCTGACCTCCAGGACGATACGTATTGGGTATCGTCCGATACATTGAATATATATATTTTTTTCCCAAAAAATACTAAAAAAATCAAGAAAAATAAATTTAATGATTTTCTATTTATTTCAACTTTTTTAAAAATTTATTTAAGACTTATTTGATGCATATTTCATAATATCAACGCATAGCCTAAATTTCATCGTACATGACTCATGATCAAAATTAAAAGGTATATTGTACATGAAAACCTTACTTTAAAGCCACATTGAATTTCATGGTATTTCTTGGTCCTCGTGATCATCATCATCGGTGCGCGAGCTTTCCCTATAATGTTGGCGATATTGATACTCATGATCATATGTGCCCCATTGAAACTAAGGCATTAGCGACGAATATGGCTAGTGTAATAGGTAAAGGTTGGTCCTTCAAAAATTTGACCAACGAAGTCATATGGCCTGGGGTAGGTTGGTTGAGGCCGATAGTATGAGTTACTGGTTGCTAAATCTTCAGTGTTTTGCAAACTAAATTCTCCGAAGCTAGAAGTCATATAACCCACATCATCTTGTAGACCTTGTAGTGGTGGTGGTGTTTGGTAAGATTCTAGCGCTCCTCTTCCCTCAACCCCTCCACCTTTAAATGTAGGAGTGTCATACATTGTTACCGGCTTATTATCCCATGCGGCAATACCTCCATAGGAATAAGGATCGACATCATCCCCTCCACCACTAGTGTGGACGTGGGTTTCATCGCCTCCACCATCACCCCCATCATCGTCATTATCACTACCGGATTGTGTTTCGTTATCAGATCCAATCATTGAATGACGATTCAATTTTCATTTCCGCCTTGGTGGTTGGGAAGCCTGCTCCTCCGCTACTCTTTCAGCACTATCCAACCATGCGGTGCGCTCAGTAGCTAACGCTGGCTTTTCTCTCTCTTCGATCCACTGATTCAAAGGGTTATCCTCCGTGAATATATAATCCAACTAGATGAGATCAAAATATTCACCATCTGTAAGGTAGAATATGATAGATGAATTAGTATATGCCTCATCAATTAGATCAAATAAAAATTGTATGAACTAAGACTTCATATAATTGCTTACCACGATTGGTCCTCTGCATGTTCCTGATCCTTAATCGCATGTTGTAGTGGCAGTAGACTAACTTTTTCAATCGTTCCATAATTAGCCTATTCCTTGTCTTCGTGTGAATGAGAGAAAATGTGCTCCAATTCTGCTCACGGTTGGACGGGGAACATGTTTGCGATAAAACCCTCATTGCAACCGCCTCAGTATCGGGCCATCACCTCCATAGTGCATCCACCAATCAGCAGGTTTATCGTACTTGATTTGGGATTGCGCCAACGGGCCTAAATGACCCATGTCTCTTGCAGAAATTTTCAATCTACAGAGATGGAATACAATAACCCACATATCAATAAACAGATAATATGACACTTGACTTATTAGTTATAAGGTATGATTACTCACATATCTTATGGCTTGACCTTGGTCCGCCAATTCAGGGAGCATTCGTTAGATCATATTGAGCAAACCGTTGTACACTTCATCGGCCTTACTTAACTCGAAGCGTCGCGTATATTGGAAGGCCGGATTTAAATAGTGTGCTATACATCAAATATGAGCAATCTCATTAATATATGGAAACAATGAATAATATGAAAAATAATAAATAAATAAAAATCACTGCATAAGCAGTTTAGTATGTTATACCTGCGACATGCAAGTACTAGTGGAATTGTGCATCCCACCTCTTGTCGATGATCACCCAATGTCGTTTATATTTGTAGGGAATTTGGTTATGATAGCTACTTTAGCTTTATCCATCGACTCGTAAACATACCCTATTGTTGGTTTCTTGTCACCATCTACCAACCTCAACACTTGAACCAACGGGGTAGTGGCAGCGATCACATGGTCAACATCTGCCCAAAACTGAGAGCTGTAGATCAGGTTAGCAACTTCATTGCAAGCATGTCTCTTTGCTCGTGGGAGTTCTAATTCATATTTTCTCCATTCTTCGGAGTTGACCATGCTCTTCAGCTCACGCCTATATCTAGCTAAGCTCTCTAGGGCTAGAAATTGTGTTGCAAATCGTGTAATCGTAGACTGGAACAACTCGTTCTTAGTGAGGGCTCATCAAATTCACCAACTTGTCACTGTTGTATAGGTAGGAAGTAATTGTTCTTTCCTTCTGAATAGTTGCCTGTGCCTTGCTTCTCTTTCCCAAATCCTCAAGAATGAAGTCCACGCAATGAGCAGCACACAGAGTCCAGTGCAAGTGACGTTTCTTCAACATTAACTGTCTTCCTGCGGCTTTGTAATTGGCGAGATTGTCTGTTACCACTTGCACAATCCGGTTCTCTCCAACCTCTTCAACTACCTTATCCATTAGTTGGAAGAGGTAATCAACCGTCTTCGTGTGTTTTGAAGCATCAACTGATTTTAGAAATATTGTCCCGGCATCGCTGTAGACTAAAAGTTGATCAAACTCTTCCTTGTGGGACCGGTCCATCCATCACACATGATTGTACAACTCTCATCCCATACTTCCTCAAAACTCTTCACATAAGCTCTTGTCTTCCCGTACTCATCTAGTAAGGGCCCAGATACCTCGTATGTAGTGAGCTTTTTAACTTCTGGACCAGCTTCTGTGCTTGTATCACTCATACTTTTGAAGTACGGCGACTCCACAACCTGACTTGGAATGTGGTTGTATATCAGGGACTTTGCAATGGATTTTTTAAGCTTCTTCCCCAATTTTTTCAGTGACATTGCACTCAATTTAGTTTGTTTTGAGCATTCTTTCCGATACATGAACGGATTCATGTGACCTGTAGTATGACCTGTAGTAGACGGCTTGGTCTCCCTCACGGATGTTGACCTACGCAACCCAACAGTCTCCTGAATACCCTCATTATCATCAACAACATGTGGCTTATGACTAGATCCACCACCAGCAACAGGCATGGATGGGCCCCTCAACCTGGACTGAAATCGATAATCAGCTTCTTCCTGATCTCTTCGCTATTGTGCTTCTCTAGCACTCTCCCTCATGACTTTCGCTGCCTGTTCATCCTCAGGTTCAGGTACAAGAAATCTGGATCTCCCCTCCTTATTCCCTCATACATTTCTCTATCTCGGTCGGCTTCTGCTTTTTTCTTTCCCTTAGCCGCCTGTAAACTGGCTCTGACATCTTCTTTCACCTCTCTGGGTACATTCGGACACCCTTTAGTCTCTCCCTTAACGCGAGCCAAATGCTCTTTCAACCTTGTGATATCTCCTCCTAGTAATTTTTTCCCACAAAGCTTGCATTATATTCGGAGTCTATTATCATTTATTGCTGTGCCGTATTCCAGGCTGGATCTGATGATCGTACGATATTTGTTTATTTCACCTGCATGAATGAGCAAAAGATTGGATTAAATTAAAACATTTAGATTACACTTGAAAATAAAATTTGTTTGATATTATTCTAATTTAAAAAAAATTTATATTACATTTGAAAATTTATTTCATATTATTATTTTTAAAATATTATATTATATTTTATCAAAATTTTTTGATATTATTCTAATTTAAAAAAATTTTAGATTACATTTGAAAATTTATTTGATATTATTCTTATTTTTAAAATATTAGATTATATTTTATCACATTTATTTGATATTATTCTAATTTTTGAAAATTTATTTTGATATTATTCTAAATTTTAAAAATTTATTTGATATTATTCTTATTTTTAAAATATTAGATTATATTTTACCAAATTTATTTGATATTATTCTAATTTTTAAAAATTTTAGTTTACAATTGAAAATTTATTTGATATTATTCTTATTTTTAAAATATTAGATTATATTTTATCAAATTTATTTGATATTATTCTTATTTTTAAAAATTTTAAATTACATTTGAAAACAGTATTTAGTTGATATTATTCTAATTTTTAAAATATTTGAAAATCATATTTATTTGAAATTGATGTGTTACATGCATCATGGGGTATGTGTGACATGTGTAATTGATGTGTGACATGTGTCACATGCCCCATGCCACATGTGTCACATACGTGTCATTGATGTGCCACATACCCAGTGCCACATGCGATACATGTGTAATTGATGTGTCATGGAGTATGTGTCACATGTGACACATCAATTACATGTGTCGCGGCACATGGGACAATGTGTAATTGATGTGTGACATGTGTCACATACCCCATGCCACATGCGACACATGTGTAATTGATGTGTCATGGGGTATGTGTCACATGTGACACATCAATTACATGTGTCGTGACACATGTGACACATGTGTAACTGATGTGTCATGGGGTATGTGTCACATGTGACACATCAATTACATGAGTCATGGGGTATGTGACATACACAAACCATAAACTCCTAAATAAATAAATTAAGTTATAAAATGACCTATATAAATTGACCCACATAAATCCCATAGTTAGAAATTGACCCACATTAACCTCAAAATTTGATCCATTATAGGCTCAAATTAGGGTAGTTTAACAAAACCCCCCCTACTTTGGGCTTAAAAATTCAAGATTTACCATATTTAAGGATAGATCTTAGATAAATAAACCCCCCAACATTTATGGGTAGATCTAGTGAAAATAGCTATAAAAAAGCAACCAAATAAATAAAAAAATAAGGTATATGGGTTAATATGATACCTATGCGATGATTTCCGGCAAAGATGTGACGAACCCGAGCTGTTTTGGGTGGTCGGTAGCTTTCCCTTTGGTCTCCCGGTGGTTTACTTACAAGGTAGAATATGAGTTTGCAGAGAAAGAAGGGAAAGAAAGGAAAAAAACAAGTAAAAAAAGGGAAAAAAACAAGTTAACCCATGCATGTACAGTGCCTGGGCCCCACTGTCCGGTATAATTTCAAATTATCGAACGATACTGGCGATAATTTGAAATTTTTTTTAGGGCCTTTAAATAGCTGAAATTATCAGACGATACATTGAATTATCGTCCGATAATTTCAATTTATTATCCGATATGGGTGATACAGGCGATAAATTACCTGTATCGGATGATAAATACCTATTTTTAAAGGGTATACGATACATAGGCATTGTATCGTATCGCCCACGTCCAAAACCGATACGTATCGGTATCGGACGATATTTTGACCCATGGAACTGAAACCAAACCAAACTTTCGGTTGTACTTTTTTCCAAACCAAACCCAAACCGGTACCGGTCCAAACCGGACAAAACCTGTCAGTTCGGTCCAAAGAATGCACAGCCCTAGATATAAGTTTCTCCACTGCTATTGTAGTTCCGATCTACAGACGACCTGATCATAACAAGGTGTGTCTTCTTCCTTCATTCTGAATTTCAGTACTTATCTGACATAATGGGGAGTAGTCTACATTGCATCACAGAAATTACGTGCAGATCTAGAGGGGTATATTTAATTAGGGGGCATGATTACTTTTCCTATTACAAAATTTTCCAGGACAGATTTCTGAATTTAAGGACCTTAAATCAGGGTTGTTTGACCGTGTTTTGACACATCCCTTTAAGTGGGTTCTCATCCACTTACCTGATTTAAGGTATTGAGGGTTGCGATCTTCATTACAAGCTATAAGATATCACTGTTCTGTGCTGCTCCCCAGCAAACAGGAAACCATAGAGTCGTCAAAGTGGGAAAAAGGCATAGTAGTGAAATCTGGGTATGAGTCTGCTCATAGTCTGATTGTAGGCCTCCAAGAAATTTGTAGATCTGAACCCTCTCTAGACGCTTAGCCTGTTTGGCTCCAACCTCCTCACTAAATTTTGATACATAGTAACCAAGCTCCTCCCACATACTCTTAATACCCCCCAATAAATGAATCTCCTTGTTTACACTCTGCTATCATTTGCTTCAATTTATATATCTGCGTATCATGTCGGCAGGGGCAAAAGTGTTGGCAAGCCTACCCAAAAGTTAAAGACATTTTCATAGAACATGAAAGTTTTGTAAATGGAGGGATCCATAGAATTAAAGAGCCAACTCAAGATTATTGCATCGTCTGCGTCCCTTTTTTTCAGCATCTGCTACATTAATTTTAGGCCTTGGGGTGGTTTCGATGAGGATACCCATCTTCATATGACCTTGGACATACAAGGTGATAGCCCTTTTCCATTCCAAATAATTTGTGAAATTCAATTAATGTGGGTAATGCTCATCGGTAGGTTATCCAAAGTCATGGGTTTGTATCCCTCCGTCATCTCAACACAAAAGAAGATATAACCCTTTTAACAGACAATTTATGGACAACAACCAGCAGGTAACCCTTTTAATGGCTGTAGAACCAACGTATCAAACTCAGTATCTGTATCGGGTATTGGTCCATCTGGGACCGATACGTATCGGCTGATACGGATATGGTATTGCTGATACCGTATCCGTCAATTTTTTTAATTTTTATTATTGAAAAAAAAGCAAAAAAAAGAAGAAAAATATAGGTATCGGTCAGTATCGGCCGATACTGGGGCATCATCGGCCGATACTGACATGTATCAGTCTGATACTGATACCACCCCGAGACCTGTATGAGGGTGGTATCGGTGTCGGTTATCGACGAAACCGATACTTATTGGTATCAGCCAGGTTTTGATACCATGTGTTGAACTACTAACTGGCAGCAACGAGGTACTTGCAAAACTTAACTTCAGAAGAGCATCTATACATCACACCCCAAACTGCCATACACGAGAACCAATTACCAGAGCAGACGTCAGAAATAGAAGATCTTAAGGAAGATCTCACGAGGTTCACCAAATCTAAATTGGGTTCACTAGATCTCATTCAATCCATAATGAAAGCTAACAATGCTAGATTCAAGTTGGCATTGAATGAAACCGTTGCATTTTACATACCTCAAACGATGCATTAAATGTCAAAACAATCATCAAATCCTATGGACACGTATTTCTGGGCGAGAGTTCTAGCAAGAAAGATGCCTTCAAAACATCAGTTTAGAGGCTCCAAATCTTTCTTTCTTATTCATTAGAGAACAAGAGGGAGGGAGAGATTTAAACTCTAGACATTTATTTAAAAATTCTGTAATAGCTAAATGTTTAATTACTTTGGGTTGGTGAGGGATTCTCTTTATCTCATAAATATGCGAATGCGATGCTTTATTTTGAAAATTTAGTTGCTTGTTTGTTCATGCTCGACCAATACATTATTTTTTCTCTTTGTAAGTTCCATGCCATAAGAAAGGTTTTTGAAATACATATGAAGAGATTATATAGAAATATGTATTTTCTTTAAATTTTGAATTTTTTCAAAATATTTATAGAGTTTACTCCATGTTTGCAAGATCTCAAGATTGTTGGTGCTTGTATTTGCAGGTGTTGGAGTTGGATTTATTTCTGCTTTGATATCCTTTTAATATTTATAAATAGTTGACAGGTTTCTATTACCATGAATGTTTGATGATTAGTTGGTGTGGTTGTTTCTTGTTTCTTCTCTTTGATCTTTGAATTCAATTTTATTTTTTTATGAAATCGCATTTTTATTGGTAAAAAAAGTTACCTATTTAAGAAATTTTAGGTTTTTTATTTTTATTTTTATATATTCTCTCTTTTCTTATAAATTCCTTCCATTACTGAAAAAAAGCTTATGTAACATGCTTCTATATTTGAAGTAGATGCCTACAATGGGAGATTTTTGGCTTTAGAAATGTGGAAAAAAGAGCTTTGGGAAGATTATTTCTATATGTATGAAAAACGTAGTTTTAGTCTCTAAATATAAGACAGGTCCTCACTTGAAACTTTTCCTTATATTCAAGAGTTGATGTTATGTTTCAGGGCACGTTCGTTTCGGTGTAATTTTTTTGCTCGTAAAATCTATATTCCATTTGAAATTTCGGTGACTAGATTGCTTTCAAAATTTGTTATTTCGCATGTAAAAGGTTTGTTCTTTTCATCATAAAATATGGTCATAAAATCACCTCTTGGTTGTGGAAGTAGCTGTTTTATGAATCTTGTACATTTTGGAAGCAATATTTGAGGATTACATGGTCTACCCTTGTAAGTCGAAAAATCACTTGCAAAAGCTACAGTGATTTTACAGGTGCACTTTACGTCCTACGGATGAATATTTTGTTGCTTTTACTCGTGATAGTACAACTGGAAATTTCTGGGTATAACGACGAAATGAACGTGCTCTTAGTTTTTATATGACGATTGTGAATTTGTAATACCCTGCTCCTTAATGTCGGGGAGCTTTTACCTTTTTTAACTTGCTTCTGTACATGCAATATGTTTTAGTTGCCTCCTGATTTTATTTATCTTTTGTTCTTGAACATATTGAAAGTCCTTAACCCCAGAATACCTTTTTAAGTATGCAGGCTTGGATATTGACAAGTGAGTACTGCAATTTTTATTTTTATCTTTTTTTTTTTTGGAATGTGTGGTTGTGATGGTTAAGAGAGGGATGGGGTGGGGGCTTACTGGGCTTCTATTTACTGGTACTTATTTTGCTACCAATTAAAATATATTATGACAAGTCTACCTTTTCCACTCCTCTGTACAGTCTTCAGAACTTGGAGTGCTGTCTGTTTGTCCTCTTCCCATATTTCTCGTAAGTAATCTACTGGGGTTTTTTCTTGTTGTACAGTTTTGTTGGTTCCCATATGAGATAATGATTTTGTTTAATACAATTTCCTTTTCTTTCTAGGTACATGCTAGCAGAAGGTCTTGGACTTTCTGGCATTGTTTCGATCCTATTCACTGGAATTGTAAGTGAACTTATAGTATTCTGTTAAAAAATAGTCTATCCCTTATGTGAAGCAGTTTGAAGGCGTCTCATGGTATTCTTTGTCAGGTTATGAAGCATTATACATTCTCAAACTTGTCAGAAAATTCTCAACGATTTGCGGCTGCCTTTTTCCATTTAATATCATCGCTGGCCGAAACATTTGTGTAAGCATATACTTCGATGGTTAGCATAATCTATTTTTGGTTCTTGGAATTATACCACATTGGGAACAACACTTAATCTGTCTTGACTAGATTCTTTGACATGCAGATTTATATACATGGGCTTTGATATTGCCATGGAACAGCATAGTTGGTCTCATGTTGGATTCATATTTTTCTCAATTGTATCCTTTTAATTTAATATTCAGAAGATTCGTTTTTCTTGGAATTATTCATATATGGTTGCCATGATCATTCCTTAATTTTGCACTTTCCCGATTGTCCCAGTTGTTTATAGTAGTTGCCAGGTATGCATCATCAACTCTACACATACCTTTTGCGTTTTACATTTAAAATTCAAACTGGCTAGGTTATTATTTTAAGAGTAATGAGCTCTTTTTTGATGAAAACTGAAAAAAGGTGCATCTCTCCTTTTCAGTTTAGATATATACTGAGTTGTTTGTTAAAGGATGCAATTATACTTTTAGGAATTAAGAATGAGAACAATAATTATGGAGATCCTCTCAGTAAAGTACTCGTCTTTATAAGCCACATAAGTTTATTAGTCATAGTTGCCTTTCTGTAGGTTTCTTAGCCATACATCATTAAGTACAACTAGTAATCGTTAACTCTGCCTTTTCTGATTAAGCTTTCTACAGAATTTGAGAGTATGCCTCCGATGCATTTTGGAAAGTAGTGTTCTGAAAATTTCCCTAGGCATGTAGGCTGTAGCACGCCTTCAAGGAATCTTTTCTCTGTGTGTGTATGACTCTGAACAAAAATCATACTGATTTATGGACCTTACACAAAGCGTGCTTCACATGTTGGGTTTTATCTTATACAGTTTTAATTTTAACCCCACTTAACACAGTTACAAGTTAGAGTTTGTTTACAGGCCTAATCAAAGGTGAATTTGAAATTCTATTGTTAGTCTTGGCTAGGTGTTGGTATTCTAAATTCACTGGTTGTTAATCAATAATTTCATATCAAATTTCACTCCTCTAACAAAGTGTGGAATGCTGTTTCTAAAGTATCCTTGTCCTTCATTTTTTTAAGGCTTATATTATAATGTGTTATTTTCAATTTTCTGTAGTGCATTTTAATAAAAATTTGACTGCCTTAAATTTTTGCCTTCATAAACGTTGCTTTTGATTGTAACCAGTTGTGCGAGTGAGATTTTCTGGTTTGCCATGATTTAGTTGAACATTTTGCCACTGCAAAAGTTACTGACCAGTTTGGAAAATCTTTAATTTGAAGGGCGGCAAATGTCTTCTCCTGTGCTTACTTGGTTAACTTGGTTCGGCCTGCAAATCGGAAAATACCTGTACAACATCAGAAGGCACTTTGGTACAGTGGTGAGAGGATATACTTTTCTCAAATTTTGAATCATCAGTTCTGATTTCTTTTTTAGTAATGAATTATTTTGTACATAAACAGGACTTAGAGGGGCTATGGCTTTTGCGCTTGCTCTTCAATCTGTTCATGATCTTCCGAATGGACATGGCCAGACAATATTTACTGCTACCACTGCAATAGTTGTTCTGACAGTAGGTGTTTTCATTGGTGACTTAATTGTTTTGAGTAGAAATGTTACTCCTGAAATTTATGGAATGAACTCTAATACCGACATAAAAACACAACTGCTATCACATTTAAACCCGTGTGGTTGTTCTTGATATAGAAAAATGTATGATCTCTTCTGCAAGATTTTTTCTAAGTGGAAAGCCTAGAAGCTCCGTCAAGGGCTTTATAGAAAAAACCTTAATATTATTATTTACTTTTATATTACTGATAAAAAAAAAATTTAGGTTTGTATCTCCGCACAAGTGTTTACATGAGAAATGCTTGAAGAATAATTTCATATTGTGTAACACAATAAACTCATGTTTAAATCCATGAACAAATTACTAAAAGAAAATAAAAATCAACCTGATTCCCCATCTTTTACCCTAAGAATTGGCCTTAAACAATAGGATTTGATAAAAGTTTGTTTTTTAAACTAATCTAGATCTCAAAGAATAGATGTCTGCAGGGCTTTGAATGGTATAAAGTAGAAACTTGGATGCAAAGTTATGGGCTCCAAAAGGTTGACTATGTGCGGCTGCATCTGGTAAACATAGGAAAAATTAAACTAAACAAAACGAGAAGAATGCCCATGTGGGGTTTATTAGCTAAAAAGATCAAGTGGATGAGAGAGAGAGAAGAAAATCATTAACCATTAAAGGCTACATTGTTGGCAAATTGGAAAATGAGAGACAAGACTTTGGTCTCTTTATATAGAGAGACCACGAGTTACATAAAAGATCTCTTTCCTATGTGGGATAAACCCACACAACACTAAACATATACCCTTCACATTTTCAATATGGTCATTATCTTCCTCACTTTCCCTCAAGTTGGAGCGTCCATGACAATGATGCTAACTCGCGAATAAGTACATAAAATATCATGCTAGTACCAACATCTCCCCTTGACATGATATGATCATAACATTTGCGCGACCGCTTGCATGCAACAACAACGACAACATGGCCATTTGGCGGTAACAACGACCCACAAACACCAATATCAAGATGGGTCAAGTATGCAACATGCATCAACATCAATAAGTAGGTGATGTCAACATTAAAATCTTCAATGGGTTAGTCAGACATATCATCGAGAGCAGTTGATTTGAAACAACTACAACACCATATAGGTAGCTCCAAAAGGTACATAGGGATGACTGATATCAACACTTGCAACTAGAGGAGCACTTCATCAAACAGCTCATTGGTGCACTAGAGAACTATGCAATCTTCATGGATCTGGTAGACTTTTCTTCAGACAGCTGATGGCAGGCCACAACAACACGACAAAAGCAGCAATAATGAATTTTTTTTTTCTCACACCAGCCTTTACATACATCATTAATAGCTTAGAAGCTGACATAAACCAGTCTATACATACATCATTAATAGCGTAGAAACTGACATAAATCAGTCAGTATACCAATCAAATCTAGAGGATTGAAACACTGGAAAACTGCATTAATGGCAACTAGAGTGTAGATAAATTCATAACCCATATAGTGTCCACACAGATGGACATGGTGCAACCAACAGTTGATAGCCAATCTAAGATTGAAAACTGAATGCAGCTTGAATAATCAATCTGACATCACAAAAATGCGGTTCGAATGTTAAGTCTATTGATATTGCAGTGGAATGGTTGCACCCTTCGCTTCTACAGATGGAGGGAGGTGGAGATTGGTGCAAAATATAAAAAAGAAGCCAACGGAACATGGCTAAATATCTTCGTCCTCCCCCCTTACGCCTGGACCAACGAGGTCCTCAGCGGGATCGGCAACCACTGCAGGAGGTTCTTGGGGATGGATAGGAGGATGTTGGAGCTCTTCGACACAAGATGTGCTCGAATCCACGTGGCGTTGGAGGTTGCCAGGAAGGTCCCAAGGTGGGGAAATATCTCGATTAACGGGCACAGGCACTGGTGCTTGGTGGAGATTGAGAGAATGGAATGGGTACTAACTCGAGATCACGGTGAAATACCGGCCATAAACGTCGGGACTAGCTATGTACAGAACCAGCCGAGAGCTGTTGAAATATTGTTTAGCAATACAGGGGAGATTCATAGGGTAGGGGGTGCTGGACTCGCTGGAGCTCCTAGTACTCAAGCAACGATGGCATGGCTTCGTTGCGGTTTGGAGGGGGGGGGGTGCATGGTGGACGATGAGCTCGAGGAGTGGGGGGATGACGTGGCATGGCGGGTAGAGTGTTGAAGCTGAGGTGGCAAAAGAAAGGGCTGAGCTGGATCGGGGAACGACAACCTTTTTGAATTCGAAATGGCCGAGAAGCCTGAGGCCCTTGATATAGGGGAAAGGGATGGTTTTTTCGATCAAACAATGAAGATTAGAGGTGGGTCGTTGAGATTGGTGAAATCTGTACAGGAAAAGACACCTATCAAGGGGCTTGACGCCTTGGGACTTCATATTGCTAAAACTGCTGTTTTCCTTGAAGCCACTAGGCGGGATACCGCTTGTCTATAGGATATGAGGACACGTGGTTGGAGTGACAACAATATTAAATGGGATGGGAGAGATATCCTTAGTCTCTCACCTATTGGTTTACTTGCGGAGCTTTTGACGTCTAGGGCAATCATGGGCGCAAGGTCCAACGAAATGGGTCAAGGTTCTTCTAGCGCAGAAAAGCCTAGTTCCACCATCAAGGATGGTCACGTGGTCGATCGGGTTCACAGGACGAGCCACGTCGGCAAGGAGGAGTTCGCTTCTAGTTCATATCCGACGAGGGTCCTTGACTCTTTCTCTGATAGGCAAAAAAGATGTAACAAAGTGGGTGCCAACATTTATATTCATAGGCTTGTAGAGATTTTGAGGGAACAACACAATCAAGCTATGGACTACAGGTATCACATGGATATCGGGTATCCTTGAGAACCCGTGTTCGATGAACGATGTACGCGATAATCGGGAAGTGCAAGAACAATGTACAAGGACTGATGCGATTTTGGGCACGACTGTTTAGACTTCATTTTTGGCACATGGTGGACCCATGGATCAAAATCTTAGTTTTCTGATACGTATCGTCCACCTCCAAAACCGATATGTACCGGACGATACGTATCAGTTCCGAACGATACATACCGATAATTTGAAAAACTTGTATCCTAACTCGACAAACTTGTATCCTCACTGGATGATAAATTGAAATTATCGAACGATAAATTGGACCATACAAACCAAGGATCAAAATCTCGTTTTTTCGATACGTATCGTCCAGCCCCAAAACCGATACGTATCGGACAATACGTATCGGTTTCGGACGATACTCTCCGATTTTTCCCCCCTCAAAAAAAAAAATACAAAAAAAACATCAAAATCGATAATTTGAAATTATCTGACGATAATTTCAAATTATCGTCCGATACGGACGATACGAACGATACATTGAACGATAATTTGACTGTTTTTTCAGGGGGGCGATAAAAACCCATTGTATCGTATCGGTGAGGTCCAAAACCGATACGTATCGGTATCGTACGATATTTTGATCCATGATACAAACGATACGGACGATACATTGGATGATACGGGCGACACAAACGATAATTTGACTGTTTTTTAGGGGCCCCGAGAAATACCCTATTTACCGTATTGTTCAGGTCCAAAACCGATACGTATCGGTATCGGACGATATTTTGATCCATGGGTGGACCTGCTGGGCTGGTCTCACGACCGCTACTTTGGACTGGGTCACTTCTGGATCCTCTCATGTTTTTCCTTATGGGCTTTCAATGTCTGATTATTGTAAGAGGCCCAATGGGCCTTCTTTATCTACTAATGATTTGTTGCCGTCTTTGGGTGGTTTGAAATGCTGTAAATATGTGCAGGGCAGTGAGGGACGCCGATAGACACCTCACCTACCAAAAGACTACCACCAATCACCTACGCCATGGCTGGGGTTGAGAAGAGAGTGATCACCTCTACCAAGCTGCTGCCTGCTTCCATACCGGCTGATATAGAAAGAACATGCACGAAACCGATACATGCAGATGAAGATGAAGAGATAGGTGCACCAACATGCGATATCATTGCTTTTGGGAAATAACATGGAATGATCTCTTGCTGTAATGAACACCTATTAAAAAAAAATTGTAACATCCAAAACAGAGAAACAAGCAAAAGGAGGTGTTGAAGGTTAGAAACAGAAGAGGGCTCGATAGTCTGAAGTGGGGGGTTCTCGTACACCAGATCCAAGGTCAAAGCCAGAAAGAAGGGAGGCATTCTGCCGAAGGGTAGAGGCATATCCTCCCCCCGTAAGCGGTTTTTTGAGATTGGGGGTTCTACTTTTATTTGTTTCTACGATATTTGTCTCATGGAATGTGAGAGGGCTTGGGGATCCCAACAAGAAACCCATCATCAAGCACCTGATTAAAAAAATGAAACCTGGTGTCGTTTGTCTGCAAGAAACGAAATGGGAGGAGACCAGTGATAGAAAAGTGTCTTTGGTTCTTGGAAAGGGAGACTGGGAGTGGGACTGTCTCGACGTAAGGGGACAGTTGGGGGCATTTTGCTTGCTTGGAATAAGGATCGTTTCGAAAGGTTGAATGGGGAATTGGTAAGTTCTCGGTTTCAGCTCTTCTCAAAGACAAGGAGAATGGCCAAAGCAGTGTGTTCACAGGGGTCTATGGTCCGACCTTCAACGAGTTTCATGAGGATTGCTTATTAAAACTAAGTTCCATCTCGAGGAGATGGGATATTGGTTGGACTGTTGGGGGAGATTTCTATATGCTGTGGTTTATTACGGAAAGAATATGGTGGTAGAGTGCATAGAAGAGTTACGGAGATTTTTGAAGATTTCATATCTGATTGTGCTCTTTTTTTATCTTGGGATGAAAGGGCAGATTCACATGGACTAATGGGCAAGAGTTCCCCACTTTTTGTAGACTTGATAGATTCCTATGCTTGGCTGAGTGGATGGACTTATTTCCCAACTCCGACGTGGAATGCTGGCCTAATACAGTCTCTGATCACAAGCCTATTCTGCTTTATATTCAATGTATTAGGAGAGAGGGGCCTTGCCCTTTCCGGTTTGAGAACATATGGCTCAAGAATGAAGACTTCAGAAACAAATTTCCGGGATGGTGGAATGAGGGGGACATCTCAGGGACCCCCACTTATGTTTTGTCATTCAAAATAAAAAACTTGAAGGAAAGGATCAAATCCTAGAACAAGGAGGATTTTGGTAATGTCTACTATATCAAGGAGCATATCCTAAAGGAAATCAAGACCTTTGACAGTTTTGAGGAGGAACGTGGTCTCAATAGAGAAGAGAAAGGTATCCGTAAGGCACTGAGAATGGCCTATAATCAGAAATGCATTGAAGAAGAGGCTCTTTGGAAGCAATAGTGTAAGGCTCACTGGCTTCAAGGAGATGGAAACACAATTTTTTTTTTTTCACAGACTCGCTAATGGAAGAAGGGCTAGGAACCAAATCACTAAGTTGGAGGTGGAGGATGCCATCTACACTGATGAGGCTACCATCGCTACACAGCGGGTCAATTTTTATGAAAATCTTTATAGTAGTCAAGGTCTTATGAGACCTAAACTCGATGGTTTACATTTTGACTCCATATCCTTGGACCAAGCAGTGGATCTGGAGAGGGAGTTTGATGAAGAAGAGATCAAAGCGGCGATTTACAAAGCTGAGAAAAACAAAGCTCTTGGGCCGGATTGGTTCTCCATGGAAATTTTCCAATCTTTCTGGGAAGTAGTCAGTGGGGAGAATGTCAAGGATTTCTGACCCACAAGTTTGCTCAGCTGGTCCTATAAAATAGTGTCTAAAGTGTTGGCGAATAGATTAAGGAAAGAAGTGAACAACATTGTCTCTAATGTACTAGGTGCTTTCATTCCCGATAGGCAGCTCATGGATGTGGTGGTCACGACTCATGAAGTAATCCACTTGATGAATACGAGGAGAGGCCTGGGGATAAATTTTAAAATTGACATGGAAAAAGCTTATGATCGGGTGGATTGGGAGTTTTTGCAGTATCTTCTGAAAAGAATGGGTTTTGGCTAAAACTGGATGAAATGGATCACAGGTGTTATGCGCGAGCAAGGTCCCATCCTCGTTAATGGTTGTCCTAAAGGGTATTTTCACAGTTCCAGGGGGTTGAGGCAGGAGGATCCCCTATCACCCTTACTCTCTAACATTGTTGATGAGGCCCTTCACAAACTTTTACAGAAAAGTGCACATATTGGTTTCTTTAACGAATTTCGGGTTACGGATAATGGCCTCTCAGTCACTCATCTGCAGTATGCTGGCGATACCATCATTTTCTGTGGAGCCACAAATAATGAAGTGCGAGCGGTCATCAATGTTCTTACTATCTATGAAGCGGTCTTGGGTTAGACGGTTAATCTTCACAAATCAAAGATGGCAGGGGTGAATTTGAATCACGATATCTTGAAGTTTATGGTGACTGATTTTGGATGCTTACGAGATAGGTTACCGATCAATTACCTTGGTTTTCCATTTGGTGTGGGTAGACTCAAAGCCCAGTCCTGGGATCCAGTGGTTCAAAAATTCCAGAAACGCTTGGCTGTGTGGAAAAGCAAGATGCTTAGCAATGGTGGAAGGCTCACCCTTATCAAGTCCACCTTTTCATTGTTACCCATTTTTTTATGTCCATGCATGTGGCGCCGACCAAGGTTGCTAATCCGCTTGAGAAAATTGTCAAAGATTTTCTATGGGAAGGTGGTGGTCATAATGGTAAGTTACATCTGCTCAATTGGGACATCTGCTGCAACGACAGGAAGGGGGAACGTTTGGGCATTAGAAAGTTGGCTTTTGTTAATAAGCCTTTACTTGGGAAGTGGCTATGGAGAGTTGGGGATGTTAAAGAGAGAGACAAGCTGTGGTGGCAAGTGGTCTCGGCTAAAGGGGCTCTTAAAGAAAGGTTCCCCCAAAATATTTCGGGTTGCTGCTAAAAAAGGCCAGCATTGAGGAGTTGATTGAATGGAGGAATGGAACAGCCAAGGTTGTCAAATCTTGTATTGTATCATGTATCGTAATCAAGTAGTTTTGTATCGCGTATCGTAAGATACAGTTAGATATATATATATATATATATATATAAGTAAAAAATAGTATATATAACGTTCTCAAAGACACTCGTTCTATCATACTAGAAATTAGAATTTTAAATCAAATAAATGGAACAGAACATCCCATTGGACTGATGTATAAGGTGGAGACAACAATCCAGTTACATAAAATCATGAACTGTTCAATTTTCCACTACGTGAAAAGAAATTTTATAACCGCACAAGTATAAGTGTGGTATGAGTGTGTATTGTATGCTTATATAAGTATATATTATTTATATGACCCATTTTTCAATTTCAAAGTGCAGCAAAAAAAAAATTATACTTGTTTTTTCTTGACATTACAGTTTTTAATTCCAAAATTTTTAAAAAAATGTGAAAAAACCCAAGTGTACATTTTTCATCTCTATCCCCAATATTGATGCCAACATCTTCGTTAGCAGTTAAATATGATTTTTTTCCTATTTAACTTTCTTCTCATAGACATCGTACTCCTCTTTCTTTATTTTTCTCGTTCTCTTTTATAATTTTTTGTAGAGTTGGGATAGATAAGTGATATTGTTATTAGATATGAATCTAGTTATAATCGATCATATGTATCGTTTTTATCGTGTATCGCAATGAATCGTAATGTGTATTGTAAGATACGGTTATAACAAGATACACATCATAGATACGTATCGTTTTCTGTAGTCTCGTGTATTGTAAGAGATTGACAACCATGGGAACAGCTGCCTGGAATATCAGCACTAGAAGACTCCTTAAGGATGATGTGATTGATGAGTATGTTGGGTTGTTCAGGGTCATCCATGCTATGGCTCTTAATTGTGCCAGTGGAGATTGCAGAATTTGGAGATTGAATGGGAAAGGTGTGTTCTCGGTCATATCCATAAACCCTCTACTACTCACCCGGATCAACCCACCTGGTTCCATTTGTGGAAAGTTAAAATCTCCTCGAAAATCCGTTTCTTTTATTGGTCTGTTTCATGGGGACAAATCCTTACTAGAGACCAACTAATAAAGAGAGGGGTTAGTATTCAAAACAAATGCCTCCTTTGTATGATGGATAGGGAGTCGGTTAGCCATACTCTTGCATTGCCCTTTCTCCAAACAGATTTGGGGGGCTTTGTCAGTGTTTTTGAAGTGCAGTGGGTCTTCTCCTTTAATGTTATTGATTTAATTGAACAATTGACGCAGGACAAACGCTAAAGCTCTAATTCATGCGATTTGGGATTAACTTTTAGATCAAATCGCAAATCGAACAACGGAAATATTCAAATCACCCATCCACAAAAATAATTTACTAAATTTAATTAAAACAATTAGGTTAAATAAACTTTAGCGTTCGCATGCATTAACATTTCCCGATCTAGAAAAACAGATCCGATGAAGGATTCGAGTTTCACTCTAGTTTAGGGTACCAAGCAATAATTACGGTATCGTCTCTTGATTCCTCTCGGGTGAATAAATAAGGCTTGAAGGATTAAAATAAATAAAAGGGTAGATCAAAAGATTGAAACTAATAATATTTTTTTTGTTTTTTGAGGTTATGGAGATTTATCAAAGCAAGGGAAGATATTACCATATGATAAATAGAAAAAAAGATGGAATAAGAGGATAGAGGTCCAAGGCTTCACACCAAGGATTTTCGAGGTTTCGCACCAAGGCTGTACGTCGGCTTCGCGCTAAGTCGCGCGAGAAATGCGTAAACACTCCTCTGGTTTCGAAAGATTCGCTTTTTCGGTCGAAAACTCTTCACAAGTTCTTTAGGGTTGACACAAAAGCAATTATCAAATTTTCATTAATCAAAACTAAGCTATTACAATGTTTAATGACCTTTTATATGAGGCCTCAAAGTAAAAAACCCTATAACATAAATAATTACTAAAATGCTATAAAGTATTTAGTACGAGACAAAAGAAACCTAGAAAAACAAAGGAAAACGTCAAAACGCGACATACTCCCGAAAATCTCTCGTGTGCATCTCGCTCAAGTGACTTCAAAATTCGCTCGAGCGACCTTGGGTAGTGCTCTCTTCTTTAGTTCTGGGTTTGGTTTCGCTTCTTCCGACCCTTAAGAATCTTTTGCGGTCCAAGTCCGATGCTCTTGATCGGGACGTCCCCATCAACAATGGCTGAGGGGGAGCTCTGGCACATTGCTGCCTATGCTGTGCTTTGGGTCATTTGGTTGGAAAGAAACTGTGTTTTTCGAAGAATCGGAAAACCTTTTCTGTTAGTGGTTAGTGCAGCTAAAGATTGGCTCCTCAGTTGGATTCAGCCACGTTACAAAGGAAATGATTTAGGGGACTTACGCTTCCTGATTTTGGGATTGCTCGCCTCGCGTTGGTTGGGTGTCTCCGACTTCCTTGATCCCTTGTTATCTGCTCATGTGGGATCTTCTGAGTTGGTGAGCTTTTTTGTGGTGCTTTCATTCTTTGGGTAGTTTCTCACTACCTGCTAAGGTATGCTTGTTTTCAGTTTTTCTTCTTATTTCTATGTTGCTTTGTTACCGATAAAAACAAACAATGGACATGCATTAAGAACTTGGTTACCAATTCAGTCACAGAAAATAGAGAGCCGGTTGTTAGATTTCATAGTGAGCAGGGCAAGTAGAACATCCAAATGATGCACCGGTTCAGCCATCAATCAAAAAACGGTTCAGTCAGCAACCAAAAACTGATATACAAAAGTCCACACGAGAAAAATCTCTGGGCTTTTTTATAGGCATATCTTCAATACTTATCTGGCAAACCAACGAAACTAAAAATAGGAGCTTCTGAAGAAAAAGCCGATCCAACTAAGGAAGAGAGTATAAATGATGTTAAAAAATGAATGAAACAAAGGAAACACAATTTCCCATTTTTGATGTGGTGAAGGAGAGCGAGACTTGTCTGCTGGGTCAGCCTCCGGCCACCGGCATTGATAAGGGAAAAATGAAGCTTAACAGTCAACCTCCGGTCACTGGCATTGATAAGCCTTGCCTGGTGCTCAGGGTTGGGGATTGTGTTTGTGGTAGGTGTCGTAACGTTAATTTCCGTCGTCGCGCGATCTGCCACTGACATGGTTGCGACGCCTCCCGAGCACAGGGAAAGACTGTTGCATCGGCAAATGATCGTGTTACTAATTCTAGGACGGGAAGGCAGACCTTTCTGACGGAATCCCAGAGGGTGGTCGATTGCCGCGAAGAGAAACAAGCCGGTTTTCTCGTCCTCCTTGGGGACCTTTGACCACCAACCCAGCACGTCGTATGCTCGTGTTGTGTGTCAGGGTTTGCCGACTCCGAGGGGACCTACGGCCAACGAAGTTCATACTTGCCCGGGACCCCTCGATCTCGTCCTCTCCTACTCCCAATCTTTGGTCGCTAACCTATGCCATATCTGGGTGGTCATTGTTGTAAGTGTTGATTTACTATCATTGTACTCCGTACATAGATGGGTTAATTACAGATGGGAGTATACTGATAGGCCTAAAGTTTCGGCAATTTCTAACTCCATGTTCCTGTTGCGATTCGGGAATGAGGAAGGTGCCGCTGGTTTCTGCCAAGAAGAAAGGGTCTCCATCGACGGGTGCCAGGTGGTCTGTCGCCGGTGGGAGCCTGAAGTGGGCAACGTACAGGTGTTGGAGGAGGGGGTTTGGATTTGAATTTTTGGGCTTCCGATTCACGTGTGGTCCCCGAAGGTTTTCCGACGGATTGGGAGCCGATGTGGTCGCTTTATCTGGGTCGACTGACGATCTGCGGACCTCTGGGACACTACCCACGTTCGCTTCCTCGTTGCCGTCGACTTGCTCGACAGGATCCCTAGGTGCATCGAGGTGGTGGTTGATGGCAAGCGCTGTCAGCTCTTTATAGAAGTCTCCTGACGGGAGCGGACGATCGTCAAGTATCAGCCGGTCGAATGCGCTTCGGGGCTCCTGTCCTCGGCGTTAGGGGACGATGTCGTTTTGCTCGGGGTCACTCATCCTCAGCCGGATGAAGGATTGGAGGCTGTGGTGGGGGAGGTACCGGCGGGTGGAGGGTCTGCGGTGGATCTCGAGCCGATGAGAAGATCTACGACCCTGATCACTCCGTACTCTGAGTATGAGCCCGTACGTCTGCAAGATCAGAGGGTAGGTGAGAGAATGGGACGGTCAGATGTGATGGACGAGGTCGGAGATCGTACCTGGGATCCTGTGGTGCTTGAGACGGTCAGGCTTCTTTTGGCTTCTGCTGCGCCTAGATACAAAAAGGGACTTAGGGTTTATCTGAGGTGACTACGTTGGGTGCCTCGGGGAGCGAGAAGAGGGGGTGATGACACGTTGCTCGTCTCTGAAAGTTTCTGCAGGGTCTTCGTCGAGCCAGGTTCCTTTTGACCACGGGTCCTTGAGGAGGAGGGGTTTATATATCGAGAGGGGGGGGGGGACGGATGGTGTTATGGTGACGTGGCACCCTAGGACATGTCTAGGGGGCGACATGTGGCTCGAGCATGTAGCCCTCTTCAGTCGGGGTGACGCATGCCTGGGGGACCCGAGGGGAGATTGCGGGTCGGGGTCCATACGGCTTCCAAGGTCCTATTTGCCCAGTGGTTGACCCTTTGCTCTGTTGGTTCTGTGGAGCGGGGTTCTATCCATTGTTGGTGGACCGACCCGGGACCCCAGAGTATACCCCTTTCTTTTTCGAGTTGGAGACCCGCGAGCCTATCTCTGTGGGGGAGGTGGAGAGAACTGGGATCTGCAGCGAAAGAGAGATGGAGGTCCCCCGTTGGTGTAGAGTCCCCCCTAGGGCAGTAGAGGCGATCTTCGAAGAAGAGATGGAGTCAGAAATTGCGGGGGCAGGTCTCGAGGTTCACACGGGGTGTTGTCCGGGAACGAGAATCGACGAGCGGAGAAATCTGATGGGTGGGAACCTGCGATTACATCTGAATGATTCCCCACGCAGCCTTCACGCAGAAGATGATTTTAAATGGCGAAATTGATAGGTTGATAGAAATGGGTGAAACCTCGGAAGTCTTTTAAGGGTCCCAGCCGAAGTCATGGAGGCGAGACGATCGATCGCCCGTTCGTCCAGACGGGCCCGGTGGAGAAAACGAGGTGGAGCACGAGAGCTTGCTCGGCTGCAATGGGGTATGTCGGATGGGAGAAGGGTGGGGGGGTTGTACCCGGTTTTTTCCGATACGGGCCGGTCATCTCGTTGGTTCGATTATGAAGTTGTTATCCTGGAATGTAAGAGGCATCAATGATCAGCTGAAGCGGGTGGGCGTTAAGCAGGCAATTGAGGGTTTTAAACCGAACATTATTACCCTTCAAGAAACAAAGTGCGGTAGCTGTGACACGAGGAAGGTGGGTTTGATCTTGGGGGGAGGCAGTTGGAACTGGGTTGGTGTCGATTCCATAGGTGCTTCTGGAGGAATTCTCGTGGCATGGTTGTCGGTCCTTTTCGATAAGGTGGACGAGGAGTTGGGATGTTTCTCTGCCTCGGTGGTGCTGTGGGATAAAGTGGAGGGGAAGTGTTGAAGCTTTGCCGGGATTTATGGTCCTGTGAATGACCGGGAGAGGGAGGAGTTTTGGTTGGAAATGAATGCGTTGGCTGCTAGATGGGATTGCCCCTTATGCCTGGCTGGTGACTTTAATGCCATCCGGTGGGATTTTGAGAAGCAGGGTGGTTCTGCGAATCTTCTGGTCATGAGGGATTTTAATGCCTTTATTGCGGACTGGGGTTAGTTGGATGTCCCACTGATGGGGGCCCGTTTTACGTGGTCTAGTATGCAGGATTCGCCGTCGCTTAATAGGATTGGCAGAGTCCTTTGTTCCTCGGATTGGCTCGACATTTTCCCTGGGGCTCGTCTGGAAGCTCTCGCGCGTGCCATCTTGGATCACCGGCCTATTGTCCTCACGTGTGACTCCCGCGGAAAGGGATCGTCTCCCTTTCGGTTTGAAAACATGTGGTTATTGGATGAGTGGTTTCGGGAGAAGGTTCAGGGGCGGTGGCTGGAACCGGGGCCGAATGGAATGGCAACTTATCGGTTCTTCTCTAAGCTTCGTTGACTAAAAGACAGTATTAAAATCTAGAATAGGGACGAATATGGTAGGGTGCAAGTCAGAAAGGAGAGTCTGCTCTCAAAGGTGAAATCATTAGACAACCTGGAGGAAACTAGAAACCTTACGACTGATGAGAGGGAGGTTAGATTGCAAGCTAAGATAGACTTTAGAGAGACTTGTAGGGTCGAGGAAGTGCTATGGATGCAGAAAGTGAAGGCGAGATGGTTCAAAGAGGGGGATGCCAATACGAAGTAGTTCCATGCAATTGCTAATGCTCGCAATAAGTCGAAATATTTGGGGAGTATCATCGTTGATGGGGTGTCATACACGGGACATGATCAGGTGCGAGAGAATATCGTAGGCTTTTACGAGCGGTTGTATTCCGATGAAGATTTGCCGAGGCTGGATTTGGATGAGCTGCAGTTTATCGCCCTCTCTGAGGAGGTTAGTAGGGGGTTGGAGGTCCCTTTTACGGAGGAGGTGGTGTGGACCGCGATCAGATTTGGTGGTAGCAATAAAGCACCGGAGCCGGATGGATTTACTATGGAATTCTTCCGTGTCTTTTGGGAGACTATTAAGGTGGATCTGCTGGAGGTGTTCCATGAGTTCCACTTGACGGGTTTTGTCGGAAGGGCCTTAAATTCCACCTTTATCACCCTCATTCCCAAGATACAGGGGGCTGAGAACATATCGAACTACAGACCCATCAACCTAATCAATTGCATGTATAAGATTTTGGCGAAGGTGCTGGCCAATAGACTAAAGTGGGTGATGGGCTCCATTATTTCCAGCAGTTAGGGAGCTTTCGTCCGTGGCAGACACCTAACGGATCTGGTGGCGGTGGCTTATGTTCAGTGTAGGCCGGCTATGGTCTGGAAGGTGGACATGGAGAAGGCTTACGATCGGGTAAGTTGGGGTAATTTGGACTATATGTTGCGCCTTTTGGGTTTCAGGGTCATTTGGAGGAAGTGGATGTGCGGATGTTACTCGTCACCGTGGTTTTCGGTGCTGATCAATGGTACCTCGGCTGGGTACTTTAAGAGTTCTAGAGGTCTCAGGCGGGGGGACCCCTTATCCCCTTTTCTATTTAATATTGTTGGGGAGGCTTTATCCGGGCTGATCAGTCGAGCTAGGGACTCGGACATGATTGCTGACATTCGGGTTGGGGAGTAGGGCAGAGTCATCACACACTTGCAGTATGCGGACGACACCATTTTATTTGGGAAAGCTGAGGCGATGGAACTCTGCAACATGGCTGATGTGCTTTCGGTGTATGAGGCGGTGTCGGGTCAATGGGTTAATCTGCATAAGTCTACTGTCTTTGGCATCAGGGTGGAGGAGGAGCGTTTGAATATTCTGGCTAGCTCGGTTGGGTGTGGCACGGAGGGGCTGCCTATTCGGTATCTAGGCCTACCACTCGGCTTTAGAAAGACCACAATTTGTGACTGGCTTCCGGTGGTGAAGCGGTTCGAGCAGCGCTTGTCTTCTTGGAAAGGAAGGTTACTCATCAGTGGGGGCAGGCTAATCTTGGTTAAAGCGGTGCTCTCGTCGATCCCCATTTTTTTCATGTCTATGTTCAGATGTCCTGCTAAGATACTCGATCGCCTCGAGCAAATTCAAAGGTCGTTTCTTTGGGAGGGGGCAGGTGTGAATCGTCGGTATCATCTCGTCAATTGGGACACGTGCCTGGCATGTGGTGGGCTGGGCATTCGGAGTCTTAAAAGGACTAATTTGGCTATGCTGGGCAAGTGGATTTGGAGAGCGGGAGGGGAGGAGAGGGGTAACCTCTGGTGGCTAGTGTTGAGTGATAAGTATGGGCTTGCCTGGGGAAGTTGGGGAATTGGCCTCTCAACCCAAAGGAGTACCTCACCATGGTGGAGAGATGTCTCCCGCGTTTGGAAGTCCCTGTCTAAAGGGGTGCGATACTGTTAGGGTTGTGGCTCCCGCATTCGTTTATGGGAGGATAGATGGCTCGAGGTGGGTTCGCTTAGAGATGTTTACCCGGATATCTTTGCCCTTTCGCCGAATCCGGGTGGGAGGGTCGACGAGTTTTTTTCCTTGGTCAATGGGAGCAGCATCTGGGATGTGGTCGTCAGAAGGCGCCTCATGGACAACGAGGTGGGGGGCTATCTGGATCTGATGGGCAGGCTATATAAGGCGCAACAGAACAATCTCCACAGAGGACTTGGGCCCTGAACAGGGATGGGAAGGTCAGTGTCAAAGAGTTATATCGTTGGTTGACTCGTCGACCACTTATCAGATTTGAAGGCAGTTGGTTGTGAAGGGTTCCTATTCCCCTGAAGATCCGATTCTTTGTTTGGGCGGTCTGCAAGGATAGGATTCTTACCAGGGACCAGCTGATTCGGAGGGGTTCTGATGTCCCTACATCGTGTGTTATGTGTAGTGAAGAGGAGTCCGCTGCGCACCTTTTTTTGCATTGCCGTGTGGCTGGTGAGGTGTGGGGAGCCATCCTAAATACCTTTGGCATGTCCTGGACTATGCCTCAGACGCCCTATCTGCTTCTGCTGAGTTGGGATGCGGTGAAGTTGGAGGGGGTCGGTCGGCGGGTTTGGAGGGCGACGTTGTTCGCTGCCCAGTGGTGCTTATGGTGCGAGAGGAATGGCAGAATTTTCGAAGAAAAAACCAAACCTGTTGGGATGGTCATAAGGTCGGTCTTGGAGCTGGTTAGTTTCTGGATCGCACGGGGTGGAGATGGGGATAGTGGCCACAATTTCTCGTGGGAACCAGGTTGAGGGGGACTGTGTCCTCGGGGAGCTTTCTGGAGTTGTTTTCTTTGTTTGTTGTTTTTATATTTCTTTCCTTTGTATTTCTTTTCGGATCTCTTGTGTCGTGATTGTATTTGGGTTTCAGCGCCTCGCTGGCTATCTATATAATCTGCATTATTGATTTAAAAAAAATGTGGAGGAGAGAGAGAGGGTCTTGTATATATATACAAGTACATCTATGAATTTTTCTCATCCATCTTTTTTTGGAATTTTTTCATGTACTTCTGGGATTTTAAGTTTTGTCATGCTTAAGATTGTTGGATGTTACATCAAGGTGGATCAGAACTTCCTTACAAAGTTTTAGCATGGGTGAAAACATCGTCCGGAACCGATACGTATCTTCCGATACATATCGGTTTTAGGGGTAACCGGTACGATACATTCAAGGTACCGTATCGGTGCCTCCCATACAGAGTAGTAAAATACCAAACGATACATACCAATGTATCATCCGAAACCGAAATGTATCGGTTTTGGAGCAGGGCGATACGCACCGATTTTCCGAATTTTTGACCCATGAGCTTTAGACTTGGTCTCACATGATTTGGAGCCCATTTAGCAAGTTACAAGGATTTTAGGGAGGTTGATGTCTTGTTTTTCCTAGGCTGCATTTGGGTTAGCTCTTTCGGGCCAAAGAGCGGCTCTTGCGTTTGGTAATACAACTCCTCGCCCCATTTTCTTTGATGGGGAGCTGTTTTAAGTGATAAACGGCTCTCTCGCTGCTCTTTGTCAGAGCGGATTTTATTTGCTCTGGTAGAGAGTTGTGTCTGCCCTTAGAAGAGCTAACCCAAATGCAGCCCTAGTTTGTTTTTGAATGTTTTGTAGCACCGACACCCCTTGGTATCTAGAGCTAGTTATCACAATAAATGGCGTGTGTTGCATGCGATTGGATAACTTTTTGTTGCAATTGTGATGGCATATGATCGTGTGACAATCATGGATCAAAATATCGTCCGATACCGATACGTATCGTCTTATACGTATCGGTTTTGGACCTGAACGATACGGTAAATAGGGTATTTCTTGGGACCCCTTAAAAACAGTCAAATTATCGTTCAATTTATCGTTTGTATTGTCCATATAATCCAATGTATCGTTTGTATCGCCCAATTTATTGTCCGATAATTTCAAATTATCGTCCAGTGAGAATACAAGTTTGTCGAGTGAGGATACAAGTTTTTCAAATTATCGGTATGTATCGTCCGGAACCGATATGTATCGGTTTTGGAGATATGGACGATACGTATTAGAAAACCGAGATTTTGATCCATGGTGACAATGTTGGTGGTTGTTTAGGCTGTAGTTGATGTTATTGCTGTATAGCTGTATAGTGTCAAAGTATGCATTTTTCTGGTGCTGTCTGCTAATGGTGGATATAATTTTTCTGTAATATTGTAGTGAAAGTTGTGTGGGAAAAGACTAGTGTTTGTCAAATTGGCTGCATTTCTGGAAGAACTGAAGGATAATGTGTCTCATTGGTGTTGAATGGTTTAATAAAAACTATGCTTTGATGCAACCTACCCACTATAGTAGATACGTTGTTACCTTCCCATTCCTATTTGGTCGTGACATGTATTTTTGGATCTACTCATGTGTCCATGCCTTCTCAATCTCCATGGATCTCTAATTCGGGAGCAACTGATCACACATGTCTAGCATGCCCTCTCTTTTTGATTCTATATCTTCACTACCAAATTAATTTAATATTCATACTGGCGATGGATCTCTTTTCCCTGTTGTTGGGAAATGGATTGTTCTGGTTATTTTAATAGCATTAATTCCATATCCCAAACATGTCCATTAACATTTTGTCTGTTAGTAGTCTTACAAAAAGTCTTCATTACAGTTTGACCTTTTCCCCTTCGCATTTTTTGTTTCAGGACTTGTCGAAAGGAAAGTTTTTTTATCATGGTCGTGAAGAGAGGTGTTTTTATCTAATTGATACCAAATGGGCCTCAATCAAGAATAAACGAACTACTGCAACAACCGTTATCCTTGGAGGGTGTACGTCTTTGGCACTTACGATTTGGCCACTTCCTCGATTACGTGTGTTGTTCCCACAAGAACTAATTTGGTGACTCCAAATTTCAATGTGGGCTTGCCAGTTGGCTAAACACCATTAAGCTTTGTATCCTGTGAGTCATACCAGCAGTTCTACTCCCTTCCACCTTGTTCACTCAGACGTGTGGGGGCCATCTCCTATTACTTCTATGTTGGGTTTTTATGCTGTTTCTTTTATTAATGATTGCTCACATCCCACTACGTTGTGCCTAATGAAAGCAAAGATTGAAGTTGCATCCATTTTTCCGATGTATCAAGTTGTTCAGACTCAGTAAATTTCTTCTATGAATAAGATCAGATAATGGAGGAGAGTATTCTTCTTTGCATCTCCTATCATATGCATGGTATTGAGTGGCAAACTACTTTCCCACACTCCAAGATAAATGGAGTAGTTAAGAGGAAAAATTATCATCTTAATGTGGCTCATGCCTTTTTAATTGGAATGAATGTTCGAAGGGATTATGGAATGAAGTTGTTCTTATTTGTTTTCTCATTAATGCCTACTCTTATTCTTCAAGGAAAGTCTACCAGTGTATGTTGTCTCCCTCATCTCCTCTTTTTCTATTTCCTCCTACTCGAGAATCGTCATGATAAACTGGAACCCAAAACTATTCGATGTAACTTTATTGGATACCTCCATCTCAGAAAGGGTATGAGTGGTATGATCTTGTGTCTGATAGGAAGTTTGTGTTCGTGGACGTTACCTTCCTTGAATCCACACCTTCTTTGCTTCCATGAGTACTCAGTGCCCTCTTCAAGGGTAGAGGAGAAAAAAAGAGAGCACGTTGTGATTGCCATATCCTATGCCTTAGATATTGTCTGAGATTGAAGGCCAGTGCCTATAAAGAAAAGATATGCTTCATATATCGTTTGTAATTGAAGATCAATGTCTACAAGGAAACGATGATGCACAAGTAAATGTGTAAAAAGATGTTCAAGCTGATGTTCCACTAGATGGACAAGCAAGAAGGTACAAGATAAAAGAAAATTTGGAAAGGAATAGTCTTCTCTCAAAACATGAAAAAGAACCAAGCCCACACTCGCAAATTATGGACCAAACTTCAACCTTAGAGGCTAGTCCACAAGAAAGTGAAACTACTCTTATATCAGACACAAATTTGCTCATTGTAATACGTGTCACTATTTTGTATTCTCATCCTATCAGTAAGTATGTATGATATCGTGCTCCATTAATCCGGAAAAAGCCTCGGATCTGGAAAAGGGGTTTGGGGAAGATGAGGTTAGGAAAGCCTTGGATAATTTGAGAAAGTCCTCGAGACCTAACGGATTCACCACAGAATTCTTCAAGACGTGCTGGGAAACTTTACACGTCAACTTTATGGCCATGATAGGCGAATTTCAGGAGACGGGTAGAGTGACCAAGAGTTTGAATTCTATAGTCATAGCCCTTATCCTGAATTGTGTTGGTGCTTCCAACATCTTGAAATAGACAGAATTCTTCAAGACGTGCTGGGAAACTTTACACGTCAACTTTATGGCCATGATAGGCGAATTTCAGGAGACGGGTAGAGTGACCAAGAGTTTGAATTCTATAGTCATAGCCCTTATCCTGAATTGTGTTGGTGCTTCCAACATCTTGAAATAGAGACCGATTAGTCTCATAGGGTGTGCGTACAAGATCATTGCTAAAGTGTTGGCTAATCGCCTCAAGAAGGTAATTGGACAACTTATCTCGAATGTGCAAGGGGATTTCATCCCGGGTAGACAACTAATGGATATTGCAGTCTTGGCGGTGGAAACGATTGACTCAGTCAAAAAGCGGAAAGAAAAGGGCTGGATTTTTAAGGTCGATATGGAGAAAGCTTACGATAGGGTCCAATGGGTTTTCCTCGATTACGTTTTACATATAATGGGTTTCGGGGTCAAGTGGAGAATATGGATGAAATGTTGTTATGCGTCGGTTCGGTTCTCGGTTCTCATCAACGGGATTCCCCAAGGATTCTTTCAGAGTAAAAGGGGGTTGCGTTTTACATAGAATGGGTTTCGGGGTCAAGTGGAGAAAATGGATGAAAGGTTGTTATGCGTCGGTTTGGTTCTCGATTCTCATCAACGGGATTCCCCAAGGATTCTTTCAGAGTAAAAGGGGGTTGCGATAGGGCGATCCGGTATCACCCTTATTGTTTAACTGCGTAGGGGAGGCACTGCACAATCTCTTCAAGAAGGATGAAGAGATAAATTTGATAAAGGGGTTTAAGACGACGAATGCGGGCCGTCGATTTCTCATCTTCAATATGCGGGCGACACTATGGCCTTTTGTAATGGAGGCAATGGAGATCGGGAATTAAAAGCAGTCACAGACTTATTGACAATCTTTGAAGGGGTATCTAGTCAGAGAATTAACCTCCATAAGTCAAGTTTGGTCGGAATTAATATATCTACTCAAGAGACGAAGCGAGCGGCTAGGGATGTTCGGTGCAAGATTGAAACCTTCCCAATTAAATACCTAGGTATTCCCCTTTGTTCCGAAAGATGCAGGGTTCGAATATGGGACACAATGGTTCAACGATTTCAAAAACGACTAGCTACATGGAAGAGTAAGCTACTTAGCAATGGGGGAAGGCTTACTTTGATTAATTCCACCATCGCGTTTATTCCGATATTCATGATGTCTCTTCTCATGACACCTACATGCGCTACGAAGAAACTCGAGAAAATTGTTAGCGATTTTCTATGGGAAGGAGCTGGTGATCGAAAGAAGCTACATCTATTCAAATGGGAGGACTGCTGCAATAAGAAGGAAAATTGGGTTTGGGAATCAGAAAGCTAAAACTAGTTAATAAAGCTCTCCTAGCCAAATGGCTTTGGAGGTTGGGTGAAGAGGGGGAGACAAACAATTGTGGTGGCAAATCGTCTCCACCACGTACGAAATGAGAGAAGACGATACGAACTTCAACTCCAACCACAACCACATGTCGGCTTGGTGGAAGGCTGTGAAAGGGTGTAGACAGGGAAGTCTTACAAGGCACCAAGTTCAGTTGGGGCGATGACTGAAGGATTCGATTTTGGAAGGACGTATGGGCGGGGGAGCAACCCTTACAAACAGCCTTCCCTACGATATTTATGCTCTCTGACTCGAAGGATGCGGTTATCAGTAACTCTGTGCATTCTCTTGAGGGGAACTTCGTGTGGAACCTTAGACTTAGATGCCAATTGAGGGAGTGGGAAATGGAGGAATATCAAAATTTGCTGAAGGTCATTGGGGGGATTACTCCCAACTCAGCAAATAGAGAGTGGAGGCTATGGAAATACTCTGCCAAAGGGAACTTGATGGTGAAATCTTTCTATAATCAGTCACTGATTCATGAAAGGTCCCACAATGAAAACAGGAGATGGTCCAGATTCTAGAGGATCAAGATGCCTCCTAAGATAAAAAAATATCTCCTTGCTGGTTACCCGGGGGAGAATTCTAACGCGAGATCAGCTGCTCAGAAGACATATCCCGGTTTGCAATAAATGTCTGCTATGCATGAGGGGAAGAGAATCGGTGGCACACATTCTTCTTCATTGCCCTCACGCTCGAACAATTTGGCACAAGATTTTTAATATTTATAATGTCCAATGGGTTCTCCCTTTCTGGCCTGTCCACATGATGGAAATGTGGAAAGAAATGGACGTGGAAGACAATAGGAACGAGATATGGCCGCTCACGGTGTACGCTGTTTTTTGGGCTATCTGGGTGGAAAGAAACAACAGAGTCTTCAGGTGTAAGGCTAAACCGTTCTCGTTGGTTATCCGGGATATCAAAGACTTGGTGGTTAGTTGGAACACAAGTAAGATGGCCAATTTCAACGATAGGCTACAACACTTCATGAGGCAATGGGAGGACTGCTACTCGTAGAGGTGTCAGCCTTCTCTGGTTGCGTTGGGGTGTTGCTTCGCTTTGCGGACCTGCTCCAACCCCTGGGGTGAGGGACTTTTACTTTTTCTTTTGCTTTTGGGTAGTTCCTTACTACCCACCAAGGTATGTTTTTCCATTTATATTTCTCTTAATATAATACTTTGTTACCGTTTCAAATATATATATATATATCGTGCTTTATCTAATTTACTTCCTCCTTCATATCATCGTTGGATACCAACTCTGTTCCTACTAGTGTCATTGATGTTGTGTCTCAGAAAGAGTGGAGGGAGTTTATGATTTAGAAAATTAAAGCTCTCGAGCAGAACAATACATGGGAAGTTACCATATTGTTAGAAGGATAAAAGGTTTTTGGTTGTAAGTAGGTTTATACTGTGAAGTATCGACCGTATGGGTTAGTTGAAAGGTATAAAATCTGATTCATTGCCAAGGGCCTTACACAAACCTTGGAGTTGATTATCAGGACGCTTTTGCTTATGTTGCCAAGTTAAATTTTGTATGTATCCTCTTAGCCCTTTGATGTGGCGTGGAAGGAGAGGAGGAGAGATAAATAAAATAATGTCAGAATTTATAATAGAAGACCTTATTTTGGCAAAAGATCCAATAAGAAGCTCGATCACCAAAAGTCCACACGCAGAAAAATAGAAATTTTATTGACTAATCTGTTCTCTCTCGACATGTTTAAAGCATATAAATAATGTAAAAGTAAAAATCCTAATTTACCATAACTAAACTCCCATCTTACTTGGACTCTTAATTACTAACTTGAAATGAATTTTCTGTTACTGTCCTAGTTAACTTGGACTCTGAATGGTAACTAGAATAACTCCAATTATTACCCGATTTTATCCCCTAAAACCTAGGATTCAATTAAAAGAAAGAAAGAAATAAACAAAGCCTCTTATGATCTCAACAATCTCCTAGATTCTCCAAATCTCAACCAGCATGCAGATTTTAGCTGCCTGCTGTCACATCATTTTGAGAGTTTGAGAATTCCTCATTCGTTTCCAGGTAGATATTATAGGAAGAACGTTCCTGAACTTATTGATCACACAGATTTTATATGAGAGAACCTTGCACTCCACATCAGCCAGCTTTAACGATCCCCCCCCCCCCCCCCCAAAAAAAAAGTGGCAATAACATATTGTATTTTGTGATCGAAGCCCCTAAAATCCCCTAGTTTAAGATCCTATTTCTGGGCCCTATTCCTGTCCTTAAAATCTGTGAAACCTGAACTAATTTTCTGCCCATTATTCTCCTGAATCTCTCCCTAATCGAACCTCTTTTTACCCAACAATCAGGTCCTAACAGCAGCTCATAGGCTCCTCTTAAAGTTCCCGTATAATGTCTGCAACCTTAGTGACAATCCCTTCATCTCATCAGAGCCTTCCATCTTCTCTTACTTCTTTAATTGCTCAATATCATCACCCTTGTTATCCATAAGAAGTGCTCTCTTCACCAATTCGATGTGAAGAATGCATTCCTACATGGAGATATTAAAAAAGAGGTTTACATGGCATTCCATTCCGAGTTTACTCGTGAAGGGAGAAGGAGTAAGTATGCCATCTTAGAAATGTAAGATATGGGTTGAAGCAATCGCCAAGAGCATGGTTCAAGAAGTTTGGGTATGCTATTGTCGAATTTAGTTATTAGAAAAGTCACTATGACCATACTCTATTTTTCAAAAGGTTGTTCGTGACTGCTCTAATTGTGTACATTGATGACATCGTTGTCACTAGTGACGATGAGGAAGAGATTAGAAGATTCAAACAGTACATGAGCCAAATGTTCGACAACAAAGACTTTGGTTGCCTGAAATATTTTCTTGGAATTGAGGTTGCAAGATCTAAAAGAGGCATTTACATTTCTCAAAGGAAGTGTATCCTTTTCTTAAGCAAACTGGTATTTTGGAGTGTAGACACTCCAATTGATCAAAATCACAGGATAAATTCTGGAGATAGAGAGGCACTACACAATGTTCAAATTCATCAAATGCTTGTTTGGAAACCTATGTATCTTACCATCACTCTCCAGAGATTTCCTATGTCGTGAGCATGCATATGTTCCATAGGAACATATGCATGCTCCATGAACTATAGACTTAGATGTTGTATATAGGATTTCATATACCTGAAATCCTTCCTTGGGAAAGGATTGCTATATAGTGACCATGGTTACGTTGATGTAGAGATATATACTGATGCTGATTGGGCTGGGTCTCTTAGTGATAAGAGATCCACTGGGTATTGGCCTTTATTGGAGGTAACCTCCTTGCATGGAGAAGCAAAAACATATTTCCAATTCCAATGCAAAAGCTGGGTATAGTCATGCCAGAAGGGGATCGGGAAGGCATGTGAATCAGGTTTATCCTTGCTGATTTGGGAATCCGTGTAAAACTCTATGAATCTCTTTGGAGATAACAAAGCAGCCAAATATGTAGCAGAAAATCCACTCTATCATGAAAGAACTAAACACATAGAAGTCGATTGTCACCTCACCTGTGAGAAAGTGGAGTCAAATTAGTTTTGCATCCCCCAATTTAGCTCTCAAGAACAAATTGCTGATTTGCTCATGAAGGCCCTTGGAAAAGCTAGTTTGTGCGATCTTGTATCCATGTTGGGCATGATTGACATCTATGCTCCAAATCAAAGGGAGTGTTGGTGTGTCACTTGTAGTAGTTGAGTGTGTCTCATATAGGCTTAATATGTGTGTGTGTGTGGAGAATCTCTCTGACAACCCGAATTCTCTCTCTTTCCTTCTTTCTTTGTTCTCTTCTTCTCATACCTAATCCTTGCCCTAATCATCAAAATCCTAGAATTTGACTTAACACTAAATCCATTTGCCATGCCTAAGGGACAACCAAGCTATTACAGAAAGGGAGGTTCACTCAACCTCATAAGATTTTTTTAGACACTTATCAATCAACAAGCTAACTTCGTACCCGGCCAAAAAAGAATCCCAGATGCAATTGGCAACCTGACAGCAAAGAAAAGATGATCCACGTTTTCCTCAACCTTCCCACATGATGCACATTGTCAGCACCATCATCCTTAACAAACGTTAGAATTTTGCCCAACTACTTCCCATATGAAAAATCTCACTTTGCAAGGATGAGCCAATTTCCACATCTTAGACCACTATTTCTCAATCGATGATCTTCTATACAAATCATAATAAAGTGATTTAGTCGAAAACCAACCCTTTTTATCCTATTTCAAGCATAACTATTCTTCTCTTAAATTTTTTCTCAACTATATCTTCCAACTCATGGTACAACCCTCACTAGCCTACACTTGTTTCAGCTTCGCTTCTTTATGGATGGCCAGCCTGAAAATAGCCGCAAGTCTACACACCAAAGGTTGATGATCCTCGACCTAATTGTCTTGCCAAAAGTGAAGTCTATCCCCCTGCCTGACTTTATAGCTAATATATCCTCGGAATAAAGAGTTTGCCCTATAAACACCCTAACTTCCAGGAATATGAAGGGCTCTATTTTCCTAGACAGCATTATGCCAACCATACTCGCTCACAAACCACTCACTTAATGGGACTCCATCTTCTCTCCAATCTTCCAAATCCGTTTAGCCAAAAAGGTCCTATTCATCAATCTGATGGACTTAATACCCAAACTACCATGCTCCAACCTTTCACTACAATCACTGGAGACTCAAACGTGGACATGTAATGAATGGGGAGGTTCCCCTCAATAGCCTCTATCAATGTCGTTCCTCCTTTCAGTAACATTGCTCCTTTCCATGTAGCGAGTTTCTTATCAAATCTCTCAATCACCTAGTCCCATGAGAACTTTCTCGGCTTAGAAGTTACAATAAATATGCCAATCCCGACCACTGAGATGTAAGTGAATCTTAACTGCATCCTATGAATTTTGCTAGTATTGCGACCTCATTATCAACCATCACCCCATTAACTGTCTTTAATAATTATAGAAAAAAGAAACTTCTTTAAAGGATTTATACTTTGTCTTGGTGCTGCTACATAACATTTGATTGTGCCTTTGATACTATGCAGTTCCTCCTTTGTTACTCTGTATAAGATAAGTGTACTATTTTCCATGGTTGTCAAGGCTACGCTATAGTCTCGCTATGGCTTTGTCATGGCGAATGACAATGGGAAACGTCATATATAACCCAATAGCCATGACTGCTAAATAGCGACGTCATAACGTTATCATGGTTGAATAGCATTATGGAGTCACTATGCATGCTATTTTATTATTTGGATAATAACGTATAATACTTATAAGTTATGACATTTTTATAATATATAAGTTACAATAGTTAATTTACAAGTCATAAAACCTCAACTTATAAGTTATAAAATCCCCGACTCTCTCTCGTCACAACAGCTACCAACACTAGCGTCGCCGAAACCTCAGCGTCGGCAACACTACCGTATGTGTACTTAATATTTCATGTTTTTTAATATTCTATATTTGTTGATATTTCATTTTTATTTATTTATACTTACCATGTTGTTAATTTGTTGAAGCTCCACATTAGATTTGTATTTATTGATATTTATTTATTCCTAGAACATGAAATCCTCAATATTATAATCAAAGTATGATGCTTTAGTAGTTGAATTTTTTTCTTCCTATATTTTTTTTCTTATATAAAAAAATAAAAAAAATAAAAAAATTCTACTAATTAATAGATAAAATAATTTTTTTAAAAATTATAATAATAAATAGCCTCGCCATCATTTTGCTATGGTCATGCCATGGCGTAGTGAGCCTCTTCGCCATGACCTCGCCACACCGTCTTAACTACCTTGGTATTTTCTTACTGAAGGTGGGAAATACAATCACCTCTGTTTCCCAAATAGAATTCATGGACCAAATCTAGCTTCCCAGCCCTCGAAGTGAGCCTAAATAATGAAAGCCTCTCTCTCTCTCTCTCTCTATATGTCAAATAGAAAGGGAGAAAGTCGAAAGTGGATTCCTTCACCTCAAACCTCGTAAACTCTTGAAGAAGCGCTTAGGAGACCTATTCATCAATTTTGAAAACCATGTTGTAGATACCAACCCTCTAATCCACTTCCTCCACAAGATCATATGCCTTCTCTATATTGGGTTTATAAATCAACTCCACCTCTTTTGCTTTATGTCTGAGTTGATGCATTCATGCATCACTAGCACCCCATCCATTATTTGTCTCCTCTCAACAAAAGCACTCTCGCATAAAGAGATAGTGGAACCCATAAAAGGTTTTCCACGACTTTAGTCAATGTTTTGTACAGACTATGCAACAAACTAACCGGCCTGAGCGAACAAAACAATTCTCCGCTTTCTTTTGGATTATGGTAATGAAATTGGATTTTGTAGAACCTTCAATTTTTCCTCGAGTGAAGAAATTGTCGACCACTTCCATAACAACCTCCCTTAAAAATTTCCCAAAAAATGCTTATAAATGGCTAATGTAGAACTGTCAGGGCCAGGCGCAGTATCACTGCTCGCATCAAGCACAGCTCTCTTGATCTCCCTCTGCTCTAATCTCTCTTCCGGCTATCCCCATCCCCATCCCCACTAGGTAATGACTGGAAGGAGAGCTATCAAGTATACGTCTCAACCAACCCTCATCCTGAAGGAGAGTCATATAGAATCTTATCATCTCCATCCTTGTCTCTTCCCAATCCGGCACCCTTCTCCCCTTCACTAACAGTTACTGGATGAAATTTACTCTTCTACTGGCATTCCCTCTTGAATGGAAGAATTTGGTATTCTCATCTCCCTCAACCCCCGATCCCTTTATTTCTGTCCCCATATAAATTCCTCTTCCTCATTTGTTTTTGTTGTAGCTCTGTTCTACATTCATTTCTTCTCTCTAACTCATGCTTTGAAAGATTTCTTGAGTACTCACTTTCAGGCCTTAGATTTTTTACATCATAACCTTTATTTGTTCATCAACATTCCCAAAAACCTCTGTGATTAGCCAATGGCTTTGGAAGAGCTGAGAGGAGCAAATTATGGAAAATCTGTCTCCATTCATTACTGAATCCTAACGACACATTAGGGGAAATATGAAATCACCGCTTTACCTCCAATAAATCTAACTTATGCCTTTTTATGTTTACTATACATATGAAACTGTAATATAAAATTTTTAAAAAGAATCTGTTTCCATCCATTACTGCAAATAAATCTATCCAAAGCGACACATTAAGGAAAATCTGAAATCAATAAATCTAACCTATACCTTTTAATTTCACTATAAATAAGAAACTGTAATAAAATTTTCAATAAAGGTAACGAGATGCAAAGGGAAAAATAACAGGTTACCTATCCCCAAAAGAAAAACTCCTGGTGTTTAAGAGCGGGTAAGCAAGGAAGGATGGAGGTGTTGTATATCCCAATAGGAGGGAGGGTGGGGATGGTCAGCATATCTTACTGCGAAATGGTGTATGTAATTTTAATCTAATTGCAATATTGATTTAAATGCTTAAAGTTTCATGCAACCGTGACATTGCAGGTTCAATCCTAGCTTACCCACTGAAACAAAAAAAAAAACTTCCAAGTTTGTTGATTTAACTTTTGGTAGTTGAAGATATTGTTATCACGTTTATGTTTTATGCTGTAATTGTTACCAGAAATCTTTGGCAATGATGCAGGTGTTATTGATTGGAGGTTCTACAGGCACAATGCTAGAACGTTTAGAAGTTGTCGGTGATGGTCATGATGGTGTGCTTGGAGAAGTAAGTGATGACAGTTTGCTAGAAATTAGTGGATCTTTTGGGATAAGTTTTCTCACAAAATCTTCAGCTGTAGAATTTATATTTATTTTCTTTTTTCTTTTGTGGGTGTGGCTATACATACTGTATGAGTGTAACTATTTTTGGGCCCATGGACTAGAATATTGTCGATATGATGCTTATTATCCTATGCATATCAGATTTCAGATGCGATAAAACTGTGATTTAACATTTTACGGTGTGTTTGCCATAGCTCCCTGCCAACTCACTCCTGTTCCCCGCCAGAGCATGGCAGGGAGCTTGTTTTAGCTTTAAACAACTACGTGCTAGTGCTATTGGGGTAGAGAGCTGGTTTACCAAGCACGCTCATGGGCAACAAGAGCGCCGCCCAGAGCTCGCAGGAGCCCAGAGCGGCTCTTAGGCCCCAAGGAGCTATGCCAATGTCTGATAGTCCATCCATCTCTCATTTATTTTTTTGGTTTTTATTATTTTAGTTTCTCAACTAGAAAACATACATCACAGAGTCTATGTGTGCTGATGTTCATCAGTGTCGGCAATATGTATTGGTTTCTATACTTAGTGGTATGAACTTAAATAATGACACATTTATCCTTGGTTGGGTAGATCTTATTGTACTTCAATGAGTTGTTGCGAGTGATAGAGGTTTATTGCTTCATGTTTAATATTTTGTTTTTTTGTCATTTTTGTTTCAGAGCTTTGAGGGGAATAATGGCTACATTGCCCCTTCTTATGAGGAGGGCACTTCGTCTGGGAACAAGCTAAAGATGAAACTTAAAGAGTTCCACAAAAGGTATCACTATGAGTTCACGTCTGGTGATTAAACTTTTCCCATCTGCTTCATTTATTTTATTTGTATTCTAACCCATCTGTGTTTTGGATTCCTGCTGCAGCACCACATCTTTCACTGCGTTAGATAGGAATTACCTCACCCCATTTTTCACAACGCAAAATGATGATGAAGAGGAGGATTTCGGTAAGATAAAAGCTTCCCAACACTCTTTCGGAACTCCCCTTGACCCCATAAGTAAGTTGAGGTAGACAAGAGATGCACCTTGTGACAGCCCCGAATTTCTTTGCTCAGAAATCCGTGCCATCAGGATCATACTCTGGATGATCCCCAGGACAAATCACACTTGTATCTGTATATAAAGCGGAATTATACAGATACAATCCCACAGCGGCAGGTAGAGTCATCTAATGAATCAATCTAAAAGTAAGAAAAATAAAGAAACCTTCATTTATAAATGTAGAAAGTATACATCCTCAAAAAGGAACCAAAAAGAACCATCGGTGACAGACATCCATCACCCAAACAATGGTTCCCAATGATGGTTCCGATAGAATGTATAATAATACTATAAAAGAAATAAAATATATACAAAAATTAATACAAAAGTGGCCACCAGGCACACATAATCCAAAGTCTCCAACAAAACATACTATCCCAAAATGTCTAAGCTATACCGGTCCTATGGGTAAAAGTCGTCACCGGGTGTCTCTCCTCGTCCTCAACCTCACCTCGGGATCGGTGATAGTCTGGTCGCTCCCAACCGGGAGAACCGCCTCAGAACCTAAATGTTTACAAAAACAGGGTGAGCTACATCCTAGCTCAATAGAAGAATTCCAAATAAAATTGCATCCTAATTGCATAACATGGTCATCAAAGAACAAAACTGAAATTATGCGACATATGTATAAATCATAAGACATTTATCCAAAACAGTACGGAATTGATGAATACAACATATAATGACTTAGTGTAGTATACTTAAGTAACTCCCGTGAGTATAGCACGTGGTAGCCAGATTTGGTCCGATGGATAAATCCCAACCATCGTCGTTCACATGAACAATTTTCGGAATTGCAACAATGCCTCACACTTGGAGTGCAATTGTGCCGAGGATTACAAAGCAAATGCACAAGTGTGCCTGAAACGGATATACCGCCGAGTCGGTGGGATTTTTACGGAATATTAAACCTCAAATCACATGCATACTTATCATTGATTTGGATGCGATGTCAAATGTCGGATCAAGTATGTAATAGAATGCTCATACATATGCTAAAACATGCTTTTAAAATGTAATTAAACTATGCCGAGATGTGTATGATGATATAAACCATGAGATAAAAATAAATGCAATTTGGTTTGAATTCTACCTCGGATCAAGCTCCTTCTAAGCAAATCCAAAGCTTTTTCAAGGCATCTTATGATCCTAGACCATAAACATGTTACTCTAGGTCAGACAGAATCGCACAATGTCCAGTGGTTCTTACATACAACTTTTCTAACTGTCTGAAAACAGGGTTTATTGATCGATCAATACCTTGTTGATCGATCAATGAACTCTTCATTGATCGATCAACACCACTGTTGATCGATCACCAAAGCACCCACACATGTATATTGTACACCATTGATCGATCACCATGTTGGTTGATCGATCAATGGTTTCTGTATTGATCGATCACCACCACTGTTGATCGATCAATACCTTGTTGATTGATCGATTAATACCTTGTTGATCGATCACCAATGTTAACCCAAAACTCCCCAACTCTCTGCCATAATGTTCCTTTACTGTTTATATAGATTGATCGATCACCACCACTGTTGATCGATCAATTCCATACTTAGTGATCGATCAACACCCTTGGTGATCGATCACCAATGTCGAGTTTTCAGCCATTAATGGAGTTCACCAACCAAATTTTTCTAACTTATTTTTCTTCTAAAAATCCATTAAAATCTTAACTATTCATATAAAACCTATATTTAGGGCATCCAACTGCCCATTTTTAAACAAGGGAGCTCACCTCTTTGTGGGCCCTTTCGGGGTTTCGGCAAACACGATTTCGAAGGGTTTTGGGTCCGGCTCTTGGAGTTTATCACAGCTACAACTCGAATAGGACGAAGCTAAGCTCCGCTTCTACGCACGGCATCTGCGTACCTTCCCAAACTCAATGTGGACCGTCGTATTTGGCCCCCTTCACACTCTTATGTCAAACAAATATATAACCTAGGTATTCCTAACCTAGTTTTCTCAAAGAATCTACTCAAACCTATAACCTAGTTGCAGATCTCAAAGAGAAGAGAAGAAGGAGAAGAAGAAGGTAACCATTCTAACCCTCTTCCTTCTCTTATAAGCTACCAACTGAAATATCTTAGATATTTCAGTTGCTTCTCAAATTTGATTTCGGTGTGAAACACCAACATGTCGATACGGCGTAGTGTACCGTCTCAACATCGTACTCAACTCGGATCGACACGAGTTTTCATACGTGAACTAGCCTACTTATAGGCTAATACTATTTCCATTAATATTATTTTCAAAGTTTTAAATTTTCTGTCTCGATTCCCGTGCCGGGCACGTACATCGATGCGGTTAGTTTCTGGTTCAAATTTTCTGGGTCATTACACACCTCTTCTTTTTTCTTTTTTTATTGGTAAGAGACACACATCTCTTGCAACTTTGATATGCATGAAAAAGATATCTAGGCATATGGTCAATGCCCATACCCATCTGCTTTGAATACTGTCTTTGGTCGACAGGATTCTCATATCATTTAACCCAATTCAATGAGGTTCGTGCAAGGAGGCGTAAGAACCAAAAATCCGAAACTCTGTCCCCATTTTTACTGGAAGTAAACAATACCTAAGCTTCTGGGAGGCCTTTTTCACGATCACTATCAATCTCTTGGTTTTTGTCATGATCACTATGAAACTCCTAGGGTTTTGCAATAGCTTTCATCATTATATAGTGCATAATACATATATATATATATATATATATATATATATATATATATATCCGAATGAACCTAATCTGCCAATCATCGAACTTCTTTCTGGACCATTTACGTAGAAAAATAATGGAATGATTTTTATGATAGTTGGATGTGTGCAATTTTCATCAAATTCCATGCTATGGCCAATCTAAGAGGTGGCTCTAATTGGCATCAATCATAGGGGACTTTATTTCACAAATCATAGATTATACTCTCTCTCTCTCTCTCTCTCTCTCTCTCTCTATATATATATATATATATATATATATATATATATATATGAGAAATGGGGAAATATTTGGTCTCTTTTTTTAAACAACATTTTTACCTTCATTTGATGGGTCAAAGATAAGGTAACGCCCCACAAATTGGTCCATTAATTTTATCAACCTTGGGCCACATTTTTCGCGGTGGATGTGTTAGATAGAGCCGAAATTTTTGGGTTGATACCTGATCGATATTATCAAGGCTACATCCGGGTGCACAGTCCCAGGCCCCTCTCTCTCTCTCTCTCTCTCTCTCTCTCTATATATATATATATATATATATATATAATGATATCTATATTAGTTCATCTATCTGCATGTGTGCTGATTAGACAGCATCCCCAGAAAATCTTTCTATCCCTTAGCATACAGGGCGGAAGGCCTAGACTAGAATGATAGTTTCAGATAACAGAAAACAAGAAGTATATAACCAGGAAATCACTTCCACAAGACAAATAGACATGCTCAGACTTGATGGCATTTGTCTACCACAAATGATAGCCCAGTATTTCTTCAGTAGAATTTACTTTGTCCATCATATGAGACGTTAGATCACTAGTTCAAGGCTTCAAGCCACAAAATGGAGATTGCAATTGACTAAGTGATTTTCATTCTTTTTGTTGTCTGGCAGTCATGGTTTTTTACATGGCTTTTCCATCTTTTCTTAATTTCACATGTATTCCTCTCATTTGTACGGAATAATTTTACATAGGGAGTCTTTCCTGACCACATGTACACAGATTGTGCCATGACTGTCTACTTTTAGGCTATGGGACACACATGTTGGATCAATCCAAGTAGTATGACTAGCAGCTTGGCACGCCTCAGCCAAAAATTCATGTCTACTAGAGGATTCGAACAATCTGATTGGTGCACTTTAATTTCGACTGTTTAATAAGATATAAACGAGTCTCCATTTTAGTGTGTATAGATCAGATGGTTCAAATCCCCTACTGTGTCTGATATTTGGTCTCAATTCGGTTCAATATTATATGGTAGCATCTTGATGACTTGGATTGCTTAACAATGTGTGCCACATTGCCTAATATTGGGGCAGTCACTCTTGCCTCTTATCTGCCAATGGTTTGGTCATAGCCCATAATCTGTTTGTATATTTTTGCAACATTTTCCTGCCTTCATATTTGCTTACAATTTGGTGATTCTTTTGCTGTGAATAGATGAACCAGTGTCAAATTCTAGAAGGGCAGGAGCCTTTCGTGGCCGTGGGTGAAGTTCAGACGATATATGGGGCTAGTCTTTGACAACTATAACGAGCACGCGAAAGGTGGATCGTCTCTAGAACAACGGATACGAGGACACAGAGAGATTACAACTAGGTATACATCTAAATAATCTTACACAGGAATATAATAGAAGTAGAATACGAATAACAGCAGATTGATTGGAGCCTTGGAGGAATGTGAGGTACAGGAAAGGAGATGCGCTAGATTTGTGTATACTTAAAAGATACCAACGAGAAAGATCTATATGTGATTTGGTAACTTAACTGTTCTATGAAATCCTTATTTTTTGTGCAAAGCATTGGATGTTTCTTACAACAATGTCTCCATTTACTATTTACTAGTAGGGGAATGTTAGGTTGGTGCAGTGGCCAGCACCACGCCTCAAGAAGCAGAGGTTTGGAGTTTGAATCCCACCACTTGTTGGCCACTCGCAGGGATTTATCCTTACTGACTGTTACGTGTGATGTGTGGGTGTTGCATGTAACTGGGGACTCAGCCAGGTTCTCTTAGATGACGGATACCCATTATAAATAAATTTGAAAAAAGAAAAGAAAAAGAAGAAGATAGGTTGATAATATCCATTTGCTTCTGGAAACAGATCAATTTAAGGTTCAGCATGGCTATCTTTTTAAAAACTGATGAGGACGTTAGTCGATTGGCAAGGTAAATCTGTTGCATCTATGCTGTAATATTTAAACCGTGGTTCCTATAGATTTTTCCTTTCTCCTGAACTGTGATCTTGTCTGCTAATAAGTTATAATTCCCTTTTATTTATAGTCACTAAGGGTACGTTTGTTTCGCCGTGATTGGGAGAAATCACGCGTAATCTGTCAATTTTAGGGGTAACGGTCAAAATTTTTACAAGGGGCTGTCATTTGTTTCACCGTATTCTACCCTTGCAATCGACTGTAGCGATTACCTGTAATTTTTTGGCCTTACGAGCTCAGGGCCTCATAAAACTTTAATTTTACCTACAATTTCCGAAGCACCTACCCAACGGCTATATTTATTACTGCTGTAGCCTTTAAAGCCCTCTTCAATGGCTTTTGGTGGGATTTCTTCCTTCAAAGAGGCATAGCTCTTCTCTGCAACTTTTCTCAAATTTAATGGCAGATACTATTTTTCATCACCACCTGTACCGTTTCTCTCCAAACCTCAACTATTGCATATTTTAAAAGAACCCAACTCATAAAATCTATTGAAAGAGCAGTAAAATAGTTCAAAACGCATTGTATATGCAACCACGAATAAAGATGAATGATTAGAAACCCAAAAACAAAAGCATTTGCATTCAATGCTTCAATAGGCTTTCATGAGAAGGGGTCAATGTCTTCAAGAGAAGAAACAAAAGTATTGCATTTGCATTCAATGCTCGAGCAATCGGTTCACCGATCAAGCTTCCATGCCCTAACGCAACCCCTCGGCGATCCACCGCGCGCCCGTGCAGCCTTGTATGGGTTCGGATTTAGGCGTTTTTGTCGGTTTCTCTTTTTGATTGGCATCGGGATTGGTGAGATTGCTCAGGAGGGGGCTCAATTTTCAGGATTCGCCATGAAACTTTATAAAAAAAAAAAAAAGGAAAGAGAAACTTGGAGTTGAAGAGGAGAGAGTGGTAGATCAACTCTTCAACTACTTTTAAAGAAGGAAGAGAAGAAAGGAAAATGTCTATTTTGTTGTTATTTAACATTGGGAGGTGGGACGTGGATAAAGAGTACCTCTAAATCCACCCACCCAATCTTTGAGTTCACCCACGTAGAAACACATTGATAGCATTGAATCTGATGATCTAGATTGTTTTTCGTCCAAATAATCTTTCATACGATGGATCTTGAGATCATGGGCGTACCATCAAACGGTCGGTCTTTTATTTTGTGGTACACACCCAAAAAAGTGACCTTAAAATCAATTTTATGTGTGTATGTGATGTTAAGGTCGCGTTTCTGAGATGTGTGCAATGTGAAATAAATCACTGACCGTTTGATGGTGCGCTCATGATCTCAAGATCCATTGTGTGAAATATTGGGAGGATAAACAAGCTCCATTGCCTAATCAAAACTTGTCACTGTGTTTCAGCGTGGGTGAACTCAAAGATTCGGTGGGTGGATTTAAAGGTACTCTTAACTAGCGAGCACCTGCATTTTTTGTAGAGAAAAAAATAGTATAAAATGCTTGTACAAAACAGCCATATGCAAATTAGTTCATTATGTTAATAATGATCTCCCAAATTGCCATTGATGACTCGTGAGTAAGCCCGATGGAAATGAACTTTATAGTCCCATCTAACGCCACAAAAGTCTGCATCATCATGATTCCACGACACATTGGACATGTCCATCATCAATGGTAGAGCCACGTTATCTAATTGGGGGGGAGCAGGAAAATCATGGATCCACCACTGCCCATCATGCCCAATGAAGTCGGATACTAGCAACGATGATTGAGGAATGCCAACTTTCATATGAATTTAAATATATTGCATAAGTTGTTCTTTTGGCTGTAATATTAAAAAAAATATATCAAAAAGTGGGATTTCCAAAAAAATTTTACATGTAAAGTGAATTTTGCATGTAATCTAGTCATCAAAAAATTACATGCATTCTCTATTTTATAGGGTACATATTACAACGAAACAAACGTGCCCTAAGTCGGGGTTCTGGATTAGGATGGCAAGAAGAAAATATAGTAAAAAAGCATAAAGATCCCAAGAAAAAAATTAGATTTTGATAAATAAAATTACAAAGTCAAAGAAGTGATTTTTTTTTCTTTAATTTATTGGAAAAGTAGTGATTAAGACCATAGTGACAAATGTTGCTGAAATTCGCCGAAAAGGGGGTCAAAGGAAAATTTCGGGAAATTTCGCTATTTTTTGGTAATTTCGCTATTTTTCGGTGAAATTTCAGAAATTTTGGTTATTATTATTATTTTTTGTAATATGCTCATAATTTAGTATATATTGTAGTAATTTAAAAAAAGAATATTAGATATAGTTTTTATATACTTTTACTCCCCGAAACTTTCTAGAATTTTTTCTGAAAGATATCAAAATTAATCTGAAATGTACCGAAAGGACTCCCACCGAAAAATTACCAAAAGTGAAATTTGTGACCATGATGAAGACGTGATTTATTTATTTTACAAAAAGCTAAATTTTGTTTAAGACTTTTCAATAAGCTAGAAAATTTGGTGATTATGATTTTATTTACCAGTAACTCAATATAAGGATTTTATTTTTAATATTTTTTAGGCAACAATAAAATAGAGGGTGAGAGTTGTTATGATGCACCTGATGAGCTGCACCGCCCGAGTCCTGATTATTTGACTATTTTAGCAGGAGATTGATGAGCACCGCCAATGGCCGTACCTAGTGCACAAGGCTTCCACCTTTAATAGGGCCGGAGGTACATGCTAGGCAACCTTACCCTCATCCGGTGATGCTTGAGTCACTTAATAGCAACTCATTGCAATAATATTCTAGGGGCATGTTTGGTAATCATAAAGCAAAGCATTCGGAATCATTGGAAAGGGCTGGAAATGAATTAAAATCCTTTGATTGATAATAGAAATAGGACGTGGGAAATTGTTGGAAAATAAGCTCATTTTCCTGTCCTTTGGAAACAACAAAATTCATTTACAATTGAAAGATTGTTTGATAACCGTAAAGCACTCCCAATTCACAAAAAAATATTGGAAAGGGCTGGAAATGAATTAAAATCATCTGTTTAGTAACAAAATTAGGACGTGGGAAATGTTTGGAAAATAAAACCATTTTCATATCCTTGGGAAACAATAAAATCCACTTAAAATTGAAATATTTCATTGAAAAATAACCTCTCTGCTGCTATCTTTGTTGTGGGAATGCAGGCGCAATAATCCCAGGTAAGCTCTCTCTCCCTAGGAATCTCTCTCTCCCTAGGAATCTCTCTCTCTCTCTCTCTCTCTCTCTCTCTCTCTCTCCCTCTACAAATCTCTCTGACTCTCTCTCTCTGGATCTCTATAATTTTCTTTGGCTTCCCGAATCTCTCTTTGAAATTCTAAGGCACCGAATATCTCTCTCTCTCTCTCTCGTCTTTAACTATGTCAACCAACTATTGTTAATTTTTTATTTGGTGTATATCTGTCACGACCCAGAATTATCATACATCAAAGTTAGTGTTTATCTTCAATTTTTTATGAGTAATTAAAACATCCAAATTTCGGAAAATAATGAATTCCTATTAATTCCAAAAGAGCCCGAGTTCATAGAATCTTCAAATCCATTTTCATCCTTTTCCTAGAAAACATTCAAACAGAGCCTAAAAGTTTGATTTCAATTACAGGGAAGCTGAGTTCAAAAACTGAAGCTAGCATCATGTGACCACTAATGACTTTGCTTAATGAAAGCTTTCCGCGTAATTTATCGATTCCTATGAAATTGGTTTAAGCAGCTTTCAAGGTAACCTACCTAAAGCAATCAAGCATACCGTAGGCGTCTTCTTCTCTTTTATTTTTTTGGGTTAATGGGGTTTCTTTGGTCTTAAAGGTAAAAACCTAACTTTCTTACTTTTTTTTAACCACTCAAAATGGCGAAAGTTTTATGTGGCAAACAAAAGGCTCACAAAAAGGTCTAACCTATTAATTCTGGGTTGTTTAATAGGGTACCATTATTCATTTCTAACGTATTCATCGTCATCATCAGTAATCACAACTTTATCTCATTAACTTTATCTTATCTATTTGGGATAAGCTTTGCTAGTCTTATTTCTTCCCTCATTTTGGATTGGCTGAAGCTATCAGTAACTTTAAAGTTTTTTATATCCCCTCTCACTGTTTTCTTCATGTCTTCATTGGTCTTTCACTCCTACTTCTTTGTGTTTGTAAAGTCTCCTTTCGTACATAATTTGTTTCGTGCCTCGGATGACTATCTCAAGTGATGTTTCATGTTATTCTTTTAACGTGTTACTCTCAAATTTTCTCTTATATATTCATTCCAAATTTTATTATTTCTTATTATTCCATATATCCATCTTAGCATATATATTTCGGCTACATGTTTCCTATCTTTTTGTCGCTTACTCATAGTCTAACAATCCACACTATATGATATGACATGTCTAATAGTCGTCTTAAAAAAACATCTCTTCAATATAATTGGAAATCTTGGTCCATACAATACTGACTTCCTTGTCTCCATGTCATCCAATCTTTATCGATTTGAGATGTCCTCTTCAAATGCATCATCTAATTATAAAATAGCCTAAATACTGAAAGGGAGCCATTACTTGCACATGTTTTTCAAATGATTGCATCAAATTTGAAAAAAGACTTGGTATTTTAGAGATATGTGATATGTGAAAATGCAATATGGGCCGTGTGATTTGAAGTTCATGATCAATAGATCTCTGGTATATAAAATTAGAGCAAAACACGATACTTGTCATATGATCTATTGTAGTCAATTGTTGGATTATATAATAGCCTTTGAGTCCATTTAATCAAATGATGAAAATTATATTTTGCTCTAATCTTTTGCAATTGATATTTTTAAATCATGCCCTTCAAATTAAACGGCTTAGCTGATATTTTCACATAGTAGAGGTCGACAAACTTGTAAGTTTTTATTTTAAATTTGGTGTGATTCAGTGCAATCACTTGAAATGCGTGTGCAAGTAATGGATCCCATGCTAAAACCCATGGCAATATGATATTAGATGATTTATTATTTTAACTATATCCTTTAGACTATCCTATTCACTAAATTTACAGGCCATGGATTCCATTTTTATTCTATTAATTTTTAAGAACCTTGACTCCAAAGCAATTATTTATATTCTGGCTTATTATTTGTTTCTTTTTTTTATTTGAGCAATTAAGATTACATCATCCCTAAATAATATGTATTGATCTTTTCTATCGAAAAAAAAAAAATTCCTCCCTAAATAATATGCATTGATCTTTTTATCGAAATAAAAAAATGCATTGATCTCTTCTTACAGGTTTTGATTAAAAAGTAAGGGAACAAAAAAGATATGAAACTCACTTGTCTCTCTATAAGTTTTATGTTAGTTCTTGCCCTTTTATATATGCTTTGGATAATCATAATTCGGGATATATTTTTTCCTTATAGTGTTCTACTTTAATCGGACGGGTCTTACGTCCTTAAGTCTTTACTGTTGGTTTACATGCTTAACAGAGGAGACTTGGACTTAGTGGGAAAGCTTTATTTGCACGGACCTTTTTACTGAAAGCGCCCAGTTTGATAATAACTAAATAAGTAAGTGCTTTCAGTAAGTAGGTGGGCGCGACAAGAGGCGCCCTTTTTGGAAAGCTCGTTCAACCATTGCCCTGGCTGCACGCACAGGCCCACGCTCGGTTTCCTTCACGGATTTTAAATCCTCTGAAATACGCAAAACAATCCATTTTAAAGCTCGCCTGTTCTTGCTCAGGGGTTTCTTCTTCTTCTCTCTCCCTTTCTCTCAAGGGTTTCTTCTCTCTCTCTCTCTCTCTCTCTCTCTCTCTCTCATTCCGATGGCTGCTGCTCCTTCCAGAGCAGAAATCTTAGCTCTGTTTCGATCTCTGCTTCGAACAGCCAGAGCATTCTCCGACTATAACATCCGAGAGTACGCAAAACGGAGGACCGTTGATGGATTCCGTCAAAATCGTGCCCTCTCTGACCCCACCTCCGTTTCTTCCTTGTTTTCCGACGGGAAAACCCAGCTCGAAATGGCGAAGAGGCAGTCGGTGGTGTACTCTCTCTACGCCCCGAGAACGAAGAGCGTTATGGAAATCCAGAGCAGTTGAACTTCATATGGTATGGGTTACTGAATTCGTAGTGTATAATTTAATGGGTTTGTTTCAAAATGACTTGAATTTTGCTGAAGAGCGTTGAAAAGTCTGTGGTTTTATCTTGTAATAGATTTGGGTATCATGGGTAGTGACCATTTGGATTCAACGGGTTTTAAAACCATTGGATACAGGGAAATCTTGACTTTCTAGGCGGTGCACTTTTATAGGTTTTGAGGAAATAGGTACTTTTTATGTTACAATCGTTTCTATCCTACGAACTGGCTGAATACCAGCTAAATCACTTATACTCATTTTGGGAAAATAATGTAATATGTGATTTTTATTATTTGGGTCACTAAATTCGAAGTGTAGAATAATGGGTTTGATTAAAATGGAATGAATTTTACTGAATATGTGATTTTTATTATTTGAGTCACTGAATTCGTAGTGTATAATCATGGGTGGTTTAAAATGACTTGAATTTTACTGAATATGTGATTTTTATGAATTGGGTCGCTAAATTCATAGTGTATAATAATGGGTTTGATTTAAAATGGATTGAATTTTCTGAATATGTGATTTTATCTATTTGGATCACTAAATTCGTAGTGTAGAATAATGGCTTCGGTTTAAAATGGATTGAATTTTACTGAATATGTGATTTTTATTATCTGGGCTGCTAAATTCGTAGTGCAGAATAATGGGTGTGACTTAAAATGGATTAAATTTTTCTGAATACGTTTGTGCATTTCAAATCTTTTTTATAGATATTATGATTTTAGTTGGTACTGGGAAGTGGAAATGTTCTTAATTGCAAATCTATCTCTGCAAAAATTGAATTACTCTAATTTTCTCTAATTTTCTCTTTTGGAATATTAGATTCACTATATAGTTGAACAGTAACTCGTTGAGGATCTTGAGTAAATTGTGGATAGCTTAGCAATCATCTTATGGTTTATATGAACATGATATTTTTTGAGCCTAAATAGCCTATATACTAAAATCTTATGTAATATACAACTGGATATTGGCATTGATGTATTTGGGGCCACTCGAGTTGTTGAATTTGAACAAAGGCACTGAGCAATCGTGTTCTCAATTCTCACTGTGTGTGCATGTTTCACACGTGTTGGTGTGTTGGGTGGGGGTGGGACATGGATGTGTATGTATACCAACTATGATCTTGCACTCTATACTTTAATTATAGGAAGTAGGAAGAGAAGCAGGACCTGGTTTTTGTGGCATAACTACAGGTTTTAAAGATTCAGGACATGCTATATTAAGTAGTAGGAAGTATACTTATCGGTCGATACCTATTGTTATCCTTGTATATAGCGGTGAAGTTTTAGTGAATATTTTTTAAATATTGGGCCCTTAGACGAAACTTGCCGTATTTTCAAAGTTTGCACACATATTGGAACATGCTCATGCTCCTTTTATTGTCTTAACATTTGTTTTCATAAATTTATTGGTTTTCAAAGTTAACTAAAGTACTAAACTAGAAGGTTGCACGTACCCTGATGAAAACATTCACTTGAGAGAATTTGGGAACTATTAAATGGGATTACAAAGGGTTGGTTTCTTAATTTATCATTTAGTGTTGAGTGAGACAAAGATTTAATGTTTTGTCCGTGGACTCAACCTCCCATTTCTCCCTTTATATATAGTAAAGATAAGGATTGTCGAGCAAAACTCAAGTTGGAAAATATATACAATTGAATATTCTATACTTTTAAATGTAGTGCATATCAACCTCAAGGGGTTTAGCATGATGGCCAGATACCTGCCTCAACAAGTGGGAGACCTGAGTTCAAATCCCCCCTTGAGGCCACCTTAGGGATATATATCCTGTGTTGACCTGGCACGTGCTAACTTGGGGTGCGCACATGCCCTTGGGATTAGTCGGGTGCTCTAAGAGGCCTGGACAGCCAGATTATATATATATATATATATATATATATAGTACATATCATTTCATGAAAAAATATTGATTTTTCATCTACCATCATGCTCGATCACTCGTAGTTTTTAACTTTATTTATATCAACTAGTAGAATGCATGTGTGATGTACATGAGCATTCTATGCACATGAGCAAGAGAAAATGGTGCGATAATTTTGGGAAGATGAAAAGATTTTTGGGATTGTGGGAGAGATTTTTGAGGGGGCGATAATTATAAGAGCATTGCTATCATTTTTCATTTAAAAAAAATAATTAATCCTTTGGTCTCTTCATCTCATGTGACGCAACTCCCCCTTCTCGCATTATAGTAGTAAAAATAATCAAATTTTATATAATATGTAGTAAAAATACTCAATACACATTCAAAATTATTCACTTATTTATGATTGAATTGTTGATTAAGCTTCATTATAGTGATTATTTATGTATTAGAAGTATTTAAATATACCTATGTGTACATAAAAGTGTTATATATATATATATATATTGAGGAGTAATATTTACTATTTTGTTAAAGAAATAAATTCTTAACGATTTGTCTATACCAATACGTATTGGTCCCAGGAGTGGCCGATATGGCCACCCGTACCAAGACCTTGTAATTATATCTAATAAATTATATAAATTAACTTATTTAGTGATTATGTTTATAGAAACTTAAACTATTTGCACTAAGAAACGAAGATACAAACAGTACAAAATTGATGGTATTAAAGACAGTCTATGTTGACCCTTATAGTGTCATTTGGTTGTAGGAACAAGAGGATTTCTACATGGAGATTGGGAAGTTCATAACTCAAGCATATTACTAGGTTTTTAGGTGGAGTCCCAAATTCTAGGGACCTTCGGTTCCCAAATATTATGTAACCTTTGCTATTTAATTTGGATGACCAACTCCTCCTACGTTGCTATATGCACATCAAATCAGGTGGTAATTACTAGGTTAGTTTAGTGTTTGCTTGTGATTATTCGTTAGGGATAAAAGCAACTTAGAATTCCAATTTACTGTGTCAAAACAGCACCAAAATCGTCCCAATTTTGTAATATTAAAGTGCAGGTTTCTGCCTGCAGATTCATGTTAAAACACAGTGGTAAAAAGTAATTAAGATCACACTGATCTGCCCAGATCTGTCACTGAAATACTACCCTTTAATTCTCACAATAATGCTGGAACTATATGAACAAATTGCTGTACTTTAAATAATTAATGACTAAATTTGGCAGCAGGAATACACCTTTATTTGCAGTCCAATAAATTTCTGGATTGCAGTTTTAACAATTAAGTAGCTAACTGATCGGCAGTAGAATTAAGAACTGGAAAGCAATTGAGATCCTCTAATTTATGACAGATTTGATACATAGAACAGCTGTATACTAAATCGACTCACGAATCGTAATAGATGATTCCGAAACTATTAGATCAACATCCAGGTGAGTCTGAAAGACGTTGATACCACAGTATCTAGGGCTCTCGGAATTACAAGATCAGAACTCCAGTTAGTCGTAAAAGTTGTGATTTGCAGCAGCTTTTGGAGGATCGAAACCCTCGAAGAAAACACAGAACTAAAACTGGAAATCTCGGAGAAAGCCAGGGTCAGAACCCTTGAAATTCTCAAACTTTTCTCAAAAGAAAATTCTGTGGCAGTTTCTTTTACATGTACAAAGAGATTAAGAAAGAAAGAAAATAAAATTTTCACTAGGTGTCCTACTTTACTTGGACTACAAGTGAAAGTAAATAAAACAATTTTTTTACTAAAGTTGTATTTCCTAGAACTAGAAGCCACAACAAAAAAAAATAGAAGCTAAAAAATTTCAATGTCCTTTTAAGATTACCGAAAATGGGATTCTCTGTAAAATGCTGTCACGTGACCTTCTTAAGTGATCACATGACCACTTAAGTGATCACGGTAATCTGCTGTCACGTGGCCTTCTTAAGTGATCACATGACCACTTAAGTGCTCACGTGACCTCACTTTAATGAGATTAATGTTCTCGTTTTTAGTGGGTCATGTGGCCTGCATGTTGGCCAATCCTTGGGGTATCTAGCATGGATCAAAGTCTCGGATTTTCGATACGTATCGTCCAGCCCCAAAACCGATACGTATCGGTTTCGGACGATACTTTCCGGTTTTTTCCCTAAAAAAAAAAGAACAAAATAAAAAAACAACAAAACCGATAATTTCAAATTATCTTCTGATACGAACGATGCATTGAACGATACGAATGATACATTGAACAATAATTTGACTATTTTTAAGGGGGGCGATAAAAACCCAATGTTTCGTATCGTTCAAGTCCAAAACCGATACATATCGTTCGATACGTATCAATATCGGACGATATTTTGATCCATGGTATCTAGTCCTTTTAATTAAGGCCCAAATGGATCCTAATATTAAAATCTCTTTTAATGAGAATTTATGGCCCCCTAAATCCATGAATCTGAGATATCTCCAGCCCTTTTGTCCACTGTTGCAGCCCCTAATCCAGCTTTGAATTTGTTCCCTTTTTTTCTTGTGATGCATCAATGAGGGTTCTATCTTGATATAAGCTTTGTAAAATGCTTTTGCGGGTTTTCTCTAATCTTTGCTACCATGGTAGTCAAGGCGTCGCCATGGCGAATGGCGATGGAATTCGCCATATCAATGGATATGGCGAAAAGTTTGAAATGACGACGCCATATTCGCCATATTTAAAATATATAATTATAATTTTTTTTCCTTTCTTTTGAGAGAGATTATTTTTAATTATAACTTTATAATAACTTTATAAGTTATTATATTATAATATTTGGGGAGCATACTTGTAAAATGGGTCATTTTATCCCTTTATATACTACAAACCCTCGACATTTTATTTCTGAAGGACGAGATAGCTGAAGGAAGAAAGAAGAAGAAGAAAGACGAAGACCTGAAATCTGTTTTTTTTTTGCCACAGCTGCCTTATAATATATATATATCTATATATATATGTGTGTGTGTGTGTGTGTGTGTGTGTGTGTGTTCTTCTTTTTTTTGCCACAGCTACCTTATATATATATATATATATATATATATATATATATATATATATATATATATATTTGCTCTCTATTTATTGATATTTGTCTATGCCTGATTAATTAGTTTGATTTTTTTCTTCCTGTAGAAAAATATATGTATTAAAAAATAGTAAAAAATTAAAAAAAAAAAAGATTAATGATTAATAAATAATAAAAAAATTATTAATATTTAAAATAAAAATTATAAATGGCCTCGCCACAACGCCTTAACTACCTTGTTTGCTACGATTGTGTTTGTTATGGTTAGTTTTGCTGGTTTTCTTCATGTTAAGCACCTTGTCTACGGAGTTAGTTCTTTTTTTAATTAGATGGAAATGAGATTTATTGTCATAAGAGTAAATGAGTTGTATTTAATGAATTGAATTTTTAGGCTCACATTTTTATGCACTTTAAAGGATGTGACCAATGTTAGCAAGACTCGTGCCTCAGATTGGTGTGAGGATCATCTCACGGAATTTCATGCTATTGAGATTAGGTGGAATTTTGTCAATGATCCATTATCACAATTCTAGAGTTTTTTATTATAAGAATTTCTAATTTTTAAGAGACTTCTATTTTTTAGAAGTCCTATATTTAAAAATTGTCGATTCTACAAGATTTCAAATTTAAGTTTTTTTTTTAGTAAAGATTTTATTTTGAGGATTTCTTTTCTTTAACAGTGTGTTTGGGTGATTTCTAGCAATTCCCAAAAATGCTAGGGATCTAAATTGCTGGATAGGTCACATTCCTAAAGTCATTTGGCTTAGAGCTAGGAATCTGACTTTAGTAGGAATCCCAAACATTCCACTGTTTGATAAATGGAATTCAGAGACATTTTAAATGTTGTACACTAACGCTACAATCTCATGTGTTGATATACTGTAGTCCGATCAGGGAACTGCGCATGAGGCAGGGTTTTATCAAATTTTTATGCGTGCACAATCTATGCCAAGCCTATTGTCACTAACGATGTAGATTTTTCTCAATCGTCTCGCCTGTTAAAATTAAACGTCCTGTCATTTTAAATCAAAGATGCGATTATAGGAATACATATTAATAGAGACAACAAAAATAGTTGCACACATACGCCAGGTGACTTGGTAGTTGGGTCGTTTTTGGGGATGTATGCCACATGGAAACATCATGTGTGCCATCTAATAGGTGCGCCATGATCTAGAGAGATCTTTGGTGATTGGGACGAAATTTGTTTCAAAGTTGTCAAACCCTATCTAAAAGCGGCTACCATGTAAATCCAACATATCGTAATTTTAGAGGGCTTTTTAAGTTCTTTGAATTAGATGATTGAGAATGTTTTTCGTCCCAGCAGTTTTTACCAAAGATTTTTAGATCATGGCACACTGATCAGATGACACACATGATGATTCCACGTGGCACAGATCCCCAAAAAGGGATCCGAATTCCAAGAGCACTCGGTGCTTGTCCACTTGCCTAAAACACACTATTATGATAGGGAAAAGCTTCTAAATGTCCTATTGGACTTAAATTAGTAAGAGATGAGAGAATTCTCTTTCTTCACAATCTCTTGGTCGACTAAGGGAAAAGCCTTTAAGAAATATATATATATATATGTGTGTGTGTGTGTGTGTGTGTGTGTGTGTGTGTGTGTGTATAGATAATGATTCTCTCACCCGAGTCATGAAATATAATCTCATCACTCTAGCAACCATTGGCTGTATGTCACATCAGGTTGACTTTTTAAATCACCTGATGTGACATCCAGCCAATAGGTGCTTCATGGGCTTTTGTCCCTTGACTCGAGTCATATAATCATTTCTCTCTATATATATATATGTACACACACACACACATCCTTATATAGATAAAATAACAAAGATACATATAGATATAACCTCATGTTGTCTATGGGGTTTGAACCTATGAGTTAGAAGGCACCTACAATAATCAACTAAGCCACCCTCATGTTGTCATTGGTTACAAGGAATTTTCAAAAAATTGTGTTAAAATATCAAGTAAATATCCTCTATAAGTCATATGTTTGCACAAAGATATATATTCATGTGTATATACATTAAAGCGAATAAGCGACAATGATATTAGCGACTAATTGAATAATAAAAATCGGTTGTAACCCTTGTTAAGTTCAATGGGGATTGGAAAGTTGAAATTGGTCAACCCTGGTAAAATATAGTTTAAATAGGTAATCAGGGTTTGATTAAAAAGGGCGCAGGTTCGAGCCCAACTAACCTATAAAAAAATAATAATATAACTTTTCAAAATTCGTCGTAACTTCTCGATTAAATTAGTTGTCTCAATAATATTAGGATATCATTAACTAGTCATAAATTGGATATTAATTGTATAATTAGGCATCATAGCCTAAATATGGAAATTGAAACAACAACATTAAAGCTCGTTATAAAAGCTAGAATAGTTCGGGTTGCTATGTTCTCCCCTCATGAAATTTTCGTCCTCGAAATTTACCTACGTAGAGAATTGCTCTGGTTACGAGCAGTGGATATTATAGAATAATTAATAGTAATATAGATAGTTTGAGGTGATACGCTCCCCTCTTTATAGAAAAATTATCTTCAATCATGGTACACTATAGGAAGACATAGAACCTTATAATTAGTACAATCATACTTATTGTGAATCATGTAACAAGTAGCAGATATAGTATACATCAAAGCATAAACTACTAAGAAAAGTAACCCTCAGTGGACATCAGTGCATAGGCTCCTTAAAATTTAGCACATACTTAAACCTACTTAAATTTGAAAACTTTTCAATTAAACAACTCTTAAGATAGAAAACTTTTGAAATAGGGATTTCGAGAAACAGAAGAGTCTTAGATCAGAGATTTTTTTAAACCTATAAACTCGTAAATAATTCTTAAACAAAATAGAAAGCTCTTAATATCGGAAACTTTAAAATAGAAGTAGAAATACATCAAATTGGATATTCTTAAACTGAAAGTCAACTTTTACTCTTAAATATACGTAACTTGGAAACCATTAACTCAGAAATTATTAAATGATAAGCCTTTAAAATATTGGAAATCTTAAATCAAAATTGTTAAATCAGAGATTCAGAATCGAACTTAAAGTCGAAAAAGTCTTAGAATAGAAAGTTCTGATATACGGGATGTATATATATGTGTCTGTAATTAGTGCTAGTTGTGTTTATGCCATAATAATGGGTGTGCTTATATTGTAAGGGTGTTTACATCTTTTGGGTAGTAGGAACTCTAACTCTAACTACGTCATTTTTGGCCCTCGCTCTTTCTACCTTCTCCTTCCTCATCTACTGTAGCTCTAATCCTTGAAACCAAACCCAAATCTCTCTACAATACTCGAGTTGGCATCAAAGCAAGCATTTGGGATTTCTCTATTGCTGATGGCAATCAAGACTGTCCTGACCGTTAGCATGACATCACGTTGATGTCACTATGGTCAAACCTTGACCTCATATTAAGACGAGGCAGAGAAATGTTTCGACGAGATCTACAACTTCAATGAAGGACGTTTTTTTTGCATGGGCTTTGCGAGATGTCATTCAGATCATAAGTGCTACATATATATTGGAGAGAGTGGTATGCAGACCGTATAATTGATATATGTCGATGGCATTGTTATTGGAGAAGATGATGCCTTCAATAGCCCATGTAAGTCTAAATTAGTTCGTGTCTTTTATGTGAAAAATCTGGGTCTCCTCCGATTCTTCCTTGCGATTAATATTGCTCATTCACATCATGGTATTTTTGTCTCAAAGAAAATATTCCCTTTAATCTACTACAGGGTATTGGTATGGTTGAGTATTTGAGTGTAAGCCGACCCATGGATCCCAAGCATCTCCTTCATGCATACATTGGAGAGCCTCTTCCTTTTTGTCTAAGTAATAGAGACTTGTTGGTGATCTCATTTTTGTCACAATTTGTCGTCGAGATCTCACATTTTGTCTATGGTTGCTCAGTTGATGCATTCTCCACAAGCTCCTCATCTTGCTAAGGTTCACCATATATGTGACCCATTAAGGCATCACCTGGACGGGGCTTGTTCTACTATGATGCATGACACTATTCTCTTAGGTGCTATAGTGATACAAATTATGTTTGATATCCTACTGATCGCCGCTATACCTCGGTTTGTTGTGCTTTTCACATGTGCCATGTGTGATCGCTCTATATTCAGACTCAACACTAGATTGGGATGCCTCCTCTTGCTTTTCTTGGGGGTAACCTTTTAGTCTAGATATAGGGCGATCACCATGGCACATGTGAGCTCTTATGGTTGCGCTCTCTTCTTAAGAGCTTGGAGCTACTCCATCCATCCCTATGCTACTACACTGCGATAATCAGGCAACTATCAATATTGCCACTGACCCCGTCCTTCATGAGAGGACAAAACTCATTGAGGAGGATATTCACTTTATTCGGTTGACGCAGGACAAACCCCTAAACTATGTGTGTGCGATGAATTAATTACTTGCCGAAATTAATTTAAATTATATTGAACAATGAACTTGAAAATAAAGTGAATACCTTAGGATTTCGTAGTTTTCCTGTGACAAATCGAGTTGTGGTTTGAATCGGGTCCAATTCGTGCGCTAAATTCGTTAGTTTTAAGGCGGGATCGGCCTAGAGGTAGAACTCTAGCTTTTCCAGATTAGGGCGCTCACTATCCAATAATGCGATCTCTGATTTTCTCTAGATATTTGATGCGGAAGGTTTAATGGCTCTGATGGGATCTAGGGTTGTTGAATCGGAGTAGGGTTCGTATTCGGTTATGGTTTTCAAGGAATAAAGATTGAATTAGGTAAAGAAAATCGGGAAGAAGAAGAATCGCTCTTCAACAATGGCTCATCTCAAGCACACAAGCATAAGCTCTTTCATTAATCAAAAAATTCCTACATTGTTTTTCTTAATGACCTTATATAGGTCTTAAAATAAAAGAAAGCCCTAAAACAATTAAATAATAAAAGACAACTTTAACCCTGATATTTCAAATTTGAATTCGAGAGAATTCAATCTGCGAAATTTCGTTCGATCGAAATAAGTATTCGATCGAACGAAAATTTCGTCTTCGCCCTTTATGCTTGGTCCTGAAATTTTCGTCCTTTATGCCTGGTTCTGATTTCCGTTCCACTTCTTCTTGGCTGAAAAATTTGTTATGGCCCGAATCTACGGCTCTCGATCTTGGCATCCCACATCAAAGATTCAAGTTTGCCTGATTGACACTCCCAAAGTTGCATCTTCTGATCAATTAGCAGACATCTTTATAAAGGCTCTTGGTCCTACACAGTGTTATTGTCAAGCTAGGCATGATAGATATCTATGCACCTGCTTGAGGGGGAGTATTGGGATATATTATATGTTGTATAATATATATATATATATATATATATATATATATATATATATATATATATATAGTGTGTGTGTGTGTGTGTGTGTGGTGTAACTAGTGTAGTGGTTCGTATGTCATAATAATGGGCGTTCTTATATTGTAAGGGTGTTTATGTCTTTTGGGTTAATATAAAAGGTTAGTAGGGACTCTAACCCTAGCTAAGTCATCTTTGGATCTCTCTCTTTCTTCCGTCTTCTTCTTCCTCATCTGCCCTAGGCCTAATCCTTGAGACCAAATCCTGATCCTTCTGCAATAGTCAAACATTCGTAGATGAGAAATTTCTTAAAATAGAAAGCCCTTGAAGCCAAAATTTTCAAAAGCACGAATCTGTAAAAAAAAATACTTAAATTGAAAACTTCTTTAAAATATATGACATTTACACTACGCCTATAAGACATTCTTGAAAACTGGGAATTCTCAAAAAGAGGATTTCTTAAGTGAGAAAAATCTCAAAATAGAAGACTTAAAGATGAGAAATTCTCGAAATTAAATTTCTTAGTACTAGAAAAGAAAATCTTAAATCTGAATCCTGTGACTCTTTACACAGATATTTCCATGTAAAGCACATATTTAATCCACATAGCATACATCTTTTATCACTATAAGTGTTTCTTGTGTATGGTCATCACTTGTACCACACTCGGCCCAAAAACAAATCAGAGGATTGGAAGCATCTGATCTTGATGCTTTAATATCGGCTGTTAAAAAAGGTGCATAGTGCTCATATTTTGAGTGCATAGACCAGGCTGTTCTAATCCACCAATGACCAATTTTTGGGCCCATGGATCTCCCAATATGAGCTACAACTTAGATGACTTTGATTCCTCAAAGACTGCCACATCGCCTAAAATGGGTGCTTCTTATTGAAAATCTATAAATGCGTCTCATTTCCATTATTCCTTTACATATTGATGATATTGTTGTGGCATCGGACATCACATTAATGTATAAAACTATTGTCAGCATACAGACACTTTTATTACTAGCGTAGTATAGCTTAGATTGATCCTTCCTCAGTGATATTTTAATTCTTGTAGTTAGGGTGGATCATACAGCTCCTAGACATTTCTCTAACGATCACCCATTTTCTTTATCGAATCATAGTATTCTCTTATTTCGATGATGGGGATGATTCAGAACAGAAGATAAAGAGACAAAGAAGGGGATGGAATGGAATCTACAACAACCTGGTCCTAAAATAGCTATTGTTCTAGTTTATTGATGCTCCCTCTCTCCTTCCTTCGATAGTACACCCATGGCTTGCATGAAATCTCCCTGGTCTGATTGAGAGAAAAAATAAGTTTGGCTCCTCGACTTCATAACCATATTATGGATTCAAGAGGTGGATCATCAAAAGAGTGATTTAAAATGCCAATGCATGATTTGAGGTAGTCTCACTACCCAGATGCTTCTTATTATTGGCAATAAAAAAAGTGCATGGAATATTTTAAATCACTCTTTTGAACTCTTCTATAGATTCCTAAACCTAAATGTATAGATTTTCTTAACTCATATTAGTTTAATCGATACTTTAATGCTGTATAGATTTGGGTATCTGAGCTTTACTATGTAATCGGAAGATATCTCGAGCAAGATTGGAGTAGGGTGGGAAAAGTAGAGACAAAGACAAGTGATGTGTTGTGTGATCAGTGAGTACCATTTTCATTGAATGGGCATTTTTACAAAGGCTGCATTGGTATGTGGTGCAAAGTGTTGGGTAACAAAGAAGCGACAAGTAACATACTACATGTGGCTGAGATGTCAGGAGTATAAAAAGGATATAGTAAAGAGTGAATACATATTAGTCATTAGGTAAGAGGAAATTTAGCACTAGTCCTAATAGTAGAGAAAATCATGGAATATGATTTGAAATGGAATAGGCACGTCCATTCGGGACCTAAAACAACCCTTGTGTTAGGACTGTGGTAGGGCTGAAGTAGCGCACCTAAAACAACCCTTGTGTTAATCTTTCTCAGATTCTCATCAGGTGATGTGTCCTTCGGTTTTCCAAAGGTACCTTGCCCTTTTGGTTGTCATGAGTTGATTTTCTATGTCAATAGTAGAAGTAAAAGCTTGTCTTTATCGTTAGGTTGGTGATATGAATTCAGGTGAATGGCTTTCTAAATTATTCTATTTTATCTAAAACTTATATATTTAGCTATATTTCATTACTCTTGTTCCATACTATTCTTCAATTTTTGTGTTCAATAGGCTTCTTAGCATGTTGACTGAAATTAATTGATGGATTTTTAGATTAGTAGCTGTAAATTTAATGATGCAAGTTTAGTTTCAATCGCCAATACACTCATTTGTTTTTTTCACTTTGTAGGTTGTAAATATATTTAGAAAAAATGATAACCGTAGTCAACCACAGTTAAATGTATTTAGAAAATGATAACCACAGTTAAAACGAGTCTTTTAACTGCACAGTCAAAAAAAAAAAAAAAAAAATTAAAAAAGCGCTTTTACATTTTAAACACATTTTTTCCTTTTCAAAAGTGTTTTGTCGCTTTAAACACTTTCTTCTTCTTCTTTTTGTTACTATGGTGGAAACAGGTAATCATGCATAAGTATTCAATAGTGTGTTATTTTCCTCAAGAGAGGACTTTTTTTGGCATGTGTAATTATGTATGATGTTATCATGTATAAATATTCAATTGTATATATTTTTTGCTCAAAGATATTTGAAAACTTGGAAAAATGTCTAATGTATTAACTCTTTTTTTTTTAAAAAAAATTGTAATCTTTTTTTGTATTTATTTTTTATATTTTTGCAATTTCCCTTTTTTCTGAATTTTCCATTTTTTGCTTCTTTTTTTTCAAAAATTTACACTTGCCAACTTTTCCCGTACTCCAACTTGGTGCTATTGCCAGGATCACCTGTTTATTTTAATCCCATCCATATCTACAATCGGTGCACACGCTTGATCTGGGAGTACCATCTAGCCAATTAACATTTTTAGACCAATATTTAGAGTGCTTTGACTTCCAAAAGTAGGTGATCAATTAGATGGTTGGGATAATCCAATAACTGCACCTGTCATGCTATGGTTCATCAAAAAGATTATTCGTTCATTGGGTGCAGATCACTTAGCCCCTGTTCCAAGTCACATCCAACTTATCGGTGAGAGATCAGATCTTCAGGACCTTTTTCTTTTCCTTTTAGTCACTTACACCATGATGCTAATTGACCGGAAGTCTTGCTTAGAAATTATTGGTGGCATGTTTTTTCCTTTGTCCATTTATTTATTAGTAAATTTTTTTATGCCATGGTTTTCTCTTAGTTATGATCTGTAAAAAAAATTTATATCTATTGAAAATTTTGGATGTACCCAAAACTTTGGTGGTAAGCAGTTTTCTTGAATTTGTGGGAGGTTAACCTTTTGTGGGGTTTCATGGTCTGAGTGGATTAGAAAGTCATATGAAATGGCAAGCTTTCTCTTGGCTTTTAAAACATCAACTCTCCTCAGTTTGATTGACATACTTTTTAAGTAGTGGGCTAGAGTTGCTCTTGGGTTGTGAAAAACAGAACCAAATTTCCCTGTTACTTGGTTGCTGTCTGGATCAGTTTGAATGGGTTCTAATTAGTTTTCAAATACTTGATCATGTTTTCAAGTTATGCTTAGTGCCACACTCTCAATACTTCTTTTAATTCTATATAAAAGAAAATCAAAACATAGGATTTGATTCTTTTTTTATTTTTTTATTTTTTCTTTGCGTTAGGTCCGGAGAAGTTGTTGTAATACTTATGGAGGATAGAAAGCCGGTTAACTTCAACACTATATATTCTCTCTCTCTCTCTCTCTCTCTCTCTCTCTCTCTCTCTCTCTCTCTCTCTCTCTCTCTCTCTTAAGAAGAATAAATTTAATTCCTTTATGTTAATGTGTTCTCAAACTGAAGAGACTTCTTCCTTTTCCCTTGCAGCCTTTTAGGATTGAGCCATGAAGGGGAGGCTCTCTATGGGATTGAATGTGGGGAAGACTTGTTTTTAACTTAAGAATATGAGTTCATGGGATTTCAACCTTTTTGTGCATTCAAATGTCATATTTTGTTTGGCCTTCCTATTTACCTCCTCCATGATGGTTTAATCACATTTGAAATTTTAGATTAGATTTAAATTCGAAAATTGGGAGGAAACGTTGCCAGAAAATTTAGCTAAACAGTCATATGATTAAATTTGCCTTGTATTTTCTGTACAAGGTACCTCTATTAGCACCCACCAAAATTATGAAAGCATCCACCTAGCCCCACTTGTAGATAGGGGGTGCTCGAGAATCATAACTCCTTTACGTGGCACCTGATTATGTGATTGGGTGTCACGTGGCTGCAAACTAATGTTGGACCATGTAATTTTTTTGATAACTTGGCTATACGGCCCTCTTAGAGCACCCGATTAATCCTAAGGGCACACGTGCACCCTAAGTTAGCGCATAGCAGGTCAGCACCAGATATAAGTCCTAGGGTGGCGGCCTCAAAGGGGGGATTTGAATCTCCTGTGGGTACCTGGCCATTAGGGCTGCAACCGAGCCGGGCCGAACCCGAGCTCGGGTCAGCTCTAGCTCGGTTCTACCTTATACGAACCGAGCTGGAGGTCGGTTCTAGGCTCTTCGAGCTTGAAAATTCTAAGCTCTAGTTGGGCTCTCCGAGCTCGAGCCGAGCTTCGAGCCAAGAATGTTCTATTATAAAAAAATTCCTCCTAGTAGTTTTTAAAATTTCTACTCAATTAACTATCCATTCTATGTGAGAGAGAAGGTGAGAGAGCTAGAAGGTGAGAGTTTCCACAACAAGAGAAAAGAAGTAGGAGTTGAGTACTTGATTTGCAGAAGGCAGCCATAGGTAGGAGTAATAGTGGGTATTATAGTCTATATATATATATATATATATAAACAATTATAAACCAAGCCATAGAGCCGAGCCGACCTTAGCTCGACAAACTCTCTCATTGAGCTTCGAGAAAAGCTCTTATTTTTTAGGCCGAGCCGAGTTATCGAGCTGGCTCGGCTCTGTTGCATCCCTACTGGCCATAATGCCAAACCCCTTGAGGTTTTGAGACCGGGTAAATTACTTGGTCCTTAGTACAGGCTATTTTTATCACGTAATTTAAATTTACAAGTTGCATCCCAGCAAAGGGGAGTATCACTAGGCTTCCTTGTATCCTGGAGTCGAGTTTCCTAGTAATCTGTTTGGATCTAGTGAGAGCAATATCATTTTATACGTGTTGCCTTAAATCAGGTGATGGAGACTGTTTCATCCTAGTCTTTCACATAATAGACCTTGAAATCGTAGCCCACCAATTTGACGGTTGGTGTTGATTCCATATGGCACACATCTCCAAAAGTGATTGTGATCATGGGCGTACCATGGAAAGGGTTGTCAGCCATGATCTACAGATCTATTGTGTAGAAGATTGAGATGAACAGTGATGTCCATCATCTAATTCAAGGCAGTCAACCGTTTTAACGGTGGAAACCAAGGTTACAAATGTAAAATCTTCAGCTATATCTCTAACTTGTATAGAAAGTGGTCCGCCTAACCATAACCACCACACCTGGGTGGCAAGGGAGATAATGAAACCAAGGGTCAAAAAATCGGAAAACCAATACGTATCGTCCTGACCTCCAGGACGATACGTATCGGGTATCGGCCGATACATTTAATGTATCAGCGATACATTGAATGTACCGGTTTGATACATTGAATTTTTTTATTTTTATTTTTTAAAAAATCTCAAAAAATTAAGAAAAATAAATTTAATGATTTTTTTTTTTTTTACTTTTGTTAAAATTTATTTAAACCTTATTTGATGCATATTTCATAATAGGACGGATCCCTAATTAAAGTATGGTCTTTTCCGACCATGCATAATTACAGTTAAAAGCTTTCAATTTTTTCTTTCTTTTTTATTGTTTAATAAATAAAAATTTTATTAACAGACAATAAAAATATATTAGGATATAAGTCCACAACAAAGGTAAGATCACTTTTAACATAGTTGATTTAATGTATATGACTAATGATCAAATTTTTATTATACATGACTAATTATCAAAATTAAAAGGTATATTATAAATAAAAATTTTAATTACTTTTGAGTCACATTAAATTTCGTGGTAGTTCTTGGCCCTTGTTATTATCAACATTGGTGCGCAAGCTTTCCCTATAATATTGGTCATATTGATATCCATGATCATGTGTACCTCCTTGAAACTGAGACATTAGCGACGAATATAACTCAGTATAATAGGTGAAGGTTGGTCCTCCAAAAATTTGACCAACAAAGTCATATGGTCCGGGATAGATTGGTTGAGGCTGATAGTATGGGTTACTTGCTGTTGAATCTTCGGTATTTTGCAAACTAAATCCCCCGAAGCTAGAAGTCATATAACCTATATCATTTTGTGGATCTTGTGGTGGTGGTAGAGGTGGTGTTTGATAAGATTTTGACGCTCCTCTTCTTTCAATTCCTCCACCTCTAAATGTAGGAGTATCATACATTGTTATCGGGTCCTCATCCCATGCGGCAATACATCCAGAAGTATAGGGATCAATATCATCCGCTCCACCACTAGTGCCAGCGTGAGTTTCATTGCCTCCATCACCACGCCCACCATCATCATTATCACTACCGGATTGTGTTTCGTCATCAAATCCAACCACTGAATGACGATTTCAATCTTCGTTTTCGTCTCGATGGTTGGGAAGCCTGCTCATCTGCTGCTCTTTTAGCATTATTTAGTCATGCGATCTCTTCAGTATCCAACATTGGCTCCTCTCTTTTCGATTCATTGATTTAAATGGTCATCCTCCATGAATATATAATCCAACTGGATATGATCAAAATATTCATTATCTATAAGGTAAAATATGATAGATGAATTAGTACATGTCTAATGTTTCATCAATTAGATCAAATAAAAATTGTATGAACTAAAATTTCATATAATATCTTACCACGATTAGTCCTCTGCATATTTCTGACCCTTAATCTCATGTTGTAGTGACAATAGACTAACTTTTCCAATTGTTCCATAGTTAGTCTATTCCTTGTCTTTGTGTGAATGAGAGAGAAGGTGCTCCAATTTCGCTCATAGTTAGACGAGGAACAAGTTTGCGATAAAACCCTTATGGCAATCTGCCTTAATATCGAGCCATCACTTTCATAATGCTTCCACCAATCAACGGATTTATCATATTTGATTTGGGATTGCGCTAATGGGGTCCTAAATGACCCATGTCTCTTGCGAAATATATCAATCTATATATTAATAACCCACATATCAATAAACAAATCATATGACACTTGTATTATTACTTATAAGGTATAATTACTCATATCTCCTATGGCTTGACTTTGCTCTATCAACTCAGGGAGCATTCGTTGGATCATATTGAGCAAACCGCTGTACACGTCGTCGGCCTCAGTCAACTCAAAGCGTCGCGTATATTGGAAGACCAGATTTAAGTAGTGTGTTATACATCAAATATGAACAATCTCATCAATATATAGAAATAATGAATAATAATAATAATAATAGATAAATGAAAATCACTACATAAGTAGTTTAACATGTTATACCTGCGACATGTAAGCACTAGTAGAATTGTGCATCTCTCCTCTTGTCGATAATTGCCCAATATCGTTTATATTTTGTCAGACATTTAGTTTTAATAGCCAATTTGGCTTTAGCCATCAACTCGTAAACGTACCCCATCGTTAGTTTCTCATCACCATCTATCAACTTCAACACTTGTACCAACAGGATAGTGACGACAATCTGGTGGTCAACATCTGCCCAAAACTGAGGACTGTAGATCAGGTCGGTAATTTCATTGCAAGCAGGTCTCTTTGCTCGTGGGAGTTCTAACTCATGCTTTCTCCATTCTTTAGAAGAGATCATGTTTTTCAGCTCACGCCTACATCTAGCCAAGCTCTGTAGGGCTAAAAATTGGGTCACAAATTGTGTAATCGCAGGTCGAAGCAGCTGGTTCATGGTGAAATCTCTCATCAAATTCACCAACTTATCACTGTTGTATAGGTAGGAAGTAATCGTTCTTTTCTTCTGAATAGTTGTTTGTGTTTTGCTTCTCTTTTCCAAATCCTCAAGAATGAGGTCCACGCAATGAGCGGCACACGAAGTCCAATATAAGTGACGTCTCTTCAACATTAACTGACGACCTGCAGTTTTATAATTGACGACATTGTCTGTTACCACCTGCACAATCTGATGCTCTCTAACATTTTCAACTACTTTATCCATTAGTTAGAAGAGGTAATCAGCTGTCTTCGCGTGTTTTGAAGCATCAACTGATTTTAGAAATATTGTCCCGACATCGCTGTAGACCAAAAAGTTGATCAAACTCTTCTTTGTAGAGCCTGTCCATCCATTGCACATAATTGTGCAACTTCTCTCATCCCATACTTCGTGGAAGCTGTCTACGTAAGTTTCTATCTCTTTGTACTCATCATCTAGTAGGGCCCGGATACCTTGTATGTAGAAGACTTTTTGACTCCTAGACTAGCTTCTGCACTTGTATCAATCATACTTTTGAAGTACGGCAACTCCACAACTTGACTCGGAATGTGACTGTATATCATGAACTTTGCAATCGATTTTTCAAGTCTCTTTCCTCATTCTTTCAGTGAAATTGTGCTCAATTTACTTTGCTTTAAGCTTTCTGTCCAATGCATGAACGGATCCATAGGACCTATAGTATGACCTGTAGTAGACGGCCTGGTGTCCCTCACTGATGCTGACCTACGCAACCCGACAGTGTCATGAATATCCTCCTCATCATCATTAATAATATGTGGCCTATGACTAGATCGACTACCAGCTGTAGGCATGGATGGGCCCCTCAAGCTGGATCGAAACCGATAATCGGCTTCTTCTTGATCTCATCGTTGTCGTGCTTCTCTAGCACTCTCCCTCATAACTCTCGTTGTCACAATATCCTCATCCTCATCTTCATCCCCACGTTCAAGTACAAAAAACTCTGAATCTCCCCTCCCTATTCTCTCATACATTTCTTTATCCCGGTCGGCTTCTGCCTTTTTCTTTTCCTTAGCCGCCTGTAAATTGGCTCTAACTTCTTCTCTTACCTCTCTGGGTACATTGAGGCACATTTTTGTCTCCCTTTACATGAGCTAAATGCTCCTTCAACCGTGTGATACCTCCTCCCAATAATTTTTTCTCACAAAGTTTATATTCTATTCGGAGTCTATCACCATTAATTGTTGTGTCGTATTGTCAGGCTGAATCTGATGATCGTACCATGTTTATTTCTTTCACTTGCATTAATGACCAAACGATTGGACTAAATTAAAATATTTAGATAACACTTAAAAAAAAAATTTATTTGATATATATCGTCCAATATGTATCGATTTTGGACCTCGGCGGTGCGATACATAGGCATTGTATGATTATATCGTACTCCTTAAAAAGTTTACTAATTTTTTTTATTACTGATTTTTCTTTAAACTAAACTTTTTTTAATTTTTAGTGTTGCTTTTTTAAACTAAACTTTTTTTATTAGTAATTTTAGTTTTAAAATTATTTTTAATTTTGTGTTACTAATTTTTTAAAAAAACTAAACTTTTTTTTTTACTAATTTTGTTTTAAAACTAAATTTTTTTATTTTTTGTTACTAATTTTTAAAACTAAAGTAGTTTTAAATTTGTTTTTAAAACTAAACTTTTTTTCTTTAAATTAAACTTTTTTTTTGTTTTCTGTTACTAATTAGTAATTTTTGTATTACTAATTTTTCTTTAAATTACTTTTTTTTAATTTTTAGTGTTATTAATTTTAGTGTTACTTTTGTAAACTAAACTTTTTTTATTAGTAATTTTAGTTTTAAAATTATTTTTAATTTTGTGTTACTAATTTTTTTTTTTTAACTAAACTCTTTTTTTTTTTTGCTAATTTTGTTTTTAAACTAAATATTTTTGTTTTGTGTTACTAATTTTTTAAATTAAACAAGTTTTAAATTTATTTTTAAAACTAAACTTCTTTTTTTTTTAAATTAAACTTTTTTTTTGTTTTCTGTTACTAATTTTTTATTACTAATTAGTAATTTTTGTGTTACTAATTTTTTTTATTACTAATTTTTCTTTAAACTAAATTTTTTTTAATATTTAGTGTTATTAATTTTAGTGTTACTTTTTTAAACTAAACTTTTTTTATTAGTAATTTTAGTTTTAAAATTATTTTTAATTTTGAGTTTTAAAATTGTTTTTAATTTTGTGTTACTAATTTCTTTTAAAAACTAAACTCTTTTTTTTTGCTAATTTTATTTTAAAACTAAATTTTTTTATTCTGTGTTAGTAATTTTTAAAACTAAACTAGTTTTAAATTTGTTTGTAAACTAAATTTGTTTTCTTTAAATTAAACTTTTTTTTTGTTTTTTGTTACTAATTAGTAATTTTTGTGTTACTAATTTTTTTTTAAAGTTAAACTTTGTATTACAAAATTAGTAACAAAAAATTAGTGTAATTGATGTGTCAGGTATGTGTCACATGTGTGATACATCAATTACATGTGTCGCGACACCTGTGTCATTGTGTCACATGTGTTGCGACACATCACGCGTAACACGTGTCACATGTGTCGCGACACATTACACGTGATATGTGTCACATGCATGGGTCAAAAAATTAGTAACACAAATAAAAAAGTTTAGTTTTAAAATCAAATTAGTAAAAAAAAAGTTTAGTTTTAAAAAAAAGAGATTTTTTGATCCATGCCCTCCACCAAAGTCCACTCAATTTTATGTGGCTAAGCTTGAAAGTACTTTGTATGATGAATAAGCATCATCCAAGCAGTATGGTAGATCTAATGATAAAATTAGTAATAAATAAAAATTAATTTTTAAAAAAAATAATAATAAATATGGTAGATCTAATGAAAAAAAAATTAAAAATATAAGTTAGATAATGAAAAATTATACATTCTCTTAAATATTCGACGAAAATATAAGTGTAACAATCCAGTGTCTACGATTTCGGTCTCCGATGGCTAAGAAATAAGAAGTATGGTGAATTGCAAGTGGAGAAAGAAGAAGTATAGTGGTGTAGAATTAAGGGATCTTAAGATGGTTTGCAAGTAAAGAAGAAGAGATCGTTGGATAATTTGCAAGTGAAGAAAAAGAAGATATTTTCGGGTGGTTTGCAAGTGAAGAAGAAGAGGGATTCTCGAGTGGGTTTTATAGCGGGTTATAGCTATCTGTTGCCGCTAATATCCGTTGCAAAAAGCAAATGCAACGGATATAAAATTATATTCATTGCTTTTGCAACGTTTTAATCAATAAAAAAATCAAAAAAAATATATGCAACGGATATAAAATTATATCCGTTGCGGCTTTTGTAATGATTAGTAAAAAAAAAAAAAAACAGAAAAGGACAAAAACAAAAGAAAAAAAGACAAGAAAGTGAGACCCGTCCGATAATTGAAATTATCGGACGATACGGGCGATAATTTGCTCGTATCGTCTAATAATTTCTTTTAAAATTTAAAAAAAAAAAAGATTATTGAACGATAATTTGAAATTATCGTTCGTATCGTCTAATACGGGCGATACATTACCTGTATTGGACGATAATTATCCTATTTTTTAGGGGGTACGATACATAGGCAATGTATCGTACCGCCTAGGTTCAAAACCGATACGTATCGGGTGATACATATCGGTATCAGACGATTTTTTGACCCATGAATGGAACCATGATTAAGTTTGTAAAATAGGAACTGAAGTGTCAAGGGCGGTCTTTTTACCTAGGGAAATTTACGACCCTGTCAAATACACCTTTCCCGTCAGAGACCCTATATTGTCACCTTTACCCAAACCGATCAGCTCCAAATTGAGTCAGTACCAGCTAGCACAAAAAGTCAGAAATATCCCTTCTTACACTTTTTGTCGTTCTACATAGTTTAAAATTTTAAATATTTGCACTTTTTTATATTACGCGATGTGAAACGAGATCTATGTTGTCTGATTTGAAGGTCACAATATAAAATCGATGGTGTCAAAGATAGACACGAAAAAAATGCGATATCGCTTCTTAAAAAAATAATAATAATAATAATAACAACGATTGTATAGGCAATCTTTTTTTTATTATTAAAAAGACGATTTCGTCTGTTTTTCTTGCTAATCTTTGGCACCATCGATATTTAGATTATGGCCTTCAAATCAGACGACATAGATGTGACTTCACATCGCGTAAATATAAAAAAGTGCAATTTTTAAAATTTTAAACTATGTAGAATGATAAAAATGTAAGAAGGGGTATTTAAGACTTTTCTGCTGGCTGTAATTGGCTTGGCTTAAAGTTGATCGGTTTGGATAAAGGTGAAAATATAGGGTCTATAACGGGGAAAAGTGTATCTGACAGGGTCGACCTCATAAATTTCCATTTTACCTATAAAGTAGCCCGAAAGTCATAGGTCCATTTTCTTACCAGCTTCAATTTTGAGAAGGTATATAGGCTTAATCCCCTTCAACAATTATGTATTTTCTATTGGACCAATGGGAGCTCACTCACTCACCATCAAACCTTGTAGGACAGGTAACCAATTTTTTATCAAATGTTTCGTTTCGGGCATGGCCGAAACAAAACCAAAATCCAAAATTTCGAGATCCACTTTGTATGGGGTTCAAAATTTTGTATTTTGATTTCGATCATGCCCCAAACTGAATATAGTGATGGATCTTTAACTGTGACTAAGATGTGTTATAGACACGGGTTTTAAATTATTGTTCGCTCCAATACAATGGTCAACAATCGGATCCAATGAATGTGATCTCACGATACAATGATCACAATCATGGTTGATCAACAATGAACAACTTTCTCTGATGACTTATCTTCTGATATTCTCAGCAGTGATCAACGCAAAAGCGACTTTAAAGCGTAAAAGACGCATGACGGTCATGTGTATACTTGTACACATGCCCGTGCTTGTGCGCGACCCCAGCTTAGCACAATGTGGCATGTATTATCAGGGGTGTTATCGGGTCGGTTTTGGAGCAAAATCGAACTGATAATTTTCAGTTTCTATTTTATGAAACCAAACCGATAAGGTTCAAAACTGAAACCGAACCGATAGTCGGTTCGGTCGGTTCAGTTGGTTTTCGATTTTTAAATCTCAATTTTTTAATTTTAATTTATTAGGAAGCCACTGTCAATTCATAAGAGTCAGATCACTGAAGACTCTGTAGATTATTGCCTATATCGTTAATTCGCTATTAACTATCCAAAAGTAGGTGATTGATCAGATGGTTAAGAATATTCTCAAGAAATTAATACACCTATCGGACAGTCCAGATCGATAAGCAGATGCACCGATTATTAGAACACACTGATAGGTCTCAACGGCATGAATCCATATAGTATTACAGTCCAATCATCCACAGGTAGGCCGTCATTCGATAGAAAACAACCCGAAAGTAGAATGCCAAATAACCTTAACCATCTAATTGCATGTTAAATTTTAGACAATTGATTATAAAATTTTCAACCATCCATTTAGCAATCCTCTGATCTGTGAAATGTCAAGCATTTTTCAAATGCATGATATGGGTTGCCAACATGTATTGTCCAGATCGACCAAATTCATGACACATGACCCTTCATAACTATTTCATATTTTCATTATATTACAACTTGTATATATATTTAGATTTTTTACATAAAGAGAGAAAACAGAAATCAAAACAAAGAGCTTAAATGATTGAAGCATATTTTCCACAAACCAATTCAAAATTCAACTCCATCTAAATACATACATGCAGATAATAGAAAAATCATATCGAGATCCCAATAACTTCACAGAACCCCAATCTCAGGCATGCACTACTATCGGTTTCTTATCAATTCAGTTTCGATTTTTTAACGTTGAAACTAAAACCGAACCAATATGTTTCGAAACCGAACTGAAATTCGGGTCGGTTTCTGTCAGTTTGGTCGGTTCAGGTCGATTTCTGCATAGCCCTATATATTATGTATAGTGTATCTCAATGTGCATAAGATTTGTGAATAATTCATGAATTTAAGGTTCTTCCCATAGTGACAAATTTTGTTTTGGTACATTTTGGATTAATTTCGGTACATTTCGGATTAATTTTGGGAAAATTTCGAGGATCAAATATATATAAAACAATGTATTTAAGTATTTGTGTTAAGCATTGAAGCTTAAGCACAAAACTACAAGGCATATAAAAAAGGGCACTTTAGAAAATAATGCCTCAAAAACAAACTTTTTAGCAAAAAATACCCGAACTTCTAACGTTTTATAAAAACAATGCTTTCACGGATTTTGAAACTTCAAAATATTGTAAAAGCACTGTATTTTCTAAAAAGTTTTAGGCATGTTTCTCTAATTATCCCTATAGAAAAAGTGCCCTTTTTGGTTAAGTAGCTTTAGTCCCCACATCATTAGGGAGAGAATTCTAGACACTCTAACTCCTCTATATATTGCTTCAACTCTACACTTGAGCAACCAATGTTGTTGAGTGGTGACCGGTGAGCAAAGAGTTAAACTTTGCTTTTGCCATTTATTAGTAAATTACTAATATAAAAAATTAAAAAATTCAAAATTTTTGAATATTAGTAAATTACTAATAAAAATAATAATAATAATAAATCACAATTTTTGAAAATTAACAAAATTTTGACGAAAAAATCAAAATTTCGCCGAAATTTTTGAAAAATACCGAAATTTCTTCAAAAGTTTCGTTTGACCCCCATTTCGCCATTTTTCGCGAAATTTTGCGGCGAAATTTGTCACTATGGTTCTTCCCGAATTTTTCAAAAAAAATCATGTGTTGACAAAATTTCCGAATTTTTCAAAATTTTGTGATTTTTAGTATTTTTTATAGTTTTAAATCTTCTTTTTTTAAAATTTTTCTCTCCAATTTTTCCTCAGAATATTTTCCCAAAATTTTTGAATCTTTTCAAATTTTAACCTCACAGGGTTATTGCCGAACCTCGACTTGGTGACTATGCATTACGGCTACACCTAAAACCTTGATTGATATGACCTAAACCAGGCCTACCACTTGAATCTGCAGTTGCACTTAATGTGAACTTGATTTGTTAGTGTAATTTTAATTCGTTTTCAGGTTTAGATCTTGTTTATTAACCGCTTTCGGGCCTAATCTAGATCTATTAAAAATATAACGAATATGACTTATAGAAAACATGTATCAGGTCGAGTTCAGAATAAGCATGAGGTGCACTTGAACCCGATTTTAATCTTTTTTTTTTTTTTTGATGAACCCAATTTTAATCTTATTTGTTGAGATTTTCAATGCGATTCCACCTAACAAGTTGAGTTTTATAAATCCAAACCCAACTTATAGCAGGATGGGTTTGAAAAACTTGCTAGGTCAACCTAACCTGTTTGCACCCCTACTAAAAGCTATGCGCACCAACGGTTCCATTATGACACTTTAATATAAACCATTGTTCATATCAAGGATCAAAATAGTAATTTCAGTTTCGGTTTCGGGCATGACCGAAATTTTTAGGGATGGATCTAAATTTTAGTGCAAATTTTTTTTTTTTTTTTGTTCAAAAGACTCTAAAAGTGGTCTTGAAACCATTGTTCAATGGTTGAAGCCTTGCAGGTTCGAGCTCAGCTTACATATAAAATAAAAAATATCTTGAAGCTTTTGATGATTCTAAACTTTAGATTGACTTACGTCTGAATGATGCCCTGTCATTAGATTGGTAAAAAATGTAAGCCACTCGGATTAAGGTTGCAGATTTAGTTAATCCAACCTAAACCGAAATTTCAATTTTTGATTTCGTTTCTGTATAATCGAACCCCACCGAAATTGGTTAACCAAAATTTTCAATCGAAACCGATCTGAACCAATATCGATTTTGGTCTGGTTGCTTCAATTTTCGGTTTTTCTTCATATTTTTTGTATTATTCATTTTTTGGTTTTTTCGGTTATTTCACCCTACCCAGCCAGTTTTTTGGTGTTTAGGTGGTTTGGTTCGGTTTTCCGCCTGTTTTGGTCCGGTTTGATCAGAACGGTTTCGGGTCGGTTTTCATTTCAAATCTCAATATAACGGAAAAGTAAATGTTTTCCAAATTAATACATGATACCCCCCTCTCACATGCGTGGGTCACGGATAATGGAGGCGGTCGTTGAGGCTGCCCATTTTGAAAAGAACGTCCGTTGACTGCAATCTAGAACTAGACCGTTGAAATCAAAAGCTCCAGAGACCTACCCGTTGTGAGCTTTTCCTCTCCCCAACGGCTACTTTCTCTCTTCCCCCGAAACCCTACTCCAGAGGAAATCCATTATCGTCGCCGTGGAAGATACGATCGAAATCAGAAGGAGCACCACTCTCTCCTTCTGATAGGGTTTCTGAATATCAGAAATCTATTTGATCCACCCATCTTTATTTCTCTCTCCAAAATTCCCATTGTTTCGATCGGCATCAGAAGTTTCTGCTGAGTTTCGATTTCAATCTTGAAAACCCAGCAAGAATTTACCCTTCCAAAATTCGATTTATCTGAAAAACCGCCAGAAGTTTCTGGTGAGTTTCAATTTCAATCTTGAAAACCCAGCAAGAATTCACATTTTCAAAATTCGTTTTCTCTGAAAATAACCATGGAAATCTTCGGATTCTCACAAGAACAGCCGAAGCCTACAATCTCCGAAAAGCACTCAGCAGAACCTTCTGATTCGAGACCAGCCGCTCCTCGCAGGCCCCGAGTGCGAGAGGTCAGCTCTAGGTTCATGACTCCAATCGCCTCTTCGTCTTCTGGTGATCTGCATCTCTCGGCTCCAAAGTGCCCTGTTCCGAAGCACACTGTCTCAATTGGAATTCAATCGAAGCAAGGGCTAAGGAAGCACCCAAGCCCCGGATTCGACTCGGACCCCCCAAATTCAGAATCAGAGCAGCCCTTGTGTCGTGCCGATGAGAACAGGCCTGAGATGGCGCGGAGCTTGGATACACCATTTGGGTTACATAGTAAATTTAGCGTGCAAAAGAAACGGGCCGTGACAGTGTTCAAGGAGAATGGAGAACAGAAGCCAGAGAATTCTAAGTTAGTGGATGGCCTACACTTGAAATCGATCAATGGCAGGTATGTTGGGAGAAGCGTAAATCTTGGTCGTCCCAGAATGGATACTCCGAGGGTAAATGGTATAGATAGGACTAGACCCAGATCAGTATTGACCAGCCAAATGGCAACTACCAATGCAGAGAAGCTGGTACTATCAATGGGGGCTAAGAAAAATGGAATCCAAGAGAATGGTTCCATTCACGGAACCACCTTCTCCAGTGAATCTTTGACTTGTGTGAGTTCATCTTGTTCGGATATTGACAATGTCTATGGGGAGAACACTGATGAGAGTTCATCTTTGAGTAATTTCTCTGAAAGTCCTCCAATTTTGGACAGGTGCCACAAGGTTCGGTATTTTTCAGATGTCCGATCTTCCATGCCCGAAGCAGATCTGTTACCGACCATGTCTGCTAGATTGTTGGTGGACGAGGGGAGTTCTGGTCCAGCCAACGTTGTTAACGAATCTTGTAAAGTCTCTGCTTCCCCTTGCCATCGGTCTCTGAACTTCAGCTCAACTAATTCTATCTGTAGAACTAGTGTGGTCTCCAAATCCCATTCAAGCTCCTCAAATGTGGGTGGACTTTGTCTGCCTCCACACCCTTCGAACCCAAAGTTGACGACGGATGTGAAGAAAGGAAGGAAGGGATCGGGTCATCAAGAAAATGGTTTTTCTCTGCGTCTACTTCACAACCATTATCTGCAATGGAGATTTGTTAATGCAAACACCGAGGCCGTCATGCATGCTCAGAGAATTGGAGCTGAGGTCAGTATCATAACACCGAATTAGTAGAATGTTTTATAGAATGGCAGTGTATATATATAGGGTAATGATCGCCTGACCTGAGTCATGCCGTGACTCGAGTCAGGAGACCATACATCTACGTGGTCAACATTGACCGTGGAGATCTGAATGGGTCTCCCGACTCTTATATATAGGGTAATGATCACCTGACTCGAGCCAGGAGACCATATATCTCCGCAGTCAACATTGAATGGGGACATCTGAACGGGTCTGTTGACTCAAGAGATCATTTCCCATATATATATATATATATATATATATATATATATATATATATATATATATATATATATATATATATTCACCAGTGCACTGTTTTGGTGTCATATGGAGCAAGCTTGTTTTGTTTAGATCATCTTGTTCATCTCCACCGTGTTTTTTATTAGCCTTGAAATCTTGACCATTCAAATCAGTCAATGTTTGACTTTTGCATTAAACAAATTTTTTTATAGAATTGATCTAACCAATGCATCTGAGCTCGACATGGCATCAAAACAGCGTTTTGGGCGCTACATGGAGCTCCATATGGAGCATTGGGGCACCCTCGCCATTCCCCATTGGGGCATGCAACCATTTTCCTATATATATATATATATATATATATATATATATATATATATATATATATTGTGGTTGGTGTGCATGATTCTGTTTTGTTCAATATGTTGCAAGCTAAGTTTCATCAGTGTTATAAAGGAGAGGCACTAGCAAATGCCTTGTTGAGTTTTTTTTAATCTTTCTTTCTTAGATCCTGCCTGGCCTACACATTTTTCCATTTTTTCTTTCATATGAAGTATAGAATAAGGTAAGAGAAGGAAAAAATTTGGATCAGAAAACCTTTCCTCATTAACTATGGCAATTTCTATAAATTTTGGTTTATTCAATAAGTAACCATGTTTCAAAAAGCTTTCGTTATAATAGTTAGAGTGATTCTATTATGCAGACTGTTCATAATTTTGTAGGTTGACCTACTTATGTTTACTGCAGAGCTCACTGCATGAAGTTGGGGAAAAAATATCGGAATTACTTGATTCTGTGACAACAAAACGCACTGAACTTGAATGGTTGAAAAAGATACAAAGTTTATCAACTATTATTGAAGCTCAAGTAAGGCTTGCTTTATTGAATATCTTTATCTTATGAAGCAATCTATTAATGAAATTTCAATGTGATATGTTTTGATTCTGCCTATACTTATATTTCATGTAAGGCTACCTAATTCATTATCTTACATTTATATCTTGTTGTCTGAATCTTATGATTCAATTTGAATCCCACAATTCAGATTTAATCTTACAATGGTTTTCAAGATTCAATCCTGAATCTTACACTAACTGAATCTTATACTTGATTCAACTGAATCTTTGCACGATTCAGCATACTCACATAAGTTCAACTGGATCTTACGACTCAGCTCTGGTGGTTAAAAACCCATAAAACTGAATCAATAAATGAGTCAGTTGACATACTGTTCGTATATTGTCACTTTATCTTATGTTATTATTTTTCTGTAAAAAGCTGAAGTTAAATTGATTTAGCTTAACACATGGCTCTTAGCTAAAATGGAAGGTTGACAATATTGTAAGCTTGAGGTTTCAGGTTCAATCCTAGCTTTCATAAATAAAAATGTTAGAGAGATAACTAAAGTTATATAGATCTTAAAACCCTCATTTAGAGTTCTCGTGAATCTTACGATTCACAATTCATTCAATTAAGCTCCCTCCATGACTTTCTGATATGGGTAAGGTATACCTATTGATTGATATATCATATATGCAAGATATGTGCTCAATCCTTTTTAATGAAAGAAGTAGACGAGTTCAATTGCAATTAAGAGAGAGATACTAGATACAAAGTGACGCAATCTTTACTCCTTATTTCTAATCATTCCTCTCTAAATCATTTCTTCCCTTGCGATTACATTTCTCTCAAATAGAATCGAGTGCCAATGACATGCACATGGAAATAAATATCTTTCTAGCATAGGTATTATGGGTATATAGACCAATAGTTTAATTAGAAAAGTAAATTGGGTGAGGACCTTTAAGCTGTTTCATGTGAATACAGGTCGAACCGAAACAAAATACTCTTTCTTGGTAGGTGTGATCTGTTGCACATAAATCCAGTTTTTCAATTGCTTTGATTCCTTAGGATATTTTTTCCCGCTCCTAGTGTTATCAAGTGTCTTTATGCTTGTGATTTTTATGTATTGATGAAGTTCCAAATAATGTGGCATTTTTGTCTACGCTATTCCAAGTGAAGTGGCATAATGTCTTTATGATTGTGAGTTTATCCATGAATAACCTTTTAAATGATATGTTGCTTTTGAAATTTGTAAAATTTACAATTAATTTCCCAATAATCGACTTTTTCAATAAATCATGACTACTTGAGGCAACACCTAATAGCACAAAAGCTTGAAAACAGTGTCTAACTAGCACAAGGTTCAGCTTACATGAGATGTAGCATCCCAACAAGGTGGAACTAAATTAGCACTAGTTGCCAATGAAGATTTTGTAAATTAGAACTTTTTCGAACCAAATTAGCACTAATTACCCGACCCAAGCGTTAGTGGCAGCACTTAGTTCAATCTCAGACTGCCAACTTTGGTAAATGGGCTAACTTTTTTTAGCGCCAAATCAGTAGAAGGTCAAAAGTGAACTTTCACTGAATTGTGTTCTTATAAATAGTTGTGTTGTTCCCAAGGTCACGATCATTTGGACAGAGCTTGACCCAATTGCTGCCTTTGGTACTTGGGTCAGGCACCTAATGCCATCACTGCCAACAGAACCGTGTTGGTGTTCCATCAAATTTGAGTTGCTACTATAATACTGGTAGTCAAGGTGGGTTATTAGTACTTGGTAGCATTCAAGCTGGGAAAAGCAACAGCTAAACTAAGTGGTCCTACATTGATCAAGTGTGACATATTTACAGGATTTGAAATGAAGCTAAACCTAGGTTGGAAAAACTAGAACCAAAGATTTTCATTTTTCAATTGTTCTTAATGGTGATATTTAATTGCACCTAGGAAATTAATTTCTGGAGAGTGTATAAGAGAAGAAGCAATCTTTAGCATCTATAATGGTTGTGTTATATCCTCAGAACAGCTACTAACAGAAAGGATTATGGGGTTCTCAAGACCAAGCTTTTCATGTAGCGGATATGCAAATTCGGATAGCAGAATGAATTATTTCATGCGACAAAATGTGAATTAATATATTATAAGTCTAACTTGTCAAAACTCTTGTGAATTTGGCAAGGAGTGTTAAAACTCCTAGTTTTTAGAGAAAAGCATAAAAAAGTGGGCAGTGACTGTTGGTTTCTCAATTGAGATGGCTTAAGAGGGGAAATGGTAAAGTTTATTAAAATGGAGAAAAAAAATCCAATACTTGAATTTGTTACAAGCCTTTCTTGGCTTCAGAGTTACATAATGAATTTTATACAATTTGCAGTTTTTATCATTTCTGAATCTAAATATTCCAAGATTTTATAAGCAAAAAACAGCTGAATTAATTGTTATATTTTTTATGTTACCAAGGAATTTTAATTTTGTAATTTTTTATACATACCCTTCATAGGAACTCCTAATCTTGAATTTTTTGAATCTCCTCTGGCTCCCACTTCTGCTTCCATATGGTGCAACTAAGATTTCTGGACATAGCTGGGAAGGTGACACTGGCAGCTGCAAGTTATTTTATTTTATGAACTCGGAATCAGTTGCAGCTTGTTATAAATTGGTGAATTGTGCACATATAATCTTGGTTGGATTCTAGACTATACTTGTGATAAAAAGGTGCAAATTTAATAGAGTTGATATTAGGTACCTAGGCCAGAGTATCAAAGATTTTTGGACATATCTGGGAAGGGGGTGCAAGGCCTGCAGGCAACTGCAAGTTACAGGATCAATTGAAACTTGTTACAAATTGGTGAGAAAAATGTGTTGGCACATATAACCTTGGTAGGGTTCTAGACTAAACTTGTAATAAAAAGGTGTGAACTTAATAGCGTTGATATTAGGTACCTAGGCCAGAGTATCAATGATGGTGTTCGGGTCATCTATCACAGATCTGCATACGTCCATATTGTCCACTGCTGAAAATTTAGTTCCATTATTCAGTTCCACCATTCATTTGCTGGTTCAAGCAGGCTACTGATCGGATAGCTAGATATATTCATTCAATGCAATTTTTTGGGCCTGTAGCCAATCCATATGGCGGCCTTCCTCAATGCTGTATGTGTGCTATGGATGACACATAACACCATCCTTTGTGAAGATCTGAAAAGCATCACAAAACCAATGTATGAAACTCTAGGTAACAGAGAGAGATTCTGAAAAGAAAAGAATTGAGGGAAAAATGAATTGTGGCATTCCACACCATTCACACAGATTTCTATTCATTGAGAATTATAGTACATGACAAGTGTATAATAAAGACAATACAAAGAAAAGAGTGATTATATAACATAGTATATATCCCTACTTCTCTTCACACTCTTGGTGCTCGGGATGTAGGCGTGAACACATAATACCAACTTAATTTAATATATGAGCTTGTTGGGGAGAAATTGTGGCTTCCAGTTGTTAGAAACCGGAATCAGTTGCAACATGGAAATTGTGAAGCTCCAGTTTGCATATTCAAATGTGTTGATTCTCTGAACTTTTCTACCAATCTTGCAACGTATCATTTTGGGTGGAAATCAAAGCTTCAAATCTTGTATGGGTGGTATTGATAGAACCCTAATAGTGATACACCCATTTGAAGTGTACATACTTTACCTGCAGTCTTTCTCTCTTTTGTCTATTTGGCAAGAGACCTACCAATTGCTCTCTCTTATATCTGTGATTATTTTTTTGGGTTATTATTAGTACCATGTTAGCAGGAAGTGTCAGTAGGTAGGTTCATCTTCTGAGTTTGTTTTTTACTTCTGTTTTTAAATGTTAATATAGATTCTGTTTCCACTTCCTGTAGATGCCATATTTGGATGAATGGACCGCTCTGGAAGGAGACTATTCAACTTCTCTTTCAGGAGTAGTTAAAGCTTTGCAGGATGCTTCACTTCGACTTCCTATTGCTGGGAATGTGAGGGTAATTTCTCTTTCATTTGCTATGAGCTTGCAACTGCATTATTTTGACATCAGGTTAAACTCCAGATATGATTTTCTTATATATCCAGTCATGATAATATACTAAAGAATTTTGATGATGTTTTAATTTTGCAGGCTGATATTAGAGATGTAGGTGAAGCTCTTAACTCAGCGACAAATATGTTGGAAGCAATATTTCCGTCTGTTGGAAGATTTCTGCCAAGGGTGAGATAGACTGATGATTTTTTATGTTTGAGACCGACTCCTTTCACTGGCTCTTATTACCCCTTTGTGTTTTAATCAGCTGTAAATAAAATCCATTAAAGCCTACTAAAAGTGGACTGAGTGTGGACCCTCAAGAAAGTAATGAGAACCATTAGTTATATAAGTTTGTAGAGTTCTTTTGCACTCCATCAAAAGCTAAATAGCTTTGGAGCGACTGCAAGATCTCACGAGTCTAAAATTTCAATTGAAAACAGGGAAAAAAAAAGAGGCATCGGTAACTTAATTTTTCTGTTGGTTATTTATTTTGATATAAGAACATTATATGAATGCAGGTAGAGGGAATGGATAATGTAATTTCAGAACTAGCTGGGGTGGTCAGTATAGAAAGAGCTCTGATCGAAGAATGTGGGGATCTATTGTCTATGGCACATATGTTACAGGTTTGCTTACGTTTTCCTCATCATATTTGTGATTTTTTCCAGTCACACATGTACCATTTTATTGAAAAAAATAAAGTATTAGAAGTCCATATTATCTCTGGAGAGATTGTTAGGCCCTGTTTGGCAATGCTTTTTAGGGCCTTGGAATCATGTCTGCCTGAACAGGGATTCCGGATCGGTCATTGGCATTTGGTAAGAACCTACTTTTCACCCAACTGATTCCCTCAATAGCTGGAAATCCAAGGGCAGGTTCAAACGGCTTCTGGATTCTCGCTTTTGTGGAATCAGATGGCAGAAGTGACACAGCCCCAAACTGGCCATAGTAATTGTTCTTGAGGTATGCACGGTTCAACTGGCTTATAAAAAATGTGGATAGAAGGAAATCTTGATTTTCCCAGTTTTTATAACTTCATACGGTGCCGTGGAAGTTTTTCTATGCTGAAATTCCTCCTATCTGAAGGTTCTAAAATAGGTTGAAGACCATATAGGTTCAACTAGTTGGACCTGACTACTGGCCTTATGCTTTAAGGGGATTTATCAATAACCTAAATCTTGTGCCCTTACTGAATACAAATTTCACTTGTTCACTGATGGATGATACAGTTACTACCAGTAAATCTGTTGATTGACAGTTTGAGTTTTGTGACATAGTGAAAATTATGTTCACAGGCCTACAATAACGTGCTTCTATTTGTGTACATTAGATAGGGAAATGATATATCCACCTATGTTTTCTTATTATTATTATTATTATTATTATTATTATTATTATTATTATTATTATTATTATTGTTGTTGTTGTTATAAATATTATTATGACAAAATCATGCAACCTCTTAATTAATAATGGGTTTTCATCAAGCCTCTTATTAGTCAAGAGCTCCACTTCTATATTACTGTCGTAGAAAAATGGTTTTGGCTTCTTCAAGGTCAAAATAATAACAAAGTTTCTAAGAGGTGTGTTAGGTGAAAGAAAAGTTTAACCAGCACTGGTTAATTGAAAGCTCCTACCTCCAAACTAATAAAGGGCTTGATGAGCGCCTCTTATAACTTCGGGGGTTTTATGACATTTGCTACTATTATTAGGAATAATGGGTTTTAAGTTCTAACTGACATTTGAACACCAAAAGTATTTAAATGATCTTATACCATGAAAGTGCATTTACTGTCATACCACATGGCAAATGCTCGATCTAAATAGTCCAAGTGGTAGCCATCATTGGAACGTTGGAACATGTCTCGACCAAAGAATCACTCCCTTAAGCGGATTGCTCACGTCTTAGTGGTGAACTTTAATAATGATCATTAAAAACCAAGAACTATATAACTTTGATGGTTTAAATCCCCAAAAAGTACGATTTTAGGCCCCATTGTCTTTTGGGTATGAGCTATAACTTTGATGGCTTGGATTGTTCACATCTGACACTGGTGTAAGATCATTTAAACACCAAAAATGGTGTTTAAATTATTATTATTAGTAGTATTATTGATGAGTACATTTCCACCCATATTTTATATGCTTCTTGTTCCTGTCCTTTTCATGGTTTTCAGTTATGTTTAATTAAATCCAAAATGAAGAAGAGGGTGGAAAATGGAAATAACCAGTGTGGCACACTTCTATATCTATTAGATACGCTTTTACTTTTATGCTATCTACTCGTCATATGTTGAATGAACCCATAACCTGCCCTTACTTCCTTATTTGGTATTAATTTATTCTACTTCTGCTATTCTATTTAGGTGGAGGAGTGCAGCTTGAGAGGCCAACTAATGCAACTGAAAAAACCAAGTTCTCTATAATTGATGGAAAATTAAGCAGTGATTCTGTTAAGGCCATTCTTTTATTCTCATCCACTTGCTGCCAAATTTCTGACACATAAAAGTGTACTTTCTTTTGCCCCCTTGTATCATGTATCAAATCACATTCTTTTTATAATAATGAGAAGCACACTTCTTGTGTTTTTTTTTTTTTGGGGTTTTTTGGCTGATTAGAACTGATGACTAGAAAGGCTTTAAAAGGTAATCACCACTGCACCAAGCAATGGCTTCTTAGGATTAGAAAGACTTTGGATGAGTGAAATCTGTTGTGGATTAATCAATTGTATTTAGGAAAATCATTACATGGCCTTCGTGGAAAATCATTACATGGCCTTCGTGGTCTTTTTTTTTTTTTGGGGATAATGGCTCCTGATTTATCATTATGCCATGTGGCACTCATCTATGATAAATCTAAATTGCCCAAGTGCCAATCTATCATTGGAATATGTCTCAGCCCCAACTGATAAACTTTAAGATCAGTCACTAAAACTAAAAACGAGGTTGATATTATACACCACAAATCAGATGGTTTAAATCTTTTTAAAATCCCATTTTTGAGCTCGTTGCACTTTAATCTATCATCTATCACTTTGATGATTCTGATCGCCCCTATCTTAAACCATTGATGGTGTAAGATCATTTAAATACTATTTTGGTGTTTAAATGAGGGTCAGGAGAGTCGGCCCCTTTTCTTTATATATATTGACTTTCAGTTAACTGCACATAGGGTTAGCACTTAAGACTTTCATGGATCAAAAAATTTTACTGAAATCTGAAGATTTCGGTCGAAACATATCATGATAGGTTATTTTGTGATTTTTTTTTTTTATAACCTAGGTATCCAATCTGAGCCTCTTAAAGCACCCGCCTAATCCCAGGAGCACATGCGCACCCCAAATTCAGCACATGCCGGGTCAGCACAGGATATAAATCCCTAGGGTGGCCTCAAGGAGGGGGAGGGGATTCAAACTCAGGTCTCCTGCTTTTGGAAGCAGGTACCTGGCCAGCTCACCTAACCCCTTGAGGTTAGGTTATTTTGTTATTATTTCACCATTAGATCATATAATGATCTTGTAATCGGAAAGTTAATGAATCCACCATTGGATTTGACCAAATCATTAGATTTGATTAATACATGATAAATCCATCGTTAAATCTTATTACGATTTTATATTATGATCATTTGATCAAAAGTCAACAAGTCTACCGTTGAATTAGACAAAAATCGCAAGATTCAGTCGATATATTGAATCCACTATTGGATCTCATTACGATTTCGTATTATGATCGTTTGACCAAAACTCAACGAGTCCACCGTTGGATTTTACAAAAGTCACAAGATCTAGTCGATATGCAACAAATCTACCGTTGGATCTCATTACAATCTCATATTGTGATCATTTGATCAAAAGTCAACAAGTCCACTGTTTGATTTGTAACAAATCTACCGTTGGATCTCATTACGATCTCATATTGTGATCGTTTAATCAAAAGTCAACGAGTCTACTGTTGGATTTAACTAAAATTATAAGATTTGGTCAACTTGTAATAAATCTATCTCAGTATCTCGTTACGATTTCGTATTATGATCGTTTAACCAAAAGTCAATGAATTCATCGTTGGATTTAACCAAAATTATAAGATTTTGTCAACATGTAATAAATCCGCCGTAGGATCTCCTTAACATCTCATATTGTGATTGTTTTACCAAAATTCAACAAGTCCACTGTTAGATTTAACCAATATCACAAGATTTAATAAACATGTAATAAATCCACTAAATGATTTCATTACAGTCTCATATTCTCATATTATGATCGTTTGACAAAAAGTTAACGAGTTCACCGTTGAATTTGATCAAAATCACAAGATTTAGTCAATATATAACAAATCTACCATTTGATCTCATTACGATCCCGTATTATGAGCGTTTGACTAAAAATCAACGAATCCATCGTTAAAATATTTAAGCGACGGCCAAGGGGGGGCAACCCACGTAGACACGACCAAGGCCGGCTAGGCTAGGGCAAGCACAACCCAATTATTAAAACTAGTTGGGTTATGTCCTCCAATGGAGGACGATGACAGTGACCGTCCTCCAAGGTCCCATGCGGAGCTCCACGTTGCTTGCACCCAAAATACTATTTTAATGTCACATGGAGAACGTGTGTATTGTTTAGATCATTTTTTCATTTTTCTTAAAAGCTCATATATACCATGTATGTTTTTAATTGTAATATTTGAACTATTAAAACTAGTTATAGTACCTGGGTATTCGGACCTCTTAGAGCACTCACCTAATCCTAGGGGCACATGCGCACCCTAAATTCAACACATGTTAAGTCAGCACAGGATATAAATCCCTAGGGTGGCCTCAGGAGGGGAGGGGATTCGAACTCAAGTCTCCTGCTTTCAAAATCAGGTACCTGATCAGCTCGCCTAACCCCTTGAGATTAACTTTGACTTGCACTTTAAAAAGATAATTTATTTATTTTTTAAATTAATATATAAAAACACACCGTGCTCTACGTGGCACCCAAATAATGTTTTCAGTGTCATAGGGAACTCTACGTGTATTTAGAGGCCGGAACCAACTCCCGTGTATCCACATATCTTTCGATTTGTTTCATTGTAAGAGCATCTCCAATAGCTTATATAAAAATCCCATATTCCCTATGTTATAAAATGTTTTTCATAAAATCAACATTCCAGCAGGTTATGTAAACATCCCTTAAACTATATTAGTTGTTACACTATTCTCTAAATATGCGTTATATATATATATATATTAAAATTTTTTTTTTTTTTTCTCTCTCTTCACTCTTTCTCTCTCCATTACTAAAAATAAGAGAAAAAACCATGAGTCCTTAAAATACATAATGCTACTGGAGTATATTGTCAAGAGGCGTTATGTAAAATACATAATCATTATATAAATTATCTTTTACATAATATATATATATATATATATATATATATATATATATATAGGAAATGGCCTTCGTCCTCTATAGGAGGACAGTCACCGTCTTCCAACCTTTCATGTGGAGCTCTTCATGACACTCAAAACACTTTTTAGGTGCCACGTGGATCTTGGGTGCATTGCTTAGATTATCTTTAAAAAAAAATAAATTAAAAACTCATCTCCACAGTGTATATTTGAAACCGTGAAATATGGACCAATGAAAATCGTCAAACTTTGACTTGTGGGTTTAAATATTTTTTTTTGTTTTTTGTTTTTTTTTAATATTAATCTAAACTGTTCACTTGTGCTCCACGTGGCCCCGAAAAAGTGTTTTGGGTGCCACGTGGATCTTGGAGGACAGTCACCATCCTCCATTGGAGGACCTAATCGGCTCCCATATATATATATATATATATATATATATATATATATATATACTAGTGGACCCTGCACGTGCAATGCACGTGAGAGCTGTTTATTTGTAAAATAAATCGTTACAATATAAATTTTAAAAATATTTTTTGTATTTAACAAAAAAATTATTGGGCACTGACATTTCGGTGAAAATTTTGGTTTTGGTTGGAACCGAATCCGATATTTTCACCAAATTTTCGGGATTTCGGCCAAAAATCCTAAACGAAAATGATGGGTCAAGTCAAAGTTTCGGTGCCCATACATTTTTTTGTTTTGTTTTAAAACCCAAAATTATCGGCCTTCAAAATATTGGCCGATAATTATTGGTGATTATCAAATTATTGGCCAATTACTTTAAATTTTCTGCCGAGAATTTGAAGGCCGCAATTTTTTACCAAAAATTTCGGGATTTCATTTCAGTAGGGTTTGAAACCGATGAGTTTCAGCTGAAATTTTGATCCAAGACCCCAATTAAAATGAAGTTTATCGTTTTGGATGAAGGTGTGAAATTCGGCCCTTAAAAAAAAAAAAAAAAAAACACAAGGTCTCGACGCAGACCAATATGTATCGGTTGATACCCAATACAGATCGATCGATACGAGCCCGCATCAACCGATACGGATACCAATACCTTGTTGGGGGACCGCGGAGTATTAGAACCAATACGTATCAGTTTACTGAAAAGCTGATACGTATCGTCGTTATGTATTGGTGTCAGACAAGATGTCATATCTTAGAGTATGGATCAAAATTTCGACCAAAATCTTGTGGGCCAGGTCAAAATTTCAGCCGATAACTTTAAATTATCGGTCGAGAATTTGAAGGCCGTGATTTTTTACTGAAAATTTCAAGATTTCGTTTCGGTGGGGTTCGAAACCGAAGCGTTTCGGCCGAAATTTTGATCCATGACCCCAAGTAAAATGAAGTCTTTATTGTTTGGGATCAAGGTGTCAAACTCGGTATCGGGTATCGGTCTATGGAGGACCAATAAGAATCGGCCAATATATATCGGCCGAACCCGATATGTATCAGCCGAACCTAATACGTATCGGCTAATACGGGCCCGTATCAGCCAATACCGATACGGAGTTGGAGGATCGGAAAGTATCAGAACTGATACACATCGGTTTGTTGAAAAACCGATGCGTATCGTTGTTATGTATCAGTATCGAGAAGGATGTCATACCCCATAACATTGATTAAAATTTCGGCCGAAATCCTAATATTTCAGCGGGAACGAATCGGTTTTGAATGCCACTGAAATTTCGAGATTTGGGCCGAAAATCTCTAACGAAATATCGGCCGAAATATTGTAGGCCAAGGCGAACTTTCAGTGCCCATATATATAATATTTTATTTTTTAAAACCCAAATTATCGGCCGATAATTTGAAGGCTAATAATTTTGGGTTTTAAAAAAAGAATCATTGGGCACCGAAATATCGGTTGGGACCAAAACCGAATATGGTATTTTCACCGAAATTTCAGGATTTCGATCGAAAATATCGAAAGAAATGTCGGCTGATATTTTGGTGCCCATATATATATATATATATATATATATATATATATATATATATAACCCAAAATTCTCGGTCGATAATTTGATGATTAGCAAATTATCGGTCGATAACTTCAAATTATCAGTCAAGAATTTGAAGGCCGTGATTTTTGATCGAAAATTTCGGGATTTCGTTTTGATGGGATTCGTAACTGATGCGTTTCAGCCGAAATTTTGATCTTTAACCTTAACTTAAATGAAGCGTTAATCGTTTGGGATCGAGGTGTAAAATTCGGTATCGGTATTAATCCATGGATGACCGATACGAATTAGCCGATATAAATACATATCGGCCCTTGTGAAAAAAAAACTCAAGGTCTCGGCGCAAACCGATACGAACCTGTATCAGGCGATACCGATACCGAACTGGAGAACCGAAAAGTATCAGAACCGATAAGGATCCATATGCTGAAAAACCGATACTTGTCGCTGTTATGTATCGATATCGCCCAGGATGTCATACTTTGTAACATGGATGAAAATTTCAGCCGAAACAAATCGGTTTCGAACTCCACTGAAATTTCGGGATTTCGATCGAAAATCCTCGACGAAATTTTACCCAAAATCTTGTGGTCCGGGCCGAAATTTCGGTGCCCAAATGTTTTTTTTTTTAAACCCAAAAATTATCGGTCGACAATTTGAAGTTATCAACCGATAATTTGATGATTAGCAAATGATCGGTCGATAACTTCAAATTGATTAGCAAATGATCAGCCGATAACTTTAAATTATCGGCCGATAATTTTGGGTGTTAAAAAAAAAATCATTGAGCACCGAAAAAAATCATTGGTACACTAAAAAAAGTGACCTTAAAATCAATTTTAAGCATTCCCGTGATGTTAAGGTCACATTTCTTAGATGTGTGCTACGTGAAATAAAACACTGATCGTTTGATAGTACGCCCATGATATGAAAATCCATTATGTGAAAGATTGGGAGGATAAACGATCTCCATCGTCTGATTCAATGCAGTCCATGTGTTTCAGTGTGGGTGAACCCAAGGATTAGGGGGGTGGATTTAAAAGTACTAAAAACCAAAAACCAAATTACTAAAAGGAGAGATTTTATCTTATAGCTTTGTTTTTACAATTTTAAAGATTATTACTTATTTTATCTTTTTGTGATAGAAAGAAATCTAAAGTTAGATGCCCTTCTCACTTTTATATAAAGGTATATATATATATATATATATATATATATATAAAATATTGTTGGAGATGCTCTTAGAGCATCTCCAACAAGTAGAGCTAAATTTGGATCATTAAACACCACTTTAGCTATTACTACGGGATTTTAGCTAGTGCTACAATAAAAAACACTTCAGCAGATATTCTATTTTAGGAGTCGCCACCTTTGACAAGATCTGATGCGCCATGTCTTCAAATCCTAGCGCTCCCTTTGGGAGGATCACAACAAACCAATGCATCCTCTTCTTTAATGCCTAAATCGACGGCCATGATAATCCTATCCTCTTCTTTAAGAGCAATCCGAGCTTAACCAGTGCAAGATATTACGAGCTCCTACAATCCTACGGCAATGTCGAACTCAAACACTTTGGCCTTAAATAATGCCTAGATCAGATCAAACAAGTGTGGACTGTCAGTGCCAAGTTTTATGATATCCTTGAGTCGTTTATTAGGGTTTGTATTGGATGCTACAACTGATGTGCTCACTACTTTCCCATTCTCCTTCCAGCAATAGAGAAAGAGAAGAGAGGAGGAAGAAAGAGAGTTATAAATAAAAAAAATATTTTAATATTTAGTTGCAGATAGAAATAATATTATAAAGTTTAGCTACTACTACTACGGTAATAGTGAGATAGTGCCTCAGCTAGAGCTTTGGTACTTGTGGAATCGCACGATATTTTAGCTACACGCCCGTTGGCCATGCTCTCACGCATTTTTATTTGTTTCTGTAAGGTATATGTTTTTTAAAATATATGTAACGTATTGAGTGAGAACGATTTGAGTTTATCCAAATCTTCAGATTAACTTAACTTTTCGAGTCAGGTTTAAAAGCGCCGACCACATTACTACTGGAAGCACCAAAACGTCCGAGAGCCCTTGAAACCTATCGACTGCTTAGAATTAAATGATGGAGATTATTTTTTGATCCAATCTTCCACATAAAGGATCTCGAGACTATAATCTTCCAATCATACACAGTCAAGTTATTGATTTCATGTGTCAGAGATCCCACAAAAATGACCTAAACTCACATTTGAGCGTAATATGTGCAATTAAGATTTCAAGGCTATTTTTTCAGCATCCGTGCATGTGAAATAAAAAATTGATTGTGCAATGGTACGCTTACGATTTCAAAATCGTTAGTACAAAAGATAAGAGTAAAAACAATCTCCATTGTCTGATTTGACGTTAGTGCTTTCACTAAACTGATTGGCGCACAAACAGAGCACACATATGGGTGGACACGGTAGTCCATGCATTTGTGACATGGAAGTCCGTGCACGCTAGTCAGCCGGAGGCATGGAAGTCCATGCACCTGTGATATCCACTTTGAATTAAAGTATACTTTTTTTTACTTGTAAAGAATTACATAGTTAGTGTAAAATGATTATTCACTTCATCTTAAAAAAATGTTATAAAATCAACTTTATAAGTTATTATTCATCTTATACTAAAGTGAAAGATTTGTGTAATATTATACGCTTCATAAAGTTATGACTTCAACCCAACTCCTCCGGCCGGGATACATTGACCACTTTTAAATTAGACGATGGAGATTATTTTTGCCTCAATCTTTCACACAATGAATCTTTAAATCATGGACGTACCATTAGACGATCATTTTTTTATTCCACGTGACACACCTTAAAAAGTGATTCTAAAATCATGTAGTACATATCACACTCAAAATGATTTTAGGGTCACTTTTGGGATGTGTGCCACATGAGTAAAAAGGTGATCGTCTGATGGTATGTCCATGATCTAAAGATTAATTGTGTGGAAAATTGGTCAAAAAAATAATTTCTATTGTTTGATTCTAAGGCGATCAATGGATGCCAACTAAAAGCGATGGGTTAAAATTGCAATTTCATTAGCTGTAAACAAAGGTGCCCATTTAATTTTAGTTGGTACACCTTTAACTCTAAATATGTGATGACCGTTGCAAATTTTACTTATAAATGAACATTATGAACAATTGCCTCCTAACTCAAAAATATTGTAGGAAATATTTTGGGCACAAAACACAAGAAATTACATAAAAAGAAACACACAAAATTGTACCTTTTGTGGTAAAATGGGACAATTGCACACAATATTTACATATTACTGGGAAATGAACATGCTCTAAGGGTGTGTTTGGTATTGCTCTTTGGAGGCAAATATCAACTCTCTTTTTTTGGCGCAATGTACTTTAATACGAGACTGTGTTTGGTCGTAAACGCTCTTAGCTTTTTCAAAGAGTGAAGAAGCTGAATTTTAGTTTCCTAAGGCTGCATTTGAGTTAGCTCTTTTGAGGCGTAGAGCATCTCTTTCACTTTTTAGCTCTGTTGGATAACTACTTTTACATTTCCTACCGCAACTCTTGGCATCATTTGCTCTAGCAGAAAGTTATTTTATTTAAGTGGTAAATATGCTTTATGTCTTTTCTATGCAAGAGCAAATATTTTTTTTCTTCCGACATCGAGCATGCAAAGAGTTACTTCTGCTCTTATAAGAGCTAGCCCAAACATAAAGCTGCTCCATACCTCGAAAGAGCAATCCCGAACCTAGCCTAGCTATTAAAATCACCATCGGTTCCGTAACGGAAGCCATAAGTGAACGTGTACACAAAGGAGTCGAGGGTGAGATAAAACCCTAATTTAGTAGCTATAAAGCCTCGTTAGGCAGTTCCAAAACATTCCTCTAGAACCCTAAAACACAACGCTCCTCTCTCTCTCTCTCTCTCTCTCCTCTTCCTATTCTCTAGTTTTTCTCAGCCAAGCCACTCCATGGCGGATACAGAGACGTTCGCTTTCCAAGCAGAGATCAACCAACTCCTGAGTCTGATCATCAACACCTTCTACAGCAACAAAGAGATCTTCCTTCGCGAACTCATCAGCAATTCCTCAGATGTAATCGTCGAATCTGATCTCCACTTTCTCGTTAATCTTAAATCTGTTCTTTTCGTTGGTTCTGATTTTGTGATTTCCATATAAATCTTCTAAAAACAGGCACTTGACAAGATCCGATTCGAGAGCCTTACAGATAAGAGCAAGCTCGATTCGCAGCCGGAGCTCTTCGTCCACATCGTCCCTGATAAGGCCACCAACACCCTAACCATAATCGATAGTGGTATCGGGATGACCAAGTCTGGTGAGAACGCTTACCATCAGATCTGATTAATCCAACTTTAATCGCTTTTATTTTGTTTTTGATGACGAGTTTGTTGTTTTTGGGGATTAGATCTGGTGAACAATTTGGGTACGATTGCGAGATCGGGGACCAAGGAGTTCATGGAAGCCCTAGCAGCAGGCGCTGATGTGAGCATGATCGGGCAGTTCGGTGTGGGGTTCTACTCCGCTTATTTGGTTGCGGAGAAGGTTATTGTGACCACTAAGCACAACGATGACGAGCAGTATGTGTGGGAGTCTCAGGCAGGCGGTTCGTTCACGGTTACGAGAGACACATCTGGAGAGGTCCTCGGCAGGGGAACTAAGATTACTCTTCACCTCAAGGAGGATCAGGTAACTGAATGAATATTTGCTCACTACTATATACATAGTAATGCTTCTATGGTTTATTAATGCTGCTTGTAATTAATATATGTTTGTTTGTTTCTTTATTATCGTTTCGCTATACATTAACTGCAGCAATATTTATGTTAATTTTATTGTGTGCTAAGTGTATTGCGAATTACATCAAATAAAGAGCAATGCAACACATTACCTGATTGAAACCTGATTGAAAGGGCTTTAGTTCCTTTAGGCATTGCGTTTTTAGTTATGGTTATGAGGTATTGAATTTGTAGTCTTGTGGGACTAGGCAGTCTGTCCGCACTAGTAGATAACGCATACTTTCATGTTTGTGGAATTTCTTATCTTCCTCACATATTTGGTAAAAATGGATGTATTTTTGTGCTTGTGGACGTGAGGTGTGATCATGTTAGTTATTGTTATTATTATTTTTAGTACGGAGCAAAAACTTGCACAATAGATTTGTACATGGCACATGGTTAAAAAGAAAAGACTGTTAATTTTGGGATCTGTGCCACATGGAACACCATATAAGCTGTCTGATTTAGAGAGAAGGAAAGATGGTTGAGGCAAAATATCGGCATGAAATGCAATATTTGTCATCTGATTGAATACAGTCAAAGGCCATCATCCATTTCAACCCTGGAAAATCAGATGATAGAAATCATGTATCACGCCAATTTTTGGTCTCAAAGATCTGTACATCATGTTATGCAATTAAGACGTGACAGAGATCCCAAAATTACAGTCTTTCTTTGTGATTATATGCCAGGGTACAAATCTCATGTGCAAGTTTTAGCTCCCTTATTATCAGTAAAAGTATGATAATAAAATAGAAAATTTACACAACTAATGTATAAAGATACTCATCTCTTCAAATTCATGTCTATCGTATGGTTCTTGTTGATGTATTTTTAGTTTGAATTACCAAGCCTGAGTCTGGTCCTGGCTAGGGCCGGGCTAGGGCTTTGACAGTTGTAGCCTGGTAGGGGCTCTAGTTGAGCTAGGGCTCAGCCCTGGCCTTTTGGACGGGGCTTGGACCAACGCTGGCTTGTTGATAGTCCTAACATTAGCCTACTATAGGGATGCAGGTTTGGTGTACCAAACCGAGCCGAACCTGATTTTTTTGGTGTTCTATTGGGTACACCCCAAACCGAAACCAATCTGAAACCCATTCAGTTCGGTTCGGTTCAATTTTTTTTTCCTGAACCCGAAACCGAAACCAATTCTGTCGGTTTCGGTTTAGGTAAAATATCTATGTTTAGGGTATTTATTTCGGCTTTTCCCGATTTTTGTCGGTTTACTCAACCTACTCCCTCGGTTTTCGGTTTCAAGCCATCCAAACCAAAACTGAACCGAATTGTGTTGGGTTTCGGTGCGGTGTGGTCTGGTTTGGTTCCCTCGGTTTCCGGTTTGGCTTCGGTGTTCGGTTCAAGACTTGCATCCCTAGCCTACTATGACAATACATTTCTGAGTGTTTTGGATTTATGGTTCTCATGGATTCTGAGCTTGCCTGAATCCACATATTTTTTGGTTTTTCGTTCTTTGGATAGACTTTCTTCGTACTCATCTACTAAATGTCCTAGAAATCAGATTATAGAGTTTGGACAATTTATCTAAAAAATCCAATGTACTGAAATAAGAAGAAATAAGATGCTTCTCCATTCTTGCAACCAAGTCCCCTCCTCCAGCTGTAGTCAAGCCGGACTCTGGTGAATAAAATAGGAATGACTAATTTTATAATTTTCTCTGAGGATTTCATACATACACCATTGAGATTTGCCCAACCAATCCATATCCCCTCGCTCTACTTGTCCAATGAAGATCCTAAGCTTTGTATATATGGATCTGCACAGCCATTCAAGGACCGAGACTAATCGAAGCTTATATGATTCCATAATCAAGCTAATACAAAAAAGACCCAACCCCACAGAGGAAGCTGATTATTGAGGTACATTTCCTTAAGAAGTCTGGACTGATGCGAGAATAGAGAACACAAACAGAAATGCGTTACAATAAACCATAGACATGTTAATTATGATTTTTCGAGAGCCTTAAAATAAACTACAGCCTTAAATTGCATCCAAACAATGGATATATGAGTTGAACTTTCAGATATATATATATAGACACACACACACATAGGAAACCGGTTCCCTAGGATGCGGTTGTAGGGTTGAGCAGCTGGGTGCCATGTGGCGCCCAACGTCTATCCAGTACCATCTAGGAAAAGAAAACAGAAATGATGTTTTTCCACTGCTGGACAATGGGTCAAAGTTAGAAAAAAATTGATGCACCATGTATTTTGGGCAAACCATGATTTCTGACTTGTAATTTAAAGGGCATAAAAGTGCAGAAATTTTTTTCTTTTACAAAAACCTCAAGGGGATGGCTGAACCATAGGGGGGACAAGCGTCATTTTAGGATGAGTGCCCCATGGCAGCCCAAATAAACCTCGTCGTAGGGTTCAAATGCTACAACCATGTCCTAGGGAGCCATTTTTCTATATATATTCATGTGTGTGTGTGTGTGTGTGTGTGTATGTATGTGACAGCTGTTAGGTGCCCCAACAGGGTAAGGTGAGTGTACCCCAATGGCCCTCTTGGGGCAAGGTTATTTTCTTATTTTGTTTAGATCATCAAAAAATCATCACCACCGTTTTTTTAGCCTTGAAATCTTGACCATGGAAATCAATCAATGTCTGACTTTGCCTTAAACAATTAAAAAAAAAAATCTTTTATGTAATTGATGTAAACAGTGTTTTGTGTGCCAGGCAGGGCTCCATATGGACCATTGGGGCACGCTCACTGTGCCAAATTGAGGCACACAACTCTTTTCCTTGTATACATATGTATATGGATATATATTATATGGATTGGAGTTTCCTGTTTATGGAGTTCTATTAGTTGAAAATTCTTGGAGAGGGTTACTTTATTGAAAGGTTGACAATATTGCAATATTGCAATCGTGAGGTTGCATGTTCAACCCAGCTTACCGATAAAAAATTAGTGAAAACTATAGATAAGGAGGTGGTTTTTTTTTCTTATTATGTATTATTTTTTAGAAGCTGGACCTTGGTGCGATGGCAACTGCTGTCTGCCAAAAGTGATGCGTCATGGGTTCTGAGTCCCGAGAATCAGAACTCTTCAAATGGGGGTAAGGCTGCCTCCCATTTATGTCTCCTTGACCCTGCGAAAATCAGCAACCTTGTGGCTGGTATAATTTCTTTTTAATTTACGCCTTTCATGAAATCATCATCATATGCGTGGATTGAACTTTGTTGGTTACAGGGTTTTTTTGCTTGAAAAGCGAATGCATATGAGTTGGCCCTGCCTCTTAGTTGCAAGGTTGACAATATTGCAGCCTTTAGGTTGCACGTTCAAGCCCAGTCTACCCACAAAAAAGGGAGTGTTTTGGTTGGTTGGTTGGCTTGTTTGTTTATTTATTTATTTTATTTATTGCCACCTTTTCATGTGATTCTGTATATGGATTGAATGTTCCTGTTTATGGAGTTCTATTACTTGGAAAGAGGCAACAAATTAGAGTCTCTGACACGCTATTTTCCATAGCATGTACAGTGCTGTACGTTACCGAGAGAAGTCGAGTGGAGATTCTGGCATTTGCTGTCATTGTTTTGTCTACGGCTTTTGCATTCAGATGCTCTCACATCTTATCTTATCTATGAACCAGCAAGCAATGCTTAGTTGGTTCAGTGGAGGTGTTTTTCCGGGAAAAGTTATATTCCTTAGAAGAGTCTTGTACATGATTTACTTCCCTTAGTTGTCACTGTTCTAAACTTCTGAAAAACCATTTTTAGATAAGGAGAAATTAAACTTTAAGAAACTTTGATAAGGCACTTTAAGAATGATGTTCCTGTTTCCTGCTTTGGCTCTCAATTCCATTATCCAATTTTGGTGGCTAGAACTAAAATGGGGGAAATTTGGGTTTTCCTATATGAGGAAAAATGTGTTTATTTTTTACAATTTGATCCGAATTGAGGTTTGTTAAAACTTCAAAATTAAAACTGTGTTTGTTGAAAATCATATTCTATTGGAATACTACTTTTAGATGACTTGTATTTTTGTTGGATCATTTGCAGATGGAGTATCTTGAGGAGCGCCGTCTCAAGGATCTGGTCAAGAAGCACTCTGAGTTCATTAGCTACCCCATCTCTCTCTGGACTGAAAAGACCACCGAGAAGGAGATCTCCGACGATGAAGATGAAGAGAAAAAGGAGGATGAGGAGGGCAAGGTCGAAGACGTTGATGAGGAGAAGGAAAAGAAAAAGAAGAAGATCAAGGAAGTGTCTCATGAATGGGCTGTGGTCAACAAGCAGAAGCCCATCTGGATGAGGAAGCCTGAAGAAATAGCAAAAGAAGAATATGCTTCTTTTTACAAGAGCATAACCAATGATTGGGAGGAGCACTTGGCAGTTAAGCATTTCTCAGTGGAAGGCCAGCTTGAGTTCAAGGCCGTGCTCTTTGTCCCTAAGAGGGCCCCCTTTGATCTCTTTGACACCAAGAAGAAACCCAACAACATCAAGCTCTACGTAAGGCGTGTCTTCATCATGGACAACTGTGAAGAACTCATCCCCGAGTACCTGAGCTTCATCAAAGGTATTGTTGATTCCGAGGATCTTCCTCTCAACATCTCGAGAGAGACGCTTCAGCAGAACAAGATCCTCAAGGTCATCCGAAAGAACCTGGTGAAGAAATGTGTCGAGCTATTTTTTGAAATTGCAGAGAACAAGGAAGACTACAACAAGTTCTATGAGGCATTCTCTAAGAACCTCAAGCTTGGGATCCATGAAGATTCTCAAAACAAGACAAAACTTGCTGACCTTCTGAGATACCACTCTACCAAGAGTGGGGATGAGATGACCAGTCTGAAGGATTACGTCACCAGGATGAAGGAGGGTCAAAACGACATCTACTACATTACGGGTGAGAGCAAGAAGGCTGTAGAGAATTCTCCCTTCCTTGAGAAGCTGAAGAAGAAAGGATACGAGGTTCTTTACATGGTTGATGCCATTGACGAGTATGCTGTGGGCCAGCTGAAGGAATTCGAGGGCAAGAAGCTGGTGTCAGCAACCAAGGAGGGTCTGAAGTTGGAAGAGAGTGAGGATGAGAAGAAAAAGAGCGAAGAACAGAAGGAGAAGTTCGAGGGGCTCTGCAAGGTTATCAAGGACGTGTTGGGCGACAAGGTAGAGAAGGTGGTGGTTTCTGATCGCGTTGTGGATTCTCCTTGCTGTTTGGTGACTGGTGAGTATGGGTGGACAGCCAACATGGAGAGGATCATGAAGGCTCAAGCTCTGAGGGATTCAAGCATGGCTGGATACATGTCGAGCAAGAAAACCATGGAGATCAACCCGGACAATCCCATCATGGAGGAACTTAGGAAGAGGGCGGATGCCGATAAAAACGACAAGTCTGTGAAGGACCTGATCTTGCTGCTGTTTGAGACGGCCCTTCTCACTTCGGGTTTCAGCCTGGAGGAACCGAACACGTTTGGAAACAGGATCCATAGGATGCTCAAATTGGGATTGAGCATTGATGAGGATGATTCTACTCCAGATGCTGATACTGACATGCCCCCACTTGAGGATGGGGATGCTGATGCTGAGGAGAGCAAGATGGAGGAGGTTGATTGATTGAACACCCCCTCAGCGCTCTTCTACTTCAGTTTATCTAACTTAATAGGTTTAGTAAGTTTTCCTAAGAATTCTAGCTTTGCCAATTTTCTCTTGGCTTTTTACTTGCCCCCAAGTTTGAATATTTTATTACAATTGCTCGATTGAGTGTACTTCTATTCCAAGTATTTTTCAGTTTTTGAGTGGCCATTTGTGTTTTGATTACATGGTTCTTCTCAGATCCTACTGCATGAGAGTTAATGATGGGGGCGTGGGATGTGTGCTCAAATGCATGTATTCGAATCAGGTGGGGTTCACCTGGCACCCAGGGTTCAAACGTAGGGATCCATCCATCTGTAAGCTTTATCGTTGTTGGCTCACAAATTTGTTGTTTGATAGTTGTTGAGATCCATTCTGTAATTGTTTTTGGCTGCTTTCAGTTTAGGGCTCTCAATGGGCCGGGCCAGTTTGGATTTTGGTCTGCACCCGGCCCAGAAATAGCGGTATCTTTGGTGAAGCCAACTCGGCCTGGTACCCGAGTTGGGCTAATTATGTGGTGACTCGGATTAATTAGGGCTGGGCTTGGGTTGAATGTTCCCACGCCCCGGTCTGCACCCGACCCGGATAAAAAAATAAAAAATAAAGTATTTATATTATGTAATATATTAAAAGCATTTTACTGAAATGTCTTGAGATTAAACCATTGAACCGTATAAAATCAACGACATTTAAGTGAAAATACACTTGTAAGCTCAATCGTACTACTTTCATAAATAGAAACCTGAAAATAGGGTTCTCACTTTATTACAACAATCTTTTTTCTGTATCCCCCCCCCATCCAATTTTTGATGGTGCCTGTGTTGAAAATCCATCGACTTCATTGGATCAGACGTTGGAGATCGGTTATCATCCAAATCTTTCATATGATTAAAATTTTGAGCACACCTTTGAATGGTCAATTTTATACATCAAGCTCAAATGCCATGCATTTTGGGATCATCTTTTGAGATTTATGCCATGTGGACAGAAACTTGCCTGCCTATGGTCATTTGGATCATCTTTTGAGGTTTGTGTCATGCTGAAGGATGCCTATGGTCTAAAGATCATTCTCGTGAAAGGTTGGGGTCAAAATGGATGGGCTGCTGAGTCAATGCAAAAATGAATGAGCATTTCCTTGGCAATAAAGCATGTGAAAGTACAATGACAATTATAACCTCTCCTTTTTTAAATTGAAAGAAAAAGAAAAAATTCTAATCGAACAGGCGCCACAATCCTAGAATTCTACCGCTAAAGTAAATCAGTAATTTCATGTTTTTTTGTTTGATTGAAAAATAAGGGTGTGAAAATTAAGTTGTGAACCCATTAGTTACTTCAACCCATAATTCCATCATGGGCTATTTGTAAGTGCATCCGTAAAATCTTTGAAATGCTAAATCTCCAGGATAGTTTTCCATATGCCACTAGTTTGGGATCATCACTAAATCACCAATATGGTGTTATTTTTAGTCAATGGTTGAATTTTGATTAAATGTTAAAAGGATTTATATATTCTTTAAAATTTGATTTTTATCATATATAATTAATGTTTTATTTTTTTAGCAATGTGATATCAAGACATCAATTGCAATTACACATTATGGCAGTGGGCCGTACGGACATGAAAGAGCACATCCCAGCTATACGGACCACATTATGTCAGAAATGAGTTCAAAAATCACATTATGTCAGAAATGAGTTCAAAAATCACATATTTTTTTTTTTAGAGTTTTGAGCCATCCAATCTATTCACTCTATTACTAATAATTGTTGTTAGTTTTAATCTTTTTTTTTTCCTCTAAAAAACTTAGAGGGACTATTCGTAGTTTTAACGATTCTCATTAATAATTTTATTTAAACTATTTACTATTTAGTGATGGGTATCATTATTTGTAACCTTAAATTCTTTCTTCATAGTAGTTATTGCAAATAACGATATTCTTTAATAATTTTATTAAACTTCTAAAAATACTTGGACCGTCAAATGGTACGATCATGATCACAAGATTCCTTATGTGGAAGTTTGTGATAAATACCAAAATTGTCATCTGATTCAAATATGGTCAATGCATGCGGGGCTGGAGGAGATGGAGTGACTAGTGAGATTACAATACAAAAGGTGTAAATAATAATTCCCATTTTTATGAAAGATGCATTAGCCTAGTTAGTATTAGGGGTATTATCGAGTCGGTTCGGGTCGGTTTTTATGCAAAATCGAAATCGAACCAATAACTATTGGTTTCTATTTGATGAAACCAAAACCAAATAGATAAGGTTCAAAATCGAAACCGAACCGATAGTTATTGGTTCGGTCGGTTTGGTCGGTTTTTGGTTTCTAAATCTCATTTTTTTAAACTTTTCTTTATTTGTAGCATTCAATCGAATTGAAACGATTTTTCCGGTTTCGGCTTAGAGTTTTCAAAATTTATACAAACTGAACTGATTTATACAAACTGTTTTTGCAAACTCCTATGATTCAACTGATTTTAAGACTTTTGGTGATTAACAAACTAAAGTAGCAACAGTTGGCTTTCTACAATAAGCCTCACACACCATCAAATTTAAACATAGACATACTATAATTCATATATACACCACTATCAGTTTCTTATCGGTTCGGTTTCGATTTTTTAACGTTAAAATCGAAACCGAACCGATAACTATCGGTTTCTATTTTTTAAAATTGAAATCGAACCGATATGTCTCAAAACCAAATCTAACCGAAATTTCGGTCGGTTCGGTCTGTTTTTTGCACAGCTTTAGTTGGTATGCTCTCTCAATGTGAGAGAGTGGGTCGTGGGTTCAATTATCGTCCTTCAAGCTGTTTCCCACTCTTATCTTTACAAGGTGTGGATTAGGTTATGTTAGTTAACTCTCACCACTATAGTTGGTGCTCTCATTTACATGGATGATGCACGAAAGTGGAACCATTTTAATATAAATAATAGATGAGGTTTTATCTTACTGTAAATATTATTAAAGACCTTTATACATACATATATATATATATATATATATATATATATATATATATATATATATATTGTGACGACCCGACTTTTTCAATCCCTAAGGTATAGGAAAGGTCGGTTCATCAACTTATTGATTTCTCAATAAGCCGAAACAAATAGAAGCCGGCAGCATAACAAAGATCTTAAACAGAGGCAAAGTATAGAGTAAGTAATGACAAAAGCTTAACAAAAAAAAATATATCACCCTGAGGAAACAGGAAGAACCACCGGTGATGGCCAATCCAACACCTAAAATAGTGGTTCCTAATAATAGTTCATCGAGTGATATCAAAAAGACAAAACACTGGCCTAGGGCCCAATATTCAAAGAATAATTTTAAACAAAAGTACAAAAAAGATAACTAGGAATCAGGAAAAAAACTCCTCTGCAGGTGTCTCCAATTCCTCCTCAGGAATATAATCGGAGTCCTCTAGATCCTCAGATCTTAGGTCAGTCTCAACACCTGTGACGTATAGTCGAAGGTGAGCTAACAACAAAGCCCAATAGAGGAAGCATGCCTATTTGCATTTCATTATAAGTAAAGGTCTTCAAAGACAGAAATCGGATCAAATATGATTTTCAAAAGATGTCTTGCAAACTAAATCTCCAATTCTAATCATGAGTCAAAACTAATAACATTTATCTGATGTGTTCAAAATCTTCTGAATTAGCATGCTTCTTATCTTAAAATTATAACTTAATTTTATCTCCTAAATTACATATAGCATGAGAGCGGACTACGTTACCGATGGGAAACCTTACTGACTATCGTCGTTCATGAACCCATTTTCTGAAGAGCAACAAGCCCCTACGCTATGAGGGAAACTTGCGCCAAAATAAACACCGTCCACACGGTTGGTAGAATCTAGGATTTCGTTCGTATGTACCTCAAATCGAATGTAAATGCTAACTTATATCAAAGCTTATATTCTAACGTATTTACTGATTTTTCAGAGTTCTGATTCGAAGTTCACATTAAAAAATAACTGAGGTTCTGAAGTTCAAATTTCACAGTTCTTAATCATAACAAAGTTTTCCAATTTTCTGATTTGTGTCATAATTCCAGGTTCTTATTCATGCTGTGTTTAAACAAATATTTTCAATTTCTTCTTATGCATCTCATCAAAACAGTCACTACTTATAAAAAGAATGTAAATAAAGTGTAGGGTCCTACCTCAACAAAGACGATTTCAAACAAGCAAAAGCAGTCCTCACAAAGGACTCTTAAATTCAAAACCTACAAAAATTAACACTCTTAGTGTTAATATAGGACCAAAAGTCAAACCCGAAAGCTTGCCAAGAAAAAATTCGACAAAATTTCAAAGGTTTGAAACAGGGCAAAATTCAACCCTCGAATTCAAATTCGACCCTCGAATTTCAAAAAAAATGCATCAGGCCTAAAATTTCAAAATTCGACTCTCGATTTTCAAATCGATGGTCGAATTCCAAATTCGACCCTCGATTTGAAAATCGACCCTTGAATTTCTTCAGTTCTGTGTTTGTTAAATTTTGGATCTTTAGACCCTTTTCATCCTTCAACCATAGTCTGCTTAACTAAAATTACAACATCATTTTCTACTCTAAGCAAAACATAAAATTCTAAAACACAAGGAGGTTTAAAAGCCTACCTCTTGTCGTTCAATTCGTTGATTCCATTGCACCCAATTCAAGCATCCGAGCTAAACTTTGAGGTTTGATAGGTCTGGAGTCTCCAATCAATCCATTCTAATCTTGCTCCTGGAGTAACAGGTCAGATCCACACAGAATTATCCTCTCACCTATCATTCTCTTTGAATAGTTCAAACAGATAAGAAATTTAATACCAAGCTTATCAACTGCTGGGATGGGGAGAGGAATTTACTAACTCACAAGATTTAAGACTAAGGTAAGGAGCCAGGTTGCAAGGTCTAATTTTCCAGTTTCAACGAGAGAGAGAGAGAGAGAGAGAGAGAGAGAGAGAAGTAAGGCTTCTCCTCCAAGCCTCTATTTATAATATAAAAGAAAAGAACCAAAAAATCTAGATTTTTACATTTGCAATCCTATTCACTAAACTTACAAAAGTTTTCGGTGCTAAACACAAACACCCACCTTATAGCGTATGTCAACGCATAAAAGACTTTCACAAGTCCCAAGACAAAAATCTTTGGTCAATATTCTCATCATAACCTTAGCTATCTAAAAATTTAGAAAAATCTCATAACTTTTTCGGGCACGCTTATCGAGGTAAACGAAAATAGGCCAAAAATATAAGGGATATTACATTCTCCCCTCCTTAGGAATTTGTGTCCTTGAAAATGTAACGCAACACACACCACAAAACGAAACCAAAAGTAAATTGGTCTCAAGTAGGCACTAAGTCAAGATGAGATGAGAATCCAGATGTAATCTGGATGTACGGCATGTGACACCTGAAGAGCCATAGTGGGTTGCATCCGTACATGGATGCCTACACCCCAAGTGTCACGTGTCGAGAGACCGTCTCACAATGACTCATAAAAATAAACCAAGATAACACGATCCCACCATATGAAAGTAGAAACAAAAATGACACGATAAGTTTACATAACAAAATCCAAAATATGCAAAAACAAATCCAAAGATAACTATGAGCTAGATGTAAAAACCACATATATATAGATGTGACAAGGTCCATAGTAAAATATACAAAACGAAACAAAACTAACGATCAGATCAAAATCCCAAAACAAATATATAGAAAAGAGATAACAAAATTAGAACCATCAGGTTCTAAGATAATCCATGCATGAAATAATAAATACATGCCCCAAAATATCCAAAAATAACATCACATCCCCCAAAACAACAATAAAACTCTCCCGCAGCAGCTGGACCAGCCTGATCCTGGTCACCATCCCCATCATCATCATCGCCATCATCCGAACCAACAACACCCTCATCGATAGGCATGCTGGGACCGGTGCCCGATGTCGAAGGGCGATGAACGGAGGCGCGGATGTCGGCCATATAAGTAGCATAATCGGTGGGGAACGTGTGCTACATCAAGTAAGTAAGAGCCCCACCATGAACATCCAACTCCTGACGCATGGAGCTGGTATGTTGTGTGAACTCCTGGGTCTGCTGGCTCACCGCAGTCATCTAGCACGTAAACTCTAAGAGCATGAGTATGTCGCTCTGAGGGGGCTAATCGGGTGCAGGAACATCAGTCTCTGGGGCAACGTGCATTGGATCCTCGTCCTCATCTTCCTCATCAGGAACTACCACGCCCTTGGGAGCCTTAACAAGTTGATTGTAGGTCTGACCCCAATTGACTAGTTTATACAATTTGAGACCATCCAAGGACTTCGGCTCAGTAGGAGGAATCTCATACGCTGGGCCCGCTCGATAAATCTCAATCATGACCGATATCAAACGAGCATATGGAATGCCCTTTTTCGGCTTTTTGACTTGCTTGGCCATTTTCTCCCTGGCTTTAATAATTCCCTTTAAAATAATTTCGGGGGCAGTAAACCAACGCTCTTTAAAAGCGGTAAACAGAATCTGTTGGATGGGACTTATACGCTCAGATTTGTGACCAAAAGGGTAGAGGGCTGCCTTGAATATCTTGTTCAAGATCCACATGGAATCAGGCATGTGTGAACGAACGATTGATTTACCCGACCCATGACGACCCTGGGTCATTTGGGCGATGACCTCATGAAAAGGAACAGACTTAGGGAAAGGAGAACCTAATCCCATAGCCTTGAAATATGCCATAGGGTAGCGCATTGCCACGGCAATGTCCTCAAGGTCAAACCTATAATCGCGCCCGTCAATCGAGGTATAAATTTTCTTATCATCCTCTCGGCGCATGTGTTGATAAAATAAGCGCACCAAACGAGGATAAAAATGGTCACTAAAGGCTGTACATAACGAAGTTAATTGGGCTTTCTCTAAATATTCCGATGCCGACTGAGTGGTCGTCTGTTGATCAAACAATTTAGGGTGAAAAACCTACTCAATGGCGAAGTCTTTGATGCTCTAAAACTCATTCGGTTGCTCCTGAATTGGAGGGTTCACAGGTGGTGGAATCGGCTGTGGGGGTGGCTGTGTCGGCTGGCTTGAAGACGCAACCTTTGAAGCTGGTCGTTTGGATATTGGATTTCGAGCAGGGGTGAATTTCTTAGGTCCCATTTAAATAAAAAACAACAACTCTAAAAAGATGCAAGAAGATAAGGCTCCAAAATAAAAATTAATGAGGGTTCTACCTTGAGAAAAGCCCCAAATCTGGTTCCAAAGGATGAAATCCAAGGCCCTTGTAAAATGCAGAAGAATCCCCCTTGATTTCGGCCAAAAATTTGCAAGAGAACCCAAGAAAAACCAAAAATCCGCAAAAACCCTAAGTCAGCTCCTCTGTTTATCAAGCACGAAATGGCAAACCCAAAAACCAACCCCCACTTAAATCGATAAAATCAACCCTCGATTTCAAATTCGTCGGTCGAATTTCAATTCGACCCTCGATTTCTCAAAAATTTTGCCAGGCCCAAAATTTTGCCTGAAAATGCTTGAGACTGTTTTATAAATTTCGACCCTCGAAATGAATTTTCAACCCTCGATTTTCTCGGTCTGTTTTCCTCCAAAAAATTAAAATTTGAAAAGTGAGGGTCCACTCCTTGGAGCCCAGTTCAGTGTAAGTATGGCACCCGACTGTGCTGTCACTAATAACACCGAAATTAACCTATAAATTAACTGAAAAAGGCTACAAAGGCCCGTTTTAAATTACAAGGACAATAAGGAGTAAAAGCCCCGATTTCTGGTTTAAATCTCTAAATATGTCAGTTTACATATACTAAGGACCTTTCAAACAGGCAGCAAATTTAATATATAAAGGATCGCAAAATATAATTTGATATATATATATATATATATATATATATATATATATAACAAGTACATGATCGAAAGGGCAAAAATACAGTCCACACACAAAATCCCAAAAATATAAATGAAAAGGGTCGAGAATTGGTCTCGGAGCTCAGCTTCTCGCTCCCAGGTGGCTTCCTCCGGTGTATGATTCTGCCATCTGACGAGAACCAAAGGTATCCCCTTAGTGCATAGGATCTGCTCCTTGCGATCCAAAATCTGAACCGGGTCCTCAATCACCATCAAGCCATCCCGAAGCTCGATGGGTTGGTAATCAAGCACGTGAGTCGGGTCGCGTAGGTATCGACGCAGCATCGACACATGGAAAACGTTGTGCATGCTCGACAATTGCGGCGGTAGCGCTACTCAGTATGCAACCTCTCCGACTCGACCTAATATCTCAAAAGGCCCAACATACTGAGGACCCAGTTTCCCCCTTTTTTCAAATCGCATAACGTCTTTCGTAGGCAAAATTCGAACAAAAACATTGTCGCCGACCTAAAAAGCAATTATTAGTGACAATTTTAACGCAGAATACATATCAAGTGATTAATTTCACATGAACGTATTCAAGGTTACCTGAAAATCCACGTGTGAGATCGGCATAGCTCTTATGATGACTCTGAGCTACTCGTAGTCTCTCACGAATCAACCGAATCGTCTCGGTCGTACGCTCGACTATCTTAGGTCCAATAAGTAGCTTCTCACCCACTTCTTCCCAGTTCAACGGCGATCTGCACCGTTGTCCGTATAAAGCCTCGAACGGAGCCATACCGATGCTAGCTTGAAAACTATTGTTGTAAGCGAACTCGATCAGAGGTAAGTGTTGGTCCCATGACCCGTGAAAATCCAACATGCAAGCTCTCAGCATGTCCTCTATGATCTAATTCACTCGCTCAGTCTGGCCATCCGTCTGTGGGTGAAATGCTGAACTGAAGTTGAGACGAGAACCCATACCTTCCTGAAACTGCTGCTAAAAGTGTGAAGTAAACAACGGGTCTCTGTCCGACACAATACTAGCCGGTATCCCATGCAGTCGAACAATCTCCTTAAGATATAACTTTGCAAGTCTACTGGCTGTATACGTAGTATTGTACGGTAGGAAATGAGCAGATTTGGTTAGCCGATCAACAATGATCCAGATAGCATTGTTCTTTCTCAGTATTTTCAACAACCCGAAAATGAAGTCCATTGAAATGGCTTCCCATTTCCATTATGGTACAGGTAAAGGTTGCAATAAGCCCGCAGGATTCTGATGATCAACCTTAACCTGCTGACAAATCAAGCATCGCGATACGTACTCAGTGACGTTGCGTTTCAAACCTCGCCACCAGAAGCTCTTCATCAAGTCCTTATACATCTTGGTGCTACCAGGATGTATGGCATACATGGATTTGTGAGCCTCTTCTAGAATGGTGTCTCGAAGCTCAGTACTCGATGGTACGCATACTCGGTCGTGAAACAACAAGGTCCCATCTGCTCGAATGGAAAAATCCTTCTTGCTTCCACTCTCCACATCTCGTCTGATCGCCATCAGGTCATCATCGGTCATCTGAAGCTTCCTGATATTCTCGAAGAGTGTAGGGCGCGATACAAGTGTAGCCATCAATGCACTCGAGCCTTTCACATCGAACCGCGAGCTGCCTAAGGCCATATCTTCCAAAAGCTTTCATCTCTGTATCCGGCCGACAAGATGTGACAACAGTGCTGAAGACTTCCTACTAAGAGCATCAGCAATAACGTTCGCCTTTCTCGGATGGTACTGAATCGAGCAATCATAGTCCTTTAAGAATTCCATCTATCGTCGCTGCCTCAAATTCAAGTCCTTTTGAGTGAATAGGTACTTGAGACTCTTGTGATCGGTGAATATATCGAATATCTCACCGTAGAGGTAATGTCTCCAGATCTTCAAGGCGAATATAATTACTGCTAACTCTAGGTCATGCGTTAGATAGTTTCTTTCATGGTCCTTTAGCTGCCGAGAACCATATGCAATGACCCACTCGTGTTGATTAAGCACACAGCCTAATCCGCCATAAGAAGCATCACTGTATACTGCGAAGCCTCCACTACCGAAAGGTATAGCAAGTACCGGTGCCGTAGTTAATCGATGCTTTAGCTCCTGAAAGCTCTGCTCACACTGCTCTGTCCAATTGAACTTTGCATTTTTTCTTGTAAGCGAACCCGATATTTTCGAGAAATCCTCGACAAATCTCCGATAGTACCCTGCCAAACCAAGGAAACTTCGGACCTCTGTAACTGTCGTAGGTTGATCCCAGTTCACCACAGAATCGATCTTTGTAGGATCCACTGATATACCCGCTTCAGAGACTACGTGACCCAAGAAACTGACCTGATCAAGCCAAAACTCACACTTGCTGAGTTTGACATACAACTGATGGTCCCGAAGTGTTTGAAGAGCCATTCGTAGGTGCTGCATATGCTCCTCTCTGGTTTTCGAATAGATGAGGATGTCATCTACGAAAACTATCACAAACTTATCAAGATGTGGTTTGAACACTCGGTTCATCAAGTCTATGAAAGATGCAGGCGTATTTGTCAACCCAAATGGCATCACTAAAAACTCATAGTGGCCATAACGCGTCCGAAATGCAGTTTTGGATATATCTTCCGCCTTGATCTTGAGCTGGTGATAGCCTGACCTCAAATCAATCTTCGAGAAGAACTTTGCACCTTGCAATTGATCAAACAAGTCATATATCAGCGAAAGAGGATAACGATTCTTAATCGTCATCTTGTTGAGCTCCCGATAATTGATACACAGACGCATTGATCCATCATTCTTTTTCACAAAAAGAATCGGTACCCCAAGGAGAAACACTCGGTCGAATGAAGCCTTTGTCTAACAGCTCCTGAAGCTGTTCCTTGAGTTCTTTCAATTCCGCAGGCGCCATCCGATATGGAGCTTTAGACAACGGTTCTGTACCCGACGCTAGCTCGATCGCAAACTCAATCTCTCGATTAGGTGGTAATCTAGTTAAGTCATCTGGAAAGACATCAGGATACTCGCAGACCACCGTGATAAGAGCCAAGTCGTTCTTCGTTTCTGTAGAATCTTGTAAGTAGGCCAAATACCCGCTGCAGCCATTCCTCATCATGCGCTCGGCCTTAATGGCTGAAACCAACGGTGCAACCTTCGATTTGACTCCACAGAATCGGAATGATTTTCTCTTTGGCGGTCGGAAGGTCACGATCTTCTGTAGACAGTCCACGCTCGCGTGATAAGCTACCAACTAATCCATTCCGAGAATAACGTCGAACCCTTTCATGTTCAACGTAATCATGTCGGTCACTGTCTCGTGCTCATCAATCATCACGATGACTGACTGACATGCTGTATCCGTGCTCACCGAACTTCCCATAGGAATCTTCACGTCTAAAATGAAGACAAGGGGTTCGGGAGTGATACCCAACTTCTCGGAGAAAAGAGGAGTAATAAACGAGTGTGTAGACCCGGGGTCTATCAGTACTCGTGCTTCAGTTTTACTCAAGTCGCCTCTACGACTCGTCATAAGGGTACCTTTATTGAAAAGTTTGTTAATTATATGTCATGATTCCAATGTTGTTTAAAATTTACTTAAATGAATTTAAACATTAAATAATAGAATCAATGTAGAATTGACATCTCAACTTTAATGATACCTTGAATCACGTCATTCGTCGTTTAGGCATCCTGTGCAGTCACTGCATAAGCTCGACCTTGAACTGTAGGTCACGTCGACTTCTGTGTAGAGACTAACGTAGTCCTTCCCTTTTCCGCTGTAGGACAATCCTTGATCATATGATTAATTTGTCCACACCTGAAGCATCTTTCAGTGTTCCGTCGGCAATCCTTTATCTTATGTGGTTTCCCACATCGTGTACATGCTGGAGTAGGAACATGAGTAACAGCTAGTCCCTGCGATGAACCCTGAGCCACAAAAGCTCCACTCGCAGTAGTGCTCCCGACTTTGAAAGGTCGCCCTGGTGAAGAACTCTGCAGTCTCTGATAGGAAGACAATACTGGTCCAGAAGCAGCAGTCGGCCTGGAATATGATGGCTGACTAGGATAGGGAGGAGGTTTAGAGAACCTTGGCTTTTTGTTCACCTGCTCAGACGCACTCAACTGTCCCTGGCCAAACCAATTTCTATTTCTCTACTCTCGCCTTAGGTACTGTTTCTGGATGTCTTCCTCTCCAATGAGAGCTTTTGCCATGACGCCCGCATACGTCTCTATCTCCCACATCGACACCCTCTCCTGAATATTCGGCCTCAACCCTCTCTGAAATTTCTGAGCCCTCATCAGCTCAGTGGCCACATGTAAGGGTGCAAATCGGGAAAGTCTATCAAACTCTGCGCCATACTCGCGCACAAACATCTCGTTCTGTTTCAGCTCAATAAACTGGACTTCCCACTGGTTACGCACGATCTTTGGAAAATACTGATCGTTGAACATCTCCACGAACTCCGCCCAAGTCCATGGAGTATTGGGGTAGTCCTGCTCTCGCATCCTGGTGACAGATTTCCACCAAGGACTAACCTCACCCAAAAGTTTGAAGGATGCCTAGCGTACCTTCTCAACATCTGTTGACTGCAACACCTCAAAAATCTTTTCCATCTCATCAAGCCATGCCTTGGCTTCCATCGGATCCATCTGCCCTGAGAATGTAGGAGGTCTCATCCTCCTGAACTCGGCGAATCCCCCTGGCTGATGTCTGGTTACTAGCATCTCAGTCTGTCTATCTATGGCCGCAGTCTGTTGAGCCATGTTGTTGGCCAAGGCCGCCAACACCTGGTCAACATTTCCCCTCTCAGGCCTAGCAGCTCCCAAAGGATCTGCATTAGGACCAGATGCGAATCTCCCTCTGCCATGTGAGGTGCCTATACCCTCATCAATCTCCTCAAGATGAGCCATGCGAGGTCCTTCTCTACCTCGGCCTCAGCCTCTGAACCGCGGAGGTATGCTGATATGTCATTGTTGAAAAACAATAACAATTGATCAGTATTGATTGTTAAGACAATCTAACCCTTAGCCTTAAGACTCTGAACCTAGAACCTTGCTCTGATACCAACTGTGACGACCCGACTTTTCCAATCCCTAAGGTATAGGAAAGGCCGGTTCATCAACTTATTGATTTCTCAATAAGCCGAAACAAACAGAAGTCGGCAACATAACAAAAATCTAAAACAGAGGCAAAGTATAGAGTAAGCAATGACAAAAGCTTAACAAAAAAATATATATTGCCCTGAGGAACAAGGAAGAACCACCGGTGATGGCCAATCCAACACATAAAATAATGGTTTCTAATAATGGTTCCTCGAGTGATATCAAAAAGACAAAACACTGGCCTAGGGCCTAATATTCAAAGAATAATTCTAAACAAAAGTACCAAAAAGATAACTAGGAATCAGGGAAAAAACTCCTCTGCAGGCGTCTCCAATTTCTCCTCAGGAATATAATCGGAGTCCTCCAGATCCTCAGATCCTAGGTCACTCTCAGCACCTGTGACGTATAGTCGAGGGTGAGCTAACAATAAAGCCAAATAGAGGAAGCATGTATATTTGCATTTCATTATAAGTAAATCTCCAGTTCTAATCATGAGTCAAAACTAATAACATTCATATGATGTGTTCAAAATCTTCTGAATTAGTATGCTTTTTGTCTTAAAATTATAACTTAATTTTATCTCCCAAATTACGTATAGCATGAGAGCGGACTACGTTACCGATGGGAAACCCTACTGACCATCATCATTCATAAACCCATTTTCTGAATAGCAACAAGCCTTTACGCTATGAGGGAAACTTGCGCCAAAACAAACACCGTCCACATGGTTGGTAGAATCTAGGGTTTCGTTCGTATATACCTCAAATCGAATGCAAATGCTAACTTATATCAAAGCTTATATTCATAACATATTTACTGATTTTTCGAAGTTCTGATTCGAAGTTCATATTCAAAAATAACTGAGGTTCTGAAGTTCAAATTTCACAGTTCTTAGTTATAATAAAGTCTTCCAATTTTCAGATTTGTGTCATAATTCCAGGTTCTTATTCATGCTGTGTTTAAACAAATATTTCCAATTTCTTATTATGCTCCTCATCAAAACAGTCCCTACTTATAAATAGAATGCAAATAAAGTATAGGGTTCCCCTACCTCAACAAAGACGGCTCCAAACAAGCAAAAGCAGTCCTCACAAAGGGCTCTCAAATTCAAAACCTACAAAGATTAACACTCTCAGTGTTAATATAGGACCAAAAGTCAAACCCGAAAGCTTGCCAAGAAAAAATTCGACAAAATTTCAAAGGTTTGAAACAAGGCAAAATTCGACCCTCGAATTCAAATTCGATGGTCGAATTTCAAAAAAAATGTATCAGGCCTAAATTTTCAAAATTCGACCCTCGATTTGAAAATCGACCCTCGAATTTCTTCAGTTCTGTGTTTGTTAAATTTTGGATCTTTGGACCATTTTCATCCTTCAACCACAATCTGTTTAACTAAAATTACAACATCATTTTCTGCTCTAAGCAAGACATAAAATTCTAAAACACAAGGAGGTTTAAAAGCCTACCTCTTGTCGTTCAATTCGTTGATTCCGTTGCACCCAATTCAAGCATTGGAGCTAAATTTTGAGGTTTGATAGGTCTGGAGCCTCCAATCAATCCATTCTAATCTTGCTCCCGGAGTAACAGGTCAGATCCACACAGAATTATCCTCTCACCTATCATTCTCTTTGAATAGTTCTAACATATCAGAAATTTAATATCAAGCTTATCAACGATTGGGATGGAGAGAGGAATTTACTAACTCACAAGATTTAAGACCAAGGTAAAGAGCCAGGTTGCAAGGTCTAATTTTTCAATTTCAACGAGAGAGAGAGAGAGAAAAGTAAGGCTTCTCCTCCAAGCCTCTCTTTATAATATAAAAGAAAAGAACCAAAAAATCTAGATTTTTATACTTGCAATCCTATTCACTAAACTTGCAAAAGTTTTCGGTGCTAAACACAAACACCCACCTTATAGCGTATGTCAACGCATAAAAGACTTTCACAAGTCCCGAGACAAAAACCTTTGGTCAATATTCTCATCATAACCTTAGCTATCCAAAAATCCAGAAAAATCCCGTAACTTTTTTGGACACGCTTACCAAAGTAAACGAAAACAGGCCAAAAGTATCAGGGACATTATATATATATATATATATATATATATATATATATATATATATATATATATATAAAGGGTTTTTTTGTTTCCAACCATAAATTTCGTTTTCAGTAATTTGTCGGTGGAGGTCCTTTTAGTACATTTCGGATTAATTTCGATACCTTTTAGAAAAAAATGGGAAAAGTTTTGGGGATTAAAAATATATTTAATATTTTTTTTAAAAATTACTAAAATATACAATAATTTACTAACATATTTAAAATAAAAAAAATAATTTTTTTAAATATTAAGAAAAAAATACGGAAAAATATCAAAATTTTCGTTTGACCCTTTTTTCGGCGAAATTTGTCACTATGTTTCCAACTCGTTTATCAAGAAAACATATATGCTTGCAAATAGTAGTACCTGGTGTTGGTATTAGCACAGGTGGAACCTATAAATTAGTGGCATTACACTTTTTTCTTGGGAAGTACACGAGCTCTTAAACCCATGGTGTAAAAAATTGCTCGATAACGATATATATCAGCCCTGATACGTATTGGTATCTTGACTCAATATAAGTATTGACCGATACGAGCCTGTATCGGTCGATACGTATCAGGTATCGGCCGAAACCAATATATTTTTTTAAAAATAGGCTGATACGCATCAGCCCTTCATGGACTGATACCCAAGTCCGATACCCATTTTAACACCTTGCTTCAACGATAAGAAATAATTGACAAGGAGGTTGTTTTTCGTCTCAATCTTCCACATAATAGATTTTTAGATTATGACATACCTATCTGACGGTCTCATATTAATTTTACATGGCACACATATTCAAAATTGATCTTGATCAAGACGTACCTAGGTCATTTTTGAGGATGTGTGCCCCTTCGAATCAACATATGACTGTATAATAGGTGTGTGCGGATTTGGATTGGGTTTATCGAATATCTAACTTGCCTAACCCAAATTTTTTGTAGGGTCGAATTGAGCCTGAGTCACCCAACATCACATTCACATCAGTCAACTAAGAGGTGGTGTGGGTCAGGTCGGACAGAAAATTGGTTGGATCGGATCGAAGATAAAAAAATCAAATTATGTTTCAGTGGGGATTTAAACCGAAATTTTGGCTGAAATCTTCCCCATAATACAAAAATAACCAAAATTTTAAGTTTTCGTTTTGGTTTCGGTGGGGACCGAAACCGAAACATTTAGGCCAAAATTTTGAACCATGGATCGGATTGACTAAGAGGTGGTATGATTCGGGTTAAGCAAAAATTTGTCCGTTTGATTCTTCCTGACCCGACCTGATCCGACACAATATTGAATATGAAAAGTAATAAAATATTACCGGGTCGAGTCGGGTTTTAATGTTTGGTCGGGTCACGTCTACCATAGGATGGTAACCGTCGTTCAACCCCTCATCACACGATACCATGGAAGAAAGAGTCGTCTGGGTGGGAGGCCTCATGGGCCATATGGGACATTTGTAGGCAGCCTATGGAAGGATCTAGAAGTTGTTATTAACTATAAAGCCTCCCTTCGATTGTTCAAAGAGGTAAACCCTAGAAGAGTCGCTCCCTCCTCTCCTCTCCTCTCCTCTCCTCTGGTCTTCACAGCGAAGCTACTCCCATGGCGGATACGGATACAGAGACGTTCGCTTTCCAAGCAGAGATCAACCAACTCCTGAGTCTGATCATCAACACCTTCTACAGCAACAAAGAGATCTTCCTTCGCGAACTCATCAGCAATTCCTCAGATGTAATCGTCGAATCTGATCTCCACTTTCTCGTTAATCTTAAATCTGTTCTTTTCGTTGGTTCTGATTTTGTGATTTCCATATAAATCTTCTAAAAACAGGCACTTGACAAGATCCGATTCGAGAGTCTTACGGATAAGAGCAAGCTCGATTCGCAGCCGGAGCTCTTCATCCACATCGTTCCTGATAAGGCCACCAACACCCTAACCATAATCGATAGTGGTATCGGGATGACCAAGTCTGGTGAGAACGCTTACCATCAGATCTGATTGATCCTACTTTATTTACTTCTACTGTCTTTTTGATGATATGCTTCTTGTTTTTGGTAGATTTGGTGAACAATTTGGGGACGATTGCGAGATCAGGGACCAAGGAATTCATGGAAGCCATAGCAGCAGGCGCTGATGTGAGCATGATCGGTCAGTTCGGTGTGGGGTTCTACTCCGCTTATTTGGTTGCGGAGAAGGTTATTGTGACCACCAAGCACAATGATGACGAGCAGTATGTGTGGGAGTCTCAGGCGGGCGGTTCGTTCACCGTTACGAGAGATACCTCTGGAGAGGTCCTCGGGAGGGGAACTAAGATTACTCTTCACCTCAAAGAGGATCAGGTAACTAAATATTCCATCGCTGTTATATTTAGCTCGTTTTTTTATTGCAAGCAGTCTATGATTTATTAATCCTTCTTGATATCTGCTTGTTTTGGTTCGCTATTGTTGTTTCTTACAATAATTACAACAATAGTTATGTTAATTGGATTCTGTATCAAGTATATTGCTGCTTTTACGAGGTATTGAATTTCTAGACCCGTGGGAATAAGCATTCTGTCCTTGTCATGGTTTAAAATACCCCTTTTTTGTCTCCTGTTCGGATGGTACATTTGTATATGTACTGTCTGATACATAACCAATATATATGTCATACACTGGTACAATCCTGTCAACATTTTGTACTGTTGACCTCTGAAACAGGTACGTATCGGACGATAAGGTTTCAGTCAAAATTTTGAACCATGGTCCGCAGTATTAATGTGAATGTTTATACTTTCATTCTTGTGATATTGAATCGTCTTTCTCATGAATTTATAAAGATGAATGAAAGATTTGTTGCTTGACTTCAGGTGTGGTATGTTTATTTTTAGTAATAATAATCATATGACGTTAAAATGATGTCACAAATATAATATGGTTCATGTATTGATATTGTGCATAGTTTATTTTGACAGTATAGAATTACCAAGCCTGAACCCGTCCAGACCCTGACTAGGCAGGCTAGGGATGCAAGCGCTGAACCGAAACCCAACACCGACCCGAAAACTGACTGTTCCGAGCCGGCCCAAAATCCCCAAAAAACTGAACCAAACTGTTTGGTTTGGTGTCGGTTTTGGGTGGAAAAACCGAAAACCAAAGGGGAAGGATGAGAACCAAAAAAATCAAAATATATATAAAAACTAGAAAATAATAAAAAACTGAAACTGAACTGAAAAGTGATTTGAGCCGAAAAATTTGGTTTCGGTTCAGTTTTAGTTGTGGAATTAAACCGAATTGATTTTGGTTTGGGATTGGTTTATGAAGAGCCGACCCGAAAACTGAAAAATTCGGTTTCAGTTCGGTTCGGTACACTGAATTTGCATTCCTAGGCAGGGTTAAGGCTTGGCCAGTTCAAATCTGGTAGGGTTTTGGCCCCTTTGGGCGGTTCTTGGACTATTGCTGCCTTGTTGGTAGTCCTAACATTATCTCACAGTGAAAATACATCTGGGTGTGTATTGGTGTCATATAATCGAGTTTGGTCATAAAACTCATAATTCCTTTATTTGGAATATGGCAGTATTGAACGTGGAAGGGATACATGGCATCTGTTGTGGTTTACTTTGCAATGTGGATGCCTGATGCCTCATCACTTGAAAATAAACCAGTTGGAATGTGATAGGGTCTGTTATATAATCAATAAAGTCAACTTTTCAAAAAATCGAAAAAAGTTGTCGTCTTGCAATCATCCGAACTTTATCACCGATTATTTGGCCAAGTCGTGACTCTGCCGATTACTTGGCGATGTTTGTGGTGTAGTCCAATTTTTTTGTTCTTTTTTTTTTTTTTTTTTCAGTTATACGGAAAGGGGAAAGAAAAACCTTTAGGTTTTTGTACTATTTTGTTCATATTGTTCATAAAAAACTTTAGGTTTTGCATATTTTGTACTATTATGTTCGGTATAACTAATAATTTTAATTTGAAATATATTATGATATAGTTTTTATATATTTTATATGTATTTGATTTTTTTTTATTCCTCGATTTTTTTTTTTTTTTTTTTTTTTTTACTTTGACTGATTTTTACCGATTTTTCCCAACTTAGGCCCTTACTGATTTATTGTCGACTCCTGACTTTGTAACTATGCTGTTATGGATAAAATTGGGAATTTGTGGATTTGGATGTATGAATCTCACAGATTCTGAGCCTGCCTGAATCCACATGATATTTGGTTTTCGCTCTTTGGATAGACTATCTTCTTTCTTATCTAGTAAATATACTGAAGATTAGAATCCAGTGTTTTGACAATTTATCTGAAATTCAATGTACTGAAATAACATGCATGCTTCTCCAATCTGGCAACCAAGCTGCTCTCTATGATCAATAAAGTGGGTATCACGAGTTTTGTAACTTTCCCTGAGGATTTCATACAGGCACCATTCGGATTTGCTCAACCAACCCATGGCATCTGCTGTCCACCCAAAGCGATGCATCATGGGTTTGAGCCTGGGTATCAGCCTCTCCAAAATAGGGGTGAGGCTGCCTACCATACCTCTCCCCAGACCCCTCTAAAGCAGCAGCCTTGTGTGCTGGGTATGGCTTGTTTTTCATTTACATATGTTCATGAGAACATCATATATATGGATTGAACTTTCCTGGTTGCAGAGTTCTATTGCTTGAAAAGTCATTGTAGACGGGTTGGGCCTGCTTCTTAGTTGGAAGGTTAACAATATTGCAACCTTGAGGTTGCATGTTCAAACCCTTACCCATAAAAATGTGGTTGTTTGGTTGGTTTGTATATATATATATATTAATTATAATTTTATTTCATTTTTTTATTTGCTCATTTTCAACAGATCCTGCATATGGATTGAAATTTCCTGTTCATGGAGTTAGATTACTTGAAGAAAAGGCAACAAATTAGAATCTCTGACACGCTACTTTCAATAGCGTGTACAGCGCTGTACGTTGCCGGGAGAGAAATCGAGTTGGAGATTCTGGCATTTGCTATCATCATCTTGTTTACGGCTTTTGCATTCAGATGCTCGCACATCTTACCTTATCTATGAACCAACAAGAAATGCTCCGATGGTTAAGTGGAGGTGTTTTACCAAAAAATAGTTCTATTAAAAGTCCTGTACATGATTTACTAACCTTAGTTCCCACTGCCCTCTAATTCTTGTGTCCAAAGTAAAAAGGCATGAAAAAAAAGCATTTTGAATGAGGAAAATTTGAATTTGATGAAACTTTGATAAGGGCATTTTAAGAACGATGTTTCTGTTTCCTGTGAATATCTCTTTCCTCTGTGTTTCAATTCTATTATCCATTTGGTTTGAACTAAAATGAGGAAATTTTGAATTTTCTACATGAGGAAAAATGTGTTATTTTTTCCAATTTGATGCAAATTGAGGTTTGTTAAAAACTTAAATCACTATTGTGTTTGTTGAAAATCATATTCTATTGGAATGCTACTGGTACATGGCTTGTATTTTTTATTGGATTCTTTGTTACATGACTTGTATTTTTTATTGGATTCTTTGCAGTTGGAATATCTCGAGGAACGTCGTCTCAAGGATCTGGTCAAGAAGCACTCTGAGTTCATTAGCTATCCCATCTCTCTCTGGACTGAAAAGACCACTGAGAAGGAGGTCTCTGATGATGAAGATGAGGAAGAGAAGAAGGATGAAGAGGGAAAGGTGGAAGATGTTGATGAGGACAAGGAAGAAAAGAAAAAGAAGAAGATCAAGGAAGTGTCTCATGAATGGGCCGTAGTAAACAAGCAGAAGCCTATCTGGATGAGAAAGCCTGAGGAGATCACAAAAGAAGAATACTCCGCCTTTTACAAGAGCCTCACCAATGACTGGGAGGAGCATTTAGCTGTTAAGCATTTCTCTGTGGAGGGTCAGCTTGAGTTCAAGGCCGTACTCTTTGTGCCCAAGAGGGCCCCCTTTGATCTCTTTGACACCAGGAAGAAGCCAAACAACATCAAGCTCTATGTACGACGTGTTTTCATTATGGATAACTGTGAGGAATTGATACCCGAGTACCTGAGCTTTGTGAAGGGAATTGTCGATTCCGAGGATCTCCCACTTAACATCTCGAGAGAGATGCTTCAGCAAAACAAGATCCTCAAGGTCATCCGGAAGAACCTGGTTAAGAAATGTGTTGAGCTCTTCTTCGAGATTGCGGAGAACAAGGAGGACTATAACAAGTTCTACGAGGCATTTTCTAAGAACCTCAAACTTGGAATCCACGAAGATTCCCAAAACAAAACAAAACTGGCCGAACTTTTAAGGTACCACTCTACCAAGAGTGGGGATGAGTTGACCAGTTTGAAGGATTACGTAACAAGGATGAAGGAGGGTCAGAATGACATTTTCTACATCACAGGAGAGAGTAAGAAGGCGGTTGAGAATTCCCCCTTTCTTGAGAAACTGAGGAAGAAGGGCTATGAGGTTCTTTACATGGTTGATGCCATCGACGAGTATGCTGTGGGCCAGCTGAAGGAGTTTGAAGGGAAGAAACTCGTGTCTGCAACAAAGGAAGGTTTGAAAATGGATGAGAGTGAGGATGAAAAGAAGAAACAGGAAGCTTTGAAGGAGAAGTTTGAGGGGCTCTGCAAGGTTGTCAAAGATGTGTTGGGAGACAAGGTGGAAAAGGTTGTGGTCTCTGACCGCGTTGTGGACTCTCCCTGCTGTTTGGTGACGGGTGAGTATGGGTGGACAGCTAACATGGAGAGGATCATGAAGGCACAGGCTCTGAGGGACTCGAGCATGGCTGGTTACATGTCGAGCAAGAAGACGATGGAGATCAACCCGGAGAATCCCATCATGGAGGAACTAAGGAAGAGGGCGGATGCCGATAAAAACGACAAGTCTGTGAAGGACTTGGTTCTTCTGTTGTTCGAGACTGCCCTCCTCACCTCTGGTTTCAGCTTGGAGGACCCAAACACCTTTGGCAACAGAATCCATAGAATGCTTAAGTTGGGATTGAGCATCGATGAAGACGATGCAACTCCCGATGCTGACACTGACATGCCCCCACTCGAGGATGGGGATGCTGACGCAGAGAGCAAGATGGAGGAGGTTGACTAAACCTTATTTTAGTTTTGAATGCTCTGTTTTACTTTTGATTTTTACTTAATTTTAGACAGTATTTCCCGAGTTGGAGGAGAGCTGAAGACTGTTTTAACTTAGTGACTACTTCTGTCTTTTGTGGTCGGTACCTAGTTATTTTTTTTGGTCAGGAAGATGGTAGTTATGAGTGGTACCTGCCTATATAAGTATTGTTAGTTTTTTTGTTATTAGCAGTATAGATTTGGTTTTAAGATACATGCTATTCATCTTTTTTGGCAATTTGGTGTGTTGGTTTTCAGTTTACATGCATGCAATGCTTACTATTCTGTTTCTGTTCTTCCTGTCCTCTCTAAAAAAAATATTAGCTTCAGATTTGAACTTGTTATGCATGTTTTCTGGAGCAAGGATCAAAATATCGGCCAAAAAATCGGTTTCAGTCTTGGCCGAAACCAATTATTTGAAGTATTGGCCGAAATTTCGGTCGATAATATGAGGATTTCGGTCAAATTTCGTTTTTTTTTTTTTTAAAATATTGGTTTGAATACTGTTCAAATTTTTGGCCGATAATTTGAAAATTATCAGCTGATAATTTGAAGTTACATTTCAGCCGAAATTTTTGGGTTTTTTGTTTCAGGCTTAGCTGAAGCCGGTACTATCGGCCGTTAATTTCAATTATTGGCCGATATTTTGAACCATGTTCTGGAGTCCTAGAATAATATGTTTCGAAGTCATCACTTGCTGAACATTCTAGGTTTTCTCATAGTAGTTTTAGTAGATTTGTGTGTTGTGCTATTCTGGAGGTTTATTGGCATGGCAGGTCTATATATATATATATATAAAACCCTAAACCGATACGTATCGGACGATACGTACTGGAACAGTAACATATCGGAGATTACATTGAATGTATCGTCCGGTATTAGCCATATAAAAGGGCGATACGGTACATTTAATGTACCGTATTGCTCACCTCTGATACCGATACGTCTGATACGTGTTGTCCGATACGTATCGGACGATAATGTAAACGAGTCGTTTCTAAGTTATTGTTTCATTGTATGCAACCTCTAGAAGCAAATCAAATCGCCCCTTGGAAGAGCGAGCCTATACACCACCTTCTATTGTCCGCTGTTGGCTGTTTCTAATGATCAATGCACTGATGCAGTGTTGGCCTAGTTGTGGACGCTAAGCAAACCTGTGAAAAGCTCATTTGGAAAACAAACCCTGCTGATCCTCTTGAGGATTCCCACTCAAATCCAAAATATTTTGGAACTTGTTAGTTCCTGTTATGGTTAGGGTTTCATGCACAAACATTCATGCATAGTTGGATGGGTCATGATGCCATCGACACAAGTGGATAGGGCTGCAACAGAGCCGAGCCAGCTCGACCCGAAAATGAAGAGCTTTTCTCTTTAGAGCTCAGCTCTCACCGAGCTGGCCAGTTTGTAGCTCGAATGAACAGAGTCGAGCTTGGCTCGGCTCTATGGCTCATTTAAGTTCATCTAATAGTTACTTGAAGGGTAAAATAGGAACTTTTGACCCTCAATTGCCCTAGTTTATCTAACGATTCATTTATTTCATATGTTGCGTATTTATGTTTAATCATTCATTTAATCTTTTATAGATTGAATATTTAATTGAGTAGAAGTTTTAAAAAGTACGAGGAGAAATTTTTTTATAATAGAACATACTTGGCTTGAAGCTCGGCTCGAGCTCGGAGAGTCGAACTAAAGTTTGGATTTTTCGAGCTCGAAGAGCCTAGAGCCGGCCTCCAGCTTGGCTGGTATAAGGTAGAGCTGACCCAAGCTCGGGCTCGGGCCGGTTCGGTTGGAGCCCTACAAGTGGAGGAGGTGCGGTTCCCAGTTGCCTTGCCGACTCGAGTTGTTGGGTGTTCAGGTGATGCTTGAATAAGATGAGTCGCACTCTGGAGTCGGGTGGGTTGAAAGTTGGTTCTTTCGGGACTCATGGGAGTCCAAAATCGTTCTGTTACAAAGTAGTTTTCACTCTATCGGGTGAGCTGCTGGCCCTGCTGACAATGCGCTAGGAATCATAACGTCCTCGAATAGGGGCCTGCCCCCTTGGGTTTACATGGGGGGTTCGAAATGACTCCCCTTCTGTTAACTCGGTCACAGGTGGGGCTCTGCACCCTTTCAGATCCAACATAAAAAACAAACAGATCTTCGGAGTCTTAACTCAGGCTAGTCCAAAAGGCACAGATCACTAGGAGTACGAATCACTCCAATCGCGGTAATCGGTGTTCTGCTCCTAAATTTGGATCATTTTCACAAGTAACTCCTAATTTTGGGTTATGAAATATTCTGACGACTTAGAATCTCAGACAGTTTATGAAATTTGAGATTTTATTTTTGAAGTCAGTTCCAAATATATATATATATTTTAAGTCAGTTCCAAAAACATCTAGTTCGCTGGTTCGCTAGGTTCGAATTTCGGGTTTGTGGTCGCATTGAGCCAACTTCACACTTTGTAAACTAAAGTGATTTTCTCAAAACAAATTAAACGCTAAAAAATGGTTTGTTGAAATATGGGTATAGCTTTTTAACTTATGTTCTATGCAAGGATTAAACGGCAGAGCTACGTATATGCCAACCCAGCCGATATTTGAACACCCTCTTTTAATTTTTAAATAATAAAAAAATATCTTTATATAAAAATTGTGCAAAGACAGGTACTTTTTATATTTTGTCCCACTCATACCCATGACATATCGGCTGATATGACTGGATGGATATGACCCGATGTTTGACCTGTTTGACCCAATATTTGAGCTCATATAATATCGGGTGGGACAAAACTCGATACATACGGCCCGATATGTATCGGATTTAGCTGATACTTTTGAAACCATGAGTACATACCACCAATAAGAAACCTCGATAAATTTAATGGTACAGATAATTGCACACATATAGTCAATATGGTCAGTAAACGATGGGAGCATTTGCATTGCATCTTTAATGGTTCTAACTAAGGTGTCAACTTTGGTACCGTTATCGGGTATCGGTCCATGGAGGACCGTTACGAATAGGCAGATACAGATACAGAGCGGTGCCTTTGAATTTTTTTTTAAAGGAAAATAGAGATATCGGCTGATATGAGCCCGTATCAACCAATACCGATACTCGAGTTGATACCCAATATATATTGACACCAATACGTATCGATTTTCCAAAAAATTGATAAGACGATACGTATCGGCCGACTATAGTTCTAACTACTAACTAGCTACTCCACCGAAAATTTAGTGACTTTTAGATGAAGAGAATACAGAAACATGGTGACAAATTTTTCTGAATTCCTCTAAAATTTTCCGAATTCCCCCCTAAATGTGGCTCTAACACCTTTTCCCGTAAATTGTTGAAAGTTACTCAAATTCATTGAAATTTCAGTTGGAAACTTTAGATTGGAACGACTTATGACGTTGGATTTATGGGGTTAATTATATTTTCAATTGTCACTTGGTAATGTTCTTTGTACAATTATCGATTTGTAACACATATAGTGAATTTTATAATCCACCTATTTTATTGTTTAAAAATAATATTTGTAACTCTTAATATATTAATAAAGGCTCGAGACTATGCTTTCGAGTGCAATCCTAAACATTACACTATTCATTTGAGCACCACGTGGCACCCTTGCACCCTTGACGAAATAGAGTCTGCAACAACTTAGGCAAGATCAATTAGATACCATAAAAAATTTTAAAGGGCGTTTATACACTATTGAAAATATAGTGAAAGATCAAAAAATTCAATGCATCAGGTTAGTTAGATGACATCTTACCGGACTCACAAAATGAAGGCAGCTGTAAAAGCAACTTATTTTTAGATCACATGCCATCCATATTAATATATGTATTAGCTTTATTTTTTGAATATTATTATGTATTTTTTTGCACTCTTTGAAAGCATCTACAAATTTTTTCGAATTTTATTCGAAATAAATTGAAACGACACCCATTGAAATCGGGTACTATTATTTGCACCCTCTAAAAATAAACCTTAAACCTTTCAAAAAAAAAAAAAATGTAATCTTACCCACTAATGGTGGATATTTTTAATTGTTTTCATAATGAGGTGTACACCCCACTAAATTTGTAGCGCACATTAAACCTAAGGGTACGTTTGGTTCATTGTAATTGGTTCCCTGTAAAAATCACTTTACCTATAAAATGACATTGACTGGATTACATGTAGATTTTACTTTTTCTCATGTAAAATATATGTTTGTTTCACCGTAAAATTTTAATGTAAAGTTCACTTTTTGTAAAAAATAGAGCCTTTAGGATTTATTTTTTACTTTTGCAAGTAATACTTTAATATTATGAGCCATCACCCTTATAAGTAAAAAAAAAATAGGTAATTTTTGCGGCACAATCCACGAGAAATTATGATGAAACAAACGACTTTTTGTATAAAAAATAGAGCCGTTGGGGTGATATTACAAGCTTTACATGTAATATCCCCACTTTACATTGAAACGAACGCACCCTAAAGGCTTGCACTCAGTTTATTTATTATATTTTGTATCAAACATATTATTCTTCTTCCTTTTCATTTCAAAATCATCAAATGGAACTTCCTCCTTGACATTTTCCTCGATGTTTTTCAAGGTCTAGGGTTTAGGGTTTCCATTTATTTATTTTATTTCGTATCAACCATATTATTCTTCTTTTTCATTTCAAAATCATCAAATGGAACTTCCTCCTCGACACTTTCCTCGATGTTTTTTAGGGTTTGTCCGGCGAATATCGAACGCTTTTGCATCTATTGCACGATTCATACACTATAAAATATGCAAACATAAATCTCCTTTCATAATCAGAGTAAAATTTTATACGAAAAATAATCGAAAAATGAAAAACATTTGCAGAGAAGATGGAATTTGGTAACAGAGAAGATTCGGCGATTGTTATATCATCATATGAAGACGAAACCCTAGATTTATTGGGAAGAAGGAAGTGTGCATAAAAGTCTGAAAGATATAGAAAATGAGAAGGGTGAAGAGAACTTCACTCTATTTTCGGAGAAATATTTACCATCTGAAAAAGGATAAAATACAGAAGTAAATGTGTTTGAAAAAACGTAAAAACTTAAGTAGTGCAACTTTTACTCAAAGCCCAAGTCACTCAGTGTGTTTTATTAATCAACGTAACTACACTTTCATTGGTGCAAACAATGGTATCCCACTCAAATATCGTAGAAAACACACCCAATTATTACTTACTATACCATCAACATACTAATATATCACTGAAGACTAAGGTTGATCGGCATTTGGGAGCAACAACTTGCACAAGAGCGTTGTGCCATTGCACATAGTTTAAAAGGAAAAATCTCATACAATTGGACATTTGTCACATGAAAAATCATCTAAGCTTGATGATCTTTGGTGCTCAAAATTGGCATCTAATTCAACACGATAGGCTTTGACCATCTTAAATCATATGATTTTTTGGCACCAACCATCTTTTACATTATGATAATCAAATCAGACGGTTTATATAATGTTTCACCTGACACAATTATGAACGTTTTTTTAAAACTGTCTGCAACGGTATAAATCTCGTGTGCAAGTAATCATTCTCAGAGATCTCCCATTTCCTTCCCATGTCACGCGCAACCTCCGGAAGCAAACCCAACCCTCAGATTCGGCACATCGTACACGACCTCCATCGTCTGCTGTTGTTTATTTCCAATAATACCCATATCTCCCGCATCACTATTCCCCGCGAACGCCAAGCAAACCTGCGACACCCCATTTGCCAAAAAAATCCCTGAAAAATCCAACTCCATATCAGCTCCCCCTCTAAACTGCATCACGATCTTCGGTACGTCAATCGAATCATAGCCGCTGAAATTGTAACACGTGTCCAATAGCAAGATCCCGTCAACCGACGGGTACTCTGACATCATCTCCTGGAACGCACCCCGGAGTGCAGTATAAGCCGTCGGAGGCAAGCGGGTGATGACGGTGCCAGAATCGATAATCGTACCACCGGCAGCGAACACTGACGGTGAGATATTCAATGGACGGTCACCGACTTTGATATCCATGAGATCGAGGAAGTAGAAAGATGCCGCGTTTGAATTGGTCAGCAGTGGAGTGAATCGGACGGCAGAGCTCTGATGTCCGCTGTTCCCGAAGGTAAGATAACCGGCGGAGCTTGATGGGGATGGGAGGCAGTAAGAGAAGACTTTACCGAATTTTTTAACGGTTTGAGATACGAAACTGAGTCCATCTCGGCCGAGTCCGAGCAACCCGGCCGTTTTACCGAAAAGCCCTCGATTTTTCTGGCCGCACCCGAAGAGGAAATTGGGGAAAACGTCGGAATTCGTTAGGGTTAGGGTTTCGTGGGCGAAGAATCCGACCGAGTAGGATTGGTCTCCGTACATGATACCGTAGACGCAAGTGGAGGAGGAGCACCGAGTGGGATTCCCTGTTGCCGAGATGAGTCGAGTGCACTCGGGCGAGTTGCAAGTGACGTTGGAATAGGAGGAGGAGTCTGGGGGATTGAAAATGGGTTCTTTCTGATCGTAGCAGGAACCGACGCATGGGGTGCATTGGATCCAAGTCACATCGCTGCCCGTATCGAAGATCAGGGATAGGTCACGCTTTGGGGTGCCGAATCCGACGGTTACGATGTAGTTTCCAGTGCCTAGTGTTGAGCCCGAGAGAGCTGGGAGAAGTGAAGACATGGACGACGATTGTTGGACTTGGAATCGTTTGGTTAGTCTGGATTTGAGTGAGTTGACTCGGAGTTGGTCGTTGAGAAGGCTTTGGCGCAAAGACGTTTTTTCTGTAGATGGTGAGCAGGGTCCATGGCGGTGAGTTATTTTCAGGCCACGTCGTTGGAAATCTGAAATGACAAAAGTGCCCTTGGTGAGTCTATATAAGTGATTTAAAAAAGGGTCCAACTCTCTTGACCGGCATTCAAAACACCAAAATTGTTGACTTCAATATCAATCATTACTTTCAGAATTAACAGCTGATATTAAAGATCATGAATTGGATGGTTTATATTCAGGCACGTTTCTTAATTTGGGCTGAGTTATATTCCACAATTGAAATAGATTGTGCATATAATCACCAAATGGCAAAATGATAATCTCATTTTAATGGTGTGAGATTAAAAGTTTAGGTTTAATAGTATAAGATTATTTAAATATCATTCCGAAGTTTAAATGTTGGCTAAGAGCCATTATCCCTTAAAAAAAAGAGACTAGACTGGACTCAGCCGGTTCATTCAGATAAAACACCGAAAGTTATGGGCTTTTTGGATCCAATCGGTGAATTGCCTGATATTTGGCCAAGCGCCCTCAGATCACAAAAAACTGGCCGATCATGGTTTAAATATTGGCCATATCCGATATCGACTGATATGTATGTGGCTAAGGCTCTCCCCAATATGATATCCACCCTCGATATCATATGTGCTTAACTATCAGGTCAAAGTAGTCAAATATCGGTCAATATCAGCCCCCATCATGTCATATCGGCCAATCGTGACTTTGATAGCTATCCAAACTCAATCTAAATTGCAAAGAACATCAATCTTTTAAAATATGAAAAACATCAATCTTTTAAAAGAGGGATTCATGCTCTTTTAAAGATGGCTGTTTTGATATTTTAAAAAGTAGCCTCCCTTTTATTTCCTTCCAGTCCTTTTCTCTCCCCCACATAGAGTAGTTGCTATTCTTTTCTACTCTCCTAAAAGGTTATGCCAATCACAACCTTAGCATATTATACTACTTCACTAAGTTAGAGAAAAACGAATTGTTACAATTATTATGATTTCCAAAATGTCATTCGGTCAATATGTGAGACAATGGTAATTTGAAAAAGGTCCACAAAAATTTGGTCAACTTAAAAAAAATGTTTGCCCGTTAAAATAATGAAATAATCTCCTAGAAAATGCCATATAACGTAAATGATATGATAAATTTAATTGAGAAGAATAATGATTAGATAATTTCAATTATAAATGTATTTTCCACGTTGACTGAATATTTCATTGGTAGCCGTCCGAATTTTGTTAGCCGAATTCTGCTTTCGGTTGGGTTCCACCTGGACGAAAACTGAAGGAAAACAGCTTGGTTTCAGTTTCAAATAACTAAAATTCGGGAAAGTCAAAGCCGAAACCAAGCCTAAACCAAAAATCGGTTTGGTTTCGAATTCATTTTTTTTTTTCCAAATTTTTTTTTTTTTTAAATTGGATCAGTGTTCTAAACCGGTTTTCGAATTTGGTCATCCAAAACAGAAACCGAAGCCACTGAAAATTGGTTTCGATTTTTTCCGTCTGGTTCGGCGAACCGCTTTTTCATATGGTTTTGGTTTTCTGTACAAAGCTTGCATCTACTTATTGAGAGCCCAAGAAATCGTCGCAATACCCCTTCTCTAAAACTTTTTAAAATAATATAATACTCTAATGTTTTTTAACAAATAATGGTTGTTTTGAAAAAAGCTCTACCTTTCGGTGTGGAGCAAACAGTTGTGGGTAGAAGAGAAGCAATCCTAATGGCATGGTAGTGTTCTCTCTCTGCTCCAGAAACCTCTGAGAAGACGCACAGAAGAAGAAGAAGAAGAAGAAGAACTGCGAAGAGGAGGGCAGAAGCACTAGCCATAGTAGAGACTTCTAAGGTGACCTCTAACCACCCTCCAAACTCAAATATATATAGATTTTTTTTCTGATAAAGAAACTCGTTCAGTGGTAGGGCCTCCTTATTGAAAAATAAGTTGAAGGGAGCCATTACTTCCACTCGTTCGACGTTAAAAAAAGACTTTATATTTTACGGACATGTTACATGTGATAACCTAATCTGCACCGAGGTTAAAAAAAGACTTTATATTTTAGGGACATGTGACATGTGATAACGTAATTTGGACCGTTTGATTTAAAGTTCATCATCTATAGATCCTTCGTGAATAAAATTGGCACAAAATATAAACTTCATCATGTGATTAAACATAGTCAAAGGCTATTATTTAATTCAACGATTGACAAAAGTAGATCATATGGTAAATAACATATTTTGCTGCAATCTTATCTACTAAGGATTTATAGATCATGCACATTAACTCAGATAGCTTATATTGCGTTTTCACATGCCACATATCGCTAAAATATGTCTTTTTTAACTTTGGTGCAATCACTTAAAAAGCGGGTGCAAGTAATGGCTCCCTACGTTGATTTGTGCATCTCAAATAGTGCATTTGGCTGTAACCCGGTGAGCACAACCTAAGAACTGCCTCCGAGGATACCACTGAGGAAACATATAGTCTCCCTCTCTCTCTCCTTTCTTGATGGGTAAGTGAGGGTTGACCCATTGACCTTATGGGTCCAGTTGATATGACAAGTGTAGTGGTGGACCAAGTGGGCTTTACCTTTTGTCATGTAATTTGGTGAGAACGAAGACTTTTAGGTTGGGGTTTGGCCTGCAGCCCAACATGATGGCGCTAATGCCGCAACCTTTGAAGTTTCTTGTTCAATCACAGCTTACCTAATCAAAAAGGACAAAGACAGACGATTGGAAGAGTTTGGAGAAGACAAATGGAAGGACAGAGAGAGACTATTGGTTTGTTTAGAGTACCATTATTTGCAACCGAATATTCTACAAGGACAACTAGGGCTTTCCAATGTAAGAGCATTGATTGCCTTATATCAGATGACAGGGATTGTTTTCGTCCCAATCTTTCACACAACAGATCTTGGGATCATGGTCCACCTATCAGTCATGTAGATGTTGATTCTTTCTTGCACATATCTCCAAACATGACCCAAGAACCTTTCTCATGATATACCCCACGATTACAGTACTTTTGAGGGATTCTTGCCATGTGAAATCAACAATTTGATAGTCTCAAAGGTGGACCAAGATCTCAAGATCTATTGTGCGGAAGATTGGAACAATAAACGATTTCCATCATCTAATTGAAGGCAGAGAACAACTCTCACATTGGAAACCATGGTTGCCCATACGGAATCTTTGATTGGAAATAATGGTATTACTCCTTCAATTTAAACACCTAATGGTATTTAAACGATATTACACCATCTATTAGTTTATGATCTAGGAAATTCATACCGTTAAAGTAATTTATCATCAATTAAATCATTATAAGTCCAAAAATCACACTTTGGGAGGATTGAACTGTCCGATCTGTGCACTCTACACCAATGGTTGTTCTTAATTTTGATGGCTGATATTAAAGTTCATTGATCGGATGGTTTACATCAACTTAAAAGAATGATCCTCTGGCTGGGACATGTTCTAACGATGGAATTTGATTGATCATAGATGTGTGCCACATGGCACAATGATAAATCACACTTTAATGGTGTGAGATAAAAAATTAATTAAAGAGTTTTCGTGCGTCGTGACAAAAGGCCTTCTTTCATTATAATAATAATATATTTTTAGGCTTTTTAAATTTATACAACCATTATATACTAAAACTAGGGGTGTATTCGGTTTGGTTTGGTCCATTTTGGACCAAAACCATAAACCAAACCGTCAAACTGTTGAACCAAACCAACCCCATTCAATTTGGTTCGGTTAGTTTTGGTTTTCCTATAAGTTCTATTTAGCTCGAGATGATTAAATATAGAGAACCATTACTTGCACACAAAACGTTTTCTATGCACAAATGTAATATGTCTAAGATATTCTTGAATTTGTTGAACTTTAAATTTCCGAATTTTTTTAAGGATAAGATAGACAAGGCATCCCTCTTATATGTCCACAGGAACCTTATCGTGAGGCGTCCATATATTTTGATCCTCTGATCCCCCCATCAAAAGCAGTCTTATTCTTCTATATATATGTATATATATATATATATATATTTACAATCGGTTCAGTTCGGTTTGGTCGGTTTCAGCTTGGAAAGGCTTGGAACCGAAATCAAATCGAACTTTTCGATTTTTCTTTTTACCAAACCAAATCCAAATCAGTAGCCATCCAAATCGAACTAAAATAGACTGTTCGGTTCGGTTTGGTCGGTTGAGCCCAAAAAATGCAGAGTCCTAACTAAAACTGAGGAAGAGAAATTTCAGCCATAAAATAATATTAATATGATGAGAAGGGAGAATGACTAATTTAGATCATGACCTTCAAATTATATAGTCTTAGATGATGTTTCAACATGACCCATGTCTCCAAGATTACCAAGTTTGTCCTTTAACCTGGCTACTTCGGCCAAACTTGTCATCTTCGACCTCTTCTAATGGCTCTCTCTTTTTGGCCTTTTTTCTTAGGGAACATGTGCTTGGGCTAACTTTGTTTTTGGCCCTTTTTTTATTAGGTAAGCTATGATTGAATATGAGTTAGGCCAACTTAAGCTATGATTGAATATGTGCTTGGCCCAACTTTGTTTTTACAATGAAGGACTTGTTGGATTTTTGTGGTCAATACCTTAATTCATATTTGGGTTTTTATTAAAAATTGGGTTGGACTTTTGACCATACGTATCTTGAGACGATAGGAAGCAAATAATTTCTTAATATAAGTGATATGTCTCCACTCTCTTTCTTTGATGGGTTAGGAAAGAGAAGTGACTATATAAGGAGACCATCATCCCCTCTTCCTCTAATTTTAGCTCATTCTCATCTAGAGGCTAAACTTAGAGAAGACCAGAGGTAACGTAGTCTCGGATTCTTTGGCGGAGATCATCAGTTTCATTAAGGAGATCGGTAATGTGGACTTGGATTCTTTGGCGGAGATCATCGATTCATTATGGAGATCACTGGCATGACGACTTGAGAATAAATACAAGGTACGCATGTTCTTATAGAGATATATATTTGATTGTGTGATTTGAGCCTAGATCCTAAAATCTCTAATAATTGAAATAACATTATGTAAGTACCAGTAAAGGATCATAACGCACACAGTATTCCATTTTACAAATCGACACTAGGCAATCCATAGTCACAAAAATAGCATTATTAATGGACTTAAGTCTTTACTTAGTGATATTAGGCACCGCACACATATGTCGTTCTTATATTTGTCTAACTTTATATCCCAGGGCATTTCTTTCGTATATTTTACTGGCTCCCCGCCTGTGACTCATGTCACCAATCTAACAGAAAAAAGGCTTACCGATGTGGTGCCTAAACATATTTAGCCCAAGCATATCAGGCAAAATGAGATCTAACTCCACTACTTATCATGTGATACAATCCTCATGCAGATGATCATAGTACAATCACATGTACCCTCATTAACACGTGCACAATTTCATATGATGAGTCAACTACAATATATATTTAAAAAATTCGTTAATCCCAGCGAGTTATCTTCCACTAATTTGACCATTCATAATAGTAATCAATGAACAACAAGATTAACTTAACATCAACTATTTATAATCATTTAATTAAACTTATGCAAACCAAGTCTATCAAAATAAATGTCAAAGTATTAACTAATGTCGTGAAAAAATAAATAAATGACGGAAGCGTAATTTCAGTTTTGGGACTTCTCGGGCTTAGATGACTTCTCTAGTTGAGATGTTCCTCCTTTGACCTGCTTCAATAGATCTTTAAATATATAGGAATCCCTCCGATGATATCCCTTTTTCTTGCAGTACCAACATTTTAAATTTTCAGGTTTGACTTTCTTATTTGAGTTTTCTGCTTCAGCTTGCTTTTGATTGATGTTCTGATTATAATTCTTTTTAAAAATCTTCCGGCTGGATCCACTCACCGCCAGATGTGCAAACTCAACTTTAGCCGTTTTCAAATGCTCCTCCTCGGTCACACATAGGGAAATTAATTGGTTAAGGTCCCACTTTGTCTTTTGAGCATTATAGTTCACCTTAAAAGTATTAAATGAAGACAGAAGCGAATAGACAACTAAGTGAACAACTAGATCATCACCAAAAGTAATCCCTTGTTCCCTGAGCTCTATAGCACACTTTGACATCTTTAAAATGTGCTCACGCACACTTTCATTTCCATCATATCTCATGTTAACTAATTATGTAAGATAGGAATACTCTAGAGACTTTCACGTACCTACAAACTGATCTTTAATATTTTTCAAGAGTTCTTTTGTCGTAGTTGTAGGATTCCATCCACCTCTAAGAGTCTTTTTATTGATGAACGGATCATCATCATGGTCATACGATTAACTTTTTCCTATTTAGCAAAATAATTCTTTTCTAATTCCGTAGAGCTCGTAGTGGGTGTGGGAGGTTTATCCTCAGTAAGAACAAAATCAGAGTCCATATATCCTAATGATATATCAATGGTCATACGCCACGATGAATAGTTTGAGCCGTCGAGAGGCTCAACACCTGCTAGTTGCTTATAAATAATAGATCCGTCAATGATTCTATATAGAAATAAAATATTATATATCACTAGCAAAATAACATCATTAATGGACTTAAGTCTTTATTTAGTGATATCAGGCAACGCACACATATGTCACTCCTATATTTGTCCAATTTCATATCTCAGGGTATGTCTTTTTGATATCTTACTCGTTCCCCGCCTGTGACTCACGCCACCAATCTAACATAAAGAAGGCTTACTGATGTGGTGCCTAATCATATCTAGCCTAAGCATATCAGGCAAAATGAGATCTAACTCCACTACTCTACCATGTGATACAATCCTCATGCAGATGGTCATAGTAGGACAAACCTCGGCCTATTTCAACTACGTACCCTCGAACGATCATTTCACCGGTCTACCTTGATCCCTAAGGTACGACCTAAATTTCATGCAACCTAATTAAGTCTGATTCAAGGTTTTAAAAAACTTATTTCTACATATGTGCATCTCATTCAATTTAACCCACTTTCGATTAATAAATCAATGACACACATTGCAATTGATGAATAAATTAATCAAAATCAAACAGTTATGAGATACATATGCATTAAGTGAACAAATTATATATCTATAATTATCAAACAATGATTATGTGGGCATGTATGTCATACCTAGTCAACATTGATAATAAAGCTTTCAAAACACACGTGATATTTACCTTGAATCGGATATAATATTTTAAGAACAATCAAACAAAAAATAAACCTCATTTATGAAAATCACGATATTAGGAAAGATCATCACCGTTGGACAGAAGAATCATTCCAAGTAGCCAAATCTAACTCATGTGGTGGGTAAGTGTTAAAATTAATAATAATCATGGGTAATATTATATAAGTACCAGCGTTGATGCTAGAGCACAAACCTTCAATACCCAACCCTATATCTTCTCACAAACCCAACTTTAATTAAAGAATGTCAAATATATAATAATTATCCGATTAAAATTATCAAAAGGATATCAGGTTATGAAAAATTTACAACAGAGAACTCCTTTTCAAAAATAGACCTCAAAAACAAATCTAGAATGTCCGAGAAAGTCAAAATTCCTATATATTGTCCTAAAATTGGACTTATAGATAGCTTATAAATGGTCCGAAAAGAATAAGAAATAATATCGGTCAAATGGGCCTTAATCGAACGGGCTGAATCCAGGTCATATACCATGGGTCGGGAATTGACTGGACCGGACCATGGGCCAGGAATAGACTTGATCGGACCATGGGCTAATCGGGTCATGACCCGAGTTCGGTTGTCAATCGGGCTGGATCACAAGCCAGGTTGGGTCGTGAGCTTATGGGTCCATGGTTGGGCATGAGGACGAGTCGGTTTGGGTCGAAATGGGTCAAGTCATATAGAGTTGGGGAGCACCAATTTGGTGCCCCAACTATACATACAATAATATTTTAAAGATTACTTTTTAGCAAGAGAATCTAATGAATAGTTTATCATAGGAAGAAAATCCTACACAAAATAAGAAATCACTCTCTTCTCCTTCTTCTGTAGTCGTCTTTTTCAAGGAATTAAAATGAATATTTTTGAACTATATACAGTAGGTGGTAAATTTAAGCTGGTGTTTCTACCACACCACTTTAGACACAACCATCGCACTTAATCAAAAGTTGGGATCGTCGACTTAACACACATCCGTGTCACATGGGATCACCATCTGACCGACTAAGTAAGGTAGGCCTATGATCTCAAGTGCTATTGTAAGATTGAAGCTGACTTTGGAGGCCTGAACATCTCCTAGTAGTTTACTTTCCATTTACACCAAACTAATAAGACAAAAAAAAAAATAATAATAATAATAATAGAAAAAGTAAAATCATATGAGACAAAAGGCCTTTTCAATTTAGCAATCTTTTTGGTGTTGAAGCATCGTACTGATGATGCTTCCTCTCAACACGGAAGAGACACTACTTGCGAGCCATCTCATAGAACAAACAGGAAAAAACTCCTTCCCTAATGGAGCATCGCCCTCTGACGCACAACCCTCCAGTGCCGCAATCGCCGGTGCCGGACTTTTGCCTGGTGTCAGGCCGACTCGGGCAATGGTTTGATCTGACAAACTGACCTCGGCAATCATTTTAAATACAAATAAAAATAACTACAGTCCTTATATTTATTGACTTTGATAAAAAAAAATAGAGTTTATAAAACAGATCATTGAGTGCATCATGTTTTATAAAACAATCTTATCATACAAGGTTTATAGAAATTCCTTTTGAAGGACAGTCACCATACCCGACTCATGTTTAATTCTTTTGAATGGTTATCGATCCAACCTTGCTCTGATACCAATTTATAGAAATTTTAAGTTCTAAGCTCGAATCACACGATCAAAATATACCTTTGCAAGAGCATGCGAATCTTGTATATATTATCGAGTCGATATGCCAGTAATCTCCGTGATGAAAGATGATGATCTCTGTCAGAGAATACGAGCCCACGTTACCTCTCTTCTTCTCTAAGTTTAGCCTCTATATGGGAATGAGCTAGGGTTAGAGGAAGAGGGGACGATGGTCTCCTTATATAACCACCTCTCTTTCTTAACCCATCAAGGAAAGAGAGTGGAGACATATCACTTATATTAGAAAATTACTTGCTTCCTATCGCCTCGAGATGCGTGTGATCAAAGGTCCAACCCAATTTTTAATAGAAACCCAATGATGGATTAAGGTGTTGACCATAAAAATCTAATATTCTACCACTTGGTCTACACCTTAACTTATCTAAACATAATTTTGAAAAAGACTCTCTGGGCTGACAAACTTTGAAAAGCGGATGACCATCCATTTTATATTTTTAAAAAATCATTGACCGCACTACCTCGATGCTTTGTAACAATCACCCAAATTCAATAACAATACCATTAAAGGATCATGACACATACAGTATTCCATCTTACGAATCGATACTAGGCAATCCATGGTCACAAAAATAAAATCATTAATGGACTTAAGTCTGTACTTAGTAATATCAGGCAACACACACATGTCATTCCTATATTTGTTCAACTTCATATCCCAGGACATTTCTTTCTGATATTTTACTAGCTCCCTGCCTGTGACTCACGTCACCAATCTAATAGAAAAAAGGCTTATCGATGTGGTGTCTAATCACATCTAGCCCAAGCATATCAGGCAAAATGAGATCTAACTTCACCACTCTGTCATGTGATACAATTCCCATGCAGATGGTCATAGTACATTCACATGTACCCTTAATAACACGTACAAAATTTCATATGATGAATCAACCATAATATATATTTAAAAACTCGTCAATGCAAACGAGTTATCTCCCACTGATTTGGCCATTCACAATAGCAATCAATGAACAATAAGAATAATTTAACATCAACTATTTATAATCATTTAATTAAACTTATGCAAATCAAGTCTATCAAAATAAATGTCAAAGTACTAACTAATGTCGTGCAAAAATAAATGACGAAAATGAGGTTTCAGTTCTAGGACTTCTCGGGCTGAGATGTTCCACCTTTGACCTGCTTCAACAGATCTTTAAATATAAAGCAGTCCCTATGAAGATGCCCCTTTTGCTTGCAGTGCCAGCATTCTAATCGCTCACTGTGTTTGCACTTGTCCCGAATGGTCCTGAATTGCGACATGTTTCAGAGTATCTACCATAGTAATTTCCGCCTCTATTAGATCTCATAATTTTAATCTTCGAATTGAATTGTGACTCAACTTCGACTTTATAGATTTTAAACATATCCAGGGCCTCAAATTTCTCATGGATGAGAAATATATAACCAAAACGAGAATAATCATCAGTGAAGGTAATAAAATACTTTTGACCACCAATAGCAGAAGTTGAAAACGGTCCACAAATATCAGTGTGGACTATTTCTAATAAACTCGTACTCCTGATAGCTCATTTCTTATTAGTCTTTGTTAGTTTTCCTTTAACACAATCAACACAAGTATTGAAATCAGAAAAATCGAGCTCATCGATTATATTATTTTTAATTAATCTCCCCATTCTATCCTTAGACATATGGCCTAAATATTTATGTCATAAAATAGAGGAATTGTATACTGCTCATTTTCCTCTAATATATATATAATAGTAATAATATGGCTATGGTGTGATTTAAGTGGTCAAATCCTTTTAAAATGGACGCCTAAAGTAGAGTTCGAGAAAAATAATAATAATAATAATATGGCTATTGTGTGATTTAAGTGGTCAAGTCCTTTTAAAATGAAGGCTAAAGTAGAGTTGCAGATGTTATGTGGTAAACAGTCTGTTTCTCACCCTTGTCTTTATAAGTGGGGGTTGGGTTCTCTTAGTAAACCCTTACCACTATAATTTGTGTCCCTGACACTGTTTCGCACTTAAAATCCGATGATAAATATTTTTTTTTTTCTCAATGATTTTTTGAAATATAGTTATAACTTTCTAACTGATGTTCTATGCAAGGATTAAACGGCACATACGTATATGCCAACCCAACCGATAGTTGAACACCCTCTTTTAATTTTTAAATAATAAAAAATATTTTAATATAAAAATTGTGCAAAGACGTGTATTTTTTATATTTTGTCCGACCCATATCCGTGACATATTGGCCGATATGACGGGATGAATATGGCTCGATATTTGACTTGTTTGACCCAATATTTGAGCTCATATAATATCGGGTGGGACAAAAGACGATACATACGGCCGATATGTGTTGGATTTATGTATCGGGTTTTGCCAATACTTTTGAAACCATGAGTACATACCATCGATAAGAAACCTCGACAAATTTAATGGTACATATAATTGCACAGACAATCAATATGGTCAGTAAACAATGGGAGCATTTGCATTGCATCTTTAATGGTTCTAATCAAGGTGTCGACTTTGGTACCTGTATCGGGTGTCGGTCCATGAATGACTGATACGAATCGACCGATATAGATACAAAGCGGTGCCTTTGAAATTTTTTTTAAGGAAAATAGAGGTATCGGCTGATATGGGTATGTATCAGCCGATACCGATGCTCAAGTTCATACCCGATACATATTGGTTTTCCAAAAAACCGATAGGACGTTATGTATCGGCCTATATTTGATATCATAGTTCTAACTACTAATTAGCAAACTCTTTATTTTATCATGTGCAGTTTTCTCGTCCTAAAGCACACGCTTTCTTCTTGTAAACCTTATGATGCTTTTCCGAAATTTTAGTGGCTTTTAGGTGAAGAGAATTCAGAAACATGGTGACAAATTTTTCTGAATTCCTCTAAAATTTACCGAAATACCCCCTAAATGAGGGTCTACCAACATTTTCGGTAAATTGTTGAAAGTTCACTCAAATTCATTGAAATTTCTGTTGGATTACACCAACTAGGATTGGAAGAAGATATTGGTAGACCCTCATTTGTATAGAAAAATACCAAAAATGAAGACTAAAGTAATATACTACTTAGAATCTTTCAAATTTTATTCATATGACTTGTAAAATGAAAATACATGAGTAATAAAAATAGCCCAAAATATAAAATCGGAAATGAATAAGCATACACTTCTAAAGCAACAACCTAACCTAGAAAAAGATTGAAAATTACATTCTCAAAGTATATTTCATATTCTCAAGACACCACATTAATTACACTAATTTCCTATGATAAAAAATAATTTCAAGATTGACCAATATAACTCCAAATGGGCCAATGACCCAAAAGACAAAATGGGCCAGATGGGCTGGTCTAGCTTATAATTCTAACAACCCCCCTTGAGTTAGACAGATCAAACACCGAGCTTTTCTTTGATTTTGATAAACGTTTCTTTCTCCAATGCCTTTGTAAAAATAATCGCTATTTGATCTTGTGATTTGTAAAGTTTCACATTAATTCTACCATCATTAATCAAGTCACGGATGAAATAATACTTAATTCGAATGTGCTTACTTTTGTAGTGAAAAACATGATTCTTGGTTAGTGCAATAGCTGAACGATTATCACAAAATAAATTTGTAGCTTCAATTGATGGATGCTTAAGTTCTTTTAAGACCCATCTTAACCAAAGTGCTTAACAACCGGCCAATGCTAATGAAATATACTCCGCTTCGGTTGTGGAGAGAGCAACAACTTGTTGTTTCTTTGAAGTCTATGAAATTAAACTCGAACCAATATTAAAATTATAACCGAAAGTGTTTTTGTTATTATCTACACTTCCACCCACTCACTATCACAATATCCAACCAAACATGAATTTTGAACCCTTTAATAATGTATACCATCATTAATGGTACAACATATATATCGCAAAATTATCTTTCCGGTATTCCAATAACTTCTTCTAGATGATTCTATGAAACGGCTAATCATACTATCCGCAAACATAATATCCAGTCTTATAGCAGTTAAGTACAAGAGGCTACCAACAAAACTCCGATAAAGAGTTTCATTAACTCTTTTTTTATTATCATTTTTGTTAAATTTCAAATCAACCTCCATTGGAGTGCAAATAGGATTTGCATCTTCCATTCTAAACTTCTTCAATAAATATTTTCCATACTTCTTTTGAGATATAAAAATCTTATATTCATTTTCCTTTACTTCAATGTCAAGAAAGAAATGTAGGAGACTTATATCGGTCATCTCAAATTCAAGCATCATAGATTTTTTTAATTCATCACATATGCTTGAACTATTGCCGGTGAAGATTAAATCATTAACATATAAATAAACAACAAAGAACTCACCTTGAGTCTTTTCTTTGAAGTACCTATCAATACGGCTATACCATGCTCTTGGTGCTTGCTTTAAATCGTAAAGTGCTTTCTTCAATCTACAAACTTTGTGCTTTTTACCCTTTTCCACATACCCGGGAAGTTGATCAACATAAACTTCTTCAAGAATGCCATTTAAGAATATTAATTTGACATCCATTTAATAAACCTTACAATTTCTTCAAGCCGCCAATGTTAAGACCAATCTAATAGTTTCAGGTCAAGCAATAGGAGCAAAAACTTCATTGAAGTCTATGTCATGTCTTTGCTTGTAGCCTTTCACCACTAATCGAGCTTTGTGCCTTTCGACTTCACCTTTTGCATTTAACTTGATTTTATATATCTAATTTATACCAATGGATTTGTGCCCATTTGGAAGTTCCGTTAACTCTCAAATCTCATTTCTTTTGATGGAGTCAATTTCTTGATTCATTGCATATTTTTATTGTTCTTCTTGAGATGCTTCTTCAAAATAAATTGGATCGGCATCGGCATATAGTGCAAAGTTAATCTAATCTTCATCAAAAAGTCTTCTTGATGCTTCATAAATTTCATTGATGCTTTTGGTCTTCTTTGAAAGAGAATTAGAACTTGATGATGATAATGATAAAGATGAAGATGGTGAAAATAAAGATGGAGAGGAAGTTTTATCCTCTTCATGCTCATAATTTTGAGCATGTTTCAATTCTTCTTCGTTGACATAAATAGACTTTTCAAGATTGACTAATATAATTTCAAATGAGCCAATAACCCAAAAAACAAAATGAGTCAGATGAGCCGATCTAGCTTATACTACGAATAATAGTTTCAGTTGAAAACATTAGAGTAGAACGACTTATGAAGTTGGATTTATGGGGTTAATTATACTTTCAATTGTCTCTCTATAATGTTCTTTTAACAATTATCGATTTGTAACACATAGTGAATTTATAATCCACCTATTTTATTGTTTAAAAATATTATTTGTAATTTTAAATATTAATAAAGGTTTGATATTATGCGTTCGAGTGCAGTCCTGAACGCTACACTCACATTCATTTGAACACCACGTGGCACCCATCACTAGAATAGGGTGACACAATAACTTAGGTAGGATCAATTAAATACATAAAAAATTTAAAAGGATATATATATACAGTTAAAAATGTGGTGAAAGCTTAAAAAATTGAAGTATTAAATTGGTTAGATGACATCATATCATCTGACTCAAAAATGAAGGTCTCTTTGTAAAGATCACATGCCACGTTGTTGATCTACCCAAAAGTGCACCTATTTTGTAGATCACGTGCATGTGATCTGGAATCCAGACCCAATGTTTTTGGATGCGTTCAGTCCGTAAGGATGTGTATCCCCTCCATCTTATTAACATATGTATTAGCTTTATTTTTTTTTGTAATCATTAATAGAATCTAGGAATTTTTTCCAATTTTATTCAAAATAAATTGAAACGACACCCATCCATATAGAGCTCGTTTCAACTAGCACAAAAAGTTTGAAATACCCCTTTTTACACTTTTATGATTTTACATAGTTTAAATTTTAAAATTTTACACTTTTTTATATTTATATGATGTGAAGTAGTATTTATGCCGTTTGCTTTGAAGGTCAAAAAAATTGACACAAAAAAAAGGGTGATATAGCGATACTAACTGTTTAAAGAGGCAATAAAAAAGTGTATAAATAAGATTACAGATATAATCGTCAGTGATTACAATTGATTGAGATAGCTGATATGTGATAATTATCAAATAAGGTTCACTTTGATAGGCTAAAGAGGCACTAAATAAATATTATGGTAAGAAAGTATATAAATAAAATTAAATATAATCGTCAGCGATTACAATTGGTTTAGATAGTTGTTTAAAGAGGCGATATCGTCTTTTTTCGTGTCATCTTTTGCACCATCGATCTTTATATTGTAGCCTTCAAATCAAGCATAGATGCTGCTTCACATTGTGTAAATCTAAAAAGTGAAAAATTTTAAAATATTAAACTATGTAGAACGATAAAAAATATAAGAAGGGATATTTGAGATTTTTTGTGCTAGCTGGAACTGGGTCAGCTTAAAGCTAGTCGGTTATGAGAAAAGTAAAAATATAGGGTCTTTGATGGAAGAGGTGAATTTGACAGGATCTATCTAATAAATTTCCCTATTTTTAATTGTTTTCAAAATGAGGTGTGCACCCCACTGAATTTGTAAAGAACTCTAAACCTAATAGCTTGCACCCACACACATTTATTTATTTTATTTCATATCAAAATATTATTCTTGTTCTTTTTCGTTTCAAAATCATCAACTGGAACTTGCTCCTTGACATTTTCCTCGATGTTTTTCAGGGTTTAGAGTTTAGGGTTTTCATTTATTTATTTTATTTCGTATCAACCATATTCTTCTTCTTCTTCATTTCAAAATCATCAAATGGAACTTCCTCCTTGACATTTTCCTCGATATTTTTCAGGGTTTGTCTGGCGAGTATCGAACGCTTTTGCATGTATTGAACAATTCATACACTATAAAATATGCACCCATAAATCTCCATTCATAATCAGACTAAAATTTTATACTAAAAATAATCGAAAAATGAAAAGCATTTGTGGAGAAGATGAAATTTGGCAGCGGAGAAGATTAGGTGAGTGTTATATCATCATATGATGAACGAACCTCTAGATTTTTTCGTAAGATGAAGGAAGTGTGCGAAGAGTGAAAGATATAGAAAATGAAAAGCGTGGAGATGAATTCATACTATATTCGGAGAAATATTTACCATGTGAAAAAAAGGGCAAAAAAAAGTCTGTCTAAAAAATGTGTTAGAAAAAGGTTAAAACTTAAGTAGTGCAACTTTTACTGAATGCCCAAGTTACTCAGTGCGTTTATTGATCGATGTAACTACGCTTTCACCGGTGCGAATAATAGTACCCTACTAAAATATTGTCGAAAACACCCCAATTATTACTTACTATACCATTCTATCACTTAAAACTAACTTTGATCAGCATTTGGGAGCAACTATTTGCACACGAGAGTTGTGCCATTGCACATAGTTTAAAAGGAATGATCACCATTTGGCCCTTTGTCACATGAAAAATCATCTAAGCTTGATGATCTTTGGTGCTCAAAATTGACACATTTGATTCAACACAATCAATTCATTGAATCAATCTCTCTATTAACATAATCAATCCATTAAATCATATGATAGGCTTTGACCATCTTAAATGAGATGAATTTTTGGCACCAAATAAATCATGTTTCACCTGACACAATTCCCAGAAATATGGAGAACTTTTTTTTTGTTAAATGTGTGCAACGTTATAAATCTCGTGTGCAAAGTAGTCATTCCCAGAGATCACCCATTCTTCTTCAGGTATCATGTGCAACCTCCGGAAGCAAACCCAACCCTCCGATTTGGCACATCGTACACGACCTTTATCGTCTGCTGTTGTCTATTTCCAATAATGCCCACATCTCCAGCATCACTATTCCCCGCGAACGCCAAGCAAACCTGCGACACCCCATTCGCCAAAAAAATCCCTGAAAAATCCAACTCCATATCAGCTCCCCCTCTAAACTGCATCACGATCTTCGGTACGTCAATCGAATCATAGCCGCTGAAATTGTAACACGTGTCCAATATCAAGATCCCGTCAACCGACGGGTACTCTGACATCATCTCCCGGAATGCATTCCGGAGTGCAGCATAAGCCGTCGGAGGCAAGCGGGTGATGACGGTGCCGGAATCGATAATCGTACCACCGGCAGCGAACACTGACGGTGAGATATTCAATGGACGGTCACCGACTTTGATATCCATGAGATCGAGGAAGTAGAAAGATGCCGCGTTTGGATTGGTCAGCAGTGGAGTGAATCGGACGGCGGAGCTTTGATGCCCGCTGTTCCCGAAGGTAAGATAACCGGCGGAGCTTGATGGGGATGGGAGGCAGTAAGAGAAGACTTTACCGAATTTTTTAACGGTTTGAGATACGAAACTGAGTCCATCTCGGCCGAGTCCGAGCAATCCGGCCGTTTTACCGAAAAGCCCTCGGTTTTTCTGGCCGCACCCGAAGAGGATATTGGGGAAAACGTCAGATTTCGTTAGGGTTAGGGTTTCGTGGGCGAAGAATCCGACGGAGTAGGATTGGTCGCCGTACATGATACCGTAGACGCAAGTGGAGGAGGAGCACTTAGTGGGGTTCCCTGTTGCCGAGATGAGTTGAGTGCACTCGGGCGAGTTGCAAGTGACGTTGGAATAGGAGGAGGAGTCGGGGGGATTGAAAATGGGTTCTTTCTGATCGTAGCAGAAACCATCGCATGGGGTGCATTGGATCCAAGTCAGATCGCTGCCCGTATCGAAGATCAGGGACAGGTCACGCTTTGGAGTGCCGAATCCGACGGTTACGATGTAATCTCCGGTGCCTAGTGGTGTGCCCGAGTGAGCTGGGAGAAGTGGAGACTTGGACGACGATTGTTGGACTTGGAATCGTTTGGTTAGTCTGGGTTTGAGTGAGTTGACTCGGAGTTGGTCGTTGAGAAGGATTTGGCCCAAAGACGTTTTTTCTGTAGAGGGTGAGCAGGGTCCATGCCGGTAAGTTATTTTTAGGCCACGTCGTTGGAAATCTGAACTGACAAAAATGCCCTTGGTGAGTCTATGTTAGTGATATAAAAAAGGGCCCGACTCTCATTTAAACACCAAAATGATCAATCACCATCAATTGTTTAAGATGTGGGTGATCCTACCATCAAAGTGATAGATCTTAGATTGAACAGCAAGAGACTTGAAAATTATGTTTTTGAGAGATTTAAACAATTTAATCTTTTGACTGTAATATCAATCATTGCTTTTATTTTTAACGGCTGATATTGAAGATCATGAATTGGTTAATTTATATCTACATATAGGCATGTTTCTTAATTTGGGCTGAGTTATATTCCACAATTTAAATTGATGACATATAATCACCAAATGACAAAATGATAATCACACTTCAATGGTGTGTGTTAATAGTATAGGATCATGCAAACACTATTGTATAGTTTAAATATCGGTCAAGAGCTATTATCCCTTTAAAAAAATGAGACTAGACCGGCCTTTTCGACTCAGCCAGTTCAGTCAGATCAAAAACTGAAAGTTATGGGCTTTTTGGATCCAACCAGTGAGCCGCTTGATTTTTTGGCCAAGGGCGCCCGGGTATCACGAAAAGTTGGCCGATCATGGTTTAAATATTGGCTATATCTGATATCGCCCGATATGTATCGGGCTAAGGCTCCCCCCAATATGTTATCCACCCTCGATATCATATGTAGTCAACTATTGGGTCAAAGTAGTCAAATATTGGTCAATATCAGCCCCTGTCTGGTTATATTGGCCAACATCAATCTAAATTGCATAGAAAGTTTTAGGGTGTATTTGACATTGCTCTTTTGAAGAGTAGAAAAGAGCAACTGCTGCTCTTTGAAACAAAAGGAGGGCGCTCTTTGAAAGAGGGGAGAAAAGGATTGAATGAAGAAACAAAGGAGAGGTTGACCTTTAACATATGAAAAATATCCCTTTTCAAAGGCCAAGAATCATACTCTTTTCCTTTTATCTCCTTCAATCCTTCTCTCTCCCCACGTCTATTTACAATAACAAAAGCAACTGTTGACTCTTTTTTACTCTCCCAAAGAGCAATGCCAAACACATCCTTAGCACATTATACTACTTCAGTTAGCAAAAAATGAATTGTCACAATTTTTATGATTTCCAAAAAAGTCATTCGGTAAATTTGTGAGACAATGGTAATTTGAAAAAGGTCATAAAAAATTTGGTCAACTTAAAAAAAAATTTGCCGTTAAAATAATGAAATAATCTCCTATAAAATGTCATATAAGGTAAATGATATCATAAATTTAATTGAGAAGAATAGTGATTAGACAATTTCAATTATAAATATTTCTCGCACATTGATTGAATATTTCATTGGTAGCTGTCCAAGTTCGGTTAGCCGAACTGAATTCTGCTTTCGGTTCGGTTCCACCTGAACCAAAACCGAACTGAAACAGCTTGGTTTCAGTTTCAATTAACTAAAATTCGGGAAAGTAAAAACTGAAACCAAGCCGAAACCAAAAATCGGTTTGGTTTTGATTTCATTTTTTAAATTTTCTTTTTATTTTATATTTTTTCATTTCTTTTGGTTTTTTTTCCAATCTTTTTCAACAAAAAATTGGATCGGTTTTCTAAACCTACCCAACCGGTTTTCGAATTTTCATCCAAAACCGAAACAGAAGCCACTGAAAATTGGTTTCGATTTTTTCAGTCCGGTTTTGCGATTCGTTTTTCATATGGTTTCGGTTTTCTGTACAAAGTTTTGCATCCCTACTTATTGAGAGCGCAAAAAATCGTGGCAATCACCCCTTCTCTAAAACTTTTTAAAATAATATAATACACTAATTTTTTTAACAAATAATCCTTGTTTTTAAAAAAATTCTACCTTCCGGTGTGGAGCAAACAGTTGTGGGTAGAAGAGAAGCAATTCTAATGGCATGGTAGTGTTCTCTCTCTGCTCCAGAAACCCCTGAGAAGATGCAGAGAAGAAGAAGAAGAAGAAATGCGAAGAGCAGGGCAGAAGCACTAGCCATGGTAGAGACTCTTAAGGTGACCTCTAACCTCCCCTCCAAACTCATATATATATATATATATATATATATATATATATATATACATACAGGAACTCGTTCAGTGGTAGGGCCTCCTTATTGTAAAATAAGTTGATTTGTGCAACTCAAATGCTGCGTTTGGCTGTAACCCACTGAGCACAACCTAAGAACTGCTTACGAGGATACCACTGAGGAAACATATAGTAAGTATCTCTCTCTCTCTCTCTCTCTCTCTCTCTCTCTCTCTCTCTCTCTCTCTCTCTCTCTCTCTCTCTCTCCTTTCTTGGTGGGTAGGGGAGGGTTCACCCATTGACCTTATGGGTCCAGTTAATAGGACGAGTGTAGTGGTGGGCCAAGTGGGCTTGACCTTTTGTCATGTAATTTGGTGAGAACTAGGACTTTGGGGTTGGGGTTGGATCTGCAGCCCAACTTGATGGCGCTAATGACGCAACCCTCAAGTTTCATGTTTTTTTTTTTTTTTTTTGGGAGCCTTTATGTTCAATCACAGCTCACCTAATCAAAAAGGACAAAGAGAGACGATTGGAAGAGTATGAAGAAGACAAATGGTTTTTTTTAAGAGTACCAGTATTTGCAACTTAATATTCTACAAGGGCAACTAGGGTTTTTCAATGTAAGAGCCATTAATTGCCTTAAATCAGATGGCGGGGATTGTTCCGTCTCAATCTTCCACACAATATATCTTGAGATCATGGTCCACCTATCAAACACGTAGATGTTGATTTTGTCTCATACCCATCTCCAAAGGTGACCCGTGAACCTTTCTCATGTTATACCCCTTGATTGCGGTACTTTTGGGGGATTTGTGCCATGTGAAATCAACCTTCCATTGTCTGAAAGGTAGACCAAGATCTCAAGATCTATTGTTTGGAAGATTGAGACAAAACACGATTTCCATCATCTGATTAAGGCAGAGGACAACTCACATTGGAAACCACAGTTGCTCTTACTGAATCTTTGATTGGAAATAATGGTATTATTTTTATACTCTCCTGACTGGCATTTAAACATCAAATGTTGTTTAAATGATCTTACACTATGTATTGACTTATGATTTTAGAAATTCATACCGTTAAAGTAATTTATCATCAATTAAAGGGCTATGGGTTCAAAAATCACACTTTTGGAAGATTAAATTGTCTGATTTGTGCAATATAATGTCAATGGTTGTTTTTAATTTTGATGGCTGATATTAAAGTTCACCGATCGGATGACTTACATCAACTTAGAAGAGTGATCCTCTGGCTGGGACATGTTCCAGCATGGATTGGCACTTGAGAAATTTGATTGATCATAAATGTGTGCCACATGATACAATGATAAATCACACTTTAATAGGGCGAGATAAAAAAAATTAATTAAAGAGGGCCTTCTTTCATTATAATAGTAATATATTTTTAGGTTTTTTAAATTTATCCAACCATTATATACTGCAAGTGACGAATAGAAATTTCACCCATAAAATAATATTAATATGATGAGAAGGGAGAATGACTAATTTAGATCATGACCTTTAAATCATAGGTCATAGATGATGTTTCAACATGGCCTAAGTCTCCAAAATTACCAAGTTTTTCTTTCAACTTGTCAACTTCCGCCAAATTTGCCATCTTTGACCTCTTCCAATGCATGGTTCAAAATTTCTACCCAAACCATAATTTAAAATTTTGGTAAATTTCGGCACTTTAGCAAGATTTCGATCGAAATTTCAGTCTAAAATATTAGTTTTAGTCCCCATGAAAACGAATGAAATCCGATTTTTTTATCCTTGTTCCAATGGCTCTTTTTGGCCTTTTTATTACATAAGCTATGATTGAACATGTGCTTTGGCCAACTTTGTTTTTGCAATGAATACTCTCATCTAAAAATAGGCATAGTGGCTCCTAATCGGCATTTTACCCTAAAATGTTTAAATGATCTCCCTCCATTAAAATGTTACTTTTAATCTCACATTATTAAAGTGTGATTTATTATTATATCATGTGACACACATTTATTATCAATCTAAATCGCTGGAGTTCCAATCCATCGTTGGAATATGTCTCAACTAAAGAATCATAGTTACAAGTGGATATAAACTATCAAATCGATGAACTTTTATATCAGCCATTAAAATTAAGAGTAACCGCTAATATTAGAGTATACAAATTGAATGATTCAAATCCCCTGAAAAGTGTGATTGTTCTATTCATAATCATTCAAATAATAATATATCATTTTAACTATATGGATTTTCAAAATCGTAAGCTAATAAATAGTATAAGGTCATTTATACATCATTTGATGCGTAAATGGCGGCCAACAAAGCTGGCCCCTTCTTTTATAGTATCTTTAAAGAGTTAGCGTACGATGATTTAGTCTTCACGGACTTCCATGTGTTGGAAGTTCGTATACTTCATGCAGTGACACCAATAGGTGGACATAGACTAACTCTTCTTTAAATGCCTTATGCAGGACGTCTAATAAATAAATTTTATTTTAAACTCTATCATCCAAACACAAAACTACTATTAAGGAGTTGGTATCAGGTATCTTTTCTAAACACCTCTATTCTCCTAGTTGCACTTATTTTATTATATTTTTAATTAAATTTATTGATTAATATTTTTTAAGCAAAATAAATAACCGTTGTAGGCGTCTAATCTTATTTTTATTACAACAAAAGGTTCTCTCTTCACAACTAAAGTTTGTCCATGCAAAAATTGTTGACTGCCTTGAATTAGAGGATGTAGATTGTTGTCTATCCTAATCTTCCACACAATGAATCTTGAGATCACATGTGTGCCATCTGACAGTCAGATGTTGATTCGACATAGCATACATTCCAAACACATTACAAAAAATAAGACCATCTGACAGTCAGATGTTGATTCGACATAGCAACAGTTTTTAATAGCAAAAAACCGTCGCTATTAATCAAAAAACTATTAAGACTATTAGTAGCAAGAGTATTAGCTGCAGTTTTTATATTAATAGCGGCAGTTTATGGTTGTTGCTAATAGTCTTAGTTTTTGGAGTGACAATGATGTGAATTTGGCATCACTCTTTGGGATGTCTGCCATGTAAAATCAACATCTGAGTGTCTGATGGTACTATATGTGTCATGTGGAATCAACATCTGAGTGTCTAATGGTAAGCCCATAATCTTAAGATCTATTATATAAAAGGTTGAGACGAAAAATTATCTATCATCTGATCCACAATAAGTTTTGCATGTGCAAGCCCCTCATTGCGAAGAAAGAATCTTTCTGATTGCAAATAAAGGTATTTAAGTGGTAATAACCTATTGATTTGGATGCTTTGGATTGATGATGAGAACCATATACAGTTGACCCTGTTACCGTTGAACACGGAAGTCCCCATCGCATTCTTGGGAACTCCAATAGGGTAAAAAGTGAAAACAAAGAAAGTTAAGATTCTCCTATTTTCAAGAGCAGGAGATGGCATAGGACTAAAAATCTGATTCTACCCAGTAAAACCTGACTGGTGCCCACTCCAACAATTCAACCCTATATGTCCAACTAGGACGACCAATTTGAAGATTTGTTATAGGATAACTAATCATTTTCTTTTTAAAAGAAAATGGGTAAAATGGTTTTTTTCAGCAAGTGAATCGCTTGATGTGAAGATCACATAGTTTAGATCTCTAAAAGAATATCTCCAGGTTCTCCAAAAAAATAAATTTTTTTTTTTAAATATTCGTGAGTGTCGGGGTCAACTTGCGCGCACTTCGACTAATCCCACGGAGCCTTAGAACTAACAACCGAGTAATACCCACTACAAAAAATAAGACTATTAGCGGCAGTTTTTTGGAGGAAGAAATTGCCGCTATTAATAAAAAAACCTACTAAGACTATTAGTGGCAAAGGTATTAGCAATAGTTTTTGGCTGCCGCTAATAATCTTATATTTTGTAGTGACTCCAGTGGCTTTAAGGGGACTCGAACTAATGACCATTGGGGAGTAAATCCTACCCTTCTTGTTTACAAAAAAGAAAAAAAAATACTAATAATATGGCTATGGTGTGATTTAGGTGGTCAAATCCTTTTTAAATGATCGGCTAAAGTAGAGTTAGTGATGTTATGTTGTAAACATACATTTGAAAGTGTTTCACCACTTAGAATCCGATGATAAATAAATTTTTTTTTCTCAATGAAACCTTTAGTCTACCATATGTAAGCACCATGATCTTCACATCAAATAGCTCACATCATCCAAGCTTGTTTGGTTTCGATTGATTTAACAATCCAGATCATTACGTGTATCCATTCATTATTCAATAAATGATGGTTCTTAAGGGCCTCAATGGACCGGACTGGTTCGGGTTCAGGTCAGGCCTAAAATCGGCTGATTTTTTAATTGGGCATTTAGAACTCACCCATACCAGGACCAATTACTGATCGGGCCGATCAGGGCCTGTTTTTTATATTCGATCCTACTTACCTAAGCCCATTCCCAGCCCATTTCGGGACATGCCAGGCCACAAGCCGCCTAACAATTTTTATATGATTTATATAAAAATTATCTCAAATGACCGGGTTTCAGGCCAAGCTTAAACGGGCCAATTTTTAATCAAACTTTTAGAATTAACTCATACCCGGCCCAATTACTAATCAGTTTGGACTAGGCCTATTTTTATTCAGGCTTACCTACCTTAGCATATGCCCGCCCATTTTGGGCCTGGTTTGGCCAGGCTCAATCCCGGCCCTTTGAGACCAGTAATGGTTCGAAAAAGCTTTTATTTGATGGGTCGGCTATTTTCACTCGTTTAATAGTAAGTACCACACTGTTTTTACACAAACGAAAATCATTGACTGATTTAAATTGGACGATAGAGATTTTTTTTGCTCCAACCTTCCTAACGATAGATCTTAAGATTATGGCCGCCTATAAGACAGTTAGATGTTGATTCCACATAGCATACTACACCAAAAGTGACCTAGATCATGTCGTGCCTATAAGATCAATCGTTAGAAAAGTTGGAACCCAAAAAAATCTCCATCATATTAGTTAAATCAGTCAATGATTTTCATCCTTGAAAAAGTTGTGGTACTTAACTATTAATTGAGTCAGAATAACAGTACCCTTATTTGTCTTTTGAATTCTCTCGTCCATCCATGGTTCAAAATTTCACCCAAATGTTTCAGTTTCGTTCCCTACCGAAACTAAAACTTAAAATTTTGATTATTTTTATATTGTGGGGAAGATTTTGGCTAAAATTTTGATTTCGTCCCCACCGAAACGAAATCCCATTGTTTATCCTTGCGTTCATCTTTTCTCAATAGTGTGGAGTGATGTACTCTTCTCTCTCTTTCTCTCTCTAAAAACTTGCAAGCAAATTACTTTGGAGCTCTCGACATTAAAAAATTTCAATAAAGACCACATGTATCTTAAATCCTTTCTTTCTATACCTGGATGGATTCTTTTTCCAAATCCCTCTCTCTCTCATTCTTTTCTTCAATATTAGCTCTGAAATTATTCCTTTCTTCTCTCTCTCTCTCCTTTTTCTTTTGTTCATTTAAATAATCGATGAGTCTCTCTCTTCTTTTTCTTTTGTTCATTTATATAATCGATGAGTCAGCATTTTTCCAGTTATTAATTTTGATTTGAGAAGAAATGGCAGAAGAAGTGGAGTCATTAGAGTACACTCCGACATGGATAGTCGCCGTCGTTTGCTCCGTCATCGTAATCATATCCCTCTGCGTGGAGCGCTTGCTTCACTACCTAGGAAAGGTAATCTCTTTGCTTTTATTCATTGCAAATTTTGAGATATTATCCATAATCCAATTGAGCTGTTCGTGGTTGAATCTTCTTTAACAAATATTGATTGATGTTGCACTAATTATCCAATTACGGATTAAAACATTAGCATCATGGTTCGAAATTCCGGTCGAAACTGATATATCTCGGTTTTTCTTTAACAAAAATTGATTGATGTTGCACTAATTATCCAATTAGGGATTAAAACATTAGCATCATGGTTCGAAATTTCGGTCGAAACCAATGTACGGTTCAAAACCAATAGGTAAAGTCTCATACATATCGGTTTCGGAGCTAGCTGCTACGTACCAGAAAATTGAGATTTTGAACCTTGATTAGCATACGCTTACTAGTATCGGTCACCCCGAAAACCATTATATGCGTACTTTGATATATGTTGAAGTTTAGTCCTACGTCAGGTATTTATAGCCTTATCTCTCCCCTTACAAGATCCTGGGCCCCTCCACCCCTCCACTCATTGCCAATTGGTTTTGAGATGAATGCCCAAATCTATCATGGTATCAAAGCGCTGCTTTCTCCACTCCACGTCACCCAATTCAATTGTGTCCAGCCAACAAGTGTAGGCATCCCCCAAAGCTATTAATATATCAGTGACAATACAATGTGAAATTATTTTTGTCTTGGAAAATTAAAATATAATAATAATTGAAAAAGAGGAAGTGCAATTGAATAGTATCTATAGACCGTGGGCTTGTGCGTGCGTCTGTTTCTTTGTCCACAAAGCGGCTTTCAATCTCGGATTTACCGATACATTTCATCAGTGGTTGACCGAGATGAAATATACTATTTCTTTTTCGAAGGAGGCAATTCGAACCGAGGTCTCTCGCTTCTTGGGGTGAGTACCTCTGGCTGTCACACCAACCCTTCTGGAGTTCAAAGAAAGGAGGTTGGGGAGGTTTGAACGAATCCTATAAACATCACCCTTGTACCTTCTATCATTAAATCAACTCAATAATCTTTAGATGAAATTTATTGTTGTGAACATGAAACACAATATTGCGCCAAATGTATATGACAAAAGCTTATATAGACCTCTTTCACCTGATTCAGTTTCTCTGCACCCAAAATCTAAAATCTGAGGGCTCACTGCAATTGAGTGTTCCTGATCGAATTTCCCGGGCCTCCATACGCTCAAAGTCTGCACATTACACACAATTTTTAAAATAATATATTTTTTGATAAAATGATGAAAATTTCATAGAAAACGCGTTTAAAACGTAAAAACCAAGAGCATTTTAAACATGTTTATTACGTGTTATGAAAAATACGAGTTTTTAACAGGTTTTTTCCAATAAAAAGACGATTTTGATAACTGCTCAATATAGTCAAAAGCCTCATCCCAAATGTTATATTTAGCTTAAAATCTTTTTTTTAAAAGGATAAGCTGGGCTCAAACCTGGGGCCAGAGGTTGAAATATTGTCAACTTTCCATTGTGCTAAAGGCCCCTAAAATAAGTGCAAGAACCATAATCCTCATTGAAATGAAGCACAAATACTTTTTAACTCCAAACAACTATTCTCATTTTAATTGGCATTTGGCCCAAAATCTCGAACTATGGTCCTGAACATTATATCTCTATTCCATTTGGTTATGCAGTTTTTGCCATTTTAGATTGTTTTCAAAATACTCTGCTAATCCTGTGTACTTTTGGCGTCTGTTTCAGTGGTTGAAACATGCACAACAGCATTCACTTTTCGAGGCATTGCAAAAACTGAAAGAAGGTCTGTAACACATTGGCTCCTCCATTATTCTCTGCCATTTTCCAATTTTTTCATTTGGTTGTTCTCCAAGCTGCATTTGTTTTCCATAACCATTGGTAAGAATTTGCTGATCAACTCGGACTTTGGCATGGGAAACTAAATTTCCTTCGCTCTAGTATCAATCTCAAACTCGGATTCAAATTATTTCTTATAAGATCTGCAATGTTTATAAAAATCTCTAGATGGTTTGGATCATAAAATTGCATATTTTCATCCCCATTTTGGATTCTTGTCACTTCTTCCTACCTAGCAGGTTTTTTCCGGAAAATTCCCATCTATTTTGGTGTGGATGGCAGGCAGGCTTATATTTTTTTGGTATAAATAGCACTCCTTACGAGCGTTTGTTTCTATCTACTGTTATTTAAAATTAATTTAGTTACTAATGACCGGACGAAACTAAGAAACAACCCCTCACGTGTGAAACTATAAAAAATTTCCTTTAAGATCAAACAATTCCCTCCAATTGAGTATGATTGTATGATAGCATCTACTATACCAAGAATCTCAATGAACCCAATTATTGCAATTGCTTATATACCCTTTTTAGCTTCTAAGGTCTATTTGTTGGTTCAAGATCTCTCTAACTAGGATCCAACATATCGAATGACCTTTGATTTGATCTTTTTTCTTTATGAATGTGTTGACATCTTACACTTAAATTCTTTAAATTTGGCGTGGGCAACTAAGGTTGTCCTGCTCTAATGGCAATCCCAAACTCTAATTCGAATCGTTTCTTATAAAAATCTGCCAGGTTTTATAAAAATTTCTAGATGGTTTGGGTCATAGAACTGCATATATTCACATTTTCATCCCCTGTTTGACTACTTAATGCTCCCAGTAACTAAGATCCAACATATCGAATGACCTCGATTTGATCTTTATCTTGTTAATAGTTGCGGATCTAGGCTCCATATGATAATCAAACAAGTAGAGATTATGAATATCACCTACTTGAGAATGACACTTTGTGTTCGATCTTCTTCTTTGATGCTTCCAACACCTTCAACGTTAGTGAAGAACCTCGAACCCACTTTACCTCTCTCTTACTTTATGATTAGCCTTCTAGGGAAATTCCAGCAAATTTGCACGGTAGTGTGTGACCCAACAAAACGAAAACACATAATTGCTATGAGTGGCATACAAATTTTAAGGACACAAATGTAGGATTCGAGATTTGCAAGTGAATCAATACCCCTCCTCTGGCGTCTATTTATAATGTTCGATGCACTTTTTTAAGGGCGGTTGTATCCGTTGGTTCCTCAGAATAAAAGTCTCAGATTAATTCTATCAATGGTTTCAAGGATCCAACGGTACACATCGAACGGTTACATCTTTTGATTATTCAATAGTCAGTAATTGCTTTGTCCGAACCGTTTTCATGAACAATTGAAAACCGCCTAATGCACACGTGCAGTGAACATGTGTGAAAGAAATCCGTGTCCGATCAACAAGTCAACCGATCGGACTAAGTGCGCCTTAAAAACACTAATGGCGTCATTTGCGCGACGGCAAACCACCGCTGTGAGCAATTTATATAACAAAAAACTTTCTTGTAAATTAGAAAGGTGGGATTAACTTTTTACATTTCTTTTCAAAATTCAAATCACTTTTGACTTAAAGGTTATAAGTTCAAATATTGACAAAAGTATCTTCTCTACATTGAACCTATTTAAAGAGAAACAAAAACTTTAAACCACATTAATTTAATAATAAATATTTATTTTACTAAATATCCAACAAAATCATGGTCTAGTCCAGTGTTAAGGAAGCCCAAAGATGGGTTAGCGTGTGGGACACATATACCTAAAATATCTATCTTATACTTAAATTCTCATACAATGTTTGTATGCAGAGTTGATGCTTCTCGGTTTCATTTCCCTTCTATTAACCGTATCTCAAGGGCTGATCAGTCAAATGTGCATCCCGGCTAGTATCTCGTCCCAAATGCTCCCATGCAAGAAGAAGGTTGAAGAAACTGCTTCGGGGCAAGAGGCACATTACCACAATGCCTGGAGCCAGCGGCATCTTTTATCTGAAAGTATCTCATCCCAACTTCAACATTGCGCGAATCAGGTACATTTTGCTCATCTTTCTTCCTCATACAACATTGATTATGGCATTGTTGAAGTAGCTTGGTGATGGAAATTAGAAACTAATAATTTAGATTTCAGTCAACTGCGTAGAAAATCTCTTACATATACCTAGAGAAGGTAGCCATGCTACAAATTTTTCCACTTACAAATGGAAAGAAAACCCCTCACATAAACTTAGACTCTTCACTTTACATAGGGATGCAAGCTCCGTGTACCGAGTCAAACCCAACCCAAATTTTTCGGTGTTCCGTTCGGTTCATTTTATTCTTTCTAAAACCAAAAACAAACCGAAACCGATTCTGTTTGGTGTAGGTAAAATACCTACTGTTTTTTTGTTTTTTTTTATTTGATACTTTTTTGGGTTTTTCTGAATTTTTTTCGGTTTTTTTATTTTTTTTCAGGGTTTTTCGGTTTACTCAACCTACCCTCTCAGCTTTTGATTTTGAGCTACCAAACCAAAGCCGAACCCAATTGGGGTTCAGTTCGGTTGGGTGTAGGTAAAGTACCTACTTTTTTATTTTTTTAGCGTATTTTTTTCGGTTCAAAACTTGCATCCCTAACTTTACAAGATGTTGAAATCCTTTAATTATTTTAAAATTTGAAAATGAAAGAGAAGAAGGAAATGAGAGAGGCCTATTCGAGCTGGCCATGACCCAAAGGTTGAAGCCAATTGATACTTTTTGTTCTTCATAAACATGCAAAGTTAGTTTACATTTATAAGGGAAATCCTTCGTCTTTGAATTCAAATGGAACCTTACAAAGAAGGAATAGAGGGATGTATACTAAATAATGCTTGAAGAATCACATATTTACAGGCCGGGCATGTTTACTAAATCATTACCAGACAGAGCATATTTTACCACGTAGGATACAACCTAAGTAACTTGGGTTACCTCATAATGTACCAACATATGCCGGATCCAACCTGACTGCCGACCCGACATGATTAAAAATCTCCTATTTTTCTTGATTTTATATGTAAAATTGGGTCGAGACGGGTCGACCTGACACGTCCTTTTAGTCGACCCTACCTCACATAAGGTGGGGACGGATGCCTCATTGTAAACAATCTGGGTCATGCGGGTCGGGTATTGGGTCGATCCTACCCATTGACACCCTAAATAAAACCCAACCATGCCTGATATGTTATCGCTGGATAATAATTTATATGGGAAAACAGAGTTTATAACCTTAGATGCATTTAAAATAAAAGTGTATAGAGTGATAAATCGTTGATCATTGCACTAATGATGATGATCAAGTAAACTGAGGCGTGGACCAAGTCGCTTTCTTTAAGATGATTCGCGCCCCCTTGGTTAATCCACCAGTGCGTAGGATTAGCAGCACGCCGCCTTTAGATACAATAGTTCACTACCGTCGGATCTTTCCTCGGGCACAGAAAGCATATCACACACCTTTGATTGCTCAAGAAAATATAAAATAAAACAGAGGAAACTCTGATTTTCAATAATCTATTTTAGTTGCAAAAGAGCTCATTCTATAGGCCAAGATACACCATAATTGATTTTTAGATCAGCACTTACAGATTGAGGTGACCCATGCGCGTGTATGGGGCCATCTCTAGTGATTACTCAAAACTATTAGGTAAGACTATGGCTGCTTATAGCTAATCGGGCTGAGTTCCTATCACAGCTAGAGCTGTCAATAGAGCGGGCTGGGCCGGGTTTTTCACCCGGCCCTTTTTTTGAAGAAAATTTTTGGGCCTGGGCCCGGCCCAATAGCTAATCGGGCTGAGTTCGGGCCAGGTTTCTAATAAGTTTTAAGAGTTTTGTTAAATTTATTTTTTAAAGGCCTAATTTTTTCGGGCCGGGCTGAGACTTAAACTTTGCAGCCCGAGCGGGGCCCAGCCCGAGTCCTTATCCAGGCCGAGCCGAGCCGATTTATTAAATCCATTAAAAAATGGACTCGAACTCGGCCCGTTGACAGCCCTAGTCATAACAGAGTTCATATGTTTTAGTTGATTTTCATTTTCTTTTTTAACTCTCTACAAAAGAAGATTTACCCGTTCTAAGCAGCAACCTCCTTGCTCTCTACTAACTTCCTGTAGAGCAAATAAAATCTGCTCTGGCAATGAGTGAACAGAGAGGAGGGTAGAACAACTGAACATGTACATCTTGCATAAAAGTTTGCTATGTAAAAAGCTATCAGAGGATGGAAACTTGCAAAAGCAGGTAAACTCTACTTTGACATGGGCTAACAAAGAGCTATGCCATGCGCAGCCTATATATATATATAGCATACCAAGACCAAGTTCTAGCTATCCGGACTAAAATAAGTGAGCTACTCTTTAGCAGTAACAAAACATTGAAGAAAACTAAAATGTTAAAACGCAAATTTTAAAATACACCATCATGTTAAACAAAATGGGTTGACTCTCCTCACCCACATCTTACGCTTATGGCGCTATGAATAGCTTTGCTTAGGCGAATAATTTCAACAAAATTTTTATTTCACAAATTTGTATGGGCCCGTAACATATGTAGAAGTCAGCGAACCGGAGCAAGATATCAAAATTTTTATTTCACAAATTTCTAAGGACCCGTGACATATGTAGAAAGTCAGCTTTTGACAAGAATGTGAAATTGTAAACTAAATCAAGTAAAATAGTAGGACTCGGAATAAGATAAGGTTTCGGCAAAGTATATCGCTGTTACGAACGACGAGCAAACCTAAGTTGATATCGTCATCGTCCTCTAAAATAAGATTTTTTTTATTCGAGAGGGTCACAAACTTTCTCATAGTCATCTGATAGGGTCCGAACTTTTGCTTATTAAGTAACAGGGACCGAGACCTCTACTTTTTCTAAAACATGCATTTGGGCATTTTGTTAAATTTTAATCGGTAAAAGTACCATTTAATTAAAAGCAGATGCGTATTCGTTTTTAAGTGAGATTGCAACCAATCAATCAGCCTTTAATCATGTGATTGGTCTTACATGGGACCATTGTAGACTTATATAAGACCTCATGGTCTCGTATGAAACTTTGCACTCTTATATGAGACGGTCTCATAGAGAACCGATCGATCTGATAAAAAAAATGTGCGTGCAATCATGTGACTTTAGTTGAAGGATATTTTCGCCAATAAAAATAAAGAAAACTAATTAGAATCTTGTTCTTTTAGACAAAAGTCCAGCGTTTAGTTTGGAAGAACTTTTGTCAATCGAGTCTAACTTGTAATTTGGAGACAAAAAATATTACAAATGTTATATATATATATATATATATATATATATATATATATATGGAGCTGGTTAGGCCCTTCAACAGAGGATGGTGACCGTCCTCCAAAATCCACATGGTTCGCAGGTGGACAGTTTAGATCAATATTTATAAAAAAAAAAAAAATTTTAAATAAATTTAACCAACAAGTCAAAGTTCAACGGTTTTCATTGATCCACATTTCACGATCCAAAAAATACACGGTGGAGATGAGTTTTTAATTTTTTTTTTTTCAAAGATGATCTAAGCAATGCACCCAAGGTCCACGTGACAGCGAACAAATATTTTGGGTGCCACATCAAGCTCCACATGGAAGGTTGCAGGACGGTAACCGTCCTCCTATGGACGACAAATCCCTTTTCAATATATATATATATATATATATATATATATATATATATATATATATATATATAGAAAAGGTGTTAGCCATCCATAGGAGGACAGTCACCGTCCTCCAAGATTTCAGGTGGGGGTCTACATGACATCCAAAATATTGTTTCAATGTCACATGGCACTCGAGTGCATTATTTAGATCATTTAAAAAATGAAAATCTATGTCCACTCTTATCTCTTCTAGTAGGCAAGGTATTAAAATCAGTATCAGTCTCGGATATTGGTTTACCCGAGGCCAATACGAATCCGCCGATATTGATACGTATTTGTCAATATTGGACGATCCTAACCGTTCAATGAATATATTTAATAATTTATGACATGTCAAAAAGCCTTTTTGACTATAATTGCAAAATATAAATTTTGAATCCAAGGCGATCTAAGGCACAGGTCCAATAGGGTGTCACAGATCTTAAAATATAAATTTTGAATCCAAGGTTATGCTACATCAGGCTCAAACAGATTTTAGGGTCATATTTTAGGGATAACTTAGACATGATCTCAAGATCCTTCCCATAGTAAAGAGGTATTGAATGTAGGTGCTTTTAGCAAATGCGAAGGTGAGTTTAGAAAAACCAAATAAAGGGTACGGCTTTTTTTTTGTGTGATGTGACATTACAACTTGTCATTTGTCAGTGCTTTACATTTAAAAAACATTAAAAAAAAAAAAAAAAAAAAAAAAAAACCAATGAGTGTGACGTGGTGTGCGGCATCAGCCATACGTTCTGAAATCGTTGGTTTCATGCGCTGTCATTCAGCCTACCAATTGGTCGATATCTGATATCGTATCGGGACTATGCATATCGGTTTGGCAAAAATCGATACGGCCATTTTTGATACCATGCAGGCCGGCATGCATTTATGGCTTAAATTTGGCAATGGAGATTTTTTTTACACAATCTACCACCCAATATTGGCCAAAAAATGATCTCCATTATCTTATTTAAAGCGATCAATGCATTCCGGCTGGAGAAGAAGGGGTGAGGGTGCAGTTTAAGGGTGTGAATAATGGTAAGCGACTAGAAAAGAGAGACAAGAAGTTGTTCTTACAGCACGCGTCAATTGTGCATAACTAGTGGACGGCACGTGCACTTGATACCAAAGCTTACTAGCTGAAGGGATAAATGAGGTTAAACTAGGGATGCAAGCTTTTATCCGAATCCCGAAACGAACCCAAAATCAAGCGAACCGAACTAGGGTGTATGATGAGAAAACCTTTAAAAAAAAAAAAAAACCCCGAAAAAATCGAGAAAATATATTAAAAGTAGTTAAAAGACCGAAATCAAACGGAGAATATCGAAATATTTCAGTTTCAGATTCCAAAAAATATAAAAATTACTGAACCGAACCGAAACTGATTCATTTTGATTCTGTTTCAATTCAGGCTAAACCGAAGAGAAAACCGAAAAACTGAAAAATAATTATCGGTTTGGTTCGGTACACCGAACTTGCATCCTAGGTTAAATAGAGCTTACCTCTAGCCGCACAAGGGCGTATTTAGACAAGTAGCACAGCCTAGCTCCCCATCTCCTCCCCGCCCACAACTTGAGGTAAAGAGCACTCTTACACCAAACAGCTATGCCCACACCCTTAGAATCCCCTAATGGAGGGTTCTATTTATAAATGAATAAATTATAATTTATCCACCACAACTTGATATTATTAAATACTTAAATCGTTGAGTGTCGGCCAAGTTTCCAAAAAGAATTTTATAAAAGAAAAAGGGTACGGCTATTTTCGGCTGTTTATTAGTAAGTACCACACAACTTTTACGGATGAAGAAGTGAATGACGAGATTGTGTTTTGTTCCAATCTTAGTGAATTAGACGATGGAGATTGTGTCTTGTTCCAATCTCCTTTATCACAGATCTTAAAATCATAGCGTGCCTATTAGACTATTGATTTTGATTCTACATAGAATAGGTCCCAAAAAGGTTAAGGTTAAATCCTTTTCCCACGATCTATATCACTTTTGAGAATGTTTGCCATATGAAAACAATATTTGATCATGTGATTGCGGTTGCCACGTCATGATCTCATGATCTTAAGATTTATTTTGAGAAAGATTGGAACAAAAAAAATTGGCATCGATTTTTTTAAATCAATGAATAATTTTTATTTGTCAAAAAAAAAATAATGTATGATACGTACTAATAATTGTCCCCAAAGAATAAAAATCTGCCTTTGACCAAAATATGTGATTTGATTCTTGAGCAATGCCACTAAAATTGGTGTCGGTATCGGTATCAATTCATGGAGGACCAATATGTAGTACTTACCCTATATATGGTCTACTTCTAATACTTATTCATTTGAAATCTAAAAAAGATCTATACAAGTTGCATAATATATAAAAGGGAGCCATCACTTGCACTTGCTTTCTAAGTGATTACCCTAAGATTAAAAAAAGGCATTGTATTTTAAGGATATGTGACATGTAAAATTATATTCTTGGCTGTTAGATTTAAAGTTCGTGATCTATAGATCCTTATTGGATAAGCTTGGCGTGAAATATAATCTTCATCATGTGATTAAATATAGTCAAAGGCTATTATTTAATTTAACGATTGACAACAATAGATCATATGATAAATATCATGTTTTGCTCAAATTTTATCCAACAAGGATCTATAGATCATAAACTTTAAATCAAACGACCTAGAATCTATTTTCACAGGTCACATGTCCCTAAAATACAAAGTCTTTCTTTTACTTTGGTGCAATCACTTAAAAAGTGTGTGCAAGTAATGGCTCCCTTTTTTTTAATTCCGCTAACACAAATCTCCAAAAATGACTTTAAAATCACGATTGAGGGTGTCATGTATTATATGATTCGAGGGAATTTTTGGGGGATCTATGACACATTTAATCAAACATTGATCGTCTGATAGGTGCACCATGATCTCAAGATCTATTTTGTAAAAGATATGGGTGAAATACGAACTCCATCATCTGATCTAACGCAATCAACTATTTTTTAGGGGTCCAATATGTGGCACTTTCAGTAATTAAACAAGTGGGTGCGACCAGAAGAAGTTATATGATTGACAATAGGGCTCTCAATGGGTAGTGCTGGCCTGGATTTTAGCCCGCACCCGATCCGAAAAAAAGTGATACTTTCTATCATGCAAACCCGGCCTGGTATCCAGATCGGGCTAAACATATTGCAACCGGTATCAATCCGTGCCAGGCTTGGGTTGAGTGTTCCAACACCCGACCCGCACCCGTCCCGAATAATCTATATATAATATTATTATATACTTATCTTTTTAAAGTTATGAAAAAAAAAAAAAAAAAATTTATTAAATGTAATTTACTTAAATGCCCTATATATAATTATTATGTACTTATCCTTTTTAAAGTTATAAAATAAATTTATTTTAATTAAATATGATTTACTTAAATGTCGTGAGATTAAACGTTGTCCGTTATCATCATTGTGCAATCATTTTCAGTTAAAACCATTATTCAACAAACTAAAATGAAATATTTGAATAAAAGTATGTACTTGAGCCTCTACAATTATTTAATTAAATTTTTAACAATTTTCAAACTTATATTTTTTAAAAAACAACCAAAGCCCAACCCTATTTTATAAGAAAAAATAGCCCTAAAAAATAGTTCCAAATAAATAGCCCAACCAAATTTTATTAGAAAAAAATAATCGAAAAAACACCCAAGCATGGTAGAGGTCGGGCTTGGGCTGAGTACATCGCAACCCTGATTAAGGCCGGGCTAAAAATTTTGAGAACTCAGCCCATATAGGTTAGGGTTGGATTGAATCCCAAACCTGCCCTAATCCTACCCATTGAGAGCCCTAATTGACAGCACAAAAAAAAAACATTACAAAAAACATTATAAAACTAAGAAAAGCAGAAAAAGTATTATAAAAAATAAATAAATCAGAAATCAAAATCAAAGATTGGCAATAACTTATACGTATACATATAGGATTGCTGAAAAATCGATACGTTTCGCCGATATATATGGGTTTCGGCCAATTTTCGATGCCTTGCTCTTAAGGGCGCTGCAACTCCTTTGGCATATGAGATGCCTAGAACTTGAGACATGCACATATTTTTATTTTGATCAAATAAGGGATGCACGTATTTTTGGTCTCTCAAAGCCTGTGCATGTCATATTATGCACATAATGCACCACTATACAGATACTTGCACCATATACTGATTAGATAGGGATTTTTAACAATAACGCCCCAAAACTAAATTTAATAAAAAAAAATAGGTAGCTTTAATAGTCCCCACACAATCATCCAAGGCAAATACGCTTAAAATCATTGTCTTAAATCATATGATAGAGATTTTGTTAGATCCAATTTTCTGCACAATGAATTTTGAGATCACGAAAAACCTATCAAACGGTCCTTTTTTGATTCCACCTGGCACATAACTCAAAAGCATAGCCTCAAAAATGATTTCAAAATAACTATTTTAAGAGTTGGTCTACGATGAGTGGTCACTCATTGCAAACTGACGCTTTTTATTTTTTTTTTTTTTTACTGTGATGAATGTTGCCTTTATTTTTTTTTTTTGTTTTTTATCGGCAAAGATTAATTTCATTGCAAAATAACATCAGGAATCAGAGAGCTACGCGCAAGTAAAACAAAAAAAATCAAATAGAAAAACAAGAGAGAGAAAAATAATAAAATAAAAGTATAAAAACAGCTTGGCTTCTTCTCGAGAGAAAAATAATAAAATATCACGTAGAAGAATGACACAAAGATCAACTCCTCTACATGTTGATCTACGCTCAACAAAGCTTATAGAGTGAGAAGGCGGTCATTATAGAGAGTAATCATTATATGATCTGATTTGGATCTAAGATTAGACAAAAAAATACCATTGGGATTTTTGCATTTTTCCCATAAGATATGCTGTATTTGCACTCCGTCCCTTATATTTTACCTATTTATACTGTGGCCCTTTGATTTATTTTTCCTTTACTTATTACCATAGACGAATCAATTATAAAATCAATCTTTGACTGCTCTGATTCGGATGATGGGGATAATTTTTATCCACAATCTTCCACCCAATGAGTCTTGAGATCAAAAGTCTACCATCAAGCGGTCAGATTTTAATTCCGCATGATGGTCATGTATGTACATCAAAAGAAACTCTTGGAGCCCTGTTCGAGATGTGTGTCATGTCAAATCAAAATCACACCGGTTGATTATAGATATATGAACTCAAGATCAATTAGAGCAAAGAATGAAGCAAAAATCTATCTCCATCAACTGTTTCAAAGCAGTCAAAGTTTATTTTATCGGAGAATCCATTGCCGTAAAGGGTTATAAGTGAAGGAAACATAAACCGAAGGGTCACAACATAAACAGGTAAAACACGGTAGCCGGAGTACAAATGCAAAAATTACACAAACATTTCCACTATGTGATTAAGAGGTTACAAGTGCCAAAAAAATCATTGGTAAAATTAATTTTGAATAATCGAATGACAGCCTATAATTTACTGATGTCATCTTAAAATGAATCTAATCTAAATGATCAGCCCATGCACAGTGACCAAATTCTCTAACTTATTGAAAAAATCATGAGTAATTTAGGAAGTTTTTTTTAAATGATTAATATTAAAATTATTTGTGACTTTATCAAAAAGTTGTAAATTTTAAGAATTATTTGAGACTTTCATGAATTTCCTAAAATTTTCAGATTTTTGTATTTAAATATTTTCTTTTATAGTTTTCAATTAATTTATTTTTATGATTTTTTCTTTTTATTTTTCTGAATTTTGACTTTTTTCCTGAATTTGACAAATTTTTCCGGGTTCTTTCCAAGCCCGTTTATTCTCGAGCCCCGACTTGGTCACTATGCCCCAGGTCAGTTAAACTATGCCAACTCTTCTTTCTCTGAGCTGGTATGTAACCTTGTCACCAACGGTAGTGACCGGGTCCTTAATTGTGTACACAAGGCAACGTTTTGGTGCCATGCATGTGGTGCTCAGGTGCATTGTCTTGATGTGAGTTAGTCGTATCTATCATAAAGTGCCTACGAGTGCCCAAAAATAAACTAAATAGTTTTGACAACCACATGGCACATGGTGGTGGTTCAATTTTTTTTATTCTTTTAGGCTTTTGTTCGTTGGTAGAGAATTTTGCAATGCAATCGTAGGACTAAATCTGATCTAGATGATGGCCCCAAATTGGTGCCACATGTAAAAAATTAATGACCTGTTCATCACCACTCATCAATTTCGTAGGGATAATGTTATATAGCGGACGGGAAATTGCAGACCATTCAACAGATTGCTGATGTGGCGTGATGCAAATGCAGTGGAACCAGCAATGCATGCAGGACAGCCACTTATATCATGCCACTTAAGCGTCCGTTGAATGGTCTATTGTTTCCCATCCGTTCATTATAATTTTTCATTTCATAATAGGCTAATCTTAAAAGTCACATCATTTTTCCTTCCATTATCCCATCCAACTCACTTTGTTCAAGGAATAGTTGGGAACCTCTATTCACACCCACCTGTTTTCTGGAAGTGCCAATTAATGATGTCCTGCCGCGTAGTGGAGGCTAGTGAGCGCATTCATTAAGTAGGCGCTTTTAGTAAATAAGTGGGAACAAACAAAGTTACCCGTAATAGTTTTCCCGTTAAGTATTACTTTTTTATCGTTTCCCAATTATTCTTCATATTACTTTCTTATCGGTCACCGTGAAAGGGGAATTTTGCGTCCCTTGGCCTAGGCTATCCATTCTTACATTATAAATTAATTGACTATGGCTGTGTTAGGGATTGCTCTTTGGAGGCAAAGAGCAGCTCCCTGCTTTAGCGCAGAGCACTTTAGTATGGGACTGTGTTTGGTTGTCGACATCATGAACTAGCAATAGAACAAGGCTCCCTCTCAGTATTTGGAGGGTAAGAAGGGAGAGAAGAATGAGTTTTCTCAGTCAGGTAGTTTTATAGCAGTGGTTCAGCTCCACTGGTAGATCATATTATATGCATGTAAATGGAAGTTAACATTGGTTAAGAGAAACCCATAAGTCGGATACCAACAACGTGTAGGAAAGATCATACAACATTCTACAAATATATATTTTTGTTACTCAATATATATGAAAATTCAGTTTTATTATACAAGATCCTATCATTTTTTTATTTTTTTTGACAAAAAAACTAGTAGTAGCAGCTAGTAGTTGTTGTAGTTATGGCAAATTCAAGCTCAACTTGCTACTGCTTTAGCAGTTTGTGACGGGGCCAATACTCGAGCTTGTAGCATGGTGCGTGTGGCACGACATATAGTGCCAGGAGGGCACGTGACATGGGGCCATGTTGGCCTTGCGACGTGGTCGCGCTGCGAGGACGCGACACGGTCACATGGGGGTAGGACGCGACATAGCCAAGGTGGGCTAGCGATGCATAAGGCGTTGCGGTATGTCAAACCAAGGGGTTTGAGGTTCTCCTGCCATTCTGGCTGAATGACTGTTTTACCCTTATATAGGGGAAGGGAGCTAGAGAGCTATTCCCCCGCACACGGGGCCTTGCGTTGCCAGAGGGGGCGCAAGTGTCTCCTAGGCCTGAAAGGGTGGGCCTAGGACGTCGACGCAGCGATGCCGTGTGGAACCCGAGTGAGGTTGAAGTATGGCTCCGGACTACGCGTCGCGGTGCATACGGCTGGGCAACCTCGCGTGAGAACACCAAGGCGCTGCGTGGGACTCAGTTGAGCACGACAGCATGTGGGCTAAAGATGAACGTGTGCTAGTAATTCGGAACGCACACGAAGGCAAGCTGCGTGGGACTCAGTTGGGCACGCGAGCGCGAGGCACAAGGCTGTGGGCTTGGTTCGGTAGGCGAGCGAGGTACTAGTGCAGTGCACAGGGTGAAGCTTGAGCAGGCCAAGTTTAGCACAGTGGTGCAATTGGCGTGTCATAAGGGGCACGATGAGCCGGGTGGTAGGCTGTGAAATAGAGGTAACCACATTGGGGGAGTTTCCGTCCTTTAGGCGGGTGGTATCAGAGCTGATGTGCAGATGGGTTGGCTTCGTTGCACACGGTAGCGAAGCACCGCGCGGGTTGAAAGCGCGTCGAAGGACGCTCCCGCGACAGTTGGTATCAGAAGTAGGCTGACCTAGCGAAGCGTGCGTTAGGTGCCGCACGGGACTGAGGTTGCGGAAGTGCGACTCCGTGACAAGCTGTTGTTAGTGTATCAGAGTAGTTAGTTATAGTACTAACTCTTACGGTATTCGACAGTCAACTACTAACTATTTACATAACAAAGGACTAAATCTCAAGTTTACCTTAGATTGGATTTGCCGCTGTATGCAAAAGAAAAGGAGCAACTGCCATATATGAGAGCAGAAAATATCCCCTGAAAGGGGTCACAATGTTGCTGCTATAGCAACAGCAATAGCAGCAACTACTATAACTGCTGTAACACCCCTATATGAAATATGGGTCATGCTAATTTGGTCTCATCAAGTCTAGCTAATTTGGTTATACCCATTTTTCTTGGCTGCATAAGTTAGGTTGGTAGGGTTCTCTGAGTCCTCACTCTTCACTAATATCAAAGAGGCTTCCAACCTGTGATAAGTAGAGCAGAAATCTCTAATAATAATGATATACAAAATTTGAAAGAAAGATAGGAGGAGGAGGCCACCAAACTACCTCCGAAGAATCCAAAGATCACTTGGAAAATAGTCCACATGTTGATTGGATTCCATCTAGGTATGAGGGAAAGAAACTGAATAAAAAACAGATTGGAAGCTAGTAATATCCTGTAGAATCCATCCATATCTCAACGGAACATCATTTTACTCCGGGATGCACTGAATAGGGAAGGAATCCAACTCAATATGGATTTGTTTAAACTTTTCAGCAGCAGCATACCCTATTGCTCTCCTAATGACCACCAGCTCAACAAAATTATTATCTCCAGCTACATATGGCGGCTCATAAGAAGCATCCAAAAAATTCGGATTGCAGTCCCGGGCCAAAATACCATACCCAGCTTCATCTATGTTCAACACCGCATTAACGGTCTCTGGATCAGGTCTGGTCCACTCCATACGCAAGGATATGACAATTCCATACTTACCTTAGATGCAAAATAGAAGTAAAAGTGATTCTAAGCATACTCAGAATCCAGCCAACTTCGCTTAGCATCATAGTATTTTGCTACCATAGAAATACGCTTGGAAAATAGAAGACCAAAAAAAAAAAACTACCCATTTCATGAATGGATATTAAATATAGAAAACAGAGACATACATAAAATAAATTTTAGTGTATTTTTAGTTTTTCTCCACTACTTAGACACCCCCCCCCCCCCACCTTATGAAGCAGCTTACTTGTTGGGTTTTCTCCTATTCAGCTTCTCGTTTCAATGGAAATTTTCTTATTACTGATTGAAAAAAGAACTTTCGGAAAAAGTATCCGTTTTGTCCTCCATAGTCCATATACATAACCATTAAGTATCAACTACCTTCAACTTTCTGAAGTCGTAATATGTTTCTTTCCTATTTCAGGGCAAAGTTCCAATGTTATCTCTTGAAGCACTCCATCAACTGCACATTTTCATATTTGTGTTGGCGGTCGTCCATATGGTCTTCTGTGCCACTACTATGGTTCTCGGAGGGGCAAGGGTAAGTTATACACAATGACTTCGTTGCAGAAATCTTTCATATAGTGCTGCTGTTCCCGTTTCATAATCTCCTTATTCTTAGGCAGTTTGGGTAATTAACTAGCTTCATTCTTACTTTGCTTCCGCTTCTACTAAGTTTTCCTATAAATTTTTAGTCAAAACCATTTATTTTCGAGTCATGTCAAAACCTTAGTAACCAAATTCGCAGACTTTTTAAAATGTCGTGAATAATTCACGAATTTCTGAAATTTTGAATAAAATCTGAATTACTCACAAATTTCCAAATAACACCCGAATTTTCAGAATAATTCACGAATTTTACAACTTATATGCGAATTTTGTTATTTTTTTATAATTTTTAATTAATATATTTTATGATTTTTCTTTCTTATTTTTCTGAATGTTGACCGTATTTTTACCGAATTCTTTCCAAGCCGATTTATTCCCGAACCCTGACTTGGTCACTGTGGTTGAAACTAAATGAAAATAATTGCAATTATGAAGTTCTCAATTTCAATGAAAATAAATAGTATTCGTTTGTATCTAGAAGTAATATGTTTTTATTTACGTAGATACGCCAATGGGAGCGCTGGGAAAAGGAAATGAAGCGCGAGACTTCAAAGCCAGAGAAGAGTAATGAAAGCTTATATTTATTTCCTAAGGCTGTTTATTTTGTTAAAATAACTTCTTCAAGTGGTGGCCTTTATTACTAAAGTTGATGTTCCATTTCATGGTAGGAATGCACCATCAGCGCAGATTTGCCATGGAACACACAATGGGATTTTGGAGGAAGTCAGCAGTTGTAGGCTGGGTGGTGAGTAGTAAAAGTATACCTGCAAATTCAATGCCAGAGCTTACCTTCTGCATCATACCTTGTTTATTTCCACTGCCAAAGCAACATTGGAAATCAAACAACGGCAAGTCTAAGTTTACGGGGGTTATCCAGTACATAGCTTATACATAAGATCAGTGTCCTAGACTATATTGGTTAAATCTTGTTGGCAGATCTTGTCACTCACTCTAGCTTTTCTTTCGGTTTTTTTATGGGAAAGCTGAGATTGAACCAGCTCTCATCCTTTGTTGTCAAAAGTTGCGACTAGGCCATTAGAGATGCTAAACTTCTAGGATGAGTCGTGTTGGTGCCTAGGCCCTGCTTAGGGAGCCTACTTATGCTTTGCCTATCTTGGGCATCTTAAGAAGAGATGCTAACCTCTAGGAGAAGATTTGGTGGGTCTACATAAGGCCGCAACAATGGTTTTAAGTCTGATGATAAATAGGACAACCAAGATTTACAAATAGTTGGGTTTACGCCTCTTTAGAATAAAATAATCATAGCTCTCATGAAAATTATCCTAAAATAGCAATTTACACCCCTAGGCCCAACCTCAAGCTACATGCTTAAGGGCTTCGTCACTTGAACAAATGCTCAATTCCTTTAAAACCCAAATTTTGTAAAATAGGTTAATCAGAATTAAATTAAATCAGACTAATATCTTCAAATTTTTCTAAAATTTTTTGAACTGTATCAAATTAACTTTATATTTGACAATTATGGATCATTAAATGTCTTTAAAACCCGAAGACTCCAAAACTACTGTGTTTTCAAAATTAATTATGCACTTTATCATCATCATCATAGCCTTATCCCATCTATTTGGAGTCGGCTTTGCGAGTCCTATTTCTCCACTAAATTTCTGATCAGCGCTAAGCGTTCCGTAACTCATAATCTTTCATGTCCCTTCTCACTACTTCCCTCTAGGTCTTCACATGTCTTCCTATTCTCCTACTTCCTTGTGCTTGTAGTGTCTCATCCTTCTAATCTCTAGTTCATCTACCAATCATTATAGTAAGTGTCAAAATAAATAAATATAAACAATTGCAACATTACAAGGACTCACTGCCTAGACTCAGTGTCGGCCCCTCTTAGCCATGGGGGTCTGCCACTGGGCCCTGCCTAGCGCCTTTAAAAACTACTCTTTCATCCCTTAAGGCTTGTGACTAGCTGGAGTCTGTTAGCTTAATTGTTTTTTGTTCGAGATGGTGTTTCCAGATACGAGAGTTTTTGCAATTTTGGTTTCTTGCCACTATGAAGTAGACAAATTCATGTCCCCATCTTAAGTAATTTACCCTTAAACATTTTAATTCCTGATTAACAATAACTTTAATGTACCTAAATCATGATTCGTTGCGACATCAGACAAATTTTCACTCGAACGTTCTTGTAAAATCAATATTTATAGTTCAGCATCTTAAGTTTGATGTGATCTCTTGCTTTCTTTTTTGTATGATTTTAGATGTCATTCTTCAAACAATTCTACGGCTCTGTCACTAAGGCAGATTACACTGCATTGCGATCAGGATTTATCATGGTAACTTTCAGATTATAGAAATTACAAGTTCTTACTTCTTTTTTCTTTTTTTTTACAGTTTTCCCTGTTATAGTTTCAGATACCTGGTTCACTAAACGACCCTTCTAAAAAATCATTTGCTTCATGCATTTTCTTTCATCCAGACTCACTGCAGGTCAAACCAGGATTTTGATTTCCACAAATACATGATGAGGGCACTGGAAGCTGATTTTAAGAAAGTTGTTGGCATAAGGTAATCATCAAACAAAATTTGCCACGATTTTCCCTTGCGTCTACTTCTCACTCTGTTCTTCAAGACAAACTTCGTTTTGTGTTTTCTCATTATCAATTTGCTTCTAGTGCAGCTGGTATCTGTGGCTCTTTGTCGTCATCTTCCTGCTGCTTAATATTAATGGTAAATTCGATTCCAGAGATGATAATAGTAAAATGGATGGATCACAGTCATATGGTTATACCATTTGGGTTTTCCTGCAGGATGGCACACATACTTCTGGTTGTCATTTTTGCCTTTGATTGTAAGTGTATCAAATTTCATAACTGCGCAATTTAATTAGCATGAAAAATTCATGGGCCATCTCCAAGGAAGACTATCAGCAGATCGGCCTGAGCTTTTGGGCACCCAACCCACCTGGAGTGTAAAGACCATATGCCCGACCTGACTGATATATATATATATATATATATATATATATATACACCGACCTTTAGTGCCTGACCCAGTTCAAAAACTTAGTCAGGCAAATCGAGTTATGGGCTGACCCGACCTGTTGACCACCTGACTTCAAGACAAATTAAAACTCAGCCCAAGTATTTGACCACTTGAGTCTTGAGTTTTTGACAACTTGGTCAAATTGTCAAAGTAATCAATTGGGACATTTGATCAAGTTCTTGGGTATTCAGAAAAACCATACTACGTCTTTCAACTCAACACTAATTTCAATCTTACTCTAGCCAACAATTTGATCTTTCTCAAGTACTTCATCAATATGGGAAATCTTCATGCTAACCAACAAACTGGATCGAGTTGCAGCTTCTACTTGCTGTGGGGGCAAAGCTAGAGCACATCATTCATCGATTGGCCCAAGAAGTTGCAGAGACGATGAAGGAAACTCGGGGAGGAGTGCAACTGCATTTATCTGATAAACATTTTTGGTTTCAAAAGCCCGACATTGTCCTTTACTTAATCCACTTCATCTTATTTCAGAATTCATTTGAGCTTGCATTTTTCTTCTGGATCTGGGTAAGCGGATTCATAACTATATTCTTAACCTGCTAGGCTGCAAAATGCATATATGTACAATCATTTATCTTTGATATATCCAGAGCACCTACGGCTTCAACTCATGCATCATGGAAAAAATTGGCTACATTGTCCCAAGACTCGTTATAGGGTAATGCTTAAGCTCACTCTAGCCTCTTTTAGTTGACACTTTTTATATTGATATAATGAACATATAGATTGATAGCACAATGACAGTGTTCTTATCATTCCATGCTTAATTGCATAAGTTGATATGCTTATCCATAACCATTTGATTAGTCACACACCTTTCTCGATATAGCCTTAGGGATCGATGAAATTTTTTAGCCTAAACCAAAGTGATGGTTCATCAATTGGACTATTCTTAGTAATGGGCAGGTAGATATGTCCTGTCAATGGCGCATGAATCATAGTAAGATCTGGTATTAGGTATCCAACCCCTAGTGCCAGAGGTGGCACTCTGGTGAATCTCCTTTTATCCAAAATGGTCAAACCTCAGGAAATACACTGAAATTTATTAGCACACAAATCAGTGAAAGTTCACTTTTTACCTTCCATTCATTTGGCACTCAAAATTATCAACACATTTACCAATGTTTTCGGTCTGACAATGGCTTGAGTGCTGCCACTGGTACTAGGGTCGGGTACTGTATTCAAACTCTCACAATGCTGTGCTGTATTATGCTCTCACTTTTTTATGAATAACAATGATATAATAAAAATATTAAAAAACAAAAAAGTGACAAAAATAGTATCACAGCAGGGAAATAAAGATCGCATTATGCTATAATTCCTCAATAAAGAAAACCATAAAAATATTTGATGACTAAAATATTTTTGCAAGAGCAACTTTAAATTCACACCCCGGATCTTTGAGGGCATCCATGCTGAAAACCCATTGAATGCTTTGAATCAGGTGATGGAGTTTGTTTTCGTCTCAGTCTTTCTCATGATGGATCTTGAGATCATGGGCATATCATCAGACAGTCAGTTTTCTACTCTATGTCGCACATATCCCAAAAAAGTGACACTAACATTATGTGGCACTTATCACCCTACAACTTGATTTTAAGGTATATTTCGGGATCTGTGTCACATGAAATCATAAACTGACCATCTGATGCTACACCCATGATCTCAAGATCCATCGTGTGAAAGATTGGGACGAAAAACAATCTCCATCATCTGATTCAAACAGTCAATGGGTCTCAGTGATTCAGTGGGTGAATTTAAAGGTTCTCCCTTTGCAATTGTTATGCTGAGATTAGTTATATATCTCTGCAGAGTGATTGTTCAAGTAATGTGCAGCTACAGCACTCTCCCTTTGTATGCCATAGTGAGCCATGTGAGTCAACAAATCCATCCCCTCGCCAACTTCTTTTAACCTTCTGTTTGGTTACCAAATTTAAGATGGTTACTGTTCTTCCTTTTACCAAATGTAGATGGGTAGCAAGTTCAAACCAGAGATATTCAAAGACAATGTAAAAGCAGGTCTGGAGGATTGGATTGAATCGACAAAAAGGAGAAAGAACTTAGAAACTGGTGGGTCTTCGATGTGGAAATCGGTTAGTCATCACAGAGAAGAGGATGGTATATCTAGTGCGATGCAAATGCAACACATGGCTTTTGAAGCATTTGGAAGCCCTGAAATCATTGCAGAGTCGCCAATTGTCACGGAAGGAATTACAACATCAGTAGCTGCATTGCATTTGGATTCGAGACAAACTTAAAACTTAGCGCAATTCTCCTTTGAGAATTTCTAATTCTGTTTACTTTGTATTTTTTTGATTAATCCTCATTTCTTAATTAATATATATATATATATATATATATATATATATATATATATATATATATATATATATATATATATATAAGTGCAAATCCCCCAATCAACTTCTGGCCACAGACTGCAAAAGAAAATATAGGGATAGAGTTTTTAATCGATTGAAAAGGCAATATCAAATTTACATGCTTATCTCATTGATCAGCTATGAATGATGATGAATCATCTCGAAAGAAATGGAACAGCTGTTTTCTACTATTATTTGTCACTAAAACACACTTAAAACCATCAGATTAAAAAGGTGTATAAGAGGGACAGTTCATATAGTAGAAGGCTATAATAAGTAACCACATTTTTCTTAATAAAAATGGGAAATATACTAGCTAAGCGAGGATGTGAATTCTCTGATACATTTCCTTTGTCGTTAACATCTATTTTTAATACGAAATAAAAAGCGTACTGAATCTCCAAAAATAACCACTCTATTGTAATGAGCAAATGCAGTGCCGCTCTCCTCTCCATCTACAAACACTTGCAATGATTTTACAACATACCCTTCTCTCAGTGTACTCTCCACTGATCTCAGTAAACTCCAAGTAAATCTCTCCCATTAAAGAATGAGAAGAACCTTTCACAATCAAACTGCTTAATTCAATCTTCCCAATCCCTTTAATTGCCCACCATCTCTTTTGCCAAACTAAGCCACTCCATTTTCCTGCATTAGAGTAGATAACTAGCTAAGTCTTAAGTGGAAAGTCTTGCTGAGAAATAGGTTTTTTTAGATGACTTTTTTGCCAAGTAGATCCGAGTATTGATTAAGTGTTCCAACTTGCAAGAAAATCAGTGGTGCGAGTTTCTTGAAGTAGAAACATAGAAGACATTAGCCAGGCTGGAAAATGACCAACTCCCTTTGGCCATAGAAATTGATGGCTTTGCCAACGGAAAACCAGATGAATAGGCTTCACTTGTTGTGTTTTTTATCGGTAAAGAGCCGAACACATTAAAAACAAGAAAGAAATAGAGAGGACATACCTACGCAATATCGAGACACTAATACCCAGAAAACCCAGACAACCAGCAAAGAAAAAAGAGCCAGCAAAAAGTACCAGTCCCCCATGAGGAGGAGTTCAATCAGCTGGCAATCTCATCCCATACCTCCCTGAGAGAATAAGCAGACCTGAGATCCAGAACACCAGCCGAGGCCACAACCCATTCCAGAATTCAGTCTCTAGTAGAAGCACTAACCCATTCAGCAGACCTTCTTTTGCCCCTAAAAACTCTGTCGTTTCTTTCCAGCCAGATAGCCCAAACAATAGCTGCCTGAGACATCATCCAGAACTTCTTGAGCCAACCAGACCAGATAGGACCCCTCCAGGCCTCAAAAGCCTCGCCACATGACTGATTAAAACTCCAGCTAACTCCAAAATGGGTGAGGAAGAGGGATCAAACTTTGTAAGCGTAAGGAGAGTGGAGAAGAAGATGATTAACAGATTCCCGATCCCTCATGCACATGACACAGCGGTTGATTAAGAGCACCCCTCTCCTCTATAACTGATCAATGGTCAGAATCCTCTCCCATGTGGCAGACCCACAGAAAAGCAGAATTCTGGGAGGTGCATTCACCTTCCAAATTTTAGTCCATACTTGCCCCATGAGCAGTTTCCAAGTGAGGAACTGATAAAAAGATTTCACCATAAGCATACCATCATCCTTTAGAATCCAAACTCTACGATCCACTCTACTTATGTTAGGAGAAGCACTATAGAGAGCTGCATCAAAACCATGGTGCAGGACAGAAAAATATGAAAAGGCTACAATTTTACCAAGAATCTCTGCAAGGCACGATTGAAACATGCTTTATAAATGAATGAGCATATTTAGTACAGTGGATTCTAAAGCAGAGCAATGGGACAAACATGCTTCTTTATCTTCTTCAGTCAAAACATACGCTGTCACCTGGGTAATTCATCCAATTTGATAGAACTAGACCCAGGGTCCTTTTTTATGTCATTCCACTTCAGTATGCTTCTCATTTCCGATGCATCAGACCATCTACCAGCCGAGGCATAGATGTTTGACAGAAGAACATGGCAGCCAGCTTCGCGAGATTTCAATTCAAGAAAGTGTCTACGAAATCTATCCGCAGCCTGAACATCACCATGAATTCTACAAGCCCCCAGTAAAGCACCCAATATCATTACATCTGGCTCCATCGGCATGCTTCTGACAATTTCTTCTGCTTCTTCTAGTAAACCTGCTCGCCCCAGGAGATCAACCATACATCCATAATGCTTCAATTCAGGGTTAATCCCATAAATCTTTGACATGCTTTGAAAATGCCGGCGGCCCTCTTCCACCAACCCGCCATGAGTACATGCTGTTAGCACCCCTACGAAAGTGATGTCGTTGGGCTTTGCCTCTGAATTTTTCATATCTGCCAAAACTTCAAGTGATTTATGAGAATAACCATTGACGGCCAAGCCCATAATCAGAGCATTCCAAGATGAAACATTTACCTGATCCAAGTTTCGGAAAACTCCAAATGCAGTCTCTATACTTCCGCATTTCGCATACATATCAATCAAGGCCGCTCCTAGATTATCGTCCAGTCTCATCCTGTTCCTGTCTATGTAAGCATGGATCCATTTTCCTTTATCGAGTGCAGCAAGATGAGCGCACGCGGAAAGCACGCTCACCAATGTGACCTCATTCGGTCTAGTGAGATTCTCGACCAGCATCTTTTTAAACAGTTCTAAAGCTTCTCTGCAACAGTTGCTCTGTGCGTAGCCAGAAATCATAGAACTCCAAGAAACAACATCTCTTTCAGGCATTTGCTCAAATAACTCTCGGGCAGATTCAAGATTTCCACTCTGCACATAACCAGCAATCATGGCATTCCAAGAGACTACATTTCTCAAAGGCATCTCATCAAACATTTTGTGTGCAAGAGACAAAAACCCAAATCTAGCAAACCCTGATATCATTGAATTCCAAGTCACTGTGTTCCTACAAATCGGCATACTATCAAACATTGATCGGGCAATATCCAAGTCCCCGATTCGGATGTACCCTGAAATCATAGCACTCCAAGAAACCTCATTTCTGACAGGCATTTTATCAAACAACTGCCGTGCCATCTCAATAGCCCCAGATTTAACATAACCATCAATGATAGTGTTCCAAGAAACCACATCTAAATTCAAACTTTTATCAAACAACCTTCTTGTAGACTCCATATCACCAAATTCCGAATACATGTGTAATAAATTATTCACTACAAACACATCTGAATCAAACCCGTACTTGACGATCAGACAATGCATCTGCTCCCCTTCTTTTATCAATTTCTGTGCAGCTGAAGCCGCTTTGACGACAAAAGGGAAGGTGAAATGATCGGGTCTCAATGAATTCCGATGCATTTTAGCAAAAATCGCTACGGCTTCTTCAGGAGACTGGCTTTGGGCATAACCCCTAGTGAGATTGTTCCATAAGAAGGTCGAAGAAGAAGACGGGACGGATTCGAAATTGATTTCGACGAGAAGCCGAGCACATAGAAGGAAGGCGTGGTTTCGAGAGAGAGCGAGAAATTCGACGAGTTTGCAGAGAGCGGGAGATCGGCGAACGAATCCTGTCACGATTATTCGGGCGAGGGTCGGGTTGAGTTGTTGGAGAGTTTTGCAGGTCGAGAGTTGGGTTTCGAGAGACGAGATTGAGTTGTAGGGGAATGGGAGACGCACCCACATGACCGTTGGGGTTTTGAAGAAGAAAGAAGAAAAATGGCGGGAAAAAATTGCAACGGATAGGAGGTTTTGATTTCTTCTTATTATTTTTGAAATGATTTTCTTCTTATTATTAGTCTACGCATTTAAAGTTTTAAACTGACGGCTCTCCCTCTCTGAGACTGTTAAACATTGGACAATTTTTTACAGATAATTTTGCAGGGGGTATGTGGCGCAACATGACTGGGTCCAAATAAGTTGTATGCAAAATTATTTATCAAAAACTGTCTTCCGTTTACAATTTCCTTGCATTGGGTCGCATTGGGTCCCAAGCAATGCAAGTCGGGGCAGCCAGTTACGTCAACTACCTGCACTTCGCGTGCACAAAACCTGCTTGACGTTTACAATTTCCCCTCTAATGAAAAAATAATAATGACAAATTTTGTTCGAGTACCTCTGCTCGCGCCCAGCTGTTTATTGAAAGTGTTCACATCCCAAACTCATTGAAAACCATTGATTCCTTTAAATCAAATGATGAAGATCGTTTTTCACCTTGGTCATCCACACAATGGCGCACCTACAAATCGGTCAGTTTGTGATTCCACATGCTACAGATCCCAAAATAATGGCCCTAAAATCACGTTTGAGTGTGATGTGTGTCATCTAATTCAATGGCCACTTTTTGGGGACCTCTGATACAGAATCACAAACTGACCGTCTGATAGGTGCACCATGATCTATTGTGTATAAGATCGAGGTGAAAAATGATCTCCACCATCGAATTTGAAGGAATCAATGGTTTTCAAGGAGGGTCTAAGACGTGAGCGCTTTCAGTAAACAGTTGGGCGTGAACAGAAGTACCCATTTTCTGATCCTTAATAATCATTTTATTTTAATCCCTCAAAGTGCCAGATCTCCACCTTCCTTGAGCCCTTTGATCCTGTACATCTTCGCACAACTTTGAATGTTGTGCCAACTCTTACCCTCCAAAGGATATTAATCCCTTGACCATTTTCCATTTGCTAAGAGCCCACGGACTTCGGGATTCAAGCGCGGTTGTCGCTCCTCCAACTTTTTCTCGTCAGCTATGCCAATATGTCATGTTAGGCTCTTAGGCTATGTTTGGGAAGAGCAATATGTCACGGGATTGCTCTTCAGCAACCTCAGTCCCGTGCGGCACCTAACGCCCGATGCGCTAAGTCAGTCTACTTCTGATACCAACTATTGCGGGGTGTCATTCGACGCGTTGTCAACCCGCGCGGTGCTTTGCTACCGTATGCAACAAAGTCAACCAATCTTCTCATCAGCTCTGATATCACCCGCCTAGAAGACGGAAACTTTCCCTCGTGGTTACCTCTGTTTCGCGGCCTACCACCCAGTGTATCGTGCCCCTTACGACACGCTCAATTGCACTACTGTCTCATACTTGGCCTGCTCAAGCTCCACCCTATACATTGCACTAGTACCTCGTTTCACAATAGTCTTGGCATGCAGCTCCCCATGCCATCATGTTTTGCCCACATACTGAACCAAGCTCACAGTCTTGTGTCTCGTGCTAGCGTACTCAACTGAGACCCACGCAGCCTGCCTTCGTGTATGTTTCGAATTACTAGCACCCATCCATCCTTGGGCCACATGCTGTCGTGCTCAACTAAGTCCCACGCAACGCCCATTTCTTCTCGCGAGGTTACCCAGCTATATGCACCGCGACGCGTAGTCCGGGGCCATACTTCAATCTCGCATTGGGTGCCACACGGCATCGTTGCGTCAACGTCTTATGTCCACCCTATCAGACTTAGGAAACACTTGCGCCCCCTCTGGCAACGTGTGGGTGAAACGCAAGTCTCCAGCTCCTCTCCCACATAGAAGGGTAAAACAATCCTTCGGTCAGAATGACAGGAGAACCTCAAACCCCTTGGTTTGACATACAGCAACGCCTTCGCATCGCTAGCCTAGCTTGTCTATATCGCGTCCGTGTCACGACCGTATCACTCCTGCATCTTACCCCCCATGTGACTGTGTCGCGTCCTCGCAGCGCGACCACGTCGCCAGGCCATCTTGGCCCCCATGTCGCGTGCCCTCCCGGCACCACATGTCGTGTCCCAGGTACCATGCTGCAAGTTCGAGTATTAGCCCCGTCACATACTCCACCACTCCATAATGTCAATGTTCTCATTGACACATTATCACAGTGAACTGGCCCCGCCAACTCCTCCCAGCCTGTTAGCATCTCATTTCTAGTTTTTAGGTCCACACCTTCCCACTAGCTCCCCAATGTCACCCCTGCCGGGTCAACCTGGTTCCGTTGTCGCAAGGCCCTCACTTATTAACTAGCTCGGGGATGTCGCGTGTCCTCTTGACACCACATCGCGTGCTTCTGCATCAATTAGCTCAATAGTATCATCACTTCTAAATCGAACTTAGCTCTGATACCAAATGTCACGGGATCGCTCTTCAGCAACCTCAGTCTCTTGCGGCACCTAACGCCCGATGCACTAAGTCAGCCTACTTCTGATATCAACTGTCGCGGGGTGTCTTTCGACGCGCTTTCAACCCGTGCGGTGCTTCGCTACCGCATGCAACGAAGCCAACCAATCTTCTCATCAGCTCTGATACTACCCCCCTAGAGGATGAGAACTCCACCTCGTGGTTACCTCTATTTTGCAGCCTACCACCCAGTGTATCGTGTCCCTTACGACACGCTCAATTGCACCACTGTCTCATACTTGGCCTGCTCAAGCTTCACCATGTGCACTGCACTAGTACCTCGCTTCGCAACAGTCTTGGCATGCAGCTCCTCATGCCATCATGTCTTGCCCACATACCGAACCAAGCCCACAGTCTTGTGCCTCATGCTAGCGTGTTCAACTGAGACCCACGTAGCCTGCCTTCGTGTGTGTTTCGAATTACTAGCATCCGTCAATCCTTGGCCCACATGCTGTCGTACTCAACTAAGTCTCACGCAGCTCCCATTTCTTCTCGCGAGGTTGTCCAGCCGTATGCACCGCGACGCGTAGTCCGGGGCCATACTTGAACCTCGCATTGGGCGCCACACGACATCACTGAGTCGATGTCCTAGGCCCACCCTTTCAGGCCTAGGAGACACTTGCGCCCCCTCTGGCAACGCAAGGCCCCGTGTGGGTGGAAGGCAAGTCTCCAGCTCCTCTCCCACATAGAAGGGTAAAACAGTTATTCGCCCATAATGACAGGAGAACCTCAAACCCCTTGATTTGACATACCGCAACACCTTCGCATCGCTAGCCCAGCTTGGCTATGTCGTGTCTATGTCACGACCGCATCACTCTCGCATCTTACCTCTCATGTGACCGAGTCGCGTCCTCGCAGCGCGACCACGTCGTCAGGCCATCTTGGCCCCCATGTCGTATGCCCTCGTGGCACCACATGTCGTGTCCCAAGTACCATACTGCAAGCTCGAGTATTAGCCCCGTTATAAACAACAGCTCAATTTTACCATTTAAAACAGCTCTCCCGTAGAGCAAATGAGACAAGGAACTATGTTACCAAGTGTTACCAAATGTAAAAGTAGTTTCATGTCGGAACCAAAAAGTAAAATAACTGCTCTTTATCTTAAAAGAACTAATCCAAACACATACATTATTAATAAAAATCCACAAACGTATTAATTAGCAAAAAGTGTGTTCATACTTAACAACAGTTTTTGGCTGTATAAAAACTTTTCTTAATTTTTCTGAAATAAATATTAATCATTTAATCTAATTATTGATATTTGACTATTACTAATTAAGTCTCGATGATATGAGGACGCATGGGGGATCCATCCATTTGAATCAAGTGGGGTCCACCTAGCACCCATCTAGGTGATCTGGTGCCACAACAAATTATTCAAAGACAATAAAGTCTATTTTTAGAAAGGAGTGGTGGATATCCAATTATCCACCATCCAAAATGTGGGCAAAGGGAGAAAAAATTCAATGCATTAGAATGTGTGTGGCAGTACACAAATTTTGACCAAAGGTTTGACCTTCAAAATAATTTTTAAAATTTTATTTTATAGATCACATGACACATGATCCCAAAATGGGTGTTGTTTTGGAATCGTGTGTCACATGAGATGTGATCTTGGTTTAAATGCATAGGTTCATCCATGCATATTCTTTTTTTCCATTTTGATTTTTTTTTAGAAATCAAGACATTTGACTACTTGAAATTATAGATTAGGACATAAGGAAAAACTAATTAGAGATTAAACCCTTTCTCTCTCCCAAAAGTTTAAACTTACTAAAATATCATTTACCAAACATTAGGGTCTGATATTGGTGGAATGGATGAGAAAGAGAAAGAGAGAGTTACCTTTTCACTCATTGAGACAATTGTCATTAGAGATACTTGTGGTATCCAATTACTACATTCACGAGGGATGATTCTGATGTGTTTGATCGCACGGACAATTGTACATGTGGTATCCGACAAATGGATTATCACAAGGAAATCGTATGCTCAGTTATGTTTGATCATAAGTGAAGCACATAATTTGTCAAAATTGTAGATTTACAAATAACCAAAATCATATGATTACCTACATGTGAATCAAACAACCAAACTCATACAGTCCCTCATAATCATGAAAAAAATGCTAAAATGTTGTACCACATTTGGACTGCGACCCCTTCAATTGTTAAGCGAAACACACAATCACATTGCTCTTGATTGCAACCCACAATTTCGGCGATTTACTGAATTTCACTTAAGTTACCTAACTTACCAAACTTAAATTTATAATGAAATAAACAACCACTTCCACTCGTTTCAACAATATACATGTTTTGAGAGGCCGATTCAAGCAATCATTCCAAAGTCACATCTTTGCCCACCATGTTAAAGTTCTTAGATGCCTTACACGTAAGGCAACACTAATGTGTTAGTGGATACAATGGTACAAACATCCTCATAATTTCGCGTAATTGCTTTAGTGTAAATCGAAATATTTTTTATTTTTTTATTTTATCTTTATAAATAGTTATTGAGTTATCATATATATATCTGTCAAAAGATTGTCTTATGCATTATGTACAAATATGAGATGAGAAGTTCATAACTTCATTAATCCTATGGAAGAAAGATATTGATGTAAACATATAAATCAAAGGTCATTTCTAAGATGAACACTCGCTTTCTCACTTTTTAAGCTACGCTAGGGACTTTTTGGCTAATCCAAATTGTCTAAGTGGCTAAACAACATATGAAGATCGCCCAACTAAAAAACATGCTTATTAGAGGGTTTAAATTGTTCAATCTGAAAAGCTTAATAAGAATCGTTGTTTATATCTAACAAAGGGTTCACTCAGAAGTTCTCGGCCTCGATGGTATTAATCCTTCAACAAACATATTTTTAGGATTATACAAATATCATATGAAATTATACTACTTTGATAACTTGACTCAATGAAAACTTTGTGCCACATAACACCATATAGTTTTAAAGTTAAATGATGAGAGTTTTATTTTAGACCTAAGTTGAGGAGACTTGATACCATAAATTAATGTTAGTTCATAGATGGCTAACTTCAATCAACTAAATGTTAACATTGATCATGGATAGTCTTGAGAAATTTTAATTTTTTTTAAAAATTGAGTCATTTTCAAAGTTGTGATTGCATTTCAGGCTTTTGATATTGTATAGAATAATAAATTATCATCCAATTGAATAAAAAAAATTCAACAAACCAAATGGTTATGACTAAGAAGTCAATGGCAAGCTCCAACAATACTCATCAATTTAATTGTTGCCATATATGCTGTGAATGATCACACCACCATTTAAGACATCACCAAAACTATAAAGTTTTGAGAGTTTTATAAATGACATGAAAAATATTGAAATTATTAATTTATTTTCTTACTTGAATTGCTCTCAGTAATTCTTTGGGTCAATTAAAATGTCAACCATATTTACGTACGTTAAATATTAAAGTGATAGAAGTCAAGTTAGTACATTTCATGTCAAATATGAAATAAAAGTCAATGTCCATTATACTAAGATAAGTTAATAAAATTAGAACTCAAAATTCTAGTTTATTTATGCAAAAATAAAAAGATTTAACACGTATAAAACTTTCCTTGAGAAGAGACTACTACTCATTTAATAATTTTTTGCTAAACTATTAATATTTATATCACTCAATTATGCAACCTAACTTTTAATTATTTTACTTTCAATTTAAAAACTTATTTTAAAATTTAACCTTTTGTTTACTATTATTAATAAGAAATATATTAAATTCTCACTAAAAGTAATAAATTTAATAATTTATTCATTGTGAGTATTTCATGTAATCTTATTCAAGGCATGTTAATCATTTCAATGTATCGTATGATCAATGATACCTACAAAGGGCATTTTTTCATCATCTCATCAAAACATGTTAGTGTTGGTATATTGCACAAAGTTTGACGGAAAATAGACAAAAAAATTGTTTCAAGGCGCGATTAGATTGCTGTCTTTAAGACAATATTTGCCCCCTATATGCAACGGGATATTGGAAAATTCGCCTCCAGGATACAATGAAGCCTCAGTGAAGCACCGATCTATCACACACTACGTTGCACTGTAGTGTGCGACCCAACGAAACGAAGACGCAGAATGCTCTGATTGGCACACGAATTCTGAGGGCTCAGGTGTAGGACTCGGAAATTGCAAGTATTCTATAATCCCTCCTCTGGCATCTATTTATAACTTTCGGAGCACCTTTTAAGGGGCGGTTGTTTACAATCGAGGGCCCTGATCGATCCGATCAACGGTTACAAGGATCCAACGGTTCACATCCGAACAGTTACATCTTTTGGTCAACTGGTTTATCTGAATTTGAAATCCTAACTGTTTGTTCGAATCGGGAATCCGACTGTTTCCTTGAGCGGCCAAAAATTGCTTGATGCACACATGCGGTGTCAATTCGTGCCCGGTCAACAAGTCAATCGATCGGACCATCTCAGTTCAAATAGGAAATGCTCCTCAAGACGATGCGGTCGTGTGAAGTGCAAAGTGCGCCTTAAAAGCGTCAATTGCGCCGATTACTTTTGCACCATCAAGCCAAACAATATGAAAGGTAAATTTTCATATATAAGCCATGAATATTTCTTGTAAAATAGTAAGCTGGGATAAAACATTTACAACACTTTTAAACTTATGGTGGGAAGAGTTTCCCTCAAATATTAATTCAAAATTCAAGTCATTTTAACTTGAAGGTTAAATGATCAATTGTTGTCAAAAGCATTCTTTTTAATATGGAACCAATCAATTTAAGGAACCATATAAAAAATAGATTAATATTATTAAATTAATAATAAATAAATATTATTAAAGTAATAAATATTTATTTGATAAATATCCAGCATTCCTCCCCTATTTACAAAATAAATATCCATCCTCCCATATTTTGTTAAATATTGAAAATAAAGAAACTGAGAGTCATTCTTAAATCTGATAACTAAAATTGTATATATATATATATATATATATATATATATATATATATATATATATATATATATATATATATACTAAAGAAATTTAAGTATTTCTTAACTACTGTATGCATAAATGAAGGTGTCTTAAGGAATTGAACCTTCACTTAGTGATAATACATCAAAGTTGATAAAGAACTTTAGTGATCTAAATTTTTGAACTAATTTTCTTGTATAATCAACCAGATATATCACACACATAAGTAATCTAAGTTTCATTTCATTTTAACAGCCAACACGTTTTATGACTTTGTGCTTATACCCCGGTATTCATAAGTTGTATTCAAGAAAAGCCTTTATCTATCTTCGAAGCGGCCACACTTCGTAACTCATATAGGTCAGTTCTATCAAAAATGCTCTTGTAACTTAGACATTTCAACATTATATGTTATAAACTGATTAAGAGAAATATCTCAACCTCTTCCTTACGTTACGAGTTCCACACTATTACTTGAGATGGTTGGAGTTGTAAACTCACACTTTTAATAATGTGCAATCACTACATATGATTTGTTTTTCCCATTAAACCTTTAGTTTATGGACTTCAGAAAATAGGTCGGATTACCATCATAGGTGATGTAATCTATTAGGCTTTAAACTCATCCCTTCTGATGTTTTAATAACCACATCTCTTGCAAGACCTTTTGTAAATGGATCTGCTAAATTTGCAAAGGTCCGTATTGAATTGATAGTAATTACTCCTTCACAGAGTAATTGACTAATATAACTGTGTCTTAAACGTATATGTCTAGACTTTCCATTATAAATTTTACTACAAGCTTTAGATAGTGCAACTTTACTATCACAGAATAAAGAGATTTATGGCATAGGCTTAGGCCAAATAGGAATTTCTAATAGTAAATTCCTTAACCACTCTGCTTCTTTGCTCCCTGCCGCAAAAGCAATAAATTCTGATTCCATAGTTGAATGTGTTATGCATGTTTGTTTCTTTGATCCCTGAGAAACTGTGGCACCTCCAAGTGTAAATACTCATCCACTAGTAGACCTTGATTCATCTGTATCATTGTTCCAACTAACATCTGTGTATCCCTAAAATACAGTAGGATAACCAACATAATGTAAAGCATAATCCTTAGTTTTATTAAGATAACTTAATACTCTACTAATTGCTTTCCAATGTTCATGACCAAGATTACTAGTATATCTATTTAATTTTCCTACCGCATAAGCAATATCAGGTCTAGTGCAATGAGTAGCATACATCAAACTACCAATTACTCTAGAAAAGTCTAATTGAGATACACTTCTACTATCGTTGGGTTTTAATTTTATACTTGGATCAAAAAGTGTTGGTGCTAATTTTCCATTATGTTTAAATTTATTTAGCACTTTTACTATATAGTGTGACTAAGATAAAATAATATTATTATCTTGTTTAAATAATTTTATTCTAAGAATTACATCGGCTTCACCTATGTCTTTCATATCAAATTTTGAAGCCAAAAAACTTTTTGTATATTTAATACTTTCTAAGTCTCTATAAAAAATTAAGAGGTCATCCACATAGAGACAAATAATTATTCCTTTACCTTTTGATATCTTACTATAAATGCATCTATCTGATTCATTAATCTTGAATTTATATGATAAAATAATTCTATCAAATTTTTCATGCCACTGTTTAGGAGCCTGTTTTAGACCATATAGGGACCTAATAAGTTTACAAACTTTATTTTCATGTCCTTGCATGATAAAACCCTCTGGTTGATCCATATATACTTCCTCTTCAAGTTCACAATTTAAAAAGGCAGTCTTAACATCCATTTGGTGAACTTGAAGTTTATATATAGAAGCAAGAGCAAATAAGATTCTTATGGAAGAAATCCTAGCCACTAGAGTATAGGTATCAAAATAATCAATACCATGCTTTTGTTTAAAACCTTTGGCAATAAGTCTAGCCTTAAACTTATTTATAATGTCATTAGGATTAAGTTTTCTTTTAAATATCCACTTACAACCTATAGGTTTAGATCCCTGTAGTAAGTCTACTAATTCCCAAGTATTATTGGACATAATAGAATCAATTTCATCATTTATGGCTTCTTTCCAAAATACAGAATCAATAGACTTAACAGCTTCATCAAAAGTTTAAGGATCTTCATCGATATTAAAAATAAACTTCATTTTCTTAGTTTTCTCATTTCTGGTTCCTTCTACAAGATACACATAGAAATCTGACCTAAAATCGGTGACTTTCCTAGGTCTCTTACTTCTTCTAGGTTCCATCTTTTCATCTTCACTACTAGAGAGATGAAGAGAATCAGAAGATTCATCTAAGTTAAAGGATGCAAGAGGTTTAGGAATAGTAGAGAAAATATTCTCATAAAATACTGCATCCTTTGATTCAAAAATTGAATCCTTTTCAAAAATATTATTATGCTCACATATTAAAAATCTGTATATAGGACTATTAATAGAATATCCCATAAAAATACATTCAATGACTTTAGGACCTAATTTTATACGTTTATAATCGGGTACCCTAACTAATGCTCTACAACCCCATACTTTTAAATAGTATAATTTGGGAGGTTTGTACTTCCAAATTTCATATGGAGTTTTAGAAGACTTTTTAAAAGGTATCCGATTTAAAATATAACATGCAGTAAGTAATGCTTCTCCCCATAAATTTGAATTCAAACCAAAATTTGTTAACATAGAATTTACCATTTCTACTAAAGTTTAATTTTTCCTTTCGGCAATTCCATTTGATTGAGGAGAATATGGAGCGGTGACTTCATGAATAATCCCATACTTGTCACAAAAATCAAAAAATTCATGTGACATGTATTCACCTCCCCTATCCGATCATAATGCCTTAATTTTAAAATCTAATTGATTTTCCACTAAAGCCTTATAAGAGATAAATTTACTAAATGCTTCCTCTTTTAATTGAAGAAGGAAAACATATGTAAATCGAGAACAATCATCAATGAAAGTGATGAAATATCTTTTCCCTCCTCTAGTAGTAATATTATTTAAGCTACACAAATCAGTATGAATTAAATGTAATAGTTTAGATTGTCTTTCAACACTTTTAAATGGCTTCTTGGTCATTTTAGATTGGACGCATATGCTACATCTATCTTTACCATAATTTATATGTATTTTAGGAAGAAGTTCTAATTTAATCATATTATCCATAGAACGTAAATTTAAATGCCCTAATCTATTATGCCATAAATAAATTGAGTTACACATATAAATCGAAGAAGTAAATTTCTCATTGATATTGAACTTAAACATTCCACAAGAGGCATACCCCTTGCCTACAAACATCCCTTTTCTTATAAAGTACAATGGAATCGGATTCGATCATAATTTTGAATCCATATTTGTTCAGAATACAAGCCGATATAAGATTTTTCCGGATTTCAGGGACATGAAGGACATCATTCAAGGTAACAGATTTTTTCGAAGTAAAGTGTAGAACAACTTTGCCTTGGCCTACCACTTTGGCAGTAGTGGAATTTCCCATGAACAATTCATATCCATCATGAGTCTTCTCATAGGATACAAAATTATTCCTATCAGAAGTAACATGCCTAGTAGCCCCAGAATCGAGCCACCATTCATTTCCACTATCTACCATATTGACTTCGGATATCACCGCAATGAGATCTTCTTTACCCACAATGTTTGCCTGATTTTTATTTTTCTAAAATTCTCGGCAATCACGTTTGAAATGGCCGGGTTTCTTGCAATAAAAACAAGTACCCTTCTTTACCTTTTCCTTGTATTGTCCTCTCTTGAAATCCTTCTTATTCGGCTTTAGTTTGAAGTTCTTTCCTTTGTTCTTCTTCTTCGATGTGGATGCATCTTTAACAATGTAAGCATTGGAGACGAGTTCAGTTTTTTCCTCCTCCTTGTCACTTAGACGAGCCTCTCTTCTATGCGAAGATGAGCCAAGAGTTCCTCCATAGTACGATTTTCCTTCGTATGTTTCAAACTCTTATGGTAATCTTTCCATCCCAACGGTAATTTTACAATAATCGCAGAGACTTGAAAACCTTCGTCTATTGTGCTTCCTTCTGCCACAAGATTGTTGAAGATAATCTGCATCTGGTGCACTTGCTCCAAAATAGGTTTAGAATCATACATCTTAGAATTAAATAACTCACTTACTAAGTATGTGCGCACACCGGCCTCTTCTACTTTGTACTTCCGTTCAAGAGCCTCCCATATCTCCTTTGCAGTTTTATAAATTTGATAGACGTCAAAAAGAGAATCGGCAAGAGCGTTTAGAATATAGCCTTTGCATGTAATTGTCGCTTTCCCATTTCGTACGGATTCTATCTTCTTCAAGCGTTTCATCTTCTTTCTCCAATGATGGTGAGTCCATAGCGAGAACGTATGCGACTTTCAAAGTTGTGAGTAGAAAATATACTTTTGACTGCCATCATTTGAAATTTGTGCCATTAAAACACTCGAGTTTCGTGATTTTCGTGTTGGAGAGTTCCATCATATTTTGTGCCATAGAAATATTGTCTTAAAATTGTTGGTATATTGCACAAAGTTTGACGGAAAATAGACTGGAAAATTGCTTCAAGGCGCGATTAGATCGCTGTCTTTAAGACAATATTTGCCCCCTATATGCAACGGGATATCGGCAAATTCGCCTCCAGGATACAATGAAGCCTCAGTGAAGCACCGATCTGTTACAAACTACATTACACTGTAGTATGCGACCCAACGAAACGAAGACGCAGAATGCTCTGGTTGGCACATGAATTCTGAGGGGTCAGGTGTAGGATTCAGAAATTGCAAGTGTTCTAGAATCCCTCCTCTGGCCTCTATTTATAACTTTCGGAGCACCTTTTAAGGGGCGGTTGTTTGCAATCGAGGGCCCTGATCGATCCGATCAACAGTTGCAAGGATCCAACAGTTCACATCCGAACAGTTACATCTTTTGGTCAACTGAATTGTCTGAATTCGAAATCCTAACTGTTTGTTCGAATCTGAAATCCGACCGTTTCCTTGAACGGTCGAAAACTTCCTGATGCACACATGAGGTGCACATGTGCGAAGTCAATCCGTGCCCGGTCAACAAGTCAACCGATCGGACCATCTCAATTAAAATAGGAAAGGCTCCTCAAGACGATGTGGTTGTGCGAAGTGCGCCTTAAAAGCGCCAATTGCACCATTCGCACATCGCGTGCGCGTGTGCGGTGGCGAACCGCCGCTATAAGCTATGTTCCTCTTATCAAGCCAAACAATATGGAAGGTAAGTTTCCATATATAAGTCATGAATATTTCTTGTAAAATAGTGAGGTGGGACAAAACATTTACAACACTTTTAAACTTATGGTGGGAAAAGTTTTCCTCCAATATTAATTCAAAATTCAAGTCATTTTGACTTGAAGGTTAAATGATCAATTATTGTCAAAAACATTCTTTTTAATATGGAACCAATCAATTTAAGGAACCATATAAAAAATAAATAAATATTATTAAATTAATAATAAATAAATATGATTAAAGTAATAAATATTTATTTGGTAAATATGCAAAGGATATTTTTTCATCATCTCATCAAAACATGTTAGTAATGTTTTAATGTATGTCTTGCTTTTATTAATATATTTTTTATTTGAAACGTTGGCAAAATTATTTTAAGTCATCGTATAAAAAAAATATTGATTAATATAGAACCCATTGTTTAACGTAGGTAATCATTATGTTATATCAACTTATATGAGAAGAATTTACACCAAATGTCAATATTAATCATGTATAGTTTTTAACATGTTTCTTAATACGTTTAATCCCCGATAAAGCAAATCTTGGTTTTTGTTTCTCTTTTGACGAACCTAGAAGAGGGGGGATATATCATAATTGAAAATATATTTTCTATGGATTTTAATAAATAAAAAATTCATGATACTTGAAAACATTTTCAAATCTTTTAAGTTTTGATCCTCTTTTAAACCCTCATTATTATTTATAGGAAAATTTACAGGATTAACCCTGTCAGATTCACCTTTTCCACTAGAGACCCTGTAATTTCACCTTTCCATAACCGACCAGCTTGAAGTCGAGCCAATTTCAGCTAGCACAAAAAGTCTGAAATACCCCTTCTTACACTTTTTATAGTTCTACATAGTTTAAAAAATTTAAAATTTACACTTTTTTTATATTTACGCGATGTGAAGTAGCATCTATGCCGTCGGATTTGAAGGCCACAATATAAAGATCAATGGTGTCAATGATTGACACGAAACATAATCTCTAACATATGCTTCTTTAAAGTCAACAATTAGATTTAATGATAAGTTTAAATAATGAATCGTCATTGCTCTAATAATAAATTGCCACCGATCTGATAAACAATCGTCATTGCTTGGATAATCAATCGTTATCGTTCTTATATTTATATCTATTCTGTTAAGTACATTAGAGGAGTTGGTTAGGATGCCTTTTTATCGCTTTAAAGACCCTGTCAGATTCACCTTTAAGAGGGTGGTATCACCTCTTTAAGAGGGCGGTATTATTTATTTAAGAGAGCGGTATCACCTAAATGGACATCATATCTTGTTGTTCAACATATTTTCAACAATGAAAGATAATAGAGCGATGATGGAAAAAGATTCGAACTTACAACAGATTTGGTAGCTTGAAGATAGAACAATGGAATGGCAACACCTTCGAACGAAATGTGAAAAGTAAAAAAATACAAAGCAATAATGATTTGCGATTTTTTTACGGCTATTTATTACCTTGGGGGCAATTTCGGCAATTCATAAGGTGGGCGTCGGCTAGGCTTGGAGTTGGTCGGTTTGGTGAAAGGTGAAACTATAGGGTCTCTGACAGAAAAGGTGAATCTAACAAGGTCGATTCTTGAAATTTTCCTTATTTATAATGAATAATAACTAATTAATTGAATGATTTTTTTTAACAAATTAAACGGATAGTTGATAAGTCAATGACAAGCTCTAACAACACTCATCAATTACAATTATCGCCAACACATACCATAAGTAATGACATCATCATCAAAACTATGAATTTGTGGGAGTTTTATAAACATCAAATAAAAAGGTTGAGATATTGATTATCTTTTTTATTTGTATTTCTTTGAGAAATTATTTAGCTTAATGAAAATATCAATTAAGTATACTTTTCTTGAGTATTAAAATGTTATGGGTTAGTCAATATATTACATGTCAATCATATATAAAGTTGAATAAAATTTAATATCCACCACACTAGAATATATCAATTTAATTAGAAATTAAAATTCTAATTTATTTACAAACAAAAAAAGTTAATGCGTATAAAACATTCATTAAAATTAACCACCTTTTATTTATTGATTTTCGTTAAATTATTAATTATTCATATAACTTAAGTATACAACTAAATATTTGATTATTTTACTTCAAATATAAAATTTATTTCAAAATTTGACCTTTTTTAATATTGTCAAACAATACATTCAACTCCCCAATGAAATATAGTCAATAATTATTATGAGCATTCGAGTTCGTGCAATCTTATTCCAGACATGTGAATTAGTTTACCACATTGCGTGATAAAAAAGACCTATAAATATAATTTTCTCACCATTCGCATTAATATATGTTTGAAATATTTAATATTTGCCTTACTTCTATTAATTTTTTTAAAATGTTAGTCGAATTGTTGCAAATCATCAAACAAATGCATTGATTGATATGGAATAAATTATTTAGTATAAGAAATCAAAATATATATCAACTTGTATGCGAAGAATTTACACTATATGACATCAATTAATATAGAACCCACTATTTAGCATAAGTAGTCAAGATATATCTCAATTTACAGAACAAGAATTTAAATTGGCAAGTCTCATTGTCTCACTAATTCACTCAATAGAGGGGATCATTGTCATCCATACTTCAAAAGTGAAAAAGAAATCTTTAAAATTGATATAACAATTTTAAGCTATATGAAATTGATAGCATATTAGAATTTTGGAGACCCGTGTCATGTGAAGATGCCATCTAAGCCATCTGATTTAACAATTTTAAGAGTATGAAAGAATAAACCAATTATATCTATTTAATAAAAATTATTTAGCTAGCTCATTTGTGTTTTAGGTATTAAATTATCGCTCAGTTTCCCTTTTGAGTTACTCCGTGGGATAAGCACGTAGTTCCACTAGTGCTAAAAGTGAAAAGAGAATTATTTTAAAAATATATATTTTAAAAACCTTAAAATAAATTAAATTATTTAGTTTGTTCAATAATTATTTTAGAGGTCTTTAATTATAACTTGTTCTTCCTTTTGAATCACTTTATGCAATAAACATATAATTTCACTGGTGCTAAAGTCTATAATTTTTTTAAATAATATAAAATTTGTTCAATCAATATATATATATATATATATATATATATATATATATATATATATTAATTAATTATAACTTGTTCCTCCTTTTGAATCACTTTATGCAATAAACATATAATTTCACTGATGCTAAAGTCTATAATTTTTTTAAATGATATAAAATTTGTTCAATCAATATATATATATATATATATATATATATATATATATATATATATATATATATATATATATATATTATTTAGTTTATTTAATAATTATTTTAGAGGTCTTTAATTATAACTTGTTTCCTCTTTCGAATCACTTTATGCAATAAACATATAGTCTATACTTGTTTCCCCTTCTGAATCACTTTATGCGATAAACATATAGTCTATACCTTTTTTAAATGATATAAAATTTTGTTCAATCTATATATATATATAATGATTGCGTATAGCATATAAATGTGAAAGCTAAGGAGTATAAATAATATTGTAAAAATGGAACATTAATAAGGTTAAACTATTTAGGACACAAAATTATGAGTTTAAGAATGATAGATAAACTGCAATACTGACGCATTGAGCATTTCAAACATTGTTTTAGACATCACTCCTATCGACTTCATTGTAATTGCATATAATAATAATAATAATAATAATAATAATAATAATAATAATAATAATAATATTTTAGATATTTCTTTTATTATATTGATCAGCATAATTTATAAATTATCAACATCATAACTCACTGGCTAACATATGCAGTTAGCCTGCGTAGATTGGGGTGGAGTAGTTATTCTAACCAGTGGGTTGAACATTTTAAATGAAAGATTGATGCATTGAGCATTTCAAGCATTGTTTCGAACATCACTCCCATCAACAACATTGTAATTGCATATATAATAATAATAATAATAATAATAACAATTTAGATATTTCTTTTCTTATATCGATAGCATAATTTATAAATTATCAACATCAAAACTCACTGACTAACATATGCAGCTAACCTGCGTAGATTGGGGTGGAGTAGTTATTCTACCCACTGGGTTGAAGATTTTAAATGTGAGAACTAAGGAGTATAAATAATGCTCTAAAAGTAGATCATTAATAAGGTTGAATTATTTAGGACACAAAATTATGAGTTTAAGAATGATAGATAAACTACAGTACTAACGCATTGAGCATTTCAAGCATTATTTCAGACATCACTACTACCAACTACATTGTAATTGCATATAATAATAATAATAATAATATTTTAGATATTTCTTTTATTATATTGATAGCATATTGCAATTTTGGAGACCCGTGCCATGTGAAGATGCCATCTAAGCCATCTGATTTAAAGGTCGTGATCTAAAAATCTTTGTTGTAAAAGATTGACACTAAATAAGATCTCTACCATATAATTCAACACTGACAATTAATAAATTAGATAATAGCGTTTGATTGCATTTGATCATATGATAATCGTATTTCGTGCCAATCGTTTACACCTAAGAGCTTTAGACCATGGCCTTCAAACCTAATGACGTAGATCGTGTTTTCACATGACACATGTCCCTAAAATGTAAGTCTTTCTTTTAAACTGTGTGCAAGGGCCACCTTCCTCCATGCAAGTAGTGATGTAAGTTTTGACCCGAAAATCAAATCCGATCAAAAAATTGCAAGAACCGAACAAGTCCGAACCAGCCCGAGACCCAATTCGGGTCGAACCGAACCAATTCTGGTTTGGTTTGGTTTCGATTTTGGGTGGTGAAAATAAAAAAACAATTAGGTAGGATGAAAAAATCATTAAAGACCCGAAGATTTAAAAGTAGCTAAAACTATGAAAAAAAATAATTATTATAATCAAATCGAAATAAAACCAAAAAAACAATTTTTTTGAGTTTTGGGGGGCAAGTCCGGGTACCCAAACCCAAAATCGATTTGGTTCAGATTGGAATAGGTTCTGGGTGAACCGACCCGAAAACTGGAAATATTAGTTTCGGGTCGCGTCGGGTACCCTAACTTGCATCCCTATATGCAAGTAATGCCTCCTTTATTTTATTATAATATAAAATCTAATAGGTTAAATTTTTTTTTATATGTTTTAATAATATATAATAACCATTTCTAATACCAAAGTTATTTTGATTATATATATATATATATATATATATATATATATATATATATATATATATATATATATATTGAAATCCCCCCTCCCCCCATCTAAGCCGTCTAATTTAAAAGTCATGATAAAAAAATCTTTATCGGAGAAGATTGACACTAAATAAGATCTCTACCATATAATTTAACATCGACAATTAATAAATTAGATAATAGCCTTTGATTGCATTTGATCACATGATAATCGTATTTTGTGCCAATCCTTTACTCCTAAGAGCTTTAGATCATGGTCTTCAAACCTGATGACTTAGATCATGTTTTCACATGACACATGTCCCTAAAATATAAGTCTTTCTTTTAAACTATGTGCAAGGACCAACTTCCTCCATGCAAGTAGGGATGCAAGTTTTGACCCGAAACTCGAATCCGATCCAAAAATAGCAAGAACCGAACAGGTCTGATCCAGCTCGAAACCCGATTCGGGTTGAACCGAACCAATTCTGTGTGGTTCGATTTCGATTTTGGGTGGTGAAAATTGAAAAACAATTAGGTAGGATGAAAAATTGGAAAAATCATTAAAAATCCAAAAATTTTAAAAGTAGCTAAAACTATGAAAAAAAAAAAGATCGTAATCAAATCAAAATAGAACCAAAAAAAACAAATTTTTTGAGTTTTGGTTCAGGTTCTGTTCTGAGTTGGGCTAAGTCCGGGTACCCAAACCCGAAATCAATTTGGTTTGGATTGGAATAGGTTCTGAGTGAACCGACTCGAAAACCAAAAAAAATCAGTTTTGGGTCACGTCCCGTACCCGAACTTGCATCCCTATATGCAAGTAATGGCTCCCTTATTTTATTATAATATAAAATCTAATAGGTCTAAATTTTTTTAATATGTTTTAATAATATATACCACCCCCCCCCCCCCATCTTTTGCTGAATTTATCGGTGTGAAGCGAATGGACCCCACCGAAGGATTGCCAAAGCCAAACTTTTGCTACAATGCGTCCAATCACCAATCAAAACGCACAAATGGGTCAAGGTTTGACCCTCAAACACCCAAAATCAAATATTATTTAAAACATCTTATACATTTTAAAAAGAAATAGTCACTTTTAGTAGCAAAAATGGAGTACAAAAATATGCCATTTCCAAATTACCAAACAGCCCATCTATAAAGGAAAGATTGCATGGCCGTTTTAGTATATATCAATCAAAAACCCCCAAAAAAACGTTGTCGATCGAACCAAAAGGAAAACAAAACCGAGGAAAGTTAAAAAAGCCCAAGATATATATATAGATTCATATTAGATATAGACTCTGCCACCCTCCCGTATTAAAACACCCGCGTCCCACTCTATACATACGATACGGCTACACCTCGTATTATACCTACTTATAATATTATTGAAAGAAGAGAGATAAGGGGTAGAACGTCTACGTATTCGTATTTCGTATGCATACGTTGTACGCATATACGAAAAGTAGAGTCTTTGCGTAATGCTACCATCGAGGCCACTGCATGAGAAACCCCAAACAAGCTGATTTCTTCCCTCCTTTTTCGACCTTCAAACCCTAGAAAAAAACACTTCTCGCTCCGTCACGAACTCGGAAATCCTAAAATCCACTCGTTTGATCTTTACGCGCTTCTCGACCTTTCAAAACCCTACTTTTCGAGCCCTAAATCGTCCGATTTCGTCACTGATTCGAAGCGTTCCGACTCGTTCCTGGTCCCTCGCGTCGATCCCTCGTCCTTCGCCGGAGACTTCAAATTGAACCCGGGGATTTCTCCGCCGGGTCGCGTCCAGTGATTCCCCTCTGGTTTTGGGAGGTTTCGCTGCTCAAATTTTGAAAAAACCGGCGGGATTTGGCGACTCGCGGTGAGTTTTCTAGGTTGCGGAGTTGTTGTGTCGCGAGGTCTTGTGAATTTGGGTTGGTTTTAGTGTTCTTTTTTTCCTGAGAATCTAATGCTCCTGGAGAAGTTCGAGAATCGCTCTGTTTGGTTCGTTTCGAAACTAGGGCATCACCCAATACCTAGAAAACTTTGATTTTTTCGAACCGTTTGGGTTTGGTTTGGTATTTGGAGCCTGCGTTTGAATATGAATACTCAGAATTGGTCGATTGCTGACCTAGGGTTGGTCGTGTCTCTGTTTTTCTATGTTTTTTATGTTTTGACTGTACAATTTCTACCTCTAGTTACTAGAACTTGCTCTTCTGCTAAATTTTCTGTTCCTATAGCTTTGTTGAATGCATTTTGGGATTGCTTACCTCTTTATTCTCTCTGTTTTAACTCTACAGTTAGGTTGGCTCCTCAGAATTGCATACCCGTCCCATTTACTACATGCATTGAGAAAATGAACTGAATGGCGTGTTGGCAGGCGAGAAGGAGATGCTATTGGCTGGCAATTTTGCTATTCCAATTGTTTGATAGATGGCTAGTTTAGATTGGTAGCTGAAAATGGACTCTGAGACTGCATAACTTATCTGGTTTTTTCTTCTTTTTATCACTCCGTTCCGATTAGAAATTTGCTTGATTTCGAAGAATATTAGTGGTGTATATATATATATATATATATACGTTGGCTTGCTGCTGCTTTGTTGTGTTGACATTCCGATGGGGGTGGCATGACCTCTGAGAAAGGTTCGTTCCACTGGGAGATGAGCGGACATGAGTAGGCTGTCATTCAGGCCTCGTCCTCTCGACATACATAAGAAGCTTCCGATTGTTAAATCTGCCAAGGATTTTGAAGATGATGAGACCACAACTTCCACACGCAATTCTCAAATTTTGCGTCTTGCGGCGGAGGCGGATATTGAGGTAAGGGTCTCTATTCAAAATAGATGTATCCTCTGTATAAACTTAAATGCACAAAGTCTACCATCTAATTTTAGAAATTTATTTATTTATTTTTAGAATAGAAAAATGTGTCTGTGCTGCTTATTTGCCCCGATTTGTTCATATGCTAGTTGTATAAATTTTATATTGGTTCCTTCTTTCATAAACATTGTTTGACTTATCAAGGTTCTCTGGATCTGGATGATTTTTTAATTTTTTTTTCTAGAGAATTGAAACTTTCTTTTTTGAATAAGCAAAAATGCTATTGATTAACAAAGAGGACACTCAACTAAGAAAGTGAAATGATTCCCAATTAACTAACTAACCATAGAATACTCCTCTTTCTCTGGAGCTGGGAAGGTAAACAATGCCATTTGCTTCCTATCTAATACACCGTTAATTAGTAAAAAATTGATCATCACCATCGTTGACTTGTGCCATCATTTTTGGTCTACTTTGGAAATCCTTTGTCTCCACTCATTGCTATTGAGGTTTATACTCTCTTGCACTCCACGATCCTTTATGTTGCTGCTTGCTTCTCACTATTTCCCTAAAAGTCATTGCAATGTGAAGCCTGATCTGACTTCTAATATATATAATAATATAATATGCCTAATTTTTTATGATTATATAGTTGTTACTATACATACAGACATTTATTAGGTATCTGATAGAAACTTAGCGAGCAACATCACTCTAATTCATAGGGACCAAGTATGCTCCTACTTTTTACATATCGCTTACTGATTTAGCAAACTAATAAGCTAATCATCTCTCTCTCAGTTTTCCTTCCAACTTAACAAACTGTACCAAATTTGAGCGAATTGACCATGAACTAGGTAGCTATGCTCTAGACTCCTCTTTAGTACCCCCAGAAGTCAGGAGCTCACATTTTTTATTCCTAAACACAGAGCCAGTTATGGAAATGATTGGTTTTTACATGAACTACTATCAAAATTGAGCTTCACAAATTCCATTATGAGTTTCTTCCATTTCTTGACAGTCCCCACTGCCCTCCGTAGCTTCATGTATTTTTGATAAATCTTTGAATCTCACTCCACAAAACTGTTCTGTAACAGTAACCTCACTGAATTATGAATTTATTATCCTTTCAGCTATCTTTCCCATTGAAGAAATTTTTTCCTTAGATATCATATGATTTATTTTCTCCATGAATCCCCAACAAAAGCAAAGGAGGGTCCTCCATGAGATGCCCTGGGGTATCACAAATTGAGCTTCACAAATTCCATTATGAGTTTCTTCCATTTCGTGACAGTCCCCACTGCCCTCCGTAGCTTCATGTAGTTTTGATAAATCTTTCAATCTCACTCCACAAAACTGTTTTGTAACAGTAACCTCACTGAATTATGAATTTATTATCCTTTCAGCTATCTTTCCATTGAAGAAACTTGTCCTCAGATATCATATGATTTATTGTCTCCATGAATCCCCAACAAAGGCAAAGGGAGGGTCCTCCATGAGATACAACCTTTAGGGCCATGGGGCATCCATTTTCTCCTCCAACTTTGCTGGAGATAGCCAAAAAATGCCAGATGCGGTAAGGGAATTGTTAATCCTCTATCTTGATAATAAGTTCAAAATGTTAATAGCTCAATATTATATCCTTAATCGCCGAATTGCTGTCCCCGAAAAAAGGGCTCTGCTATAGGGAAAATGGAGGCCATAGAACTTAGAACCTAGCAAAAGGCAAAACGGTACCCCCTTTAAAGCAGTCTTGTGAAATAAAGACTAAGAAGGGTATACTTTTCTAAACTTCCTCATTTGCTGGTGTGGACACTCCTACAAATGCAAACTACCTGCAACCTCCTTAAATTCTCCGTGTTAAAGAAATCTCCTACTTAGTTTTCTTTTAAAATTTAATTCGGCCTAGATAATTCTCCCCCCAATCATTTTGTAATGCACTTAATCACATCATCATAGCAGCCTTCTTTGTCCTATCATTCTCCACTTTGACCCCAAGAAGCAGTTTTTTCCCTCAAATTGACAAGAAGGCTGATATTGCTACAAAAGAATATATAGGTATATTTAAGAATTCAGAATACTTGCTTAATCCAAAGAGGCATTTTAAAATAATTGTATTATCAACAAAGTGAAGGGGAAAAAATAGAGCCTTTGAGAATTGATCTTAGGCTGTGTTTGATAACTCAGAATTCAAACGTGGGAAGTGAATTTGCATTTCCAGGCTAATTTCTTGAGAATTGACTTACGTTGACCCCAAGAAGCAGTTTTTTTCCTCAAATTGACAAGAAGGCTGATATTGCTATAAAAGAATATATAGGTATATTTAAGAATTCAGAATACTTGCTTAATCTAAAGAGGCATCTTAAAATAATTGTATTATCAACAAAGTGAAGGGGAAAAAATAAAGCCTTTGAGAATTGATCTTAGGCTGTGTTTGATAACTCAGAATTCAAACGTGGGAAGTGAATTTGCATTTCCAGGCTAATTTCTTGAGAATTGACTTCCTTTGGAAACGACACTTCTCCTGTTTGATTATGCTGTCTAGGAACTGACTTCCCTGGAATTGCAGTTCTCTTGTTTGATTAGTCTGTTTGGAACTTGGAAAGAGTATTTTTAGCTGAACTCCAAGCCGTCTTCTCAAATCATCTATATGGAAAGTCTCATTCATTCAATATATATAACTGCTAAAAATAATCAAATGAGGGACGAGTTAGTAGAAGATATGAATGAAGATGTAACTAAACGTTTGAGAATTGAGGCTGGAAGATAAGAAAGATGTCCAATCTTTTATAATTAGGTGGCAAGTTGAAGAAGTAAACTGCTCCAATTCTTTAATGGCATGGGGTTTGGTTGAACCTGAATAAACATGCTGCTCCAATTCCCGAATGACAACCATTAGTGCAAAAAGAGAATGTTGCTCTAGTGAATTTTAAGCCAGTATCAAAAGAACATGCTTTGCTGAAAGAAGGGATTACTCTATGTTGCTTGCTTTCTCATCTGCCTTATCACGATTTGCCTCTTTTCCCTTTGAGACTTTCAACGAATTTAGGATTTAGGATTTAGAGACTTAAGATGAGGACGTTAGATCAAGAATTAGGTTAGAGAGAGAGAGAGAGAGAGAGAGAGAGAGAGAGAGAGAGAGAGAGAGAGAGAGAGAGAGAGAGAATAACTTAGTTTTTTTTTTGATAACCAGAAAATAACTTAGTTGAGGTAGGAGTCCCCACTAGCTTTTATATTAAGGGGGAAAAGAAATACTTGTACAGTCAATACAACTACCTACAGCCCACACACAAAGTATACACTACACAACCATACATAACACACACCAACACTCTCCCTCAAGCTGGAGCATGACCATCAAACATGCCCGGCTTGACACTAAAATCTTGAAGAAGACCGAGTCCAACAACTTTAGTAAGAACATCGACAAACTGTTGAGATGAAGAAACATTAATAAGCTCAAGTGAACCATCCCACACTTTTTCTTAGACAAAATGTACATTAACTTTAATATGCTTGGTTCACTCATGTAGCACAGAATCAAATGCAATCTTCTTTGTAGCTTCATTATCACAGTGTGGAGGTGTGGAGAGAAAATTCCAACTCATATAGAAGTGAGCGAAGTCACAAGATCTCATAAGTGCCAAGAGCAATAGCTCAATACTCACCAAAATGTTCAAATGACCATGTGATCGATACACTAGTCCACGACCAGAGCTAGACTTGATATATCGAAGAATATGATTAACTACAGCAAGATGATCAATATAAAATCCTATAGGGAATATTTGTGCGATAGAAAAAGTCAAACCCTATTCTTCCATTTTCACTCGCCAATTCGCTCATCATTAAGATGAGGTATGCCTATATCTATCTCACTCTAAGCTAGGAAATTCAGAAATAATAACAATCTAAGAATTTGGTTCAAGGTACGAGTCAAATCTCTTCATCACATGTTTGATGAAATATAGGAAGATCACTTTCAATCTCATGAAGAGAATGCTTCTGATCCATAGGAGATGTAGTTGGCTTACACCCAAGCATACCCGTATCATGGAGAAAATTAATAACATTTTCTGAGAGATGAAGATCTGTTTTCTAGAACAAGCAACCTCTAATCCCAAAACTACTTTAAACTGCCAAAATTTTCACTTCAAAATATGGCTGGGCTCCATTTTTATGTAAGAGAGAAATGAAGTCATCTCTTGCAAGGATGATATAGACAAGAAAAATTGTATGACCAGTAAGACACGATTGAGTAAAGAGTGTGGTGAAAGGAACACCTCTGAAATCCCAAGTCAATCACCGCACCATTGAAGCGATGAACCCATACATGGGTGATTGCTTCTAACCATTAATAGATTTCCAAAAACTATAATTTCCCCATCTCCAGCAGGAAGTCAGGTGGAAGATCTATATAAATCTCCTCTGTGAGATGCCCACAAAGAAACATATTCTTCACGTCTAACTGGTAAATGGGCCAATACTGACTGGCTGCAATAGAGATGACAACCCGGACAGATATCAGCTTAGCCACAAGAACAAAGGTGGTATCATAATCAACCCCCCCAAGTCTGTGAAGCCGCGAGCAACCAAACGAGCCTTATATCGTGCAACACCGCAATGATGAGTATGCTTCACTTCAATGACTCACTTACATCCCACAGTTTTCTTACTTGAAGGTAGGGAAACCATTTCTCAAGTACTATTACTCTCAAAATTTGCACACAACCAAATGAGCCTTATATCGTGCAACACCGCGATCATGAGTATGCTTCACTCCAATGACTCACTTACATCCCACAGTTTTCTTACTTGAAGGTAGGGAAGCCATGTTCAAAGTATGATTACTCTCAAAGCTTTCATCTCATCCATCATAGCAGCCTTCCATGTAGGATGAGAGAGAGCAGCCTTGATGGTATGAGGGATAGTGACATTATCAATCTCAGAGAGAAAATCCCAGTTAGAAGAAGCCACATCCTTGTAGCATACGCACTTAGCAAGATTATAGGGTGTAATACATGAGCAGACCCCCTTGAAAACAGTAATAGGCAAGCCAAAATCATAAGTATCAGCTGGTGTGGAGCAGGAGTAGTGGGGGAATCCTCAACAGAACTAGTGGGAGGATGCAAGGGGAGGATCTACCTGCTCGAGGACTGAGGATGAGGCTTGATAGAGGATGTCCCATGCTTGTGTCTGCAAACATAGTGCGATATTCTGTTGCTGTAAAGGAGGCCTGATAGGTAAAAGAGTACCACTAGATTGCTGTAAAGGTGGTTGAATTGGTGAAGTATGAACAAGTTGGGGTAATAGAAGCTGAATATTAGCTATAGAAAGAGACAAGGAGGAGTAGTTCCAATAGGCTGAATAATAGGAGAGCCATAAATGACATGTATAGGCCTTAGAGTAGACGCAGACTGATGAAGAGAAAAATAGGGCACCTGCTACAAAGAGGTGACACCCATTGAAGTAAAGAAACGATGTGCTTCGGGTTCATAGCAACGATATCCCTTAGAATTATTCGAGTAACCAATAAAAATACATTTAATTGAGCGATCATCAAATTTTTGTCGATTAGGCTGATGGTCTTGGACAAAGCAAGCACACCCAAACACTCTAAGTGCAATACAAAACATGGAATCATTAGGACGTAAGGCTAGAAAAGGATTATAACCGTTAAGAATTTTCGAATGCTTAAGGGAAAGGAATGAGGAATGAAATCTTACATTGTCTTGGAGCTTCAGACCAGCTTGCTTCACATGAACCTACAAAAACCAAGTTTGAAATTAGTCAGTCATTAATCGTTTGTATGAAAAGCAAATAGAAAACATATAGACAGAATCTCTCTATATGTGTACCATCATACAATAAGTCCAATTCCACGATTATGTAACGGTCCCCAGCCTGTTTGCTAGACGGATAAATAAGAAACATGGGGCACCAAGTGCAATAACTTAGAATTTTCCTCATTCCTTTCCCTCAGTTTGTTTGATATGCTCTTTCAATTTGTCGGAATGGTTAACCATGTTGTGACTGTTAATGTTGGCTGATGGATTATAACTTTGGACAATATGGGTTCATTGGCTATTTGTCATAACAATATGAGATAGATGATTATGTATTACTTTGAAGCCTTGGAAATTCTTAAAATGGTGTGCACTTGAAGAGATTGACACAACGAGTGATGCACAATTCCATGATCTTTAATATATTAATTAAATGAATGAGTGGTGTACTCTTCCCCATTATTGTATTGAAAAGTTCTAATAGAGGCACAATATTGAGTCTGAACCATAGAATGAAACTCTTGAAATTTAGAGAATACTTAATCATCACATTTTATGAAATGGACCCAAGTGACTCAGTGCAGTCATCAACGAAAACCACATAATGACGAAATCCTTCAAGGGCAACAACAGGTGAGGGATCCCACACACGAGTAAATCAACTCAAAAGGAAAATTGCACCTGTGCATTCATGATGGATAAACATTTTTGACTTGTTTAGACAAGTGCAAATCTCACATTGATACTTAAAAAACACGCAAACAGTCTTAGAATATGGGATTTAGAAACATAGACTTTTAAATTTGACATACCCTAATTTGGCATGGCATAGAGAAAGGCTCTTTGGCCTGGATTTGGTAGGAACCGCAGCTTCCATGGATTAGCCATGTTCTATCATTGATTAATATGCGGTTTTGGTTCCATCATAACTCCTATTACTGATTGTATTAAAATGGAGGAATTTTGATGGACAAATGTTGTAGCTAAGACATTCGAGGAGATCAAGTCAAAGATGACAGAAGCTCCTATTATGCACCTACGTAACTTTTCCAAAGTCTTTGAGGTCGCATGTGATGTATCTAGCGTTGGGAAAGGTAGAATCTTGAGCCAAGAGGGGTCATCCTATTTGCATAGTTCAGTGAGAAGCTGAATGAAAAACAAAATTACTCCACTTATGACAGAGTTCTACGTAGTAGTGCAAACATTGAGATATTGGAGACATTACCTTCTACCACAAGAGTTTGTCTTGTTTTCTGATCACGAGATATCTTAATTTTTAGAAGAAATTAAACTCACGTCACATAGGGTGGGTTGAGTATCTTTAGGGTTAAACGTTTGTGTTGAAACATTGGGCCGATGTTGAGAACAAACCCACAGATGCATCAAGTCGTAGAGTCACAATGTTGCACTCTATGTGTGTTAAGGTTATCGGATTTGAGCGGCTAAAGGATGAATTTCCTACATGCCCGGATTTTGAGAAGTGGTACACCTCACTAGTGAGTGGTCGAGGGGTAGGTATTCATGGGTATATCCTACATGATGGATTCCTGTTTAAGGGCAATCATCTTTGTATATCCCACATTTCTTTACTAGACTTTCTCGTTTGGGAGCTTCATGTCGGCGAGATTACTAGTCATTTTGGTTGTGAAACTATTGCCTTGGTTGAGGATAAATTTTATTGGCCCAGTCTCATGCGAGACTTTGCCCAATCATTGGGTAGTGTTGTACTTGTCAATTGGCAAATGGAGAAAGAAAACTCCGGGATTGTACACCCCATTGCTGGTGCCACATATTCCTTAGCAAGACCTTAGCATGGACTTCGTGCTTGAACTTTCTAAGACCTTTAGGAAGCACGATTCCATTTTTGTGGTCGTGGATCGATTCTCCAATATAGTCCACGTCATTGTTCCACAATCTCTGATGCAAGTCATGTTGCGAAATTATTTGAAGAGGTTGTTCGTTTGAGCGGGTTGCCTAAAACCATTGTGTATAATATGGATGTCAGATTTGTGATTTGGAAGACACTTTAGCACATGTTGGGGACTAGGTTGCAGTTTTCATCTTCTTACCATGGGCAAACTGAGGTTGTCAATAGGAGTTTGGGAAATTTGTTGAGGAGTCTAGTAGGTGATCATATTAGGAGTTAGGATTCCGTGTTGCCTATACCTGAGTTTGCGTATAATAATTCTGTCAATATAACTTTAGACATGAGTCCATTTGAAGTTGTGCATGGATATAAACCTAGGACACCGGTTATCTCATTCCCATGTCACCCATACGCAGGCCATCAGAGTTCGCAGATGCATTTACACGCCACATTCAAGTGTTGCATGCTGAAATTTTAATTTTTTTTTTGAACAATGAGAAGTATAAATTTTCTGTTGATTCTTACAGGAGGTTTAAAGAATTTAAAGAAGGTGATGATGTAATGGTTCGGATTTGGCCTAAGCGATTTCCGCAAGGGGTTGCAAAGAAATTACAAGCCTGCAATGCTGACCCTACAAAATTGTGAAGCATTTTGGTTCTAATGCATATGTTTATGAATCTTCCTCTAGACATGGGTATTAACACGACCTTTAATGTGGAAAACCTTGTTCCATTCAAAGTCCAACAACTATTCCATCCAATCCTTAGATCCTTCTACCTCATTTGAGCCTATTCTAGATCCCTAACCAATTCCACCACCACCACTTATGCATCCGAATAGAGAGATTATTGAACGAATTTTGAAAGATCAAGAAGTCTCCAACCAAATGGGGGGGATCAATAGCATGCCAGTCAGAAAATACGTGGATTACTAAGGAGGAGCTCCATAGATTGGACCCGGCCATGCTAGAACAATATGATGACTTTAACTCATTGGGTATGAGTTCTTCCCACCCAAGATAATTTATGGGGGCATCAGAACTTACAAGGCCTACAGGGTGCATAGGAGGCACAATAAGAGATCCAAAGCACTTCAAAAACTTTGGATAAGAGATTGAAGATCCCATGTGTATGTGCGGTGGCACGTGCAGGCCCCACCTTGGGAAGACGCACACATGGGAGAGCAAGGCAGAATACAAAGGATTGGGGAAATTATACAGTGAAAAGGGATCACAGACGACTGTGGAAACTCACGAACGTCAGTGAAATTTTGTTGTTCTGTTCTTCTCAGAGAACGGAGACATACTAAATCACGGACGTTTGTGAAAATATTCACGGACGACCGTACTGGAGGTCATAGACGTCCATGGGCCCTCAGTTAGTCTTTTGGTTTTATGTTTACTCATAGGGTGTTTTAACTCTATAAATAGAGTTGTAAAAGACCTTTGAAGTTAATGATGAATGAATGTTTGATTATTTATAATTTGAAAACGAGCTCTTAAGAGCTTTTCTTTGAAGGGTGAGTTTTCTTTCCCGTGGAGTTTGGTGCGAGGCCCAGTTATCTTCTTCTGTTCTCTTCTTTAATCTTCTATTGGTGCAAGGTAGCTTAATTATTTGTTTCCTTTGATTATTATTTTTTTGCTTTATTATTTGCTGGAAATTGTTTCTACCTTAAAAAATCTCTTATTTTGAGAACCCTTAATATTTAACCTTCTAAACCTATTATTTCTTTCAAAACCCTAGAATGGAATCAAATGACGCCTTCCTGGATTGTCGTTTGATGTCCTAGGCTAGAGGGAAGTCAAATTCTATCTTGAGATCCCGCGTTTTTGGGTTAGATGGGACTATCGTGCCGGATTTAACACTAAATTGAACCCGTGGTTACCTGAATTGAAGTCCACCACAATCATTTACTAACTAGTAGTTAATTTATTATTTCTAATTGCTCAAAAAATTAAAAATTATTTTCAGAGAATTGCATAATTAGCATTTTAGTGTTTGGTCCTGCATCAAAGATCTATTTGATTATTTTATATTAAGTAGGTTATTTATTTATTTTTTGAGTTTAGTTGACAAGTTACTTATGTAGCAAGTCCTTTTACTTGGGAGACATTGCCCAACTAGGAGTTTCAGTTTCATTCGAAAGCTATATAGGGTGATTCCAAAGGGACATCTGTCTGTTCACGATCATTTTATGACAGCTTGGGGTTTTATATTAGAGAAAACATTCGTTTTTTAATGGTGTGAGGTTCTTCACTTTATTGTCTCCATTCTTTTGTGTGGATCGCTTCAAGCAAACTGTGTTTTGCGTAAGCTCCTAACATATAATCTTGAAAACCCTATCCACATGGTCATACACCTCTGTATCTACTTTGCAAAGAAATCCTAGACTGCAGGTATTCACTAGTCATTGAAGTTCCTTCTAGCATTTCCATTCTTAAGTTTTAACTAATTGCATTTGGTTGGAAACAACAAATATGAACACCTTTCTATTTCTAATGGAGAGCACATTGGCAATATTCTTATACATATTGGATACAAGAATAATTGAATTTAAAATCCTTCCATGGTACCATCTTTTTATGTATTGAAGAGATTGACGTCTTTATTTAGTCCATCTCCATAATGAAAAATTTAAAAACCTCCCTAAAAGTGCAACCTTAACCACCTTTAAACAATAATGGAAGAAAACCAACAATTTTTTTGTGAGAAGGTAGGGGTGATAGTACTAGTAGGGAGTTTCACCATATCAAATGGGAGCTATGTCAGTTGCCTGAGGTGGACGGAGGCCTTGGAATCAGAAAGCTTAAGGATATGAATCATGCTTTGCTTGGGAAATGGTTATGGTGTATTGGTGAGCATGGATGTGCTGTGGGTGCAAGCTCTTCGGACTAAGTATGTAGTCTATGATGGTGAATGGAAGATTGTCAAGTGTAGAGATTGTAGGGCCTCTGCTTGGTTGAGGGGTGTTTGGTCAGTGAGGGGGAGCTTCATTGAGTGCCTTAGCTATGAATGGGGAGACTTCAATAGGGTCAGTTTTTGGCACGATGTGTGGCTGGATGAGCAATTGATTGCTGAGAGATACAGGGGCATCTTGGTTTGGCTGTGAATCAGAAGAAGATGGGTAATGAAGGCTGCTTACAGCTTGGGTGATGGGTGGATGTGGGATATTAGACAGAAGAAAGTTAAGGGACAGGGAAATCCAGGAGCTGGCGGAGCTACTGTAGGTGTTGAGTACTGTAGACCATATCAGAGGGGAGTAGATTGGAGTCGCTGGCAATTGAACAATAAAGATGACTTCTAGGTTCCTTTTATGGGTTTTTTGGGTGAAGGCTAGGCAGCGGCAAGTTTTGAAACGAAATCTGGAAGTGCCTGACTCCTCCTAGAATCCTATTTTTTGGCTGGACGATTGCTTGGGAGAGGATCTTGACTGTAGACCAGTTGATTAAGGGAGGTAATGAGGGGGAGTAACTACTGCAGCATGTGTAGATGCAAAGAAGAGAGAACAAATCACTTATTGCTTCACCTTAGTTTTACCGAAACAGGTAGAGCTTACTTCTGGGTGAATTTGGGGTCAGATGGTGCTTCCCTAGGTCTTGTGCTGAGACCATGGCGTTTTGGATGAGGTGAGATTCCAAAGGATTGCAAAAATGTTCTGGGAATTAGCGACTGTGGCGGTGATGGGGGCAATTTGGCTGGCAAGAATTATAGAATATTTTGTGGAGTGAGAAGCTCTAGCGTGATGGTAATGAAGTGTGCAACGGGTGCATAATTGAATGGGTGGATGCTAAAGTTGCAGAGGACAGACCTGGATGAGTAGTATTCAGGACTAGTGGGATGAGATGGTGGACCTCATGAAGATCTCCCAATGAGCTTGCCTTCCCTATATCAAGAAGGGCCAGGGTTTTGGGGCTGCGTGTCCAGTCTCCTTCTGTTTAGTTGGTCTGGTCTGTGTGTTTCTGGGTCTTGTGTTTCCGGTCTAGCATCTAGCTGAAGCACAAGTATGCATCCTTTTTCCTCTCTTTTTAATTAATTAATTTTTTTTTTCTACTTCCATCAGATCCAAAAAATAAAATAAAATAGAATAAAAAATCTGGTGAAATATCATCCTATGAGTCTCCTTTCTACCCCATTTATGCATTTGGAATTGGTCAAAGAACAGTATTTTGATGTGAGCTTTTCCATTGTTGTCTGGTTCAATGAAACCTTGCTGTATTTGAAATCCATTTAGCTCTACTCAGAACTTTTTGTTATCTAACCATAAAAAAGGCTATGAAATTGATGAGAATACATGTGTCTGGTTGGTTGTTTGGATGCCAATGACATCTTAATTGCCTGGAAGAGGATCACTTGTCTTAGACCTCCTCCATCTCATTGTATAGTTTATTTTTTTCGACACTGTACAACTGCCCATGTGATCTCCTGAATACAAAACTTCGTAGATGACTTGTTTCATAGTTCTCTCTTTTGATTGTAGTCTATCATTTAAATATGACAATCCTGATTTATGGGCCATTTTGAAATTAGGATGCCAATACTGCATGCGTAAATAAAATTTATTGCCTATCTTGGTGATATATATTTTTTCAATCCACATATCCTTTACTAACCAAAAAAATATCGCCATCATGCAGGTCCATCAAACTCCTAGCAAGAAAATTTCTTCTGAAATACCGATTCCACAGTTTGTTGTTGTTGATACATATGAAAGAGATTACTCATGTACCTTCGCACAGCCTACATCGTACTTACGTGGAAGAGGAGGTAAGTTACTTATAAACATTGTCTTTTCTGTTCTTTGGAGAGAAATTTCTTCCAGACGGATCTTCTGCACCATTTTCCCTGAATATATCTAATTATTTATGTATTATGTACTATTTTCCAGCCAGGGCCGAGATTGGAGAGTTTGTTGAGTATGATTTGGATAACGAGGATGAGGATTGGCTTGAAGAGTTCAACAATGAAAGGAAGATTATTACATCTGAAAAGTAACATCAACATTCCTATTCTGTAATCATCATTGCATTTGTTTCGAAGTTGAGGAATCAATTTTATGTCATCTCTAATTGCTCACAATATTTTAATTTCATCCATTTTCTTTTGTACATTCGCTGGCACTTATTTTGTCAGAAGATTTTGATATTAGACCCATTATACCATCAAGATTAAAGATAGAAAAAACATTTATCCTATGTTGGCAGTTACCACTTTTATGAAAAACAAGACGCAAATCAGGACAAATTATGGAGTTTTCGGATGGAAGAGAATGACAAATTATGGAATTGGGCCGATCAGGAATTTAAAGACTCAATTGTAGTATTGCATAATGCATGATTAAGAGTGCCGGGCTAGCTCAGGACTCATTTTCAGTGAGAGCCTGGTCCTTTTGGTTTTGGGGATAAAATTGTTAGGGCTTGAGGGAGGTGATTGTGCCGAATCTTGTGTTTTGGCTGTGTTTTTTGGTTGTTCGCTTCAAATTTTAAGCCCCTCGCTTGAAGCTTGATGACTTTTTTTTTTTCCTGCTTTTTTTCCCATTCAAATTCATTTTACCATTCAAAAATAAGAAGTAATAGTCTTGCTGATAAAAAAAAAAGAGTTACCACTGTTATGGAAGGGTCTGACCTTCCAAACTTTTGGATTCCCAGCATGAGAAATTGCAGAAAATGTTTGGCTGTTGGATTCTCAGCTAATTCACCTATTAATATTTACACGAGGAATTATAAAGATTTAGAATAATAGCAGATAAGTTCCTGTTACCTTTTGGCATGAGATATTGCAGAAAATGTTTTGCTATTCTCACCCAAATCACCGAGCAATATTTTCCGAGTATGATCGCGAGGCATTGAATTTTTTAAAATATCAGATAAATTCCTGCATATAGAAACATAGGATACAATATGGATAATTTCTATAGGGAGCCACTACTTATACGTGGAAGTTCGGCCTTTTCACACAATCTTCTCCGTAACAAAAGGCTATTTTCATGCAAGGTAGTGTACAAAAACCGAACTTCCTTGTGCAAGTAGTCGCTCCCTTTTCTATAACTGCTTCAAAATTTCAAGAGAAAGTCCCTCTGTCAAGTCCTTCACATCTTCAGAGGAAAAGCTGTTCTTTATAACAGTACATTTTGTGCATTAGTGATGACGACATGATCAATATCGTGCCCCATTGCTTTTCTAAGTAGGTTGACATTAACACTCACAGTAATTCTGTAATATATTGATCTTCACCAATCGATGGAGTTTTTGGCTCCTTGGAGCAAATGGTGGGAAGATGTTCTTGGACCATATGTAAATGCTTTTCAAAAGTGTGTGTGTGTGTGTGTGTGTGTGTGTGTGTATATATATAAACTTTGACAGCCACTGAAACGCTTGAAGTTTGTAGCTTAATGCCGTGAATGCAAGGGACTAGAATTGGTGACAAACTCTGGTGTGAGTATGATACAAAACCTGTAGTGAAATATGGAAACTCTTGCTGCTAACAACATGTGCATTTCTCAAATAGCTGAAGATGGGGAACATGGAAACAGATGAATTTCTCATAGCTATGCTTATGCTCGTATTCCCATATCAGCTGTGCATATTATGGGGTGATATAACGTAGCTAAAATTAGGAAATTGCATTGATTGATATTTTATGGTACATTTTAAAATTATAACTTTCTATTTTTCTTTCTTTTCCTTAATTGACACCTCTCTTATTTCTTTTATATATATATTTTGTATTTATGCTTGGACATGCAGGCTTGAGAATATACTTTTTAAGTTGGAAGTTTTGGATCACAAGACAAGGGAAAGAGCAGGAATCATAACAACTACGCTTGGTTCACCTGTTCCTGTTCTTCTGACAAGGCGTTGAGGTCAATTTTCTATTTTCTTGCATAAACCATGTGCATTTCATAATGTCAGACATCCTTTTTCTATTTTTTACACTGATGCTACTAGTTCAAAGTTTGAACAGTGGATGAATTAATTGATCCTCAATAATTTAATTCTATTGAGCTTCAGATCTCTAAGTAATATGTACAGTGAGGAATTGATATAGGCAATCTCTCGCTTTATAGCTAGTGTTCTTTTTTTTGATAAGTTATAATGATAGAAAACGAGGAAGTACACAACGAAGGGTCAATGAGATGCTAAAGAAAAGAAAACATAAAAGCGAATAATGACAGCAAATATAGTTATCCAATAGTCAGTTCAGCACAATCATAACCCATCTATTTGCTGGAGGTTTGGCTAGACAACCAGAGCTTGTTGTTGTCTGTTGGATGTGTGAGACTAATACCATACCCATTTGTATTATAGCATATCTTTAATCTGGTCGACATATGAGAATGGACTTCACAGGGTTGCATTTTGTTCTCTTAACCGTGCAACCACACTTTATGAAGTTTATCCATCCCTTACCACAACATATTTTGATACCATTTAATGCTATTCTTAATCCTGCTTCTGCACTTCCGCAAGCCTCAAACAGTATATAGAAGGCTGCTAACAGGTTTTCCTCAGAGTCCCTAATATAACCCCTCCTCCAGCATGCCCCGGATTACCCAGTGAACACCTATCATAATTCAGCTTCATTACATTAACTTCAGGAGGTTTTCAATTGGCAAGTTTTCCTTCTGTTCTCTGATCGCTGTTTTTCACTTCCTTCCAACATTTGTGGATGTCCTCAAATCCAATACCCTTAAATACATTCTGATGTGATGTCCACATTATTTTTTTTTTCTTTGTCTTGAAGATCAGGGAGCTCAGTGAGCCAAGTAGTTCATTCTTTCCATAAACTCTAAAGAACTGTCAACATGCTTATTGACGTGGGATTTGATGCGGGAACTTACTAAATGCAATGTTAAGGGCTGAGATTAGGATTGAAATTAATTTAATCAATTAAAATAACAATTTCTCATAACAAATTATCACGAAAATTCTAGAAATTCAATTAGGTGATTTAATTTCGGCCCAAAATAGTATTACTTTCGTGTACGTTCCCTATCGCAGATTTAGAAGACTAGAGTTCTTATGAACGGCTAGATCTCTCTGATAGTTTTAGGGTGTCGAACGAACTCGCAAGCGGGTGCTCTCGATACCAAACGAAAATAAAAGGCTAATAAAATTAATGATGAACAAAATATTGATTTAGGGCTTTTATGAAATCAATAAAATAATTAGGATTACGCTACTTATGCAAACCGTAGATCTAAAGAAAATAGAGATGAAAGAAGAGTTGGCCTCGCACCAAACCGTAAGCGGGAATCGAATAATCTCTCTCCGTTTTGAGAGAATCACACCCTCACGAAAGTTAAAAACTCTCAATTTTGCATAAGCAATTTTCATTAACAAAAAAAAATCTTAATAAAAATGTTTACAAGCCTTTAAATAGGCTAACCAATGCATAAAATTAGAAATCCTAGTATAACTCTAATTCCTAATTCAAATAAAAGAAATATCCTAATTCTTCTAAAACAATAAAGTCCTAAACAATAAGGAAACTAATCCTATTTCTAATAAAAGAAACAACTCTTACTTTCTAAAATAAAATAATAAAAGAAACTAATCCTAATCAATTAGGATTCTTGAAATTCGTCACTTTATGTGCAGCCTCCGAAAACTGACCATAACTTCTTCAATACTTGTCGGAATTGCTCAAATTTTGGCTCGTTGGAAAGCTACTTCGATAAGTTTTCAAATATGATCAATTTCTTATTAATCCGACTTCGTTTGACACTTCAAAATAGACCAAACATAAAAGTGACGGGATTAAAAGTTAAAGACCCTAATAAATTTTGGATTTTCCTCTTTCTGATCAAACGGGTCTTTAACGGACCTTTTTTTTAAAAACCCATTCGTGGGTCCACTTTCTCTTTTGACGTCTCTTCTTATTCGACCACGATTCAAACAGGCAGATCTAAAATACACATCACTTATCTTCCATAGTATGCGGCCCCATGTTAGAGAGAGGCAGAAATTTCAAACTGCGATGGTCTCTCCTACCAAATTAGGCATGCCTACTTGTATTGGAAATAAATATAGTAAGACTATACCCGTATGGCACATTAGAGTAAATAAACAGGTGGTTAATAAACTCTTCGCTGTTACATCATATTACACACCTATTGGCTGGAGAAAAGCCTCATCTCCTTAAGTGGTCAACTGTTATTATCTCTTCCAGAGCTGCTTTCCATGCAGGGACACCACCCTTGAGCAGTGTATCTCCATATGTATACCCATGGAAGCACTGGGGAAACTGTTCTTACGAAATCCTGATAACACCCTTTCACCGTGAAACTGCCAAAATTTTCCATGGTTTAAATTCTTGTGTCAGGTGATGAAGATGGCAAGTAGGTTGCTTCGAATTCAGCTAATAGCACAAACATATCTTCTATTTCACCGTCATTTAGGTCCCTTATTATTGTTATATTCCACTCTATTGTGCGACTCGTACAGTCTTTCGGCCACTTCCTCAATGCTGCACTTAATATGCATGACCAACTAATATTGGTTTTCATACCTTCTTCTTAGCATTTCATCACCAAGCCAGACATCTTCCCAGGTGACTGAGGCGTTTGCTGAATTTGCTTCCCTTACCTCCCTATTTCTGTCATTTACTGCTCCCATGCTTCTGCTCAGTACTGTTCTCCGTGCAGCATTTACCTCACTGCCAATTCACCATAGCCTGCGATTGGTTGGGAAACCGAGAGATTAAAAATCTCCGTTTACATTTTGTGATTGGCTGGCTAGCAGTTTAATAATTGCAAGAAGATGCATCACCTCATGAATCACCAAGTAGTTGGATCTTCGATTGTTTTTGTTACTTTTTTTTTTCTAAGTCAATATTTTAGGGACATTAATATAGGAATAATAATTTACCATTTTTGGTTAAGTTATAGTAACTAATTAACTATAGGTTTACTTAATAAATTTCTTTACTTCTTTAGTACAAGTAAAATTAATCTGAGTTTAATTAGGATAGGACATTTACTATATTTCTCTTTTTTTGTCTGGTCAAGAATTGTAAATCCTTTAAGGTGCTATCGAGGTTATTTTTTAAAGTAGCTGCTGAATTTTATTATTGATGCTAAGAGAGCTGCAGGTTAGGGCACCTCTTTTTTTGTTTTTTTGGTAATCTTTTTGGGCATCCTTTTTTCTTTGGTTTATTGTTGATTATTGGCTCGAACTGAAGTCCACATCACCCACTCCTCAGGAATCCCTTTCCATTTTTTTGATTTGGTGCCAAACCCAAGTGGGGCATTGAAATATTGACATTAGTACTCACAGAGAAGATGAGATCAACTTGATTAGCATTATTCGTCCTGCAAACATTAGCATTTTACCCTTCCGACACGCATAGTACCTTTTTGGTCTCCCTACACATATTGACAGCCCCAAGTATTTGCTTGGCAGTTTTGTCACTTTACACCCTAGCGTATTTGCTATATTCTGCAGTTTTAGCATCTTCGGCTCTGATCCCTAGCAGCTCATGTTTTCTTAAGTTTATTTCATGCCAGATGCATGTTTGAAACATCCCAAGATGTTCTTAACTGCCACAAACTTCCACTCCCTCACATTTGCATTTGTAAAAATCAGAGTGTCATCTGCATATTGCAGGTGCGCTATTTCCAAACCACTTCTACTCCAAACCAGCATCTCGCTAACAGCGTCCACAATAGTTACAAAGAGGATTAGGGGAAGCGTCTCCTTGCCTAAGAACCCTGATGCTGGGAAAGTAAACCCAATGGAGTCACATTTATTATTAGCAAGAACCATGTTGAGGATATACAACCTTTAATCCATGCCACCCACCTTGCACCAAATCCCTTCTTACAGACCCATGTCAGACTTCAGCTCCTGCATTTTGATTCACACTTCATGGGTGATAATTACATTATCCAGAAATGGACCAACATTGCTCTCCTTGGTAAATGGTTTTGGCGGGCGGGAACAAGGGAAGAATGTGGCAGCATTTGGCACGAGGTGCTGATTGAAAAGTATGGATACTCGGAGGGGAATTGGGGTGTACAAACTGAATCGCAGAGGGGCACATCTGCATGGTGGAAAAGCATCAGTCATACCTGACCTCTTTTTGCTAGAGGTGTGCGCTTCAGATGGGGTTGTGGCACCCGTATTAGGTTTTGGGAGGATCCGTGGGTGGACGATTACCCGCTTAAAACCTACTACCCAGATATTTTCGCCATTTCTACGAATCCTACAGGAATGGTGGCAGATTATGCGTAAGAAAATCTGGTTGGGAGGACTTGGGATGTCACCACCAGGCGCATGTTGAGTGAATATGAGATGTCTTCGTTCTCACATTTGCTGCATAGACTGTATCAGGTGCAGAAACTCCCTCAAGGACATGATCAACGCATTTGGTCCCCAAGCAGAGGTGGTTGTTTCAAAGTCAAATCATACTACAAGATGCTCACTCAACGACCATTGATCAACTGGCTCGGCGCAACTTTGTGGAAGGCTAACATACCTTCAAGAATTAAATTCTTTGCGTGGACGACGTTCAAAGAAAAAATTCTAACGGTAGACCAGCTTATCCGGCGAGGGAAGACCCTCCCTAATCGATGCGTCATGTGCAGGAATAGTGAGGAGTCCGCTGCTCACCTGTTGCTTCACTGTGAGATAACACACCATGTTTGGAACGTGGTCGTGCAATCTTTCGATATGGTTTGGGTTATGCCGGCATCATTATACTCACAAATTCTGATGTGGGAGTCGGTTAGTTTGGAGGGGCAGCAGGATGAGTACTGGAGGACGGCCTTGTAAGTCATCTTTTGGAATTTATGGCGCGAACGCAACCTTCGGATCTTTGAGAACAAGACACGTCCGGTGGGGATGATCTTAAAGGTTATCAGAGATCAGGTGTGGCTTTGGGCTTCTAGAGGCGAGAGGGTGCTGCGTGAGGACTTGTATATGTGGGACCCGGGTTAACCTGTATATGAGGGTGACTTGTCAGTCTTTCGTGCTTTTTTTCCAGTTTTTGATGGTTATATCGATGTACTGTCCTTTCCTAGCATCTTGCTGGTTTCAATATATTACACATTATTGATAAAAAAAAAATTACATTATCCAATATGTTTCTCTCTTAAGTGAAGGCGCTTCACCAAGGGAATATGGTAGACCATAGGGTCCCTTCCCAGCGATTGACCAACACTTTTGAGATCAATTTGTACAAGCTTCACCATCATCAACTAATCATCATAGGCTTATTCTATCTATTTGGGATCGACTTTGCGAGTCTTATTTCTCTATTTCTATTTAGGGCTAAACTCCCTGTTACTCCACAATTCTTCATATTGCGTCTTACTACTCTTCAGGTCTTCACGGGCATTCCTATTTTCCTACTTCCTTGTGCTTGTATCATCTCAATCCTTCGTATAGGGGACATTTCCGGTCTTTGATGGACATTTCCAAGCCATCTCCAATGACAATATGTATTCTTTTCCTTTAGGAGTCACCCTCACCCCTAAATTTTCTCTTATGATCTCTTGTTACTCCATTACTCCATTACTCCATTCATCCATCTTAGCATACACATTTCAGCCACATGTACTCTATGTTATTAACGCTTCTTTGTAGCCCAACATTCTGTACCATAAGGTAGTGCAGGTCTTACTACTGTCGTATAAAAAATCCCTTCAATAAAAAATTCTTGGATCGCATGATACCTCGCTCTTTCATCTCCATTTCCCCTAACCTGCATTGATCATATTTGACATTCCTCTTGCAACCTACCATCTGATTGTATAATAGAACCTAAACATTGAAATCTATGAGAAAGTGACTTAAATTGTGTTTCTATTTTAACTAAATCCTCTTTCAAGCTATCTTATTCACTGAAGTTATACTAAACATATTTTGTCAATATTTACTAATTTTCTAACCTTTCAACTCTAAAGCTTTTCTCCTAATTCTAGCTTATTATTTACTTGTTTCCTTGTATGTACAATTAGTACCAAATCATCCACCAATAACATGCACTATGAATTCTTCTCTTATATGTTAATTGTTAACTCAACTATTACCAAAGAAAACAGATACGGCTCAACGCGGAGCCTTGATGTAACCCAACTCTAACAAGGACCTCAGTCACCTCTCCACATGTGGTTCTTATACAATTACTGTCATTTCATACATGCCTTGGATAATCTCAATGTAATCATTCATGATTTATTTTCCTATTAACGTCCACTAGATTATCTGTCTTCACATCCTATCGTATAACTTTTCCAGATAAATAAAAACTATACATAAGTTTTTCCTCCTCTCAAACTTTCTATATTTTCCCTCATTAACCTGAATTGGTTCTTAGATGCATATGATTCTAGTCAAATACCTTTCAAGAGTGAAGACAAAATAACTACCTTCAAAGAGATTTCCCTCCATGCTTGTTGGCGGAAAAACTTTGCACTTTAAGTTTTTGACAAAGTTTATGAATGTAGAACTGCCCTCTCTACCAATTAGTGCATTTTCTTATAACTCTCTGAAGACCACTATTTCTGTTGCCAAGAGTAGCGCCAATGCCCGCTTAGAGAGGGTGACTTCCCATGCATAGTCTTTTTTTTTTTAAATAACATGGTGTCTGGCTTCTTAGAGCACCTGACAAAATCCCTAGGTACGTTCAACACCCGCACATCTCACGCACTAGTCAGTAGGAATAAATCCCTGTGGGTGGCCAACAGTGCTACATATGCTTTGCCTACCTTGGTTCCCATAAGAAGGACACGTCACATTTCTAGCAGGGCATTTAGGTGAACCTACCTCGGACTGCCACGATGGTATTAAGTGGGATGACAAATACCGCTCCCAAGCTCTACAAATGACTAATTTTTCCCATTTTTAGAAAAAAAATAACCACAACCCTCATGAAACCTTAAACTCTTAACATACTATGGGAACAATTAAGTTTGTAGCTTTAAACTACATGGTTAAGGGCATCACTACTTGAGAAAAAATTCAATCCCTTAACCCTATTTTCTCAATCTTTTATAGATAAATCAGAACGAAATGGGATCAAATCATTATCTTGAAGTTTTTCTAAATTTTTTTCAATTCTTCCAATATTAACATTAGATTAGATTATTATGGATCAATAGATTTCGATAAAATCCAAAGAGTCAAAGTATTATGTTTTCAATGTAAATTATGTACTTTTTATGTTTGGTTATTTTTTTAATTATTTTTTGGTAGTTGTTACTTCACTCTTTCAATCTACAATTTTACATGGCGGTTTGTATTATATAATCACTTTTTTTTAATAATTATTTAATATTTACATTTTTATCATTTATTATAGATCCTGCACAAACAATCATAATAAGCAAAATAAATTACAATAAGCCTCACCTGGGCCATGTTTAACTCCCAAGGGGGTCTAGGGCCAGGGCCATGCCTAGCGCCTTTAACAACTTTGACCTCCATGATTTAATTTTTTAATAGATGCCAGAATTTTTTGAAGAAGATGAGGGGAGGGGGTTTTTTTTTGGGGGGGGGGGGGGGGGGGACTGTCAAGCCCTGGAGCCTTGTTCCTTTCTAAGCTAAAGAGAATTCTCAATCTCCTCCACCATAGTTTTTCTAAAGACTACATCCATTCTTGATAGATTTGTGAAAATTCAACTCCATCCATCCTAGGGATTTCTCTTCCCCTTTATAGAGGTGAGAAGAGCGCTGAAAGAATTCATTACCAATATTTTTCTCAGTGTTTATGCAATTCTCGCGCGATATGATAGCACTGATGTTATTTCTTCTTTTAGTGTTTGCGATAGTTTGGAACTATCACATATTACTAATTCCCTCCTTTAGCAATTTTTCTATTGAATTTTGCCGCCTGTATATTTCTTCTTGCTTGACTTTTACTTTAAAATAAAAGATTTTAACTTGGATGGCTCCAATAGATTTAACTATTGAGTTTGGCCTCAATGTTGGAATCATTTTAAAAATAGTCTCTTTCCCATAGAGATGAGTTCACTGAAGGACCTTCCTGAAGTACGGTATCAAATCGTCTTGGGTATTGATCCAGTGACGGGGACGTCACACAAAACAAAGCAGAGGAAAGCGGAAAGAGCAAACTAGAAAGAAAGAAGAAAAAGAAGCAGCGCCGTCAACGCATTGACGGACCTCCGTGGCCTATTACGGACGTCTGTGGCCCCTTGACGGACGTTCGTGGATAGAAGCACTCACTGGTTTAGGCGACAGACGTCTGTGACCTATTAACGGATTCTCGGGAATTTCTATTTTTTTACGAGAACTTGTCTTTTTAGTCTTTTATTATGTTAGGAGTCTTCTAATTTCGTATTAGGGTTTCCTTAGTCTATATAAAGGCTTGTAAAAACATTATTAGGAGTTATTGAATTGATTAATGAAAATTGGAGAGTTACTTTTGTGTAAACCCTAGAGAACTTGTGATGAATTTTCGATTGAATGAGCGAATCTTTCGAAACCTGAGGAGTGTTCATGCATTTCTTGTGCGACTTTGTGTGAAGTCGACATGCGGCCATGGTGCGAAGCCTCGGAAATCCTTGGTGTGAAGCCTTGGACCTCTATCCTCTTATTCCATCTTTTCTCTATTTATCATAGGGTAATATCGTCCTTTATTTACATTGAAAAAAAATCAAAATCCCAAAACCCTATTTCTTGATATCTTGATTTTTCCTTTTATTGAATTATTTCTTCAAGTCCTATTTCATTTATGATCCCCGAGGAATCAAGAGACGATATTGTGATTATCACTTGGTGTCCTAAACTAGAATGAAACTCGAGTTCCCTCATTGGAGCCATTTTTCTAGATCGGGAAATCTTCATGCATGCGAACGCTAAAATGGATTAATCTAATTGTTTTATTGATTTAATTAAATTAATTTTATGTGTTGGGTGATTTCGATTATTTTCATTATTCAATAGAATCTAAGGTTAATCTCAACTTGCATCATTTAAGGTTTTAGCGTCTCGTCCCGCATCATCCAGTCTTTGGACCGATACATATCGTCCCATATTACCGATACCAAATTTTTTTTAGTGACAAAATTTGAAAAAGTAAAAATACAAAAAGGACAGTATCGGCCAATACTGTCTGGTATTGGCTGATACTTGTCAACCGATATCCACGATCCTAGTACTGATATCAATATCGGTTGGCCAGATACCGAGCATCGGCCGAGTTATACCATGCCTGATTGCACCTTTGTAGGCGCACATGCTCATATTCATTTACTATGGCACTATTACTATTGTTATTATATTTTCGTTGGAGGCCTTGCAATTAAAGATTTTATTTTCTCCTCTTTCCATCGAAACCAAATGACTACAAATAAAACATATTTTCATAAGAAAACTGCTCGAACGTTGCCTAGAAATATATACTAAGCTTCCGGTAAATCTATTATGGAAGAAGCAAAACAAATTCATTGGAAGAACGTTAAACAATTTTAAAGGAAAAATAAAAGCGCACTGAGCATATGAGGATTCTACCCCAAAGAGCCATCCAGGTGAATTATTGTGACATAATGGATGGGTTCAAGCCCCACACGATAGCAAAACCCTCCATCCTTGACCTTGAGTGTAAGGAGTTAATATTTGACAGTAAAAGCTTCACAGGAGTTTAATTTCGTACTATCATTTCTAAGGTTGGGGTGCCTAGAAATTACAAAAAAATTTAGCAACCCAATGACCCCATATAACCTAAGAAAGTCTACAAAGGTCATAGGCGAGTCATCACCCTTCCAACATATGGTTGCCCATATGAAGCTTAGCCTCAAATGTGATGTAATCTCCCACCATTGTTGAATGGCCCATTATCATAAAATAAATGTTTGAAAGCCTCACCATAAGGGGGGTTTCTTTGAACCAAGTCATCATCATCATCATTAGTGCCTTGTCCCATCAATTTGAGGTCATCTTTACTAGTCCTATTTATTCACTCATCTATGTTTGGGGTTGAACTATTTGTCATCTTCAACCCTTCATGTCTCTTCTGACTACTTCCCCCAAAATCTTTATTGGTCTTTCCCTTCTCCTACTTGTGTTTGTGCCGTTTTAATCATTACACAGATTGTTTCAGATCTCCAATTGATGAAGGACCAAGCACTAAAACCTTGTTTTAATGGCAGAGATTAAAAGTAATATGTACAAACAATAAATTATATAATAAAGTACTCAATTTCATGGAAGAAATTAAAGCATCTCATTATAATAATCATACCCAAATTTGACTAATGTTCCAATTCGACAATGCACTACCTTCTAAACTTGGAAACAAGGATTCTAGTGATAGATCTTGATTTCCACTAGCATAGGGCATCTAATGATATCCAATTAGGGCTTCTTTCGATTCCATTCGAGGGTATGAAAGAAGGATGGGTTCAAACAAGGTTGATTTTAATATTTAGCAGGGTAAATTTCAGATTCACAGAAAAACTCCTCTTCTAGAGACCAAAATTAAGAGATTCAAATTTTCATCAATAAGAATTAAAGGAACTACTTACCTTGCACGTAGGACAAAAAAACTAGAGAAAATATAACAAAGAACCATTAGCTTCACACCAAACCATCTCCGGAAAGAAGAAGAATCTCTCTTCTTTCAATATTCATAATTATAACATAGTATCATAATAGTTAAAATTTCTTTACATAAGGATATTTAAATCCAACTCTAAAAAAAATCTTAGTTACTAAAAAATAAAATACTTAAACCACCCATTAAAAGCCTCTGATCAGATGGTCATGGAGTGCTCAACTTTCAATCCCTTATTTTTATCTATGGTCAATTTTCAAACATCAAACGGCGTCAAATTGATGCGAAACTGGCTTGATTTGAAAGCTTATTGAAGTAGCTTTCCAACAAGCTAATAAACACGCAATTTTGATGAGTATTGAAGAGGTTATGACCATTTTTCAGAGGCTGCGCTGAAAAGTGCAAGTAACGAATGTAAGGAGTCATGTGACACATGTACACACTCTTATGACTTAAAGTAAAATACTAAAATAAAATAAAATAAATCCATTCTATGTAAACTAATGGACCACAAATCAAAGTCTACATGATCAACAAGCCACATGCATCTAGCAAGGGTCCATAACACAATTAATGGTTTAATACTGAAGATGTAGTCAAACGACGATCCAACGGTGGGAATGAAAAACATTGAAGATCCAACAGCTGAATGGAGAATGATAAGATCTAGAGGTGGAAAGTGGTAATTCAATGGTCTACATCATCACATATGCACATCTTCCCAATGTGGGTTCTTATATGCTGTTGCACATAGGGTGCCTTCAACTACCCATGCACATATGGTGCCTTCAACTACCCATTCAAAGTGCTGCATGAGACACAAATCTCTTAGATCTCTTCTTGCGCGTCTGGTAAACTTTGAAGGGTTCGATGTCTACATCACCAATGGACATGCCTAAACCATCTCAAATGATATATTTATCTTATATTGGGATCACCCCTAAACTTCCTTGTGTAATCTGATTTTTAACTCTATCCTTTCTTGTTACTTCAGACATCCACCTTATTATGAGCATCTCAACAACGTGTATTCTATCGTGTCGCTTCTCCATAACCCGACACTCTAGGCATGTTTGATTGCAGACGCGCTTCACGGTTATAATTGGCACTCGTCATTACACGTGACGACGCGTAACGACGAGGGGATACGAGGGTCTCTCTTCGTATGCGATTTTCATAACCGTAAGCTAAAAAGCGTCGAAACGCCTTTACTCTTTGGTCTATCAAACGACCGCTCACGGTCAAAACGCCAATTATAACCGTGAAACGCATTTCATTTGGCAATCAAACGTACCCTCTATGCCATATAGTAATGCATGTCGTACCATTGCCCTATAAAATGTCCTTTTAGATGATGTGGCACTTGTTGATCACAATATATCACTCACTAGTAGGGAATGCAGGGCAAGGTTGCCCATCCCTATAGGCCTTTTCTCTGACCTGAGCCTTTGACAAGCCAAGTAGGACCGACTCTAGCCCAGCCCGTGAACAACTTTTTGGCCCCAATCCTGGCCTCGCACTACATTATATAATTTTTTAATCCCCCTTTTAGTTCTCTATTATATAGCATATCAATCACCACCAAATATTTTCTGTAGGATGTGGGACTGTTTTCTCTCATAAACTTTTAAATATATATATTATCCATTAAATATTGCATTAAATGAATGAAGTGACATGATTAAGTAGTACATTAAATAGCCTGTAATATATCATAATACATTATATTATATAAGATTTAATGCATAATATGCCGTGGATTATAATGTATTAAGTGAAGTTATCTAGTGCATTAATTAACTTTTTGCTCTATAAGTTATAACTGAAACTAGGCCGACCCAGGCTCAATTCAATTGTTTAAGAGAGTTAAGGTCTTGATAGCCCGGACACTCAATCCGAACCTGTTGAGAAATTGGGCTTGAAAATCTGGTCCGACCTAACCCGAAAAGCCAAAATTGTTGAATCACCTATCTCCACTTTTCCACACTGCAGTGATTCTGTTTAGGGTGTTCTCAAACCCACCATCCAGCTGTATGGTAGAACGTAGACCCCGAAATCTATGACATTGTGAGATTAAATTATTTTCTATTTTGACTGAATCATTCTCCCTGCTGTCATATTCACTAAACTTGCAGTCCATATACTTAGTCTTCATTCTGCTAATTTTCAAACCCCTTAAGGCTTCTCTCCATAGTTCAAAGTAGATGTTTTACTTGTTTTCTGGTTTGACCAATTAGCACCAGATCATCAACAACTAATGCACAACATGAGAGCTCCTCTTATATTTTTGTTGTCAATCCATCAATAGCCAGTGTAAACAAATAAGACCCAAAGTGACCCATTGATGTAACCCAACAGCAACAAGGAACTCAGCTCTCCCCACACACTGTTCTTACATTAATTACCGTTCCTTGATAATGTTTAGATAATCTTAGTATAGTCAGTTGGAGTGCATTTCCTTCTCTGTGTGTAACAGATTGCATGTCTGAGGATTCTACTGTAGGCCTTCTCTAAATTGATAAAAACCATATGTAAATTTTCCCTGGTGCTTTAGAATCCCCCATTAGCTGCCTCAATGAAAAAATGACTTTAATTCTTTAATTCTGGCATAAACTCAAACTGGTTTTAAGAAATATTTGATTCTGATCTTAGATGTTGCTCCATTACCCTCTCCAAGAGTTTCCTACCATGACTCATTAGTTTAATATCTCTATAATTGGCATAATTCTGGATATACCCTTATTCTTATAAATAGGGACATGATGCTCTTTCTCCATTCTTTGTGCATTTTTTAAATTTCTTCATTGCTTGTTGAATAATTTGGTCTACTAAACAAGTTCCCTTCCCCTCATCAGACTTTGAACCTCTATAGGTATTCCATATAGTCCACTTGGTTCGTTTTCTTTGTCTTTGCCAAGAGGAGCATGGTTGAAAGATATTACAAGTCAGATACCAAGCCCAATGGCTTTCCTTGGCTTTGAAATAATATATGTACTGGCACAACCAGACAACTCTTCTCATTTGTTTTACACTGCTCTATAAGAAAGTTATTTTGATTTTTTTTTCCAGCCACCATGGTTGGAATCAAGTAAACCGATAGTTCTTCCGAACTACCTTTTTAATATGGAAACTTGATCTGTTTATTAACCCTTATTTTTAGAAACAATGCAGGGGAGGATAAGAATAAATGGTGAATAAAGGAGAAAATTTCTGACGTTTCATTTGCATTTCTTATTTTGCTTGCAGTGTCAAACATTTTGTGTACATTTAATGACATTAGTTTTTTTCTGTTCATACTGATTTCATACTTCATGATTCTGTGTAAAAGATTAAATTCTACATTTTACCTGTTTTTTTATAGCTGCCTTATGTGTGCAGGCCCTGCAATCTCAATCTGTAAGATATGCAGTTTTGCAGTCCATCTTTAACTATTGGAAAGCGAAGGTTTGTGTTACTCATTCCATAAGCAGATCTGCTGAATGTTTTCCTTTGAAATGCATATACTGTTGTTGGCATTATTCTCTCTCTCTCTCTCTCTCTCTCTCTCTGAGGACATAAAATACCCCTCAAAAACCTTTTTTTTATACTAATTTAAGGGCATTTGTGTAAATGCAGCTAATGGAAATTGTGTACATATTGTGAAATGTAAATGCTATTAGATGCATTAAATGCCACCAAAATAAAACACCCAACTTTCCATTATATTTTCAAAAGAAGCCATTAAATGAATTTACACACGCCCTGAACTTTTTAACAAGGAAACTTTAAGGTTTTATGTCCAAAAGAAGTTATGGAGGATGCTAACCTCCCAATGAAGCATTGGAGGTTTGCATATATATATATATATATATATATATATATATATATATATATATATATGTCTGTATGTTTGCATGAACAAGGGACGGTACTCTAATGGAGTACACACCATGGATCAAAATATCGTCCGATACCGATACGTATCGGTATTGGACTCGAACGATACATTGAATGTATCGTCCGATACAGACCGGTACCGATACGTATCGTCCGATACGTATCGTTTTGGAGCTCGGACGATACGTATCGGTAACCCGATATTTGAACCCATGGTACACACGATAGATACACGAAGCTCACGCAGAGCTCCAACAGGTTGTCTAGATCAATTTTAAACAAAATTCAAAACTGAATTTTAAAATTGAAAGGCAAAATTTGATTGTGATTCAACGGTCCAAATTCTAAGCCTAAAAAAATACACGGCTGAGATGTTGGTTTGATTTTTTTAAAAGATCTAAACAGCGCTATCTAGCTCCACGTGGCACTCAAAATTTGTTTTGGATGCCATATTGAGATCCATGTGGACCGTGGTTTACGTGAAGGTACTTCATTGGTGCATCTAACCAGGATCCATATATATACCCAATTGGCTCGAGTGTAGCGTCCCGAGCTACACTCAATTGTATAGTGATGCGATTTGTGCGCAATAGTCACTTGAGAGGGTACTAGTTTTGGCTCGAGTGTAGCATCCCAAGCTACACTCAACTGTATAGAGATGCAATTTGTGCACAATAGTCACTTGAGAGGGTGTACTACTTTTGACCGAAAACTAACAAAACCTGTAGATAGCTGAAATTAGTCTTCCAAGGTGGTTGAATTAAGGAATACCCACCAACATTCCACTGCCAGTGAACCCATTGGATCACCTAATAAGAAAAAGAAATATCCTAAGTTTCTTCAAACAGTAAAATATAGTATTAAACTGTAAGGTAACTAAACCTATTTTGAATAAAAGAAATAATTTCTATTTGCTAAAATAAATAATAAAAAAACTAATCCTAATTTAATTATTAGTCTTGAAATTTGTTACTTTCAGTACAGCCTTCCAAAATCTACCATAATTTCTTCAATACTGGTTAAAATTGCGCACTTCTTTGCTTGTTGGAAAGTTAATTCGATAAGCTTTGAAAAAGAGAACAATTTTGCATCAATCTGAAGTCTAGGTCAAACATAAATTGACGGGATTTAAAGTTCAACACTCCTTGACCGTCCATTCAGAGGCTTTTCATCAATAAAATTTAGATTTCTCTTTTCTTTCATCCTTTCTTCCAATTTTTCTTATATCCATTTTCTATTCTTTTTTCTTGGATTTTGCAATAGATAAAATTCTGGACTGCATCAAATAATCCCAAGCCTTGCACACACACACACACACACACACATACATACATACATACATACATACATACATACATATATATATATATATATATATATATATATATATATATATATATATATATTATTTTTTATATCAATTAATTTTTATTTTTTATGTTTTTTCACAACAGAAAACATGGCGTGGTTTAACTTTTTGATAGATTTCATGTACCTACTGTTCCAAACTATACATACATACATATATATATATATATATATATATATATATATATATATTATTTTTTATATCAATTAATTTTAATTTTTTATGTTTTTTCACAACAGAAAACATGGCGTGGTTTAACTTTTTGATAGATTTCATGTACCTACTGTTCCAAACTATAAGTGTTTATTTTGTAGCTTAGATTCTTATTTATGCTTTCTCTTTTATCAGCGAGAACGGTGGCAAAAGCCTATTCTTCGCCGCTTACAGGTGAGGTCCTTGCTTAAATGTAAAGTGGTATTTCAAATCTATTATTAATCAGTGTCGTGTTTAAGTATGGCTAAGTGCATTCCACCATTCGCATGATAGTTCTGTTCTGTTGTGCTTTTATTATAATAAAAAAAATGTATAAGAATTTGTGAGCTCATCCTTTCCTGATATCAAATTGGTTGTCTATCATGAAAAAAAATGACCACTGTTACTTTGGTTGCAGAAGTGTATCTCTGCTCTTGTTATCAATCAAATTGATTGTATGCCTTTTGCAATGTGTTCTACATTTTTTTTCCTTCTCTTTTTTCTCTATATATCCGTTTAATATTCTTCTTTTTAATGTTTTCTTGAAGCATCATTCACCTCATGTCACCCTATCCCCCATCAACCAAAGCACTTTGATTGCAGAAATGTCCATATGCTCATATTGTCAATCAAATTGATAGTATGCCTTATGCAATGGTTTTCACTTTTTTCCTTCTCTTTTTTGTTTTTTTTCCTTCTATAGATCCTTTTACTACTTTTTAATGCTTTCTTGAAGCATCATTTGCTTCATGTGACCCTATACCCTTCAATGTCATAGTTATCCAAAGCTCTAAAAAAGTTCGTGTTAATATAGGATTAAGAATGGAGAACTTAGACTGTTCTTGTAAATGACAAGAACACAAGGATAGTTTAGCTCAACTTCTTGAGAATAAACGATGTAAGTTGAAGAACAATAACAATAAACTAAATATTTTGTTCCTTTTTGTTTTGTTTTGTTTTATCTGGAAAAAGCTTCTTGCTGCGCCCCCAATCTTCTTTAACTTTCTTTTTAATTGCATTATAACTTTAAGGGGATAAAAAAATAAACCAAATATTTTGTAAAATTTATTGAGATTATTTACACACAGATACTCATTGGCATACTGTTTCTTTTATTCCTATAGCTGATGTATGTATGCACTCAGCTAGATCACTGATACTTCCTATTTCCTTATTAAATTTCTACAGTTCTCTATGGCACATGCGCCATCCTTTGCTAAATGCAAATCTATAATAACCTATGTTAAATTAACTAGGTTGCTCTCTGAGTTGCTTATCAGCTTCTCATCTCTGATGACAATTTCAGTGTTCACTCTTTAGGTAATTAAAGCACTCTGGTGTTTTTTATGATTTTTCCTGAGTTCCTGATCTAGTATGCCATGCATATGTATGATGCATTTTTTAGGGGTTGCACTGAGCCAGGTTTGGACCAGTCTGAGACCATCCCAACAGACATTTTACAGGCTCAACACCAGCCAGAATTTTTTAAAAAGAATAAAAATTCAAAGCATGAGGACATACGAAAACAGTTTTGAAAACCCTAAAAATTACTTCTGCTGTTTTCAAAGCTCTATCTTTTTCTCATAGTTTACAACAAAATATATCATCAACATCGTCATCATCAGCATCATCTCTAGGTTCTCAACAATCCTAATTCTGCAATTTGGCATGGAAATTTCTAGAATCTCTAAATTTTCAAAATATAAATCTTATGATCGGCGCGGCCATGGTCCTGATCTTGCCTCTTAAAACTTACCTTTTTTTCTACTTCCGTCTTTATTTTATTAGGTTTCCTTTTTTTTTTTAATTTCAACAAAATCTCTATCTTCCGTTATATCTCTAGAAGCTTTGTTAATCCACACACTCATACCTCTCGATCTCCTATTTTCTTTTATTTAAAACCTCTCCAATGATAGGTTGATTAAGTCACACGATCCTATATCGTAAGCTTCTGGGAGACACGTGGCATATGAACAGATACAGAAAAAAAATAACAACCAATACAATGGAGAAGACACGTTTCATTGGCTTCATTCAATTAAGCACTGCTCCTAGTCAAATTTTCCAGTTTATTTGTTGATGTGATTATTTTAGATTGAGCCAGCAATTAGTGCTTTTTAGAGTGGAGTAGTGAACTTATTTGATGCTTGATAAATTTGCTGGACGGGATTGGGATATTTTCACTGGATCACAAACAAATGGTGGAAGAAGAATTGGTTCCCCACAAATCCAAATTATAATTCCACTTCTTGCTCATACATAGAGTTGTTCATCATTTGTTCTTTCCTTTTCTAATTTCAATAAACTTGATTAACAGAATCTCACTTTGAATTTCAATAAACTTTGATTAATAGAATCTCACTTTAAATATTAAACCTAACCTACTTGGAATTGTCCCATACCCTAAAATTGTGTATGACCCCTCCTATTTATGGTTTGCATGCACAATTTAGTCATTTTGCATTGGATTGATGTTACTTGTGAATGGAATGTTGCATTTATCCTGGTCGCAATTTAGCTATTTAGTGGCACTTGGATATCAAGCTTGCACAAAAATGCGTACATATTACGTTTTTAACCATTCTTTGCCTCAATGGAGCTCAAATGTCCGGGCACTTCAGTGGTAAATGGATCCTTACAATTTTATATATAGTACTTAATACATAGTTAAGTACAACTTTATTTGTTTTAAGTGAATAAACTGGACGGATATAGTGGATAATGCAGAAACATATATGCTCATATGATCCTATTGACCAATCAAGTATTCTGTTTATGTAATATATCAATGTCACTACACATGATAACCTCTGTCCCTGTGTAAATTTCTATATAGAGCCAGCTATTCTAAGCTCTTCCCACTTGTCTGTGCTTATGCAGCCACCTCCACCGGTTAATGATACCAATCCTTATAATGTCTTCAGACCAAGGGAGAAAGCCCACCGGCTCCACACTAGGAGGGTAGGTTTGAGAATTTAAACTATGTGCTGATTTAAGAGGAAGTGACAAGACTATCTTTCTTATGCTCCTATTTCTAGATGATATTTCTGTCTGACTTTATTGCTATGACTTATGGCTATTCCTTGCTTTTAGATGCAAAGGAGGGAGAACAATGTCCAGTCATTTGAAAAGCTTCGTCAGGTAAACACCATAATTGCTTTCACTCTTTTAAGAAGATGGTTATTTGTGCATCAAAATGTTGTGGAGTAAGACGGGCATAATTTATATATTGATATATCTTAATTAGCTGTTTTGCCAAAGTTTAGATCTTGGCTAGGGCTTTTGAAACATCGCATGGCCACAATATGCTTGGTGCCTGTCGTCTTATCGAATATCCAGGCAACCAAATATTTTTTGTCTCATAAGGAACTTGTTTATAATTGCTGTTGGTCTCATATGCTCTTTCAATGAAGTGTTTTCCTTTTTTTCCCCTTCCTATTATGGTTTTTTTAGTATGAAACAAGACATGAACAGTCAAGGTTTTCTAAACATGTATTTGTTTTGGAAAGAACCGCCATCTGATGCTTGCAACTTTACTTCTTCTACCAATTTCCCTGGATTACTTGGGCCCTGTTTGGCAACCCTTTTCCATAAAGCACTTTCTAGGGAGAAAAATGTTGGGTGAATAGCACATTTCACCCAAGGAGATGACCACCTCTTACTGAAAATGGTGTTGTATTGAGAATCTGCCCAATGCTGCTTCTCACACAACACCATTTTCAACATGTGATAGACCTTTTTTAGAAGCAGCATGTTACACGCCGCTTTACAGCACCTTAAAAGTGCTTTTTGAAGTAGGGTTGCCAAACAGGGCCTTGAACTTTGAAGCGTTTCATTCACTTGGTCATGCTTTCAACTGTGCTTCTTTATTCGATTATACTAGAAGGTAAGATAAGATTCAATGAAGTCATAAGCAGAAAAGTACCAGTTTCCACCACTTTTCATATGTACTAACCCTGCGTGAACTGTCCATGTGTTGTCAATATTGCTACAATAGAACATATAGTGCTTCCTTCTTTGGCGTCATTGTTGTTCTAACATCAGTTTAATCCTCTTTAGTTCTATCTACTAATTAAGTTGCTTCATACTATGAACTTCTTTCTTTGTAAAATAATTTGTGGAAAAAATTGTTATAGATTATATTGTTTATATAACTATTAGTCCTAGATGCAGGAACCGTGGATATATCTCCACATTTCTCATGGGAACCGTGATTCCGCATTGCCGAACTGGACTCTCTCTCTCTCTCTCTCTCTCTCTCTTTCGCGCGCGTGGTGGTATATGAGAGAGCGGAGACTTTGGGACCCATTTATAAATGAGAGAAGAGACTTTGATTCTAACACCATAAAAGTCTGGTTTCTAAACTTTATACCCCTCTCCCTCTTCGAAACCTTTTTAAAGGGTCATAAAATTAAGCCCCCACAAGGCTTTCAATATAAAACCCTTTTAAAGTCTTTCAGCATTGCATCTTCACCGACTTTGGCTACTAGAGGGTCTCACGGGCTACTCACTTATAATGAGAGATTCACTTGAGCACGGTTGTATGATGGTATATAAAACAAGTGAAATGGGGTGATGTGACTGGCATTTGATCTTACACAAAAGTCTTTGATCTTACACCATTATAATACAATTTACTACTATGTCATGTGGAACACATTTGTGATCAATCTAGATAGTGCAAGTAGCAGTCCATTGGCGTATATCTCGGCCTAAAAATCATGCCTACTAGCTGATGTGAACCATCTAATCGGTGAACTTTTGACGGGGACGCCGACATCGTAGACATTGGATATGGACAATTTCGTGTATACCGACGTCGGAAGAACCAGAATGGAAATCATCAGAACTAGGCGAAAGACGAAATTCTGGAGAAATTGGGGGAACAACAAATTCGATCGATCGAAGTCCTATTTTGATTGATCGAACATCAACGAGTGGAAAAACACATGTTCTGGAGTATATGATTCGATCGATCGAGTTTCAATTTCTATCGATCGAATTTCTGCGGCGAACTATTGAAATATGTTTTTCGATCGATCGAGTTTCACTTTCGATCGATCGAATTTAAATTTCGATCGATCGAACTACAATTTCAATCGATTGAACTTAATTTTAGGGGCATACTTGTCCTTTTGGTAGTTGTTTTAGGGTTTTATTTTTGTTTGAAAGGACTCCTATATAAGGTCCTTAAGTTAAACAATATAATTAGTGGATGATTAATGAAAAGAGCTTTTGCTTATGTGCTTAAGATGAGCTTCTACGAAGAGTGAATCTTCTTCCTGAGAAGGGTTTGGTGTGAAGCCAAGGATGCGAAGCCCACAAAATCTATCTTTTATCTATCTGTTTTATCTTCTCTGCTTGTGTGATCCCACAACCCTAATTCAGCCATCGGCCTCTTGCGATCCTAAACCCTAATATTCCCTCAATCATTAAATCGATCCGATTCAACAACCGTAGCCTCCATCAGACTGTTAAGCCCAGCCGTATCAAAATAACCCAAAACTAGAGATTCCATCATTGCACTGTGAGCGCCTTAATCTGAAAACCTAGAGCTCTATCTCTAGGAACGATCCACGCTGCAACTTAACGGATCTAACGCTCGGACTGAACCCTACTCGAATTATACGTGATCCTCCCATGGAATACTACGAAAGCCTGAGGTATTCGTTATGTTTTGCAAGTTTTATTGTTTAATTTAATTCAATTTAATTTCGGCAAAAGTCAATCATCGCATTCACGTAGTTTAGGGCACCGTCCTGCGTCAACTTTCATATTAACATTAAAAATTAAGAGTGATGGTTGATATTAGAGTGCTCAAATCGGAAGGTTCAAATCCTTCAGAAAGTATGATTTTCAAATTGACTATAGTTTAATGTATGAGCTTTCACTTTGCCGACTTGAAAGATTCAGCCCTGAAAACAACCTTTGATCAAATGTTGTAAAGACTCTCATATAGCTCTCTTTCTTCTTCATATATATATATATATATATATATATATATATATATATATATATATATATATACTCCCGTCCCCAAATCCACTCGCGCTCCATGCAACTAAGCTATTAGTGTAGCAGTGAACTAGAGGCATGACTGTGATTCGGTGCTATGCTACGTCACTGTTCTCTTAGTTTAAATTTTGGTTCCGCCTTTTGTTTGTCAAAATAATTCAGTTCGCTAGGGCTAGGGTGAGTTTTAAATGAGAGTGGTAAATATTTTTAGTAATTTTGTTTTTGTTGAAACAAGTGCTTTGTTACTTGTTTGTTTGGTCCACCTGAAAAGTGTTCAGTCTGGTTTGAATCTTGGCACCTGCATTTCAATTTTTTCAAAAATTATTGTCACTCCACAATCCTTGATATCATCTCTCACTACTTCCCTCCAAGTCTTTGTTCGACTTCCTCTTCTGTTACTTGTCCTTGTATCCCTTCGTAATAATCCTTCCTACCTAAAATCCTACTATATTATGAAAAATGCTCCTTGAGTTCATAACTAATAAATTCTTGTGGTCCTTGTCTTCTTTTTTAATTTGTTGATCTATAATGGCATATAATTTGTGTGTGAGAGCACTTAGTTTTTTCTTAAGGATACCAATTGCATTTCTCTATATAAGTTTTTTGATTTGGACACTTATTATCTATGCCTTTTTGGTTGTTATAAAGTGACACATGAAATGTGAAGATTTGAAGGATTTTTATGTTCCAATTTTCAGCATAAATTATTTTCATATTAGAATGTTTAATTATGTAGTTGGTATGAAGATTTGGTGAAAGACTGCAAAGTCTTATTTATTTTTGCCCTTTTGTGTGTGTGTGTTTAGGAACTTGATGATTGGAGTCTCTTTTTACCTTGCTTCAAGACTTTTTAGTGCATTTAGAAGCCTCTTCAAAGATTAGAGTGAATGATTGGAGTCTCCTTTGACCTTTCTTCAAGCTTTTGAGTTCATCTAGAAGCCTCTTCAAAGATTAGAGTCATAATATTTGAAATAAAAGGTGATATACAGGAAAACAATCTTTGCTTCATGGAAATTTTTTTTCAAACAAGATCACTGGGAATATTGGTGAAAAATGCTGTACTTTTTCAACTTCTAATCAATTGGATAAGCTAGCTGAAGTGGAGAATTGGATTTTATATGGGTACGAAAGATTGGAAATCATTTTACTCTTATGGTTGCATTGGAAGACATAATAACACATGTCTGAAGATATGTCTGATGGTCACATATTCAAACTACCCCAACAAATGAACTGCCTCCCTTTGGGGACAATGAGGTAGGTAAAATGGTTGGATTTTGTGAGCTGTTCCAACAACTGCAGGATGTGATTCAAAGAGTCAAACAAGAATGAATACCACACAAAAGATTCAAGACTGGGGTACCTAATAGAATGTTTAACCAATCCATTCTGGATCTATCAAATTGGTACAAAATGACAGTAATTTCCAAAGGAAGAGGTGTAGAACTCTTACTACTAGAAGGTTACTTTTAAGAGTATTATTAAATTTGTGGCGAATATTTGCATCCGAATTGAGATTAGTGGTTTGTATGTTATCTTCTACACTTGTTTATTCTGAGATTGAGCTGAGAATTGAGAGATTTAATCAAGAAGACAGATTCCTTTGAACCAAATGGATGAGAATAATTAAATAACTTGAATGATGGGTTTGTTTAGGATTGATATCTTCTCATTGATTGTATATCTTTGTGGGAGGAAAACAAGGATGAAGCATCTTCTGTGTAAGCACCTTCTTATTCTCTGATTATTGTTGGAACTTGGAACATCTAAGATCTCTGTTATTAAGGATATGAAGCAAAGAATAAGCAATCAGACTGACTCCCTCTGACTTTACTGTATTAAGACCTAATTGTAATTAAGAATCCAGTTGAAAGTATTATGGTCAAGAAATATACATCTGTTAGGAAGAGTTTGCAGTTATGTCAAGCAGTTGTACGTCTAACGATATAATTATATAAGATGATTGGAATCCAAGTCATAAACCTTTGGATGATGTTTCTTCAACTTGACTTTCGAAGGTGAGATTAGGGTTTGATTGCTAGGTCTAGGGTTAGGTTAAGAAAGAAGAAGAGATATTGATGTCTAAAATGACTTAGTTAGGGTTAGGAGCCCATACCAGCCTTTATGTTAATACCGAAAGACAGAATTACCCTTAAATTACACACACCCAAAAAAAAAATCTATCATGCCTAGTTTGGCAAGAATACTTTGAAGTCTTGAGGGACCAAGTGCCTTAGTGAAAATACCCTCCCACTGCTCTGAAGAAGAAACTTTAGGAGTGTCAATGATGTCAGCTTGAATCTTTTCCCAAATAAAGTAAATATTTACATCAACGGGCTTTGTTTGCTCGTGAAAAACAGAGCAGTAGTAATGTCAGTGGCAGCCTGGTTATCACAATGCAAGGGCATGAAAATTGATAGAGGGGATCAGAAGTCAGCGAGAAGGGAGCAAAGCCATAAGAGCTCACAAGTGTCATGTGCTATAGCTCTGTACTTAATACCTAGAAACGACATCCTACTTCTTACTCTTCCAAATCACAAGATTGCCCCCAAAAAATGCACAATAGTCGGTGGTAGAATGATTATCAGTGGGTGTGCTCCAACATTGTCTACATCATTGTAACAACTAAGGGTAGAGTGCCCAACATCAAAATTGAACAGACCTCAAAATATGCGATAAACAACATCAAGATGAGGTGCACGTGGAAAGTTCATAAATTGGGCAATAACGAACTCAACAAATGTGAGGGTTTGGCCTGATATTCGAAAGATAAATAAGGCGCCCAATAAGTTGTTGATACTTAGAAGGATCTGGAAGAAGCTCCCCAATATTAGCATGTAGGTGGTGTTTGGGAACCATGGGAACTTAACAAGTCTACAAGCATACCAGGGTCGCATAAAAAATCAAGGGCACATTTCCTCTGTGATAGAGGTATTCGACAAGAAGAACGAGCAATCTCATAACCTGTTCTTGAAACTCTAACCAGTTAGCAAGCAACGGAATTTTCTTATCTTGATTTCATGTCAGATACACTTCTTAAAGTGGACGTCTCAAATAGGATTAATGCAGGTTGGATGAAATGGAGGCAAGTTAGCGGATTATTGTGTGACCCAAGAATTCCACTTAGATTGAAGGGACGTTTTTATAAGACGATGGTTAAACCTACCATATTATATGGTGTGGAATGTGGGGCTACAAAAAAGTGACAAAAAGATAGAGTATATGTGGCCAAGATGCATATGCTGGCATGGATGTGTGGAGTAACATGAAATGAGTACGGAAGAGAAAATTTGAGAGTGGCACCTATAAAGGAAAATATTTTTGTGTGTCGCTTGAGGTGGTTTGGACATGTTCATCAGAGGCTAGAAGCAGACCCTGTACGAAGGGTTGAGATTCTACAAGCACAAGGACGCGGGAGAAGAGGAAGACCAGTGAAGACATGGATGGAAGCTGTGAGAAGGAATATGAAGGATTGCGAAGTTACAAAGAGCTTAGCGCTAATCAATAACGAGTGGTGAAGTAGGACTCGCAAAGCCGACCCCAAATAGATGCGATAAGGCTATGATGATGATGATGAATCTGCCACCGCTCTCAGGATTATATAAAGAGACATAATATATTGGAAGATGAAATAGATTTGTAAGTGATATCCTTCCCTCAAATGAGAGTATTTCACATCTCAAATTTCTTATCAAATCTCTCTATCAGCGGGCCCCTTAAGGATTTCAAAGGTGATCTAACTCCCTAGTGCAGCTCCAAATACTAAATAGGAAAGCGTTCGATTACTAATTAGGATTGCAAATACCCTATTCTTGCATAAACCAATTCTGAGTCTGGAAACTGCTCCCAAGCATTGTAGTATGCATTTGAGAAATCTCACTTAGCTGATCGAAGCTTCTCAAAAAGGAACAATGTCATCTACAAATTGAAGGTAAGAGATAGATATGTTGCCTTTCATGATGCCCTCTATAAAACGCAAAGATTTGATAGTCTGTAGACTGTAATTTCACTTTTCTTTGTATATATTATTATTTCTCAATAAATTTTTTATCCAAAAATAAAAAATAAAATTCAAAGGGCTCCAACCTTGGTAAAAGCAAGGCTGTGGGTTATTTTGTCCTTGTATGCTAGGTTTTATATTTGTTCTTGTTGAAATTGTTATTTAATTGTAATACTAGTAAAACTACTAATTTTAAATATAATTTTTTCTGATATCTTTTCGTAGGAACTGTCTCTGTTTCTAATGTTGTTTTATACAAGTTTACTCCATATTGAACTGCTCATGTTTTCCTTCTGAAGTAACATTAATTGTTGTATTTGCCATATGCTTCAGGTTCGGCGCAACTTGGACCAAGCCAAAACTGTACTGGAGGCATTGATCAAGGTATTTTTCGCATTTGGCAGATTTCCCATTGTCCTGGATAAGTTTCGGCTTTTGAAGATTTTTATCTACGAAGTAATATATGATATGTATTTATATCGGATAAATGATAATACACTCATCTGCAGAGGGAGGAGAAGAAGCGTGAAGTCATGGAGGGTGAAGTTAGCCTTCAAAGGATTCAGATTAAGTACAAGGTACACATCCAATATCCTTTTCTCTTATATTCTGGTTGCACGTCACTTTCTCTGCAACCTGCTTGCATTTAAACTTTTATTGATGTTCTTGTCATTTGTGATCGTACTTCTCAATATATCAAATGGTTCATAGAAAAGTATAAAAGCAGTTAGCTAGAAAGGAATTTGACACACATAATGGAGTATCTTAAGAGTAATAGCAGTCTTTGGCCATTTTCACCATAATAAGAAGATTTAAGGGGAAAACAAGTTGCCATGCATTGTACTGGAATTACCAATTGATTAATTTTTAAACTACTGGTTCAAAAGCCACAAAAAGTTTCCACTCTGTCAATCTTCTAAAATTTATCTCTATTACTGCAGGTCTGGATCTGCCTCCTGTGAAAGTAAAAACCATTGTGAACTTTGCACTCCAGACCCTTAGATGAAAGCCATGTCTCACATCAAACCTAAAATACCCAATGGCTTTTTATATTGGTCGCTACCGAATGCAAGAAATTGAGCTTTGTGCAATTTACTAACTCACAATGGTGCAAGTGCATCTCTGATCGCTTACAACAAACTGACTCTAATGCCTGATTTTGCAAGATACTTATGCCTTACACGTCCGTACACACACATTGAGTATTGGGCAACTGGGATGTGAATGGTCCAGACTGACTCATTTGGGCTGGCCTGTTGGGTCACTGAGCACTGGCCCGTAATGGACAGTGTGTGCTATAGCTTCATGCCCCAAGAGCCTGGACTGGCCTGAAATCTATGCTCGAATAATAATTGTGTTGGTTCTAAGCCTGTACGCAAGAACATTTGACATTCAGGTCCAGCCCGAATTCACGGAGCCGAGCCCATATCATGGACTTGAGCATTCCGGTCCATGATGGGCTCCTGCTGACACCAACTAGTTCCGGCAACTTTTGTGTGGGGAAGGAAAATTATAGTGGGCACTACTTAGAAAATTTGAATGTGTGAAACTCTAGGTTAAAAATGGCAGGTCGGGTATGCCGCGTAAAATTAGATTAGATATCAAAATAGCCTAAGACTGTGAGTTAGCTGCTTTTAGGGTATCTTCCAAGATGAATGGATCTAGTGGGTAATGATGCGTGTGTATATGTCAGGTTCATGGTATCCATAATGGCTCCTTCAAAGGGTTTTTTTTATAAAAAAAAAGTAAAAAAATGCACAGGACAAGGTGATCTGCTCTACCTCCTTGTTTGCAATAGTTTTGATTAAGACAGAGCATGGGACAGTTAGAAGGCTTTAGTGTTGGTGACTAGTTTACACTTATATCTCATCTGCGTTACGCTGATGATACACTTCTTTTCTGCAAGATTCTCGGCACCATATGCAAGGAATTTTAAGAGGATTCTATATCCAGTTTAAAGATAAACCGTAGTGGGAAGTGCTGAAATTATTGAAGATTTTGCATTGATTTTGTGTTGCAAGTTATGAGCTTCCCATGTTCATACCTGTGATTATGAATACCAAATTTTCATTGGAAATCCACCTAAATTGATGGGGAATCTCATCAGTGACAGGGTTGAAAAAAGGTAGCTTTATGGATAAGTGAATAACATCTGCATTACGCAGATTATACACTTTTTCCTGCAAGATGTTGGTAAGGAATTTAGAGAGGATTCTATATCCAGTTTGCAGATCAGCCATAGTAGAAGTCAAGTGTATGGATTTACTGAAGAATTCACTTTGATTTTGGGTTGCTCGTGGGGAGCTTCCCATGTTCCTACTTGTGGATACCATTTTTACATTGGAAAGCCACCTAAATCGGTGTGGAATCCTATCATTGAGAGGGTTGAAAGAAGGGTAGCTTCATGGAAAAGTAAATACCTTTCTTTAGGAGCATGGATCACACTCTCATTAAGTCTACTCCTCTTTGTATACCAATTATGTAGTGTCTCTATATTGGGGCCCTAAATCATATCTAAAAAGTTTGGATAGCAATTGCAAATGATTCCTACAGAATAGTGCGGTTATACGAGAAAGAAGGAAATACTACCTAGTGAAATTGGAGAAGGTTTGTAAGTCAAAGAATGGCAGAGGATCACTGTGATCTCACAATATCAGCAACAATCTTCTTGATAAATGGCAGTAAAAATGTAGGTGAAGAGGATTGAAGCTTGTTGGGAAAGATAATGAATATCAAATACCGATCCAGGAGAATCGGATGGATAGGAGGGGTGAACTTGTGATCTAAAGGGTCATGGGTTTGCAGAATGTGTAAGGTGTGTGGAAAAAAATTTCTGGAAAGGGATTAAGTTTAGGATTGAATCCCACTTAAAATTAAGATTTTGAATTGGCAAACGGTTTGGAGACATCGCTCTCAATGAGGCTTCTCCGACTCATGAATGATGAAGAGATCCTTGTAGGGAGTGTTCGTGATAGCTGGAACAAATATTTGGTGCGCTTCTCTTCATCAATCTCCAAGGAGTGAAGATGCTGAAAATATGCTGCCCTCTTGAGATTGTTGGAAGAACTCTAAGGAATGAGGATCTGATAGATCTTGTGAGGGAGATTTAAGCCTGATAAATGAATGTGGAGGTGGGAAAGTAGTGGAAAACTCTTCGAGGATCTTGCTACAACAATCTAATTGAGGAGTCCAGTCCATTGTTTAGGGAAATTGGTATATCCTGGCCCCACTTTGTGCAATTGCTTTTGCTTGGAGTGCCATCTCACCAAATTCATGTGATCATTTAGTCAATTGCAGAATGACAATCCCATCATGATGTGATATTTGCAAAGCCAGGGCTAAAATGGTCGATCGTCTTTCAGAATATGATACTCTAAATTTATCTGCAAGTAGTTGTGAATTTTGTGAAATGTGGAAATGGGCCATTAGAAAAAGGGGCGTTTCCTCTGGAAGCATTATGGTTTGTCCCTGAATTACTGTGGGAGGAGGGAAAGGAAAGAGCTTGACTAAAGAACATTGTGTGTGGCGCACCCTCCTTAAGGATATGCAATGAAGATGGGGTGGTGCTAATCTCTTATTTGGAGTGGATTGGGAAAGCCGCTCAAGACAAGGCAAGATACGAGCATAGTCACCAAATTCTCCAATTTTTTAAGAGATTGCGAATTATTCGTGAGTTTGAGATTCTGCGAATTAATCCCAAATTTTTTTAAAAATTGTGTTCGTAAAATTTACGAATAATTTGCGATGTGAATAATTCAAGGTTTTAAAAAAAAATGTGATTTAAAAAAATTATCCCTACGTTTTAGTCTTAGTTTTTTATTTTTTCTCTTCAATATTTCACTGAACTTGCCGAATTTTTTCGAATTTTAACCTAGCTGAATTAGTGCCGAACCCCTACTTGGTCACTATGGATACGAGCCTTTTGTTTTATTTTTTATGGGTAAGCTGGGATTGAAGCTGCAATCTCGAGGTTGCAATATTTTCAACCTTTCTAGTTGATCTATAGGAACCCTAAGCAAGATGAGAGCCTCTTTCAACGCATTCAGATCCTTAAGACATAATTTCCAAGTTGTGATAATGGAAGGCGATTCTTTAAATGTTATCTGGTGCATGTCCATCTGGTCCCTTATCTGTGGTGCTTAGTAGATTTTGTTGAAGAAGCATTCGATCTAAGACGTCTCCCTCTTCATCTATGCCCATTGAGAAGCCAATCCTATGGCAGGTTTCCTTGCAAAGGAAGGGCAAACTGACCCTTCTTGGTCGTGGGATGCACTTAACAAACTTAACTACAAGTAGCTTCCATCTAAAAAAATGTTCTCAAACCCTTTGTGAGTTGTTTGACCTTTGATCAAATTGTTATCACATGTGGGGACCAGCTCTTGATAGTGATCAAGTGAGGAGCACTTAACGACTTATTTATGTAGATTGGTCGTGATGATAATGGCCTAAAGACAGTTCTAGGATTATTCCAAAAAAAAAAACAAAAAGACAGGAAAATCTAGTAAAACATCCCAGTAGTTGAAATAGGTGGGTTTGTCTAAATATGTTATTGAAAAGCAGCAACTTCTGCAATTTTAAAAGATCCAGGTAGTGTGACAGATGCTCAGAAAAATGTAAGTATTAGCAGTTTGCTTTTTTTCTATTATATTTATTAGAGCTTAGTAGGACTTTTTTCATTTAACTAGAGAGAACTGTATATCCTGTAACAATTTGATGCGAATGGTCTTATGTTATTTTAAATATTAAAACATATGTGATGAACTGAGTTTGACATTTCACTGACTAGTAAGTTTTGTGGATTTACAACAGAACGAGAGTCAGCTCATTGAAGATGGATTAGCACTGCAGGGCTTCCCTCCCTACCCTTGCAAATTTGGTTCGAGTGAGGATGATTTGATTGATTCAGATGACATGGCAAATGGTGGTCGCCCACTTTCTCGACCAGCCACAGTACAGAATAATTCGCCTTATGTGGATTCCAAAGTGATGTTATTTCCAAAGAGAGAGATGAAGTGGAGACGGCGACCCCTGCCACATGGATGGGTTCATAAAAGGGTAAATATATTTCATAAATTGCTACTTTTATCTTTTCATTTCTCCAAATTCTTGGTAGGTATTAGCCCGGAAGTGCATTCAAGATTGAATAATGTGGTTCGACATCATTGGCCAGCACACCAGATCAGGAAGTAAAAAAAATGTCGTTTTAAATGTAGACAGACTTTTTTGTAGTTTTATTTCTCTTCCATAGTGATAAAGAATAAGGAAAATTTGAGGATTTAGTTGTATCAATGAAATTTGTAGTTCTGAACTGTTGGCATTGATGCAGGATCCACATGAACCTGTTTTATTGTTCACGAGGCCTCTAGATCCAGAAAAGTTGGCAGCCGCAGGCATCGTGCAGCCGTCGGATCCTCCTGTTGAAAATGGGTTAACCACCCCACCATATCGTTTTCAAGGAAGGATTGGTCGAGGAGGGCGAATAATCTTTGATCGGTGGAATCCGCTTCTCCGAACTCCTATTGGTCATGAGAATTCTTCGCATCAACCACACAATCCCAAGCCTCCAGCGCACGGTTGAAGTATTTGTTGACATTCCTTTCTTCCAATGCATCAGCGGAGCTGAATCTGAACTGGATGAATTGAGAAGATCCAGAAAAAGGGTTCCCGTTAGCTTTTGGGATGATGCCGGGGAACCCGATTAAATTGGAGTATGAGAACGGGTTGGGAGGCCCATGTCGAGCATTTTTACGCAGAGGATGGAGGCTGTTTGCATGACCAAGCAGATGAGAAAAAATGTAGCTTGGTGCGGCTCGTTTGGGGGCAATTTGATTCTTCATTTCTGGTCAATGTTTATATGTCTTGTCTTGCCCTTCTCGGCCACTGTACAATTATTCTCATCTGCAACTCAGCATTATTCTCTATTGTTCTCCAAATCCTAATGGGTGTATGCTCTGTTTCAATATCATATGCTCATGCCCCTTTTTTATGCAAATATGTTCCAACTGCTACGCATGGTTTCATTATATGCTTTGCAGTGGGTTCGAAGTCCGGAGACCAATTACTTCGTGTTTAAAAAAAAATCAAAGGTTAACTCTATATCCTGTCCACCCTCCCCACACCGGGTACGTACGGAACCAGCACTCATAATGGCCTTTGGTCCACATGGTTTAATGGAAAACCCAGTATGGTGTAATCTTTCCCAGCATCTAATTCAGGAAAATATAGAATGGAAATTATTGAGCTCGAGCTTTTATATCTGGAAAAACCAAGATTTGTTCCCCATATGGTTGATCGCACTATTCATTATTTTTTTGAAACGGGGTACCGAAACTTTAAATATATCCCCAGAAGAATGTTAATAAATAATAATATGAACCTCCAATGATTTCAAAAAGAAGACATTATACTCTTAATTTGCATTATGCGGAGGGGTTGTGACATCCGACTCATGAACTTTAAGTGTAATTGTTTTTAGCTCAATGCCCTTCCCCATATAATCTATTTGATAGAATGGATTACTCACATCGTAAACCATCAATTGTGTAAGATCATATAAACACCATTTTTGGTGTTTAAATGGCAGTCAAGAATCCCGGATTCGGATCCCTTGCTAAATGATTTGAGCTCTCAGCTTTATGATATGAGCCCTCTCATCACCATCAACTTATGATATAGAACGTGTTGAGGATATGGCCTTACCAGTTACTAGAAAAGAATCAACGGGGTATTTATATCACCATCACAAGCTGAGATGAATAGATTCCAGGAGCCCTCATACCTGTTAAAGTCAGATATTGACATGAAAATAGCCTCTAAAGGCTATAATTTTTTTGTTCAACACAAGAGCCGGTGAAGGGAGTCATTGGAAATTCATCAACCAATAATCAATATTATTGACTCCTATTATGGTACATCTCACTTTGTAACAATTCAGCTTTAACCACAAACATTTTAAACCCTCATCCCAATAAACTCTAGGCTTTAGGTAGGGGTATGAAGCAGGAAATCTACTTGTTAACGTCTTCCAAATACATACTACTAGAACTCACTTAATAAAATTAATTATAACAATAAATTATATTAGATATACATAATCAGCAGGACTGATTCACTTCCAATTGTCAAACAAGAGAATGAGGTCATTGGGGACATGGCAGCAACCACAACAAGATGTCGAAGAAAAAGTAGTACACGAGACTTCGCAAAAGATCGACACATTTTTCATTGGAGGAGGGTCTTAACAATGGATTTGACATTAAGCTTCTTGAGATCTGGGTAAGACTGACCACAGCCCACAAACATAACAGGTGCCCCAGATATGTATACCATGGAAAGTGCAGCTCCCACCTGCGTAGTATTAAACGAGGCCAGTTTAAGGAAACACTCACAAAAAGTATTATACAAAACTTGTGTGCCAAAAAAAATAAAATTGAATACCTTATCATCAATAGTATCAAACTTTGTGAGAAGGATTCCATCAATCAATCTTGCATTAGTCCCAGTGGAGAGGTCTGCTAATTTCTGCATCAGATGCCCATTTTTTTCAATTAGCCCATGAAATTATGGCTGTAATTTTATTTTATTTTCTTTATAAAGAAAAAAAACCCTCATTAAATCATTTACAAATAAAAATCTCAGCTCCTCTTATTGAAATACCACGTTCTATAATAACAAAATCATATCAGTCTGAAAATCTGGAGCTTCAAAGATTTTAATCGAAGAGCATCAAATTACAAGTAACAATAAGTAAAATTGTTTATATTGACATAATCATCCTAGACAATGACCTAGCGCCTTGTCAGCTGTGCAGCCACGTGGACCCTTCATGCATACACCGATTTCCATACACTGTAAAATCTGTAAATGCCTCAAAGTCCACTCACTGTGCAGCTGACAAGAGCCAGCTCATTGTCTATGATAAGAAAGTGAATGTAGACAAATCATGCAGGGAAGTAGTAGCACTGATGTGGGAGCATTATAATTTTTTGGAGATTCTCAAACAAAATATTACACCAAAAGGACACAACTCCCTAATTTTTCACAGGGAACATTAAAGAACCCAGAACCCATTTTTTTAACTCGATGGACGATATAAAGTCTTTCACAACCTTTCGGATTCTAAATTCTCTTCCGAAGGGTTGCACTCCATTATATTATAAACATATTGAATTCCTGAGTCCCAGTTTTCCTTGAGACCTAAAACCTAAAATATTTAAAGAACTCCAATCAAGGATCAAAATTTCGGCCAAAATGACCAAAATTTCGGTTTCGGTCCCCACCGAAACTGAAACGAAAAGTCAAATTTTCGGTTTTTTGGTATGGGGATGAAGATTTCAGCCGAAATTTCAGTTTCGGTCCCCACCGAAACAGAAACGAAATCCAGAATTTTGATCCTTGACTCCAATCGTTTTCATTAAAATTGAGACAAATCCGTTAAAATTGATGTCTTTGCAGTTCATGGACAAGCAGATCTTGCACCTTTATAAGTCCCCAAAACAGGAAGAAGCAACGGTGGTAAGTAGATGCTAATTATTTGATCTTCTAAACCTCAAATCTCAAGACATTTCTTCTAATTTTCTTCCCTTAAATTAACTCTTTTGGTTCTAAAAAGCCACATCACTTGAAAAGCGTGACGAAAGTAAAACCATCAAATTTTACTCTTCAATGGTAATGTTCCTATTCTACTTTCAGATACAAAGGCATCTTGTTTTTTTGAAGAAGTGCATTTTATGAGAGAAAAATTCGTAGAGAAGATTATTTAAATCTATGGACTAAATAACACTAAAATTAAAAAAGGGAGAGATTGCTTGCACATGGTTTCCGTGTCCTTGCACCAACTTTAAAAAATATCTGTTTCTTTATTTTTAAAAATTGTCGTCATACCCTTAGTAACTGCAAACATGGACTGTCATTGGAAACCCGTTGTGATGAGCCATGACAATTGGATCAACAATGCGGACCCACTCTGGAACGCCACCGCCAAAAGCCTGTGGGATATTATAGACATGGTGGATCAACTATATCGCCACCACCCCTTTGGTTCGAAAACGAGGATCGACAACACGGAGTCGCTCTAGATCATCACCGTTTTTGGGGCTTGAGAGGTTTTTAATGGAAATTTGGATGCAATTATCATAATCATAATCATAGTCAACATCAACAGCAAGAAGAAGCATTGTTTTTATTCCCAATTGTACAACGCTACAAAATGTCCAGGGTTTCCATTCGAACAAATCAAGGGCTTTCATTTGAAGATTTGATCCACTTTGATTTAGGGTTTGTTACTCGTAGATTGGAAACCCTAAACAGATCTAGGGTTTCCATTTGATTTTTTATATGGTGGAGCAGAGTTGGTATTTGCGGCTCTAGAACACCATATTGGAGGTCGTGGTGATGGCTGTGGTGGTGAAGTAGTTGTGGCAGAGGTGGTGGGGTGTGGTGGTAGTCATGGTGGAGAAGTGGTGCTGGTGGTGGATGAGGCGGCGATGGTGACAGTTGTAGTGAAGAAGGTGGCAGCAACGGTGGTGGTGGTGAATGGTGTTGTGGTGGATGAGGCACCTCATCTAATGTTGTTGCAGTCTCCATCATCGCCAAAGTTATTAAAGAAGAATAAAATGAAGAATTTGCCTAGTGCAAATTTTTTTTAAGCTTGTGCAACGACAATTTTTAAAATTAGGTGCAAGGACATAGAAACCATTTGAAAATAATGGCTCCCTTTAAAAAACAGGTACAGATATACAAGTTTCCCTAAGATGAAATACATGCAATGTGTTTGACTTTATATTGTTAAAAGCGACCAGCTGGGTAACATGTGGCACCCATTATGAGGATCGGGGGTGCCACAACCACTTGGACAAGATTGGTCAGATACCACCCAAGAAATTTGGGTATGGTTCGATGCATATTCACCATTAAAAATGTGATGAAAGGTGCCCAAATTTTTTTTTTGATCAGTAATGAGAATTGTAATAATACCCAGCAAGGTGCTGAAACCCAATACAAACGAAACACACAATCAAAGGAAAGAAGAAGGGAAAATGAAGGCTACACGAAGGAAAGAAAGGAGAACCAGTAGCAGCCAAACTGGGAATGAAGACCCCTTGACCCGGGTCCCACAAGAAATTGCAGCAGCTGTCCCCAAGCGTCCCCCGCCCAGCCCATAACCTGACCAGGTCCACAACCGACCTTATGACCATGCCGACAGGTTTAGTTATCTCTTCAAAAATTTTGAGGTTTCTCTCACGCCATAGGCACCAGAAAACGGCAAACATTGCCGCCCTCCAAGTGAGCCTTCCTTCCCCCATCAGCTTCACTTCATCCCAACTGAGGAACAGCGAATACGGCGACTGCGGCATAGACCAAGACATACCAAAATCTTTTAGGACGGCTCCCCACACCTCATTAGCCATACGACAATGTATGAAGAGGTGAGACGCAGACTCCTCCCCTTCAGAGCACATAACACACGAACTCGGGACATCCTTTCCTCGTCGAGTCAGCTGGTCCCTAGTAAGAATTCTGTTCTTGCACAAAGCCCAAACAAAGAACCGGATTTTAAGCGGGATAGGCTCTTTCCACAACCACCTGCCCTCAAACCTGATAAACGGACGACGCGACAGCCATCGGTATAGCGATTTGGCGTTGAACTTCCCCTCTCGATTTATGACCTAGATCCTCTGGTCAGCCCGTGATCTGTTTTGCTTTGCCACATACAGCGTACTCAGTAGATCCAGATAATGCCCCACCTCGCAATCCCTAAGGCGCCTTCTGATGACAACATCCCAAACACACCTCCCACCAATGGTCGACACAAACTCGTCTACCCTGCCCTCTGGGTTCATCGATAAGGCATAAATATCCGGATATATATCTTTAAGCAGCCCCACCTCCAACCAGTTATCGTTCCAAAATCGAATCCGAGAGCCCCAGCCCCAGCTATATCTAACTCCTTTCGCCATAAACTCCCAAACACGCGAAATCTCTCTCCACCATCGCAAGGTGCTCCTGTGGATAGAAAGCTCAATCCCCCAACCACCCCAGGAAAGCCCATACTTCTCGCTAAGTACCCGCCACCACAGACTTCCCCTTTCCTCCTCCCTCCCTGCTCTCCAAATCCATTTACCTAGAAGCACCAGATTGGTTCTTTTAAGATTCCGGATCCCCAATCCGCCGCAAGCAATCGGCAACTAACAAGTGTCCCAATTAACTAAGTGATATCGCCTATTTAAGTCTGCCCCCTCCCAGAGAAAAGACCTTTGGATACTCTCCAGACGACCCAGAATCTTGGTGGGACATCTGAACATAGACATGAAGAAAATCGGTGACGAAGATAACACCGCTTTAACCAATATCAACCTCCCCCCAGTACTCAGAAGCCTTCCTTTCCAAGAAGACAGCCACTGCTCAAACCTCTGCACAACCGGCTGCCAATCGCGACTCGAAGGCTTTCTAATCCCAAGCGACGGTCCAAGGTATCTAATGGGTAGCCTCTCAATACCACATCCTACCGACTCCGCGAGAAGCGTCAGGGACTCCTCATCCACCCCAATGCCAGAGATAGTAGATTTAGAGAGATTGATCTGTTGTCCCGACACTACCTCGAACACCGAAAGCACATCAGCCATAGTGCGAAGCTCTGTCAAATCAGCCGACCCAAATAAAATAGTATCATCCGCATGCGAAAAGTGATGGCTCACCGCCTCCAACCTGAATTCCAAAGAAGCCCCAAGTCCTTTGCACGACCAATCAGCCCAGATAAAGCCTCCCCAACCAAGTTGAAAAGAAAAGGGGAAAGAGGGTCCCCCTGCCTGAGACCCCTAGAGCTCTTGAAATACCCAGCAGACGTACCATTCACCAGTACCGAAAACCACGGAGACGAATAGCAGCCACGCATCCACTTCCTCCAAGTAGCCCCGAAACACACCCTTTGCAACATGTAATCCAAGTTCTCCCAGCTCACCCGATCATAAGCTTTCTCCATATCTACCTTCCAAACCACAGCCGGCCTTCGGTAAACAAAGGCCGAATAAATAGTCTCGTTAGCGACCGCCACTAAATCCGTCGGCTGCCTACCATGAACGAAGGCCCCCTAATGCTCCGAAATGATAAGGCCCATCACCCATTTCATCCTGTTGGCCAGCACCCTTGATATAATTTTATACATGCAATTAGTCAGGCTGATAGGTCGAAAGTTGGAAATATCCTCAGCCCCCCTGCTTCTTTGGGATAAGGGTAATAAAGGTAGAGTTTAAAGCTCTCCCGACAAAACCAATCGAATGGAACTTGCAAAAAACCTCCATCAGATCCGTCTTAATAACCTCCCAGAAAGTGTGGTAAAATTCCATAGTAAACCTGTCCGACCCCGACGCTTTGTTTCTACCCCCGAATCTGATCGCTGTCCAAACTTCATCCTCCGTAAAAACACTGTCCAACCCCGTGCTGATCTCCTCCGAGAGAGCGGGAAAAACTAGCTCATCCAAACCCGGCCTTGGGAGGCCGTCATTAGAGTACAATCGCTCGTAGAAGCCAATGATACTGTCCCGCACCTGATCGTGTCCCGAGTACGTCATCCCATCCACCGTGATGCTCCCCAGATACTTTTGCTTATTATGAGCATTAGCAACCGCATGAAAGTACTTCGTATTGGCATCCCCCTCTTTGAACCATCAGGCCTTCGCCTTCTGCATCCAAAGCACTTCCTCGGCCCTACATACCTCTCTGAACTCCACCTTAGCTTGCAATCTGCTCTCCCTCTCCTCCCCCAACAAGTTTCTGGTTTTCTCCAAATTGTCTAGCACTCTCAGCTTAGAAAGTAGGATTTCTTTCCTAACTTGCACCCTTCCATACTCGTCTCTGTTCCAGGTCTTGATGCTATCCTTTAACCACCGAAGCTTAGAGATGAACCTAAAGGCAGCCGTCCCGTTGGGCATATGCTCCGACCACCATCCCCGAACCTTCTGCCGGAACATCTCATCCATTAACCACATGTTTTCGAACCTCAAAAGGACTCGCCCTTTCATGGATTCACAAGTAAGCCCAATAGGGCGGTGGTGAAAAGCTTCCAGCGAGCCCTTGAATATGTCAAGCCAATCCAGAGAGCATGTGAATCACCAGCCATCGAGGGACGTAAGCTCGCAAACTCGACCACGTGAATCGCCTTCAACCGGAATATCGAACAAGCCCGGCCCCCAATGAAGGAATTAAAATCCTCATAACCCCTCGAATTACAGGCCACCCTCGCTTCGTAATCCCATCGATAGCATTGAAGTCCCCAAATGAGGCAGAGCGAAATCCCATCGATAGAGCATGTAGTTCTAACTTAACTCTTCCTCTCCCGACATCATTGGGCCATACATACCTGCAAAACTCCACAATTTCCCCTTCACTTTGTCCCGTAGCACCACAGAGGCCGAGTACCAACCCAATTCCTCGTCAACCTTGCCAAACAGAATCGTCGACCAGGCCACAAGAATCCCTTCAGAAGCACCAACGGAGTCGACACCAACCCAGTCCCAGCTGTTCCCCCCCAATACCGAAGCAACCCTTCGCCTGTCACAGGTACCCCACTAAGTTTCTTGGAGTGTGACAATAACAGGATTAAACCCCACAATCACCTGCTTAGCCCTCGCCCACTTCGCCAGACCAAAAGGAGACAAATTATATCCCCCCCCGCCCTCCTCCCATCGCAGCCACACCAGTTCCCGCGACGCCTCGCCGCTTTCTAGTGGTTGGTTGACGGCCCGTAATAACCGACCTGAATACCTCACACGGTTCATCCTGAGAGCCCTTAAATGACATCCCAAGATTTCGCCCCACTTCTATCAGCCAGTCTATTTCCACCAGCAATTCGACCTCCAAGGCACATCAAGGGGGATTTGGGCGTAGTTGCACCTGCATCTCCGCTAGCGCCAAACAGCTTAAGTTGCTCTTCCCAACCTCTATCGTATCGGGCCAGCACATTCCTTGGATCTCCATTCCCAAATCATCATAACCCGAATCAATCATCACCTCTGAGCACGTGTCGGCACCCCTGGCAATGATACTGTTCCATGAGAGGACCCCCGTCTTCCTCAGGTAGCTCCTCCTCGTCGTCCCCATCCTAAAATTAGAAAGGGAGAGACGGGTCCCCCCATCCATACCGTGGACTACGCTCTGGGCCTCCGTGTCGATCCATCTCCGGGGAGAACCGCCTAAAACCCCAGTCCCGTCGGACCACCGTGTTAGCCCGCTCGAATACCCCGGTCCAAAAAGTCCTCCAGATCCACAGGCAGTCACTGGGTCCCCAATATCCATAAAGGCCCAACAGACGAGGGCTCCAAAGTCGGGTCACGCAACCCCCCTAAAAGCCTGCAAAGAGTGCCAACTCAACCTGCCACGTGTCGTCCCCCCCTGCGTGGTTAAAGCCCCCCTCCTCCTACCAGTTCCGCAATCAAAAGTCAAAAGGCCTCCGAATACCTTCTGGAACCTTCTAGGACCTGGCCACATGTCGACCTTAGAAGGGTGCTCGCTCCCTGAGGACCCCTCAAGCGTCGTCTTCTTCTAATATAAACCCTCAGCTGCTTCCTATTTTCAGACGCAGCAGATCTCCGAAAAGGGCCGACCACCTCGAGAAGCATCGGATCCCAGGTACAATCCCTTACCTCTTTCGTCCCTTCCGACAATTCCCTGTACTCACCTACCCTTTGAACATGCAGATCCACGCTGTCAGGCACAACGAGCGAGGTGATCTTGGTCGTCGATTCACCCGCCGGTTCAGCGATCTCCGAAAAAGCATCCAGACGAAGCTCGAAGCCCGTCGCCGGTGGAGAATGAGCGACACCGAAAGTGAGAGGAGCCTCTCCCGGCGTGGAAGGAGAAGCGAGAGAGCCCCAGTAGAGAGACAGATTCGAGGTCGAGCACCCAATCGTGGCCGCCACAGGTACCCGAATTGCCGGAGCCCAACTATGTCCGACTGGGTCCGGAACGCTTGAACTACCAGTACTGGCGGATCTACGAGGCCAGCACCGGAGGGCACCACCCTTGGAGCAACTTCGACCGAATGATGCTCGATGACCGTCCTCTCCCGACGGTCGAGTTCTACAACGAGCTGATAGCTCTGGTCGTCGATCAGCACATCAACGAGGCGGGGGATACTATCGACCGACTCCACCGCGACGAGGATGCGAACATGAGAAGTGTCCCAGAGGTCCGCGGACCGCCGGTCGACCCGGATAAAGAGACCGCAACAGTTTCTGATCCCAAGGAAGACCGCCGGGGACCAGACATGTAGCGGAAGGCCAAAAATCTGAACCCAAACCCCCTCATTCTCCTCCACAATATGTACCTCACCTACGGTAGGCTCCCACCTTTTGCTTACAACTGGACTGCCGTCAATGTAGATCCGCTTTTGGAGACAACCTGCAGCCAGGTCCTCGGAGCCGAACCACAGGAGGAATGAAAAGGAAGAAATTGACGATACCTTACGTCGATCAGAGAACTCCCAAGTGTAATTAATCCATCTATGAACAGCTAGCAATGAAATTGTATCTTTGGTTGCACCGATGACCACCCAGAAATAACGGAGATTAATTGCAAGAGATCGACGATGCGGTAGTTCAATCCTTCGAGGCCCTGGACCGGTATGTTCATCCAAACCTTGCGCCAGAACCGGACCAAGCTTCCCTCCACGGTCAGAGGTCGAACCGGGGCAATGGTCCCCCCCCCCACGCCAGCGAGGCTGAGTCCACTCTGTTTCTCTTGGTTACCACCGACTACCCCCTACCCACATCCCGAAGCTGAGACTCATTTAGGAAGGTTTGCCTCTCCCCCCTCAACATTGGAACACGATCATCCGCAGAAGTAACAATCTTACCTTGCGCACGGGTGGCGCCGCAGACGGAACGATGGCATATCAAACGACGGCGAAAATTGATGTTGCGACACTGTCCGCATATCCAATCACCCGTCCTGAGCACAAGGCACGACCTAGCACTACTCATATTAAATGAGAGGTACTTTCCCCATTGTTAGTGGGGCGTCACCCTATCTTTGATCCATCAAAAAAATAAAGGGCAAAAAAGTTAAAAAAAAAATAAATAAATAAAATAAGTCACATGCCACATGAATGATCAACATAAAACGGGTGTTGCAGAGGAGAATGAGATGAGAGAGACCAAGGTTCAAAATCTCAGTTTTCCAGAACATATCGGTCAGTTCCAAAACTGATACGTATCGGTATTGGACGAAATAGTGGTAAGTATCGGACAATACATACCAATATATATGGGTTCATACACTAGAATGTATTTACCTGATAGTCTAGAAAACCAACACATATCAGGTGTTACGTATCGGATGATTAGAAGATAAGTATCAATATCAGATGATATTTTGAACCATGAGAGGGACTGTATTTTCAGTGGTTAGTAGATGACTAAAGGCATGGCTACTAAGTAATAGATGAAGCTTTTGAGCGTTGGCACATGGCTCTTTTAATTTAAAGTAATATTTTGGTCATATATATATATATATATATATATATATATATATATATATATATATATATATATATATATATATATATATTATAAAGCAACTGGTTAACCTCAAGTTGGCAGCTAAACAGGTAGAGTTAATCAAAATTTCAGCTATAGTGAATGTCATGTTGGCCAAACCTATTTGGCAAATCAGCCGGTACCAAGCTATTTATTATACTTTTTTCGTAGTGAGAAACATGTAGATTGCGCATATTTTTTGAATTTATTTCCATTTCATGCTATATATACAAAAGTGGGTATCCCTTCTTTCATGTATTTTGTGTTGGAAATAGTTTTTAGTACTCTAAATTTTTTGCCGGAAGGGAGGGTTAACAGAATAGCCATCTCAATTATATACCAACTTCCCTTGGTGTAAAGGTCAAATACATAATATTAATTCTTTTAAAAAGTTAAACTTTTTTTTTTTTCATTTTATTTTATTTTGGGTTTTAGGTCGTTTGTTTATTTTTCCTCTGTTCCGTGCTGAGCACAGGATTCTTACTAGTTCAAAACAAATGTAACATATCTATCGAGAAAATCCAAGAAGAGTAAAAATTTCAGACCTGATTAAATTTCGACAATTGATCCACGGCGTCATTTCCAACAAGTGCCTCTCCCACAAAAAGAACTAGATCTGGATTGTTGAGATAAATGAGCTTGGAAAGTGCTCTCATCAATGGTTCATTGTCCTGAAATGTAAATATTTGATAACAAAATTCACCAAGCAAAAGGAATTTCCTTGTCAGATGACAAATATATTCATGACTCAATGAAGCTCTTCGAAGGGGAAAATAGAACAAACAAAAATAATAAATAAACCTCTTCAAGCTGTTTATTACCTGCATCCGACCAGCAGTATCTACAAGAACAACATCAGATTTAATCCGACTAGCTTCCTGGATGGCTTCTTTTGCTACAATTGCTGGATCTTTCTCATAACCTTTCTCGAAGATTGGAATCTGAAAGGCAGTTTCAGGGTGGTAAACTTGCATCAGTATCATTTACTAAATATCAAAGCTCCAGAGTCTGTTAATATTCAATTTGTGTCTCTCCACTTTACATTAAGTAATTGAATCTTATCTTTTAACCAAGTTTACAACAAAAACACATTTTATTGCATGGAGCCAAAAGTTGACCCCCTCTGCTATTCGGAAAAAAAAAGGGGGTCCCAAGAAAATTAGGAATCCACTAATGGCCTTTCTTCTAAGTCTCAAAAAGTCCCCATACACAAAGAAAGGAAAAAAATTATGCCTGCTCATGCCTGGAAAATGCATTTCATTACTTCAAACATTGCTATATCAAGGATATTAAGGTTTCAACATGAATAGACTGGAGATGCATAAACCAACAGATCTCCAACCCCATTTTCTCAACAGTCACTAATGAACATATTATACCTGAAGTCTGCGCGCATGAGTCCGAAGCTGCTCAACAGCGCCTGAACGAAACGTATCGCAAGCAGCCATCATAACACTGACGTTATGCTGCAAAAGCCAGTATGCAACCTGCATATGGTATTTGGAATGAAAACTAAGTTAAAAATTATAAGCATGGCTACATCTGATTGGAAGATTGTAGTAAATAGTAATTGACATTAATTTCATTTAATATCCAGAAGAGAAAGAAAGTGTCATAACCTTTGCAAGATTGGTAGACTTTCCTACTCCATTAACACCGACAAATACAACAACATACGGTTTTCCTTGCTCCTTAGCAGAATGCACATCTCTTAAGATGTCAATAGATCGTCTTGGAGTTAAAATACGAAGCAGGGCCTCTTCCATTGCCGTCTGTGGTCAGTAGCACATGCTCAGAGGTTTTACAAAGAAAATAGGAAGAAATGGACTGCAGCTGATGGCCATATATAACCAGTAAAATTTCTGACAAAGAAACAAGACCACAAACCTGCACTGTCGAAGAAACCCTTGTGAATGAACCCAACTTTTTGCCTTCAAGACTAGCTGCTACAGATTCACAAAGCTTCTCAGCTATTTCTTCAGCCTGGAGATACCGACACGGTAAACTCTATGAGAAGGCTCACAGTACGCACACCAATGAGAAAATTTACAAGCTAGAGATATCAGCATACCACATTTTTTGTCATGAGCCTATCCTTAAGAGCTTTCAAGGCCGGTTCTAGGTCTGACTTTTCTAAAATTGCATTCCCAGCAATACTGATAGTGGAATAACGCAAATACCATGCAGTTAGTGAAAATTTCAACAAAGTTAAAGGACAAAATACAGTAGTCATTATATAACCAAAAAAATATATAAGCACATCAACCAAATCTAACAAAAAGGAAAGCACAGACAAGTCAGAATTCATAAGAATTAAAATAAGAACAAGGATATTAGAGAGATTATGGTCAAATTATATGAATCTTTTATCGATGTCATATTAGACGACAACTGCTTACATATTATTTATCCATCTTCCTCGGATATTTTTTTTCCCTGTTTGAAAGATATAAATATCTTTCATAAGAAAAACTGATGTCTTCCTCTGAAATTAAAGAAAAAAAAATGATTATCTACCACCCAATCATTGATCTAAAAAAAGAGAGCATATAACTGTCATGAACAAATCTTAAAATTAAAGGATATTAGAGAGATTATGGTCAAATTATATGAATCTTTTATCGATGTCATATTAGATGACAACTGCTTACATATTATTTATCCATCTTCCTCGGATATTTTTTTTCCCTGTTTGAAAGATATAAATATCTTTCATAAGAAAAACTGATGTCTTCCTCTGAAATTAAAGAAAAAAAAATGATTATCTACCACCCAATCATTGATCTAAAAAAAGAGAGCATATAACTGTCATGAACAAATCTTAAAATTAAAGGATATTAGAGAGATTATGGTCAAATTATATGAATCTTTTATCGATGTCATATTAGATGACAACTGCTTACATATTATTTATCCATCTTCCTCAGATTTTTTTTTTCCCTGTTTGAAAGATATAAATATCTTTCGTAAGAAAAACTGATGTCTTCCTCTGAAATTAAAGAAAAAAAAATGATTATCTACCACCCAATCATTGATCTAAAAAAAGAGAGCATATAACTGTCATGAACAAATCTTAAAATTTTACAGAGGTGCTATTGTGGTTTATCCTTCTTAAAATACATTAATCTGTAGAGATGTTCTCATCCAGAAATCACCTGGAAATTTTTCCTTCAGTAAGAAGTACCCAAAAGCAAAGGCATATCATTTCCCAGAATCACAAGCGAGTCAGAAATTTTGTTACCTTATTAATACCTATGGATCCCAAGATTCACCACTAGGTTGATAGCTAGTTTTGGGTCCACTTCATCACTATTGATTTACCTTTTGAAAACACTGATGTATTTTACTAAGATATAGCCCTCTCACCTCCAGGTTACATATTCAATGACAAAGAGTCATGAGGCAATGAAAAACATATAAAATGTGATTCTTAATACTTGTTTAAAAATAATTCGTTGTGCCTGAGCAGGAATTTGGTTGTGTCATGTTTGCATGTGTCATATGAAGAAAAGTTGCTTTAATCAGGGGTGGAAAGGGAAGCGTTTTGGATGAGAAATGAGGAAATCGTAGATGATGGGATGAGGGCTTATTTTTCTACCAAAAGAAAAAATAATAAATAATGATGGTTTACTTGTATTCAGTTGAATCAAATCAAATTGGATAGTTAGTAATAGTTGCCAGGAGTTGGTGCGGGGTACTGATACAGGAACCAGTGCTGGTATGTTTAGGTGAAAAAAAATTCGGGTAGGTTTTTATTGACGCGTCTTTGATACAATAATCATCGGTACGACATAGATGCGAAATGGATTCGTTCAAGATATGCTAGTAGTGCATAAATGCAAAATGGATGTGACATATATCTGATATTGATACAACAGTGGTACTTCTTTTGTCAACTATATATGAAAATTATATTGTAATATATTATTATTTATATTTTTTAATTTTAGAGTTTAGACACATGATCCATTAAACTCCTCTGTCATTGAGTGGAAACACATGATTAAAATTTTCTATTAGTAGAATATAAAACATAATATAATCAAATTACTTATTAAAATATATTACATTATTACTAGAAACCTATCTAAAATGTACAGATAATTTTCTTCTAAAAAAACTGTTCATATAATTTTCAATCATATATACACATGAAGCTCATTCCCCGATATTATTATTTATTAAAAAAATTATTTCAATTTCCCTGAAAAATCGAATTTTGACCTAATATAGTGGCTCTAAAAAATTGTTGTATAGAAGGACGAGACTATTTTCATACTTTTTCATATTTACGAGTGAAAGAACTATCAATGAAATAGGAACCAAATTATTATGTTTAAATAGAAACGAGTTTCATAGAAACCAGTTTCAATTATATATTGAAACGTGTTTCTACGAAGGTTTCTGAAAATTTCGAAAACGTTTTAGCATGGTTGTCAAGGCGACGCCATAGCCTCGCCATAGCAAATGGCGAGAGAATCGCCATATAGAGGTAAATGGCTAAACTTTCCAAATAGCGACGCTATGGCGTCGCCATGGCGGTATAACATCATGGCGCCACCATAAGTGCAATTTGACAATTAGTTTTTTTTAAGAGGTGGCAATCTTGTATTATAGTTGGTTATAACCTATAACAATGTTTACTTATATATAAATTTTATAACTCTTAAAGTTTTTTTTTTTTATCGGTAAAAGGAATTATATTGAAATGCAGCAAGACGCTGAAAACCAATACAACAACGAACAAAAAAAGGAAAAACAAGAAAGAAAAGGGGAAAGTACGCAACTCTCAGCACAACAGACAATATCGACCAACTTAACCCGGATCCCAAATATACGGAGAGTGACCATACCCCTCTCCGCCTCTAGCCACCCAAAACCCCACCAGGTTCGTAATGGATTTTATAATCATCCCCACCGGCCTACATTTATTTTCGAAAATCTTCAAATTCCTCTCGCGCCATAGACACCAAAAAACGGCGAAAAAGGATGTCCTCCAGTATTCCCGACTCTCGCCCTCAACCATCCCTGATAACCAGCTCATCAAGTGTCGATATGGCGTTTCCACCGTAACCCAGCTCAAACCAAAAGATTTAAAGACTACAGACCAAATCTCATAGGCCACTCGACAATGAAGACCGAGGTGAGCAGCAGTCTCCACCCCGCAGAACACATGACACAACCATTTGTAATATCCTTCCCCCTACGAATAAGTTGATCCCTCGTAAGGATTCTCTCCTTACAAAGCATCCACTCAAAAAACTTAATTTTCGATGGTATATGCTCTTTCCACAACCATCTACCTTCAAAGGTGATAAGTGCACGCTGCCACAACAGTTTAAAAAAACTTGACACTGAAGTTGTAACCGTTAGAATTCTGTTGCGCCTCATATAATTTCTGAATTAGAATGGAGAACTCGGCCATCTCACTATCCCTCAGAGACCTTTTGGTAGCAACATCCCATACAGTATCCCCATTAGTATATGAGACAAACTCGTCAATCCTCCCGCCCGAATTCAAAGAAACATCATAGATACCAGGAAGGAGTTTCTAAGCGTGCTATTATCCAACCAAACATCGTCCCAAAACCTGACACGGGTGCCACACCCCAGCTGAACCGCAATCCTCTAGCAAAACTCGGCCACAAGCTACAAATACCTCTCCACCAAGCGGACGTCCCCCTGTGGGCCATAGAGCAGATCCCCCAGCTATCAAAGGATTGCCCGTATTTCTCGACCAACAACAAGCGCCAGAGGCTATCCCTCTCTTCCACCTCCCCGCTCTCTAGAACCATTTCCCAAGAAGCGCCAAATTGGTCCATCTCAGACTGCGAATCCCCAACCCTCCACCATCGACAGACAATTGACAAGTATCCCAGTTAACAAGGTGATATCTTCAATCCATCCCTAAACCCTCCCATAAAAAGGAGCGTTGGATCTGCTCAAGCCGATTGATAACTTTCGTCGTACACTTAAACATCGATATATGGACGATGGGCACCGACGAAAGGACTGCCTTAACAAGAGCCAACCTACCCCCACTAGTCAGTAACTTTCCTTTCCACGACGATAACCATTGTTCGAACTTTTGCACCACAGGTTGCCATTCGCGAAACGTGGGTTGTATGAGGCCAAGTGGCAAACCGAGATATCTAATAAGCACTTCTCAATACCACAGCTCTCAGTGCGCGCAAGCTCCGCCAAGACAGACTCCTCAACTCCAATCCCCGTGATCGCGGATTTGAGAAAATTGATACGCTGACTCGATACCGCCTCATACACTGAAAGCACGTCTACTAACACACTGAATTCTGTAGCATCAGCCTTCCCAAATAAGATCGTGTCATCTACGTATTGTAAGTGCGAGATGAATCTGCCACGTGTTCCATGGTAATAAGATTGCACTCCCTAGCACGCACGATCAGCCCAGATAACGCCTCACCCAGCATATTGAAAAAAAAATGGGGATAGCGGGTCCCCCTGTCGGATAACCTTGGAGCTCTTAAAATACCCAGTTTGAGTGTCGTTAATCAGAACCGAGAACCACGGCGAAGAGTAACACCCACGCATCCATTTCTTCCAGATAACACCAAACCCCAACCTCTCGGGCATACAATCAAGAGCTTCCCAGCTGCCCGATCATACGCTTTTTCCATATCCACTTTCCAAATTGCAGCCGGACGGCGATAGTTGTGAGCCAACTGGATGGTCTCATGAGCCACGGCAACCAGGTCCACTAACTGTCTACCTCGCACAAAAGCCCCTTGATTACCCGAGATAATCTTACTCATCACCAGTTTCAGTCTATTCGCTAGCACCTTAGCTATAATTTTATAAAGGCAGTTTGTGAGACTAATCGGGCAGTAGTCGGAAATATCCTTGGCTCCATCACGCTTGGGAATGAGGGTGATAAAAGTGGAGTTTAGAGCCCTCCCAATGAATCTAGAAGTGTGAAATTCAGACATAACCTCCATCAGCTCCCCCTTTATAGTCTCCCAAAAAGACCGGAAGCACTCCATGGTAAAACCATCCGGACCTGGCGCCTTATTCCTTCCACCAAACCTGATCACACGCCACACCTCCTCTTCATTAAACTGTTGTTCGAGCCCCATACTTTCCTCCGCTGAAATAGCACTGAAAGGTAACCCATCCAACTACGGGTGCGGAAAACCAACATCTGTATACATCCATTCATAGAACCCGAAGATATTCTCACGGACCTAATCCTCACCCACATACGTCACCCCATCAACCACGATGCTCCCCAAATAATTTGATTTGAACCGGGCATTGGCAACCATATGAAAGTATTTAATGTTAGCATCCCCCTCCTTGAGCCATCTAACCTTGGCTTTTTTATTCCACCTTACCTCCTCGGCCCTACACGTGCTGTTGAACTCCAATTTTTTACAAAACCTTTCTTTTCTTTCGTCCACCGTAAGGGCTCTATCCTCTTCCAAGTTGTCCAACTCATTCAATCTCTTTAGTAAAATCTCCTTCTTAACATGAACCAACCCATACACATCCTAATTCCACACCTTAATCTTGTCTTTCAGCCGATAGAGTTTAGATATGAATCTATAGGCAACAGTCCCCGAAGCTACCGGTTCTCGCCACCACACCGGAACTTTCTCCCGAAAGGACTCATCCAATAGTCACATATTTTCAAATCGAAACGAAGACGGCCCCTTCCCCTTAGACTCACACATCAACACCAAGGGCCGGTGATCAAAGACAACCCAAGCTAGGGCTTCCAACCTAGCACTCGGGAATAAATCTAGACATTTGAAATTACAGAGGAACCTATCCAGCCTGCTAAAGGAAGGGTTATCTTGGAGGTTCGACCAAGTGAATCGCACCCCCGTTAACGGAACATCCATTAGCCCCCAATCAAAAATAAAGGAGTTGAAGTCCCGCATAACTCCGACATCCGGTGGCCCACCCAACTTTTCAGATCCCCATCTTATGACATTAAAATTCCCGCCGAGGCATAACGGAAAATCCCACCTGGCGGCAAGAGCAACCAACTCAAACCAGAACTCACCCCGCTCTCTATCAACAAAAGGCTCATAAATACCTGCAAACATCCACTTTTTCCTAGAATTCTTGTTTCGAAGCACCACAAATGTCGAATACACTCCCACTCCCTCATCCATTTTGTCAAAAATTAACGAGTTCCAGGCCACCAATATACCACCAAAAGCACCAACAAAGTCGACACCGATCCAATCCCATCTATCCCCTCCCAGCACCGACCGAACCTTCTTCCTATCACAGCTGCCCCATTTGGTCTCCTGAAGAGTAACCACAACCGGTTTAACAGCCGCAATCACTTGCTTCAACCCAGCCCGTTTAGTCCCATCACAGATACCTCTCACATTCCATGATAACATCTTCATGATCAAACTGGTTGACATCCTGCCTAAAAAAAGGAGTGTAAATTATGCACCCCTCTCATCCGACATCCCCCACTGCAATCTCGCCAGTTCCCGCGACCCACTACGGCGCTTCTTTTTGTTATCTCGACAACTGACCAAAATGGACCGGAATACTTCCCACAATTCTGCCTCCGATCCTTTGAACGACATACCGAGATTACGCCCCAGACAGATCAGACGATCAATATCCGCAGAGTCCCTGGAGCCCTCACCAGCCCCATCCTTGCTAAAGCCATCAACGATTTGGTTGGGGTAAACCAGACCCCTGATGTGAACTCATCTTCTCCCCCATGTGCTCCATCAATCCCCTCTGTTGTCGCCCTGATCCCTCACAGACATAATCAAGATTCATATCGGAAACCTGCTCCGACGCTACCTCCATCAGGATGAGCTTGCAAACCCCACCGTAACAGCCTGCATGGGTCTTATAAGTTGTAACTTATAACCTAAGTTAAACCAAAAGTAGTCAAATCCTATTAGGGGAATTGTGCTACCTAAAACACCATCTGAGTCGTCTGATTTGAATGCAATAATATAAAGATTTTTTCTGCCAAAGATTGGCATGAAACATGATTTCTACCATCTGATTTGTCCTAAGCAACCATTGAATCAGAAGATTTTCTTCGACTATATTGAATCAGATGATAGAGATCATTTTTAGTGCCAAACTTTGGCAAAAAAAAATCTTTACACCATGACCTCCAAATCAAACAGCTTTGATGATGTTTCACATGACATAGATACGAAAAATATTTGATAATTAATGTCTGAATTGATGTTCAATATTTGATAATTTATATTTGATTTATATTTATTGATATTTATTTATGCCTAATGTCTAAGTAGTTGAATTTTTTCCGTCCTCTATGAAAGATATAAAGATAAAAAGTTAAAAAAGAATATTAATGATTACTAAATAAAAAATATTAAAAAATTAAAAAAATAATAAATAGTTTCACCATGGCGTACCGAGCCTCTTCGCCATGACCTCGTTGCACCGCTTTAACTACCTTGCACTTTAGACCCGGTTTCGTACCAATCTCTGATACTGGTACGACAGGGTAAAAAATGTTTTTGGGTAATTATGAGTTAGTGTCGGTTTCTTAAAATGCTCAACTCATCAAATTCACGTCTTAAGGCACGTTTGGGAACAGGTAATGTGCTTATTTGTCTGCCACCTCTTACGTCTAATACTTTTAAAGAGTTAATAATTTGTCACTACTGGAGAACATTAGAATAAGATCAAGCTTTACTCTGCCAAGAAATTCTTTCCTGGATGCCCATGTAGTGGACACTTCATGGAATCCTTTCCATAACAAAGAAGTACCACTATAGACAAAGCAATTTGGATTCGCCTCCAGAAGAAGTTTTCTTGGGTAAGTCATTTCTATATATCGATTATTTCTTAAAATTATGTTTTGCATACTCGTGCATTCTAGCCTCATACATATCCTCACCCCCCCACACGCACACGAGCTTACAATTTAAACTTTAGGATAAAACTGGTTTTCTAAAAATCCCACACGCTTGGGATTTTTAGAAAAATTAATAATAATATGTCCTAAAGAATGGTGTGAAACTAAACGGTGACTTAATTTTGCATTTCACTGTTCAGTTTAACAGCCATTACCCACTGTTTTCAACAGTGATTAAAATGTTTCTTTTTGGATGGCCTCTAATCGACCTTCTGCAAATCCACGTGGCACCGAAGCGGCTCTATCCTAGAGATGAACTCTAGACTCGAGCCCATTCTCCCGGGCATATATATATATATATATATATATATATATATATATATATATATATATATATATATATATATATATATATATATACATATCAACAATGGTAAGGTGCCCCAACAGTCCACGTGGCACCCAAAACACTGTTTTGGTGCCACGTGAAGCAAGGTTGCTTCTTTTAGATCATTTTTTTTTATAAAAAGAATTCAAAAAATCATCTTCACCATGTTCATTTTGAGCCTTGAAATTTAGACCATTGAACTCGATCAATGTTTACTTTCTGAGCTCGACATGGCAACCAAAATAGTGTTTTGGGAGCAACTGGAGCTCCAGGTGGACCGTTGGGGCACCCTCACCGTGCCCCATTGCCTCTCTCTCTCTCTCTCTCTCTCTCTCTCTCTCTATATATATATATATATATATATATATATATATATATATAAATTCCAACAAATTTATTTTAGAACTCCGAAAATAACTATAAATTTGCCCAGTTATCCCATTCAAATATTCAAACTGACTTGTCTTCTCTTGAGTAAGAAAAAAGAAGCCACATAGAAAGAATGCTGGAATTTGGTGTTTTTAGGGACAACATAGTATGTTCATGAATTCCAGCCAGAAAAAGGCACACACAGTAAATTCCCTCGTTGATGTATAGACATGTCAGTGATATCAAATTAAGTGGTTTTTTAAATCGAAATATAATTGCAAGATTGAATGTACCCCCACTCGATGACCATTGCATTGGAAACTGAGGTCTTTTGGGCATAGGGGAGTCAAATGAGATGATATTGGAAAAGTAAAATATTGCATATTCAGGCCTTACCAGATCCAAGAATTCAGATGTGTTTGATTTTATTGAATCAAAGTGCAAAATTCATATACTATATCCTCAGTTTCCAAAATAGATAAGTTGTTAATAACAACTTAAATGAATCATGCATGAGAATCACTCCTTCAGTCACTTCATACCAGTCCTCCCTAGCAATTGTTTTCCTTCATGTTGGACAAAACTTACAACCAATATATTTAATTGCACTTAGATGTATGTGTCGGCCGCTCTTTATTAAATTAAATCATCGGTTTGATAAAAATCTTTGGTTGGAACAGAGAATGCCTCTTGCTAATTGTTTTATATTGATCTCATGGCACAGTAAAATAAAATAACAAAACAGCAAATTCATTATATTCTCAAGAAAGATCAACCTTTAGAATAAAAAGCAAACGAAGTTAGGTAATATCCTTAAGACATTCATAAGATTCTAAGCATGTTGGCCCTGTTTAAGATCTCACAATAATATATAAAAAACTGCTAGAACCCTAATGCAGTCATGCTGAAGGTCACCTAGAATGTGGTTTGCTTCAGTACACAGTATAAATAAGTGAACACTCTATGCTACTATTTCCAATATATAAAGTACACTAGGGGTAGGTTCAGTTGTGTCATTCTGGTTGCTACAGGTGTTCTATACAATAATATATATCTGAAGGAAAGGAGAAAGAGGAATCTCTGGTGTACACACGTTTTCACTATGAGAAGTAGGGTTCATGAATTCATTAGTCTTTTTGTTTTATTAAATTAATACAATAATATGAAGTTTAGAGAGAGAGAGAGAGAGGAGTTTTTCTTAGAAATATGGGCTTTTCTTCAGGTTTCAATTAACAAAAAATTAGGAGTGAGAATGCAAGGGATTTATGTTTCTAGTTTAGTTAAAAGAAATAAATGGGAAAAGAGGCTTCTTTCATTTTATTAATTAGAGAGAGAGAGAGGGAGAGAATATTTAGCCGGCTTACAAACACCTCATAAACAGGGTCACTAAATCCAGGGTTGCATTTTCTGGAAACTTTTTCCCAGACTTTAGTTTTAATTTATTAATTAATTAAAGATTGAGTATTCAGTCGTCTTACAAACGGCTCACCAAACTGGATAATTAACTCCGGTACTCCGGAAGGTGGCCTGGAGTAGGGATTGCATTGTAAGACTTATCAAGCCTACATCCACCCACACCACATCCAAATACTCATACCTAGTTTATACATCAATGCAATAGTCAAATTCCGTGATCATTTTAATTTATCAATGTGAAACTAAATTAGATCGATAAACCAAGTGTAATGAAGCAAACAAAATCTAGACGAGATAAAATTCTAACAGACAGAATAAACCACAAAATACAAGACATCAAAAAACATGTATACCTCTGGAACATTGAGGAAAACCATCCCTTCTTCTTCACGTCTGGTTTCGCATTCTTCTCTGCTCCCTCTTCCTCGTCGCTCTCACTTTCGCTGCTAACAACCTCTTCTCTGTCCATCATACTTTCCCCCTGATCCGCTGCCACAACTATTACATTCTCGCCCCCTTTCTCATCTACAGGATCCGTAAAATCAAGTTTTGACTCTGCAGGTGAATCGTCCCAAACCCTATTCTTCTTTGTTATCTTTTTCTTCGGCTCCATTTTTGGAGCCTTGTTAGTAACTGTATCAATTTTCTTTCCTCCTTTCATCGTCGCTCGTAACTTCTGAAGCTTATGTACATCAAACGCCCCAACACCATCAGAATTCCCGTTCTCTTTACTCTTCCCAGCTCCCATCCCACGAGATTCTTTAGTTCCGTTCTCGTGCCTGGCGGAATTACTGTTCTCAATACCACGCCCTTGCGACAATTCACCATCCCCGTCGTCCTTACCAGATCCGATGCTGCTCCTCTGAGATCCGGCCTTCTGCATGATCTGTGCTTGCTTCTTATTCGATGTGCTATTAGGCCTAACGGCCTGTTTCGATTTCTTCATTTCTTCAGCCCTAGCTTCGGCTTCTTTCTGTAGTTGTCGAAAAGTTTCATCGAAATCATCGTAAACCGTACGCTTCGGATCGTAAATCTGCGAAAACTCTTGCTTCACCATCAAAAGTAGGTCATCGACATAGAGGAGATGGAGTATGCGTTGATACACCGCGACGAAGATCAAGCCGAGTTCATTGTGAAAGGTCCATTTGAGAGTGTAGGCGGCACCAGGAGAGTCGTAATTGTAGGAGGAATCACCAGATCGTTCCTCCAATAGGCATGATCGGATCAAAGTGTCGATCGGCGATCCTTTGAGCGCGTTGCCGAGCTCCTTGCATGCCCATAAAACCAGACCTCCTCTTGTAAATATCAGCAATTGCTCCAACATTGGAATATCTACAAAACAAACCTGCAACCGATGCGACGAAATTCAGATTTTGATTCAATAACAACTAAGAAAATAGGGAAATTGATCGAAATCTAAAGAGAACGGTGTGATTTTTTCTGCAAATCGGAGAAACAAAAGAGTAGGGATCGATCAAGCCCTAGTTTCCAGAAGATAAAGCACCTTTCTTTCTTCTCTGCTACGAGAAAACCTAAAAAATACTTTTTAAGAAACTTATTTTGATACAGCGAGAGCCGAGAGGGAGAGAGAATAAGTCGCAGATGCCTGGGGCGACTCGTATTTATAGGCTGCCCACCTCTGGAGACTGGAAATTAGACGCGTTGAAAATGAATCGGCGGTCGGACCGGGACCGCTAGTTCCCACGGTCCAGTCTATTGGAAATACGGTATAAAGCACAGAACCGCTCCAAACAGTCTAACCGGCCGGTTCGTACTAACCTTTAAAACCGGTTGGAGGACCTATACGTATCAATATTAGCCGACACGATGAATTTTATTTTCATTTTTTTTGAAAAAAATCTAAAAAATGTTATGGACTTTACAATCCTAAAAGTATCATAAAAAAAACTTGTATTTAAATTATTAGATGATTTTTTAAAATAAAAAAAATATATTTAAAAATAAATTTTAATTTGGTAGGTATCAGCTGATACCCAAGCTGTATCGGCAGAGACCTAACCCAAGTTTTTTGTCGGGTAAGGCACATAGGCATCGGACCTGACCGACGATTAGTGTGCAATTTACCATCAGCCAACTAAAGTTTTGGCCCCAACTTTATCGGTTGATCTAAGTGCATACAAATTATTTATTTATAATACCTCTAATCTTCAACATAATTGATGACTTTGAATTAAGTGATGAAAATCATTTTTCACTCTAATCTTCAACATAATAGATATTGAGATTAACCTGAGAGAGTTAATTGTTTATAGTTTTTTTTTTGTAAATACCCTCCTATGTTATGCTTAAATTGTATAAAACCCTCTAAGTTATGCCTATTTACACTTGTCCCCCTACTTTTATATTTCCTTTATAAATATCCTTGCCGTTAAATGACAGTTAATTAGGCATCATTTTTTCAATTAAATGACTTGTTTGCCCTTTACTTAATATTATATATAAAATGTTCATTGTATTTTTCCCAACTTTGATCGTATTTTAAATGGTGGATAAGTATCGTATTTTGTCCAAATTTTTTGGGTGGAATATGATTGATCTCCTATAAGTTGTTGTGCTACCTGATTTTCGATTTGAATGTCCATAACACTTGCTTGACTCGTGGGTAACACAAAAATGCTATCCCCGTTTGTATCATCCCGACTCTACCATTGTTACGAACCAACTGAGTATCATGGAGACTCAAATTGAAAATCAAATAATAAGGCAACTTAGAGGAGATCAATCATGTTCCATCCAAAAAATTTGAGTAGGATTCGATGCTTATCTACCGTTTAAAATGAGGTCAAAGTTAAGAAAAAAAATAATGACTATTTTGTATATAATATTAAGTAATGACAAATGCGTCATTTAATTAAAGAAATGACTTAACTGTCATTTAATGGCAGGGGTGCTTGTAAGGGAAACATAAAAATAGGAGCTGTAGTGTAAAATAGACATAACTGAGAGGGTTTTATGCAATTTTAGCATAACATAGGGGGGTATTTGTAAAAAACCCATTTTTTATTCCATGATGCATGAATCCTAAAAAAAGTATTCCCAAAATCACGTTTGAGCCTGATGTGTGTCACATAATTTTAGGGCCACTTTTTTTTTTTATGTCTCTCGTGGTATTAAAAATTGACTATCTGAAGGTATCTCGTATGCCAATGGTCTCGAGATCCATTGTGTGAAAGATTGGGGTGAAAAACAATCTTCATCATCTAATTCAAATCAATCAATTGTTTTCAAACATAGGCGCCCTTAATGATCTAATAGGCGTGAACAGAGGTACCCATTTATTTAGGGTAGCTCTCTTGGCGCCTACCCAATTACTGAAGGTGTCCTGCACTAAAAACCTATTGACTGCATTGAATCAAACGATGGAAATCGATTTTCATTCCAATCTTTTATGAGACCATAGGCGTACCATTCTAAAATCCCGTTTGAGCTTGATGTTGATACCTGATCTTTGAGTCACTTTTTGGGGTTTTGTGCCACATGGAATAAAAATTGCATGTTTGATGGTACGCTCATGATCTCAAGATCAATCCTATGAAAGATTGGGATGAAAATCGATTTACTTCTAATTTAATGCGGTCAATGAATTTTCAGCATAGACGCCTTAATTGGATAGGCGTCAATAGAGCTACCCTTATTTGAAGGGTACCTCTATTCGCACCCACCTAATTATTGAAAGCTCCTACTTAATGAAAGTGCGCTAGTAGCACCCACCACATTGTCAAACATCATTAAGTGGGTGCTTTTAATAAACAAGTTGGCGCAAATATAGAGATACCCTTATGTTTAAGGAGTCATTACTTGCACACGCTTTTAAAGTGATTGCACCGGATTGTACCGAATTTAAAAGAAAGACTTGCATATTTGGCTATCTCTACTATGTGAAAACACCATTTAAGTCGTTTGATTTGAAGGTCATGATTTAAAGATATCAATTGTAAAATATTAGAACAAAATATAACTTTTACCATTTGATTAAATAGAGTCAAAGGCCATTATATAATTCAACAGTTGACTACAATAGATAATATGACAAGTATCGTGTTTTGCTCCAATTTTATGTACTAGAAATTTATTGATCATAAATATCAAATCAAACGGCCTATATTACATTTTTACATATCTCACTTTCCTAAAATATCAAGTCTTTCTTTAAATTCGGTCCAATCACATGAAAAACAGGTGGGCCCTTATGTATGTTTAATAGGGATCCTTGGGTCATTTGACGAAAATGCCTCAAGTAATTGGTTTAATCTAAAGGCATTTTAGTAAAATGGCCCTAAAGCCTAAGTATCTTATGTTTTCTACATTTATTAAAATATAAAGGTGTATGTATTAAGATATTGAAGTTATAGATAGGTCTATTAAACAATTATTTCCATGGTTCTGACTGCAGCCCATAAACCAATATGCATCCCAATTGCCTATACCGTTAGTTGACCAAAGCAGAGAGAAAATAATGGGAAATTTACCTAATCGATCCTGTCAAATGTACCTTTTACTGCAGAGACCCTATAATTTTTCCTTTACCCAAATCGACTAGCTGGAAGCCCAGCCGACCCTAAGAATAGCAAAAAGTCCAAATTACCCATTTTCTTTAACGCACAAAAACATCATCTTCTTCCTCATTTTAATCTGCTACAGTCTTTAAAAATCAGAGGTGACGAAAGTGACGACGTCTTCTCCTCAATCCAATCTATTCCGATCTGTTATTTGGATCGACTTAGATACACCTTTATAAGGCAATATCGCCTCTTAAAAAAAAATAAAATTTAAACAGTCGATACCGACTATTAACATAGTTGATGGAGACTCTTAACACAGTCGGTGCCGATTGTTTTAACAGTCGGCATCGAATGTTTATACAATCGATGGTGACTGTAAATTAAAAAAAAAAATTAAAAATTAAAAAAAAATAAAATTTATACAGTCGATGGCGATTGTACAGACAGTTTTTATCGATTGTGTAAACAGTCAATGCCGACTGTAAAAAAAAAAAAAAAAAAAAATTCTTTTTTTTTATACAGTCGATGGCGACTATATACACAGTCACCATTGATTGTGTAAACAGTTGATGCCGACTGTAAAAAAAAAAAAGAATTTTTTTTTTTTTTTTTACAGCCGATGACGATTGTATACACAGTCGCCATCGATTGTGTAAACAGTTGATGCCGACTGTAAAAAAAAAAATTAATTAATTAATTTTTTATACAGTCGATGCTGACTGTAAATAATATATATATATATATATATATATATATATATATATATATATATATATATATATATATATATCTTTTTTTACACAGTCGTTGGCGACTGTATACATAGTCGCCATCGATTGTGTAAACAGTCGATGTCGATTGTTTTTACAGTCGATGTCGATTGTGATTTTAGCATAAAAAAAAATATATTTCAAAATAAATATCTTAGAAAGAAGAAGAAAAAATACAAATATTAGATGACATAGATCTAGGTGTATCTTTTTTTTTTTTTTTTTACGGTTTAGATCTAGATGTACCTTAGAAATAGAGCTTCTTATTGAATCTCTATGCTGAGAAAGATCCTTGGGCAGATTACAATGAGGAACAGATTACAATGAGGCAGAAGACAATGCTTTTATGCGTTAAGAAAGGGATAATTTTGACTTTTTACTGTGGCTAGGCTTGGAGCTGGTCGATTTGGGTAAAGGTGAAACTATAGGGTCTCTGTAGTAAAAGGTACATATGACGGGATCGATAAGGTAAATTTCCCAAATAATTCATCCCTATTGCCTATTTCGGTAGTTGACCAAAGCAGAGAGAAAATACATCACCAGCTATTGCCAACCTTATTGAACTGGAGAGCTCTCACTAGGGGCATTCAAAGGTTGGTTTATGGTTCCTATATGTCTGTTATAAGATGCTAGAACTGATTGTAGCGTCAGCTATAGTGTAAAGCATGGATTCTTATCTTCCTGAAGTTTTCAACACTTTTCCTTCACAATTATATCTTAAAACATTTAGGCCCTGCTTGGATATCAGAAAAAGAAAGAAAACTGATGGAACTGAAAAAAAAATGGACGGTTTCTCTTGTTTGGCAAGAAAAATGGGATGTAGAAAACTGGTTTGTTTCCCCACTATTGGAAACTGCCTAAATCCCTCGAAAATAGAAGGACTTGTCCATTTCCGAAGGAACCGTGGACGATCTCTTGAAGAAGCCTTTCCCTTTCATACTCCTTAGTGCAAAATCCTTTGGCAAGCTCTCTCTCTCTCTCTCTAAATAATCTCTCTCCATAGACCATCTCTCCCTTTCAATCTTTGTACACGATCTCTCTTTTTTTGATAAATATCTTTGTACACAATCTCTCTCTCTCTCTCTCTCTCTCTCTCTCTCTCTCTTCCCCCCCCCCCCCCACCCAAAAGATGGTATTTTTGGTTCAATGTGTGGCGTGTACACCAACGATGGTGCTTCTATTCTATTTTCCATGTATTATTACACAATCCAAATAACAAGAAGGCTAAATTCCTATTGACTCCTAAAGAGCTGGAATCCATAGGATCTTTAAATCAATTTCCACCCTTTTCCTCCAAAACATCCAGACCCCTCGTAATTAAGTTCAAATTCAGTAAGGTCTATTTACATCTTTCTTCTATTCAAGCTGGCTTTGAAATTTTGATTCCACCTTAGGAGAAATATTTGAATCTTCAACTCTGAAACCAATAGAAACATGATCTGTTTGAAGTTTTCTATCAGTTTCCGGGATGTTAAATATATCCAAGTCACCATACGAGAATCCTTAACTCAAGAATATTTGGAGATCATTTATGCAAACACAATAGCAACAAGTACGATAATGTCCAAACTATTGACAAATCAAAATTCTACGATTCAAATCAAATCAAATGCTCTGCGGTACGATTTGTATATTAGATTTGAATCCTACGAGTCATGAATCTTACGATTTGATTCATATGGGGTTTCTTGGTTACAAATTGACTGACCCTTTTCGATTTTTTTCACTGTTTACCTTTACTATAATTATATTTTAAAAGTTCTTTTACATAAAAATAAGTTTTTAAAAAAAAAAGAGAGGCTTGCTCTTATAGAATGTTTCTATGATTTTGTCTTCTTCTTCAAAACCCTCTTTTCTTTTCTTTTCTTTTTTTAATATTTTGTGATACAAACACGGATTCAATTCCTTTCTGTTGAAACATTCTCTATTGTTGAGAGCTATCAAAGGCAAGTCATCCGACATTTCACCCATTCTGCAAAAATAAGACTCAAGAAAGGGAAAATGAACCAAAGTTACCTCCATCTATTTCAAACATAACCAACACAATCCAGAGTTGGCATTAGTCTGTCCCTATAAATCCACCACCATTAATTGGAATAAAATAGTCAACACAAATATAAGTATATAAGATGGGCTACTTTTGAGTATTTTGTGTGTGTTTCTACTTTTACTTGCCTTAATCTCTTGCTAAGGTTTGTCTTTGTACTATAAGACCAACTACTCAAAAACTAACACACAAACCTCATCAAATTAATATATATATATATATATATATATATATATATATATATATATATATATATATATATATATATAGGGCATAACCTAAGTACCCTAAACTGTAAATTACCCCGAATAGAAAAAGAAAAAAAACAAAGGTACAGCAATGCCTTAACCATGATATCAAAACTCGGCCGATAGCGATATGTAGCGGCAATAGTATTTGTATCGGTTTTGTTGAGAACTGATACCAATACCACCGCGATACAAGTAGCGGGGGGTATCAATATTTGTTGATATTGTCTCGGTATCAGCCGATACTAACCGTACAACCTGTTTTTTATTTTTACTTTTATTTTTTTTATAAAAAAATAAAAGATATCGACCAATACAGTATCAGCCTGAGAGGGACTGATACCATAATCATATCAGAGCCTTAGTATATTTTTTTAATTTTATTTTATGAACTGCTCTATGATATATATATATATATATATAGGGATCCTTAGTTCAATATTATATATTCATGACAGCTACTGCCTTAGTTTAATTGAATCAGCCTTTTACTCCATCAATCTGGGCCAAAGTTGACTTCTATAAATGTCAGAGCCTCCGAAAAATCTGTGGAAATCGTCTTTTGACAGGATTCTGAGACTAAAAGGTTATTCATAAGCTTCATAATCTTACAATATTGGTAAGGAGAATCCGTCAAATTGGAATTGACTTCTAGTCCATCCAGCCTGGTGAGAGTCATTCCATTTCTATATCAATTCCACATCATCATCAATGATACCAAAAAACATAAAAAACGAATAAGGTCATGAGATTTTTTCACCTCTCTAGCGTGCTCATAATATACCACATTGATCTAGATAAATTTCAATCGGATTACACGACTGTAAAAAATAAGTAAATTATCCGAACCTTCCAATGTTGTCGAAAGTAAAACCTCTTCATTGATCTAAATAAAAAAAAAAATTTAACATGCAGAAAAACATATTAACAAGGTCATTAGATCAGACTTACTACTGGAGGCCCATTTTCCCTTGAAAGATCAGTATACATTGCCTACCAACACTCATCAACAGTGCTCGTCATCTTCCTAAACAAACAATTATCGTATACTCATCAATTCAATGCAATTCTTTTTAATAGTTTCAATACAATGCTATGGAAAACAAAAATCAATAAGGCCCATTTTAAAAAACTAAATAAACAAAAACAAAAAAATGTTTCGAGAAAGAAAACAGAGCACGTACTAGATAGGAGGCAACAGTGCCATATTGCTACAATGCAACTCTACCTGATTGTCTTAAAAAAGAGGACGGCATTGCCATCTTCATCCTTGGACAGTAGGAGAAATAATTGTGAAACCATAGCTGGATTTCGGTAATAAACCCACTGTTTTTTATGTGCCTATAACCATGCCATATATTTTTCATAAGAATAAATTTTTCCAAGGTATTCAAACTCCTTAGTTTGACAAAAATGGGAATAACGGGGACCCTACTTGTGGATGTGTTTAAGGGAACGAATATCGGGGACCCTACTTGTGAATGCGTTTAAGGGAAAGAAACGAATAATAATAATAATAATAATAAATTTTAAAAAATGAAGAGCATCTCGCTTGTTGTGCCACATTAGAGGAATTATACTTAAGCGGGCAAAACAGTAATTAAAATTGTTTGGAAGAGTAAAACTGAAATATAAAAGGGTTGGACAAATTAACTGAACATCCAAAGAATTTAACCATAAATTTATTTACAAAATCACGAATTGTACCACACTATCACTAAAGAAAATACCCTGGAAAAGATAGCCCAGGAATGAATTCTTCAACTTAATCAATATACATGTATTTACAGATATTTCGAAGCAACGAGTACAGTTACATGCCCATGTAACATAGGATGGTTACTTCAGAAAGGGAAAGAGAAGCATGTGATTTCTCACATGTTGCTGTGGTTGTCTTAACATAGTGATGAATACAATGACATGCAAATTTACGAGTAAAAGGAAGAAAAAAAAAATGATAACTTTATGCAATACACACAGGCTTTCCAGATTTCAGTTTCCCAAATCTGTTGAACTGTCTTTTGAGAGCATACTATTATATCCCGCTTGTTTACACAAAAGGGGAACCATATTTCCGCTCATTCAAGATTCCTTGCTTGTGTAGACATGGATCATTCTTCTAGTTGTTGATCTTTATCTTCAGTTCTTCACACCCTTCACATTCTGAGGGGATGATTCTTTTCCTTTGGCATTCTTGAATCAAAATCAACCCCTATGGTCTGCGGTTTGATGAGATCTGGCATTCCTTGCTTTTTTCGCTTATAGGCATTTTCTGTGCATCTCGTAGACCATCTGAAATAACAGGTTCATGAAATAGCTCCCCTAATCCTACACCATAACCATCTCCATTCCTTCTATCCGATCGATCAAAAGAATTTGTGAATATGTGGCTCTCTTCAATGCCGGAGTCAGGGATCCTTGATCCTGCTACAGGTACATGTTGGTGACGCATCAGCAGTATAGGTTGTTTTCCTCGGTGATACTCAGCAGCAAAAGGGTTAGATTCAGTGAAATTTTGGCAAACTTCTCCATTTTCCTGGCTTAAGTTCTGCGAAATTTTTTCCCGTTCATGGTCATATCTCCTTCCATTGTAGTTATTCTTCAAAAACCCATGGCTTCTTTTGTGACTTAATCCCATTGTTCTCTTGTAAATCTGCAGCAGTATGGAAAATTGGATCCTAACCACACTTTATCTTTCCAGAAGAGCTTTGGAAATTTCTACTAAATTCGGGATTTTTATAAGCTTTTCTACCACTAGTCTGATATAGATGTGGGTGGCACTCTGACAAAACTGCAACCCATCTACATGCAGATTGTGTCATAGGAGAGAATCTAGATATCCGCAAACTTGAGACTTCAGCTAAGGGGGCTGATTCCTGTGGCATTGATATAGATGTGGTTGGTCCTCTTTGCAGAGTGGTGTGCCTCTAGCTTTTATTCTCAACACACCATTTGGTGATGGCCTACATAGTGCCCAAGTATCACTCAACATTGCTTTAGCCGTGTGGTCTGCAGGTCTGCAGAGAGTTCATTCCCAGTGGCTTTATTTTCAGAACGCCCTTCGCTTTGGTCTTCGAAAACAGTCAAATCCATTTCCTTTGCAACGGAAGGGGCGAATACATGATTGTTCTCACCTATACTGTTCATATATTTCTTCTTCTTCTTCTTCTTCTTCTTCACCAAAGGACACAAAATTTCTTTTGCATTCCCATTACTGGAAACATTCTCAGCGTTCCGGTTTTTCAATGCGTTACAGATGCCAACACTTTCATTGACACTAATGCTTGGCCGGCAATTACTCCATGCCCTATTCATGTCCGAGAAGGTCTGGGCCATTTTCTCGTGGAAAAATCGAAGTGAACGATAATAGGCTCTTCTCTGCAAGAAATGTAGACCTTCTCTAAAAAAGTCACAATAGGAGGATAGAATCCGCCTTTTAGTCTCTGGAAAAGCTCTGCCAAGGGACTCCCGAAGAACATGTCTTTGCCACTAAGCAGATCATTCATGGTTAGAAAAATGTCTGTTGGTCCATTTCAGGAAGGTGAGCCGAAAGAGAGAATCTTTCTTCCTCTGTTAAACATGAAGTCCATGTTTCCAAGGATAGAATCTCCTTTTAAGTCGGGCCGCTCATATATTTTGCAAGGGATGCTACACGGGTGATCCCCAACCATGACAAACTCCAACCATGACAAACTCACAGCCCATCTCTGCAAGTTCAGGTGCGTCTGAGTCGTTTTCTGAGTCTGCCCCCCACAACAATTCTGTCCTCTTGAACAGGCACGCCAACAATGGCTTTAGAACATCGTTTCAGATGGTTGCCGTCCTTTGGTATCCAATGCTTAATCTTTACAAGGCACATTGGCATGAAGAGGGTGGGAGACAAATGATCTAGTCATACACAAGTGACATTTGCAATTTGAAATCTCGAATGCCGGAGACAGAAGGCCTGAAATGTAGCACAAAAACACACCTAATTAGAATTACAAGGTCATCCAATTAGGGAGCATATAGAGGTGTCAAGGACTACTAATTACATGTAGAATATAGGTGTCATATAACAAACAGGACCTTGGAGAGACCGCATAATCCATACCATAAAAATAAAAACACATTTCCATTTATTGTTAAAAAGAATCTCTTTTATATGCCATGGGGATTATGGTTTTTAAGAATTCCTATTTTAATGTGTCCTTATCTTTTTCTTTTAGGAAAAATTAGAAAAAAGGGCCTACTTGAAAACAGTTTTAGGCTATTATCCCACGTTAAACAGTTTTAGATAACAGGGCTTTTGCAGTTTTAGAACGCATGGCTCAACCCAAAACAACTCTCATTTTGGGTTGATCAGCCATGTGGCATGCGATTCTTAAAAAACTGAATTTTTTTGTCCTTCATTTGATGGGTCAGAGACAGGGTAACGCCCACACAATCTGGTGCATTGATTTTGAGCACCTTTGGCCACAAGTTCAATGGTGGATATGCATCAGATCATGCCCAAATTTTTTGGGTGGTACCTAATTGTCCTTGGGCAAGTTGTCGTGGCACCATATCCCTTGATGGTGCCATGCACAGATGAGCATGTTTTTTTCTAAAATTGTTTGAAGGGGGATAATAGCCTAAAACTGTTTTCAAGTAGGCCCTTTTTTCTAGAGAGCCCTTTTTTATGGGTAAGTTGGGATTTGAACCTGAGGGCTGAGACCTCAAGATTTCAATATTATTAACCTTCAATTGAGCTACAGGCCCAGCCCCGATGCCTTCTTGTCATCTGAATAATTAGAATGAAACTAGTTTCTCCCAACAAAAACATGATTCATCTAGCCAAAACCTCAAATTATAAAATATTTATGCTTGTGGCATGATCTACAGAAGAATAAAACAAATGAGCTCAAGCAAATTCATCACCCGACATGGCAGAACAATAAGTTTTACAACCTTACTATTTCCAAAATGGCGGAACAATAGCTAAATTATCCGAACCTTTCTATGTTGTCGAAAGTAAAACCTCTTCATATATATATATACACGTGCGCAGAAAAACAAATTAACAAGGTTATTCACTTACTACTGGAACTGAACTAGATGATGTTCCAGATATCAGGGCACTTCTCCCTTGAAATATCAAAATCCATCACCTAACAGCCCTCATCAACAGTGCTCGCCGACTTCCTCATACCTAAACAAACAATTACAGTATACTCATCAATACAATGCAAAACATTTTAATAACCTCAATACAATGCTATCTAAAACAGAAAATAATAAGACCCATTTAAAAAACAAAACAAAACAAAACAAAAAATGTTTCAAGAAAGACAACAGAGCATTGTATTGAGGTTCTGGCATGATCTACAGAAGAATAAAACAAATGAGCTCAAGCAAATTCATCACCCGACATGGCAGAACAATAAGTTTTACAACCTTACTATTTCCAAAATGGCGGAACAATAGCTAAATTATCCGAACCTTTCTATGTTGTCGAAAGTAAAACCTCTTCATATATATATATACACGTGCGCAGAAAAACAAATTAACAAGGTTATTCACTTACTACTGGAACTGAACTAGATGATGTTCCAGATATCAGGGCACTTCTCCCTTGAAATATCAAAATCCATCACCTAACAGCCCTCATCAACAGTGCTCGCCGACTTCCTCATACCTAAACAAACAATTACAGTATACTCATCAATACAATGCAAAACATTTTAATAACCTCAATACAATGCTATCTAAAACAGAAAATAATAAGACCCATTTAAAAAACAAAACAAAACAAAACAAAAAATGTTTCAAGAAAGACAACAGAGCACATACCAGATGAGAGGCCCATCTACATCCTTGGATGATAGGAGAAATAATCATGAAAACATAGCTGGATTTCGGTAACAAACCACTGTTTTTTTATGGGGCTATAGCCATGACATATATTTTTCAAAAGAATATAAATTTTACAGGTGATTCAAACACCTTAGATTGACAAAATGGGCATAATAGGGACCATACTGTGGATGTACAAAGGGAATGAACGGAAAATTATACATAACGTAATGAAGTGCTTTATTGGTAGAAGGGTCAAGGGTAGTGCTCTTTAAGAGGTTGAGGGTTCAAGTCGTCCCAACCTCCTTTCTTTAAGGCTAATGCATTGAAAAGCAGTGGCCCAAAAATAACACTTGATCGAACTTCCCTTGTAAATTCCTTTCTTTAAGGCTAACAAATTCATTTGGAAAATGTAAAGGTTCAAGTTTGGTGCCAACTCATAAAATAAATAAATAAATAATAAATTTAACAAATGATGAGCAGTTTGCTTTTTCTGCCGCGTAAGGGGAATCATACTTAAAGAGGGCAAAACAAGGATTGGAATTGTTTGGAAGAGTAAAACTGAAATATAAAAGGGTTGGACAAATTAATTGAACATCGAAAGAATTTACCCATAAATTTATTTACAAAACCACAAATTGTATCACACTATCAGTAAAGAAAATACCACTTACCCAGGAAAAGATAGCCCAGGAATGAATTCTTCAACTTAATCAATATACATTCATCTACAGATATTTCGAAGCAGCGATTACAGTTACATACCCATGAAACATGGGAGGGTTAATTAAAAAAGGGAAAAAGAAGAAGCACGTGCTTTCTCACATGTTACATAGTGATGAATACAATGAAAAGCAAATTTATGAGTAAAGGGGAGAAAAAGATAATCAGAACTTTATGCAACAGCCACAAGTTTTCCAGATTTCAGTTTGCCAGATCCGTTGTACTGTCTTTTGAGAGCATATTACTATATCCCGCTTGTTTACACAAAAGGGGAGCCATATTTCAGCTCAGTCAAGATTCGTTGGTTGTGTAGCGATAGATCATTCTTCTAGTTGTTGAACTTTATCTTTACACCCTTCACATGCCCGCTGAGGGGGCGATTCTTTTCCTTTGGCATTCTTGAACCAAAATCAACCCCCATGGTCTGCAGTTTGATGAGATCTGACATTCCTTGCTTCATGGAAGCTTTTTTTCGCTTATAGGTTATAGGCATTTTCTGAGCATCTCGTAGACCCTCTGAAACAACAGGTTTATAAAATAGCTTCCCTAATCCTACACCATAACCATCTCCATTCCAACTATCCGATTGATCAAAAGAATATCGATCAGAAGAATCTGTGAAAGTGTGGCACTCTTCAATGCTGGAGTCAGGGATCCTTGATCCTGCTACAGGTACATGTTGGTCATGCATCAGCATCATAGGTTCTTTTCCTGGGTGATACTCAGCAGCAAAAGGGTTAGATTCTGTGAAATTCCGACAAACTTCTCCATTTTCCTGGCTTAAGTTCTGCGAAAGATTTTCCCGTTCATGATCACATCTCCTTCCATTCTGGTTATTCTTCAAAAACCCATGTCTTCCTTTGAGACTTCTCCCATTGTTCTCTCGTAAATCTGCAACAGTATGGAAAACTGGATCCTTATCGCACTTTATCTTTCCCATAGAGCTTTGGAAATTTCTACTAAATTCGGTGGTACTGTGCAAAAATTCTAACCCTTGTCGACCTATGATACGGTCGGACAATTCGGGATTTCTATAAGCGTTTCTACCACTAGTCTGATATAAAAGTGGTGGCTCTTCGACATAGTTTTCTGTAACTGATGTCCATGTGGATTGTGTCAAAGGAGAGAATCTAGATATCCGGAAACTTGAGACTTCAGCTAAGGGGGTGAATTCCTGTGCCATTGACATTTCTGTTAGTTGGTCCTGTCGGCAGAGTGGTGTGCCTCTAGGTTTTATTTTCAACACACCCTTTGGTGATGGCCTACACAGTGCCCAAGTGTCACTCGACACTGCTTTAGCCGTGTGGTTCTGCATAGAATTCATTCCCAGTGGCTTTATTTTCAGAACCCCCTTAGCTTTGGTCTTCAGAACAGTCAATTCCATTTCCTTTGCAACGGAAGGTGGCCAAGGGGCGAATACATGGTTGTTATCTTCTATAGTGTTCATATATTTCTTCTTCTTCACCAAAGGACCCGAAATTTCTTTTGCATTCCCATTACTGGACAGATTCTCGGCCTTCCGTTTTTTCAATGTGTTCCAGATGCAAACCCTTTCCTTGACACTAATGCTTGGTCGGCAATTACTCCATGTCCTTTTCATGTCCGAAAATGTCTGAGCCATATTCTCATGGTAGAATCTAAGTGAATGATAATGGGCTCTTCTCTGTAAAAATTGTAGACCTTCTCTAAAACGAGACACCTTAGGAGGATAGAACCCACCTTTTAGTCTCTTGAAAAGTTCTGCCAAAGGACTGCCGAAGAACATGTCTTTGCCACTGAGTAGATCATTCATAGTTAGAAAAAATGTCTGTTGGTCCATATCAGGAAGGTGAGCCGAAAGAGAGAATCTTTCTTCCTCTGTTAAACAGGAATTCCAAGTTTCTAAGGATAGAATCTCCTTTAAGTCAGGCAGCTCATATATTTCGTAAGGGATGCTACACGGCTGATCCCCAACCATGACAAACTCACAGCCCACCTCTGCAAGTTCGGATGCATCTGAATCGTTTTCAGAGTCTGCCCCCGAAACAATTCTGTCCTCTTGAACGAGCACATTAACAGTGGTTTTAGAACTTTGTTTCAGATGGTTGCCGTCCTCTGGTATCCAACGCTTAATCTTTACAAGGCCCATTGGCAAGAAGAAGGTGGGAGACAAATGATCTAGTCATACACAAGTGACATTTGCAATCTGAAATCTCGAATGCCGGTGATAGAAGGCCTGAAGTGTAAAAAAGAACAGACCTAATTAAAATTACAAGGTCATCCAACAGGGGGCATATACAGCTCTCGAGGACTACTAATTACATGTAGAATATAGGTATCATATGACAAACAGGACCTTGGAGAGACCGCGTAATCCGGAACATATAATAATAAAAATACATTTCCATTTATTGTTAAAAAGAATCTCATTTATATGTCGAGGATTATAGTATTTACAAATTCCTACTTTTATCTCCTTTTTGTATTTTTCTTTTTAGGAAAAATTAGAGGAAAGGGCCTTAGTGGAAAACAGTTTTAGGCTATTATCCCACTTTAAACAGGTTTAGAAGAAAGGGTTTATGCGGTTTTAGAATGCATGGTTCAACCCAAAACAACACCCGGTTTGGGTTGATCAGCCACATCGCATGTGATTTTAAAAAATAAACAAAGTTTTCGGACTTTTGTTCCTTTCATTTGATGGTTCAAAGTAGGGTCACCTTTTACCACATTTTCAACGGTGGATATACATCGGATCATGCCCAAATTTTTATTTTTATTTTTTTTTGGGGGGGGGGGGGGGGGGGGGGCCTAATCGTGCTTGAGCAAGTTGCCGTGGCACCCAATCCCTGGATGGGTGCCACGCATGGATTAGCATGTTTGTTCTAAAACCACAAAAGCCCTTTTTTTCTAAAACTATTCGAAGTGGGATAATAGGCCCTTTTTCTAAAGAGCCCTTTTTATGGGCAAGTTGGGATTGAACCTGAGACCTCAAGATTGGAATATTGTCAACCATCAATTGAGCTAGAGGCCCAGCCCCTATGCCTTCTTCTTGTTATTTGAATAAGAAGAATGAAACTAGTTTCTCCCAACAAAAAACATGATTCATCTAGCCAAAACCTCAAATTATAAAATATTTATGTTTGTGGCATGACCAGAAGAATAAAAGAAATGAGCTCAAGCAAGTACATCACCCACGCAGTAGAAAAATAGGTTTTAAAATTTTATTATTTCCAAAAGAAAAGGTAAGAAAGTTGGAAAACATAAGTCGAAACTACTCAGATTGTTTAGCTGACCATGTGCAGACCATGATAAGCATAACATAACAACTACTACTTTCAAAGAACTATATAATTTACAAAATGCAAAGAAATTTGCAGAAGAATCCATGAAGAACAGCCCAATAGCCCAGACTCTCCAAAGTATAAAAAAATTACAGACTCCACCAAAATAAAAATATGGTCTATTGTGTTTGGAGTTCATCTAACTCATGTGCTTGGACCTATTTGAGCACAATTAATATAATACACACTGCAGATGGACTCCATCAAGAGAGAAGGTATAAGGAATGGAACACAGTAATGCTGAAGATTTTGATACGTGTGACTGAGAATGTGTGTTGTGTGAGGCTTAAATTTGTGTTCGCCTGCGTTAGCATATTTAGCGTGTCATGGGTTTAGGCCCACATTGATTATAATATATTTGTCTCTAGTTGCCCCTCTATATAGGGGCTTAGTCTGTACTTTCAAACATGTAATGTACTCACAACATAATTCTTTGGGCTTTTTTTCTCTTCACTTCTCTCCCTCGCTCTTCTTTTTTTATCTCCATAGTTCAATAAACCCTAAACAGGGTATCTTCGTACTTGAATAATATTAGAATTTAGGTCTTTATTTCTTAAAATGTATCCGAATGGGTTAGATCCAGGGAAAGTTTTCTTTTGTTTAGATCTTCTTTCTCGATTTTGTCTGATGTATGCTCTATGCATCGCTGCTGCGTAAACTCGTGTGTTGTCACATCCATGCCAAAACTGTGTAATACTCCCATTGTGTGTTTTGCCAAGTGTTGCGTGGATCACGCTCAAGTGTTTGTAACTTTGAATGGTGAAAGATCACCCATGGAGGTCCCTTAGACTTAACGAGAAAATTCGGTTTTAATCATAACCCTAAGTGTTATAGTCGACCCAAGTCTCAGTAGCGGTCGACCGTCACTCTAGTCATGATTGATCACCACCAAGACTGAAGTCGGACGTAAATTGAATTCCACAATTTCCACAAAACAATATAAAACTGAATCTTTCATTCAATTAGAGCTAGATCCTCCGAAAACAACTATATCTTTCATAAGTTTTGAAGAGAGATAAACCCTAACTCCCTATTTTATCTTTTTGATCTTTCTGAATTATGTCTTGTATCAAAAACCAAGACGTAAAAGTATCTCAACATATCTGTCCTACATGAACTACGATGAACGAAGAAAAGACCTAAAAGTATCACAACATCAACTTCCCAAATGTTTCAAACTTGTGTAAGATTGTAACAAATTCAGACTACAATAATCAATCTTCAATTATAAAAGAGAAGATCACAAAGACAGCGAAAAATCCACAGACGTTCAGCATATCCAACCATCAATAAAACTATGCAAAAAACCAAACCCAATTATGACGCGGGATGATACGCTAAAACCCTAATATGCGACTTTGGAATTAACTTTAGATTGAATTGAATTGCGAAAATATTTGAAATCACCTAACGCATAAAATTAATTCAATGAATTCAACAAAACAAGTAAATTAATCCATTTTAGCGTTCGCATGCATGAAGATTCCCGATCTAGAAAATTGCTCCGATAAGGGAACTCGAGTTTCGTTCTAGTTTAGGACACCAAGCGATAATTACAATATCTTCTCTCGACTCCTCAGAGATTTTAAATAAAAATAGACTTGAAGAAGTCGTCCATAAAAAGGGAAAATCAAAAGTTATCGAGAAATTGGGTTTTTGGGATTTTTTGTGATTTTATCAACAGAAATAAAGGAAGATATTACCTGAAAATGATTCTAGAAAAGACAGAAATAAAAGGATAGAGTTCCAAGGCTTCACACCAAGGATTCCGAGGCTTCACACTATAGTTGTACGTCAGCTTCGCACCAAGTCGTATGAGGAATGAAGATCCACTCCTCAAGTCTTCTAGGGTTTGCACAAAAGCAAACTCTTTTTTTCATTTAATCAATCCATCATTAATAATATCTTTACAAGCTTTTATATAGGCTAAGAAAACCCTAAAAACATAAAACTCAAAATAGAAAAATCCTAAAACAAATAAAATTCAAAATGATAGATCTTCACCACAAAATCCGTTATTCCCTCATATCTCGAACATATCTCGCGGATGTCCGTCAAGTGTCCAAGGACGTCCGTCAAGTGTCCACGGACGTCCGTCGTCCGTCTACGGTGTTCACAAAAACAGTGAGCCCTTATTTTCACGGATGCCCATCATGTGGTCACAAATGGCCATCAATAGGTCACAGACATCCATCCTCTATTGACGGCGTTGCTTCATGGGCCGTTTGAAAGTCCATTTATTGGTCAACTTTTTCCTTGTAGATTTCTCTCGCTTGATTAGGCTACGATCCAAACAAGAGGACCTAAATTCCCCGTCAAATAACCAAAACCCACAACCTAGTTCCCCAAGCATGTAAGCCTTTAACTGCTTGAAGATCAGATCAGCAACCCCATCCCCAACCAGCAACTCTTAACGACCAACACAAATCACAAAAATATTACAAATAAATGAATAAATAAATCCATTAACTCGACAATCAAGAAACGTTCGCGGACATTAAATCAAAGAAACCCCTAATAAATTCTATTCGCCAAGCTAGATTTAAACATTCAAATAAACCCTAATTTCCACAAATGCGAGACCCAGTAAGGTTCAAGAGGGATATGTACTTATATTAGATCGAGAAAATATATTTTTCGCATGGAAAATCAAACAAATAAATGAGAGAGGGAGAGAGGGAGAGAGAGAGAGAGAGAGAGAGAGAGAGAGAGAGAGATAAAGAGAGAGGGGGGTTTTGATCCTTTACCATGCCTTCAGGAATGGCGGAATATGATTTGCAGAGCCGCATAAAACGCATGTGAGAGAACCTTTGACTGCAACCATTTCTATTCAGAGTAGTGTCGTGCGAAAATTGCCAGAAAGCCCAGAAACTGAAACTTTTTAGCCTCCCTCCGTCCCTCCTCTCTCCTCTTCATATGCGAAAAGGCATGTTAGATACGCTAGACGCAATCATAACCGTCCAATTTCATCGCGACAATGTGCAAAATTTGTCAGTTGCACCTGGCCGACAACTCTACCCAAAGATGCATTAACTTCGGTTGCGTAGATAGTTTTTTCCCGAATGTCCCACATAATAGATCTTGATCGATGGTTAGTACAACCGGATTGAACCAGAGTTCAACCAAATATGCAACCCTTGAAAATAGGAAAATCTTCACTACACGCCATCCTATACAGGGTTTTCATTTTTATATTAAAATTAACTCGATTACGATCAAGATTATTCCTTGTAAGAATAGTTTCCTTATTCTAATAAATTACCTATGGCCGCCGGGAAACATAATCCTAATAAATGAAAAGTTGGAAAAAGTTGAGAATAGGGAAAAGTTGCGAATCAGGAAAAGAGTTTTAATGGGAGGCGATGGAAAGGGGGATTTAATCCCTTTCCATCCTATTATTTTTATATTTTTAATAAATTGATCTTTTGGGGATTTTCATTTACTTGAAGGCTTCGATTTTTTATATTTCTTTCCTTATTTTTTTTTTTTTCCAAGGATAGAATATGAGAGTTTTATCCTTTTATTGGTGAGTCTTTTTTTTCGAAGAGATCAACTCTACGAAGGCTTTTTTATAATCTATATATATTTTTTATACAATTTTGGTCATAAGTTTAATCGACATTTTGATGGCTTCGTTTTTGCGCGAACACTTGTTTTATTTCTACGCCATGAGGCATCGTTCTAACGCTTCGATTGAAGCTTCATGTGAAGCATTTGGTCGGTGTTTGTCCCTGTTTCCAATGTGTTGGGAGATTTTGTGGATTGTGAGTTTGTCGATGGTGGTGACGTCTCTTTGAATAGATCTTCGGTGTAGGTTACGGACGGATAATGGCGGTGGATTCTTGAAGTTTTACCTTACTTTTAAAGTCCCAGAATTCCATATTGGTGTTAGATGAGTCTTAGATGCTATTTAATGTATTTTAATGTTAGTTATTGTAACTACCACTATTGTGGCCCTCTACTTTGTAATCATTCTCCATTTCAAATGAAAAAGATAAAATTTCACCTCAAAAAAAAAAAAAAAAAAGATTATTCCTTCTAAACTAAGGTTTTATGTGCTTTAACCATTAAGTTGTTTTGAATCAAAATATGGAGATCCATTTTTTCCCCGATCTTTGACATGATAGATTTTGATATTGTGGTCTTCCCACGAGACGGTCATATTTTGATTTCATGTGGCACACTCTTTGAAGAGTGATTCAATAACTATATTTGATTTGTGCTCATATTATGACAATTTTGAAATATGTGTCACTTGGAATCAAAATTTGATCGTTTGATGATAAAATCATGATCTCAAATTCTATTGAGTCAAAGGGTGGGACGAAAAGTGATATCCACCGATTGATTTAAAGCACTCAATGCCTAAAGCACGTGAAGCTCGAACTAGGAAGGAAATATCTTGGTTTGTAAATGAAGGAACCTTCCATTACATACAAAATAAAAAACAAGGCCCAACTATCCTTAGGCGTTGTTTAAACACTAAAATGGTGTTTAAATAATCTTACACCATCAATAGTTTAAGATGTCAGTAATCTGTATTATTTAAATGATAGATTATACATTGACGTGCAATAGGCCCAAAAATAGTGAGATATATGACGTCTTTAATATCAACTCTTGTTTTTTCTCTAAAATAAAAAAAATAAAAAAAATTATTGTTTTTAGTTTTAATTGGTGATATTAAACTCTATCAATCGGATGGTTCACATCTTCTTGTAGGCATGTTTCTTTGGGCAAAGACATGTTCCAATGATTAATTGCCACTTGGACATTTTAGATTGATCACTAATGTTGATCACATGTCATAATAAAAATCACACTTCAATTGTGTGAGATTAAGAAAATCTTAACTTTAATGGCATAAGTTCATTCAAACACCAATATGTTGTATAAATGTCTGTCAAGAGCCACCATCCCTACAAGACATGGACCCTGACTCTGTCGCATTTAAACACCCAAAATATTGTTTAAATGATCTTACATTATTAATGGTTTTAGATGTGGGTGATCCGAACCCTCAAAGTGATAGATCATAAATTGAAGGGCACTAGGCCAAAAAATGGTGTTTTAAGGTGATTTAAATTATCGGATAAGTTGGTTATATTATCAACTGTTATTTCTCTATTTTAATGGGTGACACAAAGCTCATCAATTAGATGGTTCACATCCACTTATAGGCATATTTCTTTGGACTGAAACATATTCCAATGATTAATTGTCACTTGGACGATATAAATTGGTTACATAATTCCAATGATAAATAACACTTCAATGGGGTGAGATAAAAAGTCTAATTTTAATAGTGTAAAATCATTTAAACTCTATTTTAGTGTTTAATTGTCGATTAGAAGCCATTATCCCATAGAATATGGTGAATCAGATGGCAATAGTCAGGTCCAACTAGATGGAGCCAGATTTCAAGTTCAACCACATTTGCTGCACTTGGAATTAGAAGAATCATAACTATTCTTCATATTATAAAAAGTAAAAATCAAGAAAGTCAAGATTCTCTAATATCTAAGGGTTATAAATGACATTGAACTCTAAATCTGGTTCAACATGGTTAGACCTGACCATTGCCTCGGAAGGTTAGGTGGGATTGTTCTTATACGATTGCAATTGAGGCTCGATAAAAATTCAAGTTGGGCAATCGGGTATCAACACGACTTGTTGACAGCCCTAAGATCAGGGCATGTTTCAATGGGGTGCGTACCTCTACTTGCGCTCACGTCCTAGATCCCTTAAAAACTATTGATTGCTTCGGATCAAATAATAGAGAATGTGTTTCACCCCTATTTTTCACATAATAGATCTCGAGATCATGTCACACCTATCAGACGGTCAGTTTTTATTCCATGTGTCACAGATCTATTATGTAAAAGATATGGGTGAAGCACGATCTCCGTCATGTGATCAAAAGCGATCCATGGTGTATGGGACGTGGGCGCTTTCAGAGATTATGAGGGCGCAAACAGAGGTACCCGGGGTTATATTGGCGGTAATTTTGTGGGAAAAGCATAACGCTAGCTCGGATCCCAGTTGCACTGACTCCTTTCCGTTGCAAGGGTTTCGTCTCCGAATCCGACTTCTCTGGTTTCAGTGGTGAGTTCGACGGTGTCTTCCGATAGCAAAGTCTATATATTTATAAATATATTGACATTTATTCAAGCTCCTTTATTGTTAAATTTTATTCAGCTCTCTCTCTCTCTCTCTCTCTCTCTCTCTCTACCTATGCGTGGATTCATATAATTTTGAAGTCGTTCAGCTATTAAGGCACACTATTTGAGCTTAAGAATCATGGGTTCTGGCTTTCTCCAGAAACCCATATAGAAATCCCACAGTTTTCGCAATTTGTAGATTGTCATCTCTGTTGTTATTAATATGAACCCAAGAAAGTGACGTGGCATCAATTGCCATTTTGGCCTTCTGATTATGTATGTTATTAATGTATAGTTATAGGAATGTAGCATTAGTACTATATTAGCTACTGATTGAGTGGTTGGAGAAAAGAGTATATGGTTTGGGGATAAAAGGGTTATAATTTAACAATTGGTGCAAAACTGGTTTTGGTAGTAACCCACAAAATGTAAACTGTACTGCTGATTAAGTTTATAACAAAGTTCATAGAAATGAATCTATCGGTTGTTTCTGTTTATTTACCATGTGATCTGTGACGGTTGGAAAGATGGGCTTTCATTTATTGACCTTTAATATACTTCTTATCAAACATGCATACATCTACTTCAACGTTTGAGAAGTTGTATTGCTATGAGTCACTATTGCCTTATGTTCAAATATATGCTATATTATATCAAACTTCAAAATATTGATTGTCTCATGCCTAGGATTTCATTTTCCATGTTTTAAGCTCATCATACCAATTAAGTTTTTTAGGTCAATACATATGATATCTTGCCGTAGCAATTTTTTGTCATTCTATTTTGTTTGTGCATGTCTAAGCTCAGCCTTTATGAAGTTTTACATTTTCTTGTGAGAGCAATCGTAGGAAATGGAAGTATGGTCGGATCTTATATGTGATTTGAGTAGTTAAGGAATTGAAGATAGATTTTTTAGATTAGGAAGGCTGGTGACTATTTTGTTTTAGAACATAAGTGAGATGGATTATAGGTTCAAAATATTTGTTCATATGTTGGGTTAGTACTCATATATCAAAGAAGTTCTCCCAAAAGCACTTTTGATCCCCTCGGTAATCCCAAGCGGCAAACAGCCCTCTCACTGAACCAGCAAAACCCACGCAATCCCAAAATTTTGCATCACTAGGACCCAAATTTCTCTAGCGACCCAGCAGCGGATGAATATGTGGTTAGCATCTTCCTCCTCTTGCATATACATCACACGTTTATTAGGAATGGGCTTGCCTCTCTTGACAAGTTGGTCAACGGTAAGTATCCTCCCCCAAGCCAGGCTCCATTCGAAGGAGTGAACCCAAGGAGGAGCATTCATCGTCCATACTCGACCTATCGATGCCTAAGCAAAGAATGTCTCACAAGATACTTGTAGAAGCTTTTAACGGTAAACTTCCCTTTATTATCAAGAGTTCACACTATTTCATCAGCTACATTGGTTCTCGGTGTGTACATCTCAGTGATACCCAACAGCTCCGTAAGATCATTAACCTCAATATCCCTGAGATTCTTTCTGGAATGAATATCCCAAACAATTTTACCCCCATTATAACTGATCATCTGAGCAAAAGAAGTATTCTGGCAATTCACTATATGGTATGATTGACTGAATTTGTGCTTCAACAAGAACTCCTCCGCCCATCTATTCTCCCAGGACAACACACGACTGCCATTCTCCTAACCATACGTGATACAAAGACCAAATTTCAATTTCACCTCACACGCAACTTGCGACTAAGCCAAGTGTCTCATCCTAGAGTGAATACTCCACTCATTAGAAGTTCTGCCATATTTACTGATCAACACCCCCTCACCCATAAACTCTCCTCCTCTGCCAACAGTCTCCAGAGCCACTTCCCCCAGAAGAGCACTATTCATCACCGTAAGACTGAATGCCCAAGCCTCCCTTCATCTTCATAAATTTGCATACTTCCCAATTAATCAAGTTGTATTTCCTCTCCTCCCCCCTCTCTCGCAAGGAAGTTTCTTCCTATTTGCTTAAGTCTCTCAATCACTGCCATAGGGCACCCAAAAAAGACATAAACCGAAAGGTTAGACTGACCTTTCAATTTGCCTCAACTACCGCTCGAGGGGTTTGAGGCAGGGAGACTGCTTATCGCCATTCTTGTTTAATATAGTCAGGGAGGTGCTTAGTAGGATCCTCCAATCCGGGGCAAATCTTAGATTCTTCAACGGCTTCCAAGGGGGAGAGGGGGGAGAAGAATCACACATTTACAGTATGTGGATGATACTACGGTGTTCAGAGGAGCGCCCAATGGGGAGGTTTGAAGTGTTAAAACGGCTCTTTGTTGCTATGAAGCATGTTCTAGTTAGAAAGTAAATATGGCTAAATCTGGGGTCTGTTTGGAGAGGAAACCTTATCAAATCTGGCTAACTTTATTGGCTGTAGAGTGGAGTCTCATACCTTGGACTGCCCTTATGTATCGGTATGCCGTGTCACTCGACTTGGGAGCCGGTGGTGGAGAGAGTTGAAAGGAGACTGGCTATGTGGAAGGCCAATATGCTATCGGTTGGGGGAAGACTAATGCTCATCAAGACCGCTTTAACGAATATGCTGGTCTTCTCGATGTTTAAATGCCCAATGGAGGTCATCAATCAGTTAGAGCAGCTAACTAGTAATTTTCTGTGGGAGGGATGGGGGATTCCAGTAAATTCCATTTGATCAACTGGGATGTGTGCGAGCTGCCTAAGGAATCTGGTGGTGTTAGTATTAGGCGGTTGAAATAAATGAACAAGGGTGTTCTTGGTAAATGGCACTGGTGTATTGGGACCGAAGAGGAAGCTCTATGGGTTCAAATTTTGCAGGATAAATATGCTGCCGATAGAACTGGATGGTCGATTAATCCGGGTAGAACAAGGCCGGTGTCTGCTTGGTGGAGAGGTGTGTCCTCCGTGAAAGACAAATTTCAGCAGTGCATTAAATTTGTAAGAGGGGGCGGTCAACACATTGAATTTTGGAGTGACCTCTGGCTGGGAAATATGCTTTTGAAGGATTTGTTTGGAGATGTTTTCAGTGTGGCTGTTAACCAAATGGCGCTCATCGCTGACATCGTGGTGTAAGAGGAGGGTAGGGAGGTTTGAGATATCAGGCTTAGGAGGGATCCTAAAGACGAGGAGTTTGATAATCTCGGGAAGCTTATGGCCTGTATCTATGCCAGCAAATTGAACCGGATGAAGCAGGATAGAAGGTTTTTGATGATGGGAAAAGGTGGAATCTTCTTTTTCCATTCCTTAATTCCTTTCTTATTGAAGGCTGGTGATCGACCACAAGTGGGGTGCCTGTGGAAATGCCATGCTCCTCCGCAAATTCTGTTCTTTGGTTTGATGGTGGCCTGGGAAAGGATCCTTACTGTAGATCAACTTAAGTAAAGAGGTATGAATATTCTGGAAAACTGCTGTTATGTGTGGGCTTTAGGAAGAGGATGCCAACCACCTTATGCTTCGCTGCCAGTTTTCTAATACAATCTGGAATATGCATTTAGCGCAGCTTCATATGTCCTGGTGCTCCCCGGAGTCCTGTGGGGCCTTGTTCACGAGTTCAGAAGGAATGGGGTTCAGTGGTTTAACTAGGACTCTATGGAGAGATGCTTATATGGCGGTATTGTGGGCAATATGGGTGCAAAAATATGATCTCATTTTCAAGGGGAAGAGTAGACGGACAGGCATGGTGGTGAAGTTAGTCAAGGAATACACTTTGGATTGGGCTCGTGCGATCACTCTGAAGGGCCAAGTGTGTTTGGATGTGGTTAGGGAGCATTGGGATAATTTGTGTGACTGATCTGTAGGGTTTTGGTTTATATTTCCCGGCATGCTCTCTTTGGGCTCTGAGCAAGCCTCCATGTTTTTTTTTGTCTTTTGTTTTGTGTTTTTTGTTCCTTTGTCCCTCACTAAGGTGTTGTGTTTGTTACTTAAAAAAAAATAAATATATTTTTTGCTTATTGATAAAAAAAATCCCTTTCCAAACTACAGCCGGTTTTCAAATTCCTGAACAACAGGCTCCCACATAACGACACTAGGTTACAGTTAAGTTGGTCTAGCTTGGATAACAACTTGTTCCTATCGTCAAGTTAGTAATTTGTAATGGATATTCCTCCGCTCTGATAGAACTTGCATTAATACCAAGTGATGAAAACCATAACTTGCTCCGAAAATTTTGGAAAATAGAAGAGAACAACAGAAGAAATATCCCACAAGTGACAATATGTAGAAAATTCAGAAGATAACTCACAAAGTTCTCCTAATTCTTGAATTTAAAAAAAAATTAGAACTGTCTCACACTCATCGTTTCACATTTATAACAATCAAAATAAATTAATAAATGAGTCCTAAACTAATTTTAAAACCTATCATAGTAAAATACATGGAATAACCTGTAAATATTAAACAAACATGTTCACAAAATCAGAGTTATAAAAAATAAAATTAAAAGGGAGTGGTTACCTACTGGAGCTTCGACCAACCACTACCGGTCAATTCTGCTTTGGGGGCACCTCTTTACTCTACCATTATTATAGGGGGATGGGGTCGAGACAAAGAAAGATCAAGGCAATATTTCAGCATTTCCTTTATACTTTAGTGGGATTTATTTTTATGCTATTAGCTATTCCGTTGATTCTTCTCCAAACAAGAACCATCGATTCACAAATCTCATTAACCACAAAGTTTAGTGAGCGATGCCAAATCTTTCTATGGATTGCTTCTTTCGTCGTCAAAGTGCCTATGGTACCAGTTCATATTTGGTCACCCGAAGCAAATGTACAGTCACCTATGGCAGGATCCATCATCTTGGCAGGAATTCCTTCAAAATTGGTAACCCATGGGTTTTTAAAATTTTCAATACCCATGTTTCCTGAAGAGACACTTCGTTCCACTCCTTTCATTTATATTTCATTTAAGAAAATCATTGCCCACTCCCCAGTAGCCCATATGAATCTAGTGACTAGTCAGGCAGTGATCGTTAGGTCATCTATTTTGAGTTGACACACAAGGACAAAACATGGGTGCCGGGCGTGCAACCCATCAACCTACTAGCAATGGGGGAGAAGCATGGCATGTCACAACAAAAGCTTGATTCGAGGCATCAATAATGCCGTCTGTTCCAAAAAAAAAGCCCCTTAGCGCCTGAAGACAAGAGTGGGGGACGACCATATGCGCAGGCAGCAACAGGACCACCTCTATGAAGCCACCTTTCTGAATTCTTATTCATTTGTGAAGAAGAGTTCAATGGCTAGAAGCTTTAGCTTCTTGCTGCTTCACCAGCTTCTTATTATGGTGTGGTGGGAATGAGTGAAAAAAGATGTGCTATTTTCCAATTGATTGATAGATGGCCTCATCTGTTTTGACAGATGAAAGAGTTGGAATGGATGGAGAAGGAGTCTATCAATAATAAGGGGAAAACTCCTCTTTCTATCTATTGTTCAGATAGGACATGTATCTATTCTGAATCCATCAGAACAAAGAGGAGATATGTATCTTATGGAGTCTACATCATATGTAGAGCACCCAAGTATTTGGCCAGCTCAGTTCTCTTATCCAGCGGTCAATGCACTGGTCTGATCACATGGAGGGAAAGCAAAAGAAAATAAAAATATATGTAGTTATGTTGTTGTTTGTCGCCTCGACGCATTCTCGTCTCTCCCCGATATCGTCCCACATAAAGATAGAGTGCGGAGTCCCGACCCGACCTGTAGGTCTGCTAACTAAAGTAAGGAGTTGAGCCTAAACTGGTAAACCTAAGTCACTTTCAGAGCCGTGCTTCCTAAGGCTAACACATGTCCAGTCTAGTGGGAATGCGCAATGAAAATGAACATGAGCTGCTATCTCAAATCCCTCGCTGGCCAGCGGGGACTGAGTTGTAAGGCCATGATCTGTGGGCGAATGGATCACTCATTCTTCCATTGGGGATAGGTGCACGAACGGCAACTCCAAACGTCACACATCCGCCGACCTACCATCACCCAAAAAGAGGCTTCATGAGAGGGATTTTCTGAATAGGAACCAAATATTCCTAATATTTAAAAAAATAGAGAGGGAGAAACAGATAAATGGATTTTTACCGACACTCTAGTGGGCTGTGCCCCATGTGGGGGTCATGTGACCTTGGAGGCATGGCTCACACGAGGGCTGCTTTTGTCTTCTCTTTTTCTCCATGTCCTCTTTGTTTTTCCTATTTTCTTCTCCTCTTGTTACTGGGTTGCATCAATGTTGTATGGAGATCATGGGTTAAAGTACTGCTTGGCATGTACTGGTATGCTACTAAATCTTGTATAACTGGTACGTTCGGTACCTGCAGTTATAGCACCTTTACCCCCACTCCAAACGTCCACTGCAAATCCATGCGCACATAGATTTTGTCTTTCAGAATTTATTCATAAACAGGTAATGCTCCGTTTTACCTTGAAGAACAATGCTTGCCGTGACTCATGTGTCTCCTCTCTCTTTTGTTTATGTGCTATAGCCCTAAAATCTTGATTCCTTGAGTTTTTGAGAAATCTGATCTCTTATCCTCCTTTCCCACACTTTTTTACCTTAAATAGATAAGACCATATCCATATCTCTCAAAATGCTCCCTTTTCTTTATTTCTTAATGAGTGGAATCTGCTCTCTTACCATCTTTACTTTTCTCACTTCTCTCCTAGATCCATTTTCTTCAATTTACCCATTGTTTTCATTCTCTTTTCCTTTCGTAGGACTGGGGTTGCTCCTCATATTTAAATTATTAGTTTTTCCTGGTAATCTCAAGGCTATGTCCTGTACACACATATTTGGGCGACATCAATACCGAATGAGTAGGCGAGCTGTCTCCTATGTGTTTGTTTACTTGTGTTGCTAAGAACTGGTGCATATAACATTATGGGTATTTCAGGTAGAACTAGTTTGTTCGTTTTCTTTGTATTTTTTTGGATGTGGATTACTTTTGGACCTGCATGTGGTAAAGGTAGCACAAGAAAAGCTTCTACATTTCATTTTGGACCACAAGCATCCTCTGATTTGCCTAAAGAAAAGAAAATAAAAAAAGAGAGGGTGAATCTCTACAATGATGTCGTAATTTCGGAGAGAAGGTGATTGGATATGCCTAGTTTTGAATAACCAATATTTTGCATATTGCTGTTAACTCAAGACCTTAAAAATGGGTGGTCCCTTGGAGGCCGGTGATACCATGGATGGAAACTTTGCTGGAAAGGAAGTGCTGATGAGCGATGTGCAAGCCCCTTGAGTTAATAGTACTGAAGGGCTATCGGAACCCTACGATTTGGTGAGCTTGCTGGTAGAAGTGGACAAGTGGTTTGCCCAAAAACCTGTGTGGACGGGATTCATACTTTTCTAAGGATTTGTAGTCTTATTTGCTTGATTAATGTCAATATCGGTCTATGTCAATTACAAAGCTGGGCAAACAAGTGGTTTGCCCAAAAATCACTTTAACCGTGCCCAGGACAATCTTAGTGGGAAGCAATGGGAAATTGTTGTGGGGCTCTCTGAGTGGTGGACTTATCGTGTTTGGATACAGTGGATTATTTGAGTCTAAAGGTGAGGGTAGACTCATGGTCCCTTATTCCATGATGCCTAGAGGTGGTGGTTGATTTGATAGCTTATTAGGTGTTGGCGGAGATGGAGTGTGTAATGACAGGAATGGTCCGCAATGTATCAGAGACCCAAGCAAATCTTAACCATAGAACCAAGGGCCATGATATGGAGCTTGGTGGAATGATGATATGAAGAGGTAACATGTAGTTGAATCCCCGGGAAGGGAGGGCTGTTGAAAAAGAGGGGATGATCATTGAGAACCGTAGTGGTGTGGTGGCAGCCACTTTTAAGGGTGTTAAATGAAACTACGTCATTGGACGATCTGCTGGGGGTCATAAACTGTGACTCTGTTATGAGTGTTACGGTCTTCCTTGTTGGAGGTGACGGTGGTACTGAGCAAACAATCGCTTGGTAGCATAGTCACCAAATTTGTCAAATTTTAAAAAAAAATTGCAAATAATTTACGAAGTTGAGGTTCTGCGAGTAGATCTTGAATTATTTGCGTAATTTTGAAAAATCCCTGTGTTTTTTCTTTGCAAATAAATCACAAATAATTCATGAATACTTCATGACTTTTACAATAAATTGTGATTTTCTAATATTTTTTAAATCTTTTAATACTTTTAAATTTATTTTTTCTCCCATTTTCTCCTGGACATGCCGAATTTTGCCGAATGTTTCCTAATTTTAACCTTACCGAATCATTGCCAAACCCAACTTGGTGACTATGCATGGTAGCAGTGATGATGTGGCTTCTTTACCAAAAGATGATTATTTGAATTGTTCAACTGGAGCTGATCGCATGGCTGCTATTAATGCTTTTCAAAACATTTTACATTTGAACGATCACGTGATGCAGGAGTGGGGCTGTAACAGCGATAGTTGTACATTTTTTCTTGTTCGAGACGGCTTCGACATGTGCCGTTATGAGAGTAAAAAGGTCTTTTGTTCTTGGCATGTGTGTCAAGGGTAACATGGGCAATTTCTCATGAAGGCCCTACTAAGCTAATGAATAAGGTTACTCCTATAATTCAGATCCCTATCACGTGAGATACCTGGCGGAATATACTGGTTTTAAACAGGGAATATAATACCCGAGCCTTGTTTGTAATTTTCAAAGTCAAGCCTGGATTTGATCAAGTTAACCAAATGACAAGTTCCGCTACTATTTCTACGTCGGCGATTCCTTTTTGAAAGACGATCAATAGTTTGATGCTGAGTATTTCCAATCGGCAAGCCAACATTAGGCCATTAATGGTCCCACCAGATGCATGTGTCTCTTCAAATTGGATTTTTCTCAATTGTCGATAACAGGATATAACTTACTAGGGAGTGTCGTCGATAACAGGATCTAACTCGTTGGGGAGTTTATATGTTTCCAGATCAATCAATGGATATGGCTTCAAACAATGCCATTCATGTGATTGGAATCTGGAGAGTGAGTTTTTCCTGTTATAGTTTCCACTGAGAGAGAGAGAGAGAGTACCCACTAAAAACTGTTATAATTTTTCTTGTTATAGTTTACACGAAGTATCTGGAACAAGGTTACTCCATTAAAAACTGTCCGTATGGAGCTTTCATCTCCTAGTTCATTGGCCTCTCTCTATAGGAAATTTTGCAGGGATTGATTATGCAAGAAAAAGGTGGAAGAGAATTGTAGAATTAAAATCTTCAATTGATTATGCAAGAAAAGCAAAACGATTGGAGATGGCATGATGTTAGTTATGAAGATTCTGTTTTGGAATAGGTTTTCAACATAAAATGATGAAAAATCTAGGTATTGATGGGGGATGGGAATGGATCACCTTGGAGGCAGTAGGGGGGACGAAGAGGGGTTCTGGTATTGTGGGATCCAACCCGACAATGGTGGAAAGTGAAAACTCTAGGGTGGGCCCTTTTTAGGTGTTGATATATTTTAGATCAAGAACTGATGATTTTTTTAATTGGGTGTAGACCGCAGTTGGGCCAAATGATCCAAATTGTTGCTAGTTGTTTTGGGACGACTTGACAGCGATTAAAGAGGATTGGCCGTTTCCTTGGTGCATAAGAGGGGTTAACGTGATTCAGTTCACATACAAAAGAAGTGGGGCAATCATATGATAGAAATAATGCAAGGCTTTGCTTAGTTTGTGAGGGCTGAGGAACTAATGGATATTCTGATGAGTGGATCCTCTTTTACGTGGTCTAACAATAAAAAAGTCTCAGTTCATCTGCAGATGGACAGATTTTTGTGAATGGTGGATTGAGAGGAACATTTTCCTCATGTCTTTAGTGGGGTTCTCTAATCCAGTTTCATATTATTTACTAAATCCTATTCTCTGCAGAGTTATTAATAGCAGACAATGGCGGACCCACATCGAGACAAGTGTGCTATGTTTGGGTGGGGGATGGATGTTGTGTCCAGTTTTGGGAACACTGTTGGTGTGGGTCCTTGGCACTATCCTTAGAGTTCCCTAATTTGTATAAGCTGGTAGTGTCAAAGATTGTGGTTGCTTTGGTTTTTGAAAGGGTAGAGAGTCGAGTGGTTTGTGGTCCGTCTCTGCTGAAACTTGGGTGAGGTAAAAAAAAGTGGCAAGTAACAAAATCTCCACCTCAGATATCAAATTAGTGAGAATGTCTGGAGCTCTAGTGCTCAAAGCAGGAGATTGGAAATGCACCCATTGCCGAAACGTTAATTTCCGACACCGGTTGGTTTGTCATCGGCATGGGTGCGATGCCACCAGAGCAGAGGGAGTGGCGGTCAAGTCTGCGGAAGATCGCATTCCCCGGTCTGGAATCAAGCATCAAACGGTTATTAATGGGGTTCAATTGTGTGATCTTTACCAGGGATGGTCGATTGCCGGAAAAAAATTCAGCCGGAAAAAAATTCAACCGGGTGAATGCCTTGTTCCTGAAACTGACTAATCGACGTAATGGGGTGTCATATGCCGAGATAGTGGGGAGAGGAGGGAGAGATATTGGGGAGTCCGACAACTCGTCTGCCGCCATCGAACGGAGTGTTCCATTCCAGCCGGAACTGGGATTTCGAAATGATACGTTCCGGTTCAACTCCTCTCAGTTTCTCTTGCTCGCCAAAAATCTTAAACACTACTGGGTGGTGTTCTACATTAACAAAGATTCTTTCGCATTACTTCATATATACAGATGGATACAAAATACTTGGGAGTTCACAAATAGGCATGCACTATCAACTAGTACAAAAACAAAATTTCTTCTTCGTTTTCGGTCGGAAGAGACGGCCAAGGAACTCTGCCACAAAAAAACTTTTCACATTGACGTCTGCCCGGTCGAGTGCGGGAATTGGGATCCATCAATAGGAGATTTGCAACTACACAGGCGGAGGGGATGGGTCTGGACTCTGGATTCGAGTGCTTGGACTCCCGATCCATGCTTGGTCCACCAAAGTTCTCGAAGGGATTGGTGCTTAGTGTGGCAAAGTTATTCTGGTCGATCGACGCACGGACGACCTCTGGGACACGGGCTCCACCCGGATTCTCGTCACCGTTGACAGGTTGGAAAACATTCCTAGAAGCTGTGATTTTTGCATCGGCGGCCAAAAATACTGGGCCTTCATAGAAATGGCGTTGGTGGAGAGGGTGCTAGTCCCGCATCAGCTGGGCGACGAATCTGAGGGGTCTCGGAACCCCGACGTAGACGTATTCCGTGGTACTGCAAAAAAAGTCTCGCCGGAGATCGAACCAGTCGGGGATTGGGTAGAAAGGTCCGGCCGGTATGTATCGTGGTGCGTGCCCAGAGGGGTGCTTGTCCGCGAACTCGTCTCATCGAAGGGGGAAACAAAGGTGGCTGTCCGCGCCGTCGGGGTGCCATGGTAATTCGGGAACCGATAGGCAGGTTCATAGTCAGGTTGTAGAACTTGAAGATGGAGAAATAGTAGAAGACAGTGAGGAGATGCAGTGGGAAGCGAGGTTTCCATGATCGGCGATCCCATCACCGACGCACCGCCTCGGACTCCTCCTACAGATCTTACACCGTCGAGGATCTCTACGGTTGAGATCACTTCGTACTTAAAAGGCTCCTCCAAGGACGACTTCTGTCAGCCGACAGCTGCTGTGGTTGGTGAACATACAAGGATGCCTGCCGAAAAGGACAAGGAAGATCGCCGATGGGATCTGATGGAGACTGAGGACCTGGCTTGCCCTAAAAGGAGGATGGAGCAACGAAACAAGAAGAGGCTTTTGGTCTTCTATCGCCAGAAACATAAAAAGGGAGGGTTTCGGCTTTCGCGCCTCGCTGGGAGCAGCCACGTGCCCCTTCTGAGTTGTCATTAAACCGGACGGTGGTTTCACAAAATCAGTCCATGGTCTTGCAGTTGGAGGTTGAACGATGCTCCTACAAGGCGCCACGTGGTGAGATGATCGATTTCGATGGAATGGATGCCATCGCCCCTCGATACTCTCAACATGAATTCGTGCCTCAGTCTTATATCGAGACTGGAATCCCCTCAAAAGTGACATGTGGAACCCACTTCTTCAAAGGGCAACAACTGGAAGGGTGTGCCCTGTGGGTCTTATGCGGGTCATAGGCCTCTTCCTCGGCACGGGACTTAGACCAGCCCTGAACCTATCAGGCCACCCTCAACCGTACTTGAGGCCGTGGGCCTACGTCCCGTTAGGGACGGATAGAGGTGACCGTGTGAAAACTAATGGGGACCCGAGTGAGCAAGGCAGCCCTAACCCGGATCCGGCAAACACTATAGACTTCTTGGATGGCTCTGGCGTGTTACCCTCTTCTTTGGACCTTACACATTATCTTCACCGCCGATCGACGACAGCAATGACGATCCTAGGGCCGATGATAGCAGCGAATGTACTGGAGATGAGCACGAAATTGACCGCCTCATTAGTGTGGGAGGCGATCTCGGTCTGACATTCAAAGGAGCCGAAGAGACACTTAGGGAGGTGTTCCGTTCTATTCTTGTTAATCGGCACAATCATAACAAGAAGAAACGCAGCGCCTTACCACGGGAGCTCGCTCGTTTACAGTGGGGAATGTCGGATGGGAAGGGGGAGGGGGGCATCTAAAAATCCTCTGGGATTGGCGGTCGGGTTTCGCACTGTTTGTCATGAAAATGCTATCTTGGAACGTGAGGGGTATCTGCGATAGGTTTAAGCGTGCCGGTGTCAAGCGGGTCATTGCGTCAATTAATCCGGTGATCATTATGCTTCAAGAAACCAAATGGGGGAGCTGCGACAAGGCCAAAGTGGCGTCGGTGCTAGGAGGGAACCGATGGGAATGGATTGGTGTCAACTCCGATGGGGCCTCGGGTGGTATTTTGGTTGCTTGGGACTCGACGTTGTTTGAGAAAATGGACGATGAGTTGGGTCTATACTCGGCTTCGGCGGTTTGGAATAGAGACACAGGCAAAGTGTGGACATTGTCAGGGATCTACGAACCAACGGAAGATAGACAACGTGGCGATTTCTGGTTCGAACTGGCAGCGATCTCGGCTAGATCGAATTTCCCTCTTTGCTTGGGGGACGATTTTAATGCCATAAGATGGGAGCATGAAAAAATGGGGGGGGACCGGGCGTGGCGGTGATGAGAAACTTCAACGCCTTCATTTCAGATTGGGGGTTGGACATTCCACTCACTAGAGCTAGATTTACTTGGTCTAATCTTCAGTTCCATCGCTTAGTCGGCTGGATCGTTTCCTTTGCACTGCTGATGCACCTATTTCCGGAAGCCAGACTCGAAGGACTTGCAAGGGCAGTTTCGGACCCTCGGCCTATTCTTCTTACGTGCGACTCTCGGGGGAGAGGGCTGACCCTGTTTCGTTTTGAGAATATGTGGCTGCTTGATGAGCAGTTTAGAGCGGCAATTCCTTCTTGGTGGAACGAGCCGACACCTGCGGGGACAACTATGTTTCGATTAATTTCCAAGCTGCAAAGGCTTAAGGGGAATGTCAAGGCTTGGAACAAAGAGGTGTACAGGCTTGTTCACGTCGCCAAAGAGGCCTTACTCCTTTGGCTGAAAGAAATTGACAACCTCGAGGAACTTAGAGCCCTTTCGGAGGTGGAGAAACTTGAGAGGATACACAAAAACCAGGAGTTCAACGACAAGTGCAGGGCTGAAGAGGTGTGCTGGAGGCAAAAATCGAAGGTTAAGTGGTTGAGAGGCGGGGATTAGAACACAAATTTTTTTCACGCGGTGGCCAACGTGCGGAACAAGTCCAGATTCATGAGTAACATAGCCGTGGAAGGGGTTCCATATTCTGATCAGGAGCAGATCCGAGTCAATGTCGTCAAATACTACACCAACCTTTACTGCGATGAGGGATTTACTCGGCCGGAGCTGGACGGGTTGGTATTTAACTCCATCTTGGAAGTTGACCGTTCTGAGGTGGAGAATCCGTTTACTGAAGATGAGGTGTGGCGGGCCATCAAATTCGGCGGGAAAAATATATCTCCGGGTCTCGACGGTTTTACAATGGAGTTCTATCGCTCATTTTGGCTGACCATTAAGACGGATCTGATGGAGGTATTCGGGGAGTTCCATGCCACCAGGTTCATCGGCCGAAGTCTTAACTCTACCTTCATCACGCTAATACCCAAAAGGAGTGGGGCTGAGGATATTTTGGATTTCAGACCAATTTGTCTTATCAATTCTTTGTATAAGATCATATCCAAGGTGCTAGCCAATAGGATTAAGCCGCTTATGGGCAAGATTATTTCGGACAACCAGGGAGCTTTTGTCCAAGGTTATCAGTTGATGGACCTAAGAGCGGTTGCCCAAGAGGTGCTACATTTTGCCCATCATACTTTCCAGTCGGCTGCCCTTTGGAAGGTGGACATGGAGAAGGCCTATGACCATGTCAGCTAGGATTGCCTAGACTACATGCTTGGCAGATTTGGGTTCGGGTCTACACGGAAGAGATGGATGCGAGCCGGCTATGCGTTGGCTTGGTTTTCGGTTCTGATAAATGATACGCCTGCTGGGCACTTCAAAAGTTCTAGAGGAATCCGTCAGGGAGACCCGCTTTCCCCCTTTTTATTTACTATGGTGGTCGTGCGAGAGAATCACAGCTCATGCTCATATCGAGGATTAAAGTGGGAGATCCAGGTCGAGCTATCTAGCACTCTCTGATCTGCAGTTGACACTATCCTATTCGGGCAAGTTGTGATAGAGGAGTTTAGCAATCTCACAGATATTCTCACGATATACGAGGCGGTCTCTGGTCAACGTATTAACCTTCTCAAGTCGGCCATTGCGGGAATCGGGGTTAGGGACCAGCAGATGGAAGAATTGGCAGCCACTGTTAATTGTGCAATTGAAAAGCTTCCTATCAAGTATCTGGGTTTGCCTCTGGGCCTCAAAAAGTCATCTGCGCGGGCATGGGAACCGGTGGTTCAACGTTTCGAGCAGCGGTTGTCTTTGTGGAAAGGTAAACTCCTCAGTAGTAGAGGTCGCCTTCTGCTGGTTAAATTTGTCCTCTCCAGTATGCCCATTTTCTTTATGTCGATGTTCATTTGCCCGAAGGGAGTCATCCATCGGCTAGAGCAGAGCTAAAGAAATTTTCTTTGATGAGGTTCGGGTCTAGACAAACGATATCATCTTGTAAACTGGGAGACCTGCCAGCTCCCCACGTCTTGTGGAGGTCTTGGTATTCGGAGTTTGAGGTACACAAATGTTGCTTTCCTTGGTAAATGGTTTTGGCGCGCTGGTTCGGTGAGCGAAGGCAACACTCTTTGGCGATCGATGCTGGTTGAAAAGTATAGGCAATCGATAGGGAATTTGGGCATTAGCATCACAACCCACAGAGGCACATCAACTTAGTGGAAAGTCATCTGCGGAACCTGGCCTTCGTACACTAGATGGATCCTCTTCAATTGGGGATGTGGCACTCGGATTCATTTATGGGAGGACACATGGGTGGACGGAGACCAGCTCAGATCTACATTCCCTGACATTCATGCCATATCCACAAACCAGGAGGGGATGATCGACGAATTTTGATGCGGGACGGGAACCCTAATATGCGGAATATGATTTTTTTATGCAATTTAGCCAAAATTAAATAAAATAATTCAAGTTTAATCTCAAAATTATCTTAAGATACCTTAGGGTTGCAGAATTTTGATGAATAGATCACATGAGATTCGGGTAGGGTCCAGTCCGATGCGCAAGTACTTTTAGAGTCGAGGCGAGATCGACTGAGAGTACTTATAGCTTTTCCAGGATTAGGCGCTCGTCTTCGGTCCGATATAGATTCACGGATTCCAAATTGGATTGTAAAAGGGAATTAGGGTTTGTAAAAGGTTTATGGCTTTTAGATCGATTTATGGTTTTGGAAAGGGTGTTGGCTTTTGTGGATTAGGGTTTTTGAAATCTAGGGTTTCAGAATCGAAGGAAGGATTTAGGTTATGATTTAGAGAAGCACGCAGAAATTTAGATAGCAAATATGATAGAGAAAATAACAATGGCTTTTGGGAATCAGTCCCTTGGCCTCACTCCAAACCCATCTCAGGCGAAGAATATTCAAGCATAAAAGCATTCAAAATATTCAATCAACTAATTAAAGTCTTTACAAGCCTCAATATATAGGCCACCAATAATTAAAATTCGAAATAAAGAGTCCTAATACTATTAAAACACTAAAAAGGAAAGTTTTCGCAACAAAAACTCAAAATTAGAAGTCCTGTTACGACGTCCACGGGCGTCCGTAGTGCCCCACGGACGTCCGTGACCTATGGACAGATAGGGGGCAAAATCACGGACGTCCGTCATTGTTTCACGGACGTTCGCCACTATTCATCACAGTCGTTCGTCACTGTTCATCGGGAACAATAAATATATATTTTTTTCTTTTCTTGATGTTCCCCGTCATTCTCCTCCACTCAAAATGTTTCATCATCGATGAAACACGTATGTTGTACTCGGACTCGGGCTCCCTCTCATCTTCTTTCGACGCCAGTAGAAACGACGTGGTCCGAATCCAATGTCCATGTATGTGGCGTCCCCGTCAATTCCCCTAGACCAAAAAGGTTTCATCACCAATGAAACGCGTTCGTGGTAGATGTTTAGCAGGTCGGGGTTCAAGCGACGAACTTCATTCTCTTGGACCCAAGTGTTTTCGGACTCCGGTTTGCCGACCCATTTAACTAAGTACTTCTGGAATCCCCCGTCATGTGTAGAGACGGCATGATCGTTGATTATATTCTCTATCTCATCTGATCTTTGTCTGCTTGGGGAAGGAAGAGGTATAGGTTGCAAAGTTGGATTGGGGCTGAGACTAGGAGGTGGCTGGAGTGGGTTTTCAGGAGGTGGGGTGAAATCCAAGTAAGGAACCAAGTCCTCCACATTGAACATTGAACTAACCCCCGTACCTGAAGGAAGTTTGAGCACATATGCATTAGGACCACTCTTAGCCAAAATTCTAAAAGGCCCAGCGCCTCGAGATTGGAGCTTCTTTGCGGATCCTGATAGGAACCGCTCAGGCCTAACCCGAACCATCACATAATCACCAACGTGAAATTCTTTATAACGCCTGTGAGCATCTGCAGATAATTTATATTGATTGTTGCTTGAATTAATTTTCTGTTGAATTTCGGCATGCAAGCTATGAATGTGTTGTGCAAATGCATCTACACTCTATGGGATGCAGACATGGGGATCAAATCTAATGGGGTCCTAGGCCTATGACCATGCACTACCTCAAAAGGACTCATGCCTATGGACCTATTGACAGAATTATTATAGGCAAACTCAGTTGTGGGTAAGATGGTATCCCAGGTCCTAACATGATCACCGATAAGACTACGAAGGAGATTCCCAAGGCTCCTATTGGTGCTTTCGGTTTGGCCATCCGTTTGAGGGTGGTAAGCTGTCGAAAATTGGAGCAATGCGCCCATCATCTGCCAAAGGGTCTTCCAAAAGTAACTAGTAAATTTAACATCCCTATCAGACACAATGGTTTTGGGCAACCCATGAAGACGCACTACCTCCTCGAAAAATAGTTTAGCAATATGAGATGCATCGGAGGTTTTGGAACAAGGAATGAAGTGGGCCATTTTGGAAAATCGGTCCACTACGACATAGATGGAGTTGTGCTTCCTAGGGGTCTTAGGAAGTCCAAACACGAAATCCATAGAGAGGTCTTGCCACAGTGTATGTGGCACTAGTAAAGGAGTGTACAAGCCGGTATTTTGTTTGGTCTGTTTTGACACTTGGCAAGTACGACAATGTTTGACAACCCGAGCGACATCTCTCATTAGGCTAGGCCAAAGAACCTATCTCTGGCGCATAGCTTTTATTATGTTCAAATGTCCGGCCATCCCTCCAGCATGTAACTCCCAAATGAGAAAGTCACGCAGTGAAATGCGAGGGATGCAAAGGCGATTACCTTTAAACAAGTACCCATCCTGGATGGTGTACACGGAGTGTGTGCTGGTCGGGTTACTAAAGAGAGCAGTGTACTCAACCCCAAAATCTGGGCACTCGGGGTACTCATCCTTTAACTGTTCGAACCCGACGACCTCGGTGCTCATTGTGCGCAAAGTCACCACTCGCCGACTAAGTGCATCAACGGCCCTATTTTCAGCACCAGCCTTATGCTTTAACACGAATGTGAACCCTTGAAGGTACTCAACCCACTTCGCGCGTCTTGGGTTCAACTTCTTCTGTGAAGCAAGAAAGCGTAAGGCTTCATGGTCAGAGAGCAGCACAAATTCATGCGGTCTAAGGTAATGCTTCCAATACCAAAGAGATCGAACGACCGCATAGAAATCCTTGTCATAGGTGGAGTATTTTTGCTTCACTTCGTTAAATTTTTCACTAAAATAGGCCACAAGGTGACCCTCTTGGCTAAGCACTCCTATGCTTACACCCAATGCGTCGCATGTGACTTCGAAGACTTTGGAAAAGCTCGGTAAGCGCATGACGGGTGCACTACTCATTTGTTGTTTGATCTCAACAAAGGCTTTCGTCGCTGCTTTGCCCCATTTAAAGTCCCCCTTTTTCATGCAATCAGTAATTGGGGCCATAATGGTACTAAAGCTTCTGATGAAGCGACGATAAAAAGTAGCCAAACTATGGAAGCTACAGACATCGTGTATGTTTGTAGGCTCGGGCCACTCCACAATGGCTCTAACCTTTTCGGGGTCCGCGACCATTCCATCGACCGAGATAATAAATCCCAAGAAAACAACAGAATGTTGCATGAAGGTGCATTTCTTGAGATTTGCAAACATCTTCTCGCCCTTGACCTAAGGTGGTTCAAGTGTTGATCCTTGTTATGACTATAGATCAAAATGTCATCGAAATAAACAATAAGGAATTTGCCTAGAAACGACCTCAACACTTAGGTCATGAGTCGCATGAAAGTACTCGGGGCATTAGAAAGTCCAAAAAGCATGACCATCCACTCATAAAGACCATCTTTAGGCTTAAAAGACGGTTTTCCACTCATCACCGGGGCGGATGCGGACTTGATGGTAGCCACTCTTAAGGTCGATCTTTGAAAAGATAGTGGCACCAACCATCATGTCAAGCATGTCATCGAGCCTTGGTATGAGAAACCGATACTTAACGGTAATCTTGTTGATTGCACGGCTATCCACACACATGCGTCATGTACCATTTTTCTTAGGAGTGAGTAGGGCAGGTACGGCACACGGGCTCAGACTCTCTTGGATGAACCCCTTCTGAAGGAGCTCATTGACTTGTCGAGTCAACTCGGCGTGCTCAACCGGATTCAACCTTTAGTGGGGCAGGTTCGGTAAGGTAGATTCAGGAACCAAGTCAATTGCGTGTTGGATATCACGCAGAGGAGGGAGTTCGTTTGGTAAGTCTTCAGGGAAGACATCCGTAAACTCTTTTAAAATCGGCTCAACCTCCTTGGGACACTCGCTCACCGATTCGGGAGCACTCTCTACGGTGACAACTACATACACCACACTCTCTTCTATCGATGCTTTCTCGAACTTAGAAGGGCTCACAATATTAATGGATTTAGAAGACTCGCCCTTCTTTTCGACTGTGTTGGTCGATGGTGCTTTGGGAGACAAAGGGTGTAAAGTGATCTTTTTGCCCTTATGCATGAACGTGCATATGTTTGTTCGACCAAAAAGAGTCACGTCCATGTCGTAGAGCCACGACCTTCCCAAAATGATATGACCCACATCCATCGGCACCACATCACACCATAAGGTGTCCGAATAAGAACCTAACTGAATCGGTACACGACACCTACAATGACTGCATGAGTCATTGTAAATTCTCGGGTGGGCTTCGGGTGTAAGCCCTAAGCGGCGGACTGCATGAGTGGATATTACACTAGTACAATTACCGCTATCCACAATGACCCTACAATTCTTTTCACCAAATCTGGCGTAGGTGTGGAAGATGTTCTCCCTTCGCCAGTCATCCTTTTCATCCCGTTGAGGTTGTGCAAGGACACACCTCACAACTAAAGCATGACCAATAGCATCACCTCTTCATCACTGGGTGTGCTAACCGGTTCAAATACTTCCTCTTCAACCACTACCTCATCATCATCCTCCTCTCCCTCAATGAAGAGAGTCCTTTGGGGTTCTTTCGTAGGGCATTGGGAGGCAAAGTGTCCCATCCCATGACATTTATAGCACTTTACTTGAGAGTTAATCCTGGAGGAGTCTCCGACTACACTTTTTCCCTTTTCAAACCTCGAATTGGTAGGGGCGGGTTGTGTAGGTTTGGAAGGAGGATTGAATCGTCCCTCACCGGATCGTTGACTATTATAATATGGCTCAGTCCTCTTCACCGCTGTAGTTTTCAAGTACTGTTCAAGATCTTGCACAACGTCATAGCATCTTTCAAGAGTTTCTACGGGATGAGAAATCAATTCTTTTTGCAATTCAAGTCGCAATCCGGTGCGGAATCTAGAGAGAGTGATTTTAGGGTCTTTCGATACTTTTGCCCTCATCATAAACTCTTCAAATTTGGCAATGTAATCGGTCACGGGAATACCACCTTCGTAAATTTTGCCACTGGTCGAGGAGCCGTTGGTGGTATGTTAAAGGAACATACTTCTCAGTAAGTCGTTCCTTCATGTCGTCCTAACGGGTAATGGGAGGACAACCCGCATTTACCTTGATGCGCTCGACATTGAGCTAAAAAAGTCGAACTTGACTAACCAACTTCATCTTAGCGAGTCTAACTCAACGGTCGTCATTCATGGCATACCAATCAAAGTGTTGGTCCATGTCAGAAAGCTAATCGAGGAAGACGGTAGGGTCTATTCTTCCCTCGAAAGTCGGAATCTCAACTCGGACGTTCTTAAGGAGTTGAACTTCAGGGTCATAGTCATCTCTACGATGATCCCTACGGTTCCGATTGTCTTGGCGACCATTACGTTCTAAGTGAGGACATTCACGCTCTTGGTGCCGATTTTTCAGCCCACCCATCGCTTCCAGTTGGTTGATTCGATCACGTAATCTATGATTACCAACTCCTAGGGATGTTTGGGCTTGCTCAATAGTATTCAGACGCGCGTTAATCGCACCCAATTCTTCTTGCATACCGTTAAGGGCATTGAGAATCGCACTCGAGTCCATGGTGATCACAAGGTCTATTAGGGTTCTAATATGGAATGCAATATGGACCCACCACAAAAGAAAACAAGGCAATAAAATAGATATGACAAGCAAGGATGCCCTAACCTAGAAAACCTAGGGCTCTGATACCAAAACTGATGCGGGACGGGAACCCTAAAATGCGGAATATGATTTTTTTATGCAATTTAGCCGAAATTAAATGAAATAATTCAAGTTTAATCGCAAAATTATCTTAAGATACCTTAGGGTTGCAGAATTTTGATGAATAGATCACACGAGATCCGGGTAGGGTCGATCAAATCTTGTAAGTACTTTTAGAGTCGAGGCGAGATCGGCCTAGAGATAGTACTCTAGCTTTTCCAGGATTAGGGGCTCGTCTTCGGTCCGATGTAGATACACGGATTCCAAATTGGATTGTAAACGGGAATTAGGGTTTGTAAAAGGTTATGGCTTTTAGATCTATTTATGGTTTTGGAAAGGGTGTTGGCTTTTGTGGATTAGGGTTTCTGAAATCTAGGGTTTCAGAATCAAAGGAAGAATTTAGGTTATGATTTAGAGAAGCACGCAGAAATTTAGATAGCAAATATGATAGAGAAAATAACAATGGCTTTTGGGAATCAGTCCCTTGGCCTCACACCAAACCCATCTCAGGCAAAGAATATTCAAGCATAAAAGCATTCAAAATATTCAATCAACTAATTAAAAAGTCTTTACAAGCCTCAATATATAGGCCACCAATAATTAAAATTCGAAATAAAGAGTCCTAATACTAATAAAACACTAAAAAGGAAAGTTTTCGCAACAAAAACTCAATATTAGAAGTCCTGTCACGACGTCCACGGACGTTCGTAGTCCCCCACGGACGTCCGTGACCTACGGATAGATAGGGGGCAAAATCACGGACGTCCATCACTGTTCATCACCGACGTCCGTCACTGTTCATCGTGAACAGTAAATTTATATATATATTTTTTCTTGACGTTCCCTGTCAAATTTGTTTCGGACTCTAATGGGAGAAGGACATGGGATGTTACTACTCGTAGACTCCTAAGAACCGAGGAGCTGGCCTCATTCACCAATCTGTTGTATAGGATCTATGGAACCCTCCCAAACACTCGTCGTCAAGACCTGCGGGAATGGGCCCCTAGCAAAGACGACATCTTCACCGTCAAGTCATATTACCGGGTTCTTACTATTCGCCCTTTAATTAGATTCCAAGGAGTGAAATTGTGGAAAGCAGACATCCCTCCCAAAGTTAGATTCTTCGCTTGGACTCTACTCAAAGGAAAGATCCTAACTATTGATCAACTCGTTCGTCGGGGAAAGGAGATCTCCAACCAATGTGTAATGTGCTTTCTAGAAGAAGAAATAGCTGCGCATCTATTCCTCCACTGCCAGGTGGCTCACAAGATCTGGAGTGCGATTCTTACCTCTTTTGGCATGCCGTGGCCTATCCTTGCTACTACATACCAGCAGTACCTGACTTGGTCGTCGGTTAATATCGAGGGGTAGAATCGAGACTATTGGAAGGTCGAGTTTTTCGCGGTTTGTTGGGGTATATGGCTCGAAAGAAATGGGCGCACGTTTGAAAATAAACGTCGACCGGATGGGATGGTCATTAACTCAGTCAGGGACTTTATGTGGTTTTGGGTCAATAAAAATACGGATGCTGTTTTGGGAGCTGGGACCCGGGATAGGACTCACGATGTTTTCGGTGGCTGATCCTCTTGTTTATTTTCTTGTATTGTTTTTTTTTTCTTTTGATATTTGTTTGCTTTTTTGTTGATCGAGTCCTTGTATTTGTTTTTCAGCACCTTGCTGGTTTTTAATATATTGCTATTTACCGATAAAAAACAAAAAAATTTGGGTGAGGTGGAATTGGGTAGTTACAGGGGTGCAGATTCGGTTAACTGAATCGACAAGAACTTTCGGTTTCAGTTTCAGTTCAGCTTAAACGAAAACCGAAACAAATCTATTCGGTTTCAGTTCGGTTAAATTTCAAAAACTCGAAACCCAAACTTAACCAAAACCGAAAAAAAATCGGTTCGATCCAGTTCAGTTTCGTTTTTTTTTTCCTCAATTTTTAATTAGTTTTATTCATTTTTTCGGTTTTTTTTTTCCTCTAGTTATTTTTCGAATTTTGTAGGGATTGCAAGTAGGAACAAGGTGTTGATGGGATATCATCTTCAACATAGAGGGTTCTAATTCATCAATTGGCGCTATGTATTTCTAGAAGGAATTGGTTAATCATCTATTTTTTTTATTGTTATGTAATGTCACACACACACACACACATATATATATATATATATATATATATATATATATATATATATATATATATATATATATATATATATATATATATATATATATATATGATTGGCAAAGGTACGCAATTGCATTAAAAAACAGCGAGGCGCTGAAAAAAACAAAAACATTCACCCCGACCAAAGGGGGCTCGCGACCACAGATCGGTTGGCAAGCAAGATACCACATAAAAAAGAAGACAAGAGCTAAAAAAAAGAAAAAGAAACAGAAAACAAAGGGGAGGGCTGATGCGACCCCATTGGAACTACCCCGGGTCCCAAGCGAGAGGATCCCCACCGGTCCTCTCCTTATCCAAAGCTACCCAGCCGCACATAATGTCACGGATGCTCTTCAATACCATCCCAATAGGGCGATTCTCCGATTGAAAATACGGGCATTTCTCTCTAGCCACACGCACCATAAGGCTGCGAACAATCTGATTCTCTAAAAGACCCCCTATCTCTCTCCAAGCTAACATCGGACCAAGCCAAAAACTGCTGAGGGACATTTTCGAAGTGAACCCACCCCATATCAAACGATTTGAGGATAGCTCCCCAGATTTTGGCAGCCACTCAGCAATGTAAGAAAAGATGCGCTGACGATTCTTCCGCTTGCAAACACATGACGCATACATTAGGGAGGTCCTTCCCTTCCTAATCAGTTGATCAATCGTGAGAATCCTCTCTTTCATCAAAGTCAACGAGAAAAAACGCATTTTGGGGGGCACATGTGCCCTCTCCATAAATCAGCCCAACTCCACCTAATTAAAGGTCGCCTCGCCAACACTCGGAAATAAGACTTGACCGTAAAAACCCATTTTTCCTAGGAATCCAAATCCTTTCATCGACCCGACCCTAATTTCACAACGCACCATAGAGCAGATTCATCACCCGAAGATACGGGGCAAACTCATTGTCTCTAAGCATTCTCCGAGTGGCCATGTTCCAGACCACCCCCCTTCTCCTGCCGAAAAGAAACTAGCCACTAAACCATGAGAAAGAGCTGCAATTCGGACCATCCCTGGGAAACTCTCTTTGAGAGGTCTGATCTCCACCCATGGGTCATCCCAAAACCGAATTTGGGACCCGTCTCCCCACGAAAACTGAATCCATCGCGAAAACAGACGCCAAGTCCTACAAGCCCTCCACCACGGCGAGAACGCAGATGAAACATTCACATTAATACTCTATTGTCCCTCCATCCACCCATATTTATCCACCAAAACAGCCACCCATAGGTTATTTCTTTCGCTATCCAAACCAGCACACCAAAACCATTTCCCGAGCATAGCAATATTCATAGTGCTCAGACTTTGAATTCCTAACCCGTCGTATCTCAAAGGAAGCTAACAGGTCTCCCAATTCACGAGGTGATACCTTTTGTCTAAACCCGACCCCTCCTACAAGAAATTTCGTTGAATTTGCTCGAGTCTCCTAACTACCCCCCCGAGGCACTTGAACAAAGACATAAAAAATTCGGGGAGAGAGGATAATACTGTTTTAACTAGGACAAGGCGCCCCCACTGCTAAGGATCTTTCCTTTCCACGCCGCCAGTTTCCTCTCGAACCTGAGAATAACCGGGTCCCAATCTCTAGTGGAAGGCTGCCTAAAACCAAGCGGGAGCCCCAAATAAGTGATGGGAAGCATCACCTTCTCCCCCTCAACCACCTCAACAATCTGATTCAGAAGCCCTACGTCAACCCCAATCCCAACCGCCACCGACTTATGCAGATTGATGCGCTGACCCGACACTGCTTCATAAATGAAGAGGACCCCGACAGATTGCTAAACTCAAGCACATCCGCCTTGCTGAAAAGAACTATGTCGTCCGCGCATTGTAGGTGGGTGATGTGGCGACCCGTCGACCCCACCTGAATATCGGAGATCAAATTAATCTGCTGAACCCGGGTAAGAAGGCCACGGAGGGCTTCACCGATCATGTTAAATAGAAAGGGGGACAAAGGGTCACCCTGCCGAACTCCCCTTGAGCTCTTGAAATACCCCACCGACAATTTGTTAACCATCACCGAGAACCACACTGAAGAGTAGCACGCTCTCATCCACCTCCTCCATCTCTCCCCAAACCCGAATCTGCTCATCATGTCGTCTAGGCACCCCCAATTAACACGGTCATACGCCTTCTCCATGTGGATCTTCCACAGTGCAGCAGGATTGTGAGAGCGGTGTGCTGAATGGACCACCTCCTGGGCCATAGCCACCATATCAACTAAGTATTAACCTTCCACAAAAGCCCCTTGGTTAGCCGAGATGATGAGAGTCATTAGAGGGTTGATGCGATTGGCCAAAACCTTGGAAATAATCTTGTAAATACAATTGAGCAGACAAATGGGCTAAAAGTCCTTGAGATCTACCGCGCCATCAATCTTCGGAATCAAAGCAATGAACGTGGAGTTCATGTTGCGGCCTATGAAGCTGTTGCCAAAAAACTCATGGAAGACAACCATCAAATCAGCCTTAATTAGGACCCAGAAACTACGGTAGAACTCCATTGAAAATCCGTCCGGCCCCCGAGGTTTTGTTCTTTCCACTACCTGTAATTGCCTGCCAAGCCTCCTCCTCCTCCTCAAATGGCCGCTCCACTGCTGCTTGATCCCCAGCCGAGATGGATTGAAACGGAATTCCCTCTAGGTGCGGCTGGGTCCCCCCTTCTCCGTATAGAGGCTTTTATAGAACTCGACAACTTTTAAGTTTAATCTGCTCCGACTTTTTAACGATCGATCCATTAACTGAAATCTCCCCCCAAAAATTGCTTTTGTCCTGCGCGTCAGCCACAGAATGAAAGTACTTGGTGTTATTATCTCCTTAAGCCAATGAAACTTAGTTTTCTACTTCCAGCAGACCTCTTCTGCCAGACATTTCTCATTGAAATAGACCCTCCACTTGTGCCTATCCTCGAGCTCCGAAACTGTCAACACTCTGAGCTCTTTTGTTGCATCCAAGGCTGTCAGTTTATCAAGGATCACTTCTTTGGCCGCATGCACCCGATCGAAAATCTCCCGATTCCACACCTTAAAACGTCACTTGATGTGACTCAGCTTGGAGATGAATTTGTAGGCTGCAGTTCCAACCGGTACGCATTCGCTCCACCACACGGGGACCAAGTTCCAGAACTCTTCATTGAGAAGCCACATGTTCTCGAAGCGGAACAGAGAAGGGCCCTTTCCTCTAGAATTGCTCTGTAGCAGCAGAGGACGGTGATCGGAGACCGCCCAAGCGAAACCATGAAGGATGACTGCCGGGAACATATCTAGCCACTCCGACGAGCAAAGGAAACGGTCCAGGCGACACAAAGTGGGGGTGGGGGGGGGGTATCTTGTAGGCTGGACCATGTGTATTGAGCGCCCATCATAGGAATATCAAATAATTCTCATTCCTGTATGAGAGTATTAAAATCTCGCATAACCATTCTATCCGAGGCCCCTCCCTTTTTTTTGTGAGGCCACTTGGTGGCGTTAAAATCACCACCAAAACATATTGGAAACTCCCATCGTGCCGCCATAGCCGCTAATTCGAACCAGAAGTCCTCCCTACTACCATCAGTCGCGGGTCCGTATATCCTCGAGAAGGTCCACTTTTTCCCGTAATCCTTATTCCGAAGCACCACCGACGCCGAATAGATACCCACCTCTTCGTCCATTTTTTCGGAGAAGAGAGAATTCCATGCCACTATAATCCCCCTGAAGCTCCTACCGAATCGACCCTGATCCAATTCCACCGATTGTCTCCTAGCACGGACGCAACCTTACCCTGATCGCAGCTGCCCCACTTGGTCTCTTGAAGAGAGACGACCACCGGGTTGTGCATTGCGATGATTTTCTTGACACCCGCTCTTTTTTTAGGGTTGCAAATACCCCTCACGTTCCATGAAAATACCTTTATTACGACACCGACTGTAGTCTCACCCCCTCAGACCGCCCGAGCACTTAAGCTCCCGCGGAGCCTTTCCCATCTGACATCCCCCATTGCAACCTCGCTAATTCCCTTGATTTAGAGCATTTCTTTCGCTTCCTAGATGCCTCGCTTCGATTTATGAAGATGGACCTAAACACCTTTCGGAGCGCCTCATCGGATCCTTGGAAAGACATACCCAGGTCGCGGCCGAATTGAATAAGTCTATCAACGACATCCACGTCTGGGAGTCCACCTTTGATGTTATTCTCCCTCGAGTCAGCGGCGGAGCTGCGCAAGTTGAAAGAACACTGAACGCATTCCCCTGCTTCGTCATATCTGATCGATCTGATTGGGGCCACCTCCTCCGATCCTGCCGTGGACGAGGACAAAGAGTCCGACGTCGAAGAGCAAGCAGGAAGAAGGGCTCCGGAATCTGAAGATGTCTCAAGGTTCACCGAAGAAGAAGACAATGTCTCGCAGTCATCATAACACATATGACATCATTTTTTTTTCTTTTTTCGGGATCCAGTATGTCGTCCCTTCCTCAATTGCGGATCTAAAGGTATCCTGGTCTTTAGGTCCCTTTGATTCTTTGGAGCTATTTTTCCTTCGCTTTTTTTTTGGGGAGTACGGTTGGAGCGAAATGGGAGGAATTTTGATATTAAGAGTCACACGGTGGATAGATTAATTGATGTGAGAAAAAAACAGTATCTTTGAATGGACAAGAGTTCATAGAATGGGTAGAGGTATCGATGGGGCCTGATAAGAAACAACTGGTCTGATTGTCTGCACCTGGGATATTGCCAGAGACCCCTAGAGTTTGCTTGGATCCTCTGTCTGATGATTGGCTAAAAATGAACTTCGATGGTTGTTCTCTTGGAAATCTGGGGAGATGCATTTACAGGGGAATGGTAAATAACCCTAACAGTGATATTATTCTTGAGTTTACTGGAGGACTTGACAAAATCAGAAGCTGGTGGGCTGTTAGAAAGTCTCAATGAAGTGCAGGCAATGTCCTCTTTGTATGTGATCATGGAAGGGGACTCAGAAAACATGATTCAATGGATAAATTAGGGCAAAGGGTACACGTTGCGATTGGTGGATATGTTTGATCAGGTTGCTGATATGAGAGACACGGGATCCTGTTTCAGAGACATGTTGCGGGAGTCCAATGACTTGGCTGATGCACTGGCTAAGAAAGGAGCTGCTCTTGTTATTTTTAGTTCTGTTTGCTCCCGCTCCCTATTTAATTGGGGCTTTAGTTTTTAGCTGTTTCACAGTGACAAACTTCCGATTGGAACTGGATTCAGCTTGGGACTACGTTCTGTATTCTTTCTTTCATTAATGAATGGTTACTATAAAAAAGGGCGCCATTACTTACTTATGAGAAGTTGGCCCTTGCACATAGTTTAAAATAAATACTTCATATTTTGAAGACCTGTGCTATGTGGAAACAACATCTAAGCTGTTGGATTTGAAGGCCATGATCTAAAGATCTTAGGCAAGGATCAAAATATCGGTTAAAATTTCAGTTTCGGGCATGACCGAAACCGAAAATTTGGACTGAAATTTCGGCCAAAAACCGATAATTTGGCCGAAATTTTGATTCCCATACAAAATACGATCGAAATTTTGGTCCAAATTATCGTTTCAGTGAGGATGGAAACTGATAATTTGGACCGAAATTTCGGACATTTCGGCCGAAATTTTGATCCTTGGATGTTAGGTGCAAAAGACTGGCACGAAATAGGATCTTTATCATATGATTCAATGCAGTCAACTGTTGAATTAGATAATAGCCTTTGACTGCATTGAAGCATATGATAAAGAACATGTTTCATACCAATCTTTTGAACTTAAGATCATTAGTGCTTTTACATGACACTATTCCCCAAAATATCAAAATTTTCTTTTAAGCTATGTACAAGGGTCAACGTCACGTGTGCAAGTTATGGCTCCCTAAAAAAATGTTCAGTACATTGTCTTCCTTGATGAGTCTTATGGTATCTGCTTGTTAATTTTGGCAGCACTAGGTGCTTGGGACGACAAAAGATGAATACAAGAGGAGTTGTTGGGGATAAGTGGTCGTTCAGGATCCTGTGGTTTTGTGCAATTGGAAGTGCCGTAGGTACAAACTCATAGTATTTTTTTTGACTGAGATAGCATAATTTTTTAGAGGCCCTCTCTTCCGTTTGCCTCTAAAATTTTACTCGATATGCTTGTTTTTTGGTATTACTGGTTTAGGCCTTTGGATGGTTGGCGTACATAGACAAACACAGAACAGAGAACGAATGATGGCTGAACATTTAAGGGCTATGGAAGATGGTCAATCCAGCGGAGAGGAAATTTAAAGAAGATTTCTGAATGCTTGCAGACAAGTAGTTTTTCCAAACTTTCAAATCGGAAGCCTTTTTAAGGTAATGGGGGGTCTTTTGGCCAATAGGAAAATAGACTCTTGAGCTTGCTTTATCATGCCCAAACTTCTTTTCCATGACGGGCAATGAAGCATAAAATCCAAGGCCAGAGATCACTTTGTTAAATTTTGAGAGGTTTGCGGTTTCGAGTGGCTTGCAACTCTGCGGAACCTTTTCTTTATAGCATTGATAATTCAAATGTTTGCAGCTTATTAATGTTTCGTGTTGACAAATGTAGTATGAGATTCATATCGTTGATATATGCTAGTCCATCCTAGTAGACCATCTAATGGATGCAGAAAATTGCCTTGAGTATATTCTCTGCATTAGATTTCTTATTCATGCACTCGTTGTTAACCTATCAATATGCATTTCATTTTCTGGTTGGGCGCGGCTGTATTAGTGTTAATTTTTTAATTTTTTGGTTTTTTTTTTTCCAATTCTCTCTCTCATATATATGTATATATTGTTGAATAATGATTTTATTAAAATTAAATGAAACATAAAATACAGCAAAGTAACAAGGTCAATACAAAGAGTATCCCTTAAAGGTCCTTCCCCTTTTAAGGAGTTCGCTGTGTTATTTGCTTCTCCCCTATCTAAACGAGATATCAAGGCCCTCCGAGAGGTCAAAAGCCTCATCATGAACAGGGAAGAGCCTCCAAGTCGACCACTCTTATGAAACAAACCTATGAACTTTGCCAAGTCAATTTTTCATTGCAAACCCACCATCAAGATGATTTTTGAAGATGCAAAGACCTTCCAAAAGTGCTCTACACTTTCCTTCGATTGAGTCCTAGATCCTAATTGAACCTGAGAACATCTTTTGAATTTCTCCAACATGATTATGTAAAGGGTACCTCTATTTGTACCCACCAAAAATCTAAGGGCACCAATGCTGAAAACCATTGACTGCTGTGAATCAGATGATGGAGGTTGTTTTTGGTCCACACAATGGATCTTGAGGTCATAGGCCTACCATCAGACTATCAGATTTTGATTCCACCTGGCACACATCCCAAAAAGTGATTATGATCATGGGTGTACTGCATACATCAAACGTGGTTCTCAAATCACTTTTCGGGATTGTGCCACGTGAAATCAAAATCTGACCATCTCATGGTATGCCTATGATCTCATTGTGTGGAAGATTAGTACCAAAAATGCTCTCCATCATCTGATTCAAAGCAGTCAATGGTTTTTGGCATTGGTGCCGAGTTTGGTGGGTGCAAATAGAGTACCTGTAAGTAAAACGACACCAAACCCGGAACTGGGCTGCCAAGTTATGATGCCCTCCTTATGACTAACCCATCTTTCGATCACATATTCATGTTGTCCTCATAATGTTACAATGGTTTCTAATCTCTATCAATATTTTAGGATTCCCTTTAAATTCCTTTTTTATCCCTGCCCCGTTTATGATCATCATCATATCCTTTGCCTAAATCACATTTTTTTGGAATCTGCTTACAAGGATCCATGCATGACTTTCCAAGAAAAATTTGATGGGGTTTTATAGCCAGCATGCAGAATTTTGGAATCTGCTTACACGGATCCATATATATGACACATGCGCACACACTCTCTCCAACAATCTGTCCCCACTTCGGTCTCCTGCTCCCCTCTCTCAGGCGCCGCTCTCCACATGTGCAACCCACTAGTATATATAAATCAAGAGATTTAATATTAAATACAGATGTCCAATCAATATAAGAACAAGACTTGAATAGAGCTTTTTCCTAATAGCTGTGTTGATGTATTTTTGACACGGCAAACTTTTTGAATGGAGTAATAATTTTATGGGCAGAACTGTGTGGAGATTCCATGCAGTTGAAGCAAATCCCACTTCAACTGATCAACAGAACACGATCAATTTCCGAAGCTATTGCTCTCTGCCTCCAGAAATGCACGTCTTTGACATCATTGAAGCAGATCCACGCTCAGATAATCAGCAACGGGCTCCACCACGAGAATTATCTAGCAGTTAAGCTCTTGTCCTTCTGCAGTAAAGCATTGGGGAACATTGGCTATGCCCGATTGATTTTTGATGGCTCTGAAGATTTTGCAAATGTGTTCCTATGGACGGCCATGATTACAGCTTACTCCAAGCATCAGTCTCAGCTTACAGTCGAAGCCATTTTGATCTATAGGAATATGCACCAACATGGAATCCAGCCAAACAGTTTTACCCTTTCTTCCGTTCTCAAAGCATGCTCTTTTTTGTCAGCTGCCCAAGAAGGGAACCAAATCCATGCTCACGCAGCTAAACGGGGGCTAGATTCTGACATTTATGTGCAAACTACACTGATGGACATGTACGCCAAGCTTGGCTGCATTCAATCCGCAACCCATTTGTTTGAAAGGATGTCCAAGAGAAATGTGGTGGCTTGTAACGCCATGATTGTGTCCTATGCCAAAGCCGGGAATGTTGAAGCTGCTCGAGAGATCTTTGACACGATGTCTGGAAGGGATCCAATCTCATGGACTGCCATGATATCTGGTTATACTAATCGTGGAAACATGTGGGCTGCTCGGGAACTTTTCGATCGGATGTCTGAGAGAGATGTTACTTCTTGGAATGCCTTGATTACCGGGTATTGTCACAGCGGAGACTGGCACGAAGCTACAAAACTCTTCGATGAGATGAGGTCAGAAAATGTGAAACCGAATCAGGTGACAATGGCTGTTATGATTTCAGTCTGTGGTCAGTTTGGAGCTCTCAAGTTTGCGAAACAGTTACAGGAATACATAAAGGAATTTGGAATTGAAATGAATGTTCATATATTTAATTCTTTGATCGACATGTATGCTAAATGTGGGAGCATGGATGAAGCTTATAGAGTGTTCCGTGAGATGCCCATCAAGGATACGGTATCGTACAATGCGATGATCACGGGTTTTGCCAACCATGGCCATGGTGAAGATGCCTTGAAACTTTTCACAGAGCTTGTTGAATGCAGGATTCAACCGGATAGAGTCACCTTTCTGGGTGTCTTAACTGCGTGCAGCCATGCAGGTCTGGTAGATGCTGGCCGTCAATACTTCAATTTTATGGTTAGAGATTATGAGATCGAGCCCTCGGTTGACCACTATGCTTGCATGGTTGATCTCCTTGGCCGTGCCGGATATGTAGAGGAAGCCTATGGTTTGGTGAAAATGATGATGGTGGAGCCTCATGCTGGTGTATGGGGAGCTCTGCTCAGTTCGTGCAGGACCTACTGCAACATTGAAGTTGGGGAAGTTGCGGCACAAAAGCTTTTCCTAATCGAGCCCGAAAATCCGGGTAACTATGTGTTGCTCTCTAACATTTATGCCAGAGCCAATATGTGGGTTGAGGTTGCAAAAGTTAGGCGCCAGATGAGGGGAAATGGGGTGGCTAAGACAGCGGGGTGCAGTTGGATTGAAGTGGATAATGGGGTTCACAAGTTCTTAATTGGAGATACAGATCACCCGCAATGCCCACATATCTACGAGATCTTGAGGCATCTATATTTGCAATTGATACTGGATGGGTATATGTCAACTTCTGATTCGATTTCCTCTGGTGAGAGGCTGGAAACTGCATAGTGGTGAATTTGAATCTGTTGTTTCGGCTGCTCAATGTCAAACAGCTGGATCTATTGTTGCAGAGCTTCAAAACCTGCACGACAAAGCCATTATCTGAAGTTTAAGTGCACAGATGCGAAGTGCCGGCATTCCGATGCTTCTATTTTCGTACAAATTCAGGTAATTACTTCTTTTCAGTCTCAGTTTCTAGTGGCAGAGTATTTCATTAAGCAATGAGTCAGCAGCAGGACCCGCCTCTAATGGATGGAATAAGGCTAATATGATGATGAGTTTTTTATTTTATTTTTATAACCTGGGTGTCCCCGCCTCTTAAGTGAGCACCAAACTAATCCCAGGGGCACATGAGCGCATGAGTGCCCCAAGTTAGCATGTGCCGGGTCAGCACATGATATAATTCCATAGGGTGGCCTCAAGGGGGAGACTTTGAACTTGCGCCCCTATGATGATGCTGATGAATTAGCAGAAAGCCCCGCCCCGACTAACCTGGGCCATCTTTAGCTCATGGGCACTATATGGAAGTATCTTGAGTGTTACAAAATTCTTTGGCGGCAGTCCAAGAAACTGGGAGTTCAAGAAATCACATTTTGCGAACTCCCAGATCCAGTTTTGATTCTGCATTTTTTCCCACCTCGATGGCCAGATTAAAGTCCAGCAAAAACATCAGATACAAACTTGGAAACATCAAGCATAAAAGTCTAACCACACTCAGAGAGAGTGTTTGACTACATACTATATCTATGGGATGGGGTCTCTACATATCATCAGATTTTCAACGTTACCGTAGAAACATGTCAATCTCTTTGTCACAGGTATTAGGGGCATTGACATTTGTAAAAATCAAAATTTGACAGAACTAATGAGGTCCTGGCGCCTTAAAAAGTGGACGTTGAGGGCTTTATCTAAACCATGCGGTGAGGTCCTATTAATCTCCTAGTAATCTGATAAAATTTGTATGAGGTGCTTGGGTCATCTATTTTGATACACCTAGTTCTTACCAATAGAGATGTTCAGGTTGTAGGCAAACAGACAGATGGGGATGTTTCTAACGTAGGGCTATCAACGGGTCGGGACTTAGCCCGAGCCCGGGAATTTGGGCTTAAACTAAAAGCTCAACCGAGCCTGGCCGAATTTTGTATTTGGGCTAGGTTCTGGCCTCATTTTGAGGATAAAAAATAATTGGGCCTTATTTACAAAAGAAATTTTTACCCATCAATGTGGACCGTTGCTCCTCACCAAAGGGTCAATTGATTGGTATGAAAGGGTTTGAGTTCAGAGACCAGAACTTTGTACGTAAAAGTTAAAGGTTAGGACTATATTCTGTCCACGCTTCCAAACACCATGTGATTATGGAACCAACACTAGGTAATGATATTTTTCATTAAGTCCTCTCATAAGTGAGTAGAGAGAGAGAGAGAGAGAGAGAGAGAGAGAGAGAGAGGTAGGTGAGCCAATGCATAAAACTTAATGGTACCTCTAAACGCCACCACACTTTCTCTGAAAGTGCCCACGTCTTAGGCCCCTTGAAAATCATTGATTCCTTCAAATCAGATGAATATTGTTTTCACCTTGATCTTCCACACTAAATCTTGAGAATATGGTGACTTATTAGATGATCAGTTTGTGATTTCACGTGTAACAAATCTAAAAAAATGACCCCAAAATGACCCCAAAATCACATTTGGGCATGATCTGTGCCATATGATTCAAGGGCTATTTTATTAAAAATTTATGAGTTGATGTGGATCAAATCAGAGAATATTGGATACCTCTATTTTCAACTAAAATTGGGTTGGACCAGTTCACCACACAGTAGGTCGAGGGTACCCTTTTTTCCTTAGATGTGTTAAGGAAGAAGGAAGACTCCCTCTTTTAAGGAGATGTCCATCCTCTCTCTTGCGAGTTGCTCTTCCCCATTAAAAGGCACATTGAGAGAGAGAGGTAAAAAAGCTACTGATGATCATAGGAGAAAGAGTAAGCAAAAGAAAATCCAAGTTTTTTTTTTTTTTTTTTAATAACCTTGCTATTTGGGCCTCTTAAAGCACCTGCCTAATCCTAAGGGCACATGTGTATCCTAAATTCAGCACATATTGGGTTAGCACAAGATATAAATTCCTAGGGTGGATGCAAACTCAAGTTTCCTACTTTTGAAAGCAGGTACTTGGCCAGCTCGCCTAAACCCTTGAGGTTAAAAACAAAAAATAAAAAAAAAATCCAAGTTAAAGCTTCAAATTAAGTAATTTGATTCAAATTACATTAGTATTTTGATTTTTTAATCGAGCCTAGACCTGTTGATTTAACATTTACGTCGTTGAATCATGTAAAAAGTTGACTTCCAATGATGACAAAGACCTTAGAATAGATGACAATCCGCTTAGATTCCATGGGCAATGGTCAAGTCCAACCAAGTTGAACCGGATTTCCAGTTCAATCACATTTGTAACCCTTAGATATGGGAGAGTTTTAACTTTTATATTTTTTACTTTTAATAGAATGATGTGCAGTCAAAATTCTCCTAATTCCAAAGGCTGCAGATGTTGTTGAACTGGAAATCCGGTTCAACTTAGTTGGCAAACTAATTTTGTTGAATCATAACAATAACAACGACCATCTCGAATGATCAAATCTAACTGTGGGTTTCAAAGGACATTGAAGGAGTATGTTGAAGCAACAAAAAAATAGATTAAGCCTTTGAAAACGCTAAAAATAGTCATGGCTGGGTGCTATGAAGGTTTATTCTTGGCGCTTACATGCATCTAAGATGGGCGGACTCGAAAGTTTTAAAGTCGAAGACTTCAAATGATATGCACACGTGCAGTCCTAAGATTGAGAAGTATGGTCATGGTAATGTGTTAATATCATTTGTGTGCAACTTATTTGTGTGCAACTTTGTGAGGGGAACGCTCACGGAAGGATTCGATTAGACACTTGCTTCGATAACGTTCTACATGGGCAAAATATTTAATGCGATATTAGATACAGAGGCAAAAGAAATGATTTTAAACGATATTAGAGATAGTTGAGAAGGACAATTTAGGAATCTACCAATCTACTACATAAAGGAGTTAAAGATGGTAAATCCCGATACAGGAACATGCTTCAAACTCGGAGAGAACAATTAATTTCAACAATTTTTTAAGGCTTTTGGGCCATGCATTAGGGGCTACCATAATACTCTTTGCTTGATTTTACTTGTGGATGACACACAATTACGTGCTCGCTATGCGGATGTCTTGCTTATCACCATTGCTCATAATGGTAACGGACATTTGTTGCATTCACAATTGTTGAGATTGAAGCGGGCTACACCTGAATGTGGTTTCTTGATCGAGTGAGTGCTTTTGTGTTCAGTCAATTTAATGAACCACTTGTGTTTATTTCAGATAGATCGAAAGAAGTCCGCAATGCAGTAGATAAAATTGTGGCCATACTATTCCATCTGGGCACTTTAATATTGGCACTGTTCTTCATTTTAAGCATTGTAGAGTGCTTGAATTGAATGGTACAAATCTTTTTATGGGTATTGATTTTTGGACCAACTTTAGTTTATATGATGTCAAGAAGACAATGTCATATGACAGATAGGTTTTGTTCAGGCAAAGTGAAGGCGGCTGATGTGACACGATACAATTGGCTGCAAGTGCAGTCTGAACAAAACCTGCCTCCAATTTGCAATTTTCCAATGCACTATAAAAAATAAGACTATTAACGGCAGTTAAAACCTGCCGTTATTAATAAAAAAATTGTTTGTAGTGACATCATGCCTCCAAAAAAAATTTGGTTCATGAAAAAAGAGAGTCAAATAGTAGCCTCAAGTGTGCAGGTGAGGGTGTGAGTTCTTGATATATTTACGCATGCTTTCTTGAGAGAGAGAGAGAGTTTTTTTAGGTGGGTAAGTACACCTACCAAAAGAAAATAAAGTCATGAATTAAAGAGTAAAGAAGGCCTTTAGGCTATATTCCATTTTCATGCGCATGTAGGTGGGATAACGGTTGACAAAGAGGAAGAGAAAGTAGGGTATTTAATTGCTCAAGAGTTTGGTTGTTTGAGCATTTAAAGGTTAGGGTAGCTCTATTTGCAACCACTGAAACTCTAAGGTTGGTGCTCTCAATCTTAGGCTATACCTCTATATTTTATAGCTGGGAAGGGTACCTATTATATATATATATATAGCAGTTTGGGGATATGCGTCCAGGTGTAGAGATGTCATGATTCGAAATTTTATCTTATCCTAAGAGCCTAGAATTTCAAGTTATGACCCGCACATATCTTAGATATGCTAAGCGGATATACACCTAATTAGAGTTATCGGACAATTCTGATTTCATAAAATCCGTGAAAGCCAACAAATAAATCTGAAATATAAAAGAAGTCATAAATACTGAATAAATGTGATAGAATTCACAAATCCACCAATAAAACATAAATCGAAGTTGGAGATAAATCCGATAAAAAAAATCATAAAATCAATGATAATAATGACAAAACCTACTACCAAGTCAGCAATGATCAATATCCGGCACTCGGATCGAAATCAGTACCATAGTCTTCCTGGTACTCAACTGTGTTGCCCTCTCAAGGCTCTTAGTACTCAACGCGCGCTGCATCAATGAAATCAGTGTCGGCGGGATCTGGATTGCCGACGTCTACTCCACCGACGTAATCACCTGTAACTGTTAGATTGTTGTGGGATGAGTTTATTCAGTCACGTAAACTCAGTGAGATACACCACCAATTCACCCCATTCTACTCAGGTGCATTGTGAGTGCATCTTGTGAGTGATAAATATAATATCTCAAAGTAGATAACAAGATAAAGATAAAACTATTTGCATATCGTAGAACCCATATCATATCATAATGCAAGATCATGATCTATAAACTCATATCCTAACGTATCTCACAAAATCTCATAATATATCATACAATGTCCTCTTATAATTCTCGCACATTCGTCTGTACATCGCATGAACGTAATGCACCCACTAATATACTCATAAAATCCTAAACGACTTGTGCCAGAGTCTTTACTAGAGCTACCATGTGAGGGTCACCATAGTATCGTACATTCATATTATAACGCCCTCTATATCATACTCATACTCCTCCATCCAGCCAATAGAAAGATATAACGGTCAAAATAACTCATAAACATACTCATACTCATAATCTCTCCCAGAGATCTGTCTTGGCTGAAAGATGTTGTTATCCTTACGGTGGCTACGCAAGGAACGACACGTACAGAGACTTAAGTTTTTTATCTTTTGCTGGCCTACACAGTAGTGTTTTATTATTGTAATCGTATCATAACTTATCTTATCACATACTCATATCTTATCTTACTCTTACACTTAATTCTAGGATAAATTATAGTAGGATAACTTTCCTAAATCACATTTTTTAAGAAAAAGGTTTCGTAGTAACCTAGATGTACTTCGTGTGGCAGCACATACTATCATAGAGGGTTGTATCTGTACATGGATGCCAATATTCTGAGTTTCATGTGATTGTAAAATGGACCTCATCACAGCTAAAGCCTATGATCGAACCTCATAACTTGACTCATAACTTATATTATCATATTTGAACTCGGGGTGATTAGGTCACCGTATATACCACCGTATACAAGGTTACACTGAATTCGCACTCACCCGACTTGTCATGGGTCCCATTCTACCATGAGTTGTAAGGCATGTGAATACGGTATATGTTGGATATTTAAAAGTTTATTAATCTTGTCTTTTCTCAAAAGGTGTATCTTTTCAATTGAAGTGTCTTTCCAAAGTGGTGTGTCTTTCCAAAATGAATGGTCTTTCCAAAGTGGTGTATATTTTTCGGAGGGATGCATGTAGCACCTTTTCATAGGAAAAGGGTGCATTAACACACCACTTGATTTCTATTTAAGGAATCAAAAATCATTATTTTTAACAATTACTTTGGAGTCTCCATTCTCTCTGGTTCTGTCTTTAAAGGTTTTGATTAGAGCGTTCTTACAATATTTGGTGTTCGAATAGCGTGATCGGATTCGCCAAATCCTTTATAAGAATACATAGTCAATTCGTTATATCCTGGAACCAGTTTGCACGTAGCTTGTTGGTGACCACTTTGTAGAAGTGGTGGGGGCAAACATTGGTTTAAAGACAACGATATTTTTTGTGCCTCGGATCGGTTCCCTGTATTATTTCGCGTTAATATTTTACAATTTTTTCAACAATTTTAAATCAATGTATATTGTCAATTTTAATTGACATGTGGTGTGATAAAATTATTTTTCATTGTAAGTACGTTGACTTCTTCAAAGATTACGAACCTTCGCATAAGAGTGTCTTGCCGATCTGAATTTGTAGAATCAAAATGCGGCCAACAATAATATTGGATTCAAGTTTTGATGCTTTGATGCTCCTCCCTTCAGTGTTGAATCGGGCTAGGAAGAAAACTAGAGCCGTGTAAATTAAGTCACATCTGTGGACCATGCTGAGGTTCATCCGAATTACCATTAGCCGTGATTGGGGTTCCAATGCAATTTTTATCATTATGACCAGTCACATCATACCGATAACAAAAGTTTGGAAGTCTCTCGAAATAGAAAGAGATTTAATGCCATCCATCTTGAAAAAAGCTCCCCTCCGCAATGGATTAGAGATTTCAATCTCAGTTCTAACTTGAAGGTAGCATCCCGAAGCTTTGCCATTTTTCATCTGTCTCAGCTTTTATAGTTTTGCCAAAGAGATTTCCCAATATGAATCCAATCTTCTCCGTCATCGCTCCCATAGGTAGTCCTATAATACGGACCCAGAACACCACCTTGTTAAAACAGATTTGATCTATGGATTGGGCAGGATCGTAATCAACAAGGACAATGAGGTTATTGTCGAAACTCCATTGACCTTGTTGAAGAAGTCTAGATTTTTCTTGCAATAAATCTTTCGGAGTTTTGGGACATCGTTGGGTTCCCATCTGCATAAGAGTGCTAAGTGGTAAAACCGTTTCGGATGTTGATATAGAGACATAAGCGTGAAGAGTGCATTGAGGATTTGATTATTGACTTCAAACCATGCGTCTCTTTGCGACTTGTCATGCAACTGACGGTCCAACATTACCGTTATGACGAGGAAAACCCGAGATAGCAACACACATTATCCAAACAAAGAGAGCCATGTTCACGGGATTTCTGCACCATTCTTGGCAAATTTTCATCAAAGAAGCCCAACCTATTTTAAACCGTTCTCGGGGACTTTGCTCTGCAGAAGGAATCGCACGTGAGACCTCATTCTTTTCCTCCGTAAATCGGTGGAGCTTGACAGAAGGGGACTCTAAACTACTCGCAGATCCGAATTTCAGAAATTGGAAAAGGTAGGTGTTTCTTACATTTCTTTTATCTTGATCTCTTTTCTCAGCCCCACATCTTATTGATAGCAATTTTGAAAGATTTATAATGAACTCTTTTAGTTTTTGGGTTCAGTTTCAAGATATTTTATTATTATTTTTAAGCTATTTTATAGTTTCGATTTTTCTCAGATTTTTTTTTTTTTTAAAATTTTTTGCACATCCTATCTAATCGGTTTTTGTTGTAGGCACCCAAAGGCAAAACTGAACCAAATCAGTCCGATTCAGTCTAATTCGGTTCTCGGGCCAGCTCGATTTACTTCGATTTTGAGTCGGGTTTTGGGTCAAAGCTTGCATCCCTAATTGTCAAGGATTTTTGTATTACTTTAGAGTCCGGGTTTTTGCAATCGAAATTCAATCATAGTAACTAATAGCTGCTGCTAAAGCCGTTGACACCCTTGAATCAGATGACGGATGCAGTTTATTGGTCCCCATCTTTCACACGTATAACTCTTATCTAAATATTAGGTGATTAGATGATTCCATGTGACACATATGATCATGGCATACTATTAGCGGGTTAATTAGAAACCAAAGGCTTTCTTGTGGGGCAACTTATGGTTCCGTCGTTCACATTATTGACTGCCTTGAATCAGTTGATGCAGTAGTTTTCTGTCATGGCTCATATATGAGAGGGTCAGATGTTGATTCACCGTGACACTTATCCGTGATCACAGAACATTATTGTCATGATCAGTTGGAGATGTGGACCGTGCATAATCAATATCTAACCATCTAATTAATGTTTGAGTCATGATCTAGGGATCTCGGGATCAAATTCAAAGCAGTCAACAGTCTGAGAGTTTTAATACTCCACCATGAGATCATAACTGCTTGTGATCTTGACCTTCTCATATGTTATGACATGCATCCATATGATGCATTAGCAATACCTCATACCATGTCCAACCAACTGCAGACAAAAGAAAAAGAGCTTTATTGTTGTTTAGGCAAATGCGTGAAAAAAAGTTTTTATTTTTTTTATATTTATTTTTCAAATTTCTTTTTTCCGATATCGATTACACTTTGTAACTGACCCAAATGTTGGATTTTATTTAAATGTGGGGAAGCACCAACTATAGTGCTCTCCAAACAACACAAAATAATGTGTTTATGAGTAATTATTATTTGAGTTTGGATCCATACGGACCTAATGTTATTTTCAATAGATCACATGCGTTTATGATCGTGCAACTATGATTAGCGATCCTGTCATCTGTTGGTGATTGTTTGGGCATGACTGAACAATTGTGTTTGAGTAAGCCAAATTATTAGGGTATTAATCTTAGGTTTATCATGACTCATTAAATGCAAGTATGGAGTCAATGGGTAACCATGATCAAGTGGCTTCAATTTTAAGACCATTGCATGGTCATTGATTAGATTTGATCGAATGGGCATGATCAAATGGGTAGAATATTTAGCAATAATCATATGGCCATAATTTTTTATTTTTTTTTGGCAAAATCAAGTTGCCGCTAGAAGATTGGTAGAATCATTTGAAAATGATCAAATGATTCTAGTTGAATTATCTTAGAAAGATCATGATTTTAAATTTGAAAATCTAAATAAGATGATTTTCCTCTAATTAAGTGAGTCATGATCTTGCAAGCGAAGTTAAGATGCACCTATAAATCTGACTGAGTGTATTGCTTATATGGATTATAAGGAGAGAATTGAAAGACGTACCAATAAGGATTAAGTCAAAACTTCTAAATTTTTTTATGAAACTTGTTTCCTTGTCAATGAACAAGAAAACAAATGATTTGTGAATTCAGACGAAAATATCTGAAAGAAGAATCGGGGTGGGTTTAAAGTCATTTACCCAAAGTCACTTATGATGGGAACCCTACCTAATATTTGTTTGATCAATGTCTAGGTTTAAAGGGAAGAACAAGTTGTAAATTCGTGATAGACAAAGGGGCACTACATTGATGAAAATTAAATTTTCATAAACATCCCAGGAAGGGTAGTATTTTTTCGGTAATAGATAAGGGGAGGTTGAACATTGCTCTTAATAGACGCTATAACACTATGTGTTGAGATGTTAAGGTTATAGGGGCATCTTTTATAGGTCTACTTATATAAGTGTGAGGGTGGAGACGTCTTCAATGAGACATGATTTTATCTCATACACATTTATGAAAATCAGGGTACTAGCATATGCCCTAAATGTACTAACCTATTTATTGAACACTAAATATATGAAATATGTGTGTGGAATAATTTCGATTTGTCGTATAAGATCGTTAGTTCAAGACTTAGTTTCACTAAAGACCTTGATAAACTTTGAGTTATTTCTATTAAAGTGAAAATTTAAGTCTGTAAGATATTTTCATTTATGCACATATTTCTGGCTTTGCTCTTATTTATAACTTTTAAATAGTAGAGGATTGTTGGATATTTAAAACTTTTAAATAGTGGGGGATTGTTAGATATTTAAACGTTTATTAATCTTTTCTTTTCTCAAGAGGTGTTTTTTCTCAAAATTGTGTCTTTTCAATTGAGGTGTCTTTCCAAAGTTGTGTGTCTTTCCAACATGAAGGGTCTTTCCAAAGTGGTGTGTCTTTTCCGAAGGGATGCATGTAGCACCTTTTCATAGGAAAATTGTGCATTAACACACCACTTGATTTCTATTTAAGTAATCAAAAATCATTATTTTTAACAATTACTTTGGAGTCCCCCTTCTCTCTGGTTCTGTCTTTAAAGGTTTTAATCAGAGCATTCTTGCAATACTTGGTGTTCGAATGGTGTGATCGGATTCGCCAAATTCTTCACAAGAATACACAGCCGGTTCGTTATATCCTGGAATCAGTTTGCCGGTAGCCTGTTGGTGACCACTTTGTAGAAGTGGAGGGGGCAAACATTGGGTTAAAGACAACGATATTTCTCGTGCCTCGGATCGATTCCCTGTATTATTTCGCGTCAATATTTTATAATTTTTTCAATCGTGTACTCCTCGCTTCGATACCATCTCAGCAAATCACTACGTCCATATGTAGACATGATCTAATACACTCGTATCATATGACCTAATATGTCCTTAACTCGTATCGTGATTAAAATGAAAATACAGAATCGTCACACGTACAAAATGGTTTTCATTTAGATTATCGTTATATTTATACATATATTTATTTACATAACACATCAATAAATATAGAGTATGAGAGTAATTGTGTGTTTTCGATAACTTGAAGGTCGGAGTTCGATTTTCACGAGGTATCGAAATTCTAACACTTCGTGTTATCGAAGTGATCGATTTGAAGTAATAAAAGTGGTATATATATTATTTATTATTATTAAATACTCAAATAAAATATTAATATTTTAAAAGTTAAGTGTATCACGACCATCGATCGCAAAGTGCAAGTGATTAATATGCACTAAGTTTTTAGTTGTGCAATAATAAAATTTTAGTGTAAATCAGGTCGTCTGTTCAGACGATAATTGATTAATTGGCCTTGGAATCAATCAATCGATTTTAATTATATTATATAAACTATTTAAAATTGGAGACAGATCGATCGAGCGGTTTTAGAGTTGATCGGTCGAGTCTGAAGTTGGGTACCATACTTGTGTATTATAATATAATTTGATATTAATAAAATATTCTAATGTAAGAGTGTAATTATTATATAGTAAAAGTTATATAATATATCATTAAACTCATGACATAGATTAAAAGAATTGAGAACACCTCGTATTTTAAATATAATATTATATCCCCATTTTAATGTATAATATTATATAACCATCCCTTATTACAATATAATATTATATACTTATACAATATAAGCCTTTAAGGTCGATCAAGGTTGAGGTGTTAGGACTCATTGAGATAAAACAAGTAGGAACTAAGTTCAATCAGTAGGTCGAGGTCCAACATTAGATAGGTCAATGTCCAACATCAGATGGGTCATGGATCACATCAGATGGGTTACGGTCCAACACCAAATGGGTCATGGTCCACATCAAATAGGTCACGGCCCAACATTAGATAAGTCACGGTCCACCATCTGATGGGTCGATGTCCAACATTAGTTAGGTTATGATCCGACATCAGATGGGTCACAGTCCTATATCAAATGGGTCTCGACCTACTAATTTGCATAGCCTTAATTTAATTGATCGTATAATTTACACCAATCATATGATCTTAACCATTCAATTTATGAGTTTCAATTTGGTTTGATGCTTTAACTGATCAAACTTTAAGATGTAACTGATCAAACATTCATAAATATCCATATGCTCTAATGCGAAAGTGGTGGCCATTACACCAAGTTTTGTGTATGCATTGTACACGTGGCCTTCCTTTTTATTACAAATAAATTAATAATTGATGAATTGATGAGGCAATTCAATGGCACAAGATGTTTATGTTCACAAGTTTAATTGAATTTCATAATCTCATAATTCACCATATGTTGGTGCACTTTAAAATTTGTATTTTAAAATTTTATTTTCAAAGTTTTGTTTCTTATTATTTTTTGCTATTATACAATTAAGCCCACCAAATTATGAGTGAACGATGTTTCATTTAAAGGAAACAAGAACAGTCAGATTAGGGAGACCCGACGCTGTGATGTGGCCGATTACAGACATGAGAAAAGTCAATTTAAAAATACTATTTATTAGGGTGCACAGTCTTCTTGTCGAGATTTGTAGGTGTAAAGTATTATTAGTAAAATATAAGGAAAATATCAATAGTATATATCAGTATCGTATCTTATTAATATTGTTTAGGGGATTTAATCGAACCGGACTTGAAAGAATTAGGGTTCCGAATTAAATCTTAAACGAAAACACATTAAATAAATAAAGTATACTAAGAGTGAAGTAGATCTAAATGAAAAATAATAAAATAAATAAAACATTCCCAAGAGTAAAATAAATCTAAAAAAAAAATATACACGAGAGAAGAAAACAAATGCAATAAAATCTATGGCTAAGGGTTAGCCATTTTATCATTTTTAATAAGGATATTTATAGATAAAAGCATACACAGGTAAGATTTATTTATCCCATCGATACGCGATCGAATCGTATTCTACGCGACGGGATCTGAGAAGAACAAGAAGGATGGATGGGTACTGATCTCTTGAAGCGTGATCGACAGATTGACAACGATTAGGGCAATAGAGATCGGCGTCCACGCGATGATGGCCCATCCAGGATTGCTCCGTCTTCTTCCTCCACGATCTTGACGGCGAAATAACCCATGGTGTTCTTTGTGGAAGAACACACAAAATATTTAGATAAGAGATTAGGGATTTAGTAAAGCGATGGTTGAGAAGAGGAAGTTGTGGTGGCTATGGTATCTTAAGAGAAGAAAAAAATAAGAAGAAGAGATGGCTAGAGTTTCTTAAAAGAATAGAATGAGAATGAGAGTTTAAATAGATTTTCTAAAACAAGGAGGTTGGTTTCGATGTAAAGCGCTAACACCAAACGAGGTATAAAACACCATCTAATATCAATAAAAGAAAGTAAAAAATTTTGGGTCGTTACATTCTCTCCCCCTTATAATATTTTCGTCATCGAAAATTACGTATCTGTAATATGAGCTCCAGGTACTTTTCCATCATCTAAGTTTCTCATCAAAAGTCAACTATTCAATATTAAAAATAAATAAATCAGGGTCATTGCATTCTCCCCTCTTTAAAATTTTCGTCCTCGAAAATTAGGCATTGATTATAAACTAAAATCATCATTTCTTTGTTAATCTCGAATCATCTGGAAATTTTTTATATTTTCGACACCTAACATTTGATATCATCAAGGTAGGGTCTCCCTCTCTTTATGATGGTGGTCGACTCTAATTCATCAATTTATAAAATAATTGAAATTAATATCATAAATTTCTTCGAATGGGTGGTATGTCAAACTTTAGTCGGATATTCACTTGATCCAATTATTGAAGTCATTTCTAATATAACCTACAATAAGCTATTCCTATAGTTGGCATCTCAGATCACCTAGAGTCTTAAACAGTCAAGGATTTATTCATTTAATTACCCCTCAAATTTAGGAAAATTTTATCCATTATTTTTTTAATCCGTATAAATCATTTATAATGTTTCTCACAAGTCTCTAACTATATAAGTTATTCTTAAATAAATCTTTAAATACCAAATTGAACCTTAGGGTCTTCTATCATCAACAATCGAAATTCCTTGAAACCAATAAGTCCTCAAAAGATCTAAAGTCTCAAATCTATCTGAATCATTATAACCTCAATCAATATATTGTAGTTACATAACCCATACAGTCCTCGAGGAAGTAAAGTCTGAGCTCTGATACCACTCTATCACGCCGCGAAATTCTATCCTATCCCAAGGGCTTAGAATTTTAAATTATGATTTGCACATATCCTGGATATGTTAAGCGGACATATACCTAATCAGAGTTATCGTGCAATTCTGATTCTACGAAATTCGTGAAAGCCAACAAATAAGTCTGGAATATAAAAGCAATCATAGATACTGAATAAATATGATAGAATCCACAAATCCACCAATAAAATATGTATCGAAGTCGGAGACAAATCCGATAAAAGAAATCATTAAATCAATGATAATAATGATAAAACCCACTACTGAGTCTGCAGTGATCAATATCTGGCACTCGGATCGAAATTAGCACCGTAGTCCTCCTGGTACTCAGCTGCGTCGCCCTCCCAAGGTTTCTGGTACTTAACGCGCGCGGGATCAATGAAATCAGTGTCGGCGGGATCTGGATTGCTGACGTCTACTCCACCGACGTAATCACATATAACTGTTAGATTGTCGTGGGATGAATTTACTCAGTCATATAAACTCTGTGGGATACACTACCAATCTACCACATTCTACTCAGGTGCATTATGGGTGCATCTTGTGAGTGATAAACATAATATCTTAAAGCAGATAGCAAGAGAAAGATAAAACTATTTGCATATCGTAGAACTCATATCATATCATAATGCAAGACCATGATATATAAACTCATATCCTAGCATATCTCACTAAATCTCATAACATATCATACAATGTCTTATTATAATTCTCTCATATACGTCTGTACATCGCATGAGCGTAACTAATATACTTATAAAATCTTAAACAACCTGTGCCAAAGTCCCTGCTCGAGCTACTATGTGAAGGTCACCATAGTATCATACCATCATATCATAACGCCCTCCATATCATTCTCATACTCTTCCATCCAGTCAATGGGAAGACATAATGGCCAAAGTAACTCATAAACATACTCATACTCATAATCTCTCCCAGAGATTCGTCTTGGCTGAAAGACGTTGTTGCCCTTACGATGGCTACGTAAGGAACGACACGTATAGAGACTTAAGTTCTTTGTATTTAACTGACCTATACAATAGTATTTTATTATCGTACTCGTATAATAACTTATTTTATCTCATACTCATATCTTATCTTACTCTTACACTTAATTTTAGGATAAAGTATAGTAGGGTAACTTCCTTAAGTCATATTTTTCAAGTAAAAGGTTCTGTAGTAACCTGGATGTACTTCGTGTGACAACTCATACTACTATAGAGGGTTGCATCCTCACCACAATTAAAGTCTTTGATCGAACCTCATAACTTGACTCATAACTTATACTATCATATTTGAACTCGGGATGATCGGGTCACCGTATATGCCACCGTATTAGAGGTTATATTGAATTCGCACTCACCCAACTCGTCATAGGTCCCATTCCACCATGAGTTATAAGGCATGTGAATATGATATATTCCTCGCTTCGATACCATCTCAGCGAATCATCACGCCCAAGCGTAGGCATAATCTTATACACTCACGTCATATGACCTAATATGTCCTTAACTCATATCGTGATTAAAATGAAAATACAGAATCGTCACACGTACAAAATGGTTTTCATTTAGATTATTATTATATTTATACATATAGTTATTTGCATAACACACCAATAAATATAGAGTAGGAGAGTAATTTTGTGTTTTCGATAACTTGAAGGTCGGAGTTTAATTTTCACGAGGTATCGAAATTCTAACACTTCGTATTATTGAAGTGATAGCATTGAAACATTAAAAGTGGTATATATATATATTATTTATCATTATTAAATACTCAAATAAAATATTATTATTTTAAAAGTTAAGTGCATCACGACCATCAATTGTAAAGTGCAAGTGATTAATGTGCACTAAGTTTTTGGTCGTGCAATAGTAAAATTTTAGTGTGAATCAAGTCGTCTGTTCAGACGATAATCGATTAATTGGTCTTGGAATCAATCAATCAGTTTTAATTATATTATATAAACTATTTAAAATTGGGGACAGATCGATCGAGTAGTTTTAAAGTTGATCGATCGAGTCTGAAGTTAGGTTCTACCACACCTGTGTATTATAATATAATTTGATATTAATAAAATATTCTAATGTAAGAGTGTAATTATTATATAGTAAAAGTTATATAATATATCATTAAACTCATGACATAGATTAAAAGAATTGAGAACACCTCGTATTTTAAATATAATATTATATCCTCATTTTAATGTATAATATTATATAAGAATCCCTTATTACAATATAATATTATATACTTATACAATATAAGCCTTTAAGGTTGATCAAGGTTGAGGTGTTAGGACTCATTGAGATAAAACAAGTAGGAACTAAGTTCAATCAGTGGGTCGAGGTCCAACATCAGATAGGTCAATGTCCAACATCAAATGGGTTACGGTCCAACACCAAATGGGTCATGGTCCACATCAAATAGGTCACGGCCCAACATTAGATAAGTCACGGTCCACCATCTGATGGGTCGATGTCCAACATTAGATGGGTTACGATCCGACATCAGATGGGTCACAGTCCTACATCAAATGGGTCTCGATCCACAATCAGATGGGTTTCGACCTACTAATTTGCATAGCCTTAATTTAATTGATCGTATAATTTACACCTATCATATGATCTTAACCATTCAATTTATGAGTTTCAATTTGGTTTGATGCTTTAACTGATCAAACTTTAAGATGTAACTAATCAAACATTCATAAATATCCATATGCTCTAATGCGAAAGTGGTGGCCATTACACCAAATTTTGTGTATGCATTGTACACGTGGCCTTCCTTTTTATTACAAATAAATTAATAATTGATGAATTGATGAGGCAATCCAAGGACACAAGATGTTTATGTTCACAAGTTTAATTGAATTTCATAATCTGATGACGTAATTCACTATCTGTTGGTACACTTTAAAATTTGTATTTTCAAAGTTTTGTTTCTTATTATTTTTGCTATAATACAATTAGGCCCACCAAATTATGAGTGAACAATGTTTTATTTAAAGGCAACAAGAACAACCAGATTAGGGAGACTCGACGTTGTGATGTGGCCGATTACAGATATGAGAAAAGTCAATTTAAAAATACTATTTATTGGGGTGCGCATTCTTCTTATCGAGATTTGTGTGTGTAAAGTATTCTTGGTAAAATGTAAGGGAAATATCGATATTATACATCAGTACCGTAACTTATTAATATTGTTTAGGGAAATTAATCGAACCGAACTTGAAAGAATTAGAGTTCCGAAATAAATCTTAAACGAAAGCACATTAAATAAATAAAATATACCAAGAGTGAAGTAGATCTAAATAAAAAATAATAAAATAAATAAAACATTCCCAAGAGCAAAATAAATCTATATATATATATATATATATATATATATATATATATATTTATATATATATATATATATACACACAAGAGCGAAGAAAATAAATGCAATAAAATCTATGACTAAGGGTTAGCCATTTCATTATATTTAATAACGATATTTATAGATAAAAGCATACACAGGTAAGATTTATTTACCCCGTCAATATGCGATCGAATCGTATCCTATGCGACAGAATCTGAGAATAACGAGATGGATGGATGGGTACCCACCTCTTGAAGCGTGATCGGAAGATCGATGGCGATTAGGGCGATAGAGATCGACGTCCACGCGATGGCCCGTCCACGATTGCTCCGTCTTCTTCCTCCACGATCTTGACACCAAAATAACCCACGGTGTTCTTTATGGAAGAACACACAAAACATTTAGAGAAGAGATTAGGGAATTAGTAAAGAGATGGGTTGAGAAAAGGAAGTTGTGGTGGCTAGGGTATCTTAAGAGAAGAAAAAATAAGAAGAAGAGACGGCTATAGTTTCTTAAAAGAATAGAATGAGAAAGAGAATTTAAATAGGTTTTTTAAACAAGGTTGGTTTCGATGTAAAGCACTGACACCAAACGAGATACAAAACACCATCTAATACCAATAAAAGAAAGTAAAAAATTTTGGGTCGTTACATTCTCTCCCCCTTATAATATTTTTATCATCGAAAATTACGTATCTGTAATTATGAGCTCCGAGTACTTCTCCATCATCTTAGTTTCTCATCAAAAGTCAACTATTCAATATTTAAAAAAAAATCAGAGTCATTGCATTCTCCCCTACTTAAAATTTTCGTCCTCGAAAATTAGGCATTAATTATAAACTAAAATCATCATTTCTTTGTTAATCTCGAATCATCTGAAAAACTTCTATATTTTCGACACCTAATATTTGATATCATCAAGGTAGGGTATCCCTCTATTTATGATCGTGGTCGACTCTAATTCATCAATTTATAAAATAATTAGAATTAATGTTACAAATTTCTCCGAATGTATGGTATGTCAAACTTTAGTCGAATATTCGTTTGATCCAATTATTGAAGTCATTTATAATATAACCTAGAATCAGTTATTCCTATAATTGGCATCTCAGATTACCTAGAGTCTTAAACAGTCAAATCTTTAAGGATTTATTCATCCAATTACCCCTCAATTTTAGAAAAATTTTATCCATTATTTTTTTAATCCTTATAAATCATTCCTAATGTTTCTCACAAGTCTCTAATCATATAAGTTATTCTTAAATAAATCATTAAATACCAAATTAAATCTTAGGGTCTTGTATCATCAACGATCGAACTTCCTAGAAACCAATAAGTCCTCAAAAGATCTAAATTCTCAAGTCTATCTGAATCATCATAACCTCAATCAATATATTGTATGTACATAACTCATACAGTCCTCGAGGAAGTACAGCCTGAGTTTTGATACCACTCTGTCACGACCCGAAATTCTATCCTATCCCAAGGGCCTAGAATTTGAGTTATGACCCACACATATCCCAAATATGCTAAGCGGACATACACCTAATCAGAGTTATCGTGTAATTATGATTCTTCGAAATCCTTGAAAGCCAACAAATAAATCTGGAAAAGCAGTCATAGATACTAAATAAATGTGATAGAATCCACAAATCCACAAATAAAGCGTAAATCAAAGTCGGAGATAAATCCAATAAAGGAAATCATAAAATCAATGATAATAATGACAAAACTCACTATCGAGTCTGTAATGATCAATATCCGGCACTCGGATCGAAATCAGTACCGTAGTCCTCCTGGTACTCAGCTACGTCGCCCTCCCAAGGCTCTTGATACTCAACGCGCACGGGATCAATGAAATCAGTGTCGGCGGGATCTGGCTTGCCGGTGTCTACTCCACCGACGTAATTACCTGCAATTGTTAGATTGTTGTGGGATGAGTTTATTCAGTCACGTAAACTTAGATCTCATTCTACTCAGGTATATTGTGGGTGCATCTTGTTAGTGATAAACATAATATCTCAAAGCAGATAGCAAGAGAAAGATAAAACTATTTATATATTGTAGAACACATATCATATCATAATGCAAGATCGTGATCTAGAAACTCATATCACTAAATCTTATAATATATCATATAATATCTTATTATAATTCTCGCACATACGTATGTATATCACATGAGCGTAACTAATATACTCATAAAATCTTAAACGACCTGTGTCAGAGTCATTGCTCGAGCTATCATATGAGAGTCACCATAGTATCATACCACTATATCATAACGTCCTCTATATCATACTTATACTCCTTCATCTAACTAATGGGGAGACATAATGGCCAAAGTAACTCATAAATATACTCATACTCATAATCTCTCCTATTATCCGTCTTGGTTGAAAGATGTTGCCCTTACGGTGGCTATATAAGGAACGATACATATAGAGACTTAAGTTCTTTATCTTTTGCTGACCTACACAGCAATATTTTATTATCATACTCGTATCATAATTTATCTTATCTCATACTCATTTCTTATCTTTCTCTTACACTTAATTTTAGGACAAATTATAGTGGGATAACTTTCCTAAATCACATTTTTCAAAGAAAAAATTTGTAGTAATCTGGATGTACTTCGGGTGACAGCCCATACTACCATAGAGGGTTGCATCCGTACATGGATGTCAATATTTTGAGTTTCACGTGACCGTAAAAGGGACCTCCCCACAGCTAAAGTCTATGATCGAACCTCATAACTTAACTCATAACTTATAGCATCATATTTGAACTCGAGGTGATCGGGTCACCGTATATGCCACCGTATACGAGATTATATTGAATTCACACTCACCCGACTCGTCATGGGTCCTATTCCACCATGAGTTGTAAGGCATGTGAATACGGTGTATTCTTTGCTTCGATACCATCTCAGCGAATCACCACGCCCAAGCATAGGTACAATCTCATACACTCGCGTCATATGACCTAATATCTCCTTAACTCGTATCATGATTAAAATGAAAATACATAATCGTCACACATATAAAATGATTTTCATTTAGATTATCATTATATTTATACATATATTTATTTACATAACACACCAATAAATATAAAGTAGGAGAGTAATTGTATATTTACTATAACTTGAAGGTCGGAGTTCGATTTTCACGATGTATCGAAATTTTAACACTTCGTGTTATCGAAGTGATCGCGTTGAAGTAATAAAAGTGGTATATATATTATTTATTATTATTAAATACTCAAATAAAATATTATTATTTTAAAAGTTAAGTGCATCACGACCACCGATCGTAAAGTGCAAGTAATTAATGTGCGCTAAGTTTTTGGTCGTGCAATAGTAAAATTTTAGTGTGAATCAGGTTGTCTGTGCAGATGATAATCGGTTCATTGGTCTTGGAATCAATCGATCGATTTTAGTTATATTATATAAGCTATTTAAAATTGAGGATAGATCCATTGAGCGATTTTAGAGTCAATCGGTCGAGTCTGAAGTTGGGTTCTACCATACCTGTGTATTATAATATAATTTGATATTAATAAAATATTCTAATGTAAGAGTGTGATTATTATATAGTAAAAGTTATATAATATATCATTAAACCCATGACATAGATTAAAAGAATTGAGAACACCTCGTATTTTAAATATAATATTATATCCCCATTTTAATGTATAATATTATATAACTATCCCTTATTATAATATAATATTATATACTTATACAATATAAGCCTTTAAGGTCGGTCAAGGTTAAGGTGTCAGGACTGATTCAGATAAAACAAGTTGGAAATAAGTTCAATCAGTGAGTCAAGGTTCAACATCAGATGGGTTATGGTCCAACATCAGATGGGTCACGATCCAACACCAAATGGGTTATGGTCCACATCAAATAGGTCACGGTCCAACATCAGATGGGTCACGGTCCACTCTCAGATGGGTCAATACCCAACATTAGATGGGTCACGATCCGACATCAAATGGGTCATAGTCCGACATCAGATGGATCTCGATCCACAATTAGATGGGTCTCAACCTACTAATTTGCATAGGCTTAATTTAATTGATCGTATAATTTACACCAATCATATGATCTTAATCATTCAATTTATGAGTTTCATTTTGGTTTGAGGTTTTAACTGATCAAACTTTCAGATTTAACTGATCAAACGTTCATAAATATCCATATGCTATAATGCGGAAGTGGTGGCCATTACACCAAGTTTTGTGTATACAGTGTACACGTGGCCTTCATTTTTATTACAAATAAATTAATAATTCATTAATTGATGAGGCAATTCAAGGACACAAGATGTTTATGTTCACAAGTTTAATTGAATTTCATAATCTGACGACGTAATTCACCATTCATAATTCACCATCTGTTGGTGCACTTTAAAATTTGTATTTTAAAATTTTATTTTCAAAGTTTTTTTTTTTTTTTTTTTTTTTCTATTATACAATTAAGCCCACCAAATTATGAGTGAACGATGTTTTATTTAAAGGCAACAAGAACTGCTAGATTAGGGAGACTAGACGCTGTGATGTGGCCAATTACAGACATAAGAAAAGTCAATTTAAAAATACTGTTTATTAGGGTGCACATTCCTCTTATCGAGATTTGTGTGTGTAAAGTATTCTTGGTAAAATATAAGGGAAATATCAATAGTATATATCAATATCGTAACTTATTAATATTGTTTAGGTGAATTAATCGAATTGAACTTGAAAGAATTAGGGTTCCGAGATAAATCTTAAATGAAAGCACATTAAATAAATAAAATATACCAAGAGTAAAGTAGATCTAAATGAAAAATAATAAAATAAATAAAACATTCCCAAGAGAAAAATAAATCTAAACAAAAAAACAATTAAATAAATAAAATATACACGAGCGAAGAAAACAAATGCAATAGACTCTATGGCTAAGGGTTAGCCATTTCATTATTTTTAATAACGATATTTATAGATAAAAGTATACACAGGTAAGATTTATTTATCCCGTCGATACGCGATCGAATCGTATCCTACGCGACGGGATCTAAGAAGAACGAGATGGATGGATGGATCTGAGAAGAACGAGATGGAACGATTAGGGCGATAGAGATCGGCGTACCCGCGATGGCTCGTCCACGATTGCTCCGTCTTCTTCCTCCACGATTTTGACGGCGAAATAACCCACGGTGTTCTTTGTACAAGAACACACAAAACATTTAGAGAAGAGATTAGGGATTTAGTAAGGAGATGGGTTGAGAAGAGGAAGTTGTGGTGGCTAGGGTATCTTAAGAGAAGAAAGAATAAGAAGAAGAGACGGCTAGGGTTTCTTAAAAGAATAGAATGAGAAAGAGAGTTTAAATAGGTTTTCTAAAACAAGGTTAGGTTCAATATAAAGCGCTAACACCAAACAAGGTATAAAACACCATCTAATACCAATAAAAGAAAGTCAAAAATTTCAGGTCGTTACAAGAGATATCTCTAGGCCAATTGATATGAGCACAGCACGTAATGTCCTTTTTGTGAAGTGATGGGTGGCATGGGGCCCACTTTACTAACTAGGGTTACACTTTTAAAAGTTAACTACCCTTCCAGTCATCGTTATTGATTTTTTTAAAAGTCTCTTTCTTTTCTCTATTTTTCTAACGAAGTGTCAGACTTATTTTTCCGTACATATTTTACTCTAAAAAAGTGGCACCCGATAGCAAAGTGCTAGCACGTCGGGGAGCAAAGTGCCAACACCCCGAAACGAAGCGCCGACGCTCCTAAAACGAAGTGCTGACACTTTGAAAAAAATAAAATAAAAATTATCGAAGCGCCGACACCCCTAAAATGAAGTGTTGACTCTTCGTTTAGAGGTGCTGATGCTTCCATAAAAAAAAAAAAAAAAAAAAAATTTCTGAAGCGTCAGCGCCCCTACATGAGCGTTGGCGCTTCCATAAAATTAAAAATAAATAAATAAATAAATTTTAAAGTGCCAGTGCTTTCATTTTAGGGGTGCTAGCACTTTCATAAAAAAAAATAATAATAGTAAAATATTTTTTTGGGAAATTTACACTTTCGGCCCTATAAGTTTGCGTATTTACAGAAACGGCCCTAGAGTTTCAATCCATGCATAAAAGGCCATCTCCAAGCCTAGCCGGTTTCACGTTTCCCTTAGTGTATATATATATATATGCTTCTCTAATTCTTATTTGCCCTTTTAAAATCTTTTTCTTGGATTGTGATTTCGAGATTCGACTACAGTTGGTATAACTCAGAGAACTACAACAGGCTAGATAAGATATCGAGTACATTATCTTTGTAAGATATTATTTTCCCTTTGTTTTATACATATACTAGGTAGACCAAGCAAGATAAGATATTAGCTGATATCCTCAATCAATGTTCATTTTTTAATACTACAGCGCTAAGTCAAGTATTACCCTTTTAAACAATCAATTTTTATTTTATAAATATTGTAGGTTGAAATGGATGTTTTCCTTCTTTGCCATTTTGATTTCGTCTGTGTGGGAGATAATGCTTACAACAGAGAATGTCGGAGGATTGTCACTGTCACAGAGAACATATCATTTGATGAGTTTATGGAGAAAATGTACAAGGTCAGTAGGGCACGACCGAAAGAGCATTCTATTACACTAATGGTTTCATTACGCATAGGGAATGAGCTTGTGTTTGCTGAATTGTCTAACTTTGATGATCTTACAAACTTATTCAGAGCATATCGTATTGGTAATGGTGTGATAAATATTTATATCGAAAAATCATTAGTCACTACCGTAGTAGAAATTTTACCGTCTTTAGAAGCATTTCAACCGTTTCAGGAAACAAACAAAGATGATGATGGTGTGAAAACAGAATATTTGATTGAAAATTAATACGATTTGAAGAGGAGAATATCACTGCACCGATGATAGTCGACGATAATAGAAATATGAATATAGGATTTTGCCCCTACCGCAGGCCTCTAGAGCAATCCTCTTCAGACATTCCAATGAGTGAAGGCGATGAAGATCAAGGATATTGTCATCAAATGAATCCGATGCATGATACATCTCAGTTCAACTTCGATTCGGTAAATCAGTGGAAAACGTTTTTAGTCTGCCTTAGTCTATATCAATGGCCTTCAAAACCAATAGCTTCAGAGTCAACGATAATCGAGCCTTCAACACAACAGCCTCTCGTACATCAAACATTCCCGCATCGGTCGACATCAATCCAAACAACTGCACATCAACCAAACGTACATCGACGAGTTCAATCCCAATCACGTAATAACCATCCAGTCGATGACTGTGATAGTGATCCTGAAAATAATGAAGCACCGCCGTCTCTCACTTCATGTGTTCATACTAATAGGGGAATTGATCAACCTCTGGTGGACGAAGACTATCAGCTTAATGACTCGAAAAGAGAGTATATGGATTCGGATGATGAGGAACTGTATGAAGGGGGACAAATTACCATTGGTCAGGTGTTTAGAAATAAGAAATTCTTTCAGAAAGCTCTTAAAGAATTTATAATGGCAAATAATTTTCAGATTAAACTAATAAAAACTAGTCCTCTTCGAGTTACGACGAGGTGTGTTGAAGTAGGATGTTCTTGGCGAATACATGCATCGAAATTAGTAGGTGTGGACACATTTACTGTGAAAACTTTTCACCCAGAATATACGTGCAGAATGTCAGCATTCGGAAGCGGACATCGCCAATGTACGACATCGTGGATAGCTTCATTCGTAAGAGATAAGCTATTAAAGGGCTTTGACGAGACTCCTGCTTCAATAATTTTTTATATTGAAAAAAAATACGGTATAACAGTAGGTTACTGGAAAGCATAGAGAGGAAAAGAAATGGCGTTGAATGACATCCAAGGTAGCTGGATGGAGCAATTTAAGATGTTACCATCATATGTCGCCAAATTACAACGGGTCAATCCAGACGTACAGACCGAATTATGTTTCAAGCCTGATAATGCATTTCAGAGATTCTTCGTGACATTCGGACCTTGCATTCGAAGCTTTCGTAATACTTTATAAAGAAAAATTGTAGTAGATGGAACGCATTTGCGTGGACAATACAATGGAGTGTTGTTAATAGCTACGGGAATGGACATTTATTCCCTATAGCGTTCGGCGTTGTACCGAAAGAAAATGAAGATCATTGGATATGGTTTCTTGATCTATTAGGGAGACGTGTAATCGGTGACTTTGAAGAGTAGTTTGTATTGATATCAAACAGACATAAAGGTTTGATGGAAGCAGTGGAAGAAGTTTTTTCTAACGCCTTTCACAGCTACTGTATGTGACACCTAACTCTAAATCTGTTTGATACATATAAGGATACAATATCTAGACCGCTTTCCTGGGTTGTTTCCCATGCATTTTCGGAAGTAAAATTTAAAAGAATTATTTGAAAAATAGAAGATGATGCCCCCTGAAATGTACAACATGGATTAAAGAAATTGGTGATCATTTCTGGGCGCGTGCTTATTTTTAAGGGAGGCGTTATGATATGTTGACAACTAATATAGTTGAAAGCATAAATAGTGTATTGAAAATAGCCAGGGAAGAACTGATCGTGAGCATGCTAGAAACTATTCACACAAAGGTAGCCGAATTTTATCTTCGCCATCAGGAGGAAGGAAATAAAATGACGCGTGTTAACATTGATGGCCCAAGAACATATAACACGAAATTCGGGATGGGCCCGTCGAAAAAATATTATACCATATGGTCGCGATATATTTCAAGTTAAACGTGGTGATTACACTCACAGTGTCGATCTAGATAAGCAAACATGTACATGTAGACGTTGGGCTATTCTTGGATTACCATGTTCACATGCGATCAACTTATTGTCGCGCCGAAACAGAGAAAGAGAGATCCCCCAATTTTGTGAGCACTGATTTACCAGTAACTTATTTAGAGAAACTTATAAAAAATACTTTGTTCCAACGGTTGACAAGCGTCAATAGACTTCGCAAAGAGATGACATTCAAGTTTTGCCTTCGCACAAAATACCTCAAGCTGGCCGTCCGAAGAAAAGGAGAATAAGATCTAAAGGCGAAGTTCGACCACTGCGATGTAAAAATTGTAACAAATACGGTCATAACTGTCGCTCGTGTAAATTTGTTAGAATTTGAAATTAACTTATATTACTTGTAAGAGTACCGTAAGCCTTTATTTATACCCTTATCGATATCGATAACATTTCATATTTTATAAAAGGAGCCGGTTAGGTCCTCAATTGGAAGACGGTGACCGTCCTCCAAAATATATGTGGAGCTCCACGTGCCACCCAAAAGAGTATTTGAGTGCCACATGGAGCACAAGTGGACTGTATAGATTAATATTAAACCCACGTGAAATTAACTTATATTACTTGACAGATTTATTTGGGTCACATTTCACAATTCAAAATAAATTGCTTATGAAGGAGACCATTTATCATCATTCATCATCCAATTAGATTTTGAGATCTTGGCCTTAGTATTGACAGCTAATTTCATCGACCGCTAACTTAAGTTATTCGACGATGACTTAAGATATCAGCCGATGACTTAAGTCATCGGCCGCTAAATTAAGTAATCGGCCGATAACTTAAGTCATCGGACGATAACTAAAGTCATCGGCCGATAACTTAAGTTAGCGGCCGATATATTAAGTTAGCGGACGCTGACTTAAGTTAGTGGCCACATATTTAAGTCCGCTCTACTTATTTATATGAAATCTGAAGAATTATTAGACAATTAGGATAAATTGATACAACGAAAATTATACAATGTATAAAATATTTAAAATTTTATCAAAAATATTTACAAAAATCTATAAAATTTTAAAAAGATATGAAATATAAAGTTTAACTCTTCTTCCGAAACGTGCACATTAAATGTCCGATTTCGACTCTAAATTGTTGCATTTGTTTTTCTTCGAAATCAATAGTCCGCTGTTGGGAGAAGTACTTCATGTACTTCAAAACATATACACCGCAGTCCCAACCGTTGCTTTGGATCGGGAGAATGACACTGTTGAACGCCGATACCTTTCACTGTTGATCGAAAGCTGACTTTAAACCGACAGCGTAAAGAAGACACGAAAGGTGATGCAATAGAGACCCTTTATGCTCTTCGAACCTCCTTGAGCACTCTCGGTCTGCTGGATCTATTAATTTAATTTCATGATCAACTAATGAAATTATAGTCAACGCCCAGTAGCTATGTTTTTTACTATGCATCGAAAGATAAATCTGCACAAAAATGGAACCGAAATTTTAAATAATAAATTATATTTAAAAGCCGTTAACGTTAAATAAGGCTAGTATTAAAAAACGTATTGTTCCACAGTCGATAGCGTGAATTCCGCATTTATCATTTGTAAGTAGTGATTGAAGCGGCTTTAAATTGCTACGAACCTTCTACTCATCACAGTAGGCCTACCACTTATCGAAGTCGCTAAGTGCTGCTAGACCTTTATTATTGATAAATTGCTTATTTTTTCTCGTTTGCTATAAACAAGGTCTGAAATAGAATTATATAGTAAGTAAATAAATTAAAAGAAATGTGAATGAAAAGACAAATAAATGAAATAAACAAAATAATAAATAGTTGAAACTTTACCAGGGCGGACGCAGAAGTGAACCAGCTTTTTTCGGCATTTTCCGTAAACGTTGAATCGTTGATAACTTCAAAGACTCTCGAGTACGCGTCGATGACTTTATTGTCAAGCCACGAGCGTCCTTTGAGAACCTTTAAAAGACCAACTGTGATCTCAACACCCATGACAGTATTGACGATCACATCGTCATCTTCCTCCGGCCGGTTCTAAAAACTGAGCATTTATTTGTGCTCCATTGATTTTGGCTCATCCTCCTCCTCCACAACCAATCTTGGTCTTTTTATAACGGCTTTATTTGTCAGAGTCTTTCTCTTCTTCCGAGCACGCAAGTCGTATCCCTCGACTTTACTTTTTTCAGTTGATAGTTTAATTAAAATTGATTTGAGGGATGTCGGCTGTGACTCACGAGAAGGCTGGGTAAGAGGAGCACCCTCATTATCCACTTCCATCAAGGGTTGTTTAGTAGGAGGTGGAGGAGCTTCAGAAGTTTTGGGGGTCGTGATTTGATGAGTAGGTTGAGGAGCAGTGGCTTTTGGCCCAATGGGTTTAAGGGCAGAAGTTTGGGGGGCAGTGGATTGATGGCTTGGTTGAGGAGCAGTAGGTTTAGGGGAAGAAGCTTTGGGGGCACTTGATGGATGGATAGGTTGAGGAGTAGTGGGTTTTGGGCCAGAGAGTTTTGGGGCAGAAGTTCGGGGGGCAGTGGATTGATGGCTTGGTGGAGGAGCAGTCATATCCTTGAGTTTTGGGCCAGAGGGTTTAGTGGCAGAGGGAACGAAGGTTTCAAATAGAATAGATGAAAGAATATTATCCTGCATAATAACAAAATACATTAAAAACTGTCATTATTTTACAAATTTTTTATTATTTTGATCAATTTAGCGACCGCACTATTGACCGATAATATAAGTTAGCGGTCGATAATTTACAATATCGATCGATAATGTAAATTATCGGCCGATGACTTATATTATCGGTCGATAATTTATAATATCGTCCGATAATGTAAATTATCAATCGCTAACTTAGATTAGCGAGCGACAAGTTACATTATCGATCGATAATGTAAATTATCGGACACTAACTTATATTATCGGTTGATAGTGTAAGTTATCGGACGATAATTTACATTATCGGACGACAAGCGTATTTGACATTAATATTTAAAAATCATATATTTTTTCAAATTTAAAAAGAAATAGTTTAGTACTTTCGTCAAATGAGATGTTACTGCATCAAGGTCCTTCTATATTGAGGCATTTCGTTCTGTTAAATTTAGGACCTGATGTTTTAGTGACCCTACTTTTTGTAATGACCTAACTTGCTCTTGGAGGGTCTTCTTTTCTCTCCCTAGTTGTTCAATTTTGAGTGTTTACCCTTTAAGCACTGTAAATGTATGTCGGAAGTCACTTTTCATCTCTTTTACAGTCATGCAGAGAGTCTTGCATTCTTTTCTAAGCTCCGTTACTTCTTTGGTTAGGTTGGATTGCCTAATCGGTTATTCTCTTATTGGCTGGAGCTTAATCTCCGATTTGCCTTTACCCTTTGATTCAGTATGCTGACGTACAACGACTTCATACTCGTCGTCTTCGTCGCTGTCATTATCGTCATCCTCATTTTCGTCATCGTCATCTCGGCTTTTCGGCTCTTCGTCTCTCTTTGGAGGACGTGTCTCATAACTCGGGATATCGTCGTATTCATATATATCTTCTTCATTATAAGGATCCTCGACCTTTTCCTGCTCCCTTTCCATCTCTCTTTATATAAAAAAGAGTCGAATCGATCTATACTGTAATTCGTACTTTACAGCTTTAAGCTCTAAGATAATTTTAGACTTAAAAAAATTTTCTCGATAAAAATTAGGATTACGACTGAATTTCGGGCCTTCTCATTTCATTAGCTTGGGAAATGGATCTTTGAGTTCAGTAAGAGCGGTGAAGACTCCAGGAAAGTTCTCAAACGCCCAAATCTGTAGGGTGATAGTGCATCCGTAGAAGTTGTAATGCCCATTTTCTGACTTTTTCGCCATTTTCCTTCTGCCGTATGCTTTTGATATGCTATCTACTAAATTATTGTAAATTATCAGATCCCACGGAAACTTGTTGAACTCTTTAATGTTATCTACTAGTGCCAAGTACCGTGTGTCTACTTCTTGGTATGTGTCCGGATGTAAAAAAGAACATAAGAGAAACAATAATGATAGTTTCAAAAATTCATCGTTGGATAAATTAATACTATCAAATAATTTTTTAGTACGAGGTCTTTTAGCCGGCTTTCCCCGAAAGAATTTATATCGAATAGTTTCTTCCTCTGGCACGACCACCTTCTCAGACTCAGGTTCCGTCAACATATTCAGGCCTAAAATTAATGCTATATTGGTCTCTTGCAGCAGTACATTGGTATTTCTAACATTGAAAATATTATCTTTAACCCAAAGCTTAAAATAGCATCAATCAAGTCTCCAATGAATCTTAATTTCTCATTTATCCTAAATAGATGACCGAAAATTGAATAATCTAAAATCTTCTTCCTCTCTTTGTTACAGTGCAAGTAAAATTTCTTGACACCAACTCCAGAACATTTCCCGAAAGGCTTTAGAGACATAGTTATTTTACAATCACTTAGTGGGAACTGCAATATACATAAAAACAATTAATTAACAAGATAATTAAGGTTGAAAAACTACCGACAACTTACATTAGCGTCCGACAACTTACATTATCATCCGCTAACTTACAATATCGGCAACTAACTTACATTATCATCCACTAACTTACAATATCGGCAACTAACTTACATTATCATCCGCTAACTTACAATATTAGCCGCTAACTTATATTGTAAGTTAGCGGTAAGTTATCGGTATTAGCGGATTGTTGAGAAACATAACTAATGACTGAATGTGTTTAAATATAGGAAAAAAATTACCTGAAAATTTGCTGTGAACTTTGTTCTGCTTTCTCGCCGATAAGCCGCCACCCTCTCGATTTTACAGAAAAATAAAAGTTAAAGTAAAAAGTAACTGATGAAAAGTTATAAGTAACTGTTACTCTTATACTTTAAAAGTTATTTTAATTTAAAAGGTTGTTGCTGACGTGAAACTGGTTAGGCTTGGAGCTGGCCTTTTATGCATGGATTGAAACTATGTAGTTGTTTCTGCAAATACGTAAGCTTATAGGGCCGAAAGTGTAAATTTCTCTATATTTTTAAAATCGAAGCCCCGACGCCCCTAGAACGAGGCACCAACGCTCCTCTGTAGAGGTGCTAATGATTCGCTACCAGGTGACATACACTCATATTTTTTGATTAAAATATATCTAAAAAAGCAAGTATGACACTTTTTTAGAAAAAGAGAGAAGAGAAAAAAGAGAGAGTTTAAAAAGACTTCTAAAAATTCAAGAATGACGACTGAAAAGGAATATAACTTTTAAAATATTTTAAAAGTTTAACCCTAGTTAGTAAAATGAGCCCCATGCCACCCATCATTTCACAAAAGATGTGTCGTGCTCATATCAATTGGCATAGAGATATCTTTACGTCTGGACACATTTGCCCCTTTGCCATATATATATGGGAGCCATTCCTTCCATCGAATTTAAAAGGACTCAAGTTTGGCGACCTCTATTATGTGAAAACACTAGCAAGCCGTTTGATTTGAAGGTCATGATTTAAAGATATCAATTGCAAAAGATTAGAACAAAATATAGTTTTCATCATTTGATTAAATGGAGTCAAAGGCTATTATATAATTCAATAGTTGACTACAATCGATTATATGAAAAGTATTGTGTTTTGCTTCAATTTTATGTTACAGAGATCTATTTATCATGAACTTCAAATCAGACGGCTCATATTACATTTTTACATATCATATGCCCCTAAAATACAAAGTCTTTCTTTAAATTCAGTGCAATCACTTGAAAATCGTGTGCAAGCAATAGTCTTGCACTCAGAAAGTTGGCCTTTGCACCGAATTTAAAGAAAGACTTGATATTTTAGGGACATGTGATATGTGAAAACGCAATCTAGGCCGTCTGATTTGAAGTTCATGATCTATAGATCTCTCGTGCATAAGATTGGAGAAAAACATGAAATTTATCATATGATCTATTATAGTCAACTGTTGAATCAGATAATAGCTTTTGACTCTATTTAATCACTTGATGAAGATTATATTTCGTGCTAAACTTGTTCACGCATTGTCTTTAAATCATGGCCTTCAAATCAAACGGATCAGATGGTGTTTACACATAATAAAGATTGCCAAACTTGCAAGTCTTTCTTTTAAATTGGGTGCAAGGGCCAACTTTCCAAGTGCAAGTAATGGCTCCCATATATATATATATATATATATATATATAGAGAGAGAGAGAGAGAGAGAGAGAGAGAGAGAAAAACACACCCTCCTCTACTGGTTGTATATGATCGCGAGTTTCACCACATCCCCTAAATATTTCTGCCCACATTTCACTGGTCAATCAAAGATTTGGGGTTTTCCATTCAAAAAGTTTGCTTTTGAAAATTTTTACCTCTGACCATAAATAAAGCCAACGATATAAATTTTTTTTTTTTGGATAGTCAATAATCGACCTTGTGTATATGCATGAGAAATTTGATCCTTGAATTTGGTACCACTTGACGCCTAACTGGCCTAAGTGCTACAGTAGTTGTATTCAGTTCCAACCTGGTGCAGTATCGTCTTAGGCCACATAAGCACCACAAAAAATAAGACTATTAGTGGCAGCCAAAATTGCCGCTATTAATTTAAAAACCTTGTTGTTTCAGTAGCGACGGGACTAAAAGCGATAGTTTTTTTTTGTTAATAGCGATAATTTTGGCTGCCGCTAAAACACCTTATTTTATTAGTGAAGGTTCAACCGGTTTGAAAATGCAACGGATGATTCGAATTTGCAGAGCATGACAATGTAGTTTGTAACATTCGCTGCAATGCTCTATAAATATATTAGGTATATATCTAAGGGCTCTTCATCTAAAAAAAAAAAAAAAGTATCTAAGTGCTCTTTAGAAAAACATGCCTACTTTCAATCAATTTTAAGGAAACATGTCTACTTCTTCAAACAGGTTTAGGAAAACAATATTTTTCAGGTTTTAGAAAAACATACTCATTGGTTCATGGGCTTCACGTGGGCTATAACCACTGCCGAAAGACGATCAGGTACCATCTAAAAAGTTTGGGCATGATCCGATGCATATCCTCCATTGAAAATATAGTCAAAGGTTTTCGAATTCAATGCATCAGATTGGGAGGGTGTTACCCTATCTTTGGCATATCAAATACAGGGCAAACAAATCCTAAAAAAGTTATTGGGAGGGTGTTACCCTATCTTTGGCATATTAAATAAAGGGCAGACAAATCCTAAAAAAGTTATTATCTTTTAGGATCATATTGGGTTGAATCATTTTTCGAAAAAAGCGAGTAGGTATGGTTTTCTAATTTTCTTCAGATATTAAATCTAGATACGGTTTCAGTTATACTCAACACAAAAAATTGCTTTCTCACCTCACCTCTTTCAGTCGGCATGCATTGACTACCTTTAAATCAGATGGTAGAGACTGTTTGTCATCTGTATCTTTCACACAATGGATTTATAGATCATGGACCTATTATCTGACGGTCAATTTTTAATTACACAACACACATCCCAAAAATGTGATCTTCAAATTATATGACACTCAATACGTTCAAGCATGATTTTAGGATTATTTTTTGAGATGTGTGCCATGTGTAATAAAAAACTGACCGTTGGATGATATGTCAATGATCTATTGATCCATTGTACAGAAGATGAAAACAAAAAATGATCTCCATCATTTGATTCAAATGCAGTCAATGAATGCTTACTGGAAGAGGCGGGGTGAGAAAGCAGTCTTTTGTAGTGAGTATAATGGTACCCAACTATATATTGTAGTTTTAGACAAGATTTCTACATCAAAATCTCTCATATCTATATATATATATATATATATATATATATATATATATATGGATAACTTAGGGTACAACCGGTTGGACCTAACAAAACTTCATATCATATTAATAATTTAAGTGGGTAGAGGCAAAACTGGTTGGTAGGGGCACCATGCAATCAGAAAAAATGGGCAAATGGCCACAGGAAAACATAATCGGCCCACATGGTTTCTATGAGAAAATTCCAAACAACAAAGATTGTGTGTATCTATAAGATGGGTATGATTTGTCTTGACAGTTGTCACAAGTCTATTCCATGAGTCATCAGGATTATGCAGACTATCCTGTTGACCAGTCTCTGAAATAATGGGGATTATCCAGACTATCCCCGTAGCCGAAAATTACCAAATTTCATATTTTCGTTTTGGTTTTAGTGGGGACCGAAATTTTGAACCATGCTTTGGGCTATATCCAATATGTTGGTACATGTGACAATTAGCCTCATCAGATGAGATTAAATTTCAGCGATATCTTGTCGAGAACTAAGAGATGAATATGACCCATCTATTCAATAGGGTTGATGGACCCATTTGAGGCGGAGAAAATACAATGGTGTATGAGGATCCAATGGTGGAAAATCATGAATTAAGATGGTCAATAGAAAACTTTGGCTCAAGGCAATCACTAGCCTTGTTGCTTTCTACCATCGATAGAGTGGCAGTAGGCTATGATTCAACGGTTCAGATTTTATGGGACCAACACTACATATCGGCCCATAGCTGTAACAGCTCCCCTGCTCAAAGACAGGCCAAGCTAATTTTTTACAACTTTGTAGGCTGAAAAACAAAAAAAAAGACACACATGGGTCTATTGGACTGTTTTAAATCCTGTAAGAAACACCTTTAATTAAAGTGTCAAACTCGGTATCAGTCCATGGAGGACCGATACGTATCGGCTGATACCGAGTTGTATCAGTGCTATTTAAAAAAATAATAATTATTAAAAAAATAGAGGTATCGGCTGATATCCGATACGTATCAGCTGATACTGATACCCGAGTTGATACCTAATATATATCGATTTGCCGAAAAACCGACAGGTATCGGATACCATAATTTTAGTGCTTTTCCGTTATGTTTCAAATAAATATTGTATATATCTATATCTATACTACTATTAAAAGTACCAAAGCCAGTTTTGTCTTCACACTTTTCAATAGCAAAAGTACTCTAAAAACTTTTTCAATACAAAAACTCTCTCAGCTCATCTTCAATTGTCCAATGAGATCTAATCCAACAATTTAGAATACTAAAACAAATCTCCCAAGGTATCCTTATTTAGTAAAATTTTCACTGAGTTTTGTCCCAATTAATCTTAGTAAAATTCTGATTAGTAAAACCAAATTTTTACGAGTTCTATCCAATTAATCTTCATAAAATTCTAAGTAGTAAATCCTCATGAGTTCTACTCTATCTCAAATAATCAAAGTAAATGTGATAATAGTTTATTACAACACTGATTTTAACTGAAAATCCCATCAAGTTACGGAGGATTAAAACTAATTTTGAAAAAAGGGGATATCTCATATGTAATAAAGAGCTATTATTTAGCACCTACAAGCCATATGAGATAAAAGGGTTACTTCTATTTGCACCCAGCTAATGTTTAAGTGCATTAGCCAAACCTCAATTCACTGCTTTGAATAACCCGAAGGAGATAGTTTTATCCTTTATATTAGTGAATTTTGAGATTATGAATATATCATATTTAGGCAGCAATTTTTGCAATCAAAGATTATTGCAGTAACTAATGGCTCCACCGTTTAAATTGTTGACTGCACTGAATAAGATGATAGAAGCTATTTTTCGCCTTAATCTTTCATACACTAGATCTTGATGATGAAGATTTTTTTCAATCAAATATTCGACATAATAGATCTTAAGATCATCAGGGACCATCTTCTTTAGGACATCAATAAAAGCAATCACGTGAGTGACATCTGCTTCATCTCGATCTGAGTGTGTGAAGTACCCAACATGATTAAGAATGAAGGCTGCTGAATATAGTGGAGATATCATTTAACTTCCCTACCTCTTGTTGATTATATACAATAAGAGTTGATATAATCTTGACTTAAATTGATTACTATATTATATCTTTTCTTGGGCATTCTCCATAAAACTACAACATAATCATATTTTTTCCTAGAATGCTTGTCCATGTACTTCATGATTTCCTTTCGGATTTTGGGAGAAGCCTTATGAGAAATCCTAGCATTTGATTAGGCTCAATGAGCAAGATGTTATTTATGTCAGCCTATGTCACCTGTGCTCTCATAATCACACAAGGTCCATACTATGATTTGTTTCTCGGTAGGACTCTTATATCGTCCATATTTTTAACTCTTAGGTCTTAGAAGATTCATGTTAGAAGAGGACATATTTAATTGATTGTAGAAAGTAGGAAAAGAGAATCTAGAGATTTAAAAAAATTTGAAACAAGACTAATAAAACTCAAACTTCCCAAAGGGTTGCTTGATCTAGTTCACTTGAGAGTTGAGATTGATAGAAGACTAGAAGCATGATTCACTCTCCAATCTTGATCTTTCCCTTTGAAGCTTGCTTACACACTAACACTACTATAGTTTATTATTAACTAACAACTTTAATATACTAAAAAAGATATTTGAAAATTATAAAGAAATATTAAAGAAAAAATTAAGAAGATGAGAGATTGAAAATCTAGAATGGAGATTAGAAGTCTAGAATGAAGATTAGAGAGGAAGAATGAACCAAAATAGTTGTGAGAATAGTATAGGACCCCCCCCCTCTTTATAGAGGTTAGGGGACCCAAAAAAATATATAAAGCACAGTCCAACAGTCATATTTTTTACCGTTGGAACACTTTGCGATTCCATACATGACTGCATTGCATAATCCAGCATGGCTTATGCAATTTGCAATCAAAGTGTCGCATATGTGATCACATATGACAACACTGCTTACTACTAGTACTAATAGTACACCAATAATCCCCCTCAAGCTGAGTCATAGATATCTATCATATCCAACTTGGAGGTGATATCGCGCAATCTTTTTCTTCCTACAACTTTGGTAAGGAATCGGCTAATTGATCTTTCAAACTAACTTAGGGATACAATAGATTCCACCTTTTCATGAATGAAGTAGCAATCAACTTCAATACAATCTTGTCTCTCATTGTAAACATGATTCTTAATAATATGTGGAGTGGCTTCATTTCATAGGAAGTTGTATCTGAATTTCAAGGTCAGCTAAAATAAATTGTATTCACATCCCTTCACGAGCCCTGAGGCATGGCTCTATACTGATGTGGAGCACTGGAATCATGGCCCAATTGGAAAAACGAAACTAGAGAAAAAGTGGACTCGGAAGTGGACCTTGAAAGCTTTATAGTATTTATGTCTGTGATATTCATCAAAGACGACCATGATTCCATTGACGGCCGTTGGAACGAATGACTGTGAGGCTCGCTTAGCGCCATCGCCGCAAGTTAGAGCTAGAACTTTTTATTGACTTTTGCTTTACTTTCTTTATTTAAGTTATTTAGGGGTCATACGCATACATTTGGAACATGACCATCAAATTCGTCACTTTCAGTGTAGCCTTCGGAAAAGTGGCCATAAATTTTTCAATACTCGTCGGAATTACGCGATTCTTGGCTTGTTAGAAAGCTATTTCGATAAGATTTTAAATAAGACCAATTTTACATCAATCGGGCATATTTTGGTACTTGAAAAGTAGCCACATATGTAAAATGAGATTAAAGATTGAATTATTTGTGGTCATTAGATTAAAAGCTTTTAATAGTCAGTTTAAGAGTTTTCATTTTAGTGGTTAGGGTTTCTATACATATTATAATAGTTGTAAAGACTCTTATTATTAAAGGATGGCTATTATGAATGAATATTCAGAACTTCTGAGGAGGGTTTTAATGAAATTGGTGATTCTTCTTGTTCCCCTTGAGGTTTGGAGTGAGTCCAAGGGTATGAGGCCCATACTTTTTATTTGTTTTGCATTTTTCTTCTTGTTTATTCTCGTTTTACTATAATTTATAATGTGATTATGATGCATCACTCGTGGAATCGAAACCTTAAATATATCGTGTGGGATTAAAACACTATTTTAGGGTTTTACTGTGTCCGTCCTGCATCATATACTTTGCATCGACATTAAGTTAAATACATGTTGCTTCTCACTCTTCCATGTCCAAGATTACCTCCAAGGTATACCCAATGGTGGACCTCCTATCACTTAATGACCACACCCAATCCGCGAGGACTTCTACATCGAAGTGGCCATGATCGCTATATAATAAGCCCTTGATAAAGCTTACCTTCAGATACCTTAATATTTTGTATACAACATCCATATACATGGTTAGAATTCCACACTCAGCGTAGGCAACGACGGGGCGTACCATGGTCAGATATATGAGCTTTCCCACTAGCCTATTGTACATACAAACATCTTTAAGAGCTTTACCGTCGTCTATTAGTAAAGCTATAATTATGATCAACAAAAGAATGAATAGCTTAACACCCTAAGGTCACGTTCGAGAGTCAAGAAAATGGGTTTTCCTGAGAATTTTCTGTAGAAAATGGGTTTCTAGGCGTTTTCTGAGGTTTATTTTTGTTCGAGAGTTTTCTTGGTTTCTGTGTTTTTGGATCACTTTCTTCAGAAAGTGACATTTGATTTCCTGAGCTTTTCTCTCAAGAAACCTCATTTTCTAAGATGGTTGAGTATACTACACAATGAAGCACTACATGATATTCATTCTTACCATTAAGAGGAGAAGCGTTATTGCCACACCTCTTAAAACAAGTGTTATTGCAACACATTTTTAATTACTGCCACGCCACTTCAACAATGAAGACATTGTTGACTGATTTGAATCAGATGATGTAGAACGTTTTCCATCCCAAGATTTCACACAACAAATCTTTAGATCACTTACCTACCATCAAAGAGTCAGATTTTGGTTTCATGTGGCACACATCCCAAATCGTAAATGTGAACCACTTTTGATGGTACTCTATGATTACGTTCATTTTTTGAGAAGTGTGTCACTTGGAATCAACATCTAATCGTCTGATGCAAGACCCATGATCTCAAGATCAGTTTATGCATGATTTGGATGGTAAAGGCTCTACATCGTCTGATTGACACCAATCAACAATGTTTTTTTTGTTTAAATGTGGTGTCATAGTTACCAAATTCGCTGATTTATTTTTAGAAACATTTTAATCGCCATTTTCTGAAAAACTATTCTTTCACGATTAAAACGCATTTTATTAAAACAAAAGTGATGACTTGAAAATTTTGATTTTTGCGTTTTAAACGCATTTTTTCTCGATAAGAATCAGGTTAAGGGTTTCAGTAACGGATTGGGCTGATCCCTCAAATTATTTATTTATTTTTTAATTTTTTTCCTGCACCGATTTTTTTTAAATTTCTGACTTAGTAACTATGCCTGGTTATGTTTACTCCTATTTCTTCCATTTATATTGAATTTTTATAATAAGGTTCACGGTCGTGCACGGACGGTATTCCATTGGTAGGGCTATCATTCGATAGAGCGACCTGATATCTTACTCGGTCGGGCATTAGGAATGAGACATCGAACTCAGGTCGACTAAGAGGTTGGGTCGGGTCGGGCGAAAATCAGCTCGTGCCGAGTCAATGTGACCCAAGCCGATATTTTATATGTATAAAATATGAAAAATTGGTAGGGGTGTTATCGGGTCGGTTTGGGCCGGTTTTCATGCTAAACCGATAACTATCGGTTTTTAGTTTCTCAAACCGAAACCGCACTGATAACTATCGGTCTTCGAGTAAATCCTCGTCGGTGTACATGTTTAAGACAACATTTGGGGAATCTGTTCAACCAAAGTGTTAAACACATTACCGATGTAAAGTATATAAATTTTGACGATCATCCGATCAATATAACCGCTTTAATGAAGGTCATAAATATATACGGCTATAGGGCGTGGAAGTCACTTTTTTACACTTTCTTGAGAAAGTGTAAAACACAAGAAAATGTCAGAAATGCTAAAAACATGATTTTCTAAGTAACTCAAAAACAATCCCTCAGAAAATGACTTTCCTCATAAAATGGCCTCATAAAATAGGTTTGTAGGCAGAAATTGAGGTAGTTATTTTCCTTAGAAAATGGGTTTCTCGGCAGAAAGTGTCGAACGAGCTTTAAGGATTTGTTCGGATCTTTCCTAGCTGTTTCCTGAAAAGTTACGAATCTGACTTACTCTGAACCTTCAATTTTTTAGAAAAATCTCAGACCTTTTTTTTACGTTTCCTAAGTTTTTTTTATTATAAAAATACAAATACCATCTTGGATCAAACGGACGTTGATGTGTGGCACGTATATTTTGTACACACTATTTCTTTTCCCTCTTGAACTTAGTGTGTCCGTAAAGATGAGAGAGAGAGAGGGACAAAATATCTTGAAAAGAATTGGATTTTGGGGGACCGACTGTTGTGTCGTCAAAACATATTTGATGGAGAGTGAGAAAAGAGATGGATTTGACTGACTTAATGAGAGAAAACGAGAGGCTAAGCAATCCCTCCAATTTCCAAAAATGAAAATAAAAATGAGTTTCTTGGGATTATCCATGCGAGTCCACTTAATTATGTGGTTTGGGCCACTAATAAAGAGCCCTACAAATCCCTCCAATGTTGGCCTTTATTTGAGGCCCAAAATCTTTGCTTTCCATCTTTTTCTCTACACCTTCAATCTTAAATCTTTTTATACTCCCTACCTTGATTCACGTCCATCCCTCCACTCGGGTTCTCAAGCATATGTTGACTTGAATACAGGGGGCAAGCAGAGCCGGTTCAAAGGAAAATTATATACAATGAATAATTTTTTATAAATAATATTGCAGACAGCTTGTGACTTGACGTGATTAATTATAATTTTGTCTATAAAAATTTGTCCATCATATAACATAATGCTTATTTAAACTAAATAAAGGAGATGGAGCCTCCAAGCACATGAATCATGAGGCAATTGGCAATTGGGCAGCTATCACGTAGCTTTCCATAAATTGGCCAACAACCAATCACACATTTTGTACCGCTGTAATTTATTAATTAATCAGACAGCTGAGAGAATTGTTGTCCTAGGGGTGTAAATTCGATTAACCTAACCGAAACTGAAATATCGGTTTTGGTGTGTGGGTTCACCTAAAATCGAACTCGAACTAAAAAGTTTTGATTTCGATTTCAGTTAATCGAACTTTCTACCCCCTGAACTGAAACTGAACATATCTGAATTCGGTTTCGGTCGGTTCAGTTCAATGTTCACTTTTTTTTCTTTTTTTAAAGAGAAATTTTGGGTTTTTCTCATTTGTCAATTTTTTTCGATTTTAGGGTCGGTTTTCTCACCCTACCCAACCGATTTTCGGCTTTCAGCTACCAAAATCGAAACCAAAGCGGGCCGGACTGGTTCGGTGTCAGTTTTTAGTTGGTTCCGGTCCAGTTCGAGAGGCTCAGTTTTCAGTTTTAATTTACACGCCTAGTGGTCCACATGGGTCACGGTCACTGTATTAGTTTCGAAGGTGTGCTCAGGTCATCCATACCATACGCTTTTTGTGATAGATTTGTGCTTTGAAATACCATCTGGTATATTTCGGTATCAACTTATACCGATACGATATAGAAACCTAATGTGCCACCGGAACAAATCTACTTAACCTAAAAATCGAGATTGTATCTACTTACCTTGAAACCTATAGCGGTCTCCTTTTCACATAATCAAATGGCTAAGAAGCTAATAGAGAATCCATGTGTCTTTGACTTTTTGAGTCGCTTGTCAAAGTTAGGTAATATTGCAATCATAGTAGGGGTATAGACTCGGGTACCGGTCCATGGAGGACCGAAATGACACGGTCGATACCGATACGTGTTGGCCTATTTTTTTTTAAAATAAGAAAAAAAGAATAGAAAATAGAGGTATTGGCTGAAACTGATACCGTATCGGCCGATACTGATATTGAATTGAGATACTGATATGTATAGGGGTCGTTACGTATCAGTATCGGCCAATTTTTTATAGGGTTTTTTGCAAATACCTCCCTGAGTTATGTTGATATTACAAATAACCCCCCAATTATAGCTATTTGCTTTAAACCCCTGAGTTAGCATTTTGGTGTTTATAAAACACCCTCTCTAACGGATGCTACCTTAAATGGTTAACCAACCGTTAAAGAATAGCCTAAATACTATATTTATCCTTTTTTAAATTAAATTACTAAATTACCACCCTCTACACATGGTAACAGTAATTTTAAATCGGACAATGGAGATCGTTTATCGTCCCAACCTTTCATATGATGTATCTTGATATTATGGTGGCACCATCAGACAGTTGAATACATTGAATTGGACGATGGAGGTCGTTTATTATCCCAACCATTCACACGATGGATCTTGAGATCATGGTGGCACCATCAGACGGTTGATTGCAATGAATCGGACGATGGAGATTGTTTATTGTCCCAACCTTTCACACGATGGATCTTGAGATCATGGTGGCACGCACCATCAAATGTTTAATTTTTTATTTCATGTGGTACACACCCAAAAAAATGACCTTAAAATTAATTTTAACCGTATACGTGGTGTTAAGGTCACTTTTCTGAGATGTGTGCTACGAAATAAAACACTGATCGTCTAATAGTATGCCTAAACGATCTCCATCGTCTTATTCAATACAATCAATGTGTTTTAGCATGGGTGAACTCAAAGATTCAGTGGATGGAAGCAGATGCGGTTAGGCAATCCAATTTCCAAAAATGGGTCTTGAATCATATAGGAAATTGGAGGGACGAATATTTTGAGTGGAACACGTAGATTGAAGGTTTTCTTTTCAAGAATAATTGCATCGTTTGCCACAAATCCTCCATTAGTTGAGTATTCGTCCAAACGTTGGCATGCTTTAATGGAGGAATCATCTATCTGATGAGTCTTGAATCTGATGGGTGAATGAAGGGCAATTTAGAAGAGTACCTTTAAATCCACCCACTGAATCTTTAAGTTCACCCACATTGAAACAAGTTGATTGAATTGAATCGAAGGATGGAGATCATTTATCTTCCCAATCTTTCGCATGATGAATCTTGAGATCATGATCGTACCATCAGACGGTCAGTGTTTTATTTCACGTGGCACACATCTCAGAAAAGTAACCTTAACATCACGTGCATGCTTAAAATTGATATTAATGTCACTTTTAGGGGTGTGCACCACATGAAATAAAAAGTCGACCGTTTGATGGTACACCCATGATCTAAACATCGATCTCATAAAAGATTGGGACAATAAAAAATCTCCATCGTTTGATTCAATGCAGTCGATGTGTTTCAGCGTAGGTGAACTCAAAGATTTTGTGGGTGGATATAAAGGTACTCCTTTTAGAATAGTGGTAAATTATAATGGCATGACTTGTAAATAAAGGTGAATGAAGGGCCTTTTAGAATGGTGATAAACTTTAATGGCATGACTTGTAAATATAGATGAATGAAGGGCCTTTTAGAATTGTGGTATTTTTAAAATATTGGTTTCATTAAGCGCAAAATAGACTTTCGTCCATAAACTCACGACTAGTTAACCGTAGGGGGTTATATGAAATAGAAACACAAAAGTAGGGGCTGCAGAATAAATATCCATAACTTAGGGGGTTTCTGTATACGCAAAAAACCCTTTTTTATATCATGAGTAGAACTATAAGGCATTGCCCAATATTTTAAGGGTAGCTTTATTAACACACAAGGAATATTGTAGGGCACTTACGTTTGATTGCTTTGAATCAGATGATGGAGATTGTTTTTCGTCCCAATCTTCCACACGAGATTTTAAGAACATGAGCTTACTATGAGATAGTCAATTGTTTATTCCATGTAGTATAAATCCCAACAAAATGCCCTAAAATCATGTTTGAGGGTGATGTGTGTCATTTGAGACACTTTTTGGGAATTTGTCATGTGGAATGAAAAATCGTCCATTTGATGGTACACTTATAATCTTAAGAACCCTTATATAGAAGATTCAAAGCGATCAATGGTTTTCAGTGTAGGTGCCCTCCAAAATTCTGTGGGTGTTAATACAGCTACTTAAATTTAGCATAATTTTTTTTAAATGTCTTGGGCCTCATTTCTTTCAAATTACGATGGTAATTATTCAAGGCAATTGAAAGTGTAATTCTTGGCACAATGGAAGGTTTTAACGTTTATTACTGAAACAATAATGTAAAGATCCTTAGTGTTAAGATTGCACTTAAACACCATCTCTATCATTTGATTCAACGCAGTTAAAGCCCATCATCCAATTCAATGATTGATTGCATTGAATCGGATGATAGAGATCGTGTTAAGTGCAATTCTTAACACCCATTGAATATTTAATTGAATGATGGGCTTTAACTATGTTGAATAAGATAATAGAGATTGTGTAAAGTGCAATTTTTTAGTACCAAAGATCTGTACATTATGGCCTCCAAACCAAAGACTTATGATTCCATGAAACACAAGTCTCCAAAATTGGAATCCTTTCTTTGAAGGCATAATGGCTCTTGGCCAACATTTAAACACTAAATTGGTGATTAAATGATCTTATATCATTAAAATTATATTTTATTTTCACACCATTGAAGTATGATTTATTATTATGCCATGTGACAACTTTGTGACTACTCTAAATTGTCTAAGTGGCAATCTATCAATGAAACATGTCTCAATCCAAAGAAACATGCCTATAAGTAGATGTGAACCATCCAATTGGTAAACTTTAAGAATGACCATTAAACCTAATAACAACGGTTGACATTATAGTCCACAGATCAAATGGTTTAAATTTCTCTAATTTTTGGGTCCGTTACATTTCAACCTATGCTCTATATCTATGACAGTACGGATCACCGACATTTGAATCAATTGATGGTATAAGATCATTTAAACACCATTTTGGTGTTCCAATGAGGGCCAGGAGAGTCAGGCCCTTCTTTGAAACTATATGCAATAGTATAAGAGGCCCAGGAATATAGGTTCGAATGCACGGTGGATCCACGCATTCGAATCAGGTGGGTTCCACGTGTCACCCATCTAGGGGATCAGGTGCCACGACAACTTGCCAAAGGGCGATCAAGTCCATTTTAAAAAGATTAATTAAAAAGAGTGGATATCCCCATCCAATATGTATCAAAGGGGAAAATATTTAATCACTAGGATGTGTGGCGGCGGTACCCAAACTTTGACTACTGTTTCAACCATCAAAAAACTTTTTTAATTTTTTTATATATTATAGATCACATGGCACAAGATCTCAAAACGGGTGTTACTTTGAGATCACGTGACATATATTTTGGGGTTCCATTGCATGAGTTCATCCATACATTTGAACCCATATGCCATTTTACTATAATAAAGAGGTCTGGGATATGAGATACGTAGTTCGAATGCATGGTGGATCCATTGCATTCAAATAAGGTAGGGTCCACGTGGCACTATCCAGGGGATCAGGTGCTACAACAACTTGCTTAAGGATAAGGTGCTACAACAACTTGCTTAAGGACTATTAGGTTCATTTTATAAAAAAATTATTAGAAATTGTAAATATCTACCATAAAAGAATGTGTGGAAACAATTGCTCCCCTTAGAAAATTTATGAATATTTTTATATTTTAATTAAATAGAACATTTTTTGAAGGTCAATGTTATGTGGCGGATGGGAAATGGAAGACCATTCAATGGAATGTTGATATATCACGATGCTAACTCAGTACGGCCCAACAATGCATATTGTGGCAGCCATTTATATCGTGCCACGTAAGCCTCTATCGAACTATGTTGTTTCCTGTCGGTTGATTATAATTTTCCTTTATAAATAAATAGGATTTAAGTAATTTATTCAAGAACCACGGTCTTCAACGCTCATCAACCTACTTCTCCGAAAAGAAAAAAAAAAAAATTGGGGGGATGCATGAAATTTTTTTAGTGCAAACCAATAAAAGTACAAAAGGATACTTTCACGGGTTTACATGTTGTGCACCTCCTAGGCTTGACAAAATATGAAGAGTTGTTATAAAATGGGTATCCCCTCATCATAAGTGGACGTCGCAGTCCACATGTCCCTGCCACTGAGTGGCTTGCTTAGAGCTCCAATGCAAGTCACTCAATCATAGAGACATATGGACTGTGATGTCCGATCATGATGAGGAGACACCCATTGTAGACTAACTCAAATATTAAACTGGAAATAGATGGTAAGATAGTTAATACAAAGATTCATAAAATAAAATAAAAAGTTAATACCAAGAGTTGAGTTAGGAAGGGGAACCAAAGAGGCATGAGCGCAATTGGTATTCTCGTCCTCCACGATGTTTTTTCTCATGTTGCTCCGCAACTGTCACATATATATGTGTGTCTGTGCTTATGTTATTGAGGTTGTCTTGGTCGAAAGACCGACCAAAAAATAAAAAAAGCAAGAGCCGCGCGGCTTCCTCACACAATTTTTGAAACTAATTGCAGAAAGTCGGAACCTTACCTAAAAAAGGCCCTCACTTTGCCATTTTAATGAGTGGGTATTAGATTCCCAACCGAGGATCAAAATTTCGGGTTTCATTTTGGTTTTAGAGGGGACTAAAACCGAAATTTTGGACCGAAATTTTGGCTAAAAATTTCAACCATATACAAAAATGATCGAAATTTCGGTCCCATATTATTATTTCGGTGGAGACCGAAACCAATAATTTAGGCCAAAATTTCGGTCATTTCAGCTGAATTTTTTATCCTTGTTCCCAACTATGTAAAGGACCTTTATGATTGTTTTTGTCGTAAACTCAATTAGATTCTTACCATAAACCAGCATTAACTGTTTGACCTTCGATAAATATGAAGCCAAGCAGCATGATGTAGCACAATGGAAGGGTCTCAGATTTGAGTAGGACTATAATAGGGTTGGGCTGGCCCGTCAACATGTGTGGCGCGACCCTAAAACCGTAGAGCTAAGGCTTCAATGTGGGTAAATGACTAAGGATAGGGCCTTGAAATTCCTAAAGCTTGTTGTCTGTGGGCCGGGTAAGGGCTTAAGAGTTTAAAGCCGGTAAGCCTAACTCGACTTATGCATCTCTTTTAATTATATATATTAAATATATTAATATAAGTATATAATGTTAGAAGTTCCTAATTTGGTGGCCATCACTATAGTTAAACCTGTTAACCGGTGAATAGTATAAGATCAGTCTTGAGATGTACAGTTGCTATTTTGGTGAGTTTAAAGAGAATAGACAACTGATTGTTGAGTCTTTCAGTTAAGGTATGATTTACGATTGTTCGACATAATTCAGTCCTCTCTATTGGCGAGAGCATCCCCATTGTACTAGGAGATATTGAACGCGAGAAAATCGTTGAAGATCAGCGACCAACCATTAATGGCTAACGCTCAAGGTGCGCATATTTATGGATTATAGTTTTATCGTTTTTGATTGATCATGTACCTAGATCCATTTAAATTCCATCAATTGGTATCAGAGTCATGATTGGCGTTATGATCGGTCAAATCATTAGCATATAAGTTTTATCTTAGTGTTCGATGGCGGATACAAGATCCTTAATTATGGTCAAGAAATAAAAGAGACTCAGCCTCTGCTTATTCAAAGTGTGTCCGCACTGATTGCACATCAAAAAATTCACCCGTTGGTCAACGGCCACGCGCCAGGTCGACTGACCTCGGGTCCGTGACCACGAGGAAAAGGGGTGCTTTGTTGATCTGCTAAGGCTGCATTTGACGGTAACCGTTCAAAAAAAAAAAACAATTTTTGGTTTCACTATTTGCCGACGATCCTAAGACTGTGGATGTTTTCACACCGACCGACACCGGGCGACGCCAAGCCGGGGCCACCAATGGGCTGGGTCTCGGGCGGGTCCGCCGCTCCACCGCCTCGACCCGCCTCGGCCCTGTGGCTCACCTCGACCTCGGCCTCGGCTTGGCCCTTGGCCTGGGCTGACCCATCTCGCCCATTTGAACCATGGTTCGACCCTGCTGGGCCCATGGCCCACTCACCCTTTTTGGCCCAAGGTCTGATTTTTCTTGGGCCTTTTCTGGGCTATTTACAAGTCCGATTTTCGGACATTATATATAAATTTTGACTATCTCTGACATTCCGGATCCGTTTTTGAGGTCTAATTATAACAATGAGCTCTCTATTATAATTTTTTCATGATCTGATGTTATTTTTTCATTTTTTTAATTGTGTAATCATTTTTTTTTAGTACCATTAATTAGAATTGGGTAGTGGAGATTGTGCTCCACCACCATGGCTGGTGCTTACACATTATAATGCTCGTTTATTGTCAATTTTGACACCTCCTCATAACACGAATTGGACTTGGCTTATTCTTTTAATATCAATTTTACAATCTTCTAAAATATTATCAAACCTAATTTGATAACATGGCTTGGAATGATTCTTCTGCCCAACGGTGATGATCTTTCCTAGTGTCGTGGTTTTCATAGTGAGGTTTAATTTTGTCCAAGAACGTATTACAAATCCAGTGAAAGTGTGTAGTGAACGTTGGCGTCACAACATAAGGGATTCTCCTGCCCAACGGTGATGAATCACTTAATGTTATATGATGGTTGTATTTCACTATTCATTATTTTGTGTGTGTGGGTACTGCTAGCGTGTTGTGACTCGACCCGACGGAGGGTCATAACGACGCAATTAGTACCATAATCAGTAATAAAGATTGAGGAAGCGGCTAGTGTATTATAACTCGACCCAACGGAGGGTTATAATGACACAAATTGTTTCTCAATAAAACCACATTGGTTTTAATTTTTATATTCCTTAACATATTTTAACTATTGCGTCACATATTATGATTATAACCTTGTGGAATTGATGTTACTACGATTGTATGTGAAAATAATAAAGCCCTTGATTATTGTGCAGCATTGAATTCGTCTATCATAACCAATATGATTGGTGGAATTAAACTTTTGAGTGGATCAAATTATAAGAAATGGAATGAACAAGTTGCAATTGTTCTAGGCTGCATGGATCTTGACTATGCTATATGATCTGATAAACCCAAGGTGCTCCTCGCTGATGCCTTGGCTGAGGATCTGGCAGTGAACCATACGGATTTAGAAAAATGGGATAGATCAAATCGTATGAGCCTCATGATCATAAAGAGTTCCATTGCTGATGCGATTCGGAGAGGTATTCCTGACTCGCACACTGTAAAGGAATATATACAAGCCATTAAAGAACAATTTCAAGGGACTTCTAAAGCTCTTGTCAGCAGTCTAATTGTTAAAATGAGAACCATGAAATATGATGGTCATAGCGGCGTACGGGAGCACATTATGAAAATGAGTGGCATGGCAACTCAATTGAAAGAATTGGACATGGGTTTTTCTGAGGGTTATCTTGTTCACTTCATTATCACTTCTCTTCCTGCACAATTTGGCCCGTTCAAGATCAATTATAACACGTAGAAAGAGAAGTGGAAGATGAACGAGCTAATCGCTCACTGTGTCCAAGAAGAAGAAAGACTTCGGGCTGAAAAACCTGAAAGTGCCCATTACGCCGCTCTTGGCCCATCGAAACGAAATTTCAAGCGAAAACAGGGACAATATAAAGGAAAGAACGTGAAAGCTCCTCCACCGAAAACCAAACAAGGAGAAGCTAGCACATCTACTTTTGGCATCAAGTGTCACTTCTGTAAGAAGAAGGGACACATTAAGAAGAATTGTCAGAAATACAGAGATTGGCTAGTTAAAAAAGGTAATGACCTAGCCTTTGTGTGTTTTGAATCACTTTATGTTGATGCTCCACGCAATACTTGGTGGATAGATTCTGGAGCAACTATTCACATAAGTAATTCAATGCAGGGATTTCGATCCAGCAGGAAGCTAAGTAAAGGCGAGTGTACCATCAAACTCGAAAATAGAGTAGAAGCAGACATGGAGGCCATTGGGACTCTCCGTCTCATTTTAGATAGTGGTTTCATTTTGGATTTAATTGATACTATTTATGCTCCAAGTATCACTAGAAACCTTATCTCAATTTCTAAATTAGATTCATTAGGTTTTGAATTTAAATTTGGACATAATTTGTTTACTCTATTATTTAATTCCGATATTGTGGGTGGTGGCTCATTAGTGGACAATCTTTATCAGTTGAATTTGGATTTATCTTACGCCCAATCTTTAGTTTCTATGCATGTGAATGATAAAATAAGTAAGAAACGAAAACGAGCAATCGATAACTCCTCCATTTTATGGCATAAACGTTTAGGCCATATATCTAAGGATAGAATGGAGAGGTTAATTAAAGATGATATCATCGAAGCACTCTATTTCTCTGATTTTAATACTTGTGTTGATTGCGTTAAAGGGAAACTCACAAAGACTAATAAGAAAGGGGCTATCAGAAGCACGAGTTTGTTGGAAATAGTTCACACTGATATTTGTGGACCGTTTCCAACTCCCGCTATTGGTGGTCAAAAGTATTTTATTACATTCACTGATGACTATTCTCGTTTTGGTTATATATATCTCATTCATGAGAAATCTGAGGCCCTGGATATGTTTAAAATCTATAAAGCCGAAGTTGAGTTACAATTCAATTCGAAGATTAAAATTGTGAGATCTGATAGAGGCGGAGAGTACTATGGTAGATACTCTGAAACAGGTCGCAATCCAGGACCCTTCGCCCTGTATCTACAAGAGCATGACATTGTCGCTCAATACACCAAACCGGGAACACCGAGCGAGCGATTAAATGGCGGCGAAATCGTATATGGTGAGAAGCATGTTATGCAACTCTAAGTTGCCTATGTTCTTGTGGGGAGAAGTCTTGAAAACAGCGGTGCATATCCTAAATTGAGTTCCTAGTAAGGTAGTTCCTAAAACTCCTTATGAGCTATGGGTAGGAAGAAAATCGACTTTAGGATATTTACACATTTGGGACTGTTTGGCTGAAGCAAAGGTGTTCAACCCACAATTTGGAAAATTAGACCCTAAAACTATAAGTTGTCATTTCATTGGTTACCCTGATAGATCAAAAGGCTACAGATTTTATTGCCCCACTCATAGTACCCGAATTGTTGAGACTAGATATACAAAATTCTTTGAGGATCGTGAGATCAGTGAGAGTGTTGAGCCTAGGAAAATCACTTTTGAAGAGAATCGGGTGATAATTCCTATCCCTTTTATCCAAGAAAAAGTGGCACCAACACCAGTTATTCAAGCCAGTGTTGATGCACCTGTGGCTATACCTATTGAAACACCCCACGCTGATGAGGCTCTTGCTCCTATGGCGACTGTCAATGATCAACCATTGCGTAGAGCAGAGAGAGCAAAGAAGCCAGCCATTTCTGATGACTATATAGTTTACCTCAATGGGAGTGAGTTTGATTTTGGAAAGGAATCAGATCCTGTTTCCTTTAGCCAAGCCATGAAGAGCGACAAATCCACTCAATGGCTCGAAGCCATGAAAGATGAGTTGAAATCAATGAAACATAACTCGGTCTGGGATCTTTGTGAGTTACCTGATGGACTTAAGCTTGTAGGCTGTAAATGGGTATTTAAAACCAAACAAGACTCCAAAGGTAATATAGAAAGATACAAGGCCAGGTTAGTCGCTAAATGTTTCACTCAAAAAGAGGGAATAGACTATAAAGAGACATTTTCTCCTGTCTCTAGAAAGGAATCTTTTCGGAGAAAGTTAGCTAACATTGAGTAATCGGAGTTTATTGACATAGTTTGGCCAAGTGGGAGACTGTTAGAAGTTCCTATTTTGGTGGCCATCACTATAGTCAAACCTATTGACCGGTGAATGGTATAAGATCAGTCTTGAGATGTACAGTTGATATTCTGGTGAGTTTGAAGAGAATAGGCAACTGATTGTTGAGTCTTTCAGTTAAGGTATGATTGTGATTTCTAATCACACTATAATTAGTAATTAAAGTCCTTAATGGGAAAGGACTCTTTGGCTATAAATATAAGGGGTGCCTGGTCCCAACGATTGCTCGACATAATTCAATCCTCCCTATTGGCGAGAGCATCCCCATTGTGCTAGGAGATATTGAACGCAAGAAGATCGTTGAAGATCAGCGACCAACCATTAATGGCTAACGCTCAAGGTACGCATATTTATGGATTATAATTTTATCGTTTTTGATTGATCATGCGCCTAGATCCATTTAAATTCCATCATATAAAGTATATATTATATTACAATCAAATTCTCAAAATAGCACTCATTATTACTATTAGATTAATCAAACAAATAATTATAAAAATATTTTGATAATTTAAACATTTATAAAGAGTGGTGTTAAGATTTTCTTTTCCGTCTAATTGAAATATTTTTCTCCATCTTTGATGGAAATAAGAAAATTTACAAAAAAATTATAAAAAAAATATCTATAACTAATGAAGTTTGAAGTCCGATCGATCCGCCGACCCCAACCCACGTAGGTTAGGGCTAGGGTTTAAAGCCCGCCTAAGTTGGGGATGGGCTACAGCTGAGCCTTGGCCCTCAGGGTTGGGCTAGGTTTTAAGAAGGCCCGACCCAATAAAAGCCAAATAAAAAACATTGGTGTTGAGCTGTCAAATGGATCTATATATCAAAAATGAATATATATATATATATATATATATATATATATATATATATATATATATATATATATATATATATATATATAAAATTGTCAGATGGTGATGCTAAATGCTAAGCATCATTATGATCCACCTTTGAAATGTGCAGCATAAAATCCTAGGACCATTGGTGTTTAAATGATCTCTTACTATTAAAGGTGTAGATGGGAGCAATTCAAGCTCTTCAAGTGATAGCTCATACATGAAATATAGTGACCTAAAGATCACACTCTTTGGAAAATTAAAATTAACCAATCTGACCAAAGAGGCATTAGCTCAGTCGGTATACTCCCTCTAACATGAGGGAGTAGGTCATGGGTTCGATACTCGTCCTCCTCTACATTATTTCTTACCCTTGTCTTTATAAGGTGTGGGTTGGATTCTGTTAATTAATCCTCATCACTATAGTTGGTGCTCTCTCACGTTACTCTTCAACTGTGCCTGCTCCTCGATTCTTGAGATTGTCTGTGCCTGCTCCTCGGTTTTTGAGGTCGTCTCGGCCGAATGACCGTATCACAAAAAAAAATTAGATGTAACTATGTAAAGTTATATCTTATTTAATAGACATTATGAACCATTTTAAATTGCCCAATTTATATTAAGTTATTAACTAATATTTATTTAGATAATGACTAATATATATAGAAAATGGAGAATGCGTAGGAACGCATGACGTGAATCATGCCTTTGAATCTTAGAAAGTGTCATGTAGGATTGTGATCATGTCTTACACTACATCTCTAAGGGTTTATATACCCATCACTATTAGTTTTAGGGAAAGAAATTATTTTTCAAACTGATTTATCTTGGAAATTACAAGTCAAAATTGTAGGTTTGTAATCTGAATATGGTGCATGAAATTTTACACCTTTGAGTTTTAAGGTTCAAATTTCGGCTAAAATAATCGAAATTTTGATTTTGGTCCCCACCGAAACCCAAACGAAATCTATAATTTATGGATTTTTTGTATGGTCTTCAAAATTTTGTTTCGGTTGGTTTCGGTCCAACCAAAATGAAATCTGAAATTTTGATCCTTACTTTTAACCAAAGATTCAACAGTGATAAAGACCATTTTAATTAGGTAGCTGGTGGACTTTGGCAACACTGATCCTCGAGTTGAGAGCCATGTGAAGCCCATGCATTCCAGTGCCACGGACGACCTCTAGTTATTTTTATGGTCATAAAATAATCTTGTAAAGTTATATGACAAAAAATAATGGCCTGATAAGATTAGGGTGGTGTTACTATCACAGTTACAGTCACCTCACTTAAACAAAGTAAAAATCTATTGATTGCTTTAAATCGGCCTATAGGGATTGCTTTTCATCCCAATCTCTCTCGCAAAATAGATTTTGAGATCATGGCCTGCTATCAAATGTTGATTCAACATGACATAAATATCAAAAAGTAATTATGAACCATGTTTGATGGTATATTAACCATGTTAACTTTTTTAAATGTGTGTCACCTTGAGTTAATATCTGACCATATGATAGTAGGCTTATGAGCTCAAGATCTATTGTGTGTAAGATTGAGCCGAAAAATCATTCCCATCATTTGATTTAAAATAATTAATATCTTTTTCATTTATTTAAGTAAGGTGACTGTAAAATAAAATGGGATGGTAGTAAAACCAGCCTAAGATTAACATGCTTTGTGAAAAAGCCTCCTCCCCATCAATGACTCTCAAACACTTCCACAAATGTTATCCCTTTGTAAATAGATAGGATTACCTGGCTTATGAAAAGCCTTTCCCATCAAGCATTTCAAAAAGTTTGACTTCCGTAATGCCTTTTAAAATATGTCAAAGTCAGCTTTCAATCAAGATCGATGGTTATAAATTTATAATGCCATTGACCTATTTCACAGATGACAAAATTATGTTTTTGTTTTGGACACTGCCAAAAGAGGATTTATTTATAAAAGTTTGAGACTATTATACCCATTCACATAGTTCCAACTAATCAGGACTGCACGGATTTTAATGGTCCAAATATTTGAAAAGATTAAAATTTTTGTACTTGTGAGTTGTCTTATAAAACTGAAAGGTCCATTCTACCCTTTTGATTAAGCAATCTCCTTCCATTCTTTTGATAGTTCCAGCAAGAACTGTCGCCGGATAGTCGGTCTCCGCCGATTTTCAAAAGTTGATACTGTCAACAAATTATTTTACATGTATTATAAATATCTTATAGATATTTAATAACATTTATAATAAATGATCATATTTTTTTATTGATGAACAAATTTACAATCCATGCTTCAAACATGGAAGGTTACTAACTCATATTTTTTTATTATATAAAGACGCAAGAAAAACACAAGACCTTCTTCATCTCTTCGATCCAACGACATAATTGTTAGCTGTTTTGGTGCAGACAAATTAAAAAGGGGTCTCTTAGATCTCCTTTTTGCACTAGTTCAGTTGATTTCTCTCAGATTTTGAAAAGAGGATAGATAGGTAGTAGCCATTTTGGTGAACCAAGGGAACGGAGGATTTGGTAGCGGCAGGAGGGTTGTTCTACCGATGATTTATTTGATTTCTCTCAGATTTTGAAGAGAGGAGAGATGGGTAACAATCATTTTGGTGAACCAAGGTTGGGAAATGAAGGATCTGGTAGCGTCGGAGGGTTAGTAACGCCTGTTGTTCCGCCAATGAAGATGACAAACGTAGGTCGCTGGTAGGGTTAAGAGCTCGAGAATGAAATTACAATAGACATAAAGGGATTTTATAGGTGAGCAGACTTGTAATTTCACTGATTTAGAAAAGTAACTTCACAGATTGTGAGGATCCTGAACTCCATGGCATCCTGATTAGCTAAAACTTTTTAAATCCCGTTTTGCTAAAACTTTCTCTCTTCGTATATGGGCAAAAACTTTTTCATCCCAATCCCATTTTGCTAATTTCTCCTTTTGTTGTTTTCCATTATACTACTATTTTTAGATCTCTAATTGGGTGCACCGCTATTTGTACCTGTAAGATGGTAGCACACCTCAGTAGTAGTTGCATTGCACCCATTTCGGACACAAAACCAAGTATTTGCATGTGGCCGTTAAATAGAGGGCAAACTTTATGTGTATAAAGTGCAAGCGACTAATGTGGCTTGCCATAATTGGTTGCATGAGTGGTGGGGCTCAATTAATGTCGCTCATTATAATTGATTGTAAGAGTGGTGGGGCTCAATTAATGCAGGTCGGTGTAATCAATTACATCGTAGCACGTCAGCGTCCTGTACTTTGTATGCATCAAATCTGTCATCGAATTTATAATTTTTCATTAGCATGTCATAGATTTCATATTTTTCTTTTTTCAAAAATTAAAAGATTATTATTAGGGTTTTTTGCAAATATCCCCCTAAGTTATGCTGATATTATAAATAACCCCCCCCCAATTATAGCTATTTGTTTTAAATCCCCTGAGGTAGCATTTTGGTGTTTATAAAATACCCTCTTTAACGGATGCTACTTTAAATGGTTAATCAGCCGTTAAAGAATAGCCTAAATACCATATTTATCCTTTTTAAAATTAAATTACTAAATTACCACCCTCTACACGTGATAAGAGTAATTTTAAATTCACCCCTCCACTTACAAAAAAAGTAGTATTAAATCCACCCACCAAATATTTGAGTTCACCCACGCTAAAAAACATTGACTACATTGAATCGGACGATGGAAATCGTTTATCGTCCCAACCTTTCACACGATGGATCTTGAGATCACGGTGGCACCATTAGACGGTTGACTGCATTGAATCGGATGATAGAGATCATTTATCCTCCCAACCATTCACACGATGCATCTTAAGATCATGGTGGCACCATCAGACAGTTGACGGCATTGAATTGGACGATGGAGGTCGTTTATCGTCCCAACCATTCACACGAAGGATCTTAAGATCATGGTGGCACCATCAAACGGTTGATTGCATTGAATTGGACGATGGAGATTGTTTATCGTCCCAACCTTTCACACAATGGATCTTGAGATCATGGTGGCACCATTAGATGGTTGATTTTTTATTTCATGTGGTACACACCCAAAAAAATTACCTTAAAATTAATCTTAACCGTATACGTGATGTTAAGGTCACTTTTCTGAGATGTGTGTCACGAAATAAAGCATTGATCGTCTAATGGTATGCTTAAACGATCTCCATCATCTTATTTAATGCAATCAATGTGTTTTAGCGTGGGTGAACTCAAAGATTCGGTAGATGGAAGCAGACACGGTTAAGCAATCTAATTCCTAAAAATGGGTCTTGAATCATAGAGGAAATTAGAAAGACTAGTATTTTGAGTGGAACATATAGATTAAAGGTTTTCTTTTCAAGAATAATTGCATCGTTTGCCGCAAATCCTCCATTGGTTGAGTATTCGTCGAAACGTTGGCATGCTTTAATGGGGGAATCACCCATCTGATGAGTCTTGAATCTGATGGGTGAATGAAGGCCTTTTAGAAGAGTACCTTTAAATCCACCCACTAAATCTTTAAGTTCACCCACGCTAAAACACGTTGATTGAATTGAATCGAACGATGGAGATCATTTATCCTCCCATTCTTTCACATGATGGATCTTGAGATCATGATCATACCATCAGACGGTCAGTGTTTTATTTCACGTGGCACACATCTAAGAAAAGTGACCTTAACATCACATGCATGCTTAAAATTGATATTAAGGTCACTTTTAGGGGTGTGTACCACATGAAATAAAAAATCGACCGTCTGATGGTATACCTATGATCTAAAGATTGATCTCATGAAAGATTGGGATGATAAAAAATCTCCATCATTTAATTCAATGCAGTCGATGTGTTTCAGCGTGGGTGAACTCAAAGATTTTGTGGGTGGATTTAAAGGTACTCCTTTTAGAATAGTGGTAAATTATAATGGCATGACTTGTAAATAAAGGTGAATGAAGGGCCTTTTTGAAAGGTGATAAACTTTAATGGCATGACTTGTAAATATAGATGAATGAAAGGCTTTTTAGAATGGTGGTATTTTTAAAATATTGGTTTCATTAAGGGCGAAATAGGCTTTCCGTCTATAAACTCACAGCTAGTTAACCGCAGGGGGATATATGAAACGTAAATATAAAAATAAGGGCTGCAAAATAAATACTCATAACTCATGAAGTTTCTTATAATATTGGCATAATAGGAGGGGTATATGCAAAAAATCCTTATTATTATTATTATTATTATTCTCATTCTAACCTGGCATACAAAATCATATCAGTGGGCAGCCACCGACAGATCTTCAAATCATTTGTGGATATCCACCGAAATGCTATCAATGACCAAATTTTTTTGAACAATTGGCGTCCATCGTAGATCGTAAAACTAATTGATAGACGTCCGCTTAATTATCCGAAAAAAATTAAAACAAAATTGATGGACGTCCACCAACTATCAGAAAAGGGGGGCAAATGTTAAGTTACACCATTTATTTTAGTGGGGTACGCACTGCAAAGTAAATACTCACCAAATTTTTGAGACACATGCCATCACGGGTGTGCTACTGTTTTTAGGGTTGCAAATACCGGTACTCATATTTTTAAAAAATTGATTCATAAAGCCCATTGCACACGGGGATAATGATGACACCCTCCTCACCTAATTTATAAGATTATTAAGTTTACAAATAGCTTCTTATCCACTAAATCCTTTGAAAAGCTGACTTTCACAAATTTTCAAGGCCCTTGCCGGCTATAGAAGTCACGGTTTAAGAGGAATGATGGAGTAAAAAACAGTTAATAACCTGATAATCTAAGGGCGGGCAATAGTCATGTCCAACTGGTTGACCCTGATTTTCTGTTCAACTAGATTTGCAGCGGCTGTATAGAATAAAATCATGACTTCCACACCTTTTAATGTTACAGCCAACACACTTAATTAAAGGAAAAAATATTTTGACTACTTTAAATTGGATGATGGGTATCATTTTTCATCTCAATCTTTCATATGATAGATGTGTTGAGATAATGATAATGCTCACAAGACACAAATCCCAAAAAATGAATGTGAACCAAGTTTATTGTATTCTCTTTATGGGATGTGTGCCACATGGAATCAACTTCTGATCATATGATACTAGATTTATGCAGTCAAGATTAAGTGAGGTGGCTGTAACAAAAAGTGATGTGGTAGTAATACAATCCCTTTATTGATATCTCAGGGAGAAGGCACGGACAAAAGCGTCACTTAATTGATATCTGGGGCAGAACTGCAGAAGTCTCACGAGATATGAGCAGTGAGGGGATCTAATGTTTGCAGGTCTCCACTCTGCATGCCTTTAAGTCTGCAGCCTGCAGGCGTATGAAGTGCTGGACCGCGTGCCGTGCGCCGATAAGAACTTGAGATACTAATAAAAACACTACAAATATAGGAGCTGAGCGCCAATATAAAACTAGAGGAGGACCATGGAGATTGTTGGTGTCACACGCCCACATTTTCTACCTTCAAGAACCTTCCAGTCAAACGTGTCAACATCTGGCGGGGCCCATGGTGTAAACACTGGTCCGGAAATATTTGTTAAAAATAGCAGATATTAAATGTCAGGAAATTTAAAAAAGGGTAGGCCGGTTCGCGGTTATGGTAGGGGCTGTCAATGGATCGGGCGCAGCCCAAACCTGGCCCAGCTCGGGTCAGATTGCGGCTCAAATAAAAAGCCTAAGCCTGAATGCACAAGGGTCAAGCCTAGCCTGATTTTGAATCAGGTCAAGACCGATTTTCTTAAGGGAAAAGGCCGTCCTGGCCGGACCTAGTTCAGGTCAGGTTTGGGCTTAAGTAAAAACCTAGAGCATAAAAAGACTTAGGCTGAGCCGGCCTGAATATCCATCCGGGCCAGGTTCAGACCTAATTTTTGCTTTACAAAATAACAGGGCCAACCACAACCCAGGCCGTGGACAGCTCTAGTTCGCGCCTACCCAATTGCTAAGGGGCGCCTACACCGCAAACTCATTATTAGGGATAAATTGGAAGATGGAGGTCAGTTTTCATCCCAAACGTTTTCACTTGAGAACTTTAGACCACGGACTCCAAATCAGACGACTTAGATGGCACATGGCACAAATTCAAATAACATCTCCGAGGGCCAACTTCTAGTGTGCAACTAATGGCTCTCATTATTGTTTGAATACTATGGTTGTGTTTGGGATTGCTCTTTGGAGGCAAAGAGCAGTTGTCTACTCCGACGCATAGCACTTTAGTATGAGATTGCATTTTGTTGTAACTTGTAAGTGCTTTTAGCTCTTTTAGGCCATGTTCGAGAGTTGGGAAAAGGTCAGAATCTGAGTTTATACTCAGAAAAGTGCTAGATTCTAAGTTGTGAAGGAGAAATCTAGCGTTTGAGAGATTACTTAATAAGTGGGAATCCGGGTATTTTTCGACTGAAAGCGACAGCAAGTCGTCGGAGCTAATTGCTCGAAAAAGCTCAAAATCTGACCTTGGATTGTAGGCGGCATTGTGTAGTTACTCAAATTTGTATACATCTTATCCCAACTCAGTATATGCTTAAAAACAAAACAAAGAAATTTTTTTTTTGCAAAAAACTAGTTGGAGAAGATGACAGTGAGTTTTTCTAAACTCATCGTCGCCGATACGATTTTTTGGCTTATCTGACGGCCACTGGACCGGTATCGGACAATTCTTGGCATCGGAGGCCAATGGTTGAAATCTTACTCCGTTAAGATTTCAGCCTATCGTTATCTTGAGGCGCCTATCTTATGCATCCTCTGTTCTATCGTTGATGCTTAAGCTGCTTCTCTTCCCTTCAGAAAGTAAAGTAAAGTAAAGTATATATATATACATATACACCTAAGGCAACCGACTTTAAAGCAAAGCCAACAGACTTGAATAGGGAATCATTACTTGCAGTCGCCTTTTAAGTGATTGCACCTAGGCTACAAAAAGACTTTGTATTTTAGGGACATTTGATATGTGAAAACGCAGTCTTGTTGTCTGATTTAAAGTTCATGATCTATTGATCCTTAGTGGATAAGATTGACATGAAATATAATCTTCATCATGTGATTACATATGGTCAAAGGCTATTATTTGATTTAATGGTTGACAATAATAGATCATATGATAAATATCGTGTTTTGGTTCAATCTTATCCACTAATGATCTATAGATCATGAACTTTAAATCAGATGGCCTAGATTGTATTTTCACATGTCACATCACCCAAAAATACAAAGTCTTTCTTTAACCTCATTACAATCACTTAAAAAGCTTGTGCATATAATGGCTCCCACTTGAATGTTATGAATATAATATTATTAAAAGTAAAGGCAACAAAGCCTAAAATTTTATTTTTCTTTTATTGTAATAGGTATCTATCCCATGTCAAGCTAAAACATCAAAGTTGGTGCTTCCCAAATTGAATTATTTTGCAGATTAGAATCATTACAGCCTAATTTTTTATTCTATTTTTGCTGACTGCAAATATCAATTTAACTCTATAAATGGGTATTAGTGGCTCATTTTAAAAGTAATGACCATTAGATCAGATTCGAAAAAAGACTCCGTCTAATATGTTCAGCCTCATCTCGATTGGTTGCTCATAAATTTTGAAAGAAATCTGAATATGACACATAAGCCGATGATTAGATCATGTTTCTACGGTCATAGCATAACCACTAATTGAATTTATATGAGTATTTTCTTAGAGGAACTTAAAAACAAAGGATTCTGAGTTTTATAAGAATCTATCAAGAATCTGAGTAACTTAAGAACATATATGGGAAAAACCAAGAATTTCAGTCTACTAAAAATCTATCAGGAATCTGAGTATCAAGAATCTGAGCTTTTCATAGAAAAATCAGAAAACACCCGAATAAGGCCTCAAAGAGTGAAAGAACAAGGTCTCTAAGAGTGAAAGAGCGGAATTTTAGTCTCTTTAACAGAGTAATTTAAACCTGCTTTTTAAAGTGAGCTATTCTTTACCTCTAAAGAGATCCCAAATATAGCTCATCTCTCTCCTCCAAAATGCACTAGCAATAATTGTGGGAAAATCGTTGGAGGATTTCTTGACTTTTGTGCTTTAAAACAATACCTTTTAACCCTTTTGTAAGAAACAAGAAAATAAAACTAATGGTTAACCGCATATAATTTTGAAAGTGCCTCCTATAAAATTATAAAATTGGTTTTCATGGAAAACGAAGTACAATATTCTAAGTCCACAACCAAACTACAAATATAGTACAGTTTCCTATGAAGTTTTGTATCTCATTAACATAGTATTAAGTATCGGCCAATACCGATACATATAGATAACATGCATTGACAAATTTTTCCAAAATTCTCAAAAATTTCTCTGAAATTTATTATATTTTCCAAAATTTTCACAAAACTTTCACATTTTTTCCAAAATGAACTGAAATAAGCCCCTACCGAAATATTGCCTCAAACAAAATTTGTCACTATACTTTGAAATGCATATTTTTCAACAGGGATAATGGCTCCTGATTGGCATTTCAATAGTCATTACAAAAAAGAAGACTATTAGCGGCAATTTTTTTAGCAAAAAACTGCTGCTATTATTACTGTCGCTACCAAAAACTATCACTGTTAGTTTTATCGCTACCAAAAAATGCTTTAATAGCAAGTGCTGCTGAAACCCCTTATTTTTGTAGTGGGTGTTTAAATGATCTACCACCACTACACTAGAATTTTTTATTACCTTACACCATTGAAGTGTGGTTTCTTATGTGTCATTTAGCATCGATTTATGATCATTTTAAATGGTTCAGGCAGTAGTAATCTATTATTAGAAAATATTTTATCCAAAGAATCATGTTCATAAGTGGATGTGAACCATCGGATTGGGGAGTTTGAATATTAGTCATTAAAACTAAACACAACTGTTGGTATTCGAGTGGACAGATCAAATGGTTAAAACTTTTGAAAAAAATTAATTTTTGGGCCCACTACCTTCAACTTATGATGTATCAATTTGACAGTGTGGGTTACCCACACCTTGATCCTATCAATGGTATATGATCATTTAAGTACCAAAATAATGCTTAAATGGCGGTAGGAGTGGGTAAATTTTTGGGCTGGGTCAGCCATATACCCTTTACCCATTGGGCAGTCAAAATTTGGGCGACCCATTCACAGCCCTACCAACCATCCTATCGGTCAGCAGTATTTCCGTGGAGCAGTGCACGTCCCTTTACAGGAAAATCATGCAAACTTTCTAACAGTTGCAATTGGTACCTTCATTTATAACCCGGGATTCTTCCTTCTCAACTAGCATATTATTTGCGTAAATTGTTCACTAATTTAAATTAGACTTAAATTAGACGATCGAGATCATTTTTTGTGCTAATCTTCTATACAAGGGATCTAAAGATCATGGCCTACCATCGAACGATTAGATTTTTATTTCACATGATACATATCTAAAGAATTATATTTGTTTTTTGGGATGTGCGTCATGTGAAATCAACATATGACCGTTCGATAGTAGGCCACTAATATCCAGATCCATTGTGAAAAAGATTGGAGCTTAAAACAATTTTGATCGTCAGGTTCAAAACAACCAGCAATTTTAAGAACATGAAATGTCAGTTCAGAGGAAAGAATTGTCTCTTGTAAACGAAGTTACCCTTGCAACAAGTGGTCTATTGCCCATGCAAGTTTAGATGTGTTGTGCAGTAAGGACAGTGTTATATGGAGGACAAATATTATTCAAACAAAATACAGGCGGCTTATGTGGTGTGACGCAATTGGCCGTAAAAGCGGTGTGACTCAATTAATACAGGTCGGTGCAGCCAATTACGTTGCATCACGTTAGCCGCCTATACTTTGTCCCCAACAAATTTGTCTTACGTTTATAATTTTTGGTATAGTAATGTTTAGTGTCAATAGCACTGAGTAAGCTATGCTAATTTGTCAATGGAGTTGACAATTGGTCCCCTACAACAATAGTTTTTTTTATTTTATGAAAATATTAGTTAACGCTCCCCAAAATCAAAGAGACATTAGCCTAGTTGGTATGCTCCTTCCAATGTGAGGGAGTAGGTCATGGGCTTGATTCTCATTCTCCACACTGTTTCCCACCCTTTTCTTTACAAGGTGTGAGTTGGGTTTTATTAATTAACCCTCACCACTATAATTGTGCTCTATCACGCAGCTCCGCAACTGTCACTTATATATGCGTGTCTGCTCCTTGGTTCTCGAGGTTGTCTCAGCCGAATGACCATATAAAAAAAACAAAGGAGGATTAATTATTGATTCTCTACAACAATAATTGACCATTAAACTCCTCTGGCAATGATCCCATTAGGGCACAATGAGTAGTTCTATTTGCACCCACCAAAACTAAAAGGATTAATTGGATGGAGCGCTTATTTGTGCATCTGTTTTCCTACATGCCATCTATCTTTGATCAATCTAAGTCGTCCAAGTTGCACTTTATCAGATGAGTTGATGTCGCTCTAAAAGTGGTGTCCATTAAATAATTCTTACTAGTTCATCTAAGTTCTTTAATATATATATATATATATATATATATATATATATATATATCACATTTTTTTATAAATTTCATGTCCCATCACTACAAAAATAAGATTATTAGCAGCAGTCATAAACTGTCGTTATTTCGTTATTAACAAAAATACTGCCGCTAATACTGTTGCTGCTAATAGTCTTAAGAGTTTTGTTTGTTAATAGCGACAATTTTTTGCCGCTAATAATCTTATTTTTTGTAATGCATGGGAGTAACAAGGAAAATAGATGTTTTTCGGTTGACCTCATGCCACATGACATGTGATCTACCTATCGTGGGTAGCACTTGGGTAATGCTCACTTATTCACATGCATAATTTTTTTTTCTCAACTTTGACCACAATTTTAATGGTGAAAGTATTAGATTTTGCTCAAAAGTTTTTGAGTGGGGCCTGATTAATTTTGCCCAAGTTTTCGTTACAATCGATCTTTAGATTAAGTGTCACGTGTCCTCCAACAATTTCATTGGTAGTAGAAAAATGCTACTGTCATAAGTAACATCCCGACCCTATATATATATATATATATATATATATTTGATTTCTAAAAAGGGATCCATATTAATAGTATTTGGATTGGATGATATTGGTTGATTGATTTATTTATTATTACTTTTGCCCTTTTAGGAGGGGTTGGCACTACGTGAAGTTCACTTAATAAGGGGTGTCATCTATAGGTGCAGGTGACGAGAGGCAATCTCTTTCAAGCACTTTAGAATGTCCAAGCGGACAATTCATATTGACACCAAATCCATATTAGCGTTTGGGTTGAACGACTTGGACCCCTAATGAGTAGGAATTAGAGCATATCCTATAACACCCTTCAAAAGTCATCATTTTCATCATTGGCATGGCACCATTTGAAGTGTAAATGTGTTGTGGCATTATTTGATGAGCCTTTTTTAGTTTCTCTAATCACACATTTCAAATTATAGTTCAGAATTTTGGCCGAAATGTTATGATTTAGGTCTCCACCAAAATGAAACCTAAAGCCCATAATTTTTAATTTAAAATATGAGTTTGAAGTTTTCGGCCAAAATTTTAATAAACTTAGAATTTTTTATAATTGTTTCAAATTTTATTGTTTTATTACTTTTCAATTATTTTACTATTTTCTTTTTATTTGAAGAGTCTTTCTAAGTGACATCAAAGAATAAAATAATTAAGTACATTCAATTTTCCGTTTTAAAATTTACGGCGTGAAAACCCACTCGCCAAAGCCAAGTGGCTTTGTCATGGGGGTTGGATTAATGTGGTATGATGATGCTTCTATCTACCATTTAAAGTAGGTGAGGCCATTGATATTAAGTAGGTGAGGCCATTGATATTGTCTCATAATGACCTATTTTCATGCTAAATGAACTAAAAACCCTTGGATATAAGGAATTTTGACTTTCACAACTTCTACACTTTATAAGTTGCCCATGAGAGTGATTCCAGGTCGAACTTTCTTCCATTCAAAGGAAGGATCAAAATTTCGATTTTCGTTTCGATTTCGGAGGGGACCGAAACTGAAATTTCAGTTGATAATTTCAACCCCATACATTTTATGATCGAAATTTCGATCCCAAATTATCATTTGGGTGGGGACCGAAATTGATAATTTTGGCCGAAATTTCGCTCATTTCGACTGAAATTTTGATCCTTGATTCAAACGTTCTCCTCACAACATTAGTTAAAGGTACATGTTTGTTTCTGCAATCCGAGAATATTGCGATACCCTATTTTCTAGGCAATGAATCTTGAAATCGCGGGTAATCCATCAGTTCGATTTGGCACACATCTTAAAAAGTGATCCAAGTTAATGATATCCTTAAGATCTCACCGGACGCTCCACTTGGAATTAAATTGTGATCATGTGATGATATGCTATTATCTCTTTTTTCTTTTTTTTTTCTTTATTTAGATTTATTAGAGCACTCCACTAAGTCCACGAGCACATATCACACCTGCACATTACATGTACCAAATAAATAGGAATAAATCCCAGCAGGGGCCAAGAAAGGATCAGATTCAAACTCCAGGACCCTTCTTATTGAGGCATGATCTGGCCATTGCTCAATTCTAAAGATCGATAATATACAAGATTGGGGAGAAAAAACAGATCTCCAACTCGGCGTTCAAAAAAGTCAACGGTTGACAACAGTCAAAGTTAGTTAAAATGTCAAAACATGCTGAGAGAGGGCTGTTGATTTCTGATGAGTGGTATACCGTAGTCGAGTCATTTCTGGGGGTTTGGGCACCATGTGCCGCCCACGCACCCTTGCACATCGTAACAGCTCCCAAACGCACTTTTTTTATTCCCAGGCATCTGTGAAGTGCTTGGAGCCATTAAATTTGTCAATTGCTGACTTCCAAGCGATCCGAAGCCTAAAAAATCCTTGATAAAGGAAACCGGCGCTTATTACGTAACGATGGCTCTGGCGCAGCACCATCTTCGATGCTAAACCGTACGAAGTGCGCACGCTCTTGGTGTCATCCTTTTTTAACTCCTTTTTTCTTTCTACCACGCCTTTTAATTTTTAATAATTTTTAATTCCAAAAATCTCCTCCGTCTGTCCGTCAACAACTTGAAAAAGATAGAAAAACACAAAATACAAAAGAATCCCACATTTCCAAGTAACACCTCACCACTCACCACCATTCAGAAACTACTCCCAGACACTGATTCTGCAAAATCTCTCTCTCTCTCTCTCTCTCTCTCTCTCTCTCTCTCTCTCTATATATATATATATATATATATATCTTTCGTCGTGTTCGTCAACCAGAAAATTTCTAGGGTTTCAGTTTTCGTTGTCATCTGATGGGTTTGTGTTTATCTAAGCAAAGTAAGAGAGATGTAAACGTCAACTCAAACCTTGAATCTCTAGACCGTTCTCGTTCGCCTGCGATCTCGCGTCGAAGGAGCTCGGGGAGGTGGAAGAAGAAGAGAGAGACTGAGAAGAAAGGCGGCGGTTTCGGTTCTAGTTCTGGCGGGATCGATGTCCAGTTTCTGGCCTCCGGAATCAAAGGAGAAGAAGAGCTTCATAGAATCCCTGGGAGATTGTTTATGAACGCCAACAGCGATGTCGCCTGCTTGTTTACACAGCAGGGAAGGAAGGGGACTAATCAAGACGCCATGCTCGTATGGGAGGTTAGTTCAGTTAACTAGATTTTAAAATGAGATAGAGATGATTTATTTATTTATTATTTTATGTAATAGTGTTTTCAGGTAAAGAAAATATATGATCTGATCATTGTCTTCGTTTTTGTCCAATTTATGCATCTGTTTTATGAATATAGTAGATTATTATATCATATGGTGTTCCATGTTTAGATCTCGAGATTTTTCTTGCTTATGTGAAGACTCGGTATTTTTATGTAATTTAATATGAAAGAATGCAAATTTTTTCCCTTAGGGATTAGTCCAAGCGTAAGCTTGGGATTCCCGAAGTTATCAGGGAAAAAAAACGAAGAAAAAGAAACGGAATTTATTTTTTCAAATTTTTAGTTTCCTTTTGTATATGTTTGATGAGTATAGTTTAGCTAGTTTCTTTTCACTTACGAGTTACGAAACTTTTTTTTCTTCTTTTTCTTTCTTGTCTGTAATTTAGAAATGAAACGATCCTGTGGTAAAGAAATTCTATGGTTGATAAATGTTTTTCAACCATGATTTCCATTTATTTTCTGTTGTACGCCTGCAGATTGCACATCTGATCGTGCTTACAGTTAGGGGAAAATTTTAATTTTTTAATTTTTTTCTTTTTGCAGTATTGTGGCATAAAACTCTGTAATTTCAATGTGGGCTGAGGAAATTTTGATCCCTGTCTCCTCCCCTTCACATATGTTAAGTTTTTAAATTTCAACATTCAATCTTCTTTCAATTCCAAGGGGGATTTTATGATATTGGGAGACTCATCAAGCAAAGGTTTTAATCTTTCCATTGTAATTTACCCCCATCTAAGCTTTAGTCTTTTCATTGTAATTTGATACAGAACTTGCAGGGATTTGACCGTTAGCTAGTCTAATATCAACCTTTGATTGCCTTGCAGTTTTGGCATGGGGATCCTATCGTATCCCAAGACTGACAGGACCTACATGAAAGAACTCTAGGGTTTTTTTCCTCGTAATTTAATACAATCCTCTAGGGATTAAATGCTTGTAGAGAAAAAATATTTGATTCTTGACTTATTGTTGTCCCTTTACATGTCTTGGATTAAACTATAATTGAGCTATTTGCGATATACAAAAATAATCAATGGTGTATGCGAACTATTTTATTATAGCATGTTTGAGTTTTGCACATAGGACTGGAAGGTGTAGTTCAGGGGATCTGACTGGAGGTATGTGTGTGTGTGGGTTTTTTTTTTCTGCTTAGAAGAGTTAATGGCCAGTTGAAGGTTCTTTAGGCTAACAACGAATGTGATATCTGTTTTAGATGCATAAAAATGTTATGGAAATTGGTCCCCAATTTCTCAGACTTAGAAAGGCTATATTCTGAAAACCATGATGGTCAAAAAAATTAATTGATGGCAAAAATTTTCATGTATGAGTCTGTATGTCACCTGATTTTGCAGGGAAACAGGGAAAATCTGATTCCTCCTGTTTTTGTTGGGACACCTAAATGAACAATCATGGGATTTGAGTCCTTGAAATCCTTCATAGGAAGAAGGCTGCTTTGGAGGAGCTATTTCCATGTGGTTCATTTTTGTTATTGAAGTCCAATTGCAGCTCAAAAATCACACCATATTGTCTTCTAAAATATCACTTTTATTCTTACAGTGCAAGAAATTGTTACATAAGACCGACCTTGAAAAACTTAATGACGGAGTTCATGCCGGAGCTTTGGGTAGTCTAAATACAAAATATTTGACTAACAGGAAGTGTTTGAATTTTTAAAAATTTGAAAGACATGCATTAAAATAAAAAATTATTTATAACAAAATATCTATCCCACATTGAACCATGGGAGATCTACTGCCTTTCTAATAAAGAAAACTACTGGAAAGATTAATTTTAGTGTGACATGTATAAGTGGGGTGTAGGTAGAAATTGATGTGTACATAGCACATTGGATTGGTTATCTACTTTTAATACAAAGGCTAGTGGGGCTCTCTAATTCCCTAACCAAAAGCCATTCCCCTAATTTCTTCTTGTCCATTCTCTCTCTCTCCTTTTTCTCTAACCCTAACGCTATTATGTTCATTATCAACATCAAACCCTAAACCTTACCTAAAAGACTTCTTGACATCAAAGCAACACTGGTGATCTGTGTGCCACCTCAGTAGTGATAACATCAACATGTCAACCATTTGACTTCAAAACACCAAAAGGGGATCAGCTTTTGAGGGATCTTGATTTTAGGAATTTCGTAAATTATTTTTTCAAAAATTTTGGGGTCATGTGTCTGATGATTTCTGAGGATTAAGCTAGTTTGGGAAAGAAGTGCCGAACATGGTTTCTATAGTTTTGGAGGCCCTTGGATTGTTTCATCTTTAATCACAGTAAAAGGACTGTTTTTTTTTTGGCCTGGAAGAAGCCTATGGTGTTTGATTTCAGATTCTGATCGTTGTTGAGTTTGCAAGATGCCAATTAATGTACATCTGTTTTTCGGTTTGTTTGTTAATGCTGATATCTATCATCTGCAGCTCAGCTGAGTTTATTTTGGTGATGTTTGGGCTTGATTTACATGTTTTTTTATTTATGAATTTTGACCTAAACGCTGGTTAGGTGGATGTGTTTCCCACTTTGTGAGATGATTTAACCGTTATATGGAATTTTTTTTCCACTCCAATCTGTCAGATCCATTAATCTTCTGTTTTTCCTATGTTGGACATAGGGTCTAAGACACCTTTTACAACTGGATCATCTTATTATACTATAACACTCATGGCATTACGAGTGTGAAACTCGATGGTAACAACTCTCTCATAGGCTTGATCCATGAAGTTGTACCTGGGCAGCTGTGGGAAGATGAATCATATTCTTGGGAGTTGGGACTATCTCATTCCATCATCTTCAAATCCCTCTTATGCACAATGAGAAATTGACACTTGTAGTGTGTTGGAATGATTCTTCAACCCTATGGATGAGCCTATATACACAACATGTTTATGTTTCATGAGATTACTGCACAACGATGGAAAACCATTACACAGATGTACGCTTATGCAAAGAATGACTCTTGCATATATCAGCTGTACCACAAGATTTCTCACGTTGAACAAGGTGATCGTTTAGTTTCCAAGTACTTTGGATATCTTCAACGATGATGGGAAGAGTTGAGCCAATATGAGCCCCTTTTCGAGTACCCCAACGAGAGTGCTAAGATTGCTACTCGTCGTCTTGAGTGTCAGCAGATCTACTCCTTCCTAATGAGGTTGTTGGTGTGTCACTAGTACTAATTTAGTATGTTATTAGTAAGTAGAGTATATGTATACCAGTATTAGTCATGTAAATAACAATAATAATGATAACATTGAGGATGTGAGGGACAACTCACAACCCTAATATTCTCTCACCTCTCTCCCCCATCTTCTCCTACCTAACTCTAGAGTCTAACCCTAGTCATCAAAACTCTACTCACCAAACCCTAGAGCTTTGGTATCAGAGCAAGCATTTTAGGAACTGATTCTATGCTTTACGTCACCCTTACTATTACTGACGTTAGCATGTTCTCTTACTCAAGGTAAAAAGGTTGACCTCAGATGGGACAAAACCTTACATGATTTTGATCGTTTTTCACGCTGAGCATCTTTAATGAAGACCATAGTGTTTCGAGGAATCTTTGATGGTGTTTTGAAGGAATTTTTGAAAATCTAAAGACTTCGCGGATTCTTTAGCCATTGACCCTGTGAGATAAATATGCAGGTATATGAATGGTTTAGGTTGTAATTCCCTATAGGTCATTCTTGTTGAGTCTATTTTTTGAATTAAAGTAGTTTGGATAAAAGATTCTATCAAATTTTTGGAGATCTCTTTTTACCAACAGTTTTCAGGTTTCCCTTGCCTATGGTTTATGCAGAATTTTTTTTCTTTGTTTGCTGTTAGATGGTTGATCAGATTAGACATGTCTATTACTTGTTTTGGATCAGTAGCCCTAGAGTTTTGATGATTTTCTAGATTCGCAAATTCGATTCTTTTGTTTTGAAGACCAACGTTTATTGATCTGGTGACCGTGGGTGAAGTTTTCTATTTTCAGTGGAGCTTTGTATTACCTCCAGAATAGTGCTGGATTTCAATAAGCTAAATGTGATCATGGGGGAAATTTAAATGGTTGTATTACTGGAATTTAGGTGCATTACTGTGGTTTTTGATCACGTGGTTTGCACTACAATATTGTATTGTGTAGTGGATATATTTGTCATGGTTTAGCTTGCAGTTGTTGTGTTTCCTGCAGTATTGCAGTGTGGGATTAAGGTTTCTCAGATATGGATGACACAAAAGTTAATGAGGGTGATCATGGGTTACAGATTACCATCGCCAAGTTTGACGACACAAACTAGATGGAATGGTCACGATCAGTAGTGATATTGCTGGCTTCTAAAAGGAAATTGGTCTATTTGAATGAAAAAATTCCTTAACCTGAACTCACCAACTCAAAATATACAGATTGGGAATGTGACAATTTAACGGTTATGATGTGACTAAGTGCACAACCATTAAAATATTCAATGCACAAATGACGAAAAAATAGCATTATAAATGAGAGATATAAGTGCTCCACTATTTATCATTGACAAAAGAAGAATGTACACATACACCATAAATCTCAAGTCACAACTGAAAAAATAATGTTACAACACAAATTAAAGTCTAGCTGCTCATTTGACCGTTGTCATTATCATTAACAACTAACAATTTTAAGTTCTTAAATATTAATAGAGGTTATCATACTCTATTTCGTCCCTTAACAATCTTTTAAAAGGGTAAACTACTGAAAAACAACTGAAAAAATTATGGTTACAACTTACAATAAAAATTAAAGTCTAGCCGCTCATTTGACCGTTTTCATTATCATTAACAAATAACAATTTTACGTTCTTAAATATTAATAGAGGCCATCATCCTCTATTTCGTCCCTTAGCATTCTTTTAAATGGGTAAACTTGTGAAAAAATGGTAAACTTGTAAAAAGAGAGGGTAAAGTGTGAAAAATACAAATTCACGAGAGGCTTATGACTCACTGCACCTTAAATACAGCTTACTACACCTCACTTCGCCTTAATTATGGCTCACATGAGTTTACGCCTCAAGGCACACCTCGAGGCGAAAAGCTTACGCTACCTTGAGGCGAAAATCTTACGCTATGCCTCGAGGCTTACGCTTCGAACCATATTTAAAACAATGATATGGACAAGAGCTGTATGGAGAACAAAGAAAATCATATTCAACAGTCCATAATCATCAAGTCTAAGAACACTTGGGATGGAGTTGATAGACGATGCTTAGTTTGATGGAAAGGCATAGTGGCTAACTTGCAACTGAGAGAACATGGATCATGAGAGCTAGAATATGAGTTGGAGTCAAGTTTCTCACAACCCAGGGAGGATAATGCAGTTATTCTTGCCAAGGAGAGACAGAATGAAGAAGTAGAAGGAAAAGAGGAAGAGAAGAAAAAGGAAGAAATACTTTGGCAACATGCAAAAAAATCCATAACGGGCTTAGTGGGCCACCTCAAATCCGAGAGTTGACTTATTGACAAAAACAAGAACCCTTTCTCTTACCTAAACTTTAGGAGAGGGAAATTTTTGCTCACATAATTTTTTCGATGGAGAGGATTCTCTCCTAAATAAAAGGAAATAACTCTCTATCTTAAAATATTTCGAGAAATTGAAGAATATTATGTTTTATTTTTATTTTTATTTTGTATGTAAGTTTTATGTTATTATATATCTGTTAAACTGAGTTGTGTACTTTACGTGGGAAGTTTAATAGGATTTACGAGAAGGCAAAAGACTTTTTGTTTTAATCGGTAAAGGTGTAATATATTGAAAAGCAGCGAGAAGCTGACAAGAACAAAACAAAAGTACATCGACCAAAGAGAACTTAAAACACTGGACAACAGTGAAACAAAACAAAACCAAAGCAGCTGGCCGGCTGCACCCAACCTAACCCGGGTCCCACATAGGAGTTTCCTCTCTAATTCCATTACACCCTCGAGAAACCCATAAACACATGAGGTCTTTGACGGATTTCAGAATCATCCCCACCGGCCGGCGCTTTCTTTCAAAAATGCGCGTATTCCTTTCAATCCAGATGCTCCAAATAACAGCGAAGAAACCGGCCTTCCAAAACTCCCCCTGCTGACCCTCCCACTTGACAGTCGACCACACCGAAAACTGCTGGTAGGGGGATGCAGAGGTAACCCAGTGCACATCAAAGGATTTAAGGATGACCCCCCATTTCTAATGGGCCACCCAACAGTGTAGGAAAAGATAAGCTGCCGACTCTTCCACTTGGAGGCACATTGCGCAGCGGTTAGGCTGATCTTTCCCCCTCCGAATCAACTGGTCGATCATGAGAATTTGACCTTTGAACAGTGTCCATGCAAAAAATTTGACCTTGGGGGGAATGTCTGCCTTCCACAACCATGCCCCTTCGAATCTGACTAAAGGGGGGTTAGCAAGTATCCGACAATACGGCCTGACTCTGAAAATCCTGTCCTTACTAGGGCTCCAAATCTGAGAATCCCCTCTATGTGGATTTCTACTCATCCCATACAGCAGTGCCAGCAACCAATTGAAAGGGGGCACCTCCTCATCTCTAAGGAGTCTACGAGTGACCAAGTCCCACAGAACCCTCCCCTCGGAGTCAGAGAAGAACTTGGCTACCACACCGTGAAGATTTCTCCAAATGTTGAAAATCGCCAGGAGAGATTCTTTGAGGGGACCGCTCTCCGCCCATGAGTCTTCCCAGAACCGAATCCGCGTCCCGTCACCCCAGCTGAACCGAACCCATCTAGAGTAATATTCCCTTGTTCTGCAAACCCCTTTCCACCATCCTGAGTAGTCATACCTAACGGCGACGTTGATCTCCCAGCCATCGACAACTTGGCCATACTTTCCCGCCAACACAGCCCGCCATAGACTGTCCCTTTCTCCTTCCAGACCAGCATGCCCGAACCATTTTCCCAAAAGCGCTATGTTTACCCACCCCGACCATATTAAACAAAAAGGGGGAGAGGGGGTTACCCTGTCTAATTCCTCTAGAACTTTGGAAGTAACCTACACCGAGAACTATGCCGAGGAGTAACAATCCCGCATCCACCCCTTCCACCTAGTCCCAAACCCAAGTCTGCCGAACATGTAGTCTAGACAGTTCCAGTCCACCCGGTCATAAGCCTTTTCCATGTCCACCTTCCACAGGACGGCGGGGTAGCGCGCGCAGTGAGCTGAATGCACAACCTCTTGTGCCACCGCCACTATGTCCAGCAGTTGTCTCCCTTGCACGAAACCCCCTTGGTGTGCAGAAATAATTTTGCCCATTAACGGTTTGCTTCGATTGGCGAGCACCTTCAAAATAATCTTGTACGAGCAGTTGAGCAGGCAGATTGGGTGGAAGTCTGAAAGATCCTCGGTACCATCTTTCTTTGGGATGAACGTAATAAAGGTGGAATTAAGGCTTCGTCCAATAAAACTGTTGGCATGGAACTCGTGAAGGACCTCCATGAGATCATCCTTGAGAATAGGCCAAAAGTTGCGGTAAAATTCCAATGTAAACCCATCGGGTTCCGGAGCTTTGTTTTTGCCGCGTTGCTTGATAGCACGCCATACCTTGTCCTCTCTGAACGACAGTTCCACCTCAGTGTTGTCCACCGCCGAAATGGTGTGAAATTGCAGCCCATCCAGCTCCGGCTGAGCCCGACCTTCATCAGAGTACAGGTTCCTTGCGTGCAACTGCATAGGAAGTTAAAAACCAACTATCATGATTACTGGTAATACACTGAAACAATGTTGCCTAACCTTTCATGAGTGTCCGCCACAGCTGTATGCGTTTTTCATGTAACTTTTTAAGGGAGACCTTCATAATGTGTAGCAGAGAAACCAATGTTGGCTTGTTTCTTTTCTCTGTGTGTGTGGACTTGACAAAGGTAATAGACAGGCCTCTTGACCCCATTGTCATCCTCTTGACTCAACATAACCCCTCAACTGGTTGGTATAAGCTAAGTACACAATTCGAGGTCACTACAGGAGCCATCAATATTGAACAAACATATCTTCATGTTCCTGCGTCCGCTCGAACTTGGCACCTTTCTTTCATTTTCTCATTTGAAAACCTTTGACTTCTCTGCTGAGTTGGGAATGGAAGTAGCAAATGTAATCGAAGTTGCCTACTAGGAATCTTGGCAGGATTGAACTCAATGCCCTCCTTTTGAAGGGCACATTTGAGAGGGTAGACACTTTCTTACAATGCAGGCGCTCAAGCATGTGCATTCCCAAGCGTGCATGCGCGAGGTCCTGTTCCCTGAGATTTTATTAATTTATTTATTCCTTTGGCAATGCAATTCAATTTGTTTCTTTAAAAAATGACTTTTGTAAGTGTTAAAATAAAATTGAATTGACTGGTGGAAACTCTGCTGCAAGAAATCTTTATTTGCCAAGCATCTCTTTTCATTGTGAAAAAATGTCTAATTCAATAGAGAAATGTCATCATGGTTTCCAGATTTGGTTTGAAAGCCTGACCCAATTAGAGGGTTTGTGAAATATATATGTCAGACTGCAGCGTAGTCTATTTATTTTTGTGCTTGTTTTATAAGTTACTTTGCATGCTCTATAATTGCAAATGTAGCATAGGCAGGCATCTGTGGTTAGTGCAACCCCTTAATGCCTGTCTACCAATGCCTTCTGGTTTAGATAATTTATTTTTGATTATCTTTTCAAGTCAGAGTTTGATCTGGACCTGTTATGTTAGCTGTTTAGTTTATTTGATTTCTTGAAACAGTATTTGAAGGTCACAGTTCAGATCATGCTTTTAAGTTGATTTACCGATCAGATTGCAAACAACTCTGTTTCCATTTTGTATTGTCTCAGTAACTGACCCCTTAATTGGGATTCATCACGCTAGAATTTTGCTTCAAGGAATGACACCATCTTCTGTGGGGTATTTGATGGTCATGGTCCCTATGGTCATATGGTTGCCAAAAAAGTGAGGGATGCCCTTCCTCTCAAGCTGTGCGTCCACTGGAAAGCTAATACTATTGATCAAAGCAGCCTGTTGCAGAATGGCAGTGTGCCAGGAAGCTTGAATTCTGAAGAAGCGGCGTCTATTAGCATAGATGACGAATGGGGAGAGTCTGTAGATGCCGATGAGAATGAAAAGCTCCCAGAGATGATTCTGCCGCTGAAACAGTCCCTGTTGAAGTCTTTCAAGTTAATGGATAAAGAATTAAAAATGAATCCAACAATTGATTGTTTCTGCAGCGGAACTACTGCAGTCACATTGGTAAAGCAGGTAATAATTTTTAGATCTATCCGTGCATTTTGGTTGTTTTGCCTATTTTCCCCAATTTGCAGATTATTATAGAGCAAGAGTTTGCACTTGTCCAGGGACAGGACCTTGTCATTGGAAATGTTGGAGACTCAAGAGCAATATTGGGAACAAGAGATGAAGATAACTCCTTAATTGCCATACAATTAACTGTGGACTTAAAGCCCAATCTTCCAAGTACGTTTGCCTTACATTTTCTAATTGTATGGTGCATCTTCAGTTCAGTAAGAAAGAGTTCGTTCTAGAGTTCTACAATTCCTTATGGCATAACAGTGGGCACCAACGTATTGAATGTTATATTTGATAGCTTTCTCTGGTCTACTTGGGATTTGGTAAGTTAGCTTGGTTTTGCGCCAGGATCATTACTTCTGAACTTCGGAAATGGAATACTGATTATTGTGCCAAGCATTGACTTTTTGGGTGTTGTGTGGCTTCCTTGCTTAGACACTAAATTTTGATGCCAGGGGATACAAAGGAATGGTATTTGGGTGATTTTACAACCAAGCTGAGTAATTTGGATTTTCCACATAAATGATGGAGGGTATTTTGGTAATATTATTGATACCCTTCATTAAAAAAAGAAACTGCCCATTTTACACCCCAAAAAAATAATACTTAAACATTGTGGCGGCAGGCAAAATGACATTGTGATCTGCCAATCTGTGCCACAGTGAACAACACTTTGTGCCTGCCATGATACTGGTTACTGTCCCTTTTTAATCTTTCTGTTGAACATGGGATTTTGTTATTAAGATAAATAGAAATCATCTGTACAAAACCAGGCTAACATGTCTTATTTTTTTTACGGATACGAACAAATTTATTAAATAAAAATAAAAGTACAACAGAGACAGCCTCAAACCTGAGCAGAATGCCAGGTATCAGAGGACACAAATAAAAACTCCCCATGAGCCAAATCAATGCATTACAGATTATATCAGGCCCCTAGTAGCCAATGTTACCTAGACACGTGGCAATGGTGCCAAGTGTCAAGGTGCCAATAGATGTTTGGCACGGCAATTTCTAAATATTCTAATATGGCGGCACTGCCTTAAGAAAAATATATTAAATAAATTGAACATATAGAAAAAATATTGAAGGGAAATCTTAAAAGAGCCAATTAAGATATGTACTGACAAGATACATAATATATGCCATGGGACAATTACCATTTTGATGGTATTATGAGGTGTTTTCATATATATCTAGAAGTTTCGTGACGTTTGGGAGTGTCCAAGTGTCGGCACGTGTGCCAAGTACGACCAAGTGTCGGTACGGCAAAAATCTCAAAATTAGAAGTGCCAAGGTAACAATGCTAGCAGCAGCATATGATCACCCCTGATCAGCCTTCAACATAAAGTCCTAGCAATTGAATCCTCTGTTCGTGATATATTAGAGGAACCTCTGACAGAGACCAGAATTCACAGATTAATCATATACCTGATCCAGCTCATCAGTAACAGCAGCAGACCTCTCAATGCCATCTAACACCCTCTCATTCCTCTCTTTCCAAAGACACCAGAAAATAGCAGCAGGTACCAGCTCCCATACCACCTTCCCCATTTGTCTAAGTGCCCTGAACCCTACCCCGTCAATATACTAAGCACACGATCCTGGAGACACCAATCCATCGTGCATACTCTTAGGAATGCCTCCAGATATGATATGCAGGACAGAAAACCGGTAGATTCTCTGCTGACCTCTTTACCTTGTACTACGTAAAATAGAGATGGTTAGCAAGAGGAATTTTGTCCCAAGCCACATCCCATCTGAAGATAAATACCATCAGAAGAAGAGAGGATTTTTTTTTGGTGTGTGTGTCTGTGGAGGGGGGGGTGCACTGACCTCCAAATTGTGGTCCAATTTTACCAAAAAGACCCCCTTCTCCCCACCTTTCACACTCTTCTAGCCTGACAACCTACGGACACGCAGCCCCTCAATTTGTCCTAGTAATTTAGCGGACATGCTGCGCTCCTCCTCCTTAGAAGATTAACGTTCCATATCGTGTTTCCCTACTTACCTCCATAATCTCTCTAAGAAGTGTATCTTTATGTACCAAGAGCTCATAGATTTCATGAAATTCCCTCACTATAGAGTAGTTTCCCTATCACATTTCCCATATTTAGTCGAATACATTTATCAAAGGACTCCTTCACCCTGATCCTAGTTGGCCCTAGGGTGGTCAATTTCCCATCCTTTTCTTTGAATACCATATTTTAGGCACACCAACCAGACCCAAGGCGCCCCATTATCTTCTCCAATTCTCCACAATTATTTCCTTGAAAGAGATAAATTTATTGATTTCAGACTCCTTACACTGAGGCCCTTTTCTTTCTTTAGAGAAGCAAACCACCTAATTTAAAAGTCTAAACTTTCTAAGCTGCCACCACTCCAAAGGAAGCGTCTTTCAATCTTCTCCAATTTCTCCATGATGCTAACTGGGCAATGAAACATCGTCATTTCGTAGATAGAAAGATTGTCTAGGGCTGATCTAATAAGAGTTACCATCCCAATAGTTGAGAGAAGGTTACCTTCTCAGGTGGAAAGCTTCTTCTCGACTCTTTCCACAATTGATCCCCACCATGCTTTGCGAAGTATATCAATGTGTAAAGGAAGTCTAAGATAAGTCGATGAAAGTATATCCTACTTATCCCAACCCCAAACTCCACTAAATCTTTCGAATCCCAAGATGAATGTCAAGGTAGGTGGTACTAGGGTTAGATAGATGATTTGGGGTTAGGTTGGTGGTTTCGAGTTAGGGTTAGAGAAGATTGAAAGATTGAGAGAAAGAGCACTAAGAGAGAATAATGAGAAGGCTTAGTGAGAAAGGAGTCCCTTCTAACATTTATATTAAGTGACAGAAGTTACAATGACACACCCAACTGTGCACACCAACACTACTAACAAACTTCTTAACATGCAAGTTAGATTGGAAACATGCAAGGCGGATTATGACAGAAATGAAACTGTCTGAATAGTTCTCTTTCCACTCTTAGGGATAGAGGAACACCTGAAGTTACAATGACACACCCAACTGTGCACACCTGTCATGTTCTGTGGCCCCTGAATCGATGATCCAGTTTAGGCCAATCAGTCGTAGACGCATGAGTGGAAGTTGAGATACTTGACTGAGCAAAATGTGATCAGGAAGTAGAAGCGGATGTGGCTGAGGTGGTGTCTTGCTGCTTCAACTCTTCATATTCCCTCTTGGAAACGGTGACTGTGTTTCCGGGAAGGCCATGTTTAGTCTCTGAATGAGGCTTGGTAAGACTAGGAGTGTAGGCATGAGCACATTCCAGTTGGGTTCGACCATCAAGATCCCAACATATCTCCTTGGTGTGGCAAGATCAACTTCAGTGAGCACATCTCTATCAAAGAAGGAGAGGTACCTCTACCTCTCCTACGACCACCTGTCCAATCTCCTCCACACTTACAATCCTAAGCATTATCCCTACTAGTGTGAGATTCTATGGCCAATGCTGAAAGCTCTGGTGCATGATAGGTGACCTTCATTAGTCTCCTCCGAGTTTCCTCAGTCTAGAACAGAGAAAACTGTCCCGAGGGAAATCAAAATTGCGCAGCTCAAAATGCTGAAACAAATTGGCCTGAATTCAAAATTCATTCCACGAAGGTGATCAAATATCTTTCTTTGTTCAACAATGGTATGCTTGCTCAGACGCACAATGCATACATAAAACATGTTGATAATAATTCAATTCATCCTAGATGCCACACAATTGAGGATAATAATCACTTAATAACCGAGGTTCCTGATGGAACTTATTTGGTATGCCAATTCTAACATTTTTGTGACAATTTTACGAACTCCTCATTACTAATTTTAGAGATTCATAGCAATAACTATATAAAAAAAACATTTTTGTGCAGTTTTGCTGCTATGAGTATCAGTCAGCAACACTATCCCATAGTGTTATTTTGCAGTCTCTGTATATATATAGCAGCATAGAGTGTAGGAGCCACGCCATACAGTTAAATTCTCAGATTCGCAATCGGTATACTTCTCATCAGTCATATCAGGTTAAGTAACTGTGCCATTATATACCCAAACTTCCTTTTACTGCCAGTATCATTTTTAATGACCTTGACCATTCTAAATCATTTGTGCTATCTAATTTAACAACAGATATTTGAGGAATGTTTCCTTCTCCAGCAGCACCACTGCCTCTAAGGATGAATCTACTTTAACTTCAGCCATATATAATAGCTCTAAATTAAAAAACTGTCCAATGATCGATTCAACGTTGAGACACAAAACAATCAACAGTCAGCAGTTTTCTGCTGCAAATCAGCACCACGCCATCAATACTTGACACTTTTGACTTCTTCCAAGTGCATCTTTTCTTCATCTAAATCTCACTTAGATAAATAACATCACTAGGTGCATGAACAGAAGTTATATGAATAACATCACTTGGTGCATGGATAAATAAAAACACAAATACAAACAGGGTTAATGGTCACCCTGAAACCACACTATTTCAATCACAACTTGCAAACGGCCGATGTTAAAAGAATAGAAATCACTGCCATTAGATCCCTGAAGAAAAAACGATCCAAAAATCTGAAAAAAAGAAGATAAATTTCTACAAAAAAGTGATCTTGATTGATACCTTTCTCGACATGTTTGAAATCAAACATCTTGACCAATGATGAATCCCAAGCCCTGAAGAGCAAACCTTCTTTGATACCAAGTTGAGGTTAAATGTTGATTAGGTTAAGTGAAGATTGAAGAAAGGATAAAAGAGAAAATCGCGAGAGAAAGAATTAGGGTTGTAGTTAATCCTTACAACACCCCCTCCCTAATAAATCTCCATGCTATTACAAAGAAAGACCAAGGTGACAAAAAGAAATGAAAAGGACACAACTACCCCTCTACCCACCAATACAATGTTTTCCATATATATCTTAACACCTTTTCTCATCTACTTTAGGGCCGGTTTTGCAAGCTTTATTTTTCTGCTCATTTATGTTTTAGGGCTAAACTCTCAATTATTCTGCAATCCTTCATGTCATTTCTTAGTGCCTCTCCAAATTTTTATTGGCCATCCTTTTCTCCTCCTACATTGTGCGTGTATCGTTTCAGGTTTTTGACGGATATACCAAAACTTTCTTAAACGGCCAAGTATGTAATATATATATATATATATATATATATATATATATATATATATATATATATATATATATGGAAATGATTATATGACTCGAGTCATGGGACATAAGTCCATGACTCGAGCTCTTATTGGCTACGTGTCACATCAGGTGAGTTAAAAGTCAACTTGATGTGGCATGCAGCTAATGGTTGCTAGAGTTAGGAGATTATGCCCCATGACTTGAGTGAGAGGATCATTACCCATATATATATATATAGAATTTTAAATAAAAACCTCAAGAGGTTAGGCGAGCTGGCCAGGTACCTGCTTCCATAAGCAGGAGACCTGAGTTCGAATCCCCTCCCCCCCTTGAGGCCACCTAGGGATTTATATCCTGTGCTGACCCGGTATGTGCTAATTTGGGGTGCGCATGTGCCCTTGGGACTAGGCGGGTGCTCTAAGAGGCCCGGATACCCAGGTTATCATATATATATATATATATATATATATATATATATATATATATATATATACTGCTCTAAATCCATTGTACCTAAATTCTCGAGCTGAAAGAAAATAAAAAAGAACTGGATTGCCGTAGTATAATTCTAGATCTTGATTTTTAAAAATGGTCATTATATTTGAGTTTACGAATTCAAAATTGTATAAGTGACCAATCACTATATTACATTCTTAATTGACGATCATTAAGTCCATGGGAAATTAGCAGCAAAAATCTAATACTGGAACTATAAAAGAAATTACCAGATCATAAACTCAATAATTCTTCACCTTTCCTTGTGTCACCCTCCCTGCTTCTTACAAGGTTGCAAGGTCCCTTCTAACTTTGTTATGAATATATTGTTCTGCTCCACTCTACTTAGGATGTCTTTTGCTTCATGATCTCATGATTTCCAGATGCATTGGGTCCTAAAAGCTTACACTTGCTGTTGGAGATCCTGCTCCCATTCTTGCGTTCATACCTGTGCCCGTTCCTCCATTCACATATGCTCCTGCTTTCCGAAACTTGGTGGTAAACTTGTGGATCTAGAGAAATAAAATTAATGAAATTTGTTACCCACAAACTAGGTCTAAGAATCCTTCATGTAATTCCATGAATCTTCTACTTCGTGTGCTGCAACCACTTCAGGATAGCTTGATTTCTGGGCATTTCATTTATCTACAAAGGTTGTAATTTTATTCATTTTGTTGCCACCATTGTTGTCAAATCGCATATGCGATGGTATAGTGTCATCGCATATGCGATGGCATAAAATTTTTTTCAAAAAAATCCCAAAAAATTTCAAAAAATTCCCAAAAGTATATAATATATGTTTTGCATTAATTTTGTGCTCCATTAATTTTGTAGTGTCTAGAATACAGAATAAAAGTATATAAGATAAGTAGATAACCCATAAAAGAGAGCAAAAAAATTATGAACAAAGATTTAAGAAATAGAGATACAGAAATAGAGAGAAAGAGAGCACTAAAAACTCAAAAAAGAGACTAAAGAGACAAAAATCATACCTTGGATGGATGTAGTATGGATTAGGAAGAGGAACCTCGTATTTATAGGCTTTGGGGAGGCCTAAATATAAAAAAATAGAAAAAAAACTCCAACGGTCATATTTATGACCATTGGAGGTGTACACGATTGCATCCGCATATTGTCGCATTTGCGATAGTATGTGATCGCATACATGACATGTGTGTGATCGCATATGCCATCATGGCATATGCGAAAATCACCTTTAGGATCGCATATGCGATCGCTTTTGACAACATGGGTTGCCACACCCACTCTGACTTCCCTGACTCCTAGTATCCTTCAGGCCAGCTTCAAATTCAAAGGAAAATGATTTATTTGAGGCAGGAGGGGTCCTTAATAATTAAGTAAAAATATGCATGTAAGACCTGAAAGGAAAACTGTCCACTACTTATGTTGAATTGTAATTCACTATTTACTGAATTGATTCTTACCCACCTGCCAAACTTTGATCTTCTCTGTCACTACTGTCTTTAGGGGAAGCTGCAAGAATACAGCAATGCAAAGGAAGGGTTTTTGCCTTGCAGGATGAGCCGGAGGTTCCACGTGTATGGTTGCCTAATAATGATTCTCCTGGCTTAGCCATGGCTAGAGCTTTTGGGGACTTCTGTCTGAAGGATTTCGGTTTGATCTCTGTTCCCGATATTTCTTATCGCCGCCTCACTGAAAGAGACCAGTTCATTGTTCTCGCCACTGATGGGGTAAATTCTGTATCTTCTCACATTATTAATCAGTGCAAACTATACTTTCATGATCTTTACGCACGATTCAGGCTATAAAAATATAGCTTACTTTCTACTTTTTGCTCCCACTCCTGCTTCCTGTTGCCTCTGTTTAATTAAAGGCAGAATACAATTTTTTTAACTGAAATATGGACTCTTTAAATTTAAAAACTTAAAATCCTCTATGTAGGTTTGGGATGTTCTCACAAACAAGGAAGTCGTGGATATAGTGGCTTCAGCACCAAGCCGTGCAACTGCAGCACGAGCCCTTGTGGACTGTGCAGTTCGAGCATGGAGGCTCAAGTTCCCTACGTCCAAAAGTGACGACTGTGCTGCAGTCTGTCTCTTTTTGGACCACCCAACGTCATCACCCAATGAAGTCCTGGAGACTAGTTCGGAGAAGACACCAGAGGAGGCAGCAGGTCCAACAGTTTTGGTCTCAGCAGAGAAAGAACAAATAACAGATGGGGTAGTTGGGGGATTGGCTTCAAGGGGAGCTCACACAGATGAAATTGTGCCCGTTTCTGATGAACCCAAAGACCATAAGCTGCACGAGAGGTCCCCGTCAACTCGGAGTCTTGCTGAGTGCATTTCAACAGCAGAGGAAGAGGAATGGTCTGCCCTTGAAGGCGTTACTAGGGTGAATTCTCTACTAAACCTTCCCAGATTCTTGTTGGGTGAGAAGAAGTCTGCCAGTTGGAGAAAGTGGGTGTAAAAAGCTGCTGACCTTACTCCGCCTCTATACTATGATTCACACCCACAGTTAAAATCCAAATTTAGAATCATTCTTTTGAATGCTTATCCGAGAAAATGAGCAAAGAATAATCTGTCAATCTCGCCCGAACAATGCCTTTTCTCTGAGCCAATGTCAGAACCTCATCGTTGATTCTCGAGCTTCAACTTCGAATGGAGTATTTTTTTAATCTGAAGACGGAGTTTCCACTTTTTCTGGAAGTGAATCATCTTCTCATGTTGCTTCTTGTTCAGTGAGTGCAAAACTGCCTTCTATTGTTTTATTTGTTCCTTAAGAAACTCAGGAAGTTTTTCCCTTTCCGTAGCATTTTTGTTGGGTAGGGGTCTTGTAATATATGATATGCTTGAATGTTTGTTTTAGCTATTGCTTCCACTTAGGTTAGATGTTTTTCTTAGTGTAACTAGCTTTCCTACCAGTTCTGATATCATGATATGGTACAAATATTGCCAGATATTACAGATTTAATTTAGCTGAATGATACAAATTCGTGCTTTTTACATTTCAAACACTTTTTTTTTTACGGGTTTTTCCTAAATTTTCTGTATTTTTGTTCAAAAAAATTATTTTTAAATATTTTCATTACTTTTTCTCAAATGTCTTCCATATTTTTCTGGAATTTTACCGATTTCTTGCCTTGCTGATTTTTTTTCCAATTTTCGACTTGGTAACTATGCCCATTAAGCCAACAAAGGCTCCTTTCCGTCATCATAGAGTAACCTTACCATGTAGATTTTACCGTATCGAATCTTATCAAAAGTTTGACTATCACAGAATTCCTGCCTAGCTCTAGTAGGACATTTTCATAGGTATTGAGAAGTACCTCAGTGCTTCTCACTCTAAATATTTTCAGTGATTTAAAAATTGGTTTTGAAACCCTCTTACTTAGAATCAGTGATTTAAAAATTGGAGCAGACCGGCCAGTTTGGCCCCATTCGACAATAACGGGAGCTTACCCAATTCGATCCAATAGAAAACTAACAAAATTTATGTTCTTTTGCTTCAACTCGTGAACTGCCCGGTTTTTTATGATCCAGCCGGTTTATCTGATAAAAAAAGGGCCATATTATAAATATTTGTAAAATATTTTGTTTATTAATTTTTTTTTCTGTTTAAAACAAGATTTTAGAGATTCTGAGTTAGTATATTACCTGATAAAATAACTTGCTAATTTTAGGTCTTATCTAATTATAATTTCTTTTCGAAGTATTAAATTATATTATACCTATTATCTTTTTCAATTTATTTATTTGTACTTATATATAACAGTTTATTTATAAATTTAATTTTGAACGGATGTAGTTTGACCAAACTGGTGCTCTTGCTGGTTTTTATAGGATTCAATGGGAGTGAAAAAGGTACTTCATAAGCTTGATAGCAATCAGATGCGCCATGCCCTATCAAAATATAGTTTAAATTCGTAACCAATTGAAGTTTTCAAAGTTGCATATCATCATATGAGCTAATGTTAACCTATATTTGATGCCTATCAAAGGATTCTAATGATCCTTTTGTCTTTAATATAGGACATTATTCCCATCTAACTTAGGGTTTATATTGAAATAATCTTGATCTGGTAGTGGGTTTATTTTTTAGGTTAAGTAAAGTTTATATGATATCCACATTTGGACGAAGTAGATTAACAAAAATATATTTTACATGATGCCTCCACTAAAAATATGCCATCGGTTGACCTAACATATACAATGAAGTAGGCGTAAGAGACGTTCACACGTGTCATGTGTCCCCTTCTGAGGTCATAATCAATAAATCCATGAGTAAAATAAATGGTACAAGGGAATCTTTGAGGCACAATACAGCCAACCCTTTTCCACCTCATGAGAATGTTGCAATATAAAATAAAAGTGAGTGGAAGCAATTAGAACAAAATTTAACCAAAAAGGGAATAAGAGTCTAATCAAGGAGGTCATCCCCCACATCACTTTCCCACTACCCTTTGTTTTTAACTGTAAACCTTGAAATCTTTTTATTGTTTTCTTTGAAACTCTAGAGTAATTTAATAGAAAGTTGAAGATTGATTGTTGGTAACCTTTAGAGTGAGAAAGACATACAATAGATTAGAGTCATTCTAACTTTTAAGGAAATGCTTACAAGAGTATCATTGCTATCCTAACCCACCCTTAAAATTGTATTAGTTTGAAGGTCTTAGTTGTGAAAGTGACTAAAAATAGTGAAACAAAGTGATTATTGGTAGGTAGCAACTTCAAGGAGCTATCATAGATAGGCCCGAGCGTAAGCGGAAAAAAAAAAAAAAAAAAAAAAAAACAGATACAAAAGAATGGATGAAAGGGAAGACTTGTTAAGTCTGACTTCGACCCAATCTCAATATGGATAATGGAATTAATTTGATTCCTACTTCATACATTTGATCTCTTATGAGAAAATACCTTGAAAACTTATAAAATAAAATTTTAAATTTTTTATTATTTACGAGACAGGTTTTTGCAACTTCATACGACGTGTGTGGAGACCAAAAGACCACAATAAACTTTTCCTTGAAAAAAAGTAAAATTTGACTTGTAGTTTCAAAAATTATCAAACCCACTATCAAAATTAAAACCCATCTTTTGCAGCACAACGAACCAGAAAACGGAAGCGATAGATGCCACTAAAGCAACTTTAAGAAAAAGCCCCATTAGTCTGAAAAAGATCAAGCACATTGCGGTTTGACATCGTTGACTTATCAAAGGACAAATTCGATTCTTGAAATCAGGAACCAAGGAGAATGTAGAGGACATGCTTACAAAAATAGTTCAAAAAGAGTAGTTAGAGTAGAGTTTAACTATTCTAGTTTTCAAGATAACATGATCATGGTGATTTGGCAAAGGCATGGAGATGATTTTGCTATCAAGGTAGAGATTGTCGAAATGGGGATCCCAAAATCATCGTCCTTTTACGGCTCTTTATCATCTTTTAGTTCATTAAATATAAGAAAAATAAGCCTCCGTGTTCGTATAACCTTGGGGTTATTTTTCATATCGTACTCGCCAAAGAGTAACTTGTAGGACAAGTTATGTGGTAAACAAGATCTGTTATGAATTTTGACATGGAAGTGTGTGAAAAGAGATAAAAATAAGGTTTTCTCTCAAAGAGTGTTTCTCAAGGGTTTAGTGTGATGGCTCAAGCCCACATGTCACAATATTATCCGACGTTGGCCTTAATTCTCCACTCCAATTTTATTTTTGACATAGGGTTAAGTTCCCACCCAAATTGCGTCATGATATATAACGTTCACAATCACATATAACTTGCAGTGAGAACTTTTCCTTACAAATTTATGTGATTTTGTTGTTTTTCTTATAAGTGAGCAAATTCCATTAAACCAAAATAGTAACTCTTGTGAGAGGTATGCCTATATAATAGTATTTCTAACACTTGGGAAGGCAAGAGGGTGATTGGATCCTTCCGCAACCCATAACACTAGGGAAGGGTCTCTAACTGGAAAAAGGACTCTCTGGGTGTGGCACCCAGATTCCCACATGAGACGCTTTCCCCATATGGTTCACCCCTCCATAAGGGTTATAGAATAAAAAAATAAATAAGGCCTAAATCCTTCGATGAGAAAATAAATGGTGAAACATCTTTCATTCGATCATTCGCGTTTAAATGATTAATAACCTTTGATTTTACACAGGTCCTTTTTTTTTTTTTTTTTATTATTATTTTTTAAAATTTTAATCGACGTTACTTATGTCCATGTGTCTCCCCAAATACAAGTTTGAGTGCGATGTGAAAAGTTTGACCCTCCCCAGTCCAACTCGGGTTACCTAATTGACTTAGGTACCCCGCGAATAACGGACTGGTTCACAATTCAGTTCCCTTTGGTTGAACAAGCCAGTGAAGCAAGTGGCTCTAAATATTCTTTAAACGGAATTTAGACTACGGGATTCAACCTACAATTTCAAATTTAATAAGCTTTTTAATCAAACACACTTTTTTTTTTTTTTTTAGAAATAATCAAACACTTAATCATATGTCCGCCCTCTATTTAATGGTGTAAAATTAAACAGTAATTTAATTTTTGTATTTAATCATTCATTTAAAGAGTCACAAACTATTGTAGTCAATGGCATAGTTCAAAATATCGGCCGATAATTGAAATTATAATCATTTACCACAAAATCTTTGTGTTCATCTTTAACATGAAATCATACATTTAATGAAATCAAGTCGCATGTGTTCCAATACTAAATCAGGGATTTTAATGGGACCACACTGGACAAACTCTTTAAACTATCAAAAGAAGGATTTGCTGAAAGGTACCCTTATTGGCAGCTACCGAATCTTTAAAGGCACCCAGCCCAAAAACTATTGGCTACTTCAAGTTAGATGATAGAGATATTTTTTGTCCGAATCTTCCACACAACGGATCTTAAAATTATAATGTTTCATCAAACTGTCATATTTTATTTCTATATGGCACGTATCCCAAAAAAGTGATCAGAAAATCACATGATACACAGCACGCTTAAGTATAATTTCCAAGTCACATTTTTTATGTGTTCCATACGGAATCAAAATCTTAATGTTTGACCGTACACTTATAATCTCAAGATCTGTTGTGTAGAAGATTGGGACAAAAAACGACATCCATCATCGGATTCAAAGCCGTCAATGGTTTTTGACATGAGGGCCAACTTCTAGTGTGCAAGTAATGGTTACCATATAATAAGGATTAGTTGAAGGGTAGCTCTATTTGAGCTTACGTGTTCTTTGAAAGCGCCTACGTGTGCAACCCCTTTAAAATCATTGATTGCATCGGATCAAATGATAGAGAGAGTGTTTCACTCCGATCTTCCACACAATGGATCTTGAGTTCATGTCGCACCTATTAGACGGTCCATTTTTTATTCCACATCTCATAGATCTCTCAAAATTGGACCTTGTGTGCAATGGCAAACATCAAGCTCAAATGTGATTTTAGGGACATTTTTTGAGAATTTGTGATGTGTGGAATCAAAAACTGACCATTTGATAGGTGAGATATAATCTCATGATCCTTTGTGTGGAAGATCGGGGATCTCCATCATCTGATCTGACCCAATCAATAAGTTTTAAGGGGTCCCCAACGTAGGCGCCTTTACAGAATGTATGGGTGCATTTACAGTTACCCTAAGATGAAAGGTACCTCTCTTCGGGCCTACAGGATTACTTCTAGTCAAAGTGTCAAACTAATAGGAACAGGTGGAAAGCAGATCAGATAGCTACGGCCAGAGGGAGCTGAAATAAAGAAGGTAAAGTGTCTGCATCTATCATGCAAAAAACGAACGGACAGGATGGTCCAATTGGCAGAATTTTGAGCAGTGTTAGGGTGTCAGAGTCGATGTTCACGTGTGCAAGATGTACGGTAAAGATGTGGGCATCAGTAACTTCCTCGGTAGTTGTCAATTAAAGTGATAGTGTGTGGACTTTTTCAGTTTGGAGGGGCATATCCCATTCGTTGGATCTGCATCTACTCCTCCTCATAATTGAAATGGAAAGGGGTTGACTTGTAATTTTGGCTTAAACAGAAGATAAAAGAAGATAGGACATAGATAATAGTACAAGCAATAGAAGACAAAATTCCAGAAAAGAGAGAAAAAAAAAATATATAATAATAATATATATTAGTAATTATAACAGCAACACGGCGAGACACTGAGACAGCGATCAATCGCTTGTCGCCTCTACCAGCATATATATGCTATATGATATTTTATTATATGTTATATTATACAGTAATGGATTGATGGGCCTTCACCTTATTTTTGGGAGCGGCTAAGGTGTCCAAATAGGTTTCGGTATCGGGTTTTGGTTTCGGACCGATATGATTCGGCCGATACCAATACATATCTTCCTTTTTTTTTTAAGGGAAAAAAGAAAAGTTATACATATTGGCTAATACCCGAGTTGGGATACCAATACGTTTGGTTTTATATATCAGTCCGATATGTATCGATTTTTCGAGAAACCGATATATATGGGCCAATTTTTTATACCTTGGTTGCCCCTATAAATTGTGCTAGGTTAACTCTATTTGCACCTAGTGAATTACTTTACCTTTGCTCCATTTGTGAGGGAAATTATAAGCATGGTATCAAAAATCGGCCAATAGTGATACGTATCAGTTTCTCGGCAAACCGATACGTATCGGCCGAGATACATATCGGTATCTCAACTTGCTATCAGTATCGGCCGATACGGACTAATATCGGTTGATACGTGTCAAGTATCAGCTAATACCTCTATTTTCTTTTTATTTTAATAGGCCGATACATATTAGTCCTCTATGGACCGATACCTGAGTCGACCGATATCGATTTTGACACCTTGCTAATGAGTCAATACATATTCAATGAAACCTACATGGAACATCCTTTTGAAATCCTATTAAAACCAACCTAAAATCTGCTCTTGAATCCAGCCCAAAATTTAGATCTTGAAACTCTCGCTTGAAAACAAAACTTTCTTGAAGATGGTCGCCATCTTCTTCATCGTTGTCACTATGATTTGATGAAGTTAAAGAAAGAAGAAGAAAAAAAATTGTCAATGCAACTTGTCAGAGCAAAGGGAAAAAAAATTGTTGTCATCATTGCGACTTGCCAAAGGATTTCGGGTAAATTTCAATGGAGTTTTTTATTTGCCCTTTCAGATGAGGAGGAAGAAGTAGTGAGTGTTTCCGGCATACAAAGTGAGCTCATATTTTATGTAAAAGTTTAAAAATAAGTAGGAGCTGTCAATAATTTTAAAATAATAAATGTGCTACTTTCAATAGGTATGTGCTTCCAGCAAACCGGTATTGTGTTATTGCACCTTGTTAAAAGAAAGTCTCGATTTCTTTAAACATCTGCCCCGTGGAAACTCCACCTATGCCATCTGATTCTAAAGCCACAATGTAAAGAATTTTGATATAAAAGATTTGACACGAAACTCAATTTCTCTCATATTAATTAATCAAGTCAATGCCTATCGTCTGATTCCAGGGTTGCATATGATAGATGTCGTGTTTTGTGTTAATCTTTTAGATGAAGAGCTTTACATCATAGTCATCAAATCAAATGACTTAGATGATATTTTTGCATCGGACAAATTCAAAAATATCAAATCTTTTTTTATAACAACGGCGCAACAGCACAGCTTTTAGATAAAAAAAAGTGTCTCTTGCTTTAATGGATGAAACCTCTGCTGCGCATCTTCTTCTAGGTTGCGTACCTCTTCTTTTGATAATTCAATTTGCTCAAATGGTTGAACATCCATAAATTGTTGCTCTAAATTAAAAAGTGTGCCCATTATAAGAATTGATCTATTTGATCCACAAATTCTAATATAACTCGTGGTTTAAATTACATATAGGGGCACGTTAAGTTCTTAGTATAATTTTTTGCTTGTATTGAAGTGTCATTTCATTGTAAGATGGTTGTTCACCGTAAAATAAGTGTAAAATCTACGTTATGAGCTATTTCACTCTAAGTTGAAGGGAACAAATGTAAAATCCCCGTTATGGGCAACTCTTCAATAGTCGTTCACCATAAAAAAAAGTGTAAAATGGTTGTTCACCACAAATCTAATTTTATCGTAATATGTTTATTCACCAATAAATGAGTGTAAAATAATTGTTCACCACAAATGTGATTTCATCGTAAAATGATTGTTCACCAATAAATAAGTGTAAAATCCACCTTATGAGTTATTTTACTTTACCGTATCCAAAAGAAAAGTCATTTTACTTTACGTTGAAGGGAACAAATGTAAAATCCTCATTACGGGCAACCATTCAATAAAAATATAAATTTATTTGATGGTTGTTAAAATACAAGAACTTAATAGCTATTGCAACGGCTTACCTCCCAAGGAAGCCTCTCAATGGACCGAGATGGCCAAAATTTTGGGTAGTGTGATGTTTGTCATTTTTCATCCCTATCAACGGCGTGAACGGTGGAACCATCAGTTGTGCTATAAGAATCTTCGGTTGACATAACTCATCATTATAAAAAATAAGACTATTAGAAGCAGTCAAAAGCTGACGCTATTAACAAAAAACTGTCGTTAATACCCTTGCTGTTAATAGTCATTAATAGTTTTTTGTTAATAGCGGCAATTTTTTGCTTAAAAAAACTGCCACTAATAAGCTATTTTTTGTAGTGCGTACTCATATATATATATATATATATATATATATATATATATAATGATTACTCCAATGATTACTCTAATGATTCCTCTTGTTTTTCTGCTATTCGCGAGTAGTCTATTTATTTTAGTGTGTCATATATATAGTCCCTTACCTATTGATTTTGAAATGAGTAATCATTAGAGATGGCTCGGGTGCACAGGTCATCTCAATCTAAGGTGGTTGATCCGAAAACCAATTAATCGGGTGTGTTTATGCACACGTAGGGAGAAGGAGTGCAATTCTTTATTTTATTTTATATTTTCTTGAGCAATCGATGGTGTGTGGTGTGAGAGCTGTTGTATGTTGGAGATGGCATGCTGCAAACCCTGTATACCAGTGGATTAATCGAAGGGGCGCAAATTATCTTACAGAAAACAACCTGGTCCGCGTCTCAGTTCATATGCTCATTATCATCAATGCAACGATCAAGGGATAATCAATTCATCCACTTTTACTTCAGATACAATCGAGATATAAACTCTATTTTCTCGCATAAATTATTATCCTACGATAACAACTACCAATTGAGTAGTAGCTCAATTGTTATTCGCCCTCATTGCTACTTACTCCCTTATATTAACAAGGTGAGTATTTGATGCAAAACAGAAAAACGTTAATCCTAAAGTATCGTAAATCACGCATGATAAGATTAGGATTTCGATAAAATAAAAATATAGAAATAAGGAAGAAAACAGGAAACTAATTGAAATTTCACTAGCGAAAATATTGGCCTCCCCTAATTAACCTCAGGGAAGATGAAATTTTTCAATGAACTCTCAAAGATAGTATAAAGTAATCAAATTTCAATATTCATCATTAAAATATTTTATCAAGAGAGATTACAATGTATTTATAAAGCAAAGAAATCCTAATAATACTACAAAAAATAAAACTGCTAATTAATTATTAAAACTTTCTTACCTAACGGTCACAATTAATTTTATCACTAATCTCAGTTTTTATTATGCGACTACTTTTGAATGATCAAATGATGTCCGATTGACACAAAATTAGTTTTATTTAAAAATTTATCGAAATAGGTTTCTAATAGGATAAGAATTACACAATTCCGACATGTATTGAAAGACTTATAATCACTTTTCATATAAGTGCACTGAAAGTAGTAGGAATCCTAATCTAAAGTAATAGGATAAGAATTACATAATTCCGACATATATTTAAGAACTCATTTGCGGGTCCACTTTCTCTTTCGATGTCTCCTTTTTATCCAGTTACGATCTTATCGTATAGGCTTCGATTCCACATCAGTATTGTTGTGTGAGATTTTTTCCCTAAGTGCTGCTCTATGTTTGGCATTGCTCCTTGGAAGAGTAGAAAGAGCAATTATTACTCTTTGTTGTTCCAAATGAAGATTAGGAGAGAAAAGGATTAGAGGAAGAAAAATTGGGAGGGTGCTCTTTAAAATATGAAAAGTACCCCTCTTAAAAAAAACATAAAAAATCATACTATTTTAAAGAGGGTTATATTTCTTATTTCAAAAAGCACCTTCCCTCCCTTTTATATTCTTCCAACTCCAAGTTAACTATACCGCATGACATTATATAAGAAAAAGAAAAGAATTATTCAATGAAAAAAACGTAATAATAATAATTATGGTACAGATTATAGTGGAACAAGTAGCGATAATTTGAAAATATAAGCTTGGTTTATGTATTTACACCCGCAGATTCTAAATTCGCAATTAGAGTCTGTGGCTGTTAAAGTATTGACTATCTTGAATCAGAAGATGGAGAACAATATTCGTCCCAATCTTTCATATATTAGGTCTTGAGGTCATGATCCACTTATCAGACAGTTCAATATTGATTCCATGAGGATATCATCCTCAAAAATGATCCGGAACAAAACTACCGTGCATAGCTACGTTAAGTTATATCAACTCTCGGACTTAAAATCTGTGAAGATGGAAAATGACGGCCTATTAGGAGTAATAAGACTTTACTTCGTAACGCTCAATATGCGTAGTTAACAGAAGGGATCGTTTCAAGCCGACGAGGCCGCGACCTTCGGAGTAATCCATTTTGAAGCAAAACCAAAGATCAAATGTTGGATTTCGTTCGGTTTCAGTGGGGATCAAATCAAAACTGAAATTTGAAATTTCGGCTGAAATTTTGATGCCCATATAAAATACCCCAAAATTTTGAATTATTATTTCGATTTCGTTGGAGACCGAAATCAAAACATTTCAACCAAAATTCAAAATTTTGAACCATAACTGCCCAACTAGGCTTGCATGCAATGATGCATGCCTATATAAGGCGCAATATATGTATGAATGTGTAATTAGATTGCTCCTTGAAGGCAAAGAGTAACTCTTTGCTATTCGTTAGTATGGGATTCTATTTGTTTGTAATTGCTCTTAGGTCCTTCAAAAAGTAAAAGTGCTGAAATTTGGGACTCATTAAAAAAGCAAAATAATCATGCTCTTTAAAATGGGCTGATCTTTGCCTCCAAAGAGCAATCCCATACACACCCTATCACTGCCATATGTAAGGTGGTATTAATCCATACACACATACATTTGGGGTAGATTTAAATGCACCCACTTTATCTTGTACTGACACCTACACTAAAAAATCATTCATTGCTCTAAATTAGACGATGGAGGTCATTTTCTTCCCAATCTTCCACACAAGGGATCTTGAGATCACGGAGCACTTATCATACGGTCAATTTTTGTTTATACATGACAGAGATCCCAAAAACATAGCCCTAAAGTCAGGTTTGAGTGTGATGTGTGCCATGTGATTTTAGGGCCACCTTTTTTAGATTTGTGTTGTGTGGAATCGAAAATTAACCGTCTGATAGGTGTGCCATGATATCAAGATCCATTGTGTGAAAGATTGGAGCAACAAATGATCTCCATCATCTGATTTAAAACAATCAATGATGTGAAAGCTTTGGAAAGGTTTGCCAAAGGGCACCGATAGTTGCACACCTCGAAAAGCTATAGGCACACCCATTGATATTTACACCCCCTACGTTGGGCACTCCTTAGTAAATGCGCCCCTGTAAGTTTCATTCATTCTTTCAAAGTTTTCCCAGAGTGCACACTTGTCATCCACCACCTCCTCTATGTGCCACCATCAACACCACCTTCTCCGTGACTAATGATCACCACCATCACCTTCGACACCCTCCACCATCACCACCTACTCTTCTCAAACATCCACCATTTCTCAAAAGTCATCCCTCTCTTGCAGATGTCAAATATTTATATGGGCTGATCTTATGCAGCCCACTTTACCCTAATAGGCTAATATAATAGATTGTCAGGACTGCCGAAATGTATCAATTTCGGTCCTGACTGAAATGAAACCGAAAACTCAAATTTTTGGTTTCAAAATATATGTAAATGAAGTTTGCGGCTGAAATTTTGGTCCAAAATTTCGGTTTCGCTTGCATATATATATATATTTGAGACATGATTATTAAGTCCGAATTTAGAAAAAAGTTAGGGTCAAACGAATGAAAGAACGAAAAAAGGGACAATCGGTAAAAATTAAATGTGGAAGAAATTAGGAAATATTTGAGAAAAAGTAATCAAAATATTTAAAAATGCAAAAAAATAGATATTTTTTGACAATATAAGAAAATTTTCAAGATAAATTCGCAAAAAAATGTGTTTAAAATGCAAAAATTGCAGATTCTTCAAAAAAAATAAATTAATATGCTTTAAATGTGCTCTCAACGTTTTATGAAAAAAAAAGTCATTTAAATCTAGCTTTTCCAAGATAACTATAATTCAAGATGCATTTAGAGTTGAACCATCAACAATAGTGATCTCAATGGGTTAGCTATGGGCTGCACTTTTATGCCTATTTAATAAACAGAAAACATCGGGCTAGTCAGATTATATAAATGCACTACGAAAATAAGGTGTTTCAATGGCATTTGCTGTTAAGACAGTTTTTTGTAATGGCAGGACTAATGGTGGTAGTTTTTTGTAGCGACAAGGCTAATAGCAACAATTTTTTGTTACAAAAACTGCCGCTAATAACCTTATTTTTTGTAATAATGGGCCAAGTTTGGGCATTTAGACTCAAGCCTATAAAGCTATTTTACTGAGCTTACCGGAAATAAAAATGCATATGCATATATTTTTATACATTCATTTTAGGGAACTTTATAAAAACAATCTTAAAAATCAAACGTTTTAGCAAAAAATTTCAAAACTTAAACATTTTAAAAAAACAATGCTTTCACGATTTTTTAAAGTTCCGTGATCCGTGAAAGCATAGTTTTTTTAATGAGGATTTGAGATCTCACGGATCTCTAAACTTCAAAAAATCATGAAAGTATTGTTTTTTTTTAATCGGTTAAGTTCTGAACTTTTTTGCTAAAAAGTTTATTTTTGGGTTTTTTGCAAATACCCCCCTATGTTATGCTAAAATTGCATAAAACCTCCTGAGTTATGTCTATTTATAGTGCACTCCCTACTTTTATGTTTCCTTTACAAATATCCCTGCCGTTTAAGTGGCAGTTAACTAGGCGTCATTTCTTCAATTAAATGACATATTTGCCCTTACTTAATATTATATATAAAGTAGCTATTATATTTTTCTCAACTTAGACCGCATTTTAAACGGTGGATAAGCATCAGATCTTGCCCAAACTTTTTGGGTGAAACATGATTGATCTCCTCTAAGTTGCCTTATTACTTGATTTTCAATTTGGGTGTCCATGATACCCAATTGGTTCGTAATGATGGTAGGGTCGGGATGGTACAAACGGGAGTAGCATTTTAGCGCTACACACGAGTCAACCGAGCATCATGGGCATCCAAATTGAAAATCAGGTAATAAGGCAACTTATAGGAGATCAATCATATTTCACCCAAAAATTTTGGGCAAGATCCGATACTTATCCACCATTTAAAATGCGGTCAAAGTTGAAAAAAATACAATGATCATTTTGTATATAATGTTAAGTAAGGGCAAACAAGTCATTTAATTAAAAAAATGATGCCTAGTTAACTGTCATTTAACGGCAGAGGCTATTTATAATCTATATTAGTCAATGTTAGTGAAATTACTATATTATCCTAGTTTTAAGCGCCAGACGGACTCATGTCCGATCTGAATTTGGCCTAAAAAATATTAAATTTGGCTTGAATGGGCTCAGTCCGGCCGAGCCCAAACCAAGCCCAGCCCGGCCCATTGAGACCCCAAGATTCAACAACAACTAATTAGTGACTAACAACCCTCATTTGCTTCCCACTAGTAAGTAGTAACTTGTACTCTGTAGCACCCTGCCGATAATTATAACAGATGGTCGGTGGTACACCTCGGCAGTCGGCACCTGTGAAATAGGGTGGGTATACAAATTTAATATAGGTACCTATGGGATAGGAGAGTCATTTCCGTAGTTAATACATTTGGATCGGTTACCTTATCCAACTCTGAAGCATAACAGTATTTTAGCAGTGAAACATATATTCAAGGTTTTTTCGGGAAATACAGTAATCATCTTTTTATGACAGTTAATAATGTTACTTTATATATACGTATGAAATTGGAGAGAGAGAGAGAGAGAGAGAGAGAGAGAGATGATTTATCTGTTTGTTTCGGGTATCTTAGGATGTTCTCTGTAGTATTATGGAGACTTGAGGTTTGGTGCAGAAAAAAAAATATGTACCACAGACTTGATAGAAGGATTTTATTAGAATTTAAATAGTTGAATAAAAAAGAATTTGGAAGCGCTTGTAAGGCTTGTCTCTGTTCAACTTAAAGATTTAATATATATATATTATGATGAGTGATGACATTTGAAAGGTGTCTAAGTTGGATTTTGTGGAATTAATTGGGAATTGAAATGGTGTAGAATGACAATTGGCAAGGGCAGGAGAAGGTAAAGGTACTTAAAAAGAGACCTGCTATACTGAAGAAAATACTGAAGAAAAGATCGTATACTCTTTATTTGCCTGCAAGAAACATCTATTATTTATTTATTTTTGCTTTTTTTTCTCTCTTTTTGTTCTTACTTTTGTTTTTAAATTTCTACTTTCAATATCTTATTAATAATCAACATCAAACTTGGCATATGTAATACTCCAACCAAATGTGTGGGTTGGAGCAGTTGATTCATTGATATGTGATAGAGGATTTTTTATATTTTATATTATTTTTAATGATACCATTATTTATAACTCAAGATTCTTCCTTTTCAACTTGGGTTCACTTGCTTAAATCGATGACTTTTTGAATCAAATGATCCAGATCTATTTTGTTCCAATTTTGACCAAAGGGAGCCATTAATTACTTGCACTCAGAAACTTGGCCCTTGCACCGAGTTTAAACCAAAGACCTACAAGTTTGGCTACCTCTCTTATATGAAAATACTATCTAAACCATTTGATTTGAACCCCGTCATTTAAAGATATTAAGTGCAAAAAATTAGCATGAAATATAATCTTCATCATGTGATTAAATATAGTCAATGGCTATTAATTGATTCAACGGTTCATGACTATATTTCATCATGTGCTCCAATCTTATCCACCAAGGATCTATAGATCATGAACTTTAAATCAGACGACTCATATTGCATTTTCACATGTCCCATGTCCTTAAGATGCAAAGTCTTTCTTTAACTTCGGTGCAAGGGCCACATTTCCGAGTGCAAGTAATGGCTCCCTTGACAAAATAGATCTTGAAATTATGTTCCTATCATCCGACCATCATATTTTGATTCCCCATGACACTTCCCAAAATATGTATTTGATCATGGGGTACATCAAATGTCGTTTTTGGATTACTTTTTTAGAACGTTTTTGGGATGTTTGTCATCTAAATCAAAATCCGACCACCTGATATTAGGACCATGATTTTAATTCTTGAGATCTATTTTGTCAATGATTGGGATGAAAAATCCCGATGGTCTTACTTTGAAGCAGTCAACAGTTTAAGCAATTGAAACTCGGGTAGAGAAGGATCAATCTTGGATTGAAAATAAAGTACCTTATTTTTAATTTGCTCACTCAATATAAAAATCTTTTCAAATATTTAATATTACTCATTGTCCCTGTGCTCCTAAGAGTGGTTCATTATATTTTCCTGCCTTGAGCTCTACTCAAAACTGCTGTGTATTATATATATATACACAGCTTTCATCAGCACACTTGGCTATCATGCTCGTGGCCTGAGTTATGCTGATTGAGGAAAAGGGAGTTGAAGAGAAGGGTGAATTAAAGAGGAAAGGTGAAGTTGATGGAGAGGGAAGGAGAGAAGGTGACATGATTTTGGGGATTTGTGAGATGAAACACTTAACATTTGGCAGAAGATTCTCTAATGAAAAGGGTGGACTTTTGAGCATGTCAAATCCAAAAAATTAATGTGTGAGAGGTAAAATAGGCAAAGATGACCAGCTTTTTCTTTTTATCTCCCCACAGTTTTTATATATGTTTCTACTTTGTTTTTGGGTTTTGTTTGGTGTGCTTGTTTCCATTAACTCCTTTTTCTTTTTCCTGGTAGTGTTGCAGTAAAGAGGGGAGGGAGAAGAGATTCCTTTGCAGTTTAAGGGAAGTTTTTTATTTGCACACGTTATTAAGATCTTTCACAACATCTTTTAGGCTCTACTAAAGCAGTAGGGACTAGGCAGCAACAAACTAAAATTGAAAGGAGATGGAGAATTTAAAAGATTTCCATTTTTCTTTCATGGGTTTTAAAGGGATCTCAAATTACATTTGATCTCTCCCCTATCTGAGTCCTCTGAAATATTCCATTGATTAGCAAATGGGCTATTCTGTTTAAGCCTGCAATATTCTATTTGTTTGCTAATGGGTTGTACAAAGATGCCTCTGGGTTTTTTTGCATTGATGTGAGGGAATGAGGTGAGTTGTAGAAGGAGAATGGGGTTGAGCTCGCGGTGGCTTTTCTTATTATTTGTTCTTCATTCACAGTAGCCATAAAGGTTAAGCAAGGAAGTAGGAACACATGAAATGAGAGTAAGAGATGGGAAAAGAAGAGAGAGAGAGAGGGATTGGGATTGCTTGTTTTACTCATCTGACAAGAAGAGAGGGCTCTGAAAGGAAGTCATCTCATCAAAGTCATGGATGTAAAATCCCAGAAAGAGACAAATAAGGATGTTTGTGTTACGGGATGGTGGAGGTGTGTAGTCCCTATTCACCATTAAAAGCGTTGCGTGTGAATGCCTAGGAAAATTCTTTAGGGGACTCTTTTGTGCCATCTCTCCTTCTGCCACCCATTAATACTAGTAACCCACCATAAATCCATACAAATTTTAAGATTCTTTGCTTCTTCATGTGCCTTTCTGTATACACTCTCTCATCATCATTCCTAAATCCTAAGCTTCACCAAAATCAAGATCCCAACCCACACAAGGGTACCCAAAGTCCATCCAAAAAAGAAGAGAAAAGACAAGAAAGGGTATAAAACCCCTTTAATATATAACTCTGTCGAGCAAACAAAACAAAGGAGAGAGAGAGAGAGAGAGAGAGAGAGAGAGAGAATAGTGTTTTGATACGTACATAAGGTGCTGCTGCTGCCCACTCCTACTACTACCACTCCTCCCTGTTTTGGCAGATCATGTCCTGTCAAAGAAACTGCATTCTCAGATGTTCTATTAAAGTAGAGGAATGCAAGCTCCCCACTCTCTGCTCCTCCTCCTCCTCATGGTTTTGGGTTTTCAGTGCACGCCCATCTCTTCAACCGCCAAACCTCTTCTTCTTCTTTCTCTCTCTACCAGTATTCCTCATCACCCAATTTCTACCAGTCACTTGAGATGCTTACTTCATTGAACATCCACGAAGAAGATGAAGACCCAGATCACCATCACCAAAATCCACCTCACAGATTCGCCGCAGCTGGCAACCAAATGCGCCAATTACTAATAAGCTGCGCCGAACTAGTCTCACAATCCGATTACCCGGCAGCCCGCCGCCTAATCTCTCTCCTCTCGACCACTTCATCCCCTTATGGTGACTCTACAGACAGATTAGTCCACCAATTCACCTTAGCCCTCTCCATTAAAATGAACCCCCAAAGTTTCGCTGCAGCCGCAGCTGCTACTTCTGCTCCGCAAAACAATCACAACACTCTCCACTCAACCTACCTATCTCTCAACCAAGTCACCCCATTCATCAGATTCAGCCACCTGACAGCAAACCAAGCCATCTTAGAATCGATTGAAGGCCACAACTCCATTCACATACTCGATTTCGACACAATGCAAGGGGTGCAATGGCCGCCTTTGATGCAAGCGATTGCCGAGCGATCCGATCCGTCGAACCCGCCGTCGATCAGAATCACCGGTACTGGCCGTGATCTCGAAACCCTTTTAAGGACAGGAGATCGCCTTCAAAAATTTGCGCAGTCCCTCGGCCTTAAATTCCAATTCCACCCACTTCACCTCGTCGACGAAGACCCAGCTTCTCTATACCTCCATCTCAGTTCTTCGGTACCCATTTTTCCCGACGAAGTCCTTGCTGTTAACTGCGTTTTATATCTCCACAGGCTGCTAAGAGACGACTCCGGTGACGCCGCAAGGCGATTTCTCCGGGCAGTTAAGGCAATGAATCCGAAGGTCGTAACAGTTGCCGAGAGAGAAGCTAACCATAACAACCCAATCTTCTTGCAGAGATTCATGGCGGCATTGGAGCATTACACGTCGGTGTTCGAGTCGCTGGAGGCGACGTTGCCGCCCAACAGTCGAGAGCGGCTTGCCGTCGAACAGGTCTGGTTCGGGAAGGAAATAGTCGATATAGTGTCGGCCGACGGCGAATATAGGAGAGAGAGGCACGAGAGGTTTGAGAATTGGGTGGAGATCATGAGGATTTCGGGCTTTTCAAACTATCCTTTGAGTCCTTTTGCTTTGTCTCAGGCTAAATTGCTACTCAGACTCCATTACCCATCTGAAGGTTATCAGCTTCAGCTACTCAATGACTCTCTCTTTCTAGGTTGGCAAAACCAACCCCTCTTTTCAGTCTCTTCATGGCACTAATTTTCACTCTTTAGCTTTCTTCTTCTACCTCTTCTACTTTTTCTTTTGGCAATGTTCGGTTTACCAAGTAAAACAACCTAAAAACAATGTGTTATGGGATTATCTAGCTAAACCCTAACCCTAGTTCTCTGAACAGACCTCTCTTGTAGCATGCATGCATGCATTAACTCTCCTTCTCTCATGCATCTTTACTTCTTTCAAGTCTGTTGTGGGAGGGGTTCTCAGGAGCTCAAACTGAATGCATTTTTTTTCTTGTTTTTTTTTTTGGCCTTTTTAGTTAGGGTTGCACCATTTGTGTCCTTTTTTTCACCCTTTTTAATTGTTCTCTTATATAAAGCCTTGTAATTCTACAAACAATGCCTTCAAAGAGGCAACAACTGGGTGCTGTGGAATATTGAATTATTATATTCCATGAATGAAAGTAGAGTATGATATCACAGTGTATTTGCTTGGTCATCTTTCTCTTGCTTTGATTTCTTTCTGTTTTTTATGCTAATGGGTGCTTCACTACATTTTATTATTCACTAATCTTCTTGTTTTCTAAGCTTCCTCCGTGCATTTATTTTCATTTTTTATTGTTTTACTATCATACCCACTATTATGAACAAACAATTATCTCTGGTCACCACTACCCATAAAAAATAAAAACAATCGGTTGGTTTATTAATAATAATGATTTAATATTAATAGTAATAATTAACAATTAAAAATGTCATCTTGTTTGTTACATTCCTTTGTCTACATGTTATTCACCTTGTGGTTCCAAGATGAGGTGCATTAGGGTTCTTGTTTTCTGCACCAATCCCCCGTATATGCCTATTGTTGTCTTTGAGCTGCACCTTCTATCACCTTAATTTCTGCCTTTTGTCCCCTCTACAAAATCATCAAAGCTCTCAACTTGTTGCCTTTCCTGCCCACCTTACCTTCTCAAGAAATCATTCTTTGGATGTTGCATGTCGGAATGGTAATATATCAAAAACTCACGATTCCCCTCTCATGTTTTATTCTTCAGCAAACCTGTCACTTTCTCACCAAACCCAATATCAATCTCTTTGATTTCAATTCGCCTATAAAAAAAATGGTATATATCTCACATATTTTTAAAAGGTACATTTCAACTTAATTTTGTTCATAATTTCATGGCAATATTTTTAATTTCTTCCGTTTTGTAAAGGTATCCAAAGCCTTTCCAATATATTCTATAAATTGCTTATACTAATTCAGAACATCGTCACTTAATTTTTAAATTTCAAATCCAACCATATATTTAAGTACATTTATTTAAACTTTAGAATAAACTAGTTGATGTAATCTTATTCTTTGTCTTACCAGTAAAATTAAGACAAATACAATGAAAAGGTTGGTAAATTTTAGATCATAGATTTAGGGAGTGGAAGTGTGGAACCCTTATATAACACAGATAGTTAAAAAAAAGGATATGAGCTTCACCACAACCATAATAGGGGCATCTCTTGGCCTCTTTACTGAATGATAAGATGGTTATAGTATGAGACACGAAACCTATTTGAGGGTACACTTTACCCTGCAAGAGAAAGAGCATTTAATGTAATAAATGGGGTTCCTAGAGGGACCCAACCCAAGGTTTCCGACATAGTAGCCCTTTTGGTTTTGTTTTTGATGATGCATGGATGAGTAATCTATAATCTTTGTTTTGTAATTGATTGGCTGATTTGAAATTTCAGTTAGCTATTCATGATCCCCACAAGCAATTAATTCAATCATATAGGGGATCTCTAATGAACCCAGATCTGTCCAAGAGATACTCTATTTATTTCATTAATCATTGAAGGCTGAGAATGGCCAAACTTTTTATTTAATTGGGTATCAAAAATTCTGTCTTTCTATCTGTTTTATAATTTTTGTTTTTTATATTGATGACAAAAGTGAAGCATGTTGATCCAACTTTATAGCTTATTCTTCAATCTTTTTCTTCTCTTATTTACTGCTGCCTTTAATCTTTGGTGAAAGTCATACCCTAGCACTATAACCTATCTTCCTAGGATATGTCTGTACATATAACTGTTAGTAAATGGCCAGGAATTTTAACATGAGTAAATCAAAATTAGTCATGTGGTATATATATATATATATATATATATATATATATATATATATATATATATATTGTAAAAATATTTCTTAAAAACAAATAATTATTTACATATTATTATTTTGGGCTTAAACAAAATAGAATAAAGGAAAAACACAAAGTCACCTGTAAATAAACGCAAAAAGATAGAGAAATAAATACATATCTACTTTGCAAAAAGATTTGTGTTTTTTAAAAAACATATATACATACTATACCCACATATTATTTTTAAAAAAAACATTCCCACTTTGCAAAAAGATTTGTAAAAAAATACCCTAGCACTAAAAGTTTTTTTCTTTTTTCACTCTAAATGACATTGCAGTTCTCTGAAATTCTTCAGTTTAGCTACTCGTAATTAATCTGTTTTCACGTCAGATGTGTAAGCTCATTATTATTATTATTATTATTATTATTAGCGGCAGCAGCAGCACTAGTGTTGTTTGTATGAATTAGTTTTCAGCAGGAATCTCTTTTTCTTTGGAGAATATATAGCTTGATTAATAGGAGAGGAGAGGCTTCGCTGCATGACCATGCATAGCCAGACAACTGGAGAAGTTTGGGCGACGCCTGCTTTGCTCGGACACCCAACAAGAGCTATAAGTTGTTCGATCTCCTTGCCTCTTGTGTAACCATGCTATATATAATCGGGGCAATCCTCACCTGACAAGCTTATTTTGTGAGATTGAGTTAGGCTCATAGGATTCTACATGGTATTAGAGCAGGTACCACAGGGACGCAGAGGGATACGTGTAGGTTACACGTGAGGGGGCGTGAATGATAGTCCCACATAGCCTGTGGGCTGGAAGCTTTGGGCTATGTATAATCTCGACAATCCTTACCAGTTTTGTGAGGTTGAATTAGGCTCATGGAATTTTACATGTAACTGCTTGGTGCAATCAATGCCACCAAAGGACAAAATCATATGCCAGGAGGGTGGAAGGACAAAATCAGTCATTTTTTCACGTTATCACCTTCTTGGGTGCTTCTTATTATTACTATTTTAGGATTTATTTTTTGGAAAGAGTGTAAGGATTCAAACTTGACATTGTGCCTTACTATTGAGGAAATAAAATCTCAAATATAAGACTATTAGCGGTAGTAAAAAACTGTTACTATTAACAAAAAAAACTGTGACTAATATCTTTACTGCTAATAATTTTAATAGCCTTTAAAAGTTTTTTTGTTAATAGTTTTAATTTGTGTAGGGAATGTTATTTCTACTCTAATGAATTCTCAAAGTTTGTTAAAGGGTTTCACCAAATGTTTGGAGGGCACAATGAGGTCAATTTCTTGAATATGATCCTGATCCGTTACTTAAAAATATACAATATGTAAATAAATTCAGTATGATTTTTTTTTTGGAAAGAGGGTAAAAGGATTCAAACTTGGACATTGTGCCTTACTATTGAGGAAATAGAATCTCAAATATAAAAATGATGAAAAAAAATCAAGAGAATTCCGACGAGATGCATGACTTCTCTACAAAATGTTATTCTCGAGTGAATTCTCAAGTTTGCAAAAGGGTTTCAGCCATATGTTTTCAAGATATGAGGTTAATTTCTTGAAAGTGATTTGTTACTTTACAATATGCAATATGCAATATGTTAATTAATTTTGGATAAATTCAGTATGTTTCGATTTGTGCCTAGTCGCCATGTACACGCTTGCGTGAACTCAATGGCTCACCGTTAGACACATTCTTCCTTTTTATTGCCAACCAAGAATAAGAGGTAAAAGATTTTATATATAGTAGGGACCATTCCTTTCGCTTTTCAATGCCAGACTATTTCTTTTGCATACCACGATGAAAATTTTCATTACAACAAAAGCAACCCACGAGACAAAGAAAAAAAATGTTTTTATTTCCTTTGAAATTAAAACTAAACATCTATTATAAAAAATAACAGATAAATATAACTCTTGCAACCTAATACATAACCAACAAGCCCTTAAGTGCTTGTTTGTTTAAAAGAGTAGTGTTACTGTAAATTATAGCACTTCTTTTAAAAACTTATATTATAACATTATCATAACAAGTTATGCCATTGGAAAATTTTGTTGCACCGGTCAGATCACACCTAGCTTGACTTGGCTCGACAAGAGTGGTGCCCTTGTTGGTTTGGTGTGTGGTAATAAAAAAATTAGTTTGAAGAAATAATTTTTAGGTTTTAATAAAGCACTACAAAAAATAAAACTATTAGCGGTAGTTTTTTACAGCCAAAAACTGTCGCTATTAATTAAAAAATTATTAAAATTATTAGCAGCAAGAGTATTAGCGACAGTTTTTTTTATTAATAGCGGTAGTTTATGATTGCCGCAAATAGTCTTATAGTCTTATTTTTTGTAGTGAATTGGTTTGAACAACTATCTACCCACTAGTTCCGTGGAGATTAGTTTGGGCTAGTTTATTGCGATTTGCCCAGGGTGTGGAGTAAGCCTCCCATCCATAAAGTAATAACATAAATAATAATAACAATAACAATAGTGACTTTATGGAGTGATTCTAATCCTCATATCTATAGATCATCAAGGTAAGAGGGTCTTGCAAAATTTGTAAAAGTCTGTTTTCTCAAGATTGGTGAGGTAAAATGCTGTCATAATTTGGCATGATGGCTAGATACCAGCCTCACGAAACGAGGAGACCAAAATTCGAATCCCCTCTTGGAGCTATTACAAGGATTTTAAATGTGTTGATCCAATATGTGCTAATTTGGGGTGCGCATGTGCCTTTGGGATTATTTGGGGTGCGCATGTATCCTTGGGATTAGTCCGGTGCCCCTATAAGGCTCAAAAAAAAATATATAAAATAAAAAAATAAAATTAGATGAATATTATTATTATTAATGAAGGGTTAATGAGGGTGTCTCCTCATCAAAAGATTATCATGCTCAGCAAGATCCCTTTCACATTCACGCGAATTAAAGAGTTCCATGCACAATTATCAGGGAACTTTTAATTTGTGAAATCCATATTAGGGGGCTAAAATGATACTCATAAGCTTGAAAAGCTTAAGACATGGATGAAGAGAGTCAATATCCCTAGAAAAACATAATAAGAGCAGCATAGTATAGTATTATCTTAATTAATAGTTATAACACCAATATATAAAGTAGAGAGTAGAGAGAATCATTCCAAGCTTGGCATCCAAGTTTTTTGGTTAAAAGATCCGGTGGTGATCTTATACCTGATTTGATAGAATCCGAGGGTGTGAAAAAATATTATGATATCCAGGTTTGATTGATCCAAACAGTAGTGTGAGTAAATGCCTACAAAGGACATCAATTGGTGCAACTGTTTTAGAAGCTGATGGTAAGCATCCAAAACAAAGAATCATTGACCTTTTTGAAGAGCATATCAACCCAAAAACCTCACATCCTCCTACTCATGTTTGTGTTGTTCATATTCAACTGGTTATAGTTTCAGTAGGCTTTAGCAATATGCCATCTTAAACACTCACAACTCCATTGATCTTAGTAAGGCCATCAACAGCCTCTAAACTCAAAAATCTCATCTGGGTATCTATCATTATCACATTGAGATGGTGTGATGTAGGTGTGTTGTTCATGTCAACAAGAGGACTACCTAGAGCTGTAGTAGTAGTAGCAGCTAGTAGGTAATTGAACAACTAGGTCACTGTTCATAGCTGTAGATTTTGTGTATGAAAAATCTCACAAACAAGCCAAATATAAGACTTTTTATAGAATATATATATATATATATATATATATATATATATATATATATATATATATAGGTATTGATATGGATGCATAAATAGAATGGAATAGAAGATTTGTGAATAATATTTAGAGAGAGAAAGACGATGGTGCCTAAGATACTTGAGCTACTGTTGAGGACAGAGAGGCTAGTGAATAGTGAATAGTGATGGTGTGGCAAAAGAGATGAAAAAAGGGTAGTGCTGTAGAGTGAAAGGGACGAGTATCTCTGGTGCAAAAAAGGGGGTGGATTTTGTTATGGTTATAATAATGATAAATATAAGGAGGTAAGGGGGGATGGGGATGGGGATGGGGATGGGGATGGGGAAGGGTAAAGCAGTAGGGGGAAGATGGTGGGAGGGTTGGTGGATAGGCCGTGCGGTAGAAGTTAAGACAAGGCAGAAGACGTATTTATTTGGGTGCACATGGTCTCTCGTACAACACTCCCCTATCAAGTAACAATCCAACCCAAATGATTTAGAGAGAGAGAGAGAGAGAGAGAGAGTGAGAGAGAGAGAGAGAACCACTTAGGGCAATCAACTGGTCGGGATGGATCGGGTCGAGCCCAAATTTGACTACGGACATTTTCCCGCCCCGACGGTGCACACCACCTGACCTAAAACATAAATTAACCCGGTAAAGTACCCCTATTTTCCATGTTTTTATACCTGAAACAACAGACGGATCTGATTTTTGCCCAACTCAACCAGTTAGTCGACCGGGCCTGACCTGAAACTCAGCTCGGATGTCTCATGCCCGACCGGTCAAGTTTTTGTGCCCGATCTAGAAAAAATCGCATCTGGTCGGGATGGGTATCGGGTCGACCTGACCCATTGACAACCCTAACCATGGTTCAAAATTTTGGCCGATAATTCAAATTATCAGCCGAATCTTATCAGTTTCGGTCCACACCAAAACAAAATTTTGACCCAAAATTTTGGTCAAATAATGTAAGAAAGGGTATTTTTCAGCCAAAAATTTCGGTCAAACTACCCTAACCGTCCGATTGCTGCACTTGGAACATAGATATGAACTTTTGTTTATCCATATGCAAGTTCACCCGGTCATTTTCCAATTTTTGGAGCCGTCTTGATCAGATGGTTGGTTTTGTTTAGGATCGCCCAATCCATGTGATCACTGACCTTTGATGTAGATGATTTGGATAGATATACATTGACTCCATCTCTCTTGTACAGAAGACCCAAGCAAACGGTCCTTTGATTCAATTTCCGATACTAACGCCACCTGCTATATAATATTTCTCTTTCTTTGTCTAATCTCACACTCGAATGCAGTGATGACACCCTACATTTCTCATAGGTAATTGATAAAATCTCCTTCGTACCGGAAATACCGACCACAGCAGATACCAGTATATCATAAATTCATAATACGAAAATTTTGTTAAAACTATTAGAATATATTGGTACATGCTCATATATATATACGCGAATGTTAAATGGTATAATGATTATCTTTGTCAGGACATTGCAAAGATCCAATCCGATGGCAAGGTATCAAGTATCGTTCCATATGTATTGATTTTTTGGCCAACCGATATGTATTGGGATCGGTCTTGATATTGATATCGGCCAATATGGAACAGGTATTGGCCATATACCTCTTTCATTTTATTTATTATTATTTTCTATAAAAAAAAAAAAGCAGCAATACGTATCGGTCCTCCATGGACCGATACCCATACCAATGCCCGCTTTGACACCTTGCTTGATGGTCAAGAGTATATGCCCTACTTGACGCTAGACCCGCATTAAAAATCCCCTATTTTCCTTGAATTTACATAATATCAGTCAGATGCTTTATGTCCTGATCCAATCCGACGGGTCAAGCTTATGTGCCGATCTCGTAAAAAAAAAAAGAATACTTGTCAGGTCGGCACTACAAAAATAAGGAGTTTCAGCGACACTTGCTATTAAAGCATTTTTTGGTTACAGCAAGACTAATAGCGGCGGTTTTTGGCAACAACAGTACTAACAGCAGCAATTTTTTTGTTAAAAATACTGCCGCTAATAGTCTTATTTTTTGTAGTGCAGTCAAGTATCAGCCCTATGTGTCGGTCCGGTCAAGTATCAGCCCTATGTTGTCGGTCAAGTATCAACCCCTGACTAGACCCATTGACAACCCTATGTGCCGCTCTCGTCTGTTGTGGTTGCAGTAGCATCCTACTAAGTTATAAATTGGCGATGAAGATATATTACTACTATGCTCATGGGCAACTCTAATACCATCCCCATCCAAAAAAATAAAATAACACTATAATATCATCTATTTGGATTTGGGGCTTTATAAGATATATTTCTCCTCTCTTTTATATTTAGGACTAAACTCTCTTTTTACACCATCAAGCCATAATCATATATTATCACAATTATTTTGGAGTGACAGATTTGAATGATCTTACACCATTAAAGGTATACAATGTGCACATATATTGAATTAAAAGTGCTCTAAATCACACTTTTGGAGAGATTTGAATCATCCAATCTGTGCACTATAACAATAATTAATTATTATTATTTTCTAATGATTGATATTAAAGGTTGCCAATTAGATGATGCGCATTAGTAACACTTTTGCTAAGACATGCCACTTAGACTATTTAGACCAATATAGATCTCGTGATATAACAGTAAAATATTTTTTAATGGTTAAGATCATTTAAATGTTGGTCACAAGCACAACCCACACTACAAAAAATAAGACTATTAGCAGTAGTCAAAAATTGTCACTATTAACAAAAAATTGCCGCTAATATCCTTGTCACTAATAGTTTTTTGTTAATAGCCGCTAATGATCTATTTGTTTGTAGCGCCATTATTCCTTTATTAAATGCAGCAACTCACATGTGTGATGTGGCATGACTATAGTCAAACCTGATTGAAAAATCATAGCAGTCCGATTGTCACGCATTGAATGCCGACCGTACATTAATGACGATCAAAATTTAACTAGCAAAGTGCACTAATTAGACTAGTAGAATTGCTTGATCAATCCAACCTTCCAATAACATCAATCGATCTGATCCTACAATCAAAGAGTACGATCACTACAAAATTAAGGTATTTTAGCGGCACATGTATTTGATAGCGACAATTTTTAGTAAAGATAAAAATAATAGCAGCAGTTTGTTGTTAAAAAACACCTAATAGTCTCAATTTTTTTTTTTGTAGTGGATCCAAACATGCGTGAACCTATGTGGACCCATCTTATAGAGAGCCCTGCAAGGAGGGTCTCCTACACAAATCCTCGTTACAATGGTAACGGAAGAAAGAGGAGAAAACTGAGTAATCGAAAATGAAGACAACGGAAGTATCTTGGTAAAGTTGTAGAAAACAATATAGTAATTGAGGAGGGAGGCCTTGAAACAATAAAGATATGTAAGAGGAAAAGGCATATTTTTTAAGGGTACCGATTATTCACTCCTCATGAGACTGTTTCCTCACCCTCGGTGTTGAGAAACCAGATTTAAAGATGACTCTTTTAAAGCTCACTCCCCCACTTTATTTTTCCTTTATTTTCTTTACTTGTATGAGAAAACAGTCTTATGTGGTGTGAATAATGGTACCCATTTTTTAACAGTTTCCACTTTCCATAAATATAATAAATAACAAAGCTAAATGGGCCCTCAACCTATCACCCTAGACTGCATATATAGCGTATGGAAATCGGCTGTCCGTCCCTTCAAAGGCAATAAAGCTTCTTTTTCTTTCTTATTAATATGTTGCAGTGGGCCACCAATTTTGATTCCAAAAAGCCCACCTTTACATCCCTGTCTGTAGGAAACTACAAGAAATCAATGCTCCTCTACTACCAGATCAAACTGTATATCACGGATTCCTTTTAGTTTTAGACCTAAGTGCCAAATAATCATGTAATTTATGTATATTTGATTACTTGTTTCAGGTCTAAAGGGAAAAAAAAACATGTATCCGTTTGTCCACTTTGAGTGGGCAAAAATGTCAGTTTCTTAAAATGAGATAGATGGGTCTCATAGGAGACCGCGATGGATTGGTCTCATACAAGACCGCGAGTCTCATATATGTAGGCCTATCAACAGGCCACCGGCTTCGGGGTCAGGCCTATGCTCAGCCGGATTATTTTTCACTCAAAAAAAATAGGTGAACATGGTATGGATGAATCAGGCTTAGATTTTTTATTTAAGCGCAAACCCAACCCGAAGCGGATTAGGTCCAACCCAGCCTTTCTCCTTTAAATTGGTCACGGTCTTATATGAGACTGATTAAGCATGAGACCAATCGGGTCTCACTTAAAAATTAAGGGGAGCATGGTTTTAGTTAAAAGGCATTTTCGGCTATTAAAAGTGAAAAAAATACACATACATATTTTGTTAGAAAAGTTAAGGCCTCGCTCTGATAGGTAATAAGAGACGGGCGGGCCCCTAATAGGTAAATATATAAAAGGTTGGGTCCCTCTCAGTAAAAAAATAGTTACCTTTATTTGCCACACTTAAAATATTTGACATGGTAACCTAGTGGAAAAGGTGACCAAAAGCTAACTGACAACGACTTTGAGTGCCTTAAAATCCGTAAATTAAACTTTTGATGAGATTCCGTGGCTAAAAAGGTGCTTCATTACCTCAAGAATTATGATGCCGTATGAGGAGAGCAAAAAAATCTTTTCTTTTGAGTTGAGTAAGCTAGGAGCAACTCTACCTCTATGACCAACATGTCCAAACCGCTAGGGCCCAGGCGTGGTGGACCTTATTAAGCTTTGCTATTTCTTGGGTGGCATGGATGTTAATCTGCCCAGATTCAAACAAAGTGATCACTTGGGAAATATTAGGAAATCAGGCTATGTTCTTTTGATTTTACTGCATGAGCAGTGAACTGGAAACTGAACTGCAAACTGGGTTAGCTTCAAATTCGAAATTAGTAACCGCAACCCTCCATAGGAGGAGAATTTCTTCTTCTTCATGCATTGCGTTGATGAAACTTTGAACATTCCTTCAATAAATGATCTTATCCATAAGGGAAGAGGAAAAAGGAAAAGCAAACTTGTGAACGAAACAAGTGGCATTCCACAAATAAAGGGGAGAGAGCCACGTGTCCCATGCAGGTGAGATTCATTTAATAAGGGAAAAGTGATTGATATTGAATGAAGGGTGAGCAGCAGCCCATTGAATGCGCCACATGTAGTGTGGGTTCTTCTGGACATCTGCAACCTGCATGCATGCATGGATGTCCTAGAAAATTTTTGGGTCGGCAAGCTATCTCTACGAGGAATTCATATCAAATTGGAAAAGGCCAAAGTACCCTTCTTCTCCTTGAGAAGATATGTGTTTGAGAAAAGAATTTTTGCTTTCATCATCGTCGTCATCATCACCAGAGCACACTTCTCGCAACATCCGAGTGTTGTTTCTCTACTTTGATTCTGTTAGGGCTCAACTCTATCACTTTGCTATCTTTTATGTTACTTTTCACTATTTCCATCTAAATTTTTCTAAAGTCTCCCCTTATCTCAGTTCCTTGTGCTTTATATTAGTTATAAATTATTTTAGCATTAGGCTATGTTAAGGGAAAGGAAAAGAAATGGGTGAAAAGGAATGATAGAATCTAAATGGATCTGACAATCTGACCATCCAAAATTAAGCCTAAAGATTTAGGCGCACGATCAATCAAAAACAATAAATATATAAACTATAAATATGTGCACCTTGAGCGTTAGCCATCGATAGTTGGTTGCGATCTTCAACGATGTTCTCGCGTTCAATGTCTCCTAGCACAATGGGGATGCTCTCGCCAATAGGGAAGATTGAATTATATCGAGCTATCGTTGGGACCAGGCACCCCTTATATTTATAGCCAAAGAGTTCTATCCCATTAAAGACTGAAATTGCTAATTGTAGTGTGATTAGAAATCACAATCATACCTTAACTGAAAGACTCAACAATCAGTTACCTATTCTCTTCAAACTCACCAGAATAGCAATTGTACATCTTAAGGTTGATCTTATACCATTCATCGGTCAACGGGTTTGACCATAGTGATGGCTACCAAAATAGGAACGTCTAACATTCTCCCACTTGGCCAAACTATGTCAATAAACTCCGATTACCCAATGTTAGCTAACTTTCTTTGAATGGTAACTCACAATCAATCTCAATCAAAGTCTTTATTATCAGTCCGGTCCAGTGAGAATTTCAACACAGAATCAATGTAGTCAATATATCATATCATCGATATATGACCGCTCATTAGTCATCAGGAAGTCATCACCGACATGGATTCCAACTAGTATGATTTCACATAGATTGTAAGTTTACAAACTGAATGGTGATTACATGTAAACTCAATCTAATATTGGTCATACTTTATTGCCAGCTACTGGCACCATATGTTCCAAGGAGTTATTTGCATAAAAATAGAAAAGCAAATAAATAAATTTTATTTCTGAATCAATTAAACAAATGTATTCACTCGCATATATCCACTCTCAAAGGCTATCAAAATTATCTGTTAACCCCATGCGCGCAACATGCTCCAAAAGGAGCTTGGGAGGTAAACCTTTTGTAAGAGGGTCAGCCAACATGAGTGTCGTACTTATCTTTTTAATAGATACAATTTGATTCTGAACTTTCTCCCTGACAACAAGATATTTTATATCAATATATTTGGAATCCCCACTAATCTTGTTATTGGAGATAGCAATCGCAGCGGAATTGTCACAAAAGATTCTCAGTGGCTTTGAAATAGTATCAACAACTCGAAGCCCTGAGATAAAATTCCTCAACCATATCGCCTCACATGTTGCCTCAAAACATGCAATTCTGCCCATAGTGGAAGTAGTAAAGATTTGTTTAACGCTCTTCCAAGATATAGGTTCACCGCAAGCATAAAAATATAACTCGATGTGGACCTCACGAGTGTCTTGACACCCAAAGATAGTCGATCAATAACCAATAACTTCAAGGTTATTCGACCTTTTGTATGTGAGCATGTGTCCTTTAGTCCCTTGTAAATAGCGAAAAACCTTCTTAGCTGCTTTCCAATGATCCAAACCAGGATTACATTGGTACCTGCCAAGCATGCCAACTATATACGCTATATCTGGACGAGTACAGACTTGTGCATACATGAGACTCCCAACTGCCGATGCATAGGGAATTGTCTCCATTTATTTTCTCTCCAGATTGATCTTGGGACTCTGAAGTAGACTAAATTTATCACCCTTAATGACAGGGACAACGGTAGCGGAACAATTGTGCATGTTAAACCTTTTAGGAACTTTATCAAGATAAGCTCTTTGAGACAATCTCAATATGCCACGGGCTCTATCTCGATGAATCTCAATTCCTATCACATAGGAAGCTTCACCAAGATCTTTCATATCAAAACTCTTTGATAAAAAGTTCTTTGTCTCATATAACATGCCCAAATTGCTACTCGTAAGTAAGATATCATCAACGTATAAAACAAGGATGATAAACTTACTCCCACTGATTTTAAGATATATGCATTGATCCACAGTATTTTCTTTAAAACCAAAATTTGAAATGACTTCGTGAAATTTTAAGTACCATTGTCGAGATGCCTGCTTTAAACCATATAGAGACCTTTTGAGTCTGCAAACTAAATGACTCTCCCCCTCAACCTGAAAACCTTCAGGTTGTGTCATAAAGACATCTTCATGCAAGTCGCCATTCAGAAAAGCAGTTTTAACATCCATTTGATGCAATTCTAAGTCAAAATGAGCTACTAATGCCATGACTATCCGAAAAGATTCCTTTCTAGAGACTGGAGAAAATATCTCTTTATAGTTTATTCCCTCTTTTTGAGTGAAACCTTTAGCGACTAACCTGGCCTTGTATCTTTCTATATTACCTTTAGAGTCTTGCTTGGTTTTAAATACCCATTTACAGCCTACAGGCTTGACTCCATTAGGTAACTCACAAAGATCCCAGACCGAGTTATGTTTTATTGATTCCAACTCATCTTTCATGGCTTCGAGCCATTGAGTGGATTTGTCGCTCTTCATGGCTTGGCTAAAGGAAACAGGATCTGATTCCTTTCCAAAATCAAACTCACTCTCATTGAGGTAAACTATATAGTCATCAGAAATGGCAGACTTCTTTGCTCTCCGATCCATAATGGTAGATCATTGGCAGTCGCCATGGGAGCAAGAGCCTCCTCAATGTGGGGTGTGTCAATAGGTATAGCCACAGGTGCATCAACACTGGCTTGAATAACTGGTGTTGGTACTACTTTTTCTTGAATAAAAGGGATAGGAATTATAACCCGATTTTCCTCAAAAGTGATTTTCTTAAGCTCAACACTCCCACTGATCTCACGATCCTCAAAGAAGTTTGCATGCCTAGCCTCAACAATCCGAGTACTATGAGTGGGACAATAAAATCTGTAGCCTTTTGATCTATCAGGGTAACCAATGAAATGACAACTTATAGTTTTAGGGTCCAATTTTCCTAATTGTGGGTTGTACACCTTTGCTTCAGCGAAACAGCCCCAAATGTGTAAATATCCTAAAGTCGATTTTCTGCCTACCCATAGCTCATAAGAAGTTTTGAGAACTGCCTTACTAGAAACTCAATTTAGGATATGCACCGCTGTTTTCAAAGCTTCTCCCCACAAGAACGTAGGCAACGTAGAGTTGCATAACATGCTTCTCACCATATCCATAAGAGTACGATTTCGTCGTTCAGCTACACCGTTCTGTTCAGGTGTTCTCGGCATGGTGTATTGAGCGACAATGCCATGCTCTTGTAGATACAGGGCGAAGGGTCCTGGATTGCGACCTGTTTCAGAGTATCTACCATAGTACTCTTCGCCTCTATCAGATCTCACAATTTTAATCTTCGAATTGAGTTGTAACTCAACTTCGGCTTTATAGATTTTAAACATATCCAGGGCCTCAGATTTCTCGTGAATGAAAAATATATAACTAAAACGAGAATAATCATCAGTGAAGGTAATAAAATACTTTTGACCACCAATAGCGGGAGTTGGAAACGGTCCACAAATATCAGTGTGGACTATTTCCAGCAAACTCGTGCTTCTAAGAGCCCCTTTCTTATTAGTCTTTGTGAGATTTCCTTTAACGCAATCAACACAAGTATTGAAATCAGAGAAATCGAGCGCATCGATTATATCATCTTTAATTAACCTCTCCATTCTATCCTTAGATATATGGCCTAAACGTTTATGCCATAAAATAGAGGAGTTATCGAGTGCTCGTTTTCGTTTTTTACTTATTTTATCATTCACATGCATAGAAACTAAAGATTGGGCGTAAGATGAATCCAAGTTCAACTGATAAAGATTGCCCACTAATGAGCCACCACCCACAATATCGGAATTAAATAATAGAGTAAACATATTATGTCCAAATTTAAATTCAAAACCTAATGAATCCAATTTAGAAATTGAGATAAGGTTTCTAGTGATACTGGAAATATAAATAGTATCAACTAAATCCAAAATGAAACCACTATCTAAAATGAGACGGAGAGTCCCAATGGCCTCCACGTCTGCTTCTACTCCATTCCCGAGTTTGATGGTACGTTCGCCTTTACTTAGCTTCCTGCTGGATCGAAATCCCTGCATTGAATTACTTATGTGAATAGTTGCACCAGAATCTATCCACCAAGTATTGCGTGGAGCATCAACATAAAGTGATTCAAAACACACAAAAGCAAGGCCATTACCTTTCTTAACTAGCCAATCTTTGTGTTTCTGACAATTCTTCTTAATGTGTCCCTTCTTCTTACAGAAGTGACACTTGATGCCAGAAGTAGATGTGCTAGCTTCTCCTTGTTTGGTTTCCGGTGGAGGAGCTTTCACGTTCTTTCCTTTATATTGTCCCGATTTTCGCTTAAAATTTTGTTTCGATGGGCCAAGAGCGGCGTAATGGGCACTTTCAGGTTTTTCAGCCCGAAGTCATTCTTCTTCTTGGACACAGTGAGCAATTAGCTCGTTCATCTTCCACTTCTCTTTCTGCGTGTTATAATTGATCTTGAACGGGCCAAATTGGGCAGGAAGAGAAGTCATAATGAAGTGAACAAGATAACCCTCAGAAAAACCTATGTCCAGTTCTTTCAATTGAGTTGTCATGCCACTCATTTTCATAATGTGCTCCCGGACGCCGCTATGACCATCATATTTCATGGTTCCCATTTTAACAATTAGACTACTGACAAGGGCTTTAGAAGTCCCTTGAAATTGTTCCTTAATGGCTTGCATGTATTCCTTTGCAGTGTGCGAGTCAGGAATACCTCCCCGAATCGCATCAGCAATGGAACTCTTTATGATCATGAGGCTCATACGATTTGATCTATCCCATTTTTCTAAATCCGTATGGTTCACTGTCAGATCCTCAGCCGAGGCATCAGCGGTGAGCTCCTTGGATTTATCAGATCGTATAGCATACTCAAGATCCATGCAGCCTAGAACAATTGTAACTTGTTCCTTCCATTTCTTATAATTTGATCCACTCAAAAGTTCAATTCCACCAATCATACTGGTTATGATAGACGGGTTCAATGCTGCACAATAATTAAGGGTTTTATTATGTCCACATACAATCGAAGTAACTATCAATTCCACAAGGTTATAATTATAGTATGTGACGTGAAAGTTAAAATATGTCAAGGAATATAAAAATTAAAACCAATGTGGTTTTGTTGACAAAACAATTTGTGTCATTATGAGCCTTCGTTGGGTCGAGTCATAACACACTAGCCGCTTCCTCAATCTATATGAATGATTGTGGTACTAATTGCGTCGTTATGACCCTCCGTTGGGTCGAGTCACAACACGCTAGCAGTACCCACACACACAAACTAATGAATAGTAAAATACAACTATCATATACCATTAAGGGATTCATCACCGTTGGGCAGAAGAACCGCTTATGTTGTGACATCAGCGTTCACTACACACTATCACGGAATTTGTAACACGATCTTGGACAAAATTAAACCTCACTATGAAAACCACGACACTAGGAAGGATCATCACCGTTGGGCAGAAGAATCTTTCCAAGTCATGTTGTCATATTAGGTTTGATAATATTTTAGAAGATCACAAAACCTGTTATGAGGAGGTGCCAAAATAGACAATAAACGAACATTATAATGTGTAAGTACCAGCCATGGTGGTGGATCACAACCTCCACTACCCAATTCTAATGAATGATACTAAAAAAAAATTGATTACACAATTAAAAAATGGAAAAAATAACATCAGGTCATGAAAATATCATAATAGAGAGCTCATTGTCAAAAATAGACCTCAAAAACGGATCCGGAATGTCCGAGATAGTCAAAATGCATATATAATGTCCGAAAATCGACCCAGAATAGCCCAAATTGCCTGAGAAGATTAAGAAATACAAAGGGCATAATGGGCCAAGTACCGGGCCGGGCCAGGGGCCACGTGCCCAGCGGGTTGAGCTCGAACCATGGGCCTGAGTGGCAGAGAAGGCCTCAGCCAGTGGACCGGGTATCGGGCTGTGGGTCAGGCCATGGTCCAAATGGGCCAGTTGGGGCCAAAGGGCCGACGGTTTGGGTCCGACGGCCACCAAGCCATAATAAGTAGGCCCAAGCGGTCGGGCCATAAGCCAAAAGGCCAAGCGGGTCGTGGGTCAGCCAAACCAAAGGGTGGGGTGGGCCACAAGGGCGGGGTCAGTGCAAGGTCATGACCCCCCATCCCCTTTCTTCTTCTTCTTCATCTTCTTCAGAAATTTTTTTTTTTGAAGTTACAACATTACTGGGCTTAATCACACCCTCATCGAGAATCGGCGCCGACGGCCGGCACCACGGCCCGGTGACGCCCACGAGACTGGGTCCCAGAGTCGGAAAAAAACTACGGCCACGGACCGTCTACCAAAGTGAAATTTTTTTTTTTGTTTGTTTGTTGTTACAGACAGCCCTTTCGGGCTTACCCGCGTCCCATCTAGTGACCGGCGCCGACGGTCCCAGAGGGCGAGACTCGGCCCGACGGAAGTTGGCCGATGCCACCAAAGGCCGAGAAACCAGACGCGCTGCATCATTTCCGCTGAACCAAAATTTTTTTTTTTTGACTTGAGTAATGAAATTTCTCCTTCCTCTATGGTCACTGCCCTGTGGTCCGGCCACCATCCTGGTCTTGATCATTGGCCTCGGTTAAATTCCGGGTTGGAGAACCCCACCGGCAAATTAAATTTATTTATTTTTTTTTTTTATTGTAAAATAGCCATTAAAAAAAAAATATTCATTTTAAAGCTTTGACCGATCATAACGCCAATCATGGCTCTGATGCCAATTGATGGAATCTAAATGGATCTGACGATCCGACCATCCAAAATTAAGCCTAAAGATCTAGGTGCACGATCAATCAAAAACAATAAATATATAAACTATAAATATGCGCACCTTGAGCGTTAGCCATCGATGGTTGGTTGCCGATCTTCAACGATGTTCTCGCGTTCAATGTCTCCTAGCACAATGGGGATGCTCTCGCCAATAGGGAGGATTGAATTATATCGAGCTATCGTTGGGACCAGGCACCCCTTATATTTATAGCCAAAGAGTCCTATCCCATTAAGGACTGAAATTGCTAATTATAGTGTGATTAGAAATCACAATCATACCTTAACTGAAAGACTCAACAATCAGTTGCCTATTCTCTTCAAACTCACCAGAATAGCAATTGTACATCTTAAGGTTGATCTTATACCATTCATCGGTCAACGGGTTTGACCATAGTGATGGCCACCAAAATAGCAACGTCTAACAAGGAAATTATATTCCGCCCATTTCTCAGGCTTGGGTAGAGCTTAAGCATCGGAAAAGTAGGCCCATTTGCCGTTCTTGCAGAAATGATAAAATCCTATGTTTTTTGTAGGAAAAGATAAAATTCATCGGAAATGACCCCACCAAACATCTCTCTTCCAACCTCGCCCTAAATTTGAGACCAACCTCTCTCCCCTCTGTCCTTTCTCTTCATATAAACTCTCTCTCTCTCTCATGCGATCTCTCTCTCCGGCAACCTTGCTATCTCTCTCTCTCCTGAATCTCTCTCTTAGATTTCTCTTTTAATCTCTCTTAATTTTTGTCTCTCTCCAAATCTCTCCTTTTCATAATCTCTCTTTGTCTCTCTCTCTCACTGAATCTCACTCACAATAGAAAGTTTGATTATTGGGTGTATGAGATATATGCCAACGATAGTGCTCCTTTTCTATTTTCTTTATATAATTACTCAATTAAAACACCGGAAAACAATGAATTTCTATAAATTCTCAAATAGTTTGAATCTATCGGATCTACAAATTCATTTCCTGAAAAACATTCAAACATACCCTTCATATTGAAATCATTTCTAAGCCTCTAATGAGACATGCCCAAGTAATCTTCGCAAGTTATTCTTATTTACTCAAATCCTAAGGTTGCGTATGGCATAGCTCTTTGCTAGCCTCTACCAGAGTAGAGTTCACCTGCTTTAGTTGGTTCTCATTCTCTTTTCTAACTTCATGCAAAGGAGGATTTACCTACTCTAGCAGCAACCTCCCTACTCTCTATTAACTCTCTACCAAAACAAATAAAATCTGTTCTAGCAAAGAGTCAGTAGAGAGGAGGGTACAACTGCTGAACAAGTAAATCTTGCATAAAATCTTGCTATGCAAGAAATTATCAAGGAGAAGAGATACCTATTAAAGCAGGTACGAGAATGTTAGCAAAGATGATGACAACCTGCTAAATCAGGTGAACTCTACTACGACAGGGGCTAGCAGAGAGTTATGTCATCAGCAGCCTAATTCTCTCCTTATCTCTTTTGTTACTCCATCAATCACAAGTACTATTATGTTGTCATATTGTTTCTTTGTAGATCAACCAAGCTAGAAAGCAATTTGGGTTGAAAAGGAACAAGATTGTTATACATATTTAAAATTAGGGTTTTTTGCATATACCCTCCCCCGTGTGATGCTAATATTATAAGAAACCCTTGAGTTATGGGTATTTATTCTGCAGCCCCTACTTTTGTGTTTCTGTTTCATATAACCCCCTATCATTAACTAGTCGTGAGTTAATGGACGGAAAGCCTATTTTGCCCTTAATGGAATCAATATTTTAAAAATACCACCATTTTAAAGGGCCCTTCATTCATCTATATTTACAAGTCATGCCATTAAAGTTTATCACCATTCTAAAAGGCCCTTCATTCACCTTTATTTACTAGTCATGCCATTATAATTTACCATTATTCTAAAAGGAGTACCTTTAAATCCACCTACAAAATCTTTGAGTTCACCCACGCTGAAACACATCGACTACATTGAATCAAACGATGGAGATTTTTTATCGTCCCAATATTTCATGAGATCGATCTTTAGATCATGGTACATCGACATTTACGACTTTTTATTTCATATGATACACACCCCTAAAAGTGACCTTAATATCAATTTTAAGCATGCACGTGATGTTAAGGTCACTTTTCTGAGATGTGCCACGTGAAATAAAACACTGACCGTCTGATGGTACGATCATGATCTCAAGATCCATCATGTGAAAGATTGGGAGGATAAATGATCTCCAACGTTCGATTCAATTCAATTAACGCGTTTCAGCGTGGGTGAACTTAAAGATTCAGTGGGTAGATTTAAAGGTACTCTTCTAAAAGGCTCTTCATTCACCCATCAGATTCAAGACTCATCAGATAGGTGATTCCCCCATTAAAGCATGTCAACGTTTGGACGAATACTCAACCAATGGAAGATTTGTGGCAAACGATGCAATTATTCTTGAAAAAAAAACCTTCAATTTACGTGTTCCACTCAAAATACTCGTCCCTCCAATTTCCTATATGATTCAAGTCCCAATTTTAGGATTTGGATTGCCTAACCGCATCTGCTTCCATCTACCGAATCTTTGAGTCCACCCACGCTAAAACACATTGATTGCATTGAATAAGACGATGGAGATCGTTTAGGCATACCATTAGATGATCAGTGTTTTATTTCGTGACACACATCTCAGAAAAGTGACCTTAGCATTACGTATACGGTTAAAATTAATTTTAAGGTCATTTTTTTGGGTGTGTACCACATGAAATAAAAAATCAATCATCTGATGGTACCACCATGATTTCAAGATCCATCGTGTGAAAGGTTGGGACGATAAACAATCTCCATCGTCCGATTCAGTGCAATCAACCGTCTGATGGTGCCACCATGATCTCAAGATCCATCGTGTGAATGGTTGGGACGATAAACGACCTCCATCGTCCAATTCAATGCAGTAAATTGTCTGATGGTGCCACCATGATCTCAAGATGCATCGTGTGAAAGGTTGGGACGATAAATGATCTCCATCGTCCGATTCAATGCAGTCAACCATCTAATAGTGCCACCGTGATCTCAAGATCCATCGTGTGAAAGGTTGGGACGATAAATGATCTCCATCGTCTGATTCAATGCAGTCAATGTTTTTCAGCGTGAGTGAACTCAAAATTTTGGTGAGTGGATTTAAAATTATTCTTTTTTGTAAGTGGAGGGGTGGATTTAAAATTACTCTTACCATGCGTAGAGGGTGGCCATTTAGTAATTTAATTTTAAAAAGGATAAATATGGTATTTAGGCTATTCTTTAACGGCTGATTAATCATTTAAAGTAGCATCCGTTAAACAGGGTATTTTATAACCACCAAAATGCTAACTCAGGGGGTTTAAAGCAAATAGCTATAACTAAGGAGTTATTTGTAATATCAACATAACTCAGGGGTATTTACAAAAAACCCTTAAAATTAAAAACAAAACCCTTGCGAGGTTTTATGTTTTCATATAAAACCAATCCTACCCCTAGCAAATTGGGTAAGGAGAACTACCGAGCCTTATAGACCATATCAGGCCCTCATGTCAGATTTGGAACGTCCACCTTGAAAGTGATCTATGCTCTCTATTTTTCTTCTTTTCTTTTCTTTTTCTTGTTTTTAGATGAGTCACTTGCTTTAGTGTGCCATAGCCTACTCTCAGGTTTGCCGACTTTGGGACACCTGCAGAGATTTAGGCTGCATATGGCATAGCTCTTTGCTAACTCCTGCCATGGTAGAATTCAACTGCTTTAGTTGATTCTCATTCTCTCTTCTAACTCCCTGTAAAGGAGGATTTACCTGCTCTCTACTAGCTCCTTATCAGAGCAAATAAAATCAGCTCCCATAAGAAGTGAATTGAACAGGCAAATCTTGCATAAAATCTTGCTATACAAGGAGTTATCAAGGATAAGGGGTACCTACTAAAGCAGGTAGCAGGATGTTAACAAAGAGAATGGGAACTTGATAAAGCAGGTGAACTCTGCTATGACAGGGGCTAGCAGAGAGCTATGCTATATGCAACCTTAGGACCTCTAAATCAGCCTTGGACCTAGAGAAGCAAATTTAAAACCCATATCCGACAGAAAAACTGGCCAAACCGAGCCAAATCAAAACTACTTCAAAACCAAACTGGACTGAAACCGCTTCAAAACCGAAGCAGTTTCAGTTTGGTTCGATCTCGGGCTTTGGGTACCGATTAGGTAGGATTAGAAAACCCAAAAATTACCAAAAATAAAGAATAAACAAAAAATTTCCGTATCAGTTCAGCTTCGGTTTCATAAACTGAAGGAAAAGAAATAAATAAATAAAAATAAGCGTGGTGAATAACCCGTCCCTATTCAATTCGGCTAGTCTTAATCCTGAACATCATTTTGGACAAAACATAAAACCCAGGTTACCACAGTAGGCAAATCAAACCAGATATTAAAATAAAAATTAATAAAACAAACTTTAAATATAAAAAATGAAAAAAAAATCCATCCATTTTGATATTTTTAAAGACCATGTTTCCCTTCTTCATGCTATACACACATGTACTGTCCCTTCAGCCTATATATATATATATATATATATATATATATATATATATATATATGCACACACACATGCCATAAGAACTCTGTTTTTCTCTTCACAGGTGTGCTTGAAATTAAGGAAAAACACACAAAAAATGATATCATTTTCACTTTCCCTAAAAATGATATCATTTTCACTTTCCCTACTGGCTATGATTGTCACTAATAGCCAGTATCAAGATAGGTAATTGCTAGAAAGATCCATGATCCCTTCCGCCCAGCATTTTCAAAAGGAAAACAGGAGTGATGCCATTGAACTTCATATTCTGAAAATCTTTATTTCTTGAAGAGAAGTGGAAGTTCATACAGCATGCTTATCAGCTTTATTGAGCCCACCTATAATTATCGAACAATTTAAATGCATTAATAATCATTTTCTTCATTATGGTCGAGACCCACAACCATCTCTCCCTGGTTATTAACTTTGCATTCAAGATCTGTCTCTCTCCTCTGAGCTTTGTTTCAAAAGGAACTTTTTTATTTTTTTCAAGTCGCGCACCCCCACGGGGATGCCTGTGTTTTTGCTTCGCCTTTTCTCTCTTTAATCTCAATACAACCCGATTAAGAGCTCTATGGAACAAATGCAAAACATCTTTGCCTGAATCAAAGTGTGGAACACACCTTTGAATACAAATCAGCTTATGCATCTGAGACCTTGAATCTGTGAATTATGGGAGTAGAGTTCTGAATTTGGACATTATATCTTTATGACGAAGTGTTCTCATCTACGGGCAAACAGTATCATAGTGGAAACTCTTTCTGGAGAATATCGAGATTCCGTGAATCACAAGCTACCAGCATGTCGTTCCGAGAAGCACAGCTGCACAAAAAGCAATAGAAAATAACGTGGGTTGTGAGTTTTTTATTCTCGCACTTCCCATCTTTTGGGAAACATGGATTTGTATTTGCTTCCACAAATTTCTAAGGACGCTCCTAGAGGAAGTCTCAGAGATTTACTCTTGAAATTATGCTTTAGACGACAAACATTTGGACAGCGTACCTGAGAGAAATCCTCAAGTACTGCCAGGCATTATCTGCCTTGGGATTCATTGTGAGTGCCCTCACATAATATCGGATAGATTCTTCATACAGACCCTGAAATACAAAGAATATTACACATCACACTGTAATTTAGACAAGTGCATCAGCTAGGAAAGTGTTTAAACTTTTAAACAATGACCTTTAACTCGTCTATGATCTATTTGTTGACAATGTGGGTTATGAAATTCCAGTGTTACACCAAATTAGTAAGAAATAAGACTGTAAATGAGGAAGGCTTGCAATGGGCTGAATTTGGAGGGCTCACCAAGACGAGGATGAGCCTACCTAAACCCCTTCCCCCAATAAATGGCAGAAGCAGGTTTTCAGTGTGTCAGGCCCAGTTTTAGGCTCATGACGAACCATCCATGCTCAAGCCCTTGCCTTTGGATTAGGAGTTGGGCTCACTCAGTAAGACCCTGGCATGGCCAAACCCCAGCCTGTTTACACCCCTAGGAAGAAATGCTGGGCAACAACAAAAAAAACCCAACATGTCATTTGAGAGCTATCAAAAATAGAATAAAAAATTCCTAAGAAAAATGCTTCCTAATGTTTTCCTAACAATTTTCATTTAACCGGAAAACTCAATACAGTTTGTAGCACATTCGTGTTTCCTAACATATGCACTTTCCACTTTGGGAAAATTCCCTATTGTTGTATATATCTAAGATCTCTATTATTTGAACTTTGTAATCCATGCGTGCATGGAATCTTTTAGATTTCAACTATAGGGTGTTTATAAACCATTTTGTATGGAAAGCATGTCCATAAACTCATTAACAGACTCTGGAACTTGGCTGAGTCAACTAGGTTTGAACAGGCTCAGAGTGTCTCTGATAATTGGCCCACCAGCTACTTTTTAATAATTCAACAATTTTTCATTGATTTCGGCTGAGTCAAACTCAGAAATCAAAGGCTCAATTTCCAAGTCAAATCCGGAGGTTTTGAATGTTGTTTTGAAGCATGAATAACTGATCCTAAAACTTCATCATTCATCTAACACCTCTCTTTTAATTATATGTTTTGAAGTAGTCATAGGGAACAAACCTGGTTGGCGAAACTGATCCCCATATTTGCCCATGCACGAACATAATTGGGTTTCAAGTCCAGTGCCTAAGAAGCCACAAAGAAACAAATATAAGCTTTATCTCTTTTTCTCTACAGAATAGAAAGGAATAGACCATACATTAAAATAAATGGAATATTTGATAGCATAAAAAAATTCAACATTAGTAAGATACTACCATCAGTAAGAAAAGAAACTCCTTAGCATTACATTCACCACAGATTATGTATTATTAAATGATGAGTCCAAAATTTTCTTCCCTGTGAACTCTCGTTCACATTGATTTATATTTCAAAGTCGCGTAAGCCATATGGCACAGCCAATTTGGAAATGGTCATTGTCATATGGCTTTGGTGCAATCTCTTCTTTAGAAGGTTGGTGATCAGGTATTCATAGGCATGGTGCAATCTCTTCTTTAGAAGTGGTCGACAAAGATTTTGGAGGATCCTTGAGGTAGCCAGTCTCTCTCCTCCTGCACAGAATCCATCTCCATGATATGTTGTAGATCAATACACTCTAGATTATATAAAAAAAAAGCAGGAAATGAACATATGTTGGGGCACCAATGAATTAAAATATTATTTTTTGACAGCTAAAGTGGAGGAATCAATGTAGAGAGAGAGAGAGAGAAAGAGAGAAAGAGGTGCAAACACATGGGATCAAGGGTGGACTGCACCTTGTAATGGTCTTAGCATGATTAAGTCTCGGAGAAGTAGCTTCTCTTCATCTCAGTCACCTTTGAATCCAAGGATATGCTCTTAATATTGCTCACGGGATTGAAATAGAGGGCGCCTATCCATAGCAGCTACATTTCGAAATTTTTATAATTAGAATATAACTAAAGGATGCTCTTTTATCAAAGTAACCTAACTCAGAAGCAGGCACACATATGTATCCCAACTTAGCTATCCATGGAAGCTAAATTCAAATTTTCACAATTTTCGCTTGCAGGGAACGCCCTGCCAACCCTTGCCTACTTCTTACTACAACTGGGTTTTGCTGTAGCATGTCGCTTACAGGGGACTCCCTAGCCAACTATTGCCTATTTCTCACTGCAATCGGTATCTGTAGCCTACTTCTCACTACAACTGGGGTCTGTTGCAGTGTGTCGCTTAAAACAGGGGATGCCCTAGCCAACCCTTACCAATTCTCACTGCAACCGAGGATTGTTGCAGCATGTAACTTAAAACAGAGGACGCCCCGGCTAACCCTTGCCTACTTCTCACTACAACTGGGATCTGTTGTAGCGCATCGCTAGCAAGGGACGCTGTAAAACGTGTGGTTGTAATAGGTTAGTTTTACAGTTGGCTGCCAACCTAACACTAACCCTCCTCCTTTCTCATCCGGGCTTGGGACCGGCAACCATCTCACACTTGCTAGAATATATACTTGATGGTCACTAGAATATATACTTTGATAGCTACTAGAAAATATCCTTGGATGGTTACTAGAATATATACTTTGAAAGTAGTTCACAGCCTCCTCTCCTATTTACTTCTGAACAGAGATAAAATCTCCATCATTATTCTTAATCATATGAATGCTATTTCTAGAAATTCGGGAAAATATGTTTACATAGAAAATTTGGTACTTCTATCTCCTTCCAAAGGCAAATTTGATTTTCTTTAAGCTTATCCTCCCCAGTCGTTCTTCTTTCTTGAACGGATCCAAAAAACTTCCTTATTCCAATTTTTCTTGATGGTCTTAGCTCTCTTCATCTTTTGATGTAAAAAAGGCAAATTACCATTACAATCAACATTCCAGGATGTTTTAACTATTTCCTTAAATCCATCCTTAATAGCCCACATGGGAAAGTGCTTAAAAACCATACGACATTTAGGAGTTTCATATACTCGGATAACCATCGGGGCATGATTGCATAATGAAGGAGAAAGGTAATTTACAGCCAAACTAGGGACAGCATTTAGCCAAGCTGCATTCACAAGAACCCTGTCTAGCCGACACACGATTCTTCAATGATCATCTCCTTTATTACTCCAAGAAAGGATATTTCCAGAAGCCTTGAGATCCCTTAACTAACAATAACTAATCATAGAATTAAATTTTCTAAGATAAGAAGCAGGCACATGGTTTCCACCAAATTTTTCCCCCCGAAATCTTACTTGGTTGACGTCCCTACAACAGATCCATGGACCTTGAATAGCATTCGAAATGGACCACAAAATCCTCCCATAGTCTAGTAGTGGTCAGTTCTAAGATTGGAGTCATAGATAGACAGTACATTCATTTAAGCGAATCAAATTTTCTACCAGTAAGCCATGTATCAACTTATTTGTTTCTATTAATTTCATGAATTATTCTTACACGGGTCCCATAGTACCCATATTTTCCATGAGCGATGAAATTCATAGTTATGAACGACTTCCCATCCTCTAGCAACAGAATTAGAAAAAAATCTCAAATTTCTTTCTTAAAATCTCATCTCATTTAAGCAGATAACTCCCATTTCTTGAGATTTTATCAAATTGGTAACTTCTCATCTTCTGGTTCTCACACATTCCAGCTAGCTATATTTGAGACCAAACCAAATTAAGGATTCCTCAACCATTACGGTGCTTTCTTTGGTATTTTTCTGGCGCTGTTTGTGCTGCTTCTTTCCTCCTTTGACTGTATTTGTTTTCACCTTCCCAAATTGTGAAGACGATCCATATAATTCAGCCAATGTTTTCTCCTTTGCGATACCTTTACCAATATCGTCATTGGTAATATCTGATTCCTTCATTTTAGGACTTTTAGATTTATCAGAATCGCTCGACTTCTTTGACTGCTGAGAGACCAACGTTTTCTTCTCAATTTGCTGAATGTCCATATCCACTTCAACTAAAATCTGGAAAGGATTAGATTTCAGGCTGTTGACAACTGGCAGCTGAGCTAGCATTGTGAAGGCTCCAATCACTTCAACAACCGAATCAATTTTTTCACAAATTTTAAGCACATTCATTTCCCTGAGAATTCTCGATCTGATTCTGGTCATTCAGGGCACTGATATCAGTGGTTTCCACAACCATTTCTTCGCTACTCCTAGAATCCGTGTCAATCTCAGTATCTGATTTTGACATCATCAGATTCATTCCAATAATGAGAGACACGGTTTTCTAGACTGCATGGCACCAGATTCCAAGGTTTCTTCACCAATTTTGAAGCTTTGTTCATCATTGGAGCTTCAACCTCCTTCAATGCTGCAAATTATCTCAAGAAAGCATATTTAAGAGGCTCATTAGTCGACACGTTTCTCACCCATTCCTGTTGAATGATCTTAGGAGCTTTGATACATTGTTCAGAAGTATGTTCAAAAGAATGGGCGTGCATACAAATCTAGAGCTTCTGTCTTCATCGAAGGATCCCATTTGCATATAACTAAAGGCTTTCCGCCTATAGTCCATATGCCCGCATCTACAACCCTTCTCATATCTTTTTCCAGATATAATTTAAAAAGAAACAATCCATTTTCAATAGAGATTATATCAACAGTACTTTTAATCTTCCATAGTCAAGTTATTGCCGCCTTAAGACTCATATAATATGGCCTCATCCCTAGAATGTATCCCACTAAAGGATTATTCCAATGCCTATGTTCCTCTTGGATATCCAACTCCGGACATAGAACCACACCTTTATCAGAATTCAGTATGTACTCCGGTTTCCTGGAGGAATCTGATATCTTGCACGAGCCAAACAGAGATGCCCACCGGCCTGGGGGAGGGTTAGGAGGCTTAGAGGCCTCCTCCATGATCAAAGAACCAAGACCTCAAAACGTAGAAATGTGAAGGAAAAGAATAATAAAGAACCAAACAATGCCTAATCAATGCATAAAAATCCTATTTCTACAAAGGAAAGGGATGATCCTCGAGCATCTTTTCCTCACATTGTTAGGGCGAAAATCGCCCAAGGGCTATGCAAGTTCCACACATTCGAGCCACCCCAAACAGACTTCAAAGATCAAGGAAGAAGAATGTCACACGTTTCTCAGGGGTCTAGAGCAAAACCTCTCTTTTCCATCCATATCTCATCGTCCTTTTTTTAGATTGTTTGGGTTACACGTTTTTAGATTGTTTCTTTCCCATACTTAGCCAGCTCCTCACAGAACCGCTCCTACTTTCACTTTTTATTTTTGGCAATAAAGTTATTGTTACTCATATCAAAAAAATTATCATTTTAACTCAACTTCTAACACTAATATACTAATAACATACTGAGCTATTTTAAGCTACTTTATTACTCCTTTTATGCTACTTTAACACTCCTATTTTAAGCTACTTGAATACTCCTTTTTAAGCTAAAATTAAGTAATAAAGTACTGAGCTATTTTAAGCTACTTTAAAGCTCCTCTTTAAGCAAGACTGGAAGCAACAAAATCAATCATTCCCAGTTTGTTATTATGGACTTTAAGCCATAAAAATTCCGAGTAATTAGAGCATCATCAATTGCTATTATGTTCTCCGCATAGGCCATCACCACTTTCACCTTTATCAATAAATAATTAACTTTCACAATTCACATATTAGTTTGACAACTTTGATATCTCCACAGATGAACTAAGCTAGAGACCAACGTTAAGGTGCTCTTTCAAGCCACAAATTGATTTTTAAGGAATGCAAAACAAGGTATAATTTTTCAGCATATTTAAGGTACTGTGGTGGATCGATCTGCATTGTCTAAATGCTCATGAAATAAAACATTTTTCACATCCAGAGGTAAAAATGAAGATGCTGACCAGGTGTCTGAAAACGAGAACTGGCCAGCAAAATAAATAAACATCATTGTCAGTTCCAGTCCCTCTAGTCCAACAGCCTCTATTTCAGTTACCCAGCTTGGCCATCAATTCGTGATTGGGAGTCATGCCAAGGGCTATAACAGACTATGAATGAAATTTGGCTCCACAACCAGATGGTTAGCTTTAGTGCTAAAACTAAGATAGTTACATAAATGACTACTTGGTAAGAAATTTGAATGGTACATAAAAACATTGAGATATGAAAAGACACGAAAAGAGATTGGCATACAGGGAATAATGAAAGTACAAAGACAGAAATCCTTTGAGAGACAGTACTGAAAATAAGAAAACTATAAGTTCCATAAGATGAAAGAGAGTTCTTAATCACAGAAAAGGGAATGCACAAAGGATTTTAATTGTACGCATATAGTATAGGTATATGAAGATGCTACCTAATATAAATTTTATTTTTGGACTCGGTACACAGCAAACATCAAAATTTCAAACAATACCGAGATGTATCAACCGAAGCATCTCGGTATTGGAGCCACCTGAGACAGATGGATCGTCTCGGGTATTGTTCGATACATGTACTTCGTAGCATATTGCACCACCAACACCCAAAATGATACCCGATACTAGAGACCAATACCCATATTTTAATCCTCCGTACATAAAGCCCAGCCAATCCATGGAAAGTCAGCCCCAGTTGCATCAAAAAGTTTTTAAACAATGCATTGGATACAGTTACCTGTTGATAAGCCGATATAGCATCTGCACTCTGGACGCTATTAGCTTGTGTCGCACCAAGTTTGTTCCAAAGAGAATAATCACGCGGTTTGAGTTTCAATGCAGTTTGAAAGGATGAAATAGCTTTATCATATTCTCGAGATAAGTTGTACAATACACCAAGTACTATATGGACATCAGCATCCTCAGGTGACAATTGAGCAGCTTCATTGAATAACCTAGCAACCTGCCAATCAGAACTACAGTAAATATTTATTGATAGCCATATTATTAGACATGTATAATGTGGTTTTTTACTCTTTTTTCTCAATCACTGCCAGGCATCCATTATTGTTTAAATTCATTCAAGCTCATTTCCATTATAACAGAGAAGCCAGTGCTAAAACCCCACTAATCTAATCAAAAATTTGCTGAATCAACTCAGTATAGGCAGGGTCCAAGTACCAAATCCAAACCCCTATTTTATATGAATCGGGTACATCAATTATCTACGTAGCACACATTTTACTAAATTAGCAAGTTCTTCATTGGCTCTGCCAAGATGTATTGAAAAATTGGAAGACAATTTTTTCACTTGAGCCTGAGCATTTGAACACTGAACAACCAAATAGAGCTGAAATTACATCCACTTCATTACTATTGAAAACAGTGGGTGGGTCAAAACTAAAATGAGATGGTGGCGAGGAGTCTCTTACATCAGCATAATACAAGGAATCAGCCCGCTCTGGAGGAGTAAGAGTCCCATACTTGGGGTGATGGTGAAGCCAACTATAAAGATACTTCAGTGCTGCAGGTTGTTCCAACTCTGCAAATTAACAAATAGAGGTACACGCTTTAATCATAAATTGATATCCGAAACCTTAATAAAGATAAATGATGATAAGTCATATAGCAAGCTTCTTGAAGTAGAGCTACTGACAGTTAAAGCAGAATACACAAAATATCCCATCATGATTTAAATTTAAAGGGTGCCTCGGACCCGAGATGATCTAAAAAACCCACCGAAAATCAAATAAAATAAAATAAAGAATTTTACTAAGGAAAAATACTGAAGAAGAGAATCCAATGAAAGGACTAATGATTCACAATCCTGACAGAAATCAGAAAAATCATGTATTGGGCAAAGATCATATTGCAATATTTTAATCCATGGCTTGTGTGATGTGTGACTGACCGATACTTAACAACAAGAAGCGTAAGTTAATGGGAAACTCTTCAGTTCTATGCTGAGAAACCAGCACCATGACATCTAAAGCAATTTTGGTCACATATACTTTGCACATGCCCTATGTACCTCCATGTCACTTTCTTTGTTTCCCTTAGCTATTGAGAGTTAGGTACATTTCTACAAACTTTCAGCGTGGGACTAAACCCACAATACACTTAAAGCACAAATAACACAGCATAAAATTCGAAGACTTCAGAAATGGCAAATACATGTCCTCAAGTAATCTCCTTCAAACTTCATATCACAAACATGATCTATAGAGTGGATATATTCAACGGATGAACCAAATAACAACCACAAGCATATCAAAAAGTAAAAACACAACTCTCCTTAAATAATAGTCCACGATTTGTAGGTTCGAAACTGTAGAAATTCAATGGATCAAAAACAACAACCACGAGCATATATGCAAAAGAAATGAGGAGTTGACCTGCATGAATGAATTTTTTAATGAGCAAGTTCACATGGGTCCACGGATATAGATTAAAGCAAAAAAGAAGCGAGACTTCGATATCAAAGAGTTAACGTGTCTGACACACCAAATATCTGGTGGGTGCTTGTGCAAATGGGGTGGAATCACACTAATGAAGTTAGGTCAGGCACGCAACCAAGCGCACTATGCACAGTAAGAGAAACTAGTACAAATTGAATATCGAGCACTAGCAAATAGAGATTGTAGAATGATATACACAGGATTTTCAATTTATGATGCACAAAGATCTGAATGAGAGGCACTGCATAGACTTTACTCAATAAAAACCACAAACAAGACACAAAAGAAAAGACAAATGGGAACTAACCCCGCTCTGATGCATGTTAGCAGAACAAAAAAGACGAGCATAAGAAGTAACACAGATGTTTTATTCCAACAGAAAGCTGGGAGTTGGAACTCCATGATTAGAATCCCACGTGCATGAGATCTTATATCTCGACTCAAAAAATGAAATCAACAGACCAAATTCCTTTATGCCCCAGATACATGGGACAAGGAGGTGGTGATTTATATGGTTAGGAGACATGGACCACTTTCTACAAACTTTGGTCATGGAACTAAACTCACAATGCACACAGAGACACCAAAAAATAAATATAAATAAATAAAAAGCATGAGGTGGAAGCATTACTTGAAGGCTTCCGAATGGATTCTCTTTACTTTTCAAATCCCATGCTAGTGGAAGCAAACTTAAAATGCCCTCTATAGGGAAGTGGAGATCTGAACATCCATTTGCCATGTTTCAAGGGAAGCCAACTCTCTAGGGATTTCTTTAACAAGAGAGATTGTTGCCACGAAAGTTTAGAACTTAAAATCCCGAGAAATTCTCCTAGTTCCAAAGCTTGAAGAGAAAATTGTTAAAATAAAATAATAATAAGAAGAGTGGGCCCTTCTTTACAATAAAAGAGACATCTCCTACTGGAAGTAGGAGAAGTGACCTACGCAGGTTGACCCCTATGTGGGTCTCCTTCACTCTCTCTAAAGAGGACCCACACCGGCCACCCTGCGTGAGTCCCATCCACTCTAACTCTCTCCTTTTCCTACCAGAGACCCACGCAGAGTCACTTGCGTTGGTCCCCACTCTCTCCTTTTGCTCCTTGAGACCCATGCAGGGTCACCTTTCTCTCTCCTCTTTTACTTTTCTTCTTTCTTTTCTTTCCATCTTTTAGTGAGATCCACACAGGGTCACCTACGTGGATCCCACACTATCTCTCTCTTCTTTCTTTTCTTTCTCTCTCTAAGTGACCTTGCATGGGTCCCACACTAACTCTCTTCTTTCTTTTCTTTCTCTCTCTAAGTGAGACCGACATAGGGTCAACTATGTGGGTCCCACTTCCCTCTCTTTCTCCTTCTCTTTCTCTTTCTTCCAAACCCACACAGGCCACCTTGCGTGGATCCCATCCCATAACTTTCTGACCTCTTTCTTTCTCTCTATCCCTTTCTCTTTCTCTCTCTCTCTCTTCCAGACCCACGCAGTCCACCCCAGATGGGTCCCATCCCATCCCTCCCACGCGGAGTCCCCTCGCGTGAATCTACGTAGGTGGTCAATTTTTATCACCTACTTGACTGCCTTCTCTCTCAATCCAAGTGACATATGAGACGTACGCAGACTCTTTTCACTATAGATCTCATTGCAAGATATACAAACCGTCGAATGGTACTTTCAGTAACCACAACGGTAACTCTATAAACAGCAAGTCCCTCCTCATTTTTACGGATCCGAAATTCTGACTCCTTATGCAAAAAACTTGTCGCTCTCCTTTGCGGAGATTCTCTGCGAGTACCTTTGTGGCACTGCGGTTATGTGAATCTTGACACCCAGGCCTAAGTCTTATATTTGGGGTTACGTTTAGGATATGTGGGTCTTGACACCCATGCCTAAGCCCCCTTATATTTTTGGGTTGCGTTTTAGATATGTGGGTCTTGACACCCATACCTATACCCTTATAAATTCAGGTTACGTTTAGGGACTCGAGTCTAGACATCCGGGACCTAAGTTTGGACCCTTCTCTTATAGAGAAGGGAGCTATGTTCTTACGAGTTCCCCCCTCTTAAGGGAGGGGGATGACTCGATAATGGAGACACCCTCTTACGAGAGGGCCATGGCTTCGTTTGATAGCAAGGAGTTTTCTTCATGGTCCGGACGATCGATCCTTTGATTCAAAGGTTCAAACCTTAACCCTGGGCTAGAAAATTCCCTCGAAAGCGGTACGGGTTCAACCCGGTCATACGAGACGAGTGGGTGAAACCATCTCGAACTACGGTCCCGTTTCCAAAAGGTTCAAACTCAGATTTTTCACATCAGATCTATACTCCTTACGAAGAGATGATGATTCGACGATACGAGGGTACACTTACGAGAAGATCATCACTTCGCGTAATAGAGATTAACTCCCTCATTATTGGAGTTCCCCTCGTAGTTCAAGCCATCGATCCCTTAAATTAAGGGTTCGAACCTTAACCCCGAGATAGGAAATTCCTTTAAAGAGAGGTTGTGTCCAATCCGATGATGCGTGATCGTGAAGATTGTCCAAATATGAGGTCCCACCGTGATCGATGGAGGCTTAAACCACACAACAGCCTTATGGGCCATATTGGGCCAAGGCCCAAAATACTCAAATAATGGGAATTAAGGTCCAAATAATTACCAGTTCGAATCACAATGGGCCCGTAAAGGACTCAGGCACAGATCAAGGCCCATTATGAAGCTTAAGCCCGGATTTTAAGGAATTTGGTGGTTTCAACCAAGGTCAGGCCTCCCGGTGAACAAAAAAATTAAGTATTTCGATGGACAGCTATCGAAAGAGACTATGGACTATGTAATCTACCTCACGTATGAGACTCGGCATCACGCCGAAATACGAAGACTCATCCAGGAGGTCATGTGGCATGAGAATATGTCTATTCTCCTCTATAGTCATCCATCGAGAGTGTATGGTTACTTTTATGAAGATCATACATCTACCTTCCTATATTTCATATCAAGCAGTTTGTCGATGGACAAAGTATGTTGAACGTTCGCTTCGCAAAGTTTCGAAAGTTTCAAAGGTTCCAAAGGACTCAATATCGATAGCGACGATGAAGACGAAGATGATGATGGCGATACTGTTAAAGACCTAGAATCTAGGGTTGCATTTATTTTTAGAGATATACATTGTAAATTTTTGTAGCTTTTAATCAGAGGTATTCAAATTATGATGTAATTAACGAGCATCAAGAGCGATACCCGAAAGTGTAAAGTCCACCACAATCTCAACAAAACCCTCTCCTAAGGAGGGGAAATTTGATGCAATTTATTTGTGAATGAAATTTATTTCTTACACACATTTGGTGTACAAATTTCCGGCATGCCCATCAGAGGTATTCAAATTATGATGTAATTAACGAGCATCAAGAGCGATACCCGAAAGTGTAAAGTCCACCACAATCTCAATAAAACCCTCTCCTAAGGAGGGGAAATTTGATGCAATTTATTTGTGAATGAAATTTATTTCTTACACACATTTGGTGTACAAATTTCCGGCATGCCCGGTGGGACACACTTCTCTCATTTTTCAGCTACAAAATCAAACAAACTCTCTGAGAATGAGTTGAATAAAATAAAATAAATGATAAATCATTGGTTATTCCATGCAAACATTCATTTACTCGGTTATTCAATTCAGAAATTCACTAAACTCATCAATCAAGCACAATGACCTCCGGAAAGAACATTGCTTCCTCCTCTTCCAGCGTTCGTCACGTAATAAGGGCCAGTCCTCAAACTGAGGAGGCAGCCCTTTGTCGCTCGACTCGCCTCATGGCACGCGCCAATTTGGAGGAGAAATGCTCTCAAATGGGAGAACCAGTTCCCCCCAGATCCTTCAGGACGACTGACAATCAAGTGTTAGGAAATTCCAACTCCCTCTTCTCGGAGGACGAATTTCCCGAAGTCCAGTCATCAAGAACCTCAAGGACAAGCTCGATCAGCCCACCACGACTCCGAAGTCCAACCATTCAAGCTTGGAAAGTCCCATGGGTTCACGGAAAACCACCAGTACACCTGCTTCGCCTCGTCTGGAGGCTTGTCTGATGATTATTACATCGCCCAACAACGCTCGTTCTTCAAGCTCTCTTCAATCTAAAGTCTATGGTCCATCCACTGGGACTATGATTCCTTTTATTCCCATCATTCTTCTGGTGATGGAATTATCAAGAGAGGAGACCTGGCACATCCTCGAACAATTGCAAGAGATGTGTCGAACGATCGCGGCCTGAGATGCACGAATAGCTGAGCTGATAGAAAGAGAAAATAATGGAAAAAAGTTGAAGACAGTATATCTCTAAATCAAGTTCAGAAATTCTCTGAATCAAGTTCAGAGTTTACAATCCGAAAATCTCAAGCATTATTAGAAGGTCTCTAACAGTTGCAAGACATAGCGGAAGCCATACCTACCTGAACTTGATGAAGTGTCGCTCCCAGTTGATTACAAGCAGCCAAAATTTCCACACTTCAATGGAAATGGTGCTCCTCTCGAGCACTTAGCTCGTTTGGTCTCTGCCTGTGGCGACAGCCAAAATTTCCACACTTCAATGGAAATGGTGCTCCTCTCGAGCACTTAGCTCATTTGGTCTCTGCCTGTGGCGACACCGCAAAGAATGACACTTTAGAACGCAGACAATTTGTGCAAACCCTCAAAGGAGCTGCATTTACTTGGTATACCAAATTGCCACCCAACACGATATCGACTTGGAGGCAAATGGAGGACTTATTTCTTCAAAGGTTCTTTAGTACTCGGAGGTCCGTTGGGGTCATTGAGTTGTCCTAGTTAAAGCAACGACCCAATGAGAAAGTCATTGATTATATATCCTGGTGGAGGAACCTTAGCATCCACTGCAATCAGAAGCTTAATGAAGAGGAGACAGTACGCATATGCCTTGGCGGTATGAAACAGGAAATAATTGTGCCCCACTATGGGGAGAAATTAAGTTTTGAGAAACTTGCAACCCGCGCCACGAATCTTGAAGTCTTCCTCGGCCTGAATCCTAAGGGAACCGGAAGAAGTCTCCAAGAAAACCAAAACGTAGAACAGAGACATCAACGCCATGTCCTATGACGATAGCAGTTGGCACAAGAGATCACAATCGATCAGGTGGAACTAATCGAATGAATGAAGTCAATTGATCAAGTGGAGCTAGTAGTAGTTTCAACATCCTTCAGAGGTCGAACAAGCCCAAGGGTCGATCTCTCAAAGAGAAGGAAAGAAAATACTCATTTAAGGACGGGGATGTTAAGAGCATCTTCAAGGATGTAATCGATGGTGAAATCATGGAATTGCTAGAATCATGAAAACCTGCGAAGAAAAACAGGGTCGACGATCCCCTATACTACAAGTATCACTGTGTGCTCGGCCACACGTTGAAAGACTGCTTTATATTCAAAGATAGGATCCAGAGTCTTCTTGACTCTGGAGACATCACGTTCACCCCAAAGTCTCCCAAGGATTTGACGTCAATGTTGCAACGGTGAATAAAATTAGTTTTGGGAGCTTTCGGCCTGTCCCAATTGTCAAAAGTAATCCAAAATCTACACTGCCAGAACTCTACGAGCTCATTTCAACATGCGAGAGCTCCGATTCTTTGTTATTCGAAGATGAAATGGGGCCAGCCCGCTATATCAATCGCCGCAAGAAGAGAGAATGAAGGGAGAGAGATGTCGCTCAGCATAGAAGGGAGATAAAAGAAATGGAGGAGCATTGCAATTTGCAAGAGCTCTTACAAAAGAATGGTTTACCAGAATACCAACACCTCATAACAAGTGGTATTTCGAGATGAATTGATGTCACTAAGGAGTGGAGGAAGACGCCGCCACCACCTCATCCCCCTATTGGGATTCCATCGCAGGATGATCCCTAGGAAAAGGTGCTAGCCAAAAACAGGCAATAGGCGCAAACCAGCACGTTGTGGAAAGGAAAGGGTACTCAAACACCAGGATGGGATTGGAAGCGTGACAAAAAGGATTTTACAGAAGAAACCAAAGGTAAATGACATGAAGTCTGTCCAAAGGACTCGTTAGCATCAAAATCTCACAATTCTGACAGTGAGGGTTGGCACACAGTTCCCAGAAAGAAGAGAACACCTATGCTTGGGGTTACACCAGATGTACCAAGAAGTTCAAAGAAACCGATTAGAAAACAAAGGATGGGGTAAGCCTTGTCCCGCAAATTATGTCACTCTCCAGATGTTGAAAAAGCGAAGAGAACAAGAAAAGGCAAATGTAATACGGTCTAATTCTATGAAGGGACCAAAGAAGATTCTGAAACAGAAGAAGTTGGATCCGATGATAATCTCATTTCCATCATCTGACGAAGAAGAGATTTTGCAGCCACTCACATTGGATGATTACATACCTCTTAAATACCAGGAATCAGCAGTTGAACAAGAGTCAAGCACTGTTGGTAGCAACGGCGAAACTCAAGTAGAAGAATCAAAGACGCAATATGACATGCCTCGTTGGAACGACGAGACGTTAGATGATCTCGGGTCAGTTGTACATTCCAATGGTCATTGGCAAAGGGAAATCATCGCCTTCAGAATCCACCAAGCAGGATCCTGACCAAGAAATGGATGATGTTGTTAGTATTGGTAAAAACTGATTAACCCGCTCGCGAGTAAAATACGTCCCTATGATCATCTTCTTCAGATATCTCTGAGTGAAGTTCATCTAACACTGGCAACTGGAACAAGGTTGTTGTCCAATGAATATTGCTTCTTGCAATATGACTCAAATCGAAGAAGTGAATGCTACGGAGCTACCCTTCGATCGCCCTGTTATACCTTATCGGCGAAGGGCGAAAAGCCATTCGACTTCCTCGTCAGAAATCGTATCCTCACCCAAGGGTGTGGATGACGCCAGCAAAACATCCAAGTCTAGGGAAACATTGTCACTCAGAAAAGGCTCAAAATGTATCAAGGCAAAGAAGAAGAAAATTTTGATGTAAACTATGATGTACTAACACATTTAAAGAAAGTGTCAGTTTTGCTTTCGGTGTATGATGCTATGTGCCTATTTGAGAACTTAAGAAGGGCCTTGATGAAAGCTCTTTCTACCCTTGATAATCCATGGAAGAGGTTTGTGCGGTAGAAACCAGCTTGGAGGATTTAGTTCATACAATCACGTAGTCGGACAATGATCTCGAAATCGAACTTACATCTCACAACATACCGCTTTTCATATCTGGCCTATTGGAAGATGTCCATCTTTCAAGATTTATGATCGATGGGGGATTTGCCGTAAATCTGTTACCAATGTATGTACTGCATAAGGTAGGACGAACAATTAAAGACCTCTCACCTAGTACCCTCATGATCCAAGGTTTCAATCAAAATCAAGGGAACTTGGGATCCATTCACTTGCAACTAGATATCGGAGAACTTTCCTCTAATACCCAGTTCCATGTGATTGAAGACCCGTACATCGAAGGGGCATGGTTACTTTTATGAAGACCCGTACATCTACCTGCATTTATTCCATATCAAGCAGTTCGTAGATGGACAAAGTACGTTGAACGTTCGCTTCGCAAAGTTTCGAAAGTTTTGAAGGTTTTGAAGGTTCCGAAGGACCCAATATTGATAGCGAAGACGAAGATGATGATGGCGATATTGTTAAAGACCTAGAATCTAGGGTTGCATTTATTTAAGAGATGTACATTGTAAAATTTTGTAGCTTTTAATCAGAGGTATTCAAATTTTGATGTAATTAACGTGGCATCGAGTGCAATGCCTAAAAGTGTAAAGTCTACCACAATCTCAATAAAACCTCTCTTAAGAAGGCGAAATTTGATGCAATTTATTTGTAAATGAAAAGGATACTTTAAGACCCTCTTCACGAGTAGGAGACTCGGTTCTTTTTCTTCTTTTTCTTTTTTTCTTAACCTTGAATTTCTAGATTTTGATTGATTGCATGGTGTATACACACTATGCACCCAACAAGATAGTTATTCCATTTTCAGCGTGGAATAACTATTAGATTCTTTTTCCTCTTTCGACCATCATCCAATAAAAAATTCTCAGTTATCAGAATCTGGAGGAAATTTTTCTTAGCTTTTTGACAAAAAAAATTATATTCATAACTTTTCTCCTCAATTGTTAAATTATTTACAAAATCTTATATAAAGCGAAAAATATGGATTCACAAAATATTGAGATGGTATTTTCAGCATCTTAAACAAATCAAATATTCCTTAATCATTATCATATCTGAAACCAAATTGACTTGGAAGCATGTTGGCTATGATCTGTTTGGCTGAACTCTAACTACCAAATACTGATCTATGTATACAATAGGTACGTTTTTTCATTGACATGGTATAAACAAATTTAAAAAGTTTAAGTCAAGTCCCAATTTTTATGCATTATCTTAAACCATCAACGACAAAAAAATTATTCCAAACAATTTTTCATGTTATTTGGAATTGCGGTTTCAAAAGTTATGCATGTGCTTAACATCCAAGCCTGCACCAACACCCTTACTGCAAACAATGAAATAGAGACGCTTGAATTAGTACCATATTAAAAAGAATGGTCAAATAACCACATAAAGTTATGAATCATACAAACATTGTTGGGCATAAATCTTGTCCTTTCTCCTGCCATTCTAGGAACTGTGAAACTGAGATTTCCTTAAAAAAGTATGAGGAAGCGTAATCCAGCATAAATGTGTGTTTTATACATCCTTCTACAAATCAGGGAATTAGGTTTGAAAATGTAGAACAGCACCATCAAAATAAGTGCATTAATGATTAGTAAACACTAAACAGCAGTTCAGAGAAATTTGAAGCTACACAACTTATTAAAAATACATATCTGTAACAAGAAGAACTAGTTTTGAAACCTAGGAAATACATGGAGAACTAATCACTTACCGTTAGTATGACTCACGCCAAGAGCAAGAAGCACTTCCAGGTTCGTTGGATCTTCTTCCTGTGCGCGCATCATTGATGCAATAGCCTGTGAAAAAGACAGAATTTTTAACCCAAAGACGAAAGTACAGAAAGTCCAACATAGAATTCACATTCCAAGTTCCACATTAACAATTTCTTGGGAATTTGTAGAGGTAACAAATGAAATATAAACTTCACCTTAAACATATCCCAATAAACCAAAGATAGGTGCAGTTGATAACATGGCAAGTGAGAAATGTATAAAGAAGCAGCCTCGAAAAATATAAAAAAAACATGACAACTTATAGCAAATCACAACGGAAGAACCTCAAAACAATCAAAGCAACTAAACCAAGAGAGTTGAGTTTACATATGCATCTGGGAACCGGAGAATTAACAGACAGATGTTCTATTAATTCTAGAACCATAGGTAATTAAAAACAATATCTTCTTTCTAAAAGTAAAACCAAAGCACATACGAGTTCAGCGCTCCCGAGCATGAAAACTTCAGCAAAAAAGTGCAATCATGTGGGCCAAAGCAGCTCAGGGAAAATCATATATGATAACCAAACAAAATTTAGAAACAACCATCCACGGTTCAGCACCATTTCTTAAAGAAGTAGGGGATTTCTGGACCAGAGAAGAATCCTGGTCCAGCACTATTCATGTCCCATGGCACCCAGAAACAAGTTTGGATGCCTTGTGGACCTGGGCAAGGTTGATCCATCAAAAAATAACAACAGATTAAAAAGTTAAAAACTATATATATTTAGTCACAGTGATCGATGGCGGTTAAATGAAGGGTGACCCAAAAAATTGTTTCATCGTTCATTTTATCCACCATTGATCACGGTGAATAAAAAAAAATTCCCCCGAAAACCTCCTAGGGAGGGGTGAACCCTTTGGGTTGGGGGGAACCCTTTACCAGAAGATCCCTTATCCTTGTAAAACATATAAACCAAAGCATTTGTAACTCTTTAACACGATTTCAAACAGAGTTACAGCATTTAGAATCCTGGTTTGTCGTAAATAAAAATTGGTGCTGAACAATGGAATGAAACATCCCAAAGCATACGCTGAGGATCGACATTTGTAATTCCATGGAAAGAAAATGAAAGGTTCATTTCTTAAACTAAAATTTCAAAATATTTATAATGGTTGTTACCTGTTGATCATCATCATTTTCTGCATGCGTTATTCCAAGCAACCTCCAACCTTCAGCATTGTTAGGATTTTTTAGGACTTCAGCTTCTAAAGCAAGCACAGCTTCACTTAAAAGCCCTTTACGAAAGAGCTCCTGGCCTTCTCTCAAGGGATTGGGATGACCAACATAAGGATTCATATCGGAAAAAACATACACCATTCTGGAAGTATCCGATCGTTGCTTTGCAGCTACAAGTTGCTCATCAAGATACCTGATGATATTAGAGCATATGGATTATAGCAGTATGAAGTTACTCCCCAGGTAGAACAAAAAAATTCATTACATAATGAATGTAAGAGGTTGAAATATAGTATGAAAAAGGATAGCTCATCTCAAATGAACTGTAATAATTACATCACCACCTCAATATTAACAAAAAAACGAGGGTAAATGAGGAAGCATTGATGATCTAGACTACTGATGGAAAACATAGAAAACTAGGAAATAAAGTTCATTCGGAGAGCAAAAAGAATATAGAGAGGAAGAATATAAGCAAAGATGAAGTAAGTAGTCAGCCCCTAAAAAGGTACAATGCCCCTTAAAATGATGTTCAAAAAACTTGGAAAAAACTCGAAGAAAGACTTTTGAGTCTTCATGTTTGAGTTGGCCAAATTATATAAGAAATCAGCCAGTCCAATAAGTCAATAAAGTGTGCTTAAAATTTTTTGGGGGGAGGGGGGGGGGGCAACCATATTGAAGATATCCGATGTTTAGGATTGATTTTGCTTCTGAAATTAGCAAAGAGAACAAATATGACAAAGTTTTAGAATTAGAAACAGAAGTTGCCAGAAGGGAGGAGCCACCCTCTGTAAGATGGACAGGGTTCTGTGTTCTGTGGAGTGGGAGGCTATGTTTCGTAATGCCAAGGTGGAGAGCCTTTGTAGACCTGTGTCAAATCACATGCCTCTCCCCCTTACTCGTGTCTCTAAGGGAAGAGGTCCAACACACTTTAGGTTTGAGAACATGCGGGTTCTGTGTTCTGTGGAGTGGGAGGATATGTTTTGTAATGCCAAGGTGGAGAGCCTTCCTAAACCTGTGTCAAATCACATGCCTCTCCCCCTTACTTGAATCTCTAAGAGGAGAGATCTGACACCCTTTAGGTTTGAGAACATGTGGCTTTATAACGGCAAATTCAGAGGCAAAGTGAAAGTTTGGTGGGGTGATGGAGGGAACAGCGGCTTTCAGGCTATCATCCAAACTGAAGAATCTCAAAGGAAGAATAAAAGAGTGGGATAACGAGTGCTTGTCAAGAGGACCATTATGAAAGGAATGGGAGATTAGGGCTGCTTTAAAACACATTTTAAAAAGAAATGCCTTGACAAGGAGATCATGTTGAGACTGAGGGCTAAAGCTAATTGGCTCAAAGAGGGGGAGGGGGGGGGGGGGGGGGCAAAATAAGAAATTATTTCATATGGTTGTTAATATTAGGAATAAAACCAATATTATTCAGCATATCATGGTGGATGGAAACGGAGTGGATGGTGTAGACGCAATTGGGGAGGAGATAGTTCAATTCTATGAGAAGCTCTATAAAGATGAGGTCTGGATGTGGCCGAGATTGGATGGGATGGGATTGGATTTGGAACAGTCCCGGAAAAGGAAGATATTAGACAAGCCATCTTTAAAGGGGGAAAAAATAAAGTCCCAGGTTCGGATGGTTACACCAATGAATTTTTTCGGGATTTTTGGGAGGTTTTGAAAGGAGATTTGATGGACTTCTGCAACGAGTTCCATTCATCAAGCTATTTGGGAAAAAATTTAAACTCCACGTTTATTACCTTGATACCAAAAAACGGTGTTGAAGAAGTCAATGATTTTTAACCCATTAGCCTCCAAGGTAGTGTTTACAAAAGTCTAACAAAGGTTTTGCAAATAGACTTAAACGATCAAGAGCATCATTATCTCTCAGAATCAACGGGCTTTTGTAGTGGGCAGACAAATATTGATTCTCGGCATAAGAGTAAAATTCCAGGAATTATTTCCCAGGCTGGATATGGAGTTGGTGCATGCTTTTTCAGGAGTAGTGATTTGCCAGTCTCTCACTAAGGTCACTTTTTCTACATTTTGCTCTTTTCCAATATAATTGTTCGTTGTTGCATTACTGATAAAAAAACAAAAAAAGCATATCTGAAATTTTTATTACTTTCATAATTAGTTCGAGGATGTTTATGATAAATATTTAGATTGTCAGAATTTGAAAGTGTGGTAGAGATACTTTGTTCTAGGGATATGCAACTATGTGATGTTACAAACTTTGAATATTCATAACTAGAGATTAGACGGTGGATTTGAAGAGGAAGTCTCAACTAGGATTAATGCAGGCTGGATGAAATGGAGGCAAGCAAGTGGAGTATTGTGCAACCCAAGAGTTCCACGTAGATTGAAGGGGCGTTTATATAAGACGGTCGTCTGACCTGCCATATTATTCGATGCAAAATGTTGGGCTATGAAAAAGAGACAAGAAGATAGAATACATGTGGCCGAAACGCATATGTTGAGATGGATGTGTGGAGTAATAGGAAAGGATAAAATTTGGAAGGAATACATAGGAGAAATTTTGAGAGTGGCACATATAAAGGAAAAAATTATGGAATAGCGCTTGAGGTGGTTTGGAAATGTCATCGGAGGCACGAAGCAGACCCTATACAAAGGGTTGAGAAGCTACAAACACAAGGAAGTAGGTGAAGAGGAAAACCAGTGAAGACCTGGAGGGAATCAGTGAGAAGGGACATGAAGCTTGTGCTATTACAAAGAGCTTAGCATTAATCATAAACAAGGGAAGAAATAGGACTCGCAAAGCCGAACACAAATAGATGGGATAAGGTTGTGATGATTATGAGAAATTAGAATATCAAAATGAAATATTGCTAAAACAAACAAATGAAGCTCTTTACAAGATGGACTAGAGAAAAATAAGACTCAGCATGAAAGAGAAACAGAGTCAAATAAAATTATCACCTTGCTGGCCTGTTATATTCTTTTTAAAACAGCTGGTCAGTATGGAATATTTTTCCACTAATCTCCCAAAATTTAGGAGGTAAGATAGAAGGCAACAGAATAAAACACCATAAAATTGTCAATTTATTCGAATGAAATACATTCGAACTCCAAATTATAGAGTAACAATAAAATTGAACTAAAAAATTTGAACAGATGATCAAACTTTTTACAGAAATAAATTCAGAATAATATAAATAAACCTGATCCAAAGTTGCAAACACTAAGAGAAGTATCCAAACTAGAGCGGAAGTCCTACTCTTGCATTGTCAATTTGAATTTGAAATCATAAATAATAAAGTAATTTTCTCTTCAATTGCCAATATATATGAGATGGGTTCGGATGAGGTCCGAGTCAGGTTTAACTTCATGTGACCTAGACCGGGAACCAATTTCCAATCAAGTCCAACCAGGGCTCGAGTTCAATCGGGTCTAATTAGGTCAGGCCGAGCCAACCATCCCCAGCATCATAGTGCAGAAGTTCCTCAATCCCAACTGATGGGCAAGCAGGATGGCCTTTGCACAAAGGGAGGTCAAAGAACTGGGCCTTCATGATGGTTTTAGAGCCAAGTTCAATGTGAGGGAGTTGAAAGTTGCAATGAGCTGGTTGCGAGGACCCAGATACAAGATAAACTCAGGTTGAAAGCATGGCAGTGTCAAGGTACTTGAGGACTGCAAAAGAGATAAGCGCCCGGTATGATTGACAGAGGCCAGAATTGGGTTGAGGGAGCCAGCCACTTTAAAGGAACTTCGATAAGTGGTCCATGTGACGAGGAAAGAAAATGGGCTTGAACTGCACAAGGGTGAAGCATGCAATGTTAATGTATTAGGTGTTGCAAAATCGTCGAATATGGTTGAAGAACCATGAAGAACGAGGCAAATTTAAAAACAGGGTACCAGAGTGCAAATCAGATGTAAAGCAGAACAAGTCTCCAGTCTGCCAGAAGTGAGGCAGACGGGGTACTTAAAGGTTTTGCTTTGCTTTATAATACTGATCGGGAAAAAAATAGTTTTTCCCTAATTATCCATTAGTAGCACTAACAGATATCTTTGCAAGAGACATTTTGAAACTATGCAGGAAACGACTAAGAGCAATAATAGTCAGCATTATCAGAACTGGAGCGCAAACTACATGTGCACCTTAGATAAGACAGGTTCGAAATCATTAGATGAAAGGTGTCTGACACGGTGACTCTAAAAAGGCTGACAAGCTGATACAATAATAGAAAAGTATTTCATGGTATAAATATTGCTTAATACAAGCATACATTATAGAAAAAATATTTAGATTGATCTAAAAGCATTTTAACTGATATATATATATATATATATATATATATATATATATATATATATATATATATATATATATATATATATATATATATATATATATACATGTGTGTGTGTGTGTGTAACTATGTATGCATGTGTGTGTATATATAAAGTACCCAGGAACAAGAAAAAGATACATAATAACTTTTTTTTTCCTAATAACTGTCTCAACATGTCTCTGACATTGAAACATTTCAGAAAGGAAGAGCCCTAGTCCTTTTTAAACAGCTTTCTACAATCAGCCTGATTTACCCAAAATTGTACCGTAGTTTGTGGTTTAACTTAAAAATGCATATAATATACTGGGAATTGGCTGAACTCACTCATTATAAACATCTGCCCACTGATCAGCAGAACTATCCCCACTAAGCTGATTCCCAAATTCTTCCCCCCAATCTTGAACATGCAACTTGGAGAACTCATTGACCCACTGATCATCGGCGCCTCCATTATGCTGTTGTTCAAACTCATTTGCCCATGAATCTGTACGATGTGAAATCTGTATAATGAACAGCATTAGGTAACAAAATTTTAAACTAGACAATCAGAATCAGAAATTTATGAAAATTCTAATTGCTAATATCAATATAACACAATTTATAATGAAAGAAAAGTCATCCCCCTGAAAATGTCTAATAAACAATGATTGATAACACTAAAAAAAGTAAGAACTAGCTTAGACAAACCAACTGGACAAGAAAAGATTACATCCCTCTGACAAAGAGATAATTACAACACTAAGTAGCAAGTCAAGTGACTAGCATTATTGATCAGTTTTCAAACTTTGATAACCGTATTCTGAAAATCGAATCCTAACAACAAATCATAGAAGAGCCTGAATAAAAGTTATCATAAAACCAGATCATAGATTCGAACTTTTAAAAAAAATTCCACATCAATTCAAAATATGGAACTCAAAAATATGGAAAAGTAAATATGCTCAATTTGTCAAATTATATATCCTAACGTTCTCCATTTAATTTCAGGCAATTGCAACGTTACATCCATGGAATTCCTATGCAGTAATGAACAATCATATATGGGAAAGAAGTCGGTCCTAGTACGTCGGTAATCCAAAAGAAAACTAAAAAAATAAGCAGAGATTGGGGCTCACAAAGCCAACCCAAATAGGAAAACAAAACAGTGGTGGTGGTGGTGAATCCATAAGTCAATTTTTAAAGCATTAGCAAAACCAGACACCATTCACTTAGAAGTGAATTACTGGTTCTTGTAAAATAGGATTCAAGTTGAGCCATAGATCTTTTCTCCTGGGATTAGAATCAAGCCCTAGGATTTAGAAAGTTCACTGTGTGGTTTAAACAATAATATTTTAGACCTTGACATTATATCCTGGAGTACAGTAGTCAAATCAATAAGAAACTTGCCTCTTCACGTACAAACTGGCCAGCCCAGGAATGAGACTGCCCATTATATTGGTTTTGATATTCCTCAGCCCAACCACCTGAGAGAGATGCCTCTGCAGGCTTTACTTGATTATCATCAATAATAAGCTCTCCACGACTCATCTTTGACACAAATTGAAGAAACTTGGAGTTCTGTGAGCAATGGAAGGAGATATGCATCAGAGCAGTCATAACCAAAAAATATTTACATAGATAATCTCCCTTTCAACGTGCAACAGTCAATTCACCAGTGCTCAGTGTAAGAAGCTTTGGAATTAAATGCATATTTAGCAGTTTAAAGGATCTGAAACATGCACAGTGTGAATGATAATCATTCTGCAGAAACCATCATATTATTAATTTATCATTACAAATCCTCTCTGCAGTTCTTCACTAAAGGACATCTCGAAAAAAGAAAAAAAGAAAAAGAAAAATTGCAACACGTAATGAGAAAGGAACCATCTCAAACTTACAATATGGAAGCATACTTTTCAAAATGAAACTGAAAGTGACAATCCTTAGAATGGAGCTTGATGGAGAAAGATGAGTATTCTTAAAATTGATCTTGATGGAGCAAGATGAGTATAAATAATAAATATAAGTTCCTCAATAGTTTCCATTCAGAGTCACTCTGTTCATCCAAAGGAAAAAAAGATTTGTTCAATTTATATAATAGAAATATATCAACGTATATATGCAAACCAAGAGATGATAAAAAACTATTGAAGCAAAAGTATAAAAAAAGGTCTTGGCAAAGATGAAAAAATTAAAGCATTAGAGCCAAATGGTACCCATTTTTTTAATGATCAATGAGATATCCAAAATTGTATTAGCTAGCAAGCTATTAAACTTAAGATTCATACTATGGAACTCTTGAAGAGAGTAGTAGAGCAGCATCAATGACAAGAATCATAATTTTCCAGCAAAACAGTTTGGGTTTATGTAAGGAAGATCAACACCTGAAGCCAAGGGAGATAATTTGGTAAGTCAACATATGAAAATGTTTATAGAGAGGAAGCAAAATTTACATGTGGTTACTACAAAGTATCAGACAAGGAAGAAGCGCAAAAGACAATACATGTAACTGAGATATGTATGCTAAGGTGGATGTGTGGAGTGACAAAAAATGATAATTAGGAATGAATGCATAAGATGAAGGTTAGGTGTAGCTCCAACAAACGAGAAAATCAAGGAATATCATTTGATTGATTTGGGCATGTCCAACAAAGACTTAAAACAACCAGTATACAAAGGGTTCTGATTATTGATCCAAGCACAAAGACGTAGGAGAAGGGGAAGAACAATAAAGACTTGGAGGGATGTAGTGTGAAGCGACATGGAGGATTGTGGAATGACAAAGAATTTACCCCTAAAAATGAGTGGAGAAATAGGACTCACAAAGCGAACCTCAAATGGATGGGATAAGGCTATGATGAAGATGATGATGTGTCCAAAAAAATGAAAATACTTTATTCCCATTGTTAGATTTTGTGGAGTTTAAAACCCCTTATGTAATTGACATTTGTTTGATTAGTGAAATTTTGACCATATTCTTCTCTCCCTACTCTTGTTGATTGTGGTTGTCATTTTACCCTCTCGCGGCGTGTGTGCTCATCTTGCATTGTATGTGTTTTTGTTGCATTGTGTGCGCTTTTTGGACGCTTTGGGAGTGTTCCTTGTGATACTCTATCAGGGCATAGAGAGGACCTATAATCGGAACTTGTACATTACCTTGGGTTGTTGGGTCAGATCGGTCTGGACCCGACCCGACAGAATCTGACCAATGGACTCAATTGAAAATTGGATCCGGATTCGGTACACATTGGAGGAGACCCGACCTGACCCAAGTTATACTTAGATTAGATTGTGTTCTTGGATTTTAGATCCGGAACTGAACCTGACCGAATCCGATCCAGACCCAATTGAGACCCCAGTGTATATACATTTGTGTTATGTAAATACTTAGTTAAGATTTATTGTATTTATATATTAATTTTCTTTCTTTTATATAGAAGAGCTAAATGTGTATATTCATCTATTTGATTTAGGACTAGGATTTTAATACCATATTGAAATGCGTAGTAGACCTAGCCCATTTCAATGAGAAAGAATGAAGTTGGGACAAGATAATTGCAAGGTAATATGGACAAGCATTCCTCTTATACAGATCATTGGCCTACCCTATATGTTTAACATATTAGTTACACATCCAATTAGTAAACTAATTAGTTATTTTTATTTTAACTTCGCTAGGAATGTATTTGCACATGTGTTATTGTATGTGAGAGTATCAGATTAGTACAAACTTATAGATGAGACCCAAACCCGAATCCAAACCCGATTTAGATCCGATCCAAACCCGACCCGGTCTTCATCAGGTCATGTCTGAGTCAAGCTTGACCCGGTCTTCATCAGTAATTACCTCCTGGGTTCTTACTTCTGGGGAAGAAAAACGTGCCTGCAAGTTGAAGAAAGTTATCAATGGGATGAAGTAGTCTCTTCGAGCTTGGTTCAAGAAGTTTATTGATGCAGTTACACATTTTGGGTATCAGAGGAGTCACTATGATAGAATAAGGGACTGCGCATGACACCCCTCATTGTCTATGTGGATGACATTATTGTCGCAAAAGAAGATAATGAAGAAATTTTGAAGTTAAAAGAATTATCTGAGTCATTCTTTGATATCAAGGACCTCAGACCCCTACTGTATTTCCTCGAAATTGAAGTTAGCAGGTCGAGACGTGGGAGAGTTCTATCCAAAAGAAACTATACTTTAGATGTTCTTAAGCAAGCTAGAATGCTTGGGTGTAAACCAATAGACATTGTATAGATTAAAACCAGAGGACAAATTCAGAAGAATGGGAGTTACTCAAAATGTACGTACCAAAGGCTGGTTGGTGAACTTAGATATCTCACCATGACACGTCTTGGATATTGCATATGCAGTCAGCGCTGTTAGTCAGCCTATGCACACACCTCGTACTCCACACCTGGATGCAGTGTCCAGAATTTTGAGATAATTGAAATCAAGCCCAGGGAGAGGCTTGCTATATGGTAATCATGGACACCTTGGTGTGGAAGTATTCACCGATGCAGACTAAGCTGGATCTACCAATGACAGGAGGTCTATTACCGGCCATTTCACGTTTCTTGAGGGAATCTAGTCACATGGAAGAGTAAGAAACAGCATGTTGTGTCTAACTCAAGTGTCGAAGCCGAATACAGAGGGAATGTGGTTAAAATTTATTCCAAGTAATCTGTGAAATGTGAATACAGGTTCGACTCCCTATATATTTGCATGGTGATAATGAGACAGCTCTCCACATTGCAAAGAACTCGGTTTTTCATGAGAGAACCAAGCACATAGGGGAGGATTGTCACTTCATAAGAGAAAAAAGTTGTCTCAGGAGTTTTACACACCACAGGTTGTTCCAGATGATCAATTGGCTGACATCCTCACAAAGGTTGTTGGAAGAGTCAGATTGAAAGATATTACCAACAAATTGTGCATGATTGGCAATTATGCTCCAACTTGAGGGGGAGTGCTAGAATGTGTTAGGCTTATTGGTGTATAACTAGTTATCATTGGGTGTGTGCGTAGTAGTTCACTTAAGTTGTAATTAGTTTCTCTTTTTCAGTTATCCCGATATAAGTGGGATATTGTATAAGGAGTATAAATACTAATAATAGAAGGGTTTAAGGTTACAACACTCAACTCTAATTTTCCATCTCTTCTTTTTCTTCTTCCTCTTCCAAATTCTAACCCTAATTTCCTAATCACCATCAAACTTAACTATGTGCGCCCTTAGTATGATGCCTAGGTTGGAACAGCACTGGCTATAATCAATTAAATCATCTGGTTGGATCCCAACCCACATGACTCTAAAGGTGCAAAGGTTATATGTTGGATCCTTGAGTTATCTAACTGTGTTAGGACTCTATTGTATTATCTTTAAATAATCCTTAAGAGCCGCAAACTTTGACATCTTTAGAGAGACTGTCGTTGAAAGAGAGATGGAGAGCGTGTGGACTTTACGAAAAAAATTAAAGATCAAAAGCAAAAGATCAAAGCCTCTATATCTTCATCAACCATCAACCAAAGGTTTGCTTATCAAAGATCTAAAGGTACACATCATTTAAACAGATTCTTATTATGACTCTAGAAATCATGAAAATAAATTAATTTTTTAATGCATCCACACTATTGATTTGGAATCCCCTTTTCATGATTAATAAAATAGATGAAAATTAGTATTCTAGATCGGGGTTGAAAATTTTTCCGGAGACTTCTTCAAAATCAGTCATTGGATTCTTATGTTCACAAAGATTATAAATATGTCATCCATAAAGCAGTCAGTCAAGGTGCAGCACTTCTATTATACTCTCTTTTGAAGGACTTTACTTCATGCAGTTCCAGAACATAAGAACTGTGTAGTATCAGTGATCCACAGAATAATTTATATTCATGACTGATATTGTCTTCTTTCAACGCGATAAATAATAGATTCATAAAGGAAATGATAAAGAGATAATTGTTACAGTGGTTAGAATCTCGACTAAAGATTGGCATTGGGGGTGTCGATAGAAACCCAAGCAAGTTGGATGATTTTCATGTACATATCATTTACCCAATTCACAAAAAACAACTTTGACAATAAAATTCAACAACGAAAAAAAATAACAAAAAAATTATTTCACTTAAGTTTTTTCACCCAAATGAGATATACAAGGGCCACTTGCGGGTATCTTAAACCAACTGAAAGGTTTGAATGAGAAATCCTACATCTATGAGATTTGGGCTGCTTTCATTGGTTAAGCTCTCTCCCAAACCAAAAAACCATTTCATTGTTTCTTCAATATCTCTGCAATCAATGTATGATTTGATTTTTTTGTTGATCGAGGAATTAACACAGTTAAGATGCTCCAGGTCTTGCAGATGTTGGAAGGTTTTCGAAAATATAAAGGAGAGGTGATCAAAGGGTTACTCATGAACATATGACGAAATCAAGATCTCTATCAGATGCACTTTTTTAGTTTACAAATAGCACCATAAATGTCCAATTTTAGTCGAAGGTGATTCCAGGAAACAGTTTGTTGGATCTCCAAAAGAATAACCCATATCTTAAGACTGAATCAATATTTAAAGAAGTATACCTGACGTCTCATTTACCAAATAGTACCTGGGTCAACAACAAATTGTAACTAGGTCAACCAAATAATCGATCTCCCAGATCCAAACCCACTGACAAGACCAATTGATAAAGCTCAATACATTAATCTATGTGGGTCTTGCTCTTCTCAGAAAGAGGAATGGGGAATGGGGAAAAAGGATTGCCTTTGCTTAACCATCTTGCCCTTTGAAAAAAGCTCTTAGGAGAGCCATTAATAGAGAGAAGCAATTTTGTCATGCAATTGTTTACCCGAAAAGGGCGTTGAGCTCCGGAGTTTTATTTGTGGAACTGACCATAAAATTGGGTGTCTAATCAGTAGTCTTCAGAAGACATTTTAATTGCTATAAAAGTCAGCTTAATCAATTTCTGGATCCAACATGTTCTGAAAATGATCAAATATTTGATGGTAAAAATCCAAAACAATTGAGGTATTTACATGGTCTAAAATCATGGATGAAACTGAGACGTACGTCCAATGATCCAATACATCTAAATACCAAAGCTTGAAGATACATAGCGTTTTTGAGATGTAGCAGGCAATGCAAAACAATAAGGGGTGTCTCGCACAGACGTATCGGGTCGATGCAAATTTGTACCAAACAATTGATATATATATATATATATATATATATATATATATATATAAGGGGTGTCTCACACAGACGTATCGGGTCGATGCAAATTTGTACCAAACAATTGATATATATATATATATATATATATATATATATATATATATATATATATATATATTGTCACGGTATCGTAGCTGGCTATTTTGTACCCTCATACTGAGATTTTAAGCAATGGGTGTGTGCATATATAAATGCAACACATGCAAACTTCAGGTCAAGAAACTTAATATAAACCTGAAACTTTGGGTCTTCATTTTGAGCTAATGTATGTGCCAACATACGGGTCTGCTCCATTGCAGCCATTTTTGAGACGTTTGCAGCACTCATCGGACCATATGATGCCATCTGAGACTGTTCCTGCAAATAAGCGAATATAAGCATCAAAGCAGCAGACTACAAGGTTTATGCAATAATAACAATAACAGTAAAAAAATTAGCATGAACAATACAGTGAATACTGCCATTTCATTATAGTTTTACCTAAAGTCCAGGAGTAATTTACATGGAAATAGTCAACATATATAAATATATTGTTGACTCAGAAATTTTGGAATCGAGAACTTTTTCTTCTTCCACTTAACCTCAAAAATCAGATAGAATAAATTAATTGAAGGAATTAGGAAAGGGGACTCTATTTATAGTTTTTCCTTTTAACAAAACATATTCTAAATAGGACTTAACAAACCTACTCTAAACAGGATTTAAAGTCCTAAGTTATGTCACACACCTAAGTGCCTAGATAATCGTAATTAGGCACATAGGTGCCTAGAAAATCGTACTTAGGCGCCTAGGTGCCTAGATAATATACTTAGGCACCTAGGTGGCTGGATATCGTACTCTGTACCGGCCCTGGACCAAGGCCCAAGAGGCGGCTGCCTCGGGCCCCCGAAATTTAAGGGGCCCCCAAATCTGAAAAGGCCTTTTTCTAATAGGCTTTTACATTAAAAAAATAAATTTAGAGGGCCCCTGCCCAGCTGATAAGGGCCCTCAGAAATCAGGTTGGGCCGGTCCACCGCCCACTTAAAACGATTTTTTTTTTAAACCCTAGCTATCTGCCTAATCTATCTCCATCTTTCAATCGCCCCCTCCCCAGCTCCCCTATTCTCCTCTCTCTCTCTCTCTCTCTCTCTCTCTCTCTCAGCTCGTCAGCTTCACACCACTTGACCACCACCACGGCGGCGCAGCCCCACTCCTTTCTTGCCCAAAGTAACAAAACGAAGAAACAGAGGTTTAATTTCAGGTTTGTTTACTATTTATTATCTCATTTATTTATTTATTTTAATTTCTATTTTTCATTTTTTATCCAAGAGGATTCTCTCAAGCCTTATTCTGTTATTCACATTCTAATCCATGACTTGTTTAACTTGATTCAATCCAAAGTTCCAAGCTACGCTGCTTTACAGTAGTCTTAGGTGAATCTGTGAACTTTCACCTAATTTTGATATATGCTTGACTTCCTATTTTCATTACGTTATTATTAACATGATCAGTGATTATTGATAGAAAGCTTATTAGATTAAAATAATTGCATGCTATGCTTTATTTCATTTGGAATCTCGAGACTTGTTCAACTCGTTGTCAATCAAAGATGGATGGCATTTGATGTGGACATAGCATGCCCTGCTGCCACAAACATCTGATCTTCATGCGATCTATCAAGGTTATTTGATCTTTTTCTTCTTGTTTATATATATATATATATATATATATATATATATATATATATATATAACGGAGGGTGTCTGAAGCTTGTGTTTGGACTAATCCCTACGGGGTGCCATCTATCAAGGTTATTTGATCTTTTTCTTCTTGTTTATATATATATATATATATATATATATATATATATATATATATATATATATATATATATATATATATATATATATATATATATATATATATAAATAACTGAGGGTGTCTGAAGCTTGTGTTTGGACTAATCCCTACGGGGTGCCATCACTTATCGCAACTCACAAACTGATGGTTTGAGATTCATTTGAAGAGATGGAAGAGATTTCAGCAATGGATTAAAAAAGAAAAACGGTACAATCTGCCACTGTTCCCACCTCATTTTCACTACCCTCCATCTTTCATTTTTCCAATTCATAACCGGGTTTTAGGGGATATGAATTAGCTAGAGATCAAGAATTACAATATATCTAATATTTGTTGAAAAAATCCTTTCTTATCAGAGAGCTCAAGATTGCAGGCAATTGGTTCCTGTCCTGCTAGAATCAGCTTCTAAACCCTTTAATTTTAGGTTAGATTTCCACTTCTCTCCGGACCTTTACAACTTCAACAGTAGCAAATTGCTTCATCAGTCCAGTGATATGGTGAATCCTATTAATGAACTTTCATGGATAATTCTTCTTCTACCCCTCCATCCAGAGTATGGGGTTTGAAGCCATCATACAACTTTAGAAATTTCTTCACTTCACAAGGCAATAGGCATAGAAGCATAGTTTAGAGTTCAGTCTTGTTCAGAGCAGAGTCACAGATATATATAACAGTGTCATTTTCTTTGAGGTTTTCTATGACATTCTCCAATCTCAATTTCTCATCACATCAGTACATCACCCAATGTTAGAGAGAGAAAAGCTAAAAAGCATAACCCAATGTGCAATGTGACAATGTCCCAATCTCTTTTAGTTTTTTGTACCCATAGTTTAGGCCTTTAGGCTTTAGGGCTTCTGGAAATGAAATTTGTATAATTGTATGGCAATATGGGGTGTTGGACCTATTGGTCACAATTGTGAAGGATTTATCTGCGACGTACAAGATTCTTTAGTTTGTGTTTTATAAGAACTTTTTAGTCTTATACTTGACAAAAGTTTATAAGTTTTGTACTCTTTGTGTGCATTTGTTAAAGTGGATAAGTTATTGATTCAGATAAAGGGGCTCATTCGGGTGGAGTTGTACTTTATATACTTTTTCGTTCGTGTTTGATTTTCTTATGGACCAATATTTTGCATATAATATGTTTGCTGAAATAACTTATTGACTTTTTCATTAAGCATTTAATATTCTAAATTTCTAATGCAAATGCATATGATCAGAGGTGAGTTGGAGCTAAGTGAAGTATAGAAGTTACTTGAGACCTATTCTAAGTGTAAATAGCTAAGAAATTATGTTGCTTATGACCTGTTTGTGAAATTCCCTAAGACAAAATCTACATGCTATTGTAGTTTTTCTTCCAACTTCCAAGGCATAGTTTATTTAAATCTTCTAAGGTGCAGTCCATTGAGACCATTGGGAGTTAACTATTTATAAAGTAGTGTGGTGGTTTTGATAACACATTTCTATTCTTTTCATCTTTTGGTTGGTGCTTGCACGAGAAAGAGAATACAGGGTATCGTTTTTGGCTTTTGTCTTTGATCTTTTTGAGGATTGGCTTGAGTCGGTAATCAACTATTATTATATTCTTTTTGTTGTGCCATCCATTGATTCTGGGTGCCTATGGCGGCATGGCTGTTGGAGTGAGTCCTCTTTAGATGATCGCCGATAGAGCTAGCACTGCTTAATGATGGCTGGTCTTTAATGAAGGTGATAGTAAGAGTGGTTCAAAGATCTCTATGGCTAGTGTTAGCTTAGTTTTAGTACAAGTAATTAACATTGGATCAACTCCTTATTGCCAAAATAAATTCTATTTGAAATTTTGGATGTGGCTAAACATGAATGTCTTTGTGTAGTTGCATCCTATAGTGTAACTGTTAACCATGGCATGTTGTTAGCTAGATGGGAATATTAAATTAGTGGTGTCTTTTCCTCTTCAAACCTCTCTCTCACTCCACCTACAGAAGGAGATTTTCCACAGAATTAAGTATAAGAATCACCAAAACAACTTTCGAACATCACTCCTTTTGCTAAGTAAGATAAGATTAAAGTTTATTTTTTATCACATATATTTAAATTCTTCAATTTATGTTTTAAATCCCATTGTTTCTGCTGAAAATAGGTAAATCCCATTGTTTCTTCAAATAGATTTTATATATTTTGAAGAATTCAATTTACATGGTGTTAGCAACTTACCCTTGCCTTAATTTCGTGTTTGTAGTTGAGAAACACCACATTCAAATCATGTCTAATAGAAGCTATCCGTCTGGAGCTGAGAAAAGAAAGAAGAAGCAAAAGATAGAAAACTTTATTCAGTCTCAAGCAGGAGCCATTTACAATTTTTTTAGAAGTAGTAAACAAACAGAAGTTATAAATACTAATGAAGAAGAAGATCATGAGCTCAAAGACTTGAGCAATAATGAAGAAGACGACAAGAATAAAGAACATGAAGACAAAGACTTGATGAATGAAGGGGAAGATAACAGTGAAGAAGAAAATATAAATGAGAATGACTATAAAGAATATTGGTCTTTAAATAACCCGGCCAATTGGAACAATGTCCAACAGAGTCTTAGAGACTTCTTAGTAGAGAAGGGTCCTTTGAGAGATAATAATGAGAATTTTTCGAAAAATATTCATGGGAGGAAGTTCTCGTCTTTCCATTATATGCGACAATTAGCAAATGGAGAAAAGAAGGATAGAAAATGGTTAGTATATTCATATACTAGCCAGAGGGCTTATTATTTCAGTTGCAAATTATTTTTCACAGAAAGAATAACTACTCAATTGGCTAAAGAATAATTGAATGACTGGAAGAATCTCAGTGAAAGATTGAAACGACACAAAAGGACTAATGAGCATATTACCAGTATGAGCAAATGAATTGAGTTGAGTTTGAGATTGGGAAAGAATGAGACAATTGATAAAGAGGTTCAAGAAAAAATAAAACAAGATGAGCATTGTAAACAAGTATTAATAAGGATTGTTTCTATCGTCAAGACTCTTGCATCTAAGAATATAACATTTCAAGGGGATAATGAAAAGATTTATCATGAGAGGAATGGAATCTTTTTGGGTATAGTTGAAATGATAGCCGAATTTGATCCAATAATGCAAGAGCACCTTCAACGAGTCCAAAACAAAGAAATCCATTATCATTATCTAAGTCACAAAATTCAAAATGAGTTGATACAAATGATGGGAGATGCAATCAAAAGTAAGATTATTCATAAAATCAAGGTAGCGGAATATTATTTAATAATACTTGATTGCACTCCAAATATTAGCCATAAAGAGCAAATGTCTCTTGTCATATGATGTGTTGATGAATCTACAAGTCAAATACAAGTTAAAGAGTTTTTTCTAGAATTTTTGAAAGTCAATGATACTTCTGGGCAGGGGTTTTTTGATGTTCTTGTAGATGTTTTGAAGTCTCTTGGACTCGATATTGATGATATAAGAGGACAACGATATGGCAATGGCTCCAATATGAAAGGAAAACACAAAGGTGTACAGAAAAAATTACTTGAAATAAATCCTAGAGCATTCTACACACCATGTGGTTGTCATAGTCTAAACCTTGCACTTTCTGATATAGCGAACTCTTGTCCTAAAGCTTTAACATTTTTCAGGGTGGTACAACGTATATACATATTGTTTTCATCCTCTCCAAAGCGATGGCAAATTTTAATGGATAATGTCAAAGGTTTCACAGTTAAGGGGCTATCACAAACACGTTGGGAGAGTCGTGTTCAAAGTGTTAAAGCAATAAGATATCAAGCTCCAGAAGTAAGAGATGCTCTACTTATCCTAGCAGAGTCTACCTGTGAAAATGACGGCAAAAGTTCTAGTGAAGCACAATCTCTCGCAACAAATGAACTTGAGAGTTATGAGTTCTTAGTAGCTATGATTATTTGGCATAATGTATTGTTTGCTATTAATACTATTAGCAAGTTTCTTCAACAAGAAAGTATGAATATTAGTATTGCTATTCAACAATTAGAAGGACTCATTACCTATTTTAAAAGATATAGGGAAAATGGATTCGCGAAGGCCCTAATTGAAGCTAATGGAGTTGCGATTAAAATGGGGATCGAGCCTATATTTCATGAAAAACGCATTGTTCGAAAAAAGAAACAATTTGATGAGAATGCAAGTGAAGAAGTGTCGCAATCAACTGAAAAATCTTTCAGAATTAATTACTTCACATATATTATTGATCAAGGCCTTTCATCACTTAAGCATAGGTTTGAACAGTTTAAAACATATGAACAGCATTTTGGGCTTTTGTTTGATTTGAAGAAGCTAAGTTCGGTTAGTGATGAACGTTTGAAGACTTTTTGCGCAAATCTTGAGCATGTTCTCAAACATGAAGAGCATATTGATATTGATGGGCTAGATTTATCTTCAGAATTGAGTCTTGAAAGATACTTTGCCAAAAGAAGTAAAAAACACCGATTGAAGTGCTGAACTATTTGAAACAAATGGATGGTTGTTACCCAAATGTCTGGATTGCTTATAGGATACTGCTGACTATACCAGTTACAGTTGCTTCTGGTGAAAGAAGTTTTTCAAAACTGAAGTTGATCAAATCATATCTTCGGCCAACGATGTCACAAGAACGATTAAATGGATTAGCTATGTTATCCATTGAAAATGATATGGCGGATAATATTGACTATGCAACTTTAATCAGCGATTTTGCAGCTAAAAATGCAAGAAGACAAATATTTAAATGAATTCTTTTAGGCAATTGCATAATATAAATAATATTTTTCCATATATGCTTATATTTTTCTAGAACATAAGACCTTATTTTTTTTCTTTTTGAATGCGGATGAACAAGTTCGGAGATGCCAAAAAGTTATTGCATGAGTTACTCGATCCATCGAGTACATTCTACTATTTAGTTTTACTCTTTTTGTATTACATTTTCTTTTAATATATACTTTCATTATATTGTTAGTTGCATTTTCAAATTATACATAGTTGAATGGGATATGCAAATATATCTAATTTAGGAATATGAATATTGTTTTATTTGTCAAAAAAAAGTTGTTGCAAATTATTTTTTTTCAAAGTTATGTGAAAGAGGGGCCCCATTTTAGGAACTCGCCTTGGGCCCCTAAAATCTCAGGGCCGGCCCTGATCGTACTTAGGCACCTAAGTGCCTAAATTTCATTCTTAAGCGCCTAGGTCCCTAGATATCATAATTAGTCACCTAGGTGGCTAGAAAGCATACTTAGTCACCTAGAAAAACATACTTAGTCACTTAGATGGCTAGAAAAAGTACTTAGTCACCTAGGTGGCTAGAAAACGTACTTAATCACCTAGGTGACTAGAAAACATATTTAGGCACCTAGGTGGTTATAAGAAAAGACTTGCGTACGCAAGAATAATCTTTTCTCAATCTGCGTGAAAGCGAAAACTTACGCACCTCTCGCAGCCGTTCATTTCATGAAAATTTTACAGGAACTATAGGATCATAACTTCTATAACCGCTACTATAAATCTATAAATAAGAGATCCGTCCTCATTATAGGGGAAAATTCTGATGCGAGACCTCTGCCGAAAATATCTCTGACTCTTCTGACAAAAGACTTTAGGGTATCTCCGAGATTCTTTCTTTTTCTTTCTTATTTTATTTTTTATTTTTAAAAGTTGACGGGAGGAATAAGTCGGGGTTAAGAGACTTAGGATAAGGGCTACGGCCCTTACCTAAGAGTGATACGCTTAGGATAAGAGTTACGGCTCTTACCTAAGTAGAATTTATGGTTTAAATTTGAGATTATGCGTTACAACCATGGGTTAAAATGCCGGAAAACCGGTACGTATCGTCCGGTCAAAAAACCGGTACGTACCGGAACAGTAAAAAACCGGACGATACATTGAGTGTATCGTCCGGTATTACACATATAAAAGGGCGATACGGTACTTTTAATGTACCGTATCGTCCATCGGACGATATTTTGATCCATGGTTACAACTCGTACCCAATTTCTTGTGTACTTAGAAATAATTAAGCCATGTGAGTACGACCCTGGGCATAACTCCTAGTACTGTCACGACCCGAAATTCTACCCCATCCCGAGGGCCTAGAATTCCGAGTTATGACCCGCACATATCCCGGATATGCTAAGCGGACATACACCTAATCAGAGTTCTCGTGCAATAATGGTTCCACGAAATCCGTGAAAGCCAACATACCAAAGTGGAATATAAAATAATCATAAATGCTGAATAAGTGTAATAAAATCATAATCCGCCAATAAAATGATAATGAAAGTCGGAGACAAATCCGATAAAATAAACTATAAAATCCGCAATACTAGTATCAATAAAACTCAATACCAAGTCCACAATGATCAGTAACCGGCACTCGAATCAAGATCAGCACCGTAGTCCTCCTGATAACCGGCAGCGTCGCCCTCCAAAGGCTCCTGGTACTCAACGCCCGCGGAATCAATGAAATCAGCGTCGGCGAGATCTAGATGGCCAGCGTCTACTCCACTAGCGTAATCACCTGCAACTGTTAGATTATCGTGGGATGAGTTTACTCAGTCACGTAAACTCAGTGGATACACCACCAATCCACCCCATACTACTCAGGTGCATTGTGGGTGCATCTGGTGAGTGATAAACATAATATCTCAAAGCAGATAACAAAAGGAAGATAAAATCACGTGCATATCGTAAAACTCATATCATAAATGCAAGACCATGATCTAGACACTCATATCCTAACGTGCCTTACCATATCTCATAACATATCATACCATGTATTGTTATCATTCTCGCACATACGTCTGTACATCGTATGAGCGTAACTAACGTACTAGTGAATCCTAAACGACCTGTGCCAGAGTCGCTGCTCGAGCTACTATGGGAGGGTCAACATAGTATCATACCACCATATTATAACGCCCTCGTGTCATACTCATACTCCACCACCCAGCCAATGGGGAGACATAATGGCCAAACTCACTCATAACGCACTCATACTCATAATCTCTCCCAGAGATCCGTCTTGGCTGAAAGACGTTGTTGCCCTTACGGTGGCTACGCAGGAGCAACGTCTGAGAGACTTAAGTTCTTTATCTTTTCTTTGGCCTACGTGATGTCTTATTATCGTACTCGTATCATAACTTATCTTATCTCATACTCATATCTTATCATACTCTTATACTTAATCTTATGACAAACTATAGTGAGGCAACCTTTCTAATTCACGCTTCCCAAGAAAAAGGTTCCGTAATAACCTGGATGTACTTCGTGTGATAGTTTATACTACCATAGAGGTGTTGCATCCGTACATGGACGCCAATATTCTGAGTTTCACGTGGTAGTAAAAAGAAACCTTACCACGACTAAAGGCCCAACGCCGATTCTCGATCATATCTCATATCTTATCCTCTCGATTAAAACTGGGGTGATAGGATCCTTTGTATATGCCACCGCATGTACGGTTACTCAATTCACACTCACCCGGGCTAAGTCATGGGTCTCATTCCACCATGCGTTATAAGGCACGTGCATACAGTGTAGTCCTCGCTTCGATACCATCTCGGCGAATCACCACGCCCAAGCGTAGGCATGATCTCATACACTCTCGTACTCATGATCTAACATATTCTTAACTCGTATAAATTGATTAAGTTGCAAATACAAAAGTATCACACATATAGAACGGTTTATACTTAGATTTTGATTATGCTTATATTTATGTTTATTTACATACCACACCAATATAATTATAGAATAGAGTTATAAGTGTGATTTCGATAATCGTAAAAGTCAGAGTTCGATTTCATAAAGACATCGAAGTTCTAATACTTTGTATTATCGAAGAGGTCGCGTTGAAGCGATAAAATTGATATATATATATATATAATAATTAGATAATTAAATTAAATAATATTTATACTTATTAAGTTATGATTTATCATGACCATCGATCGAAAGACCTTAAGATATAATATACATAGGAACTTTGGTCATGATATTTAGAAAATAATCTTAAATTCGAATAGCCTTGATTCATTCAAAATTGAACCCGACTTGTTGCTCTATTTTGACCTCTAAAAAGTCAAATTCGTGAAATGGCTATTTCACACAAAGTTGTAAAGCTCGCTGTCTTCTTTCCAATGCCGTAAGAATCGCATTAATCCGAGGTCGGAGTAAAACGTTATGACCAAAATACCGAGACAGGTGCATCAATGGTCGCGAGGTCGGGTTCATGGACGTGAATTCGGGTTCGTAGCCGCAAGTTCGGACCCGAAACTTTAAGTTGGTATAATCTATTATTTATTTAAATAAAATAAAAATATAATTTAATTTTTGGGCTTCATTAATTTTAAATAAATAATAATATAAACTTGCAACAATAATATATATTATTATAGTCTTAGTAGAAGGATAAATTTATACTATATAGATTTAGAAATAAATAATATCAATATGATATTATGTCAATTAAGTCAATCTATCAAATTTATAAGTATTAAAATTTAATTAATTTTACAGACATAAAAGAGGAAGTAAACATATTAAATATACAGACCTAATATAAGGTAGAATATTAATGGCTCAAACAAAAGGAATTTTTGAAAAGAAAAGAGAAATAACATATAAACCCAATTTATAAAATATATAACTTTCAAGGGAAAGCATATATTAAATATATAGATCTATTAATTTATGAGATATTTGGGTTTAAATAAGATTTTTAAACCCGTCGATGCGCGATCGAACGCATCCTACGCGACGGAATCTGAGAAGAACAAGATGGATTGATGGGTACCCACCTCTTGAAGCGTGAACGGAAGATCAACGGCGATTCGGGTTGAAAAGGTCGATTCCCAAGGCATCGGCTCGTCTAAGTCTCGAGAGAGAATAATTTCTTATTATAGAGAGGAGAGAGCTTTTAAAGTTTTATTTATAATGGTATAAAATTTTAGGTCAACTCTAATTAACACTTTTCGTGGGAGATTTAATAGAATAGGAGATTTTTACACGGAATAAGAATTCATACGTAACTTGGATAGCTTGAGAAAAGGTTTCGTTCCAGCGTTTTGCATAAGCACCAAACCAATTGGTGTTTCTCTCCCGAAATTACAATTATACCCTTTGACTTGCTTGATCAGTTAAAATGGGCATAACTTTTTATATTCTTGTCAGAAGTCGTCAAATTATATATCGTTGGAATCGTATCGACGAGCACTTCGCAATGAGTCTAATTTTGATATGGGAAAAATTAGAAATTTTCTATTTTAAAAGGTGGGTTTCGATTCTGATGTGGAGCGTTAGCACAGTACATAGTGTGATGCATCATCTACCACCGTTAAAATAAAATCTAAAAATCTGGGTTGTTACACACTCGGATTGCAACCACAAATTTGATATTCATACAGGTTGCAATCACTAACCCAAAGAACGATTCCGAACTATGACACCCGAAGTATTCATTTACGACGGCCCATTTACCGAATCTGAATTATGTCCTGAAATTAGAGTTTCCCTCACGGTCGGATCATCACTCCCTCAAATGAGGGTTTGAACCTCAACCTCGAGATCGAAAATTCTTTCACGGTGGACTCGTTGACTTTTGGTCAAACGATCATAATGCGATATCGTAATAAGATCCAATGGTGGATTTATTGCATATTGATCAGATCTTGTCATTCTAGTCAAATCTAACGGTGGACTCATTAACTTTTGATCAAACAATCATAATGTGAGATCGTAATGAGATCCAACGGTGGATTTATTACATATTGATCAGATCTTGTGATTCTGGTCAAATTTAATAGTGGGCTCGTTGACTTTTGATCAAACGATCATAATGCTAGATTGTAACGAGATCCAACGGTAGATTTATTACATATTGACCAGTTCTTCTGATTCTGGTCAAATCTAACGGTGGACTTATTGACTTTTGATCAAACAATCATAATATAAGATCGTAACAAGATCCAACGATGGATTTATTACACATTAACCAGATCTTATGAATTTGGTCAGATCCAACGGTGGAATCGTGGTCAAACGATCATAATGCGAGATCATAACGAGATCCAACGGTGGATTTATTATGTATTGACCAGATCTTATGAATTTTGTCAAATCCAATGGTGGAATCGTTGAATTTTAGTCAAACGATCATAATGCGAGATCGTAATGAGATCCAACGATGAATTTACCATACATTTGATCAAATTTTAAGATATTGGTCAAATCCAATGGTAAAATCATTATAAAATCATTTATGATCATCAAATTTTAAGAAATTTGGCGATATCTAACTGATGATCAGACACTCTATCACTGAAAGTGATAACTCCTTTGATAACCAGTTGCCCGAATAATGGATTTAGTGTTTGAACTTATCTTTGAGACCAGAGAACAAGAATTCGTTTTAAGACTAGCCCACGAGTTTCTTGCTCCAGTAATGACTCATGCTTTTCGATCAAATGGAGCCGGCTTTTGGAGGAAGGGTTCTCCCATCCATTGTCCCCTATTTCATATTTCTCGAATCTCCGATGAAGATAGTCTGCTATACATCTATCTCATGACGGATTGAAAACGTCAATGAAGACTTAGAATTAGAATTTTAGTTTTGTTTATTTCAGAGATATAATTACGTTATTTTTTATTTAGTAGTTTTTAATCAGAGGTATTCAATTTTGATGTAATTAACGGGGAATCGATTGCGATACCCGGAAGTGTAAGGTTCGCCAATTTTAATAAAACCCTCTCCTAGCGAGGGGAAATTTGTTATGATTGATTTGTGTTAGATTTATATCCTACGCAAATTTGTTATTTACATATATATATATATATAGAGAGAGAGAGAGAGAGGCCTCGGAGTATGGGTTCGAACCCAGCATGGGTATAAACCATATTTTATATATATATATATATATATATATATATATATATATATATATATATATGGTTAAGGAATCCCTACACTAGTGTTGTAGGTTGAACCCTACAACAAAGAGAATATCACATGCCAAGTGGCAGTGATCTCAAAAACCCATTTTGGGATTACCTGCCATGTGGCTTGTGATTTAAAAAAAGTAACATTTTTTACCTTCAAAAACATGGTCAAATATTGGGTGACGCCTAACATACCTGGTGCATTGAATTTTTTCCAACTTTGACCATGTTTAGAAAGTTGGATAAGGTTTATTTTTTTGGTGTGTGTGTGTGTGGTGGGGGGGGCAGGGTATATATTTATTTTTTTATTTTTTGGAGGGGGGGGGAGCTCTTATGCCAGTTTTTGACACATGTTCGAAAATCCAAACACGCAGAAAGATACGTCAATAATAAAAAGGAAGTGATTGTAAGGACATTAACAGTCTTAAATTCTTATTTTATAAGAGCAATGGACTTGGCCATGTCTATTTTTAGAAAGAGTGGTATAGGGTAACAGACCCGCTCATTCTCAAGTGTGAACAGGTCAATCTCCTTGTGCTAAATTGGCCAAACCTGTTCTTTGCTGATTTACATGCTCATAAATAGCTATGCATTTCCCAAGGTTCGTTCATTTTAGCTTAAGGATATTAACCTGATTACACTTGCGAGAGAACAGGTTGATTGGAGTTGAATGTTCAAAATTGCAATCTCCAATAGTAAATTGATATTTCCATATCTAATTTGACTTGGTGGATTGATATATGCATATATTATATATATATATATATAGAGAGAGAGAGAGAGAGAGACACACACACACACACACACTATATCAAGGCGTCTGTCACCAGTTCTAGTTGCTCAATAAATAAAAAATTCAACGGATCAAATCGTTGTAACTTGTAAGGTTCACAGATAATATGCTTTAAGTTCCATATTGCACTGGCTAAATATAAAGCACTGCAAAAGATGTTCCAAGAAGGGGTTCCAAACCTGTTCAAATTGGGATGCCCAACCATTAGCACCATGTAGTTGTTCAAATGAGTCGGCCCAGGTGTCAGGGTTTTCATGTGCTCCGAACTGGCTATATTCAGCAACCCATCTGTCTGCTGCATGAAGAGCCTTGGGTTTTAGAGAACCTTGGGACTCATTCCAATATTCTTCCAGCTCAGGGAATCTTCCGCGTGGAGGCCCCTTTAAGCGAAGATCATTGTCAATGTCTAAAGAATGTAGTAGCGCATTTACCTGAGAAAGGAAACTATTAAGCATGCTAAAAATGGAAGAAACCCACGGATGGACTCAAACAAGTTTGATAAATGAAGTAACAATTCCATTAATGGAGAATAGATTAAGAAAACTAAATATGCCCCACTACAGAGAGAACAAAGCTTCCACAAAACAACAAAATAATAATAATAATTGTTTTATATATGCATATATAAAGGTTGGGAATTTAATCTGGCTGACAATAATAACAAGAGATAAGTACGAAAACGCGCCTCATTTATATTTTTATTACAAAAAAAGTCGAAATTTTTTTTAATTATGAAAATGCGCCCTATACGGGCCCGTATTCATACACATTCTCCATGCACATGTCAAATGCCTAATATAAAAAAAGTCAAAATAAAATAGGAATTTGTTGGCAAGGGCAGCTTTGTAATTTTTCATTAAAATTGATCAATGCTCTACGTGTATTGATATATATGGCTGCCCGTTTAAGTACGTGGGGGCACTGTTTCGGAAGAAAAAACGGCGTTTGATTTTTTGGTGATAAAAAATGGCAGAGGGTGCTGTTTTGTAAAAAGCCCTAATAACAAATTCTCACAAACTCAAAGAGTCTCAAACTAGACTTGGGAACAGGCTTCTGCAATTTGCAAGTTTGATTGGGCTGAATAGAAGAAAAAATTGCTGATCAAAAACAATAACAGTCGAGTGAGATTACTCGAAGACCAGACACATCGAGTTAGACTTGGTCTAGTTCAAGTCAATGAACAGATTTTAAACATTAACAATGGCACATGGTCATGGGGTCAGGTTCAAGACGTGGGTTTGCCCCCATGGCCTTGAGTTTGAATCCCCCCGTGCTTACCCGATGCATGTGATTTGCGGGTGATTGCATGCATCCACAGGATTAGTCCTTCCCTCAAAGGGGTTAGGATACCCTATGTTATAAAAAAAAAAGGCACAAAGTGTGTGTACAATGAACAAGAGATGAAGAACCTGCGCATTGATATAATCTTCACTCTTATCTGCAAAAAAGTGGCGTGCCATTATGCTGCTACGATCCCTTATACATTGCTTGTCACCTTCAGACAATCCCAAAACTGGAAGCACCGCTGGACGAAAAGGAATGCCAGCACGGCTACTGTCAACAAATGAGTGCAAAAAACTAGACAGCACTCTTTGTGGTGGACCTGCAAGAGAAAACATAAAAAGTGTAAAACCAAAAGGATTGGTTTCCAGAACTTGCAGGCAATCAACATTGCAACAGTTATTCAAATAGATTTTATGATATAACAGCCCATAATAAAGTTCAAAATTAAACCAAGTACTCAAAAAATCAAATGGGTGCTCGGAAAGCTCAATGAAGCACTCAAAGCTTCCAAAAAGTTGCAACATGAGATTTTTAAACTGTATAAAAACAATGATCAAGTACAAAGCTAAGTTTTGTGGTGGTGCGAACTTGGGTATTCGTGAAGTCTAAGCTTAGTTTGAGTAACTAAAACTTGGGTTATATCTAGACAAAAAATAAAGAAGCAAGAAGGTATAAATTTATAGGAATGTGCATACAGTTGTACTTCTAATGATGATGATGACTTCTAATTAATTAGATCCTAAATCTTAGCTCATGTTGGTCCACTTTGAAAATACTAAAGCATGAATGGCAAAACCGCAAGAAAGCGGGAAACACCTCATTACTTAATACTCAAAAATGGAGAGCGAAAGCCGCAAGTTAGAGGAAAAAGCCCCATTGGTCAAGAAAGTAAGCATGAAGACAAAAACCGAAGTTAGCAGGAAAAGCCTCATGGGTTAAAACTTTTTAAGTATGAAGGATAAAACCACAGTATGACGGATAAACCTCATGGCTAAATGATCAAGCATGAAGGAAAATCACAACAGAGTGAGAAAACCCTCATGGCTAATTGATCAGAATATGATTAGGCAAAGAATCCACAAACTATGTGGAAATCTCAAAATAAGCAGGTCTCATCATGCAAAGACGTTGAGACTAGCATTATATATATATATATATATATATATATATATATATATATATATATATATATATATATATATATATATATATATGTGAAAATAATATATATATATATATATATTATTTTGAGATTTCCACAAACTATGTGGAAATCTCAAAATAAGCAGGTCTCATCATGCAAAGACGTTGAGACTTATATATATATATATATATATATATATATATATATATATATATATATATATATATATATATATATATATATATTTTGAGGTACACACCCATCTGTGTGTGTGTACCTCAAAATAAACAAGTCTTGTCATGAAAAGACATTGAGACTAGCATATGTGGAATAACCTCATCGCTTAGTGGTATATATATATCAATGATGGGTAAAAAAGCGAATAGTAGGAAAATCCCATAATTAATACACACACAAAGCGAAACCACACTATAGTGGATAATAGCTCAAGATTGAAACATATTTGTAAAAGTTCAATAGTGGGAGCAAAATCTTTTGGTATTGATTCAGCCCTCGTGGCTAAGTAGGAGATGTTGGCACTTTGCACATGTGTCCATGATACTTCATCAATGATGATTATAGCCACGTATAAATATTAGTCGGTTACATGTATGTGATTAATTGTGATTAATCATCAACCGTTATGTGATTAATGAGGTCATTTCTCCTTGAGCATTAAGGGACTAATCCTAACCATCTATATAATGGGGTTGATGGACCCACTTGATATGCGAAAAACACATTAGTGCACAAGAATCCAAAGGTGCAAATCATGGATCAAGATGGTCAGGTGAAAACCATCGCTTGAGGAGATCACTAGCATCGTGGCACTTCCCTCGGCGATCAAGTGGCGGTTGGCGATCAATCAACAGTCCAGATTTGTCGGACTAACACACTGTATTTTGTAACTCATTAACCAGACTAGACTGTAGCATAAGAAATAATGAAGACCTAAACGTCAACCTTAGCTACCAGAAGCAGCAAGAAGCAGGAGCTTCAATGAAAAATCGAATACAAGCTGTTTGAAGACCCAAAGATCTAGGAGTTGCAGAATACTTAAACACAAGTGCCCTAAATAGAAGTCTGGAATATTAAGGAACTATGTTCCAAATACATTCAAAATGAACACTGATTAGAGAGAGAGAGAGAGAGAGAAACAATGAATTGTCTTTTTCTTCATGATGCATAGCTCTCTTTTGCAAGAGTTGTACGTTGAGATGTACATGGAACCACTCTGAGAGAAACAAGTATGTTCCTGACACTTCTCTCCTCCCATACTTAAAATCACTCAATTTTATATCAATGCACTTTTAACCTTCTTCAGATTTTATTATCTCAGTACAAAACAAGAGTGCTCCTTTTTTGCACCCTGAAGGTATATTGTAATTAAGAATTTGATCCGCACTTCCAAGTTCCAACTGAAGATATTAACAAAACAACGTTGCAATCAATGTAGAACGAAAATGAACAAGCCATAAGCCATCAAGACCTCACCAGATAACAGTTCTTCCTTAAGCACGAAAATCAGCAGGGAAAAAACACATCAAGCAACAGCCCTTCGGAAAATAGTGAATATTAAAAACTTAAAAATCATGATAGAAGAACATACACAGAGACATTGGAAGTGCAGTACACAGATGTTAACTGAATGAGCTATACAAGCTACCATAAGATCAGCTAATAAGAAGGAATGAGCAGAAGAAAGACACCATCTTCAACCTTACCATCCCAAGTGGGTTGAAGGATAGAAGTAGCACCACGGTCATAAATCTGCTCGAACTCAGAAAATTTTGGTTGACTTTCTCTGCCCTGCACATGTGGAAGCATTGCAGGCCGATGAATTTCATCCCATGCATCTGCAAAGCCTCCGCGTTCTTGAGAATGGAAGCTGCGGAGGAATTCGGAGTGATGTGCATCTGGGTGTTGATACTGTTGATTATCGTATTCTGACCCAGGAAGCGTTGTCAAAGGCCCCTCTGTTCTGAAGTCCAAAGAAGCATCAGGACCGGTGAGTGTCGTTTCAGGAAGCTCCTTCAACCTATCCTGTTTAAACAGTTGAAACAGGTCAAATACAGAACAGACAGAGAAAACAATAAAGCAAAAGCAGTCTCGGCAACCAAAATTAGATTAAAAATCAAAAGCAAAATAGCATAGCCCTACAGGTTGAAAGAAACTTGTTTTCCTATATGACAGCAACATCATATAGTGAGCACTCCAACTAGTGAGTAAGATTATTGCTTTCCAAATATAAAACTGTAAACCAATTATCAGTTACACAAAAACAATATGAAGCTCCCATATATATATATATATATATATATATAGAATATTGTATACGGCAAAAAGGAGCTGCATTCAAATTTTGAACACAGGGTTTGAACCCTTCATTCAAACCATGGATCAAAAAATCGGATTTTCGATACGTATTGTCCAAACCTCCAGGACGACACGTATCGCTTATCGTCTGATACATTCAATGTATCGGCGATACATTGAATGTATCGTTCCGGTACCTTTTTTTTTTTTTTAATCCCAAAAAATGCATTGAAATTCTGAGACAAACGATAAATTGACCGATAATTTGGACGATACAAACGATACTTTGACTATTTCTACAGGGCCAAATAAAAACCCTAAAATTCTGGGACGGACGATAAATTTCCCAATAATTTGGACGATATGAACGATAATTTGACTGTTTTTTAGGGGCCCCGAGAAAAACTCATTTTGCCGTATCGTCCAGGTCCAAAACCGATACATATCAGTATCGGACGATATTTTGATCCATGATTCAAACCCTTTTTCCCATGCCAAGTGTCAATGCCAGGTGGCATGGGTACCCTCTAGGGTTTGCCCCTCCTTAAAAAAATTTAGGAATAATTAAATTAAAACGACTTGTGCAGCCTCGATCTAACACTGTGAAAATGAACAGTGTTGGATTTTGCATTTCACCATTCATTTAACATTCATTGATCAACGTAATCAACGATGAGTATAGGTTTTTTTTTATTGTTTTACGGTCTTAGTCAACCTTATGAATGTCCACGTGGCACCCAAAAGAAATGAACACAGGGTTCACCTCTCTGTCTATATATATACATACATGAGGCCCAGGGATATGCAGCGCTAAGTCAATTGGGTGTGCAACGTGATCAAACACCGCTGAAAAAAAATATCCACACCATTGACCACGTGCTCAATGGGGTTTAAAATGAATGGTGGAATTTTTTCAAGGAAAACCTATATTTTTGACCCGTTAAATTAGGGTCATACACATGGATTTTTCAATTTTTTTCTAAAAATCAAAGGGGACTAATGAACCCTTAGCGGGAACTGTGCCACGTGGTCTGTGATATGGCATCCAAGTCACATTTCCCCCTTTCCCATATATGTGCTCGAGTGCACATTTCAACTTTACACTCCAATCATTTGGGTGCCACGTGGCACCCAACTACATGATAGTGTGCCAAGTGGAAGTGCCCAAGGTCCATCCAAGACCATAAAAAAATAAAATAAAATAACAATAAAAACAATTTTACTCACCATTGACCATGTGGTCAATGGGTGTTAAAATGAACAGGGAAATGCAAAATTAAGTCACCATTCCTTTTCAAACTGTTAGATCAAGCTTGTACATGACTTTATTTTCTAATTTTCTTTACTAAAAATTCTTAGAGAGGGTTGAACTCTATATAGGGGACAGGTACCACATGGGCATTTAGTGCCCCGTGGAAAAATGAACTCGAGTGCATGCTCCTCCCTCCCATTTTGGGTTGTACAAAAGGAATTCATGAAAATTTCAAAGAAAACACTCTCAAAAGCAATAACTTGAACGAAACTTCCTATTTACTAAAATCATTGTTTATAAAAAAATACTGATAATTTGAAGAAATCTAGAAAATCAGTGAAATGTTGAAGTTTTTCAGCATTGTGTGATATTAAAATAATCATTTCTTTCTCATGGAAAGGGCACACTTACACCAAGCAACCCAATTACAAATTAAGAATATTGCATTCTAACTACAAACCAACTAACTTAACTAACCAGTTCCTCGAAACCAACATAAAATTTACATGAGAATAAAGTACCATACTCCTAGACAATTACAACGTTCATCTGAGCCACATACACCAGTGTGAGGATGTAGTACTTATTGAACATTTGAAAATGTATAGAATAAGTTTTTTATACAGTTTTCTTCTATGTACAAGCTGAAGACACAAATAACCTAAAAACTAAAGGGGAAAGTTACCCATTTAAGGTATGTTAGATAAAGAAGAGAAGAGGAGAAAGAGAGTGATGGAGAGAGTATAATAACATTAATGGACTACATTGCTTCTATTCCATATGTTCTAGTAACAATAGATGAGCCCTTTATATAGAGGGCATACAAGACATTATTTCCATTCCTAACCAATGTAGGATTAATATATTGCCTACAACTCTAACACACACCATACTTAATATATTATCTCCAACACAAGCCCCCAAATATATGGCAAAACAACTTCTAATATCTATCGACCAATGCTAGCCATCACCAGAAGAAAATTCTGACTACGCCCATGCTTATTAGCGTCTACTCCATACTAAAAAAAGCCCCAAATCCAGTCGTTCATTTCAAATTGGATACGGAATGAAAGTGATCGTAGTTCACATTGAAAAGCGGCCCATAATCAAAGACAGCAATAACTATTGGAAATATAAATTTTCTATATATTACAATACATATTGCTTTACAACCAATAAGAGCATAAAAAAAATTGAAATAAATACACAAAAATCACTTAAAAAAGAGTTCAAAATCCTAACTTTCCAAATAAACATGAAATCGTTGATAAAAATACACACATGCATCATAAAAACAGATCAAAAAAACAGCCAAAACGAGTTCAAATACAAAATTCATCAAAAGGGTATAATCAGATTCTGCGGAAGACAACCAGGGACTATTAATTAAACACAGAAACAGTCTAAACAAGTACACTTTTAATAGTTAACAGAAGAATATGATCAAATTCTGCGAAAAAAAGATGCCTAAAAATTGTGACTGAGACCTAAAACAGGCTTAAAAGAATTCATTTATAAAATTAATCGGGAGTGAAATTAAGATAGAATCCTGAAAGAAAAGAACCTTAATTGTGGAAGAAGATCCGAGGAGCGTGTTGGCGAGCGCTCCGAAAGGGTTTGAAGAAGAAGTCCCTGGCACGGCACAAGCCGCTCCTCCAGAGACGAGCTCTCTCATCGCCATCTCTTATCTCTCACTTCGATTTTCTATCGGAGATCGAACGAGGAAACGCGATCAATTGATGATAGATTTTTTTTTTGTTTCTTTTTGCTCGTCTTAGCGTTTCTGGTTTTTGAAGTGGAGATAGAGAGCTATTTTGACCTGCTCCTTTATCTCTATAATCGAGTCACTATTTATATTGAACGAGTAAGCTCTATTCACGTGTGTCTAACTCGTAAGGTCGCTTTCGTAAAATAAAAATAATTTAGAAAAAATGAAAAAAATTTAAGATAATAGCTGAAGATGAGTGTTCACCCGTCATCAATAATGTACATAATCGAAAGTACACATAAATTCTTCAATTAAATCTCTACCTCCAACTTTATTTAATATGCGATTAGAAAATGTTGAATTGACATACAATACCCCAAAATAGTGTATGTAATATGCTAAGAAAGCGAGGACTTAGCAGGTGCGACTATTGATTCGACTTGTCCTCATCATGGTGGCATGTCACACATGTTAACGAGATATATAGAACTCCAAATCAACGGTCACGCATGTTAAGTCCTCGCCATGTTGATATACCACGCATGCCATTTTGCAGTGTTATATGTTAACTCAGCATTTTTCGTTCTCATATTAACGGAAGGCAACAGTAAGGGTTTAGTTAATGAACTTATGTATACTTTGGGTGTCTATTAAATAGGAGCAATAATTTAGGTGCGTTATTAATGACGGCGTGAAAGCTGAGGGGTTATTTAAAAATTTTCTCAAATAATATTAAAGGATTTTTATATTTATCCCTGAGATATGTCAAGTTTCGTGCTTACTTCATATATTATCCCCTATAATGACAAATCAATCGTTGACTACTAAAATATTAAACTTTGATTGCTTTGAATCATATGATGGAAAATATTTTTCACCATAATATTTTATCCAATGAATCTTGAGATCAAAAATTTACCATCAGACGGTCAAATTTTAATTACATATGATAGATAATACAAAACGTGATTATGATCATGAGTATACATCAAATATGGTTCTCAAATCACTTTTCAAATTATGTCATGTGAATCAAAAATATGACTGTCTGATGGTAAAGTCATGATCTCAAAATTCATTGGCTAAAATATTAGGGTGAAAAGCTATTTCCATCATTTAGTTCCAAATAGGCAAAGTTTAGTTTTATAATAATCAATGATTGATTCATCATAATAGAGAGCAAAATGCAAAAGAAACTCAAAGACAAGGACTACAGTGTAAATATCTAAAACAAAAGATGGCGAAGTGTAATACAACATATTATAAGAGGGTAAATGCAAAAATCCCTAATAATAATTGTTATTATTATTACTAAGTGCACTTATAAAAACCTATTGATTGCTTTGAATTAAAAAATTGAAATCGATTTTCAGGAGAATCTTTCACACTTTAGAACATGAGTTCAAAAAGTGATTCTAAAATTAAATTTAAGTAATATGTGTGTCATGTATATTTTAGTCACTTTTGTAAGGATACGAGCCATGTGGAATAAAGTGTCTATTTGCTGGTACCAAGTGTTTTAAAGGTTCATTGTCCGAAAGATTGAATAAAAATTAAAATTCATTATAATAATTTTTGGCATAAGGACCCTCAATAATTTTGGTAGGCACAAATAAAACTACCCTTTTGAGAATGAGAAGGGCGTCACTACGTCAACATGAACATTGTGTTGTTGAACCTATGCCAAAGGCTTTATATTTTTCATTCTTGTCCCCATCTAAGTAATCTACTTAAGAGGAAATAAAATAAGGGGCATCCTCCATCTAAATTTCATTACAATCATTGGAAAGTCCAATCTTAGATAGAAGATCAGCGGCCCTATTTGATGACCTTCTTGTAAAAATGTAAGAACACTTCAAAAAATAAAAGATCTTCTTTAATATCAGTAAATAAAGCTGCTAATTCTGATAGGTCATCGTCTGGCGTTGTTACACAGTTAATAACTCTTAGGGAATCACCCTTAAAAGTAACCTTATGAAAGTCACACTGCCACGCAAAGGAGATAGTTGTTTTTAGAGCAACAATTTCACAATGATCCGGGCTTGATAGATTCAAATAATTTATTGTCATAGATGTCATCACTATTCCTGTATGATCACGTATAATAACCCCAATTCTTACATTTCCATCATCATCGAGTCATGCCCCGTCAAAGTTAACTTTAAAACTATCCATCAAAGGAGGAGACTAATGTCCCTGAGGCACCGCAAGCGTCATTTGAGCATCTACATGATTGATAACCGCATTAGCCCGCATATATGATTAGAGAAATAATTTTGCAGTTGTATTAATCGCTAATGAGTCTCAAGGAGATGAACCATGAATCACTCTATTTCTTTCGTTCCATATTGCTCAAGTGATTGAGCAAAATTTATCGAAATTCTCCTTACCCACTAATTCAAGGATCACCATCAACCAATCTTTGAAGGATATGTTATTGAAGGTCATGAGGTAAAGACTTTGATGCCAAATATTGGCGAAAAACACAATTTCTATCATAGGTTCAAATGCAGTCAATGTTGATTATGTTGAATCATATGATAAATGTCATTTTTGGCGTCACTCTTTGGCATCAAAGATCTTTATTTTATCCGAAAAGTATCAAATCTTCCTTTTTAAACTATATGCAATGGTACATATTTTGTATGCAATTACTTGCTCCGGGGAACTACTTACACAAGAGAATTGTGTTGTTGCACCTAAGCCAAAGGCTTGATATTTTGACAAATCATGTCACGTGAAAGCACCATCTAAGTCTTCTGATTTGAAGACCATGACATAAAAAACTTTGGTGCTAAAGAATGGCACAAAACACCATCCCTATCATTTGATTCAACACAACCACCAGTGGAAGAAGATAATGGGCTTTGAATGATTGATAGAATCCCGCTCTCGATTAGGCTTGTTTGGCCACTTTGCATATTTTAATGTGAGCACGTTGCATGTTAGACTAAACTCAACAGCCATCAAAAGATTCTAATCAATACATCATAAATTTTTATTAGGGTACATCTATTTTCACCCGTTTTTAGAATAAGGACCACATAGTTTTTCACGGATAAAAAACATTGACTAATTTGAATCAGACGATGGGGATTATTTTTCTTTCCAATCTTCCCCACGATAGATCTTAAGATCATGATGTGCTATTAGACAGTAGTGGAAGAAGATAATGGGCTTTGAATGATTGATAGAATCCCGCTCCCGATTAGGCTTGTTTGGCCACTTTGCATATTTTAATGTGAGCATGTTGCATGTTAGACTAAACTCAACAGCCATCAAAAGATTCTAATCAATGCATCATAAATTTTTATTAGGGTACATCTATTTTCACCCGTTTTTAGAGTAAGGACCACATAGTTTTTCACGGATAAAAAATATTGACTGATTTGAATCAGACGATGGGGATTATTTTTCTTTCCAATCTTCCCCACGATAGATCTTAAGATCATGATGTGCTATTAGACAGTCAAATGTTGATTCCACATGGCACACATTTCTAAAAGTGAAGATCAACTCTTTTGCCCATGATCTGGGCCACTTTTGGGGATATGTGCTATGTGGAATCAACATTTGGTCGTCTGATAAGTGCAACATGATCTTAAGATTTGTTCTTTTGAAGATTGAGACAAAATACAAACTGCATCATCTGGTTCAAATAAATCAATGGTTTTCGCTAGTGATAAATTTTGTGGTCCTTGCTCTGAAAACGGGTGACAATAGTCATACCCTTTTATCATAGATTGTTGTTTATATCTAGGGTAGAGGTTGGGCCTTGATGTGATGGCAAGTGTTGTCCACGAAAAGCCATAGGTCACAGGTTTGATTCTTGGAATCAGCCTCTCCAACCAACGGGGGTAAGGTTGCCCACCATCTACCTCTCCGAGCAGGGGCATAGCTACATTGGGGCAAGGAGGGCTGATGCCCCTCCATACTTCAGATTCCTCCTTCTCAACTGTTTCACATGCTTTTTAACTATTGACTACTTTAAATAAGATGACAGGGATCATTTTTTCTCGATCTTTGTCAAATTGGATCTTGAGATCACCGGTCTACCATTAAATGTCATATTTTTATTCCATTTGGCACACCTCCCAAAAAATGAATATGATCATGGGCGTACATTAAATGTAGTTATCGAATCAGTTTTTGGGATTTGTTCTAGGTGGACTTAAAATTTGACATCTGGCGTTAGACTTGTAATCTCAAGATCTATTTTGTCAAAGATAGGAAAGAAAAATGACCTTTATCACCTCCGACGAAATTCATTCCCTCTAGCATAAACTCTAAAGACATAATTTTTTGTAAAGTATTTATTTTTATCTTTATTAATGTATTTCTTTCTATTTTTTATTCATTGGAAACATAGGGATGCAAGTTTAGGTACCCGAAATTGAAATTTTTAGTTTTCGGTTCATTTTTCCATCTTTTGAAATCAACTGAAACTTTTGGTTTTTTAGGTTAAATTTTGGCAGAGTTTATTTTATTATTATTTTTATTTTAAGCTATTTTTTTATAATAAAAAAAATTAGGTATTTCCTCACCTAACCTAATCAGTTTTCAATTTTTGTCTCGAAAACGCAACAAATCAAAATCAATTTGGCCCAATTATGAGAGATGCTCTTCTATTTCTTAATTGCTAGCCTCAGTCACCGACTGGGCTATTCCTTAGATCCAGATACCACTCGCAGGTTGTTCACTCGCACTGAATCTGCCATAAAGCTTGCTCACGGAAAGGATATTTGAATTGATTTTCGGGTCAGTTCGACCCAATTCAGTTAAATCGATTTTCGGGTTGGTCTCAAACCCTCCTTTTAAAAAAAAATTTGGCTCCGTGTCGCCCAAACCCGCACTTAAAGCCAGAGCATTGTGCACTGGGTGTGGCATTTTTTTATGTCAGGGGTAAGTACTTGGATTGGGATAATCTCCTGAAGGATGCATATTTTTGGGCTAATCGAAGTTTTGTGTAACAATTTCAAAGAAGTAAATCAATCAAGTAGGTATGCCAAGTGGCAAAACAAGTGCACGAGTGAGCATCCGATTTGTTGATAGAGGTGGCTTGAGTCAATCTCCTTTTGAGAGAGGATGCTATACTTTTTATTTGGGCTTTTGTCCAAATGGCGCCTTGCGCCTTTTTTTATCACCAAAACAACCTGTGCAACATTTTGTTCCGAGATGGCGCTCCAGTGCAGTTTTCACTGGCGTCTGGACTTAGCAGCCCATAGTCTATCCAATATATAATTACAATATTATCCCTTATATAAAAATCAGGGAAAACCTAAACAATCCCTTCCCGTCCAAAGAAAATTATCCAAATCTCTGAAAATACAAGCTCGTCTCCATTGAAAAATCCCTGATCTTGCATCTATTATTATGGATTATTCATTTCCAAAGTCCTAATTTAACTCCAATCAAATTATTATAACCACCCAAAAATGCCAAAAAATAAATTACACAAATTTGTTGCCATTTGGCGGCGATGAAGATCTGAAATTTCTCACTCGCATTATCGACAAGTACGCATGCATGTGAACCAATTCGAGCGAAATTATAGAAAAGATTAGGGTTTTGAAAAAAAATACTTTTTGCAGGGAAAAAAATGAGTTGTAGAGATGCCAGAGAAGCAGGCATTTGGGGCTTTGAAAGCTAAAGATTGAGTGGGTTGTTAGATCAGAGCATTAAATGCAAACAAGTGTTCAGTCTTGAAGAGGGAGGGGTACGAAGGAAGAGGGATTTGGGTGATCTTCCAAGGGAGGAGGGGAACGATCTTAGATGCTTACTGTAGGGGCTATTTCGTAAATTGTTTATTTCAAAAAGCAAGTAGACGCATAAATGCGGCCCGTATTGAAGGTGCATGGGCGCCAACTAATAATATAAAAAAAAAATCTCACCGAAATGGTGATAAAAATAATTTGGGAGCGCTTTCTGGTACGTTTCTCTTTTTTATTTTCACTCACCCAAAAAGAAAATAGAGTGGTGTGCATAAGATAAAAGTTATTGTGTGCCTAAAAAAAGATTTTCTCTATAGATGCTAAACGTCCTCTACTTTTTATTTTCACTCACCTAAACAGAAAATAGAGTGGTGTGCATAAAATAAAAGTTATTGTGTGCCTAAAAATAGGTTTTATCTAAGTGGAAGGAACAGAAAACTAAGAAAACTTTGAATGCACTCAAAAGCTACTATGAACAAACTTCTTGATAAGTGATACAAGTTTGGAATCTTTATTAGAAACACCATCAAGCAAAAGGGTACCTTTAAATTCACCCACCTAATCTTTGAGTTCAGTCGTTGAAAACTCATTAATTGCTTCGCATCATATGATGGAGATCATTTTTCATCCCAATCTTTTACTCGATGGATATTGAGATCATGATTGTACTATCAGACAATTAGTGTTTATTTTTTGTGGAGCACACATCCCAAAAAATTGATCTTAACATTAAGTGGAACTCGTCATGCTCAAACTTGATTTTAAGATAAGTTTTTAGGATGTGTGCCACATGAAATAAAAATATTGACCATTTGATGGTACGCCCTCGATCTCAAGATCCATCCTGTGAAAGATTGAGACGAAAAATGATCTCCATCGTCTGATTCAAAGTAGTCAATCGATATTATGTGACCTCAAAGATTTAGTCAGTGAATTTAGAGTTATTGAAAGCAAAATTAGCAAAATTTATTGTTATTACTTTTTCTATTAATTAGTGTATGGTTAGCAAAATTTTGTGTATGACTAGAAATGGTGTACAGTAAGAAAAAAGTGGTGTGTGCATTTCTTTTGTTTTTTTAATTTGGTAGCTTACTAAAGTGCTGATTAATTAGTTGCAGGCTACATCTATCCTCAAAGAAATTGTCTTTAAAGTAGTCTATAACTTGTTGAAGGGTACAGGTTTTTGCAACTTAAGATTCAAAGTCTACAATTCATGGTTCCACAATTAACACTATTGACTGCTATGAATCAAACAATGAAGATTGTTTTTCACCCTAATCTATCACACAATATATATTAAGATCATGGCCCACATATCATATGAACAAATATTTATTCCATGTAACACACATTAGTGATCATAGCGTATATTGTAATAAGAGATGTGTGCCACATGCAATAAACATATGATCGTCTTAAATATGGACCATGATCTCGAGATCTAATGTGTGAAAGATGGGGACAAAAAGAATTTTTATAGTCTTATGTGAAGCAGTCAACTGTGATAATGGGAGAATGATCGGTTGCGGAGACAGAATCGTTTGTTGCAAAACAAACTTACCCAGCTGAATGCCATTGAATGCCAGTAAATAGGAGCGGGCGAATGCGCACCCCTGTTACCTATATTGTTCCTGGCACTGTCAAACCTTCATTGATTTGCGTGCCATACGATACAAAAGCTACGTGAGATTGAGGAATCTGACTTGCTGAGACAAAGCATCACAAAACCTGCGCATTCGTAGGCTCTGAATCCCACGCCAAATATGATTTTATGGATCCATCTTAGAGTAGCTCCAATTGTGTATTTCATTTTTTTTTATCAATTATCTCGCAAATTTGGAATACCAAAAAAGGGTGTATCGTAAATTATATATTTTATTATTTTTTAAAATCTATTTTAAATAAAATATTACTTATTTAAATAATACTAATAAATAAAATAATAAAATATAATAAAATATATTATTTTTAAAATAGAAGATGTCAACTTGATATCATATAAGATATAGGATACTTATTAGAGCGCACAATACTTCTCATCTATCATAAGTTAGAATCATTATTCAGCCATATCAAATGTATGATACAACATTGGAGATGCTCTTAGAATTCCCAGACCGGAGTTAGAGAAACCAGTGCCTTGGGAATAAAAAGTTTTAACTTAGAAGTGGCTAACTCAAAATAGTATGGAGTTTCATTAATAATACATATACACATAATATAAAAACAATAAATTATGACAATAAACAAAGGATAGCAGTTATTGTAACCAAAGACCCTTGGGGTGTAACTAATGGTTGTACCGCTTACACCGTTGACTGCAATGAATCAGACGCTAGAAGTGGTTTTTGTATTAATCTTGCACGCAATAGATCTTGAGATCATGACCCACATATCAGACGGTCGGATATTGATTTCATGTGCCACACATATGTGATCACATTGCACCGTGGTACGCCATGATCACAATCACTTTAGGGATGTGCCATGTGTAATCAACATCTTAAGGTCTGAATGCCGCCCCCCCCCAATCTTCAGATCTAACGAGTAAAAGATTAGGTTGAAAAATGACTACTATCATCTTATTCAAGGCAGTCAATGATACGGTTTGAGTAGTGGATCCATCATTCGCCATAGAAGAATCTTTGGTTGCAAAGATCTCACAAATTCTAACAAAACAAATTATATAGGTTGAATGGGAACAAAATAGCCAACGATAAAAGGAGTCTTGCATCATTTGATTAATACTATCCTATATATATATATATATATATATATATATATATATATATATATATATATATATATATATATATAAAAGGTCGGGATGTGTTCAAATGTATGGTGAACTTATGCGTTCGAATCAAATGAGGTCCACGGCACTCATCAATGGATCGGGTGTTGCAACAACTTAGCACCATAGTAACCAAGTTTGGATTTGTATAAATCTTTAAAAAATTGAAATTATATAATAAGTTATTAAAATATATGTTCCTATTTAAAGCTAATTTTTTTTTTCTTAATAATAAAATATATGTACTACCTAGTTTGCATGGGCTAATAACTTGCACCCATAGAAAATAACACAACATGATTGAAGCATGTAGCATAATGATATGAATATAATCATAGTTCAAAATTTCGACCGAAATTAAAACGAAAACTCAAATTTATCATTTTTTTGGCACTATGTTAAAGTTTTCGGCTGAAATTCAAAATTCCGATTTCAGTCGCCATTGAAATCGAAACGAAATCCGAAGTTTCGATCCTTAAATATAATGCAATAAATTATGCTAGATTGCAGTGCATTTTATTGCATTGAAAGAATTTCCAAGTACATATTTACGCACCGTAAGAGGTCTCTGGTGCATTGGCATAATGATATGAATATAATGCAATAAATTACACTAGATTGCAGCGCATTTTATTGCATTGTAAGAATTGCGAAATACATATTTATAGATAACCAGACTTTGAACTGTAAAATCTATCTCAAGATGCATTATCATAATGCCTTATTCTATACATAATTGATCTGTGAAGTGCAAAATTTGTAAGTGCATTACCATTATAGTAGATAGAATACATAAAAGAGCTTTGAAGTGTAAAATCTTCCCGTGCATTACTATTGTTATATTTATTTATTATTTTAATAATATAATAAATATTAATTAATAATTTCAAAAAAATAAAACATTTTTTTTGTAATTTCTTTGTCTCTTGAGTGGGTTTTAGGGAATAATTTTGTTTCATTCCTGTATGCAATAAAAAAGTTTCACATTGGAAAGCGTAAAGAGTGATCCATGCTAAACCTTTTACCTTATATTCTTAGTTGACAATAAGAAAATAAGAGTGTGCCTAGCGGTGAGCTATCGCATTTATACACACTTGTGTATATTGCGATTAGTATTTAGGCGTACGCACGTAACACTTTGCAAGTATGCATCGTTGCAATGAGCCCGCTATAAGCTTGACATTTTAATTGGGTCGTTCTAACAATTACTTTAGCTCTATTGGGTTAAATAAAGTGGTTAAATGTTGATCATTTGGGATAAGCCTTTTCATAATCGCTAATAAAAGTGTATAATTTTTTGAATTTAAAATATGAGAAGGTGCAACTTTTTATCAAACAATTAAATGAAGTAATTGAGATCTTTGAAAGATTTGAATCATTCAAAATATGACTGTCCGTACAACAATTATATTGTCTGTTCGAAAAGTTACTTTGAGAGATCTATAAAAGGAGATCTTTGGGAACAAATCAATACACTGTGAAATTATTGAATTTCTTTACACAACAGGTCAAGATTCTCTTGCTTTTAATATTTTATTTATTTTGATATTTTGTCAAATCAATTTTTTTTGAAGTGCATGCAAGAATAATTTTGAGTCTTAAAGTCGCTAACCCTGTGCCGAAAATAAATTATTTATAGGCTTCTAAGATATAAAATAAGGCAATATAAAATTTGTGGGAAATATCTCCCACTTAAAAGCCAAAATAGCTCAAAAAAGGTAAATAAGAAAAGTGAGCTACAACTTCCACACAAGCTTTTTATCATAGCACATGGGTTAAAAATTAAGAAAAACTTAATATTTTTGTGACCTATGCCACGTTGAACATCCTATAAGCCATCTGATCTGAAGGCCATAATGTAATGAACTTTGATGCCAAAAATTTGTACAAAATCCCTATCATCTGATTTGTACAAAACAAAATCCCTATCATCTGATTCAACACAAGCAAATTCTATCACCTTCTTTAGTGGTTGACTGTGTTAAATTATATGAAAAAGATTGTGTTTCATGGTGATCTTTAACATCAACATCTTTATATCATTGCCTTCAAATTAAATGGCTTAAATGGTATTCATGGGGGCACGTCTTAAAAATATGAAGTCTTTGTGTTCATATATGTGCCATGATACAAATCTTGTGTGCAATTTGTAGTTCTCATAAAAAAAAAAATGTATTAGCTGAAAGAAAAAGGCTACCTCTTTTTGCGCCCATGCCCTAGACCTCTTGAGAGCCATTGATTCTTTCAAATAAGATGATGGGATTGTTTTTCACCCCCGATCTTTCACACAATATATCTTCAGATCATGATGCATTTATTATACGATTAATTTTCTTTTATCACAAATCCTCAAAAACGCCCTTAAATCATATGTTTTCACGTCACATTAAAACATGATTTTAGGGGGATTTTTTTGGAATGTGACACGTAGAATTTGCTAAAGTGTCTGTCTAATAGGTGTGCATGACCTATTTTGTGAACCATTAGGGTGAAAAACGAAGGAACCAATGATTTTCACGGGGTGCCTGGGACGTGGGTGCGAACGGAAAGTATCCTGAAAAAGTTTCCAACTTTATGAAACTCTGAAACCTCCTAATATGGAGTTTGTATCCCTAGCAAACAATGCTTATTGCCCATGTTTTTGCATATCGCCCAAACAGTAGACACTAGACAGTGTTTTATTTGCTCTCTCTCTCTCTCTCGCTCTCTCGACTCGCGGAAAAAATATGTCTTCGTCTTCGAGCAGCGGCCTAACGTTTAAACTCCACCCGCTAGTGATTGTCAACATCTCCGACCACCACACCAGGGTCAAGTCCCAGGCGCACCCCGCCCACATTAGCAGCGGCCACGGCAATGGTGCACCTTCGCCTCCCCCACCTCCCCCTAGGGTTTATGGTTGCGTGATCGGAATCCAATGGGGGCGGACGGTAGAGATCTTCAACAGCTTCGAACTCCTATACGATCCCGCCACCGATTCCCTCGACCGTTCTTTCCTCGAGAAGAAGCAAGAGCTCTGTAAATCTTCCATATCTACTTCATTATCTTTCGCCTCTCAATTTTGATTTTTAATTTAATTTATTTTTTCCCTAGAGTTTTTTCAAATATAATTGGTTTGTGACCTAACTCAATATATATATATATATATATATATATATATATATATATATATATATATATATATTATATTTATATTTCTTATTTTGAGTTTGTTTCTATAGGTTTTGGTTTGTGCCATATGTGAGTTCATAGTTCTTGCTGATGTTTGGTATATGATATTATTAATATTATTAGATGTGAATTGCTTAATAAATCTCACATGTAAATTGCAAAAACTGAAAGTGCTATGGTTACTTTGATATTTAGAACTCACTGCATTTGAATCGGTTGACCTATTTACAAGAACCTCACGGGGCTCTGTAAGATGCCTCAGTCCATTCTCTACTTCCCTGGTTATAATCCTACACATAGTCTAACTTAAGAAACAATATCATTTTGCCAATTCAAAAGTAATCTATCATTATTTGAACCCCGATGATCTAAACATAATCTGAACCATTTATATGATACAGGGATGATAGCCACTTTGAGAACATTGGTTAATGATGCAGAATTAGCAAAACCTTCAAAAAGACTAAAAATAGTCCTCGAATTTAGTTGGATCAAGATACTCAAGAAATCTTTCTAAATGCGAAATTACAGATATCCAACAAGTTTCAACCAAAACATATTCAAGCAACTCTAATTAAGTGATAACACTAATACCCTTTAAATAAGCTCTATCAGGAATGTTATAAAATTAGAAATCATAATCCAACTCTAGCTTCTAAATAAAGAGTAAACTGCACTCTAATAGTTCTTTCTAAAAACAAGTAAACGTGAACTTAAAATAAACGAATTCTTACCTAAACCCTTCTTTTCCTAATAAATGAGGTAACTAATAATAAATTTTGAAAAAATTGAAAGTCCTCCTTTGACTCTCACAGTGTCACATGTCTTTTGACTGGCTGAGACCTCGTGTCCCCATATTTTTGATATCTTGCCTTTTCTCTCTCTCTCTCTCCTTTTCTTCTTCCTGAGGTTAAATTTCTGACTAAATCATTCTAATCCCTTGTGGAAAAAGTTCAACTCCAAATTTTATTGAAATCAAGCGCCAGCCCGTATTCTCTTTCCCAAGCTTCAGATGTCCTTTTTGAAAGCCCATAGTCCTTTCCAGTACTTTGTTGTAGATTTTCATCATGGTCTATCTCTGGATGCTGGTCCTCCATCCATCTTGATTGATGCTGTGGTGATTTGATTGTGATCATTGTTATGGTTTCTATCACAAGAGTGGTTTCCACATATTATGGTACACACGTCCTTCACTTTCATTAAGTTTATCTCTTCGTGTTGATCGTCATAGCTTCGATTTGCTGATCAAAGGTTATCTAATAAGCAAGTTGCGTGTGGCATTAGTTAGCTTAAAAAATTTATAGAAATTTGTCAAAAAAGGATTCACATGCATCTCATCAATGATTTAGCCTGTAGAATGTGCGTTTGGCTTAACTTGCCTAGGCCAACTCGCTGTTTTTTGGCTCTGGCAAGGAGCAGTTCTAAGTGAAGCATGCTTTAAGTGAAAAAAAGGAGCTCTCCCCCAGAGCATATAAAACCTGCTCTAGTAGAGAGCTGGTAGAGAGCTGAAGTTCGCTGAAGGAGAGCAGACCCAAACACACTAAGATTTTCAAAGCAATGTTAATAGAGTTCCATGAACAAGGTCTTGCATGAACCTAAGCCAAGTTTGCCTTTCTTTCTCTCCAAGGCCCTCACTTCGTTTACAATTTTTTTTTGATTGATTCTTTTCCGATCGAGATGCATGGATCTGTGTCTATATATAGATCATGTTTATGGATTAATGAAAATGTGCAAAAGATCTATTTGCCTCTGCCATTCTATGAGTCTCTCCCTTTTTGCATATAGCATCGCCACTCCCTTTGGCAACATCCACTAATTCGAAATTTAATTTGAAAGCCATATTTGGACCCGAATGTTTTTGCCCCTAATAACCGACAAATGACAAGTGCTTTTCCTTGTGTAGATCCTATTTCAAGGGGAACTTGATGAGTCGATCCGCCTACACATCTTGCTTTTACAGCTCTATCGGGAGTTACTCCACGCATTGCTTGACATAAAACAAATAGTGTATTTGTTTCTATCTTTTGTTTACTCTTTTTCATGGCGCAATAGACAATTTGATAATCCAATATCCATAGTCACGAATTTGTCCAAATTTTACCGAAATGGGAGGTCCATCAAAACTTCAGAGGAAAACTTTCCCTATTTCTGTGAATTACCGAAATTTCCCAAAATTTTTGGAAATTTCAGCGAAAATTTTGGAATGTTGTGGTTTATAAAGTTGGATTCACGGTTGAATTATGCTTACTATTTTCTCTTTATAATATTATTTTATGATTGTCGATTTATGATGCATGTGGATTATATAATGCACCTATTTTATTGCTTTAAATAGGTATATATATTTTAATGCTCTCGTTTTGTCCAAATTTCTCTTGAATTGACCGAACCACCCACCGCAAAATATTGCCAAGACCGAACTTTTTTTAAAGTTTGAAGGCCACTTTCTTATTACCCTTGACGAGGGGACACCTCCTTACAGCAGTTCACATGATTTCTGGTACATACCTTTGCCTTCTCAGTCCTCCCTGCTCTTCTATTTAGAATATTGAATAGTTTGTAGATCAAGAATCATATCCTTATTCTAGTTCAAAACTCCTCTATCACCATATTTGCCATTTGTATAAATTAAAATGCCAATAAAATCTAAAATATCCCTATCCATCTTAAACTAGGAGTGTCTTAGAACATTAGATGGATTCCAAGTTCTTGCCAATTATTAGATGCTCGTTCTCTTATGCTATCTTCCATATGTTTGTAATTTGTCAAATTGTGAAGGAGGGTTCAAGTGTTTGTATTTTACAAATTGTGCATAAGGAGGGTTCAAGGTTTGGTCCAGGTGGAGTTGTTTTAAGTGTTGACCTTTAAAAATAAATAAGTAGTTTTTGCCAAATCCTGTTTGTTCTTTCTCATTTACCTTTCCCCAATTTTGTTATTTTATTTTGTCTATTCACAGGTTTCATTACTGTTTACATTCTTTTGTTATTTGATGTGAACCAGATAAGAAGGTTTTCCCGAATTTCTACATACTTGGCTGGTATTCAACGGGAAGCGAAGCTCAAGAATCTGATATGCAGATCCATAAAGCCGTGAGTTTGATCTCTGTTAGATTATAAGCTTATGAAGTTCCGTGCTTTTCTGTTGAGCTAGCTGCTTTTAGATGTTGAGCCATTGAAGTTTCCTATATTACTGTGAATTATTTGTGTGTTTTTTTTTTCCTCATTTTGGGAATGGCCATAATGTGGTTCGTTGTTATTTTATCACTTCATAGTATGAATGGTCATTGGATTGGTTGATCTTTTGCGGTTAGAGGAAGTAAGAAGAGTCAGATGTGATGCAGTTTGCGTCCTAGTTATACAAACAGCAGCAGCAGCACAAACAGAACAGTGCTGTTTACTGTTTCTGAGGTGGAAAACATACCTAATTATTGGATTGTTGCAGCTTTTGAATCAGCGTTACCTAGACACGTGACACGGGTTCGAAGTGTCATGGTGACATAGATGTTTCGCACGCCAATTTCTAAAGATTCCAACATGGTGGCACGGCCTTACGAAAAATAAAATTAAAAAATAATGTATATATAATTTTTTTTGAAGGGAAATCTTAGAAAGCCAATTGAGATATGCAATAGAAAGATACATAATGTATGTCATAAACCTAACTAAATGTATACTATATTATACAAATCATTTTCAAGGACCCAAGCTTTTCATTTTATAAGTTACTAAACTTTAGACAATCTTGTTATTGTAAAACGACGGTTCACTTGATGGTATTATGTGGTATTTCCATACATGTCTAGAAGTATCGTGCTGTGTTGGGGAGTGTCCAAGTGCTACCAAGTGCTGGCACGTGTCCAAATACCACCAAGTGTCGGCACGTGCCCAAATACCACCAAGTGTCGGCGCCGCAAAAATATCAAAAGTAGAAGTGCCTAAGTAACACTTTTGGAAATAGAAATTTCCAGCATTATAACAGGGTGAATCGTAGGACGTTAACAGGTCTTTTAATATGGGAAATAGTGGGCTTTTTCAGCACTGGGAATACGAATTTCCAGCATTGTAACGGGGTGAAATGGTGGAAGTATACAGGCCTTTTATTGTTATAAAAATATCAAATGAGGGTTAAGTTAAATAGCCGGTCGGGTGAGCAAGTGATCACATGAGCTGTGACAGATATAGCAGATTGAATGAGGGGTTAATGAGGCACATGATCACTTAAGTGATCATGTGAATTATGAGGAAAATAAAAGATGCACAGGTTACGAGAGGTTAACTCTTGTTTATTTTCATTGTCATTTAGGAACAAACAAGATTAACTTATTAATTTTGGTTGACTAGGAAGAGTAGGTTGACATATAACTTTGTAAAGGGATTATAAATTGTTGCTTAAAAATTCTATACCAGTATTTTATTAAAGGAAAACCTGTTTTTTCTTTTCTTCTCTAGTTCTCTTCTAGTTTAAAATTTTTAGCCCTTTGCAATTGTCATTGATCTTCACTGGGTGAGCTGCGATTTGCATCAATTGATATTAGAGTGGATTTTTGAACCTTGAAAAGATCTGAGTTGCCTTCAGGGAGAGCTCTTTCAATCAATCAACGGCTTGATCAACTAGAGCAAGCAATAGAGGAGAAAGCTAAAACCTAAAACTACTTAAGCGTGCATGTTAAGTAGATTTGGAGACGGCAAATGCTGCTGCTTGGGATGGGATGAATGATAAAGGCACATCGTCATCCCCTTTCATCAACAAGAGATTCCGGCACATTATTGGGACTACGAGATCAAGCTAGAAATTCCCAAATTCTATGGGAGGTTGGTCACAGGTAACTATTTGAATGGTTACTAAATAGTTGATCTAAAGGAAATCCCAGACCATCTAAACTTAAAAAATTGTGGTTGGGAAACTCTTGAGGGAAAGTGATCACTAGTGTTTTTGTAAGCGAAAGCCGAGGCTTTTAGCATTTGACCCTCGTATGAGGTGAGGCGTAGGCCTCATGATTATTCTGATTTAGATATAATAAATTAGAAAAAGTGAGAAAAAAGGAAATTGTATTATCAATTAAATAGACTACTTAATTACAATCATAGTATACACTATTAAGACATGTAAATTGTAATCACTAATCAAGAGTGTTATATACATAATTATGTATTACAGTCATACACAGGCTCGGAATCCAAATCAGATTTAGATACAAGACAAAAAAAAGGACTAGGCATTGCAATTGAGCCGAGACAAAAACAAAACAAAACTGTAGTGGCTGAACTGAGACAAAAAAACAACAGCAACAGGAGCTGGGCCAGAAGTAGTAGGAATAGCTGAAAGTAAAAAAAAAGAGGAAGTAGCGGCTACTGTGGCCAGAGAAGTAGCTGCTGAGAAATTCTTCTGCTTCTCCTCCTCCTGACCTGAAGCAACAAAAAAGAAAAACTCCTCCCCCTTCTCACTGACTAGGTAAGTACCCTTTCTTCTGCTTCTTCCTCTCTTCTATCCTCTTCTCCTTTTTTTGCTTCAGCTGAGCATCAGACACAGAAAAACCGAAAACCTTTTCTTTGTTTCGGCTGAGGAAGGACGAGGATTTTACTCTCTTTTTTCATTTGTCTTCTATATAAACTCCTGTAGGGTTATTATACCAATGGCATTTCAATTCTTTTTGAAGCCTTTTGAAGATTTACTATGCAAAAGACATGGTGTATGCTACGACATTGTACCGGTCTACACCATGGTAGCGTATGCTATATTGTGTCTCTATAATAAATTACTGATATCTATCAAAGTTCTTTTTTTTGTTAGTAAGTGCAATGGTTTAGAATTAATGATCTTGAGAACTGTATTCTTTCCATTCAGAAGGGACAAATCCATGGCAGAACTATGTTAGCCTTGTGGTTTTCTCATATGCAAAATTGACGGCAACAAAGCTTCCATTTTTCACTGCCATGGGTTTGTGCTTGATTTCAATAAAATTATAGATGGTAGGAACGTGTTTCCTTTTCAAAATGTAGAAATATGTTAGATGGATGCTGGACCACTTTGGAGAGAGCCAAGTAAGCATTCATGTTTAGACTGAACCACTTCTCAGGTGTTTGAAGTGGCTTCTTGGAAATGTTTGTCTCAGATGACCCCGGGGAAAAACATAGCCATTTGTGTGCTTAATTTCATTTGCAAGTTGCATTTGGATAAGTGACCTAGAGGTCGGACCTTGGTGCGATAGCAAGTGCTGTTTGCCCAAAGTGATAGGTCGCAAGTTCAAGTCTTGGAATCAGCCTCTCCAAAATGGGGGTAAGGGTGCCTACCATCTACCTCTCCCAGACCCTGCTGAAGGCGAGAGCCTTGTGCACTGGGTACAGCCTTATCTGGATAAGTGACCTAGGTGCTCATTTGCATTAAGTCCATGATGTGAATTGTAGCACTCCTTCATATATGTTGTGCATACAGTGGTTCTTACAATTCTTCCCCGTCAGTCTATTTTTTTTTTGAAATGGTAACAAAACTAATATATTAATGAAAAAGAAGAGAAACATACCTGGTTGGGTAGTATTCCCAAAAAACTAACCCGGTAGCCCGAGCAAGGCCGCAACGAACCGAAACCCACTAACCCCCGCCATAGGCACAAACTTCGGCACCAATCAGACCGCACAAGAGTCCCACAGTATCAGGAACTGCTGAACCCCTTCCTGGAAATCCTTCTTCTTCATTGCGTTCTAGGCAACGACGAGGTCTCGAATATCACGAATGACCATCCCCACTGGCTTAGCCCTTCTTCTAAAGACTCTACTATTTCTCTCCAGCCAAATGATCCAAAACACCGCAAACACAGTCACAGTCCACATGCCCTTCGAAGTCTCGTCCACCTCGGCAGCCAACCACAATTCCATCATTTGGGCAGGCCCTTCCGGATTAACCCATGGTACTTTAAAAAATCCCAAAATCTTAGACCAAATGTTGTGCACAAACGGGCAATGAAGGAGGATACGAGCCGCTGATTCCCTCTCTCTTATACACATGAGACGCTTGTTTCTAACCGAAATATTCCTTCTTGCCAGCTGATCCCGAGTTAGGTTTCTTCCCCGCACGGCAGTCCATACAAAGAATCTAATTTCGGCGGAATCTTGATTTTCCAGAACCCGTCAGTCTATTTTCCTGGTATCCATTTGAATATTTATTTGTGACTTCTAGGCTAATCTTCTTGTGTAGATTTCAAATGCGTAAAAGAAAATGTATAAAAGGATTGCCTATTTAGTTTTAGAATCTTGTAATTAATGGTGTTTTATATCTCTAACTGCTTGACTGATGAAGCCTACCCTTCTTTGAACAGTTGATGGATATCAATGAAAGCCCAGTATATGTTCTTCTAAATCCTACAATCAACGCTGCACAGAAGGATCTCCCAGTAACTATCTATGAAAGTGGTATGTGTCCTTTCTTGTATCCAATCTCCATCTAAGATCTTGTTTTCAATGCCCTTGATATGTGTAATATTTAAGTATTTGATTATTCCGTTGTATGGTTCTAGCCTAGCAAAAATAAAAAAATAGGTGTATGGTTCTTGGAGAATGTTTATGACGTGTGATGTTTGTGCACTTTCCTCCCCCCCGCCCCCCCTTCTATTTTTTGTGTGTGTTAGGGTGGGGTGGGGGGTTAAGCCCATTTTAACTTCCTGATATGCTCCTAAATGTACAGAACGAGCATGAAAATATTTGACAAGTGGTTTTTTTGAAATAAAGCAAATTATTGCATTAGTGAGCTGCTATACTTCTTTATTGCTGCTTAAAAAACTAGAGCTTCTCCATTTGTACAGTTGTACTAGAAGGCATGAATGTTCAATTACTAGATCGAAACATTTCGGATGTCTGTCTTAGCCCATGATTCATGGCTACGCAAGTAGCTAGCTGATTGGGATCTGTGAGTTTGATTATAACTGCTTGATTATGTTTTGACTCCCAGATAATAGTCCAAGTTTAAGGAGTATTGAGGAGTTTTAGTTATCTTCTATACAAAAATATGTCGTTTAGTATGCTTGCTAGATATTCTGTAAGGAACTATTATACTATTGTGAAAAGTTTATGTTATCAACTTTCCTCTGTTTTTTGGGTCTTTCTCTCAAGTTTCTACTAACAAATGACCTTTTCATGTCATGGGAATGGTTATTACAACTCTAGAGTTGCATGTCATAGATGGGATTCCCCAACTGATTTTTGTTAGATCAAGCTACACTATTGAGGTTGGTCCTGTTTGTGCTCCTTTAATATTATATATTACTTTTCATTTGCAAATTAAGTTGATTACAATAAATTTTTTGTTCATTGAAGACGGTAGAGGCGGAACGGATCTCAGTTGACCACGTAGCACATCTTAAACCATCTGATGGAGGTTCTGCTGCTACTCAATGTAGGGCTGCTGATTTTGTTTTCATTTCGATTTCTATTCTGAAACTTTTATTACTTTTTTGTTATGAATCACACTCTAATCCACTGTTGATTGGAAACGGAGAAAGCTAACAAACATGGGTTATGAGTGCAGTGGCCGCACATCTTACGGGCATTCATAGCGCTATCAAAATGCTGAACAGCAGAATTAGGATACTTCATCAATACCTTCTTTCTATGCAAAAAGGTGCACTAGCTCAACCTCAAACTGATGTTTAATTCTGACAATATACGGTTTGTTGTATGAAGAATTTCCTTTTTCATTTTTTAGTTTTTCCCATTTACAATTTGCTTTATACCTTAAAGTTCTTATGGAGGCTTCAGTCTGCAAAGAAGAACTCGGTTCAAGAAGAATTCTGTACAACCATGACAATCAGTCTTTCTATAAGTTGAAAAAAGTTATATAAAAAAAGAGTTCAAATGTTAAGTAGGTGGACTGAACTGATAATTATCATTTAAATTAAGAAAAACATATCATCTAACTTAAGAGAATAATTTATCCTAAAAGGAATTGAAATAAGGTAACTTGCACTAACTTATTCCCTAATTATACATCTTCCACCTAATTACCGGTTCCTAAACAATCCAATAATTAAGCAAAAAAAGTGATAGAAGTAGTTTCTTTAAGCTCAATCTAAGATTCTGCTCGTGAGCGTGATGGTATAAGCCTGCCTGAGTGGGAGACCTCAAAGGGATGTATTATAAAATAAGAGTCTAGAATAGAAGTATGATGATGGAAGACAATGAGGAATCGGGCCGACCAAAGATTGATTAGAATCTGTGGTGTGGAGAGCCATTTCAAGAGGGATGGGTACGTTTTGTGGAGTATATCCGGTACATGGTTTTCTTTTCCTGATAAAAAAGGAAAAAGAAAATTGGTACATTGTTTAAAGCAATGTCCTGATTCGCTGGTTCGCTCGGTTCGAATTTGGGTTTGTAATTCCCGATTCGATACATCCGAGCGAACCTGATTCGCTAGGAGTAGGATGAGTTTTAAGTAGAAAATGAAAATATCTTAATAGTTTTAATATAATTATTAATTATATAAATTGTATTAGTATTAATAAACAAATCTACAATTGATGTACAACCAGTTTCATTGGAAGTACTGGTTTAGCATGTGACACACAAAGTCAAAGGCTTAGAGTCCGAGCCTTTGTAGCTGCCTTTTGCATTTAACGTATAAAACAAACCTGTGAAACCGGTTTGTCCTTACAGACCAAACCGGAGCGAACTGAACCGCGAACCGGTTTGGCCGTACCAGTTCGCAATTCGGGGGTATAGCAAGCGAATTAGGTAACCCTGGTTTAAAGTATCACTCGATATTGATACGTATTGCCTACACATATTAATTTTTTTGTCATGCTGATATCGATATATCTTCCAAGTCGTCCGATGCCTATTGTTATAGCTTTTTTATACTCGCACACATATATTTCATTTAAACTTTATAGGTAAGCTGGATTGATCCTGTGACTTCAAGGTTGCAGTTGAAAATTTAAAGTTATTAAAAAGCGGATTTTTTTAAGTAAATGTTAATACATTCAAAATGCTATAGTAGAAACCAAAAAAATAGATTCAAAATGTTTAGCAAGGATTTCATATTGATTTGACTTGAAATGAAGGTTTTAGAAATCCTGGATCCTTTGACAAGACCTTCAGAATTTTCATGTGTTTTCAGGCATATATCAGTACATGTTCATACTTCTTTACCATTTTCTCATTTGTTTTCATAAATTTAGTGATTTGCAGGTTGATTAAACGCAAATTGTTGAGAAAAAACACAAGTTGGAAATGAAAAATTTGTTTGCAGTTGTAGAATTGTAGTTATATACCATTGAATGTTAGGCCTTTTGCTCAATTGGAAGGTTGACAATAGTACAACCTTGAGGTCGCATTCAAACCCAACTTGCCCATAAAAAAAATATTCCATGTTATGTTGTGATGGGGACATCATATCAAAGGCGTTATCTAATGTGAACCGTAGGTGCAAGAAGAAGCCGAAAGCACTTTGTACAAAGCAAGTGGGCCACTTCAAGGAAGATTTGCAGGAGAAAAACAAAAAAAAGGAAGAAAGTGAAAACAATAAAAATAAAGGTGTTCTGGAAATTAAGGCAAGGACATTCGTGGCCAAGGACGTTCGTTATCAAGGACATCCATGATTTATACACCGTTCTGTTTTTGTGCACATCTTCGAGGACGGACGTCCGTGGTCATATGATGGACGTTCGTGAAAGTTGTTCGCAAATTAGCGGCTACACGAATTTTAGGCAAAAACTTACCATTTAGAGTTTTAATTATTTTAAAACTTTATTATTTCGAATTTTATGTTTAGTTAGGATTTTTTTTAGCTTTTATAAAGGCATTGTAAACACAGTTAAAGATAATTGATAATTAATGAAATTGAGACTTGCTTTGTACAAACCTTTAGAGAACTTGTGAAGAGTTTTCACCCGAAAGAGCTCATCTTTCAAAACTCGAAGAGTGAATCTTCTTTTTATCGTGCACTTGGTGCGAAGCCGACGTACATCCTTGGTGTGAAGCTTCAGAATCCTTGGTGTGAAGCCTTGGAACCCTATCTTTTTATTTTGTCTTCTTAATTATTGTCAGGTAATTATTTTCTTTATTTCCTTTGCTATAATCGAAAACCCAAAATCCTTAATTAATTAGTTGTTGGATATTTGTTCACACCTTATTATTTGATATATCTTGATTTTCCCCTTTGATTGAATCAATCTTTCGGGTCTTAAATTTCTTCAAATCCTAGAGTCAAAAGACTATACCGTAAGTGTCACTTGGTGCCTAAACTAGAACGAAACTTGAGTTCCTTCATCGGAACCGTTTTTCTAGATCGGGAAATCTTAATGCATGTGAGCGCTAAAATTGAGTTACCCTAATTGTTTTAATTAAATTTATTAAATTCTTTTATGTGGTTGGGTAATTTGAATATTTTCGCTATTCAATGTAATCTGAAATTAATCCTAAATTCGCATAATTAGGGTTTTAGCTTTTATCCTGCATCATGTTGTATGTTTTGAATGTAATATATATCATTCATGAATCACTGATAGTGATAAATCAATTCATAATTATGCTCAATCGCTCATATTTCATAACTTTATTTACATTAGTGTATAATACTTATATGTAATATGTAAAAATACTCATTATTTTAAATTATTCACTTATAAAAATAGCTGATTATTTTATTTACTTTTTTTTTTGTGTATAAAATATCCTGTTTATAATTAGAAATATTTTTCTACTTTTAAAATTTTTTAAAGAAAAAAGAAAATTCCCATCATATTGTCAATATGTATTTGTCAACACTGATGCTTATTGATCCTAAGAGGTGGTTGATATGGGCCTTATGTTAAATCTTGATTTGGTAGAGTTGGCATACGGTGCACATGCCTGTGCACCACATATGGTGCACAAGTCTATCATGCACAATGTTTCTAAAGTCGGCGGACAGGTTCGGGCGGTTGAGTGGATTTTCGGGCTGATTGGGCGGGGCAGTGCCTTGGCGGGCGCCTCAAGAACCGGGTGGTTACTATATATATATATACACTTTAATACCTACATTGATTTTACATTTTTTATTTGAATATAAGTCTATATATATATATATATATATATATATATAAATACATAATTATATATTAGAATATCAAAAGAGGAAATTGAAGGTTTAGAAATTAAATTTAAACATACAATTGGATTAAATTCAATTCAAATCAGATATAATATATATATATACACACCGATTTTTCTGTGCCACTTGCAAGAATAAGAGGAAGAACAAAAAAAAAAGAGTTGTGCTCACTGACATCACTGCTTAGTTGCCAAAAAAGAAGTGCTCATGACCGAGTTGTGTTCACTCCTTAGAGGAGGAAGAGGAAGAAGAAAAACATAAGACAAAAAATCCGAGGAAGAAGAAGAAAAAAAAAAATCTGAGGAAGAAGAAGAACAGAAGAAGAAGAAAAAAAAATTTGAGGAGGAAGAAGAAGAAGAGCAAAAAAAATTTAGTAAGAAGAAGAAGAGAAAAAAAACTCACCTCGTCGTTGTCACCCGAGGGTCATCGCCGGAGGGTTGTTGTCGGGAAGCCATCGCCGGAGGGCCGCAGGCGCCTGAGGAGTGGAAAGGGAAGAGGGGTTTGGGGGTTTAGGGCAATAGGGGATTTAGGGTCGAGTGGTTCTATCGGGTTTTGGGGTTATAGTTTTTAATTTAGGTTGATTTTATTTGCAACCTTTTCTCTTGTAAAGTTATTTGCATCCTATAACTTAGGGTGGGCTATTTGCGTTATTTGCACCCAATGTATATAACTTAGGGTTGTTTTAATTGCACCCAAGAAGGGTTATTTGCTTATTTGCCCACAATTTCTAACTTAAGGGTAGCGTTAATTGTACCAAGAACACCCACATTTTTCTTGGGTACCTCTGTTTGTGCCCACGTTAGAGACACCCTGAAAACCATTGATTGCTTCGAATCAGATGATGATGATCTTGTTTCAGCCCAATATCCCACACACTAGATCTTGAGATCATGGCACACCAATCATACGATCAGTACTTGATTCTATGTGTCAAAGATCCCCACAACATAACCCTTGAATCATATGACACACATCACTCTTAAACGTGATTACGTAAATTTAGGGTCATTTTCTGGGAATCTGACACATGGAATAAAAAAACTGATTGTCTGATAGATGTACCATATCTAGATCTATTGTGTGGAATATCGGGGTGAAACACGTCCTCTGTCATCTGATCTAACGCCATCGATGGTCTTCACATCACATGTCACATGTCCCTAAAATACCAAATCTCTCTTAAGGTCGGTGCAATGGTCAACTTTTCGAGTGCAAGGGCCCTTTTAAAATCTGTCTAAAATCTGTCAATAATGGTTCCTAGGAATTTTAAAAAAAAAATGGGGATTGGGGCGGGGCGGCCGCTTGGGCGGCTTGGGCTGGCACCCCAAATCAGGTTCGCCCCGGCTTAAATTGGGGCACCTAGTAGCCCGAACCGCCCCCCCGGGCCCGATTTTCAGAACATTGATCATGCACCACTAAATGAGGCAAAAAATGATTTGTCACAAATTTTAGAGGCCTCTAAATCTCCGCAGCTCTTCCAAGGGTTGACTTGTTTAGCAGTGCACAAGTCACTTACACACCTAATATTTGACTCAATGACTATCCAATATAGCGTGAGACCAGGTGACTGAGATTTTTGGGGCAATTCATGGCGTAGGTAAATACCATTAATGAGTCGATATGCCTCTGTATAGGTTTTTGACTACTAAGAGCAGTGATTTCTTGATTTATATGAAAAAGGAAACGTTACATTGGTTTCGTTCGAACCCCAAAGTCACTATCTAAAGGATGAGAAGATAGAATTGTGTGTAGATTTGATAACATGTTCGTAGTTGGTGATGGTTCCTAGAGGTGGGGAGGATTGTAGACATTGAGTTGAGGCTCCTAAAGCTGAGTTCCTGTTAGGTCTATCTATGTTCATGCATACATGTGGCAATGACATTTGCAGGTATTCCACAAAAGTTTTGTTTTTTGTAATAGCATAGTTTCTTTATTGTTATAATGTTCTTTCCATTTTGATAAAAAAGTGCTTAAAGCACCTCCCCTTGAGCTAGTCATGGTTGCATTACTCCTGCCATGTTGAATTTAACCTTGAGCTCCAAAGTTTGTGTTTTGAGAATGCCTCCTAAGTTGCCAAATACTCGTGTTTTCTGGTTCAAAATAATTCATCTTTAATAATATTTTTGGTCAATTTCCTTGTTATTCCATTGGTAAGCATGGTCTTCAAGCTTCTGTGCAAGTTTTTAGCTGGAGAGCTCATGAAGGCTGAAACTAATTAAAGTGAGTGAATTGCTTCTATTTCTCTATCTTGGTGAATCTTCTTTACGCAGGTGGAGCAACCCTTACTATCCTTTGGAATCAAATTGATGTTCTTTCCTCCATCACGGACTACAACCCCATCATTTTTTGGTTTAGGGTACCTCTCTCTAATATGTGTGGGTCCATGAGTTACCTAACAAGGTAGGGTATGTGTTCGTAGCAATTACATGTCACAGTGTCAATGAAAATAAGTCTTTCCAACTATGAAATTCCAATGACTTTAATCCCATTTCCCTTTTTTTAAACTGTGGTCTTATACTGGTAACAATGTTGCTCGCAGTCATGTGTTTTGATCAATTATCTCTTTTTCCACAAAATGATCACCTCCCTCACTTGTCAACACTTAGGGCAATCACTTTGCAAACCTTTTTGTTAGATGTATACTTTGTTTGAAATAGTTGTTTGCAATTTCTCCTTATCTTTTCCTCTTGTGTGGATTTGCCGTGAGGGGGACGAGTGTAAATAGGCTCAACCAGTTTACCACCCTCTTCGTCTCCTTCGTAACATCTTTGTGGTTCAATTACCTTGTCTTTTTTGGTAGCTAAGTTGGGATTTAACCTGCTACTCAAGTTGCATCACAATGCACCCCTCAATCCCTGAATTGTGCCAACCCATGATTCAATTATTGTCATATGAATTGAATCTCTGCTTAGGGCATTCAAATGATCTGTGCTCCATTCCTCCCCATTTGGAGCCATCAAATGCTGGATAAATTGTCATTACTTATGCCCTGATGTTTTTTGAAGGGTTGGTAATACCTCTCCTGCAAATGACTCTCAGTTGACTAGCGCTTAGTTGGCCTCCTCTGCAGCTAGGGTAATGTATGCTTGCCCTGAGAATTCTGATGCCAACTCCATGATTTCTGTCTATTCGTTGAAATCCACTTCCTTCGAGCTTTTTTTAATACTAAAAAAAATGGTAGGCTTCGTCGAGTTTCCGTATGCATTGTAAGGTGAACACATCATGTGTTTTGAATTTTAATTTTAAAAACTCACTCTTAACATTGTGATCTAGTTGTAGCTTCATTGAGTTTCCATATGCATTGTAAGGTGGACACATCATGTGTTTTAAATTTTAATCTTTAAAACTCAGTCTTAACATTGTGATCTAGTTGTCGGAGTTGATGAGACTGTTCTAAATATGTTTTGGGCATAGTCTGGTCTGATGGCAGAAATTTTGTTCTTAAGCAATTACTCCCCTTAGCACAAAATCAAAGCATGGCCTTACAATTTAGTGGCTACAAACGTAACTTCCCTCTCCTTTGGGTAGTTCTTTCATTTAGCAAGAAAGAACTCCTTTGGGTAGTTCTTTCTTGCTAAATGATCAGGAAACTCGTGGGATGTGAACTGCCTAGAAAATGCCTTCCCAAGGCTTGACCAATCAACTCTTCAAGCCATATATTTTCCACATTTCGTTAGGAGATGCGAGTAACTCATTAATCCCTGTTTGTTTTTCTGTTAAGAAATTGTTATCTTTACTGATAAAAAAGGGTCAAGGGAAGTGATTATGAAAAAAATTAATGAAAGTTTCTTTCATGTGCCGGGGTCGCTGTCGCTGCAAAACCTTGACAACGTTGGGTTCCTATTAATTCATTCTTTTGAAAGGTGTTGCCCTCAGCCTTCACGTGGGACATGGTGATGGTGGTGATTGTGAGTTCTGAATCATAATGGCAGCCGTTGGTTGAGGACAGCACAAGCATATCCTGTCTACTATCTATGACTTCTATAGCAAGGATGTTGGAGATAGTAATTATATATTGTGTATAGGAAGTAATAGTGTTAAGTGTGGTGTGTAGAGTCCATATGCTAGTAAATGAGTGTTATTAGTATTTGTGGTGTGTCCTTATGTGATTAGGGACACTCCTCTGTACAAGGAGCACATCCATGCATGGATCAAAATCTCTGCCGAGATGACTCGGTTTCGGTCCCCACCGAAATGAAAATTTGAAATTTTTGGGTAGGGGGCTGGAAAATTCAATCGATTGGGCCTAATTTCAAATTATAGGCCGATAATTTCAAATTATTGACCGATAGTATCACTGTAGCCATTCACATTTTTTATGCCCACTTTAAAGCCGATATTTGAGTTTTTTTTCCCTCTTCTCTCTCTCTCTTCCGGATCGAGCCGGTTTCTCGTCGGATTTTGACGGAATCTTGCCCAAATTTATCGTAAGTTACCGAATCTTGTCGGGTTTCGCCATACCCACTTAATTCTCGTCGAATCTTGCCGGAGTTCTCCGGATCTAGCAGGTTTCTTGCCGGATCTCTTCCAATTTTGATAAAATCTCACCCAAATTTATCATAAGTTACCGAATGTTGTCGAGTTTCGCTGTATCCACTCGGTTCTCGCCGAATCTAGCCGGATTCTCGTTAGATTTCGCTGGATTTTGACGGAATTTCGCCCAAATTTACCGTAAGTTACCGAATTTTGTCGGGTTTCGCTGTATCCACTCGGTTCTCGCTGAATCTAGCCGGTTTCTTGCCGGATTTTGACAGAATCTCACCCAAATTACCGTAAGTTACCAAATCCTTCTTATTATTTTTTGTTTCTTTAAAATCCGAATTACTAATTAATTTTTTGTAATAATGGAGTAATTATTAGTTATATAATATTTATTATATATATAAATTTGGCTTATATAAATATGGCTTTATATATATTTGTCTTACTATATATATATATATATATATATATATTATTGGATATGTTTTTTATGGGATATGTTTTTTATGTGATATTTATATTCGAAATAATCGTTATTCTTTATGGGATATATTTAGCTTATTTTGCATGAGATATATTTGTTACGGGTAGATTTTCAATGAGATATATTTGTTATGAGATATATATATGCTATGGGATATGTTATTTATGATATATATATATATATATATATATATATATATATATATATATATCCGATTAGTCGTAATTTTAGTGAGAGATATTTAAATGATTTTGTACGGGGTATATTTGTTATAGGATATAATTTTTATGAGATATATATTTTACGGGAAATATTGAAATTAAGGTCTCTAGACTCCCTACTTCCTAATTATAAAAGATTGCCTACTCGCTAATTATAAATTAAGGTCTCTATATCTGAGTTAGTCTTTAATTTTTTTCTTATACAGATTTAAGAATTTGAGATATAGAGATCGTTCACGATCTCGATCCTGCATGGGAGTATGGCACTCCTTTAGGGTTTAAGAGGCTAAATTCAAAATGACACTTCTGTCAAGGGTGGCGGTGTCAGCAGACATAAGGAACACTTAGCTGGCATATAGGGTGACGTGCAGCCATGCACTAGCGTGCCCAAGGAAATTAGCGAGAAAGTAAAAAAAACAAACTAAGACCGCAAAGGGGAAAAGAGTAGAGACTGAGAGAAGGAATACAAAATTTATAGAGACCGTATTGCAGCCTCACCGTGGTTCAATTCCATTTGACTTGGATGATGATGAAGGTGATGAAGAGAGTCAGCTTAGGAGGGTAATGAGGCATAGTTTGCATGGATAGGAGGATGAAGAGGATGCATTTCGGAGATTCCCGCCTGGTTTGCATGGACAATCTACGGTAGCAGCTGGGGGAGAGTGAGGTCATTCCCAAACCTATGGAGACACAAGTTTACACTGGTCATCCACTTTACGGGAGGGTGGTTCTGGTTCTGGTAGTGGTAGACGTCTAGTGGGACCTATGAATCCCTTTTTATATAGATTAGAGAGCTCTAAACAGTCGAAGCTAAACACAATGTTGTTGAAGACCTTGGGAAAAAAACTAGGTAAAACAATAACAAAATTTATTGTGTACAATCATATTCCAACTCAAGTGGTCGAATCATCGTACTTTAAGACCAGGTTGGATACTAGTGTTGAGGCAGGGCCTAGTGTAAAAATCCCAACTGCTTGTGAGATAGCTGGCCCGTATTTGGACGAAGAAGTGGTCGAGGTAAGAGAGTGTGTAAAGAGCTTCGAGAAAGTGTGAGATGAGAAAGGTTGCACAATTATGTGCGATGGTTGGATGAGTGTTACTAAGAAGACCCTAATCAACTTCTTAGTGTACAGTGACTTGAGGACAATTTTCATGAAGTTTGTTGATGCCTTAAATGTGGTAAATGATGCTAACTATCTGTTTCGATTGATGGATGAGGTTGTTCGGTCGGTTGGGTCGCAACGAGTCGTACAAATCATCACCGATAACGCAGCAAATTATAAGGCAGCTGGCCACAAACTGATGATGAAATATAAACACATACTGGACCCCGTGCGCAATCGATTGTATTGACTTAATTCTCGCCGACCTAGGGAAGATGGAAAGTGTGCACTATACTGTAAGATGATAACCAATTTCATCTATCAAAGTGTCAGCCTAGTTAACTTGATGAGAATAGTCACGGACCAGAGGGACATTATGAGGCCTGCAATCACTCGGTTTGCCACCCACTTCGTTGCTCTTCAAAGCTTATATAAGTACAGGGCAACCTTGAAGAGTTTGGTTACATCTCAACAATGGGCAAGTTATGAAGCCAACCTTCCAAAGGCAAAACGACCATTGGCCAACAAAGTGGCTGATACTGTTTTGCACTCCTCATTTTGGGACAATGTTGAGTACGTTGTGAATGTCGTTGAGCTGCTAGTGCACATATTGAGATTGGTAGATGGGGATGACAAACCCACCAGACAAAGCAAAGTTGGCTATTAAGTACCTCAAGAGTTACTAGAAATTCTGGAAGGTGATCGATAAAAGGTGGAACGAGCAGTTCCACCAAAATCTACATGCAACAGGTAATTCATTATTTAATTTAATTGAGAATCATACTTTGGTTAGATTTATATTTATTATTCTAATTAATTGAGACGTTTCAACAAGACATTTCTTGAACCCGATCTACCAATATAGTTGAAATCTTAGTATAGATGGTAAGGTCTATGCCGACTTGCTAAGTGTTATTCAAAAGACGAAGCCAGACATCACCATTCAAGGGAAGGCAATAAGAGAGGTAACAAATAATTAATTTTCTCGTAAAATCATTAAAATTACTGTTACTTCTATTTGTGAACATTGGTCTTCCCTGTTTGGCAATGCTGTGCAGATTGAATTTTTTTGAAATAAAATTGACTCTTTTGCAACAACCCTAGCGTTATCTAAGATCTATAACAAGAAGTCGGGTAAATTGGGTTTTATTTTACTTATAAGAGTTTATAATCCATTAAATTTGATGTATCTACATTATTCAAGGTAGCCGAATGAGGATTAACTTGGTGATGTAAGAAAGACTCCCAATTTAAGGAGGATAGCAATTTGAGTGCTAAGTCAAACTACAGCCTCCTCTAATTGCGGGCGAAATTTGAGCATATTTTCTATTATCCATACAAAGATGAGGAATAGACTAACCATTGAGAGATTGGAACATTTAGTCTACGTCTATTATAATATGAGGTTGAGGGTCAGAAACATCAAAAGAGTGCGTCGTGATAAGAATATCTAATAAAGCTAAATTTACTGTCGCAGTGATCCATGAATTTCAATTATAATGTTTAATGCAACGTATTAATTAATTTTGTGTTCGTCTTATGTAGAGGAGGAATATTTTAATCCGATCGAATTTGATTACATTTTTTCGGAAGATGATCCTTTGAAAGAGTGGATTGAAGAGAGAGAAGCTCCAGTTTTGGATAATGCGGGCACAGAATGGTTAGATCAAGCTGAAGAGCTGTCGAAGACCAACCCTCATAATCTCGTAGAAAGCGAAAGCTTCATCGCCTAAGATCACCTCCTAGAGATGATGATGAGGAGGTGGTAGTGGTGATGACGATAGGGAGGTGGTGGTGGTGATGACGATAAGGAGGTGGTGGCGATGATGACGACGATGGGGGAGGTGGTGGTGATGATGGTACTGGGGGTGATAATAGTGGCAGTGGAGAAGGCACACAGTGGGGGGTGATACTTATAATGGTGATGGAAGTATTTTCTACAGGCAGTCTTCAGGCGGAGTTGCACAGTGGATTGATGATGACATGACTATGTATGACAATCCCACATTTAGACCTGGAGGGTTGGAAGGAAGTGGATCATCAGAGTCCTACCAAACTCCACATGATCAAGACACCATTAACTCTGCAATTAGTAACTTTGGTGGGTTTGGGTTTCAAACGACCGACCAATCTTACATCAACCCATAGTATCCTCGGCCAAGCAACTCAGGAAATGAGAGTTTCATTTCACAGATATTTGGTGGGTCGAATGCATACTACTATCCCCAACATGATCAACCACAAGAAGCATCTCGGCACTGGGCATATGGCTATGAATACAGACAATATTATAGGCAACGACAACACAATGATGCTCGGGATGCTGATAAAGAAGAACCAACCAGAAACTCTATGTGGCTTTGAGTAGTTGGCTTTTCGAGTTCAGGTAATGAAGTCATATTTTGCCTACTTTATGTTCCAAATTCTATGATAATAGACATATATAACTTTGAACGATCAAAAATTAGCCCCACTAGGGCAAATATGTTTTCTAATAATGTGAAAGAGTTAAAAAAAAACCAAAAAAATAAAGCTCGGCAAAGTTCGGAACATATTTTGAAAAAATTCAGAAAATTACTGAAATTTACCGAAAATTTGACCGAAATTTGACCAATTTACGGTTCGGGTGGTGAATGAAACCGAACTGAAACCGCGATTTTGATCCATGCATCCATGTAACTTTTAAGAGAATTTGTGAAATGTAGTTTCCTTGGGTTCTTATTCTCTCTCTCTCTCTCTCTCTTCTTCTCCGTCTCTATGTCTCTCATAAATCCTAAATGGGTATTATTTCTCTTCTTTATTGATTTTATTATATTTTTCGCATATTAGTTTTTAACTTGGTACCAGAGCTCGTTAGTTCCGCACGTCCGTTTTGTCTACGTTTCTCTAATCCTTTGCTTTAGGGTTTCTCCAACACCCTTTCTCCTCCATCTATGGTCTAGATTTGGTGTCATTGCAGCAATCCATCATCCATTTTACGTGAGTTGTGTTCTCCCCCATGTTTCTACCCATTTTACCTTTTTTAGGTGGGGGGACTAGGAGGAGATTATGAAAGATCAAAGAAAACGAAAGAAGAAGAAAAGACTGCTGTGTAACAGCCATTGAAGGCTGCTGTGCACCCATGGTGGGCTGTTGTACAACCAAAGAAAAAGAAAAAAGGCAAAAAAAATGAAAAATAGAAAAAGAAAGAAGATAGAGGAGCTGTGTGTACAACCCTAGAAAAAGAAATAAAAAAATGGGAAGAGAAAAAGGGCTGCTGTGCAGCCAACATAGATGTTGTGAAAAAGAAAGAGGAAATATAAAAAAAAGAAAAAAAGGAAGTGTTGTTGCAGGAGGAAGAAGAAAAGAAAAAAAACCGAAATTTTTTGTGCTGATATCAGCCCTGGTCAATTTTTTTACTCTTGTTTTATGGTGCAAGCTTATAAAAGGGAGGTATGATATGGTGTTAGGTTGTATAAGATGTGGATGGTGTGGTACGATATTTTATGGTATAGTAAAAAGAAAAAAGAAAGAAAAAAAAGAAAAAAAGGGAAAGAGTGTCTGTGGGTGTGATGCAACCTTGAAATCCGCAAAGCTCTTGTTATTGCTGCCTCCTTCAAATCTGTGGAGCTGCTGTTGGTGCTACCCTAATATCTGTAAGACTACTGTTATGTCTAACCAAAAATCAGTGAAATCTGGATCATTGTCTTGAAATCCGTGAAAACAGGATTCTGTACTATGGATTGAGAGATGTGTTTGGCTGCTTAGTTTCTTGGAGGTGATTGGATCCCCCAGTATCGTAGATAGTGTGTATGCATGTGTAGATTATTATGCCCTTTATACTTGTATATGTGGAACATTGTGTAGGCCGTGTGGCCATATGGAAGGTACCAAGAACAACTAATGAGGTACGCTAAGTAGTTAGCCACTTTTTTGGACCATAGTGGGTACCAATGGCCGCTTGAGTACAGCGTGCACCAAGTTGTTGAGGGATCATGAGGAGTGTCACATGGCCACTTGAGTGCAGTATTGCATCAAGTTGTTGGTGGATGCAAGTGTTTGCGCCACACTGTGAAAGATGTTGCGCATGTATACATATCATGTCAGGGAGAGACGATGGTATAAATGTCACGCCCCGAAATCCAATACATGATCCATTTCGGCACATGAACGCATTCAATAATCAAAATTCAAATAAAGGAAACATAACGGCCCATTTTATTAATAAAATTCAAAGGTACATTTATTTCCAATTACAACGTTCAACAACTCCTAACCAAGGCTAAACCAACAAGTCTTCTAGGGTCTCTTCTTGAAATGCAGCTTATAAGCCACGAGGTCCGGTTTATGAAATTTAAATAGCAACGGGGGTGAGATAAAACTCAACAAGTAACCCCCAATAAATAATATAACTCTTACATCAATTTTATCAGTTTCAAATTGAGCACTTCATTTCAAATAAGAAATACCATAAGTTATACCATCTAATGCTTCAATATAAAGAAGGAAAACAAAAATAACTTCGTTTACAATTATACTACATATATTGTACAATTGTTAAATAATAGTACCGATCCAAGTGCAATTTCATTCATATCATCATTCATCATGGATACCAGTCACAAAGGAGGGTTCCATGCTTTTATCAATCCCATTGTCAACCGTGCCGATCCGGTTTGACGGGTTTACTTCGTATTATGGAAGTACACAAATGGATCCGTTCATCCAATACTACCATGTGGCCCCATGGGGATCTTAATCAAAATCATATCATATTCATCTTTACAATATTCATCCTTTCTACAGTCATTCATATCAGTTTCTTTTGAAAGACTTATCCAACATGCTTTACCAATGCTTATTCTAAAACAGTGTGATATTTCAATGTAAATGATATCATATGAGAGATAAATTGAATATATAACGCTTACGACATTTATGTTTTTCTAACATGATTCAAAATAATCATAATTGGACAAGATAAGTCTAGAATTATCCATTAACCATTCAAACATCTACATATCAAAGTTATAATATATATTATGTAGAACAAAAACATCATTAACTAATAAAATATGTGTTTAAAACATGCTATAGGATAGACTACTTTCCTCAATAGTCGGATTCAAGGGTCTTGTGAGGGTGGCGTGAAGTTTTACAGTTTCGAAGGTTTCCTGACACAAGGAAAAGTGGTAAACAAGAACGTTGTTGTGATAGGGAGAGCGAACTAAGATAGGGTCATCAAGTTAGGTTGGATTTGATTGGGTTATTTCAACCTCTATTTTAGAAATATTCTATTACTTTATTTAAAACAAAAAATTCTTAATTTAAAAACAAAATTTAAATTCTAATTTATTAAAATCCTTAATTTAAAACAGCGTGATTTATAATTCAATTTTAAAACCCTTGATTTAATATTAACAAATAATTTTTAAATCCTTTTTAATCTCAGAACCTGATTTAATATAATTATAGTTTAATATAAAATCAGCATAAAACTAGAGTTAAAAATATAATTTTAGGTTATAAAATCAACATAAAAAGCAGAATAGATAATGCTAAATCATATTATAAAGCCAGATTGGAAATATAGAACCAGAATTTAAAACTCTCAGAATATAAAAACCAAAATAAACTATCAGAATATAATCCAGGTTATAAACTAGATTATAAACTAGAATTTAAAAATCAATTTATAAACTAACTAAAACCAGAAAATAAACTCAGATTATAATACTAAATAAAACAAAATATAATTTCAGATTATATAACTAAAATTTAAAATACACCATCACAATATAAGACCAATAAACCAGAATACAAGATTATATAACTAGAATTTAAATACACTATCAACATATAGAATTAAGATTTTAAAATATAAAATCATAGTTGAAATATAAGACCAATGCTTAAAATATAAACATAAACCAGGATTTAAACCATCATTTTAATAAAAATCAGATTTATTAAAAATAAAAACATAGAACCAGAATTTAAAGAATATATGATTAAAGTGTCGGATGAGAATATATAAATCTAGGGTTTAAAGAACCAGAAATTCAAATTGCAACACTAAAATTTATAGAAAAATAAAATACAAATCTAAAAATAAAAATAGAAAAACATACCTTAAAGAAGAAGATAACCTTTGAGGAAGAAGGCTTGGTGTGGAAAAGAGAGGAGGAATAGAGCTCTATTTATAGGCTCGGTTGGGGTGACCGTTCAGATTTTGAATTAACTCTGCGAGTAATGGTGGGCGTTACCGGATTGAAGAAGAAGAAAGAAAACGGGAGAAAATGGCTCTGCCATTGTGCATGGGTTTTAATTTGGGGATTTAAGGTGTAAGGGAAAGTTTATGGTGTTAGCATGTATAAGTTTAGAGTGTGTGTGCTTTATGGATTGGATCGGGTCGGGTCGAGTAAGGTTTTGGGTCGTCACATTCTTCCCCCCTGAAAATAATTTCGTCCTCGAAATTTACCTTAAGCATTTTCGAACAATTGCGGGTACCTTTTGTTTGTTTGTGTTGGGTAAGTTGGACATCCATGTCCAACTTAAGGGGGATTGTTAGAGGATTGTTGGAGGTAGTAATTATATATTCGTGTGTAGGACGTAATAGTGTTAAGTGTGGTGTGTAGAGTCCATATGTTAGTAAATGAGTGTTATTAGTATTTGTGGTGTGTCCTTATGTAATTAGGGTTGCTCCTCTATACAAGGAATACATCTCATGTAACTTTTAAGATACAGCAATCCCCCATAAGTTGAGGGATGCTCCAACTTGAGGGGGATTGTTGGAGGTAGTAATTATATATCGTGTGTAGGACGTAATAGTGTTAAGTGTGGTGTGTAGAGTCCATATGTTAGTAAATGAGTGTTATTAGTATTTGTGGTGTGTCCTTATGTAATTAGGGTTGCTCCTCTGTATAAGGAATACATCTCATGTAACTTCTAAGATAATTAGTGAAATGTAGTCTCCTTGGGTTCTTACTCTCTTGCTCTTGCTCTTCATCTTCTTCTCCATCTCTTTCTCCCATAATTCCTAAATGGGTATTATTTCTCTTTGTTTATTTTGGTTCTTTTATCATATTTCGCATTTTAGTTTTGAACCAAGGAATCATGATTCTAAATTGGTAAATTATAAAACAACTCACCCTTTGTGTAATTGAAAAGGAATGTATTTCACGAAACTTTTGACTACTAAATCTTCTAAATTAATGTTTTGAGTTTTTTTGAATATACGTACGGAGAAAAAGAAACAAAATTTAAAATACCTACTAATTCTTCTTGATTAACTTAGTGTTTAAAATATAAAGAAATAGGCAAAATAATAAAGGTCAACCATGGATAGGAGGTTGAATTTGGCAATGAGGGATAGAAGACTGCCTTTGGTTTCGAAGGAAACAATCAAGGAACTGGGGGAAAACATGGAGGAAGGTTGGTTTTAGGGGGTTTTGGGCTTTTCCTCACCATATCTAAAGTTAACCTAGGGGTTGGCGTGGGTCTATCTGCTTTCCAGGGTAACCATGCATTTGCAAATGTAATTCCTTTTCTACTGGGTTTCTTTGCTGGCACCTACTTTGGGTGCCAACAGGGTTTTGGATCTCTTTCTATTCATTACGTCACTTTAGCACAAATGTTTCTTTTTCTTCTCCTTAGCAAAAATGTTTCTTTTCCTTCTTATTAATAAATTTTGTTATTTATCAATTTAAAAAAAAGGTAATAAAAATAGCTTCCCTATTTGCTTTAAGCACGTCCTCTTGGGCTATTTGATTTTACGTTAAGGTTATATACCACTTCCAATCCTTTTGTAGCATTTGAGAAATATTGATTCCACCATTTTCTTTCCGTTTTCATTTTATGTGGTTCCTTTCTTAGATACTATCCACCTATGCTGTTCCCTTTGTTGTAAGAATTTGTCTACCTTTTGTGGACTTCCCTGTCCACGTTGACCTTGTGTTGCACAAAGATATCCATGCTCTTTAATGTCCTCACGTGTTGCAATTAAGATTGTTGATGATATATTTAGGGTTACGGTTTGGTGTGGGAGAGGGAGAGGGAGAGGGAGAGGGAGAGAGAATAACACACCAACTTAATCATTGATATTTATAATCTTTACAAAATAATGATAACACATCCACTTACTTATGAAAGAAATTACACACACGAACATACCAACTTAATGTATGTTCTACGGACACACCAACAATCCCCCTCAAGTTGGGGCATATATGTCAATCATGCCTAACTTGGAGGTGATGTCATATAACTTGTTCTTTCCCACTACCTTGGTGAGTACCTCAACCATGGATCAAAATTTCGTCTGATACCGATACGTATCGGACGATGCGTATCGGTATCTGACCCGAACGATACGGTACATTGAAAGTACCGTATCGTTCATTTGTATGTATATGGCCGGACGATACATTCAATGTATCGTCCGATATTTTATTGTTCCGATACGTATCGGTTTTGAGCTCGGACGATACGTATCGGTTTAACGAGATTTTGACCCATGACCTCAACATTATATTTTTAAGGCTAAAGGCGTAGCGCTCAGCCCTCTAGCGCGGCGAGGCGTAAGCCTCACAATTTTTAAAATTTTAATTTGAAAAATATAATAAATTTAAAAGATTTAAAGAAAATTCACAAGGCTCTATTTGGACAATGCAAGGCTATCACATTGTAATACATTTTCTTTACAATATACTGCTAGCTGATTGTCATTGCATTTTTTTATTGTAATTTGAGTGTGTTTGGTTGTCCATGTATACATTACAATATTTTTATCACATTGCAATATGTGACTGTTTGGTTGTCCATGTATAGATCAAAATTTTTTCGTTTGAATCTTCTTAATTGTCCTTTCCAAGTTGTTATCCGGTTCGAACGCATTGTGCATCATGCATTCGAACCCATATCTCAGATCCTCTTTAAAATATTACTATTCAAAATATACTGACTTTAATAAAAGGAAACACGAATTCTATCAAATTCTTAAATTAATAGTTTTTAGATCCAACATCTTTTGCTAACTATCTTCGACGAGCACAATGATTTTCCCACATTTCTTTCGCAATGTTATCCCTTAAAAGGTTTGCAATTCTCCGTTGACGAGATGTGGAAGTTTCTTCTAAAACTCTCGCATTTTCATCGATATGCCGTTGAGATGGTTGATTTCGAACTTCCTGATCATATTCCTTATAATCCCAATCATCACCTCCAATTTCAATACGAATAGAAGTGTCATTTACAATTAAAATATTTAATGATCAATTAAAATATATATTACATATTCATTAAAATATTTAATGGTCTGAGTAAAAATATATCAATTAAAATTTATTTATTTATAAAACTCAATGTTCCAAGTGAGAGAATATGCAATTATATATGGTACTCATGCTATTTTTTTGAAAGGTGTACCTAATGGATGTTATTATAACAGTAATATATATATATATATATATATATATATATATATATATATATATATATATATATATATATATATATATATTAAGAGTGTACTTGATGCTATTATAAAAGTAAAACGGAAATTTACATTTTCGGCCTTATAATTTTGCTTATTTGCAAAAACGGCCCTATAGCTTCATTCTTTGCACAAAAGGCTAGTTACAAGCTAAGCCGTTTCCACGTCAGCACACATATATCGAAATGTCTCAAATACCCTTTTGTTTCAAAATCCTTTATATTTTAAAACTGTTTAAAACTATTTATTTATCACTTTTCACCATTACTGCGGTAATAACTGAGAGAGCGGCAACAAAGCGGCGACACAGCGGCTACATATTTTTTTTCAGGTATTTTTTTTTTGCTTTTTATCAAATTTTAGTTCTCCACTGTCATTCCATCACAGTCCAACGGAACGCTACCTTACCGCTATCTTAGCGTAGCGGAACGCTACCCTAAGATAGCGGAAACGCTACCCTAAGATAGCGGTAAGCTAGCGTTCCGCTACGCTAAGATAGCAGTTTGATTTTAAAATTATTTTTTTAATTACTTAGTTATTTTTATGATTTATGCAGTTACCTCTCTCTGATTCTAAGATGTCTAAGCAAATAAAGGCCTACGGGAAATGTACAGGAATTAGTGTTAACAAATTTTACATACATTGTAACGAAAAGAGGAAGAGGATACTAGATGAATCAATTTTTTTTTTTGATCAGTAAAGAGAGATATATTGAAAACAGCAAGACGCTAAAGGACAATACAAAGACACGATCGAAAAAACAGAGAATAACGGAAAGGAAAAGAAACAAAAACAGGCCCAGCCATGGACAGAACCAGCCCCGACCCCGACACCCGCAAGCAAGTCAGCTCCGCCTGGATCCCATAACAGATGCTCCACATAATCTCCCCCCTCGCTCGCCACCCATAACCATACAAGGTCTCTCACAGCTCTCATGATCATCCCCGCCGGCCTGCTCTGTTCCTAAAAAATTCTCAGGTTCCTCTTCCCCCATATGGACCACAACATCGCAAAGAACGCGGCCATCCAATACCCCCTGCAATGATCCTCGACCACGACAGACTTCCATATGACCCATTGACAGTAGGGAGTGGAAGGGGTAACCCAGGCCATACTAAACGCCTTCAGCACAATGGACCACAATCCCCTAGCCACCTCGCAGCGCAGAAATAGATGAGACGCGTTCTCCTCGGCCTTGTTACACATGATGCACCAGTTTGGACCGGCCATCCCTCTCTTCATCAGTTGGTCATAAGTGAGGATCTTCTTGCGGAACAAAATCCACGCAAAGAACCGGATCTTGGGAGGAATAGGCTCCTTCCACAGGCTCGCACCAGCGTACAGAAACAGGGGACAGCTAGTGAGCATGCGATAATAGGACCTGACGCTGAAGAGACCATTGATGTTATGAATTCATAGCATTTGGTCCAGCCCATGATGGTTCCATTTAGCTTCGTAGAGCATTCGCAACAGCTTAGCAAACGCAGTCACCTCCTCATCCCGTAGGTATCTCCTAGTGACAACATCCCACAACCCACCACCCTCCGAATCCGAAACGAACTCCTCAATCATACCATGCAGGTTTACGGAGATATGGTAGATATTTGGGAAGATATCTTTGAGCGATCGCAGGTCAGCCCAAGCATCCTCTCAGAACCGGATGCGAGATCCACATCCCCAACTAAATCGCAGGCCTCTGGCGAATAGATCCCAGGTGTCACAGATACCTTTCCACCAATTAGATCCCCCTCTGACCCCCACGATATTTATCCCCCAGCTGCCGGAGGACGCCCCGTACTTCTCCACCAGCACGCGATGCCATAGGTTGGCTCTTTCCTCCACCTTCCCAGCTCGCCATAACCACTTTCCCAACAGAGCTACATTGGTCGATTGCAGGCTGCGAATGCCCAGCCCACCACACCCCCTCGGTAGCTGGCAAATGTCCCAGTTAACAAGGTGGAAGCGTTTCTCCAGACTCGATCCTTCGCATAAAAAGTTCCGTTGGATTTATTCAAGGAGCTTGTTCACCCCTTTAGGGCACTTGAACATCGACATGTAGAAAATTGGCAACGAAGCAAGGACAGTTTTAACCAGCAGCAGTCTGCCACCACTACTGAGCAGCTTCCCTTTCCACGAGGATAGTCTTCTCTCAAATCTTTGCACCACCGGATCCCACGCTCTAGCTTTAGGATATCGTAGACCGAGGGGCAGCCCCAGATACTTGATAGGAAACTCTTCCATAGCGCACCCAACAGTTGATGCTAAATCGTCCAACAGGCTCACATCAGTCCCAATACCCGTGATAGAGGATTTGGAGAAATTTATCCTTTGACCCAACATCGCCTCATAAATAGATAAGACCTCGACCATGGTACTGAACTCTGACACATCCGCATTCCCAAACAACATAGTATCATCAGCAAATTGGAGGTGCGTTATGTATGTCTCAGAGTTGCCCACCTTGATACCAGAAATTAAGTTCAGTAGTTTAGCCTGCACCATAAGCCCCGACAACGCCTCCCCCACAATGTTAAAGAGGAACGGGGATAGGGGATCCCCTTAGCGTAACCCTCTCGAGATGGAGAAGTAGCAAGCCGGAGTACCATTAACGAGGACCGAGAATTCGGCCGAAGAATAACACCCCCTCATCCATTTCCTCCATGTCGTGCCAAACCCCATTCTGTTCATCAAGTAATCCAGGCAGTCCCAGCTTACCTGATCATAGGCTTTCTCCATGTCAACCTTCCACAAGGCCACCGGATGGCGATCCTTGTGTGCTGAGTGTATAGTCTCCTGTGCAATTACCACCAAATCAACTAACTATCGACCCCTAACAAAAGCACACTGGTTCTCATAAATAATCGTGGGCATCACCGGGATAAGTCTACTCACAAGAACCTTAGAGATGATCTTATACAGACAGTTCGTGAGGCTGATAGGTCTAAACTCCGAGATATCCTCTGCCCCATCCCTCTTGGGGATGAGCGTGATAAAAGTGGAGTTAAGACTCCGCCCAATGTGACCCGACGCATGGTACTCACGCAAGACTGCCAGCAGATCCGCTTTAATGGTATGCCGAAAGAAGCAGAAAATTTCCATAGTGAAACCATCTGGTCTAGGTGCTTTGTTTTTTGCCCCAAAACGAACAACGCGCCACTCCTCTTCCTCACTGAACGGACATTCCAAGCCCTGTTGTTGCTCCGCATCGATACAACGAAATGGGACCCCATCCAGCTGGGGGCGAGGAAAGTCGTCATCCCGATACAGCTTCTTGTAAAATGCCACAATATTCTCCCGAATCAGGCCCTGGTCCGTGTAGCTCATCCCCCCCATCGAAATGGTACCGATATAGTTCGATTTATTCCTCGCATTAGCCACAACATGGAAATATTTGGTATTGGCATTGCCCTCATGGAGCCATCTAACCTTTGCCTTTTGTTTCCAACTTATCTCCTCGGCCAAGCAGACATTGCTGAATGCTGCCTTCTTTTGAAATCTGTCCTCCCGTTCAACATCCGATAACTCTCTAGTCTCTTCCAAATCGTCCAATACCTGCAACCCCGCAAGAATAGCCTCTTTCTTGATCTGCAACCTGCCATACACCTCCTTGTTCCGAACTTTGAACTTGGCTTTAACCCACTGAAGCTTGGAGATGAAGATAAAGATGGCGGAGCCCGCAGGCGTCGGTTCATCCCACCACCCCGGAACCAGCCCCTGAAATTCTCTATCCTGCAGGCACATATTTTCAAAGCGGAATGGGCTAGGACTAGTACCACGCTTATCACAAAGTAAAATAATAGGTCGGTGATCCGAGACGGCCCGAGCCATACATTCTCACCTCGCATCCGGGAAGGTATCCATCCATTCAACATTGCAACGAGAGCGGTCAAGTCTACACAAGGTCGGGATAGATTGCATACTAGAGCAGGTGAACTTTGCTCCGGTAAGTGGGACGTCAAGCAGTTCCCAGTCTGCGATAAAAGTATTGAAATTGTGCATAACCTCGACATCAGGCGGCCCTCCCTGTTTCTCTGAGTTCCACCTAATAGCATTAAAGTCTCCTCCCATGCAAAGAGGCAGATCCCATCTAGCCGCAATAGCTGCCAACTCAAACCAAAAGTCAGGCCGTTCTTGATCAGCAGTAGGTCCGTAAATCCCGGCAAACATCCATACCTTCCCCGAATCCTTGTTGCGTAGCACCACCGACGCCGAGAACAGGCCCACCTCTTCCTCCAATTTGTCAAACAACCTACAGTTCCAGGCGACGAGGATACCGCCCGACGCACCCGCGGAATCAACACCCGTCCATCCCCAATGAGTACCACATAGAACCGACCTCACCTTTCTGCAATCACAACTGCCCAATTTGGTTTCTTGGAGTGTGATAATGTAAAACAACGTGATGAGGGCAACAACTTGACCCATTTGCTCCGTCGCACAAACCCCTAACATTCCATGACAGCATCTTTATAGAAAACCGAGTTAGATCCCGCCCAGAGTCCCAAGACCAGACCTAAACCCCTCCCGGACCACTCCCATCTGACATGCCCCATTGTAATCGAGCAAGCTCATCAATTTTCGATCATCTATTTAATATTTCTGAGAATTTAGTCTTTATTGGAGACTTCGTTGACGCGATATTGAACTTTTGGGTTAAAGATAACATGTTTTAGGTGAAGAACACTAAAGTAGTTCTTGAAGAGGCCGATATATCATTGATTTTAGGCCGTAATAGGTTCTCAGACTGAGCATGTGGCTATAACAGAGGGAGAAACCATTCGATACAAATTCTTCCGGGGACAACCAGCTAAAAGGTCTCGTATTAAAGAAATTGTTAATAGTGCTGACGCGGGACAAACACTAAAACCCTAATATGCGAATTTGGGATTAACTTTTAGAAATAATTGAATAGCGGAAATATTCAAAATCATGCAACACATTAAAAGTAATTCAATGAAATTAATAAAACAATTAGATTAATCCGTTTTAGCATCTGAATGCGTGAAAATTTTCATGATCTAGAAAAACGGCTCCGATGAGGGAACTCGAGATTCGTTCTAGTTTAGGGCATTAATCGACAATCGCAATATTGTCTTTTGACTCGGAGATTTTAATCGAAATAAAACTTAGAATAATTTAACAAAGGAAAACAATTTTGGGGATGTTGATTTTATCAACGGAATTAAAGAAGGATAATTCCTGACAATAACTTACGAAAAGATAAAATAAAAGGCTGGATTCCAAGGCTTCACACCAAGGGTTTTCTGAAGCTTCACACCACGGTGTCGTCGGCCGCACCAAATCTCCTCAAGGTTTTGAAGGATTCACTCCCTCGTTTGAAAACTCTTCATAAGCTCTCTAGTGCACAAAAGCAACTCTTTTTCATTCAATAATAAAAAAACTCACTAAAAAGTCTTTACAAGCCTTTATATATAGGCCGCCAAAAATAAAATTCGTAATAAAAGAGTTCTAATACTAATAAAATACAAAAAAAAAGAAAGTTTCCATAAAATCCCGTCCTTGTAGCTCGCTCAAGTGGGGATTATAACCGCTCGAGCGAGTTTAAGTGATCGCTCGAGCGAGGGCTTGCTGCGGTACTGTTTTCCTCGCGGTTTATATCCGTTTTTCCTATGAGGCTACGGTGCTCGAGCTTCCTCTACGCTTCTTCTAACGTCGAAAATCTGTTGTTGCCCCAAATCCAAGGCTCCTAAACTTGGCATTCCTCGTCATTCTCCTCCACTCAAAATGTTTCATCGCCGATGAAACACGCACGCCACACTTCGGGAGCTCAATTCTTGGCTTGCCTTTCCACGCTGTGAGATACTTTTGATTCTTACCTTCATTGGCATGGAAACTTGGAAATTCTATAACCTCCTCATTCGACAATTTCTCATGTTGCACAGGTAAGGTACGGGATAGAAAATGGGACAATGGGGGTGGTTCAATTGGATGCTCAAGAAGGAATGGATCAACGGGCGGGGTAGTGGGATCAAGAAGAGGCGTAAGATCTGTTATGGCAACTATCAGATAGTTACCTTTGCCTAAAGGAAGATCGAGATCTCCATCATTACCCTTTTTTAAAATTGGGAAAGATTCCACATGCTCAGAACTATAAGGAATTAACACAAAACTGTTAGTATCAAGGACATCAAATATATTCAATGTGTTAGTATGATTATGCGTATTTCCAATGTCCAATAAATGCAGATTGCTAATCCCATGCAAATCAGAATGATGATGCGATCCTACCAACTCTAATGACTCACTTGAGATGGACACAGTATCAACATCGTCCTCAGCAATGGGAATTGTCCTAATGCAACCTATGGCTCTAATTGGAACCTCACCTTCCTCATCACTTGGTGTTTCACACGGTTCATACACTTCTTCGGGTATCTTGTTGCTCTCTTTCTCAGTATGCTCTTGAATGATCAAGGTCTGACCCTTACTAGGACATTGGAATGTAAAGTGACCAAAACCTTCACACTTATAACATTGCTGCGGAGCACGTCTAAAACTCTCGACCACTGGTCCCTTTCCTTTGTCAACTTGAGGAATTTTGGATTTTGAAGATTGACTAGAGGCATTACTTTCCTTTTCGATAGGGTTAGATTGATGCTCAAGTTTGGAAGACTTAGATCGGCCATGATTGGGGGTGTCGAGATACCGGTTTAATTCTTCGTGACCCTAGTAAAACATTCCTCGAGATCCGCAACGGGAAAGGGAATGAGCTCCCTTTGTAACTCTGGGCGAAGACCCATTCGGAATTGGGAGAGGGTAACTTTTGTTGGTTCATCGACATTGGCCTGAGTCATTAGGTCTTCAAACCGATCGATGTACTCTATGACTGGAGAGTCTCCTTGATGCAATGATTGCCACCGATCAAGAATACGTTCATCATATGATATGGGAACGTATTTTTCGTGTAGTTGGACTTTCATTTCAGCCCACGTGGAAATAGCACGAAGACCTTGGATTTGCCTACGACGCTCCACTCCCAACTAATAAGGTCTAGCTTGACCCATAAGCTTGACTTTGGCAAATCTGACCTTGCGGTCTTCGGACATGACATACCACTCAAAATAGTTTTTCATGCTAGCGACCCATTCGAGAAAGACCTTGGGTTGTCTTTTCCCATCAAAAGTAGGGGCGTCCATTTTCACAGACTTCATGACCTTGTTGTCCAGATTGGTTTGGACCTCACGTCGGGGAGGAACATCTATCCTACGGTCACGGTTGTTGACTCTATTGTGGTTCTCAGCGATGAGCTCATTGATCTATTCGAAACGAGTCTCTAAAGCCTCATGTCGGGCTTGTTGATCAGCAATGTGCTCATCCATTCGGGTTTGACTAGCGGTCACCTTAGATGCAAGATCTCTAATCAGGGCCTCTAAGGTACTGGTATCCATGATGGAATTATGCAAGACAAAATATACTAAAATCAAGTGAACCTTAAAATCTATATGACACGGACAACCCTAAACTAAAACTGTGCTCTGATACCAAAACTGACTCAGGACAAACACTAATACCCTAATATGCGAATTTGGGATTAACTTTTAGAAAGAATTGAATAGCGGAAATATTCAAAATCATGCAACACATTAAAAGTAATTCAATGAAATTAATAAAACAATTAGATTAATCCGTTTTAGCGTCTGAATGCGTGAAAATTTTCTCGATCTAGAAAAACGGCTTCGATCAGGGGACTCTAGATTCGTTCTAGTTTAGGGTATCAATCGACAATCGCAATATCGTCTCTTGACTCCTCGGAGATTTTAATCGAAATAAAACTTAGAATAATTTAGCAAAGGAAAACAATTTTGGGGATTTTGATTTTATCAACGGAATTAAAGAAGGATAATACCTGACAATAGCTAAAGAAAAGATAAAATAAAAGGATAGATTCCAAGGCTTCACACCAAGGGTTTTTCGAAGCTTCACACCACGGCTGTATGTCGGCTTCGCACCAAATCGCACGAGAAACGATTGCTCACTCCTCAAGGTTTTGAAGGATTCACTCCCTCGGATGAAAACTCTTCACAAGCTCTCTAGGGTTTGCACAAAAGCAACTCTCTTTCATTCAATAATAAAAAAACTCACTAAAAAGTCTTTACAAGCCTCTATATATAGGCCGCCAAAGATAAAATTCGCAATAAAATAGTTCTAATACTAATAAATCACACAAAAAAGAAAGTTTTCATAAAATCTCGTCGCTATAGCTCGCTCGAGCAAGGATTATAACCGCTCGAGCGAGTTTAAGTGATCGCTTGAGCGAGGGCTCACTGCGACACTGTTCTCCTCGCGGTTTGTATCCGTTTCTCTTCTAAGACTATGGTGCTCGAGCTTCCTCTACGGTTCTTTTGACGCTGAAAATCTATTGTTGCCCCAAATCCAAGGCTCCTAAACTTGGCGTTCCCTGTCAAGTGCCCAATTTTTCGACGAAGAATTTTTGAAATTATCTTTGTTGTTTCTCGTATGCTCATTTTTACTTCCGGACACATACCAGGAAGTTGATAGTAAATACTTGGACTTAGTCGATAACCTCGAAGAATTCAACGAATATCCGTAGGGGTTGGTGGTTTACAAAAATTTTGTTGACTGCATATGTAAAGCGATAGTCAGAAGAGAAGCGACAAAAGTGTCGCCAAAAGGGTAATATAACATTTACGGGTGCACTATCGCCTTATAGATTTGGGCGTTGGAGCACTTTCCAGAAGTCCACCCCGCTCGTACTCAACTGAAAAGTCCCTTTCGGAGGCTGTTAAAATGGGAAGCAATGAAATTCAGCCGTAATCCAAATTATTACCGAGAAAAAATTCTTAACTCTCCGGTCATCGTCAACCTCGATGTTGAGAAACACGAATTGCAATATCGATCAATTCGACTCTTTTTCAGGCCAAGAGATATAGAAAGAGAATGGAAAAGAGAACAGGAACACCCGACCCAAAAAGAGCGAAAGAGCTACACGATGATTACGATAAGGATGATGACGATGACGACAATGGCGATAATGACGATTACGAGGTTGTTTTACGTTACTAAGCGAAATAAAAGGGGAAAGAAATGGAAAGTATGCAGCAACCAATAAGAGAACAACCGGCTAGGCATCCCCAACTTATAAATGAAGTAACGGAGCTTCGGAAAGAGTGTTCGTCTCTCCGGATGGCAGTTAGAGAAATGAAAGGCGATTTCAATCGCACCTTGTCTAATTTAAAAGGACAGACGATAACAATTAAGCAGCTCAGAAGAGACAAGAAAACTCTACGAGCAAAAGTAGAGTCTCTAGAAGATCAAGTAGCGTACTTGAAGAGTGAAAATGCTGCCATGAGGAATGATCTTGGGGCAGTAAAATCTCATTTATCAAAGGTATATACTAACTTAAAATATATAATTGTTTTTTTAGATCATTATTTTTAAATCGCTAACACTAACAAGCGTAAAGCTATCTTAAAAATTAGTTTTAGATATCTTAAGATAGCTATCCGCTATCTTAAAATAGTGTCCCGCTAACTTAAGATAGATATCCGCTATCTTAAGATAGCGGTATGATAGTGGATATGGAGATTAAATTTACTCAACTTCTTTTTTTGTAATTATATAGGATGAAATGCTTTCTTCGGTGCTCTTTGATACTTTTGTTACCCCCAAGTCCCCTCCCTCTCATCACTTTGCTCCTGAGCCCTCTATACCAGGATCACCTTCTTCCCAACCTCGTGAACCCTCTTTACCTAAGCCTTTTACCACTCAACCCTCTTTACCTAAGCCTTCTACCACTCAACCCTCTGCACCATAGCCTTCTTCCTCTTTACCTAAGCCTTCTACCACTCAACCCTCTGCCCCATAACCTTCTTCCTTTGAACCCATTTACCCTTAATCCTCTTCACCCAAGCCTTCTTCCTGTCATCCCACTACATTCCAACCGCCGGTCGACAAAGTGGTTGAAGCTCTAGTAACCTAGTCTACTTACGAGTCGGAACCGGTATCACTTAAATCATTACTAGTAAAGCTTTCTGCGTCAAAGAGTAAGGTCGACTTACAAAAGAAGGGCATGAGATACAAGTTGCGAGCACGGAAGAAAAGAAAGATGCCAACTAAGAAAGAATGTATAAAACAACAAAGAGTGGTTGTCGTGAAAAAAGAAGAGGATGAGCCACAGTCCATGGAACATAAATTTATGCTCAGTATGTAGAACCGGCCTGCGGATGACGATCCTGCGCTCGTGAATACTATTTCTGGTGTTGGCGTCATCGTAGAGAATTTAAGGGTCCTCAAGGGAAGGGGGTGGCTTGACAATGAAGTGATGGGTGCGTACTTCAAAGTCTTAGAGAGTAAAAATGACTATATTTATGGAAATGGCGGACACGAGCTGGTTTGCATCGGCCTCGGCCATGGTATCATTTTTTTCCTTTATTTATTTGCCTTTATTTATTTACGTCATTCGTGCCTTTCAATTAATGACTTATTCTAATGATCAATTATAGACTTTGCTTATAGCGGACCACTCAAAATTTAATAAATTTGTGGCTGATGAAAATCTAGAATCACTCAACGACTTAGATAAATGGGAGGCGTACTGTGGCAGGTGGAATGTTCGTCATCAGTGCAAACCGCTTGAGGTCCTGTTTAAGAGTACGACACGCGGTATTAATGTTGTCGATTGTGGGACGGTAAGTTCTTTTGTAAATTACATTAACACTTTTCATATTTCTTAATAAACACAGTACTAATTAGATCTCCGATTATACACAGATTTATTTTCCAATACATAGCCAGAGACATCAACATTAGGCATTGGCTGTTGTGTCCGTAGTGAGCCGCACTGTGAAGCTGATAGACCCGGCCAACCCAGAGTGTTCAAGGAAGTTCGAATCACACAAAGAAAGTTTATTGCATTACCTGCCGCGACTTCTTCACGCTGTCGAATTGAGTTCTGCTCTCGATCAACCGTGGCAGCTAACGGTGATGGATGGTGTCGATCTTCCTCGCCAACACAATGGTTGGGACTGTGGTGTTTTTGTATTGAAGTATATTAAGTATTTTTTTGAACGCTGGAGAATAGATTTTGACCAGAAAAACATGCAGCAATTTCGAGCCGAAATCGGACATTCATTGTGCACGTTTGGAAAAATAACTGAGTAGTTATTTTTCTTTCACATATATATTTTTGTATATTTTGTAACAAGTTTATGATAATGAATGTATATTTCTATGTAAATTTTTGTTTAGAGGTGATACGTTATTCGTCCTTCAAGAGTCACAACATAAGCAATGCATGTGCACCCTACCGTCATTCTAAGCCCCTTGTTTTGTCCATATGTGATATTTTTTGATTAATTTGACTAAGCAGAGTATTGTGAGACTCAATAGTGCAAGCACGAAAATGTTAGACCCGACATATTTTTTGATTAATTAGAGTATTTTTTGATTAATTTTTTATAAGACGGTTGTTAGACCCGTCATATTTTACAATGCAAAATGTTAAGACTCCGAAAAAGTAGAAAGGTTAAGAAGCTACAAGCACGAGAGAGTACGAGAATGTGAAGACCAGTGAAGGCCTGGAGGGAAGCCCCGAGAAAGGATATGAAAGATAGAAAAGTTATAGAGAGCTTCTACCTAGTAAGAAACGAGTCAAGAAATACGACTAGCAAAAGCCTACCTGAAAATAGACTGGATAAGTATATGATGTGGGTGATGATGATGATTGTAACTCCAACAATAGTAAATAAATGACTTTAAATTTAAAAAAAAAAAACGTAATTATATGAACTGACGCAGTTTTTATAAACCAAGCGAACTGAGCGGTTTAGCAAAAAATCAGGCAATTCACAGGTTGGAGAGAAAAAATTAAAGTTTTTTGTTTATGGTTGGACTGAACTGCCTTAGTTCCTAGTTCCTAGTTCCGATTGGACGCTTTGGTCCAATTTACATACATGCATTTTACCACTTTAAAAGGGTGAAAATGCACTTCATTTTAAAGTAGGTGCTTTTATTTTACTGATATCAATCGGTCTAAGGAGACCCAATTAGGTCTCATAATAAGAGATAGGTGGGACCCTTCAAGTAAATATGTTAAAAGAGCCCGGATTCTCGAGAAATTTTTATGTTTGTGGAAACATGGGCTCAATACTCTGCCCATTGTAAACTATCCTTTGTGAATTGCTATTTTTGAATTAATAGTGTAAAAACATGAAAGCATGAAAATCGCCTACACCTTTAACTATAGAAAATTATAATGAGTGGGTAACTGACTCGTTGACTCTCAAGTATGAAGGGGACCGCTATGATATAATAATCTCATTTTTGTACACTATGAAATAGGTTTCATATTTTAACAAATTTACATGAGCGTTGGTTATGTCTGTATTCGTTACAATTTTTATACCGTAGTGGTCAAACTTCACCTTTAGATCTTATCCTCCTTTTCGACCAGCTTAACGTATCTTGTGCGGAGGCAAAACTTCGATGTCATCCCTTAAAACGGTCCATTGACGCTTGTCAACGATCGGAACAAAGTATTCTTTGTAAGTTTCCCTAAATAAGGCACTGGTAAACTAATGCTCACAAAACTGAGGAATCTCTTTGTCCCTGTTCCTGCACGATAATGCACGATCGCATGCGAACATGATAATTCAAGGATAGCCCAACGTCTGCATGTGCACGTTCGTTTCTCTAGATCAACACTGTGAGTGCATTGCCCCTGTTTAACTAGAAATGTATTGCGACCATAGGGAACAACGTTCTTTCAACGGGCCCACCCTGAATTTCGTGTTATGTGCTTTTCCGCCATCGGTGTCAACACGTGTGTCATTTTATTTCCTTCCCCCTGACGCTGAAGGTAGAATTCGGCTACCTTCGTGCAAATGGTTTATAGCATTGTCACGATCGGTTCATCTCTGACTATCTTCAACACACTATTAATACTTTCTGTTATATTTGTTGTCAGCATATCATAACGCTTTCCTAGAAAATATGCGGGCGCTCAGAAATAGTCACTGACTTCTTTAATCCATGTTATAGATTCCGAGCGACCCCGTCTTCTATTTTTCGTAAATTTTTTTTAAAATTTTGCCTCCGAGAATGCACGGGCAGCAACCCAAAACAGCGTTTGGGAGATTGTATCCTTATATGTATCAACAAGATTTAAAGCTAGGTGTCGCATACAATAACTGTGAAAGGCGTTAGGAAAAATATTATGTACAGCTTCCATCAACCCTTCTGCCGATCTGATATCAATACAAACTGCTCTTGAAAGTCCCCGATTACGCATCTCCCTAATAGATTAAGGAACTATGTCCAATGATCTTCATTTTCTTTGAGTACAACGCCGAACGCTATAGGGAATAAATGTCTATTCCTGTCTATCCGCGTAGCTATTAACAACACTCCTTTGTGTCGTCCGCGTAAATTTGTTCCATCTACTGCAATTATTCTTCGCAAAATATTACGGAAGCTCCTAATGCAAGGTCCAAATACCACGAAGAACCTCTGAAAGGCCTTATTAGGCTCGCAACACAATTCGGTCTGTACGTCTGGATCAACCCTCCGAAATTTGGCGACATAGGGCGGTAACATCTTAAATTCTTCCTTTCAGCTGCCTCGGATATCGTTCAACGCCATTTCTTTCCCTCTCCATGCTTTCTAGTAGCTTACTGTTACACCGTATTTTTTTCGATATAAAAAATTATTGAAGTAGGACTCTCGTCAAAGCCTTTTAACAACTTATCCTTGACGAAGGAAACTTTCCACGATGTCGTACACTGGCGATGTCCTCTTTCGAAAGCTGACATTCCGCACGTATGTTCTAGGCGGAAAGTCTTCATGACAAACGTGTCCACACCGACCAATTTTGATGCATGTATTCGCCAAACATACCCTACTTCAATACACTTCGCCGTAACTCGAAGGGGATTGGTTTTTATTGGTTTAATTTAAAAATTATTTACCATGACAAACTCTTTAAGAGCTTTTTGGAAGGATTTTTTATTTCTAAATGCCTGACCAACAGTTAATGGCTTCCCTTCATACAGTTCTTCATCATCCGAATCCATATACTCGCCCTCTGAGTCATTAAGATCATAGTCTTTGTCCACCAGAGGTTGATCAATTTCCCTATTAGTATCAACACGCGAAGTGGGCGACGGCGGTGCTTCATTATTTTCAGGATCACTATCACTGTCATCGACTGGATGATTATTACGTGATTGAGATTGAGTCTGTCGATGTATGTTTGGTTGAGGTGCAGTTGTTTGGGTTGAGGTTGGCCGAGGTGGGAATGTTTCAGGTACGAGAGGCTGCTATGTTGAAGGCTCGATTATCTTTGGCTCCGAAGTTACTGGTTCGGAAGGCCATTGATATGGACTAAGGCCTCCAAAAAACTTTTCCCACTGATTCCAGTCAAATTTATTGTTTATCGATTCGAAGTTGAGCTGAGATGTATCATGCATCGGATTCATTTGAGGACAATATCCTTGATCTTCATCGCCTTCTCTCATTCGAATGTCCGAAGAAGGTTGCTCCAGAGGCCTATGGTAGGGGCGAAAATCTTATATTTATATTTCTATCATCGTCGACTATCATCAGTGCAAAGTTCTCCTCTTCAAACCGTATTCCTTGATTTTCAATCGAATGTTCTGGTTCTACACTATCATCATCTCCTAATCTGGCGTTTATCATCTTTGTTTGTTTCTTGTTGGAACGGTTGAAATGCTTTAATAGACGATAAAATTTTCGTCACAGGAGTTGCTAATGATTTTTCGATATAAACATTTATCACACCATCACCAATACGATATGCTCTAAATAAGTTAGCAAGATCATCAGAGTCGGACAATTCGGTAAACACTAACTCATTTCCTATGCGCAAAGAAACCAATAGTGTAATTGAATGTTCTTCCGGTCGAGTCCTACTGACATTATACATTTTCTGCTTAAATTGATCGAATGATATCTTCTCTCTAACAACGACAATCTTCCGATGTCCACCGTTATAAGCATTATCGCGGACTCAAACACCATCAAAATGACAAAGTACGGGAATATCCATTTCATTTTAAAATAAAAAAATTAGTGAATATTAAATTGTCAAACTAACTTCTTCATATTATTCAGTTATGCAGCGGGTCGCTATCTTAAGGTAGCGCCGCTGACATAAGGTAGCGTATCGCTACCTTAAGTTAGCGGTCACTACCTTAAGAGAGCGATCCGCTACCTTATGTTAGCGGCGCTACCTTAAGATAGCGACCCGCTACCATAAGGTAGCGGATATGACCATTCTTTTCTTATTTTTAAATTTTTTATAACTACTATAAAAAACGCTATCATACCAGTGCTCGTTGTAGTTGTAGGTATACAGTGTGGTCTGTACTGGTACAATGAAAACAGATTACAGGAAAATAAAAAAAATATAGGAGAATTCTCATATATATATATATAAAAGAGGATATATGTGTGCTGAAATGGAAATAGCTTGGCTTGTAGCTGGCCTTTTGTGCAAAGAGTGAAACTATAGGGCCGTTTTTGCAAATAAGCAAAATTATAGGGCCGAAAGTGCAAATTTTCCAAAGTAAAACATTAAATTTTCACGAATAGTACAAGATGCTATATAAAAATAAAATATTAAAAAGTGTACCTGATGCTATAATAGAAGTAAACCATTAAAAGTGTACTTGATGCATTTATAATGCTGTAATGGTTGCCCTATGAGGCTATGGCATTGAATAAGATGATTTTATTATTATTTTATAATATAGATTTGACTTGTCCACTAGAAATAGTACCATGGAGATGTAACTTGCAAAAACAAGGGTAAAATTGAGAGATTCCGAGCAAAAAAGGAGATTTAACTTGTAATTTTAAAAGTAACAATGGATATGACTTGCAATAAATTTGATTGTGTACATGTTATACTTTTATATAAAAAAATCCTTTAGAGAAATAATGCTAGACTTGTACGTGTATTTCTGTTGTACTTTCCTCCTATGTGAGTTGTAAGAGAGATGTCTTGTCTATTGCGCTTTCCTGCAACATGAGTTATGAGGAAGAGAAAAAGAAAGAGAAGGAGACGAGAGTTGTTGTGGGCTCCCTATGACATTGCTCTGTACTCTCCTTCAACACTTGAATTTGAGACTACGTTGTCACGGGGTCGCACTTCCGCAACCTCAGTCCCGTGCGGCACCTAACGCACGCTTCGCTAGGTCAGCCTACTTCTGATAACAATCGTCGCGAGGGCGTCCTTCGACGCGCTTTCAACCCAGCATGCTTTGCTACGCGCTGCAAACCAACCCTTCGCACATCAACTCGATACCACCTTTAGAAAGGCAGAATTCCTCCCAACATGGTTACCTCTGTTTCACGGCCTACCATTCGGCTCATCGTGCCCCTTATGACACGCCAATCTGCACCGCTGCGCTAACTCAGCCTGCTCAAGCTTCACCCTTTGCATTGCACTAGTACCTCGCTTGCCTGCCGAACCAAGCCCACAACCTTGTGCCTCGCGCTGGCGTGCCCAACTGAGTCCCACGCAGCTTGCCTTCATGTGCGTTCCGAATTACTCACACGTTCATCTTTAGCCCACATGCTGTCGTGTTCAACTGAGTCCCACGCAGCGCCTTAGTGTTGTCACGCGAGGTTGCCCAGCCGTATGCACCGCGACGCGTAGTCCGGAGCCATACATCAACCTCACCCGGGTTCCACACGGCATCGCTGCGTCGACGTCCTAGGCCCACCCTTTCAGGCCTAGGAGACACTTGTGCCCCTTCTGGCAACGCAAGGCCCCGTGTGCGGGGGAATAGCTCTCTAGCTCCCTTCCCCTATATAAGGGTAAAACAGTCATTCAGCCAGAATGGCAGGAGAACCTCAAACCCCTTGGTTTGACATACTGCAACGCCTCATGCATCGCTAGCCCACCTTGGCTATGTCGCGTCCGTGACGCTCCACGTCGTACCCTCATGCGACTGTGTCGCGTCCTCGCAGCGCGACCACGCCGCCGGGCCCACTTGGCCCCATGTCGCGTGCCCTCCTGGCACCACATGTCATGCCACGCACCATGCCGCAAGCTCGAGTATTGACCCCGTCACAACGTGCTCTTCTTACTTTTCTAGGTTACCAAATTTCCTCCCAGAAAAGTTGCAATAACATGAGGTGAATCTTTAGTCACTCGGAGAATTAGCTCAATCTGTATCTTAAACACCTTAATATCCAAATGTCCAGGTTCCTATAAAGCAACCCTCTTCCAGGACTCCTCTTCAGGTATCTTAAAATGCTTTAGACCATGGATCAAAATATCGTCCGATACCGATACGTATCGGACGATACGTATCGGTATTGGACTCGAACGATACATTGAATGTATCATTCGATACATTCAAATGTATTGAATGTATCGAACGATACATTCAATGTATCGTCCGATACAGACCGGTACCGATACGTATCGTCCGATACGTATCGTTTTGGAGCTCGGACGATACGTATCGGTAACCCGATATTTTAACCCATGCTTTAGACAGTATCAGATGCGTAGTTTTAGGGGCATGCATATGCTGACTCGCCACAATCACAACATACACAATGTTAGGTCGAGTCATGGTGAGATAGATGAGTTTTCTCACGAGTCCTGATATCCTCGAGGAGATGACAATTCTTCTGTTTTTCCACCCCATTCTGCTTATTATAGGGGGTTTGCCACTCAATGCCATGATTGCGACGGTAGGACTGAAGATGATGGGCGTACTCTGCACCATTTTTAGTCCGTAAAACCTTGACACTTGCATGAATTGATTTTGAACCAATTTGCGGAGATGAGAAAAATTGTGGCCACCTCATCTTTAGGCTTTATTAAAAACAACATAGTATATCATCGTCAATCATAGATAAAGGTAGCAAAATAAAAGAAACAACGGGGGATGGACCCCAGACATCATAGTGCATAAGATGAAAAGGAATACTAGTTTTCCTTTCACTACTAGGATATGAATTCCGACAATGCTCGAATAATTGACAAACTTCACATTTTAATTTTGAATTGCCAAAACAATCAAACTGTCTAAGAAACAAAATCCGCAAATGACAAATTGGTAATTGTCCCAAATGAGAGTGCCATATGTGAGCATCCTCGAGTGGTAGCAGCTATAGTAATCGACCTCAAAGTCTTCCGGTTTTCAAGGAGGTAGACCTCTCTCTCCTCAAAGACCACGACCAAAGATTCTCCCCGTCTTCAGGTCTTGAAAAACACAATGTGAGGGACAAAAGGTTACGCTGCAGTTTAGAGATTTTGTGATTTGACTGATAGATAACAAGCGTAAAGGCATTTGAGGACCATGTAATGTGGACTCCAATGATAAACTACCAATACTCGTTCCTTTACCTTTATGACACTGGTCAGAAACAGGAAACATAAAGTGAAAGTACTGGTCATACCAGACATGCGTTCAGTTGTCCCTGGATTGATGATCCAAGGAGATTGGTGATGTAGATGTGTGGACATACCCAACAATACCTGAATCAGCCATGTGGGACGAGGAGGAGGCCTGTGTGCTTGTAGCTCTGTGTGAGGGGGAAGGGATAAAACAGTACCCAAAGGTGGCAACTTTTCCATGCCAAGAATGCAAGTATGAACATGATCATACTCAGGATTGACACTGCAGTGAAGATCAAATATCTTTTCCTATCACTCTCGTCCCTCTGGAGTCTCATACACTCAGTGCGCTGGGTTCTATTTGCACACGAATCACATTTACCCTTTCCCTGGTAATGGCTCAACTCGTCCCACATACCTCTCAACTAGGTATAGTAGTCACCGATAGACTTCTGCCCCTGTCGTGCTTGACTAATCTTGTCAATGACGCTAAACACCTTAGCATAATCGTACTTCTGTGATATGATCCACAACTCCCTGGCCGAAGTAGCTTACATAAATGAGCTTCCAATAGAGGGTTGCATTGAATGCAACAACCAAGTCATCACTGTCTCGTTATCACATCTCCAATCTATGTACTTTTCATATGTGGGGGCAGACTCAGGGATGCTCCCACCTACATATCCTGACTGATGAGACCATGCCAGGTAATTGGTACCAAATTAGGATTGTTGATGATATATTCACGGTTGGGTTTGGTTGGAGAAGAAGAAAGAGAGGAGAAATTAGGTTTATGAGGAAGGTAGCTGTCACACCCTTAATCATTGATATTTACATCCTTTACAAAGTGATATTAACTCACCCACTTATGAAAGCAATTATTACACACACATTAACTTAATGTACATTCCATGGGCGCACCAACAGTCACAAGGTTCATGTCTTGTGCAGCTCATGGACTGCACGCTCATTATCCACAATGAGCTCTCTCATTATAAACAAACCTTTGTTGTAGTACAAGTTCTTTGGTTGTTTTTTTCATCTTCCGAAGTTCATGGCTTTGCGACTAAGCTGTGGCATTGAATCACGTGTTCTTTGTTAACCTGAAAGCGTAATCAGGAATCTTGTCTGATACAATAAAAAAACTTGGTTTAAGGATAAATATGAACATGGTTGTCAAGGTGAGGCCATAGTGAGGCAAATCGCCATATGAACCTATCTGGCGAGAATGCATATAGGGCGGCGCCATGGCAGAATGGCGCAATGGTGCTGCCATGGCCGCTATTTTGAATTTTTTTTATAACTTATAACCTTATAAATTATAAAACTTACAAGTTTTATGCATAGCTTATAACTTATGTTTGCTAAGTTTTATCCATCATATTTAGGGTTTAAGTGAAACCCTCTAGTCTCTCTCGCAGTCGCTCTATCACAGCTCCCATCTCTTGTCTCTCTCTCTCTCTCTCTCTCTCTCTTATCGATACTCTCTCGTCTCTTTTTCTTTCATTTTTTTAAAATCCAATTAGCACCTTCGCAATTAATCCATGACCGTCAATGCTCAAGTTCTTCGCAGGCTCACGTGCATGTATGATTTTGTTTTCTTCTGCTTTGGTACTATTTTTGTATATTTTTTTCTTTTTGATGAACTTTAATATCAACAATTTATTTTTTACTATTTTTTATTTATTAATATGTTCTTTAAATTGAATTGATAGAGATTGTTTTTCGTTGTAGTCTTCCCCACAACTGATCTTGAGATCATGAAAATATTATCAGATGGTCGTTCCAACCTTTCCCCACAAGTGATCTCCCTGATTGATCAGTTGAATTTTTTTTCGTCCTCTATAAAAAATATAAAAACTAAAAATTAGTAGAAGATGATTAATAAATAGAATAAAAAATATATTTAATTTTTTTTAATAAATGGTCATGCCGTGGCGTGGCTAGCCTCTTTGCCATGACCTCGCCACACCTCCTTAACTGCCTTGAATATGAACCATAATAACTTTTTTTAAATTTTTATATACCACTATTTTTAAAATTTTGATTTACTGTTAGGTTACCATTATTTGCACCTAGTGAATGTGTATTCCACATTTCCTCCAGCCGGAATGCATTGACTGCTTTGAATCAAACAATGGATATCATTTTTTGTCCCAATCTTCCACACAATGGATCTTGAGATCATGGGCCTATGATCAGCTGATTAGTTTTTGATTCCACGTGGCATCTCAAAAAGTGACCCTGAAATCACTTTTGAGCGCAATGAGTGCCACATGATTTCCGGGTCACTTTTTGGATTATTTTTCACGTGGAACCAAAAACTGACCGTCTGATGCTACACCCATGATCTCAAAATTCATCGTGTGGAAGATTGGGACAAAAAACAATCTGCATCATCTGATTCAAAGCAGTCCATGCATTTCAGCTAGTAGAAATGGGGTGTGATTGCAAATAATGACACCCTCATTGATAATGTTGAAACTTTTGTCCTCTTTTTGGGGCTTAAAAGTAGTCCCATAGTTGGCTTATTATTTGAAGTGCAGATGATATTCCTCATGAGAACTCTTTGCTACGTCAAGTTTCTAGTCTTCTGAGAAGATTGCCTGCCATTGAATCAACGAAATTTCAAGATGATTTCTTGATGGTAAGTAATATTCTAATCATTCTGTAAAATGATACGTGTTTATTCCAAAGGATTCTCGTTTCGGATAAATTGATGATTGATGTTTAGGGATGCCTATTAACTCAAATTTTCTTTCGTAGGAATACAATGATACTCTTTTGATGACTTACCTTGCCATGTTTACCAATTGCTCAAGGTACGCAAGCCTATCTTCACCACATTTCTAAGGACCTGTTTTGCAAAGCCCATGGAAAGTAATTATTTTATTTTTCTACTTTCCGTTGGCAAGTAAAAAAGAAATCCATGGGAAGTTTTTTTCCAGATATTTTACACTACTTGTTTTTAACTGATTTGGCAAGAAAATGAGTAATTTTTTTCTTTTACTCAAAGGATGGTTTTAATGGTGTAAGAGGAAGATAGTGCAGAGGGATTGTTTTGTGCATTTCTAATGGATTGGAAGATGGTTCGGTGTTAATCTTCTTCAGGAGCCCCTTATGCCTCATCTTTTTTCCATCCAAAGAAAGAGAAAGTTTTCAACTTTTTTTTTTTGCTGATTTTTTGTGTGGAAAAGTCGATTATTTTTAGGCTGTGTTTGGATTAGGGGGAAAGGAATGGAAATGGGAGGAAAGGAAAGGAAAAATTAGGGAAATTCCTGTTTCGCAACAAATTTGAGCCATTGGAAGTAATCGGAAAACATTTCTTTTTCCTATCCTTCAAAAAACTCCAAATCCCTTTAAAATAGGAGGATTTCATAGGAAATATCCTTCCGTCTCTTCTCTTTTTTTCTTTTTTAGCTTATCCTTTTTTTTTTTTGCATGAGCTCTCTCTCTCTCTCTCTCTCTCTTCTTTCTGTCTCTCTATCCGTTTCTCGATTTTCTCTCTCTATCTCCTCGTATCTATCTCACTCTCTCTCTCTCTCTCTCTCTCTTGCTCTATATATATATATATCCCGGAATCTCCGCGAATCTATCCGATTCTCTTTTTCTATCTGATTCTCTCTCTCAGCCCCCGAATCTATCTCCAAATTTCTCTCCTCTCTCTGATCTCAATCTCTCTTGCTTTCATTGATCCCAATCTCTCTCTCTCTCTCTCTCTCTCTCTCTCTCTATCTAGGACAACTTACGTCAGTCAATGGGTGGGTCAGGACGGGGCATGAGACATCCAGGTAGGGTGTTTTATGATATATATATATATATATAATGAAACTAAGGATTTTTTATCGGGTTGGGTTGGGTATTTTCTGACATTATATATAATACAATAAAAATTAGGATATTTTATCGGGTCAGGTTGGGTCAAGTGTGTCATCAGGTCTGGTTGGGAAACCGTAATTTTGATCCGTTGACAACGATGGTGCTCTTTCCAATTTTTGGTTTGGTGTGTGTTATGTACACCACCGATGGTCCTCTCCTTTTTTCTATGGTCTATTATGTAATTCAAACTTCGAAAAACGATAAATTCCTATTGATTCCAAAGGGGCTGGAATCCATGGGATCTTCAAATTCTTTTCCACCTTTTCCTGAAAAACATCCAAACTAACCCTTAGGGTCTATTTGGCAATTTTCCGGAAAACAAATGAATGAATTTGTAGATCTTATGGATTCCAGCTCTTTGGGAATTCATAAGAATTCCTTGTTTTCCGGTGTTTGGATTGAGTAATTACACCTAGAAAATAGAAAAGGAGCTACCATCGATGGCGTACATCTTACACACCCAATAAATCCAACTTTCTATTGTGAGCTAGATTCCGTGAGAGAGAAAAATTAGGAGAAAGAGATTAGGAGAGAGAATCTAGGAGAGACAGAGATAGAGATAGGAAAACGGTAAGGGAGGGAGAGAGAGAGAGAGAGAGAGAGAGAGAGAGAGAGAGAGAGATGTGTTCTCCCGCAATAAAAAGAGGGGAAGGGGAGACAGTAGCAAAAGATTTCCTATGAAATTCTCCTATTTTATAGGGATTTGTCATTTTCCAATGGAAAAGAAAATTTTAAATTTTCCTATTATTTCCTGTGGTACAACTTTGGTGCCAAACATAGGAAATTAACATATTCCCCTTCCTTTCCCATGATTTCTTTTCCTTTCTCCTATCCAAACACACCCTTAAGGTAACATGGGTCCCACACCTCTTGCTTCACGGGGGAAAATTCTGTTTTTGAGTAAGATCCCATTTCCTCCCTACACCAATGGGATTTTACACGTTTCCAAACAGGTCCTAAATGTAAGTGTTAAAAGAAATTGTTAGTTAGGAGAATGAAACCTGTGAATTGTGGTCAAAGACGGGTTTGAACCAGGAACATGATATCAATTCCTGCAATGCGTGGGTCTTAGGCTGTTGATCTTTCTTTGATTTGTATAGAAATAAACTTGCAACAACTAAGTAATATTTCAATTTCTACGAAACTGTAACGGAACCTCTTAATTTTTGTTGCAGTACTATGAATGAGCTGGTCGACAAGTTCAACACTGCATATGACAGACACAGTAGAAGGGGTGGTCGGACCGCTTTTATTTAGCCTCCATTTTTCAGGTGGAATACAACATAAATTTTCACTCAGCAGCTCTCCTTTCAGAAGGATTATTGCAGAATTATTTGGAGGTCATTCCGATAAAAAAGCGTGAAATTTCAGAAATTTTTTCTGTACTTTTATTTATTTTTGTTTGTCACACATCCTAGAATTAGAAGGTATAGTTCTTTTCTTGGTTTCTGACTTGGTATGCCTCAGGGATATGAGGATTTAGCGCCTCAGGTTTCATATTATGTTGATCTATAAGTTCATCAATCTTGTCAAAATTTCACGTTTTGTATTCAGTTAGGGATTTTTGTGTATCAAAGAAGAGATATCACATCATTTGGATGAAAAGTTGCAAGTTCGTTATTACGAGTAGTTCTTACAAAGTGATGCTCTTCAGTGTGTAGCTTTGAGGTCAGGAGTTCAATTTCCACCCTTGCCTATTAAAAAAAAAGAATAAAAGATGAGACTATTGTCATATACACTATTTGAATTATCAATGTAGATATTACATGGTTCTCATCCTTATTATGGAAAGTCTGTACCTTTCTTAAAGTAGCTTGGAAGTTGCGAAATATGACTGCGGGCATGGTTATAATGCCCAGGTACACACAAGCGATCTATTTATGGTTCTTAACAACTTGTCGCCGAATGGGGTGCCAGATTTTGATGAAGGCATTCATGGGTCAAGAGCCTAGTGACCAAGTATGGGTATGAGAATAAAACGGCTCACGAAAATAAAAAATATATTAATAATTATAAAAAATAAAAAATAAGCATGTTTTGACCAAACATGGGTTTTAAACGGGTCCAAAAAAATGGGTTTAAAACGCCTAGGAATCAAGGAGGATTACTATGGATGCACTACCTCATTGTGCATCCTACAGGTCTCAGACTTTTGGTCATGTTTGGCTTAACGTTGCTTCTGAGAATCCGGAAGTGGGTTTAGGCAGCTTTCGGCTCCTCACTCAAATTTCTGTAGCTTCTGGGAACTGATACTCGCAATAAGCGTCTGGCACCAGACGCTCATTTTTATGGCGTTTTTGGCCCTGTATGGCAACCCTTTTCTAGAAAGTACTTCCCAAGGGTAAAATGTGGGTTTCACTCGAGGGCCTGTCCGCTTCTAGCTAAAATTGGTTTGACTTCATAAGCTGCCTCTCACACAATACCATTTTCTTTTGAGTGCCTTTATTTCCATCCGCCAAATCTTTGAGTTCATCCACTTATGTTGGAGTACAACTTTAAAAAAGCGAATCTTTAAGTTCACACATTTATTCGGGTGAATATTTTGTAAGGGATTTACTCACGTGAATTCTTCCGACACACTCACATTTTCTTTCTCATTGCCGACAATGTTGGTGACAATGATGCCTAGGCCGGTGATACCAATGCCTACACCGGCGATTTTAAGGAAGAAGAATCTCATGAAACCCTAAGAAGAAGTCATGAAAATTCTTTTGAAACTCTAAGAAGAAGAAGCTATGAAACTCTCTTGAAACCTTAGAAAAAAAAAAAAAGAGGAGAAGAAGAGAAAGAAAGCTTCAAAACTTATGTACTTCTCTTGAAAAATCTTTAAAAAAGAGAAAATATAAAGAGAAGAAAATGAAGAAAAAAAAAGTGTCTTCGTGTGTGACTGAGTATTCACTGTCAGTTTTTTAAATATGATAGTGAATACCTATCGTCAATGCCCATTATAGTTTAAAGCTGACAGTGGGTACCTACCGTCAAATTTAAAAAATTGACAGTAAGTACCCATCGTCAGTTTTAAATCATTGACAGTAGATACCCATCGTCACATAAACAAATTTTTTTTTTCTGACGTTTCTCTTTCTTTTTAAGATTTCCAATGGATTTTTATAAGTTCAAAGGGAAAGGAGAAGATGAAGAAGTGAGTTTCAAGAGTGTTTTAAAAGGATGTGTCACTCGCTGGAACGAAAGGGGAAGAAGTGGGTTTCAAGAGGTTTTTATGGGGGTATATGACTCACCGGACTAAAAGACGTGCCGAAATGAATGGAGAAGAAGAAGTGAGTTTCAAGGGGGTTTCATGAGGGTGAACGACTCACCGAAATGGAGTACTCGCTGAAACGGAACACTTGTCGGACCAATGGAAAAAGAGGAAGACGAAGTAGATGAAAAATAATACCCAAATAAGTGGGTGAACTTCAAGATTCACTTACTTCCAACCAAATTCTTTGAGGGCACCCACAAATTGCCTTTTTCCCCTCACATGTGTCTATGTAAGTGAACTCAAAGATTTAGTGGGTGAAAATAAAGGTACTATTTTCTTTTCAGTATGTAATAGACCTTTTTGTGACACCTCTTTACAACACTTGAATCGTTCTTTTTCAAAAGGAGCTGTCAAACCAGGCCTTTTCTTTATAAAGCCTAGAAGTGATTCGAGGGCGAAAAGCATTGGTAAAAACACTCATTTTATTTTAATTTAAATTAGATAAAAGTTATGGAAGCAAAACATGGTTGTGAGGATCAAAATTTCAGCCAAAATGACCGAAATTTCGGTTTCAGTCCCCACCAAAACCGAAACCAAAATTTCGGATTTTTTGTATGAGATCCAAAATTTTGGCCTTGAAACCAAAATTTTGATCCTTGGCTAAGATGAGAGAAGGGGATGTTGATCAAGTCCTCACAGAATCTGTGTGAAAAAGCCGCAGCATGCAGATCAGATAGGGACGTGAAATTATATAGACGAATCTCCTACCATGTGATAGCAAAATCCCAGGTTACCGATATTAAAAAAACAAAAAAGTTATAGCGATACTTTTTAGCTGTTCATTTTTTGTCGCTAAAATCAGATTGTTGAGATCTTTTAAAATTTTAATATGACCCATACAATGGTCTTTGTTCTACGTGGCACCAAAATCATGTGCCACAAGACAGAATTTGGCCTAGTTCAGCCTAAGTGTGGACACCTAGTGTGTTTATATATATATATATATATGAATGCAAGCATCAAACCTTATATAAGAATTAATTTATATTAGAAAGCTAATTGATATAATGAAATAACCAAATACATATTCTGCGCCACTAGCATGTGTAATGGACATACACATTCTATGTACGTGAGCAAGAGAAATGTTGTGGGAGACTTTTAAACTTTGGAAATGATTTCTAAAGGCGTGAAAATTATAAGGACATTCTTGTAATTTTAAGCAAAAAACTCGTGTGTGAATGGGTCAATTTTCTAACGCTAAAGTGGTCAAACCTATAATTTCACTGATTTGCGTGCTAATAAATATTATCATCACAGCCTAATTCCATTTATTTGGGTATGCTTTGGAGTCCTTTTTCTTCACTCGTATCTGTTCAACAATAAGCTCCTAGTAATTTCACAATCCTTCATGTCTCTTCTTAGTGCTTTCTCTTCTCTTACTTCTTGATGCTTGTAGTGTCTCAACCCTTCACGAAGGATCTATTTCAAGCCTCTGATTAATATGTTCAAACTATCTCAAGCGATATTCTGTAATTGCATGCTCATAAACACTTAATTTATTCCATAGGTTAGTATGAGCTTGCAAGTAGTGACATAAAAAAAAAAAAGTGGATATGGAAGATATAGCTAAAAATAATTTATTTTAGGACCTGAAGCCATCCAGATTGTTACGTAACTGTGGACCCGGGGTGCATATTATGGAGTGAGATCGGCTGGGTTGAGGTTTGTTCAAGCACAGCCAGTGAGCTAGTCAGCCCTGTTCAACATGGCAAAAAATTTGGGTCTGAACCAACTCCGAAGCTCATTGAGCAGTCCTATTAGCCACAGCTCATTGGCCCAAACCCAGATCGCAATCCTTCAATGGTAGCTTAGCGAGGAATATAAACGTGTTATTTGTGTGGTGCAGTCTCGGTGGCTATGGTCAACCGGTGCACTGTTTTCTGTTTTAAGTAGATCTTAAAATCGTAGAATATAACAGGAATTTTCAATTTTGTTCAAGTTTCAGCTCTGCAAGTAAACTACAATGGGAAAGATGATTGTTGATTTTGTGAGATTTTCAGATACTTTGATAACTTACAAATAAAGATTCCACGAACTCCTACAACATAACAGTAAAAATAAAAATAAATCATCATACATGCACTTACAGCTCAATGAAATTGCCACCCATCATAACAGCCCATTTCACAGCCATTCAAGCATAAGTTCAACCACGGCCGATCACCACAAATTTCAGCCAAGACAGCATCACCTGCACCCGTCAAACAAGTGGACCTGATACCAAGCCATCGAAGACCACGAAACGAGGGCCGTTTTAGCAAGTTGACCAAGTTGAGCGATAATGCGTTGCAATGACAAAGATCAAGCCTTCTAAGCCATCTCCTTTTCCCTCCCACCCCTTCAGCTGAAGCTAGCACCGCAATTGAGGCATTGGTAACATGGAAACAATACCGAATGCAGAGGTCTGTAATCCCTATACAGGCATTAACAATAGCAAAAATAGCCCTATCTGATATGCCCGGAATGTGACCTATATCAAGTAGCGACAATGTTTTACTGATAATCCCACCCCCACAGAGCATCAGAATCACTCCTTTATCTGTTACTCTCTTACAACCTCGAAGACGCAAAGATACAATTGGTGATTTCCCAGAACCGAGAATTGATAAGCCGTTGTCTGTAATATCAGCCCCGCCCAAATTCAATGTAGTCAACCTACTTAGACTTGAAATCGAGATCAGCCCACGGTCTGCCATGCTTTTGCAACCCCACATGTCCAACACTTCCAAATTTTTACAAGACGCAAGGTTCGCCCCAGCTTCACTGGTTATGAGACCGCACAAAGCCAGCCGCACGTCCACGAGGGAGCAAGGGCCATTAGCGAGATCGTGAAAGGCCAAGTCCGAGAGGAAATAGCCATTTACGATTTCAAATTTGGTTAAACTCTTGCAGGAATGTAAAATTGATGCGAAGCCAGCATCAGTAACTCTAGAGAATCCACTGAGTCGTACCGATTTGAGGCCTTTGCATCCCTCAGCAAGGAGGAACATCCCTACGTCATTTACCCTTCTAAAGGTGACTGGAAAATGTTCTCGACTACGTGTAAGAGAGAGGTGAGTCAAATAGAGACAAGATCTCAACAACTGAAGCCCATTGTTTGTTAAGTCATGGAGCAATGATGGTTCCTTCATCGGTTTATCTCCGAGGTCCAGCTTGACTAGAAGACCAAGATTACTGCAAATGGAGATGAGCAGTTCATCTGTTATGTAATTTAGAATGAGTGATAAAGACTGCAATTGGAAACCAGTGGATCCAAGAGATATGGGGATGCTAGAGTCAACTGAAGATGCAGTGGAGCCTCTACCGATTACGCTTCCACGTATGAGCTGCTTCACATGCTGTTCATACATGGGCTGCAACTGTAGATTATTGATTGTTTTGGGCAGGAAGAGTTCAACGGACTCAAAAACATCTCGCTCAAGTTCAAGTCCTTGAAGCATTATGCATAAAGACTGCATGAGAGAAAAAACAAAGGTTGAAGAAATTCAACAAGTTCCTACTCTCAAATCTAGTTCATAAGATTCGAAGTATGGGGTGTATGGGGTGTGATTAATGAGAAGAAAGAAGAATTACACATTAAAAGAAACATATTAATTTACAACATCCATAAATGAAAGAGATGAAAAAGAAGAATTGAACTACAAGAACTTCACCTCCAAGTATAGGCATCCATCAAGCATTTTTCCAAGTTCTCTTTTGGATTGTTGAGCGCATTCAAGCTCCGACTGATGTACCATTTCTAATGTAAGCACTCTACCATGAACCAGAGAGAAACACAAGATATTATTCCCAAATGCTTTGGCTAGAGGGAACACAATAAAAAGTAATAGTAGTTATTTTACAAGCAACAGGAATAAGGATTTCATATTCGGGATTAAATTGTAGGAAGTAAGATTTCGATGTCTGAGTCATCTGCGTGGTGGTCGAAAGGGAAAGCAAAAGAGGATTGCGACGCATAGATGACAATTATCAAGGTTATGGATGCGAGCCGATACATCTTTTATTTGAACATGTATGGATTAATTTGCTCACACAAGCTTCTTTTTTTTCTGATAAGTTTTACACAACCTTCTTCCCTATATACCCCTAATCAAACCTCAATAATTCCCAAATTACCAATCAATTACAAGCCAAAACCAATTAATACTTTCTTGATCAAAACCTAATTCAAGTATTACAAACAAGCCTTTAAAACCTGTTCATAATTATTCTTCATTACCTTATAACCTACCCAAAGCACCTCTCTAATCCTAAGAAACATCCTAGATCTGGCCAAATGACTTATGGAAATAACCTATCAATTCTAAAATTTCCTATTATGTCCCAACCCTTGCTAATATTCTAGAACCTCTAATCTTTAGATGTGTGACAAGTGTCACACATTCACTGAAGCCGTCTTTTTAGAGGGCCCAAAAACCTAGTAGAACCATAGTTGCTAGAAAAATAAACAAATACAAAAATAGTGTAATAAATATTTCATTTATAAAAAAACAGTAACGACCCAAATGCATGAAACATATGCAGGAACAGGAAGTGAAAAACTTAGGTATTTACGAGGTGAAAGTGTTTATTGGTAACTATGAATGGAATCTTTTAGGGCCTCCCTTCCTCTACAAGTCAGCTTGGATGTATGAGACTTGTCAAATATTCCAAGCCTCTCTCCATCCTTAAATTGAGCCTCTCTCCTGGAATAAAGGCTTGAATCCTTGAGGTCCTATAACTGCTCCCATCTATAAATAAAACCCCTCCACTCCTTTTTTAAGGACTTAGATTGCCCTTAACTCCCATAGCCATTGTTGAGAAAACTTTCTGATAATCCCATCTTAAACTCTCCCAAATCAAGCCTACATACTGCTCATGTACTCCCAATTTCAGCCAGATACTCTAACCAGCTCTATAATTGCATTACTACAGGAGATTAATGCCCATTGCATCAGTTCATGATGTTCATTGGTGGATTTCATTGATCCACCACATCTCCATCTTGATCTGTTGGTCTTCTATTTTTTTATATCTAACTTTTCATCTTATCATTATTTTGCCAACATTTTGGCGAAGTAACCCTACAGTCGGAATTAGTAATTGCTTTTGGCTAAGTTGACACTTAGTTGGATTTTTTTCCCAAAGCATGGAAGAATTTATATAGCGGGCCAATCAGGTGTCTCATACAATCCCGATCTGCAATCAAAGCTGTAACCAATGCTCTCTATAAGGACTGAATACCTTGGTGTCCTTCCAGATAAAATATGATTTTGACAAGGTCGATTCTAGGCCCACACTTAGAAGCGAGTGTGATCACATCACTCGCATTGTCGGTGCAGAGTAGAATTAAATATTCTCTCGAGTCATTATCTTAGTAATCAGCTTGAGAGAATAAATAAATCACCTCTCAACAGCCAGCTTGAGAATATCTATGAAGAAGGAAATCCTAGATCATGATACCAAAATTTATTTTTTGATTGGATAAATGGTCAGTGTGGGTTAGTCTCTCAAATTATAAGAACACAAAAGTCAACATTTGGAAAGAAACCCCTCCAAATTATATTTGAGCATCTCAAAGGAAAAATATGTCAGGTGTACTAAATAATACTCCCTAGGTGCAATACTCTCCCTAGATGCAATAAAAATTTTGTTTTCCTGCTAACTGATCTGTTGAGAAAAGGAATTCTTATCCTTAGAAAGAAAAAAAAAATAAAAAAGTTATAGAAAAATCAAATTAGTTGCAGAGCTTGATTCATTACATGCTAAATGTATAAGTCCAAGTCATTGCAAAAGTATATTACAAACTTAAGTTAGCAAATTAACCTGCCAAGGAGCTGTTATGAAACATAAACACCGTCACTAATAAGTTATCATCATCATCATCATATCGCCTTATCCCATCTATTTGGGGTCCTATGGAAAGTCGTACAATAATAACAAATAAGTATAATATCAAAAACATAAAAGAGACAAGAATTACAACTTAAAAAGTCAAAGTTTAGGTGACGATTTTAGTCTTACAATATGATGATTATTGTGCTCATAAATGTCGATATCATAAAAAGCTACCTTATGAATATTCAAGCAATGACCGGAAGCAAAGAAGTGCATTCGATATAACCAATATTCACATATATGGAAAGGAGAAGTTAGGAAACATACGCCTAATTACAAAATAAAATATAGGAGCTGAACATAAGAAACACTAATTATGATATGATGTCAGTGCTTATAGTTCCTATTCTCATAATCTTCAAGTGATGGTTGACCAGATCATGTGCAACATGTATGTTTCAAATCGTTCCAATTTAATCTAAGGAAAGAAACCCTCCAAGATCAATCTTTTGTTCCAATAGTTAAAATCTATAATGTGATCTCATACTGTTTTTGGTGATGAGAATTGATTTCATTATATGCCAAAAACAATGTTATACATACAATTTTAATCTCAGCAAAATCAATTCTCACAAATATCGAAGCAATTACTGAAACAACTTTTATACTAAGAAGCACAGACACGGGTGCAGGACACAGGTACGATACGATACGGGGTGATACGACAATTATAAAAAAAATTAGGATACGATATGACGGGGATACGTGTATTTAAAAAATATTTTATATATGCTTTTTGGTATATTTTAGGTTAATAAACGTAAGAAAAAACAAGAAAAAAAAAGAAAAAGAAAGAAAAAGAAAAAGAAAAAAAAGGAAAAAGAAACAAAAGAACACTCATAGAGACTGATTTCAAATAGGTAGGCTGCACGCTGGTAGGCTCCCAGGTAGGCTTCTTCGATTTCTTCTTTTCGGAAAACCTAAATCCTAAAGTCGCTGTTTGATTTCTTTTTATGTTAATTTTTTTTCAGGAAACGCCCAGGATACAATACAGGTACATTGTCAAAAATGGAGTATCCGTGCTTCCTTGCTTTTATATAACATACATAATTCAAAGTCTCTATGAAAAATCATTCTATCACATAATTCAAAACATATTACCTTAACTTAGGGCATTTTTCTCCAATGGAAGTGAAAATCCAAGAAGAGAATAAGGAACACCTCAACAAAACCAGTTCTTGAAGATGATTTCTAGTAAAAATGCTGACTGAAGAATCGTCTAGTCTACGACAATCGAGTGTGAGTCTCTTTAGGGCATTATTATCACGAAGTAGGCAATTCAGGATATTGACATCAGGAGAAAACCCCTGCAATTCATAGAATCAGGCGAAATTAACAATACCCATCTCAGAAATGAGAAAAAACGATAAGAAACTTAAAATGAAGACAAATTTGGCAAAAAAGAATCAAATTTTACAAGAAACATCTCAGATGTATGAAAGGAATCAGTATAAAACACGCTAAACAGGAAATTTAGGAATTTGGCATTAGGAGAAAACCCTTGAAATTCATAGAATCAGGCGAAATTCACAAGACCCATCTCAGAAATGAGAGAAAAAACGATAAGAAACTTAAAAATGAAGCCAAATTTGTAAAAAGAATCAAAATTTACGAGACCCATCTCAGATATATGAAAGGAACCAGTATAAAATAAGACCCATCTCAGAATTGATTTTTTTTTAAAAAAAAACGATACGAGAATTAAAAATGAAGCCAAATTTGGCAAAAAAAAAAAAATTTACAAGAAAAATTTCAGATATATGAAAGGAATCAGTATAAAATAAGATAAAATCACATACCCATTTCGTGAAAGAGAGAAATTGCTAAAAAGCGCATACCCATCTAAAATTAGTGAAGAGTGAAGAATGAACGTTACTTGATGCAAATTACCAAAACCCATTTTGATAAGGAGATAAGAGAAAGAGATTTCAAGACTTACAGAGAGATCGAGGGTGGAGATTGAAGATAGAGCTTGTGAGACTGAGAAACGCAAGGTCCTGGAGAGAGTAGCAGCAGAACAAAGAGATTCTACATCTAGCTTTGTGAGGATTTCATGGAGGACACTGTTGTGGAGCTTCTCTATATCACCCTTTGCCCTAACCATTTCAGCTTCTTCGCTGACAACAGAGTTCTAAATTTCAAATTTTGTTTAGACACAGCTAAAGAGACTGCAGTAAATAATCGAAGGATAGATGGGCAAATGGCAGACACTCTGATTTTGGCGTATCTGTTGAGGGTTCCAGCTTCCAGCTTCCAACTTCCAAGTCATCCAAGTGGGTAGAGGAGCTTCCCACTTCCGAGTCATCAAAGTCGTTGATGATTTGAACCGTCTGATCTATTTTATATGTATTTTTAATTTTATATGAAAAAGGGTAGCTTTATTTTCAACCTGAGGATTCTTTTTTGTCAACTCTGGTTTCAGTTGCTTAAACCATTTGACCGATTTGAATAAGACGATATCAATAATAAACTCAAGACGAGATTAAAATGTGTATAATTTTTGCCGTCAAAATAATAGATCATAAGTTGAAAGGCAGTAGGCTCAAAAATCAATTTTTTTAAGAGATTTTAATCATCCGATTTGAGCACTCTAACATCATCCTTTGTGTTTAATTTTAATAATTGATATTCAAATTTGTCAATTAAATGATTCACATCCACTCGTGATCATGTTTCTTTGGCTAAAACATTTCTCACTGAAAGTTTGCTCCCTAAATAATTTAGATTGATCAAATATCAATGCCATATGATATAATGGTAAATCAAATTTTAATAATGTGAGATCAAAAATTCTATTTTAACTGTAATAGATCATTTAAACACCACTTCAGGTTTAAAAGTCGGTCACGAGCCATTTTCCCTTTCAACATCCCTTTGGTGTACGAGTAAAGCAACCCATACTGTCTCTTACCCTGAGACCACAAATTAATGGTAAACGTTCTTCGAAGTTCAAACCAAAAGGGCACACAATCACTAAATTTGAAGCACAATAAGCCAAAATATATGCATTTTAAATTTGCAAAGTTGTAACATAAGATGAAAGGGAATTTTGTTTATGAGTACCTTTATATTTACCCACCAAATCTTTGAGTTCACCCACACTGAAATACATTGATTGTATTGAACCAAATGTTGGAATTTTTTTATCGTCCCAGCCTTTCACGCAATAGATCTTGAGATCATGAGCGTATCATCAGACGGTCGATCTTTTATTTCATGTGGTACACACTCAAGAAGGTGACCGTAAAATCAATTTTGAGCATGCATATAATGGTAAGATTACTTTTTTAAGATAAGTGCCACATGAAATAAACCTCATACTGTCTGATGGTACGCCCATTATCTCAAGATCCACTGTGTGAAAAATTGGGAGGATAAAAGATCTCCATCGTCCGATTCAATGCAGTCAATGTGTTGGAGCGTAAGTGAACTCAAAGATTCGATGGGTGAATTTAAAGGTACTCTTTGTTTATACAAAAAAATTATTTGAATGTTTTTTAATAAAATAAAGCCTTAACCTCTCTCTCTATTGCACACAAAACTAATGCAACAGTTACAAAATTCGGATTTGGGTTCATCTACTTATTGAAATCCAGTTATGGAATGAAGTTTGCAAGCATCTGCCAAATGACATGCAACAATATTCAAGATCTTAAATCTCTAGCGTTATATAAAATGTTACAAACCTATGTTACTTAAAAGGTAATACGATAGTTTATGAAAGGTATGGCGTCTGGTCCCGCATGATTGGCGAACTGGACTAACTTGATTAAGGTGTGTTTCTTTTTTTCTAAAGTTAAAAACTTAAACGTTAAAAGTCGATGACAAAACTTGATCCCAAAAACTAATGGGGTACCACACAGACGTTATATCTATCAGTAATCAATGAGCTGAGAGCTCTTTTAATGATAAAGGATCAACTTTCATTATATACTGGCTCGGACACGTAGCGGATATTAAAAAAAAATAAAAAAATTCATTATATAATATGTTATCTCAATTAATTTACAAAAAATGGAAAAGTAACTCATCTTACCCATAGTGAATCAAATTTGTATGACAGTAGTGAATTGTAGATTACAAATCTGAATCGAGCGAATTAAAGAACTAAGTATATTAAAAATCAAACATGTTAGATTTTGAGATAAAAGTATATTAAAAATCAAAGTCATAAATAGAATCTTAGTTATTTATCTTGATTGCCACATTTGGATTGGAGGAAACAACAAACATGTTACAAAAAATAATCTAGGTTATGTTGATCTTTGGAAAAGAGACTCCTTTGCTTCAAAGGTATTGAGCTATCTTAAACAACAAGTGTCATGCATTTATATCATGTTCCATAATATATAGGGGCAAAATAGAAAATTAAGGGTAAATTGTAATAATTCGAAAAATTGCGTTAAACGGTGACCTCGGGATCCGTGCCCGACTGGTCATAAGTTTGACCAAGTAGGAGTTCACTGGTTGACTCGATGAGTGATGAACAGATGCGATGTGAAATTAAAGCAAACATGTGGAGTGTGAGGTGAGATCTGAATCCACATACACCATCTGGGGTGTATGTGCTCAACACATAGAAAATGAGTATAAAAGGGTTAAAGAACCCTAACTTACTCTTGTTTGGTTGTTGAAAGAGTTAAGAAGAGATAGAGAGAGAGAGAAGTAAAGAGGGGTTGTTGTGCAAGGAGTGAATGCAAGCCAAGAGGGGATTCGAGTATTTAAAGCCGAATTCAACGCGAAGGATCCTTTGGAGCTAAAGCTGGAACCCTAGTTTTTCCAACCTCTTGATCCAATCAAATTGAGAATTGATTGAGGTAAATTTTTGTTGAATTAAAGGCATAGATTGTAGAGGTTAAATGGTGGTCAAGAACATTTAAAATCATAGGATAAAGGCTTAGAAAAAGAAAGAAAATTGTTTGAAAAAGACTTGGAAGAACAGCCCGAAAGGGGGGCTGAGTCTGGCCAAATCGATTAATCGATTTGGGATTTCGATTAATCGATTTGGTCTAAGAAGTTAAAAAGTCATGAAAGCCCAATTTCAATTAATCGAAATGAATTTTGATTAATCGATTTGGATTTCGATTAGTCGATTTGGAAATCGACTAATCGACTGAGAAGCTCCAGCCACTGGAGAAATGAAACTTGGGGAAATCGACTAATCGAATTGGGATTTCGTTTAATCGATTAATCAATTTTGAGATCTCGATTACTCGATATAAGAATCGACTACCTTATGTTGGAAACCTCAATTAATCGATTTGGGATCGATTAATCGATTTTGAATCTCGATTAATCGATATAAGAATCGACTGCCTTATGTTGGAAACCTCAATTAATCGATTTGGGATCGATTAATCGATTTTGGATCTCGATTAATCGATTTTGAATCTCGATTAATCGATTTTGAGAATCGATTAATCGATTTTAGTTTCGATTAATCGATTTTGGGAATCGATTAATCGACTTTGACAGTTTTGCTTAAACTTTATAGTTGACTTTGAGATTCAGGGAGAGTCTTGGACCTTCTTTGTTACATCTTTAGTGATGAGTTATATGTGTTATATTGTACCATAGGTGGTACGTGTGATCATGAGCACAAAGAGCCGCGTGGGACCTTGATGCTAAAAGATTCAAAGACTTGAGATAGGGAGCACCTTGAATATGTACTTTAATTTCAAGAGCATGTATGTAGTGATATAATTATCAAATTGAAGTTGTTTTTAAATTGTGAAAAGCTTTGTGAAAATGGGTGCGTGTGTGACACCAAAAATGTGATAAAGGCATCTGTGTGATGCAAGTAACTAAGAACTAGTAATCTAATGAGATTGAGACATCCCCAGGGGATGAGGAAGTGATAAGGCATTAGGTGTGATGCGGGTATGTATACATCCCAGGAATGTATACATAGGATTGAATAATTACTATTGAGGCATAACTGATATAAGATAGCACACTTACACGGTGAACAATTATATGTAATGCACATGATATTTTTGTTATTTGAGGTTTGGAGGATACCCCACCGACGTGGCGGGATACTCACGACTGACGCGACAGGATATCCGTGACCGGTACGGCGGCGAATCCGTATACCAGCACGGAGGTTTATTCGTGACCGTAAGTACATCCCAGGGATGTTGTGTGATTTTTAACCCCGCCGCCTAGTGAGAAAGGGGCTTGGGTCGTATCCCAGGGAATACATTTTTACAACTGTCTAATTAGATGACGATGAAGGGTATCTCATCGGGGCTCGATGCTATATTGCTCGGGGATTACTTAAGTTGAAGATTTCAGTTTTGCTTTAGGCATGTTCAGTGTCATTCATGATTAAATCAACAGTAATGTAATACATGCAACTTACCAGTAAGTTGAGTATAAATCATCTATTTTTAATTGGTTTTCTAGCAAATGCATAGATTTATCATGCTTTGAATATCATAAAATATATGTGAGTTTTGACTTATATGTTCATTGTGTTGTTCCCTATTGAGCTAGGATGTAGCTCACCCTTTTGACTATACGTCGCAGGTCCATTGATAGCAGCAGCAGAGGCTTCGGGGGAAGTGGATCCGGGTGATTCGGATTACGTACCTGGAGACGAGTTGGAGCCTCCTCCCGAGGACTTCTTCTAGGTGACTCTGCTGAGCACTTTGATAGAAAGTAAGTTTTGTGAGTAGTTTAATGCGGCTTGGTATGTCAAGCCTTTATTTTTGAAATAATGTAATTAACTTAGATATTCTTTGACGAACCATCTGGGGTGATCTGTGTATCATCGATGGTTCGGGTTGGTTCTCTATTCATGCAGTGGCATGAGAGTAGAACTGTCTTTTGAATATGTCAGTTGGACATATTAATGTTTTCCGCTTTAATGAGGTTATTTGCTTATTTATTATGTGGTGCTTGTTATACCAATATTCCGTGCTAAGCTTTGGGGCACGGTCTGGAGGATCGTGCTGATGGCACGGGTTTCAGGGTGCTGAAATCCGGGCTGTCACATAAATTGTAATATTAAATATATAAATAAAAAAAATATGAATAAGAACGTGCCTCTCATTCTGTGGAGTCTATAAGAATTAACATAAATAAGGGTATGATTTTAAAAAATTAAAACAATAAATAAATAAGGGTATGAATTTTCTAACTCTGAGTACACTACAACAATTAAGACTATTAGCGGCAGTTTTTTATTAAAAAAAACTGCCGCTAATAGTCTTATTTTTTGTAGTGGTAGAATTTAATTTTACGAAAATACCTTAATAGTGCCTATTTTTAAATTGCATATCATAAGACTTCGTACTTTTCTCTATTGATCCAAATATGTGCCCTACGATCTAGGCGTATGATCAATCAAAACAATAAATCAACAAACTATAAATTAAAATATATGTGTGTACCTTGTTGCAAAGATCATGATGATTATGATTTTATCAAAGAACTTTAAAATAAAATATCTATAACTCACCTTGGGTGTGAGCCATGAAAGATGGAGTGTCGCTTGAATCTTCAACGATCTCCTCGCTTTCAATACTTCTGAGCACAATGGGGATGTTTTTGCTAATAAGGAGGGTTGAAGTGTTTCGAGCAATCGTTGGGGCCAAGCATCCCTTATATTTATAGCCGATGAGTCTTTTCCCATTAAGGACTTAAATTACTAATTATATTGTGATTGAAAATTACAATCATACTCTAACTAAAAGACTTAATTATTAGTTGCTTATTCTCTCAAATTCACCGAATTAGCAAATATTATATCGCAAAATTAATCCTACACCATTCACCAGTCAACGGATTAACCATAGTGACGGCCACCGAAATAGAAACTTCTAACATTTATATCATAATACTTTCATTTAGAATTGATAGTTTGAGACTTTGAGAACAAAGAGTAGAACAACGACAAAAGTAAGAATCAAGTATATCTCAGAACCTCTTTGTATTTATGTCGGAAAAAATTAACAATGAAAGCTATTTTTCCTATTGAAGCAATTTATGAAGAAGTTCAATAAATCATGTTGCTCCAGTTTGTCGTTTGTTCATGTTCATTAGAGGAATGAAGCACATCTTGTAGATAGGGTTAAAAAGGTTTAAGCATTCGGAAGTAGGAAAAGGGAAAAAGTAGTAAAAAAGTGGAGAGAGAGGACTTGCAAAGCTGACCCCAAATAGATGAAATAAGGTTGTGTGATGATAATGACCCAAAGTGTCCTTAATTTTGGTACATCCATAACTGGGGCTCAAAGCAAAGAAATATTTTCCTCTTCCTCTTTAACATCTTTATCATGTTAAAACCCTTAAATATGGAAATAACTAAAATTGCTTTCGTATTCCAACATCTGTGGTAATCGATCGATTTTAAGTGAAAGCAATGCTTAGATGAACGTCCTTAAACAAGGCCTAAATTTCATCCACAATATGCATGCAAAGCTATAAACCAAAGTAGAAAGATAATATATAGATTTGCAAAGTTCTAATATATGATACCAATGCATTTTGGTAATAGAGAAAAACTATTAAAAAAAAAAAATTTAAATTAAAGCCTAAAAAATTTCAATTAGGGTCATGTGGTTCTTCAAAGCTAATTATGAAACTAAACATGCAACATAAATAAAATCTTAAAAATTTAGATTTATAAAAAGTATCACAAAACATAAAGAACAAATTAACGAAAGAATCAAAGCCATAAATAAAATCTAACTTATTCATCTTGGTTGCCATCATGACTCAGGTCCCTTTGATTGATACCTTTGGATTATATTAAATAACAAATATATTAAAAAATTAGAACAAGGTTATGTTGAGTTTGGCTGTTATCAACAACTATCTAATATTGAAACCATTGAATTTTGACGGAGGAACTTTAGATGAAAAAAGAAATTTTACATAGATATGGAAGATGCTCAATTGCATAAGATGTGTTGAATTGTCTTCATTATAGATCAAAATATCGTCCGATATGTATTGGATTTGGACCCGAATGATATGGTAAATAGGATATTTTTCAGCTCCCTTAAAAATAGTCAAATTATCGTTCAATTTATCGTTTGTATTGTCTTTATCGTCCGATAATTTTAAAGTATTGCCCAATGAGAATACAAGTTTTTCAAATTATCGATATATATTGTCCGGTACGTATCGATTTTGGAGCTGGAAGATACGTATCAAAAAACTGAGATTTTGATCCATGGTCTTCATTAAACAACAAATGTTATTGATATAACATTCATTAATCGATATAGACAAAATAGATGATATAAGATTATGATAATGATGATAATGAGCATGTTGAATCTGTAGGGGCAAAATAGAAAATTACGGGTTACTTGGAAAAAAATTTTGATAAATGAAAAATAGTATAAATAAGAATATGTCCTTATTTACTTCATAGTGACAAATTTCGTTTTCGTTAACTTTTCGGTAGGGGTCCTTTCGGTTCATTTCAGATTATTTTCGATACCTTTCGGAAAAAATTAAGGAAAGTTTCAGGAATTAAAAATATATTTAATATTTTTTAGAAAAATTACTACAATATATACTAAATTAGTAACATATTTAAAATAAAAAATAGAATAAAATTTTTAAGCATAAAAAAAAATATACCGAAATTTCACTGAAAAATATAAAAAAATACCAAAAAATACCAAAAATTTTCTGAAAATTTTGTTTCACCCCCCTTTTCAGCGGATTTCTCAAAATTTCGCCGAAACCCTATGATTTACATAGAGTAGAAAAATTAAAATAAATAAAGGTGCGACTTTTCTTAATAGTCCCCTTTTTTAATGTATAACATAGTATTTTCATAATTTTCTTAATATTTAAGTGAATAAGCACAAGTAAGTTTTTTATCTTACTTTAAATGTGGAACCATACATGCATGCAATTTTTCCATAAAAAACAATATTAAAGCTTCAATTTTTTTTATCTTGAAACCATTGCAATAACTATAAATTTTTGAACAGGGTTCATCGACTTATTCAAGTCTAATTATAAAATCAAACTTCTATAAAAAAAAATAAAAAAAATTATAAAATCAAACTAGTATGCATCCACCAAATTACATGCAATCTTTTGGTTGCCATAAAATTACAAAGAAAAACAAAGGAACAATTAATAAAAGGAAAAAATCAAAGCCATGAATAGAATCTAACTTATTCATCTTGATTGCCGACAACAGCCAACTCCCTTTGATACTTTTAATTGGATAAAACAACAAAGATGTTAGAGAAATCAAACTGAGGTTATGCTGATCTTGGTTGTTGTCAATAATAATCTTCAACCGGAACCATTGGATTTCGATTCAAGTCCTTTGGATGTAGCTATTATCTACTTGATACAAAGGCTAGTGTAAATAGAGGGCCCGGAGAACCTGAACAACGCAACTTAGGTGTCATATGTGTTGGAACAATTGGTTTGGGTTGCAATAGAAGATAAAAATTGGAATGAAAAATACGCACATTCGGTTCGAGACACGTTGAATATCATTGTTTTTAAATCGAGATTTGCCCCTACCACTATGATCTAGTGGTCACCAATAAATTACCGGCAAATCGGTTCTAAGATACAACGAATCGAAAGCGTATTCGTGTGATCAGATTTGGTGAATCTGATCACGCAACCAGAACACCAAAATAGTGGAAGCGGAACTCTAGAGGAGAAACTTTTTAAAACATGCAAAAACAGAATAGAAGAAAATAATGCAGCAGTATAAAATGAGGGGTCTCGGATCCCTTTTATAGAAAAAAATGGGTGTAACTGAACGGACATATCTGTTGCCGATAATTGAACGATCGGATAAGACATATCCGTCTAAAATAACTAATCGGTTTAAAATTTAAACAGGCGGTTACACAAAAGTTTAAATAATTATACTTTTGTCCAAAGTTTAACTAAATGCATCGCACCGCCACGCCACGTACACATACATGTGCCAGTGCCCGTCCCGTCCCGACCCGACCCTGCTCGGCTCGGATCGGTGCACGCGTGTGTGTGCGACTAATGGGGTACATGACGGTGGAAGCTACAAAATCCGGTGCCCCCTTGGTGAAAGCTACAAGCCTTGGGTCAAGACATTAATATATAAGCCAAACTCAATTTTGAGTTTATACAATGTGGGACAAATTCCAAATTCAAAAGCTAATTTTTTAAATCCTTTAAAATATCCAACAATCCCCTACTATTTTAAATATTTAAAATAATAATAATAATAAAATTTAAAAGAATTAAAATCAAGCAATCCCCCACTATTTTAAAGATTTGAAATAAAGCAAAGTTAGAAATATGTGCATAAATGAAAATGTCTTACAGACTTGAATTTTCACTTTAGTAAAATAATTTAAAGTTTGCCAAGGTCATTAGTGAAACTAAGTCTTGAACTAAAGATCTTATACGACAAATCGGAACTATTCCACACACACATTTCGCATATTAGGTGTTCAATAAATAAGGTTAGCACATTTAGGCCTTATACTAGTACCCTGATTTTTGTAGGTGTTTATGAGATAAAGCTATATCTTATTAAAAGCGGTTTCACCTTCACACTTCTATAGGTAGACCTATAAGAGATGTCCCTGTAACTTTAATATCTCAACACAAAAGTGTTATAGGACTATTAAGAGCAATGCTCAACATCTCCTTATCTATTACAAGTGAAACACTACCTTGCTGAGATGTATATGATATTTATTTCCTATCAATGTAGTGTCATTTAGCAGCCATGTATTTATGACTTATTTTTCTCTTTGAACCTAAACATTGACTAAACAAATATTAGGTAGGGTTCTCATCATAAGTGGCAGTGTAGGTTTAATGGCTTTAAATCCATCCCGATTGATGTCTTATAAATCCCATCTCTATCAAGGCTTTTAGTAAACGGATCCGTTAGATTTTTCGTAGACCTGACCTCAATTACTGAGATTACTCCACCTCTAAGTAATTGTTTTACATAGTTATATCTTAGACCAATGTATCTATTTTTTTCATTATACATTTGACTATAATCCTTTGATAGAGTTGCTTCACTATCACAATATATAGAGATAGGTGGCAATGGTTCAATCATAATTGAAATTTCTATTAGTAAATTTCTTAACCATTTCGTCTCTTTTTCACTTGCTGTTAAAGCAATGAATTCCGATTCTATAGTGAAATGTGTGATGCAAGTTTGCTTCTTTGATCCCATGAGATCGCAGTACCTCAAAAAGTAAATATCCATCCACTTGTGGACTTTGATTCATTCGAATCAGATATCCAACTTGTATCACTATATCCTTATAATACTTGAGGATATCCAGAAAACTGCAAACCGTAATTAATAATATCCTTTAAATATCGAAAAACATGCAAAATAGTATTCCAATGATCAGAATTAGGGTTACTTATAAATCTACTTAATTTACTTACCGCAAATGCAATGTCCGGCCTTGTTCAATGCCATTGCATATATAAGACTACCAATAACCCTTGAATATTCTAACTGTTATACACAACTTCCATCATTTTTAGTTAATTTAATATTAATATCTAAATGTATATTGGCAGGTTTTAAATTAAAATAATTAAATCTTTTCAATCTAATGAGATTGAGTTAAAGTTAATGTATTCTCATTTCTTACAATTTTAATTTTCAAGATTACATATGTCTGTCCCATATCTTTCATGCTAAAAGATGAACTTAAGAAGTTTTTAGTTTCTAAAATAACTTTTAAATTAGTTTAAAAAATAAGTAAATCATCTACATAAAGACATATTATAACACCATGATTATTAGAAAATTTATAATACATACATTGATCTGTTTCATTAGTTTTAAAATCAAATTTAGTAATTGTATCATCAAACTTTTCATTCTACTGTTTTGGTGCTTGTTTTATCCCATACAGCGATTTAATAAGTTTACAAACTTTCTTTTCCTGTCCTGGTAGAACAAATCCTTCTGATTATTCTATATAGACCTCTTCTTTTAAATCACCATTTAAAAAAGCGATTTTAACATTTATTTGATAGATTTTTAACTTATATATAGAAGCTAAGGCAATTAGAAGTCTTATAGTAGAAATTCTAACAACGGGTGCGTAGGTGTCAAAATAATCAACACCTTCTTTTTGTCTATATCCATTGGCAATCAATCTTGCTTTAAATTTTTCTATAGTTTCATCTGTTTTAAGTTTTCTTTTAAATATCCATCTACATCCTATGGGTTTAGATCCTTCGGGTAAATCTACTAATTTTCACGTTTTGTTTCTCATTATTGAATCCATTTAATCATTAATAGCTTCTTTCCAAAAAGCACTATCTCTTGATTTCATGACATCGTTAAAAGTGATAGGATCATCGTATATATTTAGACATAAATATTTCTTAGTATTTTTGTTCCTATTTCCTTCAATCAAATAGATATAATAATCTTTTGAAAGACTAATTTCAAATCGTTGTCGTTTACTTCTTCTAGGTTCAATGATGACTTCCTCATCACTCGAAGATTCAATAACTTCTTTAGATTTAGAAGAATCTCCATCTTCATAAATGGGACGTTCAGTATTCAATTTATTAGTCAGAGTAGTAAACTTAGATTTATAGAATATAGCATCTCTAGATTTTATTATAGTATTTTTATCGATATTATCATTAGATTCCATAACTAGAAATCTGAAAGCCTTACTATTTTGTACATAACTGAAAAATGCACACTCAATAATTCTAAGGCCTAACTTAGGTCTTTTAGGATCTACCAATTGAACAAGTGCCCTACACTCCCACACTTTAAAATAGGTTAAACTAGATTTTCTATTCTTTCAAAGTTTATAAGGTGTAGTTAAAGTTTTCTTATGTAAAATTTTATTCAAAATATGAGTAGCAATTAACAAAGCTTCACCCTATAAATTTTTATCTGAATTAGCGTTGACCAACATTGCATTAGTCATTTCTATTAAGGTTCTATTTTTTCTTTTGACAATTTCATTTTGTTGCGGTGTGTAAGGGGCCGTCACCTCATGATGAATTCCATGAATTTCACAGAAATCGAAGAACTCATTTGGCATATATCCTCCACCCCGATTAGATTTAATGACTTTTATTCTTTTATTTAATTGATTTTCTATTAATGCTTTATAAACTTTAAATTTTTCAAACGCCTCGTTTTTAGTGTTTAATAAATAGATATTAACATATTTTAAAGAATCATCTATAAAAGTAATAAAATATTTTTTTCCTCCTCTAGTAGGAATATTATTTAAATCACAAATATCACTGTATATTAGATCTCATAAATATGAATTTCTTATTACACTAGGATATGATTTTCTAGTAATCTTAGTCTTAGCACAAGCACTATAAGCATTACTATCAAAATATTTATGTTTAGGAATTAAGTCTAAATTAGTCATGTAGATCGATAATTAACATGCCCTAATCTATCATGCCATAAATAAGAAAGAGAGACCGAATAAGAAGAAGAAATTTTATTGATTGGATCAATTACATTTAATTTGAACATGCCTCCCAAGGCATATCCTTTCCCAACAAATTCACCATTATTGGATAAGATAAAATTATCTATTTCAAATACAAGTTTGAAATCATGTTTGATTAGTAAACCACCCGTGTGACAGCCCGGATTTTGGCACCCCGAAACCCGTGCCATCAACACGATCATCTTGACCGTGCCTCTTAACTATGCATGTAACATTGGCATATCAAGCAGTGAATTGAATTGAAATAGTAATTGAAGCTGCAGAATTAATTTACTATATAAGCATTTCTCAAAATACAGTTCTAACCTCATGCCTCTACATGAACGGAGAACCGATTCGAACCATCGATGATGGCTAATCATCCCAGATGGTTCGCCCAGAAGAACTATCCCAAATCTATTTATATACATTGTTTAATCAAAACAAGGCTTGACATACCAAGCCGTACAAAAATCTCACAAAAACTCTCAAAGCTGCACAACGGAGTCCTCTAGAAGAAATCCTCAGGAGGTGGCTCCAACTCGTCACCAGGTGCTAGGTCCGAGTCACCGGGGTCAGCGCCTCCTGAAGCCTCGACAGCTGCTAGTAGTGGACCTGCGACGTATAGTCTATAGGGTGAGCTACATCCTAGCTTAATAGGGAACAGAACATAGTTAAACATATAAATTATCACTCACATATATTCCATGATATGTCATGCATGATGTGTCTATGCAGATACTAATGAAAAACAGTTAAAAAGCATCACGTTTTACTGGTAGCTTACTCATGTCTTTTACTTATTCATGAATGATGCTGAAAAGGTCTAAAGCAAAACTTAAACTTTCAACTTAAGTAATCATCGAGCCCCGATGAAATACCCATCATCGTCATCTATATAGACAGTTTTAAACGTATTCCCTGGGAATACAAATAGTACCCAAGCCCCTTTTCCCTGGGATTGATGGCGGGGTTTCACTTGTCTCAAATCAACACCCCTGGGGTGTGCTTACTATGTACGGATAAGCCTCCGCACTGGCCTACGGTTTTATCACCGTATCGGTCACGGATATTCTGCCGTGTCAGTCGTGGATATCCCGCCACGTCGGTGGGGTACCCTATCAAACCTCAAATAACAAAAGTATCATGTGCTTTACATATAGTTATTTACTGTGTAAGTGTGCTATCTTATTTCAGTTAGGCCCTATCAAACATGATTCAATCTTCGATACATCCCTAGGATGTATCCATTCACTTGCATCACACCCGATGCTCTTATCTCTTTACTTCCTCATCCCCTAGGGATGGCTCATTATAATTACTCTTATTGATGTCACGCACACACACTTTTCACAATTCTTAAGCAATAAAAACATTTTTTGAATTGAATTCTATATCACTACATACATGCTCTTGCAAAATAAAGTACATGTTCAAGGTGTTCCCTACCTCAAGTCTCTGTCGGATCATGCATCAAGGTCTCACATAGCTCCTTGTGCCCAAGCTCACACGTACCGCCTATGGTATCACATAACGTGTGAAACACATCACTAAAGATGTAATAAAGAAGGTCCAAGACCCTCCAAGAATCTTAAAGTCAAACTCAAAAGTCAACAAAAACTGGCACAGTCGATTAATCGAACTCCAAAATCGATTAATCGAATCAGATTCGATTAATCGATTTCCAAAATCGATTAATCGAGATTCCCATTCGATTAATCGAATTCCTATTCGATTAATCGAAATTCTCCATTCTATCCAGTCGATTCTCAATTCGAGTAATCGAGTTCCCAAAATCGATTAATCGATCCCAAATCGATTAATCAAAATTCTAAATCGATTAATCGAACTCTCATTTCGATTAGTCGATTTCTCCATGCTCTTTTCTTTCCTCCACCGTTCATCGAGAGTTCAATCGATTAATCGATACCCAAATCGATTAATCGAAATTCAAAGTCGATTAATCGAAACTCAATTCGATTAATCGAGATCGGGGTCCTCTCACTTTTCAACTTCTTGGCCAAAATCGATTAATCGAAACTCAATTTCGATTAATCGAAATGGCTTATTCTTTTTGGTCGTTTCTTCATCTTTCCCCATTTATTTTCTTTCTTTTTTCTAGGCCTTTAATCTATGATTTTTAACCATTCCTAACTACGATTAAACTCTCATAACTCATGCATTTAATTCACAAGAAATTTACCTCAATCAATCTCAATTTGATTAGATCTGGTGGTTGGAAAGGCTAGGGTTCCAGCTTTGGCTCTAACGGATCCAAACCGTGTCGAATCCGGCTTTTATTGCTTGAATACCCCCTTCCAATCAGCTGCAATAACTCCTCTCTTTACTCCTCTCTCTCTCTCTCTCTCTCTCTCTCTCTCTCTTCTCTACTCTCCTTCAACAACCAAAACAATTGATTTTAGGGTTATTAAACCCTTTTATCTCTCCTCTCACTTGTGTGTTGAGCACATGCACCGCGATAGGTGTATGTGACTTCGCATTTACATCATACACCACACAGTCAGTCTAACTATCATATCTCATCCGTTCATCACACTCTATGCTAACTATTGAACTCCTAATTGGTCAAACTTGTGACCAATCGGGCACGGATCCCGAGGTCACTGTTTAACGTGATTTTTTGGGATATTACAACCCGATACAAGATTCTTGCGAATGTCGGCTACATGGAGCACATCAATAAGCGTCACGACTTTTTCGGATGTAAAATTTAATTTCACTTTTTTATGCCCTATGATCTTTGCCGTAGATGAGTTCCCCATGAAGAGATTTTAATTTTGGTCAGTTTTTTCATACGTCACAAGCATATCATGATTATTACAGACATATTTTGTGGCACCCGTGTCGATCCACCATTCTTTGATGTCACCAATCAGATTTAACTCCGAAAGAACGACTACAAAGTTGTTTTTTTCCTCCGCTGCATTCGCTTGATTCTTCAATTTCTTGAAGAGACGACAATCTCGTTTGAAGTGCCCGAATTTCTCACAGTGATAGCATCCATCGCTCTTTGGTACCATGATCTTCACGAATTTCTTATTCTTCTTGGATTGGGAATATTCTCTCTTCCTCTTCTTTGACGGTCCTCTGAAAACCTTAGACTCAATCAAGTGTGCCTTTGATGTCATTTCAATATGATCATCGATTTTCTCCCTAACTCGAGATTCTTTCTCAATACGTAAATGAAGGAGAAGATTTTTCATAGAAATCTTCTCATTATTATATTTAAGAATTTTTCAATAATCTTTCCAAGATGGAGACAACTTGGCGATTACCATACCAACCAGAAAATCCTCATCGAAATGTGAACCATTAACGATCATATAATTTATAACTACTTGAAAATCATGCACTTGACTAAGAATCGATTTATCATTGACCATCTTAAAATTAAAAAATTAACTGATTATGTAAGAATTATACCTTGCATCTTCAGTTTTGTATTTATTCTCGAGTGCGTCCCAGAGTTCCTTCGACGTGTTGTAGGCGCGGTAGACGTCGAACAACGAATCCGATAATGTATTTAGAATATAGCCCTTGCAAGTATAGTCGCCTTCTTCTCATTTATGTTTTTTTCGACCTTCATTAAGTGTTGATGATTCGGTAATAGTTGGGCACGAATTCGTGATAATGTATACAACTTTCAGCGCAATCAATAGAAAGTGTAATTTATGTTGTCACCTTTTGAAGTTTGAACCACCGAAACTGTCTAATTTGCGGATGTTGTTGGGAAGCGCAGGATGAATTTTGTCGATCAGTACGGAAGAAGTCAAGGATTGGATATGGGCCATCTCAATTAAAAATTATTGGAACAATTGGTTCGGGTCTCAATAGAAGATAAAGATTGGAATGAAAAATACGCAGATCCAGTTCGAGGTACGTTGAATATTTTAAATCGAGATTTGCCCCTACCACTATGATTTAGTGGTTACCAATAGGTTACCGGCAAATCAGTTCCAGGATACAATGAATCGGAAGCGTATTTGTGTGATCAGATTTGATGAATCTGATCACGCAACCAGAACACTAAAATAGTGGAAGCGAAACTCTAGAGGAGAAACTTTTTAAAACACACAAAAATAAAATAAAAGAATATAATGAAGTAATGTAAAATGAGGGGTTTCGGGTCCCTTTTATAGAAAAGAACATGTGTAACTGAACAGACATTTCCGTTGCAGATAACTGAACGGTCTGATAAGACATATTTGTTTAAAATAACTAATCGATTTAAAATTTAAACGGGCGGTTACACAAATGTTTAAATAATTACACTTTTGTCCAAAAGTTTAACTAAAATGCATCGGCATCACATTTGCATCACGTGCGTTCGCTATCCCGTCCCCATTTGGCTCGGTTCGCTCAGTAGACTTGTGTGTGATCGATGGGTGTGATGCGAAATATGATGATATTTCACCCCTAAAGACCTACATTTAGCTATCCGATGAAAGTCATTTAACATGTTTTATATAGTTTTAGTGATTTACAGGCCTGGAGATGTGTTGAGCATGAAATAACCCAATAGTTCAGAATATAACATCAAATTCGTGCTACATTGGATCATTCGGAACTTATCCCGACTTGGAGCTCAATTTTAACCTTCAAGACATTAGATTCATAAAATTGTCAAAACACAAAAGTTAGAGAAATCGTCGTTAGCTTTCCAACGCCATAAGAATTGCCTCAATCTGACTTCGGGATAGAAAGTTATAGTTGAAATACCGAGGCAGTGTCTGAATGCAAAGTATAGCGGGAATTCACGAAAATTTGGGAGGTCGATTGATCGACCAAATTTGAATTTGAGTTCGGAATTTTGTTTGGCCGCGAGAATCTCGGTACTCTTTTCACAAAATAAAATCTTGGAGGAAAAAGCGGCTTCTTTTTTGGCAATTAAGGAAAAAGATATTCTTCGAGATATATTCATTCGGGGAGTCCTTCGGAGAGAATTCTGATTCTTATTATTTTTCTGCATTCTTCTTTTTAGAGAGTTCTATTTTTTAGAGAGTTTTCATTTTTCTGCATTCTTTTATTTTTAGTTCTCTGCGTTTTAAAGTGTAAGGGCATTGAGTCCCATTTTCTTGAACTATCTTTATTATTCATTTTTAAAAGGAAGATAAGTCTTAGTTTTCTGATTTGGATCCATTTTCAAGAAGGAGGTGTACGTACTTGGATTAAAGCTTTTTGTGGATAATTCTTTACGGTATTTTAATGGCATTTTCAACTTCTGCATTTATTTTATTGCTTATTTCAGTTATGTGTGGCTAGTTTTATTAAGGATGGGGATCTAATGAACCCCATTCGAGGTATTCATTTATATTAATATAAATCTGTGATTGAGATGTCAGATGCTTTTTAAGACCCTAATATTCATTGAAAATTATAAAATCATTATTTCAGTCTGAGATCTAGGAGCTAATCATGCCCTATGATTTCAAATCTACAATAATAATTTTATCCTAATTATCACCCATCTCGGGGTGAAGTTTTACCATCATCTGAGGTGTGAGTGTTAATCATACACTCATGGGGTGTTAATCATACATCTCCTTGATCTCGGATTGATAGTATGACTTTATCCCAGTGGTAAGTTCCAATCACGATCTGAGGTGTGTGTGTTAATCATACACCCATGGAGTGTTAATCATACATCTCCTCGATCTTAGATCGTACTTTGGAAATTACCCTAGAGATTGGGTTTTAAATATTGTCCGAGGTGTGAGTGTTAATCATACACTTATGGGATGTTAATCATACATCTACGTGATCTCAGATCTATATTTTAGAACTCACGTGTGTATAGGGCAGTGCTTCTTTTGAGAAATCTGTTAAAGATCTCATATCTCAATCCACAGATTGGTATTCTGTAAATGATAAACCTACGATGGGAGGATTTAGCATCCCAATTCTTATCTTTCATTAATTGTTAAATTTCTTTAGTATTTATCTGTTAGCATTTATCTCATTTATCAGAACCCTAGATTGTTGGTTACTGTGAAAGATCTGTGAAAATTCTTTTAGTTAATTGATATTTCTGTTTTTATATTTTCTAACAAATCCTCGTGGGAACGATCTCGTACTTTGCACCCACTGACTACATCACGATTCGTGCACTTGCGAGTACAAATTTTAGGACACATCAGGGGTGCATGACGGTGGAAGCTACATAATTTGGTACCCCCTCGATGAAGGCTACAAGCCTTGGGCTAAGACATTAATATATAAGCCAAACTCAATTTTGAGTTTACACGATGTGGGACAAATCTCAAATTCAAAAGCTTATTTTTTAAATCGTTTAAAATATCCAACAATATGGACATGCATAAGGTTGATCAGGCTATTTAACAGAATAATGATCACGAAGTTAATGCCTTGAGAAAGAATGAATTGAAAAATTAAGTCATGATTCATTTTCATATTGTTAAATCCATACTTTATTTTACTTTTCATATTTATTTTTATAAAACTATTAAGGAGGGTAAACCCTAATGCCTTATTTCGCAAAACTCATAAGAAGTTTTTTTCTTTTTTACTTCCCATGAGTTGGTGAAGAAAAAACTCCTGGGAAGTTTTTTTTTAAATAAAATCATAGCAAAAACTCATGGGAAGTTTTTGCCAACCGTTTGGCTACTAAGCCGTAAAATTTGATGTGCCACCGTTTCCCTCTTAGATATATTCAGTTTATTGGATAGATGGTTGTTATTATTTTCAGGGATACTATTGCCAACGACGAACATATTTTCCCCTGCGGCTATGATTTGTCGGCAATGATTTTTTTAACGGTCACTAACCGTCACATTTGCCGACGGCGAACGTATTTTTCCCGACGGATTAGACTATGAGCCGCCGGCGATGTTCTCTTAATGGTTACTAATAGTTCTAATCACTAGCGGCCGTATTTTCTTTGTCTACGGTCTCTTGCCGCCGTGAATGCTCTTTAAATTTACGAAAAGAATCTTTTATCAGCGGCTATTCCAGTTGGAACCATCGACATTGACTATATTTTCGGTGGATTATGCCGCTAAGAATAACATTATTGCCTGCTGATATGGCTGCCGGTAATAGTCCTTAATATATTTGTGTATGCAAGTAAAGCTTCCCTTTCTTAATTCTTTCTATGAAAGAAAGAAGGTCTAAACCCACCCAGGCGTTCTCTCAAAGCACCTATGTTGGAACCCCTTAAGAATCATTGATTGCGTCTGATCAGATGATGGAGATCACGCTTCACCCAAATCTTCCACAAAAAGAATCTTGAGATCATGTCACAGATATTAGACGGTCAATTTTTTATTCCACATATCACATATCCCAAAAATATGGCCCTAAAATTACGATTGAACGTGATGGGTGCCATTGCACACAAGGGGCATATTTGGAGATCTGTGACATGTGAAATCAAAGGCTGACCGTCTGATAGGTGCGAAATGATCTCAAGATCCTTTGTGTGGAAGTTCGAGATAAAACACGATCTCCATCATTAGATCCGACACAATTAACGATTTTTAAGGGACTGCACACATGGGTGCTTACAGAGAACATATTGGCGTGCATAGAGCTACCCATAAACAAATTGCAATATCATATACCAATAACAATGTTTATTAAATTAAACCACAAAACAGAAGGATCTTTCCCAACAAGGTTGAGTACAAAATAAGACTAAAGCAACTATATCTATCTCATAACAACATCGGTTTCTCAAATCTATATACAAAAAACAAGAACCAAAAAAAGTAAAACCTGATCATCTCGAGTTTAGGAACCGAAAAATCTGCCGATTGCTCGCCACGTGGAGCTTCCCCTTCCCTCCAGTGCCTCTCGGATCATCGATGACTCCCGATTCGAACTCATCATGAAACCATCCAACCGATTTTTGAGCTTTGTGAACGATTTGCGTTATCCCTAAAACAATGGAAACGAGATCGTTGGAGATCAGGGTTGGAAAGAGATTAGAAGCTGTATAGAAGAAGAAGAATACCTTCTTCGACTCTGTTTCTTCCCAGGGATGTTGTGAATAGTTGCAGAGAGCTTTCAATAGAGAAGACGACCTACGTAGAAGGCGATGAGAAGGAAAAGGACGAAAGTGAATCTGAAGAGAAATGGGGAAGAGCGATGGGGGGCTCTGCTTTCGGCGTCGACGAAAGAGAAGACGAGAGCCCCTCTTCCTCTAGTTTTTACCAAAATTGTGGGCGAAATAAATTTTCATCCGAATTAAAGTGGGTTTTTTTTCGACTTTTTTTTCTACCATCGGAATAAGTGAGATCCACTTTATTATCAAACACTTGCAAATCGTGTTTTTGTGAAAAGTCAGAAATTTCAAATATCCAACCATTTTTTTCTAAAGCTCGAGTTAACAAATAAGGCATAAGTGTGTGGTGACACATGGCATTTTTACATTGCCACGGGACATTGCAAAGGGTACGGTTGGCAGGAGCGTTGAGAGGCAAGTGGTTTTACCTATTTTGAGTGCCACGTGGAGATCCATATAAACCTTGGGGGACTCTCTCTCTCTCTCTCTCTATATATATATATATATATATATATATATATATATATATATATATATTCTCATGAGGTAGTTTTGCTTACCTCATTAATTACATACACGCATTGATGAAGATGTGTACGAGTGGTGCGCAGCCCATCAAGGTGGACTGATTTCAATGAGTAACTTTAAACACACCCACAAAGAGTATCTTTAAACACACCCATTGAATCTTTGAGTTTACTCCCGCTGAAATAAATTGATTGCATTGAATCAGATGATAGAGCTCATTTATTTTCACAATCTTTCACATGATGGATCATGAGATCATGAGCGTACCATCAGCCGGTCGATGTTTTATTTCACGTGGCACATATCTCAGAAAAGTAGCCTTCACATCAAGTGCATGCTCAAAAAAGGTAACTTTTTTAGGCAATTTCTATATGAAATATAAATCCGACCGTTTGGTGGTACGTCCATGATCTCAAGATCCATTGTATGAAAGATTGGGACAATAAATAATCTCCATTGTTTGATTCAATGCGGACTTGGTAGGTGGATTTAAAGGTACTCGATTTCAAAATGTTAACAATATACAGGGTCCACTTTTAAAAGGATTTTATGAAGAGTTGGAAATAGGTGCACCTCACTTGCTAGTGCGGCAATCTCATCAAATTCCTGCTACTCTCCAAAGTGAAAAAATGGTGTTTTTGGGAGATTTAAATCATCCAATCCATTGATTATAATATCAACAATTATTTTTAGTTCTAATGGCCGAAAGGGATACAAAATTTGGAATTTTGAAACTTGAACTTGGGAAACGAGTGACATATAATATCAAAATTTGGATCAATATGACCGGGTTTGTTGGTGCGCTTAGTTCATATTCAGGTTCACCTAGTTTCATCGAAGAGCATCCATATCGTCTTATTAACTGTGGTGAAAATAAAATGGGAACAGTTATCTCAAAAAGAATTTTACGTGTTCATTTTTATTGTATTTTCTTGACTTGATTCAGAGATATTTTTTTAATGAATATGAGATATTTGTAGTCAACACTTTAACCCATCCTTGAATTTCCTTTAAAATCGGGTTTGACATCATTGACTAACGTATCTCAAGGCACTAAGAGGCAAGTGATTTTGTATTTTAAGCGATGTATCTCATCTCTCTTTCGTTGATGGATTAGTAATGAGAGAAGATTATAAAAGGAGACCACTGGCTCCTTGTCCTTTTAACCTCGCCTATTCTCATCTACTCGAAAAGAAGAAAATACTTGATACGCTTGATTCATATTATTCTATTTAATATTTATTTTGATCAATTAGTTCGAGCTTAGACCCAGAATTGCTAACACATAATTGATTTAATCGGTTGCCCATTTTGCATCCATATATACAAATTAGCATTTGCGCATAACCTCGATTATGCATAGGTCAGTTGCGCTCATATAAAAATGAGGGCACACATATATGCGGCGTGATCGACATTTAAATACACTATAAAAATAAGGTATTTTAACTGAATTTGTTGTATAAAAAATCGGTCGATACCAAGATGTTTCAGTTTTCGGCCAAACCGATACATATCGGTATCTCGTATCGGTATAGCTGATACATATCGACCGATACGGGACTATATCGGCCGATACGTCTCGATTTCAACTGAGACATTTTACCCCTTTTTTTTAAAAATGAAAATTGGCCGATACGTATTAGTATTGGCTAATACGTACCGGCCTCAGAAAAATTGATACTCGAGACTGATAGCGATTTTAATACCTTGTTGTGAAGGCATTTTTTGATAGCGACATGACTAACAACGGCAGTTTTTTGGTAACGATATGACTAATTAGCAACAGTTTTTTGTTAGTAGCGGCAGTTTTTGGCTACCGCTAATAGTCTTAATTTTTATAGTGACACTACTATAATATTCGAATGATCTTACACCATTAAAAGACACTATACTATTATAACATTATATGTGTGCACACATCGATGATTAATCTAAATAGTTTAAGTTGCAATTCATCATGAATTGGAACTTGTCTCACCAAAGAATCATGCTAAAATCATGCCCTAGCGTCAGGGCCGGTCCTGACATTTTGGGGGCCCAAGGCGGGTTCTTAAAATGGGGCCCCTATTTCATAGTATTTTATAATATATAAAAAATTCGCCACAATTTTTTTTTGACAAATAAAATAATACTCATATTCTATTTTACTATATCTCATTTGAAAATGTAACTAAGAATTTAATACAAGTAAATATTATACAAAAATGCAATACATATAAATGCAATACTACAAAATTTCATTTAAATATTTCTCTTCTCGCATTTTTAGCGGCAAAGTCACTGATTAAAGTTGTATAGTTAATCTTATCCACTATATCATTTTCAATGGATAACATAACTAATCCATTTAATCTTTCTTGTGACATCGTTGACTAAAGATATGATTTGATCAACTTCAATTTGAAAAAACTTCTATCACCAGAGGCAACAGTAACTGGTATAGTCAGCAGTATCCTATAAGCAATCCGGATATTTGGATAACAACCTTCCATTTGCTTCAAATAATTTAGCACTTCAATCGACGTTTTCACTTCTTTCGGCAAAGTATCTTTCAAGACGTTCAATTCTGAAGCTAAATCTAACCCATCAATATCAATATGTTGTTCATGTTTGAGAACATGTTCAAGATTTACGCAAAAAGTCTTCAAACATTCTTCACTAACCGAACCTAACTTCTTCAAATCAAACAAAAGTCCAAACTGTTGCTCATATGTTTTAAACTGTTCAAACCTATGCTCAATTGATGAAAGACCTTGATCAATAATATAAGTGAAGTAATTAATTCTGAACGATTCTTCAGCTGACTGTGGCACTTCTTCACCTGCATCCTCATCAAATTGTCTCTTTCTCCAAATAATGCGTTTTTCACGAAATATAGGCTCGATCCCCATTTGAGTCGCAACTTCTTTAGCTTCAATTAGGGCCTCTGCAAACCCACTTTCTCTATACCTTTTAAAATAGGTAATGAGTCATTCTAACTGTTGGATAGCAATGTTAATATTCATACTTTCTTGTTGAAGAAACTTGCTAACAGTATTCACAGCAAACAATACATTGTGCCAAATAATCATAGCTACTAAGAACTCATACTCTCAAGTTCATTTGTTGCGAAGGATTGTGCTTCACTAGAACTTTTGCTGTCATTTTCACAAGTAGACTGTGCCAGGATAAGTAGAGCATCTCTTATTTCTAAAGCTTGATACCTTATTGCTTTAACACTCTGAACACGACTCTCCCAACGTGTTTGTGATAATCCTTTAACTGTAAAACCTATCACATTATCCGTTAAAATTTGTCACCACTTTGTAGAAGATGAAAAGAGCATGTATATACGTTGTACTACACCGAAAAATGTTGAAGCTTTAGAACAAGAGCTCGCCATGTTAGAAAGTGCAAGGTTTAGACTATGACAACCACATGGGGTGTAAAATGCTTTAGGATTTATTTCAAGCAATTTTTTTTGTACACCTTTGTGCTTTCCTTTTATATTGGATCCATTATCATATCCTTGTCCTCTTATATCATCGATATTGAGTTCAACAGTCTTTAAAACTTTTACAAGAACATTAAAAAGCCCCTGCCCAGAAGTATCACTGACTTTCTAGAATTCTAGAAAGAACTCTTTCACTTGTATTTGACTTGGTGACTCATCAACACATCTTATAACAAGAGACATTTGCTCTACATGGCTAATATTTGGAGTGCAATCAAGTATTATCGAATAATATTTCGCTACTTTAATTTTCTGAATAATCGTACTTTTGATTGTATCCCCCATCATTTGTATCAACTCATTCTGAATTTTGTGACTTAGATAATGATAATGAATTTCTTTATTTTGGACTCGTCGAAGGTGCTCTTGCATTATCGGATCAAATTCGGCTATCATTTCAACTATACTAAAAAAGATTCCATTCCTCTTTTGATGAATCTTTTCATTATCTCCTCGGAATGCTATATTCCTGGATGCAAGAGTCTTCACGATGGAAACAATCCTTATCAATACACGCCTCCAATGTTCTTTCTCTTTCTTTATTTTTTCTTGAACCTCTTGATCAATTGTCTCATTCTTTCCCAATCTCAAACTCAACTCAATCCATTTGCTCATGCTTGTAATATGTTTTCTAGTCTTTTCATGACTTTTCAATCTTTCGCTTATATTCTTCCAATCATTGAATCCTTCTTTAGCTAATTGAGTAGTCATTCCTTCCGTGAAAAATAACTTGCAACTGAAACAATAAATTTTTTGGCTAGTATTTGAATATACTAACCATTTTCTATCATTTTTTTCTCCATTTGCTAATTGTCGCATGTAATGGGAAGACGAGAACTTCCTACCATAAATATTTCTCGAAAAATTTTCATTCTCATCTCTCAAAGGACCCTTCTCTACTAAGAAGTCTCTAAGACTCTGTTGGACATTGTTCCAATTGTTCGGATTATATATATTTAAAGGCCAACAGTTGTTATTATCAATCTCATTCTCATTTATATTTTCTTCTTCACTATCATGTTTCCCTTCATTCACCAAGTCTTGGCCTTCATGTTCTTCATTATTCTCGTATTCTTCCTTATTGCTCAAGTTTTTGAGCTCTGTTTGTTTACTACTTCCAAAGAACTTGAAAATGGCTCCTTCTTGAGACTGAATAAATTTTTCTGTCTTTTATTTTCTTCTTCTTTTCTCAGCTCCAGAAAGTTAGCTTCTATTAGACATGATTTTGAGTGCAGTGTTTCTCAACTATAAACATGAATTAAGACAAAGATAAATTGCTAATACCATATATATAATTATGCATTCGAAGAAAAAAGATTCATTTATCAAATAAATGAATATTTCTTAAATAAATATCAATGTATATCATTTAATTATCGACATAACAAATAAATTCCTAAATAAAAATAAGGGGCACTAAGTTGTTAATACTATATATATAACTACCTTTTTGCCCTAATTTATCTCATTTTTTTGACTGTCACTGTTCTACCTTTTTCCCTATCCAACACACTTTTTTATCAATACTTGCTAATCATAAATTATTAATTAACCATTGAAAATTTAGCAACAACAACACACAAAACCATCAAATCATAAATTAAGCAACAAAACCTGCAAATCAAGTAACAAAATCATCAAAATTTAGCAACAAAACCAGAAAATCAAGAACTTGTTAATATTAAGAACTTGAAGCTTTCCATTATATTAAGAACTTGAAGCTTCAAATCAAAGCATTGAACACAAAATTAATCAAACTCAACAATTAAATTCAACAACCCACCGTATGTTATTGACAAATGACAAGACAGCAACCCAATAAAAGAGGTAGAAACACAAAACTACTTCTAAGCAGCTAAGTTTTCTAATATATTGATGATTATCGATAAAAAAGAGTAGCGTATATCATTACAAAACTACTTCTAAGCAACCCAATAAAAGAGATAGAAATACAAAACTACTTCTAAGCAGCTAAGTTTTCGATACATATGGGCCGATATGCATTAATGCATCGGATAATAAGACTGATCGATATTTGAAACCATGATTAACATTAGTCTATGCTTCATCAAATTTTAAATGGTGACTTGCTTCCTATTGACAACCAGTCAACCAACCTCATCTTTGACATACTAGATCTCGAGATCACGAGCCTCTCATCAGACGGTCATAATTTGATTTCACATAGTACATCCCAAAATTTGAATATTTTAATTTTTGGTCCAATGATAATTAATTATACATTTTTTACGTATCAATATAATCATCCAAACAGTGGAAAATGAAGGAATCCTCCATATTCCTCTAAGCCAAAAATTCATAGTAATAAGAGCGAATGCTTTTCCTCCATTTTCCTATGTTTTATATCCAAACACAAAATGTACTTTTTTGCCCAAGAGTAACTCCCAACAAAAGCTATCACTTCAATGACTTGAGTCCTCTTTGATGCTTTTCCAAAAATACTTTTCAGGTGTTATACAGAAGTGTGTCACTGCTGCTTCAAAAGAAGCTGAAAATGGTGTTTTATGAGAAGCATTTAAGCTAGAAGTGAATAGGCAGTTGGGTGAAATCTGCTTTTCACCTAACATTGTTCCATTGGAAAGTACTCTATGGAAAAGGGATGCCAAACAGGGTTCCGGGTAGACTACAAAGTGGGGCCTTCAAAAACAATTTGTTAAAAAGGTCGTTCAAAATGCCATAATTTTATTTTTATTTTCAAGGAACTCTGCATTGGGAATTTGGTATAACTAGATGAAGGCATGCCGACTAGTGAATACATTGAGTTGGCCATAAGTATTTTATTCTTATCATATTTTGCATATAATTGGCACCTATCTATGTTGCTGTTTTTATGGTTTGGATTTACGCCGGTAAGAGAGTGAATACGCAAATATTGGGAAATATCAGTATAGTAACCTACTAACCTAAATACCTAATGCAATAATGCCACTATACCAACCCTATTCCTTTTGTCTTTTTATTTATACCAATCTTTTCCTTTTGTTTTTTTATGAGCAGATTTATGAGAACCATTCTCATTAGAAATTTAGAATTAGCTAGTCTTGAAGTTGAAGAGCAGACGTCACAACTAGGAAACTTCATACCTGGTTTTATGATCAGCAGATGACTAGATGAGCAGCAGCCAGCAGAGCAGCTCCAACTTCATGCCTCCAAGGCTCCAATCAGTCAATCAAGAAAATCGCTGGGCCTGGAGAGAGAAGAGAGGGTTTGGAGACTTGGAGTCTGGAGAGAGAGAGAGCCGTTGGCCCTAGCCACTGGAGAGAGAGAGAGAGAGAGAGAGAGAGGGGTTTTGGTCTTCTGAACTAGAGAGGAGAGGGTTAATGGTGAATAATTTTTTTTTTAGAGAGGGTTTGGGTTTGGATTTGGATTTGGTTTTAGAGAGAGAATCACTGGAGGGTTTGGGTTTAGAGAGAGAATCGTTAGAGCCTTGGAGGGTTTGGGTTTGGGTTTGGGTTTAGAGAGAGAATTGTTGGAGGGTTTGGGTTTAGAGAGAGAATCGGTGGAGAGGGTTAGGGTTTGTGTTTGGGTTTGCCGGTTTGGGTTTAGAGAGAGAATCGTTGGAGAGGGTTTGGGTTTAGAGAGAGAATAGCTGGAGAGGGTATGGTATTGGATTTAGTCATTTAGAGAGAGAAAATCGATGGAGAGGAGGTAGGAGACGGGGGCCCTTTGTTTGTGTATAATTTTTTTTTTTTGGTTTTTTCAAACCTAACTTCTAAAGCAATCGGGGGCCCAAGGCCCACAGCTTACCTTGGTCTGTAGGCCGGCGCTAGCGTCCTCCAAGATTTCATAGAGATTAATGTGTTATCTAAAAGATTGTTTTGGTAGCAAAGGGAGACGACTTAAATCAATTTTCTAAAAAAAGATTTCAAAATTTTTCTTTTTAAGGCCTCTATCAAGTTTGACTAATTTCAATGATTTAAAGTTTAAGGCTTAAAAAATATATGATGGAGATGAGTTTTCGATTATTTTTTTTGCTAAATATGATCTAAACAATGCACCTGTGCTCTGTGTGCGATCAATTTGGTGTCATGTTACCAACTAGAGGTTGTCCCTACTCTTGGAGGACGTTTGAGCGTCCTCCAATGGAGGACGGACACTTTTTCCATATATATATATGAAAAAGGGATGCTCGACTTGAAAACCCAATCTGACCGTTGAGTCAATTTGACACGACCTGAAGGTCCGGTCCGATGCACGATAATCCGAGGAAACCGAAGAGTGAAGTTTACGTGCCCGACAGGGTGAAAGGTCAACATGTATAGTCTTATTTAGAGCAAAGAAAGTCACAAGTGAAGCGTATAATAATTTGTAATATGTAAGCAGCTCAAGCACAAGTAATTGGTTCACAGGTCACTTACAGAGATACTTGCCACATGAAATATCATGAGGTCGTCTAATTTGAAGTCACGGCCAAAAGATCTATGTGGCGAAAAAGGGATAATAGCTCCATTTAAACAGCAAATGGTGTTTACATGATCTACCACCACTGAATTTGTAAGACCCTAAAAATTTTAAACTTAATTTGTAGTGTTAGATTTATTTTGCACCAAACATAGTGTTAATGTTCCACACCGGAACCTACCCTAGTTGAGAAAATACACCTTTTGATTTTTCAAAAGGTTTTATATTTAAAATTATCTTTATTTGACACAAGTTGTGTTGTGGCCTAATGGTTGAAAGACTTTAGTGATAGACAAGAGGTCTAAGGATTAAACCTTACTACATCAGTTTTAAACCTCTATTTTAAGCCCATATATTATAAATAAGAAAGTTACAAAGAGTCCTAAATCATTTTCTATAGCCACCCTTTTCTAAAAACACTCAAATCTCTTTTAAATCTCTTATGTGTTCTTCCACAAAGAACACCATGGTGTTCTTTTGCCATCAGATCGTAGTGGAAGAAGGCGGCGTAATCGTGGACGGACCATTGTATGGACGCCGATCTCTATCGCCTTAACCGCCGTCGATTCACCGATCACGCTTCAAGAGGTGGGTACTCATCCATCCATCTCATTCTTCTCAGATCCCATCGCGTAGGATGCATTCGATCGCGTATCAATAAGCTATTTAAAATAAATCTAAATTTGTTTTATTATAAAATCGCTTTTAAGATTAAAATAATAATAAATCCTTATTTTATATTATTTTTATGAATTTTCATATGTATTTTGGGTTTTATTTCGAAACCCTATTTCATTTCGAATCTGCGACAGTCAATCGATTGAAACACACTTTTCAATCGATCGACTTCAAAATCGTAGCAGAAAAGGTTTTACTTCTTTATTTAAGATTCAATCGATTGATTCACATGATTCAATCGATTGATTTGAGCAGTTTGATTTTAATAAGCAAAGTTACTTTAATTGTTTCTGATAACTTAAATGAAAGGATGTCTCAATCGATTGATTTTAAAATTCAATCGATTGAGGTTATTTGAGTGAATATAATAATAGTTCGAATTATGAGCTATTATCACATTCTGACACTTACTGCAGTTTACATTGTTTGCAAGAAAAGGATGTTTCAATCGATTGAATATTTAAATTCAAGCGATTGAGGTTCCTTGAGGTTCTTGGGTAGTAATAGCCTAATAGGCCTATTTTATATAAAATATTATATTAGTTAGGTTGTATAACAGAATAAGAGCTCAAGCCTTATTTCAATTTATTATTCAATCGATTGAGTTCCACTTCTCAATCGATTGACTTTGAATTGAATCGGCCGTGTACACTTACCTAAATTCAATCGATTGAGTTATACTTTTCAATCGATTGATCTTGAACCGAACTAATTGTCTGCACATATTTAAATTCAATCGAATGAGTTACACTTTTCAATCGATTGATTTATATCCGAACAGACATCAAACAATATTATCAATATTATTTTCTCCTATAACTCTACTTGCTTGACCAAAACTCAATGCACTCTAATTTATTGATGTTTCGATCGATGGTCGTGATGCACTCCACTTTAAATTGGACTGTCCCTTTTATTTAAGTATTTAATTATAATATACTATATATGTATCATTTTATCGCTTCAACGCGACCACTTCGATAATACAAAGCGTTAGAACTTCGATGCCTTTATGATATCGAACTCCATTTTCGATTATCAAAATCACACTTATAACCCTATTTTATCATTATATTGGTGTGGTATGTAAATAAATATAAATATAAACATAATCAAAATCTAAGTGTAAACCGTTCTGTATGTATGATACTTTTGTATTTGCAACTTAATTAATTTATACGAGTTAAGAATATGTTAGATCATGAGTACGAGAGTGTGAGATCATGCCTATGCTTAGGCGTGGTGATTCGCTGAGATGGTATCGAAACGAGAAATACACCGTATTCACATGTCTTACAACTCATGGTGGAATGAGACCCATGACGAGTCGGTGAGTGTGAATTCAGTGTAATATCGTATACGGTGGCATATACGGCGACCCGATCACCCAGAGTTCAAATATGATAATATAAATTATGAGTTAAGTTATGAGGTTCGACCATAGATATTAGCTGTGGTGATGTTTCTTTTACAGTCACGTGAAACTCAGAATATTAGTGTCCATATACGGATGCAACACCTCTATGATAGTATAGACTATCACACGAAGTATATTCAGGTTGCTACAGAATATTTTTCTTGGGAAGTGTGAATTAAAAAAGTTAACTCACTATAGTTTGTCCTAGAATTAAGTATAAGAGTATGATAAGATATGAGTATGAGATAAGATAAGTTATGATACAAGTACGATAATAAGACATCGCTGTGTAGGCCAGCAAAAGATAAAGAACTTAAGTCTCTTTACGTATCGTTCCTTGCATAGCCACCGTAAGGGCAACAACATCTTTTAGCTAAGATGGATCTCTGAGAGAGATTATGAATATGCTATAAGTGACTTTGGCCATTATGTCACCCCATTGGCTGGCTGGTGGAGTATGAGTATGACACGAGGGCGTTATGATATAGTGGTATGATACTATCTTGACCCTTTTATGGTAGCTCGAGCAGCGACTCTGACACATGTCGTTTAGGATTTTACGAGTATATTAGTTACACTTATGCGATGTACAGACATATGTGCGAGAATGATAATAAGACATTATATGATATGTTATGAGATATGGTGAGGTACATTAGGACATGAGTGTCTAGATCATGGTCTTGTAATTATGATATGATATGAGTTTTACTATATGCATGTGATTTTGTCTTTCTTTTATTATCTGCTTTGAGATACTATGTTTATCACTCACAAGATGCACCCACAATGTACCTGAGTAGTATGGGGTGGATTGGTGGTGTATCCACTGAGTTTACGTGACTGAGTAAACTCATCCTACGATAATCTAACAGTTGCAGGTGATTACGCTGGTGGAGTAGACACGAGTCATCTAGATCTCGTTGATGCTGATTTCATTGATCCCGCGAGTGTTGAGTACCAAGAGCCTTTGGAGGGCGACCCTGTCGGTTATCAGGAGGACTACGGTGTTGATCTTGATTTGAGTGCCGGTTACTGATCATTGTGGACTTGGTATTGAGTTTTATTGATACTAGTATTACGAATTTTATAGTTTATTTTATCAGATTTATCTTCGACTGGATATTGGTGGATTGTGGTTTTATCACACTTATTCAGTATTTATGATCGCATTTATATTCCACCCTATTTGTTAGATTTCACGGATTTCGTGAAACCATTATTGCGTGAGAACTCTGATTAGGTGTATGTCCGCTTAGCATATCCGGGATATGTGTGGGTCATAACTTGGAATTCTAGACCCTTGGGATAGGATAGAATTTCGGGTCGTGACAGAGTGGTATCAGAGCTCAGACTCTACTTCCTAGAGGACTGTATGTGTTATATAAATATAATATATTAATTGAGGTTATGATGATTTAAATAGACCCCAGACTTCAGATCCTTTGAGGACTTATTGGTTTCAAGGACGTTCAATCATTGATGATAGTAAACCGTAAGTTTCAATTTTGAATTTAAAGATTTATATAAGAATGACTTATATAGTTAGAAACTTGTGAGAAATATTAGAAATTATCTATAAGGATTGAAAAATAATGGGTGAAACTTATCTAAAATTTAGGGGCAATCAGATAAATAAATCCTTGAAAATTTGACTGTTAAAGATTTTATGTGATCTGAGATGCCAATTATAGGAATAGCAAATTCTAGGTTATATTAGAAATAACTTCAATAATTAGATTAAGTGAATATCCTACTAAAGTTTGACATATCACACATTCGGAGAAATTTTTGACATTAAATCAGATTATTTTATAAATTGATGAATTAGAATCGACCACCATTATAAAGAGAGGGGGACCCTACCTTGAGGATATCAAATATTAGGTGTCGAAAATATAAAAAGTTTTTCAGATAAGAATAACAAAGAAACGATGATTTTAGTTTATAATCAATGCCTAATTTTCGAGGACGAAAAGTTTAAGGAGGGAAGAATGCAACGACCCTAATTTTTTAATGTTGAATAGTTGACTTTTGACGAGAAGCTGAGATTGTGGAGAAGTACTCTAAACTCATCACCGTAGGCACGACATTTTCGAGGACAAAAATATTATAAGGGGGGGAGAATGTAACGACCCAAAATTTTTGACTTTCTTTTATTGGTATTAGATGGTGCTTTGTACCTTGCATGGTGTTAGTGCTCCACACCGAAACCTACCCTAGTTGAGAAAATATTTCAAAATGTAAATCCACACTGAAATATTCAAAATTATTATTGGTGGCCAAATATGAAGAGAGAGATTGCCGAATATGTCTCCAGGTGTTTGGTATGCTAGCAGGTGAAAGTTGAGCATCAGAAGCAAGCTAGTCTTTTGCAGCCCTTGCAGATTCCCGAGTGGAAGTGGGAGAACATCTCTATGGGTTTCATAGTCGGACTCCCTAGAACTTCAAGGAAGCACAATGCCATCTGGGTTATTGTGGACCGATTGACTAAGTCGGCGCACTTCCTACCTTTCAAGATTATAGATAGTGGGGACAAACTGGTTGGGACGTATCAAAAGGAAGTAGTCAAGCATCACGGGGTTCCTGTGAGCTTGTGTCGGATAGAGACACGAAATTCACTTCTGATCATTAGAAGAAATTTCAGGAAGCAATGGGTATGAGACTCGACTTCAATATAGGATTCCATCCAGAGACCGACGGTCAAACTGAAAGAGTTAATCAGATCGTAGAAGAGATGCTTCGAGCCTACATGTTAGACTTCCGAGGTAACTAGGATGACCACTTACCTTTGATTGAGTTTTCTTATAATAATAGCTTTTAGGCAAGCATCGGGATGTCACCTTTTGAAGCTCTTTATGGCCGAAGTTGTAGGACGCCTCTCTGTTGGGACGAGATTGGTGAAAGAAAGATGCTTGGGCTGGAACTCATAGAAACCACGATCGAGAAGGTTAGAGTTATCCGCCAAAGGTTGAAAGAACCCCAAGACCGTCAGAAAGCCTATGCTGACAGTAGAAGACAGTTGATAGAATTTGAGGTCGGTGAATTGGTTTTCATTCGAGTGTCACCAACTAAGGGAATCATGCGTTTTGGAATACGGAGAAAACTAAGTCCGAGATACGTGGGACCTTTTATTATCACAGATCGCATCGGCGAGGTAGCATACTGAATTTCACTTCCGAAACACTTTGCCGATATCCACAATGTGTTTCATGTGTCTATGTTGCACAAATACCTGCCCGATCCATCTCATGTCCTTGATATCGAGCCAACTGAAGTCAGAGATGATCTGACCATCATAGAGAAGCCGGTTCGTTTCGTAGATCGAAAGGAAAAGCTCATCAAGGGTAAATCTATTCACTTCGTCAAAGTGCAGTGCTAGCATCACCAACCGAATGAAGCCACTTGGGAACGAGAAGCCAAGACTTTGGAGAAGTACTCGGAGCTTATCACTACAGGTACACATTTTTCGAAGACGAAAATATTATAAGGGGGGGAGAATGTAACGACCTTAAAAATTTTAAACTGAATTTGTGGTGTTAGATTTGTTTTACACCAAGCATGGTGTTAGTGCTCCACACCGGAACCTACCCAGTTGAGAAAATATACCTTTTGGTTTTTCCAAAGGTTTTATATTTAAAATTGTCTTTATTTGACACAAGTTGTGGGATGGCCTAGTGGTTGAAAGGCTTTTCTTATAGAAAAGAGGCCTAAGGATCAAACCTTACTACGTGAGTTTTAAACCTCTATTTTAAACTTTGAAATAAAATCCTATACACCTTTATTTAGTGCGACCACTTAGCACCGAATTAATACCCATATATTATAAATAAGAAAGTTATGGAGAACCCTAAATCACTATTATAAAAATTTTCTTAAAAACCCTAGTTGGCACTCCATCTTTTTCTATAGCCATCATTTTCTAAAAACACCCAAATCTCTTTTAAATCTCTTGTGTGTTCTTCCACAAAGAACATCATAATGTTCTTCAGCCATCAGATCGTGGTGGAAGAAAGCGGCATAATCGTGGACGGACCATCGTGTGGATGCCGATCTCTATCGCCCTTACGGCCGTCGATTCACCGATCACGCTTCAAGAGGTGGGTACCCATCCATCCATCTCATTCTTCTTAGATCCCATCGCGTAGGATGCGTTCAATCGCGTATCGATATGCTATTTAAAATAAATCTAAATTTGTTTTATTATAAAATCACTTTTATGATTAAAATAATAATTAATCCTTATTTTATATTATTTTTATGAATTTTTCGGATGTATTTTTGGTTTTATTTCGGAACCCTATTTCGTTTCGAATCTGCGACAGTCAATTGATTGAAACATACTTCTCAATCGATCGACTTCAAAACCGTAACAGAGAAGGTTTTACTTCCTTATTTAAGATTCAATCGATTGATTTGCATTATTCAATCGATTGATTTGAGCAGTTTGATTTTAATAAGCAAAGTTACTTTAATTGCTTCTGATAACTTAAATGAAAGGATGTCTCAATCGATTGATTTTAAAATTCAATCGATTGAGGTTATTTGAGTGAATATAATAATAGTTCAAATTATGAGCTGTTATCACATTCTGACACTTACTGCAGTTTACATTGTTTGCAGGAAAAGGATGTTTCAATCGATTGAAAATTTAAATTCAATCGATTGAGGTTCCTTGAGGTTCCTGGGTAGTAATAGCCTAATAGACCTATTTTATATAAAATATTATATTAGCTAGGTTGTATAACAGAATAAGAGCTCAAGCCTTATTTCAATTTATTATTCAATCGATTGAGTTCCACTTCTCAATCGATTGACTTTGAATTGAACCGACTATGTACACTTACCTAAATTCAATCGATTGAGTTATACTTTTCAATCGATTGATCTTGAACCGAACTAATTGTATGCACTTATTTAAATTCAATCGATTGAGTTATATTTTTCAATCGATTGATCTATGTACGAACAGACATCAAACAATATTATTAATATTATTTTCTCCTATAACTCTACTTGCTCAACCAAAACTCAATACACTCTAATTTATTGATGTTTCGATCGATGATCGTGATGCACTCCACTTTAAATTGGACTGCCCCTTTTATTTAAGTATTTAATTATAATATACTATATATGTATCATTTTATCGCTTCAACGCGACCACTTCAATAACACAAAGCATTAAAACTTCGATACCTTTATGAAACTGAACTCTGACCTTTACGATTATCGAAATCACACTTATAACCCTATTCTATAATTTTATTGGTGTGGTATGTAAATAAATATAAATATAAATATAATTAAAATCTAAGTGTAAATCATTCTGTATGTGTGATGCTTTTGTATTTGTAACTTAATCAATTTATACGAGTTAAGGATATGTTAGATCATGAGTACGAGAGTGTATGAGATCATGCCTATGCTTGGGCGTGGTGATTCGCTGATATGGTATTGAAACAAGAAATACACCGTATTCACATGCCTTATAACTCATGGTGGAATGAGACCCATGACGAGTCGGTGAGTGTGAATTCAGTGTAACCTCGTATACGGTGGCATATACGGCGACCTGATCACCCCGAGTTCAAATATGATAGTATAAATTATGAGTTAAGTTATGAGGTTCGACCATAGGCATTAGCTGTAGTGAGGTTTCTTCTGCAGTCGTATGAAACTCGGAATATTGGCGTCTATGTACGGATTCAACACCTCTATGATAGTATAGACTACCACACGAAGTACATCCAGGTTACTACAGAACCTTTTTCTTGAGAAGCGTGAATTAGGAAAGTTGCCTCATTATAGTTGTCCTATGATTAAGTATAAGAGTATGATAAGATATGAGTATGAGATAAGATAAGTTATGATACGAGTACGATAATAAGACGTCGCTGTGTAGGCCAGCAAAAGATAAAGAACTTAAGTCTCTGTACGTGTCGTTCCTTGCTTAGCCACCGTAAGGGCATCAACGTCTTTCAGCCAAGACGGATTTCTGAGAGAGATTGAGTATGTTATGAGTGACTTTGGCCATTATGTCTCTCCATTGGCTGGCTGGTGGAGTATGAGTATGACACAAGAGCATTATGATATGGTGATATGATACTATGTTGATCCTCTCATGGTAGCTCGAGCAGCGACTCTGCCACAGGTCGTTTAGGATTTTATGAGTATATTAGTTATGCTCATGCGATGTACAGAGGTATGTGCGAGAATGATAATAAGACATGGTATAATATGTTATGAGGTTTGGTAAGGTATGTTAGGATATGAGTGTTTAGATCGTGGTCTTGCATTTATGATATGATATGAGTTTCACGATATGCATATGATTTTATCTTTCTTCTGCTACCTGCTTTGAAATATTATGTTTATCATTTACTTAATACACCCATAATGCACCTGAGTAGTATGGGGTGGATTGGTGGTGTATCCACTGAGTTTACGTGACTGAGTAAACTCATCCCATGATAATCTAACAGTTGCAGGTGATTACGCTGGTGGAGTAGACACGAGTCATCTAGATCTCGACAACGCTAATTTCATTGATCCTGTGGGCGGTGAGTACCAGGAGCCTTTGGAGGGCGACGCTGTCGGTTATCATGGGGGCTACGGTGCTAATCTTGATTCGAGTGCCGGTTACTGATCATTGTGGACTTGGTATTGAGTTTTATTGATATTAGTATTACGGATTTTATAGTTTATTTTATCGGATTGTCTCCGACTGGATTTATATTTTATTGATGAATTGTGGTTTTATCACACTTATTCAGTATTTATGATTGTATTTATATTCCACCCTATTTATTGGATTTCACGGATTTTGTGAAACCATTATTGCGCGAGAACTCTGATTAGGTGTATATTCGCTTAGCATATTCGGGATATGTGCGGATCATAACTTGAAATTCTAGGCCCTCGGGATAGGGTAGAATTTCGGGTTGTGACAGAATTAGTTATAAAGAATTAGTCAATTTATTACTAATCTAAATGGTTAAGGCAACAATCCATTATTAAAAATTATTTTAGTCAAAGAATCATGTCCATAAGTAGATGTGAATCATCCGATTTGTGAGTTTGAATACCAGTCATTAAAATTAAAGTGTACAGGATGGTTTAAATACCTCAAATTTTTTTTTTGAGTCCAATGTCTTTCAACTTATGATCTAATGGTGTGGATTATCGACACCGTGAGCCCATTTTGGTAATTAAATGACTGTCAAGGCTATATATCATGTGATTCTATGATGGCAGTGCAAACCTGAGTTTTTTTATTTTTTATAGTTACGTGCAAACTCGAGTTGTAAATAAAGGGTACTTTTGCTTTCAATCGGACGTTGGAAATCTTTTTCCCTCCAATCTTCCACACAATGGATCTAAATAGCACGAGCTTATCATCAGATGATCTGTTTTTATTCCACGTGACACATATCCCAAAAAATATTCTAAATTCCCATTTAAGCATGATGTGTGCTACATGATTTTTAACGCAATTTTTTTTTGGGATCTATGCAATGTTTGATGGTACGCTCATAATATCGAGATCCATAAAGTAAAAATAGGGGTAAAAATTGATCTCCATCATCTGAATCTAAGCAATCCACGAGTTTCAAATGTAAGAGCCCTAGAAATCAACAGGTGCAAAGAGAGGTTTGCTTAATTAAATAGAGTTAGGTAATAGATACGCAATGGGAGCAGAGCAGTGCAGTGCTGCTCTAGTCAATCTTCTTCTAAACTAGTTAAACTTTGGAAAATACACAAATTACATATATGACCATAAAATTTTGAACCTTTTATTAATTGGGCGCTCAAGGATACTCATGCACTTATTCGAACTTTGTATTCAAAGTTGACACTTAATACCAACTCATAAATAAAAAATTTGCATTCATTAAGTGATAAGGTGGCGTACAAGAGGCGTTTTGCGGCTGAGATGCATGATGCATGAATCTCCTTCCTCTCCAATAGTCTCCACGTTTTTAGCATATCTATATATATATATATATATATATATATATATATATATATAACTTAGGGTATAAGTTAAGACTAATACCTAAGAGATGCCCTCGTCCCCACCATAAAACGAGGGCCAATAGGGGTGAGAGTTTGGTTTACCATTGGTTATTAATAGAACTCTTCATTCCATGAAACCGAAACCGAAACCAAACCGATCAATTTGGTTTCGATTCGGTTTTTCAATATTAATTTTCTTTCAACTTTTCATTGACTAATTCCAAGGGCACACGTGCGCAGAGATTCAAACTTAGTTCCCTGCTTCGTGAGGCAGGCACCTGGCCATCAATCCAAATCCCTTGAGCTTATCTCCTCCCCATTCTATATTTATATATAATCATAGTTAAGCTAAAAGTATTTGAGTCGGATGGCTATAAGAGAATTAGCATATATAATTTACATAAGTAATTATTTTATATAAATTAATTTGGTAGCTTTATTTGCACCTATCTAATCTCTAATGGTACCGATATTGAAAACTATAGATTATTTTGAATCATACGATGGAGATCACTTCTTGTCCAAATATTCGGTAAAATGGATCTTCAAACCATAGGCATACCCTCATACAGTTAATATTCATTTCATGTGGCATGCATCTCAAAAAGTGATCCACGAATGACCATTTGATCAAATGTAGTTTTTGGATTGCTTTTTCATATGTGTGTCATATGGAATCAAAATCTTACCAAGTGATCGTACACTTATGGTCTCAAGATTTATTGGTGGAAGATTGGGACGTGAAACGATCTCCACCATATGATTCAAAGTAATTGACAATTTTCAACCTTAGAGGTTCGACATGCACAAATAGAGCTACCCATTTATTTTTAAACATTGATCCACTGTTGCCCGTGTGTTTTCCCTAAGTACGCCCACGTGAACTTTGGGAAACCCTTCAAACTTATTAATTGCTTCGGATCAGGTGACGGAGATTATTTTTCACCCTGATTTTTTACACAAGTATCTTGAGATTATAGCGCACCTATCAGGCGGTCAATTTGTGATTTCAAGTAAGGATCAAAATTTCGATTTTCGTTTCAATTTTAGAGAAGTTCGAAATTTCAGCCGATAATTTCAATCCCATATATTTTATGACCGAAATTTCGGTCATTTCGGCTGACATTTTGATCCTTGATTCCGGGTGTAGGAGATGTTGGTGCTCCTTATAAATGAATCAAGAAAAAAGCCTTTCACATGTCAATGTTCTTTGTTGGTGCTCCTGAAAATGGAGGTCAAGTTTCCTGTTTTGCACCCCACATCTGACAACTCTAAGTTAGTAACAGACGCGCTTTAAAATCTGTCTCATTATACAATTGTCGGTATTCACAGGGAGTGCGTGCCCACCACGTCATGACGTCAACCACCCCGGCCCTGCGTATCAGCCAAAGCAACTATATGCAAATCCTCTAGGGAGCAGGGGCTAGGGGGCAATGATCAAGTACAACTAGTTGCACTCAATATCGTGTTCAACCACTTTTACAATTGTTGGATAAAGGAGAATCTTGACTGTATGTAGGGATGCAAGCTTTAACCGAAATCCCCATCCGAAACCGAGCAAGCCTAACTGGTCCAAAAACCAACTCAAACTGACCCAAACTGAACCGAACCGATTCTATTTTGATTCGGTTTCAGTGAATAGAACCGATTTTATTTCGATTTGTTTTCAGTTTAGGGTGGCAAAAACTGAAAGCCGAGGAGGTATGATGAGAAAACCGAAAACAAACTTGAAGAAAATTTGAAAAAATTGAAATATTTCTGTTTCAGTTCAGTTTCAAAATCGAAAAAAAAAATATCAAGCCAAAACCGATTTCATTTTGGTTTCGGCTGGACTGAATCAAAAACCGAAAAGAACGGTATCGGTTCAGTTCGGTACACCGAACTTGCATCCCTAACTACATGTAATCATATAAAAATTGAGATCATGGAAGTCAAAACTCTCCTCTATCCAATTGTTGTAAATATAGTTGACCATGTGATCGGTCAGGTTCAACCAATTGGACCTGACCATTGCCCCTGATTACGGCCCGACTCTCTTTACGACCATTTATTAAGCACTATTTTGGTGCTTATATGTGATATGTTAGTAATTTAATTTGTCAAAGTGATAGCTCATATCATGGTATTAAAAATCGGCCGATACTGATACGTATCGGTATCTCAACTCGGTATCGGTATCAGCCGATACGGGCCCATATCAGCCGATATCTCTGTTTTTTTCTTTTTAAAAAAAAAATAGGCTAATATGTATCAGCCGAGTTGTATCGGTCCTCCATGGACCGATACCCAAGTTCGATACCGATTTGAACACCTTGGCTCATATATTGAAAGTTAGTGGGCCTGAAAACTCTATCAGAAATTAAAATCATCCAATGGTGCACTAATATATATTATATCATTTATTGGTATATAATGCAAAAGCATCCTCCCTTCTTTTGAACTAACTAAAAATATTTATATTTTTGTACAAAGTAAAAAATTCCTATTTTTTATGGCGAGACAGGATAAAGAGTTCTCGTGTTCGATCAAAAGATGGACCTCCAGCCTTAAATGAAAAAACGTTAGTTAAAATTTTAGAAGACAACTAAACTTGGTGTGATGTAGAATAGAGGTGTTTTGTATTTATTAAATGGGAAGATGGACGTTCTATGACCTGCTATTTTATAAAATGAAGGCTCAAAGAACGCTGAGACTGAGCGAATGCAAATCCACATTCTACTTTATGTCCAATTATTTTTTAGAATTTTAGAAGAATATTTAATATATAATTTCTTGTAGACAATGCTAAGGTTTTAAAACAGGTTTGACATATGTAAAATTTTAATTTATACATATGGCTCCTTTGGATGTCGTCGTAACCCTACATCGTGATCCATTTCGGCTGCGACGTGACACTCAAGTCCTGAAATGACATATGTTCCTCTTAGAGTTTTAGGGGCAAGAACTTTTGTCTAGACTCTTTTTACCTTTAAATTATAAGTCAAAATATTGTGATTTGCACAATAAACTTTAGCACTGAATTTTGTCCAACTTTGACCCAATATTTAACAATAGAAAATCATCATTTTTTTATTTGTTTTCTAGATGACACAGGATCGATCATAGAAAACTTATCGTAGTACTTAATCCTTAGGTTAGGTGCTACATGGGGTCCAACAAGTCACGTCTTAGGGTTCAACCCTACAACCACATAACAAGAAAACCGACTTTTATATATATATATATATACTAAATGGTGGTCCATGCCTTAAAAGTGAATGGTGTATTGATAAATTAAGTCACTATTTATTTTTACACAATTAGATAAATATTTTTTCCCTAAATTCCCATAGAAAGTGGTGACTCTCGGGGTGTTGTTCCCTTTGGTAATGTAAGGGGAGATTGTCCTAAGATTAAAACCTGAGACGTCCCAGAGATAAAGAGAGAGACAGTATACACGTGCTCTAATTATATATAAGCAATGGACAAATTATATATGTAGGACAGATTTATCGAGGATAAAGTCCAAGCGGCTGATATAGCACGATATGACTAATTGCATCGATCAGTATTAATTAAGTCCCACTACGCTTACAGCCAATTGCATGGACGTCACATCAGCCACTATCCATACACTAAGGATACAGTAGAATAACATGAAAAAGAAGCCAACGGAAGTGTAATATCAAAGAAAATTTCCATAACTTGCAATACCTTTACATCATCTTTACAAGGTAAGTAAAACAAAAGGCTTAGCTAGTATATGTATTATATAAATATAAAAGTGCAAAAAAAAAGTTTTCATACCCATTTCGAGACTGGTTCAATTTGTCTAAAACTATTATATATAATAATAAATAATATAGAATAAGGAAAATAGGAACAATGCCCTAAATTCATTTACTTTGATGAAGGTAGGCTCAAACATTCAAGCCCTATGGCATTTTCTTTGATGAAGTTGTCCCAAAAGCACCAACAGTCATGCCACTCACATCCCACTTTACAATACCCAATGTGACAAAAAAGTCATCTATGAGAAGCCCTTCAGCTCATGCATCCATGCACTATGTACAAGGCACGCATATTTTATATATATATAATTTAATTCTTGGAGAGCCCATGGCTTATCCTTTTTTAAAGGAAATATATGAGAGTCCAATATTCGTCTACATCAAGGGATCGTCTCTTTCCCATAGTCTTGTCTACCTGATAAAAACAAGTTCATAGATTATGGTGAAAATGGTGATTATTTTAACTTGTTGGTGTGAACATTGAAATGGGGATTATTTTAGGATTTAGGAATTGGCAATAGAATTGGCATTGCTCAGCACGTGTAGGCAATGAACTAGGTAGATGCATGCACGTGCAGCCGCGCACGGGCGGGTGTGTGTCATAATAAAAGTAATCAGGTACCGTACTCATTTATTTATGCTAACAGTTATTTTACGATAGATTTGGAGACTTATAAATCATAAAATTTGTAAAAACATTACAAAATTTTATAATAAATGGCAATGTTACAAGCTTGCACGTGTCGTGTTGTCATTGGTAGAATATTAGGAAAAATGATACGTCTCGGTTGGTAAATATTATATACAATGCCGTAGCCTGAAACGATAAATTGCCACATTTAAAATGAGGGGTACGTTTCACCATTCAGTTTTAATTCATTAATCACTATTGACAATAGTGATAAAAATATTTGTCTTTATCAGATATGATCTTCCCTTGACGGTGTGCACCACGTCCATATATATATATATATATATATATATATATATATATATATAACTAATCATGCGTTTGGGTTCCACTGTATCACCTAACCCGGCTATGCCAGTTTTATATCATTTGCATGATTTGCATCGGCCACTAAAAATTGGTATATTCTGATATATTGGTTATTATTATTATTACTTAAAATTATAGTAAATATACAAGAATCATAGAAATATGTAGTTTTTTTTTTTTTTTTTTTTTTAATAGAAATAGTAATATGTAGTTACATACTAGAATATTCTAGTATATAGCATATATAGGTTTATACTTTTTATTCCTTATTATGTTCTATATATATTGAATATTGAGCATTTCGACTTATATTTTACTGAGATATTCATATACCAAAATATCGTACCGGTCTCAACCGACATCATCATATACTGCAAGTGTATATTAGTATCAGTTGGTACGGTATGCTCAATTGGTCATATATATTCTAACATTACTATTATTGTTTAATAAAACCTTACACCAAGCATTGTGAAATTTCTCCCAAATTCACTGAAACAGAGGTTGGATGAAACTTTCGGCAAAATTTTGGTGATTTCTCCAAAATCGCTAAAAATTCATTAACTTCAATAAAATTTGTGAAATTTCACCGAAATTAATGTATATTTCATTTTTTTTTCAGCCATTTTTAAGTAATGAATAAAATTTTTATAAATAATAAATCATAAAAATAATAAACAAGATTTGTACTCCCTGAAAATTTTTTGAAACTTTTTCGAATTTTTCTCGAAATTTATCCAAAATGACCCCATACCGTAATATAGCCAAAAAAGAAATTTGTCACTACCACTCCAAGGTCACCCAAAATATACTTTTGGTGCCCTGCACATAGAGCAAGGTAGTTTGGTTTAGATTATTTCTATAAAAAAAAATTCAAAACAACATTTTCATCATGTATATTTTAGGCTTAAATCTGGATCACTGTATCACAATTAAAATTTGACTTAAAATTTAAAATTTTAATTTTAATTTTTTAAAAAAAGTTATCAATATATACAACCCGCTTTAACTTCATGTTACACCAAAACAGTGTTTTAGAGGGTCACATGAAGCTCAACGTGATATTAGAGCCAAGGTATAAAAAATCGGGCAATACTGATATGTATCAGTATCCCAACTTGGGTATCCTATATTACATCAGTCGAGACGTAAACTTTTCCTTTCTTTTTTTAATTAAAAAATAGGCTGATACATATCAGTTGAATCATATCGATCTTATACAAATCAATATCCGAGACTGATACCGATTTTGATACCTTGATTAGATTATGTAACTTTGGTACTCCACTGCACTACCTTTAAGGCTTTATCATTTTCGTAAGAAAATGTATTATGATTTAACTTATAACAACATGACATATTTGTCTTAGTTGTATACCTTATGCTTAAAATAGCAATTATTTATAATATTTTTTATTTTCTTTTATTGTTTTTAACCTGTGACTGTGTGACTATAATGACATATTTTGTTTTCGGCAAATTTTTGGTGGGGGACCTTTCTATCGCTACATTTCGGATTAATTCTGATACCTTTAAAAAAATATTAGAAAAATAGTAGGGATTAAATAGAAAATATATTTAATATTTTAAATAAAATAAAATAAATTTAAATATATAAAAATTACCAAAATTTCCAAAAATTTTCTAAAAGCTTTCAAAATTTCACCGAAAACTATAAAAATTACTGAAATTTTCATTAGATCATCCTTGCAGCAAAATTCGGTAAAATTTTTCACTATGCCTGTGACAGGTAAAATGAACTCACTGTATGATATATAACCGTCTGATCAATGATCGGATGGTTTAGACCTCGGAGTAGCGTATGGTCAATGGCCGGCCACTTGGACATCTCAGCAACGTCTGCCACGTGTTGATAATGTAATAGGTGGGGCCGTTTAGCTATAAGGTTGTAATTTGTGAAAGTAGGGTGACTGGTTTATGTCTTTTTCGAACCAGGGTTTTGATTGTTCCCTACGGGAACTCTTGGAAAATGAGAGAGAGTGCGTGTGACGCAGTTGTGGGCGTTAGGTATGAATCTGTACGCAGAGTCCAATTATTACGCTCGTGCACTTTTACCCGACCCCACCATCGTACCGATAGATGCTATAATTATAATTATAATAAATACCCTTAAACTTAGAAGGGGTTTAATAGGCGTGGATAAAGATACCGAAAAACCGACAACCGACGAAATCGAACCGAATAATATTGACTTGAAGCCGAACCCAAATCGAAAAATCCAAACTGAATTTGAAACAGTTCAGTTTCAATTTGAGTGCAAAAATTGGAAACCGGTTGAGCCAGAGAAATCGACCCTAAAATCAAAAATTTTTAGAAAACACGGAAGAAAAAAAAAATTTCTTTGAAAACATAAAATTAGAAAAAATCGAATATCAAACCCAACCAAGGAAAACCGAAACCAGATCTGTTAGGTGCAAATTTGGCTCAAGGGGTGGAGAGTTTGATTAATCAAAACTGAAATTTCGGTTTCGGTTTCAATTCAGTTAACCGAACTTCCACCCCTAGTACTTGATGAAGATAGGAACTGAATCTATAAAATGAAATTGATTGAAAAATAAGTCCGGAACAGGTATGCATTGGAGGAGACTCGACTCAAGTTATACTTTGGATTCATAGTCACAAAAATCGTTGAATTTTTGAAAAATTCGCGAATATAAGGTCCCCCGAATTGTTTGCAATTTTTTCAAAAATTCACTTGATCATAAAAATTCGCGAATAATTCCCTAATTTTTTTAAAAATTTTGAGACAAACTAAATTTTTAAATATTTTTTTATTTTCTTTTATAATTTTAAATATTTTTATTTTTATTTTTAAATTTTTCTCACCAATTTTTCCTGAGAATATTTTCCCGAACTTCCCAAATTTGCCAAAATTTTCTGATTATAACCTCCCCGAATCATTGTCGAACCCCGATCTGGTGACTATGCTTAGATTGAGTTTAGTCCTTTCGATTTTAGACACGTGTGAACTCGACCCAACTAACCCATCAGAGACCCAAATATATATGTATTTGTGTTAAAGATACAGCTGACAATTATTATATTTGGTGCATTTAACAAAAAAAAATAAAAAGGTTATAAACTTAGTTAGCCTATTCAAACGACTTAGGACATCCAACGAGTCAAGCGTGGGGTCTAGCAACACAAACTCGAATCCAAATGTGTAGGACTTAAGATACCATTATTTACACCTCGTCTTTTGTTAGAGCCACACTTGGAATTTTGTTAGAGCAGATTTTATTTGCTCAGACAAAAAGCAAGCAGAGAGCTGCTTCTGCTCTTATAAGAGCTAAGTCAAAAGCAATATTAACTTCTTTGGCGACTATTAACCTCACTTTTTGGGTAAACTGTCTATGACATTTCGGTGATTCCTTACCGACTGACACAGGAAAGTGTTTTGGTGATAACCTACGAAGACGTATTACAACTCCTAACTAGTTGTCCACGAATAGTATTCAGAAAAATATGACTCTCGGGCTCCAGTAACTTAAAATTCTTCTCTTTAGTGGCATTGCAGCCTGTGGGTACTATCAGTAAGTCATACTGAAATAGCTTTGATAAGTCTCGGTGAAAGCTCGTAAAGTATTAAAATACCTTAGTAGTGTTAGCTTTGATACCACTTGTTAGGAAATCTACTCACTCTACGAACTCTCTATCGCGATGAATGCAGAAAAATAAGAAGATTTAGGCAAAAATTAATCACACGCATAACACAAAGATTTACGTGATTCACCCAATCGAGGGCTACGTCCACGAGAGTATACACACTATTTTTATTGAATGTTTACAGCACACACACTCTTCTCTCTAGTGCAAACTCAATCAAGATCTAACACGATCTTTAACAACAAATCTGCGGTTAAACCAAGGACACGATTCTTCAAATAATAGAGAAGAGATCTGCTGAAATACAGTCACGATTCCGACACAAGAACGGCTTCAATCGGATCTTCAATCTCCAAGCTATTCTTCAATACTTTTTCTCTCAAAGTATTCTTACAGATTTCTCACATGAAACTTTTATCAAACTCTCTCTTAATCCCTAGAGAAGACTTTCTCCCAATAAGCTCAAAGCTCTATTTTGGATACGTATATCTCAAATCTCCTAAGAGTTGTAAGTATTCAAAACACTTCCAATAATAGTCTCCTAATAACTTAGGAAACCTTGGCTAAAGTAAACTTCCCGAAATTAACTACTTAAAGTAAACTTACGGATCTGCATCCGCCTATCAATCAATCGATTGACTTTCCAACCTCAATCAATTGATACCGATCAATCGTCAATCGATTGACTTTTCAACGTCAATCGATTGACATCGGTGGTTGAGATTAAACCTTATTCAACAAGTAATTAGTCCACAATAGAAAAAAAAAGGGTGGCGTACACTACAAATTGTTAAGGAGCGAATAATAGTACCCTTTATGATATGTGCTTCTAATTATGTGGCCATTTTATAGTAGTGTGGTGGGACCCCAATAGTACATAACCCTTTAAGGATTCATACCGTTTGTTGGGGCCAATAAAAATGTATGCGCCACATGATACTCCTTGATACTGATGGTTCATATCTTCATCTCCCAATAGATGTGCATTGAAGTGATAATGACTTCAAACCAGTTTACTTAATAAAGATTTTGTATCATGGACTCTTATGGGCCTATGGCTCCAAATCATATAAGTGTACCTTCATTTGCAACCCTAGATTTTTCTTCTCAATCAAACCGTTGACTGCTTGAATGATGAGAGGATAGAGATCATTTTTTCATCCTAATCGCACACAACAAATCTTGAGATCATGGGCCTACCATGTGACGGTTAGATGTTAATTTCATGTGACACAAATCTCAAAAATAAATGTGATATCAGGTCCAATGGTACATGCTGATCATATTCATTTTTTGACATGTGTGTCACATGAAATCAACATATGACTTTCTAATGGTAGGCCCCTAATCTCAAGATCTATTGGGGAGAAGGTTCTAACGAAAATGCTCTCTATCCTTACATATGAAGGTGCCTTTAAAAGATTTGTATATCGTTTTGGATCTCTGATTTGGTTATAGGAGTATTCTCTATTTAGATCCTCGTTTCCTTGCTCTTTACATTTTTGTATTCAAAATCGTAATGGTAACCCTAATCATAATCTAACATCTTGGATTAGGGTTGTCAAAGGGCCGGGTTGAGGAGATAGTCACCTGTCCGAGCCGATTTTATTTCTTGGTTGGGCACATAAACTCAGGAAAAAAAATCGGGTTGGGTTGGGTCTATCAAGCCCGATTAAACCCGAGATTTTGTATATAAAGTTAAGGAAGATAGGGGTTTTTTAAGAGCCAAACAACAGCTTCGCTGCTTTGGTAATTAGGAGAAGAAGAAGGGCATATGAGTAAAATGGAGTGGGAGTCGAAGATGACGCATGGAGCCGCTCGCGCAGTGAAGGCAAGTGGGGGCAGAGTGGATAAACTTTTTATTAAAAGGACGGCCCAAAATCTTCAGACTCTTTCGAGGATTCCGCTCTTTTCTACCGAATTTTTTATTAACAAATAATAAAACCAAAAGAGTTGGGGGAGGAATCTAAGGGCGTCCGAGCGAGGAATCGCTGACCGAGGCATCCTGACAAAAGCTCCGAACAACACATTTTCTACCCAATAAATAATTTTTTTAATGCTAACTTTTGATTTTCCATATATGTATTCCATATTAATATATTATGCCCTCCTCTGCATAATAATAACGAAAATGCCACAATGAAATCTGTTCGTTATAGTTAGGGTTTATTAGTAGCCCTAAATGTTGAGGCTATCGCCCAAATTTGACCTCCATAGAGTAGGGCTTGGGCTTTTAGAATAAAAGCCCTGAAATTTAGGATCGAGTTAAGATAAACTAAGGCCCAACCCTACATGTTATATATATATATATATATATATATATATATATTTATTTTATCGAATGTATCTTTCTTTGTAACCTTGAGATCATTATTAATAGGTAGAAAGAGGTTTAATTTGATCATTTTCAAAATAGAGTTATTTTTCGCTCATATTTAATATTAATATTTATATTTAAAATTATTTACTAAGCATAAGAGTAAGAAAAATAAAAAAATATTAATATTCGAAAGCTCAAAGTTTGGCTAGGCTCAGCCCGCAAGGGCTAAGGCCAATCTTTTTAAAGCCTGCTAAGGCTAAGGCTAAGGATCGACCATACTAAGGCACACATATGACTAGGGCTAGAGTTAAGGCCAATCGTTTTAAACCCTGCTAGGGCTAAGGCTAAGGGCCAACCATACTAAGGCATGCCTAAAGCTAGGGAAATGCAAAAGCCCGACCCAACCTAACCCATTGATAGTCCTATTAATTAGAGACACTAATATATTTATAACTTTATGAGCATGTCTGTGCGTGCTTGCTCCTCGGTTCTCGAGGCTATCTCAGCCGAATGACCGTATAAAAATAAAAAAAAATAAAAATCAAATTAGGAACATGATTTATTATTATTAACAACATAGTCATATAAATTTGTGAAGAACTTACAATTTTTTTGTTAACAAAACTAATGATGAAGTATTGGAAAAAAAAATTATTTATCAAAATTTGTTTAATTCATAATTTTTTAATAAATCATTACTTTTTAAAATTTTCTTTCCTCCATTTATTCTTCCGAACTTTTCAAAACTTTACCCTTGCGGAATTATTATGGAACACCAACTTTGTTGACTATGATTAATAAACTATTGGCCGCCATAATCTTATCAAACTCAAATACACTCACTTTAGGGGGCTCTGAAGTCTGTAAAAGTGACCTTTTGAAAGACAGATTTAATGTGTGTTATGTACCAATTAAGCAAAGGCCACCTGACAAATTGCATTAAATGCAATGTTGAGGTTGTAATTTAGGTCACACCGCCGGCCTTTGCTAGAGAAGGAAAAATGGGTTATGAGTTATGACAAATATTTAAACACTAAAATTGAGTTTCCATGATCATACGCCGTTAAAATATACTTTTGATCTTACATCATTTAGATATACTTTGATGCCACATGGCACGGATATGTGATCAATCTAAGTCAAGGATCAAAATTTTGGCCAAAATTATCGGTTTCGGTCCCCACCGAAATGATTATTTGGGACCGCAATTTCGGTCATCAAATGTATGAGATTGAAATTATCGGCCGAAATTTCAGTTTCGGTCTCCTCCGAATCCGAAACGAAAACCAAAATTTTGATCATTGATCTAAGTTATCCAAGTGACACTACATCATTGGAACATGTCTTCACTAAAGAATCACATCTACAAGCATTTGCAATCCATCCGATTGGTGAGCTTGAATATCAGCATTTAAAAATTATAGATTGGATCGTTTAATAAATCTCTCAAAAATGTGTCATTTTTGGGTCTAATTCTGTTCAATATATGAGTTATTAATTTGACGATTTGATTTGCTTGTATTTGTCTTCTAATGGTGTAAGATCATTTAAACATTGTAATTATTTTTAAATCATGGTCAAAGACTCATGCCCAAGGTATCAAAAATTGGTGATACGCATTGGTATCTCGTATCGGTATTGCTGATATGTCTTGATTTCGACCAAAATTTTAGTTTATTATTATTTTTATTTTTTTAAAATTGGCCGATATATATCAGCTTCAGATAAACCAATACCCGAGGCCGATACCTTGCTCATGCGCTAGATGGATTTCAATCACCTACTTTCCATTATTGAATATACGGCCAGGTTGGCTCTTAGGGCTTAAGGCTCAAAAATGCAAAAGGAGAACCCGGCCAGGGCATTAAAACCAAAAGCTCACTGTTGATTAGGCTAGGTTTAATGTTTAACAAGTTGAAGCTCATAAGCCAACCTAGTGTATTTCTTTTAATTATATTCACAATCAAATTACCATAATAAATCTCAATATTATTATGAAATTCATCAACTGGATAAGATACTTGATACAAATTCAAATATGTATTGGTGATACATATCGTTATTTTGGCCAACGATACTAATACCAGTATCAGTGTGGTATCAGTATCGGTCGATACGTATCAAGTATCTACTGATACTGCGCAGGTAACGATCAATACCTACCAATTTTCAGATTCTTTTATTATTATTTTTAAATATATTTCGTGTGTATGGTAAATAAACTATCTAATAGTTTAGGTAATAAGTCTAAACTACAGTTTTAACACTATAAGTTTATAACATATATATATATATATATATATATATATATATATATATATATATATATATATATATATATATTAAATAGCGGCGTATCGGCCGAGATCGATACCCGATTTGCTACCTTGGTTTGAATAAAGTTACAAATAATATAAATAATATCTCTACTCTCTATTTTTAATAAAAAAAAAAAAATTTTGGAGATGAAACTTTTATCATTTTCATTAAAAATGAATAACGGTTACAAATTGTAAAACAAGTAATCTCAAATGGACAGTTACAGAGTAGAGAGTCATAATCCAATGAGTGGTAATTACAATCACTAACATTAAAATAAATTGAATAACATCAAAGATCCATCTAACAACAATACGGAATTCAGAATCTTTCAGAGTAAGGTAAAAATTTGAGAATTCATCACCATCCTGAACATCCACCGATAACCGACACCGAAAATCCACCCGAAGAGACGCCATCACCATCGGTAAAATCACGATCCACAACAACTCCCACCACGTTAAAAACGGGGGAAACAACCGACCAAAAGTTTCACACATCGCTTCAACCAAAGCTTTTAAACAATGCATCATAGCGTAGATAGTGCATGTATTCGCGCAACAACAAAGCTACCAATACGTCAGTAAAATCCGTGACCAAAACCGTTTTAGAAACAAGTATGAACTGTAAAAAAACCTTCATAAAAGCGATCTCCTCGAAAAAAAAATCATCAAGAAGATAATAAAACTCTCATATTCTAACCCTAAAATAAGAAAAAATTAAAAGAGAGCAATGAAGCGCCGAAGCCTCCAAGCAAAAGACGACCCCAAATGATCGATTTATTAAAAACATAAAGAAAAGTAAATAAAAATGGATTAAATCCTCCTTTCCCACACCCTCAAATAAATCGTCTTTTTTTCATACCGACTCTCAAAATTACCTAACTTTTTTCTTTAACAGAAAAATAAAGTTATAATTTTTTTGAAAATATAATAATAATAAACAGTCAAGCCTAAAGCCCTTATTTTGACCGGCTAGGTTAAAGCTAATATCGGGCATATCATAGTCGGCCTAATTAAGATGGGCTAGGACTTAGCCTTAAGAACCGGGATAGGGTTTAGGGAGGGGGCAGCCCTAACTCGGCCCGCCTTGACAGCCCAAGTGGGCCAAGTCCCGTCAGATGAGGTTATCACACTTACCTTGCCTCCCATTAACTCTGCATAATCCAATTTTGGATTTGATGTCGTAAGATTCATTTATATCAATCAGCTTATTATAAAAGATCTATACCAGACATCTCAAAAGAAAATTAAAAAAAATCTATATCAGATACCCCATAGTGATTTTCAAAAGAGGATTAGGTGTTTCATCAGGTACTGTGGATGGTGTCCACATCATCTATACCACTAATCAGGCTTCGCTGTATATGGATCAATACCATACCCACATGATGGCTTCCTTATGGATGGCCTAGATCAATGGACGTACGCCGATGGAAAAATATGTGACATAGATGACGTAGATATTTAGTTTTGACTTTTGAGGCATTTCACGCGAACACCACCTTCTATTTGGGGGCACTCGTATGGCTTGTGAGTTTTATGATTGTTAGTGCTAAAGGCCTCTTTGGAGTGTTTCCATGCTTTTCTCAAAAAATCTCGGAATCCTGACAATTTAGATTCCTGCTAATTCTTAGCAGTCCCTTGATTCCTATCTTTTCTTAGATGTGTGTTTAAGTTGCTCTGATTTGTAATTTTTGTCACAAAAGCTAATTTCTCAATTGTTATTAAGATATTCTTTGAAAATTTCTGAATCGAATGAATGTGTGATTGTGCTATTGTTGTACGAATGTTAATTATCGGACTCCTTGTCATACTCGGATTTAGCTAAAAAAATTCAGGCGACCAATCTATGCAAGGTTGGACTAATTTAACGGATTTATTTTTAAATATAATTTCTCAAGACATACTTATAACACAAAAAACGTTATATATATATATATATATATATATATAATAAATATTATAAACTCATGCAAGTGTTTGGGCCGATATCGTTAATCCAAGATTATAAACTCATGCAAGTGTTTATTAGTCCAATACATTCAAAATCGACTTAATCGACAATTCAAAATACAAAAATACAAAGTACTTCAAACCTAAGATGAGCAACATATAACCCCGAACATAATTATGATGTAACGTCGTCGCCATCCTCTTCCTAGGAAGAGTATGAGGTACATAGTCATCATCCAAAGAGTAGGGTGATGGGGCAGTACGTTGCGAGGAGCCTGTGAGACCATCGAGGTTGTTGAACATATCTCGATGATAAAGGGGAAGACCCAACATTTTTTATTTAATAATTTTGATGCCTTTATAAAATACATATGCATTTTTTGGATTTAAAAAAATTATATATGTATTAAGTTTTTTATGCACTTTACATATCTTAGTGAATTGTTTTAGTGGTTGACTTAATTTTATGAATTAAAAATTTGGAAAATTGATACGTACCGTTCAGCTCCAAAACTGATATATATTGGATGATACGTATCGGTTCCGGACGATACGTATTAATATAAGACGATATTTTGACCCATGCTTAGTGCTTTGTAAAGGCTAGGTTATTTGTTCAAACCTTATTATGTGCAATAAATTGGAGGGGAGCCTAAAAATAGGCTAAAATTGTGGATAATTTGAAATCATTATTTGCAATCTAAATTCTATCAAAATTATGACAATTGCAATTAAGGAATCCTCTATTATAGGTGTTTGAGCCAAATAATTTCCTCTTTTCTCTCTTTATAATTTTAAACATATGGTAAGAGTATTTGCAACTGAAGATTCAATCTCTTGAACTGATAGTTTCACCGCTAGCACCATTGACTGGCTTCAAACAAAGGATAGAGATCATTTTTTGTCTCAATCTTTGGCAAGTTGATGTTCAAACTATAGCCCACCCATCTGGTGGTCAGATTCTGATTATGCATGAAACGCATCCCCAACAATTACCTAAGAACTCTTCTTATATAACGCCAATGATCAGTCACTTTGGGATATGTGTCATGTGAAATGAACATATGACTGTGTGATATGTGGTTCATGATATCAAGATCTATTTTGCCAAAAATTGGGATAAAATTAATCTCTATAATTTGATTCAAGGTAGGCAACAATGTCAAATGGTAGTTGTTGTATATTAAATAGAAAAAAAAAAAGTATTTAAAAAATAGTTGTTTGGATTTAAAAATCATTAAAAGAGTTTTGATTTGGTGCGCATTGTCGGAGTACTATAGTTCCCATCACTCTGATTCCTGCCTTTCTTGAGCGTTTGGGAAGAAAATGGATCTGTCGATTTCGCAAGGAAAGCAACCCAAATCCAATGGACCCCACAAAAACTCTCGAACAACTAAAAAGGTTAGAAAGTGTAGGAAAGCACTTACTTTCCGAGTATAAACTGAGAATCCGCCCGATTTTGATCTTGCGAACAAGGCCTATGTAGATTTGGTCCCCTCAAATCGAAACTGACCCAACCGAACCAATCCAATTTTCGTTTTGGTCAATTTGGTTTGGTTTGGTTTTCAATTTTTCATCATATTTTTCATTTTTTTTAAGGTTTTTTTAAATTTTTAGATTTTCTCACCCTACTCGGCCGGGTTTCAATTTTTAGGTAGCAAAATCGAAATTGAACCGGGCCAAATCCGTTCGGTTCGGTGTAGGTTTTCAATCGTTGGCTAAGTCAAACTAGTCAATCGGTTCGGTTCGATGTTGGTTTTCAGTTGGTTCCGTTCGGTGTTGCCCTTACCTAGTCGATGGGTGCTAACGGAGGAGTCCTACTCCATAGTCCATATAGTCATTTAATTGGCATGTTATCTCATGAATTTATCATAAAATTTTCATCAACACAAGGTCAAGGATCAAAATAGCGGGTAACATTTAGGCTGAAAACTGAAAAATTTGGCTGAAATTTCGACCAAAATTTTGGGTCCCATATAAATTTGGACCAAAATTTGGGTCCAAATTATCGTTTCAGTGGGGTCCAAAACTGATAATTTCGACCCAAATTTTTGATCCTTGCACAAGATTAGAAAAACATTACTACTGGATGGAAGTTTTAACTTATGCATTAGCCAAGATGGTGCGCTAACAAAAATCCCTTTTTTTCTAAAACTTTCGAAAATAATATAATAACTAAAAATTTTTATAAGTAAGCCTTGCTTTCTAAAAAGCCAAACTTTTTTTGAAAAATCATATATCAAATTAATTCCAAATTTTAGGCAATTGGTGTGGCCATGATATTCTTTGGCACATTTTCAAATTTTTATATTGGCCCGGCCATTCTAAACACCAAATATGGTGGCCTCATGCTTTCATATATGGATCAAAATTTTGATTGAAACGTTTCAATTTCCGGCATGCCCAAAATGAAAACCGAAATCCAAATTTTTGATAATTCTATATGAGGGGGAAAATTTCGGACTTTGGTTTCGGACATGTCCGAAACCGAAATTCAACCTGATATTTTGATCCTTGCTTTCGGACTCATCTCAACGGTCAGTTTCAATCCCTGTCACCAAAACACCTAAGATTATATTGAAGCTTCACAAGGGATAAGAACTCAATCTCTAACTAATATATTCTATTAACCCTCATCTGACACGTTGCAAGTTGCAAAACTCCGTCATCCTCACTTTCGTAATTTCTCCAAATAACTAGGGGCATTAATGGAACAGCAACAACGACTACAACTCTCGCCTTCTTCCCCCTCAAACCGAGTTCCGTGTTGGAGGGGGGCAGGCAAACCCTAAATAGATCTCTCTAGCCCCACGCTAAAGAAATCAAAATAATAAGTTAGGACAAGTGTTACTGTCACACCATTTTTTATTAAACTAAAGTTAACTTTTAAAAGATGAGTGACTTTTTTTTCAAAATCTTCTACACAATTCAACTTGATATTATCATCAAATGGCCAAATATTAATTTCACGCTGCACATATCCATAAAAGTAGTGATACATCAGCGGATTAAATGTTGATTTTATGTGGCATATATCTCGAAAATTAAAACTGAACTATATTTGATGGTGTCACGTGATGATATTTACGTTTTGAAATGTGTCACACGGAATCAATATCTATTGTCCGATGGTTGGCCTATGATCATGATTCAAAATCTTGTTCAAACCAAGACGATATTAAACGAAACCAGTATATTTGGGCCGATTTGTTAAGAGTATTTTGGTGTGCTCAAATGGTGTGGCATTAATAAAAAAATTGATATGCCAGTAACATTCATCTAAATAAAATCTCATCTTTCTTCCCAAAAACTAAAAATAAAAATAAAAAAATCTCATATTTTTTCAACGATCTCATAAAAAAAAAAAAGAAGCCAGAGAAAAAGGAAGAGTAAATGAAGAGATGAAACAAAAAAGGCCGAGCCGAAAGAATCAAATCCCGAGTTTGACTGGACTCCAAAATTTAGAAAATTACCCGAATTAAAAAATCCAAATAAATTCTCGATTTCCTTCCCCCCCTCTGCAACTTGTCTCTCTTTTCTATTCCCTCTATTTCTTCTTCTTCTTCTTCAACCTCTTTCAAAACCCACGACTTTGATCCGATATTTTTATTGATATATCGGATAGAGATTAAGAAAGTTCGTTTCGGTGGTTCCACTGCTTAATGAGATTTGGGTCCATAGGTTTGCTACTTTCTCACTCTTTCTTTGATATTGATTTATGGTTTTATATTTTTTCGGCCAGAAGCTCTGATAAAGACTTTAATGGCGCTTTGTAGATACGATTTCCACTTCGAAGCTACGGAAATGTAGAGAGGGAGGGAGAAAGAGAAGTGGGTTTTCTTTTGTTGTTCTTGCTGGTTCTTCTATAAGCGATGGAGTTGCTCTGTTATCTGGTTTTTCTTCTCTCCATCTCTACTTCTCTAATAGCCGTTCATGGAGATGATCGTGGCGCTTTGATGACCTTTAAGGCATCTTCGATCGAGAGCGACCCACGAGGTTTATTGAATAGTTGGAAACCGAATTCTCTGAATCCGTGCTCGTGGACTGGAGTGAATTGCTCCTCAGACGGCCGTGTTGTAACGCTTGATCTCGTCGGTGGTGGTCTGATCGGTCGGCTGAGAATCGATCATCTAATGGCAGTGGAAAAGCTTCAAATGGTCAATTTAAGAGGGAACTCGTTCTACGGCAATCTCTCGTCTGCAACATCTACGACTTGCAATTTTGAGACCCTTGATTTGTCGTCTAATAATTTGACTGGTGAGATTCCGGCAGGTTTTCTACAGTCGTGCGACCGATTGGTTTCGCTGAACTTTTCTCGTAATTCGATCTCCGGCGGGCTGTTTCCGTTTAATCGGAGACTTCAAGAGCTTGATCTGTCTCGAAATCGGATTTCGGATAATGGGTTGTTGAATTACTCACTATTGAATTGTCAGAATTTGAATCTCCTCAATTTTTCGGACAATTTGTTGACAGGCGGATTGGCCGGTTCCGTCAGCTCTTCGTGCCGGAATCTTTTGGTTTTCGATCTCTCTTGCAATCGCATATCCGGCGAGATTCCAGCAAATTTCGTGACCGCAGCATCTGTGAAGCACTTGGACCTTTCGCATAACAACTTCTCAGGCGAATTCTCCTCGCTTGACTTCGGTTACTGCGGCAATCTCACCGTCCTGGATTTGTCCTATAACGGTTTATCGGGCGGAGGTTTTCCAGCGAGCTTTGAAAACTGCCGGCAACTCGAGAAATTAGCATTGTCCGGTAGTCTGATTGAAGGAAAGATCCCAGCTTTTTTGGGGGATTTTGCCAACTTGCAGCAGCTTTTTCTGGCGAAAAACAGGTTTTCCGGCGAGATTCCACCCGAATTAGGCCGTTTGTGTGGGAATCTCAGAGAGCTCAATCTGTGGGGCAACCAAATCTCGGGCGGGGTTCCACTGACATTTGCCTCTTGCTCTTCTCTCGTGCGGCTCGATCTCGGCAACAATCTGCTCTCGGGTGATTTTGTGGACTCTGTGATCAGCAATTTGGCTTCTCTCAGATACCTCTCCCTTTCTTTCAACCGCATTACAGGTTCTGTACCTATGTCTCTGACAAAATGTAAAGAACTGGAGGTGCTAGATCTCAGCTCTAACGGTTTTACCGGTAATATCCAAACTGGGTTCTGCTCCAATTTTACTTTCCTGCAGAAAATTTCATTAGCTGACAATAATCTCTCTGGACCTGTGCCGTCGGAGCTCGGAAACTGTAGGGAGCTCAATTTGATTGATCTCAGCTTCAATAATTTAGTGGATTCGATTCCTGCGGAGATCTGGGGCCTCCCCAAACTTACCAATTTGGTGATTTGGGCTAACAATCTTACTGGGGAGCTCCCACCAAATCTCTGTTTGAATGGGGGACACTTGGAGACTCTGATTCTGAACAACAATCTCATCAAGGGAAGCATCCCGATGACCCTCACCAACTGCACAAATCTCACTTGGGTATCGCTCTCCAGCAACCGCCTCATCGGTGAAATCCCCCCTGGGATTGGGAACCTTAAAAAACTTGCAATTCTCCAACTAGGAAACAATTCGCTCACTGGGGAGATCCCGCGGGATCTTGGAAAGTGTGAGAACCTCATATGGCTCGACTTGAACAGCAACAGCCTAAAAGGGTCGGTGCCGCCAGAGCTGGCAAACCAAGCTGGCCAAATTGTCCCTGGAGTCGTGTCCGGGAAGCAGTTTGCATTTGTCAGGAATGAGGGAGGAACAGCTTGCCGGGGTGCCGGAGGACTACTTGAATTTGAGGGTATTCGACCGGATAGGTTGGATGCCTTTCCCATGGTGCATTCATGCAATTCGACGAGAATTTACACAGGCATGACGGTCTATACTTTTGTAGACAACAATGGCAGCATGATTTACCTTGATCTCTCCTACAATTCCCTATCGGGAACGATCCCTGAGAACTTTGGGTCCATGTTCTATCTGCAAGTTTTGAATTTGGGACACAATAATCTGACAGGTACTATCCCAGAGAGCTTTGAAGGTCTGAAACAAGTTGGAGTTCTCGATCTTTCTCACAACGATCTTCAAGGCATCATCCCCGGGGGATTAGGATCCCTTTCATTTCTAAGTGATTTAGATGTCTCAAACAACAATCTCACTGGCCAAATTCCTTCCTCCGGTCAGCTTATGACATTCCCCGCATCAAGATATGAGAACAATTCCGGCCTATGCGGTGTACCGTTGCCCCCTTGCAGTTCGGACCATCAATCCCATAATTCAAATTTGAGAACTGGGAAGAAGAAAAATTCTGTGGCTGGAAGTGTAGTAATTGGGATCACCGTCTCTCTCCTTTGCCTATTCGTGCTCACTCTAGCTCTGTACAGGATGAAAAAATACCAACAGAAGTCAGAGCAAAGGGAGAAGTATGTAGAGAGTCTTCCGACTTCTGGGAGCAGCAGTTGGAAACTGTCCAGCGTCCTCGAGCCACTTAGCATCAACATCGCCACGTTCGAGAAGCCTTTGCGGAAGCTGACCTTTGCCCATCTCCTTGAAGCCACCAATGGGTTCAGTGCTGAAAGCTTAATTGGGTCCGGTGGGTTTGGGGAGGTTTATAAGGCTCGACTGAAAGATGGGTCCGTTGTTGCGATAAAGAAGCTGATCCAGGTAACAGGCCAGGGGGACCGGGAATTCACAGCGGAAATGGAAACGATTGGGAAAATTAAGCACCGTAACCTTGTTCCTCTCTTGGGTTACTGCAAGATCGGCGAGGAGAGGCTTTTGGTATACGAGTACATGAAATGGGGCAGCTTGGAAATGGTTCTCCATGACCGGACTAAGGGAGGCGCCATGAAGTTGGATTGGGTGTCCCGGAAGAAGATTGCAATTGGATCTGCGAGAGGCCTAGCATTTCTTCACCACAGTTGCATTCCTCACATAATCCACAGAGATATGAAATCTAGTAATGTACTACTTGATAATAATCTAGAGGCACGGGTATCGGATTTCGGAATGGCGAGACTGATGAATGCTCTTGACACACACCTGAGTGTAAGCACTCTCGCGGGAACTCCGGGATATGTTCCGCCGGAATATTATCAAAGCTTCCGTTGCACGACAAAGGGGGATGTGTACAGCTACGGAGTTATCTTATTAGAGCTCCTTTCAGGGAAACGGCCCATTGATCCGTTAGAATTTGGGGACAACAATCTAGTCGGATGGGCGAAGCAACTGTTGAAAGAGAACCGAAGTTGCGAGATATTTGACTCAGAGTTAACAGGGAACAAATCGGGCGAGGCTGAGCTGTATCAGTACCTGAAAATCGCATGTGAGTGCTTGGATGACCGACCACTCCGGCGGCCCACTATGATTCAGGTGATGGCGATGTTTAAAGAACTTCAGATCGATTCCGACAGCGATATACTCGATGGCTTATCTCTGGGGAGCTCAGTCATCGATGAATTGAGAGAGAAATAAATATCCATTTTTCCACCGAATTCTCAGCCACGGCCTGCCCCAATCAGACTTCGATTTTGTGATTTAAACAATATAAATAGGTTCAGATGGGTTTATTCCTTCATTTTGCTTACTGTAAATACCCCAAAGGAAAATAGTAGACAAGTTTGCAGAACAAAAAAAAAAAGGAAGAAGGGGATCTTTTGATTGCTTCATCAGATTTCAAACGATCTTTTCTTGTTCTGTTTTTATATCACAGTTTTGTTCTGTATCACATTTTTTGTTTCTTTCTTGTTGTTTGGTTTCATATCAGATTTCATTTGAGATTAGAATTTGTATTTAAAGTTACCTTAATATGACAAGTTCTTTTTATCAGCTTCTCTACTTTCTGAATCCTCAAACTTAGATTTCTGTTATATGTGGGTTGATCAGAGACACTAATAAACAAATCCACAGCTTCCAAGCTTTACTAAGTACTAACGCATCTAATGACTGAAATCATCTCTTTGCTATAACCTTACACATCCTTATTAGTCTAATTTTTTCGATGACATTGAGATCAAGAACAAATCAGGAATGAGAAAATATGCTCCTTTGATTCTGATTTGTCATCGCTGATCAAACAAAAAAAAACATATCCGATTTGACGCTACCATGACATTGACTTCAGATCACTCAATGAATCAACAGCAATTCTTGCTGGGTCTGATAGAAAACGGATAATTACACAGCGAAAAAGTCCATAAACCCGTGAAAGGAACAGATCCTGCCGATTTACACTTTTCTTAGCTGAGCTATCAGGTTTTGATTTCGATTTCTTTCTAAGTCCCTACCACAAGGACAAAGACCGATTCGAGGACATCTGAAATCTCAGAGAAGATTTTAGGAAACTCATTTACAACAATAAGAGCTGTCTTCCTTTCTATAAATTTTGCTTAATCTAATATTTATCATAGTTAAATTTCAATTTCGCCAGCCCGGGAATCCTCTCTCTCTCTCTCTCTCTCTCTCTCTCTCTCTCTCTCTCTCTATATATATATATATATATATATATATATATATATATATATATATATATATGATTTGGACTTTACAACCGATTCTAGTTAAAAAAAAGGCTACCACCAGGTTGTCAGATCCCATGCCACATGACATGATCTACCCAAAACATCTATTTTGGGTTGATCAGCCATGGGATACCTGATTTAACTTTTTTGTCATTTGTTTGATGGGTCAAAGATAAGGTAACGGCCTAACTAACGTGATGCATTAATTTAAGACATCTTTGACTACATGTTTAACGATGGATATGTATTGGATAGAGTCCAATTATCCTCGTAATTGATGCCACGCGGTTCCTATCTGGTGGTATATATATATATATATCACACAATGTACTTGGCTTATTTGGGTGTATATTTTAAAAGAGGTTTGGTATTGGTTGATTTAGTGCTCACATCACATAGAAAACTACATAGGAGTTGCTTTGCACGTACGGTTCATCGTGTCCACGTTATTTGAAAAGAAACGTAGAAGGGTTGAGTGCAAGACAAAAACAGCTGCTTTTGATTGGTCAACATTGACTACATATATAAGCGCGAACGCGTGGGGGATGAGATATTCCCAATTACTCCCTGTCCTTAAGATAGAAGATATGTATGTTTATGTGAGCAGCCAAAAAGGCTTTATACAGTGGTTTTGAAATTAGGTTATTTGGTGGGGGCCTCCAACTAGACTTAGGACACTTCTTCTAGAGAGGCCTGCCTTTGCTTTTTGTGTTAGGACAGAAAGGAAAATTAATATTTTGATTTAAATATCCGGCTTTTCCGATATGTTTCGGCCATGTTCAATCGGCGGAGCCACGATTTCCTTTTACGGGGACAAGTGATGGTATACTGAAGAGTTGTTATGGGGTATCATACACAGAAGTGATGGTATACTGAAGAGTTGTTATTGGGTATCATACACAATTATTGGTGCTCTTGGTACTCAGGTCACTTTTCCGGATGCGAGACAATGTGGAACCACTATGTATTTCTTGTGATTGGACGCTCATGATATCAAGATCTCTAGTGGAAAAAAATGGGTCAAAATTTTGTCTCCATCGTTTGATTCTGGGTAGTGAAAGCTCATCTAAAATTTGTAGTATGTTGGATTTACTTCTTAGCCATTAAATTTGGATGACATTTGACTACTTTAACTCATATGATAGAGATCAATTTTCATTTCAATCCTTTGCACCAATGATATTTACATCACTTATCAAACAATACACATAATGACTCCACGTGGAAATTAGTACCAAATCTATTGGTCCCAGGCTGCTTCCCTAAACTAACTCTAAACTTACACTAAAACACAGTACAAAAGGGAACACCGTAGGAAGGTTTAACGAAAAAAAATAGTTAAAAGGTGGGAATATAAACCATGAAAAGAGTTCACATCAAAGTGATGTTAGCCAACTTTTCAATTGGTCATACATATTTTTTCTTTTAGTAGCTTTAAATTGTCCTTTTGTCCCTTCGGTTCCAGGTAACAACTGTCTCCACTACTCCTCTATTGTTCACACGTGTCACATTATTTCGATCAATTACTACCTTTAATTGGGATTTTCTCACTTAATGACCTTATACTTGTCACACAACACTATTTTAGCATGTGATAACTTTTTTGAGGCCCTGATTAGCAACTCTTTTTTTATAAACACTTTTCATGATAAAAATGTTGGATAAAAAATATATTTTATCTAAAGACCTTACCACCGCTAGCTGAAAAGGGTATTGTGTTAAAAAGTTATCTCACACAATATTATTTTCAACATGTGATAAACCATTTTAAGAGGTAACATTTAAGAAACAATATGTAATATACATCTTTAAAGCACTTGAAAAGTGTTTTGTAGAAAAGGGTTGCCAAACAGGGCTTAAAGCACAAAAAAATACTTTTTAGAAAAAAAGTTGTTGTTAAGACCTGAAAAGTATCACTTTTCACCCCTTAACTTAATCTCTGTTAGGCCCTTAATCATTTAATAAATGTGTTTTAAGTCTATTCTGTAAGTAATAAGCAGCAGCTGTAAATAAACCCCTAACCATGCCAAGAAGCTCACTGTTGCTCCAGAACTACCTCAGCAGAATGAAGGATGAACCCAGACTGAGAGTTGGCTAAAGCATAGGCACATCAAAGCAGAAATAAACCAAGAAGGATGCTTCGCGCAAATGTCACAGGGTTCAATTGAACCAGAGATAATGCATTCGCGTAGTTGTCGCGGGCTCCTGGAGGAAGCACAACAATTGATCGCGCAGTCCTTGCGCTGTTCTTGCGCGATTTGATGACAGAAAGAAATGCAAATCAGTCTTCGCGCGATTCTCGCGAAGCTCAGCCATAAGTGAGTGAAGCATTCGCGCAGTCTCGCGCAGCTCAAAAGAGAAGTCGTTAAGCTTCGCGCGATTCACTCAGAAGTAAGAGCTCCAGGTATTCCTGTGCGTAGTGGCCGCGAGATACAGACCTTCCAGGAAATGCTCGCGCGACCCAGAAACTCATGAACACTGCTTCTTGGCGAATATCTGTCGCGAGATTCACCAAGGGACGAACCGCGTGAGCAATCCTTGCGTCATTCAAAACTGAAAGAGCAATCTCGCGACAGCCATTAGTATCCCGCGATGACCAAAATGTCAATCCTGCGACTGCATGAACTTCAAGTCAATTCAACCCCACGACGCCAACTCTACCACGCGGAAGGATCTGAAATCTTTTCTACCCAGCGAGGATCGGGGTCTAAACTTCTCCCAACTTTTGCAAGGGCAATCAGGGGACTTCTAGCAATTAGGGCACGTACTCCAATGCTCCAATCTTTGTGCACACGCCCCGAGGCATCCAAGGGACAGGAATTGGCCGCAATTACATTGATAAATTAGGATTTTCCTAACCCTAATGTAGGAGAAGCCGACTGCTATATAAGCCTAAGCCTAGCTTAGGTTTAAAGGATTCTCTTTTGGGAATTAACTTCTGTGCTTTTCCTCGAAACAAACTGTAGAATTACAGTAGGCTAAGGTTAGAGTTTAGGAGTTTTTCTTTTTCCTTTTTCTTTCTCTCTATAGTCTAACACTTGCTGCCTATGCCTTTTGTATGATTATATGGTATAGATTGTAATGGAGTTTTGTAATAGGATTCATTGCATATATGGGATGATGTTTTTGTTGTGAGTTGTTCTGTACAAGGTTGCTGCCTTGAGATCCTCCATTGCTAAGTTGTATCGTAAACAATGGAGGATTATTTTTTAAGGTTTTATTTAGATCCAAGTGACCTGTGTCCATGGTAGGCACATTGCAGGCTTTCCCCACCACAGGATCCATTAAATCTGAACCCCCATATGGGAACTTGAGCTGGTAGCCTTGCGAACATGGTGGCGGCAGTAATAATCTTGTTCTGTCTTAAACCTCTGTGGATAACTTGTGATCATTCAAGTGGACAGGTTATAGCCCTAGGGTGAAGCCAATCCACGAACCTAATACAGATTCTTCTTCTCTGCGCTTGTGCTTGTAGCCTTGTGAGAGATTGTGCAGAGACAGACTCCCCTATATTTGTATGGATCCATCATCAGATTGCAGACCCGATTTGGCTGTTGAGATTGTAGACTTGTGACTGGATCACTGCAGTCTTACTAAAGCAGTGAACAGCCATACTTGAAAGCTAGTACTCAAACTCTTGTTGGTCCTGTGTGTTCAGGCTTGTGCACTTTGTAGGCCTAGCCCCACACACAGAACTTTAGAGGATGATATTCCTATGGATTCTTGAGCTTGTAGCCTGGATGAAGTAGTGCCTACAATGGTAAGCTTGTTCTGACCCATCTCTGGATTGTGGTTCCCCTATTGGATAGTCTGTGACTATTCAAGTGGACAGGTTATAGCCATAAGGGATTGGATCATGGCACAGGGGTGAGTTGGATTCTTTTTCCTCTTTGGTGATAATGTAGCCATTTGACAGGGTTTCTTTAGCAACAGATCTGAGTCTGAGTTACAAGACTCATCAGATCTGTACCTAATAACATACTTCTCACCCTTTTATATTTATTTTCTCACTCCACCATTCTTCTCAACCCTTTCTGTAATCTAGACATTAAGTTGCTTTAGGATTTAGATTATAGAAACCTTAAATCCCTTTCCATTTAGGATTTTCAGATCTGTAGTCAGATCTGGAGAGCCTGTTAAAGATAGCTCCCTAGGAGCTTTAGATCAACTTCCCTGTGGGACAAACTCTTACTTATCAAAACTTGCTACAATATGCCTTGTATCTTGCAGAACTGTGCATATCTTAGGCTTGCTGCTTCGTAATCCTCACTCTACCTTTCATTCATTTTTCATTTACCCCATTCTTATCACTGTCTTCAATAAAATCAGTAGCAAGCACTTAAAATAAACCAGCAGTTGTCAAATAAGACCTAAAATTTTCAAATAGTATTTCATGAAAAGATCTACTATATATTGAAAATAGTGTTATGTGAGAAAAAATATGGAGCAACTTCTAGACACAACACATTTTTAAAATTAAAGGTGGATAGATTCTTGAGTTTTAGTGGGTTTAGCCACCATTGTGAATGATCTTGGCGCATTTTCGCATTTTATTGTAAAGTTATGTTTATCTAGTAATTACATTATACTTTTTAGCTATGTATCCGTTTTTATGCATTAAAACATTGATAATGTTATTTTGAAAGTAGCAATTTTTTTCAGAAGTTTATTTTACTTTTGGAAAATTATAAACGTAGGACATATTTGTTGAAGATAAATTGCAAGCTACTGACATTGTGCAATGTGATTGGCTGCGCTGACCTGTATTAATTGAGTTTCACCCCACTTACAGCCAATTGCATCGCGCCATATCAGTCGCCTGACTTTGTCTGTATCAAATTTGTCCTCCATATAACATTGTCCTTGACTTCTTATTATTGAAATTATGTATTAACTTAAAATCATTGAAAAAAATTAAATTGAATAAACATAATATATTTGCATGATAGAGAATTAATACGTATACATAGAGTTAAATTTGATCTATATGATGACTTTGTGAACCACATGAAACCAAAAAATGGTGCCACATGAGCATAATCGACGACTTGAGTGAATCACTTTATACTACCTCACAACAAACACTACAAAAAAACAGATTATTAATTACAAAAAACTATTAAAGACTATTAGCTGCCGCTAATAGTCTTGTTTTTTGTAGTGAAATTCTCTTGTGAAATGTTATATTCTTTTTAGTAGACTATGGCTGTGTATAGCATAGCTCTCTGTTAGCCTCTGTCACAACAGAGTTCACTTACTTTAGTTGGTTCTCATTCTCTTTTCTAACTCATTGCAAATGAAGATTTAACTGTTTTAACAGCAACCTCCATGTTCTCTACTAACTTGCTATTAGAGTAAGTAAAATCTGCTCTGATAAAAAGTGAGTAGAGAGGAGGGTAAAACTGCATAAATCTTGTATAAAATCTAGTAATGCAAAGAGTTTTCAAGAAGAAAGAATACTTGCTAAAACAGGTAGCAGGATGTTAGCAAAGAGGATGGGAACCTGCTAAAATAGGTGAACTCTGCTATGACAAAGGTTAGCTGAGAGCTATGCCATACACAACCTATATAATCTCAAGAATTTTACACATGAGATATTTTAATTATTTTCACTTACCTTTAATGTCATGTTATAGATTTCTCTTGCTTATTGTATCAAATGACATCCCACGAGGGTGATTTTTGGTTTCATTCTAACATCAAGAAAAAATACAAAAATGAATCAAGAGAGTTTAAATTTTCAAAGGTTTGAAGAAGGATTCTAGATTTCAAAGATTAAAAATTTCAAATTTGAAAAGTTCACACATCTTGCACATATATATTGAAAAAGTAAAAAAATTGTGGATACATTGGCCTCATACCAAACTCATCTCGGGAAAGAAGAATAATCTCTTTTCTTTCAATATTCATAATATAACATAATATCATAATAATAATAAGTATCTTTACACAAAATTAAGTTAAAGCTTATTATAAATAAAGTCATAATTAATAAAAATAAAATACCTAAACTACCCATTAAAAGCTTTTAACCGGATGGTCACATATAGCTTAACTCTTAATCTTATTAATTTTCAAGCATTAAACGACTTCATATTGGTATCAAATAAGTCTTGTTTGAAACAATATCAAAGTAATTTACCAACAAGTCAAAAATCACACAATTCGAAATATTAAAGAAGGTATGATTATTTTCATAGATTGCCTTGAAAGTGATGAATTTAAGGATCATGTACCACATGTACGTACATGATTCCTATGACCTCATGTAAAATAAAACATAAAATACAATAATTACATCGTATATAAACTAGTGGATCAAGGTTTAAATCCATCACACGATCAATTATCCACATGAATCTATCAATGACCCATAACGCGATCAATGATCCAATGATAAAAATGTAGTAAAACGATAATCTAACGGTGTGAATATCCAATGATGAAGATCCAACGATTGAAATAAAGAATGATGAAAATACAATGGTTGAAAGTGGTAATCCAAAGGTCACCAGCCCACAAACACATGTATAAACAACAGTCCACGTATTAAATGAACAAAAGTGCTTTGGTCATAGGCCTTTAATGAGCATCATGTTTGGCCGAAGTCCCATAGAGTTGATGGGCCACTTGTTTCTTCATTAGCTCGATCATTCTTAGATAGTCATGCTACTTGCTAGTTGCCAATTACCACTTGTCTACTCTTTAATTTGTTGAAGAATTGCTTTATTAGTTGAATTGCATTATTAGTGCACATGATGTTCAATCATTTTTAATTCCATCTGTTTCTTATATTTCATATTTGTCACTTGTTATTTTATTTTATTTTATAACTTGCGTATGGGGTCTTTTAGAACACCCGCCTAATTTCAGGAATATATGTGCACCCTAAATTCAATACATGCCAGGTCGGCACATAATATAAATCTCTAGGATGGCCTCAAGAGGAAGAGGAAATTCAAACTCAGGTCTCCTATTTTTAGAAGCCGATACCTTATCAACTCACCTAACCCCTTGAGGTTTTGTCACTTATTATTATGGGATTTACAGACATGCTTATGTTTCGGAATAAAAAATCTAACTAGTAAATATATTGGAAATTGTAAATGTCACTAATTATTAATCAAAATGTAAATACAAGTATACAGCAATATATCATTTTATATAAATATAAAAATATATAATAAGTTTTTGTACAAATAAAAGTGAAAATGAGCCTTAAAAAAATGTTGTGAGTTTGGGCCTAAGCTTCACTTATGCCTTAGGGATCCTTGTCACCTCGGGAGCGCCTACTGCCTTTGACAACATTGATCTTTGTAGAGAAATCCAACACAGCAGGCCTAATTCAAACTCACAAAATCGGTTTATAAGGTGAGATTTGTCCAAGATATAAAGAGCCCAAGAAGGGCCAACCCACAACCGATGTGAGACAAATCCAACAGGCCCGCACGTGTTGGCGAGATTTAGCCAAATCATGTGAACAAGAAATGAGTGATGTGGGCAGAAAGAACGGCTCTGATACCATGCAAAGAAATCCAACATGCCTAACTCAACCTCACAACACCGGCTTGTAACGTGAGGTTTGCCAAAGATATAGGCTGCGTATGGCATAGCTCTTTGCTAGCCCTTGCCATAGTAGAGTTCACCTGCTTTAGCAGGTTCCCATCCTTTTTGCTAACATCCTACTACCTGCTTTAGTAGGTATCCCTTTTCCTTGATAACTCCTTACATAACAGGATTTTATATAAGATTTACATGTTCAGTAGTTCTACCCTCCTTTCTACCCACTCCTTGCTAGAACAAATTTTATTTGCTCCGATAGAGAGTTAGTAGAGAGCAGGGAAATTACTGTTAGAACAAGTAAATCCTCATTTATAGAGAGTTAAAAAAGAGAATGAGAACCAACTAAAATAGGTAAACTCTGTTGTGCCATGGACTACCAAAAAGCTATACCATACGCAGCCATAAAGAGTCCAAAAAGGGCCAACCGACAACAGATGTGGGACAAATCCAACAATCTTCCCCTAACGATGGGATCACTGTTTACTTGTTTATGCAAAATCCTTGCCCTCATTAAAATAATATAATACTTGGTATAAGTAGGTCTTAAAATTTGTGGACCATTGCAAATATTATATAATACTTGGTATAACTAGGTCTTAAGATTTGTGGACCATGGCAAATATTTCGATTAACCTTCCGAAAGCGATTAGCTGATTGGAATCTGAATGCTAAAGTTGATTACAAGTTTCACCTTGCTAGTAAAGTTGGTGGGCTCAATTTTTCTATATCATTAGCACCATCAAGAGGTTGCATATTGTACGCGTGCTTTTTTCTTTTTTTCTTTTTAATAAGGTCATTCGGCCAGCCTTGAAAATCGTAGTGTGAGGGAACACCAACTATAGTGTTAGGAGTTAATTAATAAAGCCCAATTCACACCTTATAAAGACAAGGATGGGCTAATGCCTCTTTGGTCTATATTGCAGGCGTGTTTAATTAATGAAAGTTGTCCAACTAGCAGCCAATTATAACAAGTCTCAGTGTAAAAAGCTTGTACGTAGAGGATTGAAACCCTTCTCTTCACCGAAACCGATATTTTGACTGATAACTTTAAATTTTGGCCACCGAAATTTAAAAGTTTTCAATCCTCCAAAACTGAAAATTTTATTTATTTTTATATAAAAAACTCTAAAAAAGAAAAAAATAGGTGACGCCTTAACAAAAAGATATTATGATATCATCGGCCGATAATTTGATATTACGATTTTAGAGGCCGATAATATCGCATTTCATCTATTACCCTCAATAATATGATGTTATCGTTTTAGGGAGGGCTAAAACCGATACATATCGGCTGATATTTTGATCCATGGTTTGGCCCAATCAGCGGACGACCATGAGATTGTTGTCAAGGTAACAAAATCGATATTGGTATCGAGTATCAGTCCTTGGAGGACCGATACAAATCAGCCCATACGTATCGGCCGATACTGATATGGATTGGCCCATTTAAAAAAAGGAAAAGAAAAGGAAAATACAGTTATCGGTCGATACCCGATACGTATCGGCTAATACCCGATACCAATACCAAGTTAGATACTCGTTACGTAGCAGCACCAATACGTATCGATTTGTGTATCAAGTATTGGCCGATATTTGATACCATGATTGATATTATCTGTTAGGAGGACGATTCAAACTTCTAGGAAATTATTTGAACATCAAAGTAACTCAAGAGATTCTAAATCAATCCAACACTCTTTTCCGTTAGTCTTAGGTTTAGGTTATCTGTCTATTTTCAATTGGAGACAAGCTCCTTTCACTGCTTCCATCTTGTTAAAGAAAGATATAATAGCCTCTTTAGGAATTGTGAATTGTTTTTATTTGAAATATTATTAGTATTATCATTCCTTCAACTAGGGTTGTTGAAGAGTTGGATTTGAATCTGAGTCACGGTCAACTCTAATTTGGCTCTGTCATTCAAATTTTGAGCTCTATCTAGGCTCTTCGAGCACTAGCTTGGCTCTAACTAGCTTGAGTCAGAATAATTTTTTTATTTTTATTTTTAAAATTTATTTTATTACTTTTTAAATTATCTATTTCTATGGCTAAATCGAAAATCAACCGAAAACTGACGCTCCCGAACCAGAACCAAACCGGAACAAAACCAAACCAACACCCAACCAAACCACTCCTATTCGGATCAGTTTCAGTTTTGGTGGATGAAAGCCAAAAATCGCACTACAAAAAACAAGACTATTAGCGGCAGCCAAAAACTGCTGCTATTACTCTTGCCGCTAATAGTCTTTAATAGTTTTTTGTTAATAGCTGCAATTTTTTGTTCCAAAAAACTGCCGCTAATAATCTGTTTTTTTTGTAGTGCCGGCTGAGTAGGATGAGACAACTGACCAAAAACCCGACCCATAACTGACCCAGACTGACACCCGAACTGACTCATAACCTTTAATGTTTTTTATATATTTTTAATAAACAATATATATATATATATATATATATATATATATATATATATATATATATATATATATATATATATATATATCTCCCTAGTCTCTAAGACCACAATTCTTTATAATAATCTTTTAAAAAAAATTGTACACTTTTTATTTTAATTAAATGAAGTAAAATATTACAAAAATTGAAATTAATTGAATCCAAACCGATAAAAACTGACTATAGATTTTTGGTTAACCGAAATGGTCCGGTTCGGGTTCCATAAGGCTTCAACCAACCCGAAAACTGAATTTTATAGTTTCTGTTTGATTAACCGAATTTACACCCCTATCTATGGCTAGGGTTTTGGTCAGGTCCAACTAGTTGAACTCTAAATGGGGTTTACCTGGTTTTGAAACCATTGGGTGCAATGGAATCTTGACTTTAAATTTTATAAGTTAATATAACAGTTTGATATCCATGCATCCAATGGTTTTAAAATAAGTTGACCCCCATTTACTCTTTAACCAATTGAACTACATTTGACACTTTTTCATTTCATTTGTATATATGAACATGTACATGCAAGAGTAATATATAACTTATATACATGGAGTTGATTCTAGTCTAGTTTTAGGTGCCTTAGCACTCATTCGACTCTATATTACTTGAGCTTCAGGTAGTTTAGCTCGGATAGGCTTGCAAGCCGAGTCGAAAATTTAAAAGCTCTTTTTTTTCGAGTCGAGCTAAGTCGAGCCTTCGAGCTAGCTTAGCTCTTTGAAAGTCCTAACTTGGACTCATTATCTCTTAAAAGTGAATCCCAATTTAATAATTCCAAATGAATTAAATTAGGGAAGCTGATGTTAGCAATACACCGAATCAATTCTCAATCTAGAAGTTTTTGTTGTCATTATATATACCAATTGTAGCAATTGATCGATTGCATGCACTCAACCTTCGCGATGAAGAATCTTAGGCATCTCAACTATTTTTTAAGCATCGAAGTAATACATACACCAAATGGCTTTCTCTTATCTCAGGCCAATTATGTTGCTGCTCTCTTTTGTTGGGCTGCCATGACCGACTGCAAGCCTTGTGCATCTCTAATGGTTTTGTCCAAGCATCATCTCTTCATTACCACTGACCCATATCTGAATCCCAGTCTCTATCGGCAAGTTGTGGGTGCTCTAAGTTCCTTACGATCACTAGATCGGACTTGGCCTTCGCGGTAAACTCAGAATGTCAACACATGCATAATTGATCAGTGCCGAAATGTGACTATATTTCGCACCTTAATCCCTATACTTAGCTGTCTGATGAAAGCATCTGATGATTGTTGTGAGGTTTTAATGATTGCAGGTGTTTCTGGCCGTTGGATCGTAGAAGAGTATAAAAGAGGGTAATTAAAGGATACACAAGGACTATAGACAAAAAGGTCAAAAGAAGCATCAAAATCTGTGAAGCAGCTCAACATCCACAAAGAGAGGGAGAATCTACCCCTGGATGTCAATCGATTGAGGGATAAGTGTCAATCGATTGACAAGAGAAGAGAAGTCCAACTCTACTTACTCCGAATCAAAACTCAATCGATTGAGATTTGACTCTCAATCGATTGAGGGTATTAGGGATCGGGTTTGCTCGACCCTATATAAAGACAGCCACGACTCATTGAGAAGGATCATCTAACCCTTCTTTAATTGTTTTTTTTATATCATTGAGGGTTCTTCTTGGTTCGTTCTTATTTTTCTTAGTAGATTGTATTAGGGTTTATTTTTAATTCTCGTTGATAATCGTGACAACAAAAGCATTGTAAGGAGATTTTGAGAAATAAAAGAGTATTATTAATATGATATCTTCGAATCTACAACGGGTTTGTATTCCGAGGATGAGCGGCTAAAGTAATTTGTTCAAGGGGAAAGCGAACCGGAGATAAGTAACTACTTTATTATTGTCTCTACAATTTCATGGTTTTGTCATTGAATCATTCTGTTATAAGTGTGTGCTTGATTGAATATTTTCGAGTCTTCGTTTATAGTCATTGATCGTGGTTATCAACGACCGTAAAAAAATCACTCCATCTAGATCTATTCCTGTAGGCCGATCTAGGCTGCAGAATGATTGATTTATCATTGTAGTGACTTAGGAGTTTGAGATATGCTATTCTTTTCACATGACTCATACCGCAATGATAGGCTGAGTCATAGTGTTTAGATAGGGTATGCATGATCCATAGCTGCGTTCTTCTCGATTCATTTGTTTTCCTAATAAATAATGGTATTTTGACTTAAATTGAATTTGGGAGATTGAATGGTAGAAAAGTTACGAATCAATGGATAGCTAACTCCTTGATCAATTCATAAACTGTTAATTTTCTCCTTTATCATAATTTATTCCGTCCTAGTTTAATTAGTTTTCTTTTATTGCATTGAGAATCGTTTGGTATTTGTGTGGAAAAATTAAATTTCTCCCTTGGTAATTTCTTGGGTGTGTTAAAGTCTCTGAAAGAATTAGATAAATTTCACGTTTTCTTGTGGGTTCGACACCCCTGTTCTTACCGTTCTACAATAGATCTTGTGCACTTGCTGCCGGGGATTAGATAAAATACACCAAGTTTTTGGCGTCGCTGTCGGGGATTCGGCGAAATTTTGATTAATTCAGAAAGAGATTTGTGCATATATTTGACAGTCAATCGATTGAGATCTGTGCATATACTTGACAGTCAATCGATTGAGATCTGTCCCTCAATCGATCGACTGTGCTCTGTGAGATTTCAGTATTGAATAGTCAATCGATTGAGCCAAAAGCATCAATCGATTGACTGTTTTGTGTGAAATCTGAATTGTTAATTTCGATTATTGAATTTAAAGGTTTAAATTTTAACTCTTGAAATTTGGAATTAACATTTTTGATCTATAAATTGTAAAATCTAATTTCTTTTATTCTGATATCATTGGGTAAGATTTTGTGGAGTCTTTTAGGAAGTTTAGATCTTTAGGATTTCTTATTTTAGATTTTGTAGGAGATTTTTTTTATTTATCTTCTTCTTTTAGAAAATATTTTAGGATTTTCTAAATTTTAGTTAGTAACTTTTGTTGGACTCTTGCTTTAGGATTTATAGGAATCTTTTATTTTTTCCCTTATTTTTCTCTTTTAGGTAAGATTTTGTAGGATTGTTTGAATTGCGTTAAGTTTTAAAATTTTAATTTTTGAATTTAAAATTTAATTGTAAAAAAAAATAAAAAAAATAAAAATATAAAATTCTTTCAATCGATTGACATATCTCTGTCAATCGATTGACCCGAACACAACTACTTGCTTTCGAGCTGAAAAATCTGTGTTGACTCCGTTTGACTTTTGAATATCAATCGATTGATACCACTGTTTCAATCGATTGACTGATAAAGCCTTTGTTGGAAAATTTTGTTGTGTGAGCGTTGGTGATTGATAAAGCCTTCGATTGATACCACTGTTTCAATCAACCTTGTTTGTGAGTATTGGTGTATGAGCTTTACTCGTTTTCATCACCCACATCTGCAAGCGTTTAATCTTGATATCGAACGTTCTTGTAAAGAGAATCGCATAATTCAAAGGAATCAGTATCATCATACTGAGACTATGGCACATCAAAGGAATGAAAATAATTAGAACATTAATAATGGAAATAATGGGAACAATAATTAGGATAAGGGCCCACGAACATTGGAATATTATAATGATCCTGGTTTTTACGAGGATCAAGATAGTATCATGCATGGCCCCATCCCAGGGAACTATTATGAATTCAAATCCGCAATAATTCAAATGTTACCAATTATCATGGATTGTCAAACGAAAATCCACATGTTAATTTGAATGAGTTCATTGCAGTGTGTAAAATGTTCCGTGTGCATAATGTGACCGACGAGATAGCTAAGCTACGACTCTTTCCTTTCTCTTTAAGAGATAAAGCAAAAACTTGGTTCTACTCCTTAGAACCACAATCTATTCAGAGTTGGACAGAGCTACACCGGCAGTTTCTTAAAAAATATTTTCCCATGACCAAAACCATCGAGTTGCGTCAGAAGATCCAGTTCTTTTCCCAACAACCTCTAGAAACATTTCATGAATGTTGGGAACGTTTTAAGGAATTTATTAAGAGTTATCCAAATCATCAACTGCCAAGGTGGCAACAGGTCCAAAGTTTTTACAATGGACTAATTCCCAAAGAGAGACGCATGATTGATGCATCTTGTGGAGGATCATGTGCCACGAAAGAGGTTGATGAACTGTGGGCATTGTTTGAGAAGTTATATCAAACTTTAATCCAAAATGTGATAATGGAGCGAACTAATTTGGATGTGGCAACTAAATCTCATGTGTTAACCAGAGGTGGTCTTGTTGATGTTAATAGCAACACCTCCGATCTTTCAACAAAGGTTGACATGTTGTCCAAGCAAATGAACATGCTGTTAGCTGCAACTAAGCAAGCTAAAAGTTCCAGCAACCCCACCGCTTGTCCAATCTGTGACCACCCAGGTCACATGGCTAACAATTTCCCAACTACCTTGTCATTTTTCCCTGATGAACCTACTCCTCAAGAGCAGGTGAATCTGACTCAATCATATCAGCGACAAGGTAGGAACATGTACTCAAACACCTGCAATCCGGAATAAAAAAATCACCCCAACTTAGGATGAGGAGGATCAAACCAAACTGGACAGGTGAATCAGCAGTTCAAATCCAACGTAATGAGTGGGCAGCAGAATTTTTGTCCACAACAGAATTCTAGTTTCCAACAGAATTCTAATTTTCAACAGAACCCTCCTTATTATCATCCAAATTCTGATTACCGAAAAAATCAAAATTTTAACCAATCTCAGGCCACCGTTTCGAAAGATTCTGATTTGGAGGAAAAGATTATACGAAATATGCAAGCTTTTCAGCAGATGATGATAGATCAATTTAGCCAACTGACAAATCAGTTGAGTCAACGAGAGGAAGGTAGGCTTCCTAGCCAACCCATCAACAATCCTCAAGGCCAAGCATCATCTGATGAAGGACCATCAAACAATCAACAATTGAAAGCTATTACGGTGCTGAGAAGTGGGAGAGCTATTGATAATCAAGTGGAAATGCCAATGGAGCCTCACAAGAAAGGAGAAGAAGAAGCAAGAAAAGACAAAGGACTAGATAAAGGGAAAGAGAAGGAAGATCCTCAAATTGTCCAACCTGTACCTGCAGAAGAATCAGAGAATGAACCTCGTCCCTATACCCCAAAGACGCCATTCCCAGAGTGCCTAACACCTCCATCTAGAATGGGAAAGGGAGCGTCAAATATGGAAGAAATCTTCGAAACATTCAAATAGGTGAAGATAAACCTCCCATTACTTGAGACAATCAAGCAAGTCCCCGAGTATGCAAAATTTTTCAAAGACCTATGCACTTGAAAAAGAAAAACGCGTACTCCTGTTTCAAAGAAAGTGTTTCTGACAAATCAAGTCAGCTCGATACTGCAATTGGATGCCCCATGAAAACTTAAAGACCCTGGAGTCCCAACTGTTCCATGTGTCATTGGTTGGCAACCAATTGGAAAGGCGTTATTGGATTTGGGAGCAAGTGTCAATCTAATCCCTTATTCAGTGTACGAAAAATTAGGACTGGGCGAATTTAAACCCACGACAGTTACACTGCAATTTGCTGATAGGTCAGAAAGAAGACCTAGGGGTATTATTGAGGACGTTTTGGTTGGAATAGACAAATTTGTTTTCCCGGTGGACTTTGTTGTGTTGGACATGGAACCTCCAGTTAAATCCAACAATTAAGTCCCAATCATTCTTGGGCATCCATTTCTCGCGACCGCAAATGCCTGCATCAATTGTCGAACAGGAGTCATGGATGTTTCTTTTGGAAACATGAAAGTTAGACTCAATATCTTTCATGCAATAAACTATTTTCCCAATGAAGATGAGGTTGATTATTTCTACATCGATCTGGTGGACGACGTAGTGGATGAAGCTTTACCATCAATGCTTACCAAAGAAGAAATTGAAACTGCTTTATTAGCCATCTACGAGGAAACATGATCCGAAAGGAAACAACCAGAAGAAGAAAGGATGAGTTCATCATATCAAGAGGATAAGTTTTGTGAAGTTGTGACTAAGGTAGAACCGTTACCTCTCGAGGTAAAGGGTGAGCTGACTTCATCGATTGAGCAACCATCAGCTGTGGAATTAAAGTAACTGCCTGTGTCACTTAAGTATGCATTTTTGGGACCTCAAGAAACGTTGCTAGTAATAATTTCATCGACATTGTCGCAAGAACAAGAGTATGAGTTGCTGAAAGTGCTGAAAGAAAATAAAGAAGCCATCGGATGGACCTTAGCCGATCTAAAAGGGATTGACCCATTGGTATGTATGCATAAAATACATTTGAAAAATGATAGTAAACCATCGAGGGAACTGTAAAGAAGACTTGATCCAAACATGCAAGAAGTCGTTTTAAAGGAAATCATAAAACTACTCGATGCTGGAATCATTTATCCAATCTCTGATAGTCCATTGGTCAGCCCAGTTCAAATTGTTCCGAAAAAGTCGGGAATCACTGTGAAAGAAACTACTGAAGGAGAATTGGTGCCCACTCGCGAAACTACAGGGTGGCGCGTGTGTATTGATTATCGAAAATTGAACACGACTACCAAAAAAGATCATTTTTTCCTGTCATTCATTGACACAAATTCTCGAGAAGTTAGCAGGGCAAGAGTTTTATTATTTTCTTGATGGATATTCGGGCTACAATCAAGTACCGGTATTCCCTGGAGATCAAGAAAAGACAACATTCACGTGTCCATACGAAACGTTTGCATATCGAAGAATGCCTTTTGGCTTGTACAATGCACCTGCCACTTTTTAAAGTTACATGATGGCCATATTCTCGGATATGGTTGACAAATTCATTGAAGTCGTCATGGATGACTTTTATGTTTTTGGAAAATCCTTTGAACTATGTTTGCAACACCTTACACAGGTATTGCACCGATGTGTCAAGTCCAAACTTGTTCTTAGCTGAGAGAAAAGCCATTTCATGGTGCAACAAGAAATTGTGTTGGGACATGTTGTTTCAAAGAAAGGTATCGAAGTTGACAAGGCAAAAGTAGATTTAATCGCTAATTTGCCACCACCGAAGAGTGTTCGACAAATTCGATCATTTTTAGGTCATGCGGGATTTTACCGAAGATTTATTAAAGATTTTAGCAAGGTCGCCAAGCCATTGTGCAACTTGCTTGGAAAAGATGTTCCTTTTGACTTTGATGAAGATTGCATGAAAGCATTTCTGAAATTGCGTGAGTTGTTATCTAATGCACCGATAATCCAACCCCCGGATTATTCTATACCGTTTGAACTCATGTGTGATACATCTGATTACGCTATTGGAGCAGTCTTAGGGCAAAGAGTAAACAAAGTACCTCATGTGATTTACTATGCCAGTAAGACATTGATTGATGCCCAACTAAATTACACCACCACTGAGGAGTTATTAGCCGTGGTGTATGCTCTGGATAAATTTCGCTCCTATCTACTTGGATAAAAAATAGTGGTCTTTTCAGACCACTCTGCATTGAAATACCTGCTAGCGAAGGACACCAAACCAAGGTTGATCCGATGGATCTTACTTCTTCAAGAATTCAATTTTGAGATCAAAGATAAAAAGGGAGTCGAAAATGTTGTGGCTGATCATCTGTCAAGAATTCTGCCTGAAGAATCATCGGTCTCTGAGACTATCCGTGACACCTTTCTGGATGAACAATTGATGGTAATAGGTGCACCGGCTATAAAAGTTCCTTGGTTCTCTAATATTGTGAATTATCTCGTAACTGGCAGAATCCCTACCCAATGGAGTAAAAATGATAAAAATCTGTTCTTCTCACAAATAAAATATTATTTCTGGGATGAGCCACAACTGTTTAAATTATGTTCAGATCAGGTTATCAGGAGATGTGTGCCTGAAGAGGAACAATTGAGTGTTATTAGCTTTTGCCATGCTAGGGCCTGTGGAGGCTATTTTGAAGGATAAAAGACCACACATAAGATTCTTCAAAGTGGATTTTATTGGCCCTCCATCTTTCAGGACACTGCCAAATTTTGTAAAGAATGCCAAAGGTGTCAACAACTTGGAAATATTTCACGATAAAATATGATGCCTCTGAACCCAATACTGATAGTTTAAATTTTCGATGTATGGGGGATCGACTTCATGGGTCCTTTCCCCTCGTCGTTCGGGTATTCATATATTCTTATAGCTGTTGACTATGTTTCTAAATGGATCGAGGCTGTGGCAACCCGCTCGAATGACCACAAGGTCGTGATCAAATTTTTGAAAGAGAATGTCTTTAACATATTCGGGATTCCACGAGCAATCATTAGTGATGGCGGTTCGCACTTCTGCAACCGCCATTTTGCTACTTTAATGAGGAAATATGGTATCACCCACAAGGTGGCAACGCCGTATCACCCACAAACTAGTGGTCAGGTGGAAGTGTCCAATCGGGAAATCAAAAGAGTTTTAAAGAAGACGGTGTGACCAGACAGACGAGATTGGTCGAATCGCCTATTTGATGCTCTTTGGGCATATCGCACGGCATTCAAGACCCCGATTGGAATGTCACCGTTTCGGATTGTCTATGGGAAGACATGTCACCTCCCAGTGGAACTGGAGCATAAGGCATTCTGGGTCATCAAACGATTTAATTTCGATATGAAAGAGGCAGGATCCCATCGACGTCTTCAGCTGAATGAATTAGAAGAACTACGCTACGATGCGTATGAGAATTTGAAGTTGTATAAGGAACGATACAAAAAGTTGCACGATCAGTCAATTTTGCGGAAATATTTTTACATTGGGCAAAAAGTTTGGCTGTTCAACTCCAGACTAAAACTTCATCCGGGGAAATTGAAATCGCGGTGGGAAGGCCCCTTCCAGGTCGTCTCTACTTCCGTGCATGGCGCGATTGAAATTAGAAGCCTTACGGACAATCGAATTCTCAAAGTGAATGGGCAATTACTCAAGCCAATGATCGAGCCAATGACCGAAATGAGAATTGAGGCAATGTACCTCAGTGACCCAGCTATTGAATGATAATGAGGTTGAGCTGTTGACATTTAAACTCAGCGTTTCCTAGGAAGCAACCCAGTGTATTTTCGTATTTGATTGTGTTTTCTAGTGAGAAGAGTCTTTTTCAATCGATTGACTGTCAAATAGTCAATCGATTGACCTTCTGTACTCAATCAATTGACACTTACCCTGTCAATCGATTGAGGTTCATCATCATCATCATTCAATCCCCTCTTTTGTCAATCGATTGATAGTCCAATTTCAATCGATTGACATTACTTCGAATTTATGGCCAGTTTTCGAAAATCGGAGTGCCAATCGACACATCTTGTCATGGCGGCTAAACTTTTGGGGCACGTCTATATCAATCGATTGAGACCAACCTCTCAATCGATTGACTTGATTGCTATTTACTCCACCAGTTACCAAGGCACCCAACCGGTGCGCCTTTTCGCGAAAAGGTGAATCTCAATCTATTGACAACACTGTGTCAATCGATTGATATTAAGCGTGGATGAGTGGATCACGCCACGTCGCATTCGCATGCCTGTTATTGTTTCAAATACTCGCGACGTGTGGAGACCAAATGTTCCAGATTATATAATGGGGACACCCGTGGTCCCCTTCATCTAAAAAAATCCACCAATCCGAACCGAGCTTCCACGATCTCATTCTCTTCGTCCAATCGAAATGGCAGCATCTGGCCTACCAATCTACAGACCACCTCATCCCACAAACAACCCTATGTGCATTCCCAATGAAGTGTATATCGATCGCCAATTCTAAACAGAGAATTTCTTCAATCTCGCTAAATACCATCGCATCGCAGAATGCGCCTGTTCGATCTAATTCATCGAAGCGCTGCACTTAGAAATGTTGCTCGCCCCTTCACCTATTTTACCAAAAAAATGAAGAGTTTCTTCAATTTCACTAAATACTGTCGCATCGCAGAATGCACCCGTTCGATCGAATTCATCGAAGCGCTGCACTTAGAAATGTCTCTCTGCGTATCATTCGCCTGTTTTACCAAAAAATGGAGTGGGTACCTGCGACACTCTCGCCAACGGGAATGCCCTTCATTAGCCTCGAGATCGATAATTTGCAATACAACCTTCATGCGGCTGATCTTGCGCGGGCTTTCAACTTTTTCGTGGTTCGCCCCTTGAACCACCACATCGATCCTGCCGTTAATCTCAGCCAGAATGACATGATCAACAATATGTGGGGAGGACGGCGCGGGACCGGGTTGGCAACGAAAAGAGCAGTCCTACCTATGGACATCTTGTTTTGGACATCGTGATGTCAACTAATTTGCTACCGCATGGCACGAAGAGTGAGCGCACAAAGAATAGGGTGCTGGCACTGTACACGGCACACACTAATACGTGGTTTGATGCTCTGGGGTTGATGCTAGAGGAGATGTATCATTGTCACCAAGACATCGCTACCACCGCTGCACCAAAGAAGCGAGAGGCTATCCTTCTTCACTTCCCGCATTATATGATGCATCTCTTAGACCAGCTTGGGTGCCCGATTTACGATGATGAAGAGATGGGTGATATGCAATTCTATCACTACGGCACCAACGTTTGGGATGAGAGCATCAAGGCTATTCTACGTGTGACGCCTCCTCTAATTGAAGTTGATGAAATACCTCCTCCCCGACCAAACCCCGCACAACGCCAACGTGGCGGCATTAGACGGCCTCGTCCTGAAGAGGTCCCCAATTTTAACGCCGAGGTAGCAGTCGCTCACCTCGAGGCGCGGATGGATGGGTTGAGTACCACTGTGGGAGGTATTAATCGACGGTCTAGGTTTCAGACTTCTCTCCTTATGCGGATGGCTCGGGAATCATTCCCTGGGCATGCCGACGAATTCATCGCAGGAGCGCGAGCAGCGATGATTGAGGAGGGAGACCCTGAATTTAGTGATGATGATGATGCTCAGTGTTTGTGTTTAAGTGTTTTTATTTGTTAGTATGGGTGTTTGTTATTTTTGTTTGGTTTGATGTGTTTTGTTTTAGATTTGTTTGTTTGTTAGGATCAATGGTAGTTTGTGTTGTTGTTCTAAGGGATCGTTGGTATAATCAAATCATTTTAATCAATGGAATCAGACTATTTTTCACATGGTATATTTTTCTGTATTCTCAGATTGGTGCACTGGTGCATCAGTCAATCGATTGAGATGTCTATCTCAATCGATTGAGCCATAATTTCTCAAAGTCTCAGAAATTCAACTTCACTTGTCAATCGATTGAGGAAAATTTCTCAATCGATTGACTCATGCATGGGAAAATCTGTCTTAAGCTGTTAGAAACTGAAAGTGTCTAAAAATTAACTGCTTCAAAAAATTCGAATTTGAGCCATGCACGCAATGGCACCTTTCCATCCAGTTTCAATCGATTGACAAAGTTATACTTCCGGAAGGATACCTCTTCCGTTCCGAACTTCCAAATTTGAGTCCCTCTTTGAGTCCTTAATTTAGAACTTTCCTTTGGGTCCTGCTGTTAGAAGTTTTCTTTTTCTATTTAAAGGCTTGTTTAGGTTAGTTCCAATACTCAATATATTATTCCTTCTCCCCACAATTTCGTTATGGTGCCTCTCAAGTACCGCACCCGCTCTGCCGTGACGAAATTGATGGAACCGGCTAGGAAACGTCCATGCCTTCACGCGCCTAGACCACCGTTCGATTTGGCAACGCATGAAGTGATTGATTTAGAGGTGCCATCTCCGACCCCACCATCTTCTCCACCACATGCCCTTATTCCACCATCACGCGAGGGCGGCATCTCGGAGGAGATGTGGAATTACGCGTTTCCAAAGCCGAAGGATGGGAGATCCATCATGGATGATTGAAGGGCTTAGGACCATCCGCTTTAGGGTCTAGTTTTAGGAGTCCTTTTTATTGTTCGTTGATTTTCATGTTTTAGTTTAGGTTCTTATTAAATTTGTTTTAGAGTAGGTTATTTTTCTCTAAATTTTCAGTCAATGTCATAATTTGCTTAGTTTAAATAAAGTTCAGTTTCGTTATATATTTGTGTTTTGCATTTTTTATCACAATACCTTTCACTTGGTCTGCTTTCATGGTCCTTGATTGCATTAAACAGGTTTGGGGGGGAAGGTCTTCCTTACTTTCTATCCATCAAAGCCAATGAGGACATTGTTCAATTCAGGTTTGGGGGGGTATTTTCGATTCATATTATTAGGCTATTTTTGAATCTTTAAAGATTATCAGTCAATTGATTGAGACCATTGTCTCAATCGATTGACTGATGCCCATACGCCTACTTGGAAAATCTGTATCAGTCAATCGATTGAGGCCATTAAAACTTATGAATCTCGAATTTTATGCATAATCTTTAATTGTGATGATCGGGAATTCCTGGAAATTTGTTATCATGCCATGATTATTTTATGAATGCTCATAAAGTTTAAAATTTGAATAATGATGTTCATGATCGATGCTTGAAAAATATTTGTACTATCACTCTGCTGGAATTCCAAATCTGAGAAATAAGTATATGACTTGGAATCCTAAGATCACAAAGGAAGACCAAAACCTAGTGAGCTTTATAAATTCTTCATCCTCGTTTTTGATGAGTGCTGAAATAAAATTCGGAGTATCTTTGAATTTCCTGGTTAAATTGTTGAAATCTCGTATTTATGGTCTTTGATTTGTTGCCTTCACATGTATTATACCATTACACTAGAAACCAGTGTGTAAAAACTCAAGGCAAATAGGCATTGTTACTATCGTAAAAGGAAATGATCTAAGGCCATTATTGGCTCGTTTGTGCCCAAAAGGCCCCACCTTATATTGAATTTATCTTCTTGCACCCCCTTTGAGTCTCAACTGAAAGATTTTGCCTTAATTATTCCTTGTAAGCTATATTAGTCATACCCCACACCAATGTGAAAAAGCCTTACCCTGTTATCTCTGAGAAATTAGGGATGAAACCAATGAAGGAAATTGAGAGCTGTGGTAGTTATAGCTATAAGGAATACAAGGCAGAAAAACGTAAAAAGAGGGAGAGAAAAAGAAAATTCAGTATTAAGAAATATATTAAAGTGCTGTCAATGAGAAAAAGAAAAGAAGGAGAAAAGTGTTTATGAAAAGAAATAGGTCATAGAAACTGTGAAAAAGAAAGTTGGAAAAATTAGAAAAGCAAGTGTGTTTCTTGTTCCGATTTCTCAGAGAATTTGAATCTAATCTTCCCTTTCTTTCTTAACCATTGACCCGAGCCCCATTACAACCTTAGAAAAGACCTTTTTGATCAAATTATGAGTGATAAATGCCCTTGCGGAGAGTGATTATGCAATGTCTATGGTGCTTGGTATATGCATGTTTAGGATACAAATATCTTCCTCCAACAAGATTTCTCTTAAAATTCCTTGGTACACCGTTCTTCTTATAACATGTGAGATTTTTCTAATTTGTGTTAAAATTCCATATCACATGTGAGAAAAAGTAAAACTGTTCATCGAAGTGAGTTCATTCTGAGTGTATACCCATGGTAAGGATCGAGTCTAGACATGTGATCTTGAGATTCCTAATTCAAACTCATTCTCAGATAAAAGAATTTTAGCAGTGGTAATTGCATAACACTGTTAGGCATAAATAATGAGCACTGAAAAACAATGAATTGAGTGAGCACTAATAAATTGAACATGGTAAGAAGCATTTTAAAGGATTTTTCATAAGCATTTAACTACTTAAGAGCATGATTAAGAAATTCTGAAATTCATAAGCTTTGAAGTTTGTAGGTATCTTCGCTGGAAACCTTCAGGAGACACAATTGCTCCACTAGGGATCACCTAGGGGTTTAAAGGCTTATTGCATAGGCTAAATGCAATCGTGTTTCCTACGAAAGTGGCATTTAATTTTTAGGATGCTAATCTTATTTGCTTTAACATATTTTTCATTTCTCTTTGCTCGAGGACTAGCAAAGTGTAGGTTTGGGGGTGTGATCAGTGCTGAAATGTGACTATATTTCGTACCTTAATCCCTACACTTAGCTGTTTGATGAAAGCATCTGATGGTTGTTGTGAGGTTTTAATGATTACAGGTGTTTTTGACCGTTGGATCGTAGAAGAGCATAAAAGAGGGTAATTAAAGGATACACAGGGACTATAGACAAAAAGGTCAAAAGAAGCATCGAAATCCGTGAAGCAACTCAACATCCACAAAGAGAGGGAGAATCTACCCCTGGATGTCAATCGATTGAGGGATAAGTGTTAATCGATTGACAAGAGAAGAGAAGTCCAACTCTACTTACTACGAATCAAAACTCAATCGATTGAGATTTGACTCTCAATCGATTGAGGGTATTAGGGATAGGGTTTGCTCGACCCTATATAAAGAAAGCTATGACTCATTGAGAAGGATCATCTAACCCTTCTTTAATTATTATTTTTATATCATTGAGGGTTCTTCTTGGTTCGTTCTTATTTTTTTCAGTAGATTGTATTAGGGTTTATTTTTAATTCTCATTGATAATCGTGAGAACAAAAATATTGTAAAGAGATTTTAAGAAATAAAAGAGCATTGTTAATATGATATCTTCGGATCTACAATGGGTTTGTATAAAGAGGATGAGCGGCTAAAGTAATTTGTTCAAGAGGGAAGCGAACCGAAGATAAGCAACTATTTTATTATTGTCTAATTTCATGATTTTATCATTGAATCATTATGTTATAAGTGTGTGCTTGATTGAATATTTTTGAGTCTTCGTTTACAGTCATTGATCGTGGTTATTAACGACCGTAAAAGCACTCCATCTAGATCTGTTCCTGTAGGCCGATCTAGGCTGCAGAATGATTGATTTATCATTGTAGTGACTTAGGAGTTTGAGATATGCTATTCTTTTCACATGACTCATACCGCAATGATAGACTGAGTCATAGTGTTTAGATAGGGTATGCCGAATCCATAGTTGCGTTCTTTTCGATTCATTTGTTTTCCTAATAAATGATGATATTTTGACTTAAATTGAATTTGGGAGATTGAATGGTAGAAAAGTTACGAATCAATGGGTAGCTAACTTCTTGATCAATTCATAAACTGTTAATTTTCTCCTTTATCATAATTTGTTCCGTCCTAGTTTAATTAGTTTTCTTTTATTGCATAGAGAATCATTTGGTATTTGTGTGGAAAATTTAAATTTCTCCCTTGGTAATTCCTTGGGTGTGTTAAAGTCTCTGAAAGAATTAGATAAATTTTGCGTTTTCCTGTGGGTTCGACACCCCTATTCTTACCGTTCTACAATAGATCTTGTGCACTTGCAAGGGTTTAAATTAAAATACACCAATAATCCACAGGTCCATCACTTTAATGCTGTCAAGCGAATACTTCGGTATATCAAAGGGACTGCACACCATTGCTTGCATTTTCATCGAGGCCCTCTTACACTCAATGCCTTCTCGGACGTCGACTGGGCTGGGGACACTACAGATCGCCGTTCCACTACGGGTTTGGTCTCTTTCTCAGCCCCAACCTCATATCTTGGTGCGCCAAAAAGCAGCATACAGTCTCCCGATCTTCAACAGAGGCAGAATATCGATCACTCGCTCATGTTGCCGCTGAGCTTGCTTGGATAAAAATGTTTCTTGTTAATCTTCGTCTTCCTATTTCTTCTACCCCCACCATCTGGTGCGACAATATTTCTGTGATTGCCTTGGCTTCAAATCTGGTCTTTCATGCTCACACGAAGCATATTGAAGTAGACTACCATTTCATTCGTGAAAAAGTAGTTAATAAAGAGCTAGTTGTTCATCACATTTTGTCTACAGATCAAGTTGCCGATATATTTACCAAGCCCCTTCCAACCCAAAGATTTAAGTTTCTTCAAACCAAACTGATGATCGATCCTCCTCCCATCAGTTTGCAGGGGAATGTTAGCAATACACTGAATCAATTCTTAATCTAGAAGTTTTTGTTGTCATTATATATACCAATTGTAGCAATTGCTGATATGAATGAATAAAATTATCTTTTCTGTTGCCCTACAAACTTATCAGCTGACTCTATGTTGCCCTACAAACTTATCAGCTGACTCTATGTTGCCCAAGGTCGATCCATTATCATCTGTGAATTAAAAAAAAAAAACATATGTAATCATCGATCTAATCATCATCATCATTATAATCATCATCATCATCACGATCTTATCGCATCTATTTGGGTTTATTTTTGAAGTCCTAGTACTCAACTCGTTTTTTATCAATGCTAAGCTCAGTGTTCGTTTGCAATCCTTCATATCATTTCTCACTGTTTCCCTTTAGGCATTCACTGGTCTTTACCTTCTCCTACTTCTTTGTGTTTATAGTGTCTCTTGGGTCTTATAATACTCCGCTTGCTTATCTACTTCTCATCCTACTTATATTAATCTTATTTCAGACACCCTCTTCAAATCTATTATTTGATTTAAAGTAGAGCCTATACAACAAAATCTATGACAATGTCATCCCAAATAGATGAGATAAGGCTTTGATGATGATGATAATATGGTACTCAAATTTTTAAAAATAAATCCTCCTCCGAGCTATTTTGTTTACTAAATGTACACTCTTAAGTATTTTGTCTTTGTTCTATTAATTTTCAAACCTCTTTACTTTAAAGCTTTTCTCCATAATTCAAGCTTCCCATTTATTTCTTTCCTTGTATGAGCAATTAGTATCACATGATCTACAAATAACACGTATCATAAAATCTCTTCTTGTATGTCTACATTAACACAACTATGATCAGAACAAACAAACAAGGGTTCAAGGTAAATCCTTGATATTGCACAACTTCAACTAAGAGCTCACTCGTCCCTCCACACATTATTCTTACATTTACTACCACCACTTGATAAATGTCTTTTGAATAATCCCACTATATCATATCTTTCTCAACGCCCACCAGATTATTTGTCTCGACATTCTATTAGAAGCCTTCTTTAAATCAATAAAAATTATACATATTCTTTCTTTTTTTATGAATTTCTCCATAAGTTACCTTAATAAGAAAATAACTTCAATTGTTGATTTAACGATGGTCAGTGAGTCAATAAAATAAACAATAAATATTTCATCAATTCATTGTTAAAGTTAAATCGATAAAATGTTTTTTCCTAGTTTAAGTATTGTTTTCCTAAAACTAGTAGAAAAGATGAGTGTCATGTGTTCCCTAAATAAAAGTGTGGGTGCCCAATACTAAAACCCAAGGTCGATCCATTATAGTTTGCCAAAAATATTTAAAAAAATATATATTGACTATCATTCTTCTTTACGATAAAATATTTCATCAAAATTCACCATCATTCATTTTATACCGTTAGATCAACAAAAGAAAAAGTATATTTTTTTTTCAAAGACTCGATTAGGAAGAGAAATCATATAAAGGGCTTGGTCTCACAATGCAAGGTTGATAATATTAGGTGGCAAGTTCGAGCCCAGCTTATCCATAAGTGCCCTTAGTGGCGGCCCTTTATCCATTAAAGAAAATAGGTTCAATATAATATTTTTGGAGATAAATTATGCCTAGATTATTCCCATAGACCTTAATTTTTAATTTTAATTTTTTATTTTGATACGGCTGTTAAGTGGTGAGGGTTAACTAACAGAACCCAACCCACACCTTGGAAAGACGAGTAGAGGAGTGTTCGGTTCGGTTTGGTCGATTTTGTTAATATGGCAAGTTAGCATGACAATCCAATCCATCGAGCCAATGGCCAATTTCAAATTTGAATTTGTGGATACCGATTTCATTGATTGGCATACTTCTTTCTTTGGATTTATATCCCCATATTCTTGGGATATTTGTCTCATATGTAATTTAGACATACTTCCTTCTTTGGAATTATATCCCCACATTCTTGGGATATTTGTCTCATATGTAATCTATATATATATATATATATGTGTGTTACAGTAATGCAATAATATACAGTCAGTTTTATACCAAAAATATAACATGGTATCAAAGGCTAAATTTACACGGTCATTTTTTCACTACCTCTCTTCTTCCTCTAGCAAATATTTCATGGCTTCCTCTCCTGTTGTTTCCTCTCATATGAATGCTAATAATCCACATTTTTTAAATTCTACACCTCCAATGGCCAATCTTGCAGCTATCACTTTATGTTACTCATCTTTTACTTCTCTTTTTAATTAATGGATCTTGGATAGTCGAGCTATTGTTTTCTCACATTCTCTTTTATCTTCCATTTCATCTTCACCACCGTCTTATCCGGTTCAACTTTCGAATGGAAAGGTGGCACCTGTTTTGCACATAAGCTCAGTTATCCTTTCTAATAATATCACTTTCCATTATGTTTTATGTGTTCCATCTTTTTTCATTATAACTTATTATCGATTCCTAAACTAATTGCAACCTTAAATTGTTTTGTCATTTTTTTTTCCTCATCAATTTTCAGGATTTGTACTCGAAGAAGAAGATTGGAGCGGGTGAAATGCAAAATGAGTTGTAGCTTATCATGGTGCGTTTATTTATGCTATTGAACATTTCCAACAAGTAGATTTTATGGCATTGGCGTCTCGGCCACCCTTCTCGTAATCATTTATATTTTTTTATTTAGCAGTACTCTGATATTTTTTATTCAAATAATTGTCAATGTCATGTTTGTCCTAAAGCTAAGCAAACTCGTATCGCGTTCCCTAATAGTTCACGAGTTACTACTACACCTTCTGAACTCGTTCATTTTGATATTTGGGGAAGTTTTCTGACTTCTTCTCTCTTAGGAGCTCACTTTTTTTTAATTATTGAGGATGATTTTAGCCGATGCACTTGGGTGTTTCTAATACAACACAAATATGAAACAAATCACTAAATAACATATTTTTTTGCATTGATTAAAAATCAGTTTCAATGCTCTATTAAATCCATTCGTACGGATAATGAAACTGATTTTTTTTATAATGATATGCAAAATTTTTTAAAAGATAATGGTGTTTTCCATCAACATTCTTGTATTGCCGCACCTTTACAAAATGACATTGTTGAAAGAAAACATCGTCATCTTATGGAGATGGCTAGCCTCAACACAAGTTTCATACCCGATCTTGTCAATGCATTTTGTTGGCTATCCTCATGGCCAAAAGGCTTATCGCCTTTATGACCTTGATACAAAATCTACCTCTACGTGTCACGATATCATCTTTCATGAAACCATTTTTCCTTTTGTCGACCATCCCAACCCTAGTCCGATGATCCTCCCTCTCCCCTATAATAATCTAAACTCATCCATGCATATCATACCTAATCCAGTTGTTCATTTCCCATCAACTACATCAAACGATTCCCCTGCTCCTATTCCCTCTTCTCATTCATTGCCTTCCCCCACTCCTCCAATTCTACCTACTTCCCAAACCTTACCTCAACCTCGTCACTCTACACGTAGTCGCAATCCGCCCCCTTATTTGTAGGAATATCATTGCCCAACCATTAATCATGATCAACCCGCTTTCCCTTCTTCGTCACAGGCTCACTCCAGTCGGTACCCATTAAGCTCTACACTTGCATACAACTGTCTATCTGCGCCATGCCATGCATTTTCTTGTGCTATTTCTTCAACCATCGAACCTACATCCTTTAAAGAAGCATCTAAACATTTACATTGGAGAGAAGCCATGAGCAAAAAGATTTTTGCACTCGAAGCCAGTCATACATGGTCGTTAGTTAAACTTCCTGCACACAAAAAACTCATTAATTGCAAATGGGTTTACAAAATTAAGTACAAAGTTGATGGAACCACAGAACGTTACAAGGCCCGCTTGGTTGAGAAGGGATACCACTAAAAAGAAGGCCTTGACTATAAGGAAACTTTTGCATTGGTTGCTAAGTTAGTGACAGTTCGTTGTCTTCTAGCCATTATTGCTATTAAAGGGTGGTCTTTTCATCAACTTGATGTCCAAAATGCATTCCTTCACGGAGACCTTCACGAAGATGTCTGCATGAAGATACCATTAGGATTTTCTTGTAAGGGGGAGAGTCAGGTTTGTCGGTTATATAAGTCTTTTATGGACTTAAGCAAACTTCTCGACAATGATTTTCTATGTTCTCTACTACACTCCATATTGTAGGCTTTGTTCAATCTAAAGCAGATTATTCTTTGTTTATATAAAAGGACACATCTCATAATTATATTTTTGTCTATGTGGATGACATAATTATCACTGAAAATAATGAGGATGCCATTGCTTCACTGAAAGCATTCCTTCGTGATTATTTCCATATTAATGATTTAGGACCCTTGAAATATTTTTTAGGCATTGAGGTTCTTCGTTCCAAAATAGACATTCTTATGACTCAGCGAAAGTATGTGTTAGAAATTTTACAAGATATGGGCTTACTCCCCACTTGTTGAATTGATTTTCCTATGGAACAAAATTTAAAATTGGCTTCTACAGATGGTGTGCTACTAGATGATTCATCCTCTTTTCAGTGACTCATTGGACGATTGATCTGATGTCCTAAAAATTCCAATTTCTAAACAGGTCCGACCTTATGTGCGTGTCTGACTGGTCACACGCCTGACCTCGTAGATTTTGTGGAGTGAATTAAATTCCAAGATACTTCGAGTGGAAAAGAAGAGTAAGTGATGATATGGACCGTTAGATGAATAACCATACACCGACGTGCGGTGTACCGGCTTAACACCCAAAAGCTAGGTCTTTGAGTATAAAAGCAAATGGATTAGAGAATTCCATTTTTTTTGCTTTGTTTGTTTGTGAAAGTAGAAGGGAAGGAGAACCTAAATTTCTCTTCTCAACCTTCTTGTGTGAGCTAATTGTTTTGATCGCATTGTACGCGATTGGGGGAGTGAAGAGTGGTGTGTGTTGAAGTGGAGCTTCTTCGTAGGCTTTGTTTCGACTCAATCGTCGAAAGAATCGCCGAATTTCACTCTGAAACCCTCCTTGGCAACTATCCTTGACATGAGCGTGAACGGCCAAGGAAAGGTAAGCAAAATATGTTAATTGTGTAGTATGTAGGTGTGTTAAGAATTAGTTAAGATATGATTGAAAATCGTGAAGTATAAGGTTCAATTTTTGGGAAAAACGAGTCAGGGAAGAAGAAGCCCGTAGGCTGAGAATCTATCAAAATTGATCGATCGAAATAAGTAACCGATCGATCGATTTGACAGGACATAAATGTGAAGAGTTTCTGGAGAAATCGATCGATCGAAATGGAATTCGATTGATCGATTATGGAAACCGATCGATCGATTTGGGAAACAATCGATCGAATTGAGACGACAAAGAATGGTGATAATTCTGAAAAAATCAATCGATCGAACTGGAATTCGATCGATCAATTTTGGAAACTAATCAATTGATTTGGGATTCGACCGATCAATTTGACCAGTTTTTGAGGTTTTCAATTTTTGGGAAGCAAACTTGGGGAGACTTTGGGACTTCCTATTCTTCGTCACTTTTGACGTGTAAGATGTAAATCTGATGTATTCTAGGTTAAGATCAAGGGTGCATGATGAGAGGGTTATCTTGAGAAAGGAAGATCTTCGTTTTGGCTTCAAATTGAGGTAAGAAAAATTTCTTATCATGTGCATTTGATACAACTAGCATGAATGTTGTGATATAAAGAAAACACAATGTGAAAATCATGAACTTTGTTATTTAATAAGCAGGAGCTTTGTATATATATTCTCAACATAGCAATGTGTGTGAGTGTGAACTACGTAAGATGTGTACATGTGTGTGTGTGTGAACTTCGAGATTTTCAATTTTTAAATCTAGTTATAAAATACCACATTTCAAGGTGATAAACTATAAGTTAGAGTTCGCTTTTTGATTTAAGGTTCACGTTGGAACGAATCCCTTGTGCTCCGGGAGGGCGGGATATTCGTTATTTTTTTACCTATCTGCGATAAACTTTGTTCGACACAAGCATCCCTCATACGAAGGGGTTTGGGCATCATGAAAATGGTTCATTGAACGAAGATGGTTGAGATTCTCATCGGTATATGTGTGGCCCTCGATGATATATATGCTTGAGATTATATTTAAGTGATCAATTTAAGTTTTCTTTTGTTGTGAGAATCAGTTTTGGAAATCATGTGAATTAGAGTTGTGTAGAAACCGATCCAAACCGACCAAACCAACTGAAATCGACTCGAAATTCGGTTCGATTTCGGTTTTGGGACATATCGGTTTTGAAAAATAGAAATCGATAGTTATTGGTTCGGTTTCGGTTTTAACGTTAAAAAACCAAAACCGAACCGATAGAGACCGATAGTGGTGCTACACGGCTGCATAAGTGCGTAGTGCATACAAAACTTAGGTTGCAAACAAAGAAGTCTATTTTTCCCCTTTGAAATCTTATATTCTCATGTGTTTTTCTATTGTTGGAAGAACCATTTAAGTTAAAGGATTTGGGGAGTGGTAATGGGTTTAAAGGATGTGTATTTATGGGGTTTTAAGAACCCATTTTGTTTAATTATGATTTATGTATAGTGTATTTGAATGTGTGATTTTGAGTTTTCTTAGGACTCCCTTTGTAGTTTGTATTTGTGTTGATTTGGGTTTTGGGGTTTTACATTTGGAATTTTGATTTCCTGAATTGTTCTCATATATTTGTCATTTTTTATTTAAAATAAAATTATATAAAAAATATTCATTAATCTGGACTGTCCGATTGGTGCATTAATTTCTAGGATATGTTCTTAGCCATCTGATCAATCACCTACTTTTGGATGGTTAATAACGAATTAGCGATATAGGCAACAACCTATAGAGTCTTCAATGGTCTGACCCTTATGAATTAACAGTGGCTTCCTAATAAAAATAAATAAAAAGTTGAGGTTTAGAAACCGAACCGATAGTTATCGGTTTGGTTTCAGTTTTGCCCCAAAACCGACCCAATAACACCCCTAATGTGAATGAGCTTTGAAATCTGCATTTAATATCAGTTTTGCTTCAATTTGAATACCTTTAAATCGTGATTCCTTATCTTGAAAGGCATGTCAATTTATGTCATGAGATATATGTGTGATGCGATAATATGCATGTTATTGATGATTCCCTATTGAGCTTAAAATGTTAGCTCATCCCTCGACTATATGTCACAGGTATAGGTTCAGATACGGGTACTGAGGACCTTGATCCTGAGAATTCAAAATACGTTCTGGAAGAGGAGACTAAGCCCTCTCCAGAAGAGTTTTTCTGATAATTTGGGAGATCAGTCAGGATAGATTTATGGTGTTTTGTGTAGATCAGGCTGGGTAGGTTCTATCTGTTTTTATTAGAAATTCTGAATTTATGTATTTATGATATTATTATTTTGTGAACCATGTTTCAGTGACGGTCAGCCGTCACCAGTGGTTCAATTTAGTTCTTTTGTCCATGTGTTTTTGGCATGGAATTAGAACAGTCTTTTACCATGGTTATCGATATAATCTTATATAGAAACGAAGATTTCTTTGTTTATATATGATGACTCTATCTGCTTTGTTAGAAGTATCTGCTTTGATTTCTGCCTAGCGTGGATGAACCAAATGATCAGTGATTCAGGGATCACCTTATTGGCAGTCCGACAGCATGGGTTTCAAGGTTCAAAAATTCGGGTTGTCACAATTGATCTACCTTACCATTACTCGTCCATATATTGTGTATTTAGTTCATACACTCAGTCAGTTCATGAACCAACCTCGGAAACCTCACCTTGATGCAACTACACAAGTTCTATGATATCTCAAAGGCACACCTGGCCAGGGAATATTTCTCGGCCAGGGAATATTTCTCTTTGCATCTAGCCCACTACACATGTCAGCATATTGTGACTCTGATTGGGCTGGCTGTCCCATCACAGGTCACTCTACTAGTGGTTATCGTATAATGCTTGGTGATAGTTTAATTTCATGGAAAATAAAGAAACAACCCACCATCACCCGTTCATTTGCCGAAGCGGAGTATCTCTCTATGACAGCTGCATCTTGTAAATTACAATGGTTACACTATCTCTTACAAGACGTTGGGTTTTCTCATAAGAGGCCCATGACTATCTTTTGCGATAATAAAGCCGCCTTACATATCGCGGCCAATCCCGTTTATCACGAGCGTACAAAACACATTGAACTTGACTGCCATATGGTTCGTGAGAAAATCCAACAAGGACTTATCCAAACAAGTCACATATCGATCACTCAATAACCGGCTGACATATTTACAAAGGAACTTGGAAAGGATTGATTTCATCATCATAAGCGCAAGTTAGGTGTTCGTGATGTACACACTCCAACTTGAGGGGGAGTGTTAATATAGCAAGTTAGTATGACAATCCAATCCATCCAGCCAAGGGCCAATTTCAAATTTGAATTTGTGCATACTGATTTGATTGATTGACATACTTCCTTTTTTGGATTTATATACCCATATTCTTGGGATATTTTTCTCATATGTAATCTAGGTATACTTGTTAGAAGTTTCTATTTTGGTGGCCGTCACTATGGTCAATCTGTTGACCGGTGAATAGTGTAAGATCAATCTCGTGATGTAATAATTGTTAATTCGGTGAATTTGAAGAGAATAAGCAACTAATAATTAAGTCTTTTAGTTAAGGTATGAATGTGATTTCCAATCACAATAGTGTTAGTAATTCAAGTCCTTAATGGGAAAGGACTCTTTGGCTATAAATATAAGGGATGTTTGGTCCCAATGATTGCTCGACACACTTTAACCCTCCCTATTAGCAAAGGCATCCCCATTGTGCTAGGAGGTATTGAGAGCGAGGAGATCGTTGAAGATTGGCAACCCATTATCATGGCTCACACTCAACGTGCGCACATATATTTTTATTTATGGATTGTTGATTTATTGTTTTGATTGATCATGAGCCTAGATCCTAGGGCATTTATTTGGATGGTCGGATCGATAGAACCATATAGATCCATCAATACTTCCTTCTTTGGATTTATATCCCCATATTCTTAGGATAGTAGTCCCATATGTAATCTATATATATGTGTTACACTAATGCAATAATATACAATCGGGTTTATATAAAAAACATAACAGTTTTGGGCCAAAATCACAAACCAAATCAGTTCTAATCGGTTTCTAAATGTTCAAACCAAACCAATGCGATCCAACTGTTGAACCAAACCAACCCGATTCAATTTGGTTTCGGTTAGGTTCGGTCGGTTTCAGTTTTCCTATGAGTTCTACTTACACATTAAAATTTCTCAAATTCTCAACCTGTTTCACACTTCTACTATTTTTATTTTTTACGGCGTCGTTTTACTTTTATAATCTATTCACCCTTCTCAAAACAAATAACAAAAATTAATGCATCACATTCACTCTAGTTCCCAATCTGGGGCCCAATCGCCTGTTTGAGTGCACACACACACACACACACACACACACACACACATATATATATATATATATATATATATATATATATATAAATTACTTACAATCGGTTCAGTTCGGTTGGTTTCGACTTGGGAAGGCCCGGAACTGAAACTAAACCGAAATTTTCAATTTTGCTTTTTTGCCAAACCAAACCTAAACCAGTACCCATCCAAACCGGCGGTTCGATCCAATTTTATCGGTTCAGCGCAAAAAATGCACAACCCTAAAGACAAGGGTGGGAAACAAAGTGGAAGACAGGAATCGAACCCATAACCTACTCCCTCACATTGGAGGGGAGTGTACAAAGTCGGTTAATGCCTCTTCGGTCCCTTAGACCTTATTGATGAAAATATATGCCAAGTTTATAAAAATTAAAAATGATGATAGGTGCACTAAAACTTAGGAAATTTTTTATATAAACCTCTGAACTTTCACCTCAATGTCCGAGAGGCACCTAAACTTTACTAAATGCAACATATCCCCCCTATGAATACAAATCTCCAAAATTAGACCTACAGCTAACCTCTGTCTTCCTGCTTGATGAAAACTGTTAACGAGGCAGTTAATCATCTGCCTACGTGGACTTACCAACATGATACTCAACCCTTTATAACTTATGGGAGAGGCTTCATCTCTCTCTCTCTCTCTCTCTCTCTCGTTCAAAAATTTGGCGCCAAGCTCCTTCTCTTCTTCTTCTCCTCTTCAATCGAGTAAAGCTCAGAACCTTCAGTGCAACCAAGAGGGGATGCCCGGATCCAGTTATGTTGGTGCCTAGTATCACTGGATCTGTATTGAATGTTGTCGATGAAAATGGCGGCGAAGAGCAGACTTGGGTGCAAATTCTTGGCGCTCATCATGAATTTCAGTGTGAGACTTTGGTCTCGCTTTGATGCTTCTACTGGTAAAATTTCTTTCTTGTTCTGAGGATTTTGCAATTATCTCTTACTTAAATAAATGATCTTGTTTGAAGGAATAAATGGTTTATAAATTATAATCTAGAGCTGTGAACATGAACCCCTGCGCCTTTTTTTTGTTTATGCTCTAACATTTGTTGACTTCTATTATGAGTTATGATGCTAAAAACTAGGATTAATGGGTGTCACCTGCATCAATAGATGGAATGCTCCCTCGCACACTTTTCTTTGCCACGCGACGCATATACTTGACCAATTCAATTTGTTGAAGTAACAAATCATCCCCTGAGCTAATGTTAGAGTAAAATTGGTTCCCATCAAAGAATTTTAACCAGGGTTACCTAATTCGCCGCCTACTCATGCAAATTGGGAACTGGAGCGAATTGAACCGCTTCGATTTGACTCGTACCAGTTTGCTCAAGATGGGCAAACTGATTAGAGAACTGTGCTGTGATATAACTCTCTTATGAAAACATATTGCCACATTCATATAAATTTTTTGACGGATCCCAATGATTGAAATACAATACCGAGGGCGAACATAGCCTTCCAAAAAAGAGACCAACTCCCATTCCTGGCATTATCTTATATTCTTATCTTGTTAAAGAACAACACGAGCTTACAGGCATAGAGACTTAACATAAAAGACTCCCATAATTGGCATAATTTTCTTATTAAAAACTGTCATACATAGTTCAGGGCCCTTGAAACCTGTAATTGTCACCTTTGATGATGAGAGATTGACTTCAATATATAGTCTCTTCTGGTCGATTGACTTCAATACATATATAGTCTCTTGTGCTATCACACTCTTTTTATATTTCTTAAAATTTTTCACATGTTTGAACGAAAGAAAGAAGAAGAAAAAGAATGGACATCCCATCTTGGTAATAACTTAAAAAGCATTAACACCTTTGCTAACTTATTATGTGCTTAAATTGAATTGTTGTTTTATAATAACTAATCATATTAAATAAACAATTACTTAAAAAACTAACTCAAATAGAAGATATCTCTAATTAGCTTACATCAATTAGTAATTAAAACAATATACAAGTACAAAAAATTCTCTCATACTTGTGCCATATCTGTATTGTAGCCATTACTTATTGTTTGGTTCATTGAATATTAAAATTGAAATGCTTTCTTATGGTTCTTTCATAACTTTTTCATGGTATTTTGCATTGAAAAATAGCTTAAAATCTTGAAAAATAGCCTAATACATGTTTGTAACATGCATAGCTGTCCTCAAGCTGCCTATAGGATTATATAAGCATGAAAACTGTATAAGCATTTGCTCCAACAACATTACGGAGCTTTATTTGACTGAAGAGGAGAAGAGAATAAAAAGAAGAAGAAGAAGAGAAGTTTGACTCTAAATTTCTGAATGAAAGAGAGATAAAGCCTCACCTATAAGTTATAAAGGGCAGAGTGTCACGCTAACAAGTCCACATAAGCAAATAACAGAGTTAACTGCCGCGTTAGTAATTTTCGTTAAGTAGGGAGACGGAAGTTGACGGTAGGAGTCTAATTTTAAAAATTTATATTCACCGATAAGTTATATTATATGTAGAAAAGTTTATGTGCCTATGACTAAAACTTATTTAATTGGATGGCCACTTGATACAAACTCATTTGTTTTTATAGTTTTCGAAAGGAAGAAGAAGCAGATAAGTGTTTCCCTACAAACCATTGAATAAAGAGAAAACCAAAAATGGCGTTAAAGATCCATCCTCATCCCATACTTCATGTTGCTTCGCTCTCATCCTCTCCTCTCCCTCTCTCCACTATCTGTAAATTCAAAACTTTCGAAACCCTTACCCTAAGAAATCGAAGCCAAAGGTTGAGAAGATCCCAGGATTCTGCATTTATATCGCGGTTCTCAGTGATTTCGGCCGCTCGTCCTCCTCTCGATCTAACGGAGGAAAACGTCAAACAGGTTTTAATCGATGCCAGATCCGAGGCAAGTTAGAAAAAAAATGGAAAATCGCATTTAATTGAATCATCTTTCTCGTAGTCTCTCTGAGATTTTGGAATAGAATAAACAATTAATTATGTTTTTTTATTTTTTATATAAATTTTAATGTATTTGTTGTTCTTTCATCAGTAATCTCTTATATATATTTATTTTTGTTTTCAATTTTTTTTATTATTTATTTTTTATATATTTAAAATTATAATTTATCCTGGTAAAATAGGCTCTGTTGGTGTGATCTGATAGATGAATTTAGGCTGTGCACGACCAACTATAGCCAATCACACCACTCCGATTCTGATTAGCGTCTACTCCATCCAACAAAATTGTCATGAAATTGGGAAGTGTTCTTTTCAGCCAGGACTTAAAATGAAGTTGATTGTGATTTATAATGAGGAGTGGGCGATAATGTAGCTTGATTTTACACCTAGACATGGCATTATAAATCCATTGGGAATTAGATATTAAGGTTGAGGCCTGAGGGTTCATCCTAACTTGGAAGGCATTTTTTGAATTTTTATTTTTATTTCTGATGAATATTTTTAGGTGCATTTTTATGTATGCATATGTTGTATAGATAACTGGTTATGTATCGCGAGTGTTGTATTTATTATACAGAAAAGAGTTCCTGGCAAAGGGCAAACTCGCATGCTTTAATTTCTAAGTTGGGGAGTAAGCTAATGGAATGCTAGACTTTCTTGGAAAACTTTAGGGCATACTTACCAGAAACATAATGCAGGAGCAGGTACCTGGAGAAAAGATGGGGAAAAGAACACATTTCCAAGAATACTTTTCAAATATTTTTTTTGTATTACTTGATTATTATTTTTTATTTGAAAAAAAACATGATGACACATGTGAGTATCACTAAAACTGTAAAATACTAGGATGAAATGAGGTAAACATAAATTACACAATCATTCTGGTGAGAGCCAAAGAGAAAAGGTAGTCCCTGGTTTCCAGTTGACAATACAACATACATGTTAGGGTGCCCCTTCTCAATTGTCTTGTCCTATTCAAAATTTTTACTTTAAGTAGAAAACAAAAATATGAAGGTTTACGATTCATGTACCTTCAGTATTTTAAGTTTGGACTTCATAAATCATACTAAACGTAATTGTCAAATAGACAATAATATCTTTTCAGAGATTTTATGTATAACTAAATTTAGATAAATGCTTTTACGTTGGGTAAATTTTTTTATTCAAATTAACTCTTGAAAGGGTTCATATTTCTAGGTTTTTCTTACCCAAATTGAATTTTTCTCGAAAACCAGGAAATGAATTTTGTGGAGTCAAGAAGCAGGTGTCTAAAGAAATAAGAAATGATGCTTCTTATTAATTCTAATTTTTGTAAGGTGCACGAACTGTGCACCAGCGTTGGTGCATGGGTGATCAAATTTAAGACATGTGACAAGCTAATTCATCAATTGAGATGTCCAGGTTGCTGGGTAATATGCAGATTGGACTCAGCCCAAAATTCATGCTTGTCAGGGGTTTCTAACTATATGATTAGAGCAATTTTTGTGCGTCAATGTGGACAGCTGCCGATATATTTAGCTGTGCATTTGAAAGGCTCTTGTAGGCTTCTTGATCTGATGGTAGAAATTGTTCACTATCTGCTGTTGCCCATATGTTTAGCTGTTCATTTGGGCTGACTCTAATCCATCCTGTTCATATGGCCAATACTACTAACTAAACGAAGGTTGTTGTAGACAAATTAGAAACACACAGATTATGGGAAATAGAAAGACAAAAAGATACAGGGATGGTCCCTACCCTCATGATATAAGGAATCATCGGCTAAGCGAACTTGAGCAGAAGTACTAGAATGAGAGTAGGTAGAGAATCCCCATGAATCACCCGTCGTGTGATTGATAGCACTTGAGTCAATGACCCAACAATAGGAATATGATGATGTGGATGCAGCAAAGTCAAAAGTACCTGATGACTCAGGTTCAAGGAGTAGGAGAACTAGTAGTAGCAACAGATGCATGAGTCTGCAGCTCTGCTCGTAACATCTCTATTTCAGCTCATAGAGAACTATTTTTATTAAGAGATGAAGTATCAGTAGTAGTGAGCTCAGTAGCAATAACAGTAACGGTTTGAACTAATGGTCGAGGAGAAACTGATGGAGAAGGCTCCATAACAGAACGGCACTGCTTCTCTGCAAAAAATATCCTGTAAACAATACTAAGCGAAGGTAACAAGCGAGTCGGAAGTATCTGCATCTGGGTCTGCTCATACTCAAGATGCAAATCGGCCGGAAACATAATAAATCTGTTGTCGCTCATGTCGTCATCCTCACAGAACTCCGATATGGACTCATAATGACTGAGCTCATCCCACATACTCTGTAATGTATTGCAATACTCCTCTATAGACATATATCCCTGCTACACATTGCAATGCTGTGTGTAAGTTGATAAATCTGAGTATTGTGTTCATCAGGGGAAAAGGTTTCTTCTAATTTACTCCATAACTTGGCAAAAAAACCATAAAACATAAAAGTTTTATAAATATTGGAATCCATGGAGCTAAAGAACCAACCGAGTTCGATGACATTATCAACATCCTATTCAGCAGCATCGAGGGATCCAGGCTTAGGTGAGAAAGCCCATTTTCTTCTGACCTTGAACATATAAGGAAATGGCCCTCTTCCATTGAAGATAATTGGAGGAACTCTACTTGATAGTAGTTATACTATAGGGAAGATTATCCGAGCTTATTGATACATATTTATCACCCATTTCGAGTATTCTCAACCATAGAAAAATAGAAAGGAATCAACAGTGTAGTCTAAGCATCAATATTTCTCAACCGCACCTTACAAGGATCTCAAAATGAGTAATCAATCAATAACTAACACTGATAACAATATTAGTACATAAAAACAAGTCAATATAGTGTTCTTTCACTCAATTGGAGAGGATTGTAGACCAAAGCAGCAGCTAATGAGTTCAATGTGTAAAGTATGTATATATCATCAATCAATAGCCACAAAATATGAATCAGGGTAAAAATGTTCCACAAATGAAATCAGATGGAAAAGGGGTCCAAATCCACCTGAACTGAGAGCCAAAACACATCCAAAACAGTTAAAAACATGTTCAGATCTTCATCAATCTCATCGAAACCATATCAAAAGATGTGTTTATGAAAACTGATCCATATTATTGCAACTAGCAAGAGGGTCTTGATGTCACGAAGGTTAGGTGTCCACAAAATTGAGAAGCAACTGAAAAATTAGAAAAACAAGGAAACTTAAGAAACTCTAGGAAATATTTCTCAAATGGCTTGATCCAGAACAAGAGATGTCTCATAACAAAAAATGATCCAGATCTGTTAGGTTTTGTCTAAATTCAAGGTCAAAATTTTGACCGAGTAACGTCAGCAGTAAGGTTGGCATGTAGGGATGGGTCTCCCAAGCCTAGCTTTGATATCAAGAAGAGAGAGAGGTTTAGAAAGATTAGGTTAGATTAGACAGAAGGTTTTAGGTTTAGGATTAAAGAAAGAAGAGAAGCGAAGAATAGAGAAATTTGGATTGAATGGCTTACTGAGAATAGAAAAATTGTTACGCACACACTCAATATTGTACAAGACACACCACACTTAGACGAAACACATACCAATGTTAATTATTAGCATTAATTCTACATAGGAAGTTGTGTCTTGAAAGTTACTTTGTGTAAGATCTTAGTTTGTCACGATCTATGCCAACCTAGTAAAAGTGTAAAACACTCCCAATGTGTGTTTAGGTTGTGCGAAGGTGTATGGTTGGATCACGTGGCACAAATTGATGGTATGAGATTATAGCTTGATAGTCCATATGTGATCCTTGAGATTTACATTATATTCGTAACCAATGTGTTACGGTTGCCCATTGTCCCATGGATGGTCGACTGTCAACTTGGTCACGGTCGACCGTGACGTTCCTAACGAACGAGTGTGAGTTAAGCTACGCTATTTAACTTTCTGTTTTTCTGGGAACCTATACAAAGCATATTTCCACTCTTAGGCTTACCTCTCTTGTTCTAACTTTGCATCCCTTGAGAGCCCTAACAGACTTTGAGAATCATTGTTGTGAACTTTCATCTTCTCAACTCAAAGGTTCTTCTTTCTCCATTGATATTGGAGTTTTGCACGTGGATTCAAGTGTGGCTCTTGGGGATACAAGTAGGGCTGTCAATGGGCCGGGCCGGGTTCGGGCTGGGTTTTTCATCCGGCCCGTTTATATGTTAAATTTTTTTGGGCGCGGCCCGTTTAGCTACCGGGCCGGGCTCAACCCGTTTCTATAATATTCGGGCCCGAACCTGGCCCGATTAGCTATCTGGGCCGGGCCGATTCGGGCCTTAAACTTTGAAGCACGAACCCGGGCCCGGTTATTATCCGGGCCGGGCCGGGCCTCAGCCTGTTTAATAGAACTTGACATTTTGGGGCCTGAACCCGGCCCATCCGGGTCGGCCCGGGCCCGGGCTGAAGCCCGGCCCGTTGACAGCCCTAGATACAAGAGATTGTTGCTGGTCGTCTGAAAATGAGTGGATTGTCGTGGTAATACGGTGATTGCAAGGCGGAGAATCACTTGAAGGTTTGATAGGACTGTAGTCACTGGGATGCTAGCGTATAGATCTGCATTTTATTTTGTACTTCTGAAAGTCTTCTTTTTGTTTCATAGTGGATTCCTTTTACCTGGACTAGGTCCCATGAAGGTTTCCCTGAAAAGGGTTCTACCACGTAAAAATTTGTGTTCATGTTGTTTGCTTTTTATTATATTTGTGGGTTGTTGCCTTATTTCTTAATATTTCTTTATTCCAATTGTTTGAGAGGATAATCCAGATTTAAAGAAGATTTTCACATTGGTTAATGGGTTCAAGTTTTCAATAGTTTGTTGCATTGGAGGTGTTCATAACTTTAATGAGATTGGAGTTTCTGTACATTGTGTGTAGTTTCTAGATTGCATGTGGTTTTCCATAAACATTGGTAATGGCACAGTTTGTGTGGCAAAATGAACATTGTTATGTGGCTTTGCCTACAAAAGCAAGAGGGCTGGGGGATATGTAGAAAAATGTCTTCCATTTTATGGATATTTGAATATTATAAGTTTTTAAGCTTTTTTTTGATTGAGGAATATAATGGATGTTTAATCCTATTTTCATCAATGTTATATTGGGGTAATGCTTTAATTTCTGTTTTTCATTTTATAGCATGGTTATTTGGTTGTTTATTCACCCAGGTTGTTGTTATCCAATACAGATAGCTCGAAGTTAGGGAATATTTATTTATTTTTTGAACATCCACATATATATTGGCCTTAGTAAAAAATCTAGGTACATTTTACTACATTGGCTCATTGTGTTACTAAAATCCTTTTACAATCTTTTTGAAATGTTATTAAGGTCTCTTCATTTTTTATTTTTATTTATTTTTTTATTTTTTTATTTCCTTTAAAAACTTGCCATCATTTCTTACACTCATGAATTTTTGTTGGAAATGTTGAACTCTTGAGGTCATATCTCCTCTGGAGTACTCTGAGATGACTTTAAAATTCCATATTCTTGCACTTTTAGTCAGTTACCAATGTAATTATGCTAGAAAATTCAGTTGTTCTGCATATGACCAAAATAACTATGCAATATATATGCATAAAAAACTGCAGAGATGTCTCTGCAGTAAACATAAGATTTCGACATGTTTATATATGCTAATTTTTTGTTTTGGTTAGTCATATAAATTTGGTACTTAAGGGGATCCGGATGAGAATTTCCATGATCTCCGGGTTTCAAGCAGATCTCATACTTATTTATTTCTTTGCCAACAAATAATGCACTAGAAATGGAGTTGTGAGTGTGTGTGTATATATATATCTACTTTTTTTGGCCTTCGGATTTTCAACATGATGATTTGAAGTCTATTATATTTTCATAAGAATGAATAAAAAATTTCAATGAAGTTAGTCAATTCTCAAATTAATTATGTTTAATTACGATTTGGACTTTTTTTTTTCTTTGCTTTCCTTTCCTACTTGTAAATCTTATGAATCTGAAATTAATCCTTTGAGGACATTAAAATGTTTGGAAGAAAAGATTCAAGGTTTATTTTTTAAAATGTTGTGTGTTGCAGTTTGCACAGATCTTCGATACTTCAGTTGGGATAACAGGTGAGTTTTAATCTACATGTTTTAAGAAGTCCATATGGCACTCCTTTTGTAATGGGATTGTATCAACACATGAATTGGTTTTAGGAGAAGCCGAGCTTGCTGATGTGGACGGCCCCTTTGTAACGCTCAGTCTCAGAGGTCGGTTTTGGCATGAACGTGCTTTAGTTTTAGCGAGGCTCGGTAATTACCTGAAGCAGAGGATCCCTGTAAGCTTCCCATTTGCTGTAGTAATAGATATATTGAAACTTGCTTGCTTGTAGGATGAATTACCGGCAGAACATGTTGGTGTACTCCTTTTTGAGTGCTAAATTGGTATTGACGCATGGTTAGTTTTCTCAGGAGATTTTGGAGGTTGACATAGAAGATGAAAAACAATTAGATGACAGTCCTGAAAACTTTTAAGGTATTAAATTTGACATTATTCACAATTGTCCGCTACTTCGGTGAGTTTATTGCATAAAGAGGATATCATTGAAGTATTACCTGTTCTATTTGAAGAATCCTGATGCTGTTGTGATTGGGTTTCTGTGAATAGATTATTTGAAGGATCTCAGTTTAGATTTCTTTTATTTGCATCACCATCATGATTTTTTTGTTGGAAGGAAGCTTTTATTGGTTGATGCCACTAATTCATTGTCTGATCACTAGATTGTGTCTTCTTTATTGTAAAAATTCTCTGAAGTGCTCGTTCAATGAAGTTATAATGACAAAAAGAATCCAGTCGATGAAAGTTTGGCACCTCATGGCCTGATATTGTATACAATGCCTTGGACTCAAGAGGCTTTACACTTACCTTAGATATACTTTGTTCATAATTTTAATTTTGAAATTTGGATTAGGCATCTATAAAGGTGAGTTTCACTGAGATTGTAGAAAAAACCCGTCTTATATGGCATTTTGCCATAGCAAATTCTTTAAATCAGCTATTTTATTATGCTCCTGTGAAAAATATCTGTGATTAAATTAAAGCTCATTACTAGAGTGTTTGTTTGAAAGTAAACAATATAATTGATTTATCAGGTAATCTAATTCTCAAAGTGACAATTTTCCTAAGGAACATGTTTCGAAAGTTAATATTAGAATCAGTTAGAATTTGTTTCCTAGTAATTTGTAGTGAAAAAGAGCAGAAGTAAGACGATCTCTGGTTCGTTCTTATGAAGCACTCTTTTCTTCTTTAATTTTATTTTTTATTCAAGTGTTCTCCAATTTTTCTATGATACTTGTTACCTTCCTTTCTTAGGGGTCATTGCTTTGTGCAATGGTAAAAGGTTTGGGCTGTCAACCGTGAAAATGCGCGTTTGAGATCCAGAGAACAGCCAATTTCTGGGCAGAAAAGCCAGAGTTTAGGTTTGTATCTCGTCTACCCATCCCAGTACCCCGTACATACGGGGCCGGCACTGGGTAATGGCCTTTTTTTCCTTTATTGTCTTAGATAACCCCACCATTTACATATGGTATGGTATATTATACCATGCATATAGGATAGGTTACTTGCCCTCTGTGCTAAGCTTACATGGTAATCAACAATTTTATACTTGCTACAGATTTCCATTGTTCTTTGGGATAGTCTAGGAGATCTTAAGTGGTTCACAAGCAAGTATAAGCTACACACTAACCCATGTGTAGCCATTTACGACATCTCCAAGCTAAGTTACATGGGGTAGCTTGAGTTAGCTTACAAATCTTAGCTAGTTCGCTACAACTCAGGGTGAGTCTCTTTGGCCAATGTGGCTCAGTGCGAAAAACTTTGCTAGCTAGTTGACCACATGGGCACAAGAAACGATAAGAGTTTGGAAAATTATTTATGTTGGTAAACTTTTTCACATCAACCAATGACTATATGAGTTGGTGTAAATTTTATGTTTAGAAGGAAAAGACTACCTTTAGGCTGATTTGATGAAAAGCACATATACCTAAAAAATGTTTATAAAAAAATATTTAAAACACGTTTTAACAAGATGACTAGGGCTTTGAATTAGCGAGATGTTTAGAATCTCTTTTAGTTAGTACTATTTGTACTAGCTAGAAGGGATTTGTTCACAGAGGTTACTAAGTACCACAGATATCAAATATGTCATTTGAGAGGCTTATACCTGCATAAATAGTTTGCATATGGAGCTTCAAAAATGGGTAAAACATATGAGTTATTATAAACTTTTTACTAGAAGCTTTTTGTTGGTATAAAAGTTGAAGTATTAAAGTAAAACAATGTCACATGAGAGTGTTGTGGGGTTTGTTGATGCGAGAACTTACTAAATGCAATGCTAGGACTAAGATTAGGATTAAAATTAATTTAATCAATTAAAAATAATAATTTTTCATAACAAATTCGTACGGAAAATTCTAGAAATTCAATTAGATGCTTTGATTCCGGTCCAAAATAGCATTACTTTCGTATATGTTTCCTATCACGGATCTAGAAGACTAGGATTCTTATGAATGACTAGATCTCCAATAGTTTTAGGGCGTCGAACGAACTCGCAAGCGGGTTCTCTCGATACCGAACAAAATTAAAAGGCTAATAATGGTTTAATGAAAAACATGTAATTTGATTTTAGATTTTTATGGAATAAATAGGCTAGATCTGGGATTTAATTAAAAATAAAATAATTAGGGTTACACTACTTACTCAAATCGTAAATCTAAAGAAGATAGAGATGGAAGAAGAGTTGGCCTCACACCAAACCGCAAGCGGGAATCGAAGAATCGCTCTCTGTTTTGAGAGAATCACACCCTCACGAAATTTAGAACTCTCAATTTGCAGAAGCAATTTTCATTAACCAAAAGGTTATAATAAAGTTGTTTACAAGCCTTGAAATAGGCTAACCATAACCCTAATACAAAATTAGAATACTCCTAATGCTAATAAAACTCTAAAAGGAAATTTTGACTAAAATAAACACAATTCTGTCAAATTCCGCGTTGTAGCTCGATCCATCAAGTATATAAATATATAATTGTCCAGAGGCTCTTTGAAAACGTTATTAACTCTTTACCCAAATTGATCGATCGAAGGTAGGGGTCGATCGATCGACTGAAGCTTATAACTTAGCCTCAGAAAATGTATCCGTTGTCCATCCTCAATCGATCGATGGCTAGAGTCAATCGTTCGACTGAGCAATTTTCAACTCTCCGAATTTGAACTGACTTTCCTTCTTTCGCCTTTGCTAATCTTCTTCCACCTTCGAAACGTCACTGTCGGTTTCTTGAATTTGATGTCCCCATCACCTGTCCTACCAACTTTTTCTTTGTAAACCACTTCATAAAGCGTGTTTTTGGGTTTTGGGGGGGGGGGGGGGGGGGGATAGACCTCAACTGGCGGCAATAGCCATGCAAGACCTTGGTGCCCGGGGCCAACTTAAGTTCTCATTAGCTCTAATACCATCCATTCCTGTGACAAGAACTCGACTGTTCAATCTTCATACAGCCCCATCACCCCTCCTTTGCCACAACCTATCATCTCAATGCATGGTGAACCACCCGTCATGCATGCCCAACACATTTGTGCCTCGCATGGCCTATTCATGCTTCACTCCATGCCCCGTGCATCCATCCCTTGCACACTAGTCACATGCTTTGCCATGCTATCCCCATACCAACATGCTTCGCTGCATACTGAACCAGGCCCCTCATGTGTGTGGTCCTCTTGAGCAACACAAGTCTCACTTGCTAGAGGACATTTGTCGAGGCACCAGCTCATCTGGCCCCTTGTGTGGGCCTTTACATCAATGTAACATGCACCATGGTCTCCCACGTAGTCTGCAAGTGCCTCTTGCAAACTACCTCAAGTGACTCCCCTGTTTATCCTAGTCGCATCTCGATTGAGCCCTAAATCTAGCTAACACATAAACTTCCCAAGGGTCATCCATCACACCAAGCCAATGATGCAATCTGATGGTCGATAGAAACCAATGGACAGTTAAAAGGCTGAGATTAGATCATTCACGGTGGTTGATTAGAGACATCCCACTAGAAATCTCTTACAATGGTCTACGACTGGTACACAAATAATCCTTCATGGATCACAAGGCTTAGAGATCTAACATAAGTCATATTAATTTTAAGTTCATATCAATTGAGGGCTAACTGAAATAAGATTCCTAGTCTAAATCAACTTGGTTATTTATATAAAGAAATACCTTAATCCTAATAACTTTCCTAATATCATAAAATGAACCCCCTGAACAATAAAAGATAGCTATTCTTAATAAAAAAAACAAATCATATTGCCTAGAATAAACAATTATAAAATAGTAAAAGAAACTAATCCCAATTCAACTAGAAGGCCAGAAATTCGTTATTTTCTAGTATAGCCTTTGAAAACTGGCATAGGTTCTTTAATACTGATTAGAATCATGTGTTTCTTGGCTCGTTGGAAAACTACTTTAATAAGCTTTCAAATAAGACCAATTTTGCATCAATCTTACACCATTTGGTACTAGAAAAGAGATCAAACATAAAAGTCATGGACTCATGGGATTAGAAGTTGAGCACTTCGTGACCGTTTGATCAACAAATTTTCATCAATAAAGTTTAGATTTTCCTTTTCTTTTGTGCGTAGTGTTCGACGTGCGAATCTCTTGTGGGTGCCACAATGCACTGCTCCTCAAGAACCATCCTAGGCCCACCGTTACATCCCTAAGAAATCATCGATGCACTTTCTAGCACGCCGAGGTCCGTTGTTTGCCCTTTTGACTCCCCTACACATACTGTTAAAAAGGCAAATTTTTGGAAAGTTAGGACGACTTGAACCCTATTGGTTTGGCACTCCCATGATGCCCACCAAATGACCAGTGTTGAGGCCACACATTGTGTGACCAAATCAAGTCCTCGCGTCCCCATGCGACCTAGCCACCTAGATATTTTGCTACAACGCCTCATGCAACTTGACCACTTAGCTACTTAGGCAGCCTGGCACTTAGCCGAATTTTTCTTCTTCACCCCCCATATGTGAGGCCCTCATGGCGCCCTGCTAGATCAAATCATGCACTGCTGTACACTAGGAGAAATCACCCTGACAGTAGGTTTGTGGATGTGTAAGCATACATGACATCCTAAATATTATAATTGATTAAACGTGGGAGGTTGTTAGCTAATCTTTTTCTCTTTCTCGATGACGGGGTATCCTTGCCTCTTAGAGCACCCGACTATGTCCCTCCCCTGGCACATGCAATACCTGCACATGACACGTACCAGGTAACTAGGGATAAATCCCTGCGGGTGGTCAACAAGGGGTGGGATTCAAATTCAGGACCTCCACAGCTGTTAGCTAATCTTATACCGCCGATATGGAGACAAGCCTTAAGCTATTAGCTAATGGAGGTTCTAACCTATAGGTTTGTCAAGAGGCTAGGGGCATGCATTCCTGATTAGAAAATAGAGAACTTATTGTTACATCATCATTACCACCACCATCATCATCATAACCTTGCCCCATCTATTTGGGGTTGGTAGAGAATTCTTGAGTCAAGCTGCAATGATGTGGCTGCCAAATGACATAATAGTTGCTCTTAAGATAAATGATAATGCTGGTGTAATCTGCATACTACATTTTCTCATCATGATTCTTGTTGCAAATCGTTGCCTGACAATTCGACACTGATGCCAATGATTGTGAAGCAAACCAGAGCTTGCTCGACAAAGGCAGAAAGAAATAATAAGCAAAAAGTTAACCCACAGAGAACTAGGAGAAAAAAAAACCTTGCTTTTCTTTATTATTTCTGTCAAAGAAGTAACGAAACTTTAAGTAAGCCTAACTAAACTTATTGTGTTCCCTGAGTTTCAAATTCCTCAGAATTAGATGGTAAATAAACTAACTTATCCTAAATAAAGAAAGTCAACACAGTTTTGTATTTATGTTTTTCCTTTTCTTAGTTTTCTCTCAAAATAGTCTAAGGATTCCTCCTTTCATTCTTCTCAGGCAACTGTGAGTTTCCATGTCAGTATCCCATGCAACAACTAGTTTCTTTTACTATTTTATAAACAATTATAAAATAGTAAAAGAAACTAATCCCAATTCAACTAGAAGGCCAGAAATTCGTTATTTTCTAGAATAGCCTTTGAAAACTGGCATAGCTTCTTTAATACTCATTAGAATCGCGTGTTTCTTGGCTTGTTGGAAAACTACTTTAATAAGCTTTCAAATAAGACCAATTTCGCATCAATCTTACACCATTTGGTACTAGAAAAGAGATCAAACATAAAAGTCATGGACTCATGGGATTAGAAATTGAGCACTTCGTGACTGTCTGATCAACAAATTTTCATCAATAAAGTTTAGATTTTCCTTTTCTTTTGTGCATAGTGTTCGACGTACGAACCTCTTGTGGGTGCCACAATGCACTGCTCTTCAAGAACCATCCTAGGTCCACCGTTACATCCCTAAGAAATCATCGATGCACTTTCTAGCACGCTGAGGCCCGTTGTTTGCCCTTTTGACTCCCCTACACATACTATTAAAAAGGCAAATTTTTGGAAAGTAAGGACGACTTGAACCCTATTGGTTTGGCACTCCCATGATACCCACCAAATGACCCGTGTTGAGGCCACACAACTCCCTTGTTTGTCCTCGCGTCCCCATGCGACCTAGCCACCTAGACATTTAGCTACAATGCCCCATGCAACTTGACCACTTAGCTACTTAGGCAGCTTGGCACTTACCCGAATTCTTTCTCTTCACCCCTCATATGTGAGGCCCTCATGCCTCCCTGCTAGATCAAACCATGCGCTGCTGCACACTAGGAGAAATCACCCTGACAGTAGGTTTGGGGATGTGTAAGCATACATGACCTCCTAAATATTATAATCGATTAAATGTGGGAGGTTGTTAGCTAATCTTTTTTTTCTTTCTCGATGATGGGGTATCCTGGCCTCTTAGAGCACCGGACTAAGTCCCTCCCCTGGCACGTGCAATACCCGCACATGACACATACCAGGTAACTAGGGATAAATCCCTGCGGGTGGCCAACAGGGGGTGGGATCATGGGTCAAAATACCGGTTTTCTGGTATGTATCGTCCTGACGTCTAGGACGATACGTACCGGCTCTCGGCCGATACATTTTTTGTTTTTTTTTTTGTTTTCTAAAAAATCCCAAAAAATATTTAAAAAATCAAGAAAAATAAATTTAATGATTTTCTATTTATTTCAACTTTTTTTAAAGTTTATTTAAGGTTTAGTTGATGCATATTTCATAATTTTATCAATACATAACCTAAATTTCATTGTACATGACTTATGATCAAAATTAAAGGGTATATTATATATGAAAAACTTACTTTAAAGTTACATTGAATTTCTTGGTAGTTCTTGGCCCTCGTGATTATCATCATCGGTGCACGAACTTTCCCTATAATGTTGGCCATATTGATACCCATAATCATATGTGTCCCCTTGAAATTGAGGTATTAGCGACGAATATGACTCAGTGTAATAGGTGAAAGTTGGTCCTCTAAAAATTTGACCAACGAAGTCATATGGCCCGGGGTAAGTTGGTTGAGGCCCATAGTATAGGTTACTGGTTGCTGAATCTTCAGGATTTTACAAACAAAATTCCTCGAATCTAGAAGTCATATAACCCACATCATCTTGTGGACCTTGTGGTGGTGGTGGTGTTTAGTAAGATTCTGATGCTCCTCTTCCTTCAACCCCTCCACCTCTAAATATAGGAGTGTCATACATTATTACCAGCTCATCATCCCATGCGGCAATACCTCCATAAGATAAGAACCAATATCATCTGCTCCACCACTAGTGCCAGCGTGGGTTACATCGCCTCCATCATCACCCCCACTATCACCCCTATCATCGTCATTATGACTACCGGACTGCTTCAATCTTCTTTTCCGCCTCGGTGGTTGGGAAGTCTACTCCTCCGCTACTCTTTCAGCTTTATCCAACCATGCGGTGCCCTCAGTATCCAACATTGGCTCTTCTCTCTCTTCGATCCACTGATTTAAAGGGCCATCCTCCGTGAATATATAATCCAACTGGATAGGATCAAAATATTCACTATCTGTAAGGTAGAATATGATAGATAAATTAGTATATGCCTCATCAATTAGATGAAATAAAAATTGTATGAACTAAGACTTCATATAATTGCTTACCACGGTTGGTCCTCTGCATATTCCTGACCCTTAATCACATGTTGTAGTGGCAGTAGACTAACTTTTTCAATCGTTCCATAGTTAGCCTATTCCTTGTCTTCGTGTGAATGAGAGAGAAGGTTGTCACGGGATAAATTTTTCGACATCCGTGCGGCGCCTCGCTGCCACTACAGCGAGGCCAACCTAGCCATCCATCACTCTGATAACACCCACCTAGAGGACGAGAACTCTAGTTGATGGTTTCCTTCACCCGAGGTAAACCATTTCAACACAGCGTGTCTACTCGTGACACGCTTGCCAACACCTCAGTGCCTTGGTTGGCCTGCCCAGATTCACCCTGTGTCTGACACTAGTTCCTCGCTCGCGACAGTAGCATGCAGCTCTACATGATGTCCCATTTCATACATGTCTCGCCTACGTACTGAACCAAGCCCACCATCGTGTGTGGCCCATGCGACCAGCACACATCCGCTTCGGGCCCTCAGCTAACGTGCACCATAGTGTCCCATGTAGCCCTCTAGTGCCCAAGCGAAGTTGCCAACCCATATACACCGTGACGCATAGCTCGGGTCATATGGTAACCTCGCCTAGGGTGACACACGGCATCTCCGCAGCGACATTCTAGGCCCACCCATTAAGACCTAGAAGACCTATGCGCCCTTCCAGCAATGCATGGCCCCATGTGTAGGGAAATAGCTCTCGAGCTCCCTTCCCCAAAGTATGGTCTAAACACCAACCTGGGTCATCCAGCAGAAGAACCTCAAACCTATTGGTTTGACATACCACCGTGGCACACAGACCTCTGCCCGTGGCACACAGTGCCGTTCTCCATATCAACACGCTCTTGAGGTCTCATGTCATCTGCTCATGCGACCGTGTCGCGACTATGTCGCGTCCGCATCGCGAGGCCTTCATGACCTCATGTCGTGTGCTCTTTTAGCACCACATGACGTGCCCTCAAAGCGCCAGGACGTTGCGTGCTTTCCTGGCACCACGTTGTGTCCGTGTCGCGACTATGTCGCGTCCGTATCGCGACCATGTCACAAGGCTCTCATTGCCTCATATCGCGTGCCCTCTTGGCACCAGAATGTCGCGTGCCTAATGGCACCAAAATATCACGTGCCTTTAATGCACCACATCGCGTGCCCCTGCGTGGAGCACCGCATTCCATGCCCTACGTGCGCCTTGTCGCTACACTATATCGACACTTAGCTCAAGTCACCGTCGTAGCATATATAAGGGGAACACACACGCACCGTGAGGCCACGTGCCTCAGCGCTCACGTGCCATACAGCTAGCTACAAGGTTCGCCCGCCTTCCTGCTAGCCAAATGCCCAACTCTAAGGTCGTCATGCCTTCATGCTGGCGCCCAAATTAATGAGGCCATCACAAGGTGCTCCAATTCCGCTCACAGTTGGACGAGGAACATGTTTGCGATAAAACCCTCATTGCAACCCGCCTAAGTATCAGGCTATCACCTCCATAATGCATCCACCAATCAGCGGGTTTATCGTACTTGATTTGGGATTGTGCCAACGGGTCCCAAATGACCCATGTTTGTTACGAAACATGTCAATCTGCAAAGATGGAATATAATAACCTACATATCAGTATAATGCTCATATGATATTTGACTTATTAGTCATAAGGTATGATTACTCACATCTCTGATGGCTTGACCGTGGTCGGCCAACTCAGGAAGCATTCGTTGGATCACATTAAGCAAACCGTTGTACACTTCATCAGCCTCACTCAACTCGAAGCGTCGCGTATACTGAAAGGCCGGATTTAAGTTGTGTGCTATACATCAAATATGAATAATCTTATCAATATATGAAAATAATGAATAATATGAAAAATAATAAATAAATAAAAATTACTACATAAGCAGTTTAGCATGTTATACCTGCGGCATGCAAGTACTGATAGAATTGTGCATCCCACATCTTGTCGATAATCGCTCGATATCGTTTATATTTTGTAGAGCATTTGGTTTTAATAGCTAATTTTGCTTTATCCATCGACTCGTAAACATATCCCGTCGTTGGTTTCTCATCACCATCTACCAACCTCAACACTTGCACCAACGGGGTAGTGACGACAATCAGGTGGTCAACATCTGCCCAAAACTGGGGGCTATAGATTAGGTCAGCAACTTCATTGTAAGCAGATCTCTTTACTCATGGGAGTTCTAACTCATGTTTTCTCCATTCTTCGGAGTTGACCATGCTTTTCAGCTCACGCCTATATCTAGCCAAGCTCTGTAGGGCAAGAAATTGTGTCGCAAATCGTGTTATGGCAGGCCAGAGCAACTCGTTTTTGGTGAAGTCTCTCATCAAATTCACCAACTTGTCACTGTTGTATAGGTAGGAAGTAATCGTTCTTCCCTTCTGAATAATTGCTTGTGCTTTGCTTCTCTTTCCCAAATCCTCAAGAATGAGGTCCACGCAATGAGCGACACATGAAGTTCAGTATAAGTGACGTCTCTTCAACATTAACTGTATTCTTGCGGCTTTGTAATTGGCGGCGTTGTCTGTTACCACCTGCACAATCCAGTGCTCTCCAACATTTTAAACTACTTTATCCATTAGTTGGAAGAGGTAATCAGCTGTCTTCACGTGTTTAGAAGCATTAATTGATTTTAGAAATATTGTTCCGGCATCGCTGTAGACTAAAAAGTTGATCAAACTCTTCCTTGTGGGACCGGTCCATCCATCGCACATAATTGTGCAACCTCTCATCCCATACTTCGTGGAAGCTGTCCACATAAGCTCCTATCTCCTTGTACTCATCATCTAATAAGGGCTCAGATACCTCGTATGCAGAAGACTTTTTGACTCCTAGACCAGCTTATGTACTTGTATCAATCATATTTTTGAAGTACGACGACTTCACAACTTAACTCGGAATGTGATTATATATCACGAACTTTGCAATCGATTTTTCAAGCCTCTTCCATTTTTTCAGTGAAATTGTACTCAATTTACTTTGCTTGGATCTTTCTGTCCGATTCATGAACGGATCCATGGGACCTGTAGTACGACCTGTAGTAGACGGCCTGACCTCCCTCATTAATGCTGACCTATGCAACCCGGCAGTCTCATGAATATCCTCGTCATCGTCAACAACATTTGGCCTATGACTAGATCCACCACCAGCAGCTGACATGGATGGGTCCTTCAACCTAAACCGAAATTGATAATCGACTTCTTCCTAATCTCGTCGCTGTTGTGCTTCTCTAGCACTCTCCCTCATGACTCTCGCTGTCACCACATCCTCATCCTCATCATCCTCAGGTCCAGCTGCAAGAAACTCTAGATCTCTCCTCTATATTCTCTCATACATTTTTCTAACTCGGTCGGCTTCAGCTTTTTTCTTTCCCTTAGCCGCCTATAAATTGGCTTTGACTTCTTTTTTCACCTCTTTGGATACACTAGGACACCCTTTTGTCTCTCCCTTAACGTGAGCCAAATGATCCTTCAATCGTGTGATACCTCCTCCCAATATTTTTTTCCCATAAAGTTTGCATTGTATTCGGAGTCTATCACCATCTATTGTTGTGCCATATTGCCAGGCTGAATCTGATAATCGTACCATATTTATTTATTTCACCTGCATGAATGAGCAAACAATTGAATTAAATTAAAACATTTAGATTAAACTTAAAAATAAAATTTATTTGATATTATTCTTATTTTTAAAATATTAGATTATATTTTACCAAATTTATTTGATATTATTCTAATATTTGAAAATTTATTTGATATTATTCTAGTTTTTGAAATTTTATTTGATATTATTCTTATTTTTAAAATATTAGCTTATATTTTACCAAATTTATTTGATATTATTCTAATTTTTGAAAATTTATTTGATATTATTCTTATTTTCTAAATATTAGATTATATTTTATCAAATTTATTTGATATTATTCTAATTTTAAAAAAATTTAGATTACATTTGAAAATTTATTTGATATTATTCTTATTTTTAAAATATTAGATTATATTTGATTAGATTTATTTGATATTATTCTAATTTTTGAAAATTTATTTGATATTATTCTTATTTTTAAACTATTAGATTATATTTTACTAAATTTATTTGATATTATTCTAGTTTTTGAAAATTTATTTGATATTATTTTTATTTTTAAAATATTAGATTATATTTTACCATATTTATTTCATAATATTCTAAAAATATTGAAAATTTAAAAAATTTTAGATTACATTTGAAAATAGTTTTTAGTTGATATTATTCTAATTTTGAAAATATTGCTATATTAGAAATCATATTATTCTAATTTTTAAAATATTTGAAAATCATATTTATTTGAAATTGATGTGTCACATGCATCATGGAGTATGTTTGACATGTGTAATTGATGTCACACATGCCCCGTGGGGTATGTGACACATGTAACAAATCAATTACACATGTCACATGTGACATAGACCCCATGACACATCAATTACACATGTGGCACATGTGTAATTAATGTGTCATGGGGTATGTGTCACATGTGTGATACATGTGACACATCAATTACATGTGTTGCGACACCTGCGTCACATACCCCATGCCACATGTGACACATGTAATTGATGTGTCATGGGGTATGTGCCACATGTGCGACACATGTGACACATCAATTACATGTGATGCGGCACCTATGTCACATGTGTTATGGGGTATGTGTCACATGTGTCGCTACACATCACACTTGGCACGTGCCACATGTGTCGCGACACATCACATGTGACACGTGTGTCACATGTGCAGCGACACATCAATTACATTAACTATTTATAAATAACTTTATAAAATAAATAAATTAAGTTTTTATATTTAAATAAATTAAGTTTATAATAAATTAATTAATTTTAAAGGGTAATTAAGTTTTTATATAATACAAAAATACTTAATTTATTTTTAAAACTTAAATTACTAACATAATTTATTTTTAAGTATTATATAAAAACTTAATTTACTAACACAAAACTTGATATTATTCTTATTTTTAACTACTTTATTTTAATTATTTTCTTAATATTTCTTATTTTAATTTTTATAAACATTTTAAGGGTGTAGATCTTGACATTTTAATGGTAGATCTTGACTTTAGAGGATAGATCTTACAATTTTAGGGGTAAATCTTAAAATTCAAGGGTAGATCTATCATATTTAAGGGTAGATCTAGAAATTTGAACCCCCAAAATGTAGGAAAATGAAGAGAAAATGACTGAAAATGGTAGAACACGTACCTTATACACGTTATTCGGCGATTCGACCCTTGATTCGGCGTTGATTCGGCACAAAAAATTCAAAAATCACTTCTCCCGTGCAAGAGTAGCATGAAGAGGAAAGGAAAAATGGGCTACTGGTGTCAAAAGAAAAGGAAAAGAGGTTTACTGAAAAAATCAAATTACCGGATGATAATTTCAAATTATCGGACAAATTATCATCCGATAATTTGAAATTATCTTCCGATACGAGCGATAGATTGCCCATATCGGACGATAATTAGTATATTTTTAAGGGGGTACGATACAAAGGCAGTGTATCGTACCGCCGAGGTCCAAAACTGATACGTATCGGACGATATTTTGATCCCTGTGGGATTCAAATTCAGGACCTCCGCAGCTGTTAGCTAATCTTATACCGCTGATATGGAGACGAGCCTTAAGCTATTAGCTAATCTTATACCGCTGATATGGAGACGAGCCTTAAGCTATTAGCTAATCTTATACCGCTGATATGGAGACGAGCCTTAAGCTATTAGCTAATGGAGGTTCTAATCTATAGGTTTGACATGAGGCTAGGGACATGCAATCCTGATTAGAAAATAGAGAACTTATTGTGCCATCATCATTACCATCACCACCACCATCATCATCATCATCATAACCTTGCCCCATCTATTTGGGGTTGGTAGAGAATCTCGAGTCAAGATGCAATGATGTGACTGCCAAATGACATAATAGTTGCTCTTAAGATAAATGATAATGCTGGTGTAATCTGCATACTACATTATCTCATCATGATTCTTGTTGCAAATCGTTGCCTGACAATTTGACACTGATGCCAATGGTTGTGAAGCAAACCAGAGCTTGCTCGACGAAGCAAAAAGTTAACCCACAGAGAACTAGGAGAAAAAAAACCTTGCTTTTCTTTATTATTTCTGTTAAAAAAGCAACAGAACTTTAAATAAGCCTAACTAAACTTATTGTGTTCCTTAGTTTCAACACAGTTTTGTATTTATGTTTTTCCTTTTCTTGGTTTTCTCTCAAAATAGTCTGAGGATTCCTCCTTCATTCTTCTCAGGCAACTGTGAGTTTCCAAGTATCCCATGCAACACCTCCCCCCCCCCCCCCGCACACACACACACACACACCAGTTTTTTCTTCTTTCTTCCAACCTCTCACAACTCTTTGTTTTATTTATGTTCTTCTAACCAATTTATTTTGTGATTCTTTCAACTAATCACCATGCAACATAATAAATAGCCGTGTCGTGCCATTGGGACCCTCCTTTTGTTAAACACGTGAGGTTATTTGTCGACTAAAGGCCCACTTAACTTAAATGACAGGCCCTATTTAGACCATTAACAGTCTTCCCTCTTCTCTGTTTTTTCTTCCTTGGTCCCCATATAATGGCTGCATAACTTTATCCTCCCAAGCATGGAATCAAAATCGGCCGATACCAATATGTATCGGCGCCGATACGTATCGGGTATAACTTGTCCCTTCCAATGATCTGTTTGCACTTAGCAATAGCAACCAAAGAGTCTTTGGCACGCGGCATCTGTTTGCAACAGCCATCAAGCCTGCCGTGTCAGTGGTTATGTCTTATCCTATGTCCTTGGGAGTTGGTCCAAATTGTGGTTTTCCAATAACAGGCAATATTTGCGCAGTACTTGGAGCTGCAAAGCTGGTTTTAAAATAGTGGTTTTGCACGTTATAAGCCGCTCGGAGTATGAGTAGCTGCAAAGCTGTGATGTGACTGGCTATGTCGATAAAGCTGTGACTTGCTAGTGAATTCTTAGCCGTGCTGTGCAGACGTTGGGTTCCTACAAAGATTTATGTGGCCGTATCCTGTTGGTTAGCAAGCTTTTACCGTGAAGAGCGAACGGTACACAGGCCTGTTCGGTTATGTATCGGTATCGGCCGATTCGTATCAATCTTCTATGGACCGATACCCGGTTCCGATGCCGATTTTGACTCCTTGCTCCCAAGTTGAAAAGAACTCGACTCCGACGAGTTATTCTTAACCTAAGCTACCAACTGTACCGATTGTTCCTTGTTCGCTTGTGTCTCAGGTCGAGTAGTTCATGTATTCTTCTTTTCACATCACTTCTTCAGTCGTAGAGTATTATCTTTCATAGCTCAAGAACTCGGCATATGGTCTCTTCGTACTCCTCTTGGTTTTATTCTTCACACCTCTTAGAATTCCTTGCGTAGGAAGAAACCAAGACGAATAAATCTTTGTTTTCAATATGAAGTGACTTGTTTACTTCCTTAAGTTAATTCATGATGTCATCATCATAGATAGGTTCATCATACTCAAGTGTTAACGAAGATTTAATTGGATCCTCATCCTTAATTTAGCCACAAAGAAGATGCAATCAAAGACATACAAAATAATACAAAGCATTTGAACTTTCTTTTTTGGTTGAAGACTGTCCGACTCTCATACCTGATCACTTCATCTTTGTTCCCCAATTCTTTTCCATGCATGTGTGAGAAGGTCTATCTTCCTGTTGATTTTCCCCATTTCTTGCTCCATGTCTTTGTCCATGGCATTGTGAATCACGATTCAAATCTCTCTCTCTCTCTCTCTCTCTCTCTCTCTGTAGTAATGTCTTTGTCCATGGCACCTTCATGGGTGGTAACCTTATTACTTGGTGCAATAAGAAACATCAAAGTCGAGTGCTGAAGCGGAATACCAGGGAATGACACAATACGTGTGAACTGATGTGATTGAAAATTTTAATGATAGAGATTGGGTTTTGTTTTCATGAACTAATGGATCCGTGTTGTGATGAGTAGGGATCCCAGCATAGCGTCAATAATCTTGTCTTCCAAGTTCCATGAGAGGATAGACCACATTGAAATTGACTGTCACTTTGTTAGAGCTTCTGATGGAAGAACAGAAAATCAGCTTGCAGACATGTTCACAAGGCTCTCCAGCATCTCCAGTTTGAGGGGGATTGTTATGAAATGTTTTGTTGTCTCTTTATTTTACTTTTAGATAGTATATGCGTACTTTGGTCTCTGAATTTTTGGCAGGAAAACATATAATGTAATTAGGCGTCTTAGGGACATCTTTGTCGTTATAATTTAATCAATGGCATACTTGTAATTTCCAGTGATAAGGGTACACCTCCTCTCGCTCCTCTCCCTCACCTCTCTCTGTCTTTCGTTTCCTCTCTCTTCACTTCTCTTTCTTATTTGAAGTGAAACCCTAGTTTATCTTTGCTAATTACAATATCAAATTAAAACTACAGCATTAAAAATTAGTAATCTCTTATCATATCCCAGTTTTTATTTTTTGATTTTTTTTTCAGAAATAGGAATACAGGATTCAAGTTGTATCATGAAGCACTTCTATTTGAGAATATAATAGAATCGTATAGGCGATTCTAGTAACAGTGGTATGGTAAGGACCAATGAAGGTCAAATACTTCATTGTAGCTGTAGACCATAAGATTCACCCGACATGTACTTGTAAATGTCTGCAGAAAATGAAAATTAGGAAAATTATGAGCAAGAATACTTTATGTAAACTTAATTGATTTCCTTAGCTCCTGCTGGAAACAGGAACCGCAAGAATGGATCAAAATCTCCGCCGAGAAATCAAATTCTTGGCCGAGATGACTTGGTTTCGGCCCCCACCAAAACAGGAAATTGGAATTTTTCGGGTGGGGGCTGAAAAATTCAAATTATCGGGATAAAGTTCAAATTATCGGCCAAGATTATGATTTTTTTTTTTTGTTCCCATACATTTGCAAGAGTTTCATTCCTTTACACTTAGTTTATTTTTTATTTTTCTCCTCTCCTTTCTCCTTCTATAGCTTGATGAAATTTCACTGGATATTGTCGGATCTTGACGAAATCTCTTCGTATCGTACCGTAACTTACCGAATCTAGTCAGATTTTGCCAAAAGTTACCGGATTTTAACGGATTCTAGCCGGACTTTGATGGATTATCTCCCAAAGTTACCGTAACTTACCGAATATCGTTGGATTTCTCTTTATCTAGTCGTATCTCGCCAAATCTTCCTAGATTTAGCCAGACCTTGTCGAATCTTGCCGGATTTCATCTCAATAGTTCAAATACGTCTTCTAATAATGTGAAAGTTGAAAAAAAAAAAAGGTTCGGCAAAGTTCGGAGCATATTCTAAAAAAATTTCGAAAATTTGATCAATTTACGGTTCGGGTGGTGAACGAAACCGAAACTGAGATTTTGATCCATGACCACAAGTGACCTGGATGCTAGAATTGCTAAAGTTAGGTGTAATCGCATCTTTAAAGTGTATCTGAGTTGGGATTGCTTGAGTTGACTAGGTTGATGTAGTTGATGAGTTTGAGTTGCATTATCTCAAAACTGGGGAAAACATAGCGTAAGATGAAATAGAAGTAAAAGATAGCTGAATGTGGAATTCTGAATCAGCCAAGTCGAGCTATGATACTTTTATTTTTCAGTTTTCAGTGATGTATTTGATGCGTAAGCTGGGATAGAACCTGCTACCTAGAGGTTGCGATATTGTCAACCTTCTATTGGGCTACAGGCCCAATCCCATCAAGCTTCGATACCTGTCCAGTGGTTTCCCGAGTCCAAGCTTCTAAAGTATGGTTGGGATAAGGAAGCTGTATGAGAATAGTTTTTCGTACAAAATGATAACCTCAATGTGTCATTTGTCTTATAAAACAATTAGATTGTAAGAAATCAGAACTTCCTATTCTTTATGGAGTTAATGGGAGATCACCAGTCTTGTACAGATAGCACCCTCACATTCCAACGTTTTAGGCCCATAGAAGAGTTTTTTGACTAATCTAATCCATTCAAATGACTAAAAATTGTATGAATATTTCCTAACCAAAGAGACATGCCCATTGGAAGATTTGGGCCATCCCATTTGGGCACTTTAATATAGACTATTCTTCACATCAAATGCAGGTTGCACATTCCTGTGCTCAGATTGTATGTGGTAGGGATCTGATGGGCGGTTTTTTGGGGCTCAGTTCAAATGATGTTCTGCAATTTGGATGATTTGGATTGATCAGAAATATGTGGATCATGTGTCCTAAAAAGTGGTATGATTAAGTTTAATCTTAAGAAGATCTTGAGGCGAGTCAATCCCTTTATTATAACATAGAGTAGTTCAACATGGTTATACAAGATTTACTCAACTATGTGATATTGTATAGCCTTTTCCTATATTAATCCAAGCATATACACCCTCCTTACTATTTCTGGATGCGAATACACTAGGATTTGGAACTGCCCTTGTATTCTAAAATGAACAATTCAATGGGAGGGAACAAAATTAATCAACTCTATGCTTTTTTTTACAACCTTTTTCTCTATAAATTCAAGCATCTACATCCTCTCCCCATTTTTTGGATGTAAATAAGTTAGCTTTATCTTTATGAAAATGATAGATGACAACCACCTTATTATATGGTGCAGAATGTTAGGCTATGAAAAAGCGACAAGAAGATCGAGTACAAGTGACCGAGATGGGTATGCTGAGATGGATGTGTGGAATAACAAGAAAGGACGCAATTTGGAATGAATAAATAAGAAAAAATTTGAGTGACACCTATAGAAGAACAAATTGTGAAATGTCAATCATTAGAGGCATGAAGCATATCCTGTACAAAGGGTTGAGACGCTACAAGCACACAAAAGTAGGAGAAGAGGAAGACCAGTGAAGACCTGGAGGGAAGCTGTGACAAAGGTTATGAAGGATTGCAAAGTTATAAAGTTTAGTACTGATAAGAAATGAGTAGAGAAATGGGACTAGCAAAGTCAACCCCAAATAGATGAGATAAGGCTTTCAAGATGTTGGTAGATGATGACATTTTCTTTTTCTTTTTTGAGTCGGTTCTTTTTTTCCGTTGAAAGTCAGCACGACCAGTTGAATTAACCAGTAGGCTGAAAAGTTATTAATACAGAAATTACAGCCACTCTCATTCATCTTGATGTAAAAGAGTAAGCATATTATGCGTCCTCCAGGAATCAGTGGTTAATGGCATTGTGAATATTTACATTCCCCTAGACTAAAATTTGTTAATTGATACTCTCTATAAGCTTCCTTTTGTAATCTTTTTTCCTAACATCATTTTTGCTGTGTCCCATCTAATTCAGAATCGGTTGGTGTTTTTGTTCTTTGTTTATTATTTAGAAGGCTTGATTTTAATTTTCCATCCCCACTTTGATTAGCTTGTTAATTTTTCATGATTGAACGTTATTGTGGTGTATGCAGAAATAGGTTGGTTTGCAAAAGTTCTGCTCAATCTTCTGCTATCTCTGGAGAAGCGTCAAAGGTTTTGGTACTCTACTTTTCCATTATCTTGTAGATTAATTCATACGTTGTATCAGACATCTTTATACGGGGACCTTGAAATGATCCTATTTTCAAAATGCTAGTAATCCGCTCTTAATATATATCAATGATTATATCATAACAAGTCTTTGTTGATCATGTGGTTCTTATTCTCTTACAGTAAAATTGCATGAAACTCATTGAAGCCAAAAAAAAAAGTTATAATTGAAGATTATGATATAATAAACATTAACAAAACATTTAAATAGATATAAAAAAAGTTAAATAAATATATATACTGGGGCCGGGCCAGATCGAGCCTTTTGAATTCTAATCGAAATCCGCATGATCTAGGCCGAGCCGGGTTTGTGAGATAAAAGTCCCTACTATTTCGGGCATGGTTGCAAGCCAGCCCGGCCCATTGAAAGCCCTAGGCCATGCTCTGCAGCACAGATTATCAAAAATGTACGTGTGCCACACCTAGTTCATCACTGAAATATATGTACAGATAGCAGGCCAACATATGGTAGGAGGTTAACATGTGGTAGGACAACCTAAGATTTATTCTTATTAGAGATTACTAACCATGTGATTAAACTTTAAAGCACCTTTTGTGCCTTAATGTGGCTTGTGGTTGGTATGTTTTTTTGCCAATCCCTCTGAAGTAGGGCTATCAACAGGTCGGGTCGACTGGATACACGACCCCGAAAAAAAAATTTCACTGTTTGGACACATAAATGGTTCAATGTCACAACCCTTGTGCTGGATCTAATTTAATTTGTAGCCGTGTGTAGCACATGTTGCATGACCGATGAAAAAGTGTTTGAATGTGTAAACAATTATGTCCACAATCCGTGCACATGATACTACCAACTCTTCTTTATAACATATTTTTCTTTTATGGAGTTTCTCTATTTTAGGGTGCTTGTTTGTTAGGCTAATATTGTTTATTTATTTTCCATATTATTGGGTTCATTTCACCTTACAGAGGTTAGGTTTGTATCCTGTCTACTATGTATGAGACCGGCACGGGTCAAATTGATGGCCTATCCCTCGAATAACGGAGACCAAAATTGGCAGGGTTGCCAACATTAAAGACATGGAATTAGGGCCGCGATGGGTTTTCCGGCGTAAGAAGAAACGACGGAAGAAGAGCCTAAAGGAGCGCAAGAGGGCAATCTTTCTACCTAGACTCGCTCAAGTGGCCATGGTCCTCGCTCGCACGAGAGTGAGCAAGACTTTAGGCCAAAACTCGCTCGAGCGAACCCGATTCCCCCTCGAGCGACAACCAAACTCGCTCGAGCGGGTCAAGTGATGCAAGGGTCTTTTTATTCTTGTATTTTTCCTTCTCTTTCTCATACTTTTCATGCATTTTGAGGTCTCTAATTTGGGGATTATCGTACTTTCCCTATTTTGAGGTTTTCTTCTTTTCGGACCTACTATATAAGGTCACTGTAAAACATTGTAAAGGGGATTGCTTATGAATGAATGAAAATGCCTTGCATTGAGCTTGAGATGAGCTTTGAAGAGTGAGTCTTTTTTCCCCATGTGGGTTTGGTGAGAGGCCAAGGGTGAGATGCCCATTTATGTTCTTGATCTTCTCCTTACTTCTTGTTCCTAGTTTGCTTCCTATTTTCTTGCTTTTATTTCCATCTATTTGAATGTTTAAAACCCCCCAAACCCTAAATCTTGAGTTATCTTGATGCCCATCCTTGTGGGTTGATTCTCTTCGATGCCTATCGATCCATAGCCATTGTTGGGCTCGAGATGACTCCAATCGTGTCGATCAATCGTTCCCTTCAAAGTCCTAGCAAAGAACTATGAGAAGCCACATCGATTAACGAGCGAGCGTCCCAACCTAGAGGATGCTAGAGTTCTATCTCTACGATAGCACCTTCCGCACAGCTAAACAGATCTAGCACACTAGATTAGACCCTAGCCGAAACAAACATGTTCACTTGAGGAAATCCACGAAACCCTAAGGTATAGTTTTAATTTGTGATTACTTGTTCAATTAATTAGTTTAATTTCGACAATTATCATCTCATATTCATTTTAGGGTCGTTGTCTTGCGTCAGTTTTGGTATCAAAGCCTAGGTTCTAGGTTAGGGCATGTGTGTGTCATTTCGATTTCGTGTGATTTTATTTCATTTGTGTTCATTTGTGTGCACATCTTGTGTTTGTTAAAATTATTCACTTGTTGTGTGGTTCATATTTGTGTGTCCATCTTGTGTTTGATAAAATTACTCAATCACTTTTGGTTCATAGTTGCTTATTCATATTAGAACCCGTGTTAGTGAGTCGTGATCTTGGTTCATAGTTGCTTATTCATATTAGAACCCGTGTTAGTGAGTCATGATCTCCATGGACACGAGTGAGATTGCCGATGCTCTTAGGAGCATCCAAGCCACGATGATCACGATGAGTGTGAGGGAACTAGCCGAACAAGGAAACCGTTATACTCCAAATTCTAAGCGAAGTCTCGAAAGTCGCGATGAGGTTAAGAGTTAGGGGACACTCCCATCATTGTGAATCCGAACATGATCTTGATAGAAAGTCTCTAAGGTCTATTCAAGTCGAAGTCCTAGATTTTGAAGGTACGGCGAACCCTAAATCCTTCGTGGGATGGTTGTCTAGCATAGAGGAGTATTTTGACTCGTATGATGTGTCGGAAGAGTGTAAGGTTAGGCTCGTCAAAACGAGATTGGTGAGCCACGCTAAAATCTATTGGGATGGTATGGAGTTTCGACGTGAGTCACTTCGAAGTAAGCCCATTACAAGATGGGAGGACATGAAGGAGCGACTTATCGAGAAGTATGTTCATCTCATGCATCGCCACCTTTTATGGTGTTTGTAAGCTAAAATGGATAAGTGTCATGATTTTCTCAAGTTTGAGTCTAGGAGCACCTACACTAAAGAGAGCTCTAATTCAGGGGTTCAACCATTGAAACCTACGAATACTCCTACGAAGCTCCAAATTGATCACGGGAAAAGAGCGAGTATTGAGAGCCCCAAAAGTAGTGGTCACAACAAATGTTACAAGTGTCACGGATTTGACCACTCTGCTTATCAATGCCCCACAAAATTTCCCGCTTGATTAAGAGAGAGTTCTAAGGAGCCGGAAAATGTGAAAGTGGGAGAGGATGTGTATGACCCTACTACCGTGATGAGTGAAGAGGAGATAGAAGAAGTTGAAGAAAGTCTAGTTTGTGTTAAAGAAACTTCTATTTCCCTTGTTAGTGATGATATTATGTTGCCTACATGTGAGCCAACCGAGTCACCAATACATGAGCCGATCAAGTCACTTATCCATGAGTCATTGGAGTCCGTTGAGTCGAGTCCACATGAGTCATTAGTGTCATTTGATTCGATCACACATGAGTCACTAGTGTTGGTAGAGTTCACTACATGTGAGGCGTTAACGTCACATACACACGAGTCCAGTGATACACATACACATCATAATCTCGAGTTGCATACTGTTTCACATTCCGAGTCTTGTTGTGAGTCAAGTTTTGAATATCATTCCGCATTGCATGTCGAAGTTACACTTAAAATTAATTTGTGCAATGAAGATTCCAAATAATATCGGATTTACCTACGAGTTTCGAAGTCCAAATAAGTGGCCATGAGATGTTTTCGGTTGGACCTGAACAATTTTCATCGGGAATTGCAAAAATGCTCCAAGCCCGCCGTGCTGGATATTTTAAGATTGCGGCAAGGAGTGGACCTAGTGTATATGTGCTTGAGCAACCTCAAGGCATGGGGGTTAATTCAACACTCAATGTGGAAGACCTAGTTATCTAAGCTCAACCCCACTTCCTAGAATTCATTTTCAAACGTCCTTTCCTTGCGCACCAATCCCGTTCCCACAACCCCATCTTTTCCTACTCCGAGCAAGGTGAACAACGACGCCATTGAAAAGATCTTGGATGATCTTGTGGAACTCACTTGCTGCGAAGAGTTTCTGATTTATGAGATGAAGAGGGTTAGTAAGACGGCTTTCGAGATTGTATGGGTTAATCAAGAAAAAGTTCGCTGCTTGGATTCCAACATTTCCAACTGATATCACGATCACACTTCATCAGTGATGAAATCTTTTGGGTCTGAGGGAATTAGTGGGAAGCCTCAAAAATATTTGGTAGTGAATTAGCAAGCTGGGTTATTGGGTCGAGAAGAGGTTTATCGTGCGCTCCTCGATACAATCCACTGACATAATGATCATATTTCATCGGGTTCCTAGATTGCTTGGGCTAGTTGCGAGGAGTTCTACCGTTTGAGTCCCGACCTACTTGACCGATACTATGTGCGAGTTTCATCGGAGATGAAGCCTTTTGGGTCCAAGAGAATTGACAGGGACATATGCCACGAACTGGTTTCATCGGTGATGAAACACTTTTGGTTTGGGAGAATTGGTGGGGACGCCAACATAAAGAACATGGAATTATGGCCTCGATGGGTTTTCCGGAGTAAAAAGATACGACGTAAGAAGAAGCGGCGAAGAAGAGCCTAAATGAGCGCAAGAGGGCAACCTTTATGCCTAGACTCGCTCGAGCGGCTATGGTCCTTGCTCCGCGAGAGTGAACAAGAGTTTAGGCCAAAACTCGCTTGAGCAAACCTGGTTCCCACTCGAGCGAGAATCTTTAAAGGAGGTCGCTCGAGCGACAACTTAACTTGCTCAAGCGAGGCAAGTGACGCAAGGGTTCAAAAAAATCGTCTTTTTCCTTCTCTTTCTTGTACTTTTCACGCATTTCTAGGTCTCTACTTTAGGGACAATTGTACTTTCCTTATTTTGGGTTTTCTTCTTTTTGGACCTACTGTATAAGGTCATTATGAAACATTGTAAAGGGAATTGCTTATGAATGAATGAAAGTTCCTTGCATTGAGCTTGAGATGAGCTTTGAAGAGTGAGTCTTCTTTCCTCATGTGGGTTTGCTAAGAGGCCAAAGGTGAGACGTTATCTTGATGCCCATCCTTGTGGGTTGATTCTCTTCGATACCCATTGAACTACAACTGTTGTTGGGCTTAAGATCACTCCAATCGTGCCGATCAATCATTCCCTTCAAAGCCCTAGCAAAGAACTATGAGAAACCACATTGATCAACGAGTGAGCGCTCCGACGTAAAGGATGCTAGAGTTCTATCTCTAGGATCGCACCTTCCACAAAGCTAAACGGATCTAGCGCGCTGGATTGGACCCTAGCCGAAACAAACATGCTCACTTAGGCAGAAATCCACGAAACTTAAGGTTTCGCTTTAATTTGTGATTAATTGTTCAATTTCGGCAATTATAATCTCATATTCATTTTAGGGTTGTTGTCCCGCGCTAAAAACTCTCAACATTAAATCCATCGTATGCTTTCAGATGGCCAAATAAAAATATAATTAGGAAGGTCATACTCAATAATGTAAATGATTGCCCGGCCGAATTACCCGACTCGTGTCTACAATGAATATTTGCCTTCAGACCCAACATTTAACACAATTCAAAAAAGTGTTCTTCGCAGCTCCAATGCTTAGTCCCAACTAAGCTATACACAACATGGTCCATCAGTCAAGAACTGTCTCAACAAGTAGATCAGGAAGGGAAAAAAATATTTTAACTAATGTTTTTCACCATTTATATCAACAGTGAAAAATCTATGATAATCAACATCAGTTTTGTCACCTTTGGTCATGGTAAAAAGGAATATATATATATATATATATATATATATATATATATATATATATATATATATATATATATATAGGGAGGGGTAAACCTTAGGGAGAACAAGTGCGAAGTGTACATATGAGTGCCATGTGGCACCGACATAGCACTCAGAACCAGCTAAGGACGGCTGGACCTAATTTCTCTCTCTCTAAAAATAACAAGGGGTTGTCACACCAGTTGACGACTTGGATTTGCTCCCCAAAGTTGTGGGTTCGAAACGGCTTACCTTTGTTAATTGGGTGTAGTGAGCATGCGTAATTCGTGAATTAGTCATGGCGTAGGTGAGACACTACACTCCGCAGGGATTAGTCCAAAGACAAATTGGGATACTTGTGTAACCAGAAAGCAAAAAGGGCCGGTGTTTCAGGTCTGCCCTGCCACTGGCACTCGATCCGAGTTTTTTTTGTTGATAGGTAAGCATGGGATTTGAACCCCTGAACTCAACGCTACATGGTTGAGGGCATCACCACTGGAGCAAAGATTCAATCCCACACGGTCCGAGTTTTTAAACCATTGCTACTTGTCCAATTAAATGAAGGGTGGTGATCGTTATACAGTACAACTTAGTGGTTGGATTAGAGGGGCACCTTACATCTTCATGGTGCTATATAAAGTTATTTTGTTTGAAAATATTCGCCCATTTTGGAAATTGGAATTACCAACAAGGATTTTTATTTTATTTATTTTTTAACTACATACACCCAAAAGGAATGCAAAAAATAAAACCAAGTTGGCAACCTCCTTAGAAAACTAATATGCAACCCCTTATCATATCTCAAGACATGACTAAAGTGAGCAACCTTTCCCCTTTAACTAAACTCTTCATGTCATTGCTGACCCCTCCAAGGAACGGAGATTTACCACTAATCCAACTTAAAACCACAGAGGAATCCCCCTCGACAATGTAATACTCTGCTTGACGATTAAAGAGAACTCACAAGCTGTATTCGACAGCTTTACGCTCGGCTTTCTGTTTTCACATCCATGCCAATGATACTGTACACTCTCACAGTGTATTGGTCAAGTGTTAAAGGTGTAGAGATGAAGGTGAATGAAGAATCAACGATCAAAAATTGCTTGGATGGATGATCCAATTCGAATCTTAAAGCACTTAACTAAGTGTTACGATTGACCTCAGTTGGCCACGGTCAACTGTGAACTCCGAATGTTTTTAGAATTATCGTATAAATTTTAATTTTAAAATTAAAATTAATTCTCTTCGGAGAATTAATTTTGAACCCTAGAACTTTTAAAGAGTACAAACCCTAAGCCTCTTTAATTTATTGTTGAACCTTATGAATAAAATTTTAATTTTTAAACAAAAAGAGTTTCCCTATTTCCTCTATTGAGAGTGCTCGTGGATTTGAGCTGGTCGTTGTGGGTAAATTGACAATTGCTAAATCAAACCAGCTGTGTTGTGAATGGACGTATATGGATTCTCCAATATTACAATTGTATCTTGCATAGTAACTCTGAATCATTTGTTTATTTCATAGTGGATTTGTCTCTTTGGACTAGGTCCCATGGAGGTTTCCCAGAAAAGGGGTTACCATATTAAAAATTTGTGTGCATTAATTTTTATTTTGTATGATTGCATTAATTTAGTCGCCAATAGAATTTTATGCAAGGATGAGTTATTTCATCAATAATCTCAAAAATGGTCTGCATCAAGGCAATTGGGATAAGCTTCCACATCTTTCGCTCATTTGCGAAAGGTGACATTATGTCATCCTTCAGTGAGATTACCAAATAAATAGGACTTGACCCAACTAATGCCAAAATCCTGACAATGAAAATCCACAACCATTCGATACCAGTGGATGAAGAAGTAACTGTTCTTCTCGGCTTTTATGCCCCTTAATGAATTGATGGTCATATGACCTTCTGACGCGGGATGGTAACCCTAAAATGTGTTAATATGATTTTCATGCTATTTTGTCGAAATTAAATAAAATGAAAGCAAGCTTAATCTCAAAATTAACTCGATACCTTAGGGTTTAAAGAATTTAGATAGCAGATCACGCGAGATCCGGCTAGGGTCCAGTCCGATGTGCAAGTATCGTTAGATTTAAGGCGGGATCGGGCCTAGGATAGAACTCTAACTTTTTCAGGCTTGGGAGTTCGTCTTCAATTCGATGTAGATTCACGGGTTCAAACTAGGGCTGAGGAAATAGGTTTATAGTTTTGTAATAGGCTTATGGTTTGTTTAAGGCTTAGAAAAGGGTTTTGGGCTTTGCCTGATTTAGGGTTCAGAAAGGGATTTATGGTCTTGGGATCAAGAAATCAATAGATGGGGATTTAGAAAAGCAAGCAGAGATCGATAGATAGCAAATATAATGAAAGATCAAAGAAAATAGATGACAAAATATAAACAAGAAGATATATGAGAATCACTTGGCCTCACACCAAACCCATCTCGGGACGAAGAATATTCAAGTATAAAAACATTTAAAATATTCAATAATCTAATTAAAAGTATTTACAAGCCTCTATATATAGGCCGTCAATAATTAATTCGAAATAAAAGATTCCTAATCAAAATAAAAGACAAAAAAGCAATTTCCGCAGAAAATAACGAAATCCCGTCGCTGGCGGCATGATGTTCACGGACGTCCTTGACCTCCGGACTCAGAACCACGGACGTCCGTGGGGCACTGCGGACGTTCGTCCCTCCAAAACAATGAGGGGCCTAAATTCCGGACGTCCGTACTGAATCTACGGACGTCCGTCGCCTGATGCGCCTGATGTTGTCCTTTGCCTTCGTTTCTCCCTTGAGGCTGATGTACTCGGGTTCTCTCTTCATTTTTTTCGACACTGGTAGAAGCGATGCTGTCCAAAACCAATGTCCACATACTCGACATCCCCGTCACCTTCATTTGATTCCACCGGCCGAGATAGATCTCATGAGACCAGCCCACTATTACTACAAAAAAAAGCACCACCCTTTTCCTTCACTACTAGGAGAGTAACTAAGTAACCAACTTCTATTAGCGCCAGACCTTGAGTCGAATTGATTGTTTCATGTGAACTGTTGATCAATGATGGTTCATTAATTTCTATTGATTTAGACTTCTTCCCTCATACGAATAAGATCGAGAGGGGTCCGAAAGCCCCCAAATTGAGAATGAAAACAGAAGCCTTTCGACTGACACAAAATACACTGATTTTGCGTGTCATAATCTCTGTTGTTGAGGTCATCCACATTTAAATTCTTCCATCATAACCTAGACAAAGGATTTACGTTGGCAGGGGCCTTCAATCTCCAAATCCACGTCTACGGCAGAGAAGAGGGCACTACAAACACTAAGGAATTATAGTCGAACCGGGCCTTGTAAGATCCTTTTTCACCATTCATCCATACCTTGTAGTCCTTATTCCTCTGTAAAAATCATGTTGGAGTTCAGGAAGTTCAGGAAATCCGCAATTTCAGTGATCTCATGATCATAAAACCTTCAAGAGCTCACAATATTCCACCTGGCCTTGCCCTCAGGGTCCCTGCCTGCCACTTCCTCCATACGCGCTTATTTGTTAACCACAATCTTCTAAATATTATAATACTTGAGTTTTAGAAGAACTTCGTCTGTCCACTGATAATTCCAGAACGAATTGTCGCTACCTTTTTCGATAATGATTCTCATATTCTTATAGTAGTTCACATAAAATTAGCGTTGTCAAAGAGTCTTGCAGCACGAAGGCTTGACTCAGCTCGACTTGAAAAATTAAAGCTTTTAGGGTCTTCAGCTAGCCTTGAGAGCCTAGCAAAGCTAAGGTATCAGAAGCTCAAGTAATATCGAGATGAACCAGAGCCGAGGCAAGTGAAACTCAGCTCGGCTCAATATATATATGCACATAAAAATTATTTGTTTAATTTTCTTAAAACTAGAAGTGTACCTACATAGATATAGGTAGTTTAAAAGTAACAAAAGAAAGAAAGAAAGAAATAATAAAGAATAATGACATAAAAAATATATATAATAGAATTTACTGCAGCTCGAACTCGATAGAGCCGAGCTATTGCTAAGATTTTGCATTGTTGAGCCGAGCTAAGGGTTGATCATGGCTCAACAGGAACTCGGCTCGTTGACAAGCCTACCTGTAATTTAGAGATTGATTTCCAGACTCCCCACCTGAGGCTAAAGGTCGTTTGATTGAGCTCCCATTTACTTCCCTCAATACAATATTTAGCTACTAAAACTCTCCTTTATAATGCTTCTCTTTCTAACGCAGTCCACCAGAACAACTTAGATAACAAGGCTTCTGATTCCCATCCCTCTTACATCCTTCTTCCTATACAAAAGCTTTCAATCGACGAAATGTATTTTAGATCTCACCCGCTCCTTCCTACAAGAAGTCTCTTCGCAGCTGCTCAAGTATGAGTTTCACTTACACTAGACAACAAATAGAGACGCTGATTATTTATTCTTTAAATGCTCTTATTCATCGTGGGTTTGGAAATCAATGCTTGGAATATTAAATATGATGAGCACTACTTCCAACTCCTTCGGTGATGAATTAGCCTATCCCTAAAGTAAAGCTAAAGGTAAAAGCCTCATCCTTACCTTGAAAGGTACTTGCATTGCAGCAGCAATATGGCATATCTGGCAAGAGAGAAATAATCAAATTATCAAAAACCGATTTGAAGGACACAATCTGAAAGATGAAGATACTGAAGAAGTTAAAATGACAGTTCGAAGATGGAGCATAGAGATCTTAATCTTGTTTCTTTTTCTTTCTTTTTTTAAAATATTTGTATTTTTCCTTCTCTTGCTTAGTGAAAATTTATTTTTACCGATAAAAAATTAATAATAATACATGGACACCATGGATGTAATGAGAGTTATCTTCCCGGCATATGACAATAACTTACCTTTTCATCCTGCCAATTATTTCTTTGTTCTTTCGATTATGGGTTGCAAAAGATTTTTCTTATGAATCCCGTTCCCAAGAGCATTCTGAGGCAAGCTCGCAGCAACAGCTTGTAATCATTGCTGAAGAGGACAGTGTTATATAGAGGACAGATTTTATGCAGACAAAGTGCAAGCGATTGATGTGGCGCGACACAATTGGCTGCAAGTGTAGTGAGGCTCAATTAATGCATGTCGGTGCAGCCAGTCACATCATCCACCTGCACTTTGTCCTCAACAAATCTGTCCTACGCTTATAATTTTCCTTGCAAAAGATTGCTCCACAATCCATCTTTTATATATTCTCGTTAGCGAATGATCAAAGATCTGAATCGAGATACGTTTTGCTCCTATGGATGCTGATTGAAACTTTTCCATTTTATTATGGAGCCGCTATTTCCACACGAAAACTCAGCTTCTGCACTTGAAAATCTAAGGGTCTATTTTGGATAAAAACACAGGAAAGTGTGAAAGTAAAATATTATTCCTATATTTTTTCATGAATACCTAAGTTGTAGGAAACCATGGGATTCCTTTGTTTCCCTTTGTTTTCTGTTGTTTGGATAACCACATTGCTAGCTGGGAAAATACTTTCCCGCTAGATACATATGCAGCAAATTATAGGAAAATAACAATCCTAACAAAAAAAATAGCCATAATATCACAATAGATCATTCAAATTAAAAAAAAATTGCAATATCATAAAAATGACCCACAAAAATGATTATTAATATAAATTATTCAAAGAAAATGTGGGAAAAGGCATTAACATGGAATATAAAGTGCCATTGAAGACCAAAGTGAAAAATGCACATTCATTTTGCAAATCAATATGAAAAATACATCCACATGAATAAGACATCTCTTACTAAATATAAAAGAGATAAAGAGAAAAAAATGAAAATTAGATGAATCAATTTCATGCAGAAGAGAAAGAAAAATGAAAAGTTTATAAATCAAGAAACTTCAAAAAATATGATAGCGGAAGCAAAGTCAGGACAATGGCCGGCTTGAGCACACAGAGCCGATCATGTATCTGATATCATGTTAAAATTATAAAATAAAAAAGAAAAATAAGAAATTAAACGAAGAAGAATAGAATTTTTTCTTATTTCTCCTTATTTTCCTTGAAACCAAATAAGCCCTAAAAGTTTTCCTTCCAAAGCTTTAGTCGCAAAAGGCTAATTTTCATATACAAGTTGTTGGTATCTAGCCATGAAGGCCTCTTCCACGGGTTGTGAAGAATACTATATATATATATATATATATATATATATATATTGGTAGTTTTATTAACTAACACTCACGGAATCTTGGAGGGCACCTATTGGCCATAAACGCCTCATTCAATTGTTGCGAAGAATATAATTTATATATGAGTAGCTTAGTGGACTCTAATGCAAAAAATCATTGATTGCTTTGAATCAAATGATAGAGATTGTTTTTCGCCCAATTTTCTACAAAAAGAATTTTGAGACTATGAGTTTACCATTAGATGGGCATTTTTTATTTCATGTGGTACAAATTCCAAAAAAGCACCCCTAAAATTACATTGCACACATCACGTTCAAACATAATTTTAGGACTTTTTTTGAGTTTTTCGCCAAGTAAAATAAAAAATTGATTGTCTGATGTTATGCTCATAATTTAAAGATCCCTTGTGTGAAAGATTAGGATGAAAAACAATTTTCATAGTCTGATTCAATGCATTCAATGATTTTTGGCCTATGTCCCTTCTAAGTTTATGTAAGGTTTAATAAAGATACCCCTTATATATTAATGTTGACTTAATTTATAAAAATAATTAGAAATAGTGTAATTAAGAGGGGGATTAAAGTCTCTTAATCAAGTTAGAGTTATGCCTTATAAGAACAACATGATATAATAACGAAAAATGCAAAGAAGACAATAAGCTTGGCGGAGCCCTATAAGCCTCTTTTTTATTTTACCAACAAAAGATACATGTCGTGTGGTATAAATGGGTGCTGTCATAGGAGACAGTCTAATATTTTTTAATGCTTGAGGCTATTTTTGTTGCTATTAATCCTGAATTTGGTAGCCCTTTTTCAAAGGAGCATAGAAGTCACAAACTTTTAAGAGAAATTTTTATTTTTGGCCTTATAAGTTTTCTTATTTACAGAAATGATCTTATAATTTGAAATTTTACATAATAAGTCAGCTCCAAGTCAAGCTATTTACACGTCAACACCAACCTATTTTTTCATTTTTACATATTTATTTTTCATTATTTTTTATCGTCCCTTTTTTTTACTGGTAATCTTATTAGAGTATAGCTTATTTAATAACTACCTTAAACCAATTGTAGTAATCTAAATTAATTGTAACGCATGTTAAAATTCTAAAATATAAAAGAAAATAAAAAGAAAGTGAAAGAGAAAAGAAGAAGATAAAAATATAGAACAAACAAAAGCAATCGCTATCTTAAGATAGCGGCCCGCTCTCTTACAATAATTCTAAAATACAGAAGAAAATAAAAAAAGATGAAGAAGAAGATAGAAATATAGATTCGCTGACTTAAGATAGCGAGTCGCTATCTTAAGATTGCGGGCCGCTAACTTAAGATAGCGGTCCTATTAGAGAGTAACTTATTTGATAACTACCACACATCAACTATCTCAACCAACTATCTTAAAGTGGGCCGCTAACTTAAAATAGCGAGCCACTGTCTTAAAATAGCGACAAACTAGCACCCACTATCTTAAGATTAAGATAGCGAAAAATTTTCTAAGAGAGAAAAAGATTAAAAGAGAAGTCTTTTCCTCCCTTTGGTGCACCAATTCCATACCAATTTCAGAATTCAAAAGCTCCCACTTAGACCCCATCTTCCACCAAAAAACCTTGAGTTAGGAGATAATCACCCCCTAGCCTTCTTCCTCTACCCCTTAGCTATCAAGCCTTAGAGGTGAGAACTCATTCTCCAACCATTCAAGCTATCAGAAGCTAGTCAAGTGCACCTACGCAAAAATCCACACGTGTGCTATTTAGCCCAAGGCATAATCGACCTGTTCTTAGAGAAGGACACGCCCTCGAGCTTCTGAAAGCATGTCCCATAACCCTTTAGAGCCCATCAGGACCCATAGAACCCATATTGGACCAATCCCGAGCCCACAAGTCCTAATTTGAAATTTCTAGGAAAAATAACCCATGCATGCATACTCAAAACAAAAGAACGGGGTCAGGCTAGGTGTGTATAAATCACACTTAGCTAGAACCCAGCCCGAAAGTAGCCTGGCACATGTATTATTTACGCCAAGCCAAATTGGGGCCAAAATACACTTGGCACATATAATACTTGCGTCAAACATAACTTGGCCCCCCCCCCCTCCCCCGAGCCCGAGCCAAAAAAAGGTTATTTCAAATTTTTTCTCTCCCTCCCTCTCCAAGCCGAAATAGGTCTCCTTCCTAGGGTTCCTTTGGATTGATTTCCAGCGTGATTCATTACTAGTGTTCATATGCGCCGATTAAACACCCGCTCTACGATTTAGGGTTCATAAAAGGTTTTGAGTTTTGGGATCGAAATCAATAGACTGAGATTTAGAAAACAAACAGGGATCAATAAGGTAAAAGATTCAAAGAAAACAGTAATAAATAATAGAAAAGATAAAACATAACTTTGGGAATCACTCCCTTGGCCTTACACCAAACTCATCTCAGGCAAAAGAATATTCAAGCATAAAAGCATTCAAATATTCAATCAACTAATTAAATTGTTTTTACAAGCCTCTTTATATAGGCTACCAAAATAAAATTCGAATTAAAGAATCCTACTTCGATTAAAAAGAAGTTTTCCTATTATTGCTGATATTTATCACGTGAGTGAAGATTATCACTGCCATACACTGAATTAGAAGATATCTGAAATTAGAAGTTTGGTGAATCACGGGCAACGAACAAACAAAAGCTACAAACAAAACGCTGATTCGAATTTTGAAATGCACAGTAGAAACAAGCAATGGAGCCGACTGGCCTGAACGACTACCAGAAGCACGACGAGATTTTCCCGAGGCATTTTAGCCTTGATTTCTCACCGTGGCAAGAGCTTCAGGTCTTTTCTCGCTGCGGCGAGGCTCCATGTCGCCGCGGCAAGCCTGATGAACTCGCCAGGCTTATGTTCATGCTGCTAAGTTTCAAAGTCTCCCTTTTATGGCCTAACCTTCATCCCGTACATGTAATAGAATCACATTACGCGTGATTTTGTTACGCTTATATTTTTAACCTATTTTAATTGCACGAATCATGATCTGAAACATTGGGGATCGAAGAATTCGGTCGCTACGTTCGCGTCTGATTCTCGATATATCTGCTGCCTTCTACATTTAGGAACTCAAAAAAATTGTAGAGATCATTAAAACAAATGAAAGCATCATAACTTTTTGTGTTGATGCCAGCCAGCATAGGATGCCACCTAGCATTGGTGACCCTACCACAAATCTAATTATAGGGGAAAATATATGCAATGAACTGTTCACCACATGGAATCAACATCTGACTATTGGATGGTAGGCCAATGATTTCTAGATCTATCTTATGGAAGATTGGGACCAAAGCGATTTGTATCACCTGCTTTGAAGCAGTCAACAAAAGAGCATATAATATATAAGTTTTGAGTGATAAATATAATACGGATAAAGGTAGCTTGGTACCAAGGACTAAATTACTTGGTGCCACATTAGTTTGTTGCTATGTGGCACCCAATTAAATGACCAGGTGCCATATAAAGGAGCTGCTCAATGATTATAACACTGTTGTGAAAATAAATCAAATTTCTGAATCTGTCCAAATTGATCGGTCGATTCCCAAACCAATTGATTGATCGAAATACATTTTGATCGGTCAGTTTCCTCAGAAAATCACATATCTTTCACGTCACAATCCGATCGATCGATTCCCAAATCGATCGATCTAATTCAATTTACTTGTGTTACAGTTGATGTCAAAGTGACGACATGAGATTACTTCAGAACATGTGGGCTAGATTTTCACGAGCGAATGCCGACAATGGGGCACGCGTAGAGGCAATATAAAGGAACCCTAAGGAAGATCTGATTTTCGATTTAGAGAAGGGAAAGAAAGCAATTTTGAAAAAATACGTTTGTTGCACGAAAATCATTGTAAACAATCCGATCTTTTGAAACGAGTAAAAAAGAAGTCACCTTCTCTTGACCAGCGAGGGCGTATTGGGTGTCAGAGATTGCGGGGCCCAAGCAAAGACACTAAAAATACTAATTGGGGAGTTCGGGATGTGAAGCAGGCCACAAATTCGAGTTGTTGCTGTCTAAACCAAACCTGGTGCAACTCTTAGTGCGCCAGAGCAAAACTACCCAAAATAAAGCTGGCGCAACTAATACATGCGCCAATGTATTTTTCAAACTTAAATCGGACAATGCCCTCATTGGCACAAAAAAAATAGGGGACACAAAAAATATTATTTACCTATAAATTATTGAGAACTCTGATTATTTATCGAAAAAAATCTATTACCAGAAGTATACTCTCTCCCAAACTTGAGAGAAAGTATCCGCGGCTTATTCTCGGAGTATCAATAAAAAAAATGTTAGTAAGAAGAAAAAATGTTAGTGATGTTAGTAACACACACTATTAGTAAAAAAAATGAAACATCAACTTAATTTCAGATTTACTAAACAACCTGTCCTTAAGTAATTATACTCTAACTGTCACGATTGATTAAAGTCTGTCATTATAATTGTCACCTACTTAGTTAAACTTTTTAAATTGAAATCTGTTTATGCCATCCAAGTGATTTAATCAGATGTACGTATGATGGTGTTGTACGAAATTCAGGATTTTTCTTGGTCGAGTTGGGTTCGAACCGCAGAGCTATTGTTTCAGTAATGGTCCCCGTATTTAAGGTTTTAAGGTATTCGGAAATAGTTAGTTCGTATTAGAGTATATCTTATTTGATCATTATTACAGCCCATAATCTTAACGAAATCTTAAGATAAGTCATATTAGAGTATACCTTATTTGATAACTATCACACATCATTTATCTTAACCAATTATCTTAAAACGGGCCGTTAACTTAAGATAGAGAGCCATTATCTTAAGATAGCGGTCGTATTAGAGTGTACCTTATTTGATAACTACCACACATCAATTATCTCAACCAACTATCTTAAAACGGGCCTCTAACTTAAGATAGTGAGCCGCTATTTTAAGATAGCGTTCGTATTAGAGTGTACCTTATTTGATAACTACCACACATCAATTATCTCAACCATCTTAAAGCGGGTGCTAACTTAAGATAGCGAGCCGCTAGTTTAAGATAGCGGCCGTAATAGAGCATACCTTATTTGATAACTACCACACATCAATTATCTCAACTCCACAAGATAGTCGCCCGCTATCTTAAGATAGCAGTCGTATTAGAGTGTACTGTTATCTTAAGATAACGGTCCGCTATCACATTAGTTATCTCAACTAACTATCTTAAAGCGAGCCGTTAACTTAAGATAGCGGCTGCTTTTGTTTGTTATTTCTATATTTTTCTTCTCTCTTTTCTTTTATTTTTATTTTCTTCTGTATTTTAGAATATTAATATGAGTTATAATTGGTTTAGATAACTACAATTTATTGGTTTAGATAATTACAATTAGTTGAGATAACTGATGTGTGATAGTTATCAAACAAGGTAAAAGGGACAACAAAAAATAATGAAAAATAATCATATATATAATAAAAAATAGGTCGGTGCTGACGTGAAAAAGGGTTGGCTTGGAGCTGACCTATTCTGTAAAGGTTTAAATTATAGGATTATTTCTGCAAATAAGCAAACTTATAAGGCCGAAAATGTAATTTCCCAACTTCTAATGCATGGAAACCCATTGTAGACTAACTCATTAATTAAAGCATAGACATAAATGAGACACTATTTTGAGCCATACAGAGTTCTCAATGTGCCAGGCCAGCCAGGCCGAAATTCACCCTGCACCTGGCCTTGATAATGTGGGTCTTTTTAGGTTGTAAACCCGGGCTGGGTCAAACATAGGCCGAGTTTGAATCCAAGCTCAAACCCTGGCCTATATATATATATATATATATATAACATTGTATATTGTGTTTAGGGTATTTTAGTATATATAACATTGTATATTGTGTTTAGGGCATTTTACTAAAATACCCCAATATTACTCTACTAAATCTTGCTAGTAAAATGTCTTGATAGTATATGAGCCTCTATATAATTTAATATTAAGTCTCTCTTTTAACCTTAAATTTAAAAAAGAGATTTAAAATTAATTAAATCACTTTATATATATATATATATATATATATATATATATATATATATATATATATATATATATAAAAATTAAATCCATTTTATTTATTTATTTATTTTCGTTGAAAACTTTTTGGCTTGGGACCGATCGGTCCTACCCGACCCTGTAGAAGGGCCGAGTTGGACTGGATACATCTTGGTCCAGGTAGGGACCGGGCTGGGACTCTATGGTTCATGATCCGGGAAGGGCCGGGCCATTTTCGACCCCGATCCAGCCAATTGAGAGCCCTAGTCTCGTCTCGAGCGGTATTTAAAACCATACCTCCCCTAAGTCTTTAGGTCATTTGGTGTAGAATGGTGCATACTTTTTTTATTTTATCAATCTAATGCAGAAATGACAGGGAATTGATTTCCTATGAAAATGAATGTTTGTTGTTTGGTTAGGCTGCTTGAGAAATGATTTTCACTTAAATATGATTTCTCTTGTTTGATCAGGGCGGGCTTTGGACCAAGGCCAGCTAGGCAAGAGCCTTGGGCCCCCGATTTTTAGGGGCTCCCAAATTCTATTTGCCTATTTTAAAAATAGGGTTTTTTTTATTAAAAAAAAAAATTCTATAAGGTTAAAGGGCCCCGAATTTAGTTACCTTACTCTTACCCGATACCAATTTTGTGTCTTTTCGAGCTAAAATTTTGTTTAAAAATTCCATCATTTTGATCAGAGTAGTTAATTAATTTCTGTAAAAGTCTATTTGACTGTTTGCACTCATACGTTTTCTAAAAGCTCCCTCGTGTGTAACATAAACTCGTTAATTGGGTCAGATCAGAGTCCGATAGAGATTTTTTTAACCCCGATCTTCCACACAAGGGATCTTGAGACCATATACCACCTCAGTTTTTTATTCTACATGTCACATATGACAATTTCCCAAAAAGTGTATCTTGTGTGTAATGGCACACATCACGCTCAAACGTGGTTTTAGGGTCATATTTTGGGGATGTGACATGTTGAATAAAAGTAACCATATGATAGGTGGGAGATATGGTCTTAAGATCCATTGTGTGGAAGATCGAGGTGAAACACGACCTGCATCGTCTGATCCGACCCAATCAATAAGTTTTCAGAGGATTAGGAAAATCTTTTTTCTACGTGAATTTAGACTAAAATCTCCATGAAGATTTGACCACTCAAATGGTCATATGTATGTATAAGTCTTGCTCTATTGACTTTTATTTAAAAAGTGAAGATTTGACCAAACACTAATTGATCTATTGGATTGGTATCTGTATAAATCAAGTGAACCTTGTTCCGTAGGATCTATAAAAGACAATAGGTATTATGATCAATCTAGGACCATTTGTTGCATTTGTAGTTTCATCATCATCATCACAATAGTCTTCCTATTTATTTAGAGTCAGCTTTTAGGGAATTAACATGGTCTTTTTATAATCGTTTGTCAACGTGACACCAATCCCCTCTTTTCTCATCCGGGATTAGGATCGACAATTGCCTCATAAAATTATTTAAAGGCTAGTTTATTTGAGAAGAGAAGGTGTATGATAGATGGCTTCCTTCAACATTTTCTTCTAGAATTTCTTACACAATATGAATTTTTTAGTATTATATTTTCTTTTTTTATTGTATTTTCCTTTAATATTTACTTGTATTAAATTTTTAGTTACATTTTCAAATTATATATATAGTAAACTAGAATATGAGTACTATTTTATGGGAGCCATTACTTGCACATGCTTTTCAAGTGATTGCACCGAATTAAACAGAAAGACTTGCAAGTTTGACGACCTCTACTATGTGAAAACACCATCTAAGCCGTTTGATTTGAAGGCTATGATTTAAAGATATCAATTGCAAAAGATTAGAATAAAATATAATTTTCATCATTTGATTAAATAGAGTCAAAGGCTATTATATAATTCAACAGCTCACTACAGTAGATCATATGACAAGTATCGTGTTTTGCTCCAATTTTATGCCCCAGAGATCTATTGATCATGAGCTTCAAATCAGACGGCCCATTTTACAATTTTACATATCACATGTCCCAAAAATACCAAGTCTTCCTTTAAATTCGGTGCAATCACTTGAAAAATGTGTGCAAGTAATGACTCCCCTATTTTATTTGTCAAAAAAAATATGTGGCGAATTTTTTATATATTATAAAGTAATATGAAATAGGAGCCCTATTTTAGAAACTCGTCTTGGGCCCCCAAAATGTCAGGGCCGCCCTATGTTTGATTAGTCCATCTTGGAAAAAAATTTGGATAAAAGCTTGTCTCTCCTAATAGTAAAACTAGGACAAAGGTAATTTGGTACTAAGGATCAGGTAACTTACCCGATGCTATATTATTTTGCTACATTTAATCACATCATCGGGTGTCACGTACAGGTGCAACTTGATGATCAAACCTTTGTAAATAAATAAAAAAAGGTATGTCATGCACTTTGGTGGTGCAGGTACAACACCATAACACTAATCATCTAAACTGTAAAATTAGGCTATTATTTTCAACCCAATATTCTTCCTTTCCAACCTGGCTTTCCCGTGCTTCAATTGTTGGTTGCTTTTAAGTATAATGAGATAATTTTTAGACAATAAACCTTGATATCATGGGCCTCCGATCCCATCGAGCAAATTATGATACCATGTGGCACATCCCAAAAAACGATTATGATCATGAACATACTTCAAAGGTAATTTCCATTCCCTTTTCGGGATGTATGCCACATGGAATCCAAATTTGATCTTCTGTTTGTAGGAATATAATTTCAGAATCAATTGTGTCGAAGATGGGGATGAAAAACAAATATTGTCTAAGTCAAAGCAATCAATGATTTAACCACTTGAAACCTGGGTTGAGAAGGATGAATGTTGGATTGTACATGAAGGTACCCTTTATTTAGGGAGCTAAAACTTGCACACCAAATGCGTATAGTGACACATGATTAAAATAAAATTTTTATTATTTTTGAGATTTATGCCATGTGGAAATAGAACACCATCTAAACAGTATGATTTGAAGATCATGAATGATCTTTGAGGCAAAAAATTGACGTGAAATATGATCTCTATCTTCTTATTGAATATAGTCAAAGGTCATCATTTAATTCAATGGTTAACTTAGACATATGAGACAGTAGAAATCTTGGTTCATGTAAAAAATAAGAGTTTTTCTTTTTAACCATGTGCCACAATACAAATATCGTGTGCAAGTTTGACCTCCCATTATTTATTGGGATCTACAACTGGCTCACCAGATTTCTATCGTGGCACATGATTTAAAAAGAAAGACTTCCTATTTTCAGGATATGTGCAATGCGAAAAAACATCTATGCCGCCTAATTTGATGGCTACAATGTAAAGATCTTTTGTGCCAAAGATTGACACAAAACGGTATCTCTATCATCTGATTAAATACAGTCAAAGATCATCAGATTCAATGGTTGACTTTGTTAAATCAAATGATAAAGACGAGTTTCACCGCAATATTTTAAAGGAAAAATCTTTACATCATGTCCTTCAAATCAGTCGTCTTAAATGATGCTCCACAGAGCACATATCCCAAAAGGCTTTCTTTTTCAACCATGTGTCACTGTTGATTATCTAATAGAGGGTAAGATGTTGATTCCACGTGGAACACTGCCCCAAAAGTAACTTGAGAATCCTTCTCAGGTATACCCATAATTAAGGTCACTTTCCGGGATATTTATGGCATAAAGTCAACACTTGACTGTCTGATAGGTGGGCAATATCTCCAGATCTATTGTATGTGAGATTGGATTGAAAAATATTTTCCATAATATGATTCAAGGCAGTCAATGATTTTAATGAAAGAAAATCTTAATTGCAAATATCAATTTATTTCAAATACAAAATACGGACCGTCTGATCATATTAACTTTTTAAGTTAATATTACGGCATATGATGACATGGCACTTAGAATCAATTAGAATGGCCTCACAAGTGGCTGATGAAAATTTTATTATATTGGTAAGCTTTAGATGCATGTGGAAGAAAATGCTACTTCTAACAATTTTTATACAGGCCGTCTGATCATATCGCTAAGGTAAAGTAGATTATTCACAGAAAAAAGGCTTCAATTTTGTAGATTAAATGATGGTCAGCTACCAGCTGACCTGGCTACACTAGAAAAGATTAGTTGGCTTGATATTCTCATTTGTTTGTATAACAAAAACACACGCACAAACATCTGACCCGGCTACACTAGAAAAGATTAGTTGGTTTGATATTCTCATTTGTTTGTATAACACACACACACACATATATTTGTTTGCATCGAGATACTAATCTCTAAGAGTTCATTTCGATTCTGAGTTCTTGAACAATGTTGACCATTGTTCAATATTGTTTCGATCTGTATGAGCAATTTGCACCAAAAGGACGCTTTAGCTTCAGATCACATATTATATTGAAGACATTTATTTCGACGCACATTGTTTTAAAAGAAAGACATGACATTTTTGAAAATTGTCTCATATGGCCCCCTTAATTGGCACGAGCTGCCCAGCAGGCAAACATCTCTTGATCCTTAATTCTCCGAACTTGAACCTGCATTTTCACACTACAGCCTGAGACTTTTTACTATCGCACGAAGCAAAAGGGACGAGCTGTAAATATTTGACAATATGATTGAGTCAATGGTAGCCTGTCAATTGATGGAGAGCTTCTGCACTTTTCTTTCTCTACCTAATTTAGTAGAATCAGATAAATGAAACACAATGAAGAGCCATCAAAATATTAAAAAAAAAAGAGCAAATAAAGCATTGATTTTTTTGTCTAGCAATTAAGTAGATGCAAAGATGTGAGGAGAGGTCAATCTCTTAATACCTCCGTATACTACGAAAACCACGATTGGTATCTCTATCTATATATCGTTGGATGACTTAAATAAAGCATATCTGAAACCCATTATCTATAAAAATCTATAATATGGAGCTAAGATAAAGTACTCGAGCAAAGATAACATGAGGTATCGACTCTAATACCTTGGAGACTCTTCGACTACCACATGAAAAACCTCAAGTATCAACTTATTCATGCAAAAAGAAACCAAACAGAATTATGCTCTTGAAATTTTTCATAAAAAGTTGTCAAGATAACAGAGTTAATGAGCTGCTCTACATGCAATATAAATGCACAAATCATTACATCATTTGGTTCATGAGCTAATATGCTTAATAACCTATGGTGTGCTGATGACAACCCAATAGAAATTCTTAAAAACATCAACTTCACCATCTTCTTCAGAGGTTCCTGCGGCCAAATCTTGACTCAGTGTATATTAGCTTGATTGTCGGCCATAATACATCATAATCATGTTTCTTTCTTTGGCTAAGAGAGGTGACTGCAAGTTCCCTGTGATGTCAATTTATGGAAACATTATTAGCACAGTGGAGTAAGGATGCATTTAGCATAACTCCCCGCAATTTCACTCCAGCTCCTTACCTGCTTCCCGCCAACACCCAACCATAGTAATTATTATCAGTTCTAGTTGGAAACTTGTTTCTCACCCAAAAAAGCTCCTCACCAATTCTTTTGGAGCAAAGAGCTGGTTTACCAAACTTGTTCCCCAGCCTAAGAACTCCATGCCATAATCCATAGATGTTATTAGGCCCCAACAAGCTAGGCCAAAGGCACCCGCCATACTTCACTGAGAGATCGTAAAATAATAGAAAAATCCTAATGGGGCATCACATGCCTCATCCTAGATGAAACACAACTTAGCCACTGACTGCGATTGAAAATGAACAATCATAGTTATTTGCTATTATGTTGACTCTAAATCTCTTAATTTAAACAAAACAATTGCAAGATGTGTGCAAGTAGACCTATGTGGATATAGCATCAAGGAATAAAATCGACAGATAAATAAAGGAAAAATATAAAAAGTAAAACTATGTATGTACTTAATCAATGATAATGACCATCTACAACGGGTCAGTGATAATCTTTAAAACCAGCCATGTTTATGACCAGCATCCTAGACTTTTTTCTATAGATACTTAGATTCTTACCAAAAATTTAATTCCTATGATGCGTTTCTTGAGGACTATAGTTGGCAGCCTTTCAAGAATGATTTTCTACAAATGGTAAGTAGGTTTGTAGAATGCGTTTGAAGAGATGGTTTGCTGCTGAATATTTCTTTGTAATTCATTTGAATTCTAATGGCACATGTAGTCAGCTAGAACCATCAATGCATTAGTGATGTATATTTTGACACTGATAATGTAGAAACATAAAATAATTGCGTCTCTTCGATGAGAAAATTATCAACTTAGATCAATTTATTTCAATATATATTAGGCATTAAAAACCAATGAATAGTTTCCCAGAAAGAATTTCATGAACATGAAAAGACAAACAACATAAAGTCATGGAGAGCTGCATACTCGATATGGGAACCTATAAATTTTTTGATTCGCTAACACCAAAAAGACTAAGAAAATAACAAAGAGCAGTAGAGGGGAGATTAGTGGAAGTAATTGATGATGAGATGAGAAGATAACAAAGATATTTTTGTACAATGATTTAATGTCATTATATTAAAGACATTAAATCATTGTAGAAAAAGAATGACAAATATAGATATTTTAGTCCAAACTGAAAATTTGACGGACCAAACCTTAGACCTCATTCTGGCTTACAATTTTAAAATTAAACTATTAAGTCACAGCTAATTGGTATCCAAAATAGAGACAAACATATACAATTAATGTTAACACAATAACAATTATAACCTCCTTCCATAAAAGGGACTGGTTAAGACAAATTTTTAATAAGGCCCAGCTTGAGCCTAAGCCCAACCCCAACCCCAACCCCAACCCATTGTCACCATTACAACTGCAAGAAGGTAATAAAGAATATTTAATATTGCAAGGGACCTAACCCGGTACCTATCAGCCTATATGTATTGGTATTATATGATATGGGCTTTTAAGTTTTAGCCTATGAACTGGTTATTGGAGAACCTATAACCAGTTTCAGTGAACCTATAATCAGTTTTATTGGAGAACCTATAACCAGTTTCAGTGAACCTATAAGCAATTTTAACCTATAACCAGTTTCAGCACCATGCCAATACTATGACTATGCTCTTTTGCAAGGAGAATTGAGTCATTAAAGTAAAACCAAACTGACTATTAGTTAGTTTTACAAGCTTTCCATCCATGAAAACAGAGATTCCTGTAACAACTATCTTTCTTACCATATTTAAATGAATTAGAAGTGTTTTGAGTGCTCACACATGTGAAAAACAGCCACTAAACATATTCTCTAAAAAGTAATTAAGTGTGCGTAATCATTGGGATTATACCTATATTATTCAATGGATAACGATTTCTCTAAATGTAAATTAGTGAAAAAGTAACTTTATACCTTTATATATAAAGTAATGAATACATGTGAACTACTTAATAATGTAGATGAGGGCCCTTTTTTATTTTAACACCATTTCATTTGGAGGATTGGATTGTTTTATGCTCTGTCATATTCTTTGCCCCCTTCAAAGACATTTGGCAACTTTGAATCAAACGATAGACATCATTTGTCTCAATCTTGATATCATTAGATGATGACACACCTATTTGATAGTACACATCCTAAAAACTGAGTCGAGTGCCAAAGTCAATTAATCCTACTGCTTGCCTAATACACACCAATTCGGAAATCCACGGTTTCAAACCATGGTGGCAGTGGCACTCATTAAGCACTCACCTGCTTTAGCAGTTACCTCCCTGCTAAAGCAAGTATATCCTGGCTCTGGCAGAGAGCTGCAAAGAGCTATGCCAAACACAGCCTTACTAATTCTGGTAATAGGGCCATGTAAAAAGATTGGGTTTCTTAATTGCTCTAGCCATATGATCAGATTCTGTTTAATTATAATTACTTTCAATAGCCAAATAAATTTATCAAAAGAGAAACACAGAGATTAAAAGACAACATGCAAACTGCTGATAAGTTATACAATGCAAGCAACATTAGAAACTTGAAAATCAATTCCGAATTGATGAGGACCTGGATCACGAACCAACTCAAAGCTTAATCAAGTAGCAGGTGCCGGTGGAGTCTTGAACATAAAAATGTTTTGTTGTCAAATTGAATTTTTAACTACTTAGTCAAGTTTCTTGGTTTATCTGTAACAGAGCTATCCCTTGAACATGTTGGAATTCATGATCCAGAGTTTAGTAGATTTGGATAGTTTCCGGGGCCCAATGAGAATTTCATCTTCTATGAAGACTGGTGTTTAGCAATTTTCAAAGTTTGTAGACTGTAATTGCAGAAAAATACGACCTGAAAATGTTGTTAACAAAATGGGAAAAGTTGTTATAATTAAGTTACATTGGGCCTTGAATTAAATCGTCGACCAAAAGAAGTGCCTTGAAAGGAGGTCCATGTGATCACTTTAAGTGATCATGTGCAACGTATCAAGTATCGGCCGATACCGAATAAAAAAAGCCGAAAACTGTTATAATGCAACCAGTTTCAGCACCATGCTGATACTATAACCAGTTTCAATATGCGCCTCACCCATCCCTATCCTCTGTTACAAATTTCTGTTAATTAATCAAACTTTTCTGACTAAGTAGGCTTCTAAAATTTTTGCTAAATGTTTGCTTGATTTGTCAATTCTTTGAATTTTTCTCCAACTATTTCAGATTTGATGAAATTTTTTGGGTGTATATCATTGTAATACACACTTGAATTATACTTCGTATTATCTTTCGATGATTGTAAATTATTAATGCATGTAGACTCTGAAATGTTTTATAATCCATGAATTTTTTCTTGAATTTTTCCTACATTTATGAAGATTAAACTGAACTGCCAACTCACCGAATGATTGGCAAATTCGAATTTGGTTACTATGTCGCTATCTATAACCAAGCGTAATCTGGCTTGGTTATCTTGTGTTATTTTGACCAATTATAACTCAAAAAAAGAAAATGAGAAGTAAGATATAGTGTCTAATGCTCTACTATTCTGAAAGCTTTTAATAACGACTGCATAGATCACCTTAAAGCCAATAAGGTTAGGCGTAATAAAAAACTGCCATTCATTTCTTTTGTATGATCCTCAATTATCAGCCACCTGCATGGGTGAAAATTAAACCCACAATTTGGAATGACTCGATTCATTTATGATATGTTTTCTTCAAGCGAGTAATCCGTAACTTCTACATGCATGGTATATATAGAATATTAAACTATTAGGACACTCAACATAAAGTGAATATTCATAGCACAATGGAAGCATTTGGGTGTCTTATCAATATAAGCAATTGATAAAGATGAATTCAGAAGCTCAACATAATATTTAATTAAAGAATCTGAAAATTCAGGAAACAATATGTACCATTTTCTTGCAATTTTTTAAAGGAGAAACAACTCCCTATTGATTCTGGAAGGGACTTTAACATGTTATTTGACACGTTTAGTAGCAACAACTGCTTTGCCAAAAAAATCCACATTGTCAAACAACTCCCTATTGATCTGTTGTAATTTTAAGTTGGTCACAAAAAAAAAAAAAAACAAACAAAAGATAGAAAGAAAGTGAGAAATGCAGTCTTCAAGGCTTGAATTGAGGACTTGCTAGCAAGGTTTCAAATTGTACAATAGATTATATAGCAAGGTTTCAACAAGACGCAAGACCAATAAGACGTCGGTGGATAAAATCAATTATATAGCAATGCTTCAATAAAAAGCAAGATCAATAAAACTTAGATATCTTAGTGAGCATATTGGCTGACTCAAGAAGTGAATATTCTTATATATTACTATTTTGTTGTAGAGTTCAACACATGAAAGTATGAGAATCACTACTACAATAGTAAAGATAATGGTTAGTTCACAAGACAAATATTCACAATTATTGTGTATTGATAGTATTCTAACTATTGTTGGGAAAGCAGAGTTTTTCTAGCATAATTATCAATATACAAAAAATAAACTGAAAATAGCAATTACACAAAGATTAAAGAGCACCTAAGAATCTTAATATAAGTATTAGCTTTAGAATTCTAATAGCCTCATTCACATTTTGAAAGGCTCCATTTGGGCACCCATATTGTTTACCAAAGTTTTATATATATATATATATATATATATATATATATATATATATATATATATATATATATAACCAAAAAAGTTTACAAAGATATTTAATTTAATTCATGTGTGTTTAGTTAATTCTATGAATTAAATGTTTTTTATCAAAGTAAATTAATTACCAGTTTACAACATTTGCAATCTATAAAAAATGCAAAACCATTTTACAAAATTAAGATTATGTTAGATTTTTGGTGATTGTGCATCCAAACGGTACCTTAATGAATCAATCAATCAAACAGTAAGTGAAGTCTATGTAACCAAAACAGTAATTTAGCCCATGGTGTGATCAAATCAACTTTTAGCGTTCAATCAATAACTTCTAGTCATAGGCTCGGTGGAAGTCAGTTCGTCTAATTCGAATAAATTTGGGAAAGGCTCAAAGAAAATTCTGGGGATTATAACAAATAATAATACACTATTAAAGGGAAATTTTCTTATGACTCGAGTCACGTCGTGCCTTGAGCATATATGGCTGCAATCTAGAGATGCAGCTGTTAGATGCTCGATCCACAACGTGACTCAAGTTAGGTGATCATTACCCATTATTTAAATATATTAGAATATTTAAGTTAAAATGGTTTTTTTAAGCAATAAAATAGGTGCATTACACATAATCTACAAACATCAACAATTCAAAATCATTAAAAAACGAAAGAAATACATAGTATAATTAAAGCATGCATCATAGCATAGACATTCATAAAATTTGGAAAGTTTTGTGAAAATCATAAAAATTCGGAGAATCAACAAATCTACTGTATATTCGGCAGACCCCCTACTCAGAGAATTTGGCTAAAAATTTAATTAATTCAGAGAAATTTGTGACAAAGGTCATAGTTTTTCATTACAATTCCACTCAAAATAAGTTTCAAATCTGAATGTTGATTATTTCACAGACATCCTTCTTTTTGTCTTGGGTTATTCGGAGATTTTAGACATTGACATATATAACTTTCACTACCTAATAACTCCAAACCATAGATAAGCAAATTTACAACCTCACTAATATTATCATTTGTTTGGTTAAAATCCCATCACTTAGTCAACCTTATCCAAGGTCGCATGAAATTGTAGGAATAGAATTCATCTCATCCATTGAAACTAAAATTAAATTCAATGGCTAGGATTCACCTAGGGTTTTTAATTAATGTATTTGTATTTTAAAATTTTTTTTATTAAATTACTACAACCATATCACACCTCCATGCTAAACTATAAACAAATATAAATATGTGTGTTAGTTAATCCATCTCCACACATTCGGGTCAAAGGATTGAGTTTTGATCTATTGCATTGATCCTTCAAGATTAATGGTTGATTTTTATCAAGAGTCCATCTACGCATATGTCATCTGATCTCCATTAGATTTATCATTCACTTCATTTAGAGTTCTCATCATTCATTTCTTATCCAAGTCAAAGATCGACCATTCACATCATATATGTAAGAGTATTAGAACTGATTAAAAAGTTAGATGACCCCTGGTACCTTTTGGGCTAATCAACTCCTAGTAGCAAGAAGCTTCTAATTAGTGAGCCGCTCCCGCTTTGGAATCTCGGTCCCGCACCCGCTTCCGACCATAAAATAGTGCACTTTTAAGCTTCTAATGATGCTCCTGCTCCCAACCTACCACACGCTTCATGCCGCTTCCGGTAACTAAGAATCAACTAAATGTATTTGAAAAAATGATCAAAATCATGTTTTTGTGCTAATTTCACCTATATGACATCTGAAAACATTAACCCCGAAAGAATTAAAAACAAATGGAATACAAAAGTAGTAAATAAGCTTCTTGAAAATTTTCCGTTAAATTTTAACTAGGAGCAAATAGCCTTCTTATATCTTTAGAGTCACCAGCATATATAAAGAACCCATAATTCTGTGTGAGTGCTTTACACCAAATACCACCAACCAGACACCACAATTCAAAACAGAGAAAACAAAGAAGATTAAAAAGGATACCTGGCAAGCGATAGAATTGTTGGTTATTCTTAAGCAAGTTATACAGGGAAAAAAATATAGTCCCTGGACTAAAATAGAAAAAAGGTATATAAATAAATCAGTAAAATAAAAGAAAATCGGGTATCTAGTCCCTCATTTGACTGTCAAAGCCAAATTAGGTCAATTAATCTACATTATTAAGGGGATGATGATAACGTGTAGTGTCGAAAGTGCGCTTTCTTGACTTTCTTTAATTTTGCCATTCATAGTTATTATATCTAGGGCTGTCAACGTGTAGTGTCGAACCGATACCCAAATTTTTACTTGGTTGGGCACATAAATGTGACCCATCGGGTTGGGTTAGTCATGAGACATTTAACCCAACCTTTGACTTTTGGTCCAACAAAATTTGTGTCGACCCAATCCAATAATTTATATATATAATTAAAAGAAGAAAAATTGTGACTTTTTTTACAGGTTCAGGTTGGGTCAAGTGCATCATCAGGGTGGGTCGGGTCAGACATATGCCATATTTCCATTGGAAGAGCATAAATGTCAACCCGACCCGACTTGTTGACAGCCCTTGCTCCTAATCATGAATCCGACGAGATCAACTCACACTCATTGAGAAAATTTATTGTCAAAATAGGCAATAAAAAATTTCAATCAAGTATAAGACAAATACCCGAAGATATTTGTTTTAGATAAAATGAGTTGGCTTGGAGCCACAACAACTGTCCAATTCAAGAAACCAACATCTAAACTGAGAAGTGATAACCGTCAGGAAGACAGAAGCCCCAACCCTTTTCACACACACACACACACAAAACACCTAGTTTCTATAAATCATTCAGAGCCCTTTGGCAAAAACCAAGCTTAAAAAATCAGAGACCTTTCTTCTCTGTCTGTAGCAATGGCTACAAAGGAACTATTGAAGTTAGCCCTTTTTCTTTTTGCTATTTACCTTTCTACAATTTCTTCAATTACTGCCCTCAACGTTGGGGTGCAGAATAATGACTCAGCTATTATGGTGGTTAGCTGAATCTCTTTAAAACAACTAAAATTACCCATTTTAAAAAATATATATAGCAGTAATAGTCAACAAAAAAAAATCAAATTTGCAAAATATCACTACTGCAAAACATGAATAAAAGTTCAAAAAACATGCACCAAAAAATAGAAGATTAAGTGAAAAAAAACACAAATCCATCTTCAATCTCTCTAAAACAAGCTGAAATAACTCCTCTAAAAATAAATAATCAACAAAAATCCAAACTCTACAAAATTTCACCACGACTCTAAAAATAAAAGTTCCAAAAACTTCCAAAAACAAAAATTAATACAGAAATCCACCTTGAATCTCTTCAAAGAATCTAAAATGAGTGATCTAGAATAAAACAAACAAATAAACAAAATCAACAAAAAAAAGCAAGGATTTCAAAACCAAGGAAAAAAAAAAGAAGAAGAAGAAGAAATAAGAGGTGACGCACCTAAATGGCAGCCCATATAGAAACCCGCTGAAATCCACCTTAAATCTCTTCAAAGAATCTCAAGTGACTGATCTACAATAAAACAAACAAATAAATAAAATCAACAAAAAAAGCAAGGATTTCATAATGAAGAAAAATAAATAAATAAATAAAAAGAGGTCATGCACCTAAATTGCAGCCCATATAGAAATCCTAGATGAGCTCTGCTGCACGATCTTCTTTGATTGAAGAAGATGGAAGATTGTGAAGAAGTGATACGATGGAGTGATGATGATGAAGGAGCTTCGGTCAAATAGAAAGAAAGAGGGTAAGATAAAAGAAAGACAGTAAGATAAATTTAAGTTGTGATATATAGGTCTATAAACATACCTTTGTGGAGGAGAGGGGCGGTGGAGAAGAAGCACTGTACAAATGGAACCCTAACATCAGTCGGTGGAGAAGAAGCACTTTACCAAAAAACCCCTCTCGTGCAACGCAGAAGAAGGTATTCTTATAGGGTTAATAATGGAACCTACATAACAAAAAAGGATTTCCGGTTCTTACCCCTATGCATTTCGTAATGACTAAACAGAGAGATCATTGAAAGCAAAAGACAAAAGCCACCGCAAGGTGTTTTATGTCTTTAAAAAAAATTGACAGACCAAAGTCTAGGCATCAAATTTGCATATAAAAGTAAATGCACCCAAGGACCACGCAACACCCAAAAAGTATTTTGGGTGCCACATGGAGCTCCACGTGGAACGTTGGAGGACGGTTACCGTCCTCCCATGGAGGACGGAGGCCTTTTCATATATATATATATATATATATATATATATATATGAAAAAGGTTGTGTGCCCTAACATGAGTAATATAGATCTCTTAATAAATTCGTGGTACAACCGAAGTTAGAAGCTGGTGCAATTCTGCAACGTCACGGGGGCATAACCTGATCGGCCATAATGTCTGTATGGTGCCACCCCGATGCCTCTACATCGAAGCCAACTTAACTCTTCATCACCTCTAATAATACCCGCCTTGTGATGAGAACTCACACAACACGAATTTTATATAGCCTCCATGACCCATTGTCACGATTGACGATGAGCCCCAGCATGTAACTATTATGTGCAAGGAGCCGATGCATAAAGCACAAAGTGAAGCATATTAACACATAGAAAATGCGCGACAAAAGAGGCTACATAAGGCTAGTTGTAAGGTGGGTGCAATCAGAGCTGATGGGAAGTAACGCTAGCAGAATGGGAAGTTATGTTGGCCCAATGTGGAACACTCACAAAATTCTCCCAATTAATCAAAAAAAATTTTAAAAATAATCTCCGATTATGTGGTTTGCCGAACATGAACTTGATTCATTGATTCTCCAAAATTTTCTCAAATTTGATAATTTTTTGAATTTTTTGAATTTTTTTTTATCATTGTGATACATGCTTTAATCATTGGTTTTCATACAAAAGTAACTTGTTAATGCATGCGGATTATATAATACACTTATTTTATTATTTAAAGGCATTGTTTTTTATTTTTTATAGATTATAATATATTATGTATATATTAACAATTTATTATGATTATAATCTCTAATTTTTTTCAAAATTTCTCACCGAACCTTTCTCAAATTTATCCGAATTAAACTAAACTGACACCCAAATCCGAACTTGGTTACTATGATGTGGAAGAATAGGGGCTGGTTAGGGGCACCAGCAGCACACATATCTCGTAGCCGATTAGGCTGTACACATGTATTTGTATTGGCACACCTGGCTCATCAATTCAGATTTGTGTTAGCAACAAATGAGTAATTGGCTGACCTCACCCTAAACTCCTGCTTGTTTGAGCTTTAGAACCATCTCATTGAAAGAATTTGTTTAGAATGATGAGCTAATGGTTCATTGTAAACAATGTGCTGCCTTGATCACATGGTAAAAATAATTAAGCAATATCTTTGAGCTCAGTCTATTCGAAATTATTGTCACCTGTATCCACATGGTAAAAGGTAGCCTGGTACTAAGGACCACATTACTTACTTGGTCCTATATAAGTTTGTTGCAAGTGACACACAATCCTTTGATGGGGTATCACATGAAGGAGCGGCTCGATAATTAGAATGATTGCGAAAATTAAAATATATATAATCATTTGATCAATAGTGTCAAGCATGTGGGAAATGAACGGTAAATCTATATATATATATATATATATATAGCTCTAATTTTTGCATCCGAAAATCCGTGCTATCAGGATCATACTCTGGATGATCCCCAGGACAAATCACTGTGTGTTTGCTCGTCTAGCGAAAGTCAGAGCAGACACGGTTCGATAGTGGTAGATCGAGTCTTCATATAAGGAATTTAAAAATAAAGAATAAATAAAAATAATGCATATCTATAAAAACAAAGGAATATACATCCTCAAAAAGGAACCAATGGTGATGGACATCCATCACTCAAAAATAGTGGTTCCTATAAAATGTATATGAATACAAGTAACAACATCAAATATAAAATAATACAAAAAGTGGTCACTAAGCTCATAGATAATCCAAAAATACGTATCCCAAAACTCAAAACAAAACTAATACCCAAATAGTTAGTAGAACTCGTCAGCTGGGGTATCGGTATCCTCCTCCTCAGCCTCAGCCTCAGCTTCCGGATTGGGCTGGTAATCATGGTCGCTCTCCATGCCGGGAGCCCTAGTCTCAGAACCTATTAATATTATAGAAAACAGGGTGAGCTACATCTAAGCTCAGTAGAAGAAACCCAGTTAAACATGCATTGAAAATGTAAGACATGATTTACAGATTGTATCTCAGAACAAATGATCAAATCAGAATATATAGACAGCATAAATCAGATGGTAGGTACTGAGTTTCAAAGAAAAGAACAGATGCAGAATATTAATTCCAGAGTTTACTAGATGTCATGCATATCATAATTAGTGACTTAAATCATGCATATTTTTCTAACTTAAGTAACTCTCGTGAATATATAGCACGTGGTAGTCAGATTTGGGCCGATGGGAACCCCTTCCATCGTCGTTCAGTGAACAATTGCAGAAAGTGCAACAATGCATCATCTAAGGAGCGCAAATGTGTCAGGAGAAATTTTCAAGTAGATGTACGGATATTTCGTCGCGCCGGTCGTGGATATCCTGTCACGTCAGGGGAGTTCAACCGGTGAACCTTAAATCAGAGCAAATAACAGAGTACAGAAATCAAGGCTGATAACAAAGTACAGAAATCATAGTATAGATGCTCATGTGTTATGCAGACATACTTTTCAAAATAGAAATCAGGGTACAAATGTGAAGGAATCATGAAATAATATTCATATACATCTTTAAGTTGAATTTTCCCTACCTCAGAACAAATCTTTCTAAGCAAATTCAAGGCTTCCTAAGATGTCCAAGCCTTGACCTAAACCATACATATAGTGTAATATGTGTCAGAACAGAATTAGATACACTGCCCTGCAGTGTCTTTCCTGAAAACTAAAACAATACGAAAGCAGGGGATTCGATCGATCAATCCCTTTATTTGATCGATCGAATTCAACAATTGATCGATCAACTCATCATTTGATCAATCAGATGCCTTACACTTCAATAGACATAACAGGGCACATCTGATCGATCAATTCCCCAATTGATCGATCAATTTTCATAGTTGATTAATCAAACTCATCTTTTCACCTTTACAGATTGACCTGACCTTGATCGATCAATCTTCTATTTGATCGATCAAGTCCTAAATTTGATCAATCAAATACCTGATTTGATCGATCAATTCCACAGTTCAATCGATCAATTCTCAATTGATCTATCAGTTCACACCCGATCGATCACTTTATTTTCTGATCGATCAGTACCAAATTCGATCGATCAAACCCTCAGTTTGATCGATCTAGCACATCGAGCTCCAACTTCTCAAGACAAGTACCCTCCTGTTTCATAGGGGCCTTATAAAATTTGATCGATCAAATCTCATATTTGATTGATCAGATTTACAGATTGATCAATCAATCATCTGTTGATCGATCGGATATGACAGTAAAACTGTCATTAATGGGGTTTGTTGAATTCAAACCCAACTTGATCCTAGCCATTATGATTCCCCATGAATCATCTAAACTCTCATAAATACATCCCTATGACATCAAATCTTCTTAAAACTCATAATAACTCACCTTTTTTGACGATTGCTTCTTGGTTCACGACATTCTCGGTCCACGAGGGTTTCGAGTCCGGATCAGGGAGTTCGTTGAGGTGGGTTATTTGATGAACCAAGTGCACAACTCTACACTAACGTACAGATGTCGACTCCTTATGCCTTAAGTCAAACTATCATGAATATCGAATTCTCTCTTACACAGGTTTCACAGAAGGAGTTTCTCTAGAACCCCAATCACGTTCATCTTGTGATTTGCAAGCAGAAAATAGACCAGACCAGGGGAAGGAGATGAAGAGAGGTGAAGTTCTCATCCCTTCATTCCTTTATAAGCTAACCATAGAAATATCTTGGATATTTCCATTTCCTAATTCTTTCGTTCCGATGTTGAGCACACACACACATATCCTACATTGTCTCAAGGATCCAATCAGATCTCAGACCGTGTCGCAAGTGATCTATCACTTCGCACACACACATATTAAAAGTATTAGTATATATAATCTTGTTTTCAAATTTTTAAATTTGTCTCGATTTTCGTGTCGTGCATGGATACCAAAGCAGTCAGAAAGTTCTTGAAATTTTTGGGTCGTTACATGCCTGGTCAACATAGGATATAAATCCCTAGGGTGGCCTCAAGGGGGGGAGGGGATTCGAACTCAAGTCTCCTACTTTTAGAAGCAGGTACCTGGCCAGCACAGGTTTATATGACATCTTTTGGCAACACAATTTTATATGACATCTTTTAATTCTTTTTTCATAACAGTGTAATGATCATCGGGCAGCTCTTTTTATGTGGCATTCGATCATTTGATTGGGTGCCACGTGGCATCAAATTAACGTGAGACCAGGCAAGTTACCTGATATTTGGTACCAAGCTACCTTTACTCATATTAGATATCTCAAATTGGGCTAGTAACCTTACCAGTGCTTTTGTCAGTTTAGTGGAGGGAGATTGACACGTGCACTACTCTTGGTGCACGATTCAGGCATCTAACACCAAGTCATCGTGGAAAAGCTTAAGAAAGTGTATAAAAGTGTGCATATGAAAATATTCTGATATAAACAGGACAAGAACTAAAATTATATAAATCTCCGATAAAATCTCTTTGATCATATTTATTGTCGTGATTAGGCATTCAAAATCTAGGGCACTAGTTAGTATGTTGGTACGTCATTTTCGGAAACTCTCACGGATTCGGGAAGATGCTCCAAGTTGATCACTTGAGACTCAGTTTGTAAGAGGGTGAAGGTAAATTAGCAGCAAATAGACTTGCTAAATTTAAAGGTTAGGCAACAAAGAGACTTGTCAATGTAATGCAGCAGACAAACATGCAAAATCAATGCCAATAATAAACAAACTCACTTGGTAAAATATTAATGATAATGTATCAAATAAACTTGCAAAAAAAGGCGTTAATGGCAAACTGACTCACTAACGAATAAAGTATCCTGCAAAAAAAGGTGTTAGTAGCAAACAAGCCTACTAACAAATATGTGATCGCCACCCACGGTTAGTTATCGACGCTATAGAACATCACTAAACGCGAGGTTTAGATGGAGGATTGTGGATTAGATTCCTATACTAAACACCGATATGCCGGTTTTAACAGCTAGAGATGCCTAGTTTTAGCTAATTCGGAAATCTAACCTAAAAGTTATAAACTAAAATGAGTGTGTTGACTCGCTATGCGCGGGAGGATCGAATATGTTCCCGAGTACCCTTCGTTAGCTCTCTTGGGCAAATTGGTTTAAAAGCTATGATGTTTTAAAATATGTAAGAGTGAGATGAACCTAATTGGATCTAGGGTTAAAAATTTTAAAATGGCATCTTAAGGGAAAGACTCTAGGGTTAGCTTTATCTCTCTTTGGAAGGTGTGAGAAGCAAAATAGAAGAACCAACCCCAACTAGAACGCCTACTTAGTGAAATTTCTAAAAGAAGTCGAAATTCTAAACCCAAACATTTAGAGTTTAACTTTTTCTAATTCAAAATTTTCATAGCCAACCTCGAAAATTTTGAAGAGAATAAGTGAATGAGTTCGTCTATCAAAACGAAAATCGGAGGGGGGCTATATATTGGGTATTGGCTGAATTATACACTAGAAAACTAGTGTATAATTCAAATTATACACCTATAATTCCAATGTATAATTGGAAGGTCGGTTAGGAACTCGGCTCCGCGAGTTAATTCTAGTCCGAGTCTAAGCTAGCTTCCCGAGGGATTCGGGCAAATTATGCACTTGGAAACATGCGTATAATTATTGGCTCAGTCGAGTTTAGGTATTGGGTTGGCGCGAACTATATGTATAACCTTATGCTTATAATTACAATTATACGCATATTTGTCTAAATATAATTTTGAATTATACGCATACTTCTATGCATATAATTGACAGAGAATCAAATAGGTTATGCACAGGGATAAATAGGCATAGATAGGAATAGATAGATATACATATTTACATATAATATTTGAGTAATCTCATTATTCTTTCATTTCCATTTATTTAAGATATTATATGTAAATAACGAAATACCCTCCATTTGAATCCAATAAAATTGTCTCGGGTCAAAATTTTCAAAAAATAAAAAGTCAAGTTTCCAATTCGAGAATAAATTTCGATTTTTTACAATTTGGTCAATTTTCTAACTTTCAAATCACAAACTTTTTTACGTAACTTTAAAGGCCATAAACTCTATTATATCAAAGCATTGCTAAAATACTAAAATTCGGTAAAAAAAGTTTACATCTTGACTTTGAAATGAGGAATATATTGTCACAGTTCTAGCTCGACCTTTGACTTTCAGTGAATAAGTTTTGATGCCTAAAATATAATAGTTAGGACGTCACATATGATTTCAAAATGTCAAAAATGGAGTGTCTACAATTAGTATTAGGTGCACGGGCCATGTACAAGGGAAGTACATTGCCCGTCGTGGGGCGGCTATGGGCTAAAATAGTTATTCAATTAATAAATAAGTTGGCGCGGTCTGGCACGACTAATCAAGTCGGGTATGGGTTTGTTCCAAGAGATCTTATTATCTTCGGCCTGGTTAAGGTTGGGCTTGACGTGAACAATTGTGGTCATACTGTATAGGAATTGTCCGGCCATCCTAGGGCCCGTCCTACTCGATTAGTAATTGGGCTTGGTATGGGCTTGCTCTAAGTGGTCCAATTATATTTGGCCTGCTTAAGGCCCGACTTGGACGGCTTTTTGAGCAATCGAAGGTAGTATGCTCTCAAGGTCTAGATAATGTATCAGGTGTCCCGTGGATGAGCAATCAAAGATAAGGACTATTTAAAAAAAAATAAATTATCTTTTACATCCCACCTACATATAATTATCCTTTGAAAGGAATTTAAAATTTGGTACTCATTTGATTCTTTTCTATTAAAAGGATATTCTTTCATTCTATCGCATAAGATAATAAAGGTTAGGTGTAAGTTGGTAAAACCCATACTTATTGTAGCAAAATCCTAAACTATAGAGACTTCATCAATGCCCAAGAGAATGTGGTTATCAAATCTCAAACGATAAGACTTCATTTTGGTTGGGGTACCTTTGTTTGCGCCCACGCTTTCTCTAAAAGCTCCACGTCCCATACCCCTTCAAAACCACTGATTGCTTTGGATAAAATGATGGAGATAGTATTTCAACCCGATATTCCACACAATAGATCTTGAGATCATGTCTCACCTATCAGACGGTCATTTTTTTACTCTATATATCATAGATCTTAAAACAAATGGCCCTTAAAGCATATGACATACATCACACTCAAATGTGAATATATGGCCATTATTTGGAGATCTGTGACACATGGAATCAAACAATGACCGTCTGATAGATGAGTCATGATCTCAAGATGTATTTTGTTAAATATCGGGATGAAACATGACGTCCATCATCTAAGCTGATGCAATCAATGGTTTTCAAAGGGTCTAGGAAGTGGGCGCTTTCAGAGAATTAGTGTGCGCAAACAGAGATACCTATCAATTTATGATAAGAATGAAATCATATTAACATATAATAATATCAATAATAAACAAAAATAATAAGAATAAAAATAAGAGAGGGTTATTCACACCCGTCTTTCCAGAATACATTCTCTTTCATACGAAAAAACTGTTGACTGCCTTTAATTAGACAATCAGGATCGCTTTTTGTCCTAATATTCCACATAATAGATCTTCAAATCATGTCGCACCTATCAGACGATTAGATATTTATTCCACGTGGTACACATCCCCAAAACTGACCGTCTGAAAGGTGTGTCATGATCTAAAGATTTATTTTGTGGAAGATTGGGATGAAAAATGATCTCCATCGTTTGATTCAAGGTAGTCAATATTTTTTATCTATAAAAGAGTGTGCTCTTCACAGGAAAAACGGGCGCAAATAACGCCACCCTAAAAATAATTAATTGTTCAAAACTACAATATAAGTGTTTTTCATGTTAGTAATGTCACAGAACCTTCCATCCAATTCAAGGGTATTCAAACTAGGTACACCAGTTTCATGCATATGTATCTTGCTTACGATTTACTGCTTTAAGTCGTATTGTCTTCATCTTATAGGCTCCAATCGTATGCATTTTACTTGAGCTTGAGCTTGAACTTGCGTTGTATTTTTTTTGTCTATTCAGAATGAAATATATAGACATAATAGATCTATTTTGATTATTTGTGACAAAATAGACAATGAATCTATTGAGAAGCAATATAACTAACAAGAGATTTTTTTTAACATAAGAAATGCTAATTAATTCATTGATGTATGTGAGCACTCAACACTTATTTGGTACTCAACAATATCCGTGCACTGGTTGAGCAATAACTCAATTGGTATCTTCTTCCTTTGTAGCAACATAAATCGTGGATTCTAATCCCCACACCTGCTCTCACTCTTTGTGCGGGTCCCCTCCTAGTGTACTAGGCCAATTGTGGATCCTCTAGGTGTGCAAGTTTACACATGCATTACATTTGGAACGTCTATCAGGTATGACATCGTAAAATAAAAATAAAAATAACAATATCAGTACAATTCAATTGCGACTCTCTTTTTTATGAGTTGGTATCAGGTGCATGAACTAATGCGCTTATGATAAAATGGTACATTTATAAATTAAATACATAGAAGTTTAGATAGGAGTTCGTTTAATTTTAAACGAAACCAAAAAATGTTTTTGAAATTTACATTATAACGATTAATTTTTCAATATATATATATATATATATATATAGGGAGCCGGTTAGGTTCTCCAATAGAGGACGATGACCATCCTCCAAGATCTATGTGGAGTACATATGGACAATTTAGATCAATATTAAATTTTATTTTTATTTTTTTAAACTCAGAAGTCAAAGTTTGATAATTTTCATTAGTCTATAATTCACAATTCAAAAAATATATGGTGGAGATGAGTTTTTAATTTTTTTTTTTTAAAGATGATCTAAGCAATATACCCAAGGTCCATATGGCATCGAAATAATATTTTAAATGCCACGTAAAGTTTCACGTGAAAGGTTGGAAGACAGATCTCTTTTTCATTTATATATATATATATATATATATATATATATATATATATATATATATATATATATAAAACCAACTTTTTAAATTGTGTGACTTTATTTTATTTTGACATTTTGTAATAATGTTGATCACCTTCAAGTAACGTTTTTTTTTTAAAAACTTTTTTAAGAAGGTGAGATAGACCCGTTCACTTAAGGTAAAATGTAGGTAATAAATTAGTCTAAAATTAAACATTTCTAACAAAGTGGTCATTTTCTTTTGTTTTTTAATGGTTTGGTCGGTAGCGAGCAAGCGGCGTAGGAGGCCCTCTTCTTCGTTCGTCCAGCATCGACCGTACACGTGTTAAAACCATGTAACAGGCTGTCATGAATTAAGGTCCATGACATCAACGAGCTCCAAAATGCCACGTGGCAAACCGACAAGGCTCCATGCCCAAAGCTCTCCACATTCAGCAACGCTAAAACAGAGGATAAGAACAGGGAGCCAGCCTTTCCAATTCCCCAAATGCCCTTCAACGAATCGAAAGTCGAAACCCATTTCTAAGCCCTCGGTCAAACAAATCCTCTCTCCTCTCTCCTGTTGGATAAATTGGAAATTGACAGGAAAGGGCATATTTTCTTGCAGCTTTCATAAGCAGAAATCAATCAGGTCTGGTCTCCTTCATTCTCTAGCTTGGACTCAAGTTCTTCAGAAACCTAATCATTGATCGTAGGAACCCCTTTAGATGATTGGGTATTGATATGTTAGGGGTTTTGTGATTTGGTCACCACGTCCATCTAAATTGATTGATGTTCGATTTTTTTAGAGTTTTTTTATTGGAGGCTCTGTTGATCTCTGTCTCCACTTTCACTCAGGCTCTGTTGATCTCTGTCTCCACTTTCACTCAGAAACATGGATCTTGATTTCTATTCTTTTTGCCCTTTTAAATAAAAATAAAATTCGTTTGATGGGCTTGTCTGAATCTTCACTTTCATTTGAGTGATTAGGTCTTGATGTGTTTTTATTTGGGTCTTATTTATTGGGTTTTGTGGTTTGGTTTAAATTGTTTTTTTTTACGTGCCTCCCAGAAATCTAGGTCCTTTCTAGAACCTTTAAAAATATGTTTTTTTTTGGTCCCCTGCGCTGTTAAAGAAATTTTGGTTTTTAATTTTTAATTTTCCTGAGATGAATCTGATGGTGGCTTTTATTGGTTTCTTCTTCTTCTTCTAGGATTATAGGATTTGCAAATGGTTTCGGCCTCTTTCATTTGATGGGTTTTAGGTTCTGATGGAACCTTCTAAATCTCACAGGAATCTGGTTCATTCATTTTCCATCGAGGATTGATCGCAGAGATCTGGTTCTTAGCTGAATTTGTGTGATCATGGCTGGAATTGATGACAACGTTGCCGTGATTGGGGATTGGGCGCCTCCAGATCCTAGCCCTAGAACCTTTTTCTCGTCATTTTTAGGAGATAGTTTTGGTTCATCAAGATCATTCCCTGACCTACTAACTGAGAGTGGAAATCAGGAATCATTGATGATACATGAAGCGCAGAAAGATAAAGAAAAAACTGATGATGAAAAAGGCGAAATGGGAGTTGTGGAATTTGGCAATCATTCTATAACATCGAGTGCCTTACCTGGTCAGAAAACCGGTTCGCGAAGGGGTCTTGCCGAGAGAATGGCGGGCCGAGCTGGGTTTAACGATTTGAAGCTGAATACTGCGCGAATTAGATCTGCTAACATGTCGTCTGAAGTTCGATCTCCTTATCTGACAATTCCTCCAGGTCTCAGTCCGACCACGTTGCTCGATTCTCCGGTTTTCCTTTCAAATTCTTTGGTGAGATTTGATACTTGAAATACTCATTAGATTTCCATTGGTGGGTTTTGCCAAGAAATGCTTAAGTTGGTGACGCTAATCTGTAAATAGGTATTTTAAATAAAGTGCATAAAGGTAGAAACAAATAACATATCTCTCTAAAAACTTTGACACAAATCTCTATATCATCTCTGGTAAAAACTAAAATAATGGATTTCAAACAAGTCTAGAATGTTAAAAGATTTGTTCCTGTTTTTGAGATGAATTAATGAAAAATAATTTTGGCAGAAATATGTTTGTGTTTCGGGTGATAATCTTGCCACGCCAAATCTGAAACTAGTTTCTTGGCATGATCTCTTTGGTAGGAAAAGTTTACTTGATAGAGCATAGCAGTTTACGAATTCTGCATAAGGAAATTGCCGCAAGATGTGTCATATGCTTGTGTCTTTTTGCTGTTTGGCTTTGCATGCCTCCAATATGTGTTAGCTGTTTCAATGAAAGAGAATTCTATGATGTCTAATAAAGGAAAAGGCTTTCCTCCTCCATTGGAGGACGCTCAAGCGTCCTCCAAGATTGGGGAAAACCTCCAATTGGTAGCGGGACACCAAATTGATGACACAGAGCACTGGTGCATTGCTTAGCTCATATTTTAAAAAAAATCGAAAACTCATCTCGACCATATACTTTTGAGCCTTTAAATCTGAACCGTTGAAATCAGTCAAAATTTGACGGAAGCCTTAAATTTTTATTTTTATTATTATTTTTTTTTATAAAAAAAATTGATCTAACCCATAGCCCGGTGATCCATGTGGCACCCGAACAGGGTTGTGCAACACAAAAAATGCTGACACAGATGCTAGATCACATGTCATGTAACATGTGATTGCAAATTGCACCACATGCTCTAAGGGTTCACTAGTCCCTCTATGGTTTTAAGAAAGAAAATGGACCTTTCTTGCCCTTCATTTCACGGGTCAAAGATACAAGTTTTCTGCCCAAACAATTTGCAAATTTAAAATTTTCAATTGGCAATCTTTTGATGGTTAGTGAGCGACTGTGTGTATGTGCGCGTGGCACCTGATCGTTGGATTGGGTGCCACAAGGCACCTAACTAGCCTGAGTGCAATCCATCCGGCTATATATATATATATATATATATAACCTCACCCACTTCATTGTGAGGTTCGCAACGTCCCCAGACATTAATACCCCTCTAAAAGGGTATACCCGTAATTTAGATAGGGACGGTATTATAGGTATACTTTTTTAGAGGGGTATTAATGTCTGGGGACGTTGCTAACCTCACAATGAAGTGGGTCATGTTAGCATTCCCTTATATGTATTTATATATACTTGAATGCATTCGAATGCACGTCCTCAGACATTAATACCCCTCTAAAAGGATATACCCGTAATTTAGATAGGGACGGTATTACAGGTATACCCTTTTAGAGGGGTAGTAATGTCTGGAGATGTTGCTAACCTCATAATGAAGTGGGCCAGGTTAGCATTCCCATATATATATATATATATACACACACACTCACACATAAATACAAAGAGATACATAGAGAGAGGGTGAGGATTGTGCACCACAGTGTAGCCCCAGACGCTAGATGCCATCTAGGTAGGCACAACGTGGCACACATCACGAGGATCGGGTGCTACGGCAACTTGGGCAAGGTCGATTAGGTATCATATAAATTTTTACTTTTAAAAAGGGTGTCTATCCACCATTAAAAATGTGGTCAAAGGTCAAAATAATTAATGCATAAGTTTGATGACCTTATCTTTGACTAATAATTTGAAGGGAAAAAAGTCCAAAAATCATTTTCTTTTTCTTATCAATCACATGCCATGTGGCACAATACTCCAAAACGGGTGTTATTTTGGAGATCATGTGTCATGTGGAACGTGATTTGGCATTGATGTATAGCCTGGGTAGGCAACATTGGAATGAACCTTCACTTTTACCGATATATATGTATATAGGAAAAGGGAACATGCTCCATTGAAGTAAGATAGGTACGCCAAGCTCATATGGAGCTCCATGTGGCACCCAAAACATGTTTTAGGTGCGACATGGAGTTCCATGTGAATCTTTGTGTACACTGAGGGTACTCCATTCGAGTACCTTCCATGTTCCCATATATATATATATGTGTGTGTGTGTGTGTGTGTGTGTGTGTGTGATTAAGGGACAATGTTTCGAAGATAGTGTGAAAATGCTACCTTCGAGTGCTAGATTACGTGCCACATGGCATATAATCGCAAGTTATACCACATCCTGTAAGGGTTCAGTCAGTCCCCCTAGGTTTTCAGAAATTCTTTTTTTTTTTTGAATTTTTTTTTGCTGTTGAAATCTTAGGTCAAATATCTTGGTGAAACCACCCAGACATGGTGCATTGAAAAATTCCACCTTTTGACCTAAAATTCAACAGTGGAAAATCACATTTTTTTTAGATGGTCGTTGATCAACCTTGGGCGAGCTGATGTGGGATCCGATCCTTGGGTTTGTTGCCACGTGGCACAAAATGGCTGAAGGTAGTGTGACACTACCTTCGAGGGTAGCGTCCCGGGTATCATATATATATATATATATATATATATATATATATATATGAGAAGAGGAAATTTACTTGGCATAAAAAAGTTATGAGAGGCTTCATTTTGTTGTATTGCATGAGAATAAAGAAGGGGAAAGGGTTATGCAGATGCTTGTCGCATGATGTGAATATGTGATTGAGATGATTACTAGTGAAGTAGTGACGGCATCAGCAAAGGATGCAGTATTTTGACTCCTTAGATCTGTTCTAGTTTTTTCAAGACTCAGATTGTGATAGCGTCCTCATCCATCCGTTTGCTCTTATTTATTTTTGACAACGAAGTTGATGGAAAGCTGATTTTAATGTTTGCAAAGCATTTAAGATTGTCCATAGTGGTAGAAAACATGGTTCATATTTCCAGAGATGGTCACCTCTAGTTTTACACTAGATTCCAGAGATGGCCACCTCATAGCTTTTCATAATACCTTGCGGCCATAGGTGATTCAAGTTGGAAAGCCTGAAGGACATGCATACAGGAAGAACAGTGAGAAAAGATTGGAGAACACAGATACTACTTGTGCTAAAAAGGATTCCCAAGTGTGTGCTTTTGAACTAGAGGTCAAGTCTTCCCCAAACAAGGGAAGAATGTTGTGGTGTAGTTGCATGGTCAATTGCATGAGGTAGTTGGGTTTGTAATGGGCTTAAAATCATTTACTTTATTTGGTTTGAATAGCTGTCTTACTGTTTTATGCTAATGAATTGTTCTTTCTATTAGATCAGGAGTTTAAATTATCGTAGATTACTAGATTATTATTCTTTATAATTTATTTATTCTTATTACTTGATCAGGAAGTTCCTTCATTATGTTATAATTAGTTTAGGAGTTAGTGCAGTTTGGGTTTTATTTACACTTTATTTCAAGTGAAGTAGCTTTTAGAAATTGTTGAGCTTATGAATGGTTCAATTGGAGTTGTTTTAGAATTGGAAAAGTTAAGTTTTGATGGTTATCAATTGTAAATAGTATATTAGTCGTGGATTTATTTAAAGTTCTTTAAAGCAATATTGCTTTTGAGCGCATCAAGTTTGTTCTCCCTGTTTACATCTAATGGTAGTTGCACCCTCTGTTCATTGAAGATCCAGTTATCAATTTCCAGCATATCAAGTTTGTTTCATTGATCAAATGAAAAATGCATTGAACAAGTCAAACTTAAGAGGACTGAGTACATAGAAAGGAGGTATCAATCTAAATAGAGAAAAGAAGAGAGCAAAATTTTGTAACTATCTCCGGGCTATTTTCTAACATATGGACACTTGCAGCTTGAGCTTGAGAGATTTTGGAATGGCTCCCTCTTGAACACAACGGAAATTAACTAAAAGCTTCTTTTTTAGTTTATTATATAACACAACAAAAGAAACCTTCAATTTTCTCTTGTAACTAAATAGAGATATTTTGTTGATTATTCCAAAAATACCCCTTCGTAGAAAACAAAATTTAACTCTTTTGTTTCCCAAGGTTAAATAATTTATTTGAACAACCATGATTCTGTGACAGAGAACCATCTTTTTAAAATACCTTCCAAAAATATCCTCCATATAAAGCTATTTTACTTTGAATTCTATGAGAAGAAGCTTTTTATGGATGAAATATTCTCCATTATTACTGAAAAAAGTAATAAAAAAAAAAAAAAAAAAGAGTTTCATGAATATCAATGCTTAACAAATTGTTTAGTTTCAACATCCCTAAAAGTCTTTACTTTCACCGAATTCTACAGGATAAAGGTGTTTACTGCTTTTCAAAAGGGTGTATGTCGTTGAGACCCCATCATCTTAATCTCTTTTATAAGGAGGGTATTGTGGGAATGTATGGCCAAATCAGCTTTATTTGGTTAATAGTTGAAATATAAGCTGTCTTTTATTTATATAAAGTATATACCCAAAAAGGCGGTTTTAGTTATAATTCCGTAAATAAAATTTAGGAGACAATTGGAATTTTATTATGATTGGGATAAATTGGGCGGCTCCAACACATTATCAGTAAAAGTTGACATTGGCAGCTCTAACACTTTGTCCGAAAAATCTGACAGGGGTAGCTGAGTAGCTCTAGCACGTATGTAAAAAGGATGAGAATTTTTAACATCCTAAGTTGCATGGTCCTGCAACCTGGCACCAACCATTATTTGGATTAGAAATTTAATGTGAACCCTCATATACTTTGGTTGTATTTGGATCATCATCACCATCGTCATTATCATTATAGCATTTTCGCATCTTTTGGCAGTATTTGGATGCACCACTAATTTCCCTAAATTGCAATCAACTCTTATTTAGGAAAATTCATCGATTTGGATCATAATGCCTTGCGGATCCAAATAAAAGAACAAATGAGTAGAAACTTCGGATCAAAATGCTGCGGAATTTCTGGTGTGACTCTAAATTACTTCACTCTTTTTTTGAGACTCTAAATTACTGCTTTCTCTCTCTCTCTCTCTCTCTCTCTCTTTCTGATCACCAAAATGGGGTTACTGAGGTCCCCTCCCCTATCATTTATGAAGATAAATAAGTACAAGATTGCCTTGCTTGACCACACGACATTGTTGCGGACACTGCAAAATAAAGAGAACACCTTGGCTAGCACAACAGCATACCTACTCGGACATAAGGTAACTAAAGAAAATATAGCAATCCACTTTCTGATACCCTTAGTATACTTTTTGACAGCTTTATCGTCATTGATTAGGGATCTCAATTTCATGTCAATGATTTGCTCTTTGTTTTTGATTTTCCATTTGGAGCACCTTACTCCAGCTCTTATCAGATGGTTCAAATACCTGTTGCCTTCCTCTATATATGTCTTAATTCCCATTCACAGAAGACCTTATCCAGTGAAGGATCTTGCCCACAAAATTCCAAACCATCCTATTATCAATCTCCAAACCCAGGCCATATTCTCAGATCAACATAGTACACATCATGACCATTATGTATACCCCGCTTTTGTAGAGCCTCCTCCATTAGTAATTTTTTTTTTATAGGTTCTCCAAAGGCAAAATGACTGCTTCGATATCCTGCTGTAGAGCCTCCTCCGTTAGTAATCTTATTAACCATATCCCCATAAACAACAAATTTGCGTAGAATTTAGATTTTATTCACAAATGTACTGCATCAAATTTGCCCTCGTTTAGAGAAGTTTTTAAGATTTGGGAGACATACACTTCCGGGTATCGCTTCAATTCCCCGTTAATTACATCATATAGATAACCTCATTAAGAGTCGAAAATAAAAGACAATAATATACACATATTTGGGCGAGACTTCTTGAATTCTTCATTTATCGATGTCGGATTCTTCGAATATGATGGACTCTTCTGATCCTCATAAAATGAATACTGAGTGTGCTTCTTCCATTAATAAAGTCCCTTATGTGGAATGTAGGCATGTAAAGTCATGATCTTTCATGATTGACTCAGTATAAGTACATTGACACTTGTTCAATTATGATGTTTGGTTTTTAATAACAGAGGTGCTTGTTTCTTTTCTAGAGAGTTTAACGTATCATTCCGTTGATAGGGTACCCACAGAGGTGTTAATGTCCCTTCTAAGGAGTAAAGTGTCGTACCGTAGATAAGCTTTCCTGACAGAGGTGTTAATGTCCTTTCTAGGGTGTAACATGTCGTATCATTGGTAGGTTTTACCGACGCAGGTGTTGACGTCCCTTCTATAGAATAAAGTGTCCTGCCATGGTAGGATTTATTGACGAAGGTTACATACATTTCATTTCGAGAATAAACGTGTCATATTGTAGGTTTCAAGCGGGTTGGAGCATTAAGTCCCTTCTATGGAGTCCGACGCTACTACCGTAGGTAGGGATTATTGATAATAGGACTTAATTCCCTTATTAGGGATCCCGATACCTTACTGTAATAGTTTTGAGCAAGGAGAAGCATTAAGTCAATTCTAGAGAGTTCGGTACTATTACCACAACAATTTTTAAGGCTCTCTAGTCCTTTGGTAGACTTTAAAGTTTAAAGAGCTTGTTATCTAATGTTCGTTAACGTTGGATATAGGTGGTGCAACAGCCTCAACTCTCATTTAGGACTTGGTTGCCCATTGATCCGATGTTTAGATCGTACATTACTGTTCATGGATGAAGGGCCCATGTAACTGGTTCAAGCCTGAACCCATCCCTAGAGCACGAAGGCCCGCAATCATGGGCTTTTAACTCGAGACCCCTTTCTTTTGTGGGCTATTCATTTTGGGGGTTATACCTTGGTGCTGTATATTTGTCCATAATTTGCAAAGGCAATGGGGCCTTGTCACTTAGCTAACTCTGTCTTGATCCACTTTGAAAATTTTAAAGGACATGCAAGGGTGTTAGCATGGTTCGAAATTCCAGATGTAACCAATACGTATCATCTAATACATATCTATTTTGGGGGTCACCGGTTCGATACATTGAATGTGACGACTGATATATATTGGTATGGATAAGTCAATACATACCAATGTATCATCTGAAACCGATACATATTGGTTTTGGAGCTGGCCGATACGTACCAGATAACCGTGATTTTGAATCTTGAGTGCCGGTATACCGGCTGACTCTAATACATGACACTCAGATGAAGGGGAGGCATAGAGCCGAAGCTCTGTTCCAAACATCCTTATGAGTGATATGTTGGAACATGCATAGAGATTTCATTATATTGGCATGCTAATGCATGACAATTGGGGTTTCGAGAGTGTTGAGTTAACACAAGACATAGAGCTGAATAGCCTTTTAAAGTGGTTTGGTTGGTAGCGCGAGAGGGAGGCTTCAGAGGTTGTCTTCACCCGGAGAACTTGAGGTCGAAGAGCTCGGCGAACTTGAGGGTGAGGGATGAGGTTGTAGTTGGACAAAGATTCCATGTCTTCGAGCTTGCCTTTTGCCTTTTGCCTTCAGGGGCCTACTGAAGGCTTTTTTATAGGCATTTGGGGATGATTTGCATGTAATTGGGAAGTCACTGGCTCACTGCACCATTCCTTCGTGGGTGGCATAGTCGAGGGCCACGACCGACTTTAGGGAGCGCATGGCGCTGTCTTTGGCACCCACGGCTTAGAAAACTTGAGCCACGAGTCTTCTCTTCATGTGGCGTGAGCGCTTTCAGCAGCTGCCTCCTGGTAGTGCTCTTCGGGCACCTTTTTTTGGAGGCAGGGTGTGCACAGCCAGGATCCGCGCATCCATGGAGTTCAGGGGTCGTGTTGTGCTACTTCTTTATTCTATGCCAAGGGGGGTGCAATGATTATTTTGACCACACCGTCTTGAATATAGGCCCAATTTGAGTTGTTGAGGGGCATTAAATTTTCTTACGCCAACAGTCCCATACAGTGAAGTGCTTGAAAACCGGTAGGAGGCCTTCTGCCAGACCTTGGTTATGCAATTTCCTTGTCGGAAGTTGGCTAGATTGCATTGAAAAGAGAAACGGTGCCTATTCTTTCTTTCTCTCTCTCTCTCTCTCTCATCTCTTTTAAGCTTCCTCAAGAGAAATTGTCAAGAGGCCTTCCATCCTAGCTGGTTTTCAGTCATTACAGGATACAAAAGCTACAAACACTCTCTCTCTCTCTCTCTCTCTCTCTCTCTGTTTCTCTCATACACATAATCTTCAGCTAGGATGTCGCTAGAAAATGGCAGGGGGACTCCATCTGGTTGGAGGGCCTCTCTTCCATTTCAAAAACACTATTTGTAGTTCATCATTTTCGAATAATTCAATATTAATAGGAAGTTCCTTAAGATTAATTTTTTTTTTTTTTGAGACGATAACAAAGCAAATATATTAAAAAACGAAAGACGGAGTACATACCTTGGTGGGTAGTAAGAAACTACCCAGGCAAAGAGAACCCCCCCCCCCCCACCCCCCCCCCCCAAAAAAAACTCACCCAGGAAGCAGTGAGCCCAAAAGAGACTACGGGATAAAACAGTCCCATCGAATGAGAAATTGCTGAAATCCGTCAGTAAAATCTGCCACCTTAGCCGCATTCCAACTAATCACTAAGTTCCTAATATCTCAGATGACAAACTTGAATGGTTTGGCCTTTTGCCTAAAAACTCTATTATTCTTCTCCAACCAAATAGCCCAAAACACCGCATATACTATGAGAGGCCACAACTCCCTTTTATGATCGTCCGCATAAATCTCCTTCCAAATTTCTATCATCTGAACCGGCCAGTGGGGATGGACTCACTGAATGTGGAATAAAGAGAAAATCTTATACCAGATGGTTCGTGAGAAAGAGCAATGCATCAAAGTATGCGACACAGATTCCCTCCCCCTCATGCAAAGGAGGCATTTGTTTAAGACCGTGATATTTCTTCTCACCAATTGATCCCTAGTCAGGATTCTACCTCGAACCACCGGCCAAGAGAAAAATTTCACATTCGGTGGCATTCTCACCTTCCAAAAGACTGACCACCACCTATTAGGATTGTGGTTCCCTTCATTACGCAGAAGAGAGTCGTAGAAAGATTTCACTAGGGCTATCGACGGGCCGGGTTTTAGCCCGGGCCCGAATGGGCTGGGTTCAGGCCCAATATTTTAAGTCATTTAATAAACGGGCCGGGCTAATCCCGGATAGGAAATGGGTTCGGGCTGCAAAGTGTAAAGCCCGAACCTGGTCCGGTAAAATGAGGCCCTTATAAAAAAACCTCTTAAAATAACCCTTAAAAAATATTAGAAACCCGGCCCGGCCTGGCCCGGATAGCTAATGGGACCAGGTTCGAGCTACAACATTTAAAAACCAAGCTGAGCCCGGCCCGGCCTGGTTAGGTATCGGGCCGGGTTCGGGCTCTCATTATATCTTTTAAAAAAAACGGGCCTATAGAAAAACCCAACCCAAACCTGGCCCGGCCCATTGACAGCCCTAGATTTCATCGAGAAGACACCCTTTGTGGTATTTTTCCAATTTCTCCGGTCCCTATTGGCGGTGTTGGGAGTCATCCCCTGAGTCACCGCCATTAAATTTGCAAACTGCTCCATCGCCCATTCCCTGAGATTTTGCCGAGTAGCTACTTGGACAAAGTTCCTAATAACCGCATCCTTTGAATCCGAGAGTATATAGATTCTTGGGAAAGCCGACTGTAAGGGTTGTTCCCCGACCCATCTATCCTTCCAAAATCGAATCCATTGTCCATCACTTCAACTGAAAGAAATTCCATTATGAAAATCATCGAGAGATCCCTTCACCACTTTCCACCAGGCTGAATCATGAGTCGAGAGCATTGGAATATTCCAAACTTCATCTGTAATACCATATTTCGAAGTAACCACTTGCCACTACAATTTGTCCCTTTATGTATCATCCGTAATCCTCCAAAGCCATTTTGCGAGTAGAGCTTTATGCACAAGCAGTAATCTTCGAATCCCTAGTCCCTCGCATCCCGGCTATCACAACACTCCCCCCAGTTGACTAAGTGCAGTTTCTTTCGATCCCCCACTCCTTCCTAGAGAAAATCACGACGCAAAAGTTGAATCTCCCCCCCCCCCCCCCCCTCTTCTCCCCCCCCAATTACTGACCAGCTTGCTTTTCCACCCCGCGAGCTGTTTTTGGAACCTTTGGACCACCAATTCCCATCTGCCAGCTCTGCGCATCCCGAATCCTAGAGGAATTCTGAGATACATAATGGCAACTTATCTTTTTTACACCCAATATCAGCTACCACCTGATCCGTGTCCTCATTAGTCATATTGATTCCCACAAGACTAGACTTATGCAAGTTAATTCTCTGTCCCGAAACTCTAAAAGTAACTAGCAAATCAGCAACTTTCACTTCTTGTACCCCACGGCTTCCATTACAAAAACCCATAGTATCATCAGCATAGTGGTGATGAGTAATAGCCAACCCATTCTCTGCCACCTTAAAACCCGAAATCAGATTTAGTTGTTCAGCCCTCTGGAACAATCTATGCAAAGCCTTCCCTACACCTGTTTCCCAAGTATTCCCAGCTATTGAGGTTTTTTGGAACGACTGCTTCCATGCTCCTGCTCCTGCTCCCGCTCCCGCTCCCACTTTGTTCAAGAAGAATTGGATCCACCTTATATCGGGATTGTATGGAAAGGAAGTGATTGGGGAGAACCTTTTCAAAGTTACAGTTTAGTTAGAACATGTTAAAAAAACGGATATCACTGTGTACCCAAGATAAAGGAAGACAGTAAGTATAATTGTTTGATGTAAAATATCTGAACGACAACTTTGGTGCTGTTTAGTACTGAAGAATGATATACGTATATTTTAGTACATGCATGCGTTAATCTGAGTAGACAGTGATCAGAGGCATGATGATATGTATCTCGTAAACTGCTTTTTGCCCATGAGAGATGTCTGCCTTTGCATATTCAGCAGCAGACCATATGCAGGGTGGCTGTTACCATTTACATTTTGCAATTTAATCTCATTATGTTTCTACTTGAGTCAGCAACCAGGGTTATGCCAATCAAATGACATTCAAAAAATCTCATATTGCTGAAGAATTGATGAGATCAAGGTATCAAGTATCGGCCAATACCGATATGTATCGGTATTTTGGCCAACCGATACTGATACGACCTCAATACCAGCAATGCCACCTCGATACCAGTATCGGGGTGGTATCGGTATCAAGTATTGGTATCGGCCGATACTGCACAGTATCTGTCGATACATATCGATCTAATAGTTTAAATATAGGTCTTTTATGATACTTTTAAGACTATAAAGTCTTTAACATTTTTCAGATTTTTTTCAAAGCAAAAAAAATTCACCGTATCGGCGTATCAGCTGGTACCAATACTTGTTGGTGATATGTATTGGTCCTCCAAGAACCGATAGCCGATTTGCTACCTTGGACAAGATAATATGAGTGAAATTGATAGATCTCATTTATAATCAGGTGGGTTGCTGTAAGATGAACTTTGGGGGAAAGTTCATTTTTAAATCCAGATCTAGCTTGGGGACTTTAAAAAGGATACCTGTGTCAAAAGTATTTTTTGTGTTATTTGGGTATAAAAGACTTATGGCTTTCCTGAGGGAATTCAAATATTTCTGTATCTATTGGGCCATCTAGCTCTAGGTGCGGACAGGAATTTTTTCGAACTTATTAGATGGGGTCATAATTTTAAATATCGTATGAGATAAGACATCTCGGACGATACGTTTCGCATTTCGGGCTGAGCAAGATGATTAACATACCACGCCTTGGCCCGAGATGCTGGAGAGATTTGACCTTTTTAGGATGAGTTAGTATAGGGTATTATACTAGTTCACAGTGAGAGTGAACGAATCATCACTTTTGTACATGTGGCACTATTTGGGCCCCATGTGGTTTCATGTAGTTCATGAAGTGAATATCTAGATTGGATGGATGCTCGCATTGAAAAACTATTTTCATCACCCTATTAATAGCCTACGAGTGCCACCAAAACGAACGGCTATCATACTATTCTAAATCCATTATAGCCATTCATGTTTATTCCCCTTTACCCTTTTGATCACAGGTTTGAGAAAGTGATTTGCTACAATCCTAGGCTGTATCCAATATATGTGATGGACCTTGAGAGTCATGTGGTACCATGTGGGCAAAACTAGTGCCACATGTACAAAATCAATGCCTATTTTATAATGAATAGTGCATGCGTTTTTATACCGTGTACAACCCATAAAAGTTTGAGAAGAATCTGTAGAAAGTCTCAGAGTATATATTCAAAGAGTTCTAATTAGGTATGTGGCTTGAGCACCATTGGTAGTGCTCAGGTCAATCTCCCTCCACTCATTTTTATTTTTTAATATCTTTTAAATAATTTTTAATTTTTTTATTGTAATATAATTTTATCTAATTTTTAATTGTTTTAACATTTTTTAGAATAAATTTTGCGTATCATACCATCTGCGCGAGACATCTCAGTATTGGGCCTATCCGAAATGTCTTGGATTTCCGATATTTAAAACCAGAAATGGGGGTGACTAATCCTTCATGTCCTTGGAAACTAGTGTATGTTATTGAGAAAATTTTAGGCATGCCCAAAGCATTGTATATTTGTATACTTTTTCTTATATCCGGTGAGAAGCAAATATGATTGTGCATGCTTTCACAAAAGAGGCGGTGAAGAGAGAGAAACTTCATGTATTGGGGAATCATTTTCCTTGGCTTAGGTTGTTTTCGTTTTAGTTTATCAACGAAGTTTGTTCTTAATAGTAAAAATGGATTAGAGAGACTATATGCTTAATAAAACATAACCCAACTCCTGATTTCCGTCTATTTGTAGCTGTCCTGTGAGTACATAGCTTCACACTAGGTATAAAATTCTTTGCTATGTCAGGAACATGGTTTTGATGTGATATCCAAATATGTTACTCCCAGATAGAGCTCTTGGATATCTTGATCATGCCTTTTTATCTCTGTTTCAACTAAGGCAAATTCTTGTTCAGGCTATGTGAGACTAAGTATGGATATCAAATTAGTATGACCCAAGGTAACAAAATCGGTATCGGTCCTTGGAGGACCAACACGAATTGGCCGATATGAGACCCAAGGTAACAAAATCGGTATCAGTCGATACCGATACGTACCAGCCTATTTTAAAAAAATAAAAAAAATATAGGCATCGGCCGATACCGATACGGGATCGTATCGGCCGATACTGATACAGAGTTGGATACCGATACATATCGGCGCCGATACGTATCGGTTTGCCGAAAAACTGATACGTATCGGTATCGGCTGATATTTGATACCTTGGTATGACCTATAAAACTGGTCTTGCTAGTGAATCTGTTCTACTATGTATCGTTTTTTACTCTAATTTTTACTGCCATGTCTCATTTTGCAGGCTCAGCATTCCCCAACAACAGGAAAATTTCCCTTTGCTCCAAACAATAGCAAGAGTTTGATGTCGACCTCAGTAATTACTGATAACAATGATGATCATAAGTTTGAAGATGTTGACACAGCATCATTTGTGTTCAAACCTCATGTAGGCTCAAGTTCGTCGCACTTTCCAATTGCAGCAAACAAGGTAAGCTTCCGCTACTTTTTTTTTTTTTTTTTTCTGTTAGTAACTAATGATTTAATTGATAGAGCAAAGTTTGCAGATTGGAATTGTAACTGGATAATTTATGGGGACTTGCAAGTGTAATGAAAAACAATAAGTGATCAGGTGAGAGAGAGACAGAGAGAGAGATTAAGGTAATGAGTTGTGTATGTAAATTACAAGTATGCCCTTATACATAAGATACATGACAAGATAGGAGAAATGACTGAACTACCCTAGCTAACACATATTAACACCCCCTTAAGTTGATGCATAGATATGGATAATGCCCAACTTGGATGTAATATCTTGCAATCATGCTTTTCCAACAACCTTAGTGAATACATCAATCAACTCGCCCTGAGACCTAACTTGTGGAGTACGGGACATCTAGGACTCAACTTTTGCATTCTAGTTCAATTTTCTTTGTTTTCTCACGATACACTGGATTGGCTGTAGCGTGAATAGCAGACCATTTCCCCATACAATCTAATAGGAAGTTTTACATCAATCCTCAAATCCTTGAGAACGAATTTGAGCCATAGACCTTCGTGCCATCAGCCTCGATATTCAGCTTCTGCACTTGAGCTAACCACTACATTATCCCTTCTTTGTATAGGTGACAAAGTCTCCCCCAACAAAAGTACAATACCCTCTAGCCGACCTTCTTTCACTAAGGGACCTTGCCAATCAGCATTAGTATAGATTTCCCCATCATAATGTCCATGGTTGCTGTATAGAATACCTTTGCCAGGACATGACTTCAAGTATCTGAGAATCTAGTAAGCACATTCTAAAATAACTCCATGTTGCGAGTGCCTGTACTAACTAACCACACTCACAACATATAAAATATCTAGGTGACTGATGGTAAGATTATGAGCTTTGCAACTAGTCACCAATAAAGCCCATTGTCTTCGAGAGGTTTGCCATCTTCGAAATTCATTCGATGATTCTGATGCGTAGGGAAACTAGTGTAGATACCAAAGGAACACAATTGGTGGAAATGGTCCCTTTGCTCACAATGGCAACAGAGAGCAAGGTAACAAAATCGGTATCGGGTATCGGTCCTTGGAGGACCGATACGAATCTGCAGATACCGGTATGTATCGGTCTATTTAAAAATAAAATAAAAAATATTGGTATTGGCCGATACTGAATACGTATCTGCCGATACCCGATGCGGCCGATACCAAGTTGGATACCGATACGCGTCGGCGCCGATACGTATCAGTATTGGCTGATATTTGATACCTTAACGGAGAGGACACAAATGCATGTGTAGAGGACTAGAGGCAAAGGTACCTGTCCGAGTCAAGACTGTCAACGGGTCAGGTTGACCTGTTACGCGACCTGCCTGACCTGAATTTTTAATCGGACCGGGCACAAGCTTGACCCAATCGGTCGAGTTGGGTTGACCCGATATTTTTTTAATGGAAAATATGAAGGGATCAAGGGGCGTTTAGGGGATTTTGTTGGATTGGGTTGGGTCGGGGTATATACCCTTGACCCATCATTCCAAAATTTTGGCCTGGCTTGACTCGACCCGCCACGTGGCAAACCTAGCAGTAGTATCATCCATAGAGGAATGGTAGACTTTGATATTCTTCAGTTTAGAACGTCCAACCAAATTCCAGCATGTCTTCTTCGTGCGACAAGATCCATCACAATGGATACACTTAAGGTTGCCCTTGTCATCATGGGGAGGATTAACATGCCCTCTATCACAGCCTCCAGATGATGAAGTACCTTGATGACAGTTATAGGCATCAGAGGCAACCGCAGTCCTCGGATGCAAGTATGCCCTTGTACACAAGGTAAATGACCTTAACTAGCACACTTAACACATGATTTACTGATTTTCTGGTTGTTGAAGTATTACCAGATTGGAATTAAAGAGAACAAATACCAATTTATCACCACATGAAATTTGAGAAGAGAATAATAATTGTGCAAAAGGTTTGGGAACTCGGTCGTGATGAGGACTTAATAAAGACTAGGGAGTCTGAGACGACTTGAGGCCTGAATGAGCACTCAATTGAGTATTCGCATTTTGAAAACCGAGTTACCTCAGAGTTTGACTCGGGACATTTCCAACATTTTGAAAACTTTGCTGAATTATTATAAAATGCTTGCTGATTAATCTAAAGTAGTTTGATTCATTTGTTTATGAATATTATTATTCTAATGGGTAATTAATCTAAAGTAGTTTGCGCTAATAGGTACTGTGTCATCGCCGCCCTTTATTTAGATGATGGTTTTGTGTGTTGAAATCTTATATGACTGCAAATGTTTCATCTCTGCAGATAGCTTCATCCACCAATAATCACCAGCCACTACCAAGTATAGAGGTGTCAGTTCAATCAGAGCACCCTATGCGCAGCGCAAGTCTAGACAATACTGTAGTCCACTCTCAAAATCATCAAAAGTTTCATTTCCAGGCAGACTTGCCCGGACCATCCATCGGAAAAGATAACACCTCCAATCCGAGAGCTCTTGATGGTATCATATGTAACACCAATTCAACTCCTGGCGTCACGAGTGAATACTCTCCACCACCTAGTGATCAACAGGATGGAGGAGGAGATCAGAGAGGAGAATTTACTTCCATGGTTGGCGGCACATCATCCGAGGATGGATATAACTGGAGAAAATATGGGCAGAAACAGGTGAAAGGTAGCGAGTACCCCCGAAGCTATTACAAGTGTACTCATCCAAATTGTCAAGTGAAGAAAAAGGTGGAGCGCTCTCACGAGGGTCACGTTACAGAGATCATATACAAAGGGACCCACAGTCACCCAAAACCTCCACCTAACCGTCGATCTGCTGTTGGGACTTCACATTTGCTCAATGACATAGACATTTCCGAGCTCCATGGTCTGCGGGACAGGGTTGATGGTGATTCGACATGGGCAAGCACACAGCAGGGAGCCATGATTGGCAGTCCTGATCATAGGCATGATGGCCCGGAAGCTGCATCATTTACAGCTTTAGCTGCTGGATTTTGTGACCCTTCTACATCTATGCAGACACAAGATGGCCCACACTTTGAATCGGCAGATGCCATAGAAGTCTCATCCACCTTATCTAATGGCGAGGATGAGGATGAACAGGGGACACATGGGAGCATGTCCATGCATGGTGATGGCGATGGGGATGAGTCAGAGTCAAAAAGAAGGTTTCTACTTCCTACCATCTGTCACTTTAGGTACCGTCTGTTCCATCCAAAATGATCATATTCAGTAAATGCACTGTATATATGGTGGTTTCAGGAAATTAGACGCCTGTGCGATAGAAATGAGTGGAGCAACAAGGCCCATTCGTGAACCAAGAGTCGTGGTTCAAACAACCAGTGAGGTCGACATCCTTGATGATGGGTACCGCTGGCGCAAGTATGGACAGAAAGTGGTAAAAGGGAATCCAAATCCAAGGTATCACATTACATTTACATATCCAAATTTAGCCCTGAAATTTTTTTCCCGAATTTCAAACAGAAACCACTGATTTGCTTTCTCTTAGTTTGAAGAACATAAGGGCTTTCTCTTAGTTTGAAGAACATAAGGGCTTACCACAAAACTCCTAAGATGCCGAGAAACTAAATTGAATGATTCATCTTATTGGCAGGAGCTACTACAAGTGTACAAATGCAGGTTGTGGGGTTAGGAAGCACGTTGAGAGGGCATCGCACGACCTCAAGTCGGTAATCACCACATATGAAGGAAAGCACAATCATGACGTCCCAGCTGCAAGGAACAGCAGCCACGTCAGCACTGGGTCCTCTGGCGTGACACCTGCCTCGGCTGCACAAACATATATGCACAAGCCTGAGTCATCACAAGCCCACGACAGCCTCGGTAGGTTTGATGGGCCAACATCACTTGGTGCAACCTTTGGCATGGGCGGAAGACAGCAGGTGGGAACCACACCCGGATTCTCCTTCGGAATGGGTCGCCAAGGGCTGGCCAATGTGGCAATGGCCGGGTTGGGTCCTGGTCAAGGTAAGATGTCGGTTATGCCAGTGCATTCATATTTAGGGCAGCATCAGGCAGGATTCATGATGCCCAAAGGAGAACCCAAGGAGGAGCCAGAGTCCGATTCTGGTTTGCCTTCAAAGGGATCATCTGTCTATCATCAGATCATGAACAGGGGGATGCCTTTAGGACCACAGCTATAATATCATAGGATGCTAGAAGTTTCCTTGTATATTTCTTTATTAGTGATATGTATTATATATTTTTAAAAAAAATTACTCATGCTTTATACAACTAAAAGATTTGTGTTGAAGAAATTGAGAATTTTCTGTACAACCAACAAGGTATTGAACCCAAGGAGGAACCAGAGTCCGATTCTGGTTTGCCTTAAAAGGGATCATCTGTCTATCATCAGATCATGAACAGGGGGATGCCTCTAGGACCACAGCTATAATATCATAAGATGCTAGAAGTTTCCTTGTATTCTTTATAAGTAATATGTATTATATATATATTTTTTAAAAATTACTCATGCTTTATACAACTAAAAGATTTGTGTTGAAGAAATTGAGAATTTTCCGTACAACCAACAGGGTATTGAATGTTTAGCAGCTTTCAGAAAATTTCTTCAGATTTTGCCATTATCGTTTTTTTGTCCCATGATAACAGTATTTAGCAACCATCTATTAAATGGATAGAAGCAAGCAAAAGAGTTAAAAAACACAACATCCAACTGTAGTTGAGTGATCTTAGGTGGCTTCTTTAAGCTTTCGGTTATATGGTGGCCAAGAGTAGATTATGATCTAATCCTGCTGCGACTTGTAGTACCTCAAACCCGCTCAACGAATCCAACAGGGTCGGTTCTGGTTCATCCGATGAACTTCCCAAGCCAAGCCGGCCATTTTTGCCACAGCCCCAAGCCCATATTTCTCTCTTAGATGTGAGAGCGAGGGAATGTGCTCGCCCACAAGACACTGACACTGGGATTTCTCCATTTAGACCTTCAACCATCCCCGGGAGATTTTCTTCCCCATCACGACCGAGCTGAGAATTCCAGTTCCATCCCCACGACATGATGCCTGAGGCCTCTCCTGCATTCTGCAGTGATGGAATTTTACACACCGCAAGAGAATGACCAAGGCCTGCTGCTAGAGATAGAGGTTGAGTGCTCATGTCCACTGGCAGCATCTTCGTTCCTCCTGAAACTCGACCCAACTGACCATATGTATTGTTTCCACAACTCCATAGAGTTCCATCACCTGGAAACATTAATGCATGCACCCGCAACAGGTGAATAAGATAAAAGTCTATTCAGAGATACTCGTCCCCACCTGCACGTGCGCAGTCTTTTGCCACCACTTGTTTGCAATTAGGCTGTCAACTGGTTGGGATGGGTCTAGCCAAAATTTAGGCCTGCCAGACCCCTTTAGCCCCTCGACCCAACCCAACCCAACCTTGTGTGCACCCTGATATATGCCTGACCTGGTCAGGTCGTGCCATGTTGGGCCGTTTGGGTTCAAAATCCCCAAGTCATTGGGATGGGCAGAATTTTGCCTGACCTAACCCCACCTTTTGAGTCTGCCAGCCCCAACCTGAATGATTCATGCCCAATCCAACCCAACCAGATGGGTCAATTAGAAAAGCGAATCCAGCAGGTTGGTAATGAGCTGACCCGACCCATTGACTGCCGCAGCCGCAGGTAGGGGGATCTATTATCACTTTATGTGCATCAAATAAAACACAAATGCAGATAGTCAATCATAAATTCTGCATTATGATTAAACAAGAAAACTTACAGCAAAGCACTAGAGAATGATCAAGCCCGCAAGCCACATCTGAAACTTTCAGACCCTGTAGTTCTTTCACAAGACAAGGCTCCCAGATGTTGGGCATGTTCTTCTCTCTCTCTAATTTCTCTGAGACCATCTTTTCTGCAAGTTCCAGCACCTCTGAACCAGAGTTTCCAGTAATTCTAGAGATATTGGAACCTGAAATTGCTGATGAGACTTCCAAAGAATCACCTATTTGCCCCAACCTTCCTTCTGCTGAATATCCCCAACCAAATAGTTTTCCATCCCTAGTCAGTGCCAGAGAATGACCCCATCCAAGTGATACCTGTTAGCAAATAGATGACTACCGTACAATGAAAGATAATATCGACATGAGCGTTAACATCAACCGAACTGTTCACACTAACTTTGAAAATTTTATGAGAATGCGGGTTCCAGTTCAGAGGGCAGCCACTGTCTGTAAAAGTCAAAGGAATTATGGGACCAGCACTGGGTAATAGCTTTTAAACCTCCAATTTGACTTAGCTGTCAATGAAGATACTTGTTTTATCGGGAAGAAGAATTGGTGATTTTCGAATTTGGTGTCCAGACTCAGTTGACTCGATCGATTTCAAACCAAAGTTCAAAATTTCAGATGACATACATTCTATATCACTTGGTCAAGGCAATGAACACTCGTAAATTTATAACATAATCGGAGTTTGGACTTGGAACCCGGAACCTTGCCAAAAAGTCTACACAACTAAGTTCCTCTTTTTTTTTTTTTTGAGAATTACACAAGTTCCAATCCAGAGATTTTTGGAAATGATGGTTTGGTACTCTACATTGAAAGCAAGTAAGGTAAGATCATAAGAGTACCTTAACTATTTCTTCTCGTGCAAGTGCCTCAACTCTGGAAGGAACTATAGCCTCGGTCACTCCTTCTCCGAGACCAAGTTGGCCACGCTTTGATTTCCCCCAGACCCACAAGGAGCCATCGTCCCCAATGGCCGTAGAAACAACACCAGATGCAAATACAGCTTTGCCTCTCACTTGATCCAAGCCTTCTACTCTTTTTGGTTGATTCCAAGAACCTCTGTTATCGAAAAATAACAAAACATAAGAACATAAAATTTGGCAGGACAGGGGCATCTGAAGGTACATTCCTCTCACTTTATCATGAATTTTTTTTTTTTTTTTTTTTTTATGATATCCGTGGGTGTCTGGGCCAGCTTGCGCGCACCTTGACTAATCCCACGGAGCCCTGGAGTTAACGACTAGGTAATACTCCAGTGGCCCTGAGGGGACTCGAATTGGTGACCATTGGAGAGCAAACCCAAAGGCCTGACCAACTGAGCTACCCCTCCGGGTTCTTTACCACGAAATTTGCAAGATAAATCTGCATGATTGAGCAATAAGCATCAACTGCGATTTATAATACTATATATTTATGGTAGAACGAAATCATGGTTAGTCAAAGGAAAAAAAAATGTAGTCATCCATCTTTTCTGAGTGCAATAAAAAAAATAAAAAATCAATCTTTAAAGTGATGTCTAATCTTACCAATGACCTGAAAAATGCCAATCTGATGACAGAGTAAAACTACCCATTTGTCTATCAAAACCTCCACATTTGTATAACTCTTATATGAGATTTCTATCAAGGAGAGCTGTCCCATTTTCTGAGAACTGTCCAAATTATGAATTCTATCTAACCTCAAGCTGCTCATATGATATTTTATACTCGACTTTCTAAATCTTCCTCAAATTCTCAATCCTATACAAAAACCTGCCACTTTCTAAAGATTGCAAATCTCATGCACATGGAAATAAATGAGTAACCATTTATCATCAAAGAAGAAAAAGCATGGATTTATAAATCTATTTTTGAATCCTATAAGGGACCTTAGGTTGCTCATTTGATGCTTATGAACAAAAAATAAAGCCAAATGTGTCACAAACAAGAATAAAAACTACTTATTTGATAAATCTATGTCCAAATGCTAGAAATAACCTTACATTGTTATTTCCAACCTTTAAAATGTCATCAAATGCCTCAAACTGAATGCAAATGGTGGGTACCTGCTTTCCAAATGGTGGATACCAGATCACATGTCACATGGCATGATCAACCCAAAACAACACCCGTTTTGGGTTGATCAGCTATGGTACATGTGATTTATATAAAAAAGGAAAATCAACTTTTTTGGCCATCATTTGATGGGTCAAAGATAAGGTGACACCCAATCACCTTGGTGCATATATTTTGGACCTTTGACCAGATTTTCAATGGTGACTATGGATGAGATGATGCCCAAATTTTTTAAGTGGTACCTGATCAATCTCGTCTAGGTTGTCGTGGCACTCGATCCTTGTGATGGGTGCCACATGGTGTCTACCTGACGTGGAAGCAGCCCTCAGGGCTGCGTCCGACGCATTGTCCCAGGCCTTATATATATATATAAAATGTGACCGTAAACATTGTTTCGATGGAAGGTTCCATATGCAGCTCCATGGTTCAATTTTCTTTTTTTTTTTCCACGGTCACCATCCTCCAAGGTTCCACATTAGTATTACCTGGATATGTGGTACGGGTGCCAAGTGTCAAAGTGTCAAAGTGTCAATAGATGTTTGACAGTCCAATTTCTAAATATTCCAATATGGCGGCACAACCTTTTAAAAAATAAGATAAATAAATATAACATATATAGAGAAAGATTGAAGGAAAATCTTAGAGAACCAATTTAAATATGTAATAAAAGACTCATGGTATATGTCGTGAACCTAAATAAAATTATATTATAGTATAAAATCGTCTTCAAAAGACCCAAACCTTTTTTTCAATAGTTACTAAACTTTACACATTTGTAAAAAACACAGTTTATTTTATTGTTGTCAAAATGAGCATTTTAATAGTTATATGTGACATTTCATATATCTCGAGAAGTTTCGTGTTGTTTGAAGAGTGTCCAAGTGTCGACACGTGTGCCAAGTGCCACCAAGTGTCGGCACGACAACAATCCCAAAAGTAGAAGTGCCAAGGTAACACTCCATGTGGCACATGAAACGTTATTTCGATGCCACGTGGAGCTCGGGTGCATTGCTTAGATCATCTTAAAAAACAAGAAATTGAAAACACATCCCTACCATGTGTTTTTGAGCCCTGAAATGTGAATCATTGAAAATAGTCAAACTGACTTGTGCTTTTTAAGAGTTTTTTTTCAAATTAAATTGATCTAACCATCCACCTATGCTCCACATGGCACCGAAACAAAGTTTTTGTTGCCATGGGGACTTTGGAGGACAATGACGGTCCTCCAAGTCCCTATATATATATATATATAGGGAGCCGGTTAGGTCCTCCATTGGAGGACGGTGACTGTCCTCCAAGATACACGTGGAGCACAAGTGGACGGTATAGATCAATATTAAAAAAAAAAAAATTGAAAAAAACTTTTTAAACCTACAAGCCAAAGTTTGACGAGTTTCATTGGTCCACATTTCACAGTTCAAAAAACAGACGGTAGAGATGAGTTTTCAAAAAAAAAATTTCAAAGATGATCTAAGCAATGCACCCATGCTCCACGTGGCATCGAAACAATATTTTGGGTACCACGTGGAGCTCCACGTGGAAGCTTGGAGGACGGTGACCATCCTCCCATAGAGGACAGAGGCCTTTTCCACATATATATATATATAGGGAGCCCATTAGGTCCTCCAATAGAGGACGGTGACCATCCTCCAAGATTCAAGTGGAGCTCCATGTGGCACCCAAAACACTTTTTGGGTGCCATGTGGAGCACAAGTGGACAGTTTAGATCAATATTTAAAAAAAGATTCGAAAAATAAATTTTAATTCCACAAGTCAAAGTTTGACAATTTTCATTGGTTCACATTTCACGGTTCAAAAAACACACGGTGGAGATAAGTTTTTAATTTTATTTATTTTCAAAGATGATCTAATCAATGCACCCAAGGTCCAAGTGGCACCGAAACGATAATTTGGATGTGGTGACCGTCCTCCAAGCTTCCACGTGGAGCTCTACGTGGCATCCAAAATATTGCTTCGATGCCACGTGCATTGCTTAGATCATCTTTGAAAAAAAACAAATTAAAAATTCATCTCCACCGTGTATTTTTTGATTCGTAAAATGTCGACCAATGATAACCGTCAACCTTGGGTGCTCCCTATATATATATATATATATATATATATATATATATGACAGTTGCTAAATATATGTTCCAACATTATCACCATGCTTAGATTCTATACTTGATCAAAACAGAAAAATTGAAGCCTACATAATGAAATGAACACCAATTATTTTTTAAATAAGAGAATATGCTCTCGCAAAACTAGATATCGATTGTTTAGCCCTAGATCCTAGATTTCTATCAACAATCTTAAACTCCCTCCTAAACTTAAAAAAGAAAAAAAAGAAAAAAAAAAGTAAACAAATCAAAGCACTAAAAAAATATTGACGACATGGGTCTGAATCAATTTTTTTAACTTCACCACCCAAATCACTATATTAATGAATAACCCTACCAATAAAAACAAAAATAAAAAACGAATCAATGGTAAAGGCAAATGGGTAGTGCCCAAAACCTACCAAAATGTCATCCAATTCATTCCAAATGATCTCAAAACATGATTCTATATATAATATTAATCGAAAAAACCAATTCACAAACCAATAGAAAATGGGTAACCCGTAACCCAAAATTACAAAAAAAAAAAAAAAAAAAAAAAAAGATCATCTAATTTTTCCACCAATAAGAAAATTAAAAAAATGGGTTTGAACAAAAACCCAAACCTTGGATCGAAAACTCCTCTACCAAGCTGATACTCTTCGTTCCTGCCCCACGCCCAGACCTCTCCTTGTGCCGTTACGGCAAGAGAATGATAGTGGCCGGCACTGATACCCGATATATCGGATGGGAGGTCAGGGATTTGTGTCGGCTCGTAGGCGTCTTCGCCTGCTAAAGAAGAGGGAAGACCGAGAGCTCCATTACTGCTATCTCCGAAGCTCAAAACTGCAGTTTCCAAAGCCCTCTTGCTGTAGTACCAAAATCCGCTGCTTCGGCTCAAAGAGACGACGAAACGACCTCCTTTGAATAACGGCAGCATGGAAAGTAAAACCCACACCAACACACTGCAAAGTAAGCATAATAGAAGGGGATAGTGTCTCCTTGAATGATCTTCCACCATTAATTTTAATAGACTTTTCTATCTCACACCGTCCAAGTTTGATTTATCATTAATATGTCGCCAATCTAAATTGTCCGGGTGGCAATCTATCATTGGAGAAAGCTCCGGTCAAAGAATGGTTTACCTTATTATCTACAAATCGGATGATTTAAATCTCCCTAAAACATTATTTTGGCATGTTATACATGAATGTATGATCTAAATCACCCACATCTTAAACTATCGATGAGGCAAAATTATTTAGACACATTTTTTACGCTTAAATGATGGTAAGGATGGTGAGAATGATCATGTGACAATAGCCACCAAATCGGAGTTCCGTAATTATTTGACAAGGTTAAAATTACAAGAAAAAGTGAGGAAAACTTTAAAAAAAGTAAGATTAAAAAGTATAAAAAAATATTAAAAATCACAATTTATTAAAAAGATTGTGAATTATTCATGAATTTTTTATAAATACTTAAACTTTGAAAATTTTGCGAATGATGATTCAAATAACCTTAAATGCTTATATTATTCACAAATTTTTTAAATATATAGAGAATTAATTGGTATTATATGCTTTGCTGCCTAACTAGGGTTGTCAATTGTCTAGATTAGGGGTGAGTCGGAACAATCTTGGCGCTAGGCCACTTAGGCTGCCATGTACTCAGCCCTAAGTCGCGCCCTAGTACTAAGAGGGCATACACTACTGTGGGAATACTCACTTATTTCACTAGAACTAACTATCATTTGATAATAGATTATTTATTTATTATTATTATTTTAATTAAGATAAAATAAATAAGTTATACATGTAGAGAGATTATGATATAATAAATATAATCTGACTCGAATATAACTGGACCTCTTGGAACAAACCCATAGCTAATAGGGCCGGGCTGGGCAAGCCTATGTATTAATCGGGCCAACTTACCTTAGCCCATACCTGGCTCAAGATGGCCTGGTCGAGCTAAGCCTCGTGCCAGCCCAACAATTTTATATAAAAGGTCTTAATTGTTCAAGTTGGGTCGTGTTCGGCCAAGCCTTAAGCGAGTCGATTATAATCGGACTTGTTTAAACAAGCTCATACCAGGTTGAGTATTAATCGGGTCCGGCCAGTCCGTCACCTTAGCCCATCTCAACCATAGCGGGCTGAATTGGGCCGAGTTCAAGCCCGGCCCTTTGTGACCTGACCGTCACTTAAAAGGTGGCCATGGTACCTTAAAATAGGCATGTAATGGAGGAATAAATCTGCATTATCCATGATTAAGCAAGTTAAAGATTGCATATGTTAAATACTAATTATCGACTGTTATGTGATTAATGAAGGCCGTTTCCTTTTAAGTCATCATTTAAGAATGCTATTTTATATCTACTTAATACAACACTGTATCAAATTATGTACTAATAAACACTAATATTCGTATAATAGGATATTTTACTATTGAAAAGAATGTCTCCTCCAAATCTACCTTCTTTTGATTACATCCTTTTACCAGTAATCGAGTTTTCTACTTTTTCATGGTTTTATCAGTCTTAGCCTTTTTCTTAACAACTCATTTACAATCTTATGACTTTTTGACCAATTTTTTATTATGGAATCTATTTTCTCACTCTTTTCTTTGAATGATTTCTCAAACTCATCTGAGCAGGCCATTTGAGTAAGAATGTGAATCCATTGGATCCTCATCGATATCAGTCATAAAATTAAAGTAATCATCTAAATCTGAAGGTTATTTATTAGTTTTTGAACTTTTCTTTTATTTTTTATCTATATTTTCGGATGTCTCAACTTTTAATCCTTCATTAATTTAATTTTTATCTATTATTATTTCTTTTTCTTAGCAATTTAAAATTTTCAATCTTTTTCGATCGCTCTTTAGGATTTTCAACGGGGTTTTTCACGAAATATACTCTATTTTAATCTTACTAAAATAATTATGGACACGATATCCTTCAAAATATTTTAGATATATAACGAGTTTTTTTTTTGCTCTAAGCACTAATGGAAAGTAGTTAGAATTTCTATGGATTTAGACTCGATTCAAACGATCAAATAAAATATAAAACGCGTATCTATCTTTTCCCTTTGAGTCGACGCGTAAATGAACTCCATGATGAAGTCGATGATCTCCGTTAGAGAATCCGAGTTCACGTTAGCTCTCATCTTCTCTTAGTTTTATTCTAGATGAGAATAGGCTAGGTTAAGAGAAAGATGGAATAGTGGGCTCCTTTAAATAGCCACCTCTCTAATTTCCTAATCTATTAAGGAAAGAGAGTTGAGACGAATCACTTATATTAGAAAATTACTTGTTTCCTATCGCCTCAAGATACGTGTGATCAAAAGTTTAACTTAGTTTTTATGAAAACCCACATATGTGTTAAGGTTTATTGATTGTGAGTCTTTTTCACCAAACTATCATAACAAAAGTTTACCGATGTGGTGCCTAATCACATCTATCTCAAATAATTCAGGCATAACGAGGTACAACTTTATCATTCTATCATATGATAAAATCCTCACACAGATAGTTAAAGTATAATCACATATACTCTAAATAGCACGTGCACAACAGCATACAAGACATGATGCATCAATAATAAAAAAACTAACTAATGACAACTATCAACAACTGTGTAATCAAACCTTTATCAAGTCGATATAAAAGTTATAGTTCTAAGACTCATGACAACTATCAACAACTGTAAACTCTCATTGATTTCAACATTCCTAAGAAGAAATTAGTAATTACCCAAGTATCATAAGCGGACAAGTAGAATGGCGGTGGTGGTGATGAAAATCCTTTAATCATCGCAAATGGTAAAACAAACTTGGTGAGATGCAATGTGTGACAATATCGATAAAACTTGAGTTTTTATACTACTTGCAAGTATTTTAATGATGTGATCATGGGTCAAAATATCGCCCGATACCAATATGTATCGTCCGATATGCATTGGTTTTGGACCCGGACAATACGATAAAATAGCTTTGTATCATATACCACTGAAGACAGTCAATTTATTGGACGATACGTTAAAATTATCACCCGTATCGTCCGATAATTTAATCATTTTCCCATTTGCTTAAAACAGTCAAATTATTGTTCGATAATTTAGTGGTTTGACATGGACCCATAATTTGACATTATCGTCTGTATCGGACGATACTTTGAAATTATCGTCCGATAATTTAGTCGTTTGATTTTTTAGAGTTTTTTTGAAAATAAATTAAAAATATATCAGACGAAACACAGTATGTATCGTCCTGAAGATCAAGACGATAGATATCAAAAATCCGATTTTTTAATCCGTGGATGTGATCGATGCATGAGAGAAAATGAGTGGTCATAGATATATAGAGTTATTGGGGATAAAAATGTGAATACCAATTGCCGGATCACTGTAGTGCACTAGCAATAGATATCTAGCTCCCTTTTATATTGTAAAAATATATAAGATATGCCTCTAATACAGCCCTCTTTTGTTTACAAGCCCCAAATCTTTGGTGTACGATCCTTTAAATATACGTTAAAACTTCTATTAGCATCTGTGAACTATCAATTAGTCCTATCAGAAGAAGAAAAGCCTGGCTATACACCTTGTGACGAGTCTACCCTAACTGTGTCCCGGACAAAACCAACTGCTTTAAAGGAGTTATATATATAGCTTTCAACATGATTGTTGATTGAGAGCTGAGATATCTATATTTTTATTATTTAGGAACCTAGAAGACTCTTCCTAAATAAACAACCACTAGTATAGTAGTGAGGATTAGTGCTTAGATTTTAGGCTTTTAGATTCAAAAATTCAAACATGCTATGATGTACCCTTGGATTTTTTTATGAACATAATAATTGATGGTTGTCAAGCCTACAGCCCCACTTTGTTTATTTAACCTACCTCTCTATTTGTTTATGTCTCGATATATATATATATATATATATATATATATATATATATATATATATATATATATATATATATATATATATATATATATATATATGTGTGTGTGTGTGTGTATGTGTGGATAATGATCACTTGACTCGAGTCACGCATAATTCGAGCGGTTGACTATTAGATCAAGGATTAAAATTTTGGTCGAAATGATCAAAATTTTGGCCGAAATTTTCGGTTTCGGTCCCCACCGTAAAGATAATTTGGACCGAAATTTCAGTCATTTTTGTATGGGACCCAAAATTTCGGCCAAAATTTCAGTTTCGGTCCCCTCCGAAACAGAAATGATACCTGAAATTTTGATCCTTGTGTTAGATCATATTGCGGTCAATGCTTGATCGTGATCTGACGGTCACCCACCCGAGTCACGCCTGAATTAAGTCAAGTGATCAGTTTAATATATATCCACCACCCTTTCTTTTACACGTGTCCAGACCTTTTTTCTTTTTTTTTGTGAAAATACACAATTTTCCCCTTCTAATCAAAGTTTATCACGAGAATACCCCTCACTTAAAAATAGAAGCTAGCTTTCATCCAAAATTAAGTACTTAGAACTTTAAAGGGTTGATTATTTAAGGTTGGTGTTACTACTAGGGGTGTATTCAGTTCGATTTGGTCGGTTTTGGATCAAAATTACAAACCAAATTGGTCTTAATCAATTTTTAGATTTTCAAACCAAACCAACCCGATTCAATTCGGTTTGGTTTAATTCAGTCAGTTTCGGTTTTCCTATAAGTTTTTCTTGCACATCAAAATTTTTTCAACTGATTTTTCTATAAGTTCTACTTTACCGCTTTAGGATTTAGGAATAGACTAAAGACAAAGGTAGGGTTTTATATAAATATATGTATTTTATTTAAATGCCTTTTAAAATTAATCAAAATCTCCGCCTATATATATATATATATATATATATATATATACATATGCAATTACTTACAAATTACATTCGGATCGGTTCGGTTTGGTTTCAGCTTGGGGAGGCTTAGAATCGAAATCAAACCAAACTTTTTAGTTTTCCTTTTTTCCAAACTAAACTCAAACCGGTACCCGTCCAAATCGGACCAAACCCGACGGTTCAATTCAGTTTGGTCCAAAAAATGCACAGCCCTAGTTGCTACCACCACATTAAGTTAAACCACCTCACTTAAGCAAAGGAAAAATATGTTGACGGCTTTAAATCAGATAGTGGAGATCATTTTTCGTCATAATCTTCCAAACAATTGATCTTGAGATCATAGCCCTACTATTAGACAAGCATATGTTGATTCAACTGGGTACAAATCCCAAAAATTGAACTTGAACTACGGACCATCACATATTGTTCACATTCCCTTTTTGAGATGTGTGCCACATGAAATTAACAACTAACTAGTTAAAAGGGGGCTCATGACATCCAGACTTACTGTCTGGAAGAACTCTAATTTGAGGCAATCAATTATTTTCCCTATGTTATAACATAAAGTGGTGTGGTAGTAACACCAACTTTATATGATTGATTATTTAAGGGACAAAGACTAACCTCTGGCTGGGCTTTGAATGTCTCGAATCTTAGTTGGCCAAAAAAGTTGGGCCTGACTTAGCCCATTCAAAAATCTTGTCAGATCAGGCTTAGGCTCAATTTTTGAATGGGCTAGGTGCCAATCTGGCCATTTAACCTCTAAGAAGTCGGGTTTAGCCAGGCCGGGCTGGATTCGAGTTGAGCCTAAACTACGTGATTATTAATCAAGCCAATACCTCAACATGAACACTGCCCAAATCGAGTTGGGCCTACCCCAGGCCAGCTTAGCCCATTGACATCCCTACCTATAGGGTAGCATTAAACGCACCCACCGAATCTTGTTGGGCACCTACGCTATAAACCACTGATTGGTTTAAATTAGATGATGCTGATTGTTTTACGTGTCCAATCTTCCACAAAAATGAACTTGAGATCATGGCGCACCTATCAGCCGGTAATTTTTCGATTCCACATGGAATACATCTTTAAAAAGTGGCCCTAAAATCACATGGTAAACATCATGCTGCAATGTGACTTAAGGGCTGCATTTTGGATTATTTGCCATGTTAAATCAAAAAGTGATCATCTGATTTAAACCATTCCCTAGCAGAGCAAAAGATCAGAGCAAAAAATGTTCTCCATCGTCTAATTTAAATCATTCAATGGTTTTTAGCGTAGGTGCCTAGCAAGATTCAGTGGGTGCTTTTAAAGCTACCCCTACCTAAACTTCTAATCAATCTAGGGAATGACTCACTTCAAACCTGTGAATTCATGAAAGGCTGACTTTTCATGGATTCTAGAATTCAACTTCTAATGGGATTCGGTGGATGGACGGCGCTTCATATAATAATCTTAGACCAGACATTATTTCAACATCATGGGTCCACAACTAAATGGGTGATCGAGAGTGCGCCGGCAATCAATCTACTTTTCTAAGCACGGCATCCGTTCAATGCATCTATAGCTTATTAAATTACATGGTTGAGATTCTCGTCTTTCGTTTTTTTAGCCCATTACGGCGCATAAGAGTGCACAAGCACACCCACCCAATACGGATTGGTATAACAAACCTGGCTCAAGCGAACGCCAGCTGTGTTCGGGTCAGTCCCCTTCAGTCAAAATTGTAGATTGACCCGAGCACCAATGGCGGTGCTTGGGTCGGGTACCTCATTCCAGCGCCATTCCCTAGCAGAGGGAGTGAAGTAGTCAACCCATCACTCGTGCGTCTCTAGATATTGCATGAATGGCTATGCACCGTCCACATGGCACACCTGTAGATCTAAACCGTCCACATGACATACCAGAACCACCACTTGGATTGTTTCATTTTCGACTTTTAAGAGTTAATTATTTAGAATGCAGCTGATCAGGGTCGTCCATATGGTACACCTGGCTAGATAATGTAGACCGTCCACGTGACAAGCCAAGACAGTTTTGAGCTGGTATTAGGTGTACGGGCATTGTATGGGTCAATCCCATCCTCCCAAAAGGGTCAAAAGTCATGAAGTTGATATATGCCATTTCTCGTAGGACAATCAAATGATGTTTAAACGATCTTATACCATTATTGGCATATGATCCAATAAAATCAAATCGTCAAAGTGATATACCATAATTGAAGAGCTATGGGTCCAAAAAATATATTTTTTGGGAGATTCGAACAATCCGATCTGTACACTCTAATATCAACAATTGTTCTTAATTTTGATGACTAATATTAAACCTCACCAATCGGATGGTTTACATTACATCCAGTTAGATTAAATATTATCCACCGCACATTCTAAATTGCACCAACAAAGTGGGGGACAGTTACACGTCATTTTCACCAATTTTTGTAATGCACTAAAGTGATGTAAATTGATTATTATGTTTTTTTTTGATACGGATATAAATTGATTAGATAAGCAAAAAGTAATGCACAACTGCACATAACGTGTGGAATTTTGACTACAACCTATGTTTGAAGTAGTAGGTAGATCGGTATGCCGCTGTGCCGCGTGCTGTTAACAAATTGCCTTTCCATATAATAGACAACTTTTGGTAATACAGTGGACATTTTTACAGGGTAGCTTATGTGGGGCGATGTCACTGGCTACCCACATTATAGGCTCAAGCACTGCAGCCAATCATGGTGCGTTTGGACTTGGCCTGTGCATTTGAAAACGGGATATTCTATATCCACCAACTTGAAATGAAAGATTTGAATTTCAGGATTTCTTTATTAGTAATAGTTATGTTTTTAAATGTTGTCACTATTATTTATTATTATTATATAAAAGTAAAAATAGTTTCAAACAAATTTACATGCCTAAAATGCCCCTAACTCACTTTTGGGCACCGATATAGAAAGAGTCGTAATCTAATTAACCTTATCATATAGGAAGAGACATCTTTTGATTTTGTTTATTTCTCTATAAGAGGAGTCCTATTCAAATTATAATCATCTCATAAATAGCATGACTGTAAGAGTTCTCTTTTGTTTTTTATTTTTTCCCTATAACAAGAGTCCTAATCTAAAACAAAAAAATAAAACAATTATTTGAACAAAACTTAGATTCACATTTTCTACTACACTCCTCACTTGTATAAAATAAAAAGAGATAAAATATTAAGAAAAAATATATTAAATAGCCATTAATCTCCCCTTAATGTAGATTAATTGACCTCATTTGGCTTTGATGGTCAAAATAGTATCACCAATAGTCGGTTGCTCTCTTTGATGATGGCCTTGGGAGTTGTGACACATCAATAAATACTCCATATAATAGCCCTCAAATATCTTTAAATAAAAGCGAATTGAGAAATGACACGCAAAGTTGACTGTGACCTTGACCCTAAATAGATGAGATCAAATATCCTTAAATAAAAGCGAATTGATATATGACACACAAAGCTGACCCTAAATAGATGAGATAAGGGTATGATGATTATAATAGCCTTATATATTGAGATTTTTAACATGCAGCACTATTTTCAATCCTCTATAGTTTATAGATACAATTTATCATCATCAACCATCATTTGAATTATTTGACTAACATAATGCTTAAGTAATTAAATTTGATTTAAATGATCGATGAAAGTATAACTGTACCCATGAGATGATCAGTTCAGAAAACAGCGATGACCACTTCAAAAGAGTACTTTTAAATTCACCAATCATGCTAAAACCCATTGATTTCTTTAAATCAAATGATGAAGATCGTTTTTCATCCAAATCTTTCATACAATGAAACATGGGCGTGCATCACCAAATGATCAATTTTTTATTTCACATAGCACACATCCCAATAAAATTTCATATGATTTAAAAATAGATAACACGTATTTACCTTAACATTTAAGGAGTCATTAATTAGCACACAAATTTTTCCCTTGCACACAAGTGAAAGGAAGACTTTGTATTTGGGAACCTGTGCCATGCAGAAATACTATTTAAGTCTTGGGAGTTGAAGGCCATGATCTAAAGATTTTATGGGCAAAAGATTGAAATGAAACACATCTCTAAAGATTTTATATGCAAGGTACACCAAATGCATATATCTTAATAAAACTCATCCCACCATGCTGCTCAGGTTTACACATTTGACCATAATTTTTTGGGTGTATGCCTTTATCAAACTTAGCTCAATTTAATTCTAATAATTATTCTGTCTCTGTATATTTGCATACAAAAATTTGTCAATCTAATTTTCAAATGATTCATGTTCGAATTTGATCCGAGATTTAGTTAAAAAAATTGAGTCAAGCAATGAAATCAAATGAGCCCGATAATGTTTTGGTTCCGGTACATCACTTTATGTTATAGCCACTACATTCAATGAATAAAAACTGTTGAAAAAGAGTTGACATCTACGATATAAAATGTGGTCAAACGATTAAAAAATTTAATGCACTATGACGTGTGAGGCAGTACCCAAACTTTGACTGAAGTTTAAACCGCAAAAACAATTAATTTTTTTTAATAGATGACATGTGACATTGCATACGATCCAAAAAAAAAATACTATCTTGGAATCAGGTGTCACGTAACATATGATCTAAGATTTGAATGCATAAGTTCATTCATACACTAGAACCCATAGACTTTTTTAATTTTATAAATTTATTATTATTTTTATGACTTTATAGAGCAATAAGTACAAAGCACGTGCATATTTACTAATATCACTAATATCATATGCTAATGTTTCCCTTCAAAGTTCAAACCATTTAGACCTCTTTTTTTTCTTTTCTTAAGTTCAAACTATTAAAATTAGTACGGCTGTCAGGAGTTGGTATGAGATTTTTTCCGATTCGCTACCGAGAAGTTTTGGAAATTACCAAAGAAGCTTCAGGCTCATATTGTCATAAGTTGAGGATGAGAGTTGATTTCAAATAGATGGAATCTCCATTCCCCTCCCACAGAAACACAGTGACTAATTAAATTCTCGGACACTTTTTAAAAAGTTGAGACTAATTCAAGATGTTTTGAAAAAATGTAATATTATGCATGACTTTTTAAGAATATCGCAAATTTTAAGAATTATTTGCAAAAATTTTAAATTATTCATGAAATTTTTCAAAATTTTGCCCAATTTTTTTATAGCTCTTATTAATTTACTTTAGAATTTATTTTATTTTTTTTTCAAAATTTGACCATTATTTCTTGAATTTGATAAATTGTGCTGGATATTTTTGAGCCGATTTAGGAAATTTGACCATTATTTCCTGAATCTGACCGTTTGATTATAAACCTATGATCTCAAGATCCAATAGGACAAATATAAAGACGAAAAACAATCATATGCTTTAAATGGTTTGAAGTAGTCGTAATTTATTTTGTCAACGAGTATGGTCATTATAAGGATAATTAGAATTACAAAAATAAGGACTGCATTATAAAGAGTTGAAACAAGGGAGTGTAACTAAGACATATCCTTTATGTTAACTCTTTAAAGCAAAATTGCAAACGGCAAGTAGACAGGTTTTGTTCACGTGCCTCGACTGGCTGCCCCGGCTGTATTGCTTGGGCCCCACTACACTTGTAGTCAATTGTATCGTGCCATGTCAGCTGCCTGCACAAAATCTGCTTGCCATATAATAGTGTCTAGGTAAGGGTCAAACTGTCTCATTTATTTAAGAGTTAGTTTACAATGAGTGTCCACCTATCATGGGTGATACGACAGTCCACACATTTGTATGATTGTGTGACGCACAATGACTTCTAATGCATGAAAGTCCGTGAACGTCATGTAATCACACAGACGTGTGAACTGCTTTAACGCACATGATGGGTGTAGACTAACTCTTTATTTAAACCTTAAATCTGAACTCAAGTCGACTTGGGCAAGGCCGGGCCAACTTACGGCCAACTTACGTTAAAATTTATGGTAGGGAGTTTGGGACAGGAAACTAGGACTTAGCACTTGAAACGACCCGTTTAATAATCGAGTCAAGATTTCTTACCCGACCCGGCATGTTGAAACCTTGAACGCAAACCGGACCCTGGCCCATTTTAGGTTAGGTCACAAAATTTAGACAACAACGGGGCTGTGTACCAGGTCATAAAAAGGCCGTGTTACTACCACCCCACTTTATGTTACAACTACCTCACTTAAACAAATGAACATTTCATTGATTTCTTTAAATCAGACGATAGAGAATGCTTTTCATCCCAATCTTCCACACAATAGATTTTGAGATCATGTGCCTATCATCAGACGGTCAGATGTTGATTCTATGTGATATACAATCTAAAAAGTGAACGTGAATCACGTTAACTTTTTGGGATGTGAGTCATGTTGAATCAACATTAAACCGTTTGATGGAAGGCCTATGATCTCAAGATCTATTCCGGGAAAGATTGGAACGAGAAATGATATCCATCAGCAAAATCAAAACAGTCACCCGATTTCCTTCAAAAAAAAATAAGCAATCACCCGATTTTCCCTTTATTTTATTGAGGCGGCAGTAAAATAAAATGTATCTCTGATCTAAAAATCTTAGGTATTGAAAATTGGGTGCTTGGACGAACTATATCAGTCTCATAAAAGCAATAAAAGATAGAGATCATCTTTCGTCTTAATATTTTATGCCAAAGATGTTTTGAGTCATGAGGTACCTCTTAGATGAAACCTATTGTCCCACACGTTCCAAAAGGTAACCACAGTACCAAGCCACCGTACGGTCCTTATGCATTGTGGAGGAATAATTCACCCCATACAACGCTTGAAGAGTTGGTATTAACCACTTGTGCGAACGCCATTTGGCGGGGTGTTACTTTAAATTCGAAAATGGAATTTTTTTTAAAAATTAGAAATTTATGTAGCTTTGAATGGCAAATCAAGTGCCACATGGCTAACAGCAGAGCCAAAATTTACCTGTTAGGAGGTATAATATTTTCGCCTTTCAAAAACAGTATAATATTTTTCCCCGTACTGAAAAAAGTAGTATAATATTTTGACCTTTCAAAAAGATGCGGTCAAAATCTCTTCTAAATTTAAGAGTCCGTAGACTAAATTTTGGACGATGGATACACTTTCCCTTTATTTTTAAACGAATGTGATCGTTTTGAACAAGTTGCCATGACATCTGATCCCCTGAATGGATATCATGTTGAGTCTAATTACTTTGAACGCACAGTAGAACCACGCTTTCTCACTCTTATTAAACACTTAGAAATATATTTTAAATTATTTAAAGTTCAAATGATGTTTTTAAATAATAAAATAAAGACATTATATAGTCTACAAGTATATTAACAATTCATCATAAAAACATAAAAAATAAAAAAAAATAAAAAAAAATAAAATTAAAGCATGCATAACAATGATTAAAAACAATTATTAAATTTGGAAACAATCAAGAAAATTTTGAAGAATTAACTAATCAACTAAGCCAGTCTTGTGAAGAATACACGCTCTTCCATAATAAAAAATGGATGATTGCCTTGAATTAGACTATGAAGATCATCCTAATTTTCCATACAATAGATCTTGAGATCATGGAGCACCTATCGTAGAGTATTATGTTGATTCCACGTGGCACACATCCCTAAACCCTTGAGACTTATGCCAATGAACCAGTTGACTGAGACCTGATTGCACCAAGTGACAGCTTGAGGCTAGGTCCATCCAAAAATATTGAGCACCCACTTGTATCATGATGGGAGAGTGTTATTCCTAAAGGCACCCATAGGACACCCCTTTAAATTGAGTGAATGTGATAGTAATTAAGTAAATCACCCACCAACACCTTAGACCACAGGATGAGAACTCGACTAACTGTTGACTGATCATCACTTGGGAAATTGTACGAATTGGGGCTGAACCTAGGTTATGATGTGGAGATCATCACCAATGGAATGAATTTTGATGATCATCATAATAGTGATCAGTAAAGTAAGTCAAACTTGGACCCATAAGTCTAAAGAGAACTATATTACTAACACCTTTAGTTAGGTATATATGCCTTGTACGGAACAATGACATTTCGAGTAAATAAAAGAGAAGACCAAGGGCAATTATAAATAATTTCTCTAATTTTCAATATAGAAATTAGGAATTTCATAATTCTCTAGCAAATCCTAACCCTTGATTTATTTGACCAATTTGAACTTCATCTTAGACCATAGATTTCATATTGGAAAAATCTAGGGTGTAAGATTGGGTTAAAAGCCATGCATCACAAGATCTTTAGAATTGTGGACATTCACAAAATTTGAGGACAAAAAGGATGAGAAAAGGCAAGATGGAGACCATGTGGAACCCAAGTGGGCCTCACTCTTCCATGCGCATGCATGTGATAAGGAGAGGAGAGAGAGTGTAAGGCTTGGGAAGAGAGAGTGTAAGGCTTGGGAAGAAGAAGCTTAGTGTCAAGCTTGTTCCCTAAAAGGGCCTTAAACATTTAAATCACTAAGCCCTTGTAAATTTTCAATTCCATAGGCCCATCTCTCTCATTTCTTCATCTTCTTCATCTCTTCTCCACCATTAGAGCTCTAGCTTCCTAGCTTGTTCTCCACATTCAACCATCAAAATTCTAATCCAACACCATCATTGTACTCTCCTCTTAGAATGAATTCAAGCCAATCCAACCCCTTCCCACCACCGAATTTTGTGCAAATCAGCAAGCTATAAAAGAAGAAAAAGAAGGCAATGTCTTAATTGTTAATAGTTTTTGGGTTCTAGCATAGTGCAGGATTAGCTTAGGATTTTGATTGTTTTTCTTGAAGTTTTTTATGTTTTCTTGAAAGATTTTGGGAGCTGAGAAGAATGTGAAGTTAGGATGACCTTGAATGTGATCACCATAATCATGCATGGTCATCAAGGCTTGGACTATGTCCAATTAATGCTAGCCTAGGATTCTTCACAAAATCATTTGAAATTTGATTTTTGTTAGGATTTTCTTTTGATTTCGATTTTGGAGTTTGAAAATATGAATGAGTGGTGTAAGATGTGATGTGGGTGATCATAATGATCTCACATCATCATCCTACCATCAATGATTTGATCGGATAGTCACCATTGGATGGAATTGATCCTATAGGCTTAGAGTTGAGTGCATGTGCCATTTGATGGCTTAGCATGACCCATCAGTCTTGATCACCGATAAGATGATCATATGATCATAGATCTTTTATGGTCAAAATCTTGACTTTCCCTACAAACTCGTGATGATCTAAAGAAATGATTGATCACAGTGAGCACTGGGGAATCATTGTGAGACTTTAAAATGGTCGACTTAGTTAACTAAGTTAAGCTGTGGACCTTTTGAAGTCCCAAGAGCCTAGATATCGGAAATTACTAAATAAAACTAAAAGACCCGATGCCCAACCCGTGGCCCGTTAAATTTTGAACCCAAAACCAAACACTAAAGTTATGGCTTAGCAAAAACTCCTTTCGAAAAATTGATAATGGCACCCTCTAAAAATTGTGTGTAGCGCTCATAGGCCCGAACCTTGGAAAGGACCACATACTTATATTTGGACCTAGTGAAGGCCCAAGTGACTTAGGAAATGACCTATGGACTTCTACGCTTGCGAGTTTAAAACGGATTAAACCCGAAGACCTGGCCCAAATCCTGGTATGGATAATGTTGCTAACATCCGTATGTTTAACTACTAAAAGAAATAAGTGGATCATCACTGAGACTGTAACCTGTTGGGCCCAAGGCCCAAAGTAAATAATTAAAAGGTCTTTAATTAATGAGAATGGACCCGATGTCCTCACTCCAATGCCTGAATAAATGCTACTTACCACGCTCATATGAACCTTGAGATGCTCCATGAACCCCTGACAGAAATTTTAAGAAAATTACTCGATATTAGACCGATAACTTGGAAATTAAACGAAATCGGAAATAAGATAGTATAATCGCTAAGAGGGGAACACTCGATGAACGTCAGGAATCATTCTCCAATAATTGGGATAAATATGTTGATGAAAGTTATAGTCAAACAGTTGACTTGACTCGGGTATAAGCTGAACTAGAGTAATAAGAAAACACTTACGTTAACTGGAAATGAGGGCCCTAATGCCCTTAAAATCACTCAATAAAAGATGATCGTTTTCTTCTTACGGATGACAATAAATATAAGTCCAATAGGGACTCTAAACTGAGGCGGCACTAGACATAATGCGCGCTGAGCTTATGCCGATCCTCCTTAAGGATTGAGTCGATCGAAGATTTGTTGATATGGTTAGTGAATGAATAATTGAATGATTGATTAATTGACATAGATAGAAATTGATTGAATGATGAAATAATTGATATAGATAGAAATTGATTGATTTGTAATTATAGATTAATGATAATCGATCGATAAATATGAATGATGATAGAAAATTTGAAGGATATTGAACCATGAAAAATACATTGGAAAAAAATATTGACTAACTTAAAGATATAAAGTCTCCAAATCGATATCGAATATGATATAAACTGAATATTGAAACTACGAAAGGAAATATGAGATATAAGAAACCCGCTTGAATATTAAACCCGAGTAAGGGACAAATTGAATTATATTGAATCGAAAAAGGTAAAGAAATTATCGAAAATAGATGATTGAACATTAAAACCAAATATGATTATCGAAATCTTACTAAAGAATCGAATTGAATACTGAACATTGAATTGAATATTGAATATTAAATACCAAACATTGAATATATCAAATAATTGATAGCGAATATTGAAAATTGAAAGTGGAAAGATGATACGAATTGAATACTGAACCTTGTATAGTTGACCGTTATTCTTGCAAACGGGCTAGTTATGAGCACCTCGTATTCAAATGAGTTTCGAAATATCAATTGAGGATTGGGTCTCGTTAGACCGATATGGTCATTAATCTTTGTCTTGATTGACTAAATGACGAAGAGTGTCACTCTCTATTTATGCAACATTGACAATGAAACATTGATATCGAACCATGATTGGTGTTTAGTATCACACAAAATTAATTAAAAGATCCTTAATAAGTCATCATAATCATAAGCAAATAAACCATTAAATAGTTGAATGGAAAGTACTTAATGAACAATTAAACTGTTAACCATTGAACCAAAAAATTTAATTAATAAACCTTTTAATTAATAAAGCTTGTAAATCTCTTAACTTGTTAACCTCATAATCTTCGCTAAAACGGGAAATTGTAGTATGATGTTCTCTATAATAGTAGTAGTGACTGAATTTTTAATATTCCATGTGTAGGCAGTCGTTTGTTGGTTGTGATTTGTATTCCATGCTTAAGATTTATCTGTGAATTACCTTTATTAGCCTATGAATATTATGACATGTTGTAACCTCACTTTGCACATATTACATTGTGAACCATATTGTATATGAACTGTAAGCTTAACTACATTAAAATGTATTGGAAATCATAACTTAAAATAACTAAGACTTTATTAAACTTACCGCTTACAGTTGTTTCATGACCCAAAAATTTTAGAAGTCAGCCAGTGATTACTCAGTCAGAGCTAGGAGAGTAGGAAAATGAGAGATCCATGAGCAATCATTGAGCTGATAGTTTGAGCTCGTTTTGCCTACCAACGCTTGCACACATATGACCGGTTCATGTGTTTTGGATATTTTCTTTTGATTTGTTTTGTTTAATCCAATACTTTTGAAACATAAATGTATTTTTGTAATTGGACTTTGTTGTAAATATTGGGTTTTAAAAGTTGAACTTTTTAGACCACATATCATTTGTCTTATAAGTCCATGATAAGTATGATTTTTACTTTTTGAATTTTGAAAATCGAATTTGCTCGATCGGGTTAACGAAAATGAAAAAATAAAAGAAAACGCTTCCTCAAATTTATAAATTTTTTTGAAAGGAAAAAGAATGATTTAATCGAATTTGAAATATCGAGATCTGCCGCGCCGACCCGGCTCGTGGATCGGAACGTAAGGATGCGAGAGCCACCCGAACATACGAGGCTGAGGGAGTGACATGTGGAATGCATGTCACGTGGTGATGAGCGTACCTATGAGACGATAACTTTTGGGGATGTATGTCACGAGAAATCATGTGAGCTTATGATAAGTGCAACATAACCTCAAGATCTATTGTGTGGATGATTGGGACGAACAAAAACTCTCCATCACTTGTTTCAAGTTAGCCAACGACTTTTTATGTTTGAAGTGCTCTTTTCAAGAAAAAAACGGGTGCAAATAATGCCAATCTAAAAATAAAATTGGCTGAGGAAGTATTTAGAGATTTTTTCTTCAAAACTTTGGTTAATTTGGAGAACTGTGTTTAGCGGTGCAAAAAAATACCGAAAACTGACAATTGAGCCATCGAATTGGACTGAAACTGATTGAAAACCAACACCGAACCAAACCGATTTGGCAAGATTTGGTTTCGATTTTGGCATCCAAAAATAAAAAATCAATCGGATAGGATGAGAAAACTGATAAAAAACCAAAATACTGAAAAAACTGAAAAAATGATGAAGCAAAAAAGAAAATCGAACCGGCCGAAATCGAAATCAGATCGGTTCGGTTTGGGGGTTAGAAAATTCGGTTACGATTCAATTTTTCCGACCTAAGATTTGCTGAGTACAAAGTGCAGGCGGTTGATGTGGCGTGACTTGACTTGTGCACCGACCTACATTAATTGAGCTTAACACACTTTCAGCCAATTGCATCAGGCCACATCAATCGCCTGTATTTTGTCTGCATAAATTTGTCCTCCATATAACAGTGTCCAATGTTGCAGCGCAATGCCCCAAGGTTGGGGGGAGATTTGAGGCGGCCTTCCGGTCCGATACAAAATACCAGTGACACGTGTACCCCTTCTCACCAATTAGCTCTCTATTGGTCCGGGGCGCACAGATGCCAGCTCTTCATGTCTTATCTGCCACGTACCCCCTGTTTTGTCAGAGGATGTCGTCCCCCAAGCCGTATCAGATCCTAAAGCAACGGCTACTGTCGGATCTCAGCCGTACAGTTGGCTTCCTCTTAGTGGGGGGCACTGAAGATGGACTTATGTCCATACACGTGGCATGGTTGTCAAATCTAAGTACGTCCCACCAAATTTGGACATCCACCTCACATCCTTTTCGGCTGCTATTTGGGTTTTCTTTTTGTTTCGATGGAAACAAAAAGGGCATTAACTATAGTTAAATAAACATTATAGGTGTTTATTATATATTATTATTATTATTATATTATCATTATTATAATTTTAGAATAGGCGTTTTTCAAAGCGTGGGAAGGGAAAATTATATATAATTTTATAAGTTTAGGTTTTCAGGAGTCTGGACGGTAGATTACAAACGTGGTTTGCATGTAATCTATGTTTTTATTCTAAAAATTGATTATCTATATTTAGTTAGCTTGTGGCTAGCGATGCAACTTTTTGACCGAAACTTGAACTCGATCCGAAAACCGGCCAAACCGAATCAGTCCGAATCGGATCAAAACCAATTCAAAAGTGAAACTGAAACCAAACTGAACAAATCCTAGCTCGGTTCGGTTTTGGGCGTCAGAAAACGAAAACCACTTAGGTAGATTAGAAAACAAAAAATATTACTAAAAATTAAAAATAAATAAAAAATGAACTGAACTGAAATATTTTTCACCGAATTTGTTTTTGTAAATTGATAGAGGAAAAAAAACCAGATTTGTTTCAGTTCAGTTTGATTAACCAAATCTGCATCCCTACTTGTACGCCAATGATTTAAGAGTTGGTTAATACGCTGTTGAGACTTGAGAGATGCATGGGGAGATCTGCATACATATTTGACTTTGAAGTTCTGAACACTTTAATGGACATGTAACACAGGTATTGTGAGGGAGCTTTTAAATTTAGAACAATTTGGACACTACAAAAAAAATAAGACTCTCAGCGGCAGTCAAAAATTGTTATTATTAACAAAAAAAAAAAAATTGCTTCTAATAGTCTTAATAGCTTTTAATAGGGGCAGTTTTTTGTTTAAAATATTGCCGCTAATAGTCTTATTTTTTAAAATAAATAATTTAAAGAAAACTATAAATGGTGAACAAGTTTTGAAAGACAATGTTGTAGACAGCTTATGTGGCACAATGAAATTGGCTGCAGTGCTTTTAGGGGCGTAACCAGGATTTTTTGTTGGGGGGGGGGGGGGGCTACAAATGATAAATATAATGTTCATAGTTATTAATTTTACAATTGATTTGGGGGCTTCTATATCATAGTTTGGGAGATTATAGATATTTTGTTGGTGGGGGCTACAAATGATAAATATAATGTTAGTAGTTGCTTTACGATCGATTTGGGGGCTTCTACATCATAGTTTTGGAGATTATATACAAACAAACGTTATATAAGAACCATATTCCATAGAAACTCTAGAGTTAAATGAGGGCTTGAGCCCACACACCCTTCTATATGGCTACGCTACATAGTGCTTTGGCCTCTCTATGTTTGCAGTCAATCACGACAAGCCACATTAGCTGCCTGCAAAATTATCTACTATTTAACGCTGTTCGTTATTTAATTATTTCCTCACTCAAGTAAGGGGATATCCACCCATTCTCAAGTTGTGATTGGCCCACATCGGAATCGGAATCGGAATCGGAATCGGAATCGACCTTTTAAATAGTCAATGCCAACCTCCATTAAGCTAATAGCGATCCATGGGAATGATTCGGGTATCTCTTCTAGGTTGTGCTAGGGGATTAATGATGATCATACTCATTGTCACATTAACCCCTTATTCCTATTTCTCCATTTGTTTTTGTTTGACCTAATTAACCTCTCCATTGTTAGGCAATCCTTCATATAACTTTCGTTTGCTTTCATATGTCTTCACTGGTTATAATTATAGTGACTAAAATTTTCCGAAATTTACCAAAACAAGGTCGAATGAACTTTTTGCCGACATTTCGATAATTTCTTTAAAATCATCGAAATTTCATTAATTTCTACAAAAACAACAAAATTTCTTGGAAATTAATAATTTTTTAAAAAAATAATAGATAGGGTTTTTATAAATACTGAATATAGTTTATACATAAATGAATTTTATACTCCCAAAATTTTCTCGAAATGAACAGAAATGACCCTTTACGTAATATAGTAAGTACTTTTCAAACAAAAATCCGCTTTTTCATACTTTCGAATTGGTTGATGGCATTTGCCTCTAAATGAAATGAATAAGATTTCCTGGCCCTATCAACCAGGCAACTTACTTAGTACTATGTCCATCTGAAAACTATTAGATAAATTAGGAACAGAAATCCGAAAATGATGAAATGGGCAAGAGAATTAGACTCGAGGCACATAATCGTTATCTTTAAAACGGTATTTGCACTCTATTCGAATAAATTCTCGAGTTTGCAAAAGGGTTTCAGCGAGACGTTTCCAGGGTACAACGACCACAATCTCTTGGATGCGATCCGTTACTTTGCAACAGTAAAGGATCACCCCAGAAAACTCAATCCGATGAAGTACCACCAAAAGAAGAAAGGAAGAGGAATTTTCAAATTTTATGCAAGGAATCCGATGGATTTCAGAGTATTCAAATCTGTGTCCTAAGGCCTCCTTATATAGAATTTTTAATATGATTGTTGGGCCAACAGTCATATTTTAGACGGCTCAGATTTTTCAAAGATCTCAATCGCTTCATCCAACGGCTGTATGAAAGGTTGCAACTCTTCAAATTCAAATTCAAACGGTTGCACAACATTACAAGCGGTTATGAAACGGTTGGGTCCAACTGTCAACATTTGACCAATCCGTTTGACCCAATAGAACCGAATTGACTCACAAATTAGTGTTCCATTTGGCCCGACCCGGTCCATGAATAATTTGACCGTTGGATCTACTTAGTCAAAAGTCAAACCTCTCCTTGCAACGATGCTCACGTGTGAAGTGCGTGCGCGCCTAAAGCGCCAATGCGCCTAAACGCCAATCGCCACGCACACGCGCGCGCGTGCGCGATGGCGAGACTCTTCTCTTTTTATTGTCAAACAATAATAAAAGGTGAAAGGTTTTATATATAGCTTAGGCACTTTTTATTTTTACCAATGTAAGACTATTAATTTGCATATAAAACTTGAGAATATCTATTGCCTAAAACTCAACCCAAAACTAAAAAATTAAAATAAAGTTTTATTTTCTTTAAATTATTAAAATATTTATTATATTAATAATAAATATAACAATCCCCCACAAATTTAAAATAAAATAAAGACACTGGGACCGAAAATATGTGTATACCATAAAAGGTACCTTTTGGGTTTGAACCTTCACTTAGTGTAAACTTATCAAAGTCTTATTAGGGTGTACAGAGACCATAGTCTTGAACTGCGGACCTATATGACATGACCGGATAAATAACATACACATATTTTCTTAAGATCGAGTTTTCTATAAAGCTAGCACTATTATGGCCTTGTGCTTATATCCTGGTTTCATGAATGCTAACTGAGAAAAACCATAATCTCATAGGAAGCGGCCGCACCTCCATATTCACATAGGTAAGTATGTCGAATGTGTTTCTGTAATCAAACACATTAACACAAAATGTTACAAACTTATTAAGAGTAAATACTCATCCTTTTCCTTTTCATTACAGATTCCAAGCACTTGACACCTGTTTTGGGATGGACATTTTTAAAAAATTAAAGTGCTTCTAATCATCACTCTTATGTCGTACTCTTCCATTGAACTTAAGGATTTATTATACAAATATTAAGTTAGATTTCTGACATAGGTGATCAACTATATGGTTTTAGTCATATCCTGATAGATGTTTTCTTTATCAATTCTCTAGAAAGTCCTTTGGTAAATGGATCAGCCAAATTATTATTGGTCCGAATTGAGTCTATCCCAATTACTCTATCATTAAGTAATTCTCTAACATAACGGTATCGTAGACCAATATGTCTATTCTTACCATTATAAACTTTATTGTAGGCTTTTGCTCTCGTAGCCTCACTATCACAATTTATTGTAATAGGTGACATAGGCTTTACCCACAAAGAAATTTTTAAGAGTAAATTTCGAAGCCATTCTGCCTCTTTGCCACATTCCGTTAAGGCAATAAACTCAGATTCTATTGTGGAATGAGTAATACATGTTTGCTTTTTAGATCCCCATGAGATCGCAGCACCACCGAGAGTGAATACCCATCCACTCGTTGCCTTGAATTCATCTGAATCTGAATTTTAACTTGCATCACTGTATCCTTCAAAAACATTAGGAAACTCAGAATAATGTAATCCATAATGTACACTTCCTTTTAAATATCTAAATATGCGAGATATAGCGTTCCAATGATCATGACATGGATTACTAGAGTATCTACTTAATTTTCTAACTGCATATGCTAAGTCAGGTCTAGTAAAGTGCATTGCATACATCAAACTACCGATTACTCTAGCATATTTTAACTGATTTACAGATCTACCTTTATTATAAACAAGTTTGATGCTATGATCATATGGTGTAGATGCAGGTTTACCATTTAAATGATTATATTTCTTGAGAATTTTCTCTATGTCATGAGACTGGGTTAAAGTAAGCTCATTATCATTTCTTACTATTTTGATTCCTAAGATAACATCAGCATTACCCATATCTTTCATATCAAAATTGGAAGAGAGAAAAGATTTGGCATTCATTATACTATCTAAATCAGTACCAAATATAAACATATCATCTACATATAAACATATGATAACTCCCTTATTTGCAGAAAATTTACTATAAACACATTTATCAGATTCATTAATTTTAAAACTGTTAGAAACAATAACACTTTCAAAATTTTCATGCCATTGTTTAGGAGCTTGTTTTAAACCATAAAGAGATTTAATTAATTTATAAATTTTATGCTCATGTCCGGTCATTACAAAACCTTCAGGTTGCTCCATATAAACTTCTTCTTCTAATTCACCATTTAAGAATGCAGTTTTTACATCCATTTGCTGAATTTGTAAATGATAAATAGAAGCAAGTGCTATTAAGATTCTAATAGTTGAAATTCTAGCTATCGGTGCATAAGTATCAAAAAATTCAATACCTTCCTTTTGTCTAAATCCTTTTGCCACCAATCGGGCCTTAAACTTATCTATAGTTCCATCAGCTTTAAGTTTTCGTTTAAAAATCCATTTACAACCTATTGGTTTAGATCCTTCAGGAAGATCAACTAGTTTTCATGTTTTATTACCCATTATAGATTCTATTTCATCATTTATTGCTTCCTTCTAAAAAGCAGCATCTTGCGATTTCATAACCTCATCAAATATTAAAGGATCATTTTCGATATGAAAAGAAAATATAGTTTCCTTTACTTGTTCTGATCTTATTCCCTCTATGACAAACATATAAAAATCTGAACTAAAATATTTTTCTTTTCGTACTCTTTTACTTTTTCTGAGATCTGTATTTTTTATATTTTCATAATTTATAATTAATTTTTCTTTATCAGAATTTTCATTAATTCTAGGAACAGAAGAAAAATAATGTTCATAAAATTCAGCATCTCTAGATTCAATTATACTGTTTTAATCAATTGCACCTTTAGATTCAGTTATCAAAAATCTGTAGGTTTTACTGGTTAATGAGTATCTAATAAATACGCATTCAATGGCTCTATTACCTAATTTGAGTCTTTTAAGATCTGATAATTTAACCAGTGCTTGACACCCCCACACTTTGAGGTATTTAAGATTTGGTTTCCTTTTCTTCCATAACTCATAGGGAGTTATACTAGAACTCTTCTGTGACACTCTATTTAAAAGATGACAAGCAGTGACAAGTGCTTCACCCCACAAGTTTAAATTTAAATCGGAATTTAAAAGCATAGCATTTACCATTTCTATTAAAGTTCGATTTTTTCTTTCTGCTGTACCATTTTCTTGAGGAGTGTAAGGTGCAGTCGTAAGATGTACGACCCCCACATTTTCACAAAATTCACTAAAATCATTTGAAGTGTATTCTCCTCCTCTATCATATTTTAAAGTTTTAATTTTAAAATTTAACTGATTTTCAACTTCTTCTTTATAAGCTTTAAATTTTCCTAAAGCCTCGTCTTTATGTTTTAGCAAATAAACATAAGTATATTTAGAATAGTCATCAATAAATGTTATAAAATATATTTTTCCTCCTCTAGTTAAAATGCTATTTAAATCACAAATATCAATATGAATAAGTTCTAAAATTTGATATTTTCTTTTAACTTTATTGAAAGGTTTTCTACTGATTTTAGTTTGAACACAAATTTTACATTTTTCATGAATATTTTTCTCGCATCTAGGAATTAATCCTAATTCTATCATAGAGTTTAAACGATTAACATTCACATGCCCTAATCTATCATGCCATAATGAAAGAGAATCAACAATATAAATGGAAGAAGACATTTCATTGATTACATTCAATTTAAACATCCCATTACAGACATATCATTTCCCCACAAATACACCACCCTTAGTGATTATAACTTTATCCGATTCAAAGACTAACTTGAAACTATTTTATTGAATAAACTGGTCGAAATCAAATTCGTACGAATCTAAGGAACATACAGTACATCGGTTGAAGTAAGGGTCTTATTAGAAGTCAATTTGAGATTGATTTTCCCTGAACCCTTAACCTTTGGAGTTGAAGCGTTCCCCATGAAGAGCTCTTGTTCGTTTGTGTCCTCCACATAGTTGGCGAAAAAAGATCGGCAGTTACATACATGCCTAGTGGCACCAGAATCGATCCACCAGTCTTTTTCGCTTCCAACCATGTTGATTTCAGAAATCATGGCTACAAACTTTTCTTCAGTCACATTCGCTTGAAATTCTTCCTCCCTTTTCAGAAGTTCGCAATCCGTTTTGAAGTGACCAGGTTTACCACGGTGATAATAACTGTCATTTTTCTTCTAACCCTGATGACCTTGGCTCTTATTTTTCTTGTTAGCCTTATCAAAATTGAAGTTGCCTTTTCGTTTTCCATGTGATTTGGACGTACCAACCTCCACTATATGAGCCTTTGAAGTTAATTGAGATTGCTTATCTTTCTTGTCGCGAACACGAAGTTCATCTTCGACTCGAAGATGGTGGCATAACTCTTCAAACGAAAGTTCTTTCTTTTTATGTTTGAGAGTGTTTCTGTAGTCCTTCCATGAGACAGGCAATTTATGGATAATTGCATGATTGTGAAAAATGGGATTCATTTTTATGCCCTCTTGATTAATTTGACCGATAATATACTGAATCTCATGAACTTCATCGATCGAGAATCGGTTTATTATCAGTCATTTTAAAATCTAAATACTGACTTACAATGAAGCTTTTTGTACTGGCATCTTCTGTTTTGTACTTTGTCTCCAGCACCTTCCAAAGTTTTATTGCAGACAGCATGCTCTGGTACACTTCGAAGAGTGAATTTGCTAGCATATTGAGAATGTGCCCTTTACAGATATAATCATTTTGCTCTCATTTCTGACGATTACGAACTTTGGCAAGAGATTCTCCATTAGAATCTTTAGGCTCCGCGGGTTTTAGAGTGGTTATAACATAAGCAACTTTCATAGTCGTTAATACGAAATGTATCTTTTGTTGCCATCTTCTAAAGTTGTTATCGTCGAATCGCTCCAATTTGACGAAGTCGTGAGTCATCACTTTCAGATTTGAAGCCATTATAAAACATAATAGCGTTTTAAAATTATTAGATAAATTAGGAACAGAAATCCGAAAATGATGAAATGGGCAAGAGAATTGGACTCGAGGCACATAATCATTGTCTTTAAAACGGTATTCGCTCCCTAATCGAATAAATTCTCTAGTTTACAAAAGGATTTTAGCGAGACGTTTTCAGGATACAACGACCTCAATCTCTTGGATGCGATCCGTTACTTTGCAGCAGTAGAAGATCGCCCCAGAAAACTCAATCCGATGAAGTACCACCAAAAGAAGAAAGTAAGAGGAATTCTCAAATTTTATGCAAGGAATCCGATGGATTTCAGAGTATTCAAATCTGTGTCCTAAGGCCACCTTATATAGAAATTTCAATATGACGTCATATTTTGGACGGCTCAGATCTTTCAAACATCTCAACCGCTTCATCCAACGGTTGCACACCTTTATAGGCGGTTGTGAAACGGTTAGGTCCAACTGTCAACATTTGACCAAACCGTTTGGCCTAATAGAACCGAATTGACTCACAGATTAGTGGCCCATTAGGCTCGACCCGGTCTATGAATAATTTGACCGTTGGATCTACCTATTCAAAAAGTCAAACCTCTCCTTGCGACGATGCGCACGTGCGCGCCTAATCGCCACACAGGCGCATGCACGGCGGCTCATCGCTAGGCACACTCTTCTCTTCTTATTGTCAAACAATAATAGAAGGTGAAAGCTTCTATATATAACTTAAGTACTTTTTATTTTTACCAATGTAAGACTATTAATTTACATATAAAACTTGAGAATATCTATTGCCTAAAACCCAACCCAAAACTAAAAAATTAAAATAAAGTTTTATTTTCTTTAAATTATTAAAATATTTATTATATTAATAATAAATATAACAAAAATCACATCACACCTTATCTCATAATCCAAGTCATCCAATGATCATCATTATTAAAAGAATAATAATATTTATAAAGAAATATATAAATACTATAATTTCAAACATGGAAAAAATGAATATTTAACCTAAATATTGATGACACTATATAAAAAACTAAAGTGTCAATCAAGGTAACAAACTCGGTATGGGGGAGGACCAATACGAATCTGCCAATATGTATTGGCCGATATCGATACGGATCCGCCCATTAAAAAAAATAAAAATACAGGTATTGGCCGATACGGGATATGTATCAACCGATACCCGATACCCAATATGTATCGATTGATACTAATATCGATACCGAGTTGAATACTCAATACGTATCAGCGCTGATACATATCCATTTACCAAAATTTTGATATGTATCGGTATCAGCCGATATTTGATACCATGGTGTCAATATTAATACAAGCTTCATATCAACTTAGGTCAAGCTTGAGATGCTACATATCCACCTATATGTATATCTGGGCCGATATTTAACACCATAAACTTGATTCCATGTAAGCTACCTACACAATAGATAACCTCCTCATCATCACCACACTCGAGCAATGCTAAGTACCACAAGACATATTTGGAGTTCACTTTTGCGAATCTGATTTCTCCACTCAGTGAAGCTCTCTGTAACTTTGCATTTCTTTATTGCTTTCCTTGATAATAAAATAATAATTTTATGTTTTCTTCTCACTTGAATAACTTCGATGAGAATGTATTTATGGTTTACGTCGATTAATTCATATAATATTCTGTTATTTGGATAATTTAGATTGATAAAAGACGCGATCCACGCGCATAAAAGGGATGATGACGACTATTTTATATATTAATGTCAAGTGATGTCCAATCAATCCTTTAGCAATATAGTGAAGGAAGTGTTACTCCTCCACCTCCTCTTTTCGCTAAAAAAAATTGTTCCCAATTTAACAATTTAAACCCAAACTTTACCCTTTTATAATGACACACCAATAATCTAAAAATCCCTCTGTTTCTGTTGTCGCGAAGAGTAGATTTTGTGTGAAATTAGGTATATCCATCATCCTAATTCGAATTCATTAGCTGTATTTGGAAAATGATGTGATACAAAGATTGGCTGTTATCTATTAGATTAACATGATTCTTGGGGTATGATCAATAACTATGGACCGTTATGGAAAGTTGAAAATATTGCAATCTCAAGGTCGCGGGTTTGAGCCTAGCTAGCTTACCTATCAGAAAACAAAACTATATATGGACCGTTTGATTATCATATCACAGATCAAGTAATGGCCTATGAAATGTCTGATTGCTTTCTCCGAGGCCAAAACTACTGCAATCAAAATAGAGAGGCTAACGACCATTATCTAAAATCAACGATGGAGAAGACAAGAACAAAAATACGTCTCCATTGTGATTCAAATTACATTGCTATCATGTAAATCTCTGACACTATAAATTTGTAAAGGTATTGAGTACTTTGAATCATATGATAGAAATATTTTTTAGTCTCAGTTTTAGACATTATAAATATTTTTTTTATCGTGAACTCTAAACAATCAAACCCGTGAACAAAGTCACTTGGTATTGAGGTTTAGTACCTAACATCAAAAATCTATTCCACTTCCCATATGCCCAAAATAGTCCCAGAAGTCTATGTCCAGAGCAAGAAACAAAATGCAAGCTATCTCTATAAATAATTTTACCAAATTTGCATAGTCATATGACCTTATTGGCACATGTTATGGAGGAATGGAGACTTTCTTGAGAATTTGTTAACCTAAGGGATTAACTGGAGTTCAACAAAAAGGGCAAAAAGGCACTTTTTCGTGTTTTTGCCTGTGTAGATAAAAGGGGCATTACCACCCCAATTTTAGGTCAAGAGGTATCTATCCTTTTAGCAATTTAATTAATCAAAGTTAGCTCATAAGAGAAATTGTAAGCCAAATTTGATGAAGATCTGAATCAGTTGGTAGTTTAATTTCGTCCGAATTTGCATGACAAGCAAGTTTATTGGTTAATGCTAACTATTTTATTTTAAAACAATAACAAAAGAATTAAAGCTAAGACCTTAAAATTTTCAAGTTTTATAACTATTCGAATAGTCATTTGCTTTTTATTTATTAAAGAATACAAATTTATATTACAAAGTTTTTAGATTCTCATACTACCCGGAGCGAAACGGGTTTGCTTGATAATAGAGAATTGCGAATTGCATACTTGAATTCAAATCAAGCGAACTAACAAACTAATTAACTGTAATTTGAATAATCCGATTTATGAACTTTAATATGGACAGTTGTGTATATTTCTTCAACTATTGATATTAAAGTGCACCAATGAGACAGTCCAAAGCTCTTATCGTCTTAATTCTTCGTCTAGAAATATTCTAATGATAGAATGCGAGTTGGACTAATTGGACTGATCAAATTTGTGCAACATGATATAAAAGTTTAGTGTCATGGATTTAAGGAAGGCCAATAAATCAGCAGAGATAGTCTTTTTGGTGGCTTGAGTTTAGTGAACTTTGCTCAGAGGTATCCCAATCTTATATATTAAGATGCTCAAAAAAATTACAAATTTTCAAATTCACAACTTCCCAATATGTTAGTGAGATGCGGATAAATTTAATGAGAAATTTTGTTTGCATGTTTGGGCACAAGGTGTCAACTCGCGTACTAGTATCAGATATCGGTCCTGATATGAATCGGTCGATACATATCTGTCAATACTGAGGTGACTTGATGAATTTAAAAAAAAAAATAAAAAATTGTGAGGTATCGGCCAATATGGATTCCATATCGGTCGATACCCAATACGTATCGCTCGATACGGGGCCGTATCAGCCGATGCCGATACTTAAATCCGAGTTGATAATCGATACGTATTGGAGCCGATATATATCGGTTTGCGGAAAAAACGATATGTATTGGCATCGGCCGATTTTTAATACCTGGTTGGGGTAGATACATGCCACCCTACTTATGCATTTGACTTAGCTCTAAATTGATAATCTAGTGCTCTAGGGTATTTTGAGCAAAATACGAAACCCTAAATATTAAGGGTAGCTGGATTTCACCGATTGAGTTATTACGGGCACCTATGCTGAAAACCAAGGTATCAATGCATAACGGTGTTTCGGCAAATCGACACATATTTGTGCCTATATATATCGAGTATCCAACTCGGTATCGGTATCGGCCAATACTAGCCCGTATCTGGTATCAACCGATGCTTATATTTTAAATTTTTTTTTTTTAAATAGGCTGATACGTATCTTTTCTCCAAGCCTCAAGGACCAATACCCGATACTGATATCGAGTTTGTTACCTTGCTGAAAAACCATTGAGTGCTTTGAATCAGATGATGGAGTTCATTTTTCATCCCAATCTTTCACATAAAGGATCTTCAGACCAATGGGTGTACCATCAAACGGTCGTTTTTTTATTCCATGTGACACTCATCTGAAAAAGTGACCTAAAAATCACTTTTGGGATGTGTGCCATGTGGAATAAAAAATTGACTATCTACCTGTACGCTCATGATCTAAAAATCCATTATATAAAAGATTGGGACGAAAAATTAATAGTAGTTAATTAATGGGATTAAGTGTAGGTGCCCTCAGAAATTTGGTAGGTGAGAATTGAGCTATTCAAATATTAATTTAATAATTTCCCGTGTTTTGAATTGAAAATATAAATTTTCACATTATCATTTAAAGGCCCTAAAATCCAAGGTATAAAAAATTGGCCGATACCGATTTGTATCGGGTATCGGCCGATACGTCTCGGTTTCGACGGAGACCTCTTGTTTTCTTTTCTTTTCTTTTTTTACAAAATCAACCGATATGTATCGGTATCGGCCCCGGGCAAACCGATATCCGAGATCGATACTGATTTTAATACCTTGCTAAAATCACAATTTCTAAAACCCTGCTCATAATAAAATTTGATAAAACTATAATTTTAAATTTTCCCACGTTAGAGCGGCTCAAATTTTAAAACATTAATATATAATGAGATTAATTATATATGAAAAACTAGCAGCACATACACCTCCCCACCATCCCTTCCACCACCACCACCACCTCTATCGTCATTACCTCCTCCACCATCAGGACCTCAATCATCACACCACCACCACCTCATCCTCCTACGACACCACCACCACTACCTCTTCTACTCCCATAACCCTAGTCACCAACACCACTACCTCAACCTCCACCAACATCACCTCCTCCTCTATCTCCCCACCATCCATCTCGCCGGCCATCATCATCCTTAAATCGGACCAGGCCAAGCCTAACTATAATTAGGGCTCTCAATGGGTCGGGTCAGGTCGGATTTTGGGCCGCTTTCAGCCCCAAAAAAGTGATACTTTCTATTAAGCAAACTCGGACCGATATCCGAACTGGACTAAACATGTTGCAACCCGAATCAATCCGGGCCGGCCTTGGGTTAAGTGTTCCAACACCCTGCCTACACCCCGCCGGCTGGATATATATATATATATACCTTTCAAAGTTAAAAAAATAAAAATAAAAAAAAATCTTTTAATTAAATATAATTTACTTAAATGCCCTGAGATTAACTGTTGTTCTTTCAAGCAACCGTTTTATGTTATAATCATTTTGCAACCGTTGTCCTTTTAAGCAATCATTGTCCGTTATAACCATTGTGTAACAAACTAATCATGAAGATTTCTGTTATAACCATGGTTCAAAATTTCAGCCGAATCCTGCAGATTTCAGCCGAAATGTTTCAGTTTCGGTCCCCACCGCAACCGAAAACCTAAAATTTCAGTTTCGGTCATGACCGAAACCAAAACGAAATTCGATTTTTTTATTTTTTCCCGAGCCTCTATAATGTTAATATAATTATATAATTAATTTTTTAACCTTCTTCAAACTTTTATTAGAAAAAAAGTAGCTTAAGTCCAACCTAATTTTATTAGAAAAAATAACCCAAACAAATAGTTCAAAAAATAGCCCAACTAAATTTTATTAGAAAAAATAGTAGAAAAAAAATATGGAAAAATGCCCAAGCTCGGCCTGGTCCGATAGGGGTCGGGCTTGGACTGAGTACATCACAACCCGGGTTGAGAATTTTGGGAACCTAGCCCGAGTAGGTTATGACCGATTTGAACCTTATAGATTTCAAAGCTGCACTACAAAAAATATGACTATTAGCGGCAGCCAAAACTGCCGCTATTAACCAAAAAATTATCGATAATATCCTTGCCGCTAATTATTTTAATAGTTTTTTTTGTTAATAGTGGCAGTTAAAAAACAGCCCCAAATAATCTTATTTTTTGTTCTCTATTTTTTTAAAATAGAAGATTACTACTTTGGAGATATATATATATATATATATATATATATATATATATATATATATATATATTGTAGGGAAAAAGAAAAGACGGGGTGTATCGAACGGTAGCGCTAGCGTCAGTCTCCCTTGTTCAACTATGCTGGCGTTGCTCCAACATATCCAGTTATTACAATGGTTCACATATTCAAAGCTTTTATTTTATATAATAATATTTTCTTTCTCGAGCTAATATTAGTGGGAGGTGACCCATATTTTATGACTCTTGACTAAATATCTGCTGTTTCCCACCACAACCATGTTGTAGTACTTTTAGGACCATCTAATAAGAGCATCTCCAATCGAGTTCTCTATATACTACAACGGCATTAATTTAGAATATGGGTCACCTCCCACTAATATTGTGCCTTATGAGGGATATTGTATATCCTCACGAGATACATAAGATACGAAGTAGGTATCTTATTTTTAATTTAAAATTAATATATTTATTGATTTTTATAATTGAGATATCTATCAATGGCTATGAAAAAAAAAAAAATACTTATCTCAAATTTGAGATAGGTAGTTGGAGTGCATCATATCATATGGTTTAGGTATCTCAAATTTGCCACATAAGCCAAAAAATGGGATACACTATTGAAGATGCTCTAATACCTTAACATTCCTCCCTTTATATAAGTAAGGGTACCCTCCATTTGCGACAACAAGTTTTCCTGAAAGCGCCAATGTTCGAAACTTGTTGACTACTTAGAATCAGACGATATATATGATCATTTTTCACCCCACATCTTCCACACAACGGATCTCAAGATCATGATCGTACCATCAAATGATTAACTCCATGTGTCACATATACAAAAAAAATATGGCCTTAAAATCATGTTTGAATGTGATGTGTTCCATATATTTTTAGAGCCACTTTTTGATTATCCATGTCATGTGGAATAAAAAATTGATCATATAATGGTACGTTTATAGTCTTAAAATTTATCGTGTGGAAACTCTGGGTGAAAAACGATCCTCATCATCTAATTTCAAGTAGTCAATGGGTTTTAAGGTGTTTAGACGTTGATGCTTTCAAAAAACCTATTGGCAAGAATAGAGGTGCCCTATAAATAACTCTAACTAAATTAACATGTTATAATAAGAGAAGTCATTACTTGCACAAATAACACATAATGTGAAAGAGAGACTCCCTATTTTAAGGTTTCAAGTCCATCATCTAAACACTATATGATAGATCTGTTATCTCGTGCAATCTTATACACTACAATTTTTAAGTTGTGACGTTCAAATCATATTGCACTTTCTGTTTTCAAGTGGCACATGTCCTAAAAAGTAACCCAATCGAGGTCAAGTCACTAGGGGCTAAGGCCACTTAGCTAATACCAACTCTAAGGCTATTAGACCAATGGTCCGCTTTGACCGATCGGTCTACCATAAAGCATAAGAATCATAGATTTACTTCTAATTTCGAAGTGTCAACTGTTTTGAATAACGTCGATAACGATGTTTTTTCATAAGCAATCTAGACTTCATGGATTAAATGTCACGGCCTACGAATAAGACGGTAGACATGTTTCCACGTGCTCCCTAAAAAGTGTCCCAAATGCCATGTCACTTGGTGCGTCAATCCTCTCTCGCAAGTGGACTGAGCACCAAGTGACTTAATACTTGGATCACTTTTTAAGTCATACCTTATGGAAACATAGGTGTGTCATATGATTTAAAAGGGCATGATATAATAATCTATGATTTAAAAGGGCACCGGTCCTCTCTCGGAAGTGGACTGAGCGCCAAGTGACTTGATACTTTGGTCACTTTTTAAGTCATACCCTATGGAAACATAAGTGTGTCTTATGATTTAAAAGGGAATGATATAATAATCTATGATTTAAAAGGGCTCTAGTCCTCTCTCGGAAGTGGACTGAGCACCAAGTGACTTGATACTTGGATCTTTTTAAGTCATACCTTATGGAAACATAGGTGTCAAATGATTTAAAAGGGCATGATATAATAATCTATGATGTCGAAGATTGCATGAAAAAGAACATCATCATCGTATTTGTTGGAATCAAATCATAAAATCATAATAAATCTTTAGATCATGACCTTTAAATTATAAAACATGTATGTTGTCTCTAAGTGGCACACACATTGCCGCAAAGGCGGCTTAGTTAATGCCAACCTAAATTTTTGAAAGTCATTACTTTTCAAGACTTGAAGAATAAAAATAAAATGTTAATTTTTTCATTCTCTTTAAGAGAAATACAATTAAGCATTGTTTTTAAGCACACAAAAAGTTAGCCCTTGCACATAGTTTAACAGAAAGAGTTGATAGCTTTGAAACATGTCACGTGAAAACACCATCAAAGTCGTTTGATTTGAATTTCATGATCTAAAAATTATTTTTTTTTTCAAAGAAAATAAAACCAATTCATTAAACTATATTAGAGAGAACAAGGTGCTCAAAGGATGGAGGAATTTCCTCCAACCACACATGAGATAAAGTAAGACTATTAGCGGCTGCCACCACAAAAATAAGACTATAAGCGGCAGTCAAAAACTGCCGCTAATAGTCTTAATAGCCTTTAGTAGTGTTTTGTTAATAGCGGCAATTTTTTACGGCAAAAAATTATCGCTAATAGTCTTATTTTTTGTAGTGTACTATTAGTCCTGTCGCTATAAAAAAATTCCCGCTATTAGTCTTGTGTCACGACCCGAAAGTCTACCCCATCCCAAGGGCCTAGAATTCCGGGTTATAACCCGCACATATCCCGGATATGCTAAGCGGACATACACTTAATCAGAGTTATCGCGCATGTCCGATTCCACGAAATCCGTGAAAATCAACATATAACAGTGGAATATAAAGAATCATAAATGCTAAAATAGAAGTGCTGAATCTGAGAAATCCATCAATAAACAATAGTAAACGTCGGAGACAAATCCGATAAAATAGAATCATAAAATCCATGGTAAAAAGAAAGACTCAAACTACTACCAAGTCCGCAATGCTCAATAATCGGTACTCGGATCGAAATCGGCACTATAACCCTCCTGGTACTTGGTCACCTCCCAAGGCTCTCGGTACTCAAGACCATGGATCAAGAAAATCGGTTGTCGGATCAGAAAGGCCGATGTCCACTCCACCAGTGAAATCACCTGCAGCTGTTAGATTATCGTGGGATGAGTTTACTCAGTCACGTAAACTCAGTGGGATACACCACCAATCCACCCCATACTTCTCAGGTGCATTGTGGGTGCATCTTGTGAGTGATAAAAATAATAGTATCTCAAACAGATAGCAAAAGAATGACAAAATCATATGCATATTATAAAGCTCATACCATAAATGCAAGACCATGATCTAGATATTGATGTCTAACGACTCACCATATCTCATACCTTATTATACCATGTCTTATTATTATTCTCGCATAACGTACATCGCATGAGCGTAACTAACATACTAGTGAAATCCTATACGACCTGTGCCAGAGTCGCTGCTCGAGCTACTATGAGAGGGTCAACATAGTATCATACCACCATATCATAACGCCCTCGTGTCATACTCATACTCCACCATCCAGCCCATGGGGAGACATAATGGCCAACTGACTTGTAGACATACTCATACTCATAATCTCTCCCAGAGATCCGTCTTGGCTGAAAGACGTTGTTGCCCTTACGGTGGCTACGTAAGGAACGGCACGTACAGAAACTTAAGTTATTTATCTTTTGCTGGCCTACACAGCGGTATCTTATTATCGCATCAGAATATATCTTATTTCATACTCATAACATACTCTTATAACTTAATTCTAAGATGAACTATAGTGAGATAGCCTCACCACCGTTAAAGCCTAAGGCTGAACCTCATAACTTACTCATAATCTATACTATCATATTTGAACTAAGATAGGGTCGCCAGATATGCCACCATTTAGATTACACCAATTCACACTCACCGACTCATCATGGGTCCCATTCCACCATGAGTTGTAAGGCATGTGAATACGGTGTATTCTCGCTCGATGTCATCTCAAATAATCACCACGCCCAAGTGTAGGCATGATCTCATACACTCGCACGTTCTAACATATCCTTCATATAACTTGATTTAGTTACAAACACAAAGATCACACATCAAAAGTTTACATTTAGGTTTTGAGTATATCAATATTTATGTTTATTTATATAGCACACTAATATAATTATATAATAGGGTGATGATTGCAATTTAGGGTGCTTGACCGAATCTTAGTTCACATTAATAGGGGAATTTATTTCTAAAAGGAGTAAGGAATTCCAACAGTTTATTAATTTTCGTTTGTTTTAAAATGGAATAATTTACAAGTTTTCAATAGGCAATGACTTAAGGTATTTATTCTATATAAATACTTGCTAAAAATAATTCGACCATATTCATATAATATATATATTATATTAAATGTAACCTTAATACAAACATTAACAATAAAAGCATTTATGACAGTTGTTATAAATAAATTTTTTATTATAACAGAATTATATAATAGTAATATTCATGTACAAATTTTAATAATTCATTAATTAAATGATATATAATACAACAAATAATCTTAATATTTAATATTTACTTTATTAATTTAATTTATTTTTCTAAATATCATTAATCTAATTACTAATTAATAATTGTATTATTATCAATTATTATAATAATACTAATCAAACATATAAGCTATATTTATCATTATTCAATTTATTATTCAATGAAAATATTACTTTTTAATAACTCATCACATTTACAAAATTATACATTTTTACTAATTATTACATTTTTTTTTTTATCAACTAATTTATTATTTAATTAACCTAATAATATTTTACTCTTTAATATAATACCACTTTCATACAATAATATTTATTTAACGTAATCTCTTTCGTAAAATTTATTTATTATTTTAGTTGTTAATTAATATTTTAATTTTATATTTTTCAACGGGGTAGGGAGTGGGTGTGGGTGCCACGGGGTAGTAGGGCACGCGCTCCCATAGGGTTTCAATCGATTGACGGCCACAGATTCACAATAAAGTAAATAAAAATATAGGGTTCCGAAAATAAAACCCAACAATGCATCAAAGATCTCACAAAATTTTATACAAAAACAGATTTCACAAAATTTCATACAAAAACAGAATTTACAAAATTTCATACCAAAAACAGATTTCATTATTATTATAATCCTAAAATAGATTTAAAAAAAAAAAAAAACAGTTTTAGATTTATTTTAAATATCCCATCGGTACGCGATCAACATATTTTACGCGATGGGATCTAAGAAGGATGAGACGGATAGATGGGTACCCACCTCTTGAAGCGTGATCGGCAGATCTATGGCGATTAGAGCACGGTGTCCACACGATGGTCCGTCCACGATTACGCCGCCTTCTATTTCCACGATCCGACGGTAGAAAACACCACGGTGTTCTTTATGATAGAACACCCAAGAGATCTAAAGGGGTCGAGTGTTTTTTTTTTTTTTTTTTCAAGAGGATGGGGGAGATGAAGGGACGGCTAGGGTTTTGAGAAGAAGAAAACAAAAGCAAGAGGCTAGGTTTTCTTAAAGTGAAAAGTGAGGGTTTTGGACGTATCCTCTACTTAAATAGAGGTCTCCTAATTAGGTTAGGCTTCGGTGTGAAGCACTAGCACCGAGTTTGGTGCAACACCCATCATACACCACAAATAAAATAGCTAAATTTTAGGGTTGTTACATCTTGTCACTACAAAAAAATACTTTAATAACAAGTGCCGCTGAAACCCTTATTTTTCTAGTGGCATGAGCCACCGAATTGGCCTCTTTGTGTAGATGTCTACAATTTACAAATCTAAAAGATGCCAGGCAAATCTTTATATCTCGAACGAGCATAGAGAACATAGATAGGTCCAACAAAGCATTGTTAATAGAATTAACAACATTAAGGGAGTCGCTTTCAAGAATAATATCCTGAAATTCAGCATTGCGGGCGAAACACAATCCATCATATAAAACCAACAATTCTGTGTGCAACGGGTCCCAAGTGTGTTGAAAGCCTCTACTCATCGATCCAAGCACCAGACCGTCGGAGTCCCTTATCACCGCCCCAATAACAGCAAAGGTGGCTGATCTATTCCAAGCCCCGTCACCACTCACTTTGTATATTGCAAAAGATTGGCATGAAAAAAGATTTTGAACATATGTTCAATGCCTTCAAAGACCATTTTTGCGTTGAATCATAATGACATAGATCGTGTTTTGCTTCAATCTTTTGCACTAAGAGATTTTTAGATCATAGACTTTCCATTAAACCCCTTATATGGTAGTTTCACATAGCATCCATCCCCAAAATTTCATGTCTATATTTTAATCTGTGTGAAAGGGCAAACTCCTCGTGTGAGAGTACCGGCTCCTCTTTAAAGTATTATTGAAGGACAAAATTGTCATTTTATTTTACAACCTCCGTTCTTCTAAATAACCTTCTCAGACCTCCTCTCTTCTAAAAAGAGAAAGTGAAAAGCCTTTCATATTTAAAATTGAGAGATCACTTTCACGGGAGATGTTGGCCTTTGCACATAGTTGAAAAGAAGAGTTAGTCTCCAATGCGTGTCCACTCATCATAAGTGGACATTGCTGTTCACATGCCCATGTGACTGAGTGACTTGCATGGATATCCATATATTGGAAGTTCGTGCAATTCACTGAATCACAAGGACATATGGACTGTGATGTCCACTCATGATGAGTGGACACCCATTGTAAACTAACTCTTAAAAGAAAAGACTTCGTATTTTGACCATAATTTGAAATCCCTAAGGCTGAATTTGGAAATGTGGATTTGGATTTGGGGATTTGAATTTTAATCTCCTAAATCCAAATCCATCATTTGGCTCTACCTTTTAGGTTTGGATTTGGATTTGGATTTGGTAAATCTTTCGGAATTTAAATATTTATGTCTTTATAGTAAAAAAGTGGATTTGTAAATAACACCTCCTAGGCGTTATTTGAAAATCCAAATCTTACATTAGCATATAATTGGCTATGTTTAGTGAATAAAAAGTTACTCAGTGCTATTATAGGTACGGTTCGACTTGATGCTCGACCTGTCTGAGTCAAATATTTTTAAGCTTGATCGATCTGGTTGGATTGGGCATTAGGCAACCCAAATTAAACAGAAGCGAATCAGGCTGAATCGGTGGTAAATGGACCGGATTGAACTGATACCAGACCCGATCTAAACTAACCCAGCCCAAGCTTAAGTAGTTACTGCAATGGGTAAAAAACTAGCCTTCGCAATCGTCGTTGGGTTGCAACGGCTAGTTTTTGGCCATTGTAGCCCACCGTTGTCCAATGCACCTTGAGGGCAATCGAAAAATTATTGGTTGCACCCATTTTGATTTTTTTTTTGAACCCAAACTGAAGAAAACGAACCAGCCCGAATCGAACATCGAAAAATTCGATTTCGATTCGGAAACGACTTATGTGTAGGAGGAATTCAGTGTACCGAAACCGAATTTTTCAGTGTTTGATTCTGTTTGCTACGGTTTGGGTTCAGGGAAAAAAAATCGAAATAGGTGCAATCAACAGTTTCCTGGTTGCACCCCACTCCCCCCTAAACCCAAACCGAACCGAACCCGTCACCGAAATATTTGATTTCGGTTTAGAACGATTTATGTGTTGGAGGAATTCGGTGTATCGAAACCGATATATTTCGATTTGGTTTCGATTTGTGGTGTACCAAACTGAAAATTGAAAAAATCAGATTCGATTCAGTACACCGAACTTGCATCCCTACTTACATAGAATATATGAAGGAAACCAATGAAATATAAATTCTTTTTAAAAAAAAAATAGCCAAATGAATTGATTTGCAAATCTTAAGGCAATGTTTAAACATCAAAACAAGAGATTTGCAAATCTAAATATTTCAAATTCTGAATTTGAAATGCCTAAATTTGAAATACTTGAATTTGAAATCCCCAAATCCAAATCTATGTTCCCAAACGCAGCCTAATAGAAAAATTGGCATAAAATAAAATCTCTATCATATGATTCAATGTAGTTAAAGGCTTTTATTTGATTCAATAGCTCAAATAGCTCAATGAGGTAAATCATCATATGTCATAGATATGCTTTTGTGCGAATCAACTACAAAAAATAAGACTATTAGCGGCAGCCAAAAATTGACACTATTAACAAAAAAATTGCCGCTAAGAGTCATAATAGTGCTTTTTGTTAATAGTGGCAGTTTTTTACTGCAAAAAATTACAGCTAATAGTCTTATTTTTTGTAGTGATTTTTATACCAAAGATCTTTAGATCATAGCCTTCAAATCATACGACTTAGATCTATTCTTTTGTGAGATTATTTAACCACCGTCTAATCGATTATAAATTGAAGCCTGGGCAGTGAATGTGAACCATCTGATTGATGAACTTTAACATCAGCCCTTAAAGTTAAAAATAATGGTTGATATTATAGTCCACAGTTCATATGGTTTAAATATCTCTAAAAAATAATTTTGATGGTTCAAATCACCTATATCATAAACCCTTATGGTATAAGATCACTTAAACACCATTCTAGTGTGTATTTGACTCGGAGGAGTGCTCCCATGCTTATAAATTGTTCCATTTTTGTAGGAAAGCAGATATGGGCGTCAGCAAAGAGGATTGTGGAGAAATGGGTGTCAGCGAGAAGAACATTTTTTCTTCGTCCCCTTTCTTTTCTTCTTCTTCTTCTTCTTCTTTTTTTTTTTTTTTTTTTTAGTCTTGTGTCATGGGTTTTATGCTAAAGGAAGAAAAGGCATGAATTTTTTTTTTTGGCAAAACTGGGTTTTAAAACCTTTAAAAAAATTTCAAAATTGGAAAACAAGTCTCAGCCGATAATTTGAAATTTTGGCCAATAATTACCTATTTCAGGAAAGGGGGGGGGGGATAAAATGTAAATTTTCAGCTCGATTCAAGCCGAAATCGAGACGTCTCGGCCAAAATCTTGAAATTTCAGCCGAGATTTTGATCTACGAATAAACCAAATAAGTGGCCATTGGGATATGAGAGAATCTTGACAACATGTCATTTTATAAAATTCGAGACTGAAAGTCAGGATTATCTCACATTCAATGACTGCAGATCTGGCTGAACACGAAATCAGGTTAGAACAGTTGAACCTGACCATTGCCCTGATGCATAATGTACAAATAATTAATGGGGCATGATTTAGAAAACACTGATCGATCAGAAAATATAACACCCTCATCGCCATATTATGGAAAGCATGTAAGTTAAAGCTACACATGGGCCAGGTTCTAGTTGGGTTTCGGCCAACCTAACATAACCCGAGGACGGTCCGAACCAAATCCTACTAGAAATGATTATTTTAGGATTCAATCCGAACCTGGCTTGACCCAATTATTGGTGGGCTGGGCCAGATTGGTTTAGTATATACTGTAGGCTATTGGGTCTGATCAAATCAGGTCTAAAGACTAGGTTAGTAGATAATGTAGGCTAACGGGTCTGATCAAATCAGGTCAAAAAACCAGAATTTATAGCAAATGCCTGTTACCGGGCTGGTCTCGTATACGCATACATAATCTTTGATTTTTTACACTTAAAGTAATTGCTCTCCATACCCAATATGCATCTTTATGCTTGACAGCACAAGTCTTTTACCGTTGCACCAAGCAATCACAACGACCATGAATGAGTGAAACCATAGTGACCAAACACAAGTTTTTTCGCATTTAAAATGCATTTTTTTGAGAAAATGAAAAAAAAAGTTTTCTCGATAAATTTTCATTTTTTCTGAAGAAAAACAGGGTCGAAAAATACGTTTATTCCATGTTTAAAACCGTTGTTTGGTCACAGCATATTTATTTTTTATAATAATTAATATTTTTTAAATTTTTGCATGTATTCTCGTTTTTCCCTATGAATTTTACCGTTCTTCTCGTGTACTTTGGGAGCCATTTTATTTCCGTACCTATACATAATGGCAAAAAACTACAAGTGGAAGCGTCCAGAGAAACTAGAAGTGGGAGGAGAGTAGATTCATAAAATAATTGATGGAAAAATTATGGCCTATTTGGGGTAGCTTTTAGAAATGGGGTGACAGCCATCTTAGGGTACCATTATTCACACCTCATTGGACTGCTTTCTCACCCCAATATTGAAAAATCTTACTAAAAAGGCCTCTTTCAAAACTCACACCCCCCATTTTATTTTTTTATTTTTTTCTTCATTGGGGTGAAAAAGCAATCTCAATGGGTGTGAATAAAGGTACCCCCGTCTTTAATGGTATTGGGTTAACATAGTTTCCCCACCCAAAGTTCTCTAAATCATTGCTTTCCCCAAAGTTTAAAAATAAACCCAAAGGCTGCAGGTAGCGCGCGGGATAAAAGGCTTTCTACCTTACAAAGGGAGCGGCTATTTACAACAAATAAAATTATACACATTGGACAGATTTGTTGAAGACAAAGTGCAGGCAGCTAACGCTGTGTGATGTGACTAATTGCGCCAACTTATATTAATTGAGTTGCATCATACTTGCAGCCAATTACATCGCGCCACATCAGTCGCCAACACTTTGTTAGCATAAAATTCATCCATCGTATAACACTATCCATTTACACCCGTTTTCGGAGTAAGTACTACATTTTTTATAATGGAAAATGGGTCATTAATTACTAAAATATGACGAAATTACATTGAAGATGAGGGACACTTTCTATCCATATCTCATCACACTCAAATCTCAAGCCAAGTTTGGCTAAAGCATCTGCAACATTATTCTGGTTCTGCCTCACATAAACACAAGATGAGGACATGAACTTCAACAGACCATCTCTGATGTCTTCAAATAAGAAGGCAAAGTTAGGATTGATCATAAGACTGATCACTGCCACCTTTAATGGCATTGATGGAATCACCTTCAAATATCACATTCTAGAATCCACAATTATACGCAAAGGAAGTGGCAGATTCAAGGGCTTGCGCCTCACTATGTTCCGCACAAGAAAGATTGGTAAAATTCTTAGCTGAGGAAGCCATTACCATTCCCTCACTATCTCGAACAACTATACCTACTCCTGTATTTTTGTTATTGTGAGAATTTTTGTCATCATCATGACTTAAAAAATAAGTGTTGTGCCTTAGGAAAATGGTCTTGTCAAGTAAATCTGTTTGATAAATTGTTTTGTCACTTTTGGACCCACGGTCGTCCGTAGTACACTCACGGACGTTCGTTATCACGGACGTCCGTGGCCCGAAATCTTATAAATTTTCGGAAGTTCGGACAGTTTGATAATTGATCCGAAAATCTTCTTTTATAAAATTTCTGGTCCAAACTTTATCCTTGAGATTACTTACCATTTGATTTCAATCCTAAATCTCAATGATGAGTTCATTTTTTCTAATTTTTGTTTGAGAGTGTAAGACTTGTGAGAGACAAGTGGACCTTCGTGAGAGACGACGATTGTTAAAAATGTTCACTGTGAATAGAATAATGGTGAGAGGCTGTCATTGTTGGTGATAGGAGTGGTAGGACATATCATCCTAAAGAGGCACTGTAAGGTTATTATTTCATAGTCAATTCTTTCTTGGATCTGAGATAGATTCCGTGGTTTTTACCTGTGATGGGTTTTCCATGTTAAAAAATGACTTGCGTTCTTATTTTTGTTGTGTGGTGATTGTGAGTAGTATTTAATTGCTTATTTAATAGATTAGTATAAACTCCCAAATTTCAATTGGTATCAGAGCCTGGTCACTTGGTAAATTTTAACAAATTAAGTGTTTATGTCAAATTTGGGATATGACGATCTTCCTAGAGAAGGTGCGTCTATTACTAGACCCCCTCTATTTGATGATTCTAATTATCCTTACTGGAAGGCAAGGATGAGAACATTCTTAAGTTCAATGGATACTCAAATTTGATATTCTATTGAGGACGGATGGTCGCCACCGACTACGACTTCTGTTGTCGATAATATACCACATACCACTATCAAACTTAGATCTTTATGGACGGATCAGGAATATGATAATCTTGGTTTTAATTCCAAGTAATGCTTTTTTTGGAGCAGTTACTGCTTCCGAGTTTCGTCGAATAAGTACTTGCACCATAGCCAATGATGCATAAAAAATTCTTGAAATCACTTATGAAGGAACTCCTCAAGTGAAGATTTTCAAACTTCAAATGCTCACATCTCAGTTTGAAAATCTTCGCATGGATGAGGATGAAAAGTTTTCTTATTTCTATATTCGCTTAAATGATATTGTGAATGGCTCGTTTAATTTAGGAGAACCCGTTTCTAATACTAAAATTATGCGAAAAATTCTAAGGTCACTATCTAAAAGGTTCAGATCTAAAGTCAATGTCATTGTTGAATCTAAAGATGTTGGCAATCTAAACTTAGATGAACTTATCGGGTCGTTACAAACTTATGAATATGAAATTCAAGACAATCATGTTACTAAAAGTGTTGCTTTCAAATCATCTAAGAATGAGACTAATTCAAGCAGTGATTTTGATCAATCAGATGAACTTTCTTTGTTTGTTAAAAAATTTAAAAATTTTTATAAAAATAAGAAACAACCTTTTAAAACATTTGAAAATTCTGAAAATTTTAAATCTTTTGAAAAGAAACCTAGAAAGGAATCTACTGACACAAATCAATGTTTTAAATATCATAGTTATGGGCATTATGCTAATAAATATCCTAATAAGAAAAATGATAAGGGAAAATCTAAAGTTCTGGCTGTCACTCATAAGATTGATATATTAAATGAGTCATTTTCTGATGAATTTGAACCTGTTTCACATGGGTTTAGAGCTTTTGTGGCCTCAATTATTAAATCTAATAATTCTTGAACACCATCCCTTATTGAAACCGACTTTATTACATCACTATCTTCTAATATTAAAATTAATGGTGACGTATTGGATATGACAAATGTTTACAGTGAACTCTATCAAGAATCAATACATCTAACTAAAGAAAAAATTTAATTGACCAAAGAAGTGGTTGAGTTAAAAAACATTATCAGTAAACTTCAAGATAATGTGAATTGTTTCACTTCAAAATTTATAGAACAGGAAAATAAAGTAAGTTCCCTCATTTTAATAAATAAAAATTTTAAAAGGGTACTTGGTTCTATTACTGAAAATTTTTCAAACATTTATAAGACAAATGAGAAAATTGAAAAATTACTCAATTCTGGTCAAAGAACTACAGACAAATCAGATATTGGATATTATCATGCAGTAAATAAAAATTCTAAACCTGAGTTAACTCATGCTCCAAAATTTGTTAAAGAAACCAACTCACTTGCTACAAATTCTAAACAAAATTCAAGTAAATTAAGATCATTCAATTCTATATCCTTTAGTAGGAGAGTTCCAATCTGCTATACTTGTGGATGAGAAGGACATACTTATGTGTATTGCCCATTTGCCTTTGAATATTCTTCATACTACGTCCCTAACTATCAAACTTTGAAGAAAAATAAAATCATTTCATTGAGTAGTTCAAATAATAATATCAACACACATGTGATTCAAAATAAATCAAATCTTAAATACAAACGTGTTTAAATTAGAAAATCTGATTTGACTGCTCAGGTTGCTCATATTTCACTAAAAGCTAGTGAATCTTTTAAGTGGTTCCTTGATAGTAGTTGTTCTAGGCATATGACTGGTGAGAAATCATTTTTCTCTCACCTAAGTCCATACTCGAAGGGAAATGTGACCTTTGAAAATAGAAGTTCATGTAAAATTACTGGAAAATGAACTATTGAAGCACCTGGATGTCCCAAATTAAATGAAGTCCTTTATGTAGAAGGACTTAAGGCTAATCTAATTAGTATTAGTCATTTATGTGATAATGGGATGAATGTTAATTTTATAAAAAATTTGTGCACAGTACTTGATTCAAATGGTCAAATTGTTCTTGAAGGGATTAAATCTTCTGATAAATGTTACACCTTTAGTGATCCTCTAAAAAATAATTGCTTTATTACTAAAACAAATGAGATCAATATCTGGCATCAGAGGCTTGGCCACATGAATAAAAGTGATCTTTACAAATTAGCTTGTTAAAGGTTTACTGAAATTAAGTAAACCAGATGGATCTATTTGTAGTGCATGTCAAATGAGTAAACAGACCCGTGTTCCCCACAAGAAAGTAAATGTTCCTACTTCTTTTAGGATACTTGAATTAATACATTTTAATCTTGTAGGTCCCATGAGAACAAGTAGTTTTGAAGGTAAGAAATATGTGCTTGTATTGGTTGATGATTTTTCTAGATATACTTTGGTTACTTTTCTTAGAGATAAATCTCAAGCTTTTGATGAATTTATTATAATTTCTAAAATAACTCAAATTGAAAAAAAAATCTCTATTGTTCGAATTTGTAATGATCATGGTAAAGAATTTGAAATTTCATTTTTTGCTAAATATTGTGCATCAAATGGAATAAAACATGAATTTTCTGCTCCGCACACACCTCAACAAAATAGTGTGGTTAAGAGGAAAAATAGGGTATTACAAGAAATGGCTAGGGTTATGTTAAATGCTAACAATGTGGCTAAAAATCTGTGGACTGAGGCCATTAGTACTGCTTGTTACATATCCAATCGTGTGTACCTTAGACCCAACACTACTAAGACTCCATATGAAATATGGAATGATAGAAAACCTCAAATTAGTTATTTTTATATCTTTGGTAGTACGTCTCACATTTTAAGAGATCATGAATCTCTTAGTAAATTTGATGCTAAAACTGACAGTAGAATCTTTCTTGGTTACTCTTTGAACAGTAGAGCTTATAGGGTTTTTAACTTAAGAACTCCTATTGTTATTGAATTTGTAAATGTTGTTATAGAAGATCAAAAATCAGAATCTTCTACTGTTTTAAATAGAGATATTGATGATGAAATTCTTATTGTTCCTGTTAATCATGAAAAACATAGGCTTGATAACACTAATCTTTCATCTAATAATGAAAATTTTACACACCCTATTTCAAATATCATTGAAGATATGAATGTAGAAAATATATATAACAATATCTCTGAAAATGAGTCTCGTCATAGACTCTCCTATGCTCATGACATGAGAAGTCACTCTCCTAGTGCAATCATTGGTGATGTTTCCACCAAACTGATGACTAGAAGAATATTTAAAATTCTTTCAAATCTTTTATGTCATGTATGTTACACATCAAATCTTGAATCAAAAAATGTTAAAGAAGCCCTTCTTGATGAACATTGGGTTATTGCCATGCAAGAAGAACTCACTCAATTTAAAAGAAATTATGTGTGGGAACTTGTTTCTAGACCTTCAAACATCAGAATCATTGGTATAAAATAGATTTTCAAAAATAAAACTAATGAAAAAGGTAAAATCATTAGAAACAAAACAAGATTGGTGGCTCAAGGCTACACACAGGTTGAAGGCATTGACTTTCATGAAACATTTGCACTTATGGCTAGACTTGAATTCATTCGTATAATTTTGGCAATGGCATGTCATTTAAAGTTTAAATTATATCAAATGGATGTAAAGAGTGCTTTTTTGAATGATTTTCTAACTGAGAAAGTGTATGTGGAACAACCTAAAGGATTTGAAGATCCACATCATCCTCTTGATGTTTTTCGACTTAAAAAGGCGTTATATGGTTTGAAATAAGCACCTCGTGCTTGGTATGATAGACTCACGAAATACTTAATCAATAACGATTTTAAACATGGTAGTGTGGATAAAACTTTATTTCTCAAAGAAGAATCATCTCATTTAACAGTTGCTCAAATTTACGTTGATGATATCATCTTTGGATCCACACTTGATTTAAATGCACATAAGTTTCAAACTCTAATGAGCAATGAATTTGAAATGAGTTTATTTTGTGAATTAAACTGTTTTTTAGATCTGTGAATTAAACAGTGTTCTTCTGACATTTTCATTACCCAATCCAAATATGCAAAAGAACTTATAAAAAAATTTAGTTTACAATCAAGTAAACCAGCCCGTACTCCAATGAGTACATCTGTGAAATTGACAAAAGATGTAAATGGTAAATCTATTAGAGAAACTCTTCATAGAAGCATGATAGGTAGCCTTCTCTATCTAACAGCTAGTCGACCTGATATTGCTTATAGTGTTGGTATGTGTGCTAGATTTCAGGCAGCCCCTAAGAAATGTCATCTAACTGTACTTAAACGTGTCATCCGTTATGTTAATGGAACTTTAGAGTTAGGTCTTTGGTATCCCTTCAATACCACATCTCATATCATCGGATTTTCAGACTTTGATTGGGCCGGTAATTCTGATGATCGTAAAAGCACTAGTGGTGGTTATTTTTATATTTGTAATTGTCTTGTGTCTTGGCTCAGCAAGAAACAAGTTTCTATTTCGTTATCCACTGCTGAAGCAGAATATATTTCTGCTGAAAATGGGTGTACTCAACTCTTGTGGATGAAGCAAATGTTGTCTGACTATGGGATTTGTCAAGGTGTAATGACCTTATTTTATGATAACACCAGTGCAATTTCTACTTCAGAAAATCCTGTACAACACTCTAAGACTAAACACATCGATATTCGTCACCACTTCATACGTGATTTGGTAGAAAATAAAATTATTCTCCTAGAGCACATAGACACTCATTTACAATTGGCTGATATATTTACAAAATCGTTGGATTTTGTTCGATTTGAATTTCTTCGCAAATCCATTAGTTTATGCTTCATTGATTAAACATTTCTTCAAAACATATATATATGTTTTATTTTAGAATTTGCACATTTTTTAATATTATTATTTTTTTAGGACTCTATATGATACATTCTAAATTTTCAAATATGAACATTTGATCAAATTTCCTGAGATTGCATCTATCTAATCATGAGTTACTCTTAATTGGCTTTAATTCAGTCATATCATGGTAAATCTTTTATTAATTGTTATTATATCAAGGATTTTTTTGTGGGCATTGCAACAAACTTCAGTCATGCATATCCATTAATAAATAATTAAAATATCCTAAATAAAACTTCTTCTGATTACCTCTTACATTTTTGTCATTTTAAGTCGAGTTAATAAGCCCGTTGGAGTATTTTACACTCAATGCCTTGAGTCAACTGAATTGGGAGTCATTGGCCTAACCCTCATTAAATGAGTTGAATAGAAAACAAGTAAGTTTATGTTTTCTCTTTCATATAAGCTCTTGCTCTACGTTGTTGCCTAATTGACTCGAACAAGTAAAATCGTTGGGATTTTCTACGATCCATTGCCCTAAACTAACTAGTTGGGAGTCAATTTTCTAAAGCTCGTTAAAAGGGTATTTTAGAAAGCTTAAATAGGTGTGAGTGATAAACATTTTATTCAATGAAATTTTTAAATAAAATTTGTCACTCATTTTTATCAATATGACCGTAAATTTTTTTTGTTGCAAATGACCTTATATTCTTTCAAATTATCCTTTATTAACTATCTTTAATAATATGATCTTATTTGAAGATTGTTAATTTCGATCAACTCTACTTCTTCCTAAACTACATTTTGAGGATATTTAATTTATTTATTCACATGCAACTTGATTGTGTGGCATATTGAAAGTTTCGAAATTTTCAGAAAATATATTAGCCTTTTCACATTTTAGAAAAAAAATTTACAAAACTTTTTCAAAGTACCACGGACGTCCGTATCCCTATCACGGACGTCCATAATTTATAACCTTCACTGGAATTTTTCTACCGGTCTTCTGTAAATGCACCACGGACGTCCGTGTTTAGGACACCTTTCTGCCACATTTTCACCGGTCGTCCGTGCATGTCACATCGGACGTCCGGAAAAAGTAAAAAAAAAATTTCCTCAAAAAATGATCCAAACTTTTCGCAGTTATTATAACTGCATGCTTTCAATTACCCTACGAACTTCCGTGCATGTCACAACGAACGTCCGTCGTTTCGAAACCCAGTGCTTCTGTATTTTCATTCAACAGTTTCAGATAGATTTCACAGATCTCAAATCACCTCCTACGGACGTACGTAGAACTTTTTTATAAAAACAAAAAATTTTAAATTTTCTTCAATTTTTCATTTCGTTTTTACTTCCGAAAATCAGCTTTCCTCTTAGATTTTACGTAAAAATGTCTCTAAATCAGAAAAACTCGAAGAAATCAAAAGGTTCCTCATCTTCTTCGCTTGCACTTCAAAGATTTCCATCTCAAAGCCATGAAGAGCATTTTATTCGCCTTTTTTCGACTCGAAACCTTATTGTTGAACGAGTGGTACTTGAAAAGTTTCTTAGAGATCATGATTTGTTTCATACGTTTGCTTCTCGGGGTTGGATTTCTCTACTTTCTCTATCTGGCAATGCCTACACCGATGTGGTTCGGTGCTTTTATGCAAATCATCTAAACTCTAACATTATTGAGAAAAGATTGGAGTGTTTCGCTGTGCCATATATTTTTGGTAAGCAAATAAAATTTTTTCCTTTGCTTATTTCTAAAATTTTGGGTATACCTTTAAATCTTGATGGGTACAACTATCTTGTGGATGAAAGTCAGATTCATTCACTGTTTCATCCTTCCACTGTATACGACTTTGTATGCAATGATCCAGGTCAACTAACTGGAACCTCAAAGCATTACACTTCTCTGAAAACTAAATTTCAGTGGCTCCGTCATGTCCTTTTTGCCACTCTTACACCAAGAGCGGGTAATAAGGATCAAGTGTGTTGGGACATTATTTATCTCATGTTCCTCTTAGAAAAAAATCGTCCATTATGTGTGTCATCTATTATTTTCGAAATTATTGTTCATAGAATAAAGGATGATTCTTTTAAAATGTCTCTTCCTTTTTCTATCATCATTAGTAAGATTGTAGAATCTCAAATGACTCTTCCGCCTAATTTGGCTACTTCTCGGGCCATGGCACCATTAGGTAGGCTTAAAAAGATTGAAAAAAATGATTAGAATAGATTTGGATGATGTTGAATTTATTGATGAAAGTTCTAAAGAGGATGAGCCAGAAGACATTCCTGCTCAAGAAGACATTAGTCACTAAGCTCCTGTTCCTCCACCTGCTCCTCCTTATCAAGCTCCAGAAGGTCATTACTATGACCATCGTTTTGATAGGATGCATGCTGATATGCAACACATGAATTCTGATATTCAAAACCTATCTAATCGGATAGAAACTGGTTTTAATATCTATGAGGAGCAGATTTCTTCTATACAAATGACTATGCTTGATGATTTTGAAGCGATGATGAATCGCTTTAACAGTGTCTTCCCGCCTCTTGGAGCACATTTTCTGCCTCCTGAGTGACTGTGTGTTTTTTTCTGTGATGTAATCTCTAACATGTTTAACTCTAACGATGATATTACTATTTTGTTTTTTTTGTTATATTTTCTTGATGGTGCATTTGGAGAAGCTTGTTGAAAATTTTACACTACTTGCATGATATGTACAAATCTTTTCAGGTTTTTACATGACTGTACAAAATTATCTTATCTTCTGCTTAAACTGAGATGTTATTAGTTGTTTTATACTTCAATTGATCCTTTGTCACATTATGACAAAAAGGGGGAGATCTACTTCATACCATAAATTGTTACAATTATATACCTGTGCTATTAAAAATTTTATGTTTCTTTGAACAGGTGAAAATCAACAAGTAAAAGATCAAATCCTAAAATAGTGTTTTAGGCTATTTTTTATTATGTTACTTGGCAAATAGTTAGGGGGAGCAATAGAGTTGTAATTTCAACTTTTTCATTTTATATTGATATATAGGACTTAGATGGAAAATGAATATATTGTAATTTTTAATTTTTGAGTCTTTGTAAACTAATTTTTGTCATGATTGTGACGAAGAGGGAGATTGTGAGAATTTTTGTCATCATCATGACTTAAAAAATCAGTGTTGCTCCTTAGGAAAATGGTCTTGCTAAGTAAATCTGTTTGACAAATTGTTTTGTCACTTTTGGACCCACGGTCGTCCGTAGTACACTCACGGACGACCATGAGTGATTCACGGACGTCCGTGACCCGAAATTTTATAAATTTTCGAAAGTTCGGACAATTTGATAACTGATCCGAAAATCCTCTTTTGTAAAATTTCTGGTCCAAACTTTATCCTTAAGATTACTTACCATTTGTTGATTTCAATCCTAAATTTCAATGATGAGTGCATTTTTTCTAATTCTTGTTTGAGAGTGTAACACTTGTGAGAGACAAGTGGACCTTCGTGAGAGACGACGGTTGTTGGAAATGTTCACTGTGAATAGAATGATAGTGAGAGACTGTCATTGTTGGTGATAGGAGTGGTAGGGCATATCATTCCAAAGAGGCACTGTAAGGTTATTATTTCATAGCGAATTCTTTCTTGGATCTAAGATAGATCCCGTGGTTTTTACCTGTGATAGATTTTTCACGTTAAAAAATCGACTTGCGTTCTTATTTTTGTTGTGTAGTGATTGTGAGTAGTATTTAATTGTTTATTTAATAGATTAGTATAAACTCCCAAATTTCAGTTATCAACGCTCCAAGTACTATCAAAATTAACCTTGAAGAAGGCCTCTGGAGGAGGAGACCAACCACATGGAAGGTCCGATTGTTGGATTATTGGGTCAGTAATGTGATTGACAGATTATATAATCGTGAAGCAATGAATCTGCACTCCTACAAATCAAGAAAGGAACCAAAATAATCTAGTTAATTTATTCGTCGCACACAACATATTTTATTTTAGGAAAATTTTCTAAAATCTCCCCACCTTAAAATTACTTTTCTAAATCCTTCCCGTATTTTTGTAAATATCTAATAAACCTCTATATATATAACCAATTAGTCATCTAAATGCCCCCTCAACCACACATTATCCACCTTAATAACAAAACTACTCTTATAAGGGAAAGATTCTAGAAAATGGGTTGGTCAGCTAGGCCAGTAAGCTAGTAATAAATATATTAAAAAATCACTTTTTTTCACGCAAAAAGAAAAAATGATACAATATTAAAAGTTTAGAAATTGAAAAAATTGGAAAAACTTTTACAAAAATATGTAAAAAATTAAATATTTTTTAATCCAAGAAAAGTAGTAGTAAAAACCGCATTAAAAATTAAATATAAAGTTGGGTATTTATGGCTGAGGGGGCATTTAGATAACTAAGGTTTTAAGTACAGTGATTTATTAGATATTTAAGAAAATATGGGGAGGATTTAGAAAAGAAACTAAAAGGGGAAGATTTTAGAAAATTTCTCTTTATTTTATATTTTCTTAGTTCTCCAGTGCGACGTGAAGACGAAATGACTTGTTTTCGATTAAGTACCACACAGTTCTCACGGTGTCTGCTCCTTTACGTGATGCGACGACGGTGTCTGCTCCTTCCATTGTTTTCAGGTTCATGGTTTTTCTCAATTGATTTCGATCCCAGATTGCATTTTCTCCATCGGTTTATCTCCATTGCATTTTTCTCTGGTAGTAATCTTCGTCGATTTATCTCCATCAAAATCATGGCCACCGGATTCGGTACAAAAACCGAAAAAAGGTATTTATGTTGAGCATTGGCAGTCGCATTCGACCGCCAATATTCCTTTTTGACAGCTTTAGCCTGACACTAGCTGGAGACCTTTAAGAAGAGTTTTCTCATATGGTGGCCGAAATCTACTACCAATTTTTATCTTTGTTAGCCATATCCAGACGCCACTGCAAAAAAAAAGGCTATTAACGGCAGTTTTTGGCTGTAAAAACTGTCGCTATTAACCAAAAACCTATTAAGACTATTAGCGGCAAGGGTATTAGCGATAGTTTTTGGTTGTCGTTAATAGTCTTATTTTTTGTAGTGCGTAGCCTGTGTGTGTGGTATTTAATATTTTTTTTAATAATATGAGCACACCCACACTTACATATTTTAAGTGGAGAATATATTATAAGTGGAGGTCAGAAGCTGGAGCCAAACCAAATAGGGCTTAAGACTCACGAAGCTTCCCTCCATAGTCATGGCAGGGAGGATCATCATAACCATTGTAGTTTCTTTGACTATATCTAGGCCTCTACTATACAATTTTATGAATTAATTAAAATTTTAGAAAAACTCTCCAATAGATAGTTTGCAGAACTTCTTATTGAATGTTTATTTGATTTATTGATTTTCTAAATTTTTCGAAGTTCTATCATTGTAATATATAAGGTTGTCAATAGGGTCGGGCTGGCCCAATAGCCCGCCTAGTCTGACGCTAAAATCTCAAAGCTAGGGCATCTTAATGGGGTAATTTAGAGGGCAGTGGTCGAGCCTCAAAACCAAAAGTCTGTTCTTTGTCGGGCTACGCAAGGGTTTAAGATGTTAAAGTTCGCCCCAACTCATGTGTTCTTTTAATTATTATATTAAATATATTAATATAGATATATACAATATATATTATATTATTTACAATCAAATTACCAAAGTAACACTAAATATTATTGTTAGATGTTTCAAACTGATAATTATAAGGATATTTTGATAATTTGAATATTTATAAGAGAGTTCATAAACTTTTTCTTTCCCTTAGAAGAAATATCTTTTTTTACCCTCAATTGAAAAATAAAATTAGAAAAAAAATCAGAAAAAAATATCAATAATCAATCAATCCCGAACTCCGACCTGAGCCTACCCTAGCCCGCTTAGATTAGGGATAGGGTTGGGCATACCAAAGTCCGCTTACCCCAAACCTGGCTTTAGGGAGGCCCGCCCACCCCTAACATGGCTTGTTGACAACCAACCAAGTGATACATGCTTTAACCATATACTTGGTATTTTCTTTTTTATAATTGTAAATTGTTAAAGGATCCCAACTATATACTATATTTACTTTATTCTTTAAATTTCATATTTTTAACTTTAAATAGATCAACATTTATTTTTATATATTCTAATGATTTATTATTATTTCAAAAGAGCACTAGAACTTGTATACGAGATGGCAGATGCTTAAAAAGAAAAACATTATTATTTTTGGATTTGTGCTAAGTGGGAGACTATTTATCTAAGCCTTCTCGTTTGAAGATCATCATGCAATGATCCTTAAGGCAAAAGATTGGCTCAAAACTCGATGGCTACCATCTGATTTAATACAGTCAAAGGCCATCATCTAATTCAATGGTTGACTCTAACGGATCAAATGATAGAGATTACGTTTCGTGCCAATTTTTCGCCTCACAGAATCTTTAATTAGATGGCTTAGATGGTGTTTTATGTGGCATCGATTCCAAAAATAACAGTTTTTCTTTGTAATAATGTATAACGATACAAATCTTGTGTGCAAATTTTAACTATTTTTTTAGTTTCTAATGTTTTTATCAAAATCTCAAAATCTTTCACAAATTTATCCTAAGTGAACCGAATTGACACCCCCATTATTGTTTGCCGAATCCACCCTTGGTTACTAGGATGCCACCTCTACCGTGGACATTTCAAATTGATCAATATATATATGATAATCTGGGTATCCGAAGCTTTTAGAGCACCAACCTAATCCTAGGGGCACATGTCGAGTCAGCACAGGATATAAATCCCTAGGGTGGCCTCAAGGGAGGGAGGGAGGAGATTCGAACTCAGGTCTTTTGCTTTTGGAATGATCATAATTTTTTTATAACCTGAGTTTCTGGACTCTTAGAGCACCCATCTAATCCCAGGGGTCCATTCGCACCCTAAGTTAGCACATTTCAAGTCAACACATGATATAAATCCCTAGAATGGCCTCAAGGGAGGGGAGAAGGGGGGAGGGGATTCGAACAAGTCCCTTGCATTTGGAAGCAAGTATCAGGCCAGCCCACCTAACTCCTTAAGAATATGTTCAAATGATCTTCCACCTTCAATCGTTTAAGATCTTGGTAATTCATACTGTCAAAGTGAAAGATCAAATGTTGAAGGAAAATGAATCCAAAATTCATTAATTTTTGGGAGATTGGAACCATCCAATTTAATACTAGCTATTGTTATTAGTTTTAATGGCAAATATTCAAGTTCATCAATCGAATGGTTTATATCTACTTATAGGCATATTTCTTTGGGCCGAGACATGTTCCAATGATAGATTGCCACCCAAGCCAATTTAGATTGGTTACATATATGAGCCACATGGCATAATGATAAATCACACTTCAACGTTGTGAGATTAAAAGTGGAACTTTTAATGGTGTGAGATCATTTAAAAATCATTTAAACAAAGGATTTTTTTGTAAATACCCCCCATGTTATGCTGAAATTGCACACCCCTCAATTATATATATTTACATTGCTCCCCCTCTTTTTATGTTTTCTTTACGTATACTCCCTTGTCGTTAAATCGCAGTTAATTAAGCATCATTTCTTCGATTGAATGACGCCTTTACTCTTAGGGAACATTATTTACAAAACTACCATAATACTTTTTCCAACTTTGATCACATTTTTAACGGTGGATAAGCAATGGATCCTGCCCAAAATTTTTGGGAGGAACATTATTAATCTCATATATATATATAGCCAGCGGTCCGACCCATGACCCACACCGACCCGACCCTATATATAGGGCGGGCTGAGATGCTACCAACGGGGGTAAAATTTTAGCACTACCCACAAGCCAAGTGAGCGCCATGACCCGAAAGTCGGGTGACACGCTACCCACGAATCAAGTGACCGCCATGTCGCACCTAGCTCGAAAATCTGGTCACATGACAATTTAGAGGAGATTAATCGTGTTCCACCCAAAAAATTTAGATAAGATCCGATGTTTATCCATAGTTTAAAATATTGTCAGAGTTGAAAAAAATACAATGATAATTTTATATATAATGTTCACTAAGGGCAATGAAGTCTTTCAATGAAAGAAATAACGCCACGTTAAACGTCATAATAGTATATGAAAGTAGGAAGTGTAGTGTAAATAAGCCTAATTGGAGGATTTTATGCAATTTCACCATAACATAGAGGGGGTATTTGCAAAAAGCCCTAAAATAAAGGCCTTTCATCATCTTTCAAAGATAGCCGACTCATATTTAAATAGCAGTGATATTGGGAAATGTATAATGTATGTCACATACACGTTGGTGGCAATATCTAAAGATCACACTGAAAATGCTACTAATCATTTTGTTTAGCACCTATCTAAATGTCCCCAATCAACGGTCCAAATATTTTGGATCAAAGTGATTACTGGATAACTCTCCATCCCTTTTGAGATCTGTAGCCAAATCAACAATGGAGATTGATCAAGCACCATTCTTCACACTGGCTGTTGTACTGTTATACAATTCCATGATTGTTAATAGCTAATACCGTATTCGCATCCATCAAACTATACACTTAGTACGAATTACGAATGCACACGCGTAAGCAACAGAGACTTCCTAAAATACCCTCAAATGGTCAATTATTTACCACAAAGGGACAAAAAAATAAAACATAATAGAAAGGGGACCCTTGAATTGTTTTTGGGTTAGCTCTTATAAGAGCACATAGCATCGAGCAGCTTTATTATTTAAATAGCTCTCACTAAAGTAAATGGGGGCAAGAAGCTGTGTTATCAAATATGAAAAGTCAAAGAGCAAAAGAGCTGGTCTTTATCCTGAAAGAGTTAACCCAAACGCAACCTTAGGCTGTGTGGCAAGGTTGATGCTGCTCCTTTAGTTACCAAGTCAGAAATCGGGATCAAATGGGCAAGGGAAAAAAAGGAAAAAAATTGGTAAAATCGAAAAAATGGAGGAAAAACTAATGAACAAAAATAAAAAAATTGAGATACCAACCCGATCCTTTTACTAAAACCCTTTACGCCATCCTTATGATTGAATTTATTGAGAAAAAATCGCAAAAAAATCACTTAAAATGCAAAAATTGTATTGTTTTAATTAATGATTTTTTTTAAAAAAAAAATGTGTTTTAATCGTGAAAGGAACAATTTTTAAAAAATTCGCGATTAAAACGCGATTTTGAAAAAAAATGGGCCAATTTGCTACCTACGTTGCTTGCAGCCTTGAGCGACGAGTGGGATGGGGCACTGCGTCCATCTTTTTGCCAAACCCAGCCTTATATGTTATTTAAGTGATATTACATCATTAATGGTTTGCAATGTGCGTAATTTATATCATTAAAGTGATAGATTATGAATTAAGATGTAATCTCTCAAACATTACACTTTTTTAGATATTTGGATTATGTTGTTAAATTTTAATGGTTGATATTAAAAATTCACCAGTTAGATGATTCGCATCCAATTATAAATATGATTATTTGGCTCAAATATGCTCCAATGGTAGATTGATACTTGTTGGTAATTTGTACTGTTAAATTGATAGATCATAGATTGAACAATAATATGCCCAAAAATAATGTTTTAGAAAGATTTAAACCATCCTATCGATGGATGATTATATTAACCGCTTTTTTAATTGTAAAGGCTGATATTAAAGTTCATCAGTCACTGGTTCACATCCACTTGTAAGTATCTTTATTTGGGTTGAGACATATTTCAATGATAAATTGCCTCTTACACAACTTAGCTTAATTAGTGCGCCACATAGCATAATGATAAATTACACTTCAATGGTGTGAGATAAAAAGTCTAATTTTGACAAATAAAATCATTTAAACATATTGAAATATCGGTTAAGAGCCATTATCCCTAATTGGACCCGACTTTCCTCGACTGTCATTTAAACACCCAAAAGGTATTTAAATGATCTTACGCCATCAATGCTTTAACGTGTGAGTGATCCTACAATCAAAATGATAGATCTTAAATTGAAGTGCAGCAAGCCCAAAATTGATATTTTATGGAGATTTAAATACCAACATAGTGTTTAAACGATCTTACACCGTTAAAATTAAACTTCTCTTTTATCTCACACCACTAAAGTGTGATTTATCATTATGCCATTAGTGCATATCTATAATGAATCTAAACTGTTCAAATGTCGGTCTATGATCGAGACATATCTCATGAAAGTGAACCATTTGATCGACAAATTTTAATATCAGCCTTTAAAAGTAAAAATAAATGGTTTAAATCCTAATAAAATATCATTTTCAGCCATGTTGCTCAATCCATGATATATCACTTTCATGCTTCAGAACACCTACAATTTAAACCATGGATGGTGTAAGATTAAAACTATTTTGGTATTTAAATTTATTGGGTAAATAAAATCTCATAAAAATCAACTGGGTATTTTAGTAATTAAGTTAAAAAGTAGGGTCAATTGGAAATGCTTTTATTACCCTGCATAAAATATTAAAATGTGAAGAAAAGGGCTAGTATTGGAAAAGCCAGCTCTTAAGTCTTAAGAAAGAGGAGAAAAAATAAAATTTACTCTCTCTCTCTAGAATTAAGGGTAGAAGATTGCTTTTGGTGGAGAACCTGATGCCTTTGATGTGTGAGTGAGTGGTGGTGTTTCATGAGCTCTTCCTTGGTTGTTCTTCGGTGTCAGATTCAACTTCTCTTCCCATTTTAGGTTTTTTTTTCAGATTTCCTTTCAAAATCCATTTGGGAAAGGCTTGAAAGTTGAAGGTTTGTGTGATTTCATGTATTTTTCATTTCTTTATTTTTTCCTTCGTCTTCCTCCTTTTCTTTTTTGAAGTCTTCTATTTTTTTTTTCTCCTTTGGTTTTTATCTCGGATTCCATCCCTTTTTTTTTCCTATTATCATAGAGGGTTTTATTGGTTTCCTTGAGTTATTTATTCTAAGAATCTGGTCATGAGTTTTGTCTGGATTTGTTTGTTCTGATCTCAGAAACCAACTTTTCAACTCTTTTTTCCCTGATTCTCTGAAAAAGGAAGGGTTTATGGCGATTTAGATGCTCTCTTTCATCTTTGGTTGAACCTGTGTTTTTTTATGGGTTTATAGCATTTTTTGTTGTTGTAAAGATCAGATCTTGGGCTCTCTCAATATTTGCTTCTGATTGTAGCCAAGTTTATAGGTTCTTCTCGAGCTTACATGTTCTTTAGCACGATGGGTTCTTTCTCTTGATGTTTTATTTTTATTTTATTTTTTTCACCTTTTATAAAATTTCAATGGGTTTTACTCGAAGTTTTTCTTCAATTTTTTTGTTTTTTTAGTAGGCTTTAGATAGGTTTTGATTTTTGAATGTAGACTTGAGTCTAAAAACAAGTTTGCAAGGTCTTCTACCTCTTAGACTAGTTTTCTCAAACTCTACTACTCTATATTGTTTCCTACTTCACTTTCTACTTATTAAAGTCACATAAAATGACGTTTAATAATCTTGATTTGCCTGATCTGAGATTTTTCTTCTTATTTTCTTTTGATATTGGGTATCATCATCGTCTTCTTCTTTTTCTAGTACTTGTTCATTTCATAACCATCAAGTCCCATAATCTGTTTCCCTTAAATTTTCTGTTCATTTCATACATAAAATAACAATCTAAAAGCTAATTTTGTGCTTTGGTTTTTTGCTTTATATATCTACAGGCACACATACCATCAGATCAATATAGCACAACCCACTGTTTCAAGTTTTTAAACAAGAAGGGTCTACTGGGTTCCTCTTTATGGGGTTGTTCTTTTGATTTTTGACCCTTTTGGTTGTTGTTTGAGAGGGGTTTTTGAGCTGTTCAGGCTATTTGGTATGCTGGATTCTAAGTCCAAGAGGAAGCCAAGTTCTAGTAGAGATCTTGGTACACTGTTGAAAATATTATCAGAAAAAAAGGAGAAGGGTTTTTGCTTCAGATGTTCTCCATTGAAAACCCTCCAGATCCCACATGTTCTAACAGGGTTTCAGGGCTGAAAATTGATGAAAGGGCTTCTCAAGAACTTGCCTTGCAGGAGGCAGATCTGGTGAACTCAGTCCCTTCTGAAACCCATTTCTCCATAAGGTAAAACCAAAATAGATAAAAAAAAAACTTGTCCCAATTCTCTTGGGTTCTCCCTTTTAGAGCATAGGATTGATTCTCACCATCCAATAATTTTTTTATTATTTTTAAACAATCAGATCTAGAAGCTGCTACATGGGTTTTTATTTCTTCTTCAAATATTTGGAAAAAAGATATGGGTTTTGAATTATTTTCTTTTTTCTGAGACATTAATCAGTTTTTCTTTTTAGGTATATGTTTTCTTTGGATTTATTTTCTTTATTTTTGTTTGGTTTTAACCATCTGGGTTTCTTTGGATTTCTTCTTCTTAGCTGATTTTATCATTTTGACCTGTCTTCCACCAAATTTAGTGGGTTGTCAACCTTGCTGTCTTGAGTTTTTGTATGATTTCATGTCTTTCTTTTGGTGAACCCATAAACTTTAATCTGATTCAGAGAGCTTTTGGATCGATTACTAGAGTCTCTCATGCAATCTGGGCATCTCTTGCTCCTCCCATGCTATGATTATTCTCATCTCATATGATGGAACCCTCTGGATCGTACGATCTTTTTGCTAAATTTACCCTTTTTCTAGAGATAAGTAAATCCTTAGTCAAATTTAGCAGTTGATTTACCATAGAACTTTTCTTAGTTAAATGGGTAATGGGATTTTTACTGTTAGAGCTTTAAATATTTAGTTCAGATGGCTGATAGAGAGAATCTAGCTGTGAAATATGAATTTTACTGGTAGGATTGCTTGTATGGAAGGTAGGATGTAGCTTATGTATGATAATTTGATCCCGTTTAAGCGCATCTTTAATGAAAACACTGGTTTGGATTGCAGAGATTATGTTTTTACGGCACGGACCAAGGATATTGAGACAAATTGGCCTTTCCCTCAGCAGTATTTGCAAGTTTGCTTGAAGCATGGTGTCAAAGATCTATTGCCGCCTTTTGAGCCACCCGATTCAGTGAGATCTTGGTGTTCGCGAAAGCGAATAGCACCTTATCAACTGGTTACTGGTGCAAATTGTGACAGAGATTTAGCCCAACTTAAGTCAGTTGAGGAAGGAAATGCCGGTCTGCTGGATGGTGAATCCGATGATGTCAATTACAAATCCTATCAGCCATTGGATCAAGCAGTTTTAGGCTTATCGGATCGAATTCAGTCTCCGTTATTAGAGGATGGTACGTTAACAGAACACCGAGGAAAAGAATCATCGTGCAGATTATCGGAATCTTTGGGTTTGAATGAGGCAGTCGGAGGAGGAGAGATTGCTTGGACGGTGACAAGTCATGTTGGAGTTGAACCAGCCTTTGTTCCCACTGATAAACTTTGTGGTCCAGTACATGAAAATAACAGTTCATCGGCGGCTTCAATAGACCTAGAAGTTGCTGAACCCCACATCTCATACGACAAGGCTGGGGTTACAGGTGAACCGTCCGATAAGAAGTGTAGGTTGATTGTGAAATTGGGTAACATCTCCAAATTGAGCCAGGCTGAAGACAGCATATTGAATTCTAGCAGCGGGTCGGAACCCATGGCCTCTAAAGTTTGCCCTGTTTGCAAGACGTTCACGTCCACTTCAAACACCACTTTGAATGCTCACATTGATCAATGTCTCTCCGTGGAGTCAACTACCAAGAGGGCATCAACTAAACTAACTAAAAATAGAGTAAAACCACGGAAGATTAGGTTGATGGTGGATATCTGTGCAACTGCCCCAACTTGTACTCTAGAAGAGCTCGATAGGAGGAACGGTTCGAGTTGGGCTGTAGGGTCGAGTGTACAGGCGCCAAATGGTGAAGGTCCAGTCGAGCATAAGAGGCAAAGGCTCAGCCGAGTAGATGTTGTGGATGATGATGAACAAAGTGCGGTCTACATTGATTCAAGCGGCACAAAGGTTCGGATTTTGTCGAAGTTTAATGATACATTGACGCCGGCTGTGGGGGAGGATTACAGGTGGCATAAGTACCCGAACGATAATAAGAAAGAAAAGAAGTTTTCAACTGGTAAGAAACGGCACGTTGCGTCAAAATATTCCAAGTACCAGAAAGTGAAGCCTCAAAATGACAAATTACACACCCTCAAACTGAATGAAGGCGAGGTAAACCACTTTCTTTCTGTTTATTCAACTTTTCTCTCAATGTTTTTTGGGTATTGAAGTTATCGGATGGTTTCCAAGAAATATATAGGTCCATGGCAATTTAATTTTATGAAGTAGGAACCTTAACGTCAGCTCTAGTTTTATATATTAAGTTTTTGTTCATTAAATCCTTCTCTAAGTAATTTCCTTCTTTTAAGTACATCATTGTTCATCAAAAATGAATAAATATATACACAAGCTATGTCATACCTACAGCACAATACTATAGTACAGTATGTAGTTGTTCCCTGGTTTGCCCAATTATCGGCCATATTATTGGTCTCTCTATATGTTTGAAGAGTTCAAAACAATCTCGTTCCCAATGAGCCTATGATCTGATCAAATAGTACAAAATGTCAGCTTCATTATCTTAAATTGAATTTGTAGTGTTACCAATAAAAATAAATAAAAAAGTAAATCACGGGTGCCTTCCATAGATCACCAAAAGAGGAATGGGTTCTGCCACTTACGGGTGCCTATAGAAAGGTCTCACGCACAGAAAGAGCCTCAGTGTCTACCAACCCAAAGATCCACATCCTTCACAGTTCACATACCTGATAGCAATCTATATATTACCCAAAGCCTCCTTCTTTATGATAAACTATCTCAAAGTGCACAGCCAAACAAAATCCATTGCACCGAACACACTACACCTTCCTTCTGAACTGAAATGAAATTTGTGCAACAGAAATTGTAGGCATTATTTGAACTCATTTTAATTTGTATATATGATTCCTCATACCAATGCCTTATTTTCTAAGGAGAATTGCAATAAATTAGGTTTAAGCATGTTATTCTTGTTTATTATATCTCTGATTCTTGAAAATAAGTCTAGTTCTATTTCATCTCTTTGGATACTTCAATAAGCCCCTTAGATTGACAGTTTCAAAAACAATCAAACTCGGGGGCAGAGTTAGTTAGCTTGCTGGTTCACATGGTTCGAATTTGGATTCGCAGTTTGCACTTCGCCACTAATCAAGCAAACTCGGTTTGCTAGGGGCAGGAAAAGTTTTAAATATAGGTATATACTATATAATAATTTTGCATCCTTTGATAAAAGAAATGCCTACGACCAATTGGACGGCTATGAAGCTTAAAAACCACAAGGAGTTTTTTTTAACAAAATAGTTAGAACTAAGCAGTCAATTCGCTTGCACATCGAATTGGACTGAATCAACCTGTGAACTGGTTCACTTGTACTTGATCCGTGGTTCACCAAGTGAGTAACCAAATCAAGTAACAAATGTCTGGGCATTATAAAAATCTATCTTACCTTGATCCATTATTATTGCATAAAGGCTGCCATGTAATTTTTTTAATCTTGCTTCATCAATACTAATTGTATTACTGAAGCCTGCCTTTCCTTGTTTGATTCTAAATTTATATTCCACTTTTTTTTTTATGTTTCTGACTAGTAAATTTTAATAGTATGAGATTTGTTATTCAATCATCTTCCATGAATTGTTGATAATCAGATTTGTGGGGCACCAGAAGGGAATTATGGTGTAGGAAATCACGAGAAGGAAGAATCTCTATCCCAGCTACTTAAAGCCCGAGATCAGTTTAGAACTAATGGGTCTGGAACTTTAACACAGTGGGTATGCTCCAAAAGAACTGGCGTTTCAAGGAAAGTGAACGGCAGAGATGGTCATAGAGGTCCAGATTATCCACCACCTCCAACTCGGAACCTATTGACGGAGAGTAATCTATCAAATTTAAGCCATTCTTCTATGGAGAGAAGGAACATTCCGAAACTTCCAAGGTCCTCCGAGAATCATGTCACTTCGGCAAGAAACAAGAAAATGGAGATCCTACTGAATACAGTCCATGTTACAGAGAACGGGGAGAAGAATTCTCTGACAACATCTGAGAATAATTCTGATCGGGTGACGGGAAGCACATCCTCCATTGCTGATGATGGTTATATGATGAAATCCATAAGTTCTCTAGAAAAACATCTCTCTTCCCCAAGCAGCAAGAGGGTGGAGAATCAGACAACCGCTGTAAAAAATTCTCTTAACATTCCCAAGAAGTCAATGAAACTATCTGGGAGTCGTCACCCCTTCTTGTCCAAGGCCAAAGAAAGCTCAACTTCGAGGAAAAACCTGGTTTTAGGACGGCCATCTTTTCCTACCTCTAAAAAGTTACGTAAGCATAGAACTATATTGGAAACAGGCAAACAGGGAAGAGAATTCCCCTCTGAGGCAAATGAAGGAAATGATAGGATGCGGGATTCTACTGAAATTTTACAACCCAGTTCTTCTGGCCTAACTAAATTGTCTCGTGTTTTGGAAGCTCGACAAGAAAGAGAAGCTACAATTGTATCAGAAAGGCAGGAACCTGAAATATTGAAGAGGAGGCAATTAGCACGCTTTAGTCCTGATCCAGCAACTATGCATTCCAAATTTAGAGGCCGTCTTCATCAATCCCAAGGTACTGATGTTTGGAAATTTAAATCAGATGACCACGAATCTGCAATTGAAGAGGTCTCAGTCAGCTCTAGTACTGGTATTGCATCTTCCATGGAGAAAGCTTTTGGAAACCCCATTATGGGATTGAGTGAAAACCTGGCTTTAGAAGATCAGTTATCGGCCAAACCTTTCAATATCGAGTCGGACTCATTTCCATCTCTGGGCGAAGAAAACACTAGACAAATATATGGAATTGAAGTGCCGATAGAACCGATGGCATGGAGATCGTTCGGTGAGCAAGAGATGCATCGTTCTGATGAAGTTGGTAATGAGAATAACCGCTTCAATGCCCAGGTTGCGACAGAAGCAGATGCTAGAGTGGTGGGAAGAATCTCTATATCTGACGTTGTTCCCGCACCTATTCAAGAAGCTGAAGCACATTTGCAAAGGCCTGGGGAGATGGGATGTAAAGCTCGTGTGGAGAACATATCAATACCGTCAAATAGGCTATTGTTTACTCAAGATAGAGATCAGCCGGTTGATAGAGACCCATCAAAGTCACCTGTTTCCGAAACATCAACAGTCTCTCACTCGCCTACAGCGACAATGGATTTCAAGTATTCAGTGGTGGGATCACCGGAACAATCTGTTGCAGGAGATAAGTTTGGCGGTAGGTTTTCCGATCTCGGTCGCGCATTTTCATTCGCAGGGAGTATTGGTGGAGCGGAAAAAACTAGTAGAGAAAATAGAAAAATGGTAATCACGCCACCAAAGGAACCCACAAAATATTCAGATGATCAGCCATGTTGTTGCTCACGGAAGGATAGCATCTCGAGGCAAAGTATCATGACTTCGACAGTTGTACCTACCAAGGAAAAGCAGATGGCTTGCAATGCATATGTTGCGGGAGAAATCTCCACCTCTTTTAGCTCTTGCCCAAGTTCGAGAACTGATGAAATAGCCACTCCCATCTTAGAATCGCCTACAGGTTCTGTTTCAATGAAGGCTTCGTCGGATGATGCAGCGAGATACCAAAATTGTGTTGATTTCTGTGTAGCTAGCCCGTCCTCGCAGAATCGTAGTCAACCCGCATCAAATCCCGTTCTGAGGTTGATGGGGAAGAACTTGATGGTCGTGAACAATGACGAAGATGACTCTATGAAACTTCAGAAGATTCCAATGGGAGGTCCAAACGATCATCCAAATGCGAATCACCTGACGCTACTCGGATATTCTATAGGAAATGTTCCAAATAAAGACAACCTTCCCTTCTTTCGCCAGGCTCCTGATGGTTCTATGCCCTTTGGGCACGATCCATTTAATCCAATGCAAAATTCCAATGTTGGTTCCCCTAGTAGTTTCAGAAATCCGTGTTATCCGATGGTTTCTCCAACGCACCAAAACCAACCCTGGGATCATCACGACAGACATGTGGGCGGATTTGGGGGGTCTGTTTTGCAACATGGATTGAAGGGTAGAACTGATGTGCTAACTCAAGAGAAGAGGCTGAACAGAAAACCTAATTCTCAATTTCCGTATAGTTTGGAGAGAAGAGTTGCGCATTGCCAAAACCAAAAACCTATTTCGGCTACTCAATCCGGAAATTTTACCCGTGAGGTGATTGTCATTGACGACTCTCCCGAGCTCGAAATGAATAGTATGAGTCCAGTGACCACGAATCTGGCATCAGGATCGAGTGGAAATCATGCGTCGTCAGTGGGTATTTTGCCTCCAATGGTTTTGAATTCTAACTCGAGGCCAGATAAAGCATTCTCTTATTTTCCGTTGCAGAGTAGCTTTTCAAGGGAGCTACCAGGCGCTCCCAAACTCAGTTTTCTAATGTCGCGCCCAGAGGTTAATGCTAGCTCTAAGAAGCGAGGAGGTGCTTCTGAAAATGGTCTTGGACGGAGCCATGCCATTATTCCTCATCCTTCTTCAGGTCATCTGAATCCAGCACTATATTCTCCAGGCCTGCTATAAGCAAAACTGTCGTGCAGGCAGCCCGAGCTTTGTTTGTTCAACTGGGTCCCCAAATGCTAGATCTCTCTCCATTTCTGAAATACTAGTCCTTCAAATTCGGAAGCCATAAGGGAAAGTAAAGCCTTGAAAATTGAGCTTCTTGGACACTCACCAGCAGCAGATCTCTCGGGTTCTCGGTAAGTTCATCCTGTTGAGTGAAGAAATAAGCATTTTGATCGAAAGAACTCTAATGGGAAGATTGAAATCACAGTTAGAGTTTTTTTATGGAGTTGTATTTATTTTCATGTGCGGTCTTAATTTGCTTAGAGTATGCTTATGCAAAATGTCAAATAATCTATGAATCTGATCAACCTTTTCTTAATGGAGTTTGACCTTTTTAAGTCAGATTTTTCTTCTTTTTTCTCTGCAGTTTCTTATGTCAGATCTTTTTTCCTCTGTAGTTTCTTATGATTTAAATATATGATTTTAAGAGTTTCTATTGGAACTTCGAAGATAATAAGATTTTGCGCAGCGGGTCTCTGGTGCAGTCTCCAGTGTAGTGTTAGTGAATGAAGTTTGAATGGTGCAACTGAGCCCGGAGCACAGCCACGTGGCACCCAAAGAAAAGTTTGGGTATTGTATGGATGTGTGCTAGGTCACTAGTTCGATCAAAGGTCATGCACAAGAAACAAAAAAAATCCATGTAATCATTTAATGGGGAAATGTTTTATCATTTCATGGCTCATTTTCGATCATTATATGTTGTGTACACTCACTATTATGCATACAGTGAATCTAGCACCATCCAATCTGCAATTGAACAGTATGGATTGCATTGTGAAGCAGCATGTCCCACTATGACGACACATCCTAATGACATGCTACCACAGATGTTAAATTTATGCATTTGTTATCATCGACCCAAAAAAAATGCATTTTTCGTAATTACTTACTTGAAGCTTTTAATGGTGATTGATTGATGAAATCAGGTACAGCCCTTATCACTGGGTCCCACTGAAGCTAAAACGATTGGCGCCATCCACACTGTTGTTTATGCATAATCGTGGAGTGGAGTGAAGCATTTAAGAGTCTATGCATTAGTTATGGTTGATTGATTTATACATCTAATCCTCTTCAATGGATAAGCGAGTTTCTGTAGTTTGTATTTATTTACAGGGTGATTCCAAGAACCTCAACGGTTGCTGATCAGGTTTTTCAGTTTCAGCTCCTCACTGGCAGTCAGGTTATACTTCTTTCTCCTCAGTTTTTCACTGTTTCTTTGTTGCAGGAAAAAAAAAAGCCAACCTCCAAGGTTAGACGAGCAAATCGCACTAGCTTGGCTCGATTCGGACTTAATTCAACATTGGGATTCTTGGAGTCAAAAGATTTTGTGGAATCTATGGTCTTGCGGTTAAGACTTAAGATGGCAGGAGGTCATCTCAAATCAGTAATAAAACTGAAATATGATCATGGGGTTAATGGGGTTCACTGATATGATATCATAGTTAGATGACCAAGCTTATGAAGAGTCAGTCAGCCAGGCTTTTTGCTCCCATCAATCCCGTCAAAAGCTTGAACACCCACATACGTCATTGTCCTTGGAAATCCGTGCAAAATTAGCTTTAAACTGGATTCAATGGTTTCAAGGTTACATTCATAATCCTACGAGGTTCGTATAGTTATCCTCAATGGTAAGTTGTTAAGGGTAAGTTGATTTTTTCATAGAGAGAGGAGATAATATCAAAGTTTGTGTTCAAATAAGACCCCATTTTACCGACGAGGAGGCTAGCAACGACGACATCAGAAAAGTTTCTTTGTTTGAATTATTACTTCTCTTCTCTCTTAACCCTTGTTTTCCGCTTTCAGTTCCCACTCACATTTCCATTAGAATAATAAAAAAAACGAAAGGGTGAACTCATCAAATCAAATCTACAATAAGATGAAATCTCGATTGTTCTAAATGCCTTTGTGATATATTTTGGATACGAAGAATCCATCACCCCTCTAAAGCCTAGCGTGTATATTGCATATGTCCAGTCCTGGAGAGAGAGAGAGAGAGAGAGAGAGAGAGAGAGAGAGAGAGAGAGAGAGAGAGAGAGAGCCGTTGGATTTGAAACCTCACTTTTTTCTCTTCTTTTGGCAATATTGCGCTTTTTTGGTTTTGTTTTCTTCCGTCTGGGGTTTGATCAGCTCGACAAAGCAACATGTATACACGGAAAAACGGATCTATGACGTGGCCCAACCGCTCTATTCCACCTCATCAATTTCACATAAAAATAAATAAATAGCAATTAAGAAGACCATGCTGTACTATACGCCTCGGTATTCGTGAGGGCATTCCGTACTAATACTTCCTTGTCGGAGTTTTGCTACGCTGCAGTAACTAAGCCCAGTTACACAACTTCGCTAGTGGCTACAGAGCTGACTTCAACGGGTATCAAGAAACTGGAAATCTGTGAATGTAAATATTTGACAGAATGCCTACAGAAGAAATCAAGAGTTATGTTTGTCCAATACAAATATATAATTTATTAATTGGATGGAGTCTTTACATAATTAGATGAGCGAGATGAGATAGTGATAAATTTTAGATCACCGTCGGATCAGTATCCGATGGCCAACAAAAGCACGATGATTTTCTCCCAAGAGTGGGCAAGTTACGGTCCGTAGAGAAAATGAGTTAGTATCAGGTGTTTGGCATGAGTGCAGATCAATCATCCAAATATCTTTGGTGTAATAGATTGGAAAGGAAAACAATCTTCATCATTTGATTCAAAGCCATAATGGCAATCATATCAATCTAACATACCGTCAATTCTATATAGTGCTTGACTGCATTGAATTAGACGATGGACATATGTTTCGTTCCATTTGTTTACAAAATACCTATCGGGTATTAGCCGATACTTCCTTTATTAACTTTTTTTTTTAAATAATGGTGTGTCAGTATTGGTTGATACATATCGATATTTTAGCCAACATATACCGATATGCATGGTATAAAAAATCGGTTGATACCGATACGTATTGGTTTCGACTAATTCCTATATTTTCTTTTTTTAAATAGGCTGATATGTATCAGTATCGGCCGAGTCGTATCGATATAGCCCTAATACCATATCAGGGTCGTATCGGTATCAGATGATACATTCCTCCTTTATTTGATTTTTTTTAAAAAATAAAGGTGTATCGGTATTAGCCGATACATATCGGTCCTCCATGGACCAATAATCAAGTTGATACCTTGCTACCGGGTACCATCGCCCCCACCATGTCACAAGTATTTTACAATTTAAGACCTTACATTTATTATAGAAGAGGTGTCTTTTTGAACTCACGACCTTAGAGAGCGTACTCAAGTCGTCATTTGTGCTAGGACCAAGGTATCAAATATCAATCGATACCGATACGTATCAGTTTTGCAGCAATCCGATATGTATCAAGGCTGATACATACCAAGTATCCAACTCGGTATCGGTATCGGTATCGGTATCGGCCAATACAGGCCCATATCGGGCGATGCCTGTATTTTTATTTTATTTTATTTTTTAAATAGGCCAATACATATCGATATCGGCCGATTCGAATCAGCTGGAGGACCATACCCAATTCCGCTACCCAATTTGTTACCTTGTCTGGGACAACCAGTTAGTAAATCTTAAGATCATAGGCATCAAATTACTCAAAACACAATAGTTCAATGTGATATCCTATTAAGTCAATGGACCTGTTTGGGTGAATATTTGGCTGCCCAATAAGAAAATTGCAATGGCCTCCCCCAACCGGATGGTGCATTGAAGCCGGCCCAACCCAATAAAAAACCTCTATTATTTATTTTATTTTTTTCATAATCTGGATATTCAGACATCTTAGAGCACCCGCCTAATCACAGGGGCACATACACACTCCAAATCCCTAGGGTGGCCTCAAGGAGGGAGGGAATTCGAACTCAAGTCTCCTACTTTTGAAAGCAGGTACCTGGCCAGCTCAACTAACCCCTTGAGATTTATTCTTTATGTTTCTAACATGTAAAATATCAGGCCGGTCGGGAAATGATCTACTTCTATCCTTTATGCTTTTAACATGTAAAATATCATATCGGGTCGGGAAATGATCTTGCCTAGAAACCGTGGATCATCTGACACGATCTCTTAGTCAAGTGATCGTGTCCACCTGGCCGATCTCTTGGTCAACCTGACACGATCTCTTGGTCAAACCGATGGTCCAAGTTTATGTACTTAACCTAATAAAATATCGGGTCGGGTTCCAGGTCAACCCGACCAAATGACAGCCGTACTAAAAATTGAGGCTAGGCAACCACCCACACAGAAATTGCCTTAAACTAAGTAGCCTATATAATATAGGCTGAGTAGGTTTAAATGCCTTTTTACATTTATTTTCAACACTCCTACTTGTCCCTGCCAATGGAAACACGACACGTATAGTTAGTGCGTTAAGCTATACGTTTGTTTTCACAATTTTAAATTTAAAGTGTTGGACCATAAAATCTGCTTAGTTTTCAATTATTTTTAGCTAGTGACGCAAATAGGCCCACGCAAATAATTTTAGCACTCACTCCTATTTGCATATTTGCGTGCTCATAAATAGTTATACAATTTGTGCGATTTCACTATTTTGACATGAGGAGATTAATCTGAGCACAGCCAACGGTCTCGGGATTGGGTAACAACGCATGCAATGAATTCTCTCCTCTTTGGATAGAAACTAGTAATAAATTAAATTGTTGACTTTTTATCATGTATTTCTAGCTCGTAAAAATATTACACTACACCATTCTCGAGGGGGGTAAAAAGGCTTAATATATTTACCATCCTTAAAAACACTCGTATAATATCATATCACATTTTCTCATGTATCCAAACAGCCCCTAAGCTATATGTTCAAATGTTTTAGTTGAGGATTGTGTGGCATAATTGAGTGTTGAAGTTTAGTCTCACATTGCATAAATTATAATCCTCTATTTCCCCTTATAATATCCTGGGCTCCTTCACTCACCTAAATTTATTAAGGTATTCGAGCAAGCCTTTCTCTGCTCCACATGAAGTTGTGAAATGAATTTTGAGAGCCTTGAAATCCATGAAAGTCTGCTTTGGATCAACTATAGTATACTAAAGACACTTCACAATGTTATCGTGCCACCTAGCTAGGAGAGTTAATCTCTTCCTATAAATTGAAGACGAGTAGCTACTATGTGAATAAATTTTGGACAATTTAATATGGCGGACGGGAACCGGCAGACCATTCAAAGAATTGTTGATGTGGCGCGATGTAAGTGCAATGTGGACAGCAATGCATGTCGAGGCAGCCACTTATATCGCTCCATGTAAGCATCCGTTGAATGGTCTATTATTTCCTGTCCATTCATTATAATTTTCCATAAGTATTATACCTATTTTTCACATAACTTTTATACCATTATTTGCCCGATGAAATGGTCTATTTAAATTAAATTTCAGTATATGTATTTTAAATTTGAGTATACAAAGGTGAGGGTTGTTGGGTGAATTTATTTCCTTATGTGTCACTCAGTGTAAGTGCTTTCTCTAATAGGATTTATTCCCAAGCGTTGATCTTCAGCTATCATACTCCCTCCAATGTATAAAGCACATTTAGGTTTCTATGCCATATAACATCATGAAAAAACAAAAAAAAGACAATAGTTAAATATTTGCGTTTAGTGAGAGCATTCTAATTTTATACGATTTTTAAGAGTGAAAAAGTGCTTCATCACTAAATAGTTTCTTCAAACCTCCTAATCACTAATTTGGTATAGTGAGAGGTCTTCATCACTAAAAAAATCCTTAATAAAATATTAGCAGCTGGCCGTCTATTAGAAATTTGAACTATCAGAATCATGAAATAAGAGAATGAAATCACATACGATCTGCGTGACAGAAAATAAAAATAACATGAAAAATCATCTCATTTGTTATTTGATGTGGTGGATGCCTTTAGAAAGCCACAAAAAGACATTGAGAAAAGAAGCTAAAATTGTTTTATGAGCAATATCTATGAAAATTATACAATTTTTTATTGATTGTTTGATCTTTCAAAGTGAATAGAATCATTCAAAGTAAACCAATTGAAAGTGTATATAATTGAGTTTAATCTATTATGAAAGCCTTTGTAAGACGAACAAAAAAGAAAAATATTGATTCATTTAGCCTTTGTATATAATTGAGTTTAATCTATTATAAAAGCCTGGTGAGATGCCTCAAACGTGTGTTATGCAAACATGTTTTCAGGGAATGTTATCAATTCTATATATATATATATATATATATATATATATATATATATAAAACCTATGGTTCTCAACTAAACTTCAACAATACACATTTTTCAAGAGATGCCTCCGAGTAAAGAATCAGTTGAAAGATTCAAAAGTAATTGTTCTTTTAGAATCTGTAGAAAGATTCTCTTCTCTCTCCCTTCCTGATTCTTAACTGCGTTAATTAGAAGCTGAAGCAGCTTGGTGTAATTAGCAATCTCATTCTCAGTCAACCACCTGCACAAAACATATCTGCTGATTGCAATATTTCATTTATTCAAATCACAATGGATCACAAAAGAATCAAAGCAAATGACAAAAATTATTGTATTTTCTATGATCTATTATTTGACCACAAATGTTCACTTTCTAAGTGATCCAAAAAGTAGAATAGAAAAGTGCCATTTAAAATGTGCCTTATTCCTAATGTTTCACATATAAAATTATTTATGATTTTTCTAAAAAAAAATATTCCTAAAGGTATTATAAACAATTATAGTTTCATATCTACAAAAGGGCGGAAAGGGCGGAAGATTTTTCAGACCCATAACTAACCATAAGTCTTTTGAGTTGGTGTTATGTGACTGACCTGTACACACCAATTAGCCTTTAACCATCCACAATACTATAAACAGACTTCTTTCTAAGTAAAATTTAATAATTTAAAAAAAAAAAAAAATTAGTCTACAATGAGTGTAACATACATGGAAGTCTGTGTAGGTCATGCAAACACACACACACACACACATATATATATATACACCCATACGAGGGTAAGATCATAGTCTCAAGAACTATTCTACGAAAGATTATGGTGAAAAACGATCTCCATTGTCTAATTCTAAGCAATCATGGATTTGAATGGGGTGCAATCACCATTTTATTACTTTAAGCTACTTTCTCAATTTTCTCATACTACCTAATAAATTTTTAATTTTTCTCCCCAAAAATCGAAACGAGTCCAGAATAGGTTCATTATCGATTTTCGGGTCTGTTTAGACCAGTTCGATTTGCCGATTTTCAAGCCAGATTTGAGTTTTGAGTCAAAACTTAGACCGCTATATATGGGTGGACCTTACTATTCATATTTTTAATAATAATTAATAAATACGTAGGATATGAAAATTTAAAGCCTTAGTTACATTAGTTATTATAAAATTAAAGTAAAAATTAACAATTAAGAAAATTTTATTAAAACATATATAATTAGTATATCATCGAATTAATCGAACGTGATAGGATAGAAACATGTATCTATAGAAAGTTCTACAAAATACTCGAATCAATATAATATTTAACAATAATTGTTATTAGTTTTTTAGTGATTAACTGATAGTATACGATTATGATTTTATATGATCAGTTAATTTTAACTCATAATTAAAATCATCTTTGATCAAAATATTTCATTTTACGGTGTCCACGTGCAACGCACGTGCACTTCTCAAATATGTTTGAACCGCATTTAAAGTTCAGCAAGTTAGACCTGATCAAACCATAGCAACTCGACATGTCAATTAAGATCCCACCTCCAAACACACCTTTAAATATTCCAACTGAATCTTTGAGAGCGCCCATGTTAAAACCCATTGACTGCTTTGAAATTGATGATAACAGTGTTTTTCGTTCCAATTTTTCACACACTTGATCTTGAGATTATGGGCGTACTATCAGACGGTCAGATATTGATTTGACGTGCACAAATTTCAAAGTGACCTTAAAATCAAATTTAAACGAGACGAATGACAGGTGATTTTATGAAAATGTGATTTTACCTTTAATTAACTATGCTCAACAAATCTATTAAGGCACCATGTTAAAACCAATTGACAATTTTGAACTAAATGATGGAGAATTTTTTTGTTCCAACTTTTCACACACTTGATCTTGAGATAATGGGCGTACCATCAAATGGTCAGGCATTGATTTGACGTGACACAGATCTCAAAAAAAGTGACCTTAAAGTCAAATTTAGTGTCAATATCTCGAAAATGAGTATTTCTTTCAAGTCAAAGTGTAAGATACAATTTATTAAAATTATCTTACAAGATCGTAGATATCCCAAAATATTAAATACGAGACTACGGATGATGAAGACGATAAAATCGTCAAGAAAGTTAAAGTCGAGAAGGAATAAATACCCATTTTCGATTTAATTGAAATTTTTAGATTATACTTATTTGTTAGTTTTTATTTTTTTTCTTTATGTTCTATAATTGACGTTATAAGTTATATTTTTTTATTTTTTATTAAAAAAATTTTAAATTTTAAATTATAAATAATAAAGGCATAAGAAACATAATAATTAATACTTTCTTTTTGTCTTTACTAAATCATAAAACATAGTAACGAACGCTTGAAATACTATATTTTTTTATGTTCAAATCACCAGATAAATATCTAAAAATAAAATTCGATCATTTAAGGTCTTAATATCCATGTGCATTTGCACATGCCTTTTTACTAGTATATATTAAAATAATGAAAATACCCCAACAATTGGTCAAAATCGGTGCATGGTTACATTTGTAAGCGCCTCCCAGTGCCGAACCATCAAAAGTTAACTACAGCCTTTTAATCAAAACAGAAAGGAGAATTTATGTCATACACTCATACCATCACTTTATTAATTAAAGTGGAAAATTTTGATTAATGAGATGAAACATAAAGTCATTATAATGCTAAAAATATTAGTTAGCTACATGGTTGGATGATGGGAATTGCTATTTCTGAAAGTTGATAAAATAAAATAAATAAATTACTATTATTAAAAAAGGCCTCCCAAATAAATCATGTTCTGGCAAGCTAAAATGTAGATCATACTTGGCCAAAAGTTTATTTTCCCGTAATAGCTGTCGAAAATTTTAGGGATTTTTACATTTACCCTGCAAAATTACACTCCGCTCCCAGTGTTATACATACTTATTTTCCGTCCCTTTGACTGGCGACATTTGCATAGAAAATCCCTTGCAATTAATTGATCACCTTTGACCGGTACTAATTGTTAGAAGGATATTAACGGAAGTGTGTAAAGACATTTTAACTCTTATGACTTACTGAAAATTATAATTTGAAGCCACAAATGACCTTATAATTTGAAACCGCTTCCAGCGATGATCTTACCTGATCATTACCCGCCGCTTGACAATCTTTTTTCTAATAGATGTTAAGATCATTAGTCTACCATAATATGATGAGATTTTGATTCACACAAGACACATCTCAAAAAGTGATCTAAGAATCACATGCAATGTACGTCTATGATCATGCTCACATTTGGGTTGTTTGTCATGTGGAATGAAAATCTTACCGTTTGATGGTAGGTCCATGATCTCAAAATCTATCATGGCAAAAATTGGGATAAAAACCGATCTTTATAGTCTGATTCAAAGCAAGCAAATGTACAAATATTTGAAAGTCGGGTTGAGAAAAAGGTGTTGTAAATAAAGGTATCCATCCATCTTTAAAAAGCAATTCGCCCTACTTCTTCGGTTTCTTCACCAAAACCCATTGCCTGTATTACTAGTGGAGTGCCTTTCGAAAACCCAAAACCCTCTTTCGAAACATAAGATCAAAACACTTTTCTTCCCAAAATCCCATCTCTCCCATTAATTTAGGTGACTTTTCTCTCTGCTGGAATCTTTACCACCCGAGTCTCTCAAATAACTACTTTTTAGAGAGGTTACGTGATTTCTTGCCGGACTTCCCAAATTTATTAAATCTAGATCTCTCCGGGAACAACTTCGTCGGTGTGATACTAGCGAGTTACGGTCACTTTCCAAACTTCAAAGTGTTCAACTTGGGAAGCAACACTACAAAAAAAAGGACTATTAGCAGCATCCATAAACTGCCGCTATTAACAAAAAAATTGGCACTAATACCCTTGCTGCTAATTGTCTTAATAGTTTTTTTATTAATAACGACACTTTTTGGCTGCAAAAAAGTGCCGCTAATAATATTATATTTTTATAGTGCAACTTTCTCAACGACATCATTATGTCTTATCTAACGAATTTGACGGCTCTGATTTAATTGAACCTCGGCTATAATTTTTATTCTTCCAGCACTCTGCCATTGAAAATCGAAATTTTGATCAATCTTGAAAACCTTTGGATTCCGAGCTCGCAACTCACAGAAAAATATTTAGAATCGATCGGACGGCTCACAAAGCTCAAGCACTTAGATATGTTGAATAATCTACTTACTGGTGAGATTCCGACGAGTATCGGAAGATTGAAGAGCGTAGATGTAACAACCCATATTTTGTTACCGTTGACTCGTTGACCCTGGATGGTCATGTGACTGTTTTGACCCAAGTCAAACATTTGACCTATGTAATGTGGTCTCGAAACCCATTGGTTATAATTAGAGTTATGCGCCAAACACTTTAAAGCCCAACCCGTACTCTGTTTAGAATATATGCGTGTTTGTGCATGTTACACATGAACCCGGGCGTAAATTTTCGAACTTGAGCCTCGAACCGAATATGCCAACTATGTAGGCCGACTGATTGGGTTGACTATTCGAGCCGACTATAGGTCTTGATTGGGTGCTTCCTTTGGAAGCTATAACCGGTGGCATTCTTTTGGGGGTTTTGGGTTCTAGTTGGGTTCTAGAGAGAGAAAGAGAGAAGAGCTTGAGGAGATCGCATTGTAGACTGTCCTAACGTTGAATCGGCTATGTTGAATTATGAGGTATTGGCCTCGAGATTAGTTTGTGTGTCGCGGGGACTTGTTGATTCCGACATCAATGAGATTTTTGAGATTTTGACTATGTGGGTTTGACGATAAAAAACCTACCGTTGTAATCACGGCGTACGCGATTGGGTGAGTGAAGGGTAGTGCGGTTTGAAAGGGAGCTTTACCATAAGCTTCATTTCGATTCAATCGACGAAAGGATCGCCGAAATTCGCTCCAAAACCCTCATTTGGGCAAAAGCTCGTAGAACGAGGAAAATGACTTCGATAAGGTGAGCATCGTGATGCTTTAACATAATTAAACATTAGTTAAACTTTATGTGTTAATGTCCGTGATAATCGATGAGATTCATCGAAGTTTTGAGAGAAAATGGATTGGAGAAGCTCAAACCCAAGTTTGGGTGAAATCTGTCAAAAACTGACCGGTCAATTTTCACCAAACAGCAGGTAATTTGGGGTTTTGGAGAAATCGACCAGTCAAATTCATCTGAGCTCGCCTACACTGCGCTAGTGTTTAGGCCATAACTTTCTGCTCTGATCTCTGATTGTCGTGATTCTTATGGCGTTAGAAAGAGAACAAAAACTTCTACAACTTTTATAAATTGACCAACTTGTGAATCAACCGTTTTAAAGGTCAGAATTTAGTAAGAAATTGGGTCAAATTCTGATTTTGACAAGACACGAAACTGACCGATCGAAATTAGCATCGACCGGTCGATTTGTGAAAAATAGTTAAAGTGTAAATTGGGGTCTGGAGATATCGACCGATCGATTTGGAAATCGACCGGTTGAATTTGAAAACCAACTGGTCGAAATTGAAAATCGACTGGTCGAATTTAACTGAGCTTGCCGATACTATTTTGGTATTGTGGGCATAACTTTTTATCCTGAACTCAGAATCCCATGATCCTTATGGCGTTGGAAAAACTAAAACATAATCTATAACTTTTATGAATTAACTATTTTATGAATCAAAATATTTAAAGGTCAAAAATTAAGGGAAAGGTTGCATCAAATTAGAAGTTAGCACGAGCTTGTCCGTTTCCGCCTCAATTTTGAGAAAACACATAAATACGTCGAAGATGTTAGAAATTGGAAGCAATTTTTGATACCTCATTATATGAGTGATGTAGATTGACCACGGGAAGTTGTATGTGAAGACTATTGGGCGCTTTGAACCGCTCTGAAATCCAGGTAGGAGAAACTCAGTGTTTAATTATATTTTGTGAATTTAATTCACAGTTCTTTGATATGATTTTGATAAGATTGAATGAAAACAAATTATAAGTTTGACCTTATTTGAACTAGTGTTTGAATTTCTTGAAACTAGAACTGAAATTTTATGAATTTGAGAAGTTGATATTTGATTGTATTTAAAAATGGAATAGTTTTGCATCATTGACTAATACTTGAATTTATGTATTTAGAACTCCGTAAAATGAACTTGACATATGAACTTGAACATAAATTTGGAACTTGAATTCAACCTCTAAGTTCGAAACGTGAATTCATTGATTTCAAACTCCAAGCTTAAATCTGAATCCGTCTTTGAATATGAAACTTCGATCCGTTCTTGAATCTGAACTTGAACTTGAACTTGAGGCAGAGAGGAGTAAAAGCACCAAAGAGGGGTAGAGTCCCCGAGGTTTTAACCTTGTTTCTTCCATGTAGAATGCTCTATTCTCGCAACATGGGATGCTTTGGTCTCAGATTGATTATTTGTTGCAAATTCGAAATTGTTTACAAATCCAAACTTGAACCTCGATGTGAACTTGAACCTTGATGTGAACTTGAACCTTGATTCGTAAATTCATTCGAATCCTAGAAAATAAGAAATAATAAATTTATTTTGCTTTCTGTTTGACACGAAAATATGTAAACACAGACTGTTGGTTAAAATTTGATTTTGAAATTTATTATTGAAATGATTTTTCAAATATCGTTTTGATATGAAAATGCTTTGAAGATTGTCATTGAATCTATGAATTTATTTGATAAGATATAACTGCTATTGAGTTTTCTCTATTGAGCTTAAATATTAGCCTACCCCGACTATATGTCACAGGTGTAGGTTTGAGGAGGGCCCAGACTACACACTTGAAGAAAAGGAGTTTCTGCAGAAGGTATTATACTCTATTATGAGATTATAGAATTAGTGTCTTGTGGATTTGGTGAGTTAAGGTTTAGTATATTGGTATTGTTATATACCACTGTTAGTGATAGTTGGTCATCGCTGGTGTTTGTTTAGTTCGGTACATATTAGAAATTAGAACTGGAGATTTTTATTCATGACATATGTAACTTTGCTTTGATTTCCGTATGTATATGAATGTGCCAAGTTTTCTATATCAAATTGTGATCTACAATCTGGCAGTCCGAGTTTTCTCATTTGGTATAAGTTAGTTTAAGAAATATATATATATATGTCTCAAAATTTTAGGTTGGAAAAATCCGGGATGTCACAGTAGAACAAGTGGAGCTAGCTCTTTGAAAATCAACTTTTCGGCCAATTGCTGAAGAGTTTAGGAAATATAACGACTCTGCTTAGATTTGATACTTCTGAAAACAATCTGATTGGAAAGTTGTCGGAGAGGTTTGTCGGATTGCATTTGATTTCGTTGGGTCTCAACGATAATTTTCTGGAAGGTGAGTTCCTTGAGACTCTAGCTCTGAATCCTAACTTAGAAGAGCTAAAGCTTTTCAACAACAATTTCTTTGACATGATTCCAACAGATTTAGGCCGTTACTCTGATCTTGAGAATTTGGACATATCAACTAACTGATTCATCTATGGGTTGACTCCGCACATCTGCAATCAAAAAAGGCTCAATTCTTAATTCGATCAATGGCGCTCGGAAACTTAACAAAGCTAATCGTTTCGAGAAACTGATTTTTCGATGAACTTCCGATACAAATTTGCTCTTGTCGTAACTCATCCAAATCAACTTGAGCAACAATGGGTTTTTCGGCCAAGTTACCGCATGTATCTCCAACCTCAACAAATTGATCCCTAATTCCTGATGTTTTTATTTTAAGAGAGGTTGTGGGTTGGAGAAAACATGAAGCTTGCAAAAGTTCTAAACTATTTTAATGGAGTTCCTAAGTTGCATGATTTTAGTAGAGATCTTAGAGTTTAAAGAAATTCAAATGATTTTAACTCTGGCAGTGGTTGTATTGATCATGGAGTTTGTAGAGCTTATATTAAAAAGATAGTTATAAGTAGTGGAGTCTATAAGTCAAAAGGTTGAAGATGATGTGACCTAGCGCCAGTGAAGGGTACAAGTAGATTTCATACCACTTAACCACCGTTAAATGAATAAGTGTAATGGCAGAAACAAATTTTAATCATCCGTCACAGTAAGGGATTATATGTACATAAAACACCAATCAAAAGGGCAAAAGAGTAAATATGCATAATACGGGGGCGTGCAAATTCGCAATAATATAGAGGGTAAATGGAAAAATCCCAAAATTTTATTAATTAGTTGGTTGATGAAACTAAGGTGTCAACTTGGGTACCAGTATTAGGTATCGGTCCATGGAGGACCGATACGTATTGACCAATAGCGAGTTGTATCGGTATATTTTAATAAAAATAATAATAATATAAACCCGTATCGGCCGAGACCGGATACGTATCGGTCAATACAGGCTCATCCCGATTTGATACCTTATACGTATCGGCGCCTATACATATCGGTTTTCCGAAAAATCGATACATATTGCCGATACGTAGGGATCGGCCAATATTTGATACCTTGGATTAAACATAACATGGCAGTGGTTAGGGGAAAGATTTTAGAAGTAGGTGTTCTCAAAGGAAAATTATTAATGGTAGGCATTTTTATAGACAATTTTGTAGGCAACTTGAGTGATGCGATGTGACTGGCTGCGCGCACTACAAAAAATAAGACTATTAGGGGCAGTTTTTCAATTTTTTTTAATAAAAAACTGCCGCTATTAGTCTTATTTTTTGTAGTATGCATTGTTGGGCCTCACTGTCCCATACAGCCAGTTACGTTGCGCCATATAAACTATCTGCAAAATTGTGTGTAAAAAACTGCCTACCGTATAATACCGTCCATACTCCATAGGGCTTGCGAACTTGTTTTTCTTCTTTGGACATTATGTGATTTGGGCCTAAAAGTTTGGCTATATAATTCCTATTGGCACTTGGGATGGGGAGATTAGCCTGTGTACTATCTTTAGTTCACAGGTTTGGTACCTAATACCGGCTCTTGAAATTAATACCTTCTATAAATGGAAAATGACCAGGATTACCTAATTTGATGACTTTGCTCTCTTTCACGGACAGAATATATAGTAGCCAAGTGGAGTTCGGGAATAAATCGTTATGGAAAAAATTCAAAAAAAATCCGCCTAAATTCATCAAATTTGGAAAAAGAAAAAAAAATACACTATATTAATCCAAAAAAAAAATTTTTAAAAATTGACCAAAATCGGGAATAAGTCAGAACAAAATTCTTTTAATCTGCATATAATTCATAAAATTCGTAAATCATTGGGAAACTCCAAAGTGATGTGTAATAGTTACAAGTGTCAACAAAATGTTACATGGCAAACAATGAGAGAGAGAGAGAGAAGATTCAGTGGAACTTAAGGCTGGTAAAATGTTGTTGTTGAGAGGCCAAATGATCCAAGAGGTTCTGGTATGGGCCAACGCCAATAACCAGACCCTGCACCAAGTAACCCAATATAGCCAACATGGCTAGCCTCCATCAACTTCTACTCATTCAATGACTTCTCATCCTTCCCAAACCCATGAGGGTTAAATAATGGACCCACCTATGTACTTCTCAAAACCTAGGAAGTACTGCTTCCCCATGGACCCTGGGCTTAGCCCGATCTTGATATCTCCTCTGCTCAGCAAACCCCATCAGTGCCATCTCCAACACAAACAGCGTAAATGGGTCTCCCCAATAGCTGTAAGTCCCCGCTGGCGGTATCACCCCCATTTGGAACCACGGCAGGGCGGCTTACTCTGGAATTAGCCCGAGTTTGCTGAGGATCTCTGGTGCAATTGTGCCTGCAGTGCCTAGCACGGCGAAACGACCGTTGATTATTTCTCCGTAGGCTAGCCAGTTGGGCTCAATGAACCCTCCGGTGCTTTCGGGGTCCGACAGGCCTAGCAGGTCAGAGCCGAAATCGCCAGGGAGACTGCGATGTGATTCAGAGGGAAGGTGCATATGATAGTATTTGCAAGTGTATAGAATTTCTATATGCATGAAAAGTCTGGCTTTTTTTAAAACAATAATTATTTGTAAAAAAGTTTGAGCGTATTATACTATTTCATAAAGTTTATTCAGAAAAAAATAAATAAATAAAAATCATTATTTTGTGGACTCCTAAGTCCCAATAAAACATTTGAACTACATATGAGAAACATTTATAATTAAAATTACTAAATATGGATCACCCTTCTTCCCAATTAAATATATAATATCATTTATGCTAAATGGTAAAATTATGAAAAAGGGTCTTTTTATAATTTTAATTATAAATGTTTCTAAAAAAAAAAAACTATAAACGTTTCTGGCAGTTAATCAAATAACTTTTTTGAGACTTTTTTTATAATTTCAAATCCTCCTTTCCTAACATGTTGACCGAATGACCTTTTGGATGTGATATATATTAATGTAGTAATATATATTTTATTGTTTCAAAATAAAAATAAAAATAAAAATTATCATTATATATCTTGATAATTATTCAATGGCAAACTTGTAAAAATCATTATCTCTAAAGTGTTTTTCAGATTTTGATTTATCTTTTTACCATGAGTTGAAGAGACACAAGTTTGATTGGCATTTTGTGAGGGGCTCTACACCAAGAGCAGTGCATGGGTAATTTTCCGGCGCTAGAGGAGAAACTCCAGAGCCTCTACCCCTCTCGGAAGAGGGGTATAAACCCCAGGATTATGACCTTGTTTCCACCAAATGGAATGTTCTGTTTTTGTCAAATGAGATGCTTTAGTTCCACGTTATTTGCAAACTCGTTCTAATCCTGCGCTATAAGTGATTCCACGTTTTGGGTGGGGACTTAAGCCCGTGAGGCCATGCTAGAAATAAAATTAGGGCAAGGACTGAATCCTAGAACTGACAATATCAGGTCGGGTTAGAGTTATCACACCCGGCCCAAGCCTAACCCGACTGGGCCTGTTGACAGCCCTAGCGTCACCAGTTCATATATATTGGGCTCATGTATTTCAAGAGGATCTATTTTTCCTTTTCTATGGATCTAAAGAATGTACCCAACTAGTGTCTCACATCTCTACACGTGGCACAGGTCCACCCGCTGGATCCCTTATCCAAAGAACCTGATAATTGTCAGTTACTTGTTGGTCATCTTGGATCACACCTCATCACTTATATAGCCAATTGGCCCACTTCAAATCTCCACTCAGATTTCCACAACCCACATATTTGATCTCCGTTTTTGAACTTTTCTTCAAATTAACAATTCTCATCGCTAGAGTGAGAAGGAAAAGAAGGATCAATGGCAACCCAAGCTCTCCTGTCCTCTTCTCTCAGTTTCTTTTTTTCTATAATTAACGATGATCCTCTTCTCTCTCAGTTGCTTCAAGTAGTTCTTCAAATGAGGCAGGAAGGCAACTACTAGGAGGAAGAACCCTTCAATCAACTCCATCTAGATCTTTTGGGTCCTCAAAGAAAATCTACATTTGTTGTTAGAGCAGTGTCTACACCCCCTTGTAAAGGTTAGAGTCTCTTACAGCTAATCATGGATCAAAATTTCGTCCGATATCGATACGTATCGGTATCAGACCCGAACGATACGGTACATTGAAAGTATCATATCATTAATTTGTATGTATAAGGCCGGACGATATATTCAATGTATCGTCTGGTATTTTACTGACGATACGTATCAGTATCAGACCCGAATGATACGGTACATTGAAAGTATCATATCATTCATTTGTATGTATAAGGCCGGACGATATATTCAATGTATCGTCCGGTATTTTACTGTTCTGATACATATCCGATACGTATCGGTTTTGAGTTCGGACGATACGTATCGGTTTAACGAGATTTTGGCCCATGCAGCTAACTTAATTAAACGTCTCCTTATTTATTTATATTTAAAATTTTAGAGTGTTAAATCTATTTCTCAATGTATATATACATCGCAAAAAATAAGACTATTAACAGCAGTAAAAAGCTATTAATATTAATAAAAAAATTGTCCCTACTATATATATATATATATATATATCACTACAAAAATTAAGTGTTTCATCCGCACCTTAATACGTAGTGGTAGTTTTTGGAAGCAACAGGAATTAGCATGAAAACTTCCAAGGTATCCAATGTTTAGCATGTATCAGCATTAATTATTTGGAATCTAGGGATGTAGCATGAAAACTTCTTTCAGAAAATTTTAAATAAGTAATGGGAACTAACTACTATACCATTATAGAAACAAGAGATTTTTACAATTTCCAAGGTATCCAATGTTTAAAAAAAAATATTGATAATGGCTCCAAGACACTTAGTTCACTACACTATCTTAAAGACAATAGACACTCTCACTTCATCGGATAAATGAAGATGCAATAGGATTCTCAGTGAATCTGCCTTCAGGATACAATAAAGCCTGATCTTGCCAAGAATTATAAGTATTTTTTTAGATTGCACTTTCTAGAGAAAAAATCTGCCATACAGATTTTCTGATATACAAAAAATTCTCAAAAAATACGAAGTAAAAGAAGAGGAGAAATTAATAGATGTTATTATAGTTGTTGTTGTGTCTTTTCAACCTGGATCTAATCTCTATTTATAGAGAAAATTAACCATTGTGTCTTTTCATATTACGGTGAAAAGATTTCAGATTTATGTCTTTTAGAGAGTTGTATCTTTTCAGATAAGAGTAAAAAAATAAATCGATTTCACTTATTTCTTTATCGCAAAAGAGAGACGCCAACACTCGATCTCATGACTTGTTGGTAACAAACCAAAGTCTCCTACCAACTGCGCCAACCCTTGGTGGAATATATGCCAATATTGGTGGAATATATGATAATAATATATAAGAGGACTGATATGCCCACTTCTTTCCCGCACACACAAGAACTATGTTATCAAGTATCGGCCGATATCAATACGCAATACGGCCTCGATGTAGTATCGGGACTGTATCAGTATTGGTCGATAAGTATCGGGTATTGGCCGAGATGGATCAAATCGTATATCAACCGATAACTCTTTTATTTGATTTATTTTTATATAATGGTGTATCGGTATCGGTCAATATGTATCGGTCCTCCATGGACCGGTACCCAAGTTGATACCTTCACAACTAAATTAAGTGTGGTGCAAATAGCAAAGTGGTTGGGTTCTTAGAAAAGAACATTTTATCTAACCAAATAAAAACAAAATTAAGAAAAGTTTATGTGCACCTAGAAGCTGCTACGAACACATGCTTTGAATCTATATTAGTCATAACAAAACAAAATTTAGTATCATTAAGTTTTATTAATTGATGTGCGGAAAACAAAAGTTTTTATGCGATTACAAATACTGTGCAGGAAGAAAGACGTGTGGTGCTGGTGGCAGCCCTCTGATAAAAATCTGAATATGGTGAACAGGCACTCCATTACTTGGCACAGTGCTAGTTCTTCAGTTGAGATGTTCAAGTGGCAGACAACTTACAGATGGGACTAAGCCCACCCACCGAGGGGTTGTTGCAGTGGTTGACTACTTAGGTTCACTATAAAAAATCAAATTATTAGTCTTATTATTTTGTAGTGGTTTGCTCTCCAAGGTCTTGAGTTCAAGTAGCGACTCCTTTTCTGCGATAACAGAATTTCTCGTAAGGTGTATAGTCAATGAACTACTCGTGGTACCGTAGGGGCGAGATCATCCCATAGGGATTAGTCCAAGATTATAACCTAAATTATATTTTTTTTAAAAATTGGAACTAAGCCAAAAAATTTACGTACAAAAAAAAAAAACCTTTTTATCCGGGAGGTCATGAGTTCAAATATCACCCGTCTTGGCCACCCTAGGGGATTTATCCCTACTGACATGATACATGTGATGTGCTTGTGTTGCATGTGCTCGGAGACTTTGCCAGGTGCTCTAAGAGGTCCGGATACCCCATCTCTCCTAAACATCATTTAAAGACTAATTTGGTGTTAAAATGATTTTACACCATCAATGGACTGTCAAAGTGATAGATCATTGATCAAAGTGCAACAGACACATAAAATGGTGTGTTTTCGGGAGATTTAAACTATCCGATTTATTGACTATAATATCATCTGTTGTTTTTAGTTTTAATCGTTGATATTAAAACTCATTAATCGGACGATTCACATTCACTTATAGGCATGTTTTTTTGGGCTAAGATATGTTCCAATGATGGATTATTGTCACTTGCATAATTTAGATTGGTCACAAATATGAGCCTCATGGCATAATAATAAATCACACTAACTCAATGGTGTGAGATTAAAAAGTATCCTTTTAATGGGATAAAAACATTTAAACATAAAAAATGTTGTTTAAATGTTGGTCATGAGCCATTATCCCATTAATATTTTGGTGAGATGCTGTTTTGGTTCAATTAGAAAAAATATGAGAAAGATTCAAAAAATATATATACAAAAATTAATAATATTTAATAATAATTAAAAGCTATTTAAAAATAAATTAAATCATTTAAAATAAAAATAATATTTTTATAGTCACTCGGGTTGGGTGCACGTATACCTACTCAAACAATATTGAAAGAGTTTGGCAATGTCCACCCAGATGATCGCTCTTGCGGGTGGCCAGCGTTCTTGGAATTAGAAATTCAATCATAATAATAAAATTTATATATTTAATTAGTCAGAGAAATAGTATTATATTTTAGTGAGACACATGGCTTGAGGCGCGCACCATTTAGGTATTGACTCTGATATATGCAACTGCGGATTTTGTGATTCACAATGGCCACTCGAATTTAACCCGGTCAATGGTCAGGTCCAACCAGGTTGAACCAAATTTGGAGTCCAACCACATGTGTAGCCCTTGAAAATAAGAGAATCCTGACTTTCATAAATTTCACTTTTTATAAGATAATATGCAGTCAAGATTCTCTTATTTTGGAGGGCTGCAGTGTAGTTAAACTCGAAATCTGATTCAACCAGACCAATGCCCCCTACTATTAGAATGGTTGAAGCAAGGGAGGGAGTTGGTGTGGACTTTGGATACCCATGCCAAGCTCACTCTTAAATCTAAGATGCTTTCATAATTCTCTATGCTAAGTCCTGTGGAGCTCATTTATAGGGAACAAAGGAGCTTTGAATTCTCCTTCGTGCTTGGCTGTAGGGGTGGAAATGGGCTGGGCTTTCTGCTCACAAGCCCAAGCCCAATTTGCAATAAACTTTTAAAGCCCAAATCCGAGCTAGCCCGGACTAATACATTCATAAATTACTTATTGATTTATATTCATAAATTACTTATTGATTTTCAAAAATTAGATCTATATCCATAAAAATAGAAAAAGTAATATATTGCTAGAAGCTAAAATCTATTTCCAAGAAAGTTCCAGATTTCAAAATTAGAAAATCTATAAAAGGGGCTCTCGCCCACTATTTCCCTCCTTTGGAAGCCCAACTCAAACAGGAGAGTGAATATGTGTCTCTAAGAAAATATAGAAAAAAAGGGAGAGAGACTACTCCCGTAAAAAAATATTACAAGTGAAACTCAATATACATATCATATATAAGAGCCCAATGGGCCTAAGAGTGTAGGCCCAAGGAGGCCTGTTTAACTTTTGGACTTAAAGTGGTAGGCCAAGCTGAAATCCTCCTTAAATAGGGTCGGGCCTAACATACTGGGCCGGGCTACCCAGCCCATTGCCGCTCCTACTTGGCTGGCAATCACTGGTAAGTTGCTTACTCTAGTCTACATGTGTTATGTTGGGCACAATGCGAAAAAAATGAACCAATTTTTTTTCAAAGCTGTTCTCTTGTCGGGTCTCGCAATCCATACCAAATACCAATAGACCCGGCATCAGGGCCATACCATCAGCTGTCGAAAGGCGGTGTCATTGTCAAGATTCTCACTGATTTAATGGCCACAAAATAAATATGGTTGAACACAAAATCAAGTTCAACCAGTTAGACCTGGACCATTGCCCTCGCGAGTAGAATAAAGGGATAATTAGGAAAACATGCCTCAGAAACAAACTTTTTAGCAAAAACTGCCTCACCTCAAATGTTTTAGAAAAACAGAGCTTTCACGGATTTTGGAACTTCAGAAATCCATGAAAGAACTGTTTTTTCTAAAATGTTTGAGGTGGGATCTTTTTTGCTAAAAAGTTTGTTTTTGAGGCATTGTTTTCTAAAGTGCCCTAAATTAAAAGGCTATGATGTGAGTTCAAATCCCTTTCTTTTGGTTCCATTTGGAGAGAGAGATGAATTCATGTGTTGATTTCCTTGCCGAAAGAGCATTAGGAGCTCACACTATGGCCCATTGGGTGCTGCCTGTAAGTTACACTCCCTCATCAAAGGATTCACACTAATCGATTTCTGGACCATTGTTCATAACTAACCTAACATTAGGAAGTATGAATCCTTCAACAAGCCTACTTTTTACCCTGCACAAAGTTCTGTCAAGAAATCCTCCATATTAATTAAAATAGTGGCAAAAAAAAATTAAATAGGTGGTCCGCCAAACTTTTTGCTAAATATTTGCTTGATTCATTATTTCTTTGGATTTTTTTCAAAATTGATGATTTTCCAATATTTTTATCATAGTGATATATGCTTTAATCATACTTTATATTATTTATTTTTTACTGTAAATTTTTAATACATGTTGATTATGTATTACACTTAGTGTAATACATATTTATTATTATTGTTTACAATCCCCAAATTGTTTTTTAATCTTTCCCAAATTTATCGAAATTAAAATGAATTGGCACCCCACGGTAATATTGTCGAATTCGAAGTTGGTTATTAAGGCACAAAGGTCATGTGTTCTGCCACATGGACAACTTAGAGAGGTAAAGATTGTGTCATGTTCCATATTATAAAGGGAGAGACACGGCTATGAGTGAAGGGGCCCACAATATTATAAAGGGAGAGACAAGGCTATGATTTATCCAATGTGAGACTAAACTTCAATACTTGGATTCCCCAACCTTCGAAGCAGCTCTCCAATATCAGTTTATTACAATATGTGGACGACTCTCTAATAATGTGTGATGGAAACCTTCACCAAATTCAACAAGTCTTCAACCTTCTCAAAGTCTATGCAGACACATCAGGTCAAAGAGTTAATTACGATTAATCTAATATTTTTGGTATTCTAGTTGAAAAACAAGTTTTACATTCGTGGGCTACTAATTCAAATCTTGTATAACCAAGGATCAAAATATCGGCCAAAATTTCAGTTTTGGGCATGACCGAAAATTTGGACTGAAATTTTGACCGAAAACCGATAATTTTGCCGATAATTTCAATGCCATACAAAATATGACCGAAATTTCGGTCCAAATTATCGTTTCGGTGAGGACCGAAACTGATAATTTGAATCAAAATTTCGGTCAATTCGGCAGAAACTTTGATCCTTGTGTATATCGGCTAGTCTGCCGTTCAAGTACCTCGGCATCCCCATTGGAGTTGGTAAATTAAAAGTTTTCGACCAGGATCCGGTATTATATGTCACTAAAGTCCACAGGAGACTTAGCGGTGGAAGACTCTTTTTTTCGCTGCATGGCTTGAACTACCCAATTACCCTCCAAAGGCCTGCTGCAACAGTAGGCAGGTTTTGTGCAGGCAAAGTGCAGGCGGCTGATGTGGCGGACATGACTGGCTGCCCCGCCTTATATTGCTTGGGACCCACTTCACTTGCAGTCAATTGCATCGCGACATGTCAGCCACCTATACTGTGCCTGCACAAAACTTGTCTGCTATATAACACTGTCCTTAAAAAAATTGCCTGCCCCTTGGCAGATTTGTTGAATGACCTCTCCAACGACTGTGCATCCACCATGTTCAGTTACATAGAAAAATGGTGGGCTCATATACCCCTAGATTTAGGACCGTTTTGCTGTTTCTTCAATTATATATAACTCATATCATGTGCTTTATAATGCTGTTATTAATTTCATATGACATTATACTTAAGGACCTTTATTTTGAACTCAAAATTCTTCCTTCTCAACTTAAACTGTTGACTGCTTTGAATCTCAGGATGTAGATAATTTTTCCTCTCAATCTTTGACACAATAGATCCTAAGATCATGGTCCTATCATTGGATGGTCTAATTTTGATTCCATGCAGCAGGCATCTCAAAAAGCGTTCACAAATATAGTCTTAGACAATTGATGTATGCGACAACCCCTTGATCGGTTTTGAAGCAATTTGACTTCACCTTAGTGGCTTACTGATTCTGGGCTTCTACTCCAAATGCAAGGTGTTGGATTTATGAAAGGGTTAGTATTAGGCAAGCGGCCGAGCGCCAGGTGACTTGGTACTCGGATCACTTTTCAAGATGTTTGTCATGTGAAATCATCATGTGCTGCCGCCTGATAAATGAGTCATAATCTAAAGATCTTTGGTCCAAAGTTTGGGACAAAAAAGAATCTCCATCATCATAGTCAAAGTAGTCAAACCACATTTCAAATTAACAGCTACCAAAAAATCCAATGTACCATTAATTTTAGCTGTCCTTTAACGGTTTGATTCAGATGATGAAGATTTTCATGCCTCCCTATCTTTATAGATCAATCAAATTAGAAAAACATATGATGATTACTTATGGCATGCATCCCAAAAATAACTCAAGTATCGAGGGCATACCTAATATATATCGGAAGTCATAATTGCAGTCTATGTAAACAAAGTGTTGATAAATCTAATAACCAAGTTCAAGTCCATAAAACTTTCATAGAATCTACCCACACGCCACAGCCATGCCTCTGCTTGAAGATATGATTATGAGTATCTTTATTTTTACCCATCGAATTTTTGAGCTTACTCACTTATTTGGATAAAAAGAGGTAATTTGCGAGTGGCCTCAAAGATTAGGTTTGGTGATGAATGAATGTTGAAGTTCACCCACTTATTTGGGTGCTATTTTTTATCTTCTTCCTCTTCTTCCATCATTCGAGTGAGTCTTCCGTTATGACTAGTACTCCATTCCAGTGAGTCTTACACCCCAATGAAACCCCCTTAGAACTCACCTCTCCTTCTCTATAAGTTTCGGCAGGACCTTTAGTTCAGTGAGCCATATATTCCCATGAAATCCACTTCTTTTCATTTCATTCCAACAAGTACTCCGTTCCGGCCAGTCATACACCCTTTTGGAAGAAGAAGAAATTCACTTCTTCATCTTCCCCTCCCTCTTTAAACTTACAAAAATCCATTGGAAACCCTGAAAAGAATGAAAAACGTAAGAAGGAAAAAAAAAAAGAAACTTGTTTGTATGTGTGATAGTGAGTATACACCGTCAACTTTAAACTACGATGGGTGCCCACTGTCAGATTTAAAAAATTGGTAGTGGGTATCCACCATCTGTTTCAAATCATTGACAGTGGGTACCCACCGTCACACACAAAAACCTTTTTTTCTCTTCTTTTTCTTTTTCTTCTTACGTTTTTCCTTCTTTTCAGATATTTTTCAAAAGGAGTACATGAGTTTTGAAGTTTTCTTTCTCTTCTTCTCTTTGTTCTTTTTTCTAAGGGTTTTAAGAAAGTTTCATGGCTTCTTCCTCTTAGAGTTTCAAAAGAATTTCATAACTTCTTTTTCTTAGGGTTCCAAAAGTTCAAGAGATTTCATAGGTTTCTTCCTTGACATCGCAAGTGTAGGCATTGACATCGACTTCATCGTCACCAACATCGTCGTTATCAAGCGGGAAAGAAGATGTGGGCGTGCCAAAAGAATTTACATGAGTGAATCATTTACAAAATATTCACTCGAATAGTGGGTGAACTTAAAGATTTTGTTTTTTAAAAGTTGTACACCCTATAAGCGTGTGAACTCAAAGATTAGGTGGGTGGAAATAAAGGTACTCCATGATTATAAAGGTGCACCCTATAATATGGACAATTATATACATTTTTTAAATGATCGACATTAAAGTGCGCTGATCTAGTGTCTAATCCTCTACCTATATGCATAGAAGCGGTCAGTAGATCTAGTGTCTAATCCTCTACCTATCTGCATAGAAGCTGTCAGTAGAAACCATCAAATTTCGTTTTCGACAACATTTCTTTAGGGGGTCATTTCGGATAAATTTTGGGGAGTATAAAAAATATTAAATATAAATTACATTTAAACTTCTTAAAAAAATTTATTTATTATTTAAAAAATGAAAAGATTTATTAATTTCAGTGAAATTTCATTAATTTCGCCAAAATTAATAAAATTTCAGCAATTTTGAAGAAATCATTGAAATTTCACCGAAAGTTTCGCCCGACCCCCCTGTTTCAGTAAATTTCAAAGAAATTTCGGAGAAATTTATCACTATGCTCTTAATATGCTGATAATGACAAAAGCCAACTCTGATTTTTGTCATTCTCTTCGTAACAATAGCTTCCCATCTATAACGTTCAAACTTTCGATTGATGACCATGGCGTCTACGTCTTTCATATGACCCAAGCAGCACTGATGATACAACAAATCCACATTATTCGAAATTTAATATATAGTATTGTTGTTAATAAATGGTTATATGACAGAATGAGAAACTTTACATCCGACAGCTATGCTAACAATCCTACGAGCATATGTAAGTGTCCAAGAGAAAAGGGGAGGCTAAAGATCTAGCTACATAAGTGTTCTATGACACAGAATGAGACCACCTGAATCTATTCGGGGTCTTTGTCTCCACGTCTCAAAGAGGAGATTTTCCCTACTTTCAATGTCTAAGTACTCATCCATATCGAACTGAATTCCTCTCCTGCTTTCAGCACATCGAATCAAAGGGTTTCCAGCTTCTCCGACTCTGTTACCTCTATTGTCTCTGCAAATCGATGACGAGTTGGCATTGCTGCCGGGACTCCAACTTCCATGGCTGCTAATCGAATAGTTGCTGCTTTTGTATGCAGTGCTCACATTCTGAGATGCAATCACAAGAAAGCTGATTAGGAAATAAAATGGATGCATAAAATACAGTAATAAAGAAAAGGATATCTCCAATTCTTGCAACATTATTCTCAGCTCTATAAATTCCGCACAGAATTAATAGAGTAAGTGGCTAGTTAGAGTGTGAGATCAGCTCGTGATTTGGGGTGATGATAAAGAGTGAATTGGTAGCTACAAAATACACCACATCGTCGTTAGTAGTGTTCCTTGTGAAGAAACCAATAAAAAAAACAGGCCCCATCAATGGAAAATCTGCTATTGTTTACTGCATGAATCCCACCCATGGTGGAGTCAAACAAAAAAAATTGAAGTTGATTCCATCATTGAAATTTTAATTTGAATGGGGAAACAATTTTAGCATGGTTCCACCTTGAAAAAGGCTGATATGTGGGATCTATGCACATCAAAATGATCGAATGAATCATCCAAGTGGAGAAAAGAAACTAAATAAATAAATCAGAATGACATAATTGGTAGCAAGAAGCTAACTACCCTCAGGAATCTCAACATCACTTAACATTTTGTACTCTTTCTTTTCTCCAACCAATCATCTATCACCAGTAGATGATTGGTTGATCAAGAAGATTGACCGGCAGCTAATATTGTATGCATCAGATGATAATACAAAGGTGTTGGAGGGAGATAACTTCTACCATGGTAAACCCAGTGTCTAAGTGTTCTGCAAAATCTGCCCTGCCATTGGATTGCTGAAATCAATTTCAACATGTGTTCAATTGGTAAGCTGAGATGTACAATGGCAGTGATATTGTAAGGGATACTTTCAATTTCCAATGGAACTATTATTGGTTTTATCAGTCCAGTTGGGGACTGTCACTCAGTTTAAGGCAAAGCTCAGGCAGCTCTCTGGGAGTTTCATGTGTTTTGTCAGCTCGATCTATGCCCATCTATGTCCAACGTGATTCTCTATGCAACTAAGTGGTCATGATCTCATGAAGAGAGTCTATGATGCCTCTTTGACTGGCTTAAGAAGCCTTAAGATCTAATTGGATGGATGCTGTTTTGCAACATCTTGCTCTTTGAGAAAGACAAGCTCAGCCACAGATTGGCTGGCTAGTGCCTAATTTACCCTTGCAAAAGGTTTCTACTTGACATAGGAGCTTGTACAATTTAATATGGAGCAAGATTTGCTGATTTGTTTTGAGGCAGTAAGTTTATAGCATAAACAAATCAATTATGATGAACATCCGGGCAATGATCTAAGCCTACATTAAGAGCACAAAAGGAGGTTGTTAATTAAAATATCAGACAGAATCAAATTACCTGAGCAGTATCAGATAATTTATTCCCTGGCACTTCCGTCTTATTCTTGCATGATAGAGGAGGGATATCATTGCTAGTTTCCCATTGCAACCAAGGCAGAACAACCCCATCCGTTTCAATGGGCATAGAAGCATCTCTAGGTTGATTTCCACCAGCTTCGGCTTTCGTGTAATATGCCATACGGCTTTTTGATTTTGTGCTGCCTCCTAAGGTGGAACTTGTATCACTTTTTTCTCCATCAAATGATGAAATATCTGTATCTTCAACATTGGAAATGAAATCCTCAAAATACTTCTCAGCTTCTTCATTCAAACGTTTTGACATCTTTGTTCTATCGTTGCTCCTCTGCAAAATTAAAAATTAAAAATCTGGACAAATGAGAGAGGAGAAATAAGAGACTCAGCAGGTCAGACGCGAGCACAGAGAGAGAAAGAAAGAGCATGCGTATTACCTTTCTAGCACGTGACGGCCTCTCTGGTGTAGCAATCTGCTTTGGTTCAGGAAGCAACTCTCTAACAATCTTCGAAAGCTCCCGACCATGTTGCTCCTCTATGGCCAACTCGGCCAAAAGATCTTTTTTACGCTTCTCTGACTGAAAAACGATAAATCAGCTCATAGATGTAGCATGCAGGGCATTTTTCAGAATGTAAAAGCGTCATGCAGACCGGAAAAATAAAACCTGTTAAAGGATCTGTAATATAGAATCCAAGTATTCAATATGAGATCCATGTCAGGTATGAATCCAAGCACTTCAATATGAGATCCATGTCAGGTATGAATCCAAGCACTTCAATATGAGATCCATGTCGAGTATATAGGATCTGTAATATAGATTCCAAGCACTTCAATATGAGATCCATGTCGGGAATGAACTATGGTCCATATTAAACTTCCCAGATTGAATAGTTTGAAACCATTGATGAGCATGGTTTTTTTAGGCTGGGTAATCATATGATATTTAGCCACTTTGACAATTTGGATGACCAAAATATCCACCATGTGACCTTAAAAATGAGACGGTGAGGGCTTTGTCTTATGCCTAAGGTGAGTTTCCATTAATCCATTTTCAGTCATTTCAAGCCATTGATATAATTATATTATTATTAGTGCAACTGATCACAACAATTCACGAATAATAGGCAGTCCTACAAAAACACAAAAACCTACGACAGGGGTATTGTTGGAATCCAACATATATATATAGGGAAATGATTATATGACTCGAGCACCTATTGGCTGCATGTCACATCAGGTGACTTAAAAAGTCAACGTGATGTGACATGCATCCAATGATTGCTAGAGTCATGGGCCCATATTCCATGACTCGAGTGAGAGGATCAATACACACACACACACACATATATATAGGACTGGATCTTTGCCCCAGTGGTAATGCCCTCAAGCCTGCAGCGTTGAGTTCAAGGGTTCAATCCCACGCTTACATGTCAATATATATATATATACACACACACACACACACACACACACACACATACTACGTATAGGGATAATGGCTCTTGACTGACATTTAAACACCAAATGGTGTTTAGATGATCTTACACCATTAAAATGTCTCTCGCCTGCTCCCTTATGCTTTAACATCTCAATCCTTCCTCGTTACTCTACTCATTCATCTTAACAGATGTTTTAATCTTTACAGACATCAAACTAAATAAAATTTAGGCACATATAAGATAAATGATAATGACAGCGAACTGTTCGGGTGAGCAGCCCCATATTCATATACTTTGGATTGGGTACCAACTGCAAGGGTAATGGAAGCATGAGAAGAGATTCACTAATAGAGGAAAGTACACTTGAATTATCAAACATGTGGTCAAAAGCCCCTGAATCAACTCCAAAGATATAACTTACTAGACGCAACAAAACAAATACCTAAATATGTCAATTTGACTTGGGAAGGAGTACTAGAGCTGGTAAAAGGTTGCCAACCTTAGATTAGTCACGTATAATTACCATGAAACACCAAGTTCTTCCATGTAACTGCTTCAATTGATAGAAGAGTAAACACCATGACTTCCCTCAAGGTTAACAGGGTGCTATCTATGGATAAGGAGGTGATCAAGGACGAGATTATTCGGCCTTTTGAAGCAGTTTCTAAAGAAGAAATCCCTATAAGGCGTAAAATTGATGGTATCGCGTTCAATCAAATCTCCAATGAGAACCGAATCTGTATTGAGGGGGGTTTTAGCGAAAAGGAAATTTGGCAAGCTATTTCCGAGTCTAGGGGTGATCGTGCACCAGGCCCGGACGATTACCAAATGGAATTTTTCAAGAAGTTCTGGCTCATCCTTAGCAGTGAGCTTCTATGGTTTTCAAGGAATTCTATCATAAAGGCTCACTAGGTACCTCATTTGGGGAAACATCAAACACAGTAATACCTAAGGTGGAGGGGCTGCTGATATGAAAGATTTTTGTCTCATTAGCTTTATTGGTGGAGTAAATATAATATTGGCTACAGTGCTAGAAACAGGTTAAAGCTGCTAATGGGTAAGATAATCTCCCCATCTCAATCAGCTTCTGTGGCAGGAACGCAGATTCTAGATGGTGTTGTTGTCACCCATGAAAGTATCCACTCCCAAGCAAAGGACAAGACCGGCCCTGTATGCAAGCTGGACCTTGAGAAGGCCTATGATCGAGTAAATTGGCATTTCCTCCTTTATATCTTGGAACTTATGGGTTTTGAAGCAAAGTGGAGGGGTTGGATTAAAGTGTGCATATCTTCCCTTTGGCTATCCATTACAATAAACACCACCCAAAATTGTTTGTTCAAACCCTCCAAAGGATTGAGCCAAGGAGATCCACTATCCCCTTTGTTGTTTAATTGTGTTGCGGAAGCATTAAGCAAACTGTGATAATGTGATTGCGAAAAAGGCTTTTTCTTCATATCAAGGCTGCAATGAGGAGCTTCCCATCAATTATCTAGGTTTGCCGCTTGGTTTAGGCAAACCATCTTAGGCTGCGTTTAGGTTAGCTCTTTCACATCAAACAGCGGCTCTTTCTCTCTTTGGCTCCAGCAGAGAACTGTTTTCAGGTATGGTAACACTGCTCCTCGCCTCATCTGTTCTGGCAGAAAAATGCTCTTTGCCTGCTCTCTGCCAAAGTAAATTTTATCTACTCTGACACATAGTCGGGAAGAGAGGTGAGTCCGCTCCTATAAGAGCTAACCCAAACACAGTCTAGGTCCCTATAGATGTCGGTTATAGAAAGAGTTGAACAAAGAATGGCAACGTGGATAGGCAATCTATTATCCATCGGGGGTAGAGTAATGTTGATCAAATCAGTTCTATCCAACATGCCTTTCTATTACCTATCCATGTAACAATGGCCGATGGGAATTATCAATAGAATTGAGGGTATGATGAAAAGATTTCTATGGTGTGGTAGTAGCGATACTTCAAAATTACAACTCAACAATTGGGATGTAGCATGTTTCTCCAAGAAAGATGGTGGGCTGGGAATTAAAGGAATTGAGACCTTCAACAGGGCTCTCCTATTCAAGTGGCTATGGCGATTAGGGGAGAAGCCTAATGCGTGGTGGTCAAGGATCGTGTCATCCAAATAGTGATGTGGTAGGCATGATTGGGACTTAAATCATGTTGGAAGTGCTACAGCATCAGATTGGTGGAAGGGTGTATTCTCATGTGCCTCTTTTTAAAAATTATATCATTTTCAACGTGGGACATGGTGAGAGTTTTTTATGCACGACTTAAACCCCATCTTAACATGAAGTTACTCTCAAAATCCGAAAGGAAATCATGGAGTACATGATGCAGGGCGAAACAACGCTAACCCTAAAGTAGTGTAAATCCCGCACGATAGTGTTTAGAGTTCTGATATTCAGGATAAAATAAAATAAAAATAAAAAAGAATAGGGAGATATAGAAAATCACTGGAATTTTGCCAGTAAAAATATTGGCCTCACACCAAACCCTAAACTCGAAGAATTGAAGAATCACACTTCAAGTTTGATAACTCGGTGTAAGTTCTCATAAATTCGTATAAAGCAAAACTCCTAAATTTCATTCATTAAACTTGTTCATAAGAGATTTACAATGTGTATTTATAAGCAAAGAAACCTTAAGAATATTATTAAAACTAAAGTTGTTAATTAACCATTAAAACTTTCTAATCTAGCGGTTTCAATTAATTCCACAACTAATTTCATATTTTCATACGCGGCCACTTTTAAAGGTCAAACGATGTCCAATTGACGCGAAATTGGTCTCGTTTGAACGTTTATCAAAATAACTTTCCTACGCGCAATTCTAACATGTATTGAAGGAGTTAAGATCACTTATCTGAGGGTTGCACTGAAAGTGACGAAATTAATGGTCACATGTCACATATATGTACCTAACCCCTAAATAATTCAAATAAGGAAACTAATCCTAAAGTAAATCACTTATTAAAAGAATCCTAATAAAAAAGGAAACTAAATCTAGACAAAATTACAAAACTAGCAGAACTCAAGTCGATCTTGCCCGAGCGAGATTTCGGCTTGCGCGGGTGAATCTAGACGAAAACTCGTTCTTTTTCTACCTCTTGGTCTTTCCCATGTGCGTGTCTCCCATATGTTGGATCTTCACGAGTATGGTGCGCACATGCACATGGGTCTTCAACCCTTCTCTAACGGGTCGTTTAAAAATCCATTCACGGTCCACTTTCTCTTTTGTTTTCTCCTCTTTATCCGAGCACAATCTCTGCATGTAGGTTTCGATTTCGCATCAGTACATGAACAAGAACTCTAGGAAAAAGCATGATCAAGATATTTTAGAAGGTTATATGGAAGATAGTCATGATGATGATGATAATGATACATTTGCTCCTTCAACGGGTCATAATAGACAACCTCCACAACCACCATCCAAAAAAGCTTGTGGTTGTGGTACATTAGGATGGTGGTGTAGACCATATCCCAATGATGTGATTAATCAAAGAGACGGTAAAGGACCTGCCAAAACAAAATTAGAAAATCGACTTAGAAATAAAGATAGACCTACTACTATTCAATAAGTAGCTAAGTGGTTATACAAAGCGAGCATTTCTTTCAATGTCATTAAGTTGAAGAGCTTTAAAATAATGATTAAAGCTCTTAGCCAATATGGACTAGGACTTAAACCCCATCTTAACATTAAGTTCGTGAAACATGCCTCAAAACGAAAGTAAAAGTGATCAAGTTTTCTAAGCCGGGTATAAGGAGACTTGGAAAACTTATGGTTGCACATTAATGGCCGATGGATTGACTGATAAATCCTGTAGGACATTAATCATCTTCTTGGTTAATTCTTCTACTGGCACTATATTCTTAAAATTGATAGATGCATGACCTATTCTCACACGACCAAATATTTATTCACACTATTAGATAAGGCAATAAAAGAAATAGGACCCAAATATGTTGTCCAAGTTGTAATGGACAATGTGGCATCATATATGGTTGTCGGTCGCCTCCTTATGCATAATTAATGGCGTTTATAGTCGACATCATGCGGGCCCATTGCTTAGATCTAATATGTGAGACTAGATAAGTTGCAAATTAAAGTAATTGCTTGGGCTAAAAAGGGAGTTATTTCTATGTACAAACATCATCTATACTCCAAAGAACGCGCAAAGTGATAGGCGATAATTTATTGCGTCCTGCCATAACCCGATTTGCAACTGCCGTTTCAAAGCTTATTTGTCAAGTAAAATAAACTTAGAAGCTTTCTGCAATCGACCCAATGGAATAAAGGACCTATGTCAAGAAGACCGAAGGTAAAGTATACAAATATTGCTAAAAATCAATTGTGGATTGGTGTGACACAAACCCTACGTAATTACCTATTGCAGAGATGCTACAATTGTGGATGGGGATGAGGAACCACCAATGGGATATATATAGTTTTATGGAGAGTGCCAAAAAAAATTAAGTCAATAATATATACCATGGTTTTAAAATACGGAAAGTCGATTCGACTCAGAAATCATCTGAGTAGAGTCAGCGCGAAAAATCGGTCCGACTCGACTCCCTCCAACTCAGGTTATTTTAAAATTTTATATATATATATATATATATTCTTCTTTCTTTCTTTGTTTCTTTCTTTCTTTCTTTGCTTTCTTTCTTTCTCTGCTTTGCCTTCTTTCCTTTTTTCCTTCTTTCCTTCTTCCTTTCTTTCTTTCTTTCCTTCTTTCTTTCCTTCTTCCTTCTTTCTTCTTCTTCTTCTTTCTTTCTTTCTTTCTTTCTTTGCTTTCTTTGCTTTTTTCCTTCTTTTTCCTTCTTTCTTTTCCTTCCTTTCTTTCTTTCTTCTTTCTTCTTTCTTCTTTGCTTTCTTTCTTTGTTTCTTTGCTTCTTTACTTTGCTTTGCTTTCTTTCCTTCGTTTTCTTTATTTATTTCTTTCTTTCTTTTCCTTCCTTTCTTTTCCTTCTTTTCTTTTCCTTTCTTTCTTTCTTTCTTCTTTCTTCTCCTTCTTCTTTCTTCTTTCTTCTTGGACCATTAAAGTCGACTCGCCGAGTCGACAAACTCAGCCGAGTTCCTCGAGTTTCGAGTCAACTTGGCGAGTTTTAAAACAGTGATACATACAAATCAAGATTATATCAGCCCATCTTGGACGTAATAAACAAGAGGTGGGGCAGCCAAATGTTGTCCTCACTTTATTCGGCAGCCTCATCCTCAATTCGGTCGTGTACTTTACATGCTCGGATCAAGATGAAGCAGATGCCACTCATATGAGGATATTTTGATGTTTTAGAGAATATGATACTCGATAGAAGCGAACGGGATAGGATTAGTTATCAATTGGACCGCTACAAGAAAGCAAAGGGAATTTTCAAAAGAGAAATAGGAATCCGACAAAGAGAAACTAAAATTCCAAGTTTCCAAATTAAATGTCTTGGTCAAACTTCGAATCTATTAATCCATTTTCACTTCTATATTTTGATAATTTAATTTAACACGTAGCTAACTGGTGGGCGGCTTAGGGAGTAGATTCGAAGACAAAGGATTTGCTCTTGAAGAAATTAGCCATTAGGATTATTGGCCTAACTTATTCAAGATGTGAACGAAATTAGATTTTGTTTGAGATGATAAATAAAGTCTTAAAGTAGTGTCTATTACTTTTTAAAAAAATTAATCTGCTACCTAAATTTAACAATAAGAGGTTTCTACTTAATTTATAACAGATTCACACCAAGAGGAACCGACTTGGGCAACAGAAGCCCAATGACTTGGTGTCTGTGAAGACTGAAGTACCATCAGAAACTACGTGAATGTTTCCTTAAAGGTGGAAAACACCGGTATTCTGATCCCGTCTGTGTTGATGTGCCTCCTAGCCATCCTTGGATGTTGATATACCAGATGAGTTTGTCTTTCCTAGGGAAGATTTGACATGAGCCCAAGTTGAAGAAGTTGCTATTAGACCGACACCCAGTGAAAGTTCACCTAAAAGGAGGAGATGATCAGTTGGAGGTAACAGTCAAGGTCTTCTCATAGAAGAAAGGGATGAAATACAAGAAGAAGACATACCAGAAGATATAGATTTTGTATTGGTGAAATCCAACGAAGAAGAAACAAAAGAAGTATACATTGAAGAGGGTGATGATTTCGATGACGACGGTAATGTTAGTTGATGATGGAAGAGATACTACAATGGGTTAAAAGGCCAATGTGTAGAGAACATGGCAGCGACTCAACATTAATGCCAGTGAGCCATAGACTAATTGTAATTTCAAATTTTAGTTTTTTTGTACTTTGTATAATTGAGTTTTCATTTAAATAAATAAAGTATATATTTTTTCCCTTCTTTGTCAATATTCATTTAAGTAAATAATTATATCAATAAATATTGATAAATTAGTAGTAGTAGTGTAGTATAGAATATAGAAAACAATATAAACAATTAGGAGTTCTTTTAATAAAATTTCAAGGCTTTTTTTGAATTTTTTTTGAAAAAAATTCAAACAAATGCTAAGCAATTGCTTAAGCGATTCTGTGAAATCGCATAAGCGATTTGGCTAAAGCATCGCTTTAGCAAGTTGAGAACATTTTCCACAACTTGTTGGATCATTGATTCAGATGCTTATGATTATATGACGGGCGAGTCACATTTATTTTCATCTGTTTAAGGATCAAAATTTCGGCCGAAATGACCGAAATTTCGGTCTATTTTGTATGGGGATCATATTTTCGGCCAAAATTTCGGTTTCAACCCCCTCCGAAACAGAAATGAAACCCGAAATTTTGATCCTTGTCTGCTTCTCCTCTTTCATCTCCTAGACACGTACGTCATGTTGATGGTTCCTTCAACCCTCTATCCAGTCAGGGTAAGGTTCCCCTATCAACTGTTCTTACTCTTTTTCGCATGATCCATGTTCCCAATTTTAAAATAAATTTATTGTCAGTAAGTAGTCTAACATTTTTCCCTACTCATTATGTTATTCAGGGCCTGACTATGAGGCAGACTTCCAGCATGGGGTTTGGAGCATGGAGGCCTTTACTTATTTGGTGTTGATAGATCTATGGTTGCACTTGCATCATCTCCTTTCCCCTTTGTTATGAATATTCATGACTTGGATCATTGGCATGCCCGTCTAGGTCACATCAATTTATAGAGTTTATGTTTGCTTTTCCAAAGTTTAAAAATAATTCCAATGGTTTTAAATTTCATTGTCACACATGTCAACTTTCCAAGCATAGTACATCTTTATTTACCATCTTATTCGTAGAGTCGTAGTGACTCTTTGCTTGATATTATACATAGTGATGTGCGTGGACTTGCTCCTTCATCTTCATTTGATGATTTTAGATATTATGTTACTTTCATTGGTGATCACTCTAGATGCACATGGGTATACTTGTTAAAGACTAAGGATCATGTACTCAACACCTATATCACATTTTCTACCATGATTCGAACTCAGATTGGAAAAACCATTAAGGTTCTTCAATCTGATAATGGTGGTGAGTACTCATCCTCAGCCATATAGGATCATCTCCAGAAGATTGGAACATTGCATCAATTTATTTGTTCCTCAACAAAATGGTGTTGCGAAGTGTAAGAATAGGCTCCTCATGGAAGTGACTCGCTCACTCTTTTATGGCATGCAAGTTCCCAAATCCTATTATTTTATAGCCCTTCTCAATGCGACTTTTCTCATGAACTACCCACCCACACGCATCTTAAATGGTCAAAATCCTACGCATATCTTGAGACCAGGTGTCCCTTTGTTTGCTATTGAACCCCGTATCTTTGGATGCATGTGCTTTGTACATGATCGTCACATTCAAAGATACAAGTTACATGAGGAGGCGATTAAATGTGCTTTCTTGAGGTGTTCTGGAAATGTTCAAAGGGTATAGTTGCTATGATCCCAAGACTAGAAAGTTCTTTACCACAATGGATGGATCATTCTCTAAGGATACAACTTATTCTCGTATCAATCTTCTACCCCTCTATGGTACCCTCTACAATACTCTATTTTTGTGCATCTTCCTCCAATCCTCCTACTGTGCCTATTCCATCAATAGTCGCTTGCCTATCCGCCTCAAATATCAGCGTCGAAGCCACTCTGTGTCACATGCTCATGCATCATTGTCAGCAGTCCCCTTGGAATCAGCTTTAGGTATACCTGCACCTTCTCTTTTAGATTCTTCGGTTAATGTTCCTACATCCATTGTTTTTTTTTGTTTTTTGATAACCTAGGTATCCGGGCCTCTTAGAGCACCCTCCTAATCCCAGGGGCACATGCACACCCAAAATTCAGCACATGTCGGATCAACACAGGATATAAATCCCTAGGGTGGCCTCAAGGGGGGGAGGAGATTCGAACTTAAGTCTCCTACTTTTGGAAGCAGGTACCTAGCCAATTCACCTAACCCCTTGAGGTTATTCCTACATCCATTGTTGATGATCTTGCTCTTCTTATTGCTCAGGGTAAGGGTGAGAGGAGTTGTGTTATCTCATATCTTATTGCTTAATATATTTCCTACCAGTATATCTCTCATTCTTATTAGATTGCCCTTGAAAGAGCTTCTATTGTCTCCATTCCTCACTCCCTCAAAGAAGCTCTCAAATATTTGCATATCCACCTCAGATATCAGCATTGGAGCCACTCTATGTCACATGCTCCTGCATCATTGCCAGAGGACCCCTTGGAATCAGCTCCCTCGAGTATACCTGCACCTTCTCCTTTGGATTCTCATGTTATTGTTCCTACCTCCATTGTTGATGATCTTGCTCTTCCTATTGCTCACTGTAAGGGTGAGAGGAGTTGTGTTACCTCTTATCCTATTGCTTAGCATGTTTCCTACCAGGGTATCTCTCATTCTTATTGGGATGCCCTTGAAAGAGTTTTTATTGTCTCCATTCCTTGCTCCATCAAAGAAGCTCTCAAAAATCCTTCTTGGATTGCTGCCATGACTGAGAAAATGACTGCTCTTGAGAGGAATAGGACCTAAAAACTTGATCTTCCACCAGTTATGCGGATTGTTGGATGCAGATGGATTTTTGCCTTAAAAGTAACATGAAGATCATATGGTTGAAAGAAATAAGCTCGGTTGGTTGCTACGAATTTTAAATAAGAGTTTCTAGCCTAGACTACACAGCTACCTTTTCCCTGTGGCAAAGCTTCCTCAGTTTGAGTCCTCATCTCTCTTGCTGCTCATCATCATTGGCCTATCTACTAGTTAGATGTCAAGAATGCCTTCCTTCATGGCAATTTAGATGAGGAGATATGCTGCCCCCCTTGGCTATCAGCTTCAGGGTAGTATTCAAGGAAGGTGTGTCGGCTTCTCAAGTCGATCTATGAATTAAAGCAATCTCCTAGGGCTTGGTTCCATCGCCTCAATACTGTTGTTCTCAACATGGACTTCATAGGATGTCATTCCGACCATACGTGCTTCATTCACACTAGTTCAGCGAGACTTCGCACTATTTTTCTTGTCTATGTTGATATCATTATCAAGCGAGATGACTGTGGTTATAGCCTAGCTGAAGGTTGCTTTGGGTAAAGCCTTCGATGTAATAGATTTACGAAATCTATGGTTCTTTTTAGGCATTGAGATTGCAAGGTCTGATCGTGGCATTTCTCTATCCCAGAGACAATATTCTCGAGTTATTCAGGGACATTAACATGCTTGGATGCAAGTTTGCCAAGTATCCTATGGACCCAAAAATATTATGTCCATGCTGATGTTGGGGATCCTCTTCCTAATCCCTCAGACTCTTCCAAAACATTAGCGATTGGAAGGCTTATCTACCTAACCAACAGTCGGCTTGACCTGGCATTTCCAGACTCTTTGGTAGCTCAATTTATGCATGCTCCTGAGACTCCCCATCATAGTCACCAAAACGGGATTCGGCAATAATTCGGCGAGGTTTAAAGTCGGAAAAATCAGGGAAGTCAATTTTTTGGAAAATTTCAAGAATTATTAGCAAATTTTCGAAAAATTCGGGAATAATTCGGGATTAATTCGAGGGACCTTAAATTCGCGAATTTTTCAAAAATTCAGTGATTTTTGTGACCCATATGATTATTGTTCATCGGATTCTTCGCTACAGTAAGTCCTCTTCTGGTCAAGGCCCTATTCTATGGTGTTGCTAATCACCTCCAACTTAGCTGCTACAATGATATCGACTATACAAGGGCTCCTGCTAATCATTGTTCTACTTCAGGGTACTGTGCCTTTCTTGGTAGCAACCTTGTGGTGTAGAAGAGTAAGAAACAGAATTTTGTCTCCAAGTCAAGCGTCAAATTTGAGTATAGAGCTATGTGTGACATGGTCACGACCCTGGTGCATAGAGATGCACAGATCAACTAGCGAGAAGGTGGCAGGATCTTGTAGCTAGGCAGAATTCAGTGGGCGAACTCTTGGGTGAAGACACGTGGGGTCGAGGTACTAGAGTGAGCTTAAATCACAAATGCTTGGTGCATGCATAGTGACATATTGCGTTGGTGCGGAGCCACGCCAAGCGGCATAGTGATGGATTGCGTTAGTGCGGAGCCACGCAAAGGATCAGTGCGTTTCTGGTCCGTAAGCGCAGATGAGACCAAGATGAGCTAGCGAAGAGGCACCAAACCTCAAGGCTAGTTATTTATGGGGACCTTGCATTGGTGCGGAGCCACGCGAAGCAGCATAGTGATGGATTGCGTTGGTGCGAAACCACGCAAAGGATCAGTGCGTTTCTTGTCCGTAGGTGCGGATGAGACCAAGATGAGCTAGCGAGGAGGCACCAAACCTCAAGGCTAGTTATTTATGGGGACCTTGCATAAGGTGAAGACGGAAGTCGAGGAACTGATGCAAGTCTTGGTGCCAACAAAACGGCATGAACGCCTTGGGACTGGGCGTGTGGCTAGCACGAAGGCGAGCGGACCTTGGAGCTAGTCGTATGACGCATGAGCGTGGAGGCACGTTGCCTTGCTGCACGTGCGTGCTCCCCATAGGTATGCTGCGACGGTGATTCGAGCTAAGTGTAGGTTTAGTGTGGCGACTAGACGCCCGTGGTTATATAACTTGGTGCTCTGCATAGGGGCACGCGACATGGTGCTAAGAGAGCACACGACGTCGTGGTGTCGTGAGTCACGCGATGTGGTGCCAAGAGGGCACGCGACATCCTGGTGCTAGGAAGCACGCGACGTAGTGCCGTGAGGCACATGATGTGGTGCCAAGAAGGCACGCGACTTCCTAGTGCCATAAGGGCACGCGATGCGGTGCTAAGAAGGCGCGCGGCATCCTGGTGCAACGATGGACCTGACATAGTGCCAAATGGGCATAAAGCAATGTGCAATGTGGTGCCATGAGGCACGCGATATGGTGTCAAGAGGGCACACGACATCCAGGTGCCATGAAGGCACATGATGCGGTGCCAAGACGACAAGCGATGTGGTGTCAAGAGGACACGCGACATCCTAGTGCTATGAGGCACATAATGCGATGCCAAGACGGCACGCGACGTGGTGTCAAGAGGACACGCGACATCCTAGTGCTATGAGACACGTGATACAGTGCCAAGGCGGCACGCGATGTGATGTCAAGAGGGCACGCGACATCCTAGTGCTATGAGGCACGTGATGCAGTGCCATGACGGCACGCGATGTGGTGTCAAGAGGACAAGCGACATCCTAGTACCACAAGGCACGTGAGGCGGTGTCATGACAACACGCGATGTGGTGCCAAGAAGGCACGCGACATCTAGCTTTGACGGCATGTGATGTGGTGCCAAGAGGACACGTAACATCCTGATGCCACAAGGGTACACCATGTGGTGCCAAGAGGACACGCGATATAAGGCCATGAGGGCCTCACGACACGGGGCGTGTTGCAATTGTGGAGAGCACTATGTGTCATGGACAGAGGTTCGTGTGCCACGATTTATGCCAAATACATACCTTTGAAGGTGTGTGCCACAAGCAGAGGGGTGTGTGCCATGGTGGTATATCAAACCAATAGGTTTGAGGTTTTTTCGTTGGATGACCCAAGTTGATGTTTAGACCATACTTGGGGGAAGGGAGCTCGAGAGCTATTTCCCCACACATGTGGTCATGCGTTGTTGGAGGGGCGTATAGGTCTTCTAGGTCTTGATGGGTGGGCCTAGAACGTCGATGCGGTGATGCCGTGTGTCACCCTAGGCAAGGTTACCATATGACCCGAGCTACGCGTCGCGGTGTACATGGGTTGGCAACTTCTCTTGGGCACTCGAGGGCTACGTGGGACACTATGGTGCACGTTAGCTGAGGGCCCGAAGCGGATGTGTGCTGGTCGCGTGGGCCACACACGATAGCGGGCTTGGTTCAGTATGTCGGCGAGACATGTATGGAATGGGACATCATGTGGAGTTGCATGCTACTGTCGCGGGCGAGGAACTAGTGTCGGACACAGGGTGAAGCTGGGCAGGCCAAGCAAAGCACAAAGGTGCTGGCATGCGTGTCGCGAGTAGACACGATGCGTTAATATGGTTTGCCTCGGATGAAGGCAACCATGAACAGGAGTTCCCGTTCTCTAGGCGGGAAGTATCAGAGTGATGATTGGGCAAGCTGGCCTCGCTGTAGCGACAGCGAGGCGCCGCACGGGCGTCAAAAATGTTACCCCGTGGCATATGGCTCATGGAACTTGTGAGCTTCTTTGGCTGCGTTGTTCTCCTTCATCCCTTCCTATGCCTCTTCACTGCGACAACCAAGTTGTCGTTGATATTGCTGGAGATTCAGTTCTTCATGAGAGAACCAAACATATTGAAGTAGACAATCACTTCGAGAGAAAATTCAGGCACGCCTCATAAAGACTCTAAAGGTATCATCACTTGCAAATGTTTTCACCAAAGCCTTTTGGCCTTCGCTTCTTCAGAATATTGTTATCAAGCTAGGCATGATAGATATCTATGCAACAGCTTGAGGGGGAGTATTGGGTGTGTATGAGTAATAGTTATTGGTGTGGGAATAGTTGGTGCGAGTGCATTAACTTTTGGTGTGAGTTGTAATTCCTAGTTTTAGTATAGAGACTAGGAGGGTTCTCCAAACCCTAACTAAGTCATTCTATTCTCAATCTATCTATCTCTTCCCCTTCTCTTTTCTTTCCTCTTCCAAACCCTAATCCTAACTCCATTAAAGTCAAGTGTAACTTCATAAGGAATGGAATAACTTCATGTAAGAGATCTTATAATTGTGACCATATTTTACCATAAATTTAATTGTATTTTGACTATTTTCATATTTGACCTTTAAGCATATTGAATAATTACCACAAAACACATAAAATAAATAATATTAGTTGTACTCATGTATCCTCAAAACACATAAAATAAATAATAATTACCACAAAACACATAAAATAAATAATAATTTTGAAGGATGGCTTATTGATGCGAACTTTAGATCCGTCTGTTTGAATCATGGTCGAATAAAGAGGAGACGTCAAAAGAAAGTGGACCACGAATGGATTTTTAAAACAAGGCCCGTTAAAGACCTGTTCATCAAAAAGAAGAAAATCCAAAATTTATTAGGGTCTTCAATTTTCAATCCTGTCACTTTATTTTTGGCTTATTTTGAAGTGTCAAACAAAGTCGGATTGATGCGAAATTAGTCATATTTGAAAGTTTATCGAAGTAACTTTCCAACGAGCCAAAAAACGAGCAATTCCGACAAGTATTGAAGAATTTATGGCTAGTTTTCGGAAGCTGCATAGAAAAAAGCTGCACAGAAAGTGACGTATTTCAAGACTCCTAATTGAATTAGGATTAGTCTCTTTAATTTCAAGACTCCTAATTGAATTATGATTAGTCCCTTTTATTATTTCTTTTATTAGAAATAGGTTTAGTTTCCTTATTGTTTTATAACTTTATTTTATTGTTTTAGAATAATTGTGATGTTTCTTTCATTTGGACTAGAAATTAGAGTTACACTAGGATTTCTAGTTTCATGCATTGGTTAGCCTATTTAAAGGCTTGTAAACAACTTTATTATTACTTTTTGGTTAATGAAAATTGTTGAAGCAAAATTGAGAGTTCTAAACTGTCGTGAGGGCATGATTCTCTCAAAACGGAGAGCAACTCTTCAATTCCTTCTTGCGGTTTGGTGCGAGGCCAACTCTTCTTACATCTCTATCTTCTTTAGATCTACGGTTTGCATAAGTAGCGTAACCCTAGTTATTTTATTTATTTCATAAAATTCAAAAACCTATTTGTTCATCATAAATCATTATTAACCTTTTAATTTTATTCGGTATCGAAAGAACTCGTTTGCGAGTTCGTTCGACACCCTAAAACTATCGGAGATCTAACCATTCATAAGAACTCTAATCTTCTAGATCCGCGATCATTGTTGTCAAAGGCAACCGCATATGCGATCGCATATGCAGTGATGGCATATGCGATTTTGACAGTATGCGATCACATACAATTCCAACGATCAGAAATATGACCGTTGAAGTTTTTTTTTTTTAAAGCCTCCTCAAAGCTTATAAATAGGGGGTTCCTCTTCCTAATCCATACCACATCCATCCAAGGTATGATTTGTGTCTCTTTAATCTTTTATTTAGTGTTTAGAGCTATCTTCCACTCTTTCTCTCTCTCTCTCTCTCTCTCTCTCTCTCTCTCTCTCTCTCTCTCTCAGCTTTGTTGATAATTCTTTTTGCTCTTTTTTGTAGTTAACTAAGCAAGGAGCTTCAACCATCATTCTTCAAGCAAAGAGGGAAGAAATCACTTCAAAAATCAAAGATTCAAAGATTCAAGAGTTAGAAATTAATTTATAATTCCTATTAAATTTTGTTTGATTGTTTTTCCTCCTTATTACACCTCATTTCTTTCATTTTTTTCTTTTTTTACTGTGGTCTCCACTCTCCACCCACTTATTTAAATTACGTTGTCATTATGTCTACGTCCTCGAATGACGCTCTTAGGCTGACAAATTCGACCAATTCGGGTTCGAAATATGGACGTTACAAGAGTGTAACCGAAAAAAATAAAGTCCAATGTACCCTATGCCCCTATGTAAGCATGAGGAGAATAGAGAAATGCAAGCAACACCTTGCTTGGCAACCCAGATCGAATGCGAAGGCATGTCCAAATGTCACGCCGGAGATTCGAAAAGAGATCATGGAATGGATGGATAAGACTTCGAGGACAAAACATAACGACGAAGTGATTTTACAACAATACTATGATGATGAAGATGAAGAAGAAGAACATGATAGATCTACTCTCTCCACAGCTCGTAGTGGTGCAAGACCACCACCCTCTAAAAGAGCACGTGGTGGAAAAGGGAAGGAAATAAATAAATTCTTCTCTTGTAGACCACATCCCGAGGATGTGGTAGATGCTAGGGGTAAGGGACCGGCCCAAACCACTATAGAAAATAGGTTTAAAGCTAAGGACCGACCCGATATCATTCAATACGTGACTAAGTGGACATACCAAGCCGGTATTGCATTCAATACCATAAAGTTAATGAGCTTCAAAGTTTCGATTGAAGCTCTTGGACAATTTGGACCCGGCTTAAAACCTCCCTCGTATCATGAGATAAGACATATATGTCTTGAAAAGGAGGCAGTCTTCACAAAAGCCTTTCTCGAGGAGAATCAAGAGGATTGGAAGACATATGGGTGTTCACTAATGAGCGACGGTTGGACCGATAGGGCCGGTAGGTCAATCATCACCTTGGATAGCGGATGCCTCCGATGAGCAAGTTTTTGCGGATGAGGATCTTACGTGAAAGGAAGTAGAAGAGGCCGCTTTTGGAGATGAGTTTCCTACCAAGCGGAGGAGAAGATCGACAACAGGGGAAGGTAGCTCACACTCACGCTTGCGTTAACAAGAAGAAGAAGACGAGATACATGAAGAAACACCCATAGACGATATAGATATTGTCTTAGTGAGATCGGATGATGAAGAAACCGAGGAAGAACAATATATTGAAGAAAACAATTCGGATGATGACGGCAATACAAGTGACGGCGATGGTGGAGGTGGAGATGTACCATTGTGGGTTAGAGACAACTGTATAAAAATTTTAGCCGGTACACAATATCATTAGGAAGTAGGAACAAATGTTAAGATACTTTTACTTAAATAATATTTTTCTTTTTTAGTTTTTTCCTTCTTTTTTGTATGTTCTAAGTTCATTTTTGTACTATTTTGTTTAATATAAATGATCAATGAAATTTATATTTTCCTTTCTAACTTATGGGTTATCTATTTATCTTATATACTTTAACTCCATATTCTAGACACCACAAAAATTAAAACAACATATCTTATACACTTTTGAGAATTTTTTGAGATTTTTAGAGGTTTTTATGAGTTTTTTTGAAGAAAAAAAAAAAGTTATGCCATCGCATAGCAACGCATATGCGGTTTAACAACATTGTCCGCGATAGGGAACATACACAAAAGTAACGCTATTTTGGGCCGAAATTAAAGCATCTAATTGGATTTCTAGAATTTTTCATGGGAATTTGTTATGAGAAATTTTATTTTTTTAATTTATTAAATTAATTTTCAAGAATCCTAATTGAATTAAGATTAGTCTCTTTTATTATTTTATTTTAGAAAATAAGAGTTGTTTCTTTTATTAGAAATAGGATTAGTTTTCTTATTATTTTAGGACTTTATTTTATTGTTTTAGAAGAATTAGGATATTTCTTTTATTTGCACTAGGAATTAGAATTATACTAGGATTTTTAATTTTATGCATTGATTAGCCTATTTAAAGGCTTGTAAACAACTTTATTATTACTTTTTGGTTAATGAAAATTGTTTGTGCAAAATTGAGAGTTCTAAACTTTCGTGAGGGTATGATTCTTTCAAACGGAGAGCGATTCTTCGATTCCCGTTTGCGGTTTGGTGCGAGGCCAACTCTTCTTCCATCTCTATCTTCTTTAGATCTACGGTTTGCGTAAGTAGCGTAACCCTAATTATTTATTTACCTATTAAATTTCATACATAGCCAATCATCTCATAAAAATCCAAAATTAACATATTTGTTCATCCCTAATTTGTTGTTAGTCTTTTATTCTCATCGGTATCAAGAGAACTCGTTTGCGAGTTCGTTTGACGCCCTAAAACTATCGGCAAAAGCTCATTGATTTGTATCAGATGATTGTAAAGATTAGATAAGCATGGGAGGCAGTGAAAACTAGATCGCAAACTCTGAGGTATTTGAATTCAACACCTCAATATTGGTCATCTTTATATGATCGAGCGTTTACTCTTGAGAATAGAAGCAAGTTAACATATACATGTCGGATAGCGGAGGCATTAAACAAGGGCTTCATTCAAGAATTTCTTGAGGATTTTCTTCTCAAACTACAAGAGGAAATCATATCAGTGAGACATGAAGCTTTGAGATTTAAGCTTTCAAACCTCTTGTCCGTTAACCCAAACCACCAATCGTCCGTTGTAATCCCATTACAATTTCTCATCCTATAACCGTTATGAAACCTACACCGGTTATGGAATCCATTAACAGTGTAAAATCAATGCCGATTGCAGCCTCCATAACAACTTACAACCCAAAGTTGGTTCAAGAAATCAACCCCGTCACCGTCGTTATCCTAGTCGACCTCATCTCACCTAAAATTGTTATCAATCCCCTACCTGAACCCGTGACAGCCTCAAAATCAGCCGAAGAGTCGGTACCGGTTGATGAGAACCCTCTTCCGATCAATATCTGTACTAATCCCAACATCGTTGAAGAGCCCGAGACCGTTGAAGAGAAAGTTATCGCAATTAGTCTTCCCGAGCCCGAGATCGTTGAAGCACAATAATTCGGGATAAAGATTATCGCAACAATGACCCATAGGTCCCAAGATCGTGTTGGTTGCATGTTGACGTCCATTACCGTTAGTGAATCGAAGATCAAACAGATTGAGCCTGAGTGGGATCTTGTTTACTTGTTCAAGCCACTTCCGATCGAGGTTTCCTTATATATTGTCTGTGATCGCAACCGTGAAAATCCATGTCAACCAAAGTTCGAGGTCGAACTTTTTCAAAGTAGAGGGGATTAAAGTGAACTTTAGATCGGCCTATTTGAATCGTGGTCGAATAAAGAGGAGACGTCAAAAGAGAAAGTTGACCCACGAATGAGTTTTTTAAAAAAATATCCGTTTAATCAGAAAGAAGAAAATCCAAAATTTATTAGGGTTTTCAATTTTCAATCCTGTCACTTTTATTTTTGGCCTATTTTGAAGTGTCAAACAAAGTCAGATTGATGCGAAATTTGTCATATTTGAAAGTTTATCGAAGTAGCTTTCCAACGAGCCAAAAAACGAGTAATTCCGACAAGTATTGAAGAATTTATGACCAGTTTTCGGAAGCTACACAGAAAGTGACGAATTTCAAGACTCCTAATTGAATTAGGATTAGTCTCTTTAATTTCAAGACTCCTAATTGAATTATGATTAGTCCCTTTTATTATTTCTTTTATTAGAAATAGGATTAGTTTCTTTATTATTTTAGGACTTTATTTTATTGTTTTAGAAGAATTGGGATATTTCTTTCATTTGAACTAGAAATTAGAGTTACACTAGGATTTCTAGTTTCATGCATTGGTTAGCCTATTTAAAGGCTTGTAAGTAACTTTATTATTACTTTTTGGTTAATGAAAATTATTGATGCAAAATTGAGAGTTCTAAACTTCCGTGAGGGTATGATTCTCTCAAAACAAAAAGTGATTCTTCGATTCCCACTTGCGCTTTGGTGTGAGGCCAACTCTTCTTCTATCTCTATCTTCTTTAGATCTACGGTTTGCGTAAATAGTGTAACCCTAGTTATTTTATTTATTTCATAAAATTCAAAATCAATCTATTTGTTCATCATGAATCATTATTAGTCTTTTAATTTTATTCGGAATCGAGAGAACCCGCTTTCGAGTTCGTTCAACACCCTAAAACTATCGGAGATCTAGCCGTTCATAAGAACCCTAGTCTACTAGATCCGCAATAGGGAACGAACACGAAAGTAACGCTATTTTGGGCTGGAATTAAAGCATCTAATTGGATTTTTTGAATTTTTCATGGGAATTTGTTATGAGAAATTATTTTTTTTTAATTGATTAAATTAATTTTAATCCTAATCTCAACCCTAACATTGCATTTAGTAAATTCCCGCATCACTTGTGTCATCCATGACAGCCTAGCCCATATTTAGGCAACATATGGTTTAATACAATGGATCACATCAGTTAATATGGATTCTTGCAAATTGTGATGAACGAAACATCAAACATCAGCAGCATGGGCTATTGAAACACAAGATACAAATAGCAGTAGCATGGCATTTTCAAAAAAATATTTCCGAACAACAGCTTTTCAGAGTGAGAGAATCTAGCCCTAAACAAAATAAGTGGAGAAAAAGGATTAACAAAGCCAACCCAAATGGATTGGAGAAGTGATGATGACTGTGATAGATGAAGCAGCCATAGTACCTCTTCAAGTTTTGAAGTGTAATTCTTTCTTATGTCAGCAATAGCCTTTATAACATCAGAGCTCTTTGACTGCAAACAATCGCCATTGGAGAATGCGGTCAGCTTTGTTTTCACTATGCCCTGCAATAGTAACAGAGAATAATACTAAGGTCAAACGACTAAACAAATCTGAAAAATGTCCAAAACCATTTTGAAAGGAAACCACAGATAGTGATGCCCACCACACTAATGAATGTATCAGGATCCATGGAGAAAATTATGATTATATTCACTATACGTACTTGCTCAAGCTCTGCCCTGATTTCGTCAATAGCATGTCTAACTTCTTTCCGCATGGCATCATACAGCTCAGTTCCCTCTCCATCCCCGGTAGGATGCTCTGACTGAAAGTGTAACAAGAAACTGGCATATTTGTGAACAAATGTGGAAAATGTTGCTAACTTTTACTGGTAATTCGCTATTCTCTAGCTAAGTAACAAGGACACTATTGTTATTCTCATATATATGTAAATAGCATGCAAATTATAGACCACCTATATAGATTCATTTAATACAGATATATTTCCTATTATCTTATACAATGACTCCTTTATGACCTGATATTTAGTTACTAATTATATCACAATAAGACCAATAAACATAACGACATGTTGGCAACTGGTTTTCCCAAGGTCGTTGTGTCAGACAACTTGTCCATATATTTAGTGAAGGAGCGAACCTTTTTCTGCGCATAAACTGCCCGTATTATCTTCTCAATCCCATTTTTTTTGTAATGAGCACCCGACGCTTCTTCATCGGTTAGTGCAGAAGAGTAGTTCTGAAATGGAGCAAATGTGTCTTAAAAAGTTTGCTTCACTTTAACATATGAACTTTTTAACAACATAGCTTCTAAAAGTAGTAATGCATGCAGAACTAGTAGGGGGGAAAAACGTGGCTAAAAGAATAACGTACATGATAAGCCCCGTCATTGAGTCCCTTCTTGCTATTCGTTTAATTCAATATATAATATAAGAGCATTTCTGAGGAAAAGATCAATTTACAAAAAGCATTTGTGATTAAATGCTTACCGAGTTATCAGTACGTGACTGCATCAGATCTTTTTGACTTAGAGATCTTCTCAGAACACATTGATGACTGGTGGCCGTTGGGTTTTTTGATGAGGGTCTCTGGCAGTTCCCATTACCAAAAAAATTTGGTTTAGTTGTACTGCTAGAATTTTGAGAATGATTCACATCGCTCTGTCATTGGAAACAGAAAAAAGAATAAGCCTTCTTCTTTTGAACTATAATTATACATGATTACAATGTAATCCATGAAAAAAAGCCTGCTAACTTACATATCTGCACACTAAATAAAACATTTACTGTTTTGTATAACTCTTAAAAAATGCATACAGCATACCATTAATAAACCTTTTATCAATGTTACAATGTTTCAAATACTCATTTCAGATTCATCTCAAAACATCTGTAATGCTGATTCACATACTAGCAAAAAGAAATTAGATTATTCACCGGCAGATCCCATTGCCATTCTGTGATTTAGAATCATTAATATAATTCAAACTTCTAAGAATGATCCATTCCTCTTTCCTTGGAAACAAAAGAAAGATTCCTTTGAACAATTAAAGAAATTATAATGTTGAATGTTAATGAGAAAGTTATTTTGGTTTAAAATATAAAAAAAACTCATTAACATTGACAAACTTTTGCCAATGGCTCAATGCTATGATGTTTCAGAAACCTAATTACATATTCAGCTACAAACATATTTGACATTGCTTAGGCTGTTTTTGGGTTAGCTCTTATAAGAGCAGAAGCAGCTCTTTGCCTGCTCTCTGTCAGAGCAGATAAAATCTGCTCTAGGATAAAACAGGCATAGAGCAGTTTTATCACTTAAAACAGCTCCCCGCCAAAGCAAATGAGGCGAGGAGCTGTGTTACCAAATGTAAAAGTAGTTCTCCGCCGGAGCCAAAAAGTGAAAGACCTGCTCTTTGCCCCAAAAGACCTAAACCCAAACGCAGCCTCAAACCTACATATTAGATTAAAGAGAAACCAAATCAATTAGTGAAACCAGTGTCTGGATATATGAGGATGTAAAAGCAGAACAAAGAAGAAAGGCGCTACCAAAAGAGTTTTTGAATAACTTTTCTTAAAATATTTGCCCCCATGTAAAGGCAGTCATATACACAAAAGAGCAAGAACAAACTATCTCCAGAATATGAAGAAGCCCAGAATCTTTGTATGTATCATTTCAATTTTGCAGCACTGTAGTGCACCTTCCACATGCCTCGACTGGTACATATATGCCTCGATAGCTTTCAGTTTGCTGTAGATTTTTCTCAATAAGTAGTCATGCAAAGAGGAGAGAAAAAATAAAATTATGATCCAGGACTAACGCTAAAACCCTAATTATGTGAATTTGGCATTAATTTGAGATTAAATTGAACAGCGGAAATATTCAAAATTATCCAACAACATAAAATTATTCAACAGATTCAATTAAAGCAATTAGATTAATTCAATTCATTCGATTGCACTTGAAGTTTTCCGATCTAAAAAAAATGGCTCTGATGAGGGAACTCGAGTTCCAATCTAATCTAAGGCACCAAGCGACAATTTCGGTATCATCTCTTGACTCCTCTAGGGTTTGAAGGATTTAAAGCCCAAAGAGGTTTAAATTGTTTAAGGGAAAATAAAATGATGTGTCAAATAAGAAGATATGAACAAAGATACCAGCAACTAACCAACTACGGATTTTGGATTTTTATCAAAAGAAATTAAAGGAACTATTTATTTACTTGACAATAATTTAAGAAAGGGAGACATTACTTGCACACACTTTTCAAGTGATTGCACCGGATTGCACCGAATTTAAAAGAAAGACTTGCAAGTTTGGCGACCTCTACTACAAGAAAACACCATCTAAGCAGTTTGATTTGAAGGCCATGATTTAGAGATATCAATTGCAAAAGATTAGAACAAAATATAATTTTCATCATTTGATTAAATGGAGTTAAGGGCTATTATATAATTCAACTGTTGACTACAATAGATCATTTGACAAGTATTGTGTTTTGCTCCAATTTTATGTACTAGAGATCTATTGATCATGAACTTCAAATCAGACGGTCCATATTGCGTATTTACTCATCACATGTCCCTAAAATACCAAGTCTTTCTTTAAATTCGATGCAATCACTTGAAAAATGTGTGCAAGTATGGCTCCCTTTAAGAAAATAGAATAAGAAAGATAAGGGTTCCAAGGCTTCACACCATGGGTCAAAAATTCGGAAAACCGGTACGTATCGCCTAGCTCCAAAATCGAAACGTATCAGTTCCGGACGATACATACCGGTATTTTCACTTCGTCACTTGAAGTTGGGGGCCTCACTGGACGATAACTTCAAATTATAGTCCGATACGGGCGATACATTGGACGATAATTTGACTGTTTTTAAAGGGCCCCGAGAAAAACTCAATTTACCGTATTGTTTAGGTCCAAAACCAATACGTTTCGGTATCGGACGATATTTTGATCCATGCTTCACACCAAGGAGGTACGTCAGCATCACACCAATCCGCACGATAAAACAAAATTCGCTCTCCGAGTTTGAAATTAACTCTGTTTCGGGTGAAAACTCTGCACAAGTTCTCTAGGTTTGCACAAAGCAAGCTCTCAATTCATTAACCAATCAACTCCTTAAAATTGTGTCTACAATGTCTCTATATAGGCTAAGAAACCCTAACTAAACAAAATAGAAAGACTTCTATTCTAAGAAGGAAACTAACCTAGAAAATTTTAAAAATTAAAAAAAAAAAAACCGCAAACTCTAAGCATAATCACGTCACGAAACTAGCTCGGTGACTTGAAACTCACTCGGGATAAGAGGTTTCGCTCAGAACTTTGCTCCATAAGTCCTTACTAGTCGCTCGGGCGCCTTGAAAAGTCACTTGGACGACATTGATGCTCCGTCAGAGTATTCTCGGGTTGCTTGGATAATTTGGGATTCACACGGGCGGCGTCCTTTCACACAACTTTCCCCATCAGTTCTCCCGGGGTGGGAGAAACTCATCTCCGGTGAGTTGGTCATTTGGTCCATCTCGCGTAGGATGCCCAGTCTCTGGCTTACCCTTCCACCACACAAGTTACTTGTGGGGCTTGTCAATATTGGTGGTAATGTTTGGAAACGCCAAATCCTCCTTATCCAACATCCTTTCAAATTCCCCAGGTACAAAATTGAGTAATAACTGGTTAAATAGGTTTGATTCAGGTGTATGGGCAACAAGGAATGGGTCAAAGAAATTAGTTGTTGGACCTAGGATAGGTGTAAGATCCTCCACCACAACTATCGGATGGTTGTCCTTGTCTAGAGGGAAATCTAGACCATCATCATTACCTCTTTTAGAGATCGAAAAAGGTTTCACATGCTCAAGGCTATCTTGGATTAACACAAAATTACCATTATTAAACTCATTAAACAAATTTAATGTGTTAGAAAAATCTAGCATATTCTCACCATTCAATAAAATCTTATGATTAATCTCATGCAAATGAAAATAATGATATGCTCCTACCGACGCTAATGACTCTTGCAGAACGAGCACGCTATCAGCCTTTTCCTCGAGAACAAAAATTCTCCTAACACAACCTAAGATTTTCACAATCATTTCTTCTTCCTCATCACTTGGAATCGCATCAGGTTTAAAAACCTCTTCTTCAATCTCGTCGTGCTCTTTGTCTTGTTCTTCCTCAATAATTTTGTAGGACATTGAGCGGTAAAGCGTCTGAATCCTTGACACTTGTAACACTTTTGTTGCGCACCCTTAGAACTCTCAATTAATTTTCCTTGACCCATGACAACCTAGGAATTCACGGGTTTTGAAGGTTGATTGTAGGAATTGTTCACCTTCTTAGTAGGGATAATCTGAAATTCAGGATTGGAGGAATGATCGCCCACTGGTCAAAGTTTCGATGTACTTTTCCAACTCTTGCACCATGGCATAGCAATCTTCCAAGGTTTCAACATTATGAGGAATTAATTCGTTCTGCAATTCTATACGTAAACCCGTTCTAAACCTCGAAAGTGTTATTTGATGATCCTCACTTACGATGGTCCTCACCACAAACTCTTCAAATTTGGCAATGTATTTTGTGACTGGGATATTCCTTTGGTGAAGATTTTTCCAATGATCTAAGAGACGCCATGTGTACGATGCAGGGACATATTTCTCAGAGTTTATCTTTCATGTCCTCCCATGTGTCAATGGGGTCACGATCAATCATCTCTCGACGATGTTCCAAATTAGTCCAGAAAAGCTGGGCTTAGCCCACAAGTTTCATCTTGGTCAATCGAACTTTCCGTTCAACAGTCACATCGTATCAATTGAAATAATAGTCCATATCCGACAACCAAACGAGGAAGACTTTGGGGTCCATCTTCCCGCCATAAGTTGGAGCCTCGATCCGAACGATTTTGCGAAACTTTTCGCTCGGACCCAACGGTTCACGGCGTTCAAACCTTCTTCTCTTGGGTGTCCTACTACCTTCTGCATGCCCGGCGTTAAACCGCCTATTCATAGTTCTCCTAGGTGGTGTTCTATTGGATACCTCATTCATGACATCTTGGAATTGTCCCATACAGGCTCCCACATGGGTTTCTATTTGCAAAAGTTATTATGTAGGAAGTCGGATAGATGCAGCAAGATCATCAAAAGGCATTGATGATCAACACAAATTGAACACTCTATACGAAATCCTAAGGTCAATCTACGATGTAAAAGAAAATTAAAATGAAATCCTAATGCAACACCCTAAACTAGATTGTACTCTGATACCAATTTGATGCAAGACAAGTGCTAGACTCAAGTAATGTGAATCTAGTATTAATGAGATTAAATTGAAGAGTGGAAATATTCAAAATTATCCAACCACATAAAATTGTTCAACAGATTCAATTAAAGCAATTAGATTAATTCAATTCTAGCGTTCACTTGCACCTGAAGTTTCCCCATCTAGAAAAACGGCTCCGATGAGGGAACTCTAGGGCACCCAGTGACAATTTCGGTATCGTCTCTTGACTCCTCTAGGGTTTGAAGGATTTAAAGCTCAAAGAGGATTAAATTGTTAAAGGGAAAATCAATGGATGTATCAAATAAAAAGATATGAACAAAGATTTCAGCAATTAACTAACTAGGGGTTTTAGATTTTTATCAAAAGAAATAAAATGAACAATTTACCTGACAATAATTTAAGAAAATAGAATAATAAAGATACGGGTTCCAAGGCTTCACACCAAGGAGGTACATCGGCTTCACACCAATCCGCACAATAAAACAAAGATTAGGTCTCCGAGTTTGAAAGAATCTCTCTTTCGGGTGAAAATTCTTCACAAGTTCTCTAGGGTTTGCACAAAGCAAGCTCTCAATTCATTAATCAATCAACTCCTTAAAATTGTGTTTACAATGTCTTTATATAGACTAAGAAACCCTAACTAAATAAAATAGAAACTTTTCTATTCTAAGAAGGAAACTAAACTAGAAAATTCGGAAAATTATAAAAATAAAAATTTTAAAAAAAAATTAAAAACACAACTCTAAGCATAATCACATCATGAAACTCGCTCGGGCAAAGAGGTTTCGCTCAAAACTTTGCTCCATGAGTCCTTATTGGTCGCTCGGGTAACTTGCAAAGTCATTTGGGCGACATTGATGCTCCATCAAAGTATTCTCGGGTCGCTTGGGGATTCACCCAGGCGACGCCCTTTCACGCAGGTGTCCCATCAAATTATAGATAACACATTTTGACTATTAATTAAAGGCCTTATCTGGTCAGTGTTGTATAAATAATAAACAGACACAAGACTTGAAATGTGGCATCAAAGGACCCTTACGATCTAGTACTCGACAACTACCCCAGTGATAAGTTCCAGAAGACCCCAACAAAAGGTCAAATTTAGTGAACCGTGGCTCATGTCATAGGTTGGCTCCTTAGAAATAACAACGAACAATGACATCTTTCTCTACTTTTGAATGAAGTTTTTTATCTTTCCAAGGGGCTTGACATCTTGTCCAAACGTCTTCAAAGGGAAGCCAACAGCGACGTGGATGTATTGGCTAGAGAAGTTATGCAATTTTGTTTGTGTATTGGGGAGAGTCTCCCCCTTCTGCCGAAGTGATAGAACACCCTTTTGCTTCAAACTTTCTACCTAGATCAAAAAATCATAATGAAAGAATGCATAATCCAAGAGGCAATTTCATATAATTGATTAAAAAATAAGTGGAATACAAAAAATAAACAGATAAGTCAAATTACACCGTTATGACCAAGGTTTGGAGACTCGGTATTGGTGGTTGTATCGGCCGCCTATCGAACACTTCAAATTGATACAGTATCACAGATCCCAGTACGTATTGACCGATACTGATTTACCTTTTCTTTAAATGAAAAAAGTTCAAATGTTTGTGTGTGTGTGTGTGTGTGTGTGTGTTTAAATGATACTAATTACATATCAGTGACTATGGTCCAACCGGGATTTGTTTAAATGATATGTATTATGTATGCAAAGGAGTTGAAATAAAATATGCACCGGCCGAATACTTTAAACCTTGGTCACATCCCATTGTGCAAGCAATAATTTGGCATTTGAACCCATGGTATCAAAGCACGGACAATACCAATACATATTGGCGATACATATTATTTTATTCCAACTGTTTTGCGTATCCAGGATTTGTTTAAATGATATAAATTATGTACGCAAAAAATTTGAAATAAAATATGCACCGGCCGAATACTTTAAACCTTGGCCACGTCCCATTGTGAAAGCAATAATTGACATTTGACCCTATGGTATCAGAGCTCAGTCAATACCGATACTTATTGGTGACAAGTATCGGTTTCGTTGAAAACCGATACCACTACCACCCCGATACAGGTATCAGGGATTGAACCACTTAAAAATGTACAACTGGATACAATTTGGACAACATGGATTGCAAGCATATTGAACAAAGCCTCTTGATAATTATTTCAGGAAAAAGGGCTCTCAATACTTCAAAGAATATTGCAAATGAAGTCTCCCAATACTTCAAATACTACAGACTATAGTCATTAACAGGAAGAGGCCCATAGGTTTTCCAGCATACCTGGCATGAAAAAATCCAAACCATATAACAAAATAGATTGATCATTAGTATCATTGATTGACAGGTTGTATCTAGAAATTCCTCCTTATGAGAAGCAAATTTCGAAGTTCTAGTTGGTAGGAAAATAAAATAAAATATTTCAGCCTTCTTCATCAGGGATCATCTTCATGATTATAACCCCACATATAGGCTACAAGATATTCAAATTGGAGGATTTCTCGCACTAATAGTGAAGGCAACTTAATTGCATATCCACTTCTTAAAGTAAATATTGGGCTTGAATAATTTAAAATAAGGAATTATATAACTGAGGAACTCTCAATGATCGATACCTTTTGCCACTCCACACAATGCAACACATTTTAGATGATTCTTCTAGATTGTATCTTCTCCTGACGAATAACATTTGTCTTTACATTTCAGTTAACCCTCCTTGAAATTATCTTTGTATTTATGTTTAATTCAAAAATGAATCCAACACGTGGTAAAAGTTAAACAAACTAACAAATAAAGGAATAACCAAATAGCAATGTGTAATTGATTTACATGTTTTCTCATTTCCAGTAAAATCAGCAATTATGATAAGCAAATGAACTGTAATTCAGTTACACCAATGTAAAGCTTCATTAAGCTATAGAATTGCTTGATCATGGTGAAATATATTTCAATCCCATTCTTAATTTGATCAATTGAGGAAGCAAAACAATCAAATGAGGAAAGAAAAACAAAAGCTAAACAGAGACATTAAGAACCCAGTGAAATAAAAAGAAGAAATTAAATGCACCTCCGAATCACTACACCGATACCGTGCGACAGAGACAGACCGTCTTCTCCTTGAATTATTACTGACAACACCCCTTCCAGTCGAACTATTATCGAAAATGCCCTTCTCCACCACGACACCACCGCGGTGCCTCGACACCGATCTTCCTCTCCTCTGAGTCATTCCCCCTGTGGTCCCAGGCGTGGAAGGGCTAATTTTGGAAGCTGGACGGCCCAGTCGACCGCTAGAATTTTCACTTTCCTCATCCTCTTTAGCCAGAAAGAACTCATTGGCGAGATCGTCCAGGCTAATTTCAGGAAAGCCCGATCCTCTCACTGTATTTACAAAATTTCCAGTCGGTGTAGGAAGCTGATCGACTGCTTCTGACGGCAGAAACCGGCCGGAAAAGCGGCTGAGGCTCCTCGACCGGCGGTGAATTCCAGTTCTGTTGGAAGAACCGGCGTCTTCGGTGCTCGCCGATGTCCCGATGTTAGACCTCTTTGATGTCGATTTGAATGCAGAAGTCGCCATTTTTTTAAGAAAGGAAAGAGGGAGAAACGGGTATTGAGAAAATTAGGGTTATAAAGTCGCCATTTTAGGATTTCAGATGGTCAAAACCAGCTGGTCATATCTAGGGTTTTGAAACCGGGGAGGGGGGGGGGAATTAGAACAGTTAGAGTTCATGGAGAGAGAGAGAGAGAGAGAGAGAGAGAGAGAGATTTGATTTTTGCAAGAAGAAATGGCGGAGTAGTCGAATATTTCCCAGCTAGCCGATACCACGTTAATACAATGGTACGAAGAGCTACTGCACTATTACTCTAATTTGCAGTGTCAGGAGAAACTTGGGTGTACACGTGGCGGTCAAATTATTTCGGTTGACGAAAAGGAACCTAAATTATGCAGAAAATACCATCAAACTTGTTACATGGGAGTGTAAAATGCTCCCTATGGGAGGGCATTTGGGTCATTATGAAGTTTTGTTCTTTTTCCAGAATTCAAATTCACAGGGACGACGACGGCCATTTTATTCGCTGACAGGGACAATATAGTAACTTTCCCATTTTAAAAAAAACGTTTTTCCCGCCTGCAGCGGCAAGACTTAAATGGCAAAACTGTCATTTTGTGGTTTTTTAGGAAAGTTTTTCGGTAGTTACCGTCTCATGTCATTTAATAAAGTGACAGCCTTTTTGCCATCTCCAAACACATGTTACTCCATCTAAGGCCGTCCAATCTGTCCATCTCACATGTTTCATGGGCCCCAATAAAAAATCTCACCAAACACACCAATCAGATGTTTGGTATCGATCAATCAGTTCAAATTCGAAGGTAGATATATCCAACCGTTAAATTAATGCAAGTGATTTATATGTGAGCACCTTCTTTGCAACCATGGATTATGTTTCGCAACCATACCTTGCACATATGCTAATCATTGCTTTGAATAGATGAAGATAATTTTTTCACAAGCTTGCCATCAAAAACTATTAGCGGTAGCTAAAAATTGCCGCTATAAACAAAAATATTGTCAATCATAGTTTTAATAATGTTTTTTATTAATAGTGACAATTTTTTACAATCAAAAACTATCGGTAATGGTCTCTTTTTTTTTTATAGTGAATTAGATGTTGATTTCATGTGGTAACATTCTAAAAAGTGATTGAGATCATTAGCGTACCATCAAACTTAGTTCTCATCTCACTTTTTGAGATGTGAGCCACTTAAAATCAAAATCTGGCTGTATGATGATATACTTATGATCCTAGTATCAATTGTGTTGAAGGATTGGGACAAAAAATTAACACCTGCAATGGTGACATTTCTATAAAGATAGTACACTTTTTAACCGTTTGGTAACATGTAGCACAAGTGGCCATACCTTTATTTCCTATCGTGCCATTGAATGATTTTGACCCGTTGATCAAAGAGCCAATAAGAGCTTTCAAATGAACCATCATTGATTTTGACCACTTAATCAAAGAGCCAATAAGAGCTTTCAAATAAACAACCATTACATAAATAAAATGCATTTATGGAGAAGGGAGCTCGTCCCTACACGTTCCATCCACCCAGGGGCATAGCCAGTGATGGGGTTAGCAATGATTAATAGATGCGAATACTTATTTTAGTGTCTATTTGGAGGCTTATTCCCTATTAGATTTGAGAACTTATATTAAAAGATAATCGTATAAGTGGAGTATCTACTACAAATTCAAGAACTAAGTGAGAGCCCCCATACTCTTCTACGCATCCACCTATGCAGGAAGTAAAATTTATGGAGACGGTCACGGGCATCTCTCCATATGTTATCATATCTAGGCCTCTAGGGTGCCGGCCGAAGCCATCTCTAATAATATCATTAGAGAGAGCTTTTGAAAAGGCCATCTCTATTAAAAGTTATTGGAGACGGATCAATATCCGTGACAATATCTGTGAAGGATCAAATTTTTGGATTTCGTTTCGGTATGAATTGAACCAAAACTGAAATTTTCAACACATACAACAAGAATTCAACTTTTAGGTTTTTGTTTTGGTTTCGGTGGAGACTAAAGCCGAAACATTTCGACCTATATTTTGAACCATAATTTTTGTACCCAAAAATATTTTTTTTAGTTAAAAAACAACTTATAGGCTATGGTAAATCTTCCCTTGAGTTCATAAATACTCAGAATCTGAGTGTTTGACTCAGAATCATTACTTTTTTGAGTTTTTTCAATAAATTCCTTTGTTTGCGAGTTTTCATGAGGATCCGTGTTTTTTGAGTATTTATGAGTAAAAGCGACATCAATTTCCTATCAAATGACTCGGAATTACTCAGAATTTGAGCTGAGACAAATGAAGCCAAAATACCCTTTAAAACTAGGAATCCAAAAACTCGAGAACACACAGAATTTGAGTTTTATGGGAAAAACTCAAAAAATGCAAACTTTGACCAAACTCAAGAACAACACCCAAATTTGCCAAGAATTTGAGTGCGCTCAGATTCTTTCGAAATTCTGAGCTTTTCTGGGAAAAACTCAGAATCACTCAAACGAAGCCAAAGGAATTATCTCCCAAGCTAACTCGGTCATGCTAACTTGGGGTGCACACATGCTTTTAAGAATTGTTGAGTACTTTAAGAGGCCCGGACACTCATCTTACCAAGGATCAAAATTTCGTCATTCCAATACGTATCGTCCGAGCTTAAGACCGGTACGTACGGACGATATGTATCGGTACCAAATGATACCAAACGATACATAGAATATATCGTTCGATACTTTTTATATATATGAACAATACGGCACTTTGAATATACCGTATCGTTTAGGTCTGATACCGATACATATCGTCTAATACGTATCGGTATCGGACGAAATTTTGATCCATGCATCTTACACACAAAAAGAAAAATATAAACCTACAGGCTATGGTCTATATTGAACTATAAAATTGTGTTTTTGATAAAATGATTAGAAACTTCTAATAACCGTGAATTTTATGTTGAGTCTCACCCATATGATGTAGCCTATACCCTGAGGTCTCAGTTGATGAAATAAGTGTGCCAAGTGTCAAATTTTGGTGAGTCGTGCATCACAGCTGGTGCACAATTTGATTCTATAATTCATAGTAGAATAATAGGTCCTTAGAAATCTTGAAGATGGACTTCCTCAAAGCATACATGCTGCCAAAGTGTTTGAACATCCAAAGTCTTAAAGTTCGTGCACATTTATGACATGTGGCGCATATTTATGATTCAATCTAAATTATCTAGGTGGCAATCTATTATTAGAAAAAAAAAATACTCAAATAATTATGCCCATAAATAAATATGAACCAACCGATTGGCGAACTTTAATATCACCCATTAAAATTAAACACAACGGTCGGTAGTGGAGTGCACAAACCGAGTGATTCGAAACTAAACAGTGATTTTGGGGCCATTGACTATCAATCTATGATCTATCACTTTGATGGTCTAAATTACCCACATCTTAAACCATTAATGATATTCAATCATTTACATACCACTTTGGTGTTTAAATACCGGTAGGAGAGTCATCTACCTTTATCTAATATCATTAACTTTATATAATCTTTGAGCACTTTGAATCAAATGATGGTTATTCCTTCAATCTCATATTTTGCATCGTAGATCTTGAGATCATGGGTGTCACACAAAACAAATGATTGTTCCATATGCCATGCATCCCAAAACATGACTCGAACATCGTGTATCACTGCTATGTTGGTACATAATACAAACTCTTTTTATACATATTTGTAGGGATCTTAATGGGTCATGATAGATTCGGGTCGGGCCTTAAATAGATTCGTAATAAACGGCCTCTATGAGGTAGCCTATATCTGCCCTGATTACTAATTGGGCTAGGTTGAGGCATCTCAATTATGAATTGGACCTACTTACCTTGGTCGACTCATGATATGCCAAACTGTACGTCAGCCCGACAATTTTTACATAAAAGGACTCATTTGATCAATTCGGGTTGGATTCAGGGTGACTTTTAACGAGCTAATTTTTAATCGGGCTTTTCAAATGAGCTCATACTTGACCCGGCTTACTAATTGGGCTGACCCAACCCATTTATATATCAAGCTTACCTAACTAACTTAGCTCATACCCAAGCATTACAAATCAAGTTAAGACAGGCTAAGCTCGAGCCGGCCCATTGAGACCCCTACTCAAGATCTATTGTGTGGAATATTGAGACGAAAATAGATCATCTAATTCAAAGCAATCAATGATTAGCATATATGCAATGTAGCGACCCGAAATCTTACAATGGTTGATTGTAAGATCTTAGGTTGTACTACTGCATATCATGAACCAAATAAAATATTATAAGGCACTAAGAGCACCTTAAACAGCGGAATAAAAGATTCAATAAACATTAATGAATCGCAATAAAACCTATAACAACCTTCTTATTCAGATTATAAAGTCTAACATGCTAAAAAACTTAAAACATTCTTAATAAAACTACTAGTCAAACATCATCATGTCCATTTGGAAACAATCATATTAAAAAGAAATAAATAGCTAGGCTACGAAGCCTTCAGCGCTATCTTTCTCAAATTCCTGAACACCATGTGTAGTCTCATCACCATAAGCCCATATGTTATTCTCAACTACACTTGTTTCATCTAGTCACCTACAACAATAGGGGATGTAAGTTTACACTTATATGGATCAGATATGCAATCCATTAAAACATAAGATATCAGTTATTGCAATGTAGACATTTTTATAATTTATGAGTGTGAGTTTCTGACATGCATAATTTTAATAAGTTGAAAGGAACTAAAACGTGACGTAAAAATCATTGTTGTATGAGTTTATCTTTTCTTTTAAGTTCATCTTTTACCTGTCCCTCTCAAGACGTTGGCTTTTAGAGTTCGTTCCTATTAAGAAGTTAAGTCTAATAAGTCCTTATTCATTTAATTATCCATCTATCTCAAGGCGTTGACTTTTAGACTCCGTCCCTCTCAAGGTGTTGGGTCTAATGCGTCCTTATTCATTGTTTCATTAGACTCCGTCTCTCTCAAGACGTTGAGTCTAATCATTCTTATTATTTAATGTTAGTTAGAATCCGTCCCTCTCAAGTCATTGAATCTAATCAAATACGATTATTGCTTAACATTTTCTCATGTTCATGTGCCTTAATAATGCAATCCATGGATCATCATAAAACATTAAAGTGCTTGTGGATATAATCATTTAGCATAAACCTTAACATTTAATCAAACCATTGTAAAAAGAACTAAAAAGTAGGACACGAACGTCTGCCCCGAGTCCAAATCCATGAAACTTATTTGCCCAAAATCGATTGATTGATTTTTTATTTTGATCGATCGATTTATACTCGTGAGTTTTAAAATCATTATCAGTCTGACTCAATCGATCGATTTCAACCTGAGAGTATACTATGAAATATCGTCTAAAATTGATTAATTGACTTCCAAACTCGATCAATCGATTTCGATCAGTGAGCATACCATAAATTATTTTTTAAAATCAATCGATTGATTTCTACACTCAATCAATCGATTTCGACCAGTGAGCACTCCTCAAAGTGCCTCAATTAACTCGATTTTCAATCAAAAACATCAATATAAAAAAATATCAATCGTAGCATTCATTCACATCTAATCATATATTTCATTATTTATGAAATAAAAGCATTAATTAATATAAAACTCATATTTAAATCGATATTTTAAGTTCTAAGGGAAAATATGATTTTTTCATACCTAGATCGATCATATCTCCGCGATTCGATCGAGTTCCTCACAATGACGATGACTCTTGAAGGAGGTGAAAGCCGCTTGAGAATAGATGCAAAAGTCTCGAAAATCTTTCAAAAATAAAAGTTATAGAAAATGAGAACATCCGGTGTTATACTAACACACCAAAGAAGGATGTATAAATATTTATTTCAAGGTCCAAAATAAATGTTTAAAACTTACATATTAAAGTGCAATCCTCTGACCTCTCGTATCTAACTCAAGCCTTTAACTAGTAGGTTATCACATAACTGACATTAAATAATGACAAATAAATTTAAGAGTGTAGAAAATCAAAATATGTATTTTTTAAGTAAAACATTTTGAAAAATCAAGATATGCGATATATAAGCTATTAAACGCATATAAATAATTTAGGTATATTAAAGACATGAAATTTAAATTACTGCATGCAAGGTATGGTTGCGAAAAATAATCCCTAATTACAATTAAGGGTAACATAGAGGTTTTCTTAAAAAGAGAGATGATGACAATGGGCTACCTATCAAAAGTTTTCTTGTCCCATAAAAGAAAAATATAACTTTGATTATCTTCCTAATATGACAAATGTGTGACACTCTAAACCAAAGTCTCAAGATATCTGATATCTCTATCTTTTGTATTGTATACAGAAAAAGACGTTTTAATTGGCATGCTCGGCAATTATATATTAAAAATGAAAATATAAATTAACAAGTCTTAATCTCAAGTTGCAAGCCTTTAAGAATTAAGTAGGAGGAAAATAGAAACAATTATGTATATAAATATTTGTAATAGGGTAGTAACTAGTAAGCATACTCATCTTCCAAAGTAATGAGGCCACCTATGTTGGAAACTAATGATCGCTTCTCATCTCAATCTTCCACATAATATATGGGTCTTGAGATTATGGATTACCTACCAAACGATCCATTTTTTTTTCACGCGAGCACGCATCTTGAAAATTATATTTGAACATGATGCGTGCTATGTGATTTTTACGTAACACCTAATCACGATAAATGGAGAACATTTACCATGCCCTAAGCTCTCTAAAGAATATGTCATCTGACACTTAAATTCTTGATTTGATATCACATGGATTAAAGGGACAACATATAGATCACTTAAAAACATATATAATATCTATCAACTACTTTATCATTAATATCATTTAAAAATTAGACCGTTGATTATAATCGATTTACTATTTTTATATAAAGATGAGTTTTCAATTTTTGTTTTAAATGATCTACGCAATGTTCTCTTAAATCCAACATGTTAAGTGCCACGTGGAGCTCGATGCACCTTGGAATACAGTCATTGTGCTCCAAAGCACCTAAATTTTGGGATGCCTCCTAAATCAATAGATAGACCATTCCAGTGTGCTTTCTATGCCATTTGGCACCACCTTTAGGCATTCTGAGTCGGTCACCCATGTAGCGACAGACCATGCAAACGATGTTAGCCTAAAAAGGGCGTCATTTGCTTTTCTTCTCCACATTACACAGTGGACATGTCATCCGAACTCCACAATTGGCTAAGAAGCACTATACCAACCAAGGATCAGAATTTCAGTTTCAATATTGGTTTCGGTATTGGTCTAAACTAATAATTTAGGGTTTGGCCGAAATTTTGGCTGATAATTTGGGGCTTAGCCTAAAAAATATTGCAACTTTCAAATTATCGGCCTATAATTTGAGGCTGATATATGTCGACCTAATTTTTTTATATTTTCGTTTCGGGTATATATATATATATATATATATATATATATATATGAAAAAGGTGTCCGTCCTTCAGGCTTCTATGTGGAGCTCCACGTGGCAGTCAAAATATTGTTTCGATGCCACGTGGAGCTTGGGTGCATTATTTAGATCATCTTTGAAAAAAATAATAATTGAAAACTCATCTTCACTGTGTGTTTTTTGAACCATTAAATGTGAATCAATGAAATCGTTCAAACTTTGACTTGTGAGTTTAAAAAGTTTTTTCGAATTTTTATTTTTAAATATTAATCTAAACCATCCACCTGTGCTTTACGTAGAACCCAAACAGTATTTTGATTGCCACGTGGAGCTCCATGTATATCTTAGAGGATAATCACCGTCCTCTATTGGAGGACCTAACCGCCTCTCTTTCTCTCTCTCTCTATATATATATATATTAAATCGTCCTCACATTAAATCATTTAACAGTTTAATCTAAAAGCATTTTAATAAAGTGTCCTTGTTAGTTTTGAATCTTGACCAGTCGGATCTTGCATTAACGTTTCTTAGAATGAATTTTAAGTGGTTTTTATTATTATTAATGGACAGTGGACACATGGATTTGATCTTTTATCTAGTTAAGGAAAATAACATAATAATGCAAATGAAATGAGTGATAGCTTACTTAGCGTTCTTATTATTCTAAGTTCCATTGAATCTAACTACAAACATGCGAACAAATGATATAATATTACAAATAAAGGACATTATATTTGCAATTGATTATTTGATCTTCACAATGGGAGATTTCACACATGAAAAATGATAATTGCCTTAAATCACATGATGAAATTTTTTTTTTAGCCCAATCTTTCACACAATTGTTTTTTTTATTATGGCTCACTTGTAAGACAGTCAGACGCTGATTTCAAGTTACACACATGCCTAAAAATGATTATGATTATGGCAGAGAATCAATATCTGACCATCTGATAAGCGAGCCAGGATCTAAAGATCAACTTAATGGAAGATTGGGCCGAAAATGATCTCTATTGTTTGATTCAAAGCAGTCAACTGTTATCATGTGTGAAAGCCCTAGCTGCGGAGATCGAATCTTCAATTGCAAATACCGTGCCCAAAATGAGCAGAGAGGGGAGCCCGGCCCGGCCTAGCGCCGAGCTAAGGATAAATACGTGTTGGCCCAGCCTTGGGCTGACCTCTTGGCATGTCAGCCTTATCTAAGGTTGAGCATGGCTTGGCCCTTTGGCAAACCCAAATGTGACCTAAAGTGACCTAGAACTGAATTGCGAACTGGTTCCCGATTCGTATGGGTTTGAGTAAGAGTTGCAATGGGCTGGGTAACTCGACCCATCCTGTTGGGCCCTCCCTGATTTAAGGAGTTTTTGAGCTTAAAAATAAAGCCAATGAGCAGGGCTTGGGTTAGCACTTTAGCTCACAATTTAATCAGTTTATGCGCACTTAAGCACTTAGGTCCGTTGCCCTTTCGTATATGATTTATATATTGATTTTTATTTCTAATATCTTTAAAAAATAAACTTAAATAATTATAAAATTTTCATTAGTATGGTCTAGACTTTCTTCGAAATTGATATTAATGGGCCGGGCCGATCTTGGGTTACTTTCTCCGGCAAGCCAGGCCCATTGCTACCACTAGGTTTGACCGAATTAACTGATGTCGAAGGAACGACTTTGTGTATAGAGCAGTGCCACGTTTGTGGGCCACGCGTCTCTCTCGCAGTCGCTCTTCCACGTGTCAAAAGTCTATTATATATTTATATTTATTTTTTAATTTTTTTTCATATTATTGCAGTTTTGTAAATCCCCAAATTCTCCGATCTCCAAATCACAAACCCTAATTTATACAAAGGACAAAGGTATGATTTTATCTTATTTTTTTTTGTTTTTTTTCCCTTCTTCTTCTCAAATTCACCTCCTTTCTATATTATAATCTGAATTTCCGTGTCATTTTCAGGGCAATTCACATACGCATTTCAATTCACGAAATATGAAAGGGATCCAAATCTATATTCTAAATTTTGCGGTAGTGCTTAATTTTTTACGCAACCGCTAGATTTAGCGGATTTTGCTAAATTTGGCCATGGATTCCGAAGATGGGTGCTATAGATCTAGGTTTGAGGAGCTGGAAGACGAACAGGAGCAGAAGACAGAAACCCTAGAAAAACCGAAATTAGATATAAATGGATCTTGTGCCAACCAGTCCGTGGATGGAGATTCTATAGAACTCGCCAAAATCACAACATCAGTAGAAACAGTTGGATCCCAAAATCCAACAGAGACGCCTCTGAAGGAAATCACATCCCCTTCGGAGTCTTCTGGAGGTACTTCTACTCCTCCTTCAAAAGGATTTGGATTGAAGAAATGGAAGAGGATAAGGAGAGATGTTACAAAAGATGGAAGTAGCGGTGCAGATGTCGGTAGAATTCTAAAGCGCGATGTGTCGAATGTGGTGGATTCTGCAAAAGCCCACAGATTTTCGACCGATAACAAGCAGAAGAGCGAAGGTGACGGTTCTGTCGCCTCGGTTAATTCTGTGGCAGTAAAAGATTCTGAATCTAGGCTGGCTATGGGATCTGGTTTTCTGGTTGGCACGGATTCCGAGAATAGTGAGGGCTGGAGTAGCAAGTCGACGGGGGCAAGTGCTCCGAAACCTAGTGCAGTAGTCAGATTTTCTAGAGACAAAAACAAGGTGAAGAGTTCGAGTGCGAAAAGTTCGGGTAATGTAGTAGTTCAAAAGGTTCAGCAGGGAAAAGCTGGTAGAGTTGAGGGTAGTAAGAAGCTTAGAGGAGAAAGGGTTCGAATCGATAAGGAAAATTCATATTCTAGTGTTGAATCTGACTTGAGAAGCTCCAATTTTGGTTTTGGCCAGGAAGGTAGCTCTGGTGGGGTTGTTGGTAATGGGAGACAGAGTGAGAGGTGCTCGAATTACGATGGAGAGAATAAGGAAAATGATGAAGGGTCCGAGCCGCAATATAGTGAGGAAGTTGTAGCAGATGGTTACGAAGAAAATGGTAGGGAAGATAAAGATGATTCAAGAGAAGATTCAGCTGGTGGTGTGTCAGGTGACTCAAATAAAGAAGGAAACGAGAACCCTGGGCCTCACAAGAGTCAGGATCCTTTCGTTGATTCGATCGGTTTGCTGCAAGCGGCACAGGAAGCACTTGAAAATGGTAGGCTCTCTTTCCCTTGTGTCCTTTTTTTTGTTTGATCTTGCTTCCCTTTTGGATAAAGTTGTCATATAATTATATTTAGTTCTTCATAATTGTATTCTGTACGTTTTTTGTTGTTTACATCATGGCATTGAACATCCTTTTTCATTCCATATTCTGTAAGTAGGACCCTTCTTGGTAAATTATATAAAATGAAGTTGATTCTGTTAGAATTGCAAAACAGAGAAGCAATTTATGAATCATCCTTTAGTCTCCAAAGCGACTCTTTACAGTCTGACCCATAAAGTGGAAACTGACCTATTGGAAGAGATGTATAGAGGATTAATGACATTCTTTCATTGAATTTTGATCAGTTCCAACAGTCCAGCTTGTCTAGGTCTCCTTACCTTGAGTGGAGCTATGTATCCTTCTTAGACTTTCATTCAATCTTAGGAATCTTTGGGTTCGACTTGTTGCTTTTGCTCCTGTTATGTGCCATTTTTAGTAACTAAGGATTTGACTAGTGTTTGGTTTACACTTGAAATTAGGTGCGGTATCCCGTTGGACCCTCATAGTGAACTATCATTTTGGGCTTTTGTAGTGAATTGGTAATAACCTTAGGAATCGCACATCATTTACTGTTTTTTAAGTCAATGAAGAATGTCTCCAATTTACAACCCAGCAGTCAGTCTACGTCTATAGGTTTAAGATTTTTCAACTAATGTGATCAAAATGCCACCCTTTTTAACCATTGTTCTCCCAGTACTACTTGAGCTAAAATTTTAGACAGTTGCACACAAATTTATTTGACATAATAGAATTTAAGGTAACATTGCTAACCATGGAGATATTATGTAAAAATTAATCCAGTGTGAACTACCTGTTTATTTTTAGGAACCTTGTAGATTGTACTCCTGCTCACCTCGCTGCTATCAAATGCATCATTTATTTTTCTCTCATTTTCTCTTGAAAGTCTTCTTATACCAAAAATATTTATTTAAAAATTTTCATGTCCTCCCAATGTAATCCAACAGCTTTTTACATATGACAATAATGTTCTTGTATAAATGAAGTGTGAGTAATGCGATCCGTGCACAATAACCACTTGACAAGGTACCACTTTTGACACAAAACTAACATGCAGGAAGGCTGAAATTAGTCTTCCAGGGTGGTTGAATTAAATCCCACCAAAATACTAATTGCATCTTGTAGTGCTTGAAAAAGTTCCAAACAAAATATTTCATTCAACTCTGATTAAAAGTTTAACAATAGTGGCCTTTAAATAGGCTTTTATAATGCATAAAATTAGAAATCCTAGTCGTACTCTAATTCCTAGTTTAAATAAAGAAATATCCTATTTTTTCTAAAACAATAAAATGAAGTCCTAAATAATAAGGAAAGTAAAGCTACTTCTAGTAAAAGAAATCAATCGTATTAGCTAAAGTAAAATAATAAAAGAAACTAATCCTAATTCAACTAGAAATCCTATGCTAACCGCTTACACACTAATCCACTAGTCGAACTCTAATTGCTAACCACCAACACACTAATCCACTAGTACTGTTCTCATGCTTACATCTCTCATCGATACATTTAATAGTATAGTAGACATTTCAATGGGTAGTACGATTTATAGGGGTCGGCAAGCATGAAAATCCAGTGCTCTGTAGATTAGACTGCTTTATTTTCAAGGGTTATGTGGGAACAACATTTTTCAAACCTTCTTCGTTGTGATTTACCCAGCCTGGTGTTGAATCATGTTTACCAGTTATGCTATCTTCATCGGCCGAGGGCTGGTTTCTTACCTTTTTAGACTTGAGAACTTGTGGCTTGTTGAAGATGAGTTTGATGGCGTAGTGAGGAAATGGTGGAACCCACGAGAAGTTAGGGGGTGCACAATTACGTTTCATGGTTGAAGTGTTAAACTAGAAAGGCTTTAAGAGAGAAGATTTTGTGGTGGAATAAAGAGGGGTTTGGCATGGTAGGAATGCATTTCAAAAATCTTCTCAATGAGATCCAAAAGTTGGACAGAATGGAGGTGTTGAGGCTGCTTTTGAGGACAAACTTTGGGAGAAGATGGATAGCTATGGGAGAGTATAAACAAAAATTTAAAGAGAACTTTGGTGAGTATAAACAAAATTTTAAAGAGAACTTTGGTGGAGCAAAAGTGAAGAATCTAATGGTTGAAGGGCAAGGACAACAATCCAGAATTTTATCGTAGCATGGCTACCGCTCTGGAGAATTACTATTATCCATCATGTGGTTAACAGAGTAAAAAGAGAAGATCGGGATGAAGTGGCATAGCAATGGTTGATTACTATAAAGCTCTCTTCATGGATGAGGGATGGGGTTGGCCTAAGCGCCCTTGCTTCTAGCTTGATTCGCGATGAGAAGGTTTTTTGGTTGGAACAGAAGTTTAAGGAAGAATAAGTCAAGAAAGGAGCGTTTGAACCAATATGAGAGCGTGCCCCGAGGCCTGATTATAATATTCTTGAAGTTTTTACAATCACCTTTGGGACTTGAATGGTAAGGAGGTGATGGAGGTCTTTGAGGAGTTTCACGAGAAAGGGTTTTTCAACAATGGCCTTATTGCAATCTTCATTTTGGTGAGACCAGAAGAAAGTGGGGGAGGAAACTTGAAAAGTTTTGGCCGATAAGTCTTTTGGACAGACTTTATAAAATTATGGGGAAGGTATTAGCTAGCCATATCAAACTGCTTATGGGGCAAATCATATCTCCGGTTTAAAGTGCTTACATGCATGGTAGACAAATTCGATACAAAGCAAAGGAAGTGAGCTGGTGTGTGGAAGTGGAGATGGAGAAAGCCTGTGATACTATGATATAGTTAATTTGGATTTTATTGATTATAGGTTTTGGATACTGGGTTTTAAGGATAATTGGAGGAATTGAATGAAGGCATGTGTTTCCTCCCCTTGCTTCTCTATCTTGGTGAATGGGGTCGCGAAAGGATTTTTTAAGAGCTCTAGAGGGCTTTGGCAGTAGGACCCTCTCTCCCCTTAGCTATTGACATGGTGGGTGAAGCGTCGAGTAAATTTATGAATAGCGCTTTGGAAGATTTGTGGTATTGCTCTTTCTAATTGGGGTCTGAGGTTTACACACCTCCAATATGCCATTGATAGTTTAACTTTTGCAGTGCTGCCGACTGGGAGCTATGGAATGTGAGAGCCATGCTTCGGTGCTATGAGGCCATGTTAGGTCAAAAGGAAAATTTCGGACAGAAGACGATCTTCGGGGTTAAGATTGAAAGGGAGGTGACTCCGGGCCTTGTGATTTTGTTGAGATGTAATTGGATTCCCTGTTCTATATATTGCGTGATGAGAGATGAATGTATGAGTGACAGTAAATTAAGTGTTTAACATAATTCGTTTAGAAGTAAGTGAAGTGTGTGCTTGAGGATAGTCCCATATCGACTAGGTAAGATTCCTTTACTTTTGTTGTTGCTCTAAGAGAGCTTATGTAATGAAGTAATAAAAAAAAGTAATGCAATGTTACTTCAAGGGCAATGTATCTCTCCCTCTCCTCTTTTGTCATGATTTAGTTAATAAGGATTTCATTTAGGATTTTAGTTTCTTTTTTAGTTTAGATTTCTGTTTTACAACATGGTATCAGGGCCCACAGGTTGGGCTATGTTAATTTTACTATGACTTTAGTTTCTTCTCTAGCAGCTTCATTTTTCACACAGAAGCTTCTTCATGTTCAGATATTACAGCTGCAACAACTTTATGTTTCTGTTCCAGCAACATCAATTTGTTTCAGCAATAGGTCCAACATTTTCCAACAGCAGACCCTGCATCATCTTTTTCAACAACTTTTTTTCTTGTTATTTCATTTCAGCTTCTTCTACATCATCAACTTCTTCATCCTCTTTTAGCAGCATCATTACTATCATCATCTCAAAAGCTGCTGCAACAGTTTTTTTTTTCTTTTCATTTTCACCCTGAATTAGGCTGGAAATTATATTTTTTAGAGCTCAGATTTTATTTTTTTTTGGATCGGTACAGAGCTCATATTCTTCATTTTTTGAAAATTTGGCCTTGTTTTGCTGATAAATAGGGTTTTACATACCCCTTTTTCATGGTTTTCGAAGTGCTGTGGTCCGATGGATGACCTGCCTGAGATAAAACTTGAGAAGGGGAGGTCTTTGTGTGCGATTGAAGCCCATGTGGAAGTTTTGGATTTGGTTGCATTTTGAAGGAGATGCCACCAATTTTCAGAGCCCATTATTGTACCAGATTATCTGTTTTCCGATGCCTCCCCCCTGGTGTGCAATCTACACAAAGTCAGGTTTCAGTTGAATTTTTTACAATCAGTTGTGATGTTTGGTGGTGGAAGTCGTTGGTGCTATTGCCGGTAGATCCATGAAGCCGTTGATGCTATTACTGGATAATGGTTACTGCTCTCTCCTTTTTGGGTATCCCTCAAGTTATTTCTTTGTCAATAGTAGATGTATATGTGTATATGAGGTTTGTCACGTGCCCTTTAGCTGCCTATTTTCCCCCTAATGTTGATGATGAGTGGCGTTGCTGCTGTCAGATGCAGCCTCTTTCGGCCTTATGATCATTATTGCTGTTTTTAGGTGTGGCTCTTTTTTTTTTTTTAATATATATTGACCTTATGGTCAGTGTAAGGGGGAGATGGTTGATGGATTCTTTATGTCATTGGCAAGTTGGGAATTATTTTCATGATGCTCCAACTTGAGGGGGAGCGTTGGATGTATGTGGTAAGAGATGAATGTATGAGTGAGACAAGAGTAAGTGTTTAGCATGTTAGTCTTTTATAAGTAAGTGAAGTATGTGCTAGAGGATAGTCCCATTCTTTTATGGATATGCTGGGATTGAACGTATGATCTCAAGGTTGCAGTATTGTTAACCTTCTGTTTTCAAAAGCTGCGTGTAGGCCCCTGCTTTGCCGCCCCGCTTAGAGAGGGTGACCACCTAGGCATAGCCCGTTTCCACTTTATGCACCTTGGGCATCATAAAGAGAGATACTAGACTTCTAGAGGGCATTTAGGTGCGCCTGCTAAGGACCGCTACAAGGTATCAAGTGAGATGATAAACACTACAATCAAATGATCCATTTTTTATATTAAAATAATCATAGCTATGGGTTGTGATCCTCTGGCCTCAAATTACATGTGCATTACCACTTGAGCTAAGGCCCCCTCCCTTGAGAACCCCAGTTTTCTGTTCTTTTATAGACTAATCAGAATGAAATTAGATCGAGTCACTATATTGAAATATTTTCTTAAAAAATTTAACCGTATTGAATTAACTTTAGATTGACCATTATTGACCAATAAATGCAGTTAAAATTCAAAAATTCTGAAATATTAAGTTTTCAAACAATGATTTACTTAGTATTATTTTATGTCTGTTTAATTTGTTAATTGTTGCTTGCTAATTGTGATTTGTTATTATACACTTTCAACCTACAATGTTACATGATGATTGATACATGAGTAAATAATCATGTTTTTATCATTATTTGTTATTCACATATTTATTATTTTCCATAAATCTTTTATAAATTAATATTACTAATAAAAAATAATTGCAATATTAGCAGACCTCACCATCTAAGCCCTGCTTAGCTCCATGGGAGGTCTACTGCTTAGGCCTTGCCGAACGCATTTAACAACTATGCTTCGAGGATTGCACCATATCGACTATGTTGGATTCTTTACTTCTGTTACTGCTCTATATAAAGAACTTATGAAGTAACAGACATAAGCTAATATGGTGTAGTCTTAAAGGGTGCTATGTCTCTCTCTCTCATAAACATTTTTTTTTTATCAGCCTCTCATAAACATAATGATTTCATTAAGGTTTTTTTAGTTTCTTGTTTAGTTTAAATTTTTTATTTACAACTTTCCTATCCATTTTCATACCTCAGGCAAGCTCTTTTTTGTGGGAGCACTCTCGAAGTCTCCTTGGGATCTAGTGATAGAGCGATTTGAACAATGCTTATATGTCTGTAGAGGCTCTCTTGTATCCACTGAAGGTAGACATACCCTCATTAAGTCTGCAGTATCTAATCTCCCAGTGTATCGTATGGCAATGTTTGATTGCACCATGAGTGTGATAGCAAGGCTTTGAATAAATTCAGAGGAACTTCCTTTGGAGTGGGGGTGGTTTTGGGAGGGATTGTCATCTTGTGAAGTGGAATGTCGCTTGCTTATCTATGGAAAAAGGGTGTGTGGGCTTTGTTGAATGAAAGACACGTGTTTTTTGGTTAGTGTTTATGAAGGATTGGTGAGGAAAGGGAAGGTTAGTGGGTAAAGCTTGTTGCAAGTAAATATGCATGGAATGTTATGGTTGGGAGGTGCGAAGAGCTAGAGGTTTTCCAGGTTTGGGATGGTGATTGGGTGCGTTAGTGAATAGCAAGTGTATTCTGTATAAAATGGGTAGTGGGGTTAGAACTAAAATTTGGGGACTTAAGAGTGTAGTGGGTCTTGCTTGAGTGAAATCTATCCGTCTTTATATCTTTAGTCCCAACTGAATAGTATTAATATTATTATAAGCCAAGTTATGGAGAGGATTGCTGGTTCCACGTCATGGAATACTAAGCTTCGACATAACTTGAGAAACGAGGAATGTCAGTCTTTGGGAGAACTTTGGGGGATCCGAGGGGGCGGTTCATAGTTTTTTTTTTTTGTCGAAGGAGGTTCACTTGTTGAACACTGGTGTCCATAGAGAAGGTTCTGTTGCCACAAAGGGTCTTTTTTTTTGTGGTTTATTACGTGGGATAGAATCTTGAATATTGCTCATATGCAAAGCAAAGGTCTCACCATTCCAGGTCGTCGTGTGGCGTGGGGACTGTGAAGATACTTATGGCTGGTACCGATACTTATTGGCAATATGTATCGATACTGACCCGTATCGGCTTGTTACCGATAGTGGTACCGATACTTCCCCCATACTGGTATCAGAGGGTGTAGGTATCAGTAACAGGCCGACATGGATCAAAATCTCAGATTTTCGATACGTATTGTCCAGCCCCAAAACCGATACGTACCGGACGATACGTATCAGTTCCGGACGATACTTTCCGGTTTTTTCCCCCAAAAATAAAAACAACAAAATCGATAATTTGAATTATCGTCCGATACGAACGATACATTGAACAATACTTTCAACGATAATTTGACTGTTTTTTAAGGGGGGCGATAAAAACCCAATGTATCGTATCATTCAAGTCCAAAACCGATACGTATCGTTATCGGACGATATTTTGATCCATGCAGGCCGATAAAGGTCAGTATCGGGCGATACTGTCTCGGTATCGGTCAATACTGACTGATACAATTTTTTATTTAAAAAAAGAAGTTTCGATATCGGCGATACGGTATTGGTATCGGTCGATGCTTATCGGTCCAAGATTGGATCACTACCCAATAGCAATACCGATACTGATTTTGATACCTTGGATTTAATCCAAACCCTTGATTACTTCTGTAATAGGTTTGGTGAAGAGTTTTATGCTGCTGAGGGGTTCCTGTGATCGCGTTTCTGTTTTTGATGAAGTATTTGCCGTGGTCCTTATTGTCAATGGGACCATGTGATCACTGTTTTTTAGCAATGTGTTATTGCAATTTCTAGTTCGTGCTGTTGTCTACAGCCTCCGTGGGATGAGATTTGTAACCCTGTGAATGGGTGAACAAATCTTGTTAGAAATTGTTACATACATTTAGATTGTGTGCTGTATCTTTTTTTTTTTGTCTGAAGGATTATATTGCTGTTGTATGTACTGCAATGCATGTGCTACTGACCTTGAGGAAGATTACATGATCTGTTATGCAATCAGAAAACCATCTTAGGTCTAGGAGTCAGATAATTATTGGTGCTTTATAGGGGGCAATGTTTTGTGGTCCCATTGCGTGCCTTATTTGCCGTGGGTTGTTTTCTTGTGCATTATGTTAGTGAAAACTGTTTGGCCAAGCGGTCAATGTATGATCTTTTTGTTTGTACTAAGAGCAGTGTGTTGTTCCGTTTGGCATATATTCTTCTATGTGGAAAGCTATTTAGTTGTGATCATCAAATGCATTAAGATGCAGTGACCCCTATCAGTAATAGGGGGAGTGCTGAAACATGCAAGTGTTGAAGTTTCCAAGACTAAAACTAGAAGATTATTGGATGAATATCAGTTACAAGCAAAATATCATCGTCATTTCTAGGGGGTAGTGTTGAACCATGCAAGTGTTGAAGTTTCCAAGACTAAGACTAGAAGATTATTGGATGAATATCAGTTACAAGCAAAATATCATCGTCATTTCTACTCCACCTTGGGGAATAGTGTTTGTTGAGAGGTATATACAGTGTATACGACACATACCATACTCTCTATTCTTTCACTCTGTTGATGTAGAAAGAAGACGAGAGAAGAAAATGAGAAAGAAGAAGAATTAGGAGAACATGAGAGAGAAGTGCACAAGTATGGCTACATTGGCTTCGTCTTTGCTATATTGTTTATATTATTATCAATAGAGTATGTCTCTTTATAGAGGTTTATAAAGCTATTAGCAGTTAGGAAATGAAGTAATAGAGACATCAGATTCAAGCAACCGCTCGTAACATATCGGAGGCAGAAGAACGTCAAAATCAGCAGGAGGAATGCCCAAATTCGAAGGATTGAAGACATGCTTTAGTCGATCGATCAACCCCAGCCTTCGATCGATCGATGGTGGACAGAGGACACATATTCTGAGTGTATTTATGTTTCTCAGTCAATTGATCGATCCAGAATTTTCGATTGATCGATTGTAGTCAGTGGCTTCGGGCAGTTTCATTATTTCCTAGTCCATCGATCGACTTCAGAAATTGATCGATCGAATGATCGCGTGAATTTTGATGGGATTTTGTTATTTTGGTCAGAAATTTTCATTTTAGTGTTTTAGTTGCTTTAGGACTTCCAATTTCGTATTAGGATTGGTTAGCCTATTTTAAGGCTTGTAAAACAACATTATTATTGATGATTAATGAATGAAAATTGAGAGCTTGCTTTTGTACAAACCCTAGAAGACTTGTGAAGAGTTTTCACCCGAAAGAGCGAATCTTTCAAAACTTGAGTGAATCTTCATTTCTCGTGTGACTTGGTGCGAAGCCGACATATAGCCTTGGTGTGAAGCCTCGGAACCCTTGGTGTGGAGCCTTGGATCTTATCCTTCTATTTTATCTTTTCTCTCACTATTGTCTAGTAATATTTCCCGTATTTGCTTTGATAAAATGCAAAAGCCCCAAATTTTTTTATCCTACCCTTTTATTTGCCTTAATTCTTCGAACCTCATTTATTCAAACCCTAGAGGAGTCAAGAGACGATACCATAATTGTTGTTTGATGCCCTAATCTAGATTGAAACTCGAGTCCTTCATTGGTCCGTTTTTCTAGATCGGAATTAATGCATGCATACACTAAATGGAATTAATTTAATTGTTTTAATTGAACTATTTTATGTGTTTGGGTGATTTCAAATATTTCCGTTATTCAATTTAATCCAATGTTAATTCCAAATTCACATGAATTAGAGCTTAGCGTTTGCCCCACATCATAAAGTAGTTACACAACTAAGAATGGTATGTTTATTTATAAACTACCTAATTCTAAATTTAGACAGTGTAGAGACAGGAAACATTTTGTACAGAAGAAAAGAGTAATGATAGGAAATAATAAAGAACATGATGTATGGTTTATACACCGTTTATACTTCTTAACACTCTCCTTCAAGTTAGAGCATAAACAACGATGATGGTTCAGCTTGCCTCGAACTTGTTGTAACCGCTTTTCATCCAACTGTCTTCTAGTCCTGTACCCACTTTTCATCCACCTGTCTTGTAGTCCTGTACCCTTCAAACACTTGTATATTTCAACAATTATTATTTGAAATATGTTTATTAAATGCAGCTTTCCCTCACCCACACCCCAACAACCTTCACTTATAAGGTATGACAACTTATCAGATGTTCATTCTAGATAAGTACTGTCATAGCGCATTGAAGAAAAAGGCTGTATGTTTAAATTTTAGAGTTTAAATCTTGATCGTATATGTCATTTCGGTTATGGTTTTCTACATTCACCTTTGATTATTATGCCTTTCACATGGCTTTTTCTTTGGTGGTAATATCCACTGAGGAGCTTTTATGACCTGTTTAGAACAAATGAGGCAAATAAAGTAATTACGATTTGGTGGGCCTACCAGCTTTTTTAGATGGTCACCAAAATAGCAGTCAATAAAAAAACCATTTCCAACATGTTTGGTGATGGTATTTTCGAGTAGGCACAGTTTTCATAAAGATCTATATAGCATTTTTAGCTGTCAAGCCAAATTGCAAGCCCATGTAATGCGCAGAAGGATCAAAGCAAGTGTTACTTGAATTTGTACAGGGTCTCATTTTTAATGAATACCTGATTCCAGCTTTATAAGCCCTGTTTGGCGTGGCTTAGCTTTTTCAAAAAATGATTCCAGCAAAGCACTACTGTTAACAGCAGTTTTTTTTCAAAAGTGTTATTGCTGGAAAAGATGTTTGTCTGAGACAGCTTCCTAGGCTCTAGAATCAGTTGCAAGAGTTGTTTCTGTTTGGTAAAAACTTCAGATTGTAACTTTGAATCGGAAAATTTCTATCCTTTTTTGTTCCAATGTTTCACACAACTGATCTTGAGATCATGGGCATATCGTTAGACGGTCAGTTTTTTATTCCATGTGATGCACATCCCAAAAAAATGACTCAAAGACCATGTGGCACACATAATGCACACAAGTCACTTTTTGGGATGTGTGCCACATGGAAATAAATTTGACCATCTGATGATATTTCCATCAACTCAAGATTAGTTTTGTGCAAGATTGGGAAGATGAACCATCTCCATAGTTCTCTTTGCAATCAATTTCAATCTCTCACCGATCAAAAAAAAAACAAACCATATCCATAGTTTGATTCAAGGCAGTCAACAATTCAGCTGTACTTAAATGGGGATATTTAGGCTGCATATGGCATAGCTCTCTGCTAGCCCCTGCCATAGCAGAGTTTACCTGCTTTACTAGGTTCCCATCCTCTTTGGTGACATCCTGCTACCTGCTTTACCAGGTACCCCTTCTCCTTGATAACTCCTTGCATAGCAACATTTTATGCAAGATTTACCTGTTCAATAGTTCTACTCTCCTCTCTACTCACTCTTTGCCAGAGCAGATTTTATTTGCTCTGGTAGGGAGTTAGTAAAGAGTGGGAAGATTGCTGCTAGAGCAGGTGAATGCTCCAGAATGGGAACCAACTAAAGCAGGTGAACTCTGCTATGGCAGGGGCTAACAAAGAGCTAGGCCATACGCAGCCTTAGTATTTGGTGGGGGTTAGTAGCAAACCCCTAAAGATTAGGGTATGAATATATGTAAACAAAGATTTGGTTTCCGCAACTGATGGTTTCCAACAGTAATATAGTTGACTGCCTTGAATCAGATGATAGAGATAGTTTTTTGTCCCAATCTTCACACAATAGATCTTGAGATCATGTCCCACCTATCATATGGTCAGATTTTAATTTCACGTTTCACAAATTGCCAAAATTGACCTAAGAATCCTTCTTGCGTGGTACACCATGATCATAGTCATTTTTGGAGATGTGTGCCATATGGAATCAACATATGACCATTTGATAGGTTGGTCATGATCTCAAGATCAATTTCAGTGAAAGATTATGACGAAAAACAATTTTAACAATTTCTATCGTCTCATTCAAGGCAGTCAACGATGGAAGTTATTGGTGGTAGAGAATTAATTCATCTTCAGTTGCAGATACTAATACGAGAGAGAGAGAGTTAGAATCGCTTTTAAAAAAATAGCCATTAGATTCCCGCAAAAACTAAAATTAAAAGTGGGTTTTAGCCGCTTTTAAAAAATAGCTTATTTTAAGCCTTTTCTGGTAGAAATAAGATATCGCCAAACAGCTCTAAGAGCCCAAAATCACTTTTGGGAGACTAAAAGCGATTTTAGGGCTCCCAAAAGCCACGCCAAGCAGGGTCATAGTGCCCTGAAGCTTGATATTCATTCTGTTATGGTAGTTATTTTACATGGGCCTTTCAGTTCAGATACTAATTTACATCCTTGTTCAGAAAAGCACTAATTTTGCTCAGTGAGTTTCTCATTGCCATAGCTAAGTTTCTGAACATTGTTTGCTGATGTTACACCCTCATCTATTTTACAAAAGCAGTAATTGTTCAAATGCCTTGTAAGTCATCTGATTGCTAACGATTGCACTTGATTCCATATATATAGTTTGAAACAAACCTTGTGTTTTGCAGAAATTAAAAAGTTCGTGGAGATGAAGGAGTCCATTTCACAGCCCGATGACTCTAGTTGTGATCCCAGTTTGTCCGGCACATTTGCCGTCTTCAGCTCAAAAACTCAAGAACCAAACTCTTCTTGCCAGTTTGGTTCCGAGGAAAGGGAAGGAAGTAGCTCGCCGCCTTTAGAAGCCGACTTAATTAAACTTAACCAAATGGTAGATCTTCTCAAGCATGAGTTGTCAGAGGCATCAGCAAAGGTGAAGGCCAAGGAATTGAAAGTGCTCGAACTGGAAAACATTTTGAATGAGGCGCAGTTGCTAAAAAAAGAAACTGAAAGCGATCTAAATTCTCTAAAAGAGAGATGCGATGAGATGGAGTCCGAGTTTGAGAGATTGTTTAAGGAGAAGATAGAGGCTGAAGTTGAGTACCTGACGATAATAAGAACTACCCAAATGTGGAAAGTTATGGATGAGGATCAATTGAAACTTTTAGAGGAACAAAAATCTGTGTCTAGGGACCTAGCACAGATGGTTCTGAGACTTCAAGATGCGGAGGAGAAGGTTATCATGGTGAAGAAACAAGCAGAGGAGTTGGAGGCTTTTTCGAGACAGTTGTTAGAGACTGAAGAGGTTTTGAGGATTCAAAACGATGTCTGTAAGCTCACTTTTTGTTGTTTTTTCCAGTTTGTGCTGCTTTGTATAATATTAGGCATGTTTCTCTTGCAGCTTATGCCTCATTCTACTGGGTTTGCACCCACTTAAAGAGTTACAAAGTCCAAAGAACAGTACCTGTGTAATTTCATGATCTTAGAAGTTTTGAATTTTGTAGTCCTTTTCACACTGGTTCTTAACAGTGTTTCTAGAATATTTATGGTTATCTCATTGCATTGTCTAATATAATTCTAGATAATTTATTAATCTTTATCTGCATTTCTTTTAGTTTGAATTATTTTCTATAGTAGTGTTATTTAGACAAAGCAATGATTTATATAATCCTTTTTATTTGATGAAAATTCCTACTGTTTCAGTTAGGTGCACGGGCTGCGCTCCTGGTGTTCCCACACTTGCTGTCAGAAATTGATTTCAAGAATCACATAGATTTATAGCCCCTAATATGTGCCCCTCTTAGCGTCTACGTGCTTGCACTGCATGTGGTGCACCCACGGCTGGAGCACCAAATACAAATGCTTCAGGAAATAATAAGAATTCAGCAGCAAGTTAGCTGACTTGGCTGGAGTGGCATTTTGATTAAGCTACTCTCGTTTGCCTCCTATTGGTAGCCATACTGACTAATTATAGTTACTGCTCATGTTAAGAAGCAAATTTTCATAAATTTTCATGGATGCTTGGTAGTAATCTGATGATTAGGAGCTTCTGCTATTTTTTGATTAGATGGCTCAGATTGATTGGTAGGTATCAGAAGGCTTTATATAGATAGATTGATGTGTTGTGATTTTGGAAAGATAGATGGTTGGAAGAGTCGGCTCTCATGAGGAGATTCCCTTGCAAGGAATAATTGTGAAGTTAAAATGGGATCTCAATATGGCGATTATTGGACTAGCCTTCTACATAGAAATTAGAGGAAGAGGAAGAGGAAGAGGAAGAGAGAATTATAACAAGTTTTATAAGAGCTCCGGTGGGTTGTATATATATTACTTTAGTAATAATCATCTGGTCAAGATTTTGTACTGGCGGGTTGTATATATATTAGTGACAACCCTCTCCCCACGACTTTCCTCTTGCGGTTATTTTTATTAGTGACGATAATATCCATATCCGCACGCGGGCAATGGTCAGGTCCGATTAGGTAGAATTGGATTTTCAGTCCTACCCCATCTGTTGCCCTTGGAAATAGGAGAATCTTGATTTTTTTTTGTTTTCATTTTTTATAGCATGACGTGCAGTCAAGATTCTCCTATTTCCAAGGGCAGCTAATGAGGTAGGACTGGAAATCCGACCGTACCATTGCCCATCCACACGTTATTCCTCTGGCAGGTTTTTTTTTTTGTGACAATCATCTCGGCACGGTGTTCTTCTGTCGGGTTGTATATAATCATCTCCCCATGAGTTTGTTTTGGTGGGTGGTATTCTCTCTTAGTGTTAGCCTCACATTGAGCACTTTGGTCTCTTCCTGCTTTTTTCTCTTGTTGGTACCATTATTCTCAACCTATGGAGCTGTGATCTCACCCTATCTCCTCCAATTCACTGCTTTTTAATCAGCCTATGGAGATCATTCTTCATTGTAATCTTTCACACAATGAATCTTCAGATCACGGGCGTTCCATTAGATGGCCAATTTTTTATTTCACGAATCACACATCCTAACATGTGGCCCTAAAATCATGTGACACACATCACGCTCAAGCATGATTTTAGGGTCATTTTTTGAAAAGTGTGTCACGTGTAATAAAAAACTAATCCTATGATGGTACATCTATGATCTAAAGATCCATTGTGTGAAGGATTGGGATGAAAACTGATCTCCATTGTGTGATTTAGAGGTGGTCAATGCATGTCGGCTGGTGATGGTTGAGATCACAGTTCCAAGGGGTGTGAATAGTAGTAAAAAAAAAAAAAAAAGAAGGGTTTTTTGCATTTACTACCCTGAGATGTGTCGTATGTCCACTCTACATCCGTGTTTTACTTAATTCCATTGAGGCTCTTATTTTTTATGTTTTCTTTGATTATTACGGCCTATGGTGATGGGTTTCTCACAAAATAACTTTTGATTTATGTTTTCTTTGATTATTTCCGCCCACCTATGGTGATGGATTTCTCGCAAAATAGCCTTCGATTTATGTTTTCTTTGATTATTACCGCCTACGGTGATCGATTTTTTTGACAAAACAACCTTTGACTGTTTTGAATCAGCTGATGCAGATTGTTTCTCACCCTTTTTACTGCTTTGGATTAGTTGGTATGACGCACATCTCAAAAAGTGATCTAAAAACTACTTTTGATATATACTCATGATCATTATGTGGATAAAAATCTGATCAGCTGATGGGAGGATCCTGACTAAAGATTCATTGGGTGGAAGATTCTGGTTAAAAATGAACTCCATCATCTAACTCTGAGCAGTCGAAGTTTAATTTTGTAACAGATTCATCACTCTAGATGCAGCAAGGTAAATGCCAAAAAATATTACAACTTGCGTTAAAATGACCGGCAAAGAGAGAGGCTATGGTAAATGACTCAAATACCCCTAAATAAATCTGAAAGGTAAGAGAATAGACTCTCAAGGCGTAAATACTCATCTTTGTGAAAATGACATAAATACCCTCTCTTGAATTCTGGTCAACCTTCAACAGCTTTTGTGTTTTGATAATGCCATTGGGCATGGACAACCTGGAGCAAGGATCAAAATTTCGGGTTTTATTTCAGTTTCGGTCTCCGAAACATAAAATTTGAACTGATCAGCCGAAAATTTGACTTTCGGCCGATAATTTCAAACCCATACAAACTATGGCCAACATTTCGGTCCATTATTATCGTTTCCGTTTAGGTTGGGACCAAAATCGATAATTTCAACCAAAATTACGATCATTTCGATCGAAATTTTGTTCCTTGACTTAGAGCACTTGGGGGTAGATCTCCTAAAACAAAGCATTTATATTGAGTGACACATAAGATAAATCACACAGGACAACACACTCACCTTATTAATATAAGGGAGGAAGCAAAATATAAAGGAGGAAGCAAACGGAGAGTTTAAAACTCACCTCGAGACACAAACGAGGGAGGATATCAACGGAGCTACCATTCAATCGGTAACCTTCAACAGCTATTCAGCTCTCAAGAAACCGTAAATGAGAGAATTTATTTGCATATGGGTTGTTTGAAGGATCAAAATTTCGGTTAAAATGACCGAAATTTTGGCCGAAATTATCGGTTTTGGTCCCCACCGAAACGATAATATGGGACTGAAATTTTGGTCATAGTTTGCATGGGATTGAAATTGTCGGTCGAAATTCAAATTTTCGGCCGAAATTTTGGTTTTAGTCCCCCCCGAAATCGAAATGAAACTTGAAATTTTGATCCTTGATCTCTTTTTATTAGAAATGGAGAACGGTTACAAACTAAAAAATAAGTAACCTCAAAATGGATAGTTACAGAGTGGAGGACCACAATCCAATGAGTGGTAATTACAATCACTAACATTAAAATAAATTGAATGACATCCAAGATCCATCTAACAATGACACGGAATTCAGGGACCTTCAGAGTAAGGTAAAAATTTGAGAATCCATTACCATCCTGAACATCTGTCGGTAACCGACACCAAAGATCCACCCGAAGAGATGCCACCACTATTGGCAAACTCACGATCCACAAAAACTCCCACCACATTGGAAACGAGGGCAACAACTGAACAAAAGCTTCACACATTGCTTCAACCGAAACTTTTAAACAATGCCTCATGGCGTAGATATAGTGCATGTGTTTGCCCAATAACGAAGCCACTAATATGTCAGTAAAATCCGTGACCAAAACCGTTTCAGAAATAAGTATAGACTGCAAAAAAGCCTTCATAGAGGCGATCTCCTTGGAATAGAAGACTCTCACTAAGAAGATGATAAAGCTCTTATATTTTAACCCTAAATAAGAAAAAAATAATGAGAGAACAATAGAGCGCCGAAGCCTTCAAGCAAATGACGACCCCCAAATGATTGATTTATTGAAAGCATAAAAAAAGTAGATGAAAAGGGATTAAATCCCTCCTTTCCACCCCCTCTGATAAATCGTCTTTTCCTTGCATCGACTCTCAAAATCTTCTATCTTTTTTCACTTATGCAAGAAAATTAGTTGCTCTTTTTTGTATATTAACTAAATTGACACAACTTCCTCCATCAACTTAATCACTAGCCACTAACCATAACTAACTAATTATTTAAAATACTACAAGAAAATATTCCATATAAATCATGAACACCTTAGTTGTGTATTTTGTAATTAGGGGACATAAAATTCTGAAAACCATGCTTTGAATTGGTTAGTAGAGTTTGTTTTTCATCCCAATATTCCGTTCAATGGATCTTGAGACCATGGGTGCACCATCCTTACGGTCAATTTTTTATTCCACGTGATTCACAACTCCAAAAGAGACCTGGAAATCATGTTTGAGTGTAATGTGCATCATGTGATGTACAACTCATTTATTGGGATGCATGCCTCGTTCAATAAAAAAACTGACGGTCGGTACGTTCACGGACTCGAGATCCGTTGTGTGTAAGATTTAGATGGAAAATGACCTCTATCTTCTGATTCAAGGCAATTAATCATTTTAAGAATATGTGCCATCAAGATATCAAATATCGGCCGATACCAATCGGTGACGATCCGCATCCCCCCCCTCTCCCCCCCCCCACAGCCGAATTGTATCGGTCATCATTGGATCGTTTCCGGTACCCGAGTTGACACCATTGGTGCCATCACTAATTTGGTAGGTGGGAATAGAGCTATCCATTATTTATATATAACCTAGAGGCACTGGACATAAACATTTGATAAAAATCCTTTTCAAATCAATGAATATCATTAATCCCTATATTTGAGAACTAATGGTTGAAAACCCCATTTTGACCAGTATAGACAGGCAATCAGGTCTAATAGCCAGAAACCAGGAAAAAATAGATTTTTAGTTGTACCGGCGGATCTCGACCAATTTTGTATAAAAGGACAATGATCTTAACAAACTATATTACCAACTTCAAGGGTTAGGTGAGGTATCAGCTTTCAAAAGTAGGAGACATGAGTTCGTAACTTCTCTCCTTTTGAGGTCATCTTAGGAGTTTATATCATGAGCTGACCTGATATGTGTTGAATTTAGGGTGTGCATGCGCCCCTGAGATTAGGCGAGTGTTCTAAAAGACTTGGATACCCATATTATAAAAAAAATTAAAAAAATATATTATATTACCTAAGAAAAAGGCCATAAAGATGGTTTCTCCCCATTTTGATAAAGCTGATTTTAAGACTCGAACCCCAAAACCTATTGCTTTGGGAAGATGACACTTCTCCCATTTTGGTAAAGCTGTCCAACCCGGCAACCTATCGCTTTAACACTTCATTACACTAAAGTTGGACCAACTATATTATATAATACTAACTCATTAGGACAATCCAAACCACAAAATCTGTTTATACTAATTAACTCGTATAGTTAATATTAGGTATCCAACCCAATATCTATTTTGTAATATATTTAGAATATAACAATGTCTATGCCCATTGATTCTGCAATCATAGGCCATCTTAATTTAATTATATGATCGATTTATCTCACATCCGATATTTTTAGACAAGGATCAAAATTTTAGATTTTATTTCGGTTTCGGAGGGGATCAAAACCGAAAATTTGAATCGAAATGTTGGCCGAAAATTTCAATCCCATACAAACTATGACTGAAAATTCGGTCCCATATTATCGTTTCGGTGGGGACTGAAATCAATAATTTCGGCCGAAATTTCAGTCATTTCGGCCAAAATTTTAGATGACCTTTAACGCTTTTGAATTAATGATAGAGATTACGTTTCTTTCTAATTTTTTAGACTAAAGATCTTTAGATTAGAGCACACTAAAATCGGGCCATATAATATAACTTCTACTAGCATGTGTTCTTTGCTGCTATTTGCATATCGAACCTCAACACTTTTGGAATTCATAAGCCTCATCTATGTCAGTGACAACTCAACTCCCGAAAGGTTTGAAGTTGTGAATCTTTTGATAAAAAAGAGTTGGTATTATGTTCAAGACACGGCATACTTTTTAATAATCGTGTGTTGTGAACCCTCATCATGTGTTCGGCATAATTTGACGCCCATGATCTAAGGATTTATAATATAAAAGGTTGGGTCAAGAGATTCCACATTTGATTTAAAGGGGTCAAAGACCATCTAAAATTACTGTTATGTTAGATATACATGGTACCCATTAATTTTAGACAAAATTTGTCTGCTCTGAATGAGATGGTGATCATTTTTTGTCCCAATACTTTAGCCTAAAGATCTATAAATCATGACTCGCCTATCAGACGTATAGAAACGATTTTCTCCTGACACACATCCCAAAAAGTGGCTTGAGCATTAAGTTACGTAGCACTCCCTATTGTTTGATTAAAAGCGGTCAAACAAATTGTATAGAATAGGCCAGCTCCAAGCCAAACCGTTTCCACTTCAGCATCCACCTGTTTTTTCATTATATATATATTTATTTTTTTATTATCTATTTTTTCAATTCCGACTATAATAGCGTTCGCTCTCTTATAATTGCAGGTCGTGGTATCCAGTATTTTAAGATAGTATGCGCTATTTTATAAAAAATAGCGCATATGATATTTTATGATAATAATCACTAGCAAATGATAGATTTTAGGGTACGAAGAAAAAAAAGAGATTACAGTGTTTATTAGTTAGTGATCTGTCAAAAATATAAGAACATAAGATATAAGTAAAAAAAAAAAAAAAAATTCAAAAAAACCTGTTAACACATTGTTATCTAAAGATAGAGACTGTCATCTTTAAATAGATAGCGATCGCCATCTTAAAATGATAGTTTTTGATAAAAAGAAAAAAAGAGTTTATTGTGTTATCCAATATAAGTTTTATTAATTAGTGATCTGCAAAATATATAAGAACGGAAGACATAAAAAAATAAAAAATAATAATAAAAAAACCCGCTAACATGGCGTTATTTTAAGATAGCAGCGACCTCTAACATACCGCTATCTTAGGATAGCGACTGTCATCTTAAGATAGCGACTGTTATCTTAAGATGGCGGTCGCTATTTTTTTTAAGATAGCGGTATATTAGCGGCCGCTATATATATATATATATATATATATATATATATATATATATTATTATTTTTTTTAAGATAACGGTAGCTAACATATTGCAGCGATCGCTATCTTTAAAAAAATAATTTAAGATAGTGGTATGTTAGCGGCCGCTATCTTAAAATAGTGATATATATATATTTAAATAGCGGTATATCAGTGGTATGTTAGTGGTCACTATCTTAAGATAGTGGTATGTTAGTGATTTATTTTTTATTTTTTATTTTTATTTTTAAGATAGCGGTATGTTAGCAGTCGCTATCTTAAGATAGTGGTATGTTAACGGATTTTTTTTTTATTTTTTTTATTTTTACAGTAATTTCATATCATGTAAATAATTAAAATAGATTATAATCTAATGCCGTCTTTAGATAGCAACCGCCAACTTAAGATAGCGGTATGTTAGCGTTTTTTATTTTGGTACAGTGATTTCATATCATATACACAATTAAAATTAATTGCCAGCTAATGTCGTCTTTAGATAGCGACCGCCAACTTAAACAAAGGGACGACAAAAAGAAATACAAAATAAACATATATATATATAAAATGAAAAAATAAGTTCATGCTGATGTGGAAATGGTTTGGCTTGGAACTGGCCTATTTTGTACAATTTCAAATTATAGAACCGTTTCTGTAAATAAGCAAACTTGTAGGATCGAAAATATAAATTTCCCTTATTTATATTAGGGTGCCTATATTTAAAATCCAAGATTATTCCTTCTCAACTTAGATTTCTAAAGGTGTTAACTGTTTTGAATTAGACAATGAAGATTGTATTTCGTCATTATCGTCAACACAGTAGATATTGAGATCATGGAGCTACCCTTTGATGGCCGAATGTTGGTTTCACTTGTCACATCCAAAAATTGCATATGATTATGTGTACATCAAACATAGTTTTTGGATAACTTTTCGAGTTGTGTGTCATATATATCCAAATCTCATCATGTGATATAGGCCCATGTCTTCAAGATCCATTAAGTGGATGATTAGGATAAAACGTGATCTCCATCATAAGTTGCGAGCAATTGAATACCATTTCATAAGGTGGTTTGCCATTTAGATTAGGGTGTAGGAATTCAATTTCTAACATAAGTGGCATTGGTAAAATACATTCTCTCCGAAAATACAATGGTTAAGTTGGTTTGAAGTCGCAATGTTCAGGCTCCTGTAAGGCCTCGGTATTTTGCTCTGGCACTCTATTTAGTTCAAGAGTTCCAACGCACCGTAAGGTCTCGGTATTTTGCTCTGGCACTTTATTTTGTTCAAGGTTCCAACACATGTTAGCTAATGAATAATCCCGTGCTCATAGTTTTTTAGGCACAGTAGTAGAAAGAAATTTCGTGCCATTATTGGTCTTGATTTGATGAATTGGGCGTTGTTTAGCCATTGCACAAAATTGTGAGAAATGAATACATTTTTGACTTAAAACGCATAGGATAAACTAGTGCAACTTGAAAAATTATCTACAATAATAAGTAATGTACACCAGTAAGAGATGTAATAGGATATTCACGCCAAATGTTACAATATATTAGATCAAAAGGATTAATACTATGATTATTGCTTAAAGAAATGGGACTACGCGTTTGTTTCAGCAGTTTGACAAACATCGTACCGAGAATTGAAGGGAAAAACATATTTGGAAAGAGAAGTCAACTGAGATAAATGAACATTAGAGGAGTGCCCAAGTCGCATGCGCTAGAGAGCTGTGTTGACTTCTTTGAACTGCATGGATCTTTTCATCCCAATCTATACTATATATCTTTAGATCATGATCTTCAAATCAGATGACATGATGAAACCACAGTCACCGAGCACTTGGGCTGCTTACCTAGTACTAACTCATTGGCACACAGTTTTAAAACCATTCTCCTTTATAATGGCAAGAAAAACTTCACTTTAAAAATTATAAGGTCCAGACCATCATTCTTGGAATTTTTTTTTTCCAGGGACTTATGAAACTAAACTTGGCATTAGAAATGATCAGGTTCATTTAATGTTGAATATTCAGTAGTTCCATTGGTCATAAACTCATAATGCATTTTATTCCTTATGTTATGGCAACCATTTAATATAATACAAACAAAATTCACTAGCACAAACCCATAATAATAATAATAATGTACAACCAAGCATGTCATGCAGATTGTGAACAGAGCACCTTACTTTCTCCTCCATACCAGATGTTTAGCTTACTTACAAAATGAATTTCCAGAGTTTCTTTTTCCCCATTTGGCATTACGAAATCTGCTCAGTTCATAGCATATTTCTGGGTCCACGCCCTTGCTGTTTCCTCGTATCGGGTTCTTTGGTTCTTGTAGATGTGAGCAATCTCAGGGACAAGAGGATCATCGGGGTTTGGGTCAGTGAGTAGAGAGCATATAGAAAGGAGGACCTTCGAGATGGTTAAAGCAGGGCTCCATTGCTCCTTAAGGATATCGAGACAGATGCTGCCATTGGAGTTTATGTTCGGGTGGTAAACCTACATAACCAAAGTGGAAACCACATTAATTACCATTTTTCATTGAGAAATAAAACGAATAACGTAGCTGAATCTGTGAGAAAAAAAGGGGGAGAGATCTTGGTACAAATAGCAACTTCACCTGCAGATTTAAGTGATTTGTATAGGAATTACATTTATTTGTCTTCATAATAGATGACATTTTTAATGCCTATAAACAGTGAGAAAAGTCCGCAACAAGGATAACAAAGTTTTGAAATTTCTCCTTGAGATGCTCCACAATGATGGAAGATCCTATAGATTCCAGTGAACAATATAGCAATTTGATTTATTTGAGTTGGTCTTAGACGTTACTAAATTTATGTTTATGTCTCAGTCCCAAATTTGCAACCAGAATTTCAACTCTCATGTCCAAAAGTTTACAACTATTTTCTTACACAGAACAAGAGGTTTTAGCAGATTTTGAGTCATTTAATATAAAATTATATTATCAGTTCAACAGAACATCGAAAACAATTACTAGTGGATCAACTTGCAAAGCTCCCAATGAGATGTTTCCAACCAATGGAAAGTTCTCATTGAGATCTCCAACCAAATCCACTGTTTCAGCAAAACGGGTATGTACTTTAAATAAAGTTAAGAGAGGGTATTTGAAATGTTAATAAAACAGTTTTTGCATTGTGTCGTTTTTCTAAGAGAAAATATAGGTACAAATGCAGAGGAGCTGAGTTTTGGGCAAGGATCTCAAATCCTCTTATTGACCCTCAACATATCTAATTTTAACCCTCAACATAGCTAATTTTGGGCTGGTCACCGTTTATGCAGGGAATTCAACAAGGAGGGAGTGATGCAGTTGGTGGCTGAAATTTGGGAAGAGCCAGCCAACCTACGACCAACCGGGCCAAAAGAGTTGAAGCTGGTCAATATGTAAAAGATTTTAAAGTTCTTTTCTAAATGATCTTATAATTTAGATTAGTAAACCTGTTTTCTTCAGAACATGTTATAAGCACTGCTTAGAAATTCATTAAGCCGAATTGAAACTCAACCAACTTGATCAGATTTTCACTTGGCCTGATGGACACTTGAAATTAAAGAAAGAAAGTCGAGTTGACTTGAAAAATTGATCGAATCAAGTCAATTTTAGAGATTTGATGGAGTCATTTACGTTTAAAATGGTAGGCTGCTTTGGAGTTTTATTAACAAATGAGAAAATCTATCTCTAGTGAGTAAACTCTCCGATAAAAAAAGTGAGTCATCCACTCTGTTTTTCTAGAAACCTTAAAAAGAAAGAAGAGAACCAAGAAAATGCATAAATAAGGACATCAACCCTTCTAGTCTCCTCTCTTCTTTGTCAGTGTATTTTCTGTCAAGAGAGTACCAACATCATGAGTCACGGGCATCGTTTGGTTGTCAACCTTATGAAGCACTTTTCAGTCTATTGAATCAAGTCAAAAGCTTGTTTTCGCAGATGTTACGGCCCAAAGATCTTTAAATGTTTATTTAGTAATTGATTAAATTTTTGGCCGAGTTTGAGACAACCACACCCAGCTGACTTTTGAGTCAAGTCGAGTTGTCAAGGTTTTGAATGATGGTTTTAATTCAAGGAGTTAGGAACACATTTGGGGTTGAAGAAATTCAATAACCAATAAGACAGGTAAATAAACTGGTTCAGACATTGGTATGTGTAGAGAAGCGGCAATGGATATACTGCATCTATGGGGCTACTCTTGGGAAATTCTGCAGATTTCAAATAACTTTTCTATACCCATCAACAAGTACCCTCAAGAAAATTGTCCACCAGAAATTACTATAATTGATGGACTTCCAAAATATGAATTTTTGGCTGATGGCAAGGAAAAGCTAGATATTTTCTCAACATAGAAGTTGAAGTGACGGGAAACGTCAAGAAAAAAAAAGATAAAAATTACTGTTCACGATGAACAGTGACGGACGTCCGTGAAACACTGATGGACGTTCGTGATGAACAGTGACGGACGTCCGTGATTTTGCCCCCTATCTGTCCGTAGGTCACGGATGTCGTGGCGGGACTTCTAATTTCGAATTTTTTGTTGCGAAAACTTTCCTTTTAGTGTTTTATTTTTATTAGAACTCTTTATTTCGAGTTTAATTATTGGTGGCCTATATATTGAGGTTTGTAAAGACTTTTAATTAGTTATTGAATATTTTGAATGCTTTATGCTTGAATATTCTTTGCCTGAGATGGGTTTGGTGTGAGGCCAAGGGAGTGATTCCCAAAAGCCATTGTTATTTTCTCTATTATCTATCACTGTCTTCTTTGAATCTTTTGCCTTATTGATCCCTGCTTGTTTCTCCTATATCTTAACCTATTGATTTCTTGATCCCTAAAACCATAAATCTTTTTGAGAATCCCAAATCAAACAGAGCCCAAAACTCTTTTCTAAGCCATAAATCAAACCATAAGCCCATTACAAAACCACACACCTATTTCCAAAGCCCTAGTTAGAGCCTGCGAATCTACGTCGGATCGAAGACGAACGCCCAAACCTGGAAAAAGCTAGAGTCCTATCTCTAGGCCGATCTCGCCTCAAATCTAAAAGTACTTGCGCATCGGACTGGACCCTACCTGGATCTCGTGTGATCTATTCATCAAAATTCTGCAACCCTAAGGTATCTTAAGATAATTTTGCGATTAAACTTGAATTATTTTATTTAATTTCGGCCAAATTGCATAAGAAAATCATATTCCGCATTTTAAGGTTCCCGTCCCGCGCCAGTTTTGGTATCAGAGCCCTAGGTTTTCTAGGTTAGGGCATATTGTGTCACTTTAATTTTCATTGCATCTTCCTTCAGATTTTATGTGTGCACATTATGTGTTTGACAAAATTACTCATCCATTGTGGTTCATGTTTGCATGTCATTTAGCACCTGTGTTAGTAAGTCGTGTTCACTATGAGCATAAGCGAGATTGTCAATGCCCTTAGGGACATCAAAGCTCAAATGTGTGCAATTAATAATAGGAGCTGTTGCACACCAAATTCATGGCAAAGTCTCAACAGTCGTGATGAGACTAGAGTTAGGGGATACCCTCATCATCGTGAACCCGAGTACGATCCTGCCGATAGGTTTCTAAAATCTATTAGGAATGAAGTCCCAGATTTTGAGGGTACGACAAACCATAAAACCTTCGTGGAGTGATTGTCTAGTGTGAAAGAGTATTTAGATTGGTATGGCGTACCGAATGAGTACAAAGTTAGGTTAGTGAAAACAAAGTTGGAGGGTAATGCCAAATTTTTTTGGACTCGCTTAGAAAGCCGCACTGAGTCTTTTCGGAATAAAGTCATCTCCACATGGGAGGACATGAAGGTAGAACTTATCGAACAATATGTTCCTTTCACACACCGTCACCTTCTACAGAGTTTGAGAACTAAGACAAATAAGTGCCCTGATTGTCTTAAGTGTCAAGGGTTTGGACACTTTGCATACCAAGGCCCCACAAAATTTCCCACTCCGAATTTATTGCCTAAAAGAATGAATCCTAAGGAGCCTGAGAATAGGGAAGTGGAAGAAGTGTACGACCCTCATATCGTAATGAGTGAAGAGGAGATGGAAGAAGTTGACGAAAATCTAATTTGTGTTGAAACGACCTCTATTTCCCTTGTGAGTAGTGATGTTGAGTCTCCCATACGTGAGTCAACAGAGTCACCCACACAAGAATCTACTGGGTCGCATATGCATGATGTGTTGGTGCCCGTAGAACCTGGTGTGCACGAGTCCTTGTCGGTGGTCGAGTCACATGCACATGAGAGTATCGACTCCATAGATATACTCACACATCATAGTCTCGAGTTGCATTCCACTTCACATTCCGAGTCTTGTTGTGAGTCAAGTTTTGAGTTTCATTTTGCATTGCATGCCAAAATTAAACACAAGATTAATTCAAGCGACAATCACTACAAATTATCTGCTGATACTTCGCCTACTGAGAGTACATGGACCAATGATGAAAGAGCTTGTCATTTGAGTTCTCGTCATCCCAACCGATATCGCGATCACATTTCATCGGGGATGAATTCCTTAAGGTTCAGGAGAGTTGATGAGAAGCTTCAAAAATATTTGGTAGAGTGGGTTGGCAAGCTGGGTTATTTGGTTCATCAAGGAGAGGTTTACCGTGTGCGTCCCGCCACAATCAACCAAGATGAGGATCATACGTCAGCAGGAGTTGAGATTGTTTGGGGTAGTTGTTAGGAGTTCCATTGGGCGAGTTCCGATACACTTGATCAGTACCATGTGCGTGTTTCATCGGTGATGAAACATTTTGAGCGGAGGAGAATGACGGGGAACACCAAGTTCGGGAGCCTTGGATTTAGGGCAACAACAGATTATCGACGTCAAAAGAAGAGGAGAGGGAGTCCGAGTTCGAGTACAACATGCGTGTTTCATCGGTGATGAAACATTTTGAGTGGAGGAGAATAACGGGGAACGTCAAGAAAAAAAAATTAAAAAAAATTACTGTTCATGATGAACAGTGACGGACGTCCGTGATGAACAATGACGGACGTCAGTGATTTTGCCCCCTATCTGTTCGTAGGTCACGAACGTCGTGACGGGACTTCTAATTTCGAGTTTTTTGTTGCGAAAACTTTCCTTTTAATATTTTATTTCTATTAGAACTATTTATTTCGAGTTTAATTATTGGTGGCCTATATATTGAGGCTTTTAAAGACTTTTTAATTAGTTATTGAATATTTTGAATGCTTTATGCTTGAATATTCTTTGCCTGAGATAGGTTTGGTGTGAGGCCAAGGGAGTGATTCCCAAAAGCCATTATTATTTTCTCTATTATCTATCACTGTCTTCTTTGAATCTTTTGTCTTATTGATCCCTGCTTGTTTCTCCTACATCTTAACCTATTGATTTCTTGATCCCTAAAACCATAAACCCTTTCAGAATCCCAAATCAAACAGAGCCAAAAACCCTTTTCTAAGCCATAAATCAAACCATAAGCCCATTACAAAACCACACACCTATTTCCAAAGCCCTAGTTAGAGCCTGCGAATCTACGTCGGATCAAAGACGAACGCCCAAGCCTGGAAAAAGCTAGAGTCCTATCTCTAGGCCGATCTCGCCTCAAATCTAAAAGTAATTGCACATCGGACTGGACTCTACTTGGATCTCGTGTGATCTATTCATCAAAATTCTGCAACCCTAAGGTATCTTAAGATAATTTTGTGATTAAACTTGAATTATTTTATTTAATTTCGGCCAAATTGCATAAGAAAATCATATTCCGCATTTTAGGGTTATCGTCCCGCGTCATGAAGCAGCTGTAAAATACCAAGAACATGACCACAAGAAAGTGGAATAGATGGAGAAATCCTTACACGTGATCACAAACTCGAGGATGAACACTTCTTAACTGGGAAAAAAATGATAAAATTGGTGTGAAGATGGGTTAACGGTGGTCAGTAGAAGAATCTTGACCAAAGAAGGTTAAAATTGGTCAAAATCGGCAAACATGTGGCCCTTGACTATCATTTAGGTGTAAATTTATTTTTTGAACAGTTACTTTGTTGCAAAATTTAATTCCACCATTGCTGGTCCCAATCTCGGATGAAAAGGAGGAGGGTTGACATAGGGTTAACAGTTAGCTCTCCATTAAGTCTCTATGACCAAATTAGATGGAGTTATGGCGAAACCTGCTAGTGGAGGAAGACCTCCCAGGGATAAAAGAGACATAGGCTGAAGAGAGAGCCAAAAAAGGATTTGTCGTATATAATTCTGCATAATCTCGAATGTTATCAGTTCCGGTACGTAGACGAGGATGGACGAATGCTGTGGGTTGGGGGGGGGGGGGTGCATAATAGACCAGCTGAAGATGGAAGAGTGAATGTTGTCGAGTCTAGAGTGAGGATGGAAATTAAACAGAGTCTTTATTCTCATCGTGTCCTTTATATGGAAATAAGAGGTTGGGGGGGGGGGGGGTGCATAATAGACCAGCTGAAGATGGAAGAGTGAATGTTGTCGAGTCTAGAGTGAGGATGGAAATTAAACAGAGTCTTTATTCTCATCGTGTCCTTTATATGGAAATAAGAGGTTGGGGGGGGGGGGGGGGGGCAGAATAGACAGGCTAAAGATGGAAGAGTGAATGTTGTCGAGTCTAGAGTGAGGATGGAAATTAAACAGGGTCTTTATTCTCATTGTGTCCTTTATATGGAAATAAGAGGCCAGGGAGCCATTGAAGAGTCTTATATGAACACATGTTTTGCGTTGTCTCCTGCAGCCCTGCTGACGACGTGCTGCAACTGTGGGAGTAGGCAGGTTGGGTGTGGGTCGGATCCGACCCACCACACTTAACTTTGACCCGAATCTGACCGCACCGGCGCACATTCTATGGAATAGAACCCGACCTAACCCGATATTCATCCCTTTGTCTTCCTTTCTCGGTCCATCTCCACGAACAATCCATGCAAATCGGCAAATCATGCAAATCAAACAGTTGGTACCAAAAAAAAATGGTGATTGTTACTTATAGTTGTCTTTGGAAATCAACACACACATGCGCGCGCACACACACACCAAATGTTGTTGTCATTCTTCTCATTGCCATCGGCGCTTGTGTCGGTTGACGTGTGTGGTTGTTGGATTGGAGAGGACACTAATGAAGGAATAAACCCAGCCCTCCTTTTTCTTTAGAGTTTTTTCCCTTCTAATTTAAAATTTTATTGAAACTACAAGATAGCAAGTTTTGCCTCTCACTAATGGATATTTTTGGAGTCCAATACATTTAATCATGCATATCCTCTATGTAACATCAGCAACATCAGTAACTTTTGCCTCGACTAATGCGATTCAAAGACTTTAGTGTATCCACTATGTTACCCCTCTTACCTACGCAGTTGCATTAGGAATATAATCAACCGCTGGGTCACAGTCGTAGTACCCGAACCTGCTCAATTATTAATCGGGTCAGAATTTTCGACTTGACCCAGGCAGGTCAGGCCATTTGATCCATCAGGTTGACCCGACCCATTTGCATCCCTAGCTGCAATAAATGGCACCAACAAAGGAGAAAATTACAAAATGTTATTTAAGATGGTTTGAACATGTCCATCGGAGGTAGAAAAAAGATTCTGTACAAAGGATCGAGACATTACAAGCACAAGGAATTACGAAGAGAAGACCAGTGAAGACATGGAAGGAGGCAATGAGAAGTGACATGAAGGATTGTGGAGTTATGAAGAGCTTAGAGCTGAACAGAAACGAGTGGAGGCATAGAAACTTGCAAAGCCGACCCAAATAGAGGGGATAAGGCTATAAAGAGCTTAGTGCTAAAGAGGAACGAGTGGACAAATAGGAATTGCAAAGCCGATCCAAATACATGGGATAAGGCGGTGATGATGATAATCATGGGTTAAAATGTCGGAAAACCGGTACGTATCGTTCGGTCAAAAAACCGGTACGTCTTAACAAGAGTGTACCCGATATACATTGAATGTATCGTCCGTATTTGCAATACAAATGAGCGATATGATACATTTAATGTACCGTATCGGACGATATTTTGATCCATGATGATAATAATACTATGTTGCAACATTTACATAGATTAGGAAGGTCCATTCTATTAGAAGTTTATAATTTAGATTCAAAAAGGTATGTTTTAGTTATTTTACTTCATTTTTTATTGGTAAAAATGTATGTCTCATTTTTGGATTACTTGGGAAATAAATAATTTACTTAATTACAAGTATAATTATTGTAGGAATGCTTATTTTAGATCACTTGGGTATCAAGTAGATTTTTAGAAAGTAGAGTGAGCAGGGGTACTCACGAGTTATTGCAGTTACTTTTAAGGGGGGGATGATCATTATAGGTGACCGTTGATCAAGCCTCATTATATAAGTTTTTGGGATACTCCTGCCTTATTCTTTGTTGGACTGTGATGCAGGAAAATCGCATGATAACCCTAAAATAGTATAAATCCCGCAAGAGATGGATTAGGGTTCTCAATCTTCAATTAAATCACAAAAAGATAAAAGAATAATAAGGTAGAAGATCTTCAGTAATGATTGAACGACTAGCCTCGCACCAATCGCAAGCGTATAGATTGAATGATCGGCTTCACACGAACCACAAGCGTATAGATTGAATGATCAGCTTCGCACCAACCACACGCGCATGTTTGTCCGCTTCACACCAACGATAACTTTGAGGAATCACTCCTCAAAGGCGAAAATTAATCTCAAGTTTTCTAAATGAAAGAATCACTCTTTCAAAAGATGCACAAAACAACTTAAATTTTTTTATATTCATCATTCAAAACTAAAATCTGTTTTTACAAAGCCTTTTATAGGCATTTTACAATACATTCGACCAGCTGAAGATGGAAGAGTGAATGTTGTCGAGTCTAGAGTGAGGATGGAAATTAAACAGAGTCTTTATTCTCATCGTGTCCTTTATATGGAAATAAGAGGTTGGGGGGGGGGGGGGGGGGCAGAATAGACAGGCTAAAGATGGAAGAGTGAATGTTGTCGAGTCTAGAGTGAGGATGGAAATTAAACAGGGTCTTTATTCTCATTGTGTCCTTTATATGGAAATAAGAGGCCAGGGAGCCATTGAAGAGTCTTATATGAACACATGTTTTGCGTTGTCTCCTGCAGCCCTGCTGACGACGTGCTGCAACTGTGGGAGTAGGCAGGTTGGGTGTGGGTCGGATCCGACCCACCACACTTAACTTTGACCCGAATCTGACCGCACCGGCGCACATTCTATGGAATAGAACCCGACCTAACCCGATATTCATCCCTTTGTCTTCCTTTCTCGGTCCATCTCCACGAACAATCCATGCAAATCGGCAAATCATGCAAATCAAACAGTTGGTACCAAAAAAAAATGGTGATTGTTACTTATAGTTGTCTTTGGAAATCAACACACACATGCGCGCGCACACACACACCAAATGTTGTTGTCATTCTTCTCATTGCCATCGGCGCTTGTGTCGGTTGACGTGTGTGGTTGTTGGATTGGAGAGGACACTAATGAAGGAATAAACCCAGCCCTCCTTTTTCTTTAGAGTTTTTTCCCTTCTAATTTAAAATTTTATTGAAACTACAAGATAGCAAGTTTTGCCTCTCACTAATGGATATTTTTGGAGTCCAATACATTTAATCATGCATATCCTCTATGTAACATCAGCAACATCAGTAACTTTTGCCTCGACTAATGCGAATCAAAGACTTTAGTGTATCCACTATGTTACCCCTCTTACCTACGCAGTTGCATTAGGAATATAATCAACCGCTGGGTCACAGTCGTAGTACCCGAACCTGCTCAATTATTAATCGGGTCAGAATTTTCGACTTGACCCAGGCAGGTCAGGCCATTTGATCCATCAGGTTGACCCGACCCATTTGCATCCCTAGCTGCAATAAATGGCACCAACAAAGGAGAAAATTACAAAATGTTATTTAAGATGGTTTGAACATGTCCATCGGAGGTAGAAAAAAGATCCTGTACAAAGGATCGAGACATTACAAGCACAAGGAATTACGAAGAGAAGACCAATGAAGACATGGAAGGAGGCAATGAGAAGTGACATGAAGGATTGTGGAGTTATGAAGAGCTTAGAGCTGAACAGAAACGAGTGGAGACATAGAAACTTGCAAAGCCGACCCAAATAGAGGGGATAAGGCTATAAAGAGCTTAGTGCTAAAGAGGAACGAGTGGACAAATAGGAATTGCAAAGCCGATCCAAATACATGGGATAAGGCGGTGATGATGATAATCATGGGTTAAAATGTCGGAAAACCGGTACGTATCGTTCGGTCAAAAAACCGGTACGTACCGGAACAGTAGTGTACCCGACGATACATTGAATGTATCGTCCGGTATTTGCAATACAAATGAGCGATACGATACATTTAATGTACCGTATCGTTCACGTCCGATACCGATACGTATCGTCCGATACGTATCGGTATCGGACGATATTTTGATCCATGATGATAATAATACTATGTTGCAACATTTACATAGATTAGGAAGGTCCATTCTATTAGAAGTTTATAATTTAGATTCAAAAAGGTATGTTTTAGTTATTTTACTTCATTTTTTATTGGTAAAAATGTATGTCTCATTTTTGGATTACTTGGGAAATAAATAATTTACTTAATTACAAGTATAATTATTGTAGGAATGCTTATTTTAGATCACTTGGGTATCAAGTAGATTTTTAGAAAGTAGAGTGAGCAGGGGTACTCACGAGTTATTGCAGTTACTTTTAAGGGGGGGATGATCATTATAGGTGACCGTTGATCAAGCCTCATTATATAAGTTTTTGGGATACTCCTGCCTTATTCTTTGTTGAACTGTGATGCAGGAAAATCGCATGATAACCCTAAAATAGTATAAATCCCGCAAGAGATGGATTAGGGTTCTCAATAATCACAAAAAGATAAAAGAATAATAAGGTAGAAGATCTTCAGTAATGATTGAACGACTAGCCTCGCACCAATCGCAAGCGTATAGATTGAATGATCGGCTTCACACGAACCACAAGCGTATAGATTGAATGATCAGCTTCGCACCAACCACACGCGCATGTTTGTCCGCTTCACACCAACGATAACTTTGAGGAATCACTCCTCAAAGGCGAAAATTAATCTCAAGTTTTCTAAATGAAAGAATCACTCTTTCAAAAGATGCACAAAACAACTTAAATTTTTTTATATTCATCATTCAAAACTAAAATCTGTTTTTACAAAGCCTTTTATAGGCATTTTACAATACATTCGAAATTTGAAAAATAAATAACTAGCTAAATTCAAATTCAAAATAATAACTAACTAAATTCAAATTCAAAATAATAACTAACTAAATTCAAATTCAAAATAAGAAACTAACTAACTGAAACCGCCAATAACTGCCAATTTCACGGATGTTCGTCGTATACGATATGCACGAAACAGAACTATCCGTAATCCAAACATACATATCTAAATTTTGCATCAATCCCCTTTAGTTTGAAAAAGTTTGACTTCGAATTTCGATCGAAATTGATCTTCTTCGTGGAGGTCAAGAATAATATTTGGAGAACCTTGGTCGAATGATCTCCCTTTCTCATTGCACTATACTTTGTCTACCTTCGCCATCTTTCACCGCACGAGAGTTAGAACTTGTGAATCTTTTTGCCGAGAGTTTGAACTTGCGAATTTATTTGCCGAGAGTTTGAACTTGTGAATCTACTTACCGAGAGTTTGAATTTTTGAAATTTGAAATTTGAAATCTGAAATATGGAATTTGTAATTTGATATCTGAAATCCGGAATATGAAATCTGAAATTTGAAATATGAAATCTGGAATTTGAAATCTGGAATCTGAAAACTTGAATTTAAAATCTGGAATTTGAAAACTTGAATCTCAAATCTGGAATTTGAAATCTGGAATGTAAAAACTTGAATATGAAATATGGAATTTGAAATTTGAAATCTGAAATTTGAAAACTTGGCTCTGATACCAAAACTGATGCAGGAAAATCGCATGCTAACCCTAAAATAGCATAAATCCTGCAAGAGAGAGGGGTTAGGGTTCTCAATTTTCAATTAAATCACAAAAAGATAAAGGAAGAATAAGGTAGAAGATTTTCAGTAATGATTGAACGACCAGCCTCGCACCAATCGTAAGCGTATAGATTGAATAATCGGCTTCGCACCAACCACAAGCATATCGATTGAATAATCAGCTCCGCACCAACCACAAGCGTATAGATTGAATGATCGGCTTTGCACCAACCACACGCGCATGTTTATCGGTTTCATACTAACGATAAATATGAGGAATCACTTCTCAAAGGCGAAAACTCATCTCAAGTTTTCTAAATGAAAGAATCACTCTTTCACAAGATGGACAAAGCAACTTAAATTTTTTTATATTCATCATTCAAAACTAAAATCTGTTTTTACAAAGCCTTTTATAGGCATTTTACAATACATTTGAAATTTGAAAAATAAATAACTAGCTAAATTCAAATTCAAAATAATAACTAACTAAATTCAAATTCAAAATAAGAAACTAACTAACTAACTAAAACCGCCAATAACTAACTGTAACCTCTAATGACCGCCAATTTCATGGATGTTCATCGTCTACGATATGTACGAAACAGAACTATCCGTGATCCAAACATGCAGATCTAAATTCCGCACCAGACTGACATCAGGGGAAAAATTTACAATTGACCCTTCAAACTCAAGGTTTTTCTTTGGCTAATTGGCACAACCTGTGCTTTGAGGACAAGGAATCCTTTCAACCATCTTATGATTCATTATAAGATGGCTTATGAGATTTGACATTTCCTTCTTGGCCTTTTCTCTTTGGATTGGTCTTTCCCTCTCTCTTGCACAATCTCTTAGAAGGATGGGGCTTAGGGCCCGAAAAGGCTAGGGGGTTGTCGCGTTTTGGAACATATGGACTGAGACAAATAATATAGAATTTACACGGGGGAATGCGATTGATAAGGCACCTGAAGTCTAAAATAATGCATTATCCGATAGGTGTTGGTTGGTGAATATTTCGCCTTGTTTAATGTGGCAATCTAAGAAGAAATTGAGTGTGATTTTAGATGGTAGAGGGCCAAATGATACTACTGAAGTGTCTTGGATTTGACCATTGTTAGGGATTCTAAAACTTAACATTGATCATAGTTCCATTGGCAATTCGAGGCCTAGTGGCTTTGGAAGAACAATTAGGATCAATGATGGGAAAATCTTGAAATGATATTGTCAGCTATCAATTGGAGCGATACTACATAAGAGAAGGCTTTAGCATTGCTTGAAGGCTCGGCTCTACCACTCACTTTGCAAGGTACGGATGATTATTGAGGCAACTCTTTGACCGCCATTAGGTGGCCTACCATTGGAGATTCGTATTCTTACAAGCTTTTTAATACTTTTGACTAGATTTTGAACCTCGGCGCATCAAAAGTGTTATCTCTAAGGAAAGCTCTTGCTAAGCGTGGAGTCTCTTGGGATCATCCAGTTTCTTTGACCACCTTTATTTTTTGTTCTTTATTGTAGACCATTCTATTATTTATTTAATACATTTTTATTATGGTATTAGAAATAAAAATAAAATAAAAAATAAGGTGTTGAACGACCTTTTTTTTTTCTTTATTGTAAACCTTTCTTTTATTTATTCAATACATTTTGATTACAAAAAATACAAAAGGAGTGAACACTCTGTTGGGATTTGGGTTTATACTCAAAGCATGTTCTTTTTATTTATTTGGGTAGATTTTTTTGACAAAAGGTTTTTCTCCTCGTACGTTATCAAAATCATAGGAGAAACCAAAATTGAGTTTTTTGAATTCGAAACTTATCTTTAAAATGTAATATTTAGAAAATAGAATACCATTCACTTGTGGCTAATTTTTATATTATATGATGCTTTAGATTAGAACACCCTTCACAAGACCCTAGAATATTTTACACTCTTTCTTTCCTTCTGTTTTTCCTATTTTGTCAAGATGTTATTACAAAGTTCGAAATTATTTCTTAACAACAAAAACCTACACTCTTTTTCCTATTTTTCCATTCAAGGGAATTCTTTCTACTTTTAACTATTTAAATACTAGATCCATATAGGAGTAAAACCCTCTGCATAAAACTAGATTCTTTATCAGGAACTTCCTTAACAACCTTCTCAAACCTTGTCACTTTCTAATTTCAATCCCTAGCAAATCCCCTAACGTCTTCAAAGGAATGACTACAAGGACCCATTTTACCATATACGAGGTCCACCAAATGGCACTTTTGATAGATTAGGGGAGAAAGTTTTGATGGTATAATACCATTGCGCTCCAAGGAACTCAGGCACAGACATGTTGTGTATTGGTGTCAGATATGAATAAAAGGTGTTGGACACAGTAACTTCGAAATGGACCAATAAAACAAGTTCTTAGCAGTGGTTTATAGCAGGGTTGCCCAATTCCTACCGAACCATGAATTGGTTCAATGCAAACAGGCTTGGGCTCGCTCTGGTTCCGAGCTGGTCAGCGAACTGGACATGTTGCCATTCCTACTATTATATTCCGACAAATCTTTCAAAACAAAGACACAGCAGGTTTCGAACTTCGTCCAAATCCCATTTGTATTGCACAGGTAGCCAATCATGCTCGGATTTTCTATATAAAAAACTTACAAAATTTATTACAATTAATAATAATTATATGAAAATGCACTAAAACACTCATCCTACCAACAGCGAATCAGGCTCATTGGAGAGTGTTGAACCACGAACCACAAACCCGAATCCAAACCGAGCGAACCAGTTAACACTTGGTTCAAGTATACACATTCTAATATTCAACACTTTAAATACAGAAAAACACACTAAAATATGAAAAGAAAAAAAATTGATTAGGAAAAAACCATACACACACAAATATAAAGCCATGTCAAGTTGTCGGCATGTGTGTGCATGCCAAAATATTTGATATAGTTAAAAAACCTAAAAGCCTTGAGGACCTAAAGAAAAGCATTCAAAAGTTACTGGTCTAATATCACCTAAGAAAACAATCTATCGCCAAAAGGAAAAGATCCAACAGTTTAAACCAACAATCAGTCCAACTTGGAAACCAGTTTTTGCTTATCATTTATGAGCTCAACTAGTAATACTGGAAGAAAAACTCACTGTATTCAAATAAAAAGAAAAAACCATATTGATCATAGATCAGACACCACATTGTATAAAATTGGAGTTTTTACCGTTGGTTGGACCAAGTCAATTGGCCGAGTTCCAAGCTCATCAGTGTGTTTTCAAACATCGGAAACAACCACCATCAGTAAAAAACCTCAGAATACCAGTTATTCATCCATCCTTAAGCAGATAAAAATGATATATTATCTGAATGCTCTACTTTCAAATGCATTGATGAATCCCACAGAAATTTCAAAATTAACCAAAACTCTCCCATAATAATGACTAATGATCCCTCATCTTTAAAATTGAGCATTAACTAATTTACGTTGACGGCATCATGGTCAAATCAATATATTTCAGCAATAAGCAAAAATACTTCCAAACCAGCAAGTCTATTGTAGAACAGTCAAGTTCAATCGGTTTAACATGACCAGACTGGTCCATGTTATGCTGCTTTATAAAAGCTCCTAACATGCTTGTGGGGAGTTTCAAATGCATGCTTCTTCAATCACAAGAGACAGGCTACAAGTATCACAGATTTAGCTTGTTGTAGAGCATTTGATTTTCGTATATAATTCCCACAATACAGTAATACTTGCATCTTAAAAATATAATAAAACTACAAATTTTGGATGAGTTTGTCTTTGGTGGCTGGTTTACCCATCATGGGTGGGAAAGTGGTCCGCACGACGGAGCGATGTGCACGGACTTCCAACGCATGAAAGTCCGTGCGCGTTGCATGAAAGTTGCACAGACACATGGACCACATTACCGCCCATGATGGGTGAGCCACCCATTTTAGAGAAACTATTTTCGGATTTGTTCTAAATGCTTCTACTGGACTAGTTTGGTCCAATGGGATTGGACCAGTCCAGTGTTTGAAACTATGGGGCATTGGACCAGTCCAGTGTTTGAAACTATGGCAGGAATATATTCCTGACCAAATGAATCTATAGCAATTGTATTTGCATGTCAAACAACAGTTTTACTTGCGATTAAGTGGCTTTCTAGCAGTCAGTAAATGATTCAAATTTCTAAATGAATCTATAGCAATTGCGATTTGGGCCAAAAATGCATGTAATCCAACAGTTTGACTTCTAAATTAAGTGGCTATCTAAATAGGCCCTAAATATTCAAATTTGTAAATGAAGAAGGCTCCTCATTACCTTGGTTTGAAAGTTGACTTTGGGAGGCTTGAAGGGATAATCTGGCGGAAAATGGATCATGACGAAGAACACACCTCCTGCATAGGGGCTCTCAGTGGGGCCCATAATTGTCGCTTGCCAATGGAAAAGATCCTCTCCGACGGGACCAGCGCTGCAAGAGGTAGGAGGATCCCTCTGCAAATCCTGAAGCTCCTTCTGAATTCGTTTGCTAGCCATGATGATCAGTGCTTCCTGTTGTTAGCAAATCACAAATTTTCATGTAAGAACAAACCCTTTCCTTAAAAAAATCCAAGAACCATGAGAAACTTGTTTTTGGAGTGCCCAACAGAAGAAAAATCTAAAATAGATTTGAAAAAACGGTTTTCTAGAGTAATTTTTTTTTTTTACCAAAGATGGGTCATTATTCTTCAGTCAACATGGGAAATAATGAATTACAAAAACTGTGAAAAAAAAACAGATTTCATGCTCAAAATGAAGAAATAACTAAAAAAAGTCCAAGAAAAACTACAGAAATGAGATCAATTCTACGAAAGTTCTATTGCATGATCAAAATACAGTATTCTAAAGCATCAATGAAAAGGAAAGTAAAGAACTATAAACTAGGCTCTATTGCAAGTACAGAGGTTGGTTAAAAATCATTAAAAAATGACAAATTTATTCGTATGCACTTTTTGACGACCAAAACGAGGATAGAAAATCAAAATCAATAAATTAACAGCTCAGATTCGGGAAAAGAGGAGAGCAAACGATGAATATAGAACCATAATTACTATAGAACTCGATCAAAAGCTCAAAATTATTAGAAAACGATTGAAAATTTTGCAACTTTGACCGATCATAGCAAAAAAAAGAAAAAGAAAAAGAAATTATTGCGAAAGCGAACCTGAATATTTCAAACCAGAAACAAAACCGAATCAAAATTAACTTCAACAAGCAAAATAACTCGAAAATCAGATCTCAAAGAAGAGAAGAATAATAGATCTTATCCTAAACAAAAAGGGAATAAAATTGAAGGTGCTTAAAGAGAACGCAATGAACCTAGAAAAGATGAAAAGTTATAGCTTGAACTTCGAAAAATCAAACGAAAAAAGCCAACAGAGATTACAAAAAAGGAGAAAAGGAATCAACAAAAAGTTGAAAAGGGAAAGCTAAAGTGATTTAGTTTGAGAAGAATACGACAGGGAACCTGATCTCAAGAGAAGCTTCGAATAGGGCTCTAATGACGGATTCGAGAGATTTATCTCTTCTTATCCAAAATAAAAAGAGTGAAAAAGATATAAATTACTAAATAAATAGGAGAGATGATGTAAGAGACGAAGATGTTTTAATAATGTGAAATTTCCGGTTTCGACCCTGGCCGATTTGCCTGAGCCGATATGAGAAAAATAAAAAGTCCTAAATACCCCTTTGCCGAGCTTTCTTTAACCTACACATGCATCCACTTTTTCCTCATTTTTATCGGCTACTTAGGAGAGATAATTAAAAATATCATAACACTAATTCAAAATTAGAATATAAGCATGCCGAATCACCTCTTTAAGAGAGCGGTATCACCTAAATAAATATCATACCTTATTACTTAACATCTTTCCAACGATAAAAGATAATGAAACGATTATAAAAAAAAATTTGAACTTATAATCGATTTGATAGCTTGAAGATAGAATAATGGAACATCATTACTTTCGAAATGTTGCCGCCTTCAAACAAAATGTAAAAAATAAAAAAATAAAAAAAATAAAAAGCAATAATGATATGTGATTTCATAAAGGTAGGCGGCGTCAAGGCTTGGAGCTGGTCGGTTTTGTGAAAAGTAAAATTATAGGGTCACTGACAGAAAAAGGAAATTTGATTGGGTCAATTTTGAAAATTTTCCTTTAATAAGGCTTGTGTTACCACCATACCACTTTATGTAGCAGCCACCTCACTTAAACAAAGTAAGTATATGTTGACATTTTTAAATTAGATGATCGGAGATTTTGAACCAATCTTCCACATAATAAATCTTGAGTCCTTAGGCCTATTATTAGACACTCATAAATGTTAAACAATCTCCAACATCTGATTTAAATTGTCAATATCAACATATGTTTCATTTATATCAGTCATGCGGCTGTAATATAAAGTGGTGTTGATAGTAACATCTGTTCATGGATTAAAATATTGTTTGAAACCGATACGTATCGGACGATACGTATCGGTATCAGACTTGGACGATATAATACATTCAATATGTCGTATCGCCATTTTGTATGTAGATGCTCGAATGATACATTCAATGTATCGTCCAGTATTTTACTAGTCCAATACATATTGTCCGATACCTATCGGTTTTAAGCTTGAACGATACGTATCCGATATCCGAAATTTTGACTCATGCATATGCTTTTACTAAGGGTACCTATAAAAAATAAGGGCACCTTTAAACTCACCAGTGGATGAACGCGAGAACATCGTTGAAGATCGGCAACCATCAATGGCTAACGCTCAAGATGGGCATATTTATAGTTTGTTGGTTTTTGATTGATCGTGCGCCTAGATCTTTAGGCTTAATTTTGGATGGTCGGATCGTCAGATCCATTTAGATTCCATCAATTGGTATCAGAGCATTGATGGAATCTAAATCAATCATTCATCATAAAAATGGCGTTAGCCTCAATCTTCAACGATTAATGCTCAATGTCTAACACAATGGGGATGCTCTCGCCAATAGGGAGGATTGAATTACGTCGAGCTATCGTTGGGACCAGGCACCCCTTATATTTATAGCCAAAAAGTCCTATCCCATTAAGGACTGAAATTGCTAATTATAGTGTGATTAGAAATCACAATCATACTTTAATTGAAAGACACAATAAGCAGTTGCCTATTCTCTTCAAACTCACCAGAATAGCAATTGTACATCTTAAGGTTGATCTTATACCATTCACTGGTCAACGGGTTTGACCATAGTGATGGCCACCAAAATAGAAACTGCTTACAGTGGAATCTTGAATAACACCCACTAGTCAAATGGTCAACCTTAAAAGGTGGTATTCTTCTATTTATAATTTTTGAAAAGCATTCACGTAAGGGTGCTCCAGTGGTCTTTTTTTGTATCTCACGCCAGTCGCACATCAACATCATCGATGATGATGCTGTCCTTCCGGATGATGCTGACAAAGACGCCGCTGATGCCTCCGCAAGCGACGCCAGAGAAGCACATGAAATCCTTTTAAAACTATAAGAAGAAGAAGCAGCAGCTGTGAAACCCTAAAAAGATTAACAAACAGAAGACCTCAAATCTCATATACTACTCTAGAGAAATCCATGGAGCCCTCTTAGAAACCATAAAAATAAGAAAAAGAAAAGAGTTGCAAATCTCATTTATTCATTTAATTCGTGATTGACTGTGATGAATCATATGATAGAGATCATGATCGGTGTCAATGTTTATTACAAAAAGATGTTTATATAATGACTTTCAAATCATGCAAGCTTAGATGTTGTTTCATGAGGAATGGGTACCTCTATTTGCGCTCGCGCATTTACTGAAAACGCTCACATTAAAAACCCTTTAAAACCCATTGATTAGGTCGGATCAGATGATGGAGATTATGTTTCACCCCGATCATCCACACAGAGGACCTTGAGATTGTGTCGCACCTATCTGACATGGGTGCCATCACTTTTAGTAAACACGGGAGCGCAAACAGTGGTACCCGGCATATATCCCCAAAATAATAAAAAGTCTTTCTATTTATTCATGTGCCACAGTATAAATCTTGTGTGCAAGTTTTAGCTCTCTTTTTTGATGACGCGCAAGTATCATGCACCACCTATGCTTTTATTTTTTTATATGTTTGGTGGCCATTCAGTAGAGAACCATCACAGTCTCAATTGTTGTCCACCTTCAAGGATTACGATACGTTAGGATGGTTCTATTTTCTTATGTCCAAAGCCCCTTCACTGGATGCACCGAACGATTGCAAAGTTGATCGGTTGGTACCCACCAACATCTATGCAACAGTCTCGGTTCCCGTCCACCAATAGGGTTCAAGAAGCTATGGGGCGAGGACCGCAAGGTGCGAATCGTGATTGTAAAGGGTACCATTATAAGGGGTGCAATTGCAAATTGACAGGTGTGAATAATGTTTCTTTAATAGTATTTAGACTTTATACCATACCGCATGTTAAGCATAAAATCGTCACTGCCCTACGTTGACCTTCGAAATTTCTAGGCGGTGTATTCCGCTCGATTTGGTCGGTTTAGTAACAAAATTATAAACCAAATAGGTTCTAATTAGTTTCAAAATGTGAAAATCAAATCGTCTAATTGTTGAACCAAACCAATTTGATTCAATTTGATTTTAGTTTGGTCCAGTCAATTTCAATTTTCTTATAAGTTCTATTTACACATAAAAAAAATTTCTAATTTCTCAACCGGATTTATGCTTTTACTATTTTCATTTTTTTCGGAGTCGCTTTAATTTTATAATCTATTCAGACTTTGTAAGTAAGGTTGTAAAACACTAAATTAGGACTCAATTTTTGAACTGAAAATTCGAGGCCGAATCATTTGCTTGACTGAAGTTGACTATATATATATATATATATATATATATATATATATATATATATTACTTACAATCGGTTCGGTTCGGTTGATTTTGGCTTCGGAAGGCCAGAAACCGAAACCAAATCGAACTTTTCGATTTTTTTTTTTGTCAAACCAAATCCAAATTGGTACCTGTCCAAATCGGACCAAAATTCGCAGTTTGGTCCGATTCAATCGGTTTGGTAGGTTCGGTCCAAAAAATGCACAACCCTATCGCTGACTATGTCTTTTTGGGAGCCATTACGTTCGTAACCCACTTAACCCATGAACTTCTTGGATCCAGACGATGTTGATAATTTTTTACCCTAATCTTCCACATGATGGATTTTGAGACCATAAGCATACTATAAGACAATCAGTTTATTCCATGTGGCACGGACCCCAAAAATCACGTGGCACACATCATGCTCGAACAAGATTTTAGGGCTATTTTTTGTGGATATGTGCCACGTGGAATGGAAAAATATCGTCTGATGGTAAGCTATTATGGTCTCAAGATCCATCTTGTGAAGGATTGGGGTGAAAAACGATCTCCATCATCGGATTGCAAGTAGTCAACAGGTTTCAATGGGCTTGGAACATAGGTGTTCTCAGAAATCGTGTAGGCGCTAACAGAGGTACCCTTAAGTATTTGATAAGTGGCCTCCACCGGTGACTTAGTTGAGTCGCTTTTTGAGATATGTGCCATCTAAGGTCGCTGTGTGCTGCATCACGTGTTGCGTATGATTTGAAAACTATGATTTTCAGATTTACCAGTGTCTAAGATTACGAAAGGTATTTGATTCATAGTAGTTAGGCTGCGTTTGGGTTAGCTCTTTTAGGGCAAATAGCAATTCTTTTGCCATGCTCTTTTGTTCTTTGACTCCGGCAGAGAATTGCTTTCATGTTTGGTAAAACAGCTTCTAGCCCGCATTTGTTTTGGCGAAGAGCTGTTTTAGGTGATAAAACTGTTCTTTGCTTGCATTCTATCAGAGCACATATAATCTACTCTGACAGAAAGCAAACAAAGAATTGCTCCTAAACGCAGCCAAAATGTGTTTTAAAAGTGAGCCAAATATTTACATAGGCGATGACTGCTTTGAATCTAGAGATGAGAATTTTTTTTTTTTTTCTTACCATCTTATTCTTTGTAGATCTTTACATTAGGTTGCACCAGTGCACGAGGCTCTCATTGTTACATTAGGTTGCACCAGATGCTCAGACTCTAACGCGCTTTACATCAGTCTTCAAATCAGTCACATGATGGTTGTAGGTGGCATATGCCACAAAAAGTGACCCAAAAAATTGACCTGTGACCTAAGTCAAGAGTGACCCAAAAACTGACTAGTGAACTGAGTTGCCTATTGCTCAGGTAATTTACCTAACTAAACCAAATTGTTCCAATGGCTACTAAACGATCCTCACTAACCTTCATTGTTTTTTGTAAGGCTGCTAATGGGCTGGGTTCAGGCCCAATTTTGGTTGAGTGATGAATGAAGCAGGGAAGGGCCTATGCCCGATTTGGCCAAACCGTGCACACCAACTTGACTTATTTGAGTCAAGGGTATATGTCATACCTAATAGCAACCAAACTTATCCAACCTTTAAAGAATGTGCCTAATGTTCCATTCTTGTTTTGATGCTTTTACCACCACATTTATCCTTGTTTATGACTCATTAATTACTTGGACTCTATGGATGCCTAGCGGCAGTGCCGGCTCTCAGATTTCCGGGGCCCAAGGCGAGTTTCTAAAACGAATCCCTCAATATTAATTCGTCACAATTTTTTTTTTAATGGAGCCCACATTTCTCCCATACTGACAAATTTCTCCGATATATTTCAAAATTTTGCTAAAATTTATCAAAAGAGTTGAACATAACTTTCAACACAATTAATTAAAAAATTCAAATTTAATAAATTTTCTTTTAATTTTAGTAGTTTTTACATAATAAATAATTTTTTATAAATATTAAATATAATTTATATAATAATTTTGTACTTTATAAAATACCAAAATATGACCAAAATTAAAATTTGTCACCATGATTGTTCTTAGATTATAAATATCTTCATATTCCATTTTACTGTTTATAATTAAAAAAATAACTAATATATGTCAAAGGAAAATAAAACACAAAAAAGAGAAAAGTTAAATAATAGAATATACCGCATGGATCAAGTAACCCAATTAATAACATTGACATTTTTAGTACTTCAACTGCTATTAAATATTTCCTATTATTTTTTAACAATTTACTAGTTTTAAAAGGTTCCATAAATAGGTTCATTGGATAGCTCCCGTCAAGTAGATCCAAATTGATAGGTCATTTGCAAAAAATTGAGCTATAAAGAACACAAGATCATTGTTTTAAGTTGGGTCATTTAATAAGAAAAAACTTGTATTTATATAAGGGATCCCGTCAAACAAATCCGGACCGATCAAAATGGGACTACAGAATCTACTTAGTCAATACATAAGGCCGACTTGGCCTAGTGAGGCAATGACCAGACCCATGACCAACACCAACCCGGTAGAGACCTTATCCGACCCATAAAAAAAAGCAAATATGAGACACAAGAAGAATTGAACGCATAACCTGTTAGGTAAAAACTAAAATAATACAAGTAGCTTAACCAACTAACCCATTGGCTTGATTTAATGCTTTAGTACATTGGAAATTTTAAAAATTATATTAACCAATACCTCATAAAAACTTCCAAGGATAGGGGGGCTGGGGCGGCCACCTGATGGACCTTGCCCCAGGGCCGGCCCTGCCTAGTAGTCTAGTGCTATCATCTATCTTTAACTTCTTATGTCATTAAACAAAAATATAACCCACAATATTTAACTAAATTGGCGTTTAAAGTCAAAATTTGATCTTAATACTTCATATCATTAAAATATATTTTAATGTTATTAAGCCATCTGCCATCTGTCTAAGCAGTTCAAATAGGGCTGTGAACAGGTCAGGTCAATCCGACCCGATCACTTTATACATAAAATCAAGGAAAATAGAGGGTTTATAACTGGGTTTCGGGTCGGGCATCAAGTCAAGTCGGGCATATACCCTCGAGGTCTTGACCTATCGAGTTGGGTTGGGTGCACCATCGGGCTGGGCGGTAAGGTATATACTCTTGACCCGTCAGGTCGGTTTAGGGCACATGCCAATCCGCTCCAAACTGGGTCTGACTCGGGCTAAAGCCCAGTCCATTGACAGACCCATTACAAAGGCACATGCATTATTAATATGTACATACACATCGTAGAAACAATACCACATTATCACTGAGATAAAGTCACAAACTGATGGCCATTTCATGAACATAATGAATCCGTCATTAGTTGTTTAAGTTTCGTAACCTACCTACCTCACCACATTGTGTTTTAGGGTAGATATGAACCAGAACAAAATAAAATACACAAAAACCCATGCTTCTGCAGAAAATTTTCATTGAGCTATCAACCTAAAGAAGATTTGAATAGGGCAGTGGAAAACAAACCACAGTTCGGTTCAGCCCTCAGTCCGATCCAGTTCGGTTCAGCCAGTCGCCTGTGGTTCAACCTATTCTTTCTGTAATTGTTTAACAAGTAAAAGTAGGATGTCCAGAAAATTCAAATCTAAACTATAGGGTTAGCAGTGGAGATCTATTTCACTAACTACTTTTTCCGTTCTTTTTTTTGAAGTTTAATATAAATATACTATCGTTTAGAACTCATCCTATCCCTAGCAAACCGAATTTTCTTGGCATCAGCGAACCGCAAACCCAAATTCGAACCTACCAAACAAGGTAACGGTGAAATCAACTGCGAGTCATGGAAGCATTTCATCCAAATTCTACAAAAAGATGCTTTCGGATTCCCTCTCTCCCACTCTCTCTCTCTATCATTAGAACTGGGAATTTCTGTACAGGAAAAGAAAAGAAGAGAATAAATGGAGAAAAGAAACGAGGAGGCAGAAAGAACCTCATCTTCACAGATGCTACAGACGCTTTGAAGGGTTCAGCGATTTTTTGTACTCCAGCATCTCTTTCCGGTACCTCTCCTTGTCTTTCAACCCTTTCTCCTGATAAACCTACGTGGCAACAATAATGATAATAATAATGATGACGTAATCCACAGAAGGTTATACTCGTCATAAACAAATTGACATGCCAAACAAAAAAGTTTAGCATATATTCAAGCCATGGTTCAAACCCCCGAAAACTCGACTTGAAAATCAATTGGGTCGAATATAGTCGAAGACTCGAAAAAAAACTTGACTCGGTAGTGTGTGTGTGTATATATATATATTAATTTAAAAAATTACAAGAGTGAGGAATTTGTATTTTTTAATGGTTCAAAAGTATTATTAAATTAAATATGTAGGGCATAGATGCAAAGGCACCGGATTTGCTGCTCGGCCCCATATAAAAATATTCTCATAAAAGTTAAAGCCATAGTCATAGGCTCATAGCACAAACTAATCCACAATATATGCAGGTCACAAGCACAGTTTTAAGCATTCCTGTGGAGGAAAAATCCTAATTTAGATCTATAATCATGAATTCATGTCGTCCAATTTAATTATAGATTGTCAAATCATTTTTTCCCACATTCATGGGGAGCGACCATCATCAGTAGAAACCAAAAAAATCTCCATTTTCAGCAAAATTATTTTATTAGTACAGAGATTACAGACTTTTGAGCATACGGTACCAGATGTAACCAATCCAAGTTGAGCATGGCATGCCACACATTTAAAAAAATATTTTTCCTTCTTTTTCTTGCTCAGGTTTTAAAAAAGAAGAAACAAACATGCTGCTAGGGTGGCAGATTTCTTTGGTTCTTTTTCTTCTTCTTCGCTTGATAGCCCATGAGCCGATGGCTAAGGGGAAAGAGAAGGGTTGGAACCAATGTTATCTAGACACATGGCACGAGTGCCAATAGATGTTTGGTACGCCAATTTCTAAATATTCCAATACAGCGGCACGGCCTTAAGAAAAATAAAATAAATAGATAGAACGTATATAGAGAAAAATTGAAGGAAAATCTTAGAGAACCAATTTAGATGTGTAATGAAAAGATTCATAGTATATGTCGTGAACCTAAATAAAAGTATATTATATTATAAATCGTTTTCAACGACTCAAACCTTTGTTTTAGTAGTTACTAAACTTTACACATTTTTCTTTTAAAACAAAGTTCATTTATCGTTGTCAAAACGATGAGCATTTTAATAGTAATATCTGATTTTTCATATATGTCTAGAAATTTTGTATTGTTTGAGTGTCCAAGTGTCAGCACGCGTTCCGAGTGCCACCAAGGGTTGGCATGGCAAAAATCCCAAAAGTAAAAGTGCCAAGGTAACACTGGTTGGAACTGATGACTAAGGAGGCTGATAGCAAGGGGGCGGTGAGAGCTAACTCCTATTCTTCTTCCTCTTCAAAGAGGGCTGCTACTAGTAAGGGGGTGGCGAGGGCTGCACCTCTCTAGCAAGTGAAGAGAGGACCAGTTAAGGTTTTTCTTTCATTGCATTTTATAGTAGCTCCTTTTGAAAGGACAGGTATGCCCTTTAAACAATCATAAATGACCTGCCTGTCCTTATTATCTAAAATTTTCTAAATCGAGAATTACCGAGTTAACTCGGTTGAGCCACTCGAAACTCAACCATGTTACTCAACCAACTCGAAAATTTGAGTCTTCAGGCGAGTTCACCCAGAACCCAACTGGGTCCAATTGATTCGACCGAGTTTCGAGTGACTCGATTGAGTTTTAAAACCATGATTCAAACTGTTGTGTTCTTGGTGGATACAATATTTTCTGTATTGAAAAATCTATCACCATCCAAAGATAGTCGACTTGCGATCACAACTTTAGAAATAGGTACAACTATATTCCACTTGAAAACTGTGAAGAAGTTTAAAAAGGATGTTTAGTTGTTTTTTAAGGGTGTTTTTACCCTATTCCACTTCTCTATATATATATTTCACCTTGTGAATGTGAATGTGACACCCAACCGATCATGCATTCAAACCAGTTAGGTGTCATGTTCACATTCACAAGGTCGATCAACGACCACCTGCTTTGACACCGTTGATTTTGTGGTCAAAGGTGAAAGTTTTCAATGCTGAAATTTTTGGATGAGAAACCCGTATCTTTGACCCGTGAAATAGCGAAATGTCCTATTTTTTTTTTCTAAACCCCTAGAGGGATTGGTGAACTATTAGAAGATGTGGGCAAACTCGTGATCAAGTGTCATGTGGCATGTGATCTAGCACTGAGATGCATTGCCCAGGCAATGCATTCGAATGTATCTTCCCTAAGGCATCAAACGACAATCCATGATGCGTCTTTTGATTCCATTCTAGGGTTGAAAAGAAAAAAAAGGTTTAGAAAAGGATTAAATCCTAATTTTCAACGATTAATATGAGATTCAAAAGGTTTAGAATTATTGGAAGAGGAAAAAGGGTGAAAACAATAGGGGTTTTCAAAACAAGGGATTTTCTATGATTGAAAACAAATTTCCAACAACTATGGGCTCAAACAAGATTAAAATTGAAATTTAAGATCAAAATAAACAATTAAATACCTTGCACCAATAGAGAATTAGAGAAAAGAATTAAAGAAGAAGTATTGGTCTCACATCAAACCCATCGCAGGGGAGAAGACTCACTCTTCAAGCTCTGATGAACTTTTCATTCAATTTCATTAGTCAAGCATCAATAATAATTCTAATTGTCTTTACAACTCTATTTATAGCACTTAAGAAACTCTAAACTAACTCTTAACTAATTTGGACTAAAATATTGGCGTGTAGTGGTGTGCGTGAGTGAGTTCGATGTGTGTGTAGACTATACCACTTATGGTGTGTATGTGTGACAATATGTAGGGTGTATGTAATATATTGCTTTTATTATAACCCTAATTAGACCAGTCTATTCTCTAACCTTCTTTTCTCTCTCTTCTCGTTCTTACCTACAAACCCTAACCCTAAAATCAAGTTGGTATCATAGCTTGTTAAACCCTTTTCCCCTGATTTTTAAACCTTACTGTTTGTTGACGCCATCGCTGATGTCAGCAATCCAGCATTGGATCTCGGCAGAAATCACACCAATGTGATCAGATTTTCCTACCGAGCGTTTTTGTCTTTTGCATCAAAGCGCTCTGATGGCTGCAAAGTGGACTTTTAGGGGAAGGTTTCCATCATACCTCCATAACCTAACAGAGCTTCGCCTAGGGAGTTTTTGGTCTCAAATCCATCCCATAACCTAGGGTTATGGTCAGAATAAGGTAAAAAATTGTACTGTGGTCTGATCTGAAGCTGTGGCTGCGCGAGGGTGCGCTGGTGATCTTCTTCGTTGAGGTTGGTGGCACCACCAATCTACTTGCAACCACAGGTTGCAACTGCAAACTGCAGATTACTTGGTATACTTTCTGGTTTTTTCTAATTGATATGGGTTGTCTGGTGATCGATAATGGCCAGCTGCACTTCATCTTCTTCCTCGAGGTGTTTGGGTTGCAGAAAAGCTGTGCAACCAAGTTGCAGCCATGGGTTGCACATACAGATTTCATTTATCAGACTTTATTTCAGGTCTGCTCTACTTGCAAAAAGTCTACAGTAAACTACCATCTTCTTCAAAAACTTCCAGCTGTCTTGACAACTGTTTTACTGTTTGCAACTGTAGGTTGCAAATTAAAGCTGCGGGCTGCAGACTACAGATTTATATTTGTAGCCAGGGGCTGCTATCTACCTTTTTTCTCTACAGCAGATTCTTTATTTACCGCCATGCCACAGGTTGCCTTCTATAGCTGGTTTGCTATTTGCAGCCGTGGGTTGCAATTTCCTGTAGATTCAGTATTTGCAACTGTGGGTGGTCTTACAGCAGATTCAGTATTTGCACCTGATTCAATATTAGCAACTTCGGCTTTTATATTTGCAGCTACTTTAGATGCAGCCGTGGGTTGTCTTATAGCAGATTCATTATTTGCAGTTGGGTTGCAGATTCAGAATTTGCAAGGGTTGCCTACTACAACCAGATCTTTATTTGCAGCCAAGAGTTGCAGACTACAGGCTCTTTACACTTTGCAACCTAACCTTATTTTCCTTAAATTCTGCCTATTATTTCTTTTATATGTCCCTATGGCAGTATAGTAGATGTTCTTTACCATTAAGCCTCCTGCTTGCTTTCATTTGGTTATTTCTACGTTGATTGTGGATGCTTTTTCCCACAATGGAGCTGAAATCTATGGTTTCTCTTGGATAATTTGATGCTATTGTCTTCACTGGTGCTTCAGCCAAGCCCACACTTGGCTTAGCAGCTCTACATGTCGAGCTTGCTTATCTACGAGGAAGTTTTCGTGTTTCTCAGCCTGCTCCGCCTCTTGCACCAGGTACCTCATCCACCTACTCTGCAGTTATGTCCATACCACCATTATTCTCATCTCCATGGATCATTGATTCGGGAGCATTAGATCATATGTCTAGTGAGTCCCTTTTTATTCTCCTTTGTTTCTCCATTATCTACTCCTATGTAGGTGCATATAACTGATGATTCTATTATCCCTATCACTAGTCAGGTTAAAGTATCTCTTTCAAATGTCATGCATGTTCCAAATCTTAAAGCCAATCTCTTATCTATTAGTAGTTTTACCAAGTCTTTAAATTGTTCCATAACTTTTTTTCCTACTCATTGCATTTTACAAGACCTAACTACAAGGAAAACTTCTGGTATGGGGTTCGAGCATGGTGGCCTATACTATTTTGGCTCTAAAAGACCTCAGGTTGCTTCTACTTTTTCTTCCTTCCCAGCTACTTTGAGTAACAGGACTTTAGATCTTTGGCATTCTTGTTTGGGGCACGCCAACTGGCAGAGTTTGTGTCTTCTCTTTCCAAAATTTAAAAATATTTCTAATGGTTTGAATTCCAATGTGAAACTTGTCAGCTTTCAAAGCATAGAAGATCCTCTTTCATTTCACTTCCTACTCGTAGTGACTCTTTGTTTGATCTTATACATAGTGATGTATGGGGACATGCTCCTTTACATTCGATTGAGGGCTATAGATATTATGTGACTTTTATTGACGACCATTCTTAATGCACATGGGTATACTTACTAAAATCTAAAGATAAGGTACTCACCACCTATATCATCTTCTCTGACATGATTCATAAGTTTAGGAACATCATTAAGGCTCTTCGCTCTTATAATGGTGGTGACTGAGGAGTACACACCTTCAACATTTCAGCACCATCTCAACAAGGCTGAGACCTTACACCAATTTACGTGCCCTTATAATACTCAACAAAATGATGTTGCGGAGGGTAATAATAGGCACCTCATGGAAGTGACTCGTTCACTTCTTCGTGGCATGCAAGTTCCTAAATCTTTCTAGTCCATAGCTTTGCTTACTGCTACGTTTCTCATAAATCGTACACGCACTCGCATTTTGAATGGTCAAACTCTTATGCATATCTTGACGCCCAAAGTCCCCTTGTTTTCTGTTGAGCCTCGTATCTTTGGATGCACTTACCTTTTTCATGATCTTCACATCCAAAGGCAGAAGTTAGATGATAAAGCTATTTGATGTGTTTTGGTGGGATATTTTGGCGTGTCAAAAGGTTACAAATGTAATGATCTCAAGACCAGGAAATTATTCACTACTATGAATGTATCTTTCTTTGAGGATATTCCATATTTCTCTCCTCAGCCGTCCACTCCCGAGGTACCTACTATGGTTCTTCCAATCCATACTAAGTCCGTACGGAGTATTCCTATTGACCCGACTTCCTCTCCTACGGAGCCTACTCCTTTTGATGATCGGCTGCCTATTCGCCTCAATATCAGCATTGCAGTAGAACTGTGCCTCATGCTTCTACACCATTTCCAGAGGTTTCCTTGGAGTCAGCGCCCTCAGGTATACCTGTACCCACTTCTCCTTTGCGTTCTCCTGTTATTATTAATGTTCCCTCTCCTACTGATGATCTTGATCTTCTTATTGCTCATCGTAAGGGTAAGAGAAGTTATATTAGTTTTTACCCTATTGCTCAATATGTCTCTTATCAGGGCCTTTCTCACTCCTATCATGTTGCCCTTGAAAGAGCTTCTATTGTCTATTCCTCGCTCTTTCAAAGAAGCTCTAAAGAATCTCTTATGGACTGCTGCTATGATTACTCTTGAGAGGAATAGGATCTGAGAACTTGTTGATCAGATGAGTATTTGCTTTGAAATATCGAAATGATGGTACAATTGACATATGTAAGGCTCGATTAGTTGCGAAGGGATTTACTCAAGTTCCTAGCTTGGACTATACAACTACATTTGCTCTTGTTGCGAAACTTACATCTGTTTGTTTTCTTATTTCTCTTGTTGCACATCATCATTTGCCTTTCTAAGAACGCATTTCTTCACGGGCACTTGGAAGAGGAAATCTATATGTCACACCCTCCTAACTATCAATTTAAGGGGGAGTATTCGGGGAAAATTTGTTGCCTTCTCAAATTCATTTATTGATTGAAGCTAGGGCTGTGCAGAAACTGACCCGAACCGACCAAACCGACCCGAATTTCGGTTCGGTTTCGGTTTTGGGACATATCGGTTCGGTTTCGAAAAATAAAAACCGATAGTTATCGGCTCGGTTTTATTTGAACGCTAAAAAACCGAAATCGAACCGATAAGAAACCGATAGTGGTGCATGCCTGAGATTAGGGTTTTGTGAAGTTATTGGGATCTCGATATGATTTTTCTATTATCTGCATGCATGTATTTAGATAGATCTTGTTCATGCATTGCCTTCTGAATTGGTTTGTGGAAAATATGCTTCAATCATTTAGGTTCTCTGTTTTGATTTCTATTTTCTCTCTTTATGCAAAAAATCTGAATATATATACAAGTTGTAATGTAATGAAAATATGAAATAGCTATGAAGGGTCATGTGTCATGAATCTGGTCGACCTGGACAATACATGTTGGCAACCCATATCATGCATTTGAAAAATGCTCGACATTTCACAGATCAGAGGATTGCTAAATGGATGGTTGAAAATTTTATGATCAACTGTCTAAAATTTGACATGCAATTAGATGGTTAGGGTTGTTTGACATTCTACTTTCGGGCCGTCTTCTATCGAATGACGACCTACCTGTGGATGATTGGACTGTAATACTGTATGGATTCATGCCGTCGAGACCTACCAGTGTGTAATAATAATCGGTGCATCTACCCATTGATCTAAACTATCTAATAGGTGCATTAATTTTTTGGAAATGTTCTTAGCCATTTGATCAATCACCTACTTTTGGATGGTTAATAGAGAATTAGCGATATAGGCAACAACCTACAGAGTCTTCAGTGATTTGACTCTTATGAATTGGCAATGGCCTCCTAATAAAAAAAAATTTTTAAATTGAGGTTTAGAAACCGAAAACCGATCGAACCGATAACTATCGGTTCGGTTTCATAAAATAGAAACCGATAGTTATCGGTTTGGTTTCAGTTTTGCCCCAAAACCCACCCGAACCGACCCGATAACACCCTTGAAGCAATCTCCCAGCGCTTGGTTCCATCGCTTCAGTACTGTTCTCACCACGGGCTTTACGAGGTGTCACTCTGATCACACATGCTCCATTTACACTAGTACTATTGAGATGAGTTCCTAATTGCTTATGTTGATGATATCATCATCACAGGAGATGATATTGCATTTATAGCACATATAAAGGCTGGTTTGCGCAAAGTATTTGATGTGAAAGATTTGGGTCTCCTTCAATTCTTCTTGGGTATGGAGATTGCTAGATCTGCTCAAGGTATTTCTCTCTCGCAAAGAAGGTATTCACTGTAAGGAATACTGGCATGCTTGGATGTAAGCCAACTAAGTCTCCTATGGATCCTAAGCAATATCTACATGCGGATGTTGGGGAACTACTACCTAATCCTTCAGAGTATCAACATCTTGTTGGAAGGCTTATTTACCTTACCAACACCCAACCTAATTTGGCATTTGTATTTCCTTTGGTAGCTCAGTTCATGCATGCACCCAAGACTCCTCATATGGTTGTTGTTCATCGGATCCCCTGCTATATTAAGGCCTCTCCTGGTCGTGGCCTCTTCTATGGTGATGTTGGTCATCGTCATCTTAGTTGCTATACTGATGTTGATTATGTTGGGGCTCCTACTAATCGTTGTTATACTTCTGGATACTGTACTTTTCTGGGTGGCAATCTTGTGGTATGGAAAAGTAAGAAGCATGATTCTGTATCCAAAGCCTACTGCCAAATCTGAGTATCGAGCAATGTCCCATGGGAGTTGTGAGCTTCTTTGGCTACGTTCTCTACTTATTGAGCTTGTTTTTCCTCCATATCTTCCTATGCCACTCCATTGTTACAACATATTGCCAAAGACTCGGTTAAACATGTTGAAGTTGGTATCCATTTTATTCGAGAGAAAATCCAAGCTGGACTCATAGAAACTCCCAAGGTCGCATCCACACAGCAACTGGCATATGTTTTCACGAAAGCGCTCGGTCCTTCTTGTCTTTAGGATATTATTGTCAAGCTGGGCATGATAGATATCTGTGCAACAGCTTGAGGGGGAGTATTGGCATGTATTGGTATGCGTGAGTGAATTCGGTGTGTGTAGAGTGTACCACTTATGGTATGTGTGTGTCAATATGTGGGGTGTATGTAATATATTGCTTTTATTAGTATATAGGCTAATTGGGGGTTCCATTTAACCCTGCTTAGACCATTCTATTCTCTAACCTTAAAACCTAGTATGAATCAAAATAAATAAAAAGACGCACGGTACTTAAATTTTCCGCACGAAACACAACCTGCAGTCGACCTTGACCATCCTTGCAGTTGACCGTAAGTGCCCCATGGTCGATCGTGAATTAAGAACCTGTTTTTGCAGAAAACAGAATGGGGTTCCATCACCACTTCTTTTTCTTCAATTCCTCCTTTGCTCCCCCTTGTGCGTGTCTTCTCTAAGTGGAGTCTTCTCGTATCAGGAACACGTGCACATGTGCCTTCGATCATCTCTATCCCGAGTGTTGCGGGAGGCTGAGGTGCTTTGGATGTTTTTTTGCGCCTCCTATACACCTTGTAAGGGCTAATGTCCTCATTCTTTTTTTGAAAATTTGTAAAATGACCTCGTATTTCTTGAATATGCTAATCAATAATTGCCTTCAATAGCCAACCTAAGAAAATACATTCTTTTGTATTGATGAGCCGATAATAACTTTAAGACGGATTTTAATCACCGACATTTTAAGAAATTATTTCTCTTTACTAATAACTGAAAGCTTGCTAGCTACCCACATGTTAAGAGATTGAAAAATCAGACCTACAATTGATTTGAATATGGAGAGCACAAACCTGAGTTGACTTAAAACCAAGCTCAGCACTCTATTAAGTTTGAAAATCTTAGGATGCCGGCCAGGTTTTGGTTTATCTGGTCAAATTTTCAGGGGTTCAAAGGAAAAAAAAAGGTTACCTTTTTAATTGACCTAAGGCTTGATCAAGTTGTGCCGACTCAGCTAGATTTTGGGTGCTTGATTGTATTTTAACAACACTGTTATGATAAATGGTTAACCCTGTATTATGGAGTACTCAAATAAAAACTGATCCCCTAGGTAGTGTTCACATATATAATATGTTTTTTTACTTTTGTATATTGAGGTCAATTGTTCAATGTTGGTTATAAAAAAGTAAATCAAACATGTAAGCTTTAAAAATAATAAAAGAAATATGATAACGATTTATCCACATAAAATTGTGTGGTAGCCAATTGATTCATGCAAATTAAACAATCTAAACAGCAAAAAAGAAAAAAGAAAAAAAGAGTCATATCCTTTATCATACCTCCTTTTCAGATTCAGAGAGCTTGCTCCATAGATAACCAATCTTCCTGCTGATGGTATTTTCTTCACCACAATCCTCAGGCAGGTTAGCACACTGTTCAGCAAAGAAGAAGTTGTAGCCACTCCTGTTTGGTTTGGGGTGAGAGGGATCCTTTGATGTCAGCCGTGATCTTTTCCGTTTGCGGCGACGAGGTATGGCAGGAGTCAAGCTTCGAGACTCTGGTAACTCGACAGGCACATGATAAAGTATGCCTTTTAGCTTATTCGATCCGAAATTTGCGGTCACTAGATACCCGTTATCAAATTTCCCATCAATAGTTCCCGTCACTGAACACCCTACCGTCAAGATGGATTTCACTGTAAATTGGAAACCAGCCAAAGTATTAGAGTATATCTAAGTAATTTGTATACATATACATAGGGAGATCTATACAAAGGAGCAAGAAATATTTGTATGCCACATAAATCCAGAATGCCAAACCCTTGGTTGCACAAAAGAGTGGGAAGTGGGAATGGAGCTAAAAAATTCAAGCAGCTGGAATGCTTAGGAAGCATTTGTAAAAACTAATATTTAAGAAACTAAAATGTGTATTATTCATATTCAACAAAATAATAGATAATAATTTTTTTTATAATTGTGTGTATAGTAACTTATACAACAAATTTTAAAATCATTAAAAACTGCATATGATATAAGATGGATTGAGATAAATGTGATTTAGGTGGGTTCATAATAGCTTTGGTTGGAAGATAAGGAAGATTTCTGAGGTTAGGAAGTCGAGCAATAACTAGAGCTGGATTGGCGTCTGTGGCAAGAAATTCCTGCTATCCAATTATTGGATGGGCTATATCCTAAAAAATGCACAAATCTGATTATCCTGACTATCAGATCGATTGAATATTGGTAGAAACTGCATAATTTATTCGAGCATGCAAAAGTTGTTAATTCGTTGAAAAGATATATTTTTTTATCAGTAACTTCAGGGATTATGAACATTTATCAGTGCAGTTTTTGGGCCATGGTTCATCTCCAGCAGTTAGCCCATCTATTGGGCAGTCTGAATTGATGCGCATGTGTGCTGATCATGGAGAGAGCAGGTTTTCACCAAGTTTTTGGGTATAGTTTCTATGCAGGATATTTTCCCATGTATGTATATGTGTGACTCTGTATGTATAATGAGTGTATGAGAGATATAGACGTACAGAAGCTATCTTATATATGGTCCCTACGGCCTACACCACCAACGTAGGGTTGAACCCTATGACAGGGTCCATTTGCAGTGCCATGCAATGCTGCAAATCCACGTTGGACTGCTCCCCCTTAGGGTTCACCCTACCTAGGATTTTAGAAAAGAAATTGTAAGGCCTCAATCTAACAGTGAGAAAATGACCAGTGACTTGATTTTTTAAGTCACCATTTATTTTCGAAGGCATTGGACACCGTTGACTATAGTGGTGGTGGTGGTGGGTGGGTGGGTGTGCGTATGTCTCGGGGATGCTAACCTCACCCTCTTCATTGTGACGTTAGCACTGTCCCCGGACCAAAATTCGCTAATGAGATGTTAACCTCAATTACAAGTTTGTAAAGAAATGAGGGGTAAAATTGCCCTTTTTGCTTTTTCGATGGCAAACTTGTAATTACAAGTTTGTAGTGGCAGACTTATAATTATAAAAAGAAAATTGCAAGTTTGCCAGCAAAAAGCAAAAGGAGCGGTTTTGCCCTTTATGCATTTACCATAATGCCACCGCATTGGGGTATTTTGGTCCAGGGACAATGCTAAACTCACAGAAAAGAGGGTGAGGTTAGCATTCTCTATATTATATTATTTATATATATATATATATATATATATATATATATATATATATATATAGATATATATATATATATATATGTGGCATCCCAATATGTGCTTGGGTGCCCAATTGGCCCTATCATAGACACTAGTGGGGGGGGGGGGGGGGTGTTTGTGTCGGGTGAGACAAAAAGATTAATTTTCTAAATGAAAGGAATGCCCTTACAATTTTAGTTACTCTTAAAAGTTAAAAATAACTCTTCGAATATCAAAATATGGGGAGTCCCAACTACTCCAAAGATCCCTAAAATCTCTACCACTTCCCTAAATTATTATTTTTTGATCGGTAAATTTGCATTATACTAAAAAGCAGTGAGAAGCTGACAAAGACAAAATACAGACACCGACCAAGAAGGGCAACAGCCCAGAGAGACATGACAAAGAAAAAAAAAAACACAAAAGCTAGACAACTGCTGCTCAGCAGAGCAGCTGCCGACAGCCTAACCAGGGTCTCAGATAGGTTCCTCCCCTCTTGATTCCAGACTTCCTCAAAACCTTATGATGAGTCCCGGCTCTCGACTACTCCCCAAATTCCTAAAATCTCTACCACTTCCCTAAGTAATCGCTCAAAACCTACTCACAGAACCAACAGTCACACAAAACAACTCCCTCCCTCTCTCTCTCTCTCGCCATCCAAAATTAACGTTTCAGCCAAATCTATAGGATTTTAACCTTTCCTTTTAATATTTTTTAGAATTTGGCTAAATATCTCCAAGATGCTGCTAAGTTTAGCGGTCATACCTTTATGTGGGATATCAAGAAACGATGGAAGATTTGTCCACTTGAATTATTCAAAAAACATCAAATGTTTTTTATGATTTTGGATTTGAATCTATTTGCCCAACGACCAAACATATGCATTGCATGTACATTCTTCTATAGGCATGCAGCGATTTTTAGCTGAATTCTCAAGATCAATTCAGATGCCTTCTCCCAAATTCAGAGGAAAGCTGAGAGATATAGAGAGATGTCCATAATATTCCCATAAAATATGGGAACAGAGGCAAAATCGCATAGTTCCCATGCAACCAACCCCAACACACACGCACACAAATCACACACCTGCATGCACACACTTTCATAATGACTTAACAAATTTTTTACCTTAACTTTCACCATTTACTGAACAAAACATGTTTTTGTTTTTTTGTGTAACAAGAAGAAGCTTGATATTTGAAAGCCTATGAAATGGATAAAAACAGTGAACTAGTCCCAACAATTGAGGTAGATCCAGAAAGGCAACATAAACAATGGCTTTGGTGACTGCCTTTGCGTTTGGAAATTCGATGGAGAACATATTAAAACCTTTTCATCGTTTTATCTCCGTTGCATATCGATTTCCATGAGAAAATGGAATTAACAAAGATGAAAAGAAAAAAGGACATATAGATTGTTGGGGAATCGCAATCGCAGTTGTTCTCGACAGGATACAACAACTGGATGAAAGAGAGATACTCCATGTGGTATATCTTCATTCATCGTTTTCTCCTTCCACTGACAGCTTGTACAGTTTTCCCCTCCTTTGGAAAGCAGAGAAGAGAATAGGAAAAGAGGGCGTTCCCATCATTTTATAAAATTTCAATCAGTTTCAAATTAAGTAGGACTTTGAATTAATTGGAATAAATGAATTTATTTTGCAGTCTTACGGGAAGTATCGAAAGAATGATTATTTATTTTGAATTAACTTGTATAAATGATTATTTAATGGTCAGCATCCCAAATTAAACAATATTATCAGGAAAACCTTTATCAAAGTATAGAAAAGATCTAGCTCTCATCATTACTTTAATGGGAATTCATGTCCACGGCAAGGTTGCAGATTGGTGTAGGATACGCACTTCTTTTGTGGAGGTCCACAAGCTTCTAGATCTTAGATACGTGGGGAAAGCCAGATGCAGGATGGGTGAAGCTTAATTTTGATGGGCGTAGTCAAGGTAGCAAACTCGTTATCTGTATTTGTCCATCTTGGATCGTTACGATCGGCCAATACAGATACGGTATTGCCGATATCGTATCGGCCATTTTTATTTTATTTTTTTGGAAAAAAAAGAAAAAAAAAGAGTAATTGTATTGGTCAGTATCAGCCAATACTGAGACAGTATTGACCGATAGTGACTTGTATTGGTCCGATACCGATACTGATATGGACACCGCCCGATACCTGTATCAGGGTCTTATAGGTTCTCGACGAAACCTATACGTATCACTATCGGCTGAATTTTGATACCACGGGAGTAGTAGAGGGGAACCAAGTATAGCAGGGAATGGCGTCATTTCTTATGATGATAATGGAGAGGAGATTCTAACAACACTATTAGATGGCTTTGTCACGAGCCTCCTCCACTAAAGCACAGTGCTAAATTTAGAGAGATTAACAAGAGCTTCTATTGGAAAATATCCAGGCAGTCCACATTCATTGGGAGGCAAAATTACAAAACAGACAACCTAGTGATTTTTGGGGTTTCTACAAATGGCTTCTCAGTTCTCATGGTCTGGAGGGCCAACTTATTTTTGTTTCTGCTATCAAATGTGTTTGGCCGTAGGGCTGCACTTAGCAATGAGCGAATGCATTGCGAGGGATTCTTCCCTACCCGTAATTACTTTAATATCAATGATAAAATGGATCATCACTTGTTGAAAAAAAACATTATTTATTTTAGCAGTTACTGACTTCATAATTACATGATATTTTGGAGAAGGGACTAGCTCTGTCGTCTGCCATTTAGGGGTTTAAATGTTTTTACACCATTAAAGATGTAAGATGCGAGCAATCAGAGCCATCAAAGTGATAGGTCATACATTGAACTGAAGTTGGCCAGAAAATCAAACTTTTTGGAAGATTTGAACTATCCGATCTGTGCATTCTTACTTTTAACAGCCAATATTAAAGTTCAGTGATTCGAGATCATCACCCCATCCTCATGGAATCGAACAATGGCACTACTCCAAAAAGCCCCCATTCAGAATTGAAAGAATATTTTGTGGTTGGAGCACCCTGAATTTTCAAAGGTTAGTTTGGATCCGCTTATAGATGTGGTTCTTTGGCTGAGACATTTTCTAACGATGGACTGCCACTTGGACTATTCAGATTGATCACAGATGTGTGCCATGTAGCATGACAATAAAGTGCATTTAAATGGTACAAGACCATTTAAACACCTTTTGAAGTTTAAATGTCCATCGCACCCCATTATTCCTTTAGAAAAATAGTGGCCAGCCAAATCCACTCATAAAACTATTGGTAGAGGCATGGGTAAGTAAAGTTAACAATTGATCAAGAATTGATCAATTCACAAACCCATATACAAATTGATTAGATCAAATAATCGAGATGTTCCATGAGAAAGGCAAATTTACGAACAAACATCAGTAAAATTCAGTGTAATAAAAAAAATGTGTTTCTATTTATATCTTAACTTGCGAGCCCTGGGAATGTTTTATTACTTATGATATGAGAGAATATTTTAAACATGGATATTAAAATTTGTTATAACTTTTTTTTTGAGTATTAACCTGGTATTTGATTTTCAGAGGTGCCTTTCTCCTGAGCCGGTTGAATTACTGCTGGAACTTGTACTGCTGTCGACGGATTGGCAGGGCTCCCAGCTGGTAAAGAAGCTAGCAACGAAAAAAGGATATAAAAAAAGAGAGAATACAAACTCTGCAAGTTCAATACATGGAATGTGCATAAGTGCAGTTATAAAAGCTCAATAACAAAGCTTCAAACGCACCAGCCGCCGAGATTTTCGAGCCTTGTATTCGAAAGAAATAGACTTGCTCGTAGTGATGAAGCAAGGAAATGTAATACTTTCGAAGAACAAAGGATGCATTGGTAATTGTTGATGGGAAACTGAAGGCAGCAATTACATCCCTCCATTTCCGCTCTCTAATAACCTGCAATCAAACAAAATTGATGCGTCAAAACTGTACAAAGGAATTGCATGTCAACATCCAACCCTCAAATCCTAGAATATACAAATTGTTAAATGTTGAAGAGGACTTATTTACTCATTTGCTATCATGTTTTCAGAATTACATCCCTCCACTTCCGTTTACCAGGATGGCTCGGTCCCAAAATTCATATAAAAAAACAATCAACTTGGACTTAGTGAGAGCTACAGATCAGAGTTAAGAGTTCACTTGGAACTCAGTCAAGTAACTGATGAACTTCTCGAGGATATAGAGCTTATATTGTATGTTTGATGTTTTAAGTCTTTTTGTTAATCAATCTAGGTTTTGAACTTTGATTTTTTTTGGTAAATTATGATTTATGGAAAAGAAAAGAGGACAGCAGACGCTCTTCTTCTTTGAATATATATATATATATATATATATATATATATATATATTATTACTATTATTATTATTAGAATAAAAAATATCCCATATAAAGAAAACGAGGGGAATATATCATCCTCCACAAAACATAAAACTCTGCTGACCCTGCCACCATATAAGCCCATCCACAAACACCCCAAAGTTTATTTGTTTCAAACATGTAAAAAATTATTGATATCTAAAAAGGGAAAATACAAGTAAATATAATGGATTTGCAGTTACTAACATGAGAACGACAAAGAAAAATAGCATAAGAAAAAAGAAGGTAGCTTAGGCCCTGTTTGGCAACCCTTTTCCAGAAGCACTTTTCAGGTGTCGTAAAGAGGTGTCACTTGTTGTTTCTCAAATGCTGCTTCTAAAAAAGGTGTCTCACATGCGAAAAGTGGTGGTGTGTTAGAAGCAACATGGGGGGGCAGCTTCTCAACACATCATTTTCAGCAAGAGGTGACCAAGTTTTTGGGTGAAAATTGCTTTTCACCCAACATTTGTCCCATGAAAAGTACTTTTTAGAAAAGAGTTACCAAACAAGGACACTAAAGTAAATCACTTCTAGTGGTACCAATGTTTGGTAGTGCGTCCATCTTAAGCTTCCCTCTATGTATGTGAAATTCATCCAGATGGGATAATAAATTATGCATTTCTGTAGAACTCATCATACATTTCTAAAGAGGAAAGGCATCTTCGCTTAGCCTTCTAATGGAATGGGAAGCTTCAATCCAAAGCATGGCAGGAAAAATTCGCTGTAACTGTGACAGTCCCACAAGAGAGCTTCAACAGCTGCATCTATTGCACCTTAAAATTGGTATAGGGTAACCAACGCATTCCAAACGGTGATTTGGAATGCGTCACTTTTTGGACTGTGTGCCATGTGGAATCACCATGTCTTCCGTTGGATGGTAGGCCAGTGATTTAAAGATCCATGGTGCTCGAGACTGGGACGATAACACACCTCCAAAGCAGTCAACTCTCTATAAATGAACAGCTAAAGTGATTTAGAGATTTATATGGTTGCTGTTCATTTTAAAGGGCATTGACTGCTTTGAATCACGATGGAGATGTGGTTTCCTGCCAATCTTCAACTGCATAGACTTTAGATCCTGGGTGTACCATCCAACGGAAGACATGGCGACTCCACATGGCACACATCCCGAAAATTGACCCATTCCAGATCACCTTCTAGAACAAGTCGGTTACCCTATACCAACCCTGCACCTTAAGTACTTGTAGGCCCCAAGAAAGAATTACATTCCCATTTCTATTACTGGTAACTGTATCAATCCCGATGTGTGCTGTATTCTTTTTGCTGCTTACATCAAAAATCAACTTAATCCAGCCTGAATCAGAAGCAATCCAGATCAATGTTCACCCGATTCGCTGGTTCACTTGGATGGGATTCAGGTTCACAGTTCACCAACCTCGAGCGAAAGGATCAGTTTACAAATAAAATATAAGAATTTTGAGGTATCTTTAAACCAATAAGACCTTTACAACTTGCTGGTCAGAAACTCTTTTGAAAATACAGGTAGCCTGAGTCCAAACACGGTTGGTACCTTTTCACATCTTTTGAATCAAGTTATATTTTTGAAATGTCCACCGAATAGGACCAAACCAGTCCAGGTGAACCCCGACCGAACTGAACCGCAAACTGGTTTGTGATTCGCTTGGGTCCCTAGTGAATCAGGTAACCTGATCCAGACATCAGTTGTGCAGCTCAGCTGTTCGGGCAAGTGGCATGCCTCTCAAATTTGTCATCAAAGTAGACAATGGGACCTCACCACTGAAGATAGGAAAAGATCTAGTTATCTTTGCCATTTCTAACATTCCTTCGTAATCACAATTGTTAAGAGTTATTAAACAGGTAGGAGTTTGGGGTATTAGAAAATAGAAATAGGGGAATATTGGACATGTAATTGCATTAATAGCATACCTGTATTTACAGGTTAATGAGATAAGAGGGGCGACATAGGGGACGTGATTCAAAATACACATCCCCCTCTCTCTCTTGACTTCTCTATTCTCTCTTCGTATTTCTCTTCTACTTCTTTCCTTTTACTATCTAGCTTCCTAGCCCTCAAGATATGTGAAACCCTAATTCTTCATGGATGTTTGTTGTCTTGTATTAATCCCCTTCAAGTATTATCCCTTCTGCCTGGCTTAGTGGTCCTAATTACCTTCAATGGGCCAAAGTAGTTCACGAATTCCTCACGGTGAAAGAGAAATCCAAATATTTGACCTCTGAAAGACCTTAGGGTCAGAGAATTATGATGAATGGATGCAAAAGACTACGCGAGGGTGTGTGTGTGTGTGCGCTAGTGCACGTAGGTGAACAACCTCAAGCGTTGCGGTTCTCTGCTGGTCCCCTACACTTGCTCCTCAATTTTCTTGGTCGAGCTAGCATGTTCTTCCTCGTCTCTCCAGGAACGGCTGTAATCATAAGAAAGTGATTGACTGAGTAGGGGGGCCCTGAACATTCCCACGTTGTGATTCCCACCAGTCTTTTTCCGGATTGGATTAGGGAACATTCAATCGGTTTCCTTCACGGATCAAATGCAATCACAAGGCACACAACAAGAGAAAGACTATTGACTTCATAAGGGAGAAGAAGAAGAAGAAGCCTAGATTACTTCTATTCCAAGATACACGAGTTACAATAGATGAGCCTTTATAAAAAGGGCATCAAGACAACTTATGCTCCTAACGAATGTGGGACTAAACCCACTATGCATACCTCTCACACGTAATATAATAGTGTTACCTATTACTCACTAACACACAACTTCATATTCTATCTCCCATACTCCCCCTCAAGTACAGCATCGATGACAATGATCTTCTGGATACAACTAAGGAAATTTGGGAAGATGTCCATGGCATGTACTCTTATAAGAACCTCACTCCGATTTATCAGTTGTTTCAACACATTTCTCTTCATCTCAAGGAGATAAATCCTTGGGAAAGTTTTATGCCCATTTGAGAAGCATGTGGAAAGAGTTGGACGTATATCAATCCCTCAGCACAGATTTGGAAGCACAAAAGCCACGACATGAAGAGTTTTGTATTGCAAGGGTTTTGTTTGGGTTGAGGCCAGAATCTAAACTTGTTAGAGCACAGACTCTTGGGGAACAAGAAGTTCCCTCTTTAAATGTAATGTAAAGTAAGATTTAGGGACATGGTGTTGACATGGGGAGAGGTGGTGGAATCTGTGGAGGTCGTAGAGGTCATGATCTAGGTGGAGTTGAGGTAGAGATGGTCGTGAAGCACGGAGATGCAGTCATTGTGGCTTAAATAATCATACGTTTCATATGTATTAGGATCTACATGGAAAACTAGCTTGGAGTAATCAAGCGTATTGTCACGGGTTCGCACTTCCGCAACCTCAGTCCCGTGCGGCACCTAACGCACGCTTCGCTAGGTCAGCCTACTTCTGATAACAATCGTCGCGAGGGCGTCCTTCGACGCGCTTTCAACTCGCGCGGTGCTTCGCTACCGCGTGCAACGAAGCCAACCCTTCTGCACATCAGCTCTGATACCACCCGCCTAGAGGACGGGAACTCCTCCAACATGGTTGCCTCTGTTTCACGGCCTACCATTCGGCTCATCGTGTCCCTTACGACACGCCAATCTGCACCACTGTGCTAAACTTGGCCTGCTCAAGCTTCACCCTGTGCACTGCACTAGTACCTCGCTCGCCTGCCGAACCAAGCCCATAGCCTTGTGCCTCGCGCTCGCGTGCCCAACTGAGTCCCACGCAGCTTGCCTTCGTGTGCGTTCCGAATTACTAGCACACGTTCATCTTTAGCCCACATGCTGTCGTGCTCAACTGAGTCCCACACAGCGCCTTGGTGTTCTCACGCGAGGTTGCCCAGCCGTATGCACCGCGACGCGTAGTCCGGAGCAATACTTCAACCTCCCTCGGGTTCCACACGGCATCGCTGCGTCGACGTCCTTGGCCCAACCTTTCAGGCCTAGGAGACACTTGCGCCCCCTCTAGCAATGTAAGGCCCCGTGCAAAGTGGAATAGCTCTCAGCTCCTTCCCTATATAAGGGTAAAGCAGGTCATTCCCGAATGGCAGGAGAACCTCAAACCTATTGGTTTGACATACCGCAACGCCTCATGCATCGCTAGCCCAGCGGCCAAGTGTCGCGTCATACCTCGCATGGTGCGACCACGTCCACGTCGCAAGGCCAACATGGCCCCATGTCGCGTGCCCTCCTGGCACCACATGTCGTGCCACGTGCACCATGCTACAAGCTCAAGTCTTGGCCCCGTCACAGTATGCTAATGCAAAATCTAACAAAGAACCATATGGTATATCTGACGGTGCTCAACAGTTACCGAGTACAAGTGGTGATCAAGTCACTTCATCACATGAAGAATATGCAAAGCTCATCCAAAAATCATCCACTGGAGTGTACTCTCCACCATAATATATTAGGATGCATAATTTTCATCTTCTCAAGGTAAGACTTAAGGCACTAGCAGTGTACTCTCCACCATTATTAGAGTGAAGTGCCTAAACTGGTTTGCCAAACTGAGTTTACTATAACAATAAAATTGATAATAAGTGGAAAGCACCTCCTTTAGAGTCTCAAGCAAATATACCCACGTACATCGAGAGTGATCATCAATATAAGTGATATAATATTGAATGCTAGTAAAGGAAATGATAGGAGCTGGTCCCCAAACTTCACTGTGCATATGGTCAAACAAATATTCACTACAATGCATATGAGGAGGAAAAGAAGCACGTGTATGCCTTGAGAGTTCACAAGTTTGACATTGAAATTATGACTGCATGCACTTTTGAATGCAGGAAACAACAACACAAATGTTGAAGATTAGTATGTCCAAGACAAGCATGCCATAAACCCAGAGTATCTTTGGCAAAGAAACTGCGAGTAGATGGGGACAAAACATGAACACTAGAAGCAAGGGCAAAACTCCTTTCAACATCGACATAGTAGTGGGCAGCCCTCTCATTTCCTCTGCCAATAACTTTCTTAGTCCTTAGGTTTTGAAGAATGCAGTGAGAAGGGGAAAAGGTCACAAAACAATTCAACGATTTTCTTAAACAACGGACAAATGACAAATTTACATGAAGATTTGGAACATGAAGAACATCAGTAAGTGAGAGATCAGTAGACAAGGGAATGTTTACCCATATTTGAAACAGGAGTGTAAGAGCCATCGGTCAAGCGTACTTGCCGAGATAAGGTGTGTACCGCTGAAGATGATAATAAGTGAGGCTAACTCGTCATATGATCAATAGCACCCGAATCAATAATCCATGTAGAAGAAAGATGGGAATACATTGCAGGATATGCGGAAGAACATTGTGGCCATGTAGGAGTGCAGCTAAGGAGGCTAGAAGTCCCCTTCTGAAGCTCACAAGCTTTGTCCTTAGAAAACACAATTCTTCCTTCAAATTGTAACTCATCCTTGTGAAGACATCTTGAATACCAAAATCAAAACAAGGGAGACCTGACAATGGATATAGTGGGAAATGCCTCCACTAATCAATCCAGTAATGTGGCAAAGACATCCACAAACAACGATAAAGGAGTGAAAAGTCTCCCTCTTAGTACTTTCAACAAACACCTTTAATGAAAGGGAAAGTTGACGCGGGACAATGACCCTAAAATGCGGAATATGATTTTTATGCAGATTTGTCGAAATTAATGAAATTAAATCAAGTTTAATCGCAAAATTATCTTCGATACCTTTAGGGTTTTTGCAGAATTTTGATGGGTAGATCACACAAGATCCAGGTAGGGTCTAGTCCGATGCGCAAGTACTTTTAAAGTCAAGGCGAGATCGGCCTAGAGATAGGACTCTAGCTTTTCCAGGCGTAGGCGCTCGTCTTCAGTCTGATATAGATTCACGGATTCCAAATCGGGTTGTAAAAGAGAATTAGGGTTTGTAAAAGGCTTATGACTTTAGATCGGTTTGTGGTTTTGGAAAGGGTATTGGCTTTGTGTGGTTTAGGGTTTTGGATTTGACAGGAAACAATTAGGCTATGGTTTAGAAAAGCAAACACAGATCGAAAGATAGCAAATATAAGAGATCACGCAAATTGAAGACAATAAATCAGAAGGTCTCACACTAAACCCATCTCAGGCAAAGATTACACAAGCATAAAAGCATTCAATAATCAATCAACTAACTAAAAGTCTTTACAAGACTCTATATATAGGCTACCAATAATTAAGTTTGAAATAAAGAGTTCTAATACTAATAAGACGCAAAAAATGGAAGTTTCGCATAAAATCCCGTCTGAAGCCGTCGCCGTAGCTCGCTCGAGCGAGTTTAAGTGATCGCTCGAGCGAGGGTTCGCTGCGGCATTATTCTCCTCTTGGTTTGTATCCGTTTCTCCTCTGAGGCTACGGTACTCAGGCTTCCTCTACACTTCTTCTGACGCCGAAAATCTGTTGTAGCCCCAAATCCAAGGCTCCCGAACTTGGCGTTCCCCGTCAAAAGTCTACAACGACAGAAATCTACATATCCACAATTCGCAATCAGGAGGGCAGAGAGAGAAGCAATTCCCAATACAACTCAAAAGAAACTCATAACAGCCCTTTAAACTGCAGTACATCACCAAAATTTTAGCGTAGCATTAAAACTAGTCTTGAGAGAACACAAATCTTGGGACATCACAGATATGGGGGCAATAGTAAAACGGGTAAGGGAACTTCAAAGATCTCACTCAAGACCCAATTTAAAGCCAAAATTAAATTCAGACCTGTACATGCTCACAAAATAGAGAAATACCCATTGTGATGGACTGAACCCTGAAGTATATCAACACGAGAATCGCCATATCTCTCTCAACACTTCACCAATGACTACAAGACCCCTTCCATATGATAACAGAGGTAATTCCGATGTCATCCCTCATCATAAGCCAGTAGCAATCTGATCAGACGAGGATATGTGGTTAATCGAGAGCCACTTGCACGCGAAAATGGTGAAAGAGGAAAAACCACAGAACTTCTAAACGGCTGGACAGATATCCACGAGACTTCACAAGTAGCTTGGGAGACCAAAACCTATCCAGAAAGGATCATCCCCCAAATGTTTGTAGCACCCAAAACAGTGAAATGAGGGTTTCATCAAAATGCCCTTCGAATCTCACAACAGTCATCAAATTATGGTACTCCTTTTACCAAAAGAATGGAAATGAAAAATTGATCGAATAAGTATATTTATTTGGGTCATCAAAGGTCAATAGTTTGACTAGTGAAGCGTCAGCAGGTTGTGGGTGATGTTAGGAACATGTAAGCTCTGGAACAGTAGGCTCTGATACCAACTTGACTTTAATGATGGTATTAGGGTTCAAAGATTAGGGTTAGGGTTAGGTTGAAGGCAGGAGAAGGAGAAGAAGAGAGAGATAATTGTTGAGCTTCAGTCCCACATCGCGTAAATTGTAGCCTTGTCTCTCCCCCTATAATATGCTGCGCCCTTCCACTCAGCCAATTGGTTTTGAGATGGATACCCAAATTTATCTTGGTATCAGAGCAGACCCTTCTCCACTCCACGTCACCCAGTTCAATTGTCCACGTGATTTGGCTCAGTCTCACCAATACGTGCGGGGGCGTGTTGAAGTTTAGTCCCACATTGGGTAAATCATAGCCTTGTCTCTCCCCTTATAATATCCGGGGCTCCTCCACTCATAGCCAATTGGTTGAGTTGGATGCACAGATTTTATCATAATTAGAGAAGCGAATGACCTAGTTAGGGTTGGAGTCCCTACTAGCCTTTATATTACGCCAAAAGACTAAAGCACCCTACATTATACACCCACCATACATATTTCTAACACACCACTAGTAAACTAAGTAGACATATGCCTGTATCCCAATATGCATCACACATCCTGCGCACATATACCTCAGCATAATGGAGTGGCTGAATCTAAGAACCGACACTAGGTGGAAACTACTCAGGCTCTTCTCATTCAAATGATTGTGGCTAAATATTTATCGGGGAGGTGATGGGTTACCCATTTGTTACCTAATAAATTGATGCCTTTCACTGGTTTTGGTGAGAACAGCCCTTTCTCCATGATGTTTCCATCTATTTCACCTTTTTCCTTACTACCGCGTGTGTACGGTTGTGTATGATTTGTCCATGTGCTTCGTCCTGGTGTAAAACCTGATCCTCAATTTGTCTAATCCAGTTTCTTGGTTATCGCATACTCAGAAGGGATTTATAGTCCTAGTTTATATACGCAATCTGTTTATGTTGATGCCACTTTCTTCAAGTCCATGCCCTTCTTTCTAGGCGAAGTGCCACTGTTGAAGTTTAGTCCCACATTGGGTAAATTATAGCTTTCTCTCTCCCTTTATAATATCTTGGGCCCCTCCACTCATTGCCAATTGGTTTTGAGTTGGATGCATAGATTTGTCATGTTATCAGAGCAAGCCTTTCTCCACTCCACGCCACCCAGTTCAATTGTCCACGTGATTTGGCTCAGTCCTACCAACATGTGCGGGGGCATGTTGAAGTTTAGTCCCACATTGGGTAAATTATAGCCTTGTCTCCCCCTTTATAATATTCTAGGCCCCTCCACTCATTGCCAATTGGTTTTGAGTTGGATGCACAAAATTATCACCACTGTGTCACCGGACACATTACCCCTCGTTCCTAACATATTTATGGCTGCCCTGAACCTCCAGAGACATTGGAATTGCTACCATAGTCACCGGAATTGCCACCATCACTACCACCATCACCGTAGCCACTATCTAAGGTCTAGCATTTGCAAAAGGAAAGGTGATTAGCAACAACCCAAGGAAATACCTCCTTTGCCTAAAGATTCAAGTCTTGATCTTCCATATCTCTCAAGAAAGTTACGCGCGGTTGCTTTACTAATCCAATTTTTAAGTTTCTATCTCTAGCTTGTTCATCTCTTTCACTTTAGTTTGTTCCATCCATAGTCATGCCTAACTAAGAGACTTTCTCAGATCCTTACTAAAAGAAAGCAATGCACGAGGTGTGGTATTTGACTGATCTTTCCCAAGGAAAAAGTGTTGTTGGGTGTCATTTTATGTATATAGTAAAGTATCTTTCGGATGGTACAGTAGATAGCCTTAAAGCCCTCCTGATTGCTGAGGGACATACACAGTTCTAGGGGATAAATAAAATTTTGTACAAATTATTATCTTTCTTTTTTTCGAATTATTATCTCCTTAGCTGCAAATTTAAGGTGGGTCTCCTGCAGTTGAACATTAAAATTGTGCTATTGCATGGTTGTATGAAAGAACAAGTGCACATTGAGTAACCATCTAGGCTCGTTGTTTAGGGGGAGATGAAGGTATGTAGAATAATTAAGGTAATTTATGGTCTTAAAAAATACCTCGGATTTGGTTTGACAAATTTAGTAAAGTTGTGATGACTCATAGCCTTCCCAAGAGTTATTTTGATCATTCCGTTTTTATCGGGGGGTCACATCATTCTTGTTGTCTATTTTCATGACATCATAACTATTGAAAAGTAATCTTCAGGGGATAGAAAGGTTGAAAAGTTGTTTAAACAAACATTTTCACACCAAGGATCTTGGCAACCCACATGGGAATCAATTTCTCACAAATGAAGCATGTAATAGATTTTCTGAAGGAAACATGATTATAGTAGGCACCAAACCTGTAAATAACCCTATGTATCCAAATCTGAAGCTATGTGTGGATCAAGGAGATTTACTCTGTGACCCAGGTAGATCTCATCGGCTTGAGGGAAAACTTAACTACTTGATAATCATACAAGCTAACATTACTTGGCAGTTGGCACCAAACCTCTAATTTCATTACAATGATCTTGTCGTCTCTAAAAATACCTCCTATCCTAGTTGGTCGCAAATTACATAAGGAACTCTTGCCAGTTGCCAATGTTAGATTTAGTAGACCCATTTGGAGGAGCCTTCCATCTCATAATATTTTTTTTTTTCTAGCCTAGTTGTCCCCATAGAATCCCAATAGGGAACCATGACTTAAAATGGATTCCATCAAAATCTTTACGAAAAAAAACCATCAAATAATGAAATCACAATCCTTTCTTTAAGAACTCTTTTTCTGCTACCACATTTGAATGCATGAATTATCTCCTTCTAAATGCACCAATAAAATGCAAAAGAAAGCATTCTCCACCACCACACTTGCTAAAAGAAGTGATGCTTCAACTCTCAAAAAGATCATCGAGCATCATAGAAAACGTCCACAAGATACCTAAGCAGCAATGGAAATAGAACTTGGTACATCTCACCACACGACAGTGGAAATAATGGACCGATTCCTCGACTTCACGGTACATGTGCATATATTTGAAATCGTTGCTTGTACCTTTAAAAATGACCCAAAGTATATACCCTTCACTATTGTATATAAGGACATTTTAATTCCAGGTAAATTTTAGCAGCCTATAACTTGAATAATGGGGAATACACATCCAAAATAGTAAGGTATCTAAAATATGTTAGTTGAAAAAATCCCAAACCCATTCTTTCCTATCGACAACATTTCGAGAAATATTTCCCTCCAACATCCCTAACAACCTAGTCTAGCACACTACCTTCTCATCTTTCAAATTCATAATGAACCTTAGACAACACAAAATCCTTCCCCTAGCATCTAAAAAACACAGACAAGGGCCTCCTTATTGTACACAAACTTTAGATAAACAAAGGAAGACAAGCTATCTCCCTGACTTTTGAAACATGTCTCCAATATGGAAGGGACTCTCGGTTAAGCCATTGAACGACATTTAGAAAATCCCCTTCTGTCAAACTCTAGAAAGCGCAGTCTGATGAAGTTTGATACCCGTCCATAATGCCAGTTAAGCATTGGGATAAGGGACTATACAGAAAGAAAAAAAAAAAAAAAAGCAAGTTATTAATCTATTCTATTATGTCAAATATTTTTTAAACCAAAACTCCATGGGTTATCCAGCACTTCGAGGGACTATAAAGAAAGAAAAAAAAAAAAAAAAAAAAAAAAACAAGTTATTAATCTATTCTATTATGTCAAATATTTTTTAAACCAAAACTCCATGGGTTATCCAGCACTTCGGAGAAGAAAAGAGATAGCCGCATTCATTTTCTCCTTTCTTGCAAGTGTGACTCCACGCACCTGATACCTTAAGAAGATTAGAAAAGAGGATCTTACTCCAGTGTCCCTCCTTTGTGTCATACTAATAGTAGGAACTATGACTTCAAGGTTTCCCTTCTGAGTCCTGACCAGGACTATGAGTAAGTAATCTAACTTTGTGAGTGGCACTCTATTTCTAGGAATGGGAGCCATATCAATTACAGAAGGGAAGGGATTGCACGGTAATCTATGTTCTCAGTCCTTTCACCCACACTGGGGGAGCCCTAGATCAAGGAGTTTAAACAAATATGTTGAACTTCTCAAATAATTTTTTGTTTCTTGAGCTTGTCATTGGATATTTGGATTGATGTGGACATTCTTCAAGAAACCATGAAGGATCTGTGCTGCTGACTGTTGTAATCAATCACTGAAACAAAAGAGCCCTATTTTGCCCACTTCAACAAAGATTCCACGGTCAATGTTCTCTTGATTGAAACTTTGACAGTGAGATCAGATGACAAAATAGTTCCTCGAAATCAAATTTTGAAGTTGTAATATAAAGAATAAAAAAGAAAAGTGAGAAGTATTTTTCACAACCCTCTAACCCTAACCTAACATCAATAGAAGAAAGTTATTTGAAAGGCTCAGGAATTTGCGTCTCTCCTAGACTAGGACTTCTGATGGAGACATCCAACAAAACAAGGCAGATGAAAGCATAAAGGGGAAACCAAAAGAGAAGGCAGAAAATACGACACAAGACGTCTATGAACAGTGCCACTGCACGCTATGAATAGTACCACAGCACGCTGTCCCACAGCGCGATGTGAACAGTACCACAACGGGCTGTGGACGACTCCGCCCCAGCGCGAATTTTTTTTTAATTGTCATTTTAGTATTTTATTATTTTAGGATTCTTTTATGGCGAGTTTTAGATTGTTTAGGGTTTTCTTAGCCTATATAAAGGCATTGTAAGCACTTTATTAGTTAGTTGATTGATTATTGAATGAAAAGAGAGTTGCTTTTGTGCAAACCCTAGAGAGCTTGTAAAGAGTTTTCAACTGGGGGAGTGAATCCTTCAAACCTTTAAGAGTGAGCAATCGCTTCTCGTGCGACTTGGTGCGAAGCTAACGTACAGCCGTGGTGTAAAGCTTCGGAAAACCCTTGGTGTGAAGCCTTGGAATCTATCCCTTTATTTTGTCTTTTCTTTAGTTGTTGTCAGGTATTATCTTTCTTTAATTCTGTTGATAAAAATCAAAATCTTAAATTGTTCTCCTTTTACTGAATTATTTTAAGCCTTATTACATTTAAAATCCCCGAGTCAAGATACGATATTGCGATTGTCGATTGATACCCTAAACTAGAGCGAAACTCGAGTTCCCTCATCGGAGCAGTTTTTCTAGATCGGGAAATTCACACGCATGCGAACGCTAAAATGGATTATTCTAATTGTTTTATTAATTGCATTAAATTAATTTTATGTGTTGCATGATTTTGAACATTTTTGCTATTCAATTCATTCTAAAGTTAATCCCAAATTCGCATATTAGAGTTTTAGCGAGTCGTCCCGCGTCAGTTTTGGTATCAAAGCACAGTCTTAGTTTAGGGTTGTCTATGTCATATAGATTTTAGGGTTCACTTGATTTTAGTATACTTTGTCTTACACCATCTAGTCTTGCATAATTCTGTCATGGATACCAGTAGCTTAGAAACCCTGATTAGAGATTTTGCATCTAAAGTGACCGCTTGTCAAACCCGAATGGATGAACACATCGCTGATCAACAAGCCCGACATGAGGCTTTAGAGACCCGTTTTGAAGAGATCAATGAGCTCATCGCTGAGAATCACAATAGAGTCAACAACCGTTACAATAGGAGAGATGTTCCTCCCCGACGTGAGGTCCAAACAAATTTGAACGATAAGGTTATGAAATCAGTGAAAATGGACGTCCCTACTTTTGACGGGAAAAGACAACTCAAGGTCTTTCTTGAGTAGGTCGCCAGCATGGAAAACTACTTCGAGTGGTATGTCATGTCCAAAGAGCGCAAGGTCAGATTTATCAAAGTCAAGCTTATAGGTCAAGTTAGACTTTATTGGTTGGGAGCATGGATCAAAATATCATCCGATACCGATACGTATCGATTTTGGACTTCACCGATACGATACAATGGGTTTTTATTGCCCCCCTGAAAAAATAGTCAAATTATCGTTCAATGTATCGTCCATATCGTTCAATGTATCGTTCGTATCGAACGATAATTTCAAATTATCGTCCGATAATTTCAAATTATCGGTTTTGATGTTTTTTTTGTTTATTTATTTTATTTTTTTGGGAAAAAATCGGAGAGTATTGTCCGGAACCGATACGTATCGTCCGATACGTATCGGTTTTGGGGCTGGACGATACGTATCGAAAAAACGAGATTTTGATCCTTGGTTGGGAGTAGAGCGTCGTAGGCAAATCCAGGATCTTCGTCCTATTTCCACGTGGACTGAAATGAAAGTCCAACTGCACGAAAAATATGTTCCTGTATCATATGATGAATGTATTCTTGATCAGTGGCAGTCATTGCATCAAGGAGATTCTCCAGTCACAGAGTACATCGATCAGTTTGAAAACCTGATGACCCAGGTCGATGTCGATGAGCTAGCGAAAGTTACCCTCTCCCGATTCCGAATGAGTCTTCTCCCAGAGTTATAGAGGGAACTCATTCCTTATCCCGTTGCGGATCTAGAAGAATGTTTCGCTAGAGTTGAAGAATTAGAAAGGTATCTCGACACCCCCAATAATGACCGATCTAAGTCCTCCAAATCTGAGTATCGATCTAATCCTACAGAAAAGGGAAGTACTGCCTCTAGTCAATCCATAAAATCCGTAATTCCTCAGATTGACATAGGAAAGAGACCAATGATCGAGAGTTCTAGGCGTGTTCCGCAACAATGTTATAAGTGTCAAGGCTTTGGTCACTTTGCATCCCAATGTCCTAGTAGGGGCCAATCCTTGATTATTTAGGAGCATGCCGAGAAAGAGGGCAATGAGTTACACGAAGAAGTGTATGAACCATGTGAAACGCCAAGTGATGATAAAGGTGAAGTTCCGATCAAAGCCGTAGGTTGCATTAGGACAGTTCCCATTACCAAGGACGGTGTTGATAGTGTGTCAATCCCAAGTGAGTCATTAGAATCGGTAGGAGCATATCATCATTCTGATCTGCATGGGATTAACAATCTGAATTTATTGAGCATCGAAAATATGCATGATCTTACTAACACATTGAATATGTTTAATGCATTTAATACTAGCAGTTTTGTGTTAATTCCTGATAGTTCTGAGTATGTGGAATCTTTCCCAATCTCGGAAAGAGGTAATGATGGAGGTCTAGATCTTCCTCTAGACAAGGGCAACCATCCAATAATTGTTATAACGGATCTTACGCCTATTCTGGACCCCACAAGCCCACCCTTTGATCCATTCATTCTTGAGCACTCAATCAAACCACACCCATTTACCCAATTTCTATCTTGTACTTTACCTGCCCAATATGAGAAAGGGACGATTGAGAAGGTTATAGAATTTCCAAGCTTCCATGCCAATGAGGTAAGAATCAGAAGTATCTCACAGCATGGAAAGGCAAGCCAAGAGTTGAGCTTTCGACGTGTGGCATCTGTGGGTTCCCTAACTCATCGGAGATGAGTTTTTCCCACCCGGGGAGTATTGATGGAGACATCCAACAAAACAAGGCAGATGAAAGCATAAAGGGAAAATCAAAACAGAAGGCAAAAAATACGACACAAGACGTCTGTGAACAGTGCCACGGCACGCTGTGAATAGTACCACAGCATGTTGTCCCATAGCGCACTGTGAACAATGCCACAGCGCGCCGTGGACTCTGCCCCAGCGACGAAATTTTTTTAAATTGTCATTTTAGTCTTTTATTATTTTAGGACTCTTTTATTGCGAGTTTTAGATTGTTTAGGATTTTCTTAGCCTATAAAAAGGCATTGTAAACACTTTATTAGTTAGTTGATTGATTATTGAATGAAAAGAGAGATGCTTTTGTGCAAACCTTAGAAAGCTTGTGAAGAGTTTTCAATTGAGGGAGTGAATCCTTCAAACCTTGAGGGGTGAGCAATCGTTTCTCGTGCGACTTAGTGCGAAGCCAATGTACAGCCGTGGTGTGAAGCTTCGGAAAACCGTTGGTGTGAAGCCTTAGAATTTATCCCTTTATTTTATCTTTTCTCAGTTGTTGTCAGGTATTATCTTTCTTTAATTCTGTTGATAAAAATCAAAATCCCAAATTGTTCTCCTTTTACTAAATTGTTTTAAACCTTATTTCATTTAAAATCCCCGAGGAGTCAAGAGATTATTTTAAGCCTTATTTCATTTAAAATCCCCGAGGAGTCAAGAGATTATTTTAAGCCTTATTTCATTTAAAATCCCCGAGGAGTCAAGAGACGATATTGTGATTGTCGATTGATGCCCTAAACTAGAGCGAAACTCGAGTTCCCTCATCGGAGCCATTTTTCTAGATAAGGAAATTCTCACGCATGCGAACGCTAAAATGGATTAATCTAATTGTTTTATTAATTGCATTAAATTAATTTTATGTGTTGCATGATTTTGAACATTTCCACTATTCAATTCATTCTAAAGTTAATCCCAAATTCACATATTAGAGTTTTAGCGTGTCGCCCGCGTCAACTTCCAAATTCAAATGTTTGATTTATCAATGTGAAATAATATAAAAAATAAATTTATGTTATTGAAGATTGAAGATTTTTGTCGTGACCTAAATTATAGAAGTGTCTTCTAGGCACTTTCAGGTGAATTTTCTATGACGAAAATAGTTGCAATTTGGTCTTTCTGTCAGGCATTGAACTAACATTCTTTCACAAACTTGTTAGTCAAACTTGGAACTTGGTCAAATTGATGTAGAGTACTACGCCGTTCCATCATCATCATTATAGCCTTATCCCATCTATTTGGGGTCGTTAGTAAGCAGTTCCAATTTTACTACACGGAAACAAAACGTGAGCCACTGACATCTTTTTTAAGATTGCCAAGTTCTTCACTGTCAATATATCATATTCAAAAATCAAAAGAGACTTTTATAACACTGCACAGAAGTCCAAAATGTTACTCATCAAAATAAATATCGAGATAGCAGAAAAACAAAGAGTTGAATATATGGAAATAGATTTTTTAATGATTAATCGTAGGCAAATGACCTTTCTACGAATTCTTATTTTTAAGTGTGTCACAAGCCATTTTGCAATTACTGTTCTTATTTCGAAATCTATGATTTGCAAATGGTATGGACCAAAAAAAGGGGATTTGTGAAGTTTGTAATTCTCTTTGAACCATATCTACCAATTGCATTCTGTGTGACTTTGAAAAGAACTTAAGAAACTCATGCAGTTTTATACACTTTTATTTCGTCCGGAAAGGAGAAAATGAAGACATCTGATTAATAAATCTTCTAACTTATATAACTTTAAATATTTTTTTCTCCATACACAAGGATTGTGTGCTGTTTTTCCAACAACAGAATACGATTTTCTCCCTACTACAATGATGAAGAGATAATCAGTTATACCTTTTCAAGACCACCACGAGATGTGACCTCCACAAAAAGGCGATGCAGATCTAATGACTTCCCTCCTAGGGTAGGTACCCTGTGGAAAGAAAAACAAAGAAAAAATACTTAAAAGAAAATAAAAACATAAAATAGTTCCCAACGAGATAAAGATGAATATTAGCTATAAAATGTCTCCAACTATTTTACATGCCACGGCGGCCGTAATAGATCATGTATACATATTTACTAGCAATTGATTTAATTTCAGGTATATTGAACACCTTAGCTAATAAAGCTTTTATTTATTTTAGAAGACATGCAAAAGATTGATTACCCCATAGATGACCAATTTCCTCTACCCAATCAAATAATCTCGAGAGAGATGCCAATCGGCTGCTAACCCATGCAATAGCATTAGAGGATTCGCAAATGTACATATAAATTCCTACTATATAAATCTGCAGGGGGGCATTAATTGTATCAGATAGTTGTTAGGAACCTTTATTTTTTAGTTGTGCTTGGGAATAGAAAGTGTGGAGAAATAACCCTTGCAAAGCGGACCCCAAAAATTTGGGACAAGCTGAGAATGATGACGAGGAATGTGCATGGGATAACAATGAGAAAAAGGAATTTCAAGCTTTATCATCTTTGTCTATCATGTATCTCTTCCTTTTCTAATAAGATGGCCACCTCTTCTATCTTTTACTAAGGTAGCCACCTTGAAGCAGCAATCCAATTGTCCAAGCATTTAGAAACTCATGAAATACTGTAAGTGGTTTGTTTAATGATAAATTATTCTCTTGTATTTCATGAACTTGAATCATGCACGAGTACATAGCTTCTATACAATCAATTAGTTTTGTATTGAGATGGATTATATAGTTTAGCTTTTAGTTTTCTTAAAAGGTGTAGCTAATTAGTAGTCATGTTATGGCCATGTGACAATAGCACCCATTAGAAAGCAGGCATGTAAAAAATCAGCCCCACTAGAACTTACATATTGAGAATCGGTGAACAAAGCAAGCAACAACCCAAAAAAAACTAAAAGAAACTTGATACATTCCCTAATTGCAATCAACACAACTACGGTGTCCATGATTTACATGGAATACTTCCTTAATTTAGTTATTTCCTTAAATTAAAAGATAAGATAGGATAGTTTCAATTTTTGAATTCGAATTTTAAATGTTAAACTTTGAATTATATTGGAAATCTATAAATATCAAGTTAGGCAGGGGTTGAAAGGTATTGTTAGACTTTGATTTACTCATGAATTGCTAAGGAGGTTCGCCACCCTCGAAGTGGGTTTCCCTAGTCTATTTCTCTCTTTTATTATTTTATCTTTCATAAATTTTGTGATGCGATGAGGGATCATATCCATTGGTATCAAACCCAATCGTTCAGAGAAATTTCAATCTTTCTTCAAGATGGCATCCAGATATGATGATTCGGAAGAGGCAGCCCAGAAACTCATGAAATTCCAAAATGAGTTTAGAGCATGTATGGTGGAAAGGATCAAAGAGATGAAAGAACCGGCAGCCCGCATAATCTACCATTTCTTGTCAAAAGAAGAAGAAATGGAAGTCCCAGAGTTGTAAGAAAATGAGGGAATAAAAAATTTTGAATTATCAGAGAAAAAGATAGGTGAAATCTTCTTTGATTGGAATATTGACTTGTCCTCACGAAGACCATGAACAAAAAAATCTCTTGGCCAAGAACAATTTCGCGTTCAACTTCAAGAGGAGGATTGTGTTGTTGGAAACATAGTCACAAAAAACGCCAAATTTTTTGAAAAAGTCGCTAATAATTCTCGAATTTGAGGTTCTGCAAATTAATTAATCCCAAATTATTCGCGAATTTTTTTGAAAAATTCATGTGTTCACAAAAAATCGCAAAGTATTCCCGTATTTTTCAAAAATTCGTATTTTAAAAATGATTTTATAGTTTTAAATCTTATTTTTTACTTTTCTCTCTGATTTTTCCTCCGAACTTGCCGAATTCTTCCGAATTTTAACCTCGCCGAATTATTGCCAAACCCCGACTTGGTGACTATTGTTGGAAAGAAAGATATTATTGATCATAATATTGTCATACGACTTCCTTAAAGAATAACTATAGAAGTTGATAAAGGAAAGAAAAGATTGCTAGAAAGCTATGCTCGATCACAACTACAATACGCATTCAAGTGGGACCACTGGAATGCGAAGACCTAGGTGGAACATTGTCTAATTTTCAAATTTTCAACCTAAGGACAAGGTAGATTTTAAGAAGGGTGGAATAATACATTCCCTAATTGCAATAACCCAACTACGGTGTCCATGATTTACATGAGATACTTCCTTAATTTAGTTATTTCCTTAAATTACTAGATAAGATAGGATAGTTTCTATTTTTGAAATTTGACATTTAAATGTTAAAGTTTGAATCCTATAGGAAATCCATAAATATCTTTAACATGTAATCTAATTAGGGAGGAATTGAAAGGCATTGTTAGAGTTTGATTCACTCACAAATCACTAAGGAGGTCCGCCACCCTCCAAGTTGTTTTCCCTAATTTATTTCTCTCTTTTATTATTTTATTTTCCATAAATTCTGTGATACGATCAGGGATCGTATCAAAACTAAACTCCTAGAAACTCCACAAAATGATTAAACATTATCAGATTTGAAAACAATTGAGACAATTAGGAAAAAATTAAAAACCTACACCTTTGGAAAAGCAAAAACCTCTGCCAAAAAGAGATACACTTTTAGGAAAATAAAATGCAGAGGTTTATACGAGAGAGAAGATAGGTCAGGCATCATAGGTTGAAAATATCAATCAACGACATTAAGAAACTGACGCGGAACAAACGCTAAAACCCTAATATGCGAATTTAGGATTAACTTTAGAATGAGTTGGATAGCAGAAATATTCAAAATTAAGCAACACATAAATTTAATTCAATGAAATTAATAAAACAATTAGATTAATTCATTTTAGCGTCGCATGCGTAAAATTTCCCGATCTAGAAAAACGACTCCAATGAGGGAACTCGAGATTCGTTCTAGTTTAGGGCATCAATCGGCAATCGCAATATCGTCTCTTGACACATCGGAGATTTTAAATGAAATAAGACTTAAAATAATTTAATAAAAGGGGAACAATTTGGGATTTTGATTTTATCAACGAAATTAAAGAAAGATAATACCTGACAATAACTACATAAAAGACAAAATAAAATGATAGATTCCAAGGCTTCACACCAAGGATTTTCCGAAGCTTCACACCACGACTATACGTCGGCTTCGCACCAAGTCGCACGAGAAACGATTGCTCACTCCTCAAGGTTTGAAGGATTCACTCCCTCGGTTGAAAACTCTTCACAAGCTCTCTAGGGTTTGCACAAAAGCAACCTCTTTCATTCAATAATAAAAAACTAATTAATTTGTCTTTACAAGCCCCTATATATAGGCCACCAATAATTAAAATTCGAAATAAAGAGTCCTAATACTAATAAAACACTAAAAAAGAAATTTTCGCAAAATTTAGAAAACCCCGTCACGACGCCCACGGACGTCCGTAGCCCCACGGACGTCCGTGACCTACAGACAGTGAGGGGGAAAATCACAGACGTCCATCACTATTCACGGACATCTAGTACTGTTCATCACGGACATCCGTCACTATTCACAGACGTCCGTCACTGTTCATCGTGAACAGTAATTTTATTTATTTATTTATTTATTTTGCGTTCCCCGTCATTCTCCTCCACTCAAAATATTTCATCACCGATGAAACACGCACGTGGTACTGATCAAGTGTATCGGAACTCGTACGGTGGAACTCCTTACAAGTCATCCTTTGGCGTTCTCTGCCTCCTTTCTCTTTAATCTTTCATCTGCCTTCCTCTGTGTGATGTCCCCATCAATACTCCCTGGGTTGGAAAAACTCATCTCCAATGAGTTAGGGAATCCACGGATGCCACACTTCGGGAGCTCAATTCTGGGTTTGCCTTTCCACGCTGTGAGATACTTCTGATTCTTACCTTCATTGGCATGGAAGCTTGGAAATCCTATGACCTTCTCATTTGACCCTTTCTTATATTGGACAGGTAAGTTACGTGATAGAAACTGGGTAAATGGGTGTGGTTTGATTGGGTGCTCAAGAAGGAATGGATCAAAGGGCGGGGTTGTGAGATCTAGATTAAGCGTAAGATCCGTTACGACAGCTATCGGATGGTTGCCCTTGTCTAGAAGAAGATCTAGACCTTCACCATTACCTCTTTCCGAGATTGAGAAAGATTCCACATGCTCAGAACCATCAGGAATTAACACAAAACTGTTAGTATCAAATTCATTAAATACATTCAATGTGTTAGTCTGATCATGTGTATTTCCAGTGCTCAATAAATTCAGATTGTTAATTTCATGCAAATCAGAATGATGATGTGATCCTACCAACTCTAATGACTCACTTGAAATGGACACATTATCAACACCATCCTCGGCAATGGGAATTGTCCCAATGCAACCTATGGCTCTGACCGGAACCTCACCTTCCTCATCACTTGGAGTGCTACATGGTTCGTATACTTCTTCAGGTATCTCGTTGTCCTCTTTCTCAGTATGCTCCTGAATGATTAAAGTCTGACTCTTACTAGGACATTGGGATGCAAAGTGACCAAAACCTTGACACTTATAACATTGTTGCGGAGCACGTATAGAACTCTCGACCATTGGTCCCTTTCCTTTGTCAACTTGAGGAATTATGGACTTTGAAGATTGACTAGAGGCATTATTTCCCTTTTCGATAGGGTTAGATTGATGCTCAAATTTGGAAGACTTAGATCAGTCATGACTGGGGGTGTCGAGATACCGTTCTAATTTTTCGACCCTAACAAAACATTCCTCGAGATCCGCAACGGGATAAGGAATGAGCTCCCTTTGTAACTCTGGGCGAAGACCCATTCGGAATCGGGAGGGTAACTTTTGCTGGTTCATCGACATCGACCTAGGTCATCAGGTCTTCAAACCAATCGATGTACTCTGTCACTAGGGAATCTCCTTGATGCAATGACTGCCACTGATCAAGAATACGTTCATCATATGATACGGGAACGTACTTTTCGTGCAGTTGGACTTTCCTTTCAGCCCACGTGGAAATGGGACGAAGACCCTGGATTTGCCTACGACGCTCTACTCCCAACCAATAAAGTCTAGCTTGACCATAAGCTTGACTTTGACAAATCTGACCTTGCTCACTTCGGACATGGAATACCACTCGAAGTAATTTTCCATGTTGGCGACCCACTCAAGAAAGACCTTGGGTTGTCTTTTTCCATCAAAAGTAGGGGCGTCTATTTTGACAGATTTCATGACCTTATCGTCCAAATTGACTTAAACCTCTCGTCAAGGAGAAACATCTCTCCTACGGTCACAGTTGTTGACTCTATTGTGATTCTCAGCGATTAGCTCATTGATCTCTTCAAAACGGGTTTCTAAAGCCTCATACTTAGCTTGTTGATCAGCGATGTGCTCATCCATCCGGGTTTGACTAGTGGTCACCTTAGATGCAAGACCTCTAATAAGGGCTTCTAAGCTACTAGTATCCACGATGGAATTATGCAAAATTAGATAGTGTAAGATAGATCTGAAATGGAAAGAAATAAACCCTAAAATCTATATGATGCGGAGAACCTTAAACTAAGACTGTACTCTGATACCAAAACTGACGTGGGACAAACGCTAAAACCCTAATATGCGAATTTGGGATTAACTTTAGAATGAGTTGAATAGCGGAAATATTCAAAATCAAGCAACACATAAAATTAATTCAATGAAATTAATAAAACAATTAAATTAATTCATTTTAGCGTCGCATGCATAAAATTTCTTGATCTAGAAAAACGACTCCAATGAAGGAACTCGAGATTTGTTCTAGTTTAGGGCATCAATCGACAATCGCAATATCGTCTCTCGACTCCTCGGAGATTTTAAATGAAATAAGGCTTAAAATAATTTAATAGAAGGGGAACAATTTGGGATTTTGATTTTATCAATGAAATTAAAGAAAGATAATACCTAACAATAACTAGAGAAAAGACAAAATAAAAGGATAGATTACAAGGCTTCACACCACGGTTGTACGTCGGCTTTGCACCAAGTCGCTCGAGAAACGATTACTCACTCCTCAAGGTTTGAAGGATTTACTCCCTCGATTGAAAACTCTTCACAAGCTTTCTAGGATTTGCACAAAAGCAACTCTCTTTCATTCAATAATCAAAAACTAATTAATTTGTCTTTACAAACCTCTATATATAGGCCACCAATAATTAAAATTCGAAATAAAAAGTCCTAATACTAATAAAACACTAAAAAAAGTAATTTTCGCAAAACTTAGAAAACCCCGTCACGACGCCCACGGACGTCCGTAGTGCCCCACGGACATCTGTGACCTACGAACAGTGAGGGGGCAAAATCACAAACGTCCGTCACTGTTCATCATGAACAGTTTTTTTTTGTTTTTTTTTTGGCGTTCCACATCAGAAACACCCTAGACCAATGGTTTAAAAAAAAAAAAAAAAAATTTAAACACACTTCAACATCAGAAACCCCTTTTCTGTACAAAATAAAACCTGCAAACCCATATCCATGAGGAAACCATTGCATCAGAGGAACCGAGCAAAAAATCAAAACCCAAACATTAAAAAAAAATCCAAAAATTACATTAAGAACCTATTGTATTTTCAGAGCAAAAAATAAGTACAAGAAAAACTCAAATAAATCTATACCCACATCAAAAACCAACCTCAGGAAATGAAATAAGTCCCTAGAAAAACTAATCTTTTCCAACAAAATCAGAACCCTACCATAACCCATTTCAACGACAAACTTTTAACTTAGAGGATCCAAGCAAAAATCAAATGATCCAATCCAAAAACCCCACTTTGAGATAAAATAAAATAGGAACAAAACATGCAACGTTGGAACTAAAAAGGAGTCATCAAATGAACTCCACATTAATAATAATAATAAACTGAAAATCAATAAACCCTATACAGAGTAAAGAGAGCAGAACCGCATGACAGAAACTGGAAAAGAAAATAACACCCAATATATATATATATATAACCATTAACAACAAATAACCATAAACCAATGATAATCATAATTCCAACAAAGTTAGAGATACATAAAAAATAGGGATTAATAAGAGATTTGAAGAAGAACCCACTTACATAAACTTAGTTCCAATAGAGGTGTGGAGGTTCTCAAGAGTTTTCATAAAGATCTCTGGATTAGCAGCAACCTCTTCATATTTAGCTTGTGGTATAGGATACAAGTGAACCACTGAATCTACTACATCTTTTATGTCAGGTGGTGGTGGAACAGCTATTTTGGTGGTAGACATATTCTAATTGTAGTCAAAGTTAAAAGGGTTGATCTAAAATAGAAAATAATTGCTATCCCTCTCTCTCTCTCTCTCTCCAGAGAAGGATGGAGATAGACACTTTGCAAAAATGCTATGCTGCAGTTAAAAACCAGAAATTTTATTTTATGGGAGTGACGATGGGTAAAAATACGCATCCCCACCCTACGTTTGAAGGATAACTTGTAAGATGCGCATATCTATAACAGCTATTAAAATGTTGACCCCACTCTCCTCACCCTCATTTAAACACCAATCTTTTAAGCTGATAGGTTTTTTTTTTTTTTTTCCTTAAGTTGATAGATATTGTACTGTAACATGCCGGAAAATAGTGTTTTGGGGAGATTTTTTTATTTTTCTTTTTTATAGAAGTTTTGGGGAGATTTAAACTATAGAATATGTGGACTATCATATCAACCCTTGTTTTTAATTTTAATGGCCAATTGAATGGTTCGCATTCACTTATACACATGTTTCATTCAACGAAAAATCTTCTAATAATAGATTGTCACTTAAACAATTTAGATTGATCATAGATACATACCACATGTCATAATGATAAATCATATTTCAATGGAGATCATTTGAACACCATTTAGTATTTAAATGCCAATCAAGAGCCATTATCTCTAAAACAATATATATATATAGTGACAAATTTTCCTAAAATTTGGCAAAAATTCTTGAAATTAGCCAAAAATGGGATCAAACAAAAATTTCGAACAATTTTTTTTTATATTTAAAATTTTTGGTATTTTTTGGTAAATTTTGGTAATTTTTTATTTTTTTATTTTAAAGATGTTAGTAATTTAGTATATATTTTAGTATTTTTTTTAAAACATTAAATATTATTATTATTTTTTTTTAATCCCCAAAATTTTTCCAAATACTTTTCGAAAGGTATCGAAATTAATCCGAAATGTACCAAAAGAACCCCCCTACCAAAATATTAACAAAAACAAAATTTGTCAATATATATATATATATTGAAAGTATTGGGATGGCTTTTCATAAAATACACTTACAAATGTATATAATTTGGGGAAAATGCATTCAAGTGTTAACTTATGTGTCACGCAACATGTGATTGCCAATGGTTCACATTCTTTAAGAGTTCAACCTCTCGAAGGGTTTTAGAAATAAAAATAAAAATTAATGATTTGACCTTCAAATTAGAGGTCAAACTTTTTGATTTGCCTTTCAAATCTGATGTACTAAAAAATTTCACCTCTGACCCAAAATGTATAATCATCTCATCATAGCTTTATCCTATCTATTTGAAGTCGGATTAACTTTGCCCAAAATATAATAATGGAAACTCACCCTTCTTAATTTTTTAAGATAGTAACTAATCAACCTTAGGTATGTTGTCGGGGCACCTAATCCTCGAGTTGGGTGCCACTTGACATTCGATTGATTCAAATCATGGCCCAACTATGAATTCAAATGCATAGTCTCGGACGGCCTAATATCCATATATGGATCCGAGAAAGTACTCCATTGGAGTATCTTCAACGTACTCGAAGTATTAGATGTCACATAATAGAGCAATGTTGCGTTGTTTAGATAATTTAAAACAACATTAAAATAACATCTCCACCACATATTTTTAAGACTTGATATCCGGACTGTTGAATCACAAATAAAATTTGACTTTTAATTCTAAAATTCAGGCTTGATTTAAAAAAAAAATGATCTATACAATCTTTGAAGGTCCATATGCCACTGTACACCTGATTTCTTTTATATATATCTATGTGTGTGTGTGTGTGCACATGCATGTGTGTGGAGAATGTTAACCTCACTCTTTATATTTGTAGAGAATGTTAACCTCACTCTCTTAATTGTGAGGTTAGTGTTCGCGGACTGGAATGCCGGGATGTCATTTTGATAAATAAATGAAAGTCCAAGTGTATCATTTTGTTTTATTTTTATGGCAAACTTTGTCTTTGCTATTATAAAAAGGTTGCGGGAATTTGAGATGAAAGTAGTAGATTTTCTAGACTTCGTCTCTTGCTTCACTCGTTTTTTTTTAAAAAAAAGGTTCCTGTTCTTTATAAACCATGATTCTTCCTTCTCAACTCGAGGTTCACAAGCTTAAACTGCTAATTGCGGTAAATATGATGATGGAAATAATTTTTAGTCCCAATCTTCGCCACAATAAATCTTGAGATCATATGCCTATCATCAAACCGAGTTTTTATTGCACTTGACATATAATCCAAAATATGAATATCATCATAAGCATGCATCAAACGCAATTCTTGGATCACTTTTTCGAATGTGTGTCACATGGAATCAGAATCTGCATGGGAGAATCATGATCTCAAGATCTATTTCAATGACTGAGACTAAAAATGATCCTCATCGTTTGATTTGAAATCGTCACGATTTTTAATGCGCGTGAAACCCAAGCTGAGAAGGAAGAGCATTGTGTTGAATATAAAGGTACCCAAAAATATATGCAACTCTCTTGCATGTGCATCCCACCAGTAAAATATAAAAAAAATTATAAGTTGGATATAAAAAAAGCATATAGAACAATTTTGTCCTTCATGTATTTACCAAAATGGCACCACATTAGGGCATTTTGGTCCAATTCTACGGATTCGCGGATATAATATGTTATAACCAATATTTTATCATTAAATGTTTTCAAATGTCATATATTTTTATTTATAGATTCTAATTGAAATATAAATATTCAAAATTTACAGAATTATAATATTCTCGATTACATAATTTCTTAAACCACACCAGCTTGCTCTAGTTATAAATAATCCAATTATTTTAATGAATGGATCTTGTCTTTGACTTCCATTATTGTATCTTATACATTTATGCATGTGTTTATTTTTGTCTTAAACATAAAAGGGAGAGAGATTTGATTGATTGGTTTGACTTATAATTGATTGCTTCACGGTTACTCTTCACGCATGCATTTGATGCAGTGTGTTGAGCGTTGCCGCTAAGTCCAACTGAAGCTCTTCATAGTTAATGACATGTGATTTCCAGGGCATCTGGACACTAGTTCCGGGTTAGTTTTGGAGTTGTAATTCGAGTCATGTATTGTATGTACAATTGATGCATCGGAATTCGATAAAATCGATCTAATTTTTTACTATCAAAATCCTTTTAACTAGATTTTGTCACGATTGTAACAAAGGAGGATATTATAAGTTTTATATTATCATAATAATAGTTAAACCTAAGTCAAATCCCCATATGTCTAGAGCGCCAATGTGTACGATGGTCTAAATGCCTAATTTGGATGAAAATATTATTAGAACAATTGATTCAGGTTGCAAGAAAAAATAAAGTTTGGAATGAAGAAACACGCAGATTCGGTTCAAGGCATATTCAATATCGTTGTCTTTAAACTAAGATTTGCCTCTACTACTATGATAAAGTGGTCACCAATAGGTTACCAGCAAATTGGTTCCAGGATTCAACGAATTGGCAGCTTATTTGTATAATCAATTATAGTGAATGTGATCACACAACCAGAACACCAAACAACACTAAGGAACTCTCAAACAAAGCTTTAAAATCAGGAAAATAGAATAGAAAATGTTGTGGTAAAAAAGAGGGTCCCGGGTCCCTTTTATAGACATAAACAAGTGTAATTAAACAGACATATTCGTTAAACGTAACTGAATTGACATATTCGTTAAAAGGAACTGAACGGATATATTCGTTTACAAAGGAGTGATTAAAAATTCAAACGAAAATAAAATTGTAAATTTGCGGTTATTCTTTTGTTTAAAAAATGAATTAAATACATCGCACCGCATCACCACGCCACATACACGTACATGTGCTCGTGCCCGTCCCGACCCGATATGGATCGGGTCGGCGCGCTCGTGTGTAACTGATAAAGTACATGACGACGGAAACTATAAAATTCGGTGCCCTCTGAGTGAAAGCTACAAGCCTTGAGCCAAACTTTCAAAACATAATTCAAAACCCAAAACTTATTCAAACGATGTGGGACTATTCACCACAAAGCAAAAAACAAAACAAAGCTATATTTAAAAATTGTTGGGCAAAAAATAAAACAAAGTTATATTTAAAATTTTCAACATTTCCCCACAATTTTTAAAATATCTAATAATCCCCCACTATTTTAAAATATGAAATAGAGCAAAGCTAGAAATATGTGCATAAATGAAAATGTTTTATAGATTTGAATTTTCACTTTAGTGAAAATAATTCAAAGTTTGTCAAGGTCTTTAGTGAAACTAAGTCTTGAACTAACGATCTTATACGACAAATCGAAACTATTTCACACATGTATTTCACATATTTGGTGTTCAATAAATAGGCTAGCACATTTGGGCCTTGTGCTAGTACCTTAATTTTCGTAAGTGTTTATGAGATAAAGTCATGTCTCATTAAAAGCGATTCCACCTTCATACTTATATAGGTAGACCTATAAGAGATGTCCCTGTAATTTTAACATATCAAAATAAAAGTGTTATAGGACTAGTAAGAGCAATGCTCCTGGGATGTATATGAGATTTATTTCTCATCAATGTAGTGCCCTTTAGCTGTCACATATTTATGACTTATTTTTTCTTTTAAATCTAAACATTGACTATACAAATATTAGGTAGGGTTCTCATCATAAGTGATTGTGTAGGTTTATTGGCTTTAAACTCATCCCGATTGATGTTTTATAAATCTTGTCTCTGCCAAAACTTTTAGTAAACGGATCCGTCGGATTTTTCGCAGACCTTACCCCAATTACTGAGATTACTCAATCTCTATGTAATTATTTTACATAGTTATGTCTATTTTTACCATTATATGTTTAACTTAATAGAGTTGTTTCACTATCATAATGAATAGAGATAAGTGACAACGATTTAATCATAATTGAAATTTCTATTAGTAAATTTATTAACCATTCCGCTTCTTTTTCACTTGCCGCTAAAGCAATAAATTCAGATTTCATAGTAGAATGTGTGATGCAAGTTTGCTTCTTTGATCCCCATGAGATCGCAACACCTTCAAATGTGAATATTTATCTACTTGTGAATTTTGATTCATCTGAACTAGATATCCAACTTGCATCGCTATATTCTTCTAAAACTTGAGGATATCCAGAAAAATGTAAATCATAACTAATAGTATTTTTTAAATATCTAAAAACATGAGATATGACATTCTAATGAACAAAACTAGGATTACTTATAAATCTACTTAATTTACCGTAAATGCAATGTCTGGCCTTGTACAGTGCATTGCATACATGAAGCTATCAATAACCCTTAAATATTCTAACTGTTGCACACATCTTTTATCATTTTTAGGTAGTTTAATATTAATATCTAAAGGTATATTAGCATATTTTAAATTAAAATAATTGAATCTTTTCAAAATCTATTCGACATAATGAGATTGTGTTAAAGTTAACGTATTCTCATTTCTTATAATTTTGATTCCCAAGATTACATCTACATGTCCTATGTCTTTCATGCTAAAAGATGAACTTAAAAAAAATTTAGTTTATAGAATAACTTCTAAATTAGTTTCAAAAATAAGTAAATCATCTACATAAAGACATATTATAACACCATGATTATTAAAAAATTTATAATACATACATTTATCTACTTCATTACTTTTAAAATCAAAGTTAGTAATTGTATTATCAAACTTTTCATGTCACTGTTTTGGTACTTGTTTTAACCCATATAGCGATTTAATAAGTTGACAAACTTTCTTTTCATGTCCAGGTAGAACAAACCCTTCTGATTGTTTCATATAGACAGACCTCTTCTTTTAAGTCATTATTTAAGAAGACGATTTTAACATCCATTTGATGAATTTTTAATTTGTGTATAAAAGTTAGTGCAATTAGAAGTCTTATAGTAGAAATTCTAGCAACGGGTGCGTAGGTGTTAAAATAATCAACACCTTCTTTTTGTCTATATCCTTTGGAAACCAATCTTGCCTTAAATTTTTCTATAATTCCATCTATTCTAAGTTTTCTTTTAAATATCCATTTACATCCTATGAGTTTAGATCCTTCGAGTAAGTCTACCAATTTTCATATTTTGTTACCCATTATTGAATCCATTTCATCATTGATAGCTTCTTTTCAAAAGACACTATTTCTAGATTTTATGATATCGTTAAAATTGATAGGATCATCGTCTACATTTAGACATCAATATTTCTTAATACTTTTGGTCCTATTTCCTTCAAGCAAATAGATATAATAGTCTTTTGAAATACTAGTTTCAAATCGTTGACATTTACTTCGACGAGGTTCAATGATGACCTCTTCATTACTTAAAAATTCAATAACTTATTTAAATTTAGAAGATTTACCATCTTCATAAGTTTTACTTTCAATATTTAATTTATTAGATAGAATAGTGAACTTAGATTCATAAAATATAACATCTCTAGATTCTATTATAGTATTTTTATCTATAGTATCATTATATTCTATAATTAAATATCTATAAGCTTTACTATTTTATGCATAGCCAAACAAACACACATTTAATAGTTCTAAGGCCTATCTTATGTCTTTTAAGATCTACTAATCTAACAAGTGTCCTACACCCTCACACTTTAAAATAGGTTAGACTGAGTTTTCTATTCTTTCAAAGTTCATAAGGTGTAGTTAAAATATTCTTATGTGAAATTTTAGTCAAAATATGAGTAATAGTTAACAAAACTTCACCCCATAAATTTTTATCTGAATTAGCATTAACCAACATTGCATTAGTCATTTCTACTAATATTCTATTTTTCTTTCTGCAACTCCATTTTGTTACTGCGTGAAAGGGGTCATTATCTCATGATGAATTTCATGAATTTCACAGAAATCGGAGAACTCATTTGACATGTATTCTCCACCCCTATCAGATTTAATGATTTTTATTCTTTTATTTAATTGATTTTCTACTAATGCTTTATAAACTTTAAATTTTTTAAAAGCCTCATTTTTTGTGTTTAATATATAGATATGAGCATAGTTTAAAAAATTATCTATAAAAGTAATAAAATATTTTTTCTCTCCTCTAGTAGAAATATTATTTAAATCACAGATATCACTGTGTATTAAATCTAATAAACATGAATTTCTTATTACACTAGGAAATGACTTTCTAGTAATCTTAGTCTTAGTACATATACTATATCAAAATATTCATGTTTAAGAATTAAATCTAAATTAGCCATATATTTCATACATCAATAATTAACATGTCATAATCTATCATACTATAAATAAAAAAGAGAGACCGAGTAAGAAGAAGAAATTTTATTGATTGGATCAATTACATTTAACTTGAACATGCCTCCCAGGGCATATATTTTCCAACAAATTCACTATTCTTGGATAAGATAAACTTATTTGATTTAAATACAAGTTTGAAATTATGTTTGATTAGTAAACCACCCGATACAAGATTCTTGCGAATGTCGAGTATATGGAGCACATAGTAAGTGTCACGACTTTTTCAGATGTGAAATTCAATTTCACTTTCTCACGCCCTATGTTCTTTGCCGTAGATGAGTTTCCCATAAAGCGATCTTGATCATCGTCAGCTTTGTCATATGTCACAAATATATCACGATTATTATAGACATGCTTTGTGGCACCCATGTCAATCCACCATTCATTGATGTCACCAATCAGATTTACCTCCAAAAGAACGGCTATAAAGTTATTTTTTTCTTCCACTGTATTCGTTTGATTCTTCAATTTCTTGAAGATGCGATAATCCCATTTGAAGTGTTCGAGTTTCCCATAGTGATAGCATCCACCGTTTTTTGGTACCATGGTTTTGACGAATTTTTTATTCTCCTTGGATTGAGAATATCCTCTCTTCTTCTTCTTTGATGGTTCACTGATAACCTTAGACTCAACCAAGTGTGCCTTTGATATCATTTCAATGTGATCTTCGATTTTATAGTTAACTCGAGATTCTTCCTCAATACGTAAATAAAAGAGAAGATTTTTTATAAAAATCTTCTCATCATTATACTTAAGAATTTTTCGATAATCTTTTCAAGATAGAGGCAACTTGACGATTATCGCACCAACTAAAAAATCTTCATTGAAATGAGAACCATTAGCGATCATATAATTTATAACTACTTGAAAATCATGCACTTGGCTAATAATTGATTTATCATCGACCATCTTAAAATTAAAAAATTGACTGATTATGTAAGAATTATACCCTTTTATTTTCTTCTTGAGTGCGTTCCAGAGTTCCTTGGATGTGTAGTAAGCGCGGTAGACATTGAATAACGAATCCAATGAAGCATTTAGAATGTAGCCCTTGCAAGTGTAGTCGTATTCTTCCAATTTCTGCCTTTTCCAGCCTTCATTGAGTGTTAATGATTCGGTAACAGTTGGGCACGGATTCGTGATAACATACACAACGTTCAACGCAGTCAACAGAAAGTGCAATTTTTGTTTCCATTGTTTGAAGTTTGAACAATCAAAACTGTCCAACTTGTAGATGTTTTTGGGCAACGTGGGATGGATTTTGTCGATAAGTATGAAAGAAGTCGAGGACTGGGTATGGGCCATCTCAATTTAAAATTGTTAGAACAATTGGTTCGGGTTGTAAGAAAAAATAAAGTTTGGAATGAAGAAACAGACAGATCCGGTTCGAGGCACGTTGAATATCGTTATTTTTAAACCGAGATTTGCCCCTACCACTATGATCAGGTAATCACCAATAGGTTACTAGCAAATCGGTTACAGGATACAACAAATCAGAAGCGTATTCGTGTGATCAGATTTGGTGAATTTGATCATGCAACTAGAACACCAAATAGTGCTAAAGAACACTTAAACGAAGCTTTAAAATCGGGAAAATAGAATAGAAAATGTTGTGAAAAAAATGAAGGTCCCGGATCCCTTTTATAGAAATAAACAGGTATAACTGAACGGACATATCCGTTAAATGTAACTAAACGGACATATCCGCTAAAAGGAACTGAACGGATATATCCGTTTACAAAGGAGTGATTTAAAATTCAAACGAAAATAAAACTGTAAAATTGCAGTTATTCTTTTGTTCAAAAATTAATTATGCCCGCCGACCCGACTGCTTACATGCACGCATGCGTGTGTGATCGATAAATGCATGACGATGAAAACCACAAAATTCGGTGCCCACTGGGTGAAATGACTTGAGCCAAACTTTCAAAACATAATTCAAAACCCAAAACAAAGCAAAAAACAAAACAAAGTTATATTTTAAAATTTCCAACAAATGTAAATGAAAAGTTACCTTATAGACCACGTCCTATGACCTTAAATTGGAAATAGTTTGGTGCACGGATGATTGTGAAGGAGGTCACAAAAGTCCGTCCATGGACGACCATGATGGACGTCATGTTTGTCCGTCCTTGTTTCCAAAAATAATTTCAGTTCGAATTTATTTATTTTTGAACTCTTTCTTTGGCTATTTAAGGTACCCACATATTTGTTAAGGTTTTAATCTCTCTTAAGTCCATCTCTTATTATCTAGAGAGAACTCCTAACATCTTCTTCCTCCTTGGGATTTCTTCTATATGAACTCAAACTATAAAGGACGCGCTGAGGGATTTAAGCATTGATTGCTAAAAAAGGGCTGATAGGTGCATATCATTTGTTACTTTCTGTAATTAGTTATTTTTCATAGTGAATTTATTGTCTTTGATCTATGATAGATCTCGTGATTTTTTTCCCATTGGGTTTACCATTTAATATCGTGTGCACTATGTGATTATTTTTGTTGTTTTGATTACTATCATCTACGTGATTATTCCCTAGGAATATTTGTGAGTACTTCGAAATTTCAACATTTAATTGAGACTACTTTCAAATATTATTATTATATTTTCTCTTTAGTTAACTTCTTTATTTGTTATTTTAAGAATTAAAATTGTTTTAAAAAATAAGATAAAGGTTGCTTCGTACTAAGGACGAGATAACTTACCTAGTCTTACATTAGTATGTTGTCATGTGACACCCAATCACATGATCAAATGTCACATAAATGATAGGCTCGATGATGATAAGTATTGTGAATAATAATAAATATTAATATATACAGTCAAGGTGTCAACACTGTGAAAAATGAATGAGGAAGCCAAATGTGATTTTATCATTTATTTTTTGTGCAATTAATTTTGTTGACTGCACAATTTTATACGACTTATTATATATTTTTTTTCACAATCGTGCTACGACCATCAAGATTTCTATGCATGTGGCACCCGATCATTTGATTGGGTGCTATGTGGCGACAAACTAATGCGGGACTATGTAAGTTAATTAATTTGGAAAACTCAAATACTTTATTTAAATAGTTTAGAAAAGAAAGTATAAATTTATAATACATTAACACTACAAAAAATAAGACTATTAGGGGCAATTTTTTGCTGTTAAAAACTGCCACTATTAACCAAAAAGTTATTAAGACTATTAGCGGCAATTTTTTATTAATAGCGGCAGTTTTTGACTGCCGCTAATAGTCTTATTTTTTATAGTATAAGGAAACTTTTAAATAGCTTATATGTAAGGGTTACCCCTATATTTTGGCATATGTATAATTACCACCCCTTGTTTCACTTATTTATAAATAACTCCCTAATTTTCAATTTTGTATTAAGATGACACATTGAGTTACTATTCCGTTAATTGTCATCTCTAAAAAACAAAGTGCACTTATTACCTACATATCTTTTTTTTCTCATGTTAGAAATGCCCTTTTAGCGACGACAGTTAACAAAACAGTAACTCAAGGTGTTATATAAATACAAAACTGCAAATTAAGAAGTTTTTTATAAATAAGTAAAGTATGGGGTGTCATTTATAAATATGCCAAAACATATATGCAAAAAAACCCTATATATAATAATTAAATAATAATCTATTTATATATTCATTTAAAATAATATTTTTTTAACCAAATAGATCAAAATACGGATTCAACCTAACCGGTAGTTTGGTGTTTGGTCCGATTTTTAAAACATTAATTGAAAGGGTGGCATTATCTGCACCTGTTTTTCGTGGGAAGAGCACACACATTTCAATGTTAAAAAATCATTGCCAGTCTTGAATCAGATGATAGAGATCATGTTTTGTCATAATCTTTCACGCATTCAACCGTATGGTAGATCTTGTAATCATGGTGTATCTATCATACGGTGACATGTTTATTCTATATGACACACATCCCCAAAAGTGCCGTGATAATGGGAAATGGTTCTCAAGTGTCACTTTTGGGGATGTTTGCCACATAGAATCAAATATCTGATCGTATGATAGGTGCCCCATGATCTGAAGATCTATTATGTGGAAGATTGGGATGACAAATTATCTTTATCGTCTGATTCAAGGAAATTAATAATTTTTTATGATAAAAATACATGTGTTCTTCACAAGAAAACAGGTGCAAATAACGCCACCCTAATGAAAAATAGACATGCGAGTGAGACCACTTTTATTTTTGGTTAGCAGTTGTTGAGTGTGAGTGCTCAAGCACCCAGATTAATGAAAAACTAAAAATGATTTTAGTAAGGGAGCTAAAACTTGCACACAAGTTTTGTAGCGTGCCATATGCATAAAAAGGACATTGTTACTTTTGGCATCCGTGCCACCTGAAACACCATCTAAGCTATTTGATTTAAAGAAGATAATGTAAAAATCTTTAAAGCCACAAATTGGCACGAAACACTATCTCTAACATCTAATTTAATAGAGTCAAATTCCATCATTTGATTTAATAATTGACTTTGACAAATCAGATAATAGAGATGATATTTCATGACAATTCTTTGCCTCAAAGATTTTTTACATTATAGTATTTGAATTGGATGGCTTAGTTAATATTCCAAATGTCTCATATCTAAAAAAATAATAGCCTTTCGTTTTAATCATGTGGTACCACGATACAAATCTCATGTGCAAGTTTTAGCTACCTTTAATCTTGATGATAATTATAATGCACATGATGAAATTATGCATAATCACTAAGGATCCTAATCTTCACAGATTCTATATTTTTAATATAATCTTAAATTTAAAATCCTACATTGAGCGAGAAAAACATATTAAAAAATATTTGAGCATATGCTTAAGAATAAACACCAACAATTCCCATTTATTTTTGGTTACTTAATGGAAAATAAACACTTAAGACGGCTACAGAAAAGCATTGAAAATTGCAACACTATTACAACATAACCCTTATACCCCACTATAATACGGGGAAAACCATTTTGTTGTCCGTGACAATTGTTCATGACCATTTGATCATTCAACTTCAAAAGAAGTTGGGATCATAGCCGTTGCATGAGGTTGCCAGGATGTAGTAGGCCACTATGTGGCCGATGGAGCCCCAAGCGAGCACGTCGACTATGTTGAACCCAACCGGATCATTGGATTTCAATAGGCCAACATACTCTTGTGCTCGAGTGTCCCCGGCCTCGAAATGGGTCACCCCATTTTGCTCCGGTACTTGTTTTGCCACATTTTCTCGTTGGAAGTTGAAGAATACAAATCTCCCTAGGAAGAGCGAGGCCGCGGTGCTTACGCTGATCACCACCGGCGCGAACAATTCGGCTCTCACGCCAAATTTAGCGGCGCGATTGGTAGATTTGGCAGAAGCTCTGGTGGAGCTGGTCAGATTGAGATTGAAGGAATCTGTGTGCTTTAGAGGTCTTAGGCCTTGGAAGGAATGGTAAATTGGGGTGAATTGTGGGTGTTTTTGGACGGGAGATGTGAAAGTGGGTGTGGAGAATAATGTGGATGCCATGGGTTTGTGGAGTTTGAATGTTTGAGATTGAAGGAGAGAAGGGTGCAACTATAGATATTCTGTTTGAAGATAGAATAGTAGTAGAAAAAGGAGTTGTATGATTGGAGATGAAGGTGGATTTGGAAGGCGATTTGTGTGGTTTTGATTGGTTGGAAATAGATAAGGGATCTTGGGCCAATAACAAAAGGATATAATGTAGATTGTTTGTGTTTTTCCTTCATAGTCAATGACTTGGAAATTTATTTCCTTGCTTGCTTGCTTTTGTTGAGAAAGGGTTGGGTGTAATATTTATATTTTGGCTAAACATAACTGAATCTAAGACCATCCATCTTGGTGATCGAGGAACTGGGAGTCTAAGCTAAGGCTTTAAATTGCTGAGGCCCGGACTCAAAATCATTCCAAGCTTGGGCCAATTGGCCATCTAATCAGAGTACTTGTGATCTTTGGACTTTGCCGTATAGGGATGCGTGGATGCCACATCTACAGATGGTGTAATAATTCCCAGAATCTGAGGCGTCTCGTTTCCAGTGAAACTGAAAATTGGCCCTCGCCCATATGGATCCATATATTTGTTCAATGACAGCAGATGGGACCTCTTTAGCTTAACTTATATATAACTTAGGATTAATGAATTATAGCAGATCTTGTGCCTTTTCAATCTTGGGTGCCGAAATGTGCCAAAATAAAATATTGTATAATAATTATATATTGACAGTAGATATCATCTAATGGATCCGTGGCGCAATGGTAGCGCGTCTGACTCCAGATCAGAAGGTTGCGTGTTCGATTCACGTCGGGTTCAAATCTCCTCATCCAAAAGTTTTATAATTTTTTGGTATTTTGGCATTTAGCCCCCTAATATATATCGTATTTACACTCCCCCTCGTTTCACCTATTTACAGTGACGAATTAATAATTGACCATTAAAAAAATAAATTTTGACTACCTTATATTCTATCTACCCACTGAATCTTTAGATTAGAAGGCTACCCAAATCTTGAAATTTTGATTTCATGTGCCAAATAAAACAAAAAGTGATCATGATTGTGGATGTACATCAAACATGATTCTCATATCACTTTTCAATATATGTGCAATATGAATCACAATCTGATCGTCTGATGATAGACTCAAGATTCATTAGGTAGAAAATTATGGTGAAAAATGGTTTCCACAATCTGACTCCAAGAGCCAAAGTCTAGTTTCATAATAGTCAATGGTTGAATCAATCTAAATGGTAAATGCAAAAATGCATAAATATGACATATTTTATGGGAGTATATGAAAAACCCCTTATTTTTTATATTTTTTTTTAGTGTTTCCTTCAAAATATTAAATCCGCGCGTCCAAATGTTCCATCGTGTCTAGTGGCGAGTTGTTTCAAACAACAAAATATTGGAAATTAGACTTTCCATCTTACACCATTAAAAGTGTCTTTTGCTATTATATCATGTAGCACACATATCATCAATCTAAATGGTACAAGTGCATGTGAATAGGGCTGCAACCAAGGTTCAAAATTTTGATTGAAAAGCATCGCTTTTGGTGGAGGCCAAAACGAAAATTTCAAATTTTCGCCGAAATTACCCAAGCATCAAATTATCGGCCGAAAATTTGAAATTATCGACTGATAATTTGGTGATTATTAAATTATCGACTGATATTTTGCTACTTCAGTTATTTGATTTTTTTTTTTTTTTTAAAGAGCACTGAAAATTTAAAATTTCAGTTTTGGAATAGTCCGAAATCAAAACGAAAACTGAAATTTTGATCCTTGACTGCAACTGAGCCAAGCTTGAGTCAACTCTACTTGGCTCTATTTTATGTTAGCGTATTTTTAAATAAAAATTTTATTTTTAAATTTTGCTTCACTAGTTTGCTACCTGAATTATTTTAATCCCACTTTGTAAAAAGATAGAACATTACTTGTGCTTATCCTTACTACTATATAAAAGTACAAATATTTCTTTCATATTTTCGTTCCTAAAATATCCCTAACACAGATTATAAAAATCTTCTAATTTATACCACGAAAATAGAGTTCTATTTCCAAGAGTTCTCTAAAAATAAAGTTCTACATCAATTGTAGGCTGGTGGGTTTTTTACTGATTTGATAAGCGGAGACGTATTAGGCTGGTGGGTTTCTCCAATATTAGTTTCTTTATGTAGTTGTTCTTGTATCGTGTAAATGGATTAGTTACTAGTAAACTTTAACTCTAATTCACTTAGATGGTGTGCGGTGCTTAGCACCGATAAAGAAGATAGCGTACCTAGCACAATGTTATGTAATCTTGACCGTCCATTCAACAGACGATTCTTAGATGTACCAGATATGTAGTTGACCATCTATTTCACTGTTTTAATCTTTTATAATATCAATGTTGTTCTCGCATAAGAACAAAACTTGATCTTGTCCTTCTAAACTTCCTATGCAAGAAAATAATTTCTACCGCGTTTACAATTGTCTTTCCGTTCTTATAGTTTGGTTTTCATGTTTAGATTGAGCTTTTATATGATAGTACAACATCTTAACTTTTACCAAAACCAATGAATCTAGACCATCCATTGCATCGATGTGCCACCTCTGGGATAGACGCATTTCCTCATTTCTCTTACAGGCATGTCATAAAAAGTATAACCAATCACTGACTAAGATTGGAGAGGCCACCATCTTTAATGATCCTACAAACCACACTGTAAAAAATAGTATGGATTCTCTATTTCCAATATTAACTTAGTTAAGTAATTTCCTCCTCCCCTCAAATTGAAGCAAATTTCAACAGAAGGTGCCATTCTTTATACCTCTGAAATTGTAACCTTACCCATATTAACTTAGTTTACCGCTTTGAATCATAGATCATGGACGTACCTGGAGCTGGCAGTCAATGTTTTATTCCACGTGGCACACATACCTAAAAATTGACCCTAAAATCATATTTAAGCATGATGGGTGCTGCAAAATTGATCGTCTGATAGTACGCCCATGATCTCAAGATCGATTGTCTAGAAAATTAGGTCGAAAACTATCTTCAATGACTAATTCAGAGCAGTTGATGCATTTCGGCTAGAGGAGATGGGGTACTGAGGTTAGAATTTCATACGGTCTAAATAATGGTACCCTTTCAATAAAGGGTAGCTTTAATAGCACCCATGGAATCTTTCAAGGCACCTACTCCCAAAATCATTAATTGCTTTGGATCAGATGATGAAGATTGCATTTCCTTCCAATCTCTCACAAAAGGGATCTAGATCATGGCGCACTTATCGGACGGTCAGTAAGTTTTCGATTCCACGTAGCACAACTCTAAAAAATGTGGCCCTAAAATCACTTTTGAGCATGATGTGTGCTATGTTAGGGATATGTGTCATGTGGAATATAAAACTGTCCGTCTACTAGGTGCATCATGATCTCAAGATCCCTTGTGTTGAAGATTAGGGTGAAACACAATTTTCTTCATCGAATGAGAATCAATCAATGTTTTGAGCATAGGTGCCTTGGAAGATTTCGTAAGCACTATTACTGCTATCCTTCAATAAATGGCGAAGAAGAAAAAAGCGATGTAACACACTACGCAGGTTGCCTGAGGGTGTGATAGTCATATGGGTCTCGGCTGGGCTTGAGCCCATCCGAAACGGGTTAGTATCCGTTAAAGTTAGTGGGGCCCAAAATATAAACGTTCCGGCCCGGTCTGATTAGTCTATGGGGCAAGATAAGTGTTGTTGCAAAAGCCCGATTAAAACCCAGCTCGTTTACGCCTGGCTCTAACTCGGCCAAGCCCGGTCAATGAGCCGGGTATGGGCTGAGGTAGGTACGCCCGATAAAATATAGGCCTGTCTCAGTTCAATTGGTAACTGGGATTTGACTCGAAGGAATCAATGGTTTTCAAGGGGTTTGGGGTGTTGGCACTTTTCAGTAAACATGTGGACATATTTAGAGGTACCAGGATTTAAATTGAGAGCTAAACCGGGCACACAAATATTTATACCGTGGCTCATGGTTAAAAAGAAAGATTGTTATTTTTGGGATTTGTGCCACGAACCATCTAGCCATCTACTTAGAATACTTTCATGCAAATATTTTTTGAGGCCAAAAATTGAGCCCAAACATACTTGTTATCATCAAAATTCTCAGAGTCAACCATTCAATCAGACGATGGACTTTTGACTATATTCAGTTAGATGATAGAGATTATTTTTTGTACCAATCTTTGGCCTTAAAGATATTTCCGTTGTCATACTCAAATCAAATGGCTTAAATGGTGTTCCACGTGGCACAGTGCTCTGCATCTGTATCTACCCATGGATAGGGGTGCAAGGTTTGATCAAAACCGAAATTTTTTCTTTTAGAATATTATAATAGACACTTTTAGCTTTTTTACATTCTTTATCAATTTGAGCGTTCCAACCATTCTTTATGAAATAGTTTTCAAGAGACTCAACTGATTTGGCCATAACAGATAACTTGGCATAGATGTTTTAAAATTAGTTACTGAATCTTGGGATAAGTTATAGTTCAGTTAAGCAACTTTCAACAATTTAAATCTATGGCAGTCAATATAATATCTCAAATCGATTAGAGAGAAGTTCGGAGCCTGGGCTATGAGCTGCGACCAACCCTTCATGTAACGATGCGTTTTGAGTGGGGAGAGCGAAATGTAACGCCTATGCCAAGAATAAAATTGGGGTGGAGACCTAAGCCCAAAACCATACAATATCGTTGGCATGTGGGTCTGGGTCATCATAGAACGGTATCAGAGTCGAGGATGGCTCTTCTATAAGGTGGAGGCTTGTGATATCCCACATCGGAAAGAGAGAAGTTTGGTGTCTGTGCTAGAGGTGCGACCAACCCTTTCATGTAATGATGCATTTTGGGTGGGAACGACGAAACGTAATGCTTATACGAAGAACAAAATCGGGGCGAGGACCTAAGCCCGTAGCCGGATATTATTGTTGGCATGTGGGTTTAGATCGTCACCGTCAACCAATATTTAATTAGATTTAATGGTCAAGAGCGGTTATGCGGGATCAAAACTTATGCAGTACTTCCCATTTATTCCTTTATCATTTAGAAAACTAGCAGAACATTTTATATATAATGTGAGCAACATAAAAGTTTTGGAATTTTTTTTTTATTTCTTTTTAACACTACAAAAAATAGGATTATTAGCAGCCAAAAACTGCCGCTATTAACAAAAAGACTATTAAGACTATTAGCGGCAGTTTTTTCGTTAATAGCGTCAGTTTTTTGCTGTCGCTAATAGTCTTGTTTTTTGTAGTGTAAGGCAAGTTGGGAATTTTATTTTTGAAATGATATTTTTTTTTTAAATCAGTAAAAATAATTTTATTAGATCAAAGAGGAGAGTGTAAGATTGAGACGAAAAACAATCTTCATCTTTTGATTCAAATCAGTCAATTATTTTCAGTGTCGGAGCTCTCCAAGATTTGATCGGTGCAAATAAAGGTACCTAATATATATTTAAAATTTTCATTCAACTCATCCCATCCTAACAAACAAATCGGATTCTCAAGAATTCAAATGATTAAACTAGAAACATGCATCATCATCATAGTCTTATCTCATCTATCTGGGTAGCACTGATTGAAACTTTTGATTGTAAAGTTGATGTATCACCATCTATCATTGCTAATGATGACCTTATGTTGACTCACAATTAATATTTTTGATCATGGTTCTTAAAACTCTATATCAAAGCATTACAACCTAAACTGCTTTATTTATCTTCTAACTTCTTTTTCATGAAAGAACTCTGAACCCAATCGTAATCAGACAATCGAAAAATAAAAATAAAACCGAACAAAAAACGATCAGATTTATTTTTTGATTTTGTGATCTAGTTTATTGGGCGTAGATGGAGATTCAATGAATTGGATTATTGTAATGGGTTTTAAGTCATTTTTTATTGATTTATGCATGATTTAAAGGTCCTAATATCCACGTCTATTTGCACGTGCCTTTTTACTAGTATATATAAATGCACAAACCTCTAGTTATGAGTAATTACTAGAGATCGGCCTCACACGCGCTGGCTGAATCCGAGAGGGTTGATCCGACATTTGGTGCCTGCCTGACTGGATAAGGCTTCCTTGTGCATAATGGCAAATTTCGTTGTTTTCGGCAACATTTGGGCATTTTGGATAAATTTCAAAAAGTTTTACAAAAAAATATTAAATATAAAATATATTTAAACTTCATAAATTTTTTAATTATTATTTAAAAATTGATAAAAATTAGAAAATATTTATTAATTTTAGTGAAATTTTGTTAATTTCACCGAAATTAATGAATTTTCAGCGATTTCTGAGAAATCATCAAAATTTTGTTGAAGTTTCGCTCAACCCCTATTTCAGTAAATTTCGAAGAAATTTGTCACTATATCCTTGTATAATGGTTGTTTTTTTTCCAAAATGATTTAAATCACCATGAATCGTAATGGTAGCATTTCCTCCTATATGTACATTTGACCCATTTCTGCATTTCAAACTACGAGAAGATAGTTAACCTATTTGGCTCACGTGAAAGATTAATTTCTTGCTTTTGGTGCATCTATCAAGGATCAAAATTTCGGCTGAAATGACCGAAATTTCGGCTGACATTATCGATTTCGGTAAATTTCACTTCAAAATTTCGGTTTCGTGAGAGAAAAAAGAAAGAGCTAAGGTATTGTGGTTGAGCAGCAAATTTTGCAATAAAAGATTCTTGGAGCGCAATTGATTGGTCCTCCGCTCAAACCGTTGACTGTCATGAATTAAATGGTAGAGGTCATTTTTCGTCATAATATTTCATACATGAGATCTTAAAATCATATCTCACATATCAAACGGTCAGACGTTGATTCCAAGTGGCACACCTCTCAAAGTGACTGTGAACATGGCATACCATGGTGCACAGTGATCACGGATGGGCGCCACGTGAAATCAATATTTGACGATTTAATATTTGGGCCATGATCTCAAGATCTATTCTGTCTGAGATTAGAACGATAACTACTTGTAGCATCTGATTCAGGGCAGTCAACATTGTGAGTTGTGGAGCCATCAGTTGGGTTGCAAGAATCTTTGGTTGCAAAATCGCTACAGGAGGAGTTATTCACACCCGTTTTTCTTGTGAAGAGTGCATACTCTTTCGCTGGAAAAAACTGTTGACTACCTTGAATTAGACGATTTAGATTGTTTTTCGTCCCAATCTTCAACAAAATAGATCTTGAGATAATGACGCACCTATCAGACGGTTAGATCTTGATTCCATGTGGCACACATCCCCAAAAGTAATTGTGATCATGGGCATACCTATTAGACGATTACTAGTGGGGATGTGTGCCACCTGGAGCATGTGATCATCTGATAGGTGTGCCATGATATCAAAATCAATTATATAGAAGATTGGGACAAAAAATAATCTCCATCGTCTAATTCAAGATAATCAATGATTTTTTATTATGAAAAACATGTCTTCTTCACAGGTTTAGCGGGTGCAAATAATGCTACCCAATTGCTACCTTTGTGGTTTTATTCGGACTTGAAGAAAGAAAACGGGTATATTTCATATAGGAGTTCCGGGTAGGTGATTGTGAATTGAGAATGGAAGTTCCACCTTAATCGATGGAATACGAACTCTTAAAAAGTAGAAGATTTACTTAAATTTGAAGATTAAAGTCTATCTTTCTTGCTACCCTACATTGTCAGCAAACATGGGATTTATTTTAATTTCTTAGCCCGACTTTTATTCAGATCTGTGAGCTTGTTGTATCATGGAGGCGGCCTGTCAGCAACCCTGTGCATAGGTCTAATCTACCGAGGGTTGCAAATCGTCTTGACGAGAGCGATCTAGTCCTTACCTCAACTCACATACATCGACTATCTGCCATCAAAGGATCGCCACATATCAATCTCCACGGTAATCTTTGCAAAGAATTAAGTAAAACTCGGTGTATTACAGTAATCATTGCTAAGGAATTGTGGTTTTCTTTTGTTGGGTAAGATGGGAGAATTCGATCTCCATTGCTTATAGTCTTTGTGCATATTCTTCGTGATGGTGGAAACACTTTGTTTGATTGCTCATGGACTGCCTTAGGCTTAAGTCGAATCACGTAAATCTTATTTTTATTTGTGGTATGATTTCTTTCTCTTTCTACCTTCTTGTGATATTAGTTATTTTGTTTATTGATTGTCTTTTTCATACGTGAAAGTCATCAACGTAATTAGAAGAACAAACGCCTTGTAAGAAATTTTTGCACAACAATTTACTACAACAGTTTAATTGAGTCAAGCTTGAACTTAGCTTTAGGCCCTTCGAGCCTAAAATTTTTTAACTCTAGCTTGGTTCTATTGAGTTTGAGCCGACCCGAGCTTTATGCCAAATAAATTTTATTATAAATTGTTGAATGGAAAAATCCAAAGGCCACTTAAACCTTAGCAATAGAAGAGTCTTGAAAGAGGCTCGGAATCCGACTAACAAGTAGTGTAGGATCTAGGATAAAAATGCTAAAGAGGTGTTTACGGCCCTCCTAAAATAAAGTTCTTTTGTTGGACGATTGCGCACTCGCGACTAGCTGATTAAGAGAAGGATTCCAATATGTTATATATGTCTACTTCAGTGCAAGTTCTCTTCGCTTTATTTGGAACACTATCTTCAAGATCTTGAAGGTTGACCAGGTCTGCAATGTTGGGAGGCCATTGGGAACTGTGGGGTGTCATGGTTTTTGCGCTTTTTAGGACAATCTAGTTGGAAAGGAACAACAGGGTCTTCAAGAAAGGGGAACCTATTATGTTTGTTATCAAGGCTGTCAGAGGCTATGGCTACGTATGACAGCTTTTTGCTAGCTCTTGTCATAACAGAGTTTACTTGCTTTAGTTGATTCACGTTTTCTTGTAAAAGAGGATTTACTTGTTCTAGCAGTAACTTCCCTGCTCTCTACTAACTACCTACCAGAACAAATTAAATCTGTTTTGGCAAGGAGTGAATAAAGAGGAAGGTAAAATTGGTGAATAGATAAATCTTGCATAAAATCTTACTATGCAATGAGTTATCAAGGAAAAGGGGTACCTGCTAAAGCAATAAGCAGGATGTTAGCAAAGATGATGGAAACTTGCTAAAGCAAGTGTACTCTACTATTAAATTTGTTTTGGCAAGGAGTGAATAGAGAGGAGGGTAGAACTGGTGAATAGGTAAATCTTGCATAAAATCTTACTATGCAATGAATTATCAAGGAGAAGGGGTACCTGCTAAAGCAATAAGCAGGATGTTAGCAAAGATGATGGAAACCTGCTAAAGCAAGTGTACTCTACTATGGCAAGGGCTAGCAGAGTGCTATGCCATACACAACCTATATCATAAGCAGGACATCCATGAGGCATTTGGATCATAATATTGGGGAAATTGCTTTCTTGGCAGATTGGGACTCCTTGATGTTTCCTCCTTAGGCGCCTTCTCTCTCCTTCCGCTTCTTGGTGTGAGTTGAGGCCCCCTCTTGCTATCAAGCCATCAAGTTATTAAGCAGGATAGTATTTTGAGTGTAGTGTCTTGGCTGCGTATGGCAGAGCTCTCTGCTAGCTCTTGTAGTAGCAAAGTTTACCTGCTTTAGCAAGTTCCCATCCTCTTTGCTGACATCCTGCAACTTGCTTTAGGAGGTATCCCTTCTCTTTGATAACTCTTTGCACAACAAAGATTTATGCAAAATTTACCTGTTCAACGGTTCTACCCTCCTCTTTACTCATTTGCTCTGACAGAGAGTTAGTAGAGAGCAAAGAGGTCGTTGCTAGAGCAAATAAACCCTCCTTTGCATAGAGTTAGAAAAGAGAATGAGAAAACTAAAGCAGATGAACTCTACTGTGGCAGAGGCTGGCAAAGAGCTATGTCATGCACAACCTTTATTACCTCCAAAGGTATGTAATTTTTTCCTTTAATGCATTTTGTTGCTGATTAAGATAAAAATAACGCCCTCCTGAACATGGATCAAAATCTTGGTTTCGGTTTCGGTTTCGTTCATGAACCGAACCGTAAATTGGTCAAATTTCGATCAAATTATCGATAAGTTCTGATAAATTTTGGATTAAATATGCTCCGAACTTTATCGAACTTAGCCGAACTTTGTTTTTTTACTTTTTTTTTAAATCTTTAACATTATTAGAACACATATTTACACTAAAGAGGCTTATAGATTAGTATTAGGTGCTTGGCGGATCATCAACGAATATACTAGTGATATTTTAAAATGATTATTTTGCTCATCTGATGATTGTATTTTTTTATCCAATAAATGCAGTAATGGTGGGTAGCTAAGTGTTTCAGCTTGATGAAACATGCTGATAAGTAGATGTGAACCATCCGATTGACGAAATTTAATATCAACCATTAAAATTAAAAAACTATACGGATCGAAACGAGGATCCGCAGTCCCCTATGAATCGTAGAGGGGTTTAGGCGCTTCTTGCTACTAGGTGTTGGCTGCATTGTATCAGATGATTTAAATTATTTATCGTCCAAATTTCTCTATAAAGAACTCTAGAAATCTTGGCCCACAAATTAGACGGTCAGATATTGATTCTACTTAAAACCCATCCCCAAATGACCTGAGAACCTTTCTCATGACACTCCGTGATCATAGTTACTTTTTGGGGGATATTGGTACATGGAACCAACATTTGACCGTGCAATAAGTGGACCATGATCTTGTGATCTGACGTGTGGAAGATTCAAATGTAGCGTAATCTCCATTTCTGATGCAAGAAGGTCAATGAATCTGATGGTGGAAAAGTTTGGGTTTCGTTTGGCCACCTATGCTACGTTAAAACATCATCTAAGCTGTTTGATTTGAAAGTCATGTCTTAAAGATATTAATTGCAAAATATTAGCATGAAATATACTATTTATCATGTGATTAAATGTAGTCAATGGCTATTTCTCATTCAAAAGTTGACCACAATAGATCATATGAGAAGTACCGTGTCTTGCTCCAATCTTATGGAATAGAGATCTATAGATCATAAACTTCAAATCACACAACCTAGATTATGTTTTCGCATGATATGTATAGCTAAAATACCAAGTCTTTCTTTAACTTCGGTGCAAGGCCAATTTTTCTGGTGCAAGTAATGGCTCCCTTATAAAAACCCAGTTTTAAAGGTTTTGAAACCTAGCTGTCTCCAACTTCCAAGACAACAAAAAAAAAAAAAAAAAAAAAAGGATGAGAGATTTTTGTAACCTCTCGTTCTAACTTCCAAGACAAAAGAAAAAGATAAGAGAGAGAGGAGAGAGAAGAAGAAAAGAAGAAAGGAAGAAGAAGACGAAGAGAAAGAAGACCGGTGAGGTTCTGACGAGTTTCCGGTGAAAAAATGACTAAATTCGAAAGGAGAGGAGGAAGAAGAGAAATGAGATTTTTAGCAAAATGTGAGTTTTAATTTCAATTATTTTGCAGTAACAGTTCTCGACTGATCAGGACGATATGTATCACATATCGTCTGATACAATGAATGTAGCGCTTTGATACAATTTTTTATTTTTATTTTCAAAAAAATCCCAAAAAAACTCGTACATCAAATTATCAGACGATAATTTGAGATTATCATCCGTATCAGACGATACGAACAATAATTTCAATGTATCATCTGATAATTTGGCCAAATGGAATCCTTGTCGATCTGCCAAATTATCTGACGATACATTCAAATTATCATCCATATCGGATGATAATTTCAATATATCATCCGATAATTAGGTAATTTTAGTGGGTACCCGATAAAAATCATTTTTATCTTGGGGACCCTAAAAAATGATACATATTGGTATCGTCCGATATTTTGACCCATGCAGCCGATAATTTAGGATTTTTGGCTGGGGGCAGTTTTTTACATATTTCCTGTGACCATCACTGAGACGTCTCGGCCGAGATTTTGATCCATGCTCCTAAAACATGCACATGTTAAGCATTTGATGGTGGAATTCCATGTAATTTTCTCAATATCAAGCAAGTTTGGCATATGCTTGAGACAAGGATTTTTTATTAGATGCTTAAACATATTACAACTCATAAAAGGAGCCTCCTCCCCTCTGACTCTACTCTTCTCACAGGCTTGTAGTTCCCTTTCCTCCGACTTCACTCAGCAGATGCTTTCATTTTTAAGCTCTCTGAAATCTGTGGCAATCAAATTTTGCAGGTTAACTTGTTAACAAGTATTACAGTCTGGATGAAGCCAGTAACACCCCCAATTGATTAAAATTGTAGGGTCAAAATAAGATTTGAACAGAAGTTGAAAGGGTGGAAAAAATAAAGTCACAGAAATTGAAATCAACTCTTTCTATGATGCAGGGCAGATTTAACCTCAGATTAAAGTGTCCCTAATGCAATTTTACTTGCAAGAAAAATAAGAAAAATCAAAGATTCAAGGAGTTCCAACCAACCAAAAACAGCTAATAAAAGGGAAGAAAAAAAAACAGAGGAAGATACATCTACACTACTCAAATACATGATACAACAGTCTAACCCTAAAATATAGTCCCATGTCTTTGCACTGTGAGAAGCCCACGAGTTACCTCCACCTCATCAATGCATTTCTACCCAATTTACATCGTCTTTATACACCGTCACCAGTATCTCCACACCCATGGATATGCAAAATGACTAAGAGAATAACCATTGAAAATGCTATAACTTGAGGAGAATCTCCCCTTTCTTCATGCTTTTTACTAGTGGAGAAAATCTTTCCTTCCTTTCAGGTTTTGAAGGGTCACCTCAGAGTCGAGAGTCTAGGTACGAAAAGTTCCGGCTCCGGCCATACTGAAGGAGGCTTCCATAAGTGCGATCCCATACTCCTATGAAAAGAGACTCAGTGTCGGGACTAAATGATACACCTGAGATCTCACCAAAGAAATCGATCTCCTGCTGCTTGTCATATCCATTCTTTGCATCATAGACATGAACAAAATCGGCAGGCTCTGCCATTGCCATGAACTGCCCATCAGAAGTGAAGCGGATCGATCGTATAGCACCTAGGTTGCCCTTGAGAACAGTGACTGATTTGGAAAGGTTCCTAGCATCCCAAATTCGACAGGTTTTGTCCTGATTTCCAGTGGCAAAGGTACGGCCATCAGGGTTCCATGCTGAGGCAAAAGAGTAATCCAGATGACCACATAGAGGAGTGATTGTCTGCAAGACCAACGCTTGAGCTTAGCAACCACCATACATACAGGCACTTATATCAATGGTAAAGAGACGCGAGCCCCTCTAGTCCAGTCACCGTGCACCCAAGTTCCAAGTGAAGCTCAGGTGCATTGTATAGATTTTGTTTTTAAAAAATTCAAAATATTTTTTTGAAGGTGAAAGTCAAATAATGACTGATTTCAATGGTCCAGATTTCAAGCTTCAAAAAACACATGGTGGAAATGAATTTTTGAAAAAAAAATTCTTTTTTAAGATGATCTAATCGACGCAACCTTGCTCCAAACTTGGCTGCACGGTGAAGGTGCACCTTCAGCACACCTTAACCAGGATACATACTAATATAGATAAATATAGTATGTATTAATGATTGTATTCTCCACTTTCGACTTATTTTTCTAATTATCTGGACTATGATTTTTTTAACCAAACGAGTTAACACATTATGTGCAAGATTCACATCAGTTAATGGGACAGTAGCATGCTTGCTTCTAAATAAACATAAAAGTGGGCAAAGGTCGGGACGGGTAACCAGGTTCCCATGTTTAATGTGCCCGTGTCAATGAGAGTTTTCTGCTCAGTTCAGAGATCCCAGCAGAACTAAATTAACTTGTCCAAGTTATAATGAAACATTAGTCCATCTGGACCCAAACCAAATTGCATGTCCCATTAAAATAGATTTATTATAGAGGCCCGGGATTATGCACCCGGATGTAGCCTTGAGGGTTGCACCCAGATTATCTAGGCACCACTTGGCACTGATCACAAGGATCAGGTGCGACAGAAACTTCGATAACATTGATCAGCTATCACCCAAAAAATTTGGGTTCCATCCGATGCATATCCACCGTTAAAAATGTGGTCAAAGGTCAATAAAATTAATGAGCTATATTTGTGCGGAGTCACCTTCTTGGACCCATCAAATGGAGGTCAACAAAGTCATTTTTAAAATTTTAAATCACATGCCACATGGCTGATCAATCCAAAACAGGTGTTACTTTGGATTGATCATGCCACATGGCCTGTGATTTGGCATCCCGATCCAACCTTGGAAGGCTCCACCTGTATGCATTTCCCCATTTTTCTTTATTATGAGAAAATTAAAAAGATTGATACGAAGACATGCAATTTGGTCAAAATTTCCAGAAGTCCCTGATAATTTCAATGATAAAACTAGAAAAACTTGACTTCTCATAAATCATAAGCAGGAGGATTATAAAATTTACAGTCTTTGGTAAGAACTAGAGTCATCAACCTTTTAACAAGGTGTGAAGACTTTTTTTTTTATGGGTAAGCTGCAATATTGTCAATCTTCCATTGAGCTACAGGAAAAGAAAACGTCATGGTTTTAAAACACAGAAACTCGACTCGAAAGTTAATAGAGTCGAGTTAACTCGAAGACTTGGATAAACTCGACTCAATCCGACTCGGTAATTTACTTTTACTTTGAAAAATATATATCTTATAAAAGAAAAAGTTACAAGAAAAAAGATGGAAAAATATGTTGATAAAATGGGCTAGTTTAGTACTTTTTAAGAAGATAGGGTATCTAAAACCTATCTCATGTAACTTCTTTTTATGTAAGGGTAGTTTATGAACCCTGATTGCATCATCCTAGTGAAATCTTGACGCGACTCCAAATCTCAGCGAGTACAGGAACTTGGCCAAATTAACTCGTCGACTCACCGAGTTTTAGAACTACGGAACATGTTACTCTCCTGGAAGAATTAACTGACAATACTGCAATTAATATATTTATTGGAAAGTAATTCTCCAACAATGATCATAGAAAATTTTAATCCAAATATATAATATCCAAGCAAGTACCTTTCCATTCCGAGAGTCAACCAATATACCATCAGGGTTGTCTCCGACAACAACAAGAAGTTTACCATCGGGACTTAGTGAGGTATGCTGCAAACAAATAAGAAACCATCAAGCAGAGTATGTATCCACTGAACGCAACCAAATTTCCAATAAACAAAATTTTAAACAGCATAACTGACATTAAAAACTTACATTCACTGCCCAAGGAAAGCAGAAATGCTTGGAAAGCTGAAATCTTTCCATATCAAAGTCTCTAACTCCACAGTCATTATTTGAAGCCAAGAAATGAACAGCGCCACTGATTAAGTTTCCAGACAGGTTAGCCTTGATAACAGGCAAAGGAAGAAATCTAACACACTGAACCTAATAATTGCGCACCTGGCACTGTCATAAATCTCGACAGCATTTGTGATCGCATTTTCATCATAAGTCGTCCTGGAGCAGAAGCTAATTCCTGGTCTATCTAAATACTGCATTTTATTACGACAAGAATTTGAACACGTCAACCATAATATGTTATGTGTCCTAAATATCTATCTTGGGAACAATAATGGGAATCCTCCTATGGATGTAATGCTAAGTAGCAAGACAGCAGTGGCTCTCTCTCTCTCTTCTCTCTCTCTCTCTCTCTCTCTCTCTCTCTAATGGACTGAACTTCTAATCAGGGTAGTTCCATTAGTAAGTCTTAGAGAATATAAAATAAAAATAAAAATAAAGAGTAACATTAATAATAATAACAATAACAGCAACAACAGAAGCAACAAAAGAATGTACAAATCCCTCCCTTCTCTTTTTATGTGTGCATTTGAATGAAGTATGTGAGTTTCCAATGGCAGGATTTTGCTTGTTTGTGTGTGTGTACGCATGTGAGCTTCCAATCGTAGGATTGTGTGTGTGTGCTGGCGCACTTGGGAGTGTAGGCAGCAGGTAGAGGAATGCAATAATGGCCAGGATCAGATTGATGGGTTTACTGGTCCCACCTGCTTTGATCTGGGCTTGCATATGATGGCCTTGGGATAATTTTAGGTTCAGTAGACAAATGGGTCACGCCTAGATAGGCGCTGTCAGGCCATGATACTAGGGTTAGAAAATGGGCTGGTCCTAAAGGCTTATTTATGATAGCATTTTCATCATAAGGCGTCCTGGAGCAGAAGTTAATTCCTTGTCGATCTAACAAGAAATTGAACATGTCAGCCATAACATGTTACACACCCTAAATATCTACCTTGGGAACAATAGTGGGAATCCTCATGTGGATGTAATGCAAAGTAGCATGACAGCAGTGTCTCTCTCTCTCTCTCTCTCTCTCTCTCTATTTTATTTTAATGAACTCAACTTTAATCCGGGTATTTACATTAGTAAAACCTAAGGAATATATAATAAAAAAGTAAGAAAACAAGAAACAAAAATAAAAAGTAAAAGAGAATTGACGCAACCAAACAAAAAATAAACCCTTCAATAATTATAATAATAATAGCTGCAGCAGCAACAACAACAAAAAAAAAGAGTACAAATCCCTCCCCTTCTCTTTTATGTGTGCATTCAAATGCATTATGTGAGTTTCTGATGGCAGGATTGTTTGTGTGTGTGCCGCGTGCGTGTGTGCAGTCAGCAGGAAGAGATTCAAAAGGGCCAGGACCAGATTGATGGGCTTCCTGGCCCCGCCCGCTTTGGGCTGGGGTTTGCATATGATGGCCCTGGGATTAATTTTGGGTTCAATAGATAAATGAGTAGGGCCTAGACAGGGGATATCAGGCTATGATACTAGGGATAGAAAGTGGGCTGGTCCTAAAGGCATATCGTTCCGACACATTTGTCACTAATTCATACATACATATCGTACATATATACAACAATTACAAGTTAATGATTTAAAAAGAAAATGAAATTTTGGATGGTGGGATTGGATTTGGAGAATATGAGAGATCAGGGATTGTGAGGTCTAATAAAATTTTGTGGGTTGCAGTAATTTTGAGGGAGACAATGAGGACTTATCCACCATTTTTTCTTTCCCTCGAGATATTGAGGGATTTGGGAAATAACAAATGGTAGGAGAGATCTCCAACAGCCTCCCACATAAGCTTTGATGTGTCATAATAAAGTGGCTTACTAAATCCATGTGCTTTGTTGGTGTGACCTTTTTAACAGCACGGAGAACAACCCATTTACATGATGTATGAGAGAGGTTCTAATTTCTTGCAAATAGAATCCCTTCTCCAAATGGAGTATAAACATGCAGCTTACCTTCATAAATGATGATAATGCCCAATTTCCAAAGGTTTTGAGATTTTTTTTTTTTTTTTTGAATACAAGTTTTCTTTTATTTTCTTTCTTGATAAACCAGATATATAAAGGTTGCTTAATTTTTCTATATTTTTTATTTACTATCATTCCAATCTAGATCTGCATCACTTATGTATCTTTGATATGATATAAATTAAGAAACAAATAATAAACTGATTTTTTTTTACAAATTTAGATGGCCAGGTTCCGTTTTAGGTCCATTCCAGAGAAACATACCAGCCAGGTCGGCCTGTGCCAAGCCTTTTCAGCCAAGTCAGGCTCTGGTCTGGGCTTCTAGCGTGTGCAAGTATAGGAATGCATGTGCAGTAGCATGCTTATGCATTTCTGCCAATGACATGTAATCTATGCCATCTGGGTAGACGAGGTAAGCATGCATGTGAATGGTTTATTTCTTGTTAACGCTTGTTTTTGTATATTCCAACATAAATTTGAGCAAACAAATAAAGATAAGTTACCTTACAAATAAGTTCCCCCTGAAATCCTCCAGCTACTAGTAGCTTATCCTTCACAGCTAATGTACTAACTTGGGTTTGAGTAAATCCTTCTAACAGACTCCCTGGGTGTTTCTATATCAGAAAGTTCAAAGACGAGTTCAAACATTATTAAGAATGGAGAGTAATCATGGAAAAATACATATTATAAATAGACAAAGGAATAAATTTTAACTGCATGGCTGATCAAAAAAGAAAAGTTCGTTCTCCAATGTATTTATTGGGAAAAACATGCACCTCACATGGTGCCACATGTCCTTGAACATTGAGAACTTCAGATCTATTGCAAGTTATTGAGGACCAGTGAATGACAGAGAAGTGTGACATTAAATACACATCATGCTTTGAAGTAGCCCAAACCAGATTCCTCAGCTGCAAACCCAAACAAAGATAAATGAAGTCAATACCACTAGTGCACATTATCCGGAAAGCCTCGACTGCAGGTAAAAATGCCAAATGCAAGCATGAAAAAAAAAAGAAATTTCATGTAACATTTGGTGAACAGTTGAACTTCACAGATCTAAAATGCACAAGAAAAATAACCTTTTTAGTTTTTTAAGTGTCATTTCGTCGACATCCCAACATGGAAATTGATATAAACTCTCATAAATGGCTTACCTAACCAAAAAAGAACTCAAAATGGCTTTAGATATGCAGAATTCAATAAAGATCTACATGGGAAAGCCTAGCTGTCGGAGTTGGGTTGAGAAGGATTGAAATTTTGAAGTGTTTTGGCAACAAACTTCTAGGAACAATATTAATAAAGTCATGCATGCTCTCTTCAGACTGTCTAAAATTTCCAAAATCTCATTTTGATGATGGCTTGAATGATTAAGCAATGTGTTCAAAGACGAAAGATGGGAGAAGAAATCGCTCCTTGTCTAGGACATAGATACCTAGGCAAATACCATGACCCCAAGAAATCTAAGCCAGGAGGACCCTGGGTTGTGCCTGTTACAATCGTCAAAATTTTACTCAACCCAACTTGATCGTAGGGCAACCCATATATTTGGTACCCTAGCTAAAGTCTCAACAGGCAATCCGCCAATCCAATCATCAAGTTGAAAATGAAACTCCATTAAGGCATTTCAAGTTCCTTCCCCTATGAATGATAATTGAAGGAATTTTTACACAAAAAAATCGCATAGAAAATGGATTATACTCACAAAGGCATTATCTAAGATTCCCCCTCATGAAGAAGGGTTCAATTAATTTAGAGGATGTAATACTTATGGGTTCAATCAGATGCCCCGTTCATTACATCACATAAAATACCACTGATTACGAATCAAGAGTAAAAGACAAATATACATTTACAGCATGCACAAAATAAGCAATGCCTTCAGCCTTCAATGGGTCGCCCATTGAATATAAAATGGATGCTAAGCGTGCTCCTTCCATTGATGAATTCCTTGATGTGGAATGGTGGTATATATATCCATGGTGACTCACGGATAAATCCATGAGTGACTCTATTCACTTATGAATTATGACACTCTAATCAAGATGTAATAGGAGCTCTCAGATGAGCTCGACTATGTAGTCCCTGTCAGCAGTTTCAAAATTTACATTAATCATTCAATCCATGCCATACTGACGAATGATCAACCTGTGACTATTATTGATTTTATATTTTATCTACAAACATTACATAAGCTGAAGCATGTCTATAGATATCAGAATATCGACAATCATTTATGATTAAATTCAAGTAATGGATTTAATCTACAGACAATTCAGGTTAGAGTCTGTCTTCTAAATAATTTGGAATATTCCCTTCTAAGGATTTTAATAGAGTGCAATGAATGAGGTATTTATTACCCTTCTAGGTAGCTAATATGTCATACTTTGTTCTATCTTATTGATAGTTACTTCTTGGTTTTGAGCAAATTTGGGCGTTTGGACCCTTTTAGAGAGTTCATTGCTATAACCAGGATTTATCAGTGTGCCCGTTTATCATACTGTAGTGGCTTCAAGCCTTAGATCCCATATCAAGTTTCCATTTATCATGCCGTATTAGTTTCGAGCAGATCAAAGCATCCAGTCCCTTTGAGGGAGTCCGTCACTACTACCACGAGTAGAGTCTCTGATATCAAAGCCATAGATCCCTTTATCAGGGGTCTGTTTATCACACAGTAGTAGTTTTGAGTCGGCTGGAGCATCTAGCCCCTTCTAGGGAGTCCGTCGCAATTACCACGGTTGATCATTCTATGATTTGTTGAAATAAACCTTAAAAATATTTTAGTAGGCCTCGTGAAACTTATTATCCAATCTTTTATAATAAAAAATTAGTTGTTGAAGGAGGGTGGATCTTTAGTAAGGACTTGGGCACCTTCTGAGAGTATGGGAATGGAACCTATGCTCCTTGTAAGGAGGGGCCACCATCATCTTTATGAGTGACAGCAGCTTTATCCCTTGTCATGGAGGGTCAAGGAGGCTCACAATCTTGTGCAGCATTATCAGTTATTTTATTATTGTCTTTTAAGTTGAACGGAGTCGATACCAAAGTACCAAGTCCATAATTCACAAGCCCACCTTTAGTGCATGATCAAAGCATCGGAGGGGAGTGCCACACCTGCATTAAGGCACTACCAGACAAAATCCTCAAAAAGTCCACAATCACCTGTCCTATACCAGGAGTCCTGTAACAGGTCTGCCCACTAAGGCGGTCGAGCCGTAGATGGATCCCCAAAGTACTATGTTATCACATTCACATTTCTGGTACGTGGTTCAACAATCACATTAGGAAAAATTAACCCTCACGCGAATCCTCACAATTTCCTAGCCCATTAAGGGCCTCCAAACAAGTCCACTGGGCCAAATATCAGCCCTTTAAGGGCTTCAAAACCAGGTCATTATCATTGGTTTTTATACATCACAATTCTTAAGTGCACTACCTCAACGGAGTTAGATGTGCATCACATCAAGGGTCTTGGGAATACACACATCAATGCACCCAGATGTGCATCACATCAATGGTTGGTGTGTACGCATCAATTTTTTTTTTTATCGGTAAAGGTGCTATAATCTTATTATTAAATAACAACAATTACAGCGGATCAACGAGGCCGAGAGATACTAAACAATGAGAGAAGCATACTCATTATAGGAGGCTTACATAGACATGTGGGGAAGAGTTAAAATAAAGACTCTTTGCACTGGATGGAAGGCAGTATGAGACAATACGCAATAAAGAAAAGTGTACTCATTACAGGAAACTTACACAGATATGTGAGGAAGAGAAGTTATGAATCAGGTATGAAAGGAAGACGGAGGACATTGTACTCGACAAAGAAATGAGATGGGGAATCTATCCTTAATTTTACAATTCCTTTCAATCTTGGAAAAGGAATTTCATACTCTGGGGGAAAAAAAATGTGACTTTCTAAAAGTTGATCAAATAGACAAATAAATTATTTTCTGTGTTAAGATAAAGCGAGTATGCAATATTCAAAGATTGTAAAATCATCCCAAGAGAGATTCTTACAATGCAATAAACGTTGAATGATTTTATAGTTCATTTCAAGGGTCGTGTGATTAGAAAGGTTTAAATCAGATCTAATATCACTGATTATGCTTGAATCAGGAAAGAGTTTAGAGGGACTCCATTTCGAGGTTTTAAAAAAGAACGGAAGATGATTCTATACAACAAAGGTGATATTTGAAAGGTGACAAAGGGACGAGTTTGTCCTTTAAAGCGGACTCAACTTAAACTTTGATGGCAGTTCCACATATAACCCAAGACCAGCCGAAACTATTGGAGACAGCTGATTTCACATTATCTAGTGAGGCAAAATGTAATGATTTTTAGAATCAATTTTGGAAAACCACTGCAGGTGGAAGGCGATTCAGCTAATTATATAGATTGTATGCCATGAAGAAAGAGATTGTCGAAGTAGGAAGAAGAAAAGATGAAGGAAAAAAGAAGAAACAAAAGAGAAGAAAGAAAAAAGAACAAGACGAAGAAGAGAAAGATTATGTTTTTTTCTTTTTTAGGTGGGGAGGAAGGGATCCCATACATGTCAAAAGGGATGCTCTATATGATCACATACCCCAAAATTCTGTAAAAAATCAGATTTTAAGGGGAGTGTGAATTGGTTTCTCTTGAGTTTCTTTCTTCTCCTATTTTGAAGGGTTTGACACTGGCTTTAGGTAGATTTTATTAGTAATGTTAGACACCTAGGAATTTATAAGAATAGTTTTTTCATTTATTTCAGGAAAGTCAAGTTAGACTAGGACTATTTCCTAAATTAGTTTGTGCCTATTTAAAGGCCTCTTATTGTTATAAACTTTTGGCTTAATTATTAAGTTATTTTAGAGAAAATTGAATGGCTCAAGCTTTCTGAATGGTCAAGCAGAAACCCATAGAGGATTTCTTGTGAGCCTATGATGGGTTATGATTTGAGATTTTGGTGAGATATCTCTTCATCGATCAACCTAAGCGGCAAGAAACATGTAATAGGTTGCATGCAAGTGCATCATCAAAAGTTTAAATTACACTATTTTATGGCCGGAAGCGGGAGCGACACACTAAGTAAAAGATACTTGCTACTAGGAAGCGGGGTAAATGTTTCTTTTCAAATGTGCATTAGGATAGGGAATGGAAGTAAGTTTTGGAAGATTGTTCGTGTGGTGAGTTCTCTTTTTCTATTGAGTTTCCCAATTTTTATGGTCGAATTATTCCAAAAGAGGCCATGGTGTGTCATGTCATGCTAAGGAGAGGAATAGGGGGGGCGTTCAATTATGTAGAGACTTGAGGGATAAGGAAATTCATAATTTGTTCTCTCTTTTGGGTAAGGTTAGGACTTTTGTACATCCCCCGAAAACAATGCTAATAGTTGGATGTGGGTGCGGGGTAAATGATTCTTTTCAAATGTGCATTAGGATAGGGAATGGAAGTAAGTTTTGGAAGATTGTTCGTGTGGTGAGTTCTCTTTTTCTATTGAGTTTCCCAATTTGTATGGTCGAATTATACCATAAGAGGCCATGGTGGGTCATGTCATGCTAAGGAGAGGAATAGGGGGGGTGTTCAATTACGCAAAGATTTGAGGGATAAGGATATTCATAATTTGTTTTCTCTCTTGGGTAAGGCTAGGACTTTTGTACATCCCCCGAAAACAATGCTAATAGTTGGATGTGGGTGCATGAATCTCATGGATGGTTTTTGGAAAGCCTTTTTTGTAATTATATGTGTTGGCATCTTATTTGTGATGTTCCTCAGCTTCTGGTGCTACTAGGGCAAGAATAGACCCAAACAGTTTGATCCACTTATTTACATGAAAATAGTAGAATAACTTTACAATTCAGTTGCTGGTTCAAAAGCAAGCCCCTTGCTTCAACTCTAAAATCAAAGCAGGAGTTGACGAGCAAGTGGGAAAACATTTGATTGATGAGAATGGAGCAGTTGCGGGATAAGTAGAAGGCGTATCAATCTCACTGCACACCATCTTATCTTATACTGATTTGAGAAACTTGGCAACTAGAAGAAGTGCTAAGGAAGCAAGGGAACTGGAATGAACTGACAATTCTCAACAAACTTCATTCCTTCAAGAACTCTAGATACGTCAAGGACTACATCTACTGTTGAATTGACAGGAAAAAGATAAAAAACTACTTCTCTAGTTACCAAAGCTGCTGCTTGATTTCCAACGGCCAAAAAAATAAAATCAAAATGAATGCTTCAATATGGCTCTGCGAAGCATCACTACCCCTTACCTTTGGAAACAAATGGTTCAATGGCTGCTCAGTACGCCCTCTCTGATACATATGCTAACCATATGCTCCACCTTATTGTTGGATCTACTACCATCGCAGGAACAGGATCCGAGACTGGAAATGGGATGGAAAGAGCAATGGAACTACGTCTGCGCCATCTGCTTCTCCAATGGGACTAGAACTGTGATTCAATTGGCATCTGTATCAGCAGGCACGAACCTACAACTCGCACTGTGCCTTGATCAGATGTTGACCAAGCAATTGAAATAGAAACTGTTGCTACTAGGTCAACTGGACAAAACTTTGGAAAGTTTTGACATCTCCATGGATGTTTGTCTTTTGTTGGACGGTTGTTATGACAAAATCCTTACAATAAATCATCTACAAAGTAGGTCTTGGCTAATAGTTGCAAAATGTGTCAATCATGTGAGGCTATGGATCACTTATTAAAAAATTGCACAACGGCTTACACAATTTGAAATTTCTTCTAAACCTTAGTTGGCATACATTGGTGTTTCCTAATTTTATGGTGGGGATTTTATAGCAGGATGCAGCTCGGGTCCTTTTAACGAATCAGGTCAATTACTATGGAGTTTGGTAGCATATGTAGTTTGTTTGGAAATCTAGCTGGGAACGAATGAAAGAATCTTCAATAATATGTGGAAATAAGCTAGCTTTAATAGAGAAGAAGCAGCACACCACTGGCAAAGAAGGGTGCAGGATTGGAAAGAACAAAATTGGAAACGTGTTTCTTGATAATTAAGACTACTGATTGCTACTGTTTTGTAACTGTATAAGGCTGCTGTCAATTTCCTCTTTGGCTTACAGTGTTTTATTTTCGTTCCATTTTGTACTCTTATACGTTATTTCATATTACAATTTGTCTACAATGAGTCGATGGTTAATTGTAGACAATGAGCTGACGCTTATCAGCCGCATGCCGCATGGACCTTGGGATGTGTACAGACATTAATGCGAATGAAGATTCGTGCAGACAGCTCAAGGTCCACAACAACATGTGGCTTACATGCATTCAGCTCATTGTTTAATCATTGTCTACAATGAGCCATCAGCTCAACATATACAAATTCTTTATTTCATGCATCCTTTTTATTACTGATCAAATAAATAAATAAACTAGTAGTGTAAAGAGGATGAGCACAGTGGTAAGAACCTATCATGAATTACCTGGAAATGAAGGATCGTCGATCTCACAGACCTAGAATTGCGCTGAAACTCGTAAAAGTTGCCCCCTTTCCTTGTTGGTTTGCATTCCTACATACTCACAAAAGGAATTGGATCACAAAAATAGAAGAAGAAAAATTGTAACCTGGTTTTCAAGGTACCAGTAAAAACAAAGTTCTATACCTTCTCTGAACCCTCTCCAGATTGAGGAATATTCTCATAATTCTTGTATTGTTCCAGTCTGGTCTGTCTATATTTTTCTCTAGTGATACTTAGTCTCTCCCATGGAATTCCTTGTATATCCTTTCCTCTCCTGGCCTGTGCGGAGGAAGTATCTGTTATCTTATTATTCTGCACAGGAACCAATTTACTTCTCATATAAAAAAATTTGTAAATAGTGTGTAAACAGGGAAAAACAATTGGAGCGGTGAAAGAACAAATCAAAATCCTACAAAGATGATAGTTATATTGCCAAATTGCCTGTCAGCTAAATTGCTCCTTGCCAAAATAAGTTTGCCATAGTTTGGGGTCTCCCAAAAATCTTCCCAAGCACATTCTGATATCAATTACAAGCCGACGGCACTTTGACATGTAGTGAGTATATACGATAGTTTGCATAGAGCAGTATTTTTCTAAAAAATAGAACAAACCATGTGGTCGTATTCATCTTCATCTGATTCTGAGTCTCCCATCCCTCTTCCTTGGAATTCTTCATCCATGTCATCGTCCACATCTGCCATTTCATAATCGTCCGCCACATAGTCGATTTCCTCTGCTTGGAATTGGGCCATGTTCCACTCGGCAAATGCCCGCCTCTGTCAAGCTCAACTATAGTATATAAAACCCAACATTTGCATGAAAGTAAAGTTAAAAAAGAAAATCCATTTTTTGGGTACAGAAAAACTGGTAGTTGATCCAAACAAGCTCAACTATAGTATATAAAACCCAACATTTGCATGAAAGTAAAGTTAAAAAAGAAAATCCATTTTTTGGGTACAGAAAAACTGGTAGTTGATCCAAACAGTTATTGATTTGGACAAGCAATACCAACCATTAGGCTATGCTATGAAGCAAGGACCAAAACATGTATCAGAGAACAGACTAAAATCATGACCAATAGAAAATTAGGTAACGAAAACAATGAGGAAAGTATGGGAAATCAAAATTTAGAAACGTAATTAATATGTTTATAACCTAATTAGAAGATTTTATAGTTCTTGCCTGACTAAAAAAATCCAATAAGACAAGTTCACGGAAAACAGAAAAGAAAAAATATATAAAATAAAATCATACTAATGGGAATTCAAGTAGATTCTTATAAATCTATATAGAAGACTAGTAAAAATGCAATCCAGCATCTGAATAAGAAATCTAAAATTAAACCCCAGAAACTGAAGTTATGTCTGAAAGATATAAATGTTTCTTAGTATCTCTAACAAACCAACACACAACCTAACTCTTCAAAGAACATATAATAAACCCTCAATTGAATTCTACAAATAGATAGAGAAACCAAACCGAGCGGTTGAGATAAAAGGACAATTTTGGAGATAGCAAGCGAGAAAATTGTAGAAGACAATATAATAATATTCCTTATGATTGATAATATATCCTACGTATTTCACAAATTATATCATTCTTTGCACGAAATTAAAGAAAAAATAAAACAGAAAACAGAGAGAGCGAGAAAGAAAAACTGGCACCGACAAGAAGATCATAAGAAAACAAAAACGAAAAGGGCAAAAGATACACAGTTATTAACCCTAGGAGAAAACGAAAATGGCCAAAGATAAGATCTTTGCAACCAATACCCTAAACCAAACCTTAGGAGAAAACGAAAGAAACAATAGCTTCAATCAACCATAAAACCATAAAAAATTAACATTTTGTATATTTTGGGAGGGTGAAAAGTACGATCTTTAAACGTTATTGACCCTAATAATAATAATAATAATAATAATAAATAAATAAATAAATAAAAACAGAGCACGCGAAACAAAACATAACAAAGACATCGAATTCGAAACCCTAAAATTTGGATCAATGATCGAAAGTCGATGACAATTAATTAGGCTTCTGATGATGTAAAAAAAATCATCTTTAAACGCTTCTAACCTTTTTCGAGGGATCGAAACTTCGATCAAACTTGTTCGATTGCTAGATCTCGTTTGGGATTGGGACCTGTATGTGGAAGAAGATGATTGAATCTGAGAATTTGACGAGAAATAGAGCCTTTTGGAAACGAGAATATGGGAATCTCGTCAGATATATCGTACGGAAAAGAGAAAAAAGGCTTCTACTTTTCTACCGGTTTCACAATGTCCGATTAAAGAGTATGAAAGAAAGATATGTCAACCAGGAATATAAAAATGAAAAAATACTAGACGTGTCTCCCTCTATATATATATCCACCGTGGTTTATGAATTTACTAAAACACCCCTCTTCTGTCTAGACTTGTAAGCATAGTTTGAAAAATCGGATTTTGAAACGAAAATAGCTCTATGAATGATCTTACATGATTAAAAATAAGGGTTTGATCTTACATCATTAAAGAATACTTCACTGTTATATCATGTGGCAAATATTTGGAATCAATCTAAACAGTTGAAATCGTTGTTTATGATTGGAACACATCTTAGTTAAAGAATCACACCTATAACTTAATCGTATACCGTTCGATCAAGGATCTTCAATACTAGCTGTCAAAAAATTAAAATAATAACAATATTAGTGTGCATATATATGGATACACCGTGATAGCCATTCACGAGATCATCAAATAGATAAGATACGATAAGACAAAATTATATTGTGTATATAAAGAGAATGAATGGTACATTTTTAATAGTGTACAAGCCTAACACCTTATATAAATTATAATATAAAAATAATATTTTTGAGGTTGCAACTCGGAAATGAATCTAAGCTAAATCTCATCTCGTTGAGGTCGAGACGCGAGACTTCTCAGGCGAGATTTCAAACCATGCTTGCAAGCCTTTAAGCTCTTTGGTGGTGAAAAGGAATTAGTACCTTTTAATGACCAAATTACCCAATTTTTATTGGTCTTAGAGCATCTCCAGCAGCTGCGCCAAATTAGCTGGTCTCGCTATTTTAGCGAATGAGAGGCGGAATAGGCGCTCCAATCGATACACCATCCAACGCTTCAAAATGGCGAACTGCTACAGTGCTTGCTATAGATAGCGAGTATTGTAGCATTAGCTGTTTTTTTATTTTATTTCTTTTAAGGTTTTATTTCTTATATTTATATCTTTTTTTTCTTTTCTCCCTCTCTCGCTCTCTCAGTCTCTCTCTCTCTCTCGCCAAACCTAACTTTGCTACCTTCTTCAAGGTATGTGAATGATTTTTTTTTTCTATATATTTGATGAAATTTTATAATTAAACACTGAAAAATCAATGCTCTTCCCTCTTTTTTGCTTCTTTGTTCATTTTCTTATCTTAAATAAAAAATCATTAAAAGGGAAGAAATTGAGAAGATGATGGGGATTTGGAGATTTTTTTTCTAAATTTCTTTTTTGGTGAGTAGTAGAAAATTTTGAAATTGTAGACTTGATTGCAAATTAGATGATGGGAAAATAAAAAATTGCAGACCCGATATTACTAATCAAGTAGAAAACGAAACATAAACGCTAAGCTAATCAAGAAGCAGAGTTACAAAATCATGTTTAAACAATAGAGGAAAATGATCGTTTATGATTTTAGTTTTCAATTTGGATTTATATTTTAATGGTTTAGATAGCACGTGCAAAGAGTTGGTTTTGCACAAGAAGTGTTTGATGAAATAACTATATGAGAAAATTTATGCAGGTTGTTTTCATGTACATTGAGAACTGGAATCTTATCTTCCTCATTGAGTTTGAGCTTTTGATTTTCTAATCTTTTAAATCCTCTTTTTGACTTCTTTCATTAAATTTTAATTATTCTACTTGAAATCAAAATCATTTGTCTCTTATAATAATATTAGTATTGGTAGATTACCAAATAAATTTTATTTATTTTCTTGTCGAATGAATTCTCAAATGTAAGATAACGCGACTTTCACAGATCTCCTGAATGAGGGATCCTGTCTTGAAAATGAATCAATAGGATCTCCAAACCCAATTGATGAAACATCTGAATCGCAAGTTGAAGTTCACTGTAGCACAAAAAAATACGAGGTTTAAGTATTAACAAAGATGAAGATCTTCTCTTGACAGATGCGTGGGTAAATACTACTACAAATATACTATGAGAAACTGAATAATCAAAAATGCTTATTAGTCGAAGATTTTTGATAACCACAATGTCAATGATGCCTTTATTATCGTTCGGAATCAAGTATCTCTAACTAACCATTGGAGTATAATTCAAAAGGTGGTAAATAAATTTTGTGGATGCTTGACACACAAATCGAGTCAGCGCATCAAAGTGGTTTGACTGAAGCAGAACATTATAAATCTATATCACCTGTGAACGTTGTTTTCTATACTCATATTGTAGCTCTTAATTTTGCAGATCGCTCGGGCAAGACAGTTATATAAGGCGGAGAATAAAGGCGATTTTCAGTTTGAACATTATTGAATTCTGTTGAAAGAATGTCTAAAGTGGCTTGAAGAGAAGGACAGTCCGAGTAGGACGTTATTTGTTTGGAGATATTGGTCTTCTAGCCTACCTTCGGTAAATCTAGGAGATGATAGTAACGACATTAGTAACTTCATAGAATTGGAGAGACCCATGGGGAGAAAGGCTGTAAAAGAACGATTGCATAAACGAAAAAACAATGTCAATGTCGATGTAGAAGGTTTGGTGAGGTTACTAACCCAGATGAATGAAAGAGCAAAAAAAATTAGTGAGGAAGAACTGAAATTTATGAAAAGAGTGGATGCATGAGAAGAGGCAAAGATTTGATTTGAGGAGGACAAAATTATTTTGATGGATACAAGTGGCTTGTCTGAAATCCAAAAAGAGTATGCGCATATGCAATAAATGGAAATCATTTAAAGTTGCAGGGATAAGTAGGTTTTATTTGATATGCTAAGTTTTATGTTATCTTAAGTTTCAGTATATTTGTATGAGATAATCAGAAACTAAACTATTCTACGTAAACAAATAGCTAAATGAATATTAAATTTTTTTTTGGATCCAATGATATTCAACGTCGAATATTGTAGATAAAGCTTGACAAAGTAAAACTAAAAAAAGTACAACAATTACAACTTAGTCAGATATGAAATTAATTTTGGTCATGCATTTGTCATAAGTGTTCGATGAGATCTCATAGCAGTTGAGAATAAGTTTGGCTATCTCGAATACTCAGATGCCTTTGAATGAATTACATAAATTCAAGAGTACGCTCGTGAGATACTTAAATATTAGGAATGTCATCGACTTGTTCTTAGTCGATGTCAAAGACATCGTCACTATTTGTTTCATCTTCAATAATCATATTATGTAGTATTATGTATGCTTTTGTAATGAGTTTGAGCGTTTGATAGTTTCATTCACGAGCAGGTCCACGCACTATTGCAAATCGTGCTTGAAGCACTCTGAATTCATGTTCAACATCCTTTCTTGCGGATTCTTGGGCGGCAACAATTTTTTTTACCTTTCTTCCTTATAAATGTGCAATTGTCTTCACAAAGGTTGACCACCGTGGATATATACCGTCGGTAAGGTAGTATCATACTGTGTAATTATGATCATTTATTGAGTAATTGGCAAAAGGAGCACCCCCTTCAGCAAGTGCAGAAAATACGAAAGATTATTCTAGAACATTGATGTCATTGTGTAAACCCAAAATCCCCCAAAAAGCATCACATATCCATATATCATATGAAGTAACTACTTCTAAAGTCATCGTTGGTTCACAATTGCGACCATAAAATTATCCTTTCCATGCAGCTGGACAATTCTTCCACTTCCAAAGCATGCAATTGATGCTGCCCAACACCCCCAGAAAGCCACGTCGTTCACCAACTTCTAGCAATCTAGCAACATCATTGTTGTTTAGGGGCATCAAGTACTTATCTGAAAAAAATTAAAACTATTGTTGTAGCAAATTGTTCAAGGGACTCAATTGTGGTGAATTCTTCAATCCTCACGTGCTCATACATAGTTGGTCGTTACTCCATAAGCGAGCATTCTAAATACGATTTTCATCTTTTGAAGGGAAGATAAACCAAGAGTTCCATCACAATTTTTTGTTTGGACAAAGTATGAATCGCGAGCTCCTATCTTGTAGAGTGAATACGAAGGAAAAGAGAATGATTCATCTGAAACCTCCTTCGAAATAATTTTAGAAGATACTGGAGAATAAGTTAAATAGTTTTGAAATAGCCTCCGATGGCCTTGCATAGAATCACGGTCGATAAAAACGCGTCTTAGAATAGAACCATGATGTGCTTTGCATTCTCTCCGATCCTCCAATTATTTTTGTGCCACAATAATTGCAATAGCGGACTGCAACTCATCCTCAAAGTCGAAGTCTTCAACCAACATTTTATAGACAGGAGTCTTCAACCAACATTTTGTAGACATGATCGTTAGATATTTGAGCGAATGTAAAGAAAATATATAAGAAATTATTGAAAAAAAAATTATGTGACAAAAATCACAATAGAATGGTCAATTTTTGTAGTCGAGCGATTTTATATTTAAATGAGAGAATATGACCGTTGAAAAAATATGACCATTAGAGAAATCATAGTTGTTGGAGAATTCTAGTCGTTTGAGAATATGACCGCTGAAAAAATATGACTGTTAGAAAAATTGTAATGACCATGATTGTTATATATCATTAACTACCTAGCACACATGCTCTATTCCTCTCTTCACGTGGTACACAATGTTTCCTTCGAGCCCAAATATCGCACAACTATAATCGCCAAGCCACCTCATTGTAATTTTTCCTCCTATGTTCTCTCTGAGACAATTGTAAATCTCTTAGCTCTCCACTCTTAACAAATTACTAAAATCGTGTAAACTTTCGTCAAAATAGGTAGGTCATCATCTTCTTTTCTCTATATTTTCTCTAAAATCTATTTTATGTACATCTAAATTCTCTTCTTATACTAAAATACCTTAAGATTTCAGTCACCTTGCACTTTATTTAAAATTTATATATTTTATTAATGAGATTAATCACGGATTTCGGTGTAGATTATTGATGTACATAAATGAGGGAGATCGACAGTCGGTGTGGTACCCGAATTATTTCGTCAAATGATTGGAATAGTTATGTCAATCTATTGTGACATTAAGACCCAATGTAGGAGGAATTTAATTATTTATTCTTTGATTGATTCTTTTGACTAATTAGTAGTGTATGTGACTTTTCACGATCAATTGTGGTTCTAATTTCACGTAATCTTACTTTTTCACGATCAATTGTGACTCTAATTTCATGCAATCCTATTTTTCACGAACAACTATAACTCTAATTTCATGCAATCCTACTTTTTCATGATCAATCAAAACTCTAATTTCATGCAATCATGATTTTTCACGATCAATTATGACTCTAATTTCATGTAATCGTAATTTTTTACGATTAATTGTGACTTTTCACGAGACTTCTTTTGCCAAGTCATGATCAATCGTGATTCACGATTGCAAGGGCCTTATTCTCTGAAAATTTTATATTTTATTTATTTCTTATCACGATCAATCGTGGTTGTAATTTCATGCAATCGCAATTCACGATTGGTCAAACTTTCTTCTCTGGAGTATATAATTTTGATTCTCTTGTAATTGTCCAAGGTCACGATCAATCGTGACCTTACTCCTCTTCAATCCTGATCCTCATGATCTATTGTGGGTTCTGATTCATGCAATCGTTCGATATCCATCAAAAGTTGAATCTTTGACTCTTCTTTTCTCATTGGCCTTTCTCTCTTGGGTCAAAGTATCTCCTTAGCTTTCGATTAACTCAGACTCTAGATCACTTTGGTACTGTAGCCGATTTCAGAGAATAATTGTTACAAAAATATGATCGTTGGAAACATATGACTGTTGGAGAAATATGATAGTTTGAAAATGTGAATATTTGAAAATTTGAGTGTTGGTGTGAATTTTTTTACTTCGACATATGTTTTGGGTTCAGTTACAATTTTGGTTTTTCTCTTCAATTTTGGTTTCGGGTTCGGTTTCGATTTTGGTTTCGGTTTAGGAAAGGATGACCATTAGAAAAGACGAATATCTGAAAATTTGAGTGTTGATAAAGATATAATAAAATAAGAATGAATAATAATATTTTAAAAAAAGAAGTAGTTAAAATAGAGAATATATTAGAGTGTATATTGAAAAAGCAATAGCTAAAATAGAGAATGATAACTAAAAGAGTGTTTAGCTATTCAAATTTGGCTATCCTTAGTGGAGATGGTCTTAGTAAGGTTGTCAATGGGCTGGGAGGCCCATCAGGCCGGCCCCAATGTGCCTTAGAAAAGGCATGTTTAGAACAGTCTTTAAGACCAAAATAGATATTAGGCTAAGAGTATGTAGAAGCCTAATTAAAGCCTAATCAAGCCTGTCATATTATATATTATAGGTAAGGGTAAATGTATCATGTAATCAAGGACCCATCCTCTCTCATTTGCTACTATGTGGCACCCAATCATATCATCGGATGCCACATAAAGAGCAATTCGATGATAAAAAAAATTATTGTAGAAAAAAAAACATTATATAAAATCATGCAATCAATATATTCCATTGCATGAAAAATGAACCGTAAACTCACATTTGATTTTACTGTTCATTTTCCATATGATTAATACTATTGTTCATACAATTTTATATATTTTATTATTAATATTTCATGGCACTTGATCATGTGATTGAATGTCCCATAATAACAAACTAAGGTTGGACCAATGCGAGGTTACCTTTATCCTTTATATAATTATTATATTGAATAGAATTTGTCTACCATGAGTCCCTTCTTGTCATTTGTGCAACGAATAGCCCTTAAGATAAGCACAAATTTTACTTTAGAGAACATAAAATTCCATACATATCCTAGAGTGAAAAAAATGAGCCCTTGGCTCATTCAATTGGATGAAAATGCATGACCCCTTGACTCATGGTAGATAAATTTTGTTTATTATAATATAAGTTTCGCTTTCACTATAAAAAATATTATTAATAGATACAATTGGGGTTGTCAATGGGTTGAGTTGGTCAGGCCGAAACAAGCTTTTGTTGCCTAGCCCAATAGTGCACATTGACTTGACGGGTTGAGGGTGCCTGACTTGCTCGAAGGCCGAGTCGGACGTTTCATGCCCTGGCCCCCATTGACCACCCTACGTGGTGGTATAATAAAAAGGATTTCCCTCTCTCTCCCTCTCTCTCTCTCATAGTTATGTGATCAATCAATGGCGTTAGCTATTTGAAAGGTCTCTCTCTCTACAAATTGCACCATACGCTGCTTGGGTGACCTCGCCATGTTTCTTCTCTAAACTATAAACCCTCAAAATATTGAAATCTTTTCTACCCTAAACTCTTACACCGTCATCTTGCTACCTCAACACTTAGATATTGAAACCTTTAACCTAATTCTAAACAAAAATCAGAAAAGTATCAGAAAACGCCCCTCCACAATTTTTATCACCCTTTCCCTGAATTTTTTTTTATTACTAAAAAATGCCCCTGCAGCTTTTAAATGGTCCGCGTCGATGCACGGTGCAAATGTATTTTACTGAATAGCCCTTCAACTTTTGAGTTTCTTCTCCGGCGATCGTGGAATTGAGTTGTTGGCCAACACCAAATAGGGTTTATTTTTTCAGTTAGTGCGAGCGAAAGAAGAGAGAGAGAGAGAGTTTGCCTTTGCCTAGTCTCTCTCTCTCTCTCTATGATTAAAGCTTTTTTTTTTTCTGAGTTTCAGAGTGTCTTCTCCGGTGATCTGGCGATCGTGAACCTGAGTTCATGCCGGCGAACACTGAATAGAGGGTTTCATTTTTGGAGTTAGTGAGAGAGAGAGAGAAAGAAGAGAGAGAGTTTGCCTTTGCCTTTGCCTTTGCCTAGTCTCTTTCTTTCTCTACAATTAAAACCTTTTTTTTGTCTGCATTTTAGAGTCTTCTCCGGCGATCCGGCTATCGTGAACCTGGGTTCATGCCAGCAAACACCAAATGGTTTCATTTTTTTAGTATGAGAGAGAGAGAGAGAGAGAAAGAAAGAAGAGAGGGTTTTTCGGATCGGAATGGAACAACGCCTATTTTCGTGAACCTCGTGACTTCTCTAGCGAACACCTGTAAGAAGGGTAAAAATGTAAACTACCTTAAAGCATCTAAATCACCCTACTCGTGTTAAACTCGGCGATCGCCCGTTTCTTGGATGCATGGGCACTATTGGAGAATAAAAGCACGCACATGCCTTTTTGGTGATAAAAAAAAAGGCCCAGGCGCCATTTAGATAAAAGCCCTAAACTTAATCCTTCATGGGCAATTGTTAACTAAGAATGTTCACATGCCTTTTTGGTGATAAAAAAAAGGCTAAGGCGCCATTTAGATAAAAGCCTAAACTTAATCCTTCATGGGCAATTGTTAACTAAAAATGTTGAGTACTACTGATCACCTGTTGACCGATTTTATCGTCACTAGGCATTAGGCAATACCAGTAGAGGTATTTACTTAAGTGGCTCTATCAAATATAATTGAGACCTTGCTGTTGTTAAAAAACTTATTATAAAATTTAAAGCATATGCAGTTTAGCTCAATTCGCATTAAACACATGCATTATCTTAACTTAAGTTATAATTTTTATTGGATGAAATTGCTCTTATATATAATTATTCTTGTGACTTCTCATTTTCCGGCCCAACCCACCCCTCATTTCGAGATTAGACTCATAATGAGACCCATCTCTATTAGAATGAGACCGGTCGGGCAAACAAACACTTATTTATGTTAATATATATTATTATTCTTTCCTTTATATTTACTTAAAGATATTTAATGTAAATAGAAAATATCTTCTATTTGAATACAATAAAAATCATTTTAAATATAATTCTAAAAGAATAAAAAGTTAACTTTCTAGTTTGAGAATAAAATTTTAAATTTTTACAAATTAATCATAATCAAGATATCGAAAATTGGCCGAGTTGGACACATATCAGTATTCAACTCGGTATCGGCCGATACGTATCGGGTATCGGTTGATACGTCTCGGTTTCGATCGAGACTTTTATTTTATTTTATTTATTTATTTTTTAAACTGACCAATATGTATCGGTATCGGCCGATTCGTATCGGCTTCAAGAAAATGATACCCGAGACCGATATTGCTTTTGATACCTTGGTCATAATTTCAACATTCAAATGCCAAGTTTTTTTCTAGAACCTTTAAAGCCCATGAATTATTTTGTACTGAAATATTGCTAAGGTACAAAAGTCCAATCTAAAATTTTGACTTTCAAATGAAATTTATAATTTGACGTGTATTTACTTGATCTTTGATTTTTGTCTTTCTCATTTGAAAGTCTAGATGTGAAAATTTTCACCAATTTTTTTGTGTTTTAATATATTTTGACATAATAAAATTTAGGGGTTTTTGCATGCAACCCTCTAAGATCCTCCCCCCCCCCCCCCCCCCCCCCCCCCCTCTCGTAATCCACCTATTTATTATACGACCCTTACTTTTGTGTTTCCTTTACTTATTACCCCTTACAGTGACAAATCAGTTGAAAAACTATTCATTGATTGCTCTAAATCAGACGATGACGATCATTTTTCACTATAATCTTCTACCTACTGAATCTTGAGGTCAGAAGCCTGCTATCATGCGATCAGATTTTGATTCTACATGGTGATCATGGGTGTACATTAAATATGATCTTGGATCAATTTTTAAGATGTGTGCCATGTGAAATCAAAATCCGATCGTCAGATTGTAGGTCCATGATCTCAAGATCAATTAGATCAAAGATCGGGGAGAAAAACAATCTCCATCAACTGATTCAAAGTAGTCAAAGGTTATCTTGTCATAGAATCTATCACTGTAAGGAGTAATAAGAAAAAAAAGCATAAAAGCAAGGGGCCGCTATGTAAATAGATAAAACAAGAGAGGCAGAGTGCAAATAAGACATATCTCATAGGTATAAATGCAAAAACCCCTAAAATTTATGTCCTTCAAAGGTTAAAAAAAAGTTGGCATTTGAAAGTTTAAATTTGACCAAATCTAAAAATTTAAATTTTATTCTTAAGTTGGGAAATTGACATTTTGCTCTTTTATAATTTAAATTTCAAATTATTTTTTATTGAATTAAAATGGGGGTATTCCTGATTTAAATTTAATATCTTAATTAAATGAAAAGAAAAAAGTTGTAAACAAATGCTTCTTGTTGTCCAACTAACAAATGTCTATAACTGTCTCGTTGTCTCATATCTAATGCTATGTTACTTAATTCTTTCCTTGTGCCTATCAATAACGAATTGGCTCAGGGCGAACGAGTTCACCATTTGACTCAGTCTGATTCGGTGTTAAACCCACGACTTTTTATATTTGCATCCAAGATTAAAAACTTGGCATAATTAGAGAAATAGGACTGGAAAGAAAGCGTTTTGCACTATTATATCAAAACGGAAAAGTTTTGCATAATCAGGATACACCTTATTCCGATGTCTTTGAAATCCGTGAATTCTAATTTAAAATCCGTGAATACTCAAAATTTTGAACCTACAAAATCCGCGTAATTCTAATTACACAAAAACTTTTAAAGTAGTATAATTGTGCGAAACTTTTATAACATGAATCTCTTTTCACTAAGTGCCCATTAAACTTGCCTTACCAACCAAGCAAACAACTCTTAGAGAGTGATAAATAAAATTTAATATTTATATTATATTTCTCCTTTTTCCTCATAAAAAATATAACTATTAAAAATTCTTCGTATCCCAAGTGACCCAAATTTGAATGAAAGTAGAGAATTTCAATTTACAAACTCGAATTTCGAATTAACGTATATAGGTTTAATGACATCAATTCATGAATTTAATCACATATCATATTATATATTTTAAAAGTAATTTTAAAAAGTTCGGAGTGGATCCTTATTTGTTAAATGAGTATAACTTTATTATTGTCATGGGCTAATTACCTCCTATTATGAGTTTTTTTGTTTTTTTTTACTAAGATATTATTAGCTGTTACTGCTATTCCTTGGTTAAAAACTAAGTACATCAGGTTTTCATATATATTTTTTAAAGTTGGAGCTTTAATGGGAGCTGTCATGGACTAAAGGAATCTCATTAGAGATCTGAACCTTCTAAACTATACGCTCTAATATGAACAGTTGTCATATTTTTCTAAAAGTCCATCTTAATATCCACAGGTTAGATGATTATGATTCTCTTATGCACATGATTCTTTTGGTAGAGACATGTCAGTGGTAGGCTATATACTAGCAGCCATAATCACTGACTTCGTCGATTTTTTTTATATAAATTTACGATTTTTAAGTTTTGTTAATTAATCATAAATTATTTGTGAATTTCTAAAAAATTTGTGTATTCTTCAAAAAATTTAAAAATTTGTGAATTATTCATAATTTGTTTTAATATATCGTGATTATTTGAATATATTTAAAATATTTCCACTCTTTTTAATCACGATCTTTTAATTTTTATATTTTTCACTTATTTTTTTCCCAAATTTACTAAATTTTATGAATTTTGTCAAATTTTAATCTTACCGAATTATTGTCGTACTTCAACTTGGTGACTTTAGTTGAACTACTTGGATTGATCAAAGACATGCTACATGCTCTCTCTCTCTCTCTCTCTCTCTTATATATATATATGTGTGTGTGTTACGACTCGAGTCTTAGGAGGCTCATTTAATGATGTTAGATGCAATGGAGCACCGAATTCCATGTGAGTGCTCCACACTCTAACTCAACCCACTCTCACAATTAAGAAGAGATAGAATTAGAATGGGATTCGGGTACATAGTTGGCATTGAACCCCTTTGATAATGTTGCCTTAGGCAAATAAGTCAATTAAAATCCTACAAATCATGGGATTGGTTTGTTAGAAGTTTCTATTTTGGTGGCCATCATTATGGTTAACCCATTGACCGGTGAATGGCGTAAAATCAATCTTGAAATGTGTAGTTGCTAATTCAGTGAATTTGAAGAGAATAAACAACTAATAATTAAGTCTTTTAATTATGGTATGATTGTAATTTCTAATTATAATATAATTAGTAATCTAAGTTCTTAATGGGAAAGGACTCTTTGATTATAAATATGAGGGGTGTTTGGTCCCAACGATTGCTCCACTCAATTCATCCTCTCTATTAGCGAAGCATCCCCATTGAGCTAGGAGATATTGAAAGTGAGAAGATTGTTGAAGATCGGCAACCCACCATTAATGGCTCACACTCAAGGTGCACACATACATATTTAATTTATGGATTATTGATTTATTATTTTTGATTGATCATGCGCCTAAATCCTAGGGCATATATTTAGATGGTTGGAATGATAGATCCATGTAAGATCCATCATGAATTTCATCAATTAGTGCCCTCTAGGACTCTTACCTTATTGGACAAGTCAAACTTGCCCAATCCAACACCCTCTCTTTATTTCTTTCTTTTCCTCAGGCATCTCTCTCTCTCTCTCTCTCTCTCTCTCTCTCTTCTATGCAAACGCGCAGCCCAAGCACCACTGCAGCCACCACCTTCTTCTTCTTTCTCTCTCAACCAACATCACAGCAACACCACCATCCCTTTCTCCTTCAACGGGATACACATTCGGGCTATATCATGGGTTGGGCCACCATCATAGCAGCGACGCCAAGCCCTTTTTCTGAGCCTAATCACACACCAACGAAACTCTATGTCGCTATTACAAACTTAGTTGCAAAGGAAGTGCGATTTGCGAGAAGACTTGAACAAATAGACTCTCCGATCGCCAATTCACACCAAACCAAACTGTTACGAAACCACGTTCAACAAATGGGTGCCCTCAAATCTCCTCAAATCTACTATTCACATAATTTTATGGCTTTTAAAACATCAATCAATCGCTTTTGATTAATAAAAATCAGATTTTAAAGGTTTTAGCACGCATCTTGAGGCCATAGAAGTCAAAGGGTTGATCCCCATGGTCAAACCCTTTTTCCAAGATGTAGGGTACCTAGTACCCTTCATTTTGGCTAAGGCATGATGCGGCAGAAAATTACCTTAAGGGCCTTAAATTCTAGGTGCAAGGCACCCATGCGCAAACGACAATCGTTAGGCTGCTCTGCTGCACACTTGCGCCCAAGGCTTGTGCATAGCACCCGCACATGCATACACAGGCGCTGGTGGGGCCAAGTTGCGCAGGCACCAGCGTCGGTGCAAACCCATGCACCGGATCCCCTCTACAATTGTTGATGCTACTTGCGGGCTTCGATTTAGGCTGGAGGTTATGGTTTGATCCTTTAGATCTCTAATCTACAAACATTTTTGGGCCATAGACTATTAGAAACACCCCTAATGATTTCTAGAACTCTATCAATCTAACAGTACATATAATAATTTCCACCTTACATGAATTTTAGGACTCCTAAAATAAACAATTATTTTCCTACAATAATTATTTTATTATGTTACTGCATTATGTCGTTATTTATTTGTTGACTAAAGGGCCTAGTTTGACACATCATATTGAGCAAGCCGTAACCCCTAGGCTGAAGCCCATGGATTGAATGAACGAAAATCTGACCATCTATGAAACCGATGGCCAAATTTTGATTTCTAAGATTTTACCTTGGTTTGTGTGCCACCCAAAGTGGTACACCTAACCACTGAAACTCTTATCTATATTCCTTGTGGCACACAGGTCAAATATCTAACTTTGATTATTTTAGATCTTGGGTTCAGAGCCGAATTGGGTCAGGTTCCCCAAGGATGATGCCTGCTAACTTTTGACCTATTTTTCATTGGACGGACAGTTTAATGCTAAATTATTGATTCACCTCATTTTACGTGCTATGTTATGCCACAAAAAATCATAAATGCTATATAAACTAGTGTCGATGGGTCACTTTGACCCCGAATCCGGCCTTGAAAATGATGAAATCAAAAGAGAGTCCATACAAAGACTCAATAATTTCTGGTGCCATGCACAACTACCATAACTGATTTCCCAGTTCGTATTCAACGAACTCAAAAAATGTAACTCAATGTACAAACTCACGTAGTTATAAGGAAAACTCGTGATTGTCATTTTGTGTATATTTTTCCATAACTGGAAAAATTTCAGTAGATGAAAAAGTTATTTTTTCAATATTATTCTAGACCCACTAGAGAATTTGGCTCAATCGGGTTTACGATTTTCAAAATTTGTGCACCCCCCTCTTTAGGCCTTTCGTTTCTTCTATAGAAATTAGGTTTTAGAAACATTTTCACAAGAAACAATGCTTAATTGATAAACTCCAATAGTTTAAGTCATAGGGTCCTATGAGCCGCCACATGGGTTTGTACTAACCCATGGGCCTTTTAAAGGCCCCTATACCCTAAATAAACCCCTTGTAGTTTTCAGAAATCGCGATCCGAACTTAGATAGTAGGCCCATCCTACCTTTTAGAATTTTCAACCTTAGATAAATAAACCCTCCACTTAAGTCGTGGAGATGTGCGTACCCCATGATCGTACGATGAGATGATCGCGACTGTGAATTGACAAACGCTCAATCAATGGTATAGATGGACAAATCAAGAGTCTAAACCAAAGAAAATCCCTAACACTCTTTTATGACAAACACATCTAGAAGATTAGACTAATAAAAACTCGATATAAAGTACACTGAAATCCATGAATTCTGATTCGACGGTCTATATGTCACATAGGGTCCGATTCTCACCAAAATTCACGAATATGACTAGCCTGTTTTCATCAGATCAAGATATTGTATCTATTGAGACTAACTCATTCTTGCTTCGAGAAACATACCTTAAGGTTAATAATAGATTCTTAACATCTAACCTTTAAATACTTTCAATATTTCCTCTGTGTCCACTTCATCTCATAAGTGATATCTAACTCATAAACTTAACATTTCTTTAATTTAAAATGATATGATTCGTAACACTTAGGATACATATAATAGAATTCTTTTCTTCACATATGTATTTTCATTATATATCATACATCACTTAGATGATACGCTAAGTTATATGCATGTTAAACTTATGAATAAGATACGACACATGACATATGCCTTCGCCATGATAGAGTTCTTTTCATGGTCACGTAGAATTTAGAATTTAGGTGTTCATGTACAGACACAACACTTTTATAGTAGTATGGGCTGTCACATGAAATACTTTTAGCTTACTACGAAACTCATCCATCAGGAGGCATGATTTATGAAACTTATCTCACTATGATTAGTTTTAATCTAAAAATCTAATAAGCTATATAAACGTTACATACAATAAGAAAATGTGAACTTAAACCCACATCAATAATGAAATCGGGGTAAAGACCTAAGCTCAAAACCGAACAATGATAGGATAAGACATGCTGTGAAGGCCGATTGAATATGAATTAATTTCTACACGTGTCATACCTTACGAGTTACCATAAGGGCACAACGTCTACAACCAAGACGGGCCTTAAGGACAATATGTTTAGCTATGTCTCGAACTAAGGGGATATTGGAGATTTCGACTTAAGAAAACCTATTATATTGAGTGCGCACAACCTCATCAGATTGAATAGTGATTTATGATATATTATGTTATGCAGGGTGTGGTGATAATCTAATATGTGGCCCTCGCATGTTAGGCTCGAGTATCAACTCTGACGCAAGTCATCATTAATGATAAGAAGACATGACCGTACGATGTGTAGGTGAATGAGAGTTCAAAATAAGATGTAAGACAAGTCGCGTATGTTAAGGTGACTAGACAGATTAAGATAAAGTGAAACATTGATGCATCATACGCATGCCATCTTCATTTTTGTACTTCATTTCAGTTATTTACATTACACAAATGAAACCAATGCCAATATTGTTACTTTTTATTTATAAATTTTATCAAAGTTTAATGCATGACTCACAACCACTCACGAGGTTGCACATGCGATCACCCTCGATAGTTTGCGGTGGATCGGTTGCTTAACCCATAGTCACAAAAATCGCTGAATTATTGAAAAATTCGCGAATTATTCGTGATTTTGGTGAAAAAAAAAACAAAACACGAACAATTCGCGAATTTTTGAAAAAATCGCCAAAATCACCGAAGTTCGCGAATAAATCGGCAAAATCGCGAATTACGCCGAGTCAACTTCCTTTGCAATGCACGCTATTACTTCTTAAAAGATAAAAAGCTTTAATAAAAAGTAACTCTCTCTCTCTCTCAAGAGTTTAAAAGTTAAAAAAGTAAAAGTTACTTTCTCTCTTTCTCTCCTTTCACAAAGTCAAACTGTCAAATCAGTCAAAAGGACAGCTAGACCTTAGTAATCTATTATTTTATTCTCCTTCTCTCTCTCTCTCTCTTAAAAGCTAAAAAAATAAAAGTTAAACTCTCTTTCTTCTCTCTCTCTCTAAAACGGTAGGTCGGCCTTAGTAATTTATTATTTTACACAAAAATATATATTAAAAAAATTTAAATATATATCTAAATCATAAAATTATATTATATTATATTATATATATATATATATATATTTACTTATTTATTTTTAATAATATTTTTATAGTTTTTATAATTTTTATTTTTTTTATTTTCCGAACTTTGCCGGATTTTTCTGGATTTTAACTTAGTTGAATTATTACCGAACTCCAATTTTATGACTATGATTTATCCCACTGAGTTACATGATTGCGTAGCTCAACTCATGTGCAATTTAAATCTTTCATATGACGATACGGACTACGACGTCGATGAAGATGTTGAAGCTTCATACGAGGATTTGTCTTTCGAGGGTGACCAAGTAGACAACCAACTTGATGAGGGTGTAGACGCTGGAGATTTTTATGAGCATTGATAGCTCATGTCCTTTAGTTTTATTCCACTTTTATTGATGCATTTCTTTTCATTTTCGTATATATAGTGGTTTGTGTATGAGACGATTTTATCCTATGTTAAACCTCATTTCTATTTTACGATCTTAGATGCATGGTTAGGATGGATACTCTTCATGTTTTGCCTATGCGACTATGATTTTATATTTGATGGTTTTACATAATTACTTTATGTGATTAAATGTTATAGTCTTGAAAATTGTTGAATGTGGATCTTCACAAGAATTATGAGCCTCGTGACAAGTGAATTATGGATATGATACATATTCGCTTAACGCCCTAATAAACATGTGGGCTCATGACACGAAATTCTCGACCCTTGAGATTAGATAGAAATCTGAATATATATATATATATATATATATATATATATATATATATATATATATATATATATATATATATATATATATATATTAAAGAAAGAGATAAGAAGAGGATGAGAAAATAAACAAAAGAAGTAGAAAAATGAATTTATTTTTATTTTTCTTTTCCTTACTAAAAGATCTAGAGTTCCTTTCTTTTATAATACAATTAGGAACATTCATACTTACAACATGGGTTACAACGTGCGACCCAACATGGGAAAGTGGGTTACTGAGTAGTTATCTAGATGAATGTGAGTTACAACATGGGAATGTGGGTAACTGAGTAGTTATCTAAATTGTGAGCTGCATGGATAAGTTCTAAAGGTGCTTGAGTTTGAGATGAAGACAATTCAAAGTGAAGTTTATGGGCTTTTCCAATGTTATGTTGCTCCCAACATAAATGAATTTTAGTAGAAATGGGAAGATAAAATTTAGTAGTTAAAAATCGAAGAGTATTTGATGAGGGATGACTGCCGATTATGCCATATTATTGCAAGTTGTCGAGAAGAAATAAAGGTTGTAGTGGAGTTTGGGAATGCTGATGAGGATTGGATGGGATAAAGTCCATGTTGGGTATTGTCCTTGGTGAGAATCCTCCTCGTTTCTTTGTCTTGAAAAATACATTTATTTTTCCTCGTGTACGAACCCAGAAGAATCAAAGGAAAGAATACATTTATTATCCTTTGCGAATTTTCGCACAGATAATAAATTAGTAGACATATGAGACACATGTAAGATATTGGTGAGAGTAAATTTATTATGCAAAGTAGAGATGATACTATAACCTATATTGGAGATAGAAAATATTTTATCATTACCGATGGTTACACGATCAGACCCATGGTATGGGCTGTGAACAGAGAGTTGTGAAAAATCTGATGTGATGTGGTTAGAAGCCCCACTATCAATATACTAATTGGAATTAGGCGGATTGTGTTGGGTAGCAAAAAAAACTTGATTTGGTGTGGGAAGAAGGGGCGGTTGAATCTGGTCATTGCGGTACCAACAACGATCGATATTATAGTTGGAGCGACCACAAATGTGATAAAAGAATCGAGGTGTTGAGGATTGATAAGGTGGGTTAGAGGTTTGATGGTAATGCTAGGGAATCTGACCGCCCGAGCGATTTCCTCCAGAGCGGCCACGAAATCCGCCATTGCCGCAGCCTCCTCGCCCGCCATTATAACCACCACGAAAGAAGGATTGAGATTCTGAGGTTGGAGTTTAAGTAGCAGCCATGACTGTCGTTATGTCGGACTTTCCATCATCATCCACTTCGAGCTCCAGATTCAAGTTTTCACTGGATAAAAGAGAGAAAAACTCATCAAGAGTCATGAGAACAAGACGTGTGCGGACCGACGCCTTGACTGCGCCGTAAGTCCGGGAAAGACCATTTAAAGTGTAGAGAATAACATCTTCGTCATCTAATTGTGACAATGCAGCAACGAGATCGCTAAAATTGTTTGAATTGAATCAACATATTTGCATTGTTAGTTTCCCTTTTTTAAGCTGTTGGAGTTAGAATTTTTTTTGCATAATATGAGATATGGAGGGATTGTTAAGTCTGGTATCAATGGCAACACATAGTTCATGAGGGCTTTTAATGAAAATAACATATGGAAGAACAGAGGGTGTGATGGTGGCATGGATGATAGAAACTAGTAATTAGTCAACTTGTTTTCATTCAGTGTGTTTTGGATTAGAATATGTTTGCCATATAAATTAATAATGGATGAAGATGGACAAAAATCTGAATCATCTATGTATTGAAGAAAGCCAGTAGCCTCAAGAATATTTTTAGTTTGAGATTTTTAGGTTATGTGGCTAGAGGCATCTAATTTCACAGTAACTAAAGAGAGGATATTAGACAACAAAAATTAAAGGTTAAAAGGTAGAGAAGCTATGAATATAACCCCAATTGGATCAAAGAGAGCTCGCGGGAGCTTTAATGGAGATTCTCTGATACCATAAAGAAGGAGATAAGAAGCGGATGAGAAAATAAACAAAAGAAGTAGAAAAATAATTTTTTTTATATTTTTTTTTTCCTTACTAAAAGATCTAGAGTTCCTTTCTTTTATAATACAATAAGGAACATTCGTGCTTACAACATAGATTACTGAATAATTATCTAAAAAAATGTGAGTTACAATATGAGAATGTGAGTAATCGAGTAGTTTTCATGGCCCTATATGTGTACTTAGGATCTTGTTCACCATCACAGGTGGATGTATTATCAATCTTGTACCATCTGACACAGGAGCAAGTACCCAATGCAGCCCCTAGGTCGCCTCTTATATGAGACAACTTAAATTTCACAACAGTGCATGGCCCCTACCTCTCTTCAAAATCTTCCGGGAGCCAATAAATGAACAGGTGCAGCATATATGAACCATGTTATAAAAAATCGGCTGATACCGATACGTAGTGGCCCCGATACTGATACGTATTAGTCATGATACATATCAGTATCTCAACTCAGTATCGGCCGATACGGGCCCATATTGAGTATCGGCTGATACGGTATTGATTTTGGCCGAGTCATATCGGTCTTATATGGACCAATACTCGAGTGCGATATCGATTTTGACACCTTAATATGAACACCTAGTCCACATTAAATGAGCAAAACTGTTATAAACGGATGGTTTAGATCCTCGTATAGGTATGAAATTTGGGATGATTTCCATCCACATGTTGGTCTGCCACCTAACACTTTAAAATTGATGTACATTTGTCGAGGCCATTGCCCTAAAGGCCATTACCCAGCGCTGGTCCCATTATGTATGGGCAGTGAGTGGAGGGCCTAGAACTGACCGACTTTTTATCTGCAACTGGCTGCTCTACAAGTCGAATCGGTATTTTCACACTTAACAGTCCGAGGCTTCTACCGCGCACCAAGCAATAGTCCTTATGGGGTCTGAGAAAAAATTGAAACCCGAAAACCAACCAAAAAGCAGGCCATCTGAACCGGACTGAAACCGAGTGAAAACCGACACTGAACTGATTTGGCCCAGTTCAGTTTTGGTAGCCAAAAATTGAAAATCGGTCATGTAGGGTGAGAAAAATGATAAAAACTCAAAAAATAAAAAAAAATGAAGAAAAACCGAAAATTGAACCGAACCAATTTCAGAATTGGATCGGTTCTGTTCGATTTCGGTTTCGGAGTTGAAAAGTTCGATTAACTAAAACTAAAATATTTTGGTTAAAGTTCGGTTTTCCAAAAACTGACCGAAAAACTGAAATTTTGGTTTCGATTAACGGAATCTGCTCCACTGATAGTCCTATATTGACGTACATGTGCGCCACATAAAATTATGACTGACTCAGGTACTATAATTGGGTCATGGTCATTTACTCGACATCAATTCAAAAGTTTGATAAAAGTTGCAGCCCTTAGGAAGCACTAAAGGGCAGTGCACACAAATAAAATAGGGCTTTATACAAAATAGCGCCCTGTGCCACTTTTTATCACCAAAAAATTAATTGTTATTTCTTCTTCTGTAATAAAATAGGGATTTATACAAAATAGCGCCCTGTGCCACTTTTTATCACCAAAAAATTAATCGTTATTTTTTCTTCTAAAATAACGCTCACACGTAATTGAAACTGGCAGCTATACATATCAACTCTCGTAGGGCACTGATTAATTTTAATAAATAATTACAATGTTGTCTTTGTTAATAATTTTTTTTTTTTTTGGACATTTTTTATATTAGACATTCGACTCGTGCATAGAGAATGCGTGTGAATATGACCCGTATTGACCCGTATGGGGTGCATTTTTATAATGAATTTAAAAAAAAACCTTTTTTATAATAAAAATATAAATGGGACATATTTTCTTACTTTTCTCAATAAACAATTTAAAAACTTACTCTTACGAACAACTTAAAACAAAAACTTTAAGTATTTTGAGATCTTTTGTAATATGAAACATGATTTCTATCATCTTATAAAAGGTAATTAATTATTAATTTACGCCAATGCCTCTAATTACAACAAAACGTGCATTAATCTAAAGAATTTCAATTGTAAGCTTTTGAATTGCAACTATTAACTCTCTACTCACAGTGGAGGTTGACTCTGCTAACCTACATCAATGGATGGACCATAATGTTATGGTTGCACTTTTACCCCACTTGATGCCACGCGGTGCACACTTTGACAGTTTGATTCATCCAATTGGTAAAATATTATAAAAACTTCACCTTATTCATATGGAACATCTATATTAAAGTGCATCCATTGAACTATTCAAACTCTCTAACAGGCATATTTTTTTGGGCTTAAATTAGTACATCCTATGTGTTGCAAGTTCTTTCACTCAAGGGTCAAAATATCGAAAAATCGATACGTATCGGGTATCGATTTGATACATTAAAATTTTTTTATTTTTTTTTTCAAAAATTTCTAAAAAATCTCAAAAAATTAAGAAAAATAAATTTAATAATTTTTTATTTTAAAAAAAATAAAAATTTATTTAAAGCTTATTTGATGCATATTTCATAACAGGACGGATCCTTAATTAAAGTATTGCATAATTACAACTAAAAGCTTTCAATTTTTTTCTTTCTTTTTTATTGTTTAATAAATACAAATTTTATTAACAGACAATAAAAATATATTAGAATATAAGTCCACAACAAAGGACATATCACTCTTAACATAGTTGATTCATTGTACATGACTAATGATCAAATTTTTATTATACATGACTAATTATCAAAATTAAAAGGTATATTATAAATAAAAAAATTAATTACTTTAGAGCTACATTGAATTTCGTGATAGTTCTAGGCCCTCGTTATCATCATCATCGATGTGCGAGCTTCCCTATAATGTTAGCCATATTGATACCCATGATCATGTGTGCCTCCTCGAAACTGAGACATTAGTGACGAATATGATTCAGTGTAATAGGTGAAGGTTGGTCTTCCAAAAATTTGACCAACAAAGTCATATGGCCTGGAATAGGTTTGTTGAGGCCGATAGTATGGGTTACTTGTTGTTGAATCTTCAGTATTTTACAAACTAAATCTCCCGAAGTTAGAAGTCATATAACCCACATTATCTTGTGGACCTTGTAATGGTGGTGGAGGTGGTGTTTGATAAGATTCTGACGCTCATCTTCCTTCAATTCCTCCACCTCTAAATGTAGGAGTGTCATACATTGTTACCAGCTTATCATCCCATGCGGCAATACCTCCATAAGAATAAGGATCAACATCATCTCCTCCACCACTAGTGTCAGCCTAGGTTTCATCGCCTCCATCATCACCCCCACCATCATCATTATCACTACCGGGCTGCATTTCGTCATCAGATCCAACCATTGAATGACGATTCAATCTTCGTTTCTACCTCGGTGGTTGGAAAGCCTACTCATCTACTGCTCTTTCAGCATTATCCAGCCATGCGGTGTCCTCAGTATCCAACGCTGGCTCTTCTCTTTCTTCAATCCACTGATTTAAAGGGTCATCCTCCATGAATATATAATCCAACTGGATACAATCAAAATATTCACTATCTGTAAGGTAAAATATGATAGATGAATTAGTACATGTCTGATGCCTCATCAATTAGATAAAATAAAAATTGTATGAACTAAGACTTCATATAATATCTTACCGCGAGCGGCTCTCTATATATTTCTGACCCTTTATCTCATGTTGTAGTGGTAATAGACTAAATTTTTTAATCATTCCATAGTTAGCCTATTCCTTGTCTTCGTATGAATGAGAGAGAAGGTGCTCCAACTTCGCTCACAGTTGGACGAGAAACAAGTTTGCGATAAAACCCTCATGGCAACCCGTCTTAATATCGGGCCATCACTTCCATAATGCATCCACCAATCAGCGGGTTTATCATACTTGATTTGGGATTGCGCCAATGGGGTCCCAAATGACCCATGTCTCTTGGGGAATATATCAATCTATATATCAATAACCCACATCAATAAACAGATTATATGACACCTACATTATTACTTATAAGGTATTATTACTCATATCTCTTATGGCTTGACTTTGCTCTGCCAACTCAGGGAGCATTCGCTGGATCACATTGAGCAAAGCGTTGTACACGTTATCGGCCTCAGTCAACTCAAAGCGTCGCGTATACTGGAAGACCGGATTTAAGTAGTGTGCTAAACATCAAATATGAATAATCTCATCAACATATAGAAACAATGAATAATATAAAAAATAATTAATAAATGAAAATCACTACATAAGTAGTTTAACATGTTATACATGCGGCATGTAAGTACTGGCAGAATTGTATATCCCACCTTTTGTCGATGATTGCCCAATATTATTTATATTTTGTCGGGCATTTAGTTTTAATAGTCAATTTGGCTTTAGCCATCAACTCATAAACATACCTCATCGTTGGTTTCTCATCACCATCTACCAACCTCAACACTTGTACCAACGGGATAGTGACGACGATTTGGTGGTCAACATCTGTCCAAGCCTGGGGACTGTAGATCAGGTCGGCAACTTCATTGCAAGCAGGTCTCTTTGCTCGTAGGAGTTCTAACTCATATTTTCTCCATTCTTTAGAAAAGACTATGCTTTTCAGCTTACGCCTATATCTAGCCAAGCTCTGTAGGGCTAAAAATTGTGTCACAAATCGTGTAATCGTAGACCGAAGCAGCTCGTTTTTGATGAAATTTCTCATCAAATTCATCAACTTGTCACTGTTGTATAAGTAGGAAGTAATCGTTTTTTCCTTCTGAATAGTTTCTTGTATTTTACTTTTCTTTCCCAAATCCTCAAGAATGAGGTCCTCACAATGAGCGGCATACGGACTCCAATATAAGTGACGTCTCTTTAATATTAATTGACGACCTGCAACTTTATAATTGACGGCATTGTCTGTTACTACCTGCACAACTCGGTGCTCTCCAACATCTTCAACTACTTAATCCATTAGTTGGAAGAGGTAATCAGTTGTTTTCGCGTGTTTTAAAACATCAACTGATTTTAGAAATATTATCCCGACATCACTGTAGACCAAAAAGTTGATCAAATTCTTCTTTGTGGGACCTGTCCATCCATCGCACATAATTATGCAACCTCTTTTATCCCATACTTCGTGAAAGCTATCTACGTAAGTTCCTATCTCTGCGTACTCATCATCTAGTAGGGGCCCGGATACCTTGTATGCAGAAGACTTTTTGACTCCTGGACCAGCTTCTGCACTTGTATCAATCATACTTTTGAAGTACGGCGACTCCACAACTTGACTCGAAATGTGATTGTATATCACGAACTTTGTAATTGATTTTTCAAGCCTCTTTCCCTATTTTTTCAATGAAATTGTGCTCAATTTACTTTGCTTTAAGCTTTCTGTCCGATGTATGAGCGGATCCATGGGACCTATAGTACGACCTGTGTAGTAGACGGCCTGGTGTCACTCACTGATGCTGACCTTTGCAACCCGGCAGTGTCATGAATATCTTCCTCATCATCATCATCAATAACATGTGGCCTATGACTAGATCGACCACCAACAGTAGGCATGGATGGGCCCTTCAAGTTGGATCGAAACAGATAATCGGCTTCTTCTTGATTTCGTCGCTGTCGTGCTTCTCTAGCACTCTCCCTCATGACTCTCACTGTCACAACATCCTCATCCTCATCCTCATCTTCATCATCCTAACGTTTAGGTGCAGAAAACTATGGATCTCCCCTCCTTATTCTATCATACATTTCTCTATCCCGATCGACTTCTGCCTTTTTCTTTCCCTTAGCCGCCTGTAAACTGACTCTGACTTCTTCTCTTACCTCTCTGGGTACATTGGGGCACCCTTTTGTTACCCCCTTTACGTGATCCAAATGCTTCTTCAACCGTGTGATACATTCTCCTAATAATTTTTTCCCACAAAGTTTACATTCTATTCGGAGTCTATTACCATCTATTGTTGTGTCTATTGCCAGACTGAATCTGATGATCATACCATATTTATTTCTTTCACCTGCATTAATGACCAAACGATTGGACTAAATTAAAACATTTAGATAACACTTAAAAATAAAATATATTTGATATATATTGTCCGATATGTATCAGTTTTGGACCTCGACGGTATGATACATAGGCATTGTATGATTGTATCGTACCCCCTAAAAAAATTTACTAATTTTTTTTATTACTAATTTTTCTTTAAACTAATTTTTTTTTTAAAATTTTAGTGTTACTAATTTAAGTGTTACTTTTTTAAACTAAACTTTTTTTATTAGTAATTTTAGTTTTAAAATTATTTTTAATTTTGTGTTACTAATTTTTTTTTAAAACCAAACTCTTTTTTTTTACTAATTTTGTTTTAAAACTAAATTTTTTTATTTTATGTTACTAGTTTTTAAAATTAAACTAGTTTTAAATTTGTTTTTAAAACTAAACTTTTTTTCTTTAAATTAAACTTTTTTTTTATTTTATGTTACTAATTTTTTATTACTAATTAGTAATTTTTGTGTTACTAATTTTTTTCTATCACTAATTTTTCTTTAAACTAATTTTTTTTAAAAAATTTAGTGTTACTAATGTTAGTGTTACTTTTTTAAACTAAACGTTTTTTATTAGTAATTTTATATTTAAAATTGTTTTTACTTTTGTGTTACTAATTTTTAAAACTAAATTAGTCTTAAATTTGTTTTTAAAAGTAATTTTTTTTTTAAAATTAAACTTTTTTTTTATTTTCTGCTACTAATTTTTTGTTACTAATTAGTTATTTTTGTATTACTAATTTTTTTTATTACTAATTTTTCTTTAAATTAAAATTTTTAAATTTTTTAGTGTTACTAATTTGAATGTTACTTTTTTAAACTAAACTTTTTTTATTAGTAATTTTAGTTTAAAAATTATTTTTAATTTTGTGTTACTAATTTTTTTAAAAAACTAAACTCTTTTTTTTACTAATTTTGTTTTAAAACTAATTTTTTTTATTTTGTGTTACTAATTTTTAAAACTAAACTAGTTTTAAATTTGTTTTTAAAATTAAACTTTTCTTTTTTAAATTAAACTTTTTTTTTATTTTCTGTTACTAATTTTTTGTTACTAATTAGTAATTTTTGTGTTACTATTTTTTTTTTAAAGCTAAACTTTGTATCACAAAATTAGTAACAAAAAATTAGTGTAATTGATGTGTCATGGGGTATGTGTCACATGTGTGACACATCAATTACATGTGCCGTGACACCTGTGTCACTGTGTCACATGTGCCGCGATACATCACACGTGATATGTATCACGTGTATGAGTCAAAAAATTAGTAGCACAAAATTAGTAATACAAAATAAGTAATACAAAATAAAAAAATTTAGTTTTAAAATAAAATTAGTAAAAAAAAAGTTTAGTTTTAAAAAAAGAGATTTTTTGACCCATGCCCTCCACCAAAGTCCACTCAATTTTATGTGGCTGAGTTTGAAAGTACTTTGTAGGATGAATAAGCATTATCCAGGCAATATGAGTATGAGGATCATCCAGGCAGTATGGTAGATCCAATGATAAAATTAGTAATAAATAAAAATTAATTTAAAAAAAAAAGTAATAAATATGATAGATCTAATGAAAAAATAATTAAAAGTACAAGTTAGATGATGGAAAATCATACCTTCTCTTAAATATCCGAGGAAAATATAAGTATGATAATCCGGTGTCTACGATTTTCGTCTCAGATGGCTAAGAAATAAGAAGTATAGTGAGTTGCAAGTGGAGAAAGAAGAAGTATAGTGGTGTAGAAGAAGGGATCCTCAGGTGGTTTGCAAGTAAAGAAGAAAAAGAGATCCTCAGATGATTTGCAAGTGAAGAAAAAGAAGATATTCTCGGGTGATTTGCAAGTAAAGAAGAAAAGGGATTCTCAGGTGGGTTTTATAGCGGGTTGCAAATCACCTGAGGATTTGACTATTTATATCCATTGCTTTTGCAACGTTTTAATATATAAATAAAAAATAAAAAAATATACGCAACGGATATAAAATTATATCCGTTGCTTTTGCAACGTTTTAATCTATAAAAGAAACAAAAAAATATACGCAACGGATATAAAATTATATCCGTTACGGGTTTTGCGGCTATTGTAACCATTAGAAAAAAAAAAAAAAAAGACAACAAAAAAAGGACAAAAACCAAAGAAAAAAACCAAAAATCAAATTATTGTCCGATAATTTCAAATTATCGGACGTATCGGACGATACGGGCGATAATTTGCCCGTATCGTCCGATAATTTTATTTTTAGTAAATTAAAAAAAAATTAAAAAAATTGGACGATAATTTCAAATTATCGTCCGATAATTTCAAATTATCGTCCGATAATTTCAAATTATCGTCTGTATTGTCTGATACGGGTGATACATTTCCCGTATTGGATGATAATTACATTATTTTTTAGAGGGTACAATACGTAGGCAATGTATCGTACCGCCCAGGGCCCAAACCGATACGTATCGGGTGATACGTATCAGTATTGGACGATTTTTATACCCATGCTTTCACTTAGATGACTTAGATTAGTTAGGTTAGCTCTTTCGGGTCAAAGAGCAGCTCTTTTGCATTTTAGCTCCAACAGAGAACTACTTTCACATTTGATAGTATAACTCTTCGCTCAATTTGTTCTGGCGGGAAACTATTTTAAGTGATAAAATTGCTCTCCCTACTATTTGTAGGCGCAGATAAAATCTTTTTTGGCAAAGAATAGGTAAAGATTTGCTTATCTTCTTATACATTCTAACCTAAACACAACCTTGAAAAAAGTGTACCGTAAGGCTTACCGAGTGTCACTTTGAGAGTTTTTATCTTGTTATTCAAAGTCGTCAACAACTTCAAATTAACGACTATTTACATAAAAATTATTGACTAATTTAAATTATATGATTAAATTCTTTTTTTTTTCCATCCCATATCTTCGAAACCTTAAAATCTTTAGATCATGATATTTGAATCACACAACACAGTAAAACCAAGTGCCAGATGTCCCAGGGACACGTGTTGGTCCTCGCACCATTGGCCTTAGAGAACCATAATACAAGCTTAAACAATAATCTAACTTGCATTTTCGTCCCAAAGTGCAAGTGGGTTTAATTCTTCAAATCATAGGCTTAATAGTTTTGAGAGTACATTTATCCGCGCCCAACCAAATTATTGAGGGGAATAAGTTGAAAAATCATTGACTGCTTCGAATCAAACAATGAAGATCAGTTTTCATCCCAATCTTCCACGCAAGAACCATGGGCATATATTACCATCAAACGATTAATTTTTGTTTCCACCAGACACAGATCTCAAAAAGTGACCCAAGATCTCAATCTTCGAGCTCATCGAGCTCAAGGCATATGTAAAACATAGATCTCAATTTTCAACCAAGGGGCAGGGAAAAAACTCCGACCTTCCATCCAGTGACGAAGAAGATTGTGAAGATGTATCTCACATCATGAATGAAAGGACTCGCTAAAAATCGGCTCTCCCCTCATGTTTTTTTACCAGTAATCCATGCATGAACACTGCCCACCTTTGAACACATGAAAACGATTTCGATCTCTCACGATTATTTCCCTCTCGTACTCCATCGATATGAATTTAACAACTGAGTGGCAATCCCTACAGATCCTCAAGTTCTTAAAAACCCTAATAGGACTCTTGGCCTTACTACTCACAAGCCCATAAGCTATAGCCAATCTCTCACTATGCCACCTCAATGCCTCGTCTTTCTTCTCCTCCTCTATGTCTAACAACACCTCTTCTCTCCTTGCAACAAATCCAACCATATCTAACCTCCTCTTAATCTCCTCCAACATTATATATATCTCTCCAACATTTCTATGTCGAATGTCTCCCACCACAAACTCATGAACCATGCCCTCTACTTCAATGAAGCTAGACCCACTTGTCGTCGTCATTTGTCTCTCTTTGATCATCTTCCTCACTTTGATTGCGTCTTCTTGTTTTCCACTGGCAGCAAACAGTTGCCCAGCAAGTCTAAATCTGTCGCCGGACACTGGCTCAAGCTCGATCAGCCGCCTGAACACCCGCTCCCCTCTTCGTAAATCTCTATGCATCTTGCAGGCAGCTAACAACGTTCCCCATATAATCGAATTTGGCTCTTCTGGCATCGAAACCAAGAGCTCCTCCGCCTCTGCCAACTGTCCTGCCCGCCCGAGGAGGTCGACCATGCATCCATAGTGCTCGATTGACGGTGTGATCTGAAAATCACGTACCATTCGATCAAAATAATGACGACCCATTTCTACGTGTCCCCCGTGAGAGCAAGCTGATAAAACGGCTACGAAGACGATCCCATTTGGATGGATGCCACTGGAAACCATATCTTCAAACAGCTCGAAAGATTTTTTGGCCAGCCCGTGCATGGCAAAACCTGAAATTATAACTGCCCATGCGACCACATCCCTTCTAGGCATGTTGTTGAAAATTTTGTAGCTGCTATCTATACAGCCACACTTAGCATACATTTCCATAAGGGAAGTTCCCAAAACAATACTCATCTCAGCCTTGATCCTCCTATCAACATAAACATGTATCCATCTCCCTTGATCCAATGCTCCTAACCGCGCACACGCAGAAAGCACACTCACAATCATCGATTCGTTTGGCAACGTATTAGAAAACGTCATCTCCCGGAAAACACCCAAAGCCTCCCTATACATTCCTTTCTCCGTGTACCCCGACACCATTGCACTCCAAGTTGCATCATCTTTTACCACTGCCCGATCAAACACTTGCCTGGCTTCGTCAACGCGATCACATCGTAAGTAGCCTGAAATCATCGTGTTCTCAATGAGCGTGTCTTCTACTGGAAATTCCGCGTAGACACGCTCTGCGCAATCCAAGCCATTGGAATTCGCATACATGTGTATTAGAGAGCTATGGACATGCGTCGTAGGTGATGAGCCCGCTTTAATTATACGACAATGCACTTGTTTACCTTCTATCAAAGCGCTAATATGAGAACAAGCTTTAAGTACGAAAGTGAAAGTGTAATTATCCGGTATTAGGCCTCTTACTAACATTTCATTATATAGTAAGAGTGAATTGTAAGGATCGTTACCAAGCGTTAAGCCTCTGATCATGGTATTGTATGAAAAGATGTCCGTGGAATCGATCCGACGAAAGACTGACCATGCGTGATTGACGTGTGACATCGACACATAGGACCCAATGAGTTTTCCGGCAGTTGGAAGGCAGCTGAGAAGGCCGGTGACGACGAATTGGGCATGGATTTGGGTAACTTCCTGTATTCTTTGGCATGCCTGGAGTAAGAAAATGGTGGCCGGAATCTTATTTATGGGTTTTCGGGTTGGTTTTGGTTGGGATAGAGGTACGGGGGAAGAAGCCATGAGTAGTCGACAAAGAGGGGAGTTTGTGTGCCTTATAAACCGATGAGATGCTTAGCCTACTGAGTCCTTTCACAGCCACACAGATCATGAAAGTTTATCCCTTTGTATTACTTTGAGGGAAGATATAGTGCCTGTAGAGTATCTAAGTTAGGGGTGTGGCCATCAATTGGCATGGACTGAATTGGCCTTAACTAAATAAATCGCTACCCACATGTCGGTCGATATGGCCGATATGCATATATTACCAAAAATGCCCTTTCAATTACTTTAAAAGAAAAAAAAGGTATTTTGATAATGGCTGATTTTGCCAATACTGATAGGTATCAATATATCGGATATGTATCGGCTTGGGACCATATGCCGAATATATATCCTTGGTCTTCAGATCATGTGGCTGACATGACAAAAGCATGTGACGCATCCCAACCATAGTGACCAAGTCAGGGTTCGGCAATAAATCGGCTCTAAAAAAATCCGGCAAAATTTGTTAAATTCGGGAAAAAAACCAGCTAAAATTTGGAAAAATAAAAAGAAAAATTATAAAAGTATATTAACTAAAAATTATAAAATTTAAAAAAATTGCAAAAATTCAAAAAGTTGGGCAAATTTTGGAAAAATTTGCAAATAATTCCTGAAATTTGTAAATTACTCTCAAATTCATGATTCACGAATAATTATAATATTATGATCCTAAAGTCACCCATGAACCTAAGTCACTAGGAGCGTAGGGTACCTAATACCAACTCAAATTTAAAAAGGGAACTGTTACGACCACACCAAAACAGGGTACTTCCACACCACTTGTGAAAATTTACCCATATTTTAAATCTTTTGGCACTACTGTTTCTTCTTTGTACTTACACCAGCCATCATCTTCTTCAAGCACTAGCACCATTACCAGCACCATCAACCATTGCTAGCTGTGCTAGTTGCAACTGATAACTCTCCTCAGTCTACTGAGCCCAGCTCTTCAAGGGCAATGCAATCAAGAAGCAAGAAATCCAAGTGGTCATTACTAAAGCTGTTGAGCTCAGGGTTCTTCATCACGGTACTTCGATACATAACAACAACAGCCCTCCTAATCTCAGATTGCCCAGTGGTGTTTCTATCTATTCACGCCATTCCAGTCAATCCTCTGCTCAAGATCACCGTGTTTCCTCCCGATTTTTCTCTTTCAGAGCGTTTTCGCTGCAGATTGATTTCAATTTAGAGCAGCTTCTTTTTTCTTTGTTTACCGGAGAATTATTCCATTGCCTTATTTTTCTTTATATATGGATACGAACTTTACTGATTCTGCTTGGAAATATTTGCAAAGTGTATTAATTTTACAGAACATTAAACAGCTTGTCACTAGCCATCCATATCATTATTTAACAAAGAGGTATATGATAAATAATTAGTTGGAGTTGATAAAATTTAATTTATTGCTGTCTCGGGACAATTACTTGTCCTTTAATGTTTGTTTTTTCATTTTTGAGATTAATATTAGACAAAATTTTGAATGTTTTAAAGATATGAGACAGTTTGGCACTGTTATCACAGATTCTTCATATTCAGAAGATTGGGATGGAATTGGCTTAGGAAATGAAAATGATGAAGCCGGCACCCAGCACCTCTCTAATAATTAAAAGTTTCTTACAGGACTGGTGTGGAGTTGGAGAGTAGTGTGTTACAAGTAATTTTTTGGTGTGGTAATAACAGTTCCCCTAAAAAAGCATGAAATAAAAACATCACTCCCTAGTTAACGCCCCAAGGACGACACGATCGATGGACAAGAGAAAAAGCATAATCCAATGCCCAATCACATACCTAGATTTATTCTCATTTTCTATTCAGTTTGGAGGGTTATACAAACACAAACGCTAGTTGCCATGATTTTCTGGGAAAAACAAAATTCCTTACAAAATGTAGTTACAGGACTTCGTACTCGCAGAGAATTTCTAGGTAAGCAAAATTTCCTATAAAATGTAGTTACAGGAGTTCGGGCCATGAACATCACTTTCCACTGCAATCCGCAAATCCGAAATCCATACAAATCAGTTGTAGGGTGCTCTTCTACTATAGTATAAGCCGTCAAATGAACTCTTTTATGTCTGGTCTATTATGGTTCTTTCAACAAAACTTCCTTTTCTGCAACAAGAACTATGTTAGTCTTAAAAAACATTAAAAGAACAAGTAGACATGACCAAGTACTAAAAAACTGGCTCAATCCAATCACAATTCAACAACCTGGATTGGAGTTTCAGGTTAAATCAGGAGAGAGAGAGTGAGAGAGAGACTAAGGGTTTTCTTGAGGTTCTGCTCGAGTTGTTAAATAACTCCAATTGATTTGAGCTCGAAAGTTTGAAAACTTGAATGACTCTTGATCAAATGTTGAATTGACCCAGGCTCAGCCACAGAGAACCAAACTTGTGGTTTTAAGTTCTCGAGTATATTGGGTTGATGATTCTGTACTATGAAACTCTGATATCTAGAACAGATATCGCTGACCTTAATATTCTTCAATTTTTATTTGAAGGGTATTGGTGGTCGAGGGACAGCCTGTCCCATCTACCCCAGTATATCATGTAACGTGACAGACTTCCCCCATATCTAAACACCTCTGATCATAATTGGATATGTTCATTAGTATATAACATAAAATATTTAAATTTCAGCAAAGCCTTTCTGTTGACTGTAGTTGCTGTGTTTTGCTCAGATGACCATAACTGGTATGCTCATACATTAAATGGCCCAAACAGTTGATCAGTTCAGTGAGCGCATAAAAATACATGGTAGAAAAAGAAGGCAATAGCATTTTAAAATCATAAAGCTGAAATAAGACACAAAGGCGACCACAAATAAATTGGAGAAGGCGGGTTGAAAATGATGAGGACGATGATGATAACTGAGTCAAAGTTGGCGGAACATTCATTGAGTTTACTGAGTGGACTGAGTCAAAGTTGGCCGAACATTCATTGAGTTTTTTGACTTCAGAAACATTAGGGGCCATTTGGACAGCATGTTTCAATGTTAATTGTGCCATTTTCCAAGCAGAAAAGACATTTTCTTTTCTAATCAAGGTTTCAGGAAAGCCGTTATGTGGAGATTGAAACTGGCCATTAGAATGTAGTCCATTTTTCGAGTGTTTGATTACTTAATTGGGTTTACAGGCTTGAATCTGAATAGCACAATCAACAGGAACCGGTCTTGATTGAGTCCAGCTGATTCTAGAGTTCTTTCGAGCACTCAATCAAGTTCAGAAAAAAATTCTTGGAATTTGTATGGTCACTGATGACATCAAAAGGTATTTATTGATTATAAGCTTGTAACAAGGTGGTGTGATCTGTAGATGCTCGTAAGCTCCACGGAGATGAGACTGGTACAGCTCAAATAGGCTGGCCAGTAAATGAGAAGGTATTATGGAATAATGGGGAAAGCGCACATCCTAGCTTGCAGATACACAAATGAGAATAACGCATCCCATAAAGCAACTCACTTGAAATTCTGGATCATGGCTCTCCAGCGAATGCACAATCTCCAGTTGCTTCATCAACGTTGCATGCAATGCCTGAGATAGTCAGAGAAGGTCAAAAAATAAAATCAAACCAAATAAAAGAATTATTCAACGGAAATTAAGAAATGAAACCTCAAGGGGTTAGGTGAGTTGGCCAGGTACCTGCTTCCAAAAGCAGGAGACCTGAGTTCGAATCCCCTCCCCCCCTTGAGGCCACCCTAGGGATTTATATCTTGTGCTGACCTGGCATGTGCTGAGTTTGGGGTGCGCATGTGCCCCTGGGATTAGGCGGGTGCTCTAAGAGGCCCGGCGAAAAATACAACTTTCCTACAAATTATAGAAAAGACCCTCACAACTAGTAGCTTGAAAGTTTGATGTTTTCTTGAGATGTATATATACTGTCCAATTCCTAGCGGTTTGGATCAAATTGCTTTAATTATAGAGTTGTTCTCTTCAATTTAGTAGGAGAATGTTTAAGTAAATAGACAGAGGTGTGGAGCTAGGGGAAATTTCGGGATTCTAGGTAGCTAGAGGTGGCATTTGGGTCACCCATTTACAGTTTGCTGATGACACTGTCATATTTTGCAATGCAAGCAAGGAGGAGCTTTTAAAGTTGAGGTGGATTTTAAAGGCTTATGAGGCCTGTACGGGGCAGCGAATAAATGTTGAGAAAACCAAGCTAATGGGGATCCAGCTGCCTCCTGGTATGGCAGAGGAATTGGCACGATACTTTGGGTGTGAAGTTGGGAATTTTCCTGCTACATATCTGGGATTGCCCTTATGTCTTGGAGTCCCCTCGCTAAGACTTTGGGATCCTATCGTAGTGAAGATGGAAAGAAAACTTGCTATATGGAAAGGCAAACCTCTATCCATGGCCGGGAGAATTGTTTTTATTAAAAGTGTGCTTTCTAATTTGCCAGTTTACTATCTTTCGACGTTTAGATGTCCTGCTAAAGTAGTTGCTACGATAGAAAAAATCATGAGAGATTTCTTGTGGTGTGATGGTAACGAAAGGAAAAAGTTGCACATGATAAGCTGGGACTCGGTGTGTCATCCTGTTGAAGACGAAGGGATGGGTATTCGCAGCATAAGGCAATTCAACGACGCTCTTTTATGCAAGTGGTTATGGAAGGTGGGGGACAGGCCAAACTCATTTTGGGGAGCTGTTGTGAGTCACAAATATAAGTTGGGGGAAAGAGGTTGGGAACCTGATGTTACCGGGTATCATAGATTGTCCGGTTGGTGGAGAGGAGTCTGTTATCAATTGCCGGCTTTCAGGAGAGGTGTTAAGCACATTCTTGGTAATGGTTTGTCCATCAAGTTCTGGGAGCATTCGTGGGCCACTTGTTGCCCTCTTCAATTGGCTTACCCTCGCATTTATACTCTCAGCCGGAAGAAGGGAGCTACAGTTGCCGAATGTTGTAGTGAGGACAGATGGGGCAATGCAGTTTGGAATTTAGATCTCCGTCATGACCTTCGGGGTTCTGAGATGCATGATCTATCCCAGTTGATCGGTGATTTGCCTCAATTCCCAGTGCTCAACGACTACATTGATAGGAGGGTCTTGTGGCATCAGGGTAATGAGAGATTCACAGTTAAATCGGCATATCGTTGTCTTTGGCGCAGACCAGTCATCATCAGGCCGTGGATTGGGGTATGGAAGGTGAAAGCTCCACCAAGAAATATTTTGTTTGGGTGGTTTGCTGCTCATAACCGGGTTAAAACGATAGATGTTCTATCCCATAGGGGCCTCGTGCTTCCAAACCGCTGTATCATGTGTTGTTTGGAGTTCGAATCTGCAGATCATACCTTTATTCATTGCGCAGTTGTAAACCAAATATGGAATGTATTTCGAAGCGGGGGGAATTTAGTGGGCTGCATGCCGAAGTCTTGTGGTGAAGTTATTGCGGAATTTTGCTGCAAATTTAATCGCTGCAATCAAGGTCACATATGTTGTATTCCTTTGGCAAATTTCTTGGCAATTTGGAAGGAGAGAAATGCTAGATTGTTCAAAGGAAAGTTCAAGGCACATATGCGGTTGGTGAGTGAGATTAAGAGAGAATTGAGAACATGGGCCAAGGTTTGGGGCCTCTCGAGGGACCTCCAGTCGAATATGGAGGGGATTTGGCTCTTCGAAGGAGATTGAGGAGGGCTGTTTGGTCAGGAGCTGTAGCTGTTTATGTTGAGCTGTAATGGTTGCTTTGGTTGCTTCCGTTTGATTTGGTCCTTTTTTTGTTTTCTTTTCCTTTTTTCTATTCATCTTGTCGAGCTCCTGGCTCGTCCTTGATTAGTGGTTGTATCTTCATTGTGCTTAATGAAATACTAATCTTACCGATCAAAAAATAAATAAATTATAGAGTCGCATGTTTTCACTGAAATTTAAGATTATTACTACAAACGGCTACAGACTTAAGATTGGCAAAAGTCTGTAACAAAATGTAGAGCCATGAACCCTTTTGTCTCTCTGGAATCTGTATTCATCCCAACCCCCTGTTCTCAGCTTCCATTAATTCTTAGCCATATAATTGGACACTGAGATAGTGTTGCATCTGAGTCAATACGACAAACCTAAGAGGCCAGATATAGCAACATTTTCACCACAACTGTTCGGTTTTCTACGGGATGAAAGCAACCATTCCAAAAAAACTGCTTGGTCATGGTGGTTTCTTGAATTCTAAAAATACACTTGATCCAGAGACCCTACCTTACATTTGAAATGCAGCATTGCTTTGTTTTGAAGAAGCAAGTGGGTTTCATTTTGGTAAAATTACAGCATCAAAATGTATGTTTAAATGTTCCTGTAAAAGAATTCAACTGCACCCTTTGTGTAACAGATAATATGAAGCGAACGAGACATACCTTTTTCGTCTTTTCGAGGTCAAATTCCAGGAATTTTATTCGATTGAATGATTCAAGGAGCATATGTTCTTTCTCTAAAGGAATCTGTGTGGGTTTGATGCTAAGCTTGTCAAACATCATTTCAAGCCTCACAAGGCGCTGTAAACACAGAGGAAGACGGCCTTCCTTGACAGCATCAACAGATGGATGGGTCTTGGGATCCAGTTCTGACGAGTTCGAGGTACTGATGTCATCTTGTCTTCTCCCAAATCCGCAAAATAGAACACTGAAGAATGCCAGAAGTTTGAATATGATAGTGACCAGTGCTCTTACAAACCTTTGGAAATTATTCTCTGTTGATCTCCCTTTGATGGTGTTGAGTCTATCGGTGACGAAAATACCTAAACAAACCCATTTACATCAAAATAAAGTAGTTGATGGAAAAAGGCATACAAATAGAATTTTGATAATGTGTCCTGGGTACTAAATACCTTAAGTTGTATTTAAGTTTTCCATTGTACATGTGGCGCATGTTCATCCATCCTAACCATCCACATGGTAAACTACCACAAGAAGCAGTCACACTAATCACAAGAATATACTATCCTAATCATACAATAGAGAGCAACGTCATGATACACTCCAATCACCAGAACCATTCGATCCTCTGGTTTTTGGGTTGTGCCCCCCTCCAAGTGTTGGTTGGACATGGAACAGTTTTGATCATGATTAATAAATCTTGCCACAAGTACAGAATGAGAACTAGGTTCAACTGAAGGTATCTTGTACATAAGACACAAAATTTAATATATATATATATATATATATATATATATATATATATATATATATATATATATATATATATATATATTTCAGACATCTTCTCATCATCATCACCATCATCATCACCACCACCACCATCATAGCCTTATCCCATATATATTTCAAACAAGAGAGGAAAATTTTACATATGATCTCATTGCTTTACAAAAGGCCTATGATACGGTGTTGAGGAAAAAAAATCAAGTTGACACTAAAGAGGAAATGCATTTCAATTTTCACAAGAATATATTGACATTATTAGGGACATGCATAAAGGGGTCATAACTAATTTAACCATTGTCAATAGAAAGATAGCTGGGTTTCCAGTTGGTATTGTGTTGCATCAAGAGCCTGCTTTGAGTCCTCATTTGTTTGCATTAGTTATGAATGAATTGATAACAAAGTTACAAGATGAGAAATGTGTCGGAGATGTGGGGACGGTGGGGTGGTGGAGGGGGGATGATGTTGGGGGGTTTGAAGATTAGGAGAACAAGGATGGAATAAATGGGATTACAAGTTTAATGAATACAAGAGTGGAGGTGATTTTATCAAACATCAAAATAACTTTGCATGCTGGATTTTGATATTTAAGCTCTCCTATACAATTTGATGGTGTGCGAAATGAAGACAAACAAGTGATGCGCTGTTCAATCAACATGCCACTTAGATTGTAGGGGCATTTTTATCAGGCAGCAATAAGATCTACATTATTGTAAGGTGCAATTGTTGAGTTACAAAGAAGTGACAAGAAACATAGTACATGTCGCCAAGATGCGTATTGTGAGGTGGATGTGTGGAGCAACAAAAAAAAGAATTAGAAATGAGTAAGAGAATTTTGGAGTACCATAATAAAAGAGAATAAAAAACAGTATGGGGCCCCTCTGAGAATTTGACGTTTTTGGGTGGACCGCTTCTTGGGAAAGAATACTCACCATGGAACAGCTAAACAAGAGCGGTACGGGGATGAGGAATCAGTTATTATATGTGGTGGAGAAGAAAATGTGAATCACCTTTTTCTCGACTGGAATTTTCTTGGGGGAGTTTGGCATTGAGTTTTAAAGTTGTTTGGGATAGTTTGGGTGTTGCCCAGGTCCTTTCATGAGATGATGAATGCGTGGCGAGGGTTTAAATTCATGGATCTTCAGTTAAAGTACAGGAACGCTGCTCCGATGGCCGTGATGCGGGATATTTGACTGGAAAGAACTGAAAGAGACTTCTGAAGATCACACAGATCTAAGGCAATGGTTATCAAGTATATTTAGGGAAGTATTGTAGAATGGATTGGGGCTAATTGCATATAAGAGCAGACTGCGATGGACAGATTGAGGGATCAGTGGGAAGAAATGGTGGATAGCTGATGCTTCCCAAATGAGCTTTTCCTCCAGCTGCATCCTTTACTTGGCTGCGAGGTATGTGTTACGTCGTTGGCCAGGCACCCAGTTTTGCCTTTCATTCTTTTGCTTTCCATTTTTGGTTTTGTTGTCTGCTTACTCGCTAAACGACAAGTATGTTCGCTCTCTCTTTTTTAAAGAAACTCCAAAAAATAAAAAATCAGTGATCGTTATTTAAGATGATTTGGGCTGCTCATTGGAGACTTTAAACAGCCCTTTATGAAGAATCGCAATGGTACACTCACGAAGTAGAAAAAAGGAAAAAATTCATAAATCTCTAATGTTCTTTTTTTTTTCTAGCCCTTTAATGGATTGCATCAGGGACCTTAAAGAAGAGCCCAAGTCACCACTAGGTTGGAATATGAAAGGCAAGAATAACCTCTCCCAAAGCACTCGTATAATCATGCTAGATTATCATTGCTATGAATTCCCAATTATTGCATATAAGAGCAGACTGCAATTGACAGATTAAGGGATCAGTGGGAAGAAATGGTGGCTAGCTGATGCTTCCCAAATGAGCATTTCATCCAGCTGAATCCCTTTACTTGGCTGCGAGGTATGTGTTATGTCGTTGGCCAGGCACCCAGTTTTGTCTTTCTTTCTTTTGGTTTCCTTTTTTGGTTTTGTGGTCTAGCTGCTAGCTAAACCACAAGTATGTTTGCTCTCTCTTTTTCTTAAAGAAACTCCAAAAAATAAATAAATCGGTGAAAGTTATTTAAGATGGTTCGGGCTGCTCATTGGAGACTTTAAAGATCCCTTTACGAAGAATCGCAATGGTACACGCACAAAGTAGAAAAAAGGCAAAGATTCATAAATCTCTAATGTTCTTTTTTCTTCTAGCCCTTTAATGGATGGCATCAGGGACCTTAAAGGAGAGCCCAAGTCACCACTAGGTTGGAATATGAAAGGCAAGAATAATCTCTCCCAAAGCACTCATATGATCACGCTGGATTATCATTGCTATGAATTCCCAATCAAATCTAATCTTTAGGGCTCATACTCGACGAGATAAACACACTATCAACTATGATAAGCCCAGCCTTTACACATCAGAGAAACCCTCTAACATCTACCGTTGTAAACTCTATGAACACCTCAGAACTTAACTCCAAGAAGAGCCCATGTAATAATGATATTTCTAATTTTACAACAGTTGACATCTTCGATCCCACTCCATCAAAGTTGCTCTTAGTCAAATTCCTCCCAAAACAACAAATGCTGTCAACCGCATGAATTTCAAAATTTGAGAGCCTCTAATGGGAAAGACCAGAAGGACCACACCACCGAAAGTTCCTTATTTTTTTCTCCTTAAGTCAATCAACATCATTTAGAAATGAAAAAAATGGAGTCCACCAAGACGCTAGGCAATGAAGAAAAAGGTGATTGTCTATCTGCTCACTTACACCTAATAAAATGGATAGGAATCGTTTCATCATCTGTAAGAGATCATTAACATCTAAGATTTTATCAATAAACAACATACCAAGATCAAATACAATGAAAAGGAAATACAAGCCAAATAGAAGAAAGCCTGAGAATAAGGTAAAGCAATGCCAAAGAAACTCAAATTAGCTGATATCATGGATCTCCACAGGTTTAACAGTTTTTGCTTATATGTGACACCCTCATTAGTGCGTACATTTAGTGTTTTCCTCATGTGGATATGAGTGAACCTAATTTCATCTATGACAGAAAGTATGTGAGACATCTCCTTGAATTTCATCACTTACTACCATGGAAGAATTTTATTAAGGAACGGCATCCTACTCAATTGATTTTTTTCTTTTTGTACTTTGTGTATGTATGTGTGCGTGATAACAAGACCCTAAGCCAACATAAGTAGCGTGACCAAACCAAAACATGCCATCGCTCTGGCCTCTAAATCCTCCTATCCTTCAAGAACAACAATTATCCCCTGTCCCGTTAAGTTTCTCAAGTAACACCAACTCTCATAGAGTCTCCTTATATACTACTAGCCGAAAAATGAAGAGAACATAATTCTAAAGAGGCTTGACTATGAACCTAAGATCAACCAAAACATCTCGAGAGATTCCCTGAAAAGTGGATAACAATAATTCCCCCATGGGTTTATCAGTGCTTCTATTTCCTTTTCTTAGATTCACTAACAGTGACTAGGAATGATAATCCAGGTAGTGAGTGATTAGGAGTGATATTCCAAGAAGTCGTGATCATAAAAATTTGACTGGCTATGACCTCGAGTTTCTGAATAAACTAGGGTATCTATAGAATCAATTGTCAATTCTACCAAAGCTGTAACAATTATAGAGACGTGTTACAAAAAACAAATAGAAATGCCTATGTCTCACTCTAGAAAAAGGCATGAGTATTAAAAAAACACAAATATGTGAAAACTATGCTGGACCACTCTCCTCTATTTTCAGTTTCCCTCATGTCTATGCACTATGTAGCCTCTATACAGTAAGTCAGCAAATCTAGCACATTCACAGAGAGGATTGAAATGAACGCCATGTAATAAAGCACCGACAAGTGAAAATACCTTCTGAAACCGATGTTGATTCAATAGAGGGATGCTCCCAACCTCTAGTTCCAACCGATGCCTTTTCAACAGGCCCTGCTCCTCTTCGGACACAGTCTACATCTTTATCAACTACAGAAACATGGTCGTTACAGCTGTAATAATAGGCAGTTGGATCCATTGTTCTGGTTTGTGTCAACTGCAACTGCAAAATAGAAATAAATACAACCATCAGCCATCAGGGAGTCAAATTTCTAATGACCATTCTCAAAATAAAATGAAACATGATTCAGTTACAACTAGTAAAGTAAACATTGATAATTTATAAACAATTCAATTTAAGATCCATTACTTATAGGAAAATATGTCCAACTCAAACTTATAGAAAGAAAGACCAAAGATAATTGAACTTGCCTAATGACAAATTTTTTTGGGAAATTAATAAAGAGTTGTAAAACAGATGCCTTGGTAGAAAAACAGGGATCACATGAATTTCAAGAAAATTCCTGGTAAGATTCAATGCTGAAAGACATGAGGAATATGATATTTGATTTATAATGAATTCATATTTCATTTTTACTATGCGAAACTGAATGATCAATTTTGTTCATTCTTATTTTATTTTGAGAACTTTTTTATTAATTAGGCAAATACATTAAAAGAAAACAGAGAAAGAAACAAATACAAACCAGGGCCGACAACGAGAAGCTAGAGCAATGCAGAAAAACAGAGCTAATAAACAACGGAAGCAAACTAAAGCAACAAGGAAAGCCCAGAAACTCCGAGGAAGCAAAAACGTAGACTCCCAAACAAGCAACACAACCCCATCAGATCTGGGAAACCCCTCCAGGCCAAGAGAAACAGCTGGATCTCCCGCGAAGTATCTCAAAACTCCAACCAGTATGTACCCTCATTAGATGATCTCCCCATCAGAAGCCGCCCAACTAAGCACCCAATCTCTAGCTCCACTCATAGCATACGCAATAGGTTTTCTCATCCTCCGGAACATTATCATTTCCAACCAAGTCGCCCGCAGGACAGCCAAACAAGAAGCCCTCTAGAACGCTCTCTTTCTCCCAAGAAGGTAGGAAATTCTCAAACAACCCCAGAAACACCTAGTTAATCCCAAACACTTCCAAAACCATGCTTCACATACCCCTAGCAAACCAACAATGAAGAAACAGATGATCGGCCGGCTCAGCTTCAAGCAAGCATATAACAAGCCTATTGCACATCTTCTTCCCTCTTTTAATCGATTGATCGACATAAAGGACATTACCCTACACAAGAGTTCACCCAAAAAATCTCACCCTTGGCAGGGCATATCCTGTTGATTTGTCCCACATCGGCTGTGGGCTCGAATGTTCATAGGACCACAGGCAAGATATACCAATCCAAACCCTTGGTTGGACTTGATATACCTAAGAATGCGATGAACGGAAGCAAGGTGGATAGTACGAGGAGCATGCATAAACTGGCTCACAAGACTAACTGCAAACGTGATGTCAGATCTAGTGAGAGTAAGATAAATTAATCTGCCCACAAATCTCTGGTACTTATATGGATCGGGAAGTAAATCACCATCCTTCTCATGAATTGAAAGCTTCTGATCCATGGGTGGGGTAGCTGGTTTACAACCAAGCATACCAGTGTCACGCAATAAATCTATGATATACTTTCTCTGAAAGACAAATATCTTTTCAGAGATCTAGCAATTTCCAATTCAAGAAAATATTCAAGGTTCCCCAAGTCTTTAACTTCAAATATTCTGCCCAATTCACTTTTAGTCAAATTGATAAAGACATGATCATCACCAGTAAGAATAATATCGTCTACATAAACTAGATAGAATCGCACGACCAGAGGAACTAGAGTGAATGAAAACAATGTGATCAAAGTGACATCTTTGGAATCCCAAATCGACAATAACACTGCTAAACCGATGGAACCATGCCCTGGGTGACTGCTTCAACCCATAAATTGGTTTTCGAAGTCGACAGACATTTGCAGTCTCCCCCTGAAGCAGAAAACCAGGAGGGGGATTCATATAAACCTCTTCAAGAAGATCACCATGAAGAAATGAATTCTTCACATCGAGCTGATATAGAGGCCAACCCTGCATGACAACAAGAGCTAAGAAAACAAGAACATAAGTCAACATGGCTACGAGAGCAAAGGTAGCCTCATGATCGATCACATGGGTTTGAGTAAATCTTTTTGCAACAAGTCCAGCCTTATACCAAAAAACAATGCCATGCGGATTGTGCTTGATAACGAAGACCCACTTCCTCTTCCCTGATGGAAGAGGAACCATGTCCCATATATGATTGATCTGTAAGGCGTCCATCTCCTCCACCATGGCAGCCCGCTAGGAGGGATTGTCAAGGGCAGCACGAACAATCCTCGGAATCGCCTCAGAGTCGATAGCAGATAGAAAGGCCTAGTAGGCGGGAGAGAAGTCCTGAAAGCAAACAAAATTGGCAAGACGATAAGGGGTCGCCCAATCGCAAACCCCTTTCTTGAGTGCTATAAGAATATCCATATCATTAGTAGAAGATGAGGAAGAAATAGCAGCTAAATCAGGGATACTTACAAGAGCTAGAGTCACCACTGTGGGGGAGGCACTGATACGGCTGGACCACGCCACCTGCATCGGATATAAGTAAGCACCCCCTTTTGTTGCTGAGACACTGGAAGATCCCGAAGTACAAGCAAAGGGAGAGGAGGGGCAGGGCTAGGAGTATGACGACCCTCATTAAAGTAGGGAATATCCTCAAAAAAGGTGACATTCATGGAAATATAAAACCGATGAGAATGAGGATCATAACAACGGTACCTTTTAGAAACAGTAGAGTACCCAACAAAAAGACAACGGATAACTTTATCATCCAATTTCTCTCGAGCAGGATGAAGGTCGTGGACAAAACAAGTACACCCAAACACACGGCTCAACAGAAAAGACAGGAACTGCGGGTTTGATATGGAGTATGACCCGCTAAAGCCCTACATGGGGTGCGATTCATAAGAAAGCAGGCAGTAAGTACAAAGTAGTGCCAAAGGCTAATAAGGTTTTGGTACATGCATACCACAAAGTAAGCACCGAGTCAATTCTAAAATATGTCTGTTCTTATGCTCAACAATACCATTTTGTTGCGGAGTATAAGGACATGAGAACTGATGAATAATGTCGTGTATTGTTAGCTAATCAGCAAATGATTGAGACGTATACTCCCCTCGCTATCAGCCCTTAAAATTTTCACAGTAGAACCATATTGAGTTTTAACTAAGGCATGAAATTCTTGAAACTTAGAAAAGACTTCACTTTTATTTTTCAACAAATAGAGCCATGTACACCTAGTGCAGTCATCAACGAAAGTAACATAATACCGAAAACTATTAACAAAAATAACTTGAGATGGACCCCATGCATCAGAGTGCACAATATGAAATGGAGCATCGAATTTATGCATATGCGATGGATAGGAATGTCTTACATATTTCGAGAGTTGACAAACATCACATTGAAATTTAATTGAATTACAAAGAGATTTAAAACTTGGAATCAATGAACATATGTTTTGAAATCCGACACGACCAAGTTTGGCATGCCACAAAGATAAAGTATCAAGGCTAACGCAAATACTAAAAGGAAAAATAAAAGCGGAAATAGCAGCTGGTCCATCAGCAACAGTAACAATAGGTATGCTAAAGTAGGCCAATAGGTAGTACAGTCCACCTTGCTCAACTCCTCTACCAACAATCATCTTCGTAGTAAGCTCATGAAACAAACAATAAGTAGGATAAAATATCACACAACAATTTAGTTTTTTAACAATGCTACTAACAGATAAAAGATTAGTAGAAAACTGAGAAATAAGTAAAACATGAGATAGTGACAAAGAAGATACAGGAACGGTCCCAACCCCTAGAATGGGAGTGAAGGAATCATCATCAATGCAAACCTAAGCAGGAGAAGAAGGAGAATAACCCTGAGACTCACCCATCATATAATCAGTGACCCCTGAGTTAATAACCCAACTAAGAGCAGTAGTAGTGGGCGCATCAAAAGCAGATGAATCAGATGTACCTGGTGGATCAAAAGCAGAAGTCCCTGAACAATCTGTTGGAGGTTGTGAGACACAAAGCTCATATGATCGAAATAACTCTGCTACTTGAGATCGAAGGGAGTTCAAGTCACCAGTAAAAGTCTTGGGAGGATCAATATGGGCAGATGTAGAAAATCTAGACTGATAATCCTCTGGATAACTGTGATCACAATGAGAACATGAGAGGGACGAACGACCTCCTCGACCACCACGACCTCGTCTACCTCCTCTATCACTCCCCCTACCTACCCTTAACAGCAAGAGGGCGGATATCTGATGCGAAAGTAGCACGCTCCTGAGGAGCAGAAGTGACTGGATCGCTAGAAGACATTATATGGTGGCGTTGCTCCTCAATAAAAAGTATCCCATAAACAATGCTAGGAGTGGGAAGCGGCCTGGTAGTGAGATTCTGTGTGCGGATTTGCTCATAATCAGAACAAATGCCACCCAAAAATTTGTAAATCTGATCTTCCTCATAACGCTTAGCCAACAACTTTTTCCCCAAACTCTAAAAGGGGCTCATAGTGACTGAGCTCCTCCCACATACTCTATAATGTACTGTAGTACTCCCCCATAAAAGAATCCTTCTGTTTGGACTCAGTAATCATCTGCTTGAGTTTATAAATTCTTGTGTCATGATCAGAGGGAGCAAAAATATTTGCCAGATTGTCCCAAAGCTTAGCAGCGGAGTCATAAAACATGATCAGAGGGATCCATTGAATTAAAAGTTAGCCATGAATAATCTCATTATTCGCATCCCATTTCTCGACATCAACAACATTAATCTTAGGTCTTGGAGTAGATCTAGTCAATAATCCCCTTTTCATACGGCCTTATACGTAAAGCATAATTGCTCTTTTCCATTGTAAGTAATTGCTGGAATTCAGCTTTAAAGTGGGTAAATTAACACTACTCATATTTATAACCCTCGATCATTTTGGCCAATAAGCAAAGCGTCAAAAAAGGAGAATGAACCAAAAACAAAGTATCATAAAAGAACTTTTATAGCAGAAATACACCAAACAAGTGTTTCCTCAAACACCTTTTGGGCAACCCATCATATGTCCAAAATATCTCAGTAGCAAACATCTCCTCTCAAATATGACAGTAAGATATGTATAACATCTCACCAATTAAAAAAGTAAAGATGTTCAACAACAATATGAGTCATAAGGAAGCAACACGACATCTATCATTTGTTTAATAACTGCATTGATTTCATAAATCTGATGGAACAAATTCCACAAATCTATTGTACGATGACACAGATCTCCACAAACCTCTAAAAGCATCTTCACACAGTAGCCATAACCAAAACTAAACTCTCTAAATATAATCATCAACCACTAATAGATCCAGAAACAAGAGAAGTTGCTTAAAGACTACCATATACCAACAATCCACAAATTCAGAAATTCATAATCAGTATAAGAAATCCATCAACAGGTACAACAGAATATTAGAAGATCCCAGCCACCATATTAGAACATTAACGTAGATATTTGAAGGCACTAAGAAGGCCTTAGATTGAAACAAGAGTGGCAGTTGGAGTCCAAAAAAGAGAATCAATGACTACCCCTCGCCTGATTCAACATATCCCATCCAATACTTCACAAACCCATATTCAAATAATTATAAAAGAGCATATCCATACCTCTGGCACGAGCTTCTCTACCCCTAAAATTTTGGACCATCAGATCTAGCAAATTTGGTCAGTAGTATAAGAGCCACAAATTTTGGATGTGTGAAACAATGAACATGTTAGATCGACCTGCTTTGATACCAAGATGAATTCAGGATCTGTAAGGTTAGGTCTCTAGGATGTTAGGGTTAGAGGAGAGAGAGAGAGAGAGAGAGAGAGAGAGAGAGAGGGAATGAGAGAAGGCTTAGTGAGTTGGATTCTCTCACAAGTTCATTGTTTCACACGTTCAAATTTTGTGGCTCTTATACTACCGACAAGATTTGCTAGATCTGATGGTCCAAATTTTTGGCTAGATCTTGTTTCAATCTAAGGCCTTCTTAGTGCCTTCAAATATCTGCATTAATGTTCTAATATGGTGGTTGGGATCTTCTAAGTATTTTGTTGTATTTGCTGATGGATTTCTTACACTGATTATGAATTTCTAAATTTGTGGATTGTTGGTATATGGTAGTCTTTAAGCAACTTCTCTTGTTTCCGGATCTATTAGTGGTTGATGATTATATTTAGAAAGTTTAGTTTTGGTACTGGCCACTGTGTGAAGATGCTTTTAGAGGTTTGTGGAGAACCGTGTCATCGTGCACCAGATTTGTGGAATTTGTTGCATCAGATTTGTAAAATCAATGCAGTTGTCGAGCATGTGATAAATGTCGTGATGCTTCCTTATGACTCATATTATTGTTGAACATCTTTACTTTTTTTATTGGTGAGATGTTATACATATTTTGTTGTCATATTTGAGAGGAGATGTTTGCTGTTGAGATATTTTGGACATATGATGGGTTGCACAAAAGGTGTTTGAGAAAATGTTTATTTGGCATATTTCTGCTATAAAAGTTCTTTTGTGATACTTTGTTTTTGGTTCATTCTCCTTTTTTTACGCTTTGCTTATTGGCCAAAATGACCGAGGATTATAAAAATATTTAGTGAGAATTTACCCACTTTGAAGCTGAATTCCAATAATTACTTAGAATGGAAAAGAGCAATTATGCTCTACGTTCAAGGCCGTATGACAAGGGGATTGTTGACTGGATCTACTCCAAGACCTAAGATTAATGTTGTTGATGTCGAGAAATGGGATGCGGATAATGCGATTATTCTTGGCTGACGTTTAATTCAATGGATCCCTCTATATATCGAACCTTCATGTTTTATGACTCCGCTGCTAAGCTTTGGGACAAGCTGGCAGATATTTTTGCTCCCTCTGATCATGACACAAAAATTTACAAACTCAAGCAGATGATTGTTGAGTCCAAACAGAAGGATTCTTTTATGGGGGAGTTTTACAGCACATTACAGAGTAAGTGGGAGGAGCTCAGTCACTATGAGCCTCTTTCAGAGTTTGGGGAAGACGTTGCTGCTAAGCTGGCTAAGCGCTATGAGCCTATAAGCGAGATCAGATTTATAAATTTTTGGGTGGTATTCGTTCTGATTAGGAGCAGACACACACATAATCTCACTACCAGACCGGATCCCACTCTTAGCACAGTTTATGAGATACTTTTTACTGAGGAGCAATGTCGCCATGTGATGTCTTCTAGATCCAATCACTTCTGCTCCTCAAGAGCGTGCTGCTTTTGTATCTGATATTCACCCTCCTGCTGTTAGGGGTAGGGAGAGCAATAGAGGAGGTAGACAGGTCGTGATGGCCGAGGAGGTTGTTTGTCCCGCACATGTTCTCACTGTGGTCTTTTAGGACATGATCGTTGATCACTGCTATCATCTTCACGGTTATCTAGAAGGTTATCAGCCTAGATTTTCTACATCTTCCCATACTGCTGCTACTGATCCTCCCGAGACTTCTATTGGTAATAGCAGAGTTATTTTGATCAAATGAGCATCGTGCCTCACAGCCTCCTTGCACAGATCGTCCAGGGACTTCTACATCTGCTTATGAACTACCAGGTACATTTGATTCATCTAATTTTGCTGCGACCACTACTACTGCTCCTAGTTGGGTGTTATTGATTCAGGGGCCACTGATCATATGACGAGTGAGTCTCAGGGTTATTCTCTCTATTCTCCCTCTTCCTCTCCTACTTAGGTTTGCATTGCTGATGGTTCATTCACTCCCCATTCTAGGGGTTGAAACCATTCCTTTATCTTCTATTTTGTCACTATCTCATGTTTTACACGTTTCTCGGTTTTCTTCTAATCTTCTATCTGTTAGTAGCATTGCTAAGAAACTAAGCTGTTGTGTGATCTTTATCCTACTTACTGTGTGTTTCAAGAGCTTACTACGAAGAGGATTGTTGGTAGAGGAATTGAGTGAGGTGGATTGTACTACCTGCTAGCCGGCTTTGGTACACCTATCGATATTGTTGCTGATGGACCGGCTATTGTTTCCCCTTTTATTTTTTCTTTTAGTGTTCGTGTTAGCCTTGATACTTATCTTTGGGGCATGACAAACTTGGCCCTGTCGAATTTCAACACATATGTTCATTGATTCCAAATTTTAAATATCTTTGTAGTTCAATTAAATTTCAATGTGATGTTTGTCAACTCTCGAAACATGTAAGACATTCTTATCCGTCAAATATGCATAAATTTGATGCTCCATTTCATATTGTGCACTCTGATGTGTGGGGTCCATCCCCAATTATTTTTGTTGATGGTTTTTGGTATTATGTTACTTTCGTTGATGACTGCACTAGGTGTACATGGGTCTACTTGTTGAAAAATAAAAGTGAAGTCTTTTCTAAGTTTCAAGAATTTCATGCTTTGGTTAAAACTCAATATGGTTTTACTGTGAAAATTTTAAGGTCTGATAATGGGGGGAGTATGCGTCTCAATCATTTGCTGATTAGCTGACAATACATTACATTATTCATCAATTTTCCTGTCCTTATACTCCGCAACAAAATGGTGTTGTTGAGCATAAGAACAAACATCTTTTAGAATTGACTCGGTGCTTACTTCGTGGTATGTATGTGTCAAAACCTTATTGGCCTTTGGTACTACTTACTGCCTGCTTTCTTATGAATTGCACCCCATCTAGGGCTTTAGCGTGTCATACTCTATATCAAACTCTTAGACCCGCAGATCCTCTCTTTTCTGTTAAGCCTCATGTATTTGGGTGTACTTATTTTGTCTAGGACCTTTGTCCTGCTCGAGAAAAATTGGATGATAAAGCTATCCGCTATCTTTTCGTTGGGTACTTTACTGATTCTAAAGGGTACCGTTGTTATGATCCTCATACTCATCAGATTCACACTTCCATGGATGTCACCTTTTTTTAGGATGTCCCTACTTTAATGAGGATCGTCATACTCCTACCCCCGCCCCTCCTCTCCCTTTACCTGCACTTCAAGATCTTTCAGTGTCCCAGCAACAAAAGGGGGTGCTTACTTATTTCCGATGCAGGCGGCGTGGTCCAACCGTAGCAATGTCTCCTCCACAGTGGTGATTCCAGCTCCTGTAAGTATCCCTGATCAAGTTCCTATTTCTTCTCCATCTTCTACTAATGATCTGGATATTCCTATAGCACTCAGGAAATAGGTTCGCGATCGGGTGACCCCTTATAGTCTTGCCAATTTTGTTTGCTTTCAGGACTTCTCTCCCGCCTACCAGGCCTTTTTATCTGCTATTGACTCTGAGACGATCCCGATGACTGTTCGTGCTGCCCTTGGCAATCCGTCCTGGCGGGCTGCCATGGTCGAGGAGATGGATGCCTTACAGGCCAACTGTACGAATTTGAGCTCATTATTTATTATTGAGAACATGATTATTAATTTCTTAGTTATTTATGGATTTAGTTGGTGAATTTATTGGACTTAAATATTATTTACTGCATTTTTATATTTGGGCCTATGTACGAATTGGAGCTCATTATTTAGTTTTCACGTTATGCGTTTTAATTTATGGTTGGTATTAATGGATGGATTACTTTGATAAGCGCGCAATATGAAGCTATGCTCATGTATGGATTACGGTGAGTGATGGCCTACGATCTTATGATTAGCAGTTTTGAGATTTGTCGTCGTCACAATATTGGCCTTGAATTCAACTCAATCTCTCCCGTTTAGGGAAAAAATGGCCTCAAGTTTAATTTCTCATACCTTTCATTAATCTTTCAAACTAATCTTTGGATACTCTTGTAATTGATGGTGCAGGCCTACCATGTTCTTCAATTCATTTATCTTGAAATTCTGCAACACAAAGAACCTCACTTCCTCTCGTTCAACATAACTCTTACACCGGTCTCACTAAAATGAGTCTTCATATGTCTTTGTTACATTGACATAGTCATCGTCTGATCCATCATTTAAAATTGGTAGTCAATAAGTGACAGATCTAGCATGTAAGCACCATTCAAATAATTAACAAATCACGGACAAATTGTGAGTGTTATTCTCATACCATTTCAATCTCCATTAGACCGATTAATTGTTTGTCGGTAGTTAACCTAAGACTTCTACATCGTTTAGTTCTCGTTGGATCGTTGATCATCGATGGAGAGATGTTTGAAAATATTTCATCATATATTTCCATCTTCCAAATGTTGATCCGTCTATAGATCATTCACAAGGAATTGATCAAAGACACCTCCACTGACAGGGACATCGAGTACGTGGACATCGATTTCGAACCACATCGCTTCTACCGACGCCGAAAGAAGCGAAGAGGGAGCCCGAGTAGCCCGAGCACTACAGCGTCAGGGGAAAAAAAGCAGACAAAAAGCGTCAACAGATGACAGACGTCCTTAATTTCAGCCCCTCACTATTTCGTGAGGGACTGACTTTCGGAGTGCAGCACAGACGCCCGTGGTTTTGAGTTCGTAGGTCACGGACGTCCGTGACCTCCAGGATGGACGTCCGTGGACAGCGTTCCGCCCCGCGACAGAACTTCTAATTTTTGCGAAAATTGCCTTTTTAGTCTTTTAATTCTTTTAAGACTCTTTTTATTTTGACTTAATTATTGGTGGCCTATATAAGGAGGAATGTAAACACTTTTTTTAATTGATTATTGAATATTTTGAATGCTTTATGCTTGAATATTCTTCTTCTCAAGATAAGTTTGGTGTGAGGCCAAGGGAGTGATTCCCAAAACTGTTATCGTGGGGTATCTATTATCCTTTGATAATTTATTATCTCTGCTATCTCTTCATCTTTGTTTACTCTTGAAATTTCACCTTATTGATATGAGATTTATAAACCCTAGTCTATTAGTTTCTTGATTCAAAAACCTAAAACCTTTCTGGAACCCTAAATCAAACAGAGTCAAAACCCTTTTCTAAACCATACACCTAAACCAAACTATAAGCCTATTACAAAGCCATAAACCGATTATGAGCCTTAAACCAATTTTGCAACCCTAGTTCGAGTCCGTGAGTCTACAACGAATCGAAGGCGAACGCCCAAGCCTGGAAAAGCTAGAGTTCTATCTCTAGGCCCGATCCCGCCTCAAATCTAACAGTACTTGCGCATCAGATTGGACCATAGCTGGATTTCACGTGATCTACCCATTGAAATTCTTCAAACCCTAAGGTATTTAAGAAAATTTTGCGACTAAACTTGAATTAATTTACTTAATTTCGGCCAAATTGCATCAAAATCATATTCACACATGTTAGGGTTACTGTCGTGCGTCAGTTTTGGTATCAGAGCCCTAGGTTTTCTAGGTTAGGGCATCCTTGTTTGTCATTTATTTTATTGTATTGTTTTCTTTTGTGAGCCCATATTGCATTCCATATTAGAACCCTGATAGGAATCGGTGATCACCATGGATTCGAGTGAGATTCTCAATACCCTTAAACGTATGCAAGAAGAATTGGGTGGGGTTAGTGCACGTCTGAATACCATAGAGCAAGCCCAACCATGCCTAGGAGTTGGTAATGATAGATTGTGAGATCGAATCAACCAACTAGAAGTGGTTGATGAATTTGAGGATCAACACCAAGGGCGCAATGGTCGCCAAGGTAATCGGAATTCGAATCGTACAAATCCTCGTAGAGATGACTACGACCCCGCAGTGCAGCTCCTTAAAAATGTCAGAGTTGAGATTCCGACTTTGATGGAAGAATGGACCCTACAGTTTTCCTCGATTGGCTTTCCGACATGGACCGACACTTTGATTTGTATGCCATGAATAACGATCGTTGTGTTAGCTCGCTAAAATGAAATTTGTTGGTCAAGCTCGACTATTTTGGCTCAATGTCGAGGGCATTAGCGTGAATGCAGATTATCCTCTCATTACCCGTTGGGACGACATGGAGGAACGACTTACTGAGAAGTATGTTCCTTTATCATACCACCAATGCCTCCTTAACCAATGGCAAAGTTTACGCCAAGGTGGTATGCCCGTAACCGATTGCATTGCCAAATTCGAAGAGTTCATGATGAGGGCCAAGGTATCGGAAGACCCTGAAATCACTCTCTAGATTCCGCACTGGATTGCGATTTGATTTGCAAAGAGAATTGACTTCTCACCCCGTGGAAACTCTTGAAAGATGTTATGCCGTTGTGCAAGATCTTGAACGATATTTGAAAACATCGGAGGTGAAGAGAATCGAGCCACAATTTAGTAGTCAACGCTCCGGTGAGGGATGATTTAATCCTCCTCCCAAGCCTACACAACCTGTCCTTACCAATACGAGGTTTGAAAAGGGAAAAGGTGTAGTTGGAGAATCCTCAAGGGGTAGCTCTTAAGTTAAGTGCTATAAATGTCATGGGATGGGACACTTTGCCGCCCAATACCCTACAAAAGACCCCAAAGGAATCTCTTCCTTGAGGGAGAGGAAGATGAAGGTGATGTAGTGGTTGAAGAGGAAGTGTTTGAGCCGGACAGCATACCCAGTGATGAGGAGGGTGATGCTATTGGCCATGCTTTAGTTGTTATGTGTGCCTTTGCACAGCCTCAACGGGATGAGAAGGATGACTGGCGAAGGGAGAACATCTTCCACACCTTTACCAGATTTGGTGAAAAGAGTTGTAAGGTCATCGTGGACAGCGGTTGTTGCACTAATATAGTGTCAACACATGCCGTACACGACTTGGGACTTACACCTGAAACCCACCCGAGACCTTATAAGGTCGCATGGGTCGACTCTTCATCCATTCCCGTGTCGAAAAGGTGTCGTGTACCAATTCAGTTAGGTTCTTATTCGGACACCTTATGGTGTGATGTGATGCCGATGAATGTGAGTCATATCATTTTAGGAAGGCCGTGGCTCTACGATATGGACGTGATCCTTTATGGTCGATCAAACATATGCATGTACATGCATAAAGTGCAAGAAGATTACTTTACACCCTTTGCCTCCCAAAACACCATCGACCAATAAAATCGAGAAGAATGGCGAGACTTCTAAATCCATCAATATTGTGAGCTCTTCAGAATTCAAGAAAGCGTCATTAGATGAGAGTGTGGTGTACGTAGTCGTCACCATTGAGAGTGCTCCTGAGTCAGTGAGCGAGTGTCCCAAGGAGGTTGAGTCGATCCTAAACAAGTTTACGAATGTCTTCCCTGAAGACTTACCAAGCGAACTCCCTCCCCTGCATGATATCCAACACGCAATTGACTTAATTCCCGGATCTACCTTACCGAACCTGCCCCACTACAGGTTGAATCCGGTTGAGCACACCGAGTTGACTCGGCAAGTCAATGAGCTCCTTCAAAAGGGGTTCATCCAAGAGAGCATGAGCCCCTGTGCCGTACATGCTCTACTCACTCCTAAGAAAGATGATACATGACGCATGTGCATGGATAGTCATGCAATCAATAAGATTAAGGTTAAATATAGATTTCCCATACCAAGGCTCGATGACATGCTCGATATGATGGTTGGTGCCACTATCTTTTCAAAGATAGACCTTAAGAGTGGTTACCATCAAATCCGAATCTGTCCCGGTGACGAGTGAAAAACGGCCTTTAAGACCAAAGATGGTCTTTATGAGCGGATGGTCATGCCTTTTGGGCTTTCTACCGCCCCGAGTACTTTCATGAGACTCATGATCCAAGTGTTGAGATTGTTTCTAGGCAAATTCCTTGCTATGTATTTCGATGGCATCTTGATTTATAGTCATGACAAGGATCAACACTTGGACCACCTTAGGCTGGTTTGTGAGACCCTAAAGGGCGAGAAGTTGTTTGCGAACCTCAAGAAGTGCACCTTCATGCGATGTTCCGTTATCTTCTTGGGATTCATTATCTCAACCGATGGAATGATTGCAGACCCCGAAAAGGTTAAAGCCATTGTGGAGTGGCCTAAACCTAAGAACTTACACGATGTCCGCAGCTTCCATGGCTTAGCTACCTTCTATCGTCGCTTCATCAGAAGCTTTAGCACCATCATGGCCCCAATCACTGATTGCATGAAAATGGAGACTTTAAATGGGGTAAAGCCACGACGAAAGCTTTTGCTGAGATCAAACAACAGAGTAGTGCACTCATCATCCGCTTACCGGACTTTTCCAAAGTCTTTGAAGTCGCATGCGACGCATCGGGTGTAGGCATAGGAGTGCTTATTCAAGAAGGTCACCCGGTGGCCTATTTTAGTGAAAATTTTAATGAGGCAAAGCAAAAATACTCCACGTACGACAAGGAGCTCTATGCGGTCGTCCGATCTCTTTGGTATTGGAAACATTACCTTAGACTGCAGGAATTTGTGATATTCTCTGACCACGAAGCCTTACACTTTCTCGCTTTACAGAAAAAGTTGAACCTAAGGCACACGAAGTGGGTCGAGTATCTTCAAGGCCGGTGCTGAAAATAGGGCAACTAATGCACTGAGTCATCGAGTGGCGACTTTGCGCTCAATGAGCACCGAGGTCGTCGGGTTCGAAAGGTTAAAAGATGAGTACCCCGAGTGCCCAGATTTTGGGATTGAGTACACTACTCTCCTTAGTGGCCCAATTAGCACAGACTCTTTGTACACCATCCACGATGGGTACTTGTTTAAAGGTAATCGCCTTTGCATCCCTCGCACTTCATTGCGTGACATTCTTATTTGGGAGTTACATGCTGGAGGGATGGCAGGACATTTCGGGCATAATAAGATTGTTGCGCTCGTAGAGGATAAGTTCTTTTGGCCTAGCCTAATGAGAGATGTCACCCAGGTCGTTAAACATTGTCGTACTTGCTAAGTGTCTAAACAAACGAAACAAAATACCGGCTTGTACACCTCATTACCCTTGCCACACACACCGTGGCAAGACCTCTCCATGGACTTTGTGCTTGGTCTTCCCAAAACTCCGAGGAAGCACGATTCCATCTTTGTCATAGTGGACCAATTTTCTAAGATGGTCGACTTCATTCCTTGTTCCAAAACCTTCAATGCATCCCACATTGCTAAATTGTTCTTCGCGGAGGTAGTACGTCTCATGGGTTGCCCAAAAACATTGTGTCTGATAAGGATGTCAAACTCACTAGCTATTTTTGGAAGATACTTTGGCACATCATGGGCACAATGCTTCAATTTTCGACGGCTTATCACCCTCAAACGGATGGCCAAACCGAAAGCACCAATAGGAGTCTTGGGAATCTCCTTTATAGTCTTGTCGGTAATCATATTAGGACCTGGGATAACATTTTGCCCACAGCTAAGTTTGCTTATAATAATTATGTCAATAGGTTCATAGGCATGAGTCCTTTTGAAGTAGTATATGGTCATAAGCCTAGGACACCACTAGATTTGATCCCCATGTCTGCATCCCATAGAGTGTCAATCTGCCGATGCATTTGCACAACACATTCAAAACTTGCATGCCGAAATTAGACACAAGATTAATTCAAGCAACAATCAATATAAGTTATCTGCAGATGTTCACAGGCGTTTTAAAGAATATCAAGTGGGTGATTATGTGATGGTCCGGATTAGGCCTGAGCGGTTCCCATCGGGTTCCGCAAAGAAGCTTCAATCTAGAGGCACTGGACCTTTTAGAAATTTGGCTAAAAGTGGTCCTAATGCATAGGTGCTTGAGCTTCCTCCAGATACGGGGGTTAGTTCAATGTTCAATGTGGATGACTTAGTTCTTTGCTTTGGCTTGACCCCACCTCTTGAAAACCCACTCCTGCCACCTCATAGCTCCAGCCCCAACCCAACCTTGCAACCCGTACCTCTCCCTTCCCCGAGCAGACAGAGAAAAGATGAGATAGAGGATATAATCAGTGATCATGCTGTCTCCACACATGACGGGGGATTCTAGAAGTACTTGGTTAAATGGGTAGGAAAATAGGAGACCGAAAACACTTGGATCCACGAGAATGAAGTTTGCCTCTTGAACCCCAACTTGATCGACATCTACCACGAGCGTGTTTCATCGGTTTTGAAACCTTTTTGGTCCAGGGGAATTGATGGGGACGTCGAGTATGTGGAAATCGGTTTTGAACCATATCGCTTCTACCGGCGTTGAAAGAAGCGAAGAGGGAGCCCGAGTAGCCCGAGCATTACAACGCCAGGGGAAAAAAGAGACAAAAAGCGTCAACAGATGGCAGACGTCAGTAATTTCAACCCCTCACTGTTTCGTGAGGGACGGACGTCTGAACTGCACCACGGGCATCCACGGTTTTGAGTCCGTAGGTCACGGACGTCAGTGACCTCCAAGATGGACGTCCGTGGACAACGTTCTGCCCTGCGACGAAACTTCTAATTTTTGCGAAAATTGCTTTTTTAGTCTTTTAATTCTTTTAGGACCATAGTGACAAATTTCGCCGAAATTTCGTAAATTTCGCCGAATTGAAGGTTCAGCGAAAGTTTCGTCGAAATTTCGTTGCTTTTCGATATTTTCAAGAATTTCGATATTTTCGTCGAAATTTCAATATTTTTCTTTTAAAATTCAAAATTTATTTAATGTAACAAATAGCCAGTCACCACACGTGGGCAATTAATTGCTCACTAGGCGCCACACCTCTCATTGAATAGCTTTAGCAAAAGTATCTTTTATAGGTGGGAAAAAATGTGAAGGTTTTTTTCTCAATCGATGTGGGACTAAATATTTGCCAAAACGGCTGCTTTTTCACCAGCCTTCTTTCTCACCCATTATACTCACCCACAGTGCTTTCATTACCTTCTTGATCGGCATACATTGATGGCTTTGAATCGAGATAATTGGAGGTCATTTTTCATCCCTATTTTTTGCACACTGGATCTATGGATCGTGAGTGTACCATCAGACGGTCTATTTTTTATTATGCATAGCACACATCTCAAAAGGTGACGCTAAAATATGCTTGAGCGTGATGGAGGTCATATGATTTAAGGTCGATTTTTTGAGATGTGTCATGTGTAATAAAAACACCGACCGTCTGATGGTACGCCCACGATCCTTAGATCCATTGTGCAGAAGATGAGGATGAAAAACGACATCTACCATCTGATTCAAAGGCAGTCAATGCATGCCGACTGAAGAAGGTAGGGTGAGAAAGCAGACTGATGGGTGAGTATAATGGTACCCTTTGTCAATTTTTCTTCTATAGTTCTATGCTTGAGTTTGGGGGTAGTGCTCAGATCAATTGCTATTTTTTTTTTAAATATTAAATATTTTTAATCTCCGAAATTTTCCCGAAATTTTTTCGAAATATATCAAAATTAATCCGAAATGTACCGAAAGGACCCCCCACTGAAAAATTACCGAAAACAAAATTTGTCACTATGTTTAGCACTCTTTTTATTTCGACTTAATTATTGGTAGCCTATATAAGGAGGCCTGTAAACACTTTTTTTAATTGATTATTGAATATTTTGAATGTTTTATGCTTGAATATTCTTCTTCCCAAGATGGGTTTGGTGTGAGGCCAAGGGAGTAATTCCCAAAACTGTTATCGTGTGGTATCTATTGTCTTTTGATCCTTTATTATCTCTGTTATCTATTCATCTTTGTTTACTCTTGAAATTTCACCTTGTTGATATGAGATTTCTAAACCCTAGTCTATTAGTTTCTTGATTCCAAAACCTAAACCAAACCATAAGCCTATTACAAAGCCATAAACCGATTACGAGCCCTAAACCAATTCTGCAACCCTAATTCGAGCCTGTGAATCTACAATGAATTGAAGGCGAACGCCTAAGCCTAGAAAAGCTAGAGTTCTATCTATAGGCCTGATCCCGCCTCAAATCTAGCAATACTTGCGTATCGGAATGGACCCTAGCTGGATCTCACGTGATCTACCCATTGAAATTCTTCAAACCCTAAGGTATTTAAGATAATTTTGCGATTAAACTTGAATTAATTTATTTAATTTCGGCCAAATTGCATCAAAATCATATTCACGCATTTTAGGGTTACCATCCCGCGTCATCCACCTTCCAAATTGTGATCCATCCGTAGATGTTAAGCAGTCGATCTAAGATATTTACACCGTTCAAATCTTAATTTAACCACCGATTGGATTTGATTTGAGCAATCTTCATTCTCCAAATCACAATCTAACTATTGATCATTTATGAGAATTTGTTTTGAGGCATCTATATCATCTAAGATACAATGCCACCATTGTTATTCCATAAAAGTTTATTTGGAGACCTCTCTATTGTTCAAATATGATTTAATTGTGAATCCTTACATAAGTTCAAAACCTTACCCAAGCACTATGAAATCTGAGGTATCACTGCTTCTCAAGCAACTAACGTCATGAGAGTTGATCTATGCATCTGAAGTTGTAGAATGGTGTCTTGCCAATTATCATCTAGTCTTTCTCATCTACCATGATTTCCACGAGGCCACATCCACAATCCACACGTATGAGGCACTAAGAGAGAGAAATCAACAAAACAATACATCCAAATCAAATCACATTCTTGATGTGATTTGAGGAGGAAGAGATCTGGAAGGACAAGGATGAATGCAGAAATTGACACATCTGAATCACCAAATCCATAGCAATAAGAAAGAGCAATCAACAAAACAAAAAGAAACCCATGGCTGTTCATTGAAGTCTTTCGACTTTCTCAAAATAATGATAGTAAAATCCACTTTGGGCCTCCTGCTCACAGATCTTAATTAAAAGATAAAATCTCTAAATCCTAGACTCCTAAGTCCCAACACAGTAAAACATCCTTTTTCACAACTAAATTTAATAAACTCCCTAACCTCACATAATAGTCAAAGTAGTTAAGTCATAAAACAAGTTTAACTGTTTGAGTCTCCTAATCAAAATATTAATGCTTAATAACGATAAAAGAAATTATTAGAAGTCCACTTCAAAAGTTAAATACAACTCACTTTTTGCTCAATTTTCAGTTCCACATGTTGTGTGATCATTCAAGTGATCAAGTGACCATGTAGTCACTCAAATGACCTCATGTTCGGCCTTTAAATAATCATATTCGGGTTTTTTTTTAGTTAAGCCCAACGAGTTTCCATTGTATTGGTCCCTCAGTGGGCCTGAATCCTTTCTCTTCTTTCATTTCGTCCTTGTTTTCATCTTTTTTGCCTTCTCTTGCCATTTTCCTTAATTCACATCAACTCAGTATTACTTTCTACCTAGTTCCTAGTATTCATACTGGTTCCATCTTCAAAGCCGTGTTGACAAGTATCTAATATGATTGAACAGACAACATACATGACACTTTTTTTTTTAAATATGGAATCTCTGTCACATGGTTTAACATCGTTCAGTGTTGTGATCTTCAAAATATTCAAAATGCATATATAAAAATGACTGTATATCCGATTAAGCAATATCTTACAAAACATGATTATGTTACGCAGTACCTTACCAAATATGATTACATAGCCATTTTCCCTTTGTTTTGCTTTCTCTTACCATTGCCATGAGTCACATCAATTTTGTATTAGATTATTCATAATCATGGATCAAAATATCGTCCGATACCGATACGTATCGGACGATACGTATCGGTATCGGAGGTGGACGATACGGTACATTAAAAGTACCGTATCACCCTTTTATATGTGTAATACCGGACGATACATTCAATGTATCGTCCGGTTTTTTACTGTTCCGGTAAGTATCGTCCGGTACGTACCGGTTTTTTGACCGGACGATACGTACCGGTTTTCCGGCATTTTAACCCATGTTCATAATATTCATATTGGTCTGATCTTCAAAGCCATGTTGGCAAGTGTCTGATACGAGTAAAATCGTTGTCACATAATTTAACACTATGTCTAGTGTTTCACTGTTCAAAATATTCAAAACGAAATGCATACAAAAATGTTGCATAGTCAATTAAGAAGTATCTTACAACACATGATTGTTAGCCCTTCTTTTCCATTTAAAAAAAAAATTATAAATGTCATTTATTCTAAAGTTTAGATGGTGGTACAACTGCAGATTCGAATATCCTCTGTTTTACAAAATCTGCATGGAACGTTACATATCCACATATACCACCAACATATGTATTTACACCCACATAAAGCAGGCTCCTAATAAGCAAAACCAATGAATATTTTATTATATATTTGAAATCAAACCACAAACAGTAGAACTCACATCTTCATGAACTGGAGCTAATCTTTTAAACTCAGCACTCTTTGATATGATAGGAGAACAAAGATCATCAACATTCGATCCTGATTCAGCTGTTGATGCATGACTACTACTTTTCTGATATCAAAGAACTGGTAGCATTAATAACATAAACGATAAAAGAGAGAAAGAATTAATAAACTGCACCTTACTTTCTTTAAATAAAAATAAAAAACCAATAAACTGCAGTCTATTATAAGACCTTATAATTCTAAATTCTTGCCTGCATTGGGCGAAGCCCAGTATAGGAGCCAGTTCGCTGTTCGATATCCAATATTCGAGTGATCTGCCTCATGAATGTTGCTTCATCGTTATGAACAAGCTAGAAGGGGGAAATTTTGTTCATCAAGTCGTTTCTATACAATTACAATTATAAATCCATAAAATAATTTACACTCAATTTATTGAGAAAAAAAAGAATACTTTATGCGCTGAAGTTGTATAGAAGTCTATAACTATTCATCTATGCAAGGAACCTTACCTTCATGATCTCTGGATCATTCCACGGTCCTTTATTAGACCTGAGGCACTCACCTTGAGCGGGGCAGGTGCATGATCCACCCAAGAAATGAGGCAGTTGGCTGAAAGAAGAAAGAATCTAAGAGACCAAAAAAAGGCTTCATATCGCACAAAGTAAAAGAATAAAAACCTTACGCGCAATAAACATGTTCACCTTGAATCTATGTATTCAAGTAGTTTACTCTGGAACTTGGTTCCTAGAACCTGCAAGTTTATTCGTTAAACAACTTTTTCATGTTCATAAGGAAGCAGAAAACTGAATAAACATACAACTTTTCAAAAGTACAATAACCATACATGTATCTTTGCCGCAGTCCTTGGGTCAAGACGGTTCTTTATAGTGTTCAAAAGAAACTTGAAACCAGGACCAGCATTAACAATGAACATCTGATGTAATGTCTGCACAAATATCAAGTAAACAAGGATTATAAACGCGTTGAACTTCTGCAAAAATAATGTTCCTCAAAAAGAATCAGGTACCTCAGGATAGTAATCACTGTCTATTTTCTGCATACTGAACAGGAGGTCTGTTGCCGTCTTGCTGAAATTCTTCAAACCCTGAATCAAATAGAATATACAACAGTTAATTTATTGTTGATGCAGCACTAATGCAGACAACCAACTTCCCAGGAAAGGTGAAAAACCCCTCAACCTCTATAACTTAACAGAAGTCCCAAAACAAATGCAGTTGGGTTTTCTTCCAAAAACAATGCTGTCATTAACGCCCATGATGTCAAGAGTGCCAGCCAACTAACAAATGGTACCACCAAACTGAAGCCTGAGCAGGGAAGCTGAACTCAGAAATATATGCCACACTGCTAGTTGGGAAGGGTATTATGGACACTAACAGGCACTCTCCATCATTTCATAATCTATGGGATCTTGGTCATTTGTTAGAAGCGAGAAAGATTGTCTTCTTCCACTATAAGATGCAACATTTAAATTTATCAGACACAAAATTCGACATCGTCAGGGGCGATTGGAACTAAAGAGAGGTGCATACCACGCCATGCACATCCAATATTGTGGTAGTTGTATCAACGTGTCTTTTTGCTGCAACTGAACATGCTGGGAATTTCTCACGCATGGCCCTCTCGAACTCCTGTACATGATACTTTAAGTAGCGCTCCAATGTCGTGATGTGCATAAGCTTGTTCGGTTCAACTTTCCCAAGTCTTTCAATATAAACTGGTCGTCCTTCTTTGTCAACTCCATGGTACCCATGAGGGTAGTAAGAAAAAACTTCTTCCAGCTCTTTGAATGCAAAGTCCTACAGTCCAGTCCAATAAAGTGTTAAATTGTTAAGCGACAAAATATTAGGTGATACAATTGTGCCACTGAAATAAATATCAATCACTCATACATTTAGTATGAAGGGATGAACAATATCTCTTGGCCGATGAAGTTGATATTAAATGATGCAATCGTGCCACTGAAATAGATATATATCACTAAGATATTTAGTATGATCGTCTAGACAATATGACTTGGCCGTCAAAGTCAACTTCCAAGAAACACAAGTATGCCTGGTGTACCACGTGTGCAAGTGTTATCACAATATTTTGAAAGCATATAAAAGATAAAGTCTCATAATGCTTCCAGCAATAATCTAGGGAATGTTTAAGGGCCAAAACTTCCAAGTTCCAAGAAAGCACCAGCCTATTCATGTATGGAACTTAAGTACAATGAAAGAACTAAGTAAGTCCCAATTTGATGCAGAGTCTCCAAAAGCATTTGAGGCAGCCTTTTTTTTTACGAATGCATTTTGAGGCATCCTTCTAACCCTGCTAAATGCAAAAGACAACTCTATGGTTTTGAGACCTGTATCTGATCGAATCTATTAAAATTTTAGTATGCAATCCATGAATGGACAATAGGAAAGCATGCACTAGATGACTACATTGTCGCACTAGGCGCACCAGGACAATAACTCCTCTCTATTCGTCTTTCTACATAGTTTCAGTACTCATATGCATGCACATGTTCACACAGAAAGAGTTATTGTCCAGTTCACTCAGTGTTTCACCTTTGCTCATGTCCTGCACTGCAATTACTATGTGTAGAAGCCGTAGCCATGGAAACATAGGTGAGAAGTATGAGTAGATTTATTTCATGCATAAATTTATGTCTCCCTGGCAAAATGACTGCATGCCCTTGTTAATGTGCAATATTATTTAAGTTAAATTTGGTCTTGCTTAACTATTAAAAAAAGATTAAGCTAACAACATATATGAACTTGTATCTCTTACAGTTTGTGGTGAAAATAACTTGGATTAGTGTTATTATTGAGAAAAATATGTACTCAATTGACTGGCATGAACTTCAACATGTCTAAATCTAAAATTGAAAATTTTAATTTCTAAGTTTCTTTTCCTTTTTTATGTATACTGTTGACTTCTGGCTTATAAGTTTATAATGACCTTACCTCCAATATCGTATCTGCTCCATATTCTTTTCTCCATTGCAGCATTTCTATCCACATTTGGATTGCTTTCTTGATGTCAAATTTCCTAGCTTTCAAGAATCTGCACTAATTAAAGAAAATGATCAGAGATTAGTACTGAAAAAAGATGGAACAATAGAAAAAGGTGAAACATTAGTTTTAAAGATTGGAAAATAAACATCAAAATGGAATATAAAAAGATCATTATTAGAAATCCAACTATTATTGCCACTTTAGACTGGTTATTTATGCAACGGCACATCTTATACTATTTATTCATGATGTTTGAATGCATTAAGTGTTGAGAATACCCGCTCACTATTTCATAAGTTCTTAGTTTAAGTTTCATAATATGTTAGTGTGCTTCTGTGTCTTGTAGGCTTAGTCCCTCTTTGGATAGTTGCAAAAAATTTCCCAAGTGTCTCTCTCATCTATATGAAGTTTGGGTCTCTTGATGCGGTCTCTCACTATCTCAATCAAGATGTAGCATCTTAATATGCCTATGATCTCCAATCTTTTAGAGTTCTCCAGCCATCGTCTAAATGTTATATATTTTCCTCCGTTTGTGTTCACATTTCCTATTTTCCAGCACATAACTAAAATTACGACTTTTCAAATCCACTGGAAGAGGTTGATCTCGTCCTATGCTCTTAATATCTTATAAATGGCCCATTCCTCATATCCTTTTATGTTATTTTACTACGATTAAGTTACTTAGGAAGTTGACAGATTTCGATAAGTTTTAGAAATCCCCATTTTACCAATTTGACTGTGTTGACCAAGTGGAGCAGTTTGACCCTCTAGATTCTTTTTAACCCAACAGTTTATAATCAACTAATTATTGGTCATACGATCTTACTTTATTGAGATTGATTTCCACCTTAACATGTAGAAAGTATATATATCTATCTATCTATCTATATATGTATATAGATAGATAGATAGATAGACATATAGACTTTCTAAATTGATTAAAAAGCCCTAACTACCTTTAATTACTTTTATAAAATAAATTAATTAGGAGCCTAAATCTCAATTTCCCTACAAAATAAGAGGTCACATAAAGACTTCTATGGGCCCAATGATCTCAGGGCTATTATTGGGCTTTAATGTGGGCAATTATCTCTTCTTGATCTGGCTTATTAACTTTCTTCCTCTCCTAATTCTTCTTCTCATTTTCTCTACCCTTATTTCTTAGACTTTGTAGTATATTAAAATTCTGGGCTGCATCAATAGAGCTTAAGAAACCACTTGCCTCCCATTGTAGGAAAAATAAGATTTAGGCTACTAATTATTAATTAGTTTATTTTAGAAAAGCAATTAAGTTAGGTTGCTTAATCATTTTAGAAAGTAGAGTTAAGAAAGCCTCCTGATGTGATTAGTAATGGTGTTCCTACACAAGGTATCCAACTCGGTATTGGTCCAATCATTGGACCGATATGTATCGGTTTTAAATGATATCGGTGATAAGTGATAATGAAACCACTTTTTTCTTTGTTCTGAAAAAATAAAAAATGACCATAATGGTCGATACCGATACAATATCTGCTGCTATCGATACGGTATCGCCAATACCGATACCACCCCAATACCTATATCTTGGTGGTATCAGTATCGGTTATTGATGATACCAATGTGTATCGGTATCAGCTGAGTTTTGATACCTTGTTCCTGCGGGTTCACTTGTAGAGGAACTTTTGTAGGATATTCCTTAAGTCAACCACCTTGGAAGACTAATTTCAGCCTCCTACAAGTTTATTAGTTTAATGTAAAAATAGTACAATCTCTAAGTGGCAACCCTGCACATATGCATCATTTAGTATCAAAGAGGGTTCGATCAATGCGGAAACCTCTGATTAATAAATTAAAGCACAGATGATCAAACAAGACAAAATGGAAGGGAGCGATAAGAGGTGTGTGGTATATGAATACCCCATATATGACATTTATAAAAATGGTAAAGATAATCAAATCATCACTATCATCCTTTTATTAGTTCGACCATATGGATCATTCGCGCAGTAAGCACGGGCTTATGATTTATATGAAGAAGACACCTGATCTCACGAAAGTCTGAGATCGAACTTTTTCCAAATGAGGAGAATGATGCATTCCAGAATTTTAATCTAGCATGAAGTCCTAGACAGAAGACTACAGAAAATGAAAATAAATAAGGTTTGGAAGAAAAGGAAAAAAATGAATTAATGGGCCAGGTCAAGAAGAGAGAAGAGTCCACATTAAGGCCCAGTAAGAGGCCTGAAATCATTGGGCACATACAGAAATATTTATTTAACCCCTATGTTGTAGAGAAATTAGATTTGAGGTTACTCTTTAATTTATTTAAAAAGGAATTAAACATATGGCTGCTTAATTAATTTAGAAATTAGAGTTAGGTTATTATCTGTTTATTTTTTGAAAGACTTGTTTAAAAACTAAAAAGGACTGTCCTTTAATTACAAGTTAGAGTTAGAATAGGATTTTTAATTTTATGCATTATAATCTGTAAAAGCCTATTTAAAGGCTAGTAGTCTTGCAATTTAATTTATAGTTGAATGATATAATTAATTTTGGAGCGCTGGAAAGCCTACTAGTTGCAGTTAGTTACTCGGTGCTGCTGCAGGTTCACAAGGACAGGAAAATTGGTGGGACATTCCTTAAGTAAACTCCTTGGAAGAATAATTTCAGTCTTCCTGCAAGTTTTACTATTTTTTTGTTTAATCTAGCACTATCTCTAAGTGGCTATTGTGTGCGTGATCGAATCACTAGAGAAAGATCATCCCAAATTACTTTGCATGTCAGGGAAAATATGTGTATCTCCCTCAACACTCATGCTTCATTTCTCCATTCTGACTTATATAAACTTTCACTAACTTAAACTATTTCATCTCCCATTCTTTTCTTAACCTCATATGAAAATTTTGTGAACCTTGATAGCACCAAGAAGTTTCTCCCAACTTCTAGTCATAACCATCGTATTGAAGAAACTAACAATTTTATTCCCCTCTTGAAGCCAATTGGTCCTGGATCTTTGTTTCCAATAAAGATCTCCTCCTAGTCAAGCGCACTCTAATTAATCTCCTTTTAGTTTATTAAGGTCTATCCTAGCAATTCGTAATAGGTAGCCAACTTCCTCCTTAACATACAGATCAACTTAATGTAATTCAAATGATTTTATCAAGCTCTTCACTTCCCCAAAACATTTCCCTATTCCACGTCCTCAAAGCATATAGGTTGTCTATTGGGATCATGCCACCCATGGGCTGCAAACGACATTCCTAAAGACATTGTGGGACATCCATCCAAGCATCTGAAACGAGCTTAAAGAAACACTTGTGTGCCCCCCCACCCACAACCACCACCACCACACACACACACACACCCCACTCCAAACAACCCACAAACAAGAGTTTTGATCGGGCCAATTGGGCTTTGTTTTTTAGGTCTACAACCAGTTATAGATGCATATCCAATTCCTAGGTCTGCAACATACCTTTCAATTAAAGAGCTAGCCACGAACTGGTGGCTTTTGGAGAACTGATTAGCCAAAATTTGGAGAGGAGTCCTGACGCGGGACAGTAACCCTAAAATGCATGATTAATGATTTAATGCAATTTGGCCGAAATTAAATAAAATTAATTCAAGCTTAATCTCAAAATTAACTCAGTACCTTAGGGTTCAGGGAATTCAGGTTGATTGATCGCGCGAGATCCGAATAGGGTGTCCAATCCGATGCGTAAGTACTTTCATATTTGAGGCGAGATCGACCTAGAGATAGAACTCTGGCTTTTCTAGGCTTGGGTGTTCGTCTTTGATCTGATGTAGATTCGTAGGCTCTAACTAGGGTTGTGAAATAGATTTATGATTTTGTAATAAGCTTATGGTTTGGTTTAGGTTTATGGTTTAGAAAAGGGTTTTGACTCTGATTGATTTAGAGTTCAAAAGGGGTTTAAGATTTTAGGATCGAAATCAATAGATTGAGGTTTAGAAAGCAAGCAGAGATCGATATATAGCAAATATAACAAAGATCAAAGAAAATAGATACCAAACAATGAAAAGATAGCATTTGGGAATCGCTCCCTTGGCCTCACACCAAACCCATCTCAGGGAGAAGAATATTCAAGCATAAAAGCATTCTAATATTCAATAACTAATTAAAAAGTTTTTACAAGCCTATATATATAGGCCACCAATAATTAATTTGAAATAAAAGAGTCCTAATACTAAAAAAACACAAAAAAACATATTTTCGCAAAATTTAGAAGTTCCGTCGTGACACCCACGGACGTTCGTAGTGCCCCACGGACGTCCGTGACCATTCAAGGACTTCCGGTACTATTCATCACGGATGTCCGTAACACAGTTCACAGATGTCCGTGACACTGTTCACCAAAAAATATATAATATTTTTTTTTCCTTCCTTAAAGCTGAAATTCTATTGCGGCTCAACTTCAATGCTCTCGATCTTGACGTTCCCCGTCAAGTTCCTTAAAATTATTTTCATATAAAAAAAATATTGGCCAATGATCCGAGATATATCCATTACATATGTTTGTACAGATTTTCAGAAATGCTCTTCCTATTCCGTAGAAGTAAGGAATTTTATCCTGGATGAAATTCTTGTCAACGTAATGATTTTCTGTTCTATTAGCTTCTACTCTCAAGGAAGAATATGTCCTTGGAGTTTAAAAATCATGTTTATGGCGCTGAATTTGACGGAGAGGATTGAGAACAAAGTCAACATTTCGAAGTTTGTAGTTTTTGTTTTATGCTTTACAGATACTGGAGTGCTACTGTGCATCTTAGGCTTATTCTCACATCGGATAGTTGTCTAAACTTTCCAAAGTATCCTGTACATACAATGATCTTGCTTCTCTTGGCATGGTATCTCTTCAAGATGTAGCATCTTCTGCTTAAATGACTATTTTTGGTGTTTCACGTACGCGTTTGTATTATCTGTTTTGCAATGTGTGTGAAGAGATCAAACTAGACCCAAGTGACTATAGAAGCACATGTAAGCAAAAAATGGACGCTCTGTATTATAAGTACATCGTAATGATGGGAATTACAAGATTGTGAGAAAAAACAAACTGACCTCAACAATTTATGATACTCATCATGCCTGGCTGGCAAGAAATCCCTGGCAAGGAGTTCTTGGCGGAATGCATAGACAGCATTCTCCTCTTCTGTATCTCTTACGTCTTCTATTGAGATTGAAAAGACTCTGCAATCAATTCTCCTTTTCCCCCGATTCTTAAGAGAGTAGGTGAACTTGTTTGAAGCATTTATTGTCTTTTTCTTGAAAGCACCAATTTTCATTTGCCTTCTCTCATCTTCAGAATTTTCTCCCTCTGATCTCCTTTCTTTTCGGTCATCATGAGTGAAGAATCCTTCTAGTCCTTCAACATAAGCAATTAAAATAAGGGAAATGGCAGGGATTTAAAATTTTAAATTGACAAAGTAAAGCATAACAACATTGGCATTTCCACTATTAAAAGAGAGAGAGAGAGAGAGAGAGAGAGAGAGAGAGAGAGAGAGAGAGAGAGAGAGAGAGAAGCATTTATTTTGCAAATTCTGTTTGGTGAGTACCCTTGAAATTACTTCAAACAAATCTGATTATTTTCCTGTAATTTCTATCACATTTTATACCTTATACCCCCTAAAACCCCAAAGGAGGAAATCATAACTCATACGCATCAGAAGCTAAAAAGACTTACGTGATGGTTCCATCTAATATACCAAGAAGTCTTCGGAATCACGCTTGCAAATACATATAGATTTCCAGGGTCATCTACATTGAAAAACAAATAAAAAAAGAGCAAATAAGAGTCCAAATGTAGATCATAAAACAAAAAATCAGAACTGGAAAGAAAGACTTACGGCAACTAGACGATAGTCATGTATTTATTACCAAAAAAAACAAAGAAAAACATAAGATGAAACTTTTTTTTTTTTAAATTAAAAATGAAACTTATATTGGCCAAAACTTCCACTAGACACTAAAGATCCATATAACATCTTCACGAAGAACATATCTGACAGTTGAATATTATAAAACACTAACCATCAGGATTTTAAATAATATTTCTCAAAGAAAACAGGTCACTAAAAGGCCAAAAATCTGTTTTTCTTCTACATAAAAAATGCCCGTTTATCGAAGCTCAAAAAGTTTCCCACAAACACCAAAACAAAGCATCCAAATTCAGCTAAAAATTCCAAAAAACGGACAGAAAAATAAGAACACCTCATTAGAATCTTCTAAATCCAAACGGAACCAACAGATTTCGTAGCAATTAAAACCAAATGGTTCAATATACTCAAATCCTCTAAATAACTTTCCGGAAACAGAAACTGCATTTTAGACGTTACTACTTCCAGGCAATTAAACTCTTCTATAATCTTCTCTCAAAAAAAAAACTCTTCTATAATCTTATCAACGCAATGAAATACTACCAGTTCAGATTCACATTTCTTTCCATTAACACCTAATAACGTAAACAATCAAAATCGTTACGTCAGATATATGAAGCCAGAATTTGAGTAAAAACGACGACGAAATCAATAGTCTCGGTTTAGAAACCCTACTTCGAGATCTTGAACAGAAATTTCGAAGCTAAATCTGCAGTTTCTGCTTGAAAAACTATAAGATCGTTCGAAAACGGACAGAAATTCTGGTTGAGAATTTGTCTAGATATGGAATGAATTCATAGTTTTCTAGGGTTTTCCGTAAGCTCTACATTTAATCCTCTTCGCTTCGGTCGCACTCTTTGGAGAAAATTCGAAGAAACATCGACCGCTGCTCCATTTGCTTTTCAGATTGCAGGACTTATTACGAACCTTTGCAGAGAGACGTGTCAAAGGTCGGTTAAAGTGACTACGGCGAGTAATTCGGTATCTACTCGAAACAACTTACGAGTTACGAGTTACGAGTTACGAGAGAATAAAAAGTGCGGTCGGGAACCGGAATTCTTTGATTTTATATGGAATCGGCGAGGAAAAGACTGCGGCGGATAATTCCACAGCGAGAGGACTTTGCCCTCAACATCGATATTTTGGCATGTGGGTGACTCTGTTCGCGCCAATAAGAATACTGAAGGCGCGTACGACTGAAACTTATTTAAACAATTCACTGTCTCAAATCAGACGATCGAGTGAGCATTTTTAACCACAATTTTCCAAAAAAATTGATCTTGAGACTATGACCTACTATCAGGCGGTCAGTTATTACTTACATGAAGTACATATCCCAAAAAAATGGCCTCCAATTAAGTAAATAATGGCCTTTAATTATGTGAAAGAGATTAGCGTGAAAAATTATTTTCATAGTCTGATTCCAAGTAAATAATGGCCTTTAATGGATTTTAGACATTGGTGCCCTCAATAATCTTGTAGGCAAGAAGAGAAGTACCTTTGGCATTCTATAGTCGGGAAGCTTTATTCAGGCCTACCAACTTACTGAGGAGCAATCCATTGATTGCTTTGAATCAGACAATAGAGATGAGTTTTCATCTCAACCTTTCACGCAATAGATCTTTAGACCATGAGATTACTATCAGATGGTCAATTTTATTTCCATGCGACACAAATCCCCAAAAAATTACCCTAAAAGCTCCCTCGATAATTAGGTAGGCACAGGCCTTCCCTTTAGGACTTGAGCAGCGTGAAAACACCATCTAAGTCATCTTATTTAAAAGGCCATGACCTACACATCCTTAGTACAAAAGATTAGCGCTAAATGCAATCACTATCTTATAATTCAACTTAGTCAAAGGCTATCATCTGATTCAACAAATTGACTGCATTGAATCGTACGATAGAGATCGTGTTTTATGTCAAGTCTTTGCACCAAAAATCTTTAGATCATAGCTTTCAAATAAATCGGCTTAGATAGTATTTTCACATGACACAAGTTACCACACACCAAGTCTTTTTTTAAATTGTTTGCAAGGGTTAACTTTGTGCGTGTGTGCATGGAGTCTTTTTAGGGTAGCTCTATTTGTGCCTACTAAATTATTGAAGCCACCTTACACTTCAAAACCTTTGGACAATGCAGATTGATTTTCATCCCAATTTTTTATACAATTGATCTTTAGATTATGAGACAGTCGGTGATTTATTCCGCGTGGCATAGATCCCAAAAAATTGACTCACAAATCATGTGGCATACATCACACTTAAACATTATTTTAAGATCACATTTTGGGATCTGGTCAACGTGGAAACAATAAATCACCATCTAATGTCTAATGGTATAACCATGTGTCTAATGATCCGTTGTGTGAAAGAATAAGATGAAAATTGATCCCCATTGCCTTATTTAAAATCGTGAAAGGGTTTTCAGCATAGGCCCTCTTAGCAATGTAGTATGGCACCAAATTGAGCTACCCGTTTTTTTATAGGTTAAAAAAAGGTAGGGTAAAAAGAAGATAGTATTACTACAACACCACTTTACATTACAACTACCTCACCTGATTATATCGAATGATGGAGATCATTTTTTCAGCCAATCTTCCACACAATAGAGGTTGAGATCATGGGCCTTCTATAAGACGGTTAGATGTTGATTCGTCGTGACACAAATCCCTCAAAGTGAATGTGAACCATGCTTAATGGGACATTGATCACGTTTATTTTTTAGGATGTGTGTCACATGGAATCAACTTCTGACTATCTAATAGTAGGTCATGATCTCAACCTCTATTGTAAGAAAGGCTGAGCCGAAAACTAATCTCCGTTATCTAATCTAATGCAGTCAACAAATTTTTTCTTTGTTTAAGTGGGGTGGTGCGATAGTAACACTGGCCCAAAGAAATTGGAAGAACATAGGCTTGTAGAAAGGATAAAGAAGAGGAGCAGGCATCAGTACACGGACCATGCAGCTACACCGGTATAACTCACACGCAGCCGTGGCAAATATCTGGAATTACATATTTGAATATATTGGCGGGGGCAATTGATGTGTACATGTCGGTCCAGAGATAGTGTGGACGCCCTCACAGACGTGGCATGCAATAATGACGTAGATTTCAGAATCACATTGATTAGACAATTATAACCATCCAATGACGAGCCTGAAATATACTCCATATTAAAATTGGATGGAAAAGTGGATCGGCCCACGTTACGCAGAAACAAGGACACAGGGCCAGCAGGCCAATTTCTAGAAGCAATTCCAGTTGAAAAATTCCACCATTAAAGAGGCTTCAGCTTTCTAATCAAGATCCTGCCGGCAATTAATGAACTTGTTGACAAAATTGACAATGAATCAGTCGTCGAGATCCTACCATTTTTTGGAAATTTGTCTTACCGACCCTGTCCGATACACTTTTTACTATATTTTCACTTTTATGCAAACCGACCCGTTGTTTCCCGAATCGTCGCTAGCCTTTAAGAAATATCAAAATTACCACTAATATAATAAATAGTCTTCTTTTATTTAACTCATTATTATTTATCTTTTTTATTTTTTACTTTTTCGTTTCAGGTCGATGGAGAGGCGGTGTCAAACCGCAGTCACTCGCGCTCCATTTTTGAATCTTCAAGGTACCAAATCCGTAAGTTAGAAATTAAATTATTTTTCATTGCTGTAGAATTTTTTATTCTTCTTTCGATAGTCTATGTTTTGAATTAATTTTCTTTTTTATACTAAAATAACGGAGCAATAACGATTTCCTACACAATCGTCATTGATTATTAACGCGATCGATAATGATTGTTTATACAATTGTTATCGATTGCGTTAACAATCGGTATCGATTGCCTTAACAATCGATGACGGTTGTTATCTAGCCTGATTAACAATCTTTCTTAGTATTTGAGTCACGCCTTTCAATTTTATTACAGTTCATTTACAGAAGCCGTCAAGATAATTGTGCAGCGGGTTGTTGCCAAATATTCGCCTACTAGCATTTCGAAGGTCTACAAGGATGCTAGCTTGTAGCGGAATGAGTTGCTCAGAGCATCAGTTTTCGGTAGAATATTCTAAATGCCAAAGGGTGTTAGTTTTGTTAGAGATGTCGTCGATACTATGTTGAGTTTTTGGGTTGAGAAGAATCACTTCTGAATCGAGAAGAGAGATGACTATCTTCGGAAGATGGATATTGCCTTAATAATGGGCCTTGCGGTGGTTAATCTCCAACAATATACCCCTTCCATTAAACCACATAAAAATGAAATCATTCGATACAAATATTTTCGTGGACTGTCGACTAGAAAAATTATTCGGTCTCATATAGAAAATGGATTGAGGCTAGTGGAAAGTGATGATGACTTCTTGAAATTGGCTCATCTATTTGTTCTGTGTATATTTCTTTTTCCCGGGTCCCGCCATCAACTGTCGGAAGACCACGTTGAACTCGTCGATGCCGTCAAGAACTTCAAACAAACTCCGTGGGGTCTCTACGTGTTCAATGACTTGCTGGAGTATATAAAGATCAGGGCGTGGCAAATAAAATGACTGCCCACAATAATAAAGCCCTAAAGTCATATAATGTTTATGGATGTATGTGTGTACTTCAATGGTGCGCCTAGGAGATGCTGCCTGACATCTCACCTCAAAGAACACCCATGACCCTTTCTCACGATTGTTGAAGTGGGCGGAGAAGGCGCAAACAAGGACGAAAGACTACACTCTTGCGAAGATGTTGGACAGCAAGGTATGATATCGATTTAAATACTTCAAATTTATAAAGGTAAGGACTTTAAAGAGTAAATTGGAAGATTTTGACTCCGTAAACAGTCGATATCGACTTCCTACGAAGTCGTTATCGACTGCCTACGAAGTCGATGTCAACTTCCAAGCAGTCGTTATTGACTGCGTACGTAGTCGTTATCGACTTCCTACATAGTCAACATCGACTTATCACATAATCGTTATCGACTTTCTACACAATCGTTATCGACTGTAAATGAAATCGGTATCGACTCATTAAGCAGTCGATTTATTGCAATAATAGTTTAATTTTCTATATTCGACTTTCTATAATATTACTATTTTATTTTACAATTAGTCTTTTGTTGTAACAGATATACGCTCCCCTCGAACCCTTTTCCTTCGAGTTGGAGATACCCCTCATAAGGGATTATCAGCAGGAACGAAAGACTGTTGGGGGGAAGAGGAAAGAGGTTGTTGAAGAGATCAAGAAAGCTGTGGAATTTGATTTCCGGCCTAAGAAGAAAAGAAATTATATTTTGGTCAAATAAGTTGATGAGGAAGAGTTTGAGGACGAAACAACGTCGCACAAAGACTTGTCGTCAGAAGGGGTCCCTGTCCAATTAGACAGACCGAGAAGGGACACCATAAAGACGAGCGGTAGTACACCAACCTCCTCTAATGAAGTGTTGTTGAGGAGGATTGACGGTATGGAATTAGAGAACTTGAAACTCAACCAGAAAGTGAGTCATTTGAAAGAGTTAGTGAAGCAGTTGGTGGAAGAGAATAAGCTCCTTTGGATATAAAACACCTCCTTTGATGACCGGCTCACTTCAAGAGATGTAGAGCTGCAAACGATTAGTCACTTCAACAAGGTGATTCGAAAGGAGCAAAAAAAAAATTATTGAACTCCTTCAAACGATCTTAGAGGTGACACCTAAGGTATGGGTCATAATATAGTCTGCTATGAATTATTCCAATTGTTTATTGAGTCGATAACGATTATATATATACTCGATAACGATTGTGTATATAGTTGATAACGATTGTGTATATAGTGGATAACGATTTTTCGTACAATCAATAACGATTGTATCCACAATTGTTAACGATTTCATGTACAATCGATAACGATTGCATCCACAATCAATAACGAGTGGATTTGGAGTCGATTCCGATTGTGTGTAGAGTCGATATCGATTGATTTTTGAGTCGATATAGATTATTTTTAGATGTCATATCGATTGTGTTTAGGGTGTCATATCTGGTTAGTTATCCATTTGATTTCTTTCGATATTCAGGATGGTGCTCTTTCTAAGTTGTTATCGAATGTGCCTCTCACTGCCGATATGGGTCCAGCAGACAAGGGACTAGCAGATATGGGATCACCTTCTCCTCCCGCGCAAGACATGCAAGAGGAGGTGGCAGCAGCTGACAACCAATCCCAGGTTCATGCAAATAAGGGTGGTCCGGCTGGTGATGAGCAACCATTCGACGCTCGCTTGAGGCCTAGGACTAAACCAAAACATGTTGTCTCAAAGCCTAGGACCGGAAGAAAGCAGCCGATAAAAAAACTTGCAACAGAGACGATGCTCTCTTCTACGGTTGAGCCGACAGCTGAGCAGAGGTTCATCAATGCCATATGGACAACTCCTGTTGAGGATGCCAAGTAAGTTACGTATTTTCATAATTTTTCCATTTTTTCGATGATAGTTAGTTAGTAGTTAATTTTGTTTTGAATTTAAATTTTGGCCGTTATTTTATATGTAGCACCTATGTAAGCACCGTGGGTGGTTATACATTCCGGATGCTTACTTTCAAATGCTTGGAAGACGAGCGATACTTAAACAATATTGTAAGTAACCAAATTTCTCATATTTAATTCTTAATTCTTTTCAGTGATGTTATTTTTTCTTTTCATGTTTTTTCACAATATCAATTGTTTAAACAAATGACAACGATTGTCTAGATAGTCAATAACAATTGTATAAACAACCGACAACGATTGCCTTTACAGTCGATAACGATTGTCTAAACAATCGCTAACGATTTCCTTAACAGTCGATGACGACTATATTAACAATCGGTAACGATCGACTTAACAGTCGATATCGACTGTGTATAAAATAAAAAATGGTTCTCTGTATAGTCGATTACTCAAAAATTATTTTTTTTTCAGATATTAGGAGTCTACCTAAGACTTTTGGAAGTCATTGATGACACTGCTCATCCTGAGGTAAAGGATAAATTCTTCCTTATGAGGCCCACCGATTTGGCTTATATGGCCATGGACTATAATGATTTCAATAAATTTATTGAATTAAAAAAACTCAACGACGAAGCGTTGGGCATGCAAATCGAACAGTGGTCTGTCCTTAAGAAAGAAGTGAACCCAGGCAAGAAGGTGCTCCAAAACTTCTTCTTCAATCGGTTGAGGGATCTCTGGGCTCACCAATGTACCACGGTACATTACGATCAGTGCCAATAATTTTTATATTTTTCAAATTATATCCTCTAACATTATATTATTCATTTCAGAAATTTATCCCAATCTATTGTCATGACCTATTATATTGGGCGCTTGCGATCGTTAGGGTTGTCGAACAATCGGTAATGATCGTTGACCCTATTTTGGATAGGTCCTCTAAGGAGAAATATCTCGTCCAATTGAATATCCTGATAAGAATCTATAATACAAATTGTCCAAACTTACAAATTATAAATTTTCACTATTTGTTTATCTTAACTGCTTATCTTATCTGACATTGCACATTTCAAAATAGATCCATATTGACAGTCAATATTGACTGTACAGACAGTTGATAACGACTGCTTAAGTTGTTAACGACTGTTGATACAATCGATATTGATTGTATCAGCAATCGTTAACGACTTCTTATACAATCGTTAACGACTGCTTATACAGTCGATAATGATTGTATTAGCAGTCGTTAATGATTGTATAAGCAGTCGTTAATGATTGTATAAGTAGTCGTTAACAATTTTATAGGCAATCATTAACGACCGTACTGACAGTCGAGGTCGACTGCTTATAAAGTCGACATCAACCGTATTAACAGTCGATATCAACCGTATGAACAGTCGATATCGACTGCCTGTTATGAGAAAATGCTGAAAGTTCTACTAAATTTTTTTACTGTTTGCTTATCTTAGCTGCTTATCTTTTCTGACATTATACTTTTCAAAATAGACCCATTATCTTTCCACACTTTTATATTTATACGGAGACTCCACTGTATTGAGCGCTGAGACCTATCCTTTGTCAAATTCTAATTGTCAGACCAAATCCGTACCCCGACAGAGTAATGGGTGGGACTATGGGGTGTTTGTGTTGAAGTATGTGAAGTACTTCATGACAGAAAAGAAATTCGACTTCATTTAAGATAATATGAGTTAGATCAGGGCAGAAATTGGCTAGGCCCTTGCCAAATTCACTGTTGATGGAGAAGCCGAACAAGATACCGATGTAGAACCTACTACTGATGCACCACCCTAATTTTTTTCATAAGTTATAATTGTATTTAGTTGTAAGCCGAATATTTATGAAAATTTGTAAATGAAAATTTTAATTTTTGTACAGAAATATATGAGCATTGCAACATTCGACTGCTTTTAAAAATTTATAATCTCAAGTAGGTACAACTATATCGGGTGAACATTAGAAAATGAAACAATAGGCTGGTTTTGGACGTGTCACTGACCGTATTGATAGTAAATATCGACTGTACAGACAGTTGAAAACGGCTTCTTATACAATCGTTAATGAATGCAGATACAGTCAATATCGATTGTATAAGCAGTCGTTAGCGATTCCTTATAAAGTTGATATCAACCGTATTAACAGTCGATATCGATCGTATTAACAGTCGATATCGACTGTCTGTTTTGAGAAAATACTGAAAGTTCTACTAAATTTTTTTACTGTTTACTTATCTTATCTGACATTATACTTTTCAAAATAGACCCACTACCTTCCCGCACTTTTATATTTATACGGAGACTCCACTGTGGGATGTTTATGTTAAAGTATGTAAAGTACTTCAAGACGGAAAAGAAATTCGATTTCACCCAAGACAATATGAGTCAGATCAGGGCAAAAATTGGGCAGACCCTTGCCAAATTCACTGCCGATGGAGAAGCCGAGCAAGATACCGATGTAGAACCTACTACTGATGCACCACCCTAGTTTTTTTCATAAGTTATAATTGTATTTAGTTATAAGCCGAACATTCATGAAAATTTGTAAATGAAAATTTTAATTTTTGTACAAAAATATATGAGCATTACAACATTCAACTGTTTTTAAAAATTTGTAATCTCAAGTAGGTACAACTATATCGGGTGAACATTCAAAAATAAAATAATAGGCTGGTTTTGGACGTGTCACTTACCATATTGGCAGTCAATATCGACTATACAGACAGTTGAAAACGACTGCTTATACAATCGTTAACGAATGCGGATACAGTCAATATCGATTGTATAAGCAATCGTCAGCGATTCGTTATAAAATTAATATTGACCGTATTAACAGTCGATATCGATCGTATTAACAATTGATATCGACTATTTGTTATGAGAAAAAACTGAGAAAATGTTGAAAGTTCTATGGACTGAAAATTTTGAGAAAATGCTGAAAGTTCTACTAAAATGTACTTTATACTTTTAATGAAAATTCATCGTATATATTACATCCAAATTTATAACTAATGGATTGTGGGATGTTTGTGTTGAAGTATGTACGATCTAGTCAGCTTCTTCTATTGTTTCTGGATGGCGATCTAGCTCCAACCCCTGTGCGTGAAAAAATCTCATTTGTTAATGGAACGCTAGGATTAGACAGCGATTTACTATGTAAAAGAGGTACGTACTGTATCAACCCATCGATCCCACTGCGGTACAACTCTTGGTTTGTGACCATACTCACTATACCTGCCACACTGTAGGGCCCTAACCTCACCCTTAGACTGTATCCTTCTTTTCCTCGGATGACTGACTTACTTTTGATAATTATAGGGTAGTCTGACTTTCATATTTTCAGGCAGTTGCTCAGCTTCAAATTCTCATTGGCTTTTATCGAGGGTGGGAAGTCATTGTTCATCGTATGCTTGTCTAAAGTAGTGAAAAACTACTTCTCATAAAATTTATGGTAATTGTAACTTTTTCGATTGATGGCCGCCACAACATGCTAGCAGGGCAAGTCATAAATGTGCCAACGATGGTAAGTACACGTCTTGTGTTTCAAGTCGACGTGATGAATAAAATTTTTAGAATTGACTTAGAATTGATCGCGCCCGTATGGTTGAGCTATCTTTCTACCGGCCCATTGTAGCACCTTCTTCATGTGCTCGTCTGCTTTTGGGCAGAGGAGGGTGGTCCATTTCTCAGATATCTATCGGTGCTTTTAAAAATGATCGACGACTTTCTCTCTAGTAGTTCTGATTAAGTCGATAATTGGTCTCTCTCGAATTATCTTTAGTACGTTATTTAAGCTTTCAGCATTATTCGTAGTCAGAGAATCGTACTGCCTTTATTTCATATATGCGCATGCTCAATGCTTCGGATCTATTTTTAAAATATACTCTTCAGCCCGAGAATCAACATGATTTTTCTTCATTTTATTAATAAAATAATCAAATCTTTCTACTGAATATGCACGCGCGACGCTGCACCATAGACCCTTCACATTATTCCTGGGATACTTGTGTGCCAAATTTTGTGTCATATATCACATGCGGTAGTTGTGGTATGCGTTAGGGAAGATATGTTTTACCGCCTTTAATGAAAATTCATCGTATATATTACATCCAAATTTATAACTAATGGATTGTGGGATGTTTGTGTTGAAGTATGTACGATCTAGTCAGCTTCTTCTATTGTTTCTGGATGGCGATCTAGCTCCAACCCCTGTGCGTGAAAAAATCTCATTTGTTAATGGAATGCTAGGATTAGACAGCGATTTACTATGTAAAAGAGGTACGTACTGTATCAACCCATCGATCCCACTGCGGTACAACTCTTGGTTTGTGACCATACTCACTATACCTGCCACACTGTAGGGCCCTAACCTCACCCTTAGACTGTATCCTTCTTTTCCTCGGATGACTGACTTACTTTTGATAATTATAGGGTAGTCTGACTTTCATATTTTCAGGCAGTTGCTCAGCTTCAAATTCTCATTGGCTTTTATCGAGGGTGGGAAGTCATTGTTCATCGTATGCTTGTCTAAAGTAGTGAAAAACTACTTCTCATAAAATTTATGGTAATTGTAACTTTTTCGATTGATGGCCGCCACAACATGCTAGCAGGGCAAGTCATAAATGTGCCAACGATGGTAAGTACACGTCTTGTGTTTCAAGTCGACGTGATGAATAAAATTTTTAGAATTGACTTAGAATTGATCGCGCTCGTATGGTTGAGCTATCTTTCTACCGGCCCATTGTAGCACCTTCTTCATGTGCTCGTCTGCTTTTGGGCAGAGGAGGGTGGTCCATTTCTCAGATATCTATCGGTGCTTTTAAAAATGATCGACGACTTTCTCTCTAGTAGTTCTGATTAAGTCGATAATTGGTCTCTCTCGAATTATCTTTAGTACGTTATTTAAGCTTTCAGCATTATTCGTAGTCAGAGAATCGTACTGCCTTTATTTCATATATGCGCATGCTCAATGCTTCGGATCTATTTTTAAAATATACTCTTCAGCCCGAGAATAAACATGATTTTTCTTCATTTTATTAATAAAATAATCAAATCTTTCTACTGAATATGCACGCGCGACGCTCCACCATAGACCCTTCACATTATTCCTGGGATACTTGTGTGCCAAATTTTGTGTCATATATCACATGCGGTAGTTGTGGTATGCGTTAGGGAAGATATGTTTTACCGCCTTTATTAAAATCTTCGATTTATCCATGATAAAAATGAAATATTCAGTAAACTCACCGATCACGAACCCACCTACCCATTTAAGAAACCACATTCACGTATTTTTTTTTTCTAACTCGATGACGATAAATGCTAAGGATAATATATGACCATTACCGTCTTACGCCGAGGCGATAAGTAGGATCCCTTAGAAACGTCTCCGTAGGTGTGTGCCATCTACAAGTAATGTGCGACGAAGTGTATTGCGGTAGCTTCGATGCACAGGCCAAAACTCTAAAAAAATCTTTGAAAATTACCGTCAAACGTAAGTTGAAAGGATGTTTGTATATTAAGATCTATCCTCTCTATCTCCTTTACGTAGGCTGATAGATCCATAAATTATCCTTTCCAACTGCCTCTAATATCATTAAGAGCAAGTTCTTTTCCCCTCCAAGCCTTATCATATGAGATTTACACATTATAAGTTTTTACAATATTAAATATTATCGATGTTGGTGTGTAGTCAAATCCTTCTATAAGTTTCTCCCGTACATAATTGACTACGAAGGAGATTATTGTATTACGGTGACTGTGCGATTCGATCTTAGCGGCCCTACATGTGTGAGTACTATTGAATGTCTTGATTTTGAAAAAGTCGAGTCTAGTCAATTTAGACGCATGTATTCGCCATAAACAACAAGGTTCATCGCATTCGACTGTCACTCGATAACTAGCAGTTTTCAAAGGCCGAATTTGAAAGGTTTTCTCCACCGCGTGCTCTTTTAATGCTCTTTGAAATATTTATTTGTCTCTGAAGATCTCTCAAACTTTAAATGTCTAATTCCGATATTTGGTTTCCACCTCTTGATCGGAAGACTCTTCCGATGTCTCTGATACTTCGTAAGCTCCATCTACTAAGGAATTATCAATGCCTCTCACAAAATTTTTTGGATCTTCTTTTATAAACTCATTCGGTTCGTCATCATAACCTTCGACGTTCTCTTCACTAGCAGTGTTTTGAGGTGGTTGATTAGATCCTTCTTCACCGAAGGGGTTCTGATGTGGTTGACTAGGTCATTCAGGGAACGGGTCATGACATGGTTGACTAAGGACTTCATCGAATGGGTTCTGACATGATTGACTAGGCCTTTCACCGAAGGGGTGCTTATGTGTATGGACATGAGGTTGAGCTCCTTCGGTAATCTCCATCGATGGCATAGTAGAATATAATTCGTGAGTCAGCCAACTTGTGAATCCACCGGGGAAGATATGCATATTTTGTAGTGGGTCATCATATGATTCAACTGGAGCATCGTTTAAATCAATAGTTGATTTCATGATCGATATGTTTGCCGCAAAATCGTCGTCAGCGCCTAACCGAGCAGTATCATATGTAGTCCCTTCCTCCATAAACTTACATGACTAGAAGGAATGGTTACTCACAAAATCAGTCTCACCAAGAGGTACATGTTCAGATTCGACTCGGAAGGAGGACGGTTCTTTAATCCCGAATTTATAAAACAAAAATAGGGTGGCCAAATCATCCAAATCCAAAACGTCGACAAGCACAGGGGTATTCACTGTCTTCATAAAGAACTTTATGAAAATTATTTCATCTGCCCTCGCAAAACTGACAATAAAAATTTGCCTTATGAATCGTTCATAAGAAATACCTATCGAAATTGTAATAACCCTTCGGCGGCCACATTCATATAAACCATCATCGTTTACAATATGACCATCAAAGTAACAGAGAAGAGAAATTTTCATACCAGACATCGCTTGTTTAAGGAGAAGGAAGGGGTCATAAGACGGATGACAAAAAGGAGGAATGGAAAATTATTAGTAAAACAACTGATACACAATCATTATCAATTGTATAAACAGTCGATATCGATTGTGTATACAATCGATAACGATTGTATAAACAATCATTTTTGTCTGTTTATACAATCGATATCGACCATTTAAACAGTCGGTAACGATTCTGTATAAAGTCTTTATCGACTATTTCGATATGTATTTCTTATAAAATTATATTTCTTATACTTCACCATTATATTTCTAAGAAACTTTCGATGGGTTTACACTGGATCTGAACATACCTCGCGTCGGAATGACAAACTGCAGGATCTTCAACTCCCAGTGGTAAAATGCAGGAGCTTCTTCTCCCAAGCCTCTGTTTTCTTCTTCTAAGTAGTAGATCTGAGGCAGAAGACGTCGTCACCTTTACCACCTCTAACTTCTTACTAACTTTAGCATATTAAAATGAGGAAAAAGGGGATGCATTCGTGGGTTAAAGAAAGTTAGAGAATGAGGTAATTTGGACTTTTTATTCTCCTTAGGGTCGACTCGGCTTCGAGCTGGTCGGTTTGGGTAAAGGTGAAAATATAGGGTCTCTGACGTAAAAGGTGTATCTGACAGGGTCGATCAAGTAAATTTCCCTTTTTTCTTCTACTTAGACCAACTATGATCGAAAATAGTACTAGCTCTTCATATTCAATTTGAAAAAAAAAGTGCATTCGTACGGCTATTCTATTTAATAGTAAGTACCGCACCCATTGACTGATTTGAATGAGATACGAACATTATTTTTTGTTCAAAACTTTCTCACCAAAGATCTTAAGACCATGGCATACCAATTAAATGGTTAGATGTTGATTCCGCATGATACACATCCTCAAAAGTGACCTAGGTCATGAGTAAAAGAGTTGACCTTAGTTTTAGGGATGTGTGCAAAGTGGATCAACATCTGACTACCTTATAGGTGCGCCATGATGTTAAGATATATTGTGAAGAAGATTGGAACAAAAAACAATCTCTATCATTCAACTCAATCAATGATTTTCGTGCGTAAAAAAATAGTGCGGTACTTACTATTAAACAGGTGAGAATAGTCGTATCCTTCCTCAAAATGACGATAATTGTTTTGATGAATGGGTACATAAGGGTGGGGTTTGGGTAGGATTGGGCTCAATCCATACCCGAACCGACACCCTGAACCCCCAACTCCAATTTGACCTGTTTATTCAAACTCTCAACCCGACCCGACCTGACCCATTTAGCAAACACTTTGATTAAGTTGGACTAGGGTGGGCACACTAGGTTAAAATATAAGAGAGGGAGTGGGTAAAATCTAAACTCGACCCATGATGGGTTGGATCACTTGACCCGTCGGGTTGACCAACCAACCTGCGGGCTAGAGCCCTTTACTTGATATTAGCCATTACTTGCACAGACAAATATACAATGTGTGTCTTTACACATAATTTTGAGTAAATGTCATGGAAATCATATGCTTAACTATTGTGTCAAGATTTAATCAAGGTATTTTATATGTATTTGAACATATTTGTAAGATGTATAGCATGTCACATGTATCTTGTAATTTAGGGAAGGAAGATAGATGATTGAAGTAATTATGTTAGATTTAATTGAATTGATTAGGTTAGATTTAATAATGCTTACCATTTGACGATTCGTTTTGATACCATGTGGCACATATCTTAAAAAAGAAATGGGACTAAAATCTCGTTTGAGCATGATGTGTTTCATGTTATTTTGGAGCCATTTTTTGGGGGATATATGCCACGTGGAATAAAAAAGATACCACTTGATGGTATGATTATGGTCTCAAGATCCATCGTGTGGAAGATTGGAGTGAAAAACTATCTCCATCGTCTGAATCCAACCATTCAATTGGTTTCAAGGGGTTTCGAAAGTAGTAGGTGCACTTAGAAATCATGCTGGCGTGAACATAGGTACCCTTAACTATTTGCTGGATTTATATCGAAGTCATTAATTTTTTATAACATTTGACGACTTTGAATCGAACAATAGAATTGTTTTAGGCTCTAACTTCTTAGATTAGAAGTAAGATTTAGATCTTCTATATAAGGGAAAAACTCTTGGACAAATTAAGGAGTTGAGATATTATTGTAAAACTTTAGTAAACCTATCTAAGGTTTTGTGAAGAGTTTTGGTGAGGCTTGAGTGTTTTTATATTCTTGTGAAATCATCAATATAGTGAATCATTATTACCCGTGGACGTATGCAAATTGTTGAACTACATAAATATTGTCTCTTGTGTGATTGTGTTTGATTTCCTTTTATTTTGCGTTATTATTTGATTGTTCATTGTGAGATCGTTGGTTAATTTGAGAGCTTCCACGCAACAAATTGGTATCAGAGCTATTAGGTCTCTGCTCTACGATCTAAAATGGCATCGAAGTTCGCAAAAGTTTTGAATGCGATATTCAAGGTTGAGAAATTTGATGGAAAGATTAATTTCGGCTTGTGACAAGTACAAGCCCGTGATATCTTGATTCAACAAAGGCTGCATAAGGCGTTGAAAAAGCTTATGGGTAAGCCGTCAGATATGTCTGGTAGTGATTGAAAAGAATTCGAACTTTAAGTGTGTAGTATGATTCAGTTATGTCTAATGAATGAAATTACGTACAATGTGATGCAGGAGAACTCGACGGCCACGTTGTGGGCCAAATTGGAAAGTCTTTACATGACGAAATCTCTTACGAGTCATCTGTATCTCAAGAAGCAACTATACAAGTTGCACATGAAGCAATGTACTCCTCTCAACGAATATCTGAATGAATTCAATAGAATAATATCTGAATTATTAAATATTGGAGAAGATGTTAAGGATAAAAATAAAATACTATTACTTTTGTCTTCCCTCCCCGATTCCTATGAGCACTTGATTACTACGCTGCTTTATGAGAAAGAGACTATTGAACTGGAGTCGATTACAGCGACACTGCTTTGTAACGACATAAGAAAGAAAAGTTTGGATAGTGATACATAAGTAAATGACTTGTTTGTTAGGGGGAGATCAGAGGACCGTAAAGTTGGAAGGGATGGATCAAAGTCAAGATCTAAATCTGTAAATAGAAAGACTGTAGAATGCTACAAGTGTCACGAGAAGGGTCACATCAGAAGACATTGTCTTCAGTTATAAGCTAAGAGGAACGATGCAGAGGATAAGAAGCAGAAAGAGGTTGTTGATGGGGCTAGTATAGCCGAATAAGCTCCGGATGATGATGGAAACGTAGTGTCAGTGATTTATGATAAATACTCACATAATATATAGATACTTAATTTAAGGTGATCCTATCACATATGTCTAAATAGAGATTGCTTCGTGTCTTATAAAGAGGTGGATGGTGGCATGATTTTGATGGGTAACAATATGGTCTGCAAAATAGTTGGAATGAGAGTATTAAAATAAAGATGCACGAAAGGGTTGTGAGAATATTGATCGATGTATGCTATGTTTTGGAATTGAAGAAGAATTTCATATCGCTTGGTACACTAGATTCAAATGGGCTCAAGTTTGCAGCTCAAGGTGGAGTTCTGAATGTAATAAAGGGATCTCTGATTGTAAGCGAAAAAGGTTGGGAACTTTTACTTTTTATCAGAGAGAACAATGACAGATGAAGTGACAATATCTATGTCAGATGATAGCAGCTTGTCCTCTACACATTTATGACACGTGCGCCTAAGGCATATGTCAGAAAGAGGATGACATAGTTGGGCAAGTAGAGCTTGTTAAAAGGTGTAAAGGCTGACAAAGTTGACTTTTGTAAGCATTGTATCTTTGGGAAACAGTGCAAGGTTAAGTTTAATACAATGGTTCATACTGGATTATATACATTCAGATGTATGGGGGCCTTTAAAGGTTCGTTCTAGAGGTGGTGTCAAGTACTTTATCTTATTCATCGATAATTATTCTCGATATTATGGATCTATATAATGAAGAGTAAGGACGAGGTGTTAAAAAATTAAGAGGTGAGAAATACTGTTTGAAAATTAGACTGGAATGAAGGTCAAACGATTGAGCACCGATAATGGTAGTAAGTACACCAATGGACAGTTCCAAGAGTTTTGTGAATACGACGGTATTGTCAAGCACTTTAAAGTGGGGAATACACCGCAACAGAATAGGATAGCAAAACGCATGAAACATAACTCTACTTGAAAGATAAGATGTATGTTATCCAATATAGGATTTGGTAGAGAATTATGAGCTGAGGTAGTCAATACAGCATGCTATCTAGTAAATAGATCACTGTGTATAATAATAGAGTGCAAGACTCTAATTGAGATGTGGTTAGGAAAGCCTGCAGATTATAGTGCATTGAGAGTCTTTGGTTGCACAATTTACTATCATGTTAGATATAATAAAATTAACTCAATAGCTAAGAAGGCGACTTTCTTAGGATATGTAGATGACGTAAAATGATACAGGTTATGGTGTCTTCGGCAGAATAAGATTGTGATTAGCAGAGATGTGACCTATGATGAATATGTTATGCGATTTTCTAGCAAAGAAAGAATGAAAATTGAAAAGGAGGAGGAAGATCAGTTTGAGGTGGAGTTAGAAATTCCTACAGTTATTATATTAAAAAAATGTGTAGCAATTTCAAGTGTAGAAACATTTGATAGAGAGCCAAAACAATCCTTAGCGGGTGGAAGACCTAAAAGGAATGCTAGAGTACCAATTCACTATGGTTATAAGGATATGGTCGCCTATGCATTGACGTTGGATGACAATGAGCCATCTTTATTCAATAATATAATCAGTGGAAGATGTGCACGAGAATAGAAGGCCGTAATTAGTGAAGAGATGGATTCTCTTTACAAGAATCAGACTTGAGAATTGACAAAATTACTTAATGGTAAGAGAGTGAATATATGCAAGTGGATATATAAGAAGAAAGATAATTTTATGAAAAGTAGTGGTACAAGGTATAAGGCACAGTTGCTAGAAAAAAACTATACGTAAAAGGAAGATATTGATTACAATGATGTGTTTTCACCGGTTGTGAAACATACTTTAATCCAAATTTTATTGTCAATTACAACACAATTGGACTTACAGTTGTAGCAACTCGTTGTGAAAATGAAGTTTCTTTATAGTGCTTTTGAGGAGGAGATTATATGAACTAACCTGAAAGGTTCAAGTCTCCTGGAGAAGAGAGGTAAATGTGCAAACTGAAGAAGCCCTTTTACAGATTGAAGCAGTCACTGCGACAATAGTACAAGAGGTTTGACACGTTCATGGTGGGCCAAAATTATATTCAAAACGAATACAATAACTGTGTTTACTTTAAAAGGCTAGTGGATGACTTATTTATTTATCTTATCTTATACGTTGATGACATGCTTATAGCTACAAAGAGCATGGTGGAGATCAATAAGTTGAAATCTGAACTTGACATAAGGTTTGAGATGAAAGATCTTGGCGCAACGAGAAAGATTCTTGAGATGGAAATTCAGAAAGACAAAAATAAATGATAGTTATGTCTGACACAAAAGAGTTATCTGGAGAAGCTATTCTCACTGTATGAGATGGAGACCTCAAAGGTAATGAGTACTCCACTGACAACTCACTTTCGTCTTTCGGCTAGTATGTCTCTTACTACGGATGAGGAGGGTGAGTACATGACTTGTGTTCCCTATGCGAGTATAGTTCGTAGCTTGATGTATGCTATGATGCGTATTCGGTCGGATATTTCACAGGCCGTTAGCGTGGTTAGCAGGTATATAACTAATTCGGACAAGGAGCATTGGCAGACGATGAAATGGATTATGAGGTACAAATGCGGTGCCATGAATGCCAGATTAGTTTTTTGCAATGGTAGAGATCATTAGTTATGAGGTTACGTAGATTCATATTACGTGGGTGATTTGGATAAGCGTCGGTCTACAACATGATATGTGTTTACGCTATCAAGTGGTCCGATTAGCTGGAAGTCGATGTTACAGAATACAGTGATCATTTATTATGGAGGCAGAGTATATGAAAGTAATAAAGGCAGTGAAAGAAGGATTGTTGCTTCAGGGCTTAGTTGGTGATTTAGGGATCGCATAAGAAAGTATTGATGTATTCTGCGATAGCCAGAATGCTATTTACTTAACAAAGAATCATGTATATCATTCTCGTATCAAACACATTGATATAGGGTATCACTTTGTACGATAAGTAATCGAAGATGACAAGATATCTTTGAAGAAGGTGAGTACGAAGGACAATCCTGCGGATATGATGACAAAGGTGATACCGGTGGTCAAATCTAAATATTGTTTGGATTTGATCAATGTTCAACAGGTTTGAGAACCATCGGGATGTTGGTGGCAGCGGTGATACATGGTGAAGCTTAGAGCAGGTGGAGATTATTGTTTTAGGCTCTAACTTCTTATATTAGAAATGAGATTTATATCTTCTATATAAGGCTAGTTTATCTTACATTAGAAGTAAAATTTAGATCTTTTATATAAGGGAAAAAGTTTTTTGACGAATTAAAGAGTTGAGATATCATTGTAAAGTTTTGGTAAACCTATCTAGAGTATTGTGGAAAACTTTGGTGAAGCTTGAGTGTTTTTGTATTCTTGTGAAATCATCAGTATAGTATATCATTATTGCCCGTGGACATAGACAAATTATCAAATCACGTAAATATTGTCTATTATATAATTGTGCTTGATTTCCTTTTATTTTACATTTTAATTGATTGTTCATCCAGAAATCGTTGATTATGCTGCACACGTTAAATGCACCTAATATGCGTTCCAAAAACTGACATGAGTGCCAAGTTACCTAAGGCAGTGCCGCTTAAGGCTTATCCATACATCAACTCATTTTCTATATCCATCATAAATTGCTCCCTTTTATAAGCAAATCCTCACTCCGCTGGGTACTGATTGATGGTTTAAACTATGACTCACTATGAGTTAGTCTACAATGTGTGTCCACCCATGATGGCGTAGATACGCCAATCAACAAATATGTGTGATTGCATGATGTGTGCTACATGATTTTCAGGCACTTCTTAGGCTGTGTGCCATGTGGAATGAATAATTAACTGTGTTATATGCCTATGGTCTCAAGATTCATTTTGTGAAAGATTGAGACGAAAAATGATCTCCATCGTTTGATTCAAAGCAGTCTATGAGTTTCAACCTAAGTGTATTCAATAATTTAGTACGTCTTAAAAGAGCTATCCTTTTCAAAATTGTCCCATGCAGGGACGGAGCTAGGAACTTCTTTGGGGTGGCATGACTGGGGAGGGCCCATGTTAATTGAACTTGAGTTATTCTTTACGACATATTGAAACTCATTGATGGGAGAGTTTCCATCATTTTATAAGAGTTATCTTTTAAGCTAGATATGTTTGAATAATGGACACCAAAGTGGACAGTTTAGATTGATGTAAAATATATTTTAATGACGTAAAATTAAATACATGTTCTAACAACGTAAAATCATTCAAATCCTTTTTTTTGTTTCACCTTATCGCCTAGACGCTGCGAGATTTATCTGCCCTAGCTGATATGTACTTAAGCCTTAAAAATATGAGTATAATTATTGACACCGCACCATACTGCTTTCTCACCTCACTTTACCGGTTTTAAAATATTAAATTTTTTTTTTTCAAGGTACAAACCCTAATAATTTATAATGCACACAATAAGTTATGCATCCCTTCTAGTTAACTGAGGCGTTTTATTACATCTCAATGGGTTCTCAACGAGACTCATTAAAGATATTATCGTAATGACCCACTTATAGTACCCAAAGACTACAATGCCATTGAAGGGAAAATTTTAAAAGTTCCAGGTGTGAGAATCAAATTGCTCTAAATATTATCGGTGGACATCTACTGAGGAATTGTAATACCACTTGGTGAGTTTTTATCGAGACACTTTATAGACATTCAGTAAAGAATCATTGAGATGTTACCGGCAGCAATTAACCTGAAACTATGAAGAGGAAAGATCATTCGACGGTTTATGTAGCTTTGTTTGTTAGGGCTGAAAGGGAAAGAGGGAGAAAAGAAGTCAGTGGCTATCAGATGATAGTTTCTATAGTCTTGAGCAAGGATCAAAATTTCGGCTGATATTATCGGTTTCGATCCCCATCGAAATGATAATTTGGACCAAAATTTTGGTCAAAATTTGTATGGGATTCAAAATTTCGGCTGAAATTTCGGTTCAAATTTTCGGTTTCGGACAAGCCTGAAACGAGCCAGAGAAGGGAAAAATGAGGTGTAACCAAGTGGTATTTCTGTATTTTTGGCACTTACGGATGGCCTGAGAAGGAGAAGATGACATACAAGTGGTTTTTCTATAGCATCGGCATGTATAAATGGCTAGATAAGATAAAGTAAGTGCGGTGTCTTGGTAATCAAGGTATCAAAATCGGTATCGGTTTACCTGAGGCCGATATGAATCGCCTCAGGTATCAAAATCGGTATTAAAAAGAAAGCTAAAAGTCTTATCGAAATTGAGACGTACTGGCCAATATGTATTGGTTTGGCCGTTTTTTGATACCTTAACTTGAGAGGCGGAATACTTAACACTCTTACAAAAACAGAAACAAAAAAAAACCAAAATTTTTTTGGTAAAATATTAAAAAGTCCCCATTAAGTGAAATGTTTTAACAGTGGAGTGAGAAAGGTGGGGTAGTCTGAATCACTGTCCCCTAAAAATATTGGTAAAATAATCGCTCGTATGACAGGAAATAGCCAAAAAGAAGTAAAGTCTGGAAAGTTTATTAGCCTTTGGGCCCAAAAACCTATCGTTTTAGTCAATCAGCAGGACAGAAAGCGTTTATTAGAGTCGTCGCTTTCGAAGAGGAGGCGTGCGCTGTTCTTCTGCAACGTCGTTTTCTTACTCTGTTTTTTTGGTTATTTTTTTTACAGGTGTTCGGGCGTATGCGGGTGACGTTTTAAGGACAAGAAGGAGAGAGAACAGAATGGAGAATTAGAGAAGCAGGAGGAGGTCACATCTTTTCATGTGATTCGCTGACATTTTCTGGCTTTTTTCTATCTTTGAGGGTTGCTCGTGTCTAGGCGAGAGACCAGGGAGAGGCAATCAGCCATTCATCATTGTTTCAAAGGCTACTATAGATCACGTGTAAAGCAGTTATACCATCCGGACTTATATGCCACTGGTATGTAAACACAAATTTGATCTTGGGATACTTTTACTTACAACCGAAGATTCTTCCAGCTCAACCTAGGTTCCACATGCTTAATTAAGCCAATACTATTTTGAATCAGACGATGGTGATATTTTTTGTTTCAATATTTGATAAATCATGATCGTATCATCAAACTATCAAATTTTGAGTAAATATGGAGAGATCTGACAACCACGTTTTATGTATGTACACTCTATAACATGAACATGATCATGTCATACATCAGATGTCGATCTCGGATCATATTCTTTTTATGTGTCTATTGTCATTTAGCTAATACGTCTGTGGATATTGGATGTTCCACAAGGCTCTTACTGTTTGATGATGAGACCATAATCTCAAGATCTATTATGTTGAAGACGGGAAGAAAAAGATCTCTATAATTTGATTCAAAGCAATCAACTCCTTAAGCAAGGGAAACCCGGATTGAGAGGAAATTTTGTTTTGGCTGAAATTAAAAGTATCCTTTTATCTTCTCTAAAACTATTACTGTTAAAATTCGAAAAGAGCAAGTTTGGTGTGGTATGAGAAGGGACGAAAAGATTATTTTTTGGGTTAACTCTCTTGATCTTATTTAAACACCAAAATAGTGTTTAAATGATCTGATATCATCAATAGTTTAAGGTGTAGGTGATCCGTATCATTAAAGTGATAGATCATATACTGACGTGCAACATGTCCCAAAAATGGTATTTTATGGAGATTTAAACTGTCCGATGTGTGGGATTTAATGTTAACCGTTGTTTTCAATTTTAATGACTGATATTAAAGTTCAATAATCGGATGTGGGGCTGAGACATGTTTCAATGATAGATTGCCACGTAGACAATTTAGATTGATTATCATTGATGTTCATCAGATGACATAATGAAAATCACACTTTAATGATGTGAGATTAAAGCCTAACTTTAATGGTATATGATCATTTAAACATCATTGTGGTGTTAAAATGTTGGTAGGGGCGATTATCCCTTATTATTAAAAAAAAAATAAAGAATAGAAATACCATTGTAGTCTGTAAATAGAGATAAAGTCGTCTATAGGGATTATTAAGTTTATGAAGAGCCTTGTGTTTTTTTTTTGGATTTTTTGTAATGTCGTTAAGCGGGATGAAGGCCTTTCTGTTTCGGATGAAGTTAGATCGCTAGAGGTCAGACCTTAGTGCATTTGTAAGTGCTTTCCGCCCAAAGTAATAGGTCATGGATCGAGGATCAAAATTTCGGTTTTGTGCATAACTGAAATCGAAATCCAAAAATTTGGCCGAAATCTAAAAATTTGGCTGAATTTTTGGCCGAAATTTTGATCTCCATATAAAAGTGACTGAAATTGCGGTCCAAATTTTTATTTCGGTGGGGACTGGAGCCAATAATTTGGACCGAAATTTCGGTCATTTCGGCCGATATTTTGTTCATTGTCATGAATTCGAGTCCGAGAATTAGCCTCTAAAATGGGCCAGGAGGTTTTATCTCAGCCTGGGTTGCGCATTCCGTCAACCATTCTAAAATTTAAATATGGATTTTCCATGGCCACCCTTGGATTAACCACCTCTTCTAAAGCTAATCTCGTCTCCTTAACCACCCTATCCATGCTCTCTGTGGATGCATGTTGATGATTTTAAACAAACCTTCCACGTGCACTGAACTGATTGGATTCACTCCATCTAATCAGAGCATGTTTATCCAAAGGCCGTACTAGCTTAGCACATGATCCAACGGTAGGCACTCCAACTGTCTGAAATACGAGCTGAAATCGAATCTTTATGGCAGCAGTCCCCGTAGTAACAAAGATCGGATTCAGCAATCCTTTGGCGGGATGACAGTTGAATTTAATTCGTATAAATTCATGAAAAATTCGATATAGAAATAATAATAAATTATTAAAATCTATGAAAAATATATTAACTTATTCACAATTACAAATGATAGAACTAAATAACAAAGTGTATTACATAATTTGCATATTTTAATGTTTTATAATCATATATATATATATATGGAGTCGGCTCCATCCTCATGGGAGGACAGTGAGGTCCACGTGGAGGTCCACATGACACTCAAAACACTCTTTAGTTGTCTCGTGGAACACGGGTGGATGGTTTAGATAAATTAAAAAAAAAGAAATTTCGAATTTTTATTTTAAAAGCGTAAGTCAATGTTTGATTGATTTCAATGGTCTACATTTCACGACTCAAAAAATAAATGGTAGAGATGAGTTTTCACTTTTTTTTTTTTAAATGATCTAAGCAATGCACCCGAGGTCTATGTGGCATTAAAACAACGTTTTGGATCCCACATGGACCTCTCCACCTGGAATCTTGGAGGACGGTGATCGTCCTCCCATGGAAGACGGAGGACGGACACCTTTTTCACACACACACACACACACACACACATATATATAAGAAAATTATAAATGGTGGACAATTTTGTAGGCAACTTATGTGACACAACGTGACTAGTGACAGTGCTTGTCCCCAATGTGCAACCAGTCATATTGTTCCACATAAGTTGCCTGAAAAATTGTCTATAAAAAATCGTCCACCGTTTATAATTTTCCTATATATACATATATATGGCCCGAAACTATGAGTTTAAACTCACCCAAGAAGCTGGGTTAGAGTTAGTTGGAGCCCATGTGGCATCCATTAGAAGAATCGGGTTCTACAACTTGGCCAAGAACAATCAGAAGCCACCCAAAAAATTTGGACATGATGCAATACATATATATTGTCCAAACTGTAATCAAAGGGAAAAAATTTAATCCATCAGAATGTATGGGCGGTATCTAAACTTTGACCACAATTTTAAACACCCAAAAAACAAAATTTAAAATTTTTTTTATAGACCCCAATGCCACATGATCCCTCCCAATATGGGTTCAAACTTCAAACCCGTTGTCCCATATGCCTATATACATATATATATATATATATATATATATATATATATATATATAAGTTCATACCGGTTGATATGACGTCATATCAGTTTTCAGCCCACAACTTTAGGCACTATCCACACATTGGTCATATTAACAAATTAACAGGTTACATATAGAATAAAATTATGCTTTATATGATCTTAAATCATGGATCAAAATTTCGCCCAATACCAATACGTAGAAAGGTTTCTGGGCAGTAAAGAAAATCGCCTTCTTTTCATTACAAAATTGCCCTTGCCATTGTACTCCATGCAATGGCAAAAGGATTGGACTGTCAAGTTCTTGTCAGGGAGCAAGCCACTTTATATACAAAAATCCAGAGGTTAGGTCCATATCCCGTCAACCCATAAAAATTCCGGCAGAAACTTATACTTATCGATGGATATGTTATGTAACGGTTTCAGAGGCACCCACTGGGTGAATACATTGAATGGATCCATGGGTCAAAATACGGGCTGATACCGGTACATACCAGTATCGGTGGCCAACAATACGCAATACTTACCATTGTACTGTTGGCCTGTAGGCAATTTTTTTTTTTTTTTCAATGTATCCCCAATACATTCAATGTATCGGTGATACTGGTACATATCAGAATGGTTTTGATGGCGGGCGAAACATATCAGAAAAGCGAGATTTTGACCCATGAATGGATCAGCCCATATATACCAACCAAACATATTGGTATGTGTCAGCCCATACATACCAATGTATCATCAAAAACCCATACTTATCATCCAATATGTACCGGAAAACCAAGATTTTGACCCATGCCTCCACCCCTCCAAGGGGAGTAAGAAAACCCAATCTAAAATATGATGGGGAAAATCCAACTACAAACGGGGATCCAAACCTAAAACTTACACAAAAACATGTTATATTTTCTCAACATTTCAGCAAGTTACGGTAAAAAATTATAAGTAGATAATTACAATTTCATAATAGAACGTCCAGCTCCTACCTGCAATATATTTTCTACTTTATAGTTTGGGCATCTGAATCTGTTGGTATTTAATTTGTCTTGATTAAATCAAATATACATCCGGGTTGCACATGGGGAAAACGGAAAGAAGGAAGGATAAAAACTTCTAATAACTCCGAAGGAAAAACTATAAAAACATGAATTCCGCTAACCAAAATCTGATACCCTGATACTGAAAGGGAAATGGGACGCCTCCAATTTAAGTTGCCTGAGCCACAACTTCAGTTGCACCAGCCGTTTCAAGCCTGCAGAGAAACCACAGTCAAAGTAAAGACCTAGTAATTTAACATCCAAAAGAGAACCATGGTGGTAACCCAGTTATGATCTGTTGTTGGATCCGGTACAGTAGGCCCTGCCCCATGGCGCAACTACTTTTATTCACATAAATTGATTCAATGGATGTACCCTATGCTCTACCGATGTTAGGTTGCTACCCGACATCTGTATAATGGGGGAACCACGTAAAGAAGTTTAGATTAAGCGCTACTCGCATATGCTTTTCATAGATAAATATGACTCCCTATAGTGTAGCATGCAAATTTTTATTCAGTGGTCATATACAGGTGGAATACGCAAATTTTTTCACTAACACCATATCTTCACCTATTTTTAACAAAATTATGATTGTGTGCAAACTGGTTAGACATGTACAAAGAAAATTTTTATTCAGCATTTTTTTTTTCAGTTGTTTCGATTTTACCATTCTTTGCATATGTTTCAAAAATATTTCTGTAGTGCTAATCTTTTTCACAAACATTTTCCACAATTTTGTGTTTGTATCGTAATTGAATGTACATGTTTGTCTTTTGTGATGGGTTTTTCTCTGTAGAGTTTGTGAGTTCATCTTCACAACTGGAAATGGTGAAAGCCCGTGCCAAAAATACGTGAGGACAAATATCAGGGTATCCACACCATACCCCATAGCTGCACAAAGGAGCAGCAATAGCTGCATGAAAATGATGGATTCAAGAATCCAGGAAGCAGGAGAGTATAATCTTTAGAAAGTGATTACATTTGCATCGACAAAAATGTCTAGATTCAAAATGTCATACATATGATACTAGTTGATTGAGTTAAATTGGTCTTGGTGGAATTATAATAGCAATAATTGGTGGTAAAAGGGAGAGCGGGTTTGGACACAGGAGCAGAAGCAGACATTTGCTAGAAGATTTCTACTAAACCATGGCTCTCACAAAACAGAAACACAATTCATTTCCAAAGCCTCTGCTCATTCAATTTAGTAGAAAATTGAATCCACCATATGTTTATACTGTGACATGTCTGCTAGTCAATTTTAAATACACCTGTAACTGTTCCACTTCGGAAAAAACAAGCTCTTATATTTGTAACAGGATACCAATCTACTGGGGAAATAGAGGTTAAGGAATGCTATATCACAATTCTGAAAAACATATCCTTCTTTCAATGTTTAAAAAGTTCTCTAATAAACTTGAAAATAGTTCAAGTTGAATCTGGAAGTGATTCAAAGAGGTTCAACTACAATCTAGAGTAATCACATATTCATGGAGGATAATGTAAGCCTAAATAGCTAGGAAACTGAAGCTACCCCAAATAGATAGGACAAGGTGACGATGATAATCACAATTAGGAAGCTACCAAATAACCAAGGCAGTTTGAGGTGTGAGACTCATCTAGTCATCTTCTAGACACACACACACACACACACACACACCCATATATATAGACAAAATTACGAATCTAATAAGCATGGCATGCAAACTAATCAAATTTGAAAATTTAACATCAATGTTTGCCTCAATCAGGCGAGTCATGGCATTGACGCCATCTTTGGTACCAGTTTCAATACCTTCTTTTCAACTTTCAGATAAACTGATCATAAGTTTTTCTCCTGTTTCCTGATGTACTTTTGAGATTAATAATTGTTGCAATTTAATTTTATCATCTTTATCTATAATGAAGCTCATAAATGTCACGAATAGTTAGTCCAGAATCACCTGACTTATATAAGCTTCTTTAACGCTTGTCCTCTCGGATTAGAGTAGATCTGTTTGCATCTAGAAAAACATTCATAATTGCATCGAATTGAAAATTGAACAGTTGTAGTGAAACCAACATATTAAACATCTCATATTACAATTATGAAAGTTAAATTACCATTTAAGTTGGCCAAATAAAATTTTGAGACTAATTCGTATCATTCATAAATTCGTCTTATGTTCTTAGCTTCTCAATTGTAGTTATACCTATAAAGTACAACGTTTTTAACATAATTTTTCAGAGAAGATCTACATGATTTTCTGAGTCACTAGAGAACTCGCTGAATTCATGGACTTGGGGGAAAAATCAAGGTTTTTCTCTCATTCTGACCTGATACAAGTCTGCAAACTTGTCTCTCAAAGCTTCCTCTCCCACCCACCTCTGCTCCCAAACAAAGATGTGTGAGCCATCACCCCAATCATACCTAATATACTGCCTGAACTTGCCTTTCACATTGCATTCCACATTCCATGAAGCCGACCCCTTCCTATTCGACCTGACATTCCAACCATGGCTGTTCTCCAATACCTACAAAACAACAATTGAACCTTCTAATTCTGATTTTTTGAAGCAATCCTCCAAATCCATTTCCCAACGAGCACTACATTAATTTCCGTTAATCTAAAGATCCCCAGACCCCCTTCCATTCTTGAGAAATGACACACCTCCCAGTTACCCAAGTTATACTTTCGTTTCTCATCTCTTCCTTCCCGTAAGAAGTACCTTTCAATTTGTTCCAATCTATCAATGACAGCCACTGGGGAACTGAATATAGATATGAAGTACACCATGAGGTTGGGTATCGTAGCTTTAATGAGAGCCAGTTGTCCACCAAATCGAAAGAAAATTACCCTTCCAAACCGCCAATCTATTCTCAAATCTTTCGACAATAGGCTCCCACAATACACTTCCCAGTATGAGCTTATTTTGTCTTAAGATGCAAGAAATATAGACATCACACTCTTTCAAGTGACATCACTCATTTCTAAGGCCTAGAATAGCACAGACCACCTTGTAAACTTTTTAGAATATGTCGATTTGAAGTCACATTCAAGATAAATAATTTCATAAGTAATCAAAGAACAAGAGTTTCAAAAAATCCCGAACTACCTATAAAATATCTATGGACTAAATTTACCTAAACTATCCACTAGAATAAGAACATTTCTAACCTACCCTTTTGCACCTGCATTCCCACAGTTGCAAAAAATGAAACTCATGCAACTTCATTCTAGCCTTTTCGTTTTGAGCTGACCAAATCACCAATGGTGGTCGTCAGGTGATTAATTTTGTACATGTGGCACCATTTTGGCGTAAGCTGGCAATCAACCGGCCATGTTAGGACAGGCACTGGATCTGTCCAAGCCTGGCTATAGACCCCATACCTGTACAAGGACCCAAAACCAGCAAAGTGCGGGAAGGAACAGAAAAAAAAAAACCTAAAGAATACTACCCAAGATTCTCGTAGGTAATCAAGCCCCTGAGCCATCGAGATAAACCAAGGCCATGGACAAAACCTCTCCTAGCGAGAGGATAAAAAAGACTAATCGCGAAGGCTATCCCAATTTTGTAAGTAATCCCTGCCCTCATTTGTGTTACCAAATGGTCTCATCCTAACCCAACTAATGGCCAAATCCTGGCCCACTTTCAGATCCAAATTCACAGGTTTTTTAACACGACTGAAAATCCTATTATTACTTTCAGTCCATATTGCACACATCACAGCAAGGGCCATGAAAGCCTAAAAATCACCTTTGACACCTTCAAGATGAACCCCCTCCCAAGCTGCCAGAAGATCACCACAATCTTCCAAGACGACACAGAACATATCAAACATCTTACGAACAACACTCCACACTTCTCTAGCAACACAGCAATGCAAGATGATTCACCGATTCTTCCTCCTGAAAACACACAGCACATGTGTTTCACATCCTCATTCCTCTCTTGATGATCTGATCGATGGTCAGGATTCCACCCCATCCCACACTCCATCCAAAGAATTTGATCTTGGAAGGAACCATTGCTATCCAAACTTTAACCCATTATGATGAATTGAGGAGAGCTTATACATAGTCATATAAAAAGACTTTACTAAGAATCTTCCTTTAGGATGAGGCACCCAAATCCGCAAATCGCTATTGAAATTTTCTCTATGGACAGATTTCAGCAACTGGAGAAGAGATAACATTGAATGTACTTCTTCCTCAAGGTTTCTATGAATACATAATCACAACACTTCATTAGTAACAAATAACAACTCCATAAATCTCAGAAACTTTGGCATTTCTATTTCCAGCAATTCAATGAATATCCGGATGCTCTTCTCTCAACGGTTTATCACAACCCCACACTTTTTCCCAAAATCTGATTCTATCACCCTTACCTCAACTGAATTTCACCCCTTTCCAAAAATCTTCAAAAATAGAATAAAAACTCTTCCACCAACTTGAGGCTCTCATTGATGAGCTCCTCAGATTTGTAATTTCAGCCAGATTTTCATACTTTTCCCTAACCACTCTCCACCACAGATTCTGCTGCTCACTATCATCTCTTATCCTCCATAACGACTTCCCCAACAAAGCTTTAATACTATCACCCAGTCTGCGGATCCTCAGACCTCCATCCTTTTTGGACAAACATCAAGTATCCCAGCTGGTAAGGTGAAATTTCCTTTCCCGTTTTCCTCCTTCCCACAAATAAGCCCGGATAATTTTTTCCATCCGTTTTACCACCACTACAGGAGCTCTGAACATTGACATATGAATATCGAAATATTTCACCATCTAGTCTAAGCATTCAACACTTCCACAATTCCATACACTAATAGAGTATTTAGAAATGATCCTTAAATCTAATACAATATAATTATATTATTTAGTTTTATCATACTAATATCAATAATAAAAATAAAATTATAATTTACAAAGAAGAATAATATATATACAAAATGGCTTGGGCTGGGCATCAGGGAATGAAGCCGCAGCTTGGTTCTAACCACCCTCACCCCCCTAGTGTGGTGAAACGGGGCTATCATATTGATCATATTCATCCCCAAGATTCCATCATAAAACTACTGCAACCAAGTGATTAAGAGCCTAAAAGCGTAAAAAATTGAACGACTAGCATGTGATTCTCCAAACCTATTTTAACCATTAATTTGCACTTGTATGCTCTTACACATGGTAGAAATGGGTTTTAGATGCAATATTAAGGATGATCCCGATCTAGGTGATTGCCCCATGCACCACATGGTGCGGAACAGTGCTACATGTACAAAATTGATGACTCAATCACCAACCGTTGGTGACCGGTAACAAGGCTGCCACCTAATACAGGCTCCTTCTTTTGTCCTTCTTCCATTCCATTTACTACCATCACACTTAAAGATCCACCTCTAATGTGTGCCCTTGTTAGTGGCGAACAGGTTGAGAAAATCATTGTGAGATGGATAAACGAAAGCTCTTGCTTAAGGCAGTCTTAAAAATTTTCAGCAGGAATCCAGGACCATAAAGAATAGCATGAATGTTAGGTGTCTAAGGAGGAGGCCTCTGACAGGATTGGCTTAAAAGACTCCAACAATGTGTACGGATCACATTAAGCAGGAGGTCCTAGATTTATTTCCCATTTTTGTTGCATCTTATTATTGTAAAACACAATTTGGAATATATTTTGTGTTGACTCAACCAGCTAAAAATTCAACACATTCTCCAATGCAAACTTATTAGTTTGTGTGATCATACCATTGGAAAAAAGGGGCTCATATCACATATTTCCACTAAAAATGATCATGATATTAGACGGGTGGTTATACCCTCGACTGCTCGATCATCTTATTCAGAAGCTAACTCATTTGTTCCGTCTGAATTTAGTCAACCAAATCTGGAAGGAATCCAAGTTTCTGAACAACAGATTCCTCATGGGATATATACCCAACAGCAGAGGGAATCTCCTACTGCTAGCGAGATGAATTTCTCAATCTATTAATAAAGTTTTTATGGCTTTTATAAAGCCAGAAAACTTTGTTATTAATAGACAAGAAATTAATGCTGAATTTCAGCAAGATAAATATGCACCATTCCGTGAATGGTATTTTAAAAAATTTTCTGCATCAAAATTGCAAGAATTCAAAGAACAATTTTATCAATATATTGAAACTTTTTATCAAGTAATTTCATTTGTGACTTGGTTTAAAGCAAGAAAATATCTTGAAATGAATCAAGAAGAAAGGAAAATATTTCTCCTTGAGGATTTTCAAAAGGAATGGCAGAAACTAGATGGATCAATCGTTCAATCGGCTGATCCTCCTGTTGAAGCCCTCAAACTTATCCAACCAAAGTCAATAGCAACTTTGGAAGCCACTGCCTTTATCAAACCTGTTGAAAAAACAAATACTTCCTTAACACAATATACTAATCCCCAACAAGAATTTCTTTATCAATTAAAATCCCGATTAAAGTCATTGTCAGATAAGAAACAGATAAAACAAACAAATTTTCAAATAAATGTTTTAACAGAAAATCCTAAATCCAAATCTTATCCTCCAAGTTTTTATAAACAGAAAACTCAAAAAGTATTTAAGTATTCTTCATCAAAGAAATCTAAATCAAAATCACAAGAACATATTCAATGTTATAAATGTTCACAGTTTGGTTATTATGCCAACAGGTGTAAGGTCAAGAAAAAATCAGACCAACTTTATGACAAAGACCCAAAACTTATTCAGACAAAATCTGAATTTTTTCAATCTTTTGATCAGTCAATAATAAATTGTCAAAAATCGGGAACCACTGTTCCTACAAATAATCAACAAACTTTATTGGAATTAGCACACAAAACTACTAATCCAATAAAAGAATCTCAACCTCAATACTCAAATAATGAGTCTATACCTAGACCTGTTACAATCAGTGACCTTAAACATGAAATTAATTCATTAAAATTTGAGATGAGTAAGCAAAAGAAATCTCTTGCTACTCAACCGCCAATTCAACAACATAATCAAATCAATGTCATGAGCCAAGTAATAGCTCAAAAATGGTATATTCAAATTACTTTGGTAATCAATCAAGAATTCACTATCAAAGATGCTGTTGCCCTAATTGATAGCGGAGCTGATTTAAATTGTATACAGGAAGGATTGGTTCCTACTCAATATTTTGATAAAACCACTCAAACCCTTAATAATGCTAGTGGTTACAAAATGCAAATTAAATTATGTCTCAATTTGTAATAATGGAGTATGTATTCCAACCAATTTTATACTTATCAAAGAGTTAACTCAAATAGTTATTCTTGGTACTCCTTTTATCACCTCAATTTTCCCCTTAACCAAGGTAGATGAAAATGGTATTTATGCCCAATATCATGGACATAATCTCCTATTTCAATTTGTAACTCCATCGCAAACAAAAGTTATCAATTCTGTGAAATCTAATTTATTTTTCAAAGAAAAACAACTTAACTTCTTACAACAAGAAGTCAAATTTTTATCTTTAGAAAAACAATTGGAATCCCCTTCAATCCAAACCAAGATTTCTCAACTTTGGAAATCATACCACAATGAAATTTGTAGTGATATACCAAATGCTTTTTGGGATCGCAAGAAACATATTGTTTCTCTTCCCTATAATCCTGATTTCAATGAACGACATATCCCAACTAAAGCAAGACCAAGTCAAATGAAACTTGCTTACTTGGAATTATGCAAAACTGAAATTGCCAGTTTATTGCACAAACAACTTATTCGTCCCAATCACTCCCCATGGAGTTGTACAGCTTTTTATGTGAATAAAAATGCTGAACGAGAATGAGGAACTCCTCGACTAGTGATCAAGTATAAACCATTAAATGATTGCCTCCAATGGATTCGCTATCCTATTCCTAACAAAAAGGATTTGCTGGATCGCCTACATTCAGCCACTATTTTCTCCAAATTTGATCTCAAATCCGAGTATTGGCAAATTCAGGTGGCCGAGACTGACAAGTATAAAACTGCTTTTACTGTTCCTTTTGAGCACTTTGAATGGAATGTTATGCCATTTGGCCTTAAAAATGCTCCTTCTGAATTTCAGACTATTATGAATGATATATTCACCCCATATACCGAATTTTCTATCGTTTATATTGATGACATACTTATCTTCTCAAAATCTATTGACCAACATTTTAAACATTTAAAAATTTTCAAAGACATTATCCACAAAAATGGATTAGTAGTTTCTGCTCCTAAAATCAAGCTATTTCAAACATCTATTCGATTTCTTGGTCATAATATTCACCAGGGTCAAATTATTCCAATTGGCAGAAGTATTGAATTTGCCTCAAAATTTCCTGATATAATTCTAGACAAAACCCAATTACAAAGATTTTTGGGCAGTCTGAATTATGTTGCAAATTTTATTCCTAACCTGGCATATGATGCAAAAATATTACAATCACGACTCCAAAAGAATCCATCTCCATGGACCGATGACCATACCAAAGCGGTCCGACAAATAAAATTAAAAGCCAAACAAATTCCTTGTCTTTCTTTAGCCAACCCACTTTGGTATAAGATAGTTGAGACAGATGCCTCCCAACTAGGCTATGGGGGAATTTTGAAACAACTCAACCCTTCCAAACAGAAGGAATAATTAATCAGATACACTTCTGGTGTTTGGAAAGATGCTTAAACTAACTATTCAACTATCAAAAAAGAAGTTCTCGCCATTGTTAAATGTATTCAAAAATTTCAGGATGATTTGCTTAATCAATCCTTCTTACTTAGAATAGACTGTAGTTCAACAAAATCCGTTTTATAAAAAGATGTCAAAAATCTTGCATCAAAACAAATCTTTGCTAGATGGCAAGCTGGACTATCCTCCTTTGATTTTCAAATTGAATATATACAAGGAGAAACAAATTCTCTCCCTGATTTTCTAACTAGAGAATTTTTGCAGGGCATTTCTTAATGGCAGCATCCTCCTCAGGAGGAAAAGGCAAAGAAAGGGGCAATATCCCCTTATCTTCAACTCAAGAATCCATAGATGATCATGCTCTCTGGACAATTATCCAAAGCAACCGATATCGAACAAAAGGAGGCTTTCAATTTAAAGACTCTACTCAAAAGGATATTTCTCTTAATAAAGAGAAAACTGCTTCCAATAAAGAGAAAACTTCTCTCAATAAAGAGAAGATTGAAACAAAAGAGATTTCTTATATTCAAAAGGATATATTTTCCACCATTCTGGTAATTAAACCAGAAGATCAACAATGGAGATATTTGATCCCTGAGAATTAAAGAGAAGATATCTTGACAATCAAGGATTTCCTGCATTGGATGGCAAAACCCGTCTAATTGCAGAAGCAATTTTGACTGCTACTGGATCCATTACCTTTACCCATCATATGGAAAATCATCGGCCAACCCAATTACTTATAGTAAAGCCATTATTCATAAAATTCTTAAACCATCCATTTTGGGTTTTGACCTAAACAAATCCCGGAAACTAAGTTCAGGCCACTCTTTCAATTATTGGGATTATATCCGGTCATTCACCAATGCAATTTATTATATGAATCCCAAACAGAAACATTCTTGGTTTCTAAAGATTTGTCCAGATATTCTTCAAGCTGGTATTCCCAATTGGTTCTATAATTGGAGTCATTTCGGCCCGACCACAAAAATTTTGCCCAAATAATTAATTCCTTTATATAATCAGTATGAAGGAGTTAAATTCAAAGGAAAAAATCCTCATTACTCTGAAGTTGATTTCTTTTTCTTCACAGAATGCAGTATTCCATAGATTTGGATGTGGAATATCCAAGTTACCAATATTGATCATCTTCCCACACTCCAAAGAACTTACTGGATCTGATGGTGGGACAATATTCCCGACTTTGACAAAAAACTTCTTGAAATTTCATCTATAATCTCTCAGTATGCCAAAACAACAAAACCTGGGGCTTCTTTATCTTCTTTAGAATCCAATCCTTTTGAAATATTCAAATCCATGATTCGAAAACAACATCCGTTTATAAACACAGTTAATCATCGTTGTCTTACTTCCATAAGCTCATTTTCTTCAAACCTTTAATTTAGTATCCCATTGGATGAAGATTCCCTCGCTTCAAAAACAATAATTCCTTCCATGTTCAGCGAGAATCGCAACTGATCGATCAATCACTTTCGGTGAATATTGGGACTCGATCATTAACTTTCAAAAGCGAAATAATTCATCAATCTGTTTGCCCATTACTCCAAGCAAGCTGTCATTCTGAAAATTTGTCACTTCACATTAATAAAGTGACAAATCAGTCAAAGTAGCTATTTGCTCACGCATCATCAGAGACCCAACCATTTAAATTATTAGTAACCTGACCTCATAATGCTACTTTCAATAGCCTTGTCGGTTATGATGATGCCGACGAAGTCATCCTCAAATAATGAATGCACGTGCCCGTCGAGACACAATTATCAAGGGATGAGCGATTGCAACCAATCCACCCAGCTGCGTGTCCCTTTAAGATTTCAATTCATCTCAAGTCCGCATTCATCAATCAATAGTGGATTTCAAACCACTTCAAATCCGCATTCATCTATAAAAGGGTTAGCCTGGGGATTGTCCAGGACACCGAAAAATTCACACCGAGCAATTCTCTTCTCTTTTCTAGTTTGTTCTTCCTTTTTTAATTTGTATCAGTGTGTATCGGAGAAGCTCTCCATATCGATAAGCCTTCTCTTAGCTTTGTTTATATTAGTTTAATGCATGCATAGTAGCTGCATAGTGTGTGTATAAGAATTAGATTCCATATGTTTTAAAGTTTGTAATTGTATCTTGTTTTATTAGGCTTTTGTTTATGCAATAAAGCTATCTTTATTTAGCTCCTCTTCTCTTCCGCAATCACGTCTTCTCCCTACTCTGAGTTTGGTATCAGAGCCATGTCCGGCTAAGCCTGTAGTAATTACATATGGGAATAGTAATGTTGGAATAGTTTTACTATAGTGAATAGTGATTCGGAATACTATTCATCAGCATAGTAAATTACTATTTACCTTCTTCTTCATAAATTTTTATAGACTTCTTACAGAAATTCATTTAAATTTACTACTAGATTGTTGTTGCAAATCTGCCAAGTCTCTCTTTTAACGAGGAATCAATGCAACAATCCACCTTTCTGATGCCATCAAGTCATCCCAACGCGACTTACCCACGGTAGTAAATCTAAACAGACCATTATAAGTTATCCATAAAAACCCCTGAAGAAGACGATGAATAGTAGTTCATACGCCCATGATTAGCCACCCTAATCACGACTCACAACCTCTCACGATTCCAACACTAGTCACCCGTCATATGTAATTACGTGAGACATGGATAGACAAAATGCAACTTCAGTAGGAATTGGTGATTATTTGAGGAATAAAGATAAATGAAATTTATATTGAATCAAAAATAATTGAAACAAGACAGTACATTTGGGCAAAATTTTAATCAATTGAAAATGGTACATGGTTTTTAATTCAATTGATTGCAAAAGGAGATGAAATTTGAAAAATTGCTGGATAAAGGAATTTTGTGGATGAAAGTGTTTGATTTGGGATGTGAAGACTTAAATGATTTTTCAGTTTTTGCTTGATAAAAAAATTGGAAGGATAAGAGTTTGATCAGGAAAAATTTAATTCTCATTAAAACTTTGATCTGAAAAGGAATTGTTTTAATCATTTCTTTATGGATAACATTTTAAGGATTGAATTGATGAAGCAAATGTTGTGATTGAGTATGAATTGTGATGTGAAGCATTAATTTTTTTCAGTGATTGATGAACATTTGAGGTTGTCAAATGACTTTGTTGATAAAATTTGAGGGTTATAACTAAAATTGAGGATCAGAATTATGAGACCTTGAGACCTCAAGTGAATAAGATTCGTTTGAAAATCGTACAATGGAAAGTTTAGTTTCTATCAAATTTTAAGATTACATCTCCACAGGTATTTTGAACATTTTGTTCAATTTCTTGGTTTGAAAGTAATTGAAAACCTTCATTTTGACTTTCTTCATTTATACTGAGAGTTTGCTCAGTAGTTTTGATTGACATGTCGGTGGTCCAATCTTTCCATCCATATTGATAGATTGTTTTAGGATTGATGGAAGGAATTGTCCATCTATTTAATTGACTTTGTTGGTTATCGATTTTAGACCATTTGTCTAATTGTTTATTTTTAATTGATTTTTTGATTGGAAAATTGAAAAGAGACATTTACAAAACTTTTTTTTTTTTAAACAGTAAAAGAGAGAGTAAAAGAGCTTTTGGTAAAACCAATAAGACTGTAATTACATATGGGAATAGTAATGTTGGAATAGTTTTACTATAGTGAATAGTGATTCGAAATACTATTAATCAGAATAGTAAATTACTATTTACCTTCTTCTTCATAAATTTTTATGGACTTCTTACAGAAATTCATTTAGATTTACTACTAGATTGCTGTTGCAAAATTGCGTCCGTCTACGATAACTTTTACGGGGAATCAACCGGCAACAACGCAATCCCTGCTACAATGCCATCAAGTCATCCCAACGCGACTTCCCACGCTACCACAGCATAGTAGTAAATCTAAACAGGCCATTATAAGTTATCTATAAAAACCCCTGAAGAAGACGATTAATAGTAGTTCATACGCCCATGATTAGCCACCCTAATCACGACTCACTATCTCTCACGATTCCAACACTAGCCACCCGCCATATGTAATTACTACGGGCTTAGTCGGACATGGCTCTGATACCAAACTCAGAGTAGGGGGAAGACGTGGTTGATCAGACCCCAATCAAGACCTTGTGAAAGATTATTAGGATATTCTGAAGAAAGCAAAGAGATTTTAGGGAGATAATAACCCTGAAATCATCTTTCACCTTGTGAAAGATGATTTTCAAATCCATGATATTAGATGTGCTTCAAGATATTATTATACATTGGAAAGTTATGAGCATTATAGACAAGATTTTAGAATAGAAGGAGGTTTCTGCTGTCTTATGCCATACTTTCAGGTGAGAGAAATGAGAGTCTGAACTGCCAGGTGACTGGCAAGAGATAGAACCATTAGAAGTTTAGCATGCAATGGAATTTCTGTTATTGTGATGTAAGTTGTTCTAGTTTATCATGCAATTGAAATTCTCTTCTTTTGATGTAAGTTGTTCTTTCTTTATCCATAGGGGTGTATTCGGTTCGGTTTGGTCAGTTTTGAACCAAAACCACAAACAAAACAGGTCTTAATCGGTTTTTAGATTTTCAAACCAAACCAAACCGTCCAACTCTTAAACCAAACCAGCCCGATTCAATTCGGTTTGGTTTGGTCGGTTTCGGTTTTCCTATAAGTTCTACTTGCACATCAAAATTTTCTCAACTTCTCAGCCGATTTTCCTATAAGTTCTACTTAACCGCTTTAGGATTTAGGAATAGGCTAAAGACAGGGGTAGGGTTTTATATAAAAATATGCATTTTACTTATAAAATTTTAAATGCCCTTTAAAATTAATCAAAATCCCCGCCTATATATATATATATATATATATATATATATATATATATATATATATAAAATTACTTACAAACTACAATTGGTTCGGTTCGGTTTGGTTTCGGCTTGGAACCGAAACCAAACCATACATTTCGGTTTTCCTTTTTTCCAAACCAAACCCAAACCGGTACCCGTCCAAACCGGACCAAACTCGGCGGTTCGGTTCGGTTCGGTTTGGTCGGTTTGGTTGGTTCGGTCCAAAAAATGCACAGCCCTATTTATCCATAAAACATTATTTATCAAAATAAATATTGGATCTTTCCATTATAGATCAAATATCCAATATAAGTAACCATGAAAAAGAATATGTCCTTGGCATCTCAGAACAACATGTGCATTGACCTTGCTCAGGTTAAAATTAACATCTAATACCAGAGCATATCAGTAATGTCAAGAAGTTTGTTGTACTTCCCGTCTTAGTGCATTGGATGGTGAGAGTGCAAATTTAGTGAGCATGATAGCTTGGAGGAGGATCTAGTTAATATTAGAAAATCAGATAGTACCACATTTCATTAATTTTCGCTATTTAGGCTCTACCTTACAATCAAATGGTGGATTTAAAGAGGACACCCCAAATAGGATTAATGCAGGTGTATGAAGTGAAGGCAAGCAAGTGGAGTATTTGGTGAGCCAAGAGTTCCACTTAGATTGAAGGGACGGTTTATAAGACGCTGGTTATACCCTGCCATATTATACGGTGAGGAATGTTGGGCCATGAAAAAGTAACAAGAAGATAGAGTACAGCCGATATACATATTTTGAGATGGATGTGTGGACTGTGGAGTAACAGGAAAGGATAAAATTCGGAACGAGTACATAAGAAGAAATTTGAGAGTGGCACCTATAAAGGAAAAAATTACAAAATGTCACTTGAGATGGTTTGGAATGTTCATCGGAGGCTAGAAGCAAACCCTATATGAAAAGTTGAGATGCTACAAGCACAAGGAAGTAGAACAAGAAGAAGACCAGTGAAGCCCTAAAGGGAGTAGTGAGAAGAGATATGAAGCATTGTGAAGATACAGAGCGTTTAGCGCTATTTAGAAACGGGTGGAGAAGGCTGTGATGATGATGATGATGAGTCACATGCACCACAAGGATAAATATGAGCTAGCACTACGTTAATGATGCAGCCTGCTTTGTCCATGTGACACGATTTAATTAGCCGATGGGGCACATTTTGATTTGTGGCACATATTTAATATTTTGTTATTTTTAGTCTTAGTAGTTATGGAGTCTTGATTAGTAGCTAGTGTTGGGACTAGGGTTAATTATTCGTCTTAGGAAATGGTAGTCTAGAAACTTTGTTTGTTTTAATTTTTATCATAGAAACTAGACATTTCTTAGCTTTGGAAACTTAAAGGTCATATAATCATCTATATATGTCCAAGGAACTGTAGAAAAGAAGAAGAATATTTGAATTTTTATGTTGAGAGATTGAAGCCTTCATCTTAAGAGTGATTCCTCTTTGTTAGGTGAGTGATTCCCTAGTATCAGCGTGAGCAATTCCGCTTGGTGTGAGTGATTCCGCCCCCTTAATCGTTTTTTTATATTTCATACTGTGTCAAGTGGTATCAGAGCAAGTTCGTAAAATGGCGACACAGGAGATGAAAGTTGATCGAGTTGAAGACATTTGGGATTTCTACTCCGGGCCACCAATCTACGATGAATACGAAGATGAAGATGTTCAAATCACCACCATGGACACTTTACATGTAGATGCCATATACGATGTCGAGCGTGATAATAATCTTGAAGGACATAATGATCAAGAAAATAAAATAAATGTCTCATCGAATGAAAGTGGCTTTGGTTCTTCTATGAATTATTGGATCGAGGAATCGGAACAATGGCAAATTGAGTGTAAGAATCAATAATTGTTCAACTCCAATAAATACCAAAGGAGATATGATTATGTGGATCCATTTTTAGAAGGATTTTCGATAGATTTATTTTCTCTTATATCAAAAGTGCACATTAAGGAATATGTAGAAATACGATACATTTCAAAGATGGGTTTGGAAGGAAGTAAGCCATGAACGAAAGGTGGGCCTTCATCATCAATTGCCGAAGAAGCGAAAAGTATGTCAAACAAATGTGTTGACTTAATGGGAACTCGAGGACGAGTTTTTTCGATGGAGAGAAGAATAATGCAGCCTGCTTTTTCCATGTGACACGATTTAATTAGCGGACAGGGCACATTTTGATTTGTGGCACATATTTAATATTTTGTTATTTTTAGTCTTAGTAGTTGCGGAGTCTTAATTAGTAGCTAGTGTTGGGCCTAGGGTTAATTATTTGTCCTAGGAAATGGTAGTCTAAAAACTTGTTTGTTTTAATTTTTATCATAAAAACTACACATTTCTTAGCTTTGGAAACTTAAAGGTCATGTAATCATCTATATATGTCCAAAGAAGTGTAGAAAAGAAGAAGAATATTTTAATTTTAATGTTAAGAGCTTGAAGCGTGGAGAGTGAGTGATTCCTCTTTGTTAGGTGAGTAATTCCCTAATCTAGGTGAGTGATTCCCTAGTATCGGCGTGAGCGATTCCGCCCGGTGTGTTATTGTCTAGTTTTGTAATAATAATACCTAATGCTCATAGCGCAACTATCAAGTGGAGTCCCTAATGATTTTGGCTAGAGATAGCAAAGAAAAAGGAAGATAAAAGGCAACTTCTCTCTTCTTCAAAAAGGGTTCATTTTTCTCCCATTCAATTCTTTTTCCTCTCTTTCATTGGAAGACCGTCCATTGGAGCTCCCGTTTCACGGGCCTCCATTGTGGAGCTCCGAGTTTGTGAACCTCCATTGCAGGAGCTCCCATTAAGGCCCTTAAAGCCTAGTTTTATGTATATCTCCATTGGAGCTCCCATTATGTGGACCTCCGTTGTGGAGCACTCACTTCAATAGACTTTGTGGATTTCCTTTGTAGGATCTCCCAGCCACGAAATGTGTTGCCTCTAAAATGGCATTTCTATAGCCAGAAATGACAAAATGCACAATCTTAGACCTCCTAAAATACTCTAATCATTAAAAATAACCTATACATGCGCTTATATCATTTAACCAAAACTTAGACCACCTAAACTACTCTAAATATTAAAAAAATCTTCACACGCACTTGGATCACGTAATCAAAGCAAACATATATGGACCCTCCAAACTGCTACAAACCATCGGTATGATTAGGTTCGACTAGACCAGGCACCTTACAAATTCAACCTTCAATCCAGTTTTAAAAGCATTGTTTCCTGTTTATAAATTTGGATCGTCTAATTGAGGCTCTGTGGACCATTCAATCAAGGCTTCTAGACTCCTAATTACATATGTGGACCCTCTAAATCAAAGGCTTCTAAACTCCTAATTACATATGTGGGCACTCCAGTCGAGAATCCTAATTTTATATGTATACCCTTCAATCAAGGCTCCTAACTGCATGCATCTCCTACATACATGGATCCCCCAATTAAGGCTCCGAAGTCCTAACTACATACATGGACCCTTCAATCAAGGCTCCTACCAACATACATCTCCTAACTACATACATGAACCCTGCAATCAAGGCTCCTAACTACATATGTGGACCCTCTAATCGAGGCTTTTGATTCTATATAGGGATCTTTTAATCAATGCATTTAATTACCTTTGAGGATCTTCAATCAAGCTCTAATTACATCTATGGACCTTCCAATCAAGGCTCTTGATACACATGTGGACCCTTTAATCGGGACTCCCGATTATAAGTAAGGACTCCCAATCAAAGACGATGTTCTCACATCCATTAAACCCAAAAGGATAACACATAAAGGGGCGCAATGATCCAATGTCCACTAAACCTAAAAGGTAAAGACATACAAATTCTGAATAAGAGATTTGATGTTTCAATGTCCAAATCTTACAGGTTTAAGACATGGATTCGTGATAAGGGACTTGATGTTTTGATAAGCGTTAAACCTAACAGGTTAAAGGCATACAGATTCCTAATAAGGGACTCGATGTTCCAAATTCCAATGTACACTAAACTTAAAAGATTAAAAATATCACAACTCCCGATAAGAAACTGATGGTCCAATCAAGGTTGTTAAAAGGGCTAGGGCTAGGCGGAGCCCAAGAGGTGAATCCCTTGAGCGCTAAGAGGGGGCTTAAGCGGAGGCAAGGTGATGAGAGGCCAATAAAGATTATTTTTTTTTTTCACATTACAACAAATCATAAATGGTCCATCCCAAATAATGAATATGAAAAAAAAACTAACAATTGTTATGCATGTGTAAGTTGAACAATAAAACTGACAATTAACTAGCAACCAACAACTAGAAAATTAAACATGCAAGAACCAGGACCATGATTTACCCTTGAAAAGTACAATTGTTTAGCCTTTGGATTTAATGGGAATCAGCTCATCAACATAAATTAAATCTTAAGTTGATTTAAACGTTTAAATTATTTTTGGAAGAATTTCAAGAAACCAATTTGATCCAATTTCATTCAGATCAATTTATAAACGATGGGAAATATACGGCTAGGGATTGGGCCTTTGCTCAAGTGGTGATGCCCTCAAGAGTGTGGCAATGAGGTCAGGGATTTAAACTAACCTTTTACCCATAAAAAAAAAGTTTTTAAGAGTTTAAAGATGATACTTGATGATAGTTATGGTTTTTCTTGCAAATAAAAGTGAATATTAAACATTTTATGGTATTTATTAGCGCCATTTCCATGTCACTGTAGGCAGCCCCTATGCACCTGATCGATCTTCAAGAAATTTCTTACACCTATCCTTAGGTGCCCCAGGTAAGCTAAGCATAAGCAGACTATGCCTAGGTGGCTAACCCCCCTAGGCAGGGCTTTTGAAAACAGAGGTTCTAATGTAGGTAAAACCTAAATGAATAAGGACATAGATACCACTGATAAGAGACTTGACGTTTGGGTGTATGCTAACCCTAAATGAATAAGGCCAGACATACTGATATGGGACTTAATGTTCCAGGGTACAAACACGCTCTAGTACATAAAACTAAGCAAGATGCCTCAACGCACAAACGAACATCGGGCCTTATCACAGATATCATGACTATGTGCTACGATCCCGAGTATGATGAATGCTTAGAGGGAATGTTATTATATTAGATCAGGTCAATCTCTATTGGTATGCTCGTTTATATGTTCACATCATAATAAAAATGAATTATACTGGATGATCCATAGATATACGTACCCATTTTTTATCTAAGGGACTCCTAAACTGTAATTTAGAGTTAGGGTTTAGTAATAGGAAGGAGGAAGAAGAGAGAGGAAGAGAAAAGTGGAGATATTAGGGTTGAGTCAATGTGACTCACATCCCAATGTAAAATATTATTGATGTTGATCATACCCTACTTAAAATTCACGTATTACATGGTTCATGAGTTAAGTGAATTGTACAACTTAAAATTCACTTAACTACACACACCCAAAGTTACTTACTACACACCCATACAATAGAAATAGCATCTCCAACACTCCCCCTCAAGTCGGAGTATAGATGTCGATCATACCCAACTTGAGGGAAATGTCATAAAGTCTCTTGCCACCAACACCTTTAGTCAAGATGTCGACAAGTTGATCTTTAGTTCTAACTTGAAGAATACTGATTTCTTTGAACTTGACCTTCTTGCGAATATAATGACAGTCCACCTCAATGTATTTTGTTCTTTCATGAAAGACAGAATTCTCTGCAATATGATGGGTGGCTTCATTGTCACCATACAAGATAATTGGGGAGGATACAACAACTCCCAAGTCTGACAAGATGAATTTAAGCCACATGCCTTCTCTCGCACCTTGGGACATGGCACGATACTCCCACTCGACACTGGAGTTTCATACTACATGTTGCTTCTTAAATTTTTATGTGACCAAATTACCCCCAAGAAGGTGAAATATCCGTAGTTGATCTCCTATCATCCAGAGACCCGACCCAATTGGCATCAGTATATCTCTACATCCAAATGACCACAATTTTTATAGAGAAGCCCGTTGCCAGAACTTCCTTTTAAATACCTCAGGATCCTGTGAACCGCCTCCAAATGTACTGTTCTTGGTGAGTGCATATATTGACTAATCACGCTTACTACCTAAACAATGTTCGGACGAGTCATGGTTAGATAAATCAGTTTACCAACTAATCTCTAATAGGTACGTGGATCCTTGAAAAGATCACCTTCTTCAACATTTAATCGGTGATTTTATTCAATGGGGATCACAGTAGGCCTACACCCTAAAAACCTCGTATCATGAAGGAGGTCTATGGTATAGTTCTGCTGGGATAAGAATCTCATGACTATCATCACCAATATTGATGAGATCATCAAGATAGACTAGTATGACAGTCATCTTGATTCCCCTTTTAACAAATAGAGTATGATCATAGTGGCTTCTTCGGTACCCGAATCTTATAATAGCATCACTAAATTTTTGAAACAAAGCCCTTGGGGATTGCTGTAATCCATAGATAGATTTTTTCAATCTACACACTTTTCCCTTCTCTCATTTTTCTACAAATTCAGGAGGAAGGTCCATGTAGACTTCTTCCTTGAGATCACCATGAAGAAATGCATTCCTCACATCAAGTTGAGAGAGTGGCCAGTTTTTGTGGGCAGTCAGAGATAACAATCCCTGATTGTGTTGGACTTGGCTACAGGTGCAAAGGCGTCATGATAATCAACTCCTTGTGTTTGAGTGTACCCCTTTGCTACAAGCCTTGCTTATATCTTTCAACAGTATCATTAGGTCTATACTTAATTATATACACCCATTTGCAACCAGCAACTCTCTTTCCTTCTGGGAGTTCAACAATTTTCCAAGTTTGATTCTGTTCCAGAGCTTTCATCTCCTGAATCATAGCATCCTTCCATTTTGGCTGCAATAAGGCATCATAAATAATAGAAGGCAGGGTGATAGAATCAAGAGAACAAATAAAACCATAATGAGATGATGAGAGATGTGATATGACACATACTGATAGGATGACGAGTACACGATCTAGGAAGTTTTATATGAGCAATGGGTAGATGAAGATCATAAACAAGAGGACCCTCTTCGAGTAAGGGATCCTGGTCGGTATTCTGAGAAGGTGACTCATCTACATTCTCATACGCAACGGCTTTAATGATGCTTTTCTTGTTCCTTCGCACATACATCTTTCCCTTTCCATATTTATCAACGGTGGGTTGCTCGCTTTTCTGTGGCTCAATAGCTTCATCATCCACTTCTTCACAATCTCCATCATCTCCCATAGGTAAAGCTCTAAACATCTCAGAGTACTCTTCATTTTTAAATTATTTCTCCCCCTGAAGAGGACTCGAAGGACTGGAAAAAGGAGTGCCCTCAAAGAATGTGACATCCATGGTGACTATCAGTCTATCACACAACAAGCAAAAGGTTAAAGCACTTGCATCCTTTCTGAGAAGAGGGATACCCAATAAAATACACTTGGTAGCCTTGGGATCAAGTTTACTTCGTTGAATATTGGGGATATGTGTAAAACAGAAGGAACCAAAGATACGTGGTGCACCAAGAATAGAGGTTGATGAGGAGACACAACTTGGAAGGGAGAATGTCCTTCCAGAATAGGTGTAGGCATTCGATTGATGAGGTAGGCAGCGGTGAGGACAACTTTACCCCAGAGATGTTTAGAAACCTTCAAATCAAACAATAGAGATCGAACAACCTCAAGAAGATGCCTATTTTTCCTCTCAACAACCTCATTCTGTTGGGGGGGTATAAGGACAAGTAGTTTGTCACACAATTCCATGAGAGTGAAGATAAGATTGGAGAACGTGAGAGGAATATTCTCCACCATTATCCGATCGAAGAACCTTAACATGCCCATGAAATTGTGTGCTAACTAGTATGTGAAACATAGGAAAAATAAAGGCAACTTCATCTTTGGTGCGCATAAGAAAGAGTATAGTGAGTCGCGTACAGTCATCAATAAAAGTAACAAACTAACGATAACCATTCAAAGCAGTAATAGGGGAAAACCCCTCACACATCAGAGTGAATAACTTCAAAAGGAATGACACATTTACTGCCACTCAAGGGATAAGAATTGCGAACATGTTTAGAGAACTGACAAGTCTCACAATCAAACAAACTACTATCAAATCCATGAAATTTTTCTGGAAATAAAAGTTTCAAACAACTAATATGAGGATGGCCACAATGAGAGTGCCACAATCTTGCTTCATCAACAAAAACCACCATAGATGCAGGAGGAGATGCACCATATAAATCTTGAAAGAGGTAGAGTCCCTTCTTTTCAGTATCATGACCAAGGATCTTCCCCGATTTCAGATTCTGGAAAACACAATATCACGGAAAGAATGTCACACTACAATGTAAGGAATTGGTAATTTTATTGACAGATAATAGATTCATAGGTATATTAGGAATCAAAAGAGTAGAGTCAAGAGACAAGGTGCCTAATTGAACACTCCCTTTGCCCTTTACAGGAACAAGGGATCCATCAGCAATGCGAAAATGAATAGAATCAGAAAGACTAGACACAGATAAAAATAATTCTATCATACAAAACATGTGATCCGTAGCCCCAGAATCGATGATCCATGGGGGCTGAGAGGAGAATGTCACATATGCAGATCCATAAGTACCTGACTCAGTTATGTGGGAGGAAGATGTCTGTCCCTGTGTTACTGTCATGCACTGAAGGCGGCCTTGGAGATCCTGAAGCTCTCTCTGTAAGTTCTGAAAATTAGACAAAGCTAAAGCAGTAGGGATACTCTGACCACTAATTGGATTAGAAGTTTCCTCAGCGGAGAACTGAAATGCACGATTTGGAAGGAATTTCGATTTTTCATGTAATTCTCAACATCTCTCTGGTATGACCCTTGTTGCCACAATGAGAACACAATAATTTTTCTCTTTCTTCACGTGAAAGGCCCCCACGACCTCCATGACCACCACCTCTATCACCAGATTTGCCTCCACCACGACCAAAAGAAGTGAAGGATGGTAGGGCAGATCTCTCAGATACATCACCACCAGGAATCTGCATAGACTGTTGCCTGCTCTCCTCATGCTGAAAGAGGGCATACACAGTACCAAGTGGAGGACACTCCTCTCTGCCTAGAATGTTTGATTTAATATTCTCATATTCAGGTCTAACCCCTTTTAGGAAGTCAAACACACTCCTCCTTCCAATATTTTTACTAACTTTGCTGGCACACGAGTTGCACATTTCTTTTTTATACTGGGCTAGTTCATCCCATAAACTCCTCATTTGAGTGTAATACTCTGTAATAGTCTTATCACCTTGCTTCATAGTATTAATTTTGTCACTAACTTGAAACATTTTTGTGAAATTTTGTTTCTGCGAGAACGCATCCTTCACAGCCTGCCATAATTGTTTAGAATCACTAGCATACATAAAAGAATAACTAATGTCTGGTTGCATTGAGTGTAGCAGTCATGTCATGACAATTAGATTGTCACTTTCCCAATCAATATACTTAGGGTCATCTTCTTGGGTTTTGGGATAGTCCCGTAAATGTAACCCAATTTTTCCTTCATCCCTAATTACATAGCAGCAGACCGTGACCACGAAAGATAATTGGCCCCATTCAATTTCTTCATAGTAATTTGTAAGTTATGAGAAATATCTCCCCCACCAACAATTCCGGATTTATTCTCGCTCATGATTAAGAGATACCGAGATCAAAACAATTCAAAAAATAGAAGGCTCACAGCTTCCAAACATGGAGAATGCTTACACAGTTCACTGATTAATCCCAAAACAGCATTCAAAAACGTTGGGCAACCATTTTCTTAACAATCATAAAAAAAAATATCGACAAAACAGTAAAACAACCACTAAAACGTTCATAACTCCTTCAAATGAACTCCAAATTCAACGAAACTTGAACCATCAATCTGCAAATGAAGCGAGCTTTCAAACAGGCCATACCTTGCCAGACGAAAAAGCAATCACAATTGAACGACGGAGATTTATATGGTTGGGCGGTAAAAGAAGGATTCACAAGAATCGATTAAACAACACCAAAATAGATCCAAAAATAAAAAATGAGTACACCATCAATCTTGTATGGTGATTCTAGTCCAACCTGGTCCAATCCCGAGCTCCTTTAAGCCTTCACGGATCTAAGGGATTCAAAAAATGAAAAACACACTTTTCTTTAAAAACACCTTCGAAACTCCATGTTCCCGGCCTCAAATCACTTCGAGCAAGAAGAACAAAATGGAGAGAGGAAAAAACCAACCGATCAAAACCCCCCAAAAATCTTTGAGAAAAAAGGTCAGTGGTATGGCTTCAATAGGCTGTAAAAATTTCTAATGTTAGGTTTTTTGTTGGCTCTGATACCAAGACAAAACTGTAATTTAGGGTTAGGGTTTAGTACTAGGAAGGAGGAAGAAGAAGAAGAGAGGAAGAGAATAGTGAAGATATTAGGGTTGAGTCAATGTGACTCAAATCCCAATACAAAATATTATTTATATCATCTTAGCATGTTCACGTATTACATGATTCCCGAGTTAAGTGAATTGTACAACTTAAAATTCACTTAACTACACACACACACCCAAAGTTACTTACTACACGCCCATACGATAGAAATAACATCTCCAACAATATGTACCCATTTTTTATCTAAGGCACTTCTATAATGAAGAATATCTGCTGAAAAAATGCTCCACTCGCCTACGAATCTCATGATTGGGATGACACTTCTTTTTATATCTTATGTATGCGTTTACAGATTTTATGATGTAATTAACATGGCAACTTAATGATCTGAAAAGTGTAAATGTTCCTCAAAATTAATAAAAAAATTTCTCTACAAGGGGAAATTTGTATTAATGAATTTCTGTATACAATCTTTCATCATCATCGTCACCATTAACTTGTTCCATCTGTTTGGGGTGCATATGGAATCTCTCTCTAGATAAATTTGTTGTGAACATCCATAAAATTGCATTACGAAATAAAAAGCACAAAAAATCCCATGATAATGTATACCTTTGAATTCCTTCTCCAACTTCCATTCTGAAAAAATTGCCGATTTTCACACATGAGCCCACTTCCTTTGATAGATCGTTTAGCACCGACTGCAAAATTTACATGGTATCAATATATTTCTATACAATTCTGAAACCAAGACATAGATATGCATATCAAAGAAGCATTCAATAAGTAAATCAGCTCAAGGAAAGTACACATTGTTGGCAAGGCGAGAAAAGCAGTTGCAAAATCACCAAAGAAGGGTATCTCACATACCTTAACATTAACATTATCATTTACAACAAACTTTTGCTCCAGCAGCACCACTTCTTCAAAGTACTTCCTTAAACGACCTTCCACCATTTTCTCTATAGCCATTTGAGATTTCCCTGTAGTTTCTGCCTGACATGGAACACAAACTGAACAATAAGAGCATTCATAGAAGCAGAATGAAACCTTTAAAAATACAGTGAAACAACCCATGAAATTGAGGTAAAAACCAACATTCAGAAAATTACTCCTTTTTGTGCAGTGAGCGTAAATTATAACATGTTGTTGCAGTTCTCTCAGGTTGGAAATGATCTGAAGGGCATATCGGGTTTCGTCTAGAACCAATACCGATACAGCCCCGATACAGGTATCGGTATCGGACTGATATGGGTCAGTATCGGCCAATATTGACCGATCCAAATACTTTTTTCTGTTTTTTTTTCCTTATATTTTTTTTCTTTTTCTTTTTCTTTTTTAAAAAAAAATAGCCGATATGGTATCGGCGATACCGTATCCGTATCAGTCGATACGTATTGGTCCCAGATGGAGCGATACCTGATACGATACAGAGTTTGATATCTCGATGAAGGGGGCAACTCCAGGCTGAGAAGATGCAAAGGTAGGATTGAAAATTTTGGTGGGTAAAATCAATGAATGGAGGTGAATTCCTAATTCAATTTACATCACTAGTGGAGGCTCTGTGATGGTTTGTATATGAACCTTGGACATCTGGAGGTAAGTCTTGTCTAGAGGCAGTGGAGCCAGGAGTTTGGGAAGTGATAAAGAGCGATAATCTTTGTAAATGGATAAACGTCTCTGCTGCATGCATGAACATCACCACTGTTCGACTTCATTGGAAACATGCGAGAACTTCTGAGAATGGACTACATCTGGTTATCTAGGTCATATGAATTGCTAGTGAAGGTTGATAATGCAAAAATTTTCACATGCTTCGGATGTCGAACATCATGGAATTTATTTGGAAAGAACTCAGTGGACAAAGTGTAGCCAGAAATGAGTTCCTATCAATATTGGTATCAAAGAAAATAGATCAGTTGCAATTCATCAAGATCATGCTTGGAACACAAACTACAAATTTGCAATGGCAGAGGGGCAAGATAAAACTTCAAAAGATGGAAGAGCTTTAAAAAATTCAGTGACAACTAGTTAGTTTTGAAATTTCTGATTTGATAAGGCAAACGAGATGGCTCGTGTGAAAAACGAAATTTCAAGATATTCTGAAGCATAACAAGGATTGTGCATCCACAAGTGAGATTAAAATTTCACGAGCCAAAAGAGGGAGCTTTAAAGGCCATGGAGAAGAGATAGAATGACCATTCTCATGTTCAAAACTCACGGAGAATGGCAATCTCAGTTGTCATTGTATTCTAAGGTTCAGACGTCCCTATTGGGGGGGAGGCTACCTTGTTACGTACTTTTCTTTTCTTGTACTTCTATTTTTAGTTTAATAGTACATATCACAAGTTAAAAAAAAGTATGGAATTTTTAGAGATGGAATGACGGACCACTAGTGTTGAATATCTTATCATGCAGGAAACTTCTTGAAGCAAAATTCTTCTTTTTGTGGGACTGTTGGGAGGAACAAAATGGCTTGGATATCCCTAGATATGGTACAGGTCAGATATTATGGAAACTCACGCATCCGAACTTTTCTCAATAAAATATTGTTTCATAACCTCACAAGAACTGTTTATCCATGTCGCCAGGGGTGGGCTATGGAGATTTTCCACCTTCAACATAGAGGATGCATATTCCTGATCAACGCTTCTTAATCTAGTGGGAAATGAGTAGGTCAATTACTTTTCTTTTATTGCCTGCTATCATCAAAGGATTAGTATACCCTTTTTAGAAATGTTGGCATGAGAGGAATGAGGTAGAGGTCGTTCGAGACTCTACTCGGTGCTTAAGGTCATATTCTTTGGTGCTTAAGTGTAATTTCTATCATTTGGTTCCCATTGAAGGAGTGCAACGCCCGGATGTTTGGCGATACCTCCTCTCCTTTTCATGTCCTTATAGAATGGATTGAGGACCAGATCATCTTGTGAACTACCGTCAAAAATTTCAATGAAGACCAAGTGGATGACATTTATAGATGCTGGAAGGAGGTGGCACGTAGCTAGGCTCTCTATGGGTTTTCCAAATTAGTTGTATACCACTAATAGTAGTCAGCTTCTTGCTGCATGACTACCCATTTTACTTTTTCTATCCCTCTTTACTGGTTTATAATTATTTTGTTTTTGCTATATATATATATATATATATATATATATATATATATAGATTGATGGAGAGAGAGAGCTTTGGAAACTATGGAAACACACAAGAATTTGAAGCCTTAATAACTTACCATGACTTTGCAACGGGTATTATTATAATCAACAAATCCAAAACTTGATAAAAGTTGCAATTAGATAGCCTGATTACAATGGGAAATTACTGTCCCTAATTAAATACTATGGGTTATCCATTAAATAAAAAAGGTATTCTGGGTCAACCTTCAAAGCAAAAAAAAAAATCATCTCTTAATGAGCAATTCATGTCATAAAAAAGTTTACTCTTTTTTTAATGGTTAAAATACCTGAGATTTGAGAATGTCACGTTCACTCTCTAGTGCTTCAGAAGAAACAAGTTCCTTTGATAAGAACAATGGCTTTGATGCTACTACGTGCATCGCCAATGAGGAACCAACTCTTTGTAGAGCATCCAATGTGGCATTTTCATCTTCTACTTCCAGGGTTAAAAGTCCAGCAATACGACCCAAACCTGTATAAATTATAAAAAGTTATCATTATAACGATTGCTAAAGACTAATGTTCAAATTATTCCCACGTGGATACATGAAATTCCCAATGAGGTGCTGCAAGATTCAATCAGTCCTTCAATACAAATCCTTTGTTGACATAAATCCAACCACTATGAAATATGAATTTAAAGAGAGAGAAAGCGAGAGAGAAGAGAGAGAGAGAGAGAGAGACTTTGTATGCATATAAAAAATATGAATCGTTGAGTACAATCTCTGCCTCACAAGTGGCATTCTCGCAAGAAGGGTAGTGAGACATTGGAAGTTCGCTAGATCTTAAACCTCGCCAAGGAAACTACAGGCTCCTTGTGCTTTTTTTGTTAGGTAAGTTGGGTTTGAACCTGTGACCTCAAGGTTCCAAATCATGCACCTTCCAGTTGAGCTACAGGCCCAAACTCTTAGCCTCCTTGTGCTTGGAAGGAGGAATTCAGTTATTTCAAAAGCGAAAAAAATGTTAATCAACCAAAATTAAAATTGATTTTCAAGTATGCCATACCTCGTACTTTAAAAAAAAGAATTAAATTATTACAATAATAATTCTTTATCAAAAAAATTTGAATTGTTACAATAACAATACCCACAATAGGCGTCATAAAAAACTTGGTAAACCATGATGGATTGATACTTCTTCACGTTTTTTAGATTTTATCATATAGTAAATTAGATTTCCTTCAAAATTATCACATCTAATCTACCAATATAGATCTACACTGACATGAGGTGCTAGGTCTAACTAGCTATGATTGAATTTGCTCTATACCTGACTACTGAATAATATTGTTTGACAGGGTATAATCCTCACTAAATTAGCAACCAAATCTAGAATTGCTTTCATGCCGAACTAGATATTAATTTTAGCTGTCAGGTTATACTTATAGAGGAGGTAAGAAGAGAAGGAAATATACGTGTCACATGAGGGAAGATCTCAGACAGAAAGAGAACTGAAATCTCATTCTGTGATACCCATAGAAGAGGACCTCACGAGTGATCGCATGAGAATGCTAACAAAAGTTACAAAGATGCTAGCACCTCCTCGCCACTTCCATGCGTATACCTAGAAAAGGTAGACACATGAAGATGTTACCATATCACATGTTCAAGAATATCGAATACTGCGAAGCTCAATGCCATGAGCTACCAACTGTAAGGTATGATAATTGTATCACATGAAAATTTACATACAAACCAGGGACCTTATTGTCAAGTAAAATTATCAGATTTGACAGTTTGAAATCTACAAGAAATCATGTTTGCAAGTCTGACAATATAACGATTTCCAGCTGCTTCAGTGCTATACGAATGGCCATAACATAATCCAGGAAATAAAGCAACATTTCCACTTTAAGCAGCAGAAATAGAAACCACATTAACACCCTGAAACATGAAATAACTTTTTTTCTCAGAATAGAAACCCACCGGCCTAATATCAAAACATGTTTAGAATTGGGAATACTTTACCTGGCTGGGGACTAGTATGAAGGTAGGAAGAGACGACACCATGCAATGATGTCGACAATGCAAAACCTCTTCTGATCTTTACATGCTCCCCCACCATCGCAGCCACTTCTGTAATTGCATTTTGCACAGTCGTTTCTCCACTTAGTTTGGGATGATCTAAAGTAATTTTCATGTCCTACAGAGTGAAGGAAACAACTTCATCAGAAGTATTGGTATGGAAATTAGATGACTCAGGAGCTAAATTTTTTAAATAAAAGATCTCTAGGCACATCTTTTTATGATGTCATCCAGATGTCCTTAAATATCAGTTGCATCCCTTAATCTTCCATACGGAATATTTTCTCCGTACATAATAAACAACTAGACACAAAATTGATCTTTAGAAAAGAGCTCTATTTAATAAAGACTATGTAATCGGGAAGCTCGGGTCTCAGGATGATTCTTGTATCTGAAAAATGAAGCTAGAAAAATATAACTATGAATGTCAATGCTTTAGAGTGCACCCTCCAATTCCTACAAGTGTATCATCCAAGAGAGAGAACTCTATATGCTGTCTGGCCTCAGTCATGGGCTGCAGAATGCAGCCTTTGAGGCGTTGCTAACTTTGGGGGACTAGATTCGCCATTGTGACATGAGTAATTATGTGAATACGAACATATAAAAACGTGGAGGAAGAAAAAAATTTACAAAAAACCATCATTTAATGGTAAAAATTTATAAAAATATCAGAATGGAAAAAAGGAACTCTCCAATTAATTTGCCACTAACATTTACATAAATGAAAATATATAATTAAAAGTTCATGGTAATGTGAAACACTGGCAGTTATCAGAAAGAACCGCAACAAGGAAATTGGATCTATGTCAGTGGTCTTACCTCTAGATAATCAAGGTCAACAGGAAAAGCCGTGGACACCTGCTGAGCAGGACTATCAACACAAAGGGCTATTTTTGCCAAAGATAAGGCCTGCATAATAATCATGACTCCATGAGTGAAATCAAAAGAAGTGAAAACAAGCCTTACCAAAATGACATTAGTAGGGTAATTACACTAAAATTATATTCATTACTAAAAGATGAGATAGCTAAATAACTAGGCCTGAAACAGGGGAGAGAGAGAGAGAGAGAGAGAGAGAGAGAGAGAGAGAGAGGGAGAGACAGATAGATTTAAGCAGAAAAATGGAAGTTGTCGCAATTTTAGGATAGATTTAGGAAGAATAATAAGGGAGAGACGGGATAGATTTAGGATCACAGTTTTTTTTTTTTTTAATTGGTAATGGTGTTGTGATTATTGTACATGCTTATGTACAAAATGTGTATTATTGTTCCATTGAGTGTTATTTATCTCTCCCATTTTGTCTTTTAAAGGAGTGGGACATAATACTCATGGAATATTTCAATGCACAATCACCTTCCATTTCATCACATAATATGGCATATGATCATATTCATCGAGGTGAGAAGCGGGTTGGTTACATGACCAGGGTATGCTCCCGAAGGCCGTGCAATCAATTTGTTTCCCTGCCAAATTTCCCAGGTTCAGCAAGGAAGAAGTCTCAATGGGATGGTCCATGGAGTATTTCTTTAAACTAATAAGAGGCAGAGGCAATTAAGAAAATCCAATATGCCTAAATGTTTTCTTTCTGACAAATAACTTTAGATGCGTACATCTTGTAAATTAGTGGTTTAGTTTGCTTAGTTTTTGCCTCCTTAAATGATCTTGGCGGTGATGCAATTTGCCAGTTTCCTTCTTGCATTTAAAAGAAATAAATATGATATCTGATAGACTGGCATACAGTGGAGATAGTTTGAATGAGCTCAGGATCGAATCTCTACTTCACTTTTTATTTGGGGTGACTGTCTTATCTTTCATATGCTCTTGCTCCCATAGTTGAATTCCATTATTATTAACAATAATAATAAAAGTAGGATTTAAGGCAAGGGAATGATGATGGTGGTGATGATAAACGCAGTAATAATAAATAATAAATAATTTTTATTTTTTTTATAACCTGGGCATTTGGGCTTCTTAGAGCACCCGACTAATCCCAGGGGCATGTGCGTACCCCAAGTTAGCACATGTCGGGTCAGCACGGAATAAATCCCTAGGGTAGCCTCAAGGAGGGTGACTCGAACTCAGGTCTCCTGCTATGAGGCGGGTACCTGACCAGCGCAACAAACCCCTTGAGGTATAAATAAACACTAACTATGAAGATAATAAACCAGGTTTAATTGTTTGTCTACCTAAGTATCAAAAAGCTCACATTAAATGTTCATTTGTCTACCTAAGTATCAATTAGCTCACATTAAATGTTCATATGCAGAGTGACTAACAGTCAGGTGTAATTGTGTAAGCAGTAAGCTGTAGCAATATATTGGGTCGGATTTGTGAGTCCTATTTCTCCATTCATTTCCCAGTCACTAGAGCCTTATCAATGTTATGTTATTACCGTCGCTCACACAGACATCAATTGATTAGTAGTTACAAAAAACAAAATTAAAAATGGTTTACATCATTATATAAATCATTCCACAAGGAGAAAAAAAAAAGAGTAATCATTAATTTGAATTATATATATAAAAAAATCTCCATGAAAAGCTAATATTGTTGTAACAGAGGGGAACAAACATTACCTATAGAAAAAACAAAACAAAGGGCAACATGTCCTATAACCCTTGTACAGTGCATATTAGGTAAGGTGATGTGACCAGTTTGTATCCTATTACAAAAGGTGCACATATATACATGATTTCAAACATGAAAGAAGAGGATGCTTCTTTTCTTCGGATTTCAAGAACCAAAGGTGCCTAGCTCGATTATCATGCCGCACTGGATTGTTTGTTTCTTTCAGGAGCCTCCGGGTCATTAGCTAAGTAACCCATGTCATTGGCAGGGTGCCTAAATTGGTAACGGCATCGAGTATCGGTCCCCAAGATGCCGATTCGTATCGGCAGATATGAGATTTTTTGTTTTTTGAAAAAGAGATTGAAAAAAATTATGGGCCAATACTGAGACGTACCGGCTGATACCGATACCACCCCGAAACGGGATGGTCAGTATCGGTTCTTAGGGAAACCGATACAAACCGCTGATACATATCGGTATTGGCCGAGTTTGATACCATGGTCATTGGTTATTTCCTCCTCTAGTTGATCCCAAATTTCTATAGTAGTGTGCTAACTGCTTAGGAATTTCAAATCGGTATTGTAGGGTCCCGTGTCGATGCTATTGATTACCATCATTATACATGATTAGTGGATCGAATTTCAGAAAATTTTTGCCTGGAATTGAGATAAAATAATAAATAGGATAAATTTTAGGAAAGATTTGGGAGGACCAATCACTGCTAACAAAGTCCTCGTCGGATGGTTTAGAGCACTTTTCTAGTAGGCATGGTAAAAAAAGAGCTCCACTCTTGGAAGAACTGACAATCACTTTATGCACCGGTAACAGCAGAACTAACACCAAGTTGATAACTGGCTCAGGTTCAAATCCAGTTGTGTGGCTAGGTCACGTACAACACTGATGGGCTGGGCTATTAAGGGGGCTACTCATGGGTGTGGGCTTACTACAATGAAGGGACGAAGGCCTGTTTGAAGTGGTGAAGGTTATACTTAGAAAGTAAGAAAACAACTGTTCTAAGAGACGCTGAAAATCTCAAACCTTAGTAAGTAGTCCGTTATGTCATGAAAGATAACATAACACCTCAAGGTAAAATTGGCTCAGACAATTCAAAGTTCAAACTGATTAATGAGAAGTACTTTTCAGTAATACCCAATTGGTGAAATGAAAATGAATATGGAATACATGGAGTGCAAATTTAATGAACATGATAGCTAGAAGAGGAGGATTTAGTTGAAATAGAAAATTATCTACTGCCACATTGCCATAGATTTTGCTATTTAGGATCTACTTTGCAATCAGATGGTGGATTTGAAGACGACGTCTCAAATAGAATTAATGCGGATAAGATGAAATGGAGGCAAGCAAGCGGAGTATTGTGCGACCCAAAAGTTCCACTTAGATTGAAGGAACGCTTCGATAAGACGACGGCTAGACCTGCCTTATTATATGGTGCAGAATGTTAGGCTACGAATAATCCACAAGAAGATAACGTGCATATGTTGAGATGGATGGGTGGAGTAACAAGAAAGGATAATATTCGAATCGAGTACATAAGATATAACTTGAGAGTGGCACATATAAAGAAAAAAATCATGGAATGTTGCTTGGGATGGTTTGGACATATCCATCGAAGGTCAAAAGCGGACCATGTACAAAGGGTTGAGATGCTACAACCACGAGGAAGTAGGAGAATAGGAAGACCTAGAAGGAAGCAAATATGAAGGATTGCGAAGTCACATAGAATTTAGCATTGATCAGAAACGAGTGGAGAAATAGGACTCGCAAAGCCGACCCCAAATAGGTAGCATAAGGCTCTTCTGATGATGATGGGGAGGAGGAAGATGATGGTGACGAAGCAAACATCACCCTCTAATGTTTATTCAGAAATTGTCATCATGAATGATTGCCATGTAAGGCATGCACACTAGACATAATTATGCCACCACAACAAGATAAATAGATTAAACATTATGCTATGGTCTATATAGAAAGGATCTTTCAAATATTTTAGCATATAATTGTGTGTGTTTGCGTAGTCTACAGTTCAAGGTTTATCTTCCCAAAAATAAGCTAGTTCTAAAAAAATCCAACAGAAACATGCAATAACAATGAAGATAAATAAATCTACTAACCAGGTATTGAAATATTTTGTTCCTTGCAACAAAGTCTGTCTCACAGTTAAGCTCAACAATAGCAGCCTTCTTCTCATTTTGGGCAATTGCAAGTAAACCCTCTGCGGCAGTTCGCAATGACTTTTTTGAGGCAAGAACCACTCCTCTTTTCCTCAGATCTTTTTGTGCAACATCTGCATTATAACAAAAAAGAAAAACTCTAAAACCCAAGCACATATGTAAATGAATGAAAAAGAAAAAAGAAAAAAAAAACAAGATGGACTAACCAATATCCCAATTGCAATCAACGAGAGCAGCTTTTACATCTTTTATGGGAGCGCTTGTTCTTTCTCTCAACTGCTTGATAAGACTCATGTGCTCCGTAGCAGGCACTTCAACACTAAACCTTCTGATAACCATTAGACGTCCATAATCACATCCAAAATGACTGTTAGATGCATTGCTTACTTCTGTAAGTTTAGCCACTCGATGTGCTCTACATGTCCAGGATGAATAACCATGATTCGACTGTCTCAAATTACTCGGCCAGTTGAGTAAAAACTCCATAGACTGTTTGGCACTTCGAGAACAAGCCATTCCAAAATATAATACTGTTAACCTGAGAAACACATTGGGTTATAGCCATTTCATAGACTTGGTAATTATATACACACACATTGAGGCCCAGGGACAGGCAGTCAAATGCACGGCTGGGACATGCATTCAAACCAGTTGGTTGCATGTGCACATACAAAAGGTTGATCAACAATCGTTAACAAAAAAAACTGTTTTTACACAATTGATTTTGTGGTCAAAGGTGTAAATTTTCGATGGCAGAATTTTTGGGTGGAAAACTTGTATCTTTGTCCCGTGAAATGAAGGAAAAATAAACCCCCAAAAAATTTCTAAAATCCCAGAGGATGTGAACCCCAAGATGTGGTGCAAATCGTGATCACATGCCACGTAATCTAGCACTCGAGTCGATTTCACCATATATATATGAAAAAGGGTAGGTGCTCCAATGGAGCACCTTCACCATGCTCCAAGCACTCTAAAAAGGTGCCATGTGGCACCCAATTTCCTGTTTTGGTGCACGTAGACTACGGGGACAATGTTCGGATTGATATTCGACATGTTACATTCTCTTGCTCCATGTTGCAGCCAAAACATGTTTTGGGTACCACATTGAGCTCCACGGGGACCTTGGAATAACTCCACTGTGCTCCAATGGAGCACCTAACTGTGATCCATGTAGGAAAAAAGGAAGGTGCTCCAATCTCGAAAAAGAAGTTCCATGTGTCACCCATATCCTGTTTTCGTGCCACGTGGACTAAGGGGACAATGTATAGATAAATCTTTAAGGTTGTGTTTGGGTTAGCTCCTATAAGAGTAGAAGAAACTCTGTCTGCTCTCTGTCAGAGAAGATAAAATTTGCTCTAACAAAGAGCAGGCAAAGAGCAGTTTTATCACTTAAAAAAGCTCCCCAAAAGACGACAAGTTGTGTTACCAAACGTGAAAGCGGTTCCCCACCGAAGCCAAAGAGTGAAAGAGCTGCTCTTTGGCCCGAAAGAGCTAACCCAAACGCAGCCTAAGAAAAATTAAATCTAGTCTCCACCTTGTGATTATATGGTTGTCAAATTGGACTGTTGAGTATAGTCAATTTTTGGATGCCATGTAGAGCTCCATGTGGACCGTGGAGTACGCTCATCATGCTCCAATGGAGCACCTAACTGGGATCTATATAGGAAAAAAGGAAGGTGCTCCAATGGAGTACATTCCTCGCGCTCCCAGCTCTCTAAAAAAGGTGCCATGTGGCACCCAAGATTCTATTTTGGTGCCACATGGACTAAGAAGACAATGTATATTGTATAGATCAATTTCAAAAAGAAATTTCAAATCTCCAACTTGTGAGTAATGTCATTTTAAAAGTGAACAGTTGAATATAGTCAATTTTTGTGTGCCACGTGACCTTGGAGTACACTCATCGTGCTCCAATGGAGCACCTAACTGGGATCCATATAGGAAAACGCGGAGGTGCTTCAATGAAGCACCGTCACTGTGCTCAAGCTCTCTAAAAAAGGTGCCATGTGGCACCCATAATCCTTTTGTGGTGCCACATGGACTAAAGGGACAATGTATAGATCAATTTTTTTTACTTTTACGATGGAGAAGAGTTTTTTTTTTTTATGAAAACGATCTATGCAATGCTTTCTCACCCCACGATGAAGCACCTTCGCTGTGCTCCAAGCTCTCTAACAAAGGTGCCATGTGGCACTCATAATCCTTCTTTGGTGTCACATGGACTAAAGGGACAATGTATAGATCAATTTTTTTTACTTTCGGCATGGAGATGAATTTTTAACTTTTTTTTATGAAAATGTTCAATGCAATGTTTTCTCACCCCATTTAGTATCCAAAACATGTTTTGGGAGCCACGTGGAGCTCCATGTAGACCTTCGAGTACGCTCACCGTGCTCCAATGGAGCACCTAGTCAGGATCCGTATAGGAAAAAGGGAAGGTGCTCCAATGGAGCACCTTCACTGGGTTCCAAGCTCTCTAAAAAAGGTGCCATGTTGCACCCAAAATCCTGTTTTGGTGGCACATTGACTAAGGGGGCAACAAATAGATCAATTAAAAAAAATAAATTAATCTCCACCTTCAGATTAATACAATTTTAAAATTGGACCGTTGATGTTAATTATAGTCATTTTTTAAAACTTTTTCCATGGAAATAAGTTTTCACTTTTTTAAATGATCTATGCACTTCTCTCTTGCTCCACATGACGCCCAAAAAATGTTGAGTGCCCCGTGGAGCTCAATGTGAACCTTGGGGCATGGTTATCAGTATTTCATGATATACGAAATGATACATCGATGGAATACTAGAGAAAACGGAACATATCTATGGTATGCATCTTTTCTAAAGTACGGGATACGATATAGTACAATCAATACAATACATGACGACCGATACATATGAGTTGGATTATAAGTATACCCTTTTACTATTAAAGGGTTTTAATACTTATTTATACCTAATCGCTAATCCTAATCCCTCCTTATAAACCCCTTTTGTACTTAAAAAAAAAAGGAATGAAAAGGAGAAAGAAGAGAAAGAGGACCTTCAAATACCAAAAGAGGTCGAGAAGGGGTCTACAAGAAGGAAAAGAAAGAATATTAAAATGATGATTATTCAATTAACAACAATATAGATGATGATGTTGATTTGGGAATAGAGATTAGGAATGAAGACTTGAGCGAGTTTACACTCTAAAAAATTTCGAGTTACATACTTTCAATATCAAGAAGCAAGTATATGGATACATAGATACACTTCTCCAACTATGGAGCTTCTTTGTAATAGGAAATTTGGAACTTGAAAGACACATCATACAAATAAAGTACACAGTATACACTAACCCCATAGTTATACTTGTATGACTATAGGGCTTCGTTTTGGAACAGTTCATGAATTTATGTGACTGGATATTTATCTTACTTTATGAATCTATCCAAATAAAATGCCTTGTTTTGTTCAATTTCTTTTATCTAAATTATAATTTCCAACGTTACATGATGGAATGAACGGCTTCCACACTAAGTATTTCATAGTAATTATGATAGTTTACTTTGTTATATATTTCATTTTCTTATTCTTAAAATTATATATATGTCTCTACTTTCCCTATTTATTTGGGTATCTTGCGATACACGGTACAATATGATACATAATACAAAAATCTAGAAGAAGATACATGATATGATTCACAATTTGATAACCTTGCCTTGGAGTACGCTGTCGGTGCTCCAATGGAGCATCTAATATATATATATATATATATATATATCAAAACACTGTTTGAATGCCATGTAGAGCATTGGGATATGTTGGATCCATTTAAAAAAAATTAAATTTTTTTAAGGCTTCCGTCAAAGTTTGACTGATTTGGACGGTTCAGATTTAAAGGCTCAAAAAATACATAGTGGAGATGAGTTTTTGAATTTTTTTTTGTTTTAAATATGTGTCATCAATTTGGTGTCCTGCTGCCAACTGGAGGTTTTCCCCAATCCTGAAGGATGCTTGAGCGTTCTCCAATGGAGGACGGAAGCCTTTTCTTATATATATATATATATATATATATATATATATATATATATATATATATATATATATATATATATATATATATAAAGAGAGAGAGAGAGAGAGAGAGAGAGAGGAAAGTGATTACTGATTCGCTAAAAAACTTAATAAAATAGCTGAAAAAAGGTACAAATAATGGAGAAAACAACAAAGAAATGCTACCGAGCAACATAGATCACAGTAACGACAAAATCAGAAAAGAAAAGAAAAAAAGTATTTAATCAAAATGAAATGAACCCTGAAAAATCAAATGTAGAATAGATGGAGCTCACCCGCTGTGTAGTTTGAGCTTCAGAAGATGGTGTACGAAAAATCTTGAAACCTCTGCGACTGTGAAAAATAGGTTTATAAAGAACTAGTAAACGTGTTAAACCCTTCGGTTCTTAGGAGTGGGGGTTGCTAGTCTGCTTACTAAGTACTAACCCCCACGAAATACGGAATATAACCCCCATCAATCTTCACACTACTAATCGAAAAATCTTGACTTTTTTGGTTTTCACTTATTATAGTATGATGTGCAGTCAAGATTCTCTTATTTCAAAGGACAGCAGATGGGATAGGATTAAAAACCCGATTCTACCTAGTAGGACTTGACCATTGCCTAGTATTGAGATGTGTTATACTAATTGATATGTGTGCCACATGCAATAAAAATAATCTCCTGATTCAATGAAGTTAATAATTTTCAGTTGCATTTAACATAACTCTTTGTCAGCTCCCTCTCAAAGCCTGATAAAATTGCTTTTGCAGGCTCTTTCTCCTTACTAACTCTTTGTGCTAGCAGTCTCTTTGTTCTAATGCCCTCAGGCTATGTTTGGGTAAGCTCTTACAAGAGCATAGCAGCTCTCTACTTGCTTTTTGTCAGAGTAGAAAAAATCTGCTCTAGTATAGATCAAGCATAGAGCAATTTGATTATTTAAAATAGCTCCCCGTTAGAGTAAATGAGACAATGAGCTATATTATTAAATATAAAAGTAGTTCTTTGCCAAAGCCAAAGAACGAAACCCCGAAAGAGCTAACCCAAACGCAGTTTGAGTAAATAAAATCAACTCGGATAAGGAGTAAGCAATGAGCAGGGGATAATTTCTAGAGCAGATAAATTATGCTTTATATAGAGTTAGTAACAAGAACTTGTTAAAACAGGTAGTAGTGATTTAGCAAAGAAAAAAAAACTTGACAAAGCAGACAGACCCTGTTCTAGCTTGCAAAGAGTAATTCCATTGGAGAGGTATTACTAGCAGCCCCCTCCAGAAAAATGACTAATTATTAAGTGCACGACCCGTGCAGTGAGACTGTGAGAGAAAACAGAACGCGTGTGCTGGTGAACTTGTTTGCAATCGGGTCAGGTCCGCAGACTGATGTGCACCAACTGACCAAAGTAAACAAATTAGAGGGCTGCTACGTGCGCCACCATTGATTCTTCCCGCACGAACAAAAATAAATTGAGTGGCATGCAGATAGAGAAGTTGGTGTGCTTGGAGAAAAATATTTTAGTTAATTAAAAGGAAATAACAAATTTTAAAAAAGTTTATGCGCACATAAAAGCTGCTATGAACATAGTGACAAATTTCGTTTTGGGGAACTTTTCGGTTGGGGGTCCTTTCAGTACATTTCGAATTAATTTCGATACTTTTCGGAAAAATTTTGAGAAAGTTTCGAGGATTAAATATATATAGTTAATATTTTTTTAAAAAAAATTTACCGAAATTTTTCGAAAAATAATGAAAAATACCGAAAACCAAAATTTTTGTTTGACCCTCATTTCGCAGAATTTCGGCGAAATTTGTCACTATGACTATGAATACAATTTTTTTAAGATATATAGGTTTTGGATCTATATTAGTCATAGAAAAATTTATTTATTATTATTAGTTTTTTTATTAATTACTGTGCAAATAGCAATTGGGGAGAGAAAAAAGTGGCGTTCCAATTAAGGAGAAAGCTAGAAACTTTCATGAGAAGGAGCCAAAGTATGAACAAGAAATATATAATGTTATAAAAAATAAATAAATCTAAATGGCGTAATCATATGTCAGAGAGAGAGAAATGTCTTAGGATATGATAGTAGGAAAATGGGGAATTTTGATTTATAAATCTAAATGGCCTAATCATGTGTTAGAGAGAGAGAGAGATGCCTTACGATATGATTTAAGAAGAGAAGTTTTAAGAGAGTGATTGAACTATTGTTAAAAAAAATAGGAGAGACTGAAATAGCGTATTTGGTTAAGATATCTAAAAGAGAGGAGAGAGAGAGGAGACATCTAAAAGATAGGAGAAAGGAGAAGCCTAAAATATAGGAGAGAGAGAGCAGACGCCTAAAAGATAAGAGTGAGAGAAAGCTTTGTTGTGCATTTATTTATAAGGGAGCAATTATTTTGACACCTAATAAATAGGTAAGATAGATTAAAGAGAGAGAAAAAATTAAATAAGCAGGGGATTACCGTGGGCCCTATTAGCCTCCCTTGGCTCAAAAAATAATGAAATCTTTTTTTTTAGCCATACGTAGGTGCAAGGGTACAAATCTTACGTTCAAGTATTAGATCCCACAGATAAATGATGAGCTTCTATAGAGAAATGATGCCGTCAGCATGGTTTGTGGCCAACTCATCAGTTATGCATAGGACCGCGGTTTTGGTGCCCTATGGTGTTGACGTCTTCTAAGTTTGCATTGAAAAACTATTCGTATCATAGATAATTAAGAGTTTGTCAACATCTGTATCAAATGTTTATTTTATAGTGCTTGTAACCTCCTAATCCCCCCGTTAAATAATTTTTAATGCGTTAAATTCAATTGATATGATGATGGTGTAAAGTGTACAGAGTAAGTCAAAAATAATAGATTATCAGAAGCTGAGTTGGTATTATTAGCTGAAGGGAGGACGCTCTTGTTCGTCGGGTCTTTTTTTTGTTAATGGTGAAGTTGCCCTTCAACCTGCAACTGTGGTTGCTATATTGTTCATCTTCCATTGGGCTACCGACCTAAGCCCTACTTAAGGGCATTTTTTGTGATGTGGTCTGTGAGATTAGACGCCCCTGATCTTAGCATCTATGTGCAAACACTGAGTTGAAGATGATCTCTATCGTTTAATTCAAAGACGTCAAAAGTCATCTAAAATTAGTAGTAAGTTTAGGGATTTACATTATTAGTTGATAATTTTACTGCTCTGATTCAGATGATAAGGGTGGCACACCTGATTTTGTGTGGTATGAGACTGACTCTCTTGACCGTCATTTAAGCATCAAACAAGTGTTTAAATAATCATTCATCATCAATTGTTAAAGACGTGGGTGATCCATACCATCAAAGTGATAGATAAAAAATTCTAGGACAACATGCCCATAAATAGTGTTTTAGGGAGATTTAAACCATCTCATCTGTGGCCTTTAATGTCAACCATTGTTTTGAGTGTTAATGGCTGATATTAATGATCATTAATCGGATGGTTTACATCCACTTATAATCATGTTTCTTGGGGCTGAATCATGTTCCAATCATAGAATGCCACTTGGACAATTTAGCTTGATCACATATATGCACCACCTAGCAAAAATGATAAACACAATTTAATGGTATAAGATAAAAAGTTTAACTTTAATGGTACAAGATCATTTAAATACCATTTGGTGTTTACACTTCTGTCAGGAACCATTATTCCTTCCTGCTACCTTGCATGCTTCATATTCTCGAGTTATCAGCTCTATGACGAATCCTTTTATGAGTTGGAATTAAGCACCTAACACGAGTGTCAAAGCACTTGGGACTTCGTCACCTTTGGGTGGTTGCTTGTCATGTTGAACCACCATGTATTCTGTGTGCTTTGGTGCTTATGATCTAAAACAAAAATTGGGTTAAATGATGATCTCCATCGTCTGATTCAAAGATGTCATAAGTCATCCAAAAGTAATGATATGTTGATTTTATATGGTAGCAATTAATTTTAGATGTTATTTGACTATTTTGACTCGGACAATAAGTCATTTTCTTCCTAATCTTAGCATCGAAGACCTTTACACCTTAGCACACTTATCAAACTCCACACCGACACACATGGTGATTTCACCAGGTAGACAGACCACAAAGTGACCCAAGTACCAAGTCATTACTTAAGATGGATGAAATTAAAGCTTCCATCTATCCTAAAGGTGGGGGAACCATCATTGCCGCTTCTCCGCCAAAGATATACGCTCATAAAAGGATGTGAACCATCCAATTGATGAACATTAACATCAACCACTAAAAAAATATGAACCGATCATATTAGAATGCATGTATCCGATGTTTCAAATCTCCCAAAAAGTATGATTTTCGGCCCCCCTTCGTTTTAGTATAAGAACTATCACTTTGATGGGTTGGATTGCTCAAAAAAGTGGCCCCAAGGCCCATAAGAGCGGCAGTCATAGCTCTAATTTGTAACCCTCTAATATTCCATTTTAATAGGAGTGGTGCATACTTCATTATTGATATTGTTTTTGGTAAGCCAATTTGGTCTGACCAAACCAGTGATTTTGTGGTTCAGATTGCAGCTCGTTTTTAAAACACTGATTGAAACAGGTTTACCAAATTAATAAGAGCCAAATTGAAATAACAAAACACCAAACATTTCTGATAAGAAATCCCCAAAATTTACACTCTTCAAGCTTTTATCAGATCCCTCAGTACCGACTGGTATTCATAAAAAATACTTCTGTAAACTATGTATAGACTGACCTGACCACCAAGTCATATGCTCAAGTACAGTCCCTCGAACGCAAGAGTCCCATACCTTAGATTTGCACATATCATGTGGGCTTGGATTTCCTTGATTTTTTCTCTCCCTCGCTACAGAAAGACGAGTGAGCTCCCTAAGATCACAGATCCATCATCACATCTTCTCCAGCAGGATCTCTCACTTCGAGCAAGTCTGGGCAATACCGATTTGAAAGCAGCTCTACTTGTTCCAAAAAAGGGCGATCTCTATATCCCCCAATGTGTTTAGCCATTTGGGTCCAGCGTTTGCGGCAAACATCACCGGACCTGAAAAAGGAGAAGAGAATGCAACCGCGTGTCAGATTTAAGAACAACTTTGTAGAGCTTACACTCTAAGTCTAAGCAAATATTGAGAAGATAAGTTCCAGTTAAGCAATGGACCCCCACAGTAAATTGGAGAGATGGGCGGAAACTGAAGGGTGGAAATTTTAGAAACAGAATCAAGTGTCATGTTCATCCCTGGCCTGACAGTGAAAGATGGCTAGGTCCATCAGGGGCAATGAAATATCAAAATCATTTTACTATGCATGGTGAAATTGGCCTTTCAGAACTTTCCAAGTTCAACAAGACTCAGTCAACAAAGATCTAGCACATTTTGTAAACAATCAGATTACGAATTTGGACCCAATGCTTATCAAATAATTAAATGAGTATTGGAACATTGGAATTATATACAGTACTCTTGCTGCTACATAACCCCCACAAGGGACCTCATTGAAAGAGATGGTATCTATATGAATTGTATCGCCTATACATAGTTTGACACTTTGTATTAGCAAGACCTGAGATGATACATCTCACTGTCTGTACAGACCGATACCAAGATTTTAAACCTTGATACCAGCAGCTCAGGAAACATTTTAGAAATTTGGATGATGGATTGGTAATTGGAAGCTTCGCCAAAAAAGTTGATTTAAGCCAAGCTTTCCCGGAAGTCAACAAATTTTTTGACGCTAGATACATAGTGGGGAGCCATTACTTGCACAGTAGAAGTTGGTCCTTGCACATGGTTTAAAACATAGTGGGATTTTGTGGACCTACCAGTGCCATGTGGAAACACCATCTAAGCCATCTGATTTGAAGGTCATGGTCAAAAGATGCTAGGTACAAAAGATTGGCATGAAACACAATCTTTTATCATATGATTCAATGCAGTCTAAGGCCATTATCGGATTCAGCATTGAATCATATGATAGAGACCGTGTTTCGTGCAAATCTTTTGCACCTAAGATCTTTAGATCATGGCCTTCAAATCAGACGGCTTTGATGGTGTTTCCACATGGCACAGGTCCCCAAAATCGCAAGTTCTTGGTTTAGACTATGTGCAAGGGTCAACTTCTCGTCTGAAATTAGTGAGTCCGTTTATAGTGTGTATTTTCTATTCCATAAGCCACAAGAAGATTGGCTGAAAAAATAGTAAAATAAAATAAAATGAAACATTAGTGTTTACTAAATGAGACATGGCATTTTGTATTAAAATATAGATAGAAAACCTCGTGGGCCAATACAGCGAATTTTGAATTGGTTTTTTAAATCCAGAAAATAATGGAAGTTTTTGACAACATGGAGGCGATTCACATAGAATCTGTTGGAGAATATACACACACACACACACGCATATATATATATATATATATATATATATATATATATATATATATATATATATATATATATATATATATATATATATCGGCGGGATTCTGTTGATCCGGCTAGGCCTCGGGGGTCTCATCCGAATCCGAAGGGTTCGGGTTCTCTCAAAGGGATATGAGGAATCTCTGGAATCTGTATCGTTGAATTTGTGGAGATGGAGGAGTCCTCTCCCATTTGATTTTCCCCGGGAGCAGGGGACCTGGATTCGGAACTCTGAAAGATTTGTACAGCTTTCTTTCGGAATTCAACTAGAAAGGAGTATCCATTTACAGTTCGAAAGAAAGAAAAAAAATGGTTTCGACGAAAGAAAACAGATTATCCAACAATTTTGGATTAGAAAACACAAAGGAAAAGAGTTGTTCTTTCATAATTCAGATTAGATTCTATTTCCTAGTCTTGTCTTCTCAGCTGGAATCCAAAAGGAGTTGTCTCGTTCCTCTCCCAATGGTCAAGTGAGAACTATGACTATACTATACCTTTACAATATATATATATAGTCTGTGTGTGTGTGTGTAGAGGGATAGAGGGAGGCTCAGGACACTACCTTGAAGCAAGTTGGGTGCCACATGACACCCAACCCAACCATCGGATCCCACGACACAAGGTTGATCAACGACCATTTAATAAATAAAAATTAAAAGAAGTGAGTTCTACTATTGAATTTTGGGTCAAAATGTGAAATTTTCAGCGCACCATATTTGGACAGCGAACCAACCAAGATATTTGACATGTGATTTGGAAGTTAAAAAGTTCAATATATATATATATATATATATATATATATATATATATATATATATATATATATATATATATATATGTTCTACAAACCTATGGGACTGACTGAACCCTTGGAGGATGTGGTGTAACCATGGTTCAAAATTCCGGACGAAACCGATACCTATCGGTTTCGGAGGTGGCCGGTATGATACTTTGATGCATCATTTTTTATTTTTATTTTTTTGATCGGTAAAGAAATATGTATTAATAACCAGCAAGGTGCTGAAACCCAATACAATCTTGTCAAGCAACCAAAAAGAAAAGGAAATAAAATAACAAACAAAGAGGAGAACCACAAACAGACCGAGTCCCCCTTAACCCGGGTCCCATAGGAAATTATCGCAACTGTCCCCGACCTTTCCCCGCCGAACCCAAAAACTAACCAACTCCGCAACAAACCTGATGACCATACCAACAGGTTTGGAAACCTCTTCAAAAATTCTGAGATTTCTCTCACCCCAAAGGCACCACATTGCGGCAAAAATCAACGCCCTCCAGGCAAGCTGAGCTTCCCCCACCAGCTTTACTGCATCCCAGCCGAGTAGCAGCAAGTAAGGCGAGTGCGGCATAGACCACGAAATATCAAACTCTCTCAGAATGGCTCCCCACACCGCAGAGGCCATGCGACAATGAATGAATAGATGAGACGCAGACTTCTCCCCATCAAAACACATAACGCACGAGTTCGGGACATCCCTTCCCCGCTAGATCAGCTGGTCCCTTGTTAGTATTCTGTCCTTGCACAACGCCCAAACAAAAAAGCGGATCTTGAGTGGAATAGGCTCTTTCCACAGCCATCTACCCTCGAACCTGATCAGCGGCCGGCGCGACATCCATAGATATAGCGCTTTGACGTTGACCTTCTCATCACGATTCAGAGTCCAAGACCTCTGGTCCACCAGCGACCTGTTTTGGTGGGTGTCGTACAACGTACTCAGCAATTCCAAATAAGACCCCATCTCAGAATCCCTAAGGCGCCTTCTGGTGGCGACATCCCAGACGATCCTTCCACCAATGGTTGACACGAACTCGTCAATCCTGCCCCCTGGGTTCATCGATAAGGCAAAGATATCGGGATAAATTTCTTTAAGCAGCCCAACCTCCAACCAGCGGTCCTCCCAGAAACGAATCCTGGAGCCGCACCCCCAGCTATAACGAACCCCTTTCGCAATAAACTTCCAAACATGAGAAATCTCTCTCTACCATCGCGAAATGCACCTGTGGGTAGAGAGCTCAATCCCCCAATTCCCCCAGGAAAGCCCATACTTGTCGCTGAGAACCCGCCACCATAGACTTCCCCTTTCCTCCACCCTCCCCATTCTCCAAATCCATTTCCTAAGCAGCGCCAGGTTGGTTCTTTTTAAATTCCGGATCCCCAACCCACCACAAGCAATCGGCAGCTAGCAGGGGTCCCAATTGACAAGATGATAGCGCCTTTTTGTGTCTGCTCCTTCCCAAAGAAAAGCCCTTTGGATACGATCGAGCTGGTCAATAATCTTGGCGGGACATCTGAACATAGACATGAAAGATCGAGGTCGACGATAGCACCGCTTTGACCAATATCAATCTCCCTCCACTACTCAAAAGCTTCCCTTTCCAGGAAGACAGCTGTTGTTCAAACCTCTGCACAACCGGTAACCATTCGCGGCTCGAAGGCTTCCTAATCCCAAGCGGCAAACCCAAATATCGGATGGGCATCCTCTCGGTACCACAACCCACCTTTGCCGCGAGAGTAACCAAGGAGGCCTCATCCATTCCAATACCAGAGACAATAGATTTAGAAAGATTAATCCGCTGTCCCGTCACTGCCTTGAACACCGAAAGCACATCAGCCATAGTGCGGAGCTCGGTCATATTAGCCGTCCCAAATAAAATTGTGTCATTCGCATACTGCAAGTGTGTGATGGATCTGCCCCGCTCACCAACCCGGATCCCAACCAGCCTGCCCAAGTCCTTAGCACGCCCGATCAGCCCGGACAACGCCTCCCCAACCAGGTTGAACAGGAAAGGGGAGAGAGGATCCCCCTGCCTGAGGCCCTTGGAGCTCTTAAAATACTCAGCAGCCGTGCCATTCACCAAGTCCGAAAACCACGGAGTAGAGTAGCACCCACGCATCCATTTCCTCCAAGTGATCCCAAAACCCATCCGATTCAGCATGTAATCCAAATTCTCCCAGCTGACCCGGTCATAAGCCTTCTCCATATCTACTTTCCAAACCACCGCTGGTCTTCGTTGAGCAAAAGCCGAGTGAACCGTCTCGTTGGCCACCGCCACTAAATCGGTCAACTGTCTGCCACGGACAAAGGCCCCTTGATGCTCGGAGATAAAATAGCCCATCACTCCTTTCATCCAGTTGGCCACCACCCTAGAGATGATCTTATAAAGGCAATTAGTCAGGCTGATAGGTCGGTAGTCGGCGATGTTCTCAGCCCCCGGCTTCTTAGGAATGAGGGTAATAAAGGTAGAGTTTAAGGCTCTCCCGACAAAACCAGTCGAGTGGAACTCACGAAAGACATCCATCAGGTCCGTCTTAATGACCTCCCAGAAAGCGCGGGAAAACTCCATAGTAAACCCGTCTGGCCCAGGCGCTTTGTTTCTGCCACCGAACCGGATCGCAGTCCAAACTTCCGCCTCCGTAAATGCACTCTCCATCCCCCTACTTTCCTCCTCCGGGAGAGCAGGAAAGGATAATGCATCCAGACCAGGCCTCGGGAGGCCATCATCAATCTGATCCTCGTAGAACAAACAATCTTGTCACTTTGATCGTGATCAGACTGTATAGGTGATCCCATCCGCTGTAATGCTCCCCGGATACTTCGACTTGTTACGGGCATTAGCGACCGCATGAAAATACTTAGTATTGGCATCGCCCTCTTTGAACCATCGAACCTTCGCACTCTGCATCCAAAACTGTTCCTCAGCCCTACATACCTCTCTGAACTCCATCTTAGTCTACAATCTGACGTCCCTTTCCTCCCCCAACAAATTTCTGGTTTCCTCAAAATTGTCAAACACCCTCAGCTTGGAGAGAAGGTTCTCCTTCCTAACATGCACCCTTCCGTACTCGTCACGGTTCCAGGTCTTGATTCTATCCTTTAGCCATCGAAGCTTGGAGAGGAACCTGAAGGCAGCCGTCCCATTGGGCATATGATCCGCCCACCAGCCCCGAATCTTCTGCCGAAACAACTCATCCCTTAGCCACATGTTCTCGAACCGAAAAGGAGAATGGCCCTTTCCACGGGAATCGCAAGAAAGCCCAATAGGACGATGGTCAGAAATGGCCTGAGCAAAGGCTTCAAGCCGGGCCTGAGGGAAAATGCCGAGCCAGTCCGTAGTGCACAGGAAGCGATCCAACCTACTGAGGGATGGGGAATCCTGCATACTCGACCACGTGAATTGCGCTCCAACCATTGGAATATCGTATAAACCCCAGTCCGCGATGGAGTTGAAATCCCGCATAACCACTTGATTAGCAGGCCCACCCTGTTTCTCAGAGTCCCAACGGATGGCGTTGAAGTCCCCAGTCAGACAGAGAGGGAAATCCCATCGAGTAGCCAAAGCGTGTAATTCAAGCCAAAATTCTTCCCTCTCCCGATCAATCGCTGGTCCGTAGATCCCAGCAAAGCTCCATTGTTTACCATGCACTTTGTCCCGGAGCACCACAGAAGCCGAGTAGCAACCGATTTCCTGATCCACCCTATCAAACAGAACAGTCGACCAGGCCACCAAAATCCCTCCCGACGCACCAACTGAGTCGACTCCAACCCAATCCCAGCTGTTCCCCCCCAACACTGAAGCAACCTTCCTCCTGTCACAGATACCCCACTTGGTTTCTTGGAGGGTGACAATAACAGGCTTGAACCCTGCAATCACCTGTTTAGCCTCCGCCCGCTTCTGTCGATCACATATGCCTCTTACATTCCAAGATAAGATCCTCATACCGAAACATTTCAACGCCCGCCCGATCGAAAGGAGACAGCTAAGTCCCCCCGGCCCTCCTTCCGTCCACATATCCCATTGCTATGGAGTTCATGACCCACCTGGTTTCCGCTTGGTAATCTTTATTATGATAACCGATCGAATCGCATGAATTCACTTTGAGATCCTTAAATGACATCCGAGATTTCGCCCCACAATCGGTGATCTATTTCTCCGAATTGACCTCCTGGGCAAGTCCAACCTCAAGGGGGTCGGTGCATAGTTGTAGCTGCATATGATTCTCCGACAATTCGCTGCAACTGTTCATCCCAACCTCAGTAGTCTCAGGCCAGCAGACCCGATGGCTTTCCGGTCCCAAACCGGCGTATTCCGAATCAATCCCATCTCGTAAGACCATGTCGGCATCCCTGGCATTAGCGCGCGAAGAGGAGACTTCATTCTCCCTCTCGCAGTTCATCCCCATCGTTTCCAGCCTAAAATCAGAAAAGGAAAGACAGGTCCTTCCATCCATTAAGTGGGAGACGGTTTGGACCTCCGGGTCGGCCCACTCCAAAAGAGGATAGCGAAAAGGCCCTAACCCGCCGGTACACAGGTTGGACCCGCCCGATCAGCCAGGTCCGATAGCCCCCCCCCAACCCACAACAAGTCTCGTCCTCTCGGTCCTCAGAGCCCTTTAAGACCAACGGTCGTTGCCTCCAAAGACGAGCCACGTGTCTCTCCTAACTGCGTTGTGGTGGGGCCATATCATCGTGCCACGTGGCATCCCCCCCCCCAAAGCGTGTAAAGGCCCCGTCCAAAGTTCAGACCCGCATTAAGCCCACTGCAGGCCCCCCGACGACCCTCTAGATCTTTCCAAAGCCTGGCCACGTGTCGAGATCCGAAGGGTGCACGATCCCCGAAGTTCCCACCAACGTCTTCTCTTTCTAATATAAAACCTAAACCTCTTTTTGTCCCCATAAGCTGCAGGTCTCCGAAGAGGGCCGACCACCTCGAGAATCGCCGGATCCAGTGCGTCTGATATCCTCATCCGTCCTTAAGCTGACTCCTGTTCTCACCAACCCTCGAACATACGGTCAAGGCTATCGACAAAGCGAGGTAATTTGGTAGTTCTGAGGAGGACGAAGATCATCACCCACCGTCGGCACGGCATCAGAAGCAATCGCAGAGCCCAACTCCGGTAGAGAATGAGTGACACGGAGAAGAACACCATCCCCCTCCGGCGGGAACGTCGAGATCCGTGGGCACAGGTCGTTCGGAGAGTCCGTGGCCGAGCACCCCTTCGCGCCTCCCGAAGATATCCCATCCGGCGTAGTCCCTCCATGTCGGACTAGATCCGTGAGCGTCTGAACCACCATTACTAGAGTCTCTACGACGCCAATGTCAGAGGACACAACCCCCGCTGTCCTTTCGATCGGCTGATACTTTCCCCCAACCCTCTCCCCACGGGCGAGTTCTACGAAGAGCTGATAGCGTTGGCCGTCAACGAAAGCGTCGATGAGCCGGGGAATCCCGTCGATTCTCTCGACCTGGACGAGAATCCGAATATGGGACTTGATCCAGAGGTCCGCCGAACGCCGATCGGCCCGGATGAAGCGACCACATCGGTTCCCGATCCCGCGAAACAACTCCGGGGACCACGCATGGAGCGGGAGACCGAAGATATCTAGCCAGACCCCCCCCCTCCTCCTCAAGCACCATAGCCTCCCCAGAAGGTTCAGTGACTCTGCAGGGCAGCCCTCGATGAAAAATTGCTACGAGACAACAAGCGAAAGCATCGTCCTCCATCAGAAGTGCAATAAGGAGCGAAGAGAGGAGACAATAGATATCAAGGGCCTAGAGGACAATATCCGTGTATTTAACCCATCTATGAGAGTAAAGATAGTGTATTCTTTGTTAGCGTAAAGCGGCCCAAAAATGTCTAACGCTAACATACGATTGTGAGGAAGGTCGACTCAGAGGCCCAGGAGAGAGAGAGAAGCTCACGGGCAGGGTCACTCGGGCCTTGAGCCGATTCGATTGCATTTGTCGGATAACCCTCGGTAGTCGTTCGGGGAGAGCCAAAGAGGCCGAATCAATCAATTTGTTATTTTTAGTCACAACAGACCATCGCCGACGAATATCTCGAATCTGATACTCATCTAAAAAAAGTTGTTTGTCCAGAGCGGCGATTCTCAGATTAGAATGTATTTTGCCAATGCTCTCGTGGCGTCGCATCCGTGACGGTGGTAAATCGATCGCCGACGGAAATTGACATTGCGGCACCGACCGCATAACCAGTCCCCGGCCCTGAGCACAATATAGGAATCCCCACGGCCTCCCATCCTAATAATGAGGACTTTGATGCATCATATCGGTGCATATACATATATTGGTATGCATTGGACGATATACCAATGTATCGTCTGGAAGCGATATTTATCAGATGATACGTATCGGTTTTGGAGCTGGATGATACGTACCGGAAAACCGGCATTTTAAGCCATGGGTGTAACTCGAGATACATGCCATGTGATCTAGCTCTCAAAGGTAGCGTTTCCATGCTACCGTCGAGGGTGTTGTGCCTTCAGCCATATATATGTATATATACATACATATGTATATGTAAAATCTAAATGAGCAAGTGAACGATACAGTATGCATGAGCAAAAAAATGGATATGAGCATAAGCAAGATAAATAAATGGACAAATTACCTGTGCTCAAGAAGGTTGTCCCAGTCAACATCTTCCACACAGAACGCATCCAATTGCATTAGCCTGCATTGGAATCTACCGTGAGAATGTAGCACCAAGTTTTTCTGCTCTAGTTTATCAAAGAAAAATATTGTCCAAACTCCGAAGACATTGGTACCAGGTTTGGGGTCAACTCAGTTTGAATTCAGGTTCATAGTTCGCAATTTTCCACAGTTGAGCGAACCCAGTTCACTGGAGTTAGGATGAGATTGAATGAATATATAAATAGTTTATAAATTGTAAATTATATAGTAAATATTATAATTAATTTTAATCATTTAATACACAGTAATTTATAGCTTGTTGGTAAGTGTGATCTCTTTGCATTTTATCTGGATCTTTCACATTGAATGCACTGATTTTTATCTTATGACATCTTTCGATGTGCCAAAACCTTGTAATTAACGGTCAATCAAAATTTTACTTGGAGTGCTTCATCTACTGTTGTAGATTTGTGAAGAGTCAATCTTATTATACAAAATAATATATTGTATCACTCCACAACGACCACAACATCAGTAAATTATTAACTATTATAGGTACCAATAAAGAATAAAATTAACTTCATCTCCTAAACAGATCTTAGAAAATAAGTCTTACATATCCAGCAATCTATAGTCATCTGAATTAGCCCACACCCCTTCAGCTACCATGGGTGATGACAACTGATAATACCTGTAAAAAAAAAGGCAAGCATCAACCATCCAAAATGAATGATTGGGTATTTTGCAACAAGTTAACATCTATTTAAACTTATGAATTTGACATTACCAAAAAATTAATGAAACTTGGCCCATATTAACATTTCACAAAGACAGACAACTAGTTCTAGAAAATGAAAACAGGAGAGAAATAGCTTTCCCGCCCTTTCAGCTTTGAAATTCATTAGCATTAGCAAATTATAAAAAAAAAATGAGCAAGTGCTGAGCTGAAAAAAATTTCCAAAATCATAACAAAAAATTATATAAATGGTCAATTTTGCCTATTAACCTCCAAGCTGGTAAAATACAATTATAAGGAATGTTAAGAAAATACATTTCAGCTTGCAAATAATAATAATCAATCTGGCTAGAGGTGTAATAGCCCTAAAAATCACACTAAACTATAACCTTGGGATCCGTGCCCGATCGGTCACAGGTTTGACCAATTAGGAGTTCAATAGTTAGCATAGAGTGTGATGAGCGAATGAGATGAGATGGTTTGTGTAGTTATGTGGTGTGTGTTGTGAATCTGAAATCACATACACCTATTGAGGTGCATGTGCTCAACACACAAGCTAGGGGGGGAGATAAAAGGGTTTAATAACCCTAAAACCAATAGCTTTGGTTGTTGAGAAAGAAGTAAAGAAGAGAGAGAGAGAGGAGTAAAGAGGGTGATAAAGTAAGGAGTTATTGTGGGTGATGGAAGGGAGATTCTAGCATTAAAGAGATTGATTTGACGCGGAGAATCCGTTCAAGCCAAGGCTGGAACCCTAGCCTTCCAACCACTTGATTTGAAATCAATTTGAGATTGATTCAAGGTAAAACTTTGTGAATAAAATGCATAGGTTGTAGAGGTTAATTTGTAGCTAAAAAATGGTTTAAATTAGAGGATAATGGTTTAGAAAAAATAGAGGAAAAAGTGTGGAAAAAGGTTGAGAAGACGAAAAAGTGAATCGGCAATTCGATTAATCGAAATTGAGTTTGATGTCGAAATTGGCCAAGAAGTTGAAAAGTCGAGAGACCCGATCTCGATTAATCGAATTGATTCGATTAATCGACTTTGAATTCGATTAATCGATTTGTATATCGATTAATCATTTGAACTCTCGATGGACCCCGAAATTTGGAGGAAATGACTTGGGGAAAATCGACTAATCGAAATGAGATTTCGATTAATCGATTTCAATTTTCGATTAATCGATTTGGGATCGATTAATCGATTTTAAAACTTCGATTACCGAATTGAGAATCGACTTGGTGAAACGAGAGAATTTTGATTAATCGAATTAGGATTCGATTAATCGAATGAAAATCTCGATTAATCGATTTGAGAATCGATTAATCGATATTGACTTTCGATTAATCGATTTTGGAAATCGATTAATTGAATCAGATTCGATTAATCGATTTTGGAGTTCGATTAATCGACTGAGCTAATTTATGTTAACTTTTGAGTTTGACTTTAAGATTCTTGGAGGGTCTTGGACCTTCTTTATTGCATCCTTAGTGATGTGTTTCACATGTTATGTGGTACCATAGGTGGTACGAGTGAGCTAGTGCACAAGGAGCCACGTGGGACCTTGATGCGTTGATCAAACAAAGACTTGAGGTAGGGAACACCTTGAACATGTACTTTATTTTTTACAAGAGCATGTATGTAGTGATATATAATTCAAATTTAAATGTTTTATTGCTTAAAATTTGTGAAAAGTGTGTGTGTGTGTGTGACATCCATAAGAGTAAGTATAATGAGCCATCCCCAGGGGATGATGAAGTGAAGATATAAGAGCATCAGGTGTGATGCAAGTAAATGGATACATCCCAGGGATGTATCCAAGATTGAGTCATGTTTGATAGGGCCTAACTGATATAAGATAACACACTTACACGGTGAATAACTATATGTAAGGCACCGATATTTTTGTTATTTGAGGTTTGATAGGGTACCCCACCGACGTGGCGGGATATCCACGACTGACACGGCAGGATATCTGTGACCGATACGGCCTTATCCGTACATAGTAAGCACACCCCAGGGGTGTTGATTTGAGACAAGTGAAACCCCGCCACCAATCCCCAGGGGAAAGGGGCTTGGGTACTATATGGTATTCCCAGGGAATACGTTAAAAGTGTCTATATAGATGACGATGAAGGGTATCTCATCGGGGCTCGATGCTATATTGCTCGGGGATTACTTAAGTTGAAAGTTTAAGTTTTGCTTTAGGCCTTTTCAGCATCATTCATGAGTAAATAAAAGACACGAGTAAACTACCAGTAAAATGTAATACTTTTTAACTGTTTTATCAGTAATTGCATAGACACATCATGCATGTTATATCATGGAATATGTGAGTAATAATTTATATGTTCAACTGTGTTTTTGTTCCCTATTGAGCTAGGATGTAGCTCACCCTATAGACTATACGTCGCAGGTCCACTACTAGCAGCGGCCGAGGCTTCAGGAGACGACTAGTGAGTCGGACCCCGGTAAAGAGTTGGAGCCACCTCGAGGACTTCTTCAGAGGACTCCAGGCCACTTTGAGGGCTTTTTGAAAGAGATTGGTACGGCTTGGTATGTCAAGCCTTGTTTTGGTTAAACCATGTGTATATTGAGTTGGGATTATTCTTTTGGGGCGAACCATATGTAATGATTGCTATCATCGATGGTTCGGATTGGTTCTCCATTCATGCAGAGGCATGAGGGTAGAACTGTCTTTTGGAGAATTACATAATATAGATTTAAATTCCGCAGCTCATTTATTATTTCATTTTATGCTTGATATGCCAATGTTCCGTGCTTAGCTAAGGGGCACGGTCAAGATGATCGTGCTGATGGCACGGGTTTCGGGGTGTCGAAATCCGGGCTGTCACAGTTGGTATCAAAGCGCCATTTTCTTTTAGCAATTCTGACAATCGTTCTTTTGATCAGAACATAGGGGCATCTGCTAACGAAACTTTAGTTTCAAATGCAGCCGCAAATGTCATCTAGAGGAAGAGGCCGACCAAGGGGAGGCCAGCAGAGGAGTCTACGTAGTGGAGATGATTACATCTCTCCTACTAATAGAGTGCCTTTAGGAGGTACTGAGGCCCCAGGGGGCAGTAGTAGTAGACAGCGTGATGAAGAGGATAGAGATCATCAGGATCAAGATCTAAGAGAGCAAGAGAGAGTGAGAGAAAGACAAGATAGAGAGGAGCGGCAAAGGATGATGCACACTATGGAGACTATGGCAGCTGCCATGGCACAACAAGCCGCATCCTTTGCATACCACTCAAGAGAATCGAAGAAGCGACCACCTACACCACTGCAGGGACTGCCGCCTGTGCCCTCATCTTTACGAGTTTAGGAGGATGAGACCTCCTTCATTTTCTGGCGGCGGAACAATGGCATGGCGGCTTATGGAGATGGAGAAAGTCTTTAGCGTGCTGACATGCACGGAAGATGAGAGTGTGAGATGGGCAACTTATATGTTGGATGGGGAGGCTGGGCCTTGGTGGAAGTCTGATACTGGACTGCTCAGAGACCAGAGTTGCCTTGGACTTGGGAGGAGTTTGTTGAGGAGTTCAACAAACAATATTTTCCTAAGTGGTGAGGAACCAAATTGAGATACAATTTCTGATTCTGCAAGGAGAATGATGAGAGAATATGGGGTGGAGTTTCTACGACTTACCGTTTGCTCGAATTGCGTCCATCAAGTGATGAAATCCAAGAGGTTTTAGCAAGGTTTGAAGCCAGAGGTTAGGGGGGGCGTAGCTCCATTTCAGCTGAGGACCTATGAAGAGGTCATGAGTAAAGCACTAGTGGTTGAAGAGGAGAATACAAATAGATATCGACAGAAAGAGCAACAGAGAGGAGGAAATGAACAAGGAAGATCGGGGCACTATGAACCGGTGAACAAAAAGCCAAGGTTCATGGCCCAAAATCAGAGACCACAGTTTCAGGGAGGTTTTGGAAGGCCGGCGCAACAACAACACCAACAGAGGTTTCCATTACTTGCGTCAGGGAGACCTTTACGCTATGAGAGCCCTGCCATGTCTACTGGCGCCACTTATCACTACGGTGGTTCTCGTCTTGTTTCTTCCGCACTTTCGGAGACTTGCAAAGTGTGGCAAGCCTCATAGAACGATGGATTGTAGATTGGGAACTAGGGGTTGTTTATGTGGCAAGGTGGGCCACTTGATCAAGGATTGCCAGAGACGGATAAAAGAAAGACGGTTCTTTTCCACGACCCATTCAAGCAAGGAAGCCGATCGTTCAGGGGAGAGCTTATGCAGTCACTGCTCAGGAAGCAGGGAACGTGCATGATGTCATCCAAGGTGAGACCCTTTTAAATTAAAGAAAATCTTCATTTTATTAAAAATTTTAGATAGAGAAGGAGCATGCATTAGAAATTGTATAGATTCTTTTCTCAGTACTATATCTATATGTGAATTAAGGGTGTATTTTGATGTGTAAATTATTGTATATATGTATGTATACTATAGGTACTTTAACTATATATGAAAAAGGATGCTTCGTTGGATATGACGCTCGAGTGTTGATAGACCCAGGGTCTACCCACTCATTCGTCACTCCACGTTTTGCCAAGAAGATGAAGATTGTTCCAGAGGCGTTGGATTTCGTCCTATCTGTGTCTATTCCGACTGGAGAGTTAGTAGACACGGAGTTAGCTTGCAAATCCATCATTGTAGCAGTTCGAGACTTAGAGCTGCATGAATTGGAAGCAAAGTTGATACTGTTAGACATGCAGGGGTTTGATGTGATCCTTGGCATGGTGACATTGTGCAAACCAAATCGATTGCAAGAACAAGCGATCATTTTCGGACCCAACACAAGAAGATCATTTCGGTTTCAAGGAGTGAGGTCGTCATACTACCGATCTCGTAGTAGAAAAGATGATCAGAAAGGGTTGCAGTGGATACTTAGCTTTCTTAAAGGAGGACAAGGAAGAAAAGAACGTCATTTCTGAGATAGCAGTTGTGCGAGACTTCGCCGACGTGTTTCCAGAAGAATTGCCTGGATTACCTCCAGAGAGAGAAGTAGAATTCGCCATTGACTTAGCACCAGGAACGGAGCCTATTTCGAAAGCGCCTTATAGAATGGCTCCTGCTGAGTTAAAGGAGTTGAAGGAACAACTGCAAGAGCTTATGGACAAGGGGTTTGTTAGACCGAGCGTGTCTCCATGGGGAGCACCGGTCTTGTTTGTCAAGAAGAAGGATGGGTCAATGCGACTATGCATTGACTATCGACAATTGAACAAACTCACTGTGAAGAACCGCTACCCTTTGCCTAGAATTGACGATCTATTTGACCAATTGCAAGGAGCAAGGTATTTTTCCAAGATCGACCTGAGATCTGGGTATCATCAGTTGCGAGTCAAGGCCAAGGACATTCAGAAGACAGCTTTCCGGACACGGTATGGACACTATGAATTCCTTGTGATGCCGTTTGGATTGACGAATGCTCCGGCGTCGTTTATGGATCTGATGAACCGAGTGTTTAAACCACACTTGGACTCCTGCGTCGTAGTGTTTGTTGATGATATTTTGATATACTCCAAATCCAAGACGGAACACGAAGAACATTTGAGGATTGCTCTACAGACGCTACGTGAACACCAATTGTACGCCAAACTCAGCAAGTGTGAGTTTTGGATGGAAGAAGTTAGCTTTTTGGGACATGTCTCAAAACATAGTGTCACTGTAGATCCAGTAAAGATAGAAGCAGTGGTTAAATGGGAGCAACCAAAGACAGTGACCGATGTCCGAAGTTTTCTGGGTTTAGCTGGCTATTATCGACGTTTCGTTGAGGGGTTTTCAAAGATATCAGGACCTCTCACAAAGCTGACACGAAAAGATTCAAGGTTTGAGTGGAGTGAGGCATGCGAGAAGAGTTTTCAAGAACTCAAAACGAGACATAGCGATTCCTTCAGACGATGGAGGATACGCCGTACAAATGACGTCATACAATGGCCTTGGTTGTGTACTCAACCAACACAAGAAGGTGATAGCTTACGGATCAAGACAGCTGAAAGAACACGAGAAAAATTACCCGACTCATGACTTGGAACTAGCAGCAGTCATTTTTGCGCTGAAGATTTGGAGACATTACTTGTATGGTGAGACTTTTGAAATTTTCACCGATCATAAGAGCCTCCGATACCTGTTTACACAGAAAGAGCTCAACATGAGACAACGCAGGTGGATGGAATTCCTCAAGGATTACGATTGCTCCATACAATACCATCCAGGCAAGGCGAATGTAGTGGCCGACGCATTGAGTCGGAAAGGTTCAGCTCAGTTAGCTTGTTTGGTTTTGGGTATGCACCGATGGAAATTATTGGAAGACCTGGCATTCTACGATGCGAACATCGAGTCAAAAGCCACCGGATCCTTTTTGGCTAACATATTAGTAAAGCCAGTAATATTTGAACATATCCACGATCTACAGATGAAAGATCCGGCATTAACAAAGATTCATCAAGACGTGAGTGAAGGCATCAGGTCGGACTTCTCGGTTAAAGAAGATGGTTCGTTATTGTTTAAGGACCGTCTATGCATTCCGGACAATGCCGATCTAAGACGAACGATTCTTGATGAGGCCCATAAGTCAAATTATGCTATCCACCCTGGTAGCACCAAAATGTACCAAGATTTGAAAATGAACTACTGGTGGAGAGGACTGAAACAAGACGTGACCGAGTACGTGTCACGGTGTTTGACTTGTCAGCAAGTGAAGGTTGATCATAGACATCCTGCTGGACTATTGCAACCTTTACCAATCCCAGAATGGAAGTGGGAATCGATCTCAATGGACTTCATTGTTGGATTACCCCGTACTGCCAAGAGACACAATGCCATTTGGGTCGTTGTAGACCGATTGACCAAATCAGCGCACTTTTTGCCGTACAATACTATGTATACGGCAGGAAGACTGGCAGACTTATACATGAAGGAGATTGTAAGATTACATGGGATTCCAAGCAGCATAGTTTCAGATCGTGATCCACTATATACATCCAAGTTTTGGAAGAAATTTCAAGAAGGAATGGGAACACGACTAGACTTTAGTTCAGCTTTCCATCCTCAAACTGATGGGCAGACAGAGCGAGTGAACCAAGTGATAGAAGACATGCTCAGAGCGTGCATGCTAGATATGCAAGGATACTGGGATGAGTATCTACCGTTGCTCGAATTCGCATACAACAACAGTTTCCAAACGAGCATTGGCATGGCACCGTATGAAGCTCTGTATGGACGACGATGCAAATCACCCCTCAATTGGGAGGAAACAGGTGAGAAATTTGTGTTAGGGCCAAAACTACTTGAAGATAACGCCACCGTTGTTCGAATTATCAGAGAAAGGCTGAAGTCAGCACAGAGTAGACAGAAAAGTTACGCCGATATGAAGCGGACTAGTGTCGACTATAAAGTGGGTGAGCACGTGTTTGTCAAAGTGTCACCTATGAAAGGCGTGATGAGATTTGGCAAGAGAGGGAAGTTAAGCCCACGTTATGTTGGACCATTCGAAATTTTGGGACGCGTAGGTGAAGTTGCGTATCGCATTGGTTTACCACCGCTGTTTGATCGAGTACATAACGTTTTCCACATATCGATGCTCAGAAAGTACGTGAATGATCCGTCTCATGTGTTAGGAAAGCAACCTATGGAAATGTGTGAGGACATGAGCACGATAGAGGAACCTGTGGAAATCTTGGATCGAAAGGAACAAGTACTGCGCACTAAAGTGATTCCCTTAGTGCTTGTTCGGTGGAACAGTCATCCAAAAGAAGAGGCTACTTGGGAACAAGAGGCCGATGTGAAAGAACAATATCCAGCCTTATTTCCAACGACGTGAGAATTCAATGTAAACCACAAACATGTTTGTGGAATCTCCACGATACTTGTAATTCAATGGAAGTTGTGATCAAAGTATGATATAACGAACAGATTTATATGTACATGATCAAGTGTATGCAATTCTATGGAACTATGAACCACTTGATGTCATAAACTACCAAAAGAAATCAAAGAACCAAAGAACTAGAAAATCTGCGGAAATTGGGCAAAACCGATTAATCGAATTTCAAATCGATTAATCGATTTGGAATTTCGATTAATCGATTTTGTTAGATTAGTCGACTGGCATGTGCCAGTGACTGGAAAATTGAATAGGGGTTAGAATATACATAGAATGAAATTTCGATTGATCGAGTTATAATTTCGATTAATCGATTTGGGATCGTTGACATCGAATCGCGCATGTTCGATTAATCGAACAATGAGGGAATATTAGAAGAATTGGGAGTAAATTAATGAAATTTTTTGATTAGATTTTGAATTAATCGAACTGGATCCTCGATTAATCGATTTACTAAAGGGACTTGGAAGAAATTGAAGTTACTGCACGATTTCGATTAATCGAAGTGAAATTCGATTAATCGATTTTGAAATTTCGATTAATCGAAATGAATTTCGATTAATCGACTGGCTCGCGCCAGTGAGCTCTAAAACTTAAATTTTTAAACGGATACGATTTCGATTAATCGAAATGTTTTCGATTAATCGAATTTGACTTTCGATTGATCGATTTGGGAAATCGATTAATCGATTTTGCGCGGCTTAACCTAGTTTTGAATCTCGATTAATCGATTAACGATTTCGATTAATCGGTAGGGCCTATATATAAAAATTTGGGGATTTCATTCCCCATTCGAAATCTTTTCAGCTTGGGATTTTTGGGCGTTTCATCTTCTTCTTCTTCTCCGACCATCCGGCACTCTAGGGTTTGGATTTCCGTCGATTCGCATCCGCATTCGCATCCAAAACCCACGGTAAACCCTAATTTCGCACTTTCCCTTCAATTTGAACTAGCTAAACCCTAGATTCTCTAAAAATGCCGCCCAAAACCAGGTTGTCTTCGAAGAAGGCAACCTCTAGGTTGCCGGTTAGGTGTAAGAACGCCGCACCACCACCACCTACCCCATCGTCGGTGAGGACTCGTCATCTAAATCGACAGGCTCACCTCCGGTTCGACGCATCTGTGAGTCATCCCGCGAGTCCACACCCATGCCACCACCACCCACTAATGTGGTACAACCAAATGAATGGTGGGCGGCCAAGACCTTTGAGGTCGAATACATTATCGACCCTACCCTTTTCACAAATCCCGATGTACCGGGCGAGACCCAATGGGCTCAAAACTACCTCAATAACGCCGGTCTAACCTTCTCAAACCAATCCGGGTTCTTACTACCCTAGATTGGTGAGATTATTCTATCAAGGGCTTGTGGGCTGACGGGCCGATGATGTGATCAAGACCACTATCGAGGGTCGCGACTACACGATCACTGCGTTGTCATATACACGAGGTGCTCGTGCTACCTCGATTTCACCCATGACACCACCCTATTCCCACCCTTGAGGAGGAACCTCGCTTGAGGAGGTCATGACCCGCATGACAAATGGTAAAAGGGTGGGCTCCTCCATAAAGAGGTTGACCTTCCCACTATATGTGGATGCTTGACTCGGTGTTGTGGCGCATGGGTAACCTATACCTATGCGCACACAGCAGCGTGAAAAAGTGCATGAGGCACTTTACTCGTATACGTGGCGGTGGTTTGATCCACCATGCTCATCCTAGGGGATGAGAAGCAAGCTAATGAAGGGCAATCTCGGCCCAAGGAGAAGATGCCCTACGCCGCCTCATATCGAGCATGTTGGAGTGCTACTCCAACGATCCATCTAGTCTCTCCTCATGAAGAGAGGGCTACGGATCGCGTGAAGACATTCTCCATGTCTGCTCAGCCGGACCCCTCTGGCTCGGGTCGCTCCGGCCCGCAGTAGCACACCGCCACCCCCCACCACCGCGGGACCCACCCGTGGGTGGGGCACACCTGCACCAGAGCCATCCGTGGAGAGGCCACCTCTCACTGACCTCGCCGACACCACCAGCCCACTCCGCCCGCGACACCCACCTCATCCTCTGGCCGGCCTTGCCATCGGTAGACCATCGAGGAGGTGTTGGCGTATGGAGGCCAACAATGAGCGGATGAACCGGAGGATGGACTTCCTCCTCTTTCACACCCTCCGCCACATCTACGACCAGGCTCTGCCGCTACCTCGCCCGGGAGGAGGTGGACAGCCGGGACGCACAACCTTCCACAGAGGACCCGTCTTCCATCCTACCACAGCCCACTATAGCAGCGGCTCCTTCCACATCTACCTCAGCTCACGCCGAGACGCCACCACAGACTACCCGGCCAGCCGGTCGCCACCACTGACCACCAGCTCAGAGACCACGCCGTGCTGCCAAGTCACCTCACATGGAGCGCCCAAGACACACTGGCGGGCGAGGGCTGAATCATGTATTTATTTTGTTTGAGCCATGATTGTATACATGTAGATTTTGTACGCCAACTTAATTGGCATTGTAAAAAATTTCAATTATAAATATAAATCAAAATTTTGGTGTCAACTCTTCAATTTTGTAACATTTTAATTCTACGCTAGTATTCGAAATTACCTGGATGCGTCTGAGACAAATGGACCGCCTCACCTGAGAGTGTGGGGGGGGGGGGGGGGAGTGACCCAGACAGACAAACCTTGGGTTATTTTCGAGGACGAAAATTCCCAAGGTGGGGAGGATGTAATAGCCCTAAAAATCACACTAAACTATAACCTCGGGATCCGGTGCCGATCGGTCCTGAGTTTGACCAATTAGGAGTTCAATAGTTAGCATAGAGTGTGATGAGCGAATGAGATGAGATGGTTTGTGTAGTTATGTGGTGTGTGTTGTGAATCTGAAGTCACATACACCTATTGAGGTGCATGTGCTCAACACACAAGCTAGGGGGGAGATAAAAGGGTTTAATAACCCTAAAACCAGAGAGAGAGAGGAGTAAAGAGGGTGATAAAGTAAGGAGTTATTGTGGGTGATGGAAGGGAGATTCTAGCATTAAAGAGATCGATTCAACGCGGAGAATCCGTTCAAGCCAAGGCTGGAACCCTAGCCTTCCAACCACTTGATTTGAAATCAATTTGAGATTGATTCAAGGTAAAACTTTGTGAATAAAATGCATAGGTTGCAGAGGTTAATTTGTAGCTAAAAAATGGTTTAAATTAGAGGATAATGGTTTAGAAAAAATAGAGGAAAAAGTGTGGAAAAAGGTTGAGAAGAACAACCAAAAGGGGGCTGAATCTGGCAATTTCGATTAATCGAAATTGGCCAAGAAGTTGAAAAGTCAGAGGACCCCGATCTCGATTAATCGAATTCAGTTCGATTAATCGATTTGTATATCGATTAATCGACTGGGAACCTCCAGTGGACCCCAGGGGCTGGAGGAAATGACTTGGGGAAAATCGACTAATCGAAATGGGATTTCGATTAATCAATTTCAATTTTCGATTAATCGATTTAGGATCGATTAATCGATTTTAGAAACTCGATTACTCGAATTGAGAATCGACTTGGCTGAACAGAGAATTTCGATTAATCGAATTAGGATTCGATTAATCGAATGAAAATCTCGATTAATCGATATTGACTTTCGATCGAATCGATTTTGGAGTTCGATTAATCGACTGAGCTAATTTATGTTAACTTTTGAGTTTGACTTTAAGATTCTTTGAGGGTCTTGGACCTTCTTTATTGCATCCTTAGTGATGTGTTTCACATGTTATGTGGTACAATAGGTGGTACGAGTGAGCTAGTGCACAAGGAGCCACGTGGGACCTTGATGCGTTGATCAAACAAAGACTTGAGGTAGGGAACACCTTGAACATGTACTTTATTTTTTACAAGAGCATGTATGTAGTGATATATAATTCAAATTTAAATGTTTTATTGATTAAAAATTGTGAAAAGTGTGTGTGTGTGTGACATCCATAAGAGTAAGTATAATGAGCCATCCCCAGGGGATGATGAAGTGAAGATATAAGAGCATCAGGTGTGATGCAAGTAAATGGATACATCCCAGGGATGTATCCAAGATTGAAATCATGTTTGATAGGGCCTGCGATATAAGATAGCACACTTACACGGTGAATAACTATATGTAAGGCACCAGATATTTTTGTTATTTGAGGTTTGATAGGGTACCCCACGGGATATCCACGATCGACACGCAGGATATCCGTGGACCGATATCACGTGGCGAAACCGTAAGCCGGTGAGGCTTATCCGACATAGTAAGCACACCCGGTGTGTTGATTTGAGACAAGTGAAACCGCCACCAATCCCGGGGAAAGGGGCTTGTACTATATGGTATTCGGGAATACGTTAAAAGTGTCTATATAGATGGCGATGAAGGTATCTCATCGGGCTCGATCTATATTGCTCGGGGATTACTTAAGTTGAAAGTTTAAGTTTTGCTTTAGGCCTTTTCAGCATCATTCATGAGTAAATAAAAGACACGAGTAAACTACCAGTAAAATGCAATACTTTTTAACTGTTTTATCAGTAATTGCATAGACACATCATGCATGTCATATCATGGAATATATGTGAGTAATAATTTATATGTTCAACTGTGTTTTTGTTCCCTATTGAGCTAGGATGTAGCTCACCCTATGACTATCGTCAGGGTCCACTACTAGCGTGGCCGAGGCTTGAGGAGACGCCGACCTAGTGAGTGGACCTCGGCTTGACTGAAGAGTTGGAGCCACCTCCTGAGGACTTCTTCTAGAGGACTCCGTTGTGCCACTTTGAGGGCTTTTTGAAAGAGATTGGTACGGCTTGGTATGTCAAGCCTTGTTTTGGTTAAACCATGTGTATATTGAGTTGGGATTATTCTTTTGGGGCGAACCATCTGTGATGATTGCTATCATCGATGGTTCGAATTGGTTCTCCATTCATGCAAAGGCATGAGGGAAGAACTGTCTTTTGGAGAATTACATAATATAGATTTAAATTCCGCAGCTCATTTATTATTTCATTTTATGCTTGATATGCCAATGTTCCGTGCTTAGCTAAGGGGCACAGTCAAGATGATCGTGCTGATGGCACAAGTTTCGGGGTGTCGAAATCCGGGCTGTCACAAGAGGAGATCCATTTACGATCTTTAACTTAGCTTCACCAATGTAGGAAGTTCTTAAAACCCTTAAAAAATAAAATACTATATTAATGAAAAGTATCTACATATATAAAACACTGGGAGACTGGGACGCAGCCACATATTTAAACCCTGAGACAGTTCTAGTTGTACGCCACGAGGCAGTCAAACACATGTTGGGGTTCAACACAGACATGCATAAGGTCGATCCAAGACCATCCAAGAGCAAAAAAAGAAAAAAAAAAAATCACTGTTAATCACGATGGTAATGGCTGGCACAATGAAGGGTGAAGCAAAATCAAGTTACCGTTCATTCTCACGCTGTTATATTGAGGCCGTACATTTTTTTTTCTAAAAAACCCTAGCGAGTTGCAAACCCTAGAAGAAGTGGTGCCACATGGCACTGCAATGGGACCCCTTTTCTACACAAACATAATATATATATATATAAAGAGAGAGAGAGAGAGAGAGAGAGATATTTTGAGAAAATGGGCGTGAATGCATGGTGGTGACCATGCATTTGCCCCTTGGATCATGTGCCATATGGCACATGATCGTGTGTGGCTCACATCCTCTAAGAGTTCAGCCCATCCCAGAGGTGTTTCCAATATTTTTTTACTTGCGCATTTACCCTGCAGACACGGGTCAAATATCTTGATTCGCCGCCCATGCATAGTGCATTGAAATTTTCACCTTTGACCAAAAATTCAACGATGGAAAATCACTTGTTTTTACATGGTTGTTGAACCTTGGCATTGTCAATGTTGACAATGGCACCCGATCATCAGGTTGGGTGGCACCAGGCCCAACGGGTTTGAATGTGAGGCTCACCCATGCATTCGAACCCATATTCCCAGGATATAGATATGCACACACACTGGTAAAAATGCACGTGCTCATCTAAGACGTGTAGTGACCATATCGTCCAACGACTCAAATGTGTATCGAAGGAGTACATGATGCATCAATCAGATGATGCACAATCGCCAAATTGTGCATCAGTATTTCCTCTGAGAACATGGTCGTATATGTTCATATGCCATCCAATCTCTCCATTTAGCACCCGATCCATCCACTCTCAAGTGTGAACGACTCATTGATTATATAATCGTGCAGCATTTTTAGTGCCATTTGGTGCCACATGCCTCATGGGTTCATCAAATAGATGCGAATAAGAGTTAGTTTAACCGAGTGAATGAGTCATTGTTTTATAAATGCATTACCATTTTGGTGCCACGTGACTCATGAGGCCATCATATAGATCAGACTCATGCTAAGGTTGTATTGAAAAAAAATATATATTCACCATACGATTTTTTTTATATTTGTTTATAGGTAAGTTGGGGTCAAACATGCGACCTTGAGGTTGCAATATTGTCAACCTTCCATTGTGCTACAGGCCCAAGCATGGGGCAAAATAGTGGAAAACCGATACGTATCGTCCTGACCTCCAGGACGATACGTATTGGGTATCGTCCGATACATTCAATGTATCGGTTTGATAGATACATTTTTTTTTTCAAAAAAATCCCAAAAAATACTAAAAAAATCAGAAAAATTAAATTTAATGATTTTCTATTTATTTCAACTTTTAAAAAAATTATTTTAGGCTTATTTAATGCATATTTCAAAATTTTATCAACACAAAACCTAAATTACATTGTACATGACTCATGATCAAAATTAAAATGTATATTGTACATGAAAAACTTATTTTAAAGTTATCGGGTATCGTCCGATACATTCAATGTATCGGTTTGATAGATACATTTTTTTTTTCAAAAAAATCCCAAAAAATACTAAAAAAATCAGAAAAATTAAATTTAATGATTTTCTATTTATTTTTACTTTTTAAAATTTTATTTTAGGCTTATTTAATGCATATTTCAAAATTTTATCAACACAAAACCTAAATTACATTGTACATGACTCATGATCAAAATTAAAAGGTATATTGTACATGAAAAACTTATTTTAAAGTCGCATTGAATTTCGTGGTGGTTCTTGACCCTCGTGATCATCATCATCGGTATGCGAGTTTTCCCTATAATGTTGGCCATATTGATGCCTATGATCATATGTGCCCCCTTGAAACTGAGGCATTAGCGACGAATATGGCTCAGTGTAATAGGTAAAGGTCGGTCCTCCAAAAATTTGACCAACAAAGTCATATGGCCCGGGGTAGGTTGGTTGAGGCCATTAGTATGGGTTACTGGTTGCTGAATCTTCGGTGCTTTGCAAACTAAATCCCTCGAAGCTAGAAGTCATATAACCCACATCATCTTGTGAACCTTGTGGTGGTGGTGGTGTTTGGTAAGATTCTGACGCTCCTCTTCCTTCAATCCCTCCACCTCAATATGTAGGAGTGTCATACATTGTTACCAGCTCATCATCCCATGTAGCAACACCTCCATAAGAATAGGAAGGATCAACAGCATCCCCTCCACCGCTAGTGCCAACGTGGGTTTCATTGCCTCCATCACCCCCATCATCGGCATTATCATTACTAGGCAGTGTTTCGTCATTAGATCCAACTACTGAATGGCGATTCAATCTTCTTTTCCGCCTCGGTGGTTGGGAAGCCTGTTCCTCCGCTACTCTTTCAGCATTGTCCAACCATGCAGTGCTCTTAGTATCCAACATTGGCTCTTCTCTCTCTTCGATCCACTGATTCAAAGGGTCATCCTCGAATATATAATCCAATTCGATGGGATCAAAATATTCACTATCTGTAAGGTAGAATATAATAGATGAATTAATATATGCCTCGTCAATTACATTAAAAAAAAAATTGTCTAAACTAAGACTTCATATAATTACTTACCATAGTTGGTCATCTGCATATTCCTGACCCTTAATCGCATGTTGTAGTAGCAATAGACTAACTTTTCCAATCGTTCCATAGTTAGCCTATTCTTTATCTTCGTGTGAATGAGAGAGAAGGTACTTCAATTCCGCTCATAGTTGGACGAGGAGCATGTTTGCGATAAAACCCGCATTACAATCCGCATTAGTATCGGACCATCACCTCCATAGTGCATCCACCAATCAGCGAGTTTATCGTACTTGATTTGGGATTGCGCCAACGGGGTTCCAAATGACCCCTGTCTCTTGCGGAACATGTCAATCTAAAAAGATGGAATACAATAACCCACATATCAATAAACATATCATATGACACTTGACTTATTAGTTATAAGGTATGATTACTCACATCTCTTATGGCTTGACCTTGACTCGCCAACTGAGGGAGCATTCGTTGGATTACATTGAGTAAACCATTGTACACTTCATCAGCCTCACTCAACTCGAAGCGTCGCGTATACTAGAAGGTCGGATTCAAGTAGTGTGCTATACATCAAATATGAGCAATCTCATCAATATATAGAAACAATGAATAATATGAAAAATAATAAATAAATAAAAATCACTACATAAGCAGTTTAACATGTTATACCCACGACATGCAAGTACTGGTGGAATTGTGCATCCCACCTCTTGTCGATAATCGCCCAATATCGTTTATATTTTGTAGGGCATTTAGTTTTAATAGTCAATTTTATTTTATCCATTGACTCGTAAACATACCCCATCATTGGTTTCTCATCACCATCTACCAACCTCAACACTTGAACCAACGAGATAGTGACAGCGATCAGGTGGTCAACATCTGCCCAAAACTGGGGGTTGTAGATCAGGTCAACAACTTCATTGCAAGTAGGTCTCTGTCCTCGTGGGAGATTTAACTCATATTTTCTCCATTCTTTGGAGTTGACCATGCTTTTCAGCTCACACCTATATCTAGTTAAGCTCTGTAGGGCTAGAAATTGTGTCGCAAACCGTGTAATCGCAAGCCAGAGCAACTCGTTCTTGGTGAAGTCTCTCATCAAATTCACCAATTTGTCACTGTGGTACAGGTAGGAAGTAATCGTTCTTCCCTTCTGAATAATTGCATGTGCCTTGCTTCTCTTTCCCAAATCCTCAAGAATGAGGTCCACGCAATGAGCGGCACACGAAGTCTAATACAAGTGAGGTCTCTTCAACATTAACTGTCTGCCAGCGGCTTTGTAATTGGCAGCATTGTCTATTACCACCTGCTTCTCTCTAACATCTTCAACTACCTCATCCATTAGTTGGAAGAGGTAATCAGCAGTCTTCGCGTGTTTAGAAGCATCAACTGATCTTAGAAATACGGTCCCAGCATCACTGTAGACCAAAAAGTTGATCAAAATCTTCCTTGTGGGACCGGTCCATCCATCGCACATAATTGTGCAACCTCTTTCATCCCATACTTCGTGGAAATTGTCCACATAAGCTCCTATCTCCTTGTACTCATCATCTAGTAAGGGCTCAGATACCTCATATGCAGAAGGCTTTTTGACTCTTGAACCAGCTTCTGCACTTGTATCAATCATACTTTTGAAGTACGACGACTCTACAACCTGACTCAGAATGTGGTTGTATATCACGAACTTTGCAACATAGATCAAAATTTCGTCCGATACCGATACGTATTGGACGATACGTATCGGTATCGGAGGTGAACGATACGGTACATTCAATGTACCGTATCGTTCACTTTATATGGAAAGCCCGGACGAAACATTCAATGTATCGTCCGATTTTTTACTGTTCCGATACGTATCGTCCGATACGTATCGGTTTTGAGATCGGATGATACGTATCGGATACCCGATATTTTAACCCATGCTTTGCAATGGATTTTTCAACCCTCTTCCCTCATTTTTTCAATGAGGTTGCACTCAATTGTTTGAAGCTTTCTGTCCGATACATGAACGGATCATGGGACTGTAGTAATGCGCATGTAGTAGGCACTGGTCTCCTCTCACATGTCTTTGACCACGACCGCCGAGTCTCCTGAATGTCCTCACCATCATTAAAAACATATGGCATATAACTAGATCCACCACCACCAGCAGGCATGGATGGGTCCCTCAACCTGGACCGAAACTGATAATCGGTTTCTTCCTGATCTCGTCGCTGTTGTGCTTCTCTAGCACTATCCCTCATGACTCTCACTGTTACCGCATTCTCATTCTCATCTTCATCATCCTCAAGTCCAGGTGCAGGAAACTCTGGATCTCCCCTCCTTATTCTCTCATACATTTCTCTATCTCGGTCGGCTTCTGCTTTTTTCTTTCCCTTAGCCGCTTGCAAGCTGGTTCTGACAGCTTCTCTTACCTCTCAGGATATATTGGGACATCCTTTTATCTCTTTTAACATGACTCAAATTCTCCTTCAACCGTGTGATACCTCCTCCCAACAATTTTTTCCCACAAAGCTTGCATTCTATTCGGAGTCTATCACCATATTGTTGTGTCATATTACCAGGCTGGATCTGACGATCGTACCATATTTATTTATTGCACCTGCATGAATGAGCAAACGATTAGATTATTCTAATTTTGAATGACATGAGATAACATTTTAAAATATTATTCTAATTTTTAATGACATTTAAAAATATTATTCTAATTTTTAGTGACATTTAAAAATTATTCTAATTTTTAATGACATGAGATATCATGTTCAAATATTATTCTAATTTTTAATGACATTTTCAATATATTTTGAATAAATAAATCAAGTTTTTATATAATAAATAAATTACGTTTTAAATTAATTTTTAAGGGTAGTTAAGTTTTAATATAATACAAAAATACTTAATTTATTTTTAAAACTTAAATTACTAACATAATTTACTTTTAAGTATTATATAAAAACTTATATTTTAAAAAAAAACTTAATTAACTAACTCTAACACAATTTATTTTTATTAAAACAATTTATTAAAAATTAATTTTTAAAACTTAAATTACTAACATAATTTATTTTTAAGTATTATATAAAAACTTTTCTTTAAAAAAAATACTCAATTTACTAACTCGCCGATTTCGGCTATTCGTGTGTTGCTTCGGCGTCGATATGGGATTTAAATGTGGTTTTACTAACCCAATTTACTAACCCAATTTATTAAAAATTAATTTTTAAAACTTAAATTACTAACATAATTTATTTTTAAGTATTATATAAAATTTTCTTTTTTTTTTTTAACTTAATTTACTAACTCTAACACAATTTTTAAAACTTAATTAAAAACCCCCAAATATGATAACCCTAAATAATAAACCCTCATGATAATATAGGATCAAATTAGGCGGGTTTAACACAAAACCCCCAAATTTGGGATTAAAATTTCAAGATCTACCATATTTAAGGGTAGACCTTGAGATAATAAACCCCTAAAGTGTAAGAAAATGGGGGAAATATGCATATTCACAACATTTGGCAATTGAATTGTTGATTCGGCGTCAATACAGGATTTAAATGTGGTTTTCGGAAGAACACCAAACCTAAAGAGTGAAAAAATGGCTGCTTGGGAAAGAATGGGTTTTAAAAACCCCTTTCGTGCTTCACATGTGACTAGGGGCCCACACTCAAAATAATGAAATTATCGAACGATAATTTCACTCTTTTATGGTGCACCTTTAACCAGACATATTATTATTTTATTTTTTTTTATTATCCGTAAATGATAATATATTGAAAAACAACAAGGTGCTGAGAAAACAATACATGGCCAAATGGGAAAAAAAGAAGTGCAACAACGAAACTGTAGAAGACACAAAAAGAACTAGAAGACCTGCCAGAGCAGCCCGTTGTCCTTCGTCAACCTGAGTCCCAGGGACACGACTCTTCCCTGGGCAGGTCACTATCCTTGTTTATCCATAGGCCAACGAGGTCCACGATGTCTCTGACAATGACTCCCATCGGTTTAATTTTCTGATCAAAGATCCTCCTGTTTCTCTCTCGCCAGAGACGCCAAAGGACAGCGAAAAACGTCCCCTTCCACCTCTTCCCATCCTGCCCTTCCAGTCCAACCGCATCCCAGGCAAAGTAGAGCAGGTATGGATTGGCCGGGAAGACCCAACTCATATCAAACAGCCTCAACACAGTAGTCCAGATTTCGTAAGTTGACGCACAATGGAGGAAGAGGTGAGCGACAGACTCCTCCCCCTGTGCACACATGACACATCGATTGCTAATGTCTTTCCCTCTCCGGATGAGATTGTCCCGCGTTGAAACCTTCTCCTTAAACACCGTCCACAAGAAAAACTTAATTTTGGGCAGGATGCAAGCCTTCCACAGTGTAACTCCATCAAATCTGATAAGAAGCCTACGAGACAGCAACCGGTAGTAGGACTTAACAGTCATATTATAGGACGATACGAACGATAACGTCACCGTATCGTCAAATAATTATGCGGTTTTTGTGGGTACACAGTAAAACCCCATTTATCGTATCGTTGAGGGCTACAAACGATACGTATCGGACGATACGTATCAGTATCATCCGATATTTTGACCTATGGGCCCAAGCCCTTATGCACCATATGATTAAGAGCCTAAATGTGTCCTATAATAGACAGCTACAATGCAATTGTCTAAGTCTGTTTTAGTTGTTCATTTTCTGGCGCTGGTAGCATCTATAACATGGTAGATATAGTTTTTTATCTTAGGACTGAATCTGATCTATGTGATGGCTCCATGAACCACGGGACACCAAAATGGTGCCACATTTACACAATCAATGACCTGTTCGCTCAATAAAAGCCCATTGAGAACTCTATAGTCTTTTTTATCACTCTTTTCTTCAAGTTGGCATAGGGTAACTGACCATTTGAATATGTCATTAATTATTTAAGTGTGGCACTATTTTGGCATCAAGTGGTGCACAAATCCAATGTCTAGATCAGCTCCAGCCTGAAGATTCCATCGGAAAAACATCTTTTTCATGAGATTAAGAGCTTACAAGTGCCAAAAATGGATGGCTAAAACAGATTTAGAGAATAACATAGCAAACTTTAAATTTTTCACGCTTTTATGCTCTTAATCACAAGATATAAATGGGTTTTTGAGGCAATCTCAGGCTGAATCTGATCTACAGGTTGGCTCACCAAGTGACACCGTTTGATGCTCAAATAGTTGCAACATGTATAAAATCAATGATCTATATTAGATGTTATGTTAGTGTGAAATAAGAAGTCTAATTACAACATGTATAAACAGCGTAGTACAGGGACACTGATCTATATTGTTTCGGAGCCTAAACGACTGGACAAAGCTCCAGTTTCGGAAAGTGGCAAGGCCAAAAAGTTATTTAAAGTAATGGACAAAATTTGGAAGTTTCTGGCGGAGCGAGAACAGCCCTTGCCAGAGCGAGGCCAGCCTTCTGGGAGTCAGAGTTCAGGTGGAAAACACAGTGAAAATGAGGAGGCCCCAACTATTGAAAGGTTTAAAAAGCTGTCCTCCAGAATTTGAAGGGGCCTTGGACCCTCCTCAGGTGAAGTCGTGGTTTGATAAGATTGATAAGAATTTGAAAGTTCTCAGAAAGTGGCTCTAGCTACTTTTATGTTGAAAGGCGAGGCTGAATATTGGTGGAAGATGATGTGTCGAATGCAGAATCACACCAACGAAACCTTTACTTGGGCCAACTTTTCTAATTCATTCCATGAGAAGTATTTTTCAGAATATGTACGAGATCAGAAGCAAAACGAGTACTTGGAGCCGATTCAATGAAACAAAATTGTTGCCCAGTATCAAGCCAAGTTTGTAGAGCTTTAGCAATTCCTAGTGCAGGATATGGAGGACTCTACTGGGGCTAAAAAGTTTGTCAGGGGGCTTAGCCCAACCATCCGACAAAAGTTGACCGCTTTGAAATTAAGGTCATTCCGGAAGCTGTAGAGACGGTCAATCTCATTGAAGAAGATTGCGAAGATCTTGGAGGGAGGAAAAGAAACATACCTGGCATCCTCGTGCTATCCCCCGGTGATATCATCACCCTAATTCTTCTACCCAGGCAAGCGCTATTTCTTTTGGTTAGTTTTTCTAGATAGGCATAAATAGAGTATCAAAATTAATTGGGGAAAACATGACCCGATTAATTTATTTAGAGAGAAATCAGGGTGTTTCGGAACCCCGATTAACCCAAAATCAAAGATTTTGGGTTAATCGGGGGGCTTAGCCCAACCATCCGAGAAAAGTTGACAGCTTTGAAATTAGGTCATTCCGGAAGCTGTGGAGAGGGTCAATCTCGTTGAAGAAGATTGAGAAGATCTTGGAGGGAGGAAAAGGAACATACCTGGCATCCTCATGCTATCCCCTGGTGATATCGTCACCCTAGTTCTTCTACCCAGGCAAGTTCTATTTCTTTGGTTAGTTTTTCTAGATAGGCATAAATAGAGTATCATATTTAATTGGGTAAAACTCGACCCGATTAATTTATTTAGAGGAAAATCAGAGGTGTTTCCGAACCCCGATTAACCCAAAATCAAAGATTAGGGTCACTAAGCCTAACGTTTCAAAGGGGGCTAATTTGGAAAAAAATTCTAGGTTAACCCAAAATGTTTAGATATTGCTTAAATCAACCTTGATACGTTCAAATACGTACAAAGGAACAAAAGCCCCTTGATTCAGTGAGAAAGTGACTAAATTAGTAGTGTTTACCCTCTTTAAAATTCTGGTACAAAGGGTTAGGGCTTATATTAGTGATATGTATTAGTATGAAATCAGAAAATGGCCTGAATTTCAGCCTATATAGCTTGAGAGGGCAATCGTGAGAGAAAGAGGGAGAGAAACAAAAAGAGAAAGAGAAGAAGTCTTCAGTTGTAGATAGATGAGTTAAACTTGAGCGATTCCAATTAGGGTTACGGTTAGGAGAGGAGGAGAAAGATGAGGGAAGAATTAGGGTTGAGAAAGTTGTTCTCAAACCCCTTACCATTAATATTTATACTGACCATACAAAATGTTATTTACACCCACACTTCCATAGAAAGAGTAAGTCATGCACTCCAACTAATGTGTATAGTACTCCTGACATACCAACACTCCCCCTCAAGATGGTGCATAGAGTCAGTACTTCCACCAACTGATCTTGAGACCTCACATGTGGGGTGAAAAACTCTTGTGATTCAACTTCCTCGCGGATAAAGCGACAGTTAACTTTTATATGCTTCTTCCTTTCATGATACACGAGATTTTTGGCTATGTGGAGAGCTGCCTCATTTTCCCCATACAAGATCATAGGGAATTTGACATCCACTCTAAGATCGTCCAAGATAAACCTGAGCCACATCCCCTCAAGAGCGCTTTGGGAGATAGCCCTATATTCCCCTTCTGCGTTTGAATTGGACACTACATGTTGCTTTTTACTCTTCCAAGTCACTAGGTTTCCCCCAAGAAAAGTACAGTAACTAGTAGTGGATCTCCTGTCAATTAAGGAACCTCAATCAGGACTCTCTTAGTCTACATCAGTAAATACCTCAATGTCTAGATGTCCATGATTACCATAGAGGAGACCTCTATCAGGACTCCCCTTCAAATAACTCAAGATCCTGTACACTGCACTTAAATGGGTGGTTCTTGGAGAATGTATGTGCTAACTAATCACACTCATTGGGTATGCTATCATAGTCAGATAGAGGAGCTTCCCACAAGTCGTTGACACGTACATGCATTCTTGAGGAGCTCTCCATCTTCTCTACGGAGTCTGTGATTTTTCTCTATGGGAGTGACTGTTGGCTTACAACCCAACATACAAGTTTCCTTCAACACATGTGTTAAAGGTGTATTTCCTTTGAGGCATGGCAATCCCTTTCTTGGATCTAGCCACTTCAATCCCCAGGAAATAATTGAGAGGGCCCAAATATTTCATCTCAAAGACTTTACTCGAGTACCATCTCAGTCGTAATATTTCCTCGTCGTCAGACCCCATGACAGTAAGACCATCCAACGTACACAACAAGAGCCATAACATGGACAACCTTCCTTTACAAACAACGCATGGTCATAATGGCTTCTTCTATACCTAAAATTCATAACAGCTTTACTGAACTTCTGTGACCAAGATCTAGGAGATTGCTTCAACCCATAGATTGACTTTTTTAATTTACAAACATTCACTTTCTCCCTCTGACACGAGAAGCTAGGAGGGAATGACAAATAAACCTCTTCCTTCAAATCTTCATGGAGAAAGACATTTTGCACGTCAAGATAATATAGGGGCCAGTCTTGGTATTTAGCTAGAGATAAGAGGACTCGAATAGTATTGAACTTGGCAACTGAAGCAAATGTATCATGGTAGTCAACCCCCCTGAGTCCGTGTGACTTGTGACCCCCCTTGAAACTAGTCTCGCTTTATATCGCTTTACTAAACCATCAAGTCTATACTTTATGGTGTAGACCCATTCACTTCCAACTTGTCTTCTTCCCTACAGGAAGCTCAACAATATCCCAAGTTTGATTGTGTTCCAGGGTCTTCATTTCTTGTTTCATGGTTTCCTTCCACTGTGGCTGAGAGAGAGGCTCTACGACACTTGTCGGAATGGTGGTAGAGTCTAACGAATACACAAACAATCTTATGAGATGCCAAACAAATCTGGTTGGATACAAACCTATTAATAAGATGTCATGTTCCTTTACAAAGAGAGACTGGATTGACAAAGTCTGAAGCTGGAGGAGGTTCATCAACCACTGGATCAGCCTCCAAAGTTATCAATTGATTCACGACTTGAGTATGAAGAGGAGGCTTCTGTATTCCTTTCCTCCTTGTTATAAAGTATCTCCCTTCGCTAAAACAATCCCACACTTCTTCAACTACATTGCGATAACTAATATCCTTAGGATCGCTGACACCCTGTTTAGGATCACTGCAACTTGCCAAATCTTCAATATCCTCTTCAACATCATCCTCTCCTACACAAGGTAGAGGTAAAGGGTTCTGATTCTGGTTCTCGGTGCTCTCTTCACTATCTGAAAATAAGTGGATTCGAAGAAAGTGACATCCATGGTAACAAAACTCTTTCTAGTTACAGGATCATAACACTTGTATCCCTTATGAGTCGGTGGGTACCCAAAATAAAAACACATATGACAGCTCTAGGGGAAAGTTTATCACGACTGGTGGAAGGAATATGCCCAAAGCAAAGACATCCAGAAACATGAGGTGGAACAAGAAAGAGACTATTATTGGGAAACACCATTTTAAAAAGACAGTCACCCCAGGGACAGGTGTAGCTGGCAGCGATTGATAAGGTAGCTGGCAGTGAGAACAGCTTGGCCCCATAGAAGTTTCGAACGTTCATATAAATCAGAAGGGAGCAAGCTACCTCGAGAAGATGTTGGTTTTTCTGTTCTGTTGCGGCATTTTGTTGTGGAGTATAGGGGTATGATGTTTGCCACACAATCCCATGAGATCAGAGGTAAGATTGGAGATGTTGGGAGTACTCTCTCCTATCATCTGATCTTAGGATTCTACTTTTGCTTGGAATTGAGTTTCGACCAACTTATAATAGATTGGAAAGACCGAACCAACTTCATCCTTGTCGCATCAAGTACACAGTCGTATAATGGGTACACTCATTGTTAAATGTAACATAGTATCGGAAACCATCTAAACCAACCACTGGGGAAGGACCTCAAACATCATAGTGAACAATGTGATAGGGAATACTTGTCATTATTTACTGGATACAAGATACGACAATGCTTTGAACAGTGACACACTTCACACTGGAAGTTTTTATACTCAGACTGACTAAACATGTTAGGAAACAAGAGGAGTAAATGGGGTAATGGGAGATGTCCCAAATGAGACAACAATGCCATAAATGTGTTGTTTACAATGATGAAGCAATAGCAACAGCAACCCCTCTCGGAATGTTATGTCCCTCTTCAAAGACATAAAGAGCCCTCTCTTCACTGCCTTGGTCACACCTGAATCTATGATCCGGGGTGACTGAGGTGTAGATGAAGCATGGGCAGTGCCGACAATGCCAGACTCGGCAAGATAAGTGGTGGAGCCTTGTATAAGGCTCACTGCACGAGGTCTTGATACTCCCTGTATTAGGCTTATGAAATTGTTGCCTTTGTTCATTGATTGTAGACCTTTCCCAATCGACAACAGCCCTCACAGACCAAACAAGAAACACATGTTGCGTACACAGTCAAAACACCCCCTCAACAAATAGTAGCAGCCCAGAACAATAATATGGCCATACTAGTCTTCCAAACATGGCCAAAACACGAAAAACAACCCCTCCGGATAATAAGGGTTCATAGGTTCACACATGCGGCATGCCTAGTCACCTACTTGATATACCTCTGGTTAAGGACCTTCTCTTGTACTGAATAGGGTGCTCCTTTCACGGTCAACACCAACCTCAGAAAATGAGGGAAGTTATACCGAGTACTCGGGTCGAGGGGAATAAAGGGCAAAATAAAGCGTGACACCACGCCGTCAACAGGGACGTTACGCAACCTCCTACAACACCACAAAAGGGGTCTACACTCCCTTTTTCAAGGTCACACAACCTTCCAACATCCCTTAAGCAGCATCCGAGAGCTTCACAACCCCACAATCAATGTACTCGCATCGGAAACTCAACAACCACGAAACACAGCAAAACACTACCTGAATCCATCACAAATCTATTCACAAGCATAACAAACAAGGAAGGCAAAAACAAAGGAAATCTACGGTTTTTCTGTGAGATTTCAAGGATTCTGGTGAGGATCTAAGGTATTCCAGTGAGATTTTCAGCACACACACACTAGTTTCAACAAAAAAAACTGAAAAAAGCAGGTTCTCTACATAGAATAGGAGAGTTACATACCTATTCTTAAAGGTATATAGAGGATCTGGGACATTTCAACAGATTGAAGATGCCCTGCTGCAACTCTGATTTTAAGAAGATGGAGTCTTGAGGTTGAAGATGACCGGAAAAGTCCAAGTTCCAGTGGTCCAATGGAGGTGCGATAGAAAAGAAAAATACTCCGGAGTTTTTCTGATCAAAACTTCACTCTCATTTTCCGATTCTGAGGTCAACAATTGACCTTTCTGGAGCCAATGGTGACATCAGCACCCTAGTCATCTTCACTCTCATTTTCCGATTCTGAGGTCAACAATTGACCTTTCTGGAGCCAATGGTGACATCAGCACCCTAGTGATGACGTCAGCAACAAGGAATGTTTCTGGTGATAATTTTTCGACGAACCTTGTTTTGATGCCAACTTAAACTTTAGTGATTTCACTTAGGGTTAAGGTTAGGGTTAGGAGAGAAGGAGAAGGAGAAAGAGAGATGAGGTAAGAATTAGTGTCGATAAAGTTGATCTCAAACTATCATTAATAATTATAGTGACCACACAAACTGTTATTTACACCCACATTACACTACACACACCCATACTTACATAGAAGGAGAAACGCACACCAACTAATGTGTATAGTACTACTAACACACCGACAAGATGGTCTACACCAGTTGTACCAGTACTTGTACTCAACCTCTGAAATAATGAAGTTTATCTTAGTTTGTTCAGTTTATTTGTTGTGTCAAACATCTCAACTTATAATATAGTTATTTCGGTTCTATGCTACTTCCATTGTTGCAAGGTCCATATGTTATAGATGAGCAACACACCAAATCTACATGGGTGGGTGGGGTGGGGTGGGGTTGGGGGGTTGGCGCTTTTTTAGACTTGGAAGCACATTTTAGAGTAATTGATTAATTGCTTCACGATCTTGTGAACTACAAACATTCCCATATTCACCAGGAGGGGACACGAGGGCTGATCTTTTAGAAAAATGAAGGTATCACAGGGAGAGGTCATATCATTCAATCAGGGTCCGAGTAATATAGTAGTTTTATGTAGATGGAGGTTCCACCTAATAGTACACGGGTTGGAGTGGTCACTGTTGCTTTCTTCCTCTTTTTCTTTGGTTGTTGCTCGTTTCCTCCGTAGTATTTAGATTCATCTATAAATAAATAAATGATTTCCCTTGTTCAAAAATATTAACAACCCATTAGACGTGTTATTGTCACTACTATAATACCAGATAACCTTTTCTACTAGTATTATTTCTCCAGTTTAATCCATTAGTGTAACGAATTCTGTGTTCTCCTGGGCAACCACAGACTGAAACTTTTAACCCCCTAAAAAACACAGTCGATTCAATCAATGATTTAGCTGTTCATTACAAAATTAGCTATAGTATCTATACACATTTTCAAAGAACAAGTTTTGAACACTATTGAGTACCAAAATATTTAATTTATGAAACAATGAAGTAGCAGTCATACCATTTCTGGCAACAACTTGTATTGTTTCGAGTAGACAACTTGTCAGAAATTGCTTCCCAAGAGATATTATCCCGTAGCTGCCCAATAAGAAAACAACATTATATGGGACACACCACGAGAACAATCCTATTGTAAACAATCACAAACAAGACTGCTGAAAATATTTGAAAGCCATTATAGTCCTTGAACCATAAACACTAGGTGTAGTTCTACAAAAAAAATTCAACGCATAGACAGAAGAGTTCACCAACCATGCCATGCTTAGTCTTCTTTTCCTCAAAGGCTCTCATTCGCAAATCCATGTTCACTAAATCAAATAAAGTCTGGTACTCATCTTGGGACCAATGCCCTGTGTCATGGTCAGTATAAACAAATAAAAATGCACTCTTTTGACCAAAAAATACCAAACACCAACATAAAATTGATTACAAAATATATATTCACAAACAGTTCAAAATTAGAAAAGAACCAAAAGGGTCCTGAAAATTTATATCATACCAATAAAATCATTTTTATCAAATTCAGGTTAGAAAACAAAACTTGCTATAAATTTATGATGTAAATTTCAGATCGATCCTAGAAGGGTGGAATCTATAAAAGAACTTATGACCAACCATCTAAAGTCTACATTGATCAATGGGAGCTCAATTTAAAACAGTGTTATCCTCTATATGCTTATTTGTTGAATCTGGTATGCGTAAATTTGTAATAAATTTGGGACTGATCAGAACCATAAAATCTGATAAAGCAGATTTTGAATAAGTTATATATATATATATATATATATATATATATATATATAGAGAGAGAGAGAGAGAGAGAGAGAGAGAGATTTCAAAAATTAATCAGACCTCTTGCAAGAAACAAGATTTGAAGTAGGCAGGATTAAAACAGATTTAAGGATCTGTAAAGATTATAAGAATCAACAGTACATAACTTCTTTTTTTTTAATTAGTAATACAGATTATATTAAATATCAGCAAGGCGCTGAAACCCAATACAATCACGACACTTATATCAAAAAACAATACGCAACAAACAAAGAAAACAAACAACACCACGCAGGTCTCCGAGAGCATTGCCCCCTTAACCGGGTCCCAAAGGAAATTGCAAAAGCTATCCCCATCCCCTCCACTCGCAACCCAGAACCGCACTAGTTCCGAGACAGACCTAATAACCATTCCGACAGGTTTGGTTTTCTCTTCGAAGATTCTGCAATTTCTCTGGCGCCATAAACACCACAAAACGGCGAACATCGTCGCCCTCCAAACCACCCTTTCCTCCCCCTTCACCTCCACCACAGCCCAGCTCAGCAAAAACAGATAAGGCGTCTGAGACATAGTCCAGGACACACCAAAAGCTTTTAGTATGGCACCTCACACCTCAACAGCCACACGGCAATGAAGGAAAAGATGGGCAGAGGACTCCTCCCCATCGGAACACATTACACATGAATTTGGGACGTCATTACCCCTCCAAATCAGCTGGTCCCTGGTAAGTATTCTATCTTTGCACAACGCCCAAACAAAGAAATGGATCTTCAGAGGAATAGGTTCACTCCACAGCTATTTACCTTCGAACCTGATAAGCGGACGACGCGACAACCAACGATATAGCGCTTTGACGTTGAATTTCCCATCCCGATTAAGGGCCCAAACCCTCTGATCAGCCCGTAGATTGTTCTGTTGCGCCTCATACAGCCTACTCAGCAAGTCCAAATAGCTCCCCACCTCGTTGTCCCTGAGTCGCCTTTTGATGACTACATCCCAAACACTCCTCCCACTGACGAAAGATACAAACTCGTCAATCTTACCACCCGGGTTCGATGAAAGGGCATAGATTTCTGGGTATACGGCCCTCAGCGGACCCACTTCCATCCACGAATCCTCCCATAAATGAATACGGGAACCACATCCCCAGCTGTATCGCACCCCTTTAGCCAGAGGCTCCCAAACACGGGAAATATCTCTCCACCATGGCGAGGTAACCCTATGGGTTGAAAAACCTATCCCCCAACTCCCCCAGGATAGCCCATATTTTTCACACAAAACAAACCACCAGAGACTTCCCCTCTCCTCCTCCCTTCCCGCTCTCCAAATCCACTTTTCTAGCAGCGCCAAATTGGTCTTCTTAAGACTCTGAATCCCCAACCCGCCACATGTGATAGGCAGTTGGCACGTGTCCCAATTGACGAGATGATATCGCTTGTTCATACCTGCCCCCTCCCAAAGAAACAACCTTTGGATACGTTCCAGCCGATCGAGAATTTTAGCGAGACATCTAAACATGGACACGAAGAATATGGAGATCGACGAGAGCACCGCTTTAACCAAGATTAGCCTTCCCCCACTGGTCAATAACCTCCCTTTCCAAATCGACAAACGCTGATCAAATCTCTGCACAACTGGGAGCCAACCGCAGCTCGTAGACTTTCTGATCCCGAGCGGCAAACCTAGGTACCTAATAGACAGCCCCTCAATACCACACCCAATTGAACCAGCCAGGATGGTCAGGTAGTCATCCTCCACACCAATGCCAGATACAATAGACTTGAGGAGACTAACCCACAGCCCCGACACCGCCTCATATACCGAAAGCACATCAGCCATAGCGCAGAGTTTCGTCACATCAGCCTTCCCAAATAAAATAGTATTGTCTGCATACTGCAAATGCGTGATGAATCTGCCCTGCTCACCGACCCGGATGCCAGTAAGCATGTCCAAGTCCCTTGCACGCCCGATCAGTCCGGATAAAGCCTCCCCAACCATATTAAATAGGAACGGGGATAAGAGATCTCCCTGCTTGAGACCCCTAGAGCTCTTAAAATACCCGGTCGACGTGCCATTTATCAACACCAAAAACCACGGGGAAGAATAGCACCCTCGCATCCACTTCCTCCAAATGGCACCGAACAGCAACCTTCTCAACATATAGTCTAAATTCCCCCACCTGACCCGGTCGTAAGCTTTCTCCATATCTACCTTCCAGACCACAACCGGCCTACGTTGTGTATAGGCCGAGTGAATGGTCTCATTAGCCACCACCACAAGCTCCGCCAGATGTCTACCTCGGACAAAGGCCCCCTAATTGCCGGAAATAATGGAGCTCATCACCCACTTAAGCCTGCTGGCCAGCACCCTCGACATAATCTTGTATATGCATTAATTAGGTTGTTTGGTCGGTAGTCAGAAATATTCTCAGCTCCATGTATCTTGGGAATGAGAGTAATAAACGTAGAGTTTAGAGCTCTCCCGATAAAGCCAGTCGAGTGAAACTCATGGAAAACCTCCAAAAGATCCGCCTTACTGGTCTCGCAGAACGCACGGTAGAATTCCATGGTAAAACCGTCCAGCCCCGGCGCTTTATTGCTGCCACCAATCTGATCACAGTCCACACTTCATCTTCCGTAAAGGTACTCTCCAGCGCCTTACTAACCTCCTCCGAAAGAGAGGTGAACTGCAACTCATCCAAACCCAGCCTCGGAAAACCCTCATCTGTATACAGTCATTCGTAAAAGTCTACGATATTATCCCGCACCTGATCGTGGCCCGAGTACGACACCCCATCCACGATGATGCTCCCCTACATGTCTCTCTGAACTCCATCTTTGTTTGTATTCTAACCTCCCTCTCATCGGCCGAAAGGCTTCTGGTCTCCTCCAGATTGTCCAACATTTTTAGCTTTGAGAGTAAGTTCTCCTTTCTAACGTGCACCTTTCCATATTCATCTTTGTTCCAGATCTTGATACTATCCTTTAACCAACAAAGCTTAGAGAGGAAACGGTAAGCAGCCGTCCCATTCGACACCGGTTCCGACCACCATCCCCGAACCTTCTCCCGAAAAACCTCATCCATTAACCACATGTTTTCAAATCGAAAAGGTGACAATCCCTTTCCACGAGACTTGCACGTGAGTACAATAGACCGATGATCTGAGATGGCACGGGCGAAAGCTTCCAATCGGGCCCCAGGGAAAATGTCGAGCCAGTCGATAGAACATAGAAATCTGTCTACCATGCCAAGAGATGGCGAATCCTTCAGACTAGACCACGTAAATCAAGCCCACATCAATGGGATATCCAATAAACCCCAATCCGCTATGAAGGAGTTGAAATCCCTCATGACCCCAAGATTAGCAGGACCACCCTGCTTCTCAAAATCCCACCGGATAGCATTAAATTACCAGCCAAGCATAGGGGAAATCGAGCAGCCAAAGTATTCAGCTCGAACCAAAAATCCCCCCTCTCCTGGTCAGTCGTCGGGCCATAGATGCTCGCAAAACTCCAATACTTCCCCGACACTTTATCCTGAAGCACCACAGAGGCTGAAAAACACCCCAATTCCTCATCCACCTTCTCAAACAGAACCGAAGACCAGGCCACGAGAATCCCTCCGGAGGCACCGATAGAATCGACTCCGACCCAATCCCAGCTCCCCCCCTATGACCGAAACGACCTTCCTTCTGTCACAACTTCCCCACTTTGTTTCTTGAAGGGTAACAATGACTGGTTTAAACGCCACAATCGCCTGCTTAACCCCCATCCGCTTCAGACGATCACTGATTCCCCCCACATTCCAAGACAACATCTTCATAATCGAAACCAATTCAAAAGCCCGCCCAATCGGATGAAGACGGTTACAACCCCCCCACCCTTCTCCCATCCAACATACCCCATTGTAGTCGCGCAAGCCCCGCGATCCACCCCGCCGCTTTCTCTTGATATCCTGACAGCACGTGATAATTGATCTAAACACCTCCCGCAACTCAGCTTGGGATCCCTTAAACGACATCCCGAGGTTTCGCCCCAATTCGATCAGCCGGTCGATTTCCGCCACTGTTTCAACTTCCAGGGCAAGTCCAAACTGAGATGGATCTAGACAAGGTTGTAACTGCAGATTCTCGACCGTCAGGCTTCTCAACTCATCAATACCCGTGCCCGGCCAGCACCCCCTTTGAACCTCCATCTCTAGCACCACAAATCCCGAATCCAACTCGTCTTCAGAGAACGTAGCGGTTTCTCGGGGGGTGGCTCTGCTCCCCCGGAGGTCCTCCACCTCGTTGTCGCTACTCTTTCCAAACTTTTCAAACTTCCCATCTGAAAAAGAAACGCGGATCTCCTCTTCCTCATAATGGGATACAAACTGAGTCCCCGGGTCAGTCCACAACCGATGAGTAGAATCCGCAAAAAACCGGAGTCGACGAATGGGTTGACGGCTCGATATATGAAAGGCGTATATGTTCGAGTCCAACCCAGAACCTCCCCACCAGGCCATTAGTACACATTAAGACCCAACTAGCGTGGATTCCTTGCTCCAAACACGTGTCACCCCCTAGAGCCGTTGAAGGATACCACGTCACCATCCCACATGCCTCCCCTCCCCCCCAGCGCGGGACTTAAACCCCTCCCTCTATGAGTCTCGCGGTTAAAACCCTTCAAACTCACCGAAGACCCTCCAGAGACTTCCAGAGTCGGGCGACATGTCAGCTCTACATCCTTTCTCGCTCCCCGAGGCACCACCCTACACCTTCTCCTTAGACAAACCCTAACACCTTTTTTGCAGCCAGAAGAAACATTTCTCAAAAGAAAACCGACCACCTCGAGCTCCATCGGATCCCAGGTAAGATATCCAACCTCGTCCGTCCTATCTGCCAGCCCCCTTATCTCACCTACCCTTTGTACTTGCAGGTGTACGTTTTTCGACTCATTGTACGAGGTGATCTGGGTCGTTGATCCTCTCGTAGGCCCGAGCTCCACCGTCGGCACACCAACCGTCGCCACATCACCAGTTCCAACCTCCAAACCCTCGGCCGGCAAAGAATGAGCGATCTGGAGCAAACGGGAGGCGGCCAGTCCCACGGCCCGAGTCGGGAGGCGAATGGGCGCAGTCGTCTTGGCAGGAGTTCGTGGCGAGCACCCCTCGCGCCTCGCGGGATCCAGTCGTGAAGCCCCCTCGATGTTCGATTGGATCAGGCAACGGCTGAACTACTACTACAGGAGGGTCTACGAGGCCGACGTCAGAGGACAAGGACCCCGAAGCAATTTCGACCGGTTGATGCTTGATGACAGTCTGCTCCAGTCGCGCGATTTCTACAATGAGCTGACAACGGTGGCCATCAATCAGCATTTCGATGATGCGTGGGATCCTATTGAGCGAATCGATAGCCATGAGGATGCGAGCGTGAATCGTATCCCAGAGATCCGCCGAGCGCCGTTCAACATGAGACATTGAGTCACACAGGTGCTGAGAGCACCGTTGCCATGTCGGCATGGAGCACGGGCGATGCTCCGTTCTAATCTCGTGATGGTTGTTGCCTATGTGGGCTATACGTTGCGATAGCGGGTCGGTCCAGGATGGATGAACGCTAGTGACCTCCAACATGAGATGTTGGGTCACGTTGGTGCTGAGAGCACTGTTGCCATGGATGGCAAGGAGCAAGTAAGATGCTCCACTCCCATGTAACAACTTGTTGGCTGCGAGTGCCACACGTTGAAGTAGCGGGTCGGTCCGAGGCGGATGAACGCTAGTGATCCCCAACATGAGATGTGGGATCACGTTGGTGCTAAGAGCACTGTTGCCATGGATGGCAAGGAGCAGGTTGGATGCTCCAGTCTCACTTGAGAAGCTGAGATTTTGAAATCGGTCACTGGCATATGACATGAGGGTCTCGACCGCTGGTATGCGGCAATGTAAAGATCAATATGTTGCGAGGGCTCAGGATCGATGATACAGTTAAGCGAGCTATCGCGAGAACTGATTTGAGCTAGGCTGAACCAAAGTAGGAGTCAGAAGCTCATTGCCTTGTGTGACGATAAGGCACAATGTCCGCGAGTGATGGATGGCTGGACTAAGATCCAGCGTGGCTTCAGAGGAAAGCCAATGGATGAACCAGATGGGTATCTTCAGAGTGAGTGGTCGGTGATCCAAAGTATAACCCGGAGGAAGCAAATCGAGAACGGATGGGTATCTTCGGAGGAAGTGAGTCCTGTAATCGTTAAAATATTTGGTCTACGCGAAGGACCGTAGGGGTTCTTAGAGGTGACTCGAGTCACACTATTGGGTGAAGGCAGAGGTCGAGGTACTATAGTGTGAAGCGATGAGCTTCATTGATTGAGCAAGGTGCTCATGGCGAGGCTCTTGGTGAAAACACGGAGGTGTTGAAGTCTTAAGCTGCAGGATCGTTGAGGGCTTGGGTGGTGATCAAGTCTAAAGGTCCAACAAAGCTGGGTTCCATCGGTTGCTACGATCGAAGGAGATAAGCCTATATCGAGGCACTAGAGCTGCAAAATTTGCTTGGGTGGCAGTCTCGTGGTTGGAAACATACATCGAGGTACTGGAGTTCTACGAATCATACGCAGGTCGAACTCTTGGGCGAAGACACAGACGTGTTGAGTCTTTGAGCGGCAGTGTGAATGAAAGGTAGACTCCTGGATGAAGATGGACTGTTGAAGACCTAGAGAGCTACGAGGGGCAATGAGTTGCGGAAGCTTGGTTGCTAACGATTGTCTTGCTTTCGGTTGTATGAGGTACTGGTATATAAAGATACCTGGGTGAAATACTGATCGGACCAAGTAGGCTAGAGCACTACGTGGGGTGAAGACACTGAACATGGTTGAAGTACTAGCACAGAATTGTGAATCCATGCAGTGAAGTGCACTAACTGCGATTCAGATCCAAGTGTGCTTCGGTGAAGACCAGATTATGTGTTGAGGCAGCGTAGGAGTTGGATCTTGATGAGGACGTCAACGCATCGAGTGGGGGAGAAAAATGTGACCAAAATCACACCCCTATTGCATAGACCGAAGCACTAAAATGCTTCAAATTCAAAATTTTCTAAGCGAACTCTTGGGTGAAGACACGTGGTGTTGAGGTACTAGAGTGAGTTGTAATCACTAATGCTCAGTGCATGGCATAGTGACGGATAGCGTGGTGCGGAACCACGTGGATATGACCAAATTGATCCAGCGAGGAGGTGAGAAACCTCGGGGCTAGATATTGGTGGAACACGTCTGCAAGAGAATGCGAGAGAGTACACGTGGGCGAGGGTCCAAATACTATGTGTGTTGGTGGCGAGGGCCACACAGAGCTAAGATAGGCTGATTTAGCGTGGACGCTAAGTGTAGCACAAGAGTACACTCTGAAAAAGTGACTGGGTAGGCTTCGCATGGGGTGAAGACATAGGTCGAGGAACTGATGCGAGTCTTACTGTCAATAAAGACGTTGACACAACCAGATTGGTGGATGTGGCATGGTCCATTTCCTTGAGATACTGCGTCAACGAGGACGTTGACCTTATTGAGTCGGGGAGGATGTGACGGCCTCATTAATCTGTGCGCCAGCATGAAGGCATGACGACCTTGGAACTGGGCACTTAGCTAGCAAGAAGGCAAGCGGACCTTGTAAGCTAGCCGTGGAGCACGCGTGGGCGCAGAGGCATGTGGCCCTGCGATGTGTGCATGAGTCCCTGATGCATGATGCGACGGTGACCCGAACTAAGCTGCGATCTAGTATGATGACTAGACGCGTGAAGGGCTTAGAATGCGGTGCTCCATGAATGAGCACGCGACGTGGTGTCAAGAGGGCACGCGACGTCTTGGTGCCATTAGGCATGTGATGTGGTGCTCCGCGAATGAGCACGCGACGTGGTGCCAAGAGGGCATGCGACGTCTTGGTGCCATTAGGCACGTAGTGCGGTGCTCCGTGTTGGGGCACGCGACGGGGTGCCAAGAGGGCACGCGACGTCCAAGTGCTAAGGCACATGAAGTGGTGCCATGGTGGCACGCGATGTGGTGTCAAGAGGACACGCGACATCTAGCTTGTATGGCAAGCAATGCGGTGCCAAGAGTGCACGCGATGCGGTGCTAAGAGGGCACGCGGCATCTGGGTGCAATGACGGACCCGATATGGTGTCAAATTAACGCGAGACACAGTCACGACTTAGACGTGATGCGGTGCCATGAGGGTACGCCATGTGGTGCCATGAGGGCACGCGACATGGTCGCGACACGGACGCGACATGGTCGCGATGCAGTGCTATGTTGGACATGAGGCCATGAGGGCCTCGTGACGTAGTTGCGATGCAGACGCAACACGGACGCCACACGGTCGTAAGAGACGCTGATGCGTGACCTAGCAAGCCATGTGGGCTTGGAGGATGGCACTGGGTGCCACGGTCAGAGGATCGTGTGCCATGTTTAATGGCAAGACACCACCTTTGCAGGTGTGTGCCACGGGCAGGAGATCGTGTGCCATGGGGGTATGACAAACCAATAGGTTTGAGGGTTTTCTGCTACTTTGCCTAAGTTGGTCTTTAGACCATATATAGGGGGAAGGGAGCTATGGAGCTATTCTCCCACACATGGGGCCTTGCGTTGCGGGACGAGCGCATGTGCTTTCTAGGTTAGGGGTGGGCCTAGAACATCCGGCAAAGAATGTTGGCATGATGCCATGTGTCACACTGGGTGAGGCTACCATGTGGCCCCGTGCGAGTCGCGGTGCACATGGGTGGGGTGGCCTCACTTTGGGGCACTCAAGGGCTATGGGGCCTTGATGGCGCACACTAGCTGAGGGCCTGGAGCAGATGTGTGCTGGTCGTGTTGGCCTCACACGATGCTTGGTTTGGAGAGCATGAAGAGCTGCATGCTACTCCTAGTGTGCTGGTCGTGTGGATCACACATGTTGGTTGGCTTGGATGGCATGAAGAGAGGCATGCCTTTGTCTAAAGGTGAAGCCGGGCAAGCCAAGGGCATCGAGGTGGCATGTGTGTCGCGTAGACATAATGCATGGAGTGGATTCGCTGAGCGAAGGCAACCACGACGCGGAGTTCCCGCCCTCGGCGGGTGGTATCAGTGATGGTTGGATATGAGGTCTCATTTGTCTTGGCGGCTGAGATGTAGCATCGGGCGTGATAACCAATATTAGGTTATGCCTTGTGACAAATCGGTATCGAGTTATCGGCCTCAGATGTGGCAATGGCCAGGCGCCGCACGGTGTCGAAAAAAGTTACCCGTGACCATGGATTGTCGGACGATACGATCTCGATATTGGACTAGAACGATACATTGAATGTATCGTTCGATACATTCAAATGTATTGAATGTATCGAACGATACATTCAATGTATCGTCCGATACAGACCGGTACCGATACGTATCGTCCGATACGTATCGTTTTGGAGCTCGGACGATACGTATCGGTAACCCGATATTTTAACCCATGCCCGTGACAGCCGGTCGACCCGAACAAAGCGACCATATTGATTCCCGATCCTTAGGAACACCTCCGGGGACCACGGATGGATCGGGAGCCTTAAAATGTGTAACCAGACACCCTCCTCCTCCTTCTGAACTTGTACCTCGCCCACAGTAGGCTCCCACCGTCGGCATTCAACCGGGCAACCGTTGATGAAGATCCGTTTTGTGAGACAAATACCTAAGGCATATTCCTCCGACCCAAACCGCAATAGGAACATAGAGGAAGGAATAGCAGATACCTTAGGTATATCTGTATAATCCCAGTTGTTATTAATCCAAGAGAACAATGAAAATATGTCTTTGTTTGCAATGATGACCACCCAGAAATAGCGAAGGTTAGCGGCGAGAGAGCGAAACTGGGTGAGGTCAAACCTGAGAGACCCGGAACTTGAAAGATCATCCCTAGTCGGGGGGCCACCCGTAGGTGACAAAACCGGGCACGGACTCACAACACGGGCATACGACGTGCTAGGTTAGGGGTCAAAAATCTCCAAAGAGGACGTGATGACCGGTCTGTTCTTCTCGACTATCAACCACCCTCGTTTAATATCACATAACTGAGAATCATTTAAAATGGTCTGCTTCCCAATCATCAACACTGGAATCCGATCGTTTGCGGATGCAACAGTCTTGCCCTGTGCTCCGGTGGCGTCACAGCCATGGCAATGGCAAACTGAACGACGGCGAAAACTCACATTGCTGCACCTGCTGCAAATCCAATCGCCGGCCCTGAGCACAAGGCAAAGCTTAGCATCCCCGGCTGTCCTGGTTGACATCGGGCTTTAACGAATATGACATTTAGCAGGCATGGGAGTCAAAACTTGGAACAAAGAAGACATCCTCGTCATATAATCAGTGGCACCAGAATCAACAATCCAAGAGATGTCAAGAGAATTGCAGACATGAGCGGATCTAGTTGAACAGTACATAACCCAGAACAATTATTATGAAACCTGATTTCAAACTACCTACAATATTGTACGACCAACAACAGATATGCAGTAAGATAGAAAGTGATGCATATCGATGATCTGTATCGTTTTTAACTGTATCATATGATAATACAATACACTATTCAAATGATACATGCGATTTTGATTATAAAATCATTTTTTATCAAGAAAAGTTATATTACTTATGTAGCCATAACCATAACCACACTTTATTACCTCTTCCATGTGTATCAAATGGATCAAGAAAAAAAGAATGAAAGAATGAAGATAAGAGGAAGAACATAAAAAAGGACACTAAGAATTCTACAATGAGGAAGAGAACGGAGAAGAAGAAAAAAAAATGAAGATTTAATTGATGATGAAAATGGTAATGTTGATATAGGAAGAAAATGGTGAATGGAGACTAGTATTTTTTTATATTTTTTAATTTTTTAGGGGTTATGAAGATGCAATGTCAAAACACAAGTATACAGATACAAAATTACACCACACCTTTACTTGTGCAGCTATAAGGTTTTTTTAGATAGTGAAAAATTAGAAAAGTCCATAACTTTGTGTGACTATAGATTTTTGTATAAACTTTCTGAATTAATCCAATGAAGTGTCTTATTTTGTTCAACTTATTTAATCTGAATCCACTTTCCAACATTACATATGAAGGAAAGTTTTTGACACTTAGAACTTCAAGGAAATGACCATAGATTGTTATATATTTTATTTGTAGATTTTTTAGATTTTTTGTACATATTTCTCTATTTTTCTTATTTATTTTTTTTTTTAAATCTAAGTGTATTTTAAGACAAACGATACACGATGATATAGGATTTGATAACCTTGCCCGAAAATACCATAAAACATATCTTGACACAGATTCAATCATAATTAGAAACAGACATATCTTGGTACAGATTCAATCATAATTAGAAACAGTAATTAACATTCATAAAGCTGCTGTTAGTGATGACATTAAGACTGTTCTGATCCATAAAACAGCAATTCAATGGGCTGTTTAAAATCCCTAACAAAAACTAATTAATATTGGATCAATGGGGACTGTCATAAACCCTAAAACAAAAAATACTGACACAAATATACATAGGGCTAGTAAGAGCACAGATTTATAATAGCCCACAACAGTTTGATTTACCTGTGTTAAAATAGAAGTTAATTTGATTCGAAAATAAAATCTTAGAAATCTGAAAAAAGATGGGACACTTCTGAGTCTCTGACCATGTTCATTTCATGAAAAGCAGCACTATAATAACAGGCTTCAAGCTGATGTATTTGTGGCAACCCGACTTTTTTCATCATTTATTAAGTTCGATAAATGCTCCTTCGTTGCTTCAACTTTCCTAATTGGAGTTCTGATGCCCTTATTATGTCTTCAATAACCAGATTATACCACACTTGATGCCATTAAAGTCGTGTCATCAATGATATATCCATTGAAAGACTTCGATGAGCATCGAAGGCAACCAACCCTTATCTAATTTTCAGGTGATCACTTCGATTGTTGCAACCAACCCTTATGCTTTTCATTGTGATATAAATCATTGTTTCGAACCCTTCAAGAACAATGGTTAAGTAACCTCTTAAATTTTCATCGTGTTTTGACAGAGTTGAAATGTTACCATAACTAGTAGGTTGACTTCTTTGACCAATTTCGACTAGGCTTAACCAGGGTTGACCAGTTCGACCCTCCAATTATGCTACTAAGTACCTGAGATTAATTGCTATGTTCTATTGATCAATTGATGCCATTTGATATGCCTAACCCAAAGAAATATATAGATGTGAATGTATACTTATAAATACATATGTGTGGGTTTATAAGAGAAATAATGTATAATAACTTACAAAATGACCTATTTGCATCCACATATGCTTAAAATAAGATGGCCTTGGGAGTGGAAAATTACGAAGAATGCCCCTAGACTCTATTTCGATCTGTTGCAAATAGTAAACTAATAACTAAAGATGAGAAATACCCATTTAAAGTTCATGAGAAAGAGAGATGGAATAGACGAGGGAGAGATTAATAAACACTTAAAAAGACTACATTGTTAATATTGAGATGATTTCCAAGAGACATAGGCCACCTTTTATATAAAGGGGAACATAAGACATAAAGTAGGGCCCAACTCTCCTGACTGTCCCTTAAACACCAAAATGGTGTTTAAATGATCTTACACAATCAATAGTTTAAGATAATGGTGATCCGTACAGTCAAAGTGTTATATAGATTGATCTCAAATGTGCACCACACGATAATGATATGTCACACTTCAATGGTGTGAGATAAAAGTCTAATTTTAATGGTGTAAGATCATTTAAACACCATTGTGATGTTTAAATGTCGGTCAGGAGTCATTATCCCATAAAGTAACTCTCTAAATGAGGTGAGACTAAACCCACACCTTAACTAGACACAAACCTCCACCTAAACACAGATGAACTCACATAAGTTATATCACCTCCGACACTCTCCCTGAAGTTGGAGCATCCATGGCATGGATGTCCAACTTGCAAACAAATACATAAAAATGATAGATGTTTATACTAGCATCTCCCCCAGACACGATATGGCCATACCACAACATCTCGTACCTAAGTGTCCAAACAACAACCAACAACAACTTGGTGCAATACATTACACTAAAGTGGCCATGGCACACCATGATCCAAACAAATGGGTAAACAATTAGCCTATAACATGTGCTTGGCACCAACAGCATGGCCATAAGGTGTCAACTTTGACAAATAACAATATCAAAGGGAAGGCATGCCAATATACAACATACATAAGTACATATATCATAAATCTATGATAAAGGGGAAACCTAACACCCCCAAACAATAATCTATGCAGTCACGATTTAAATCAGGTCCACCATGCTTTCACTGCTCACCACAAAGTCCATACGGGGGCTTTTATCAAACAACTAATGTGTGGGAACCACCAAAACAGTCCATCAACACATCACTGTATAGCGAGATTCTGATGTCTGGATAGAAAGCAACAAGGGTAACCAGTAGTCAGCAGCAATAAAGAATGCCAGCATAGCCACAACTTCAGCACCAATCACTATCCCAGCTTCAGAAACGCCATCAGACATTACTCATCATCACCAACTCCATAAAAAACCAGCATATATCCTCACCATAACACCATCAAATCTCAGCAGTGAAAAACAACCACATCACTGTGTCATTACTGCAATACAGTCATATTTGCATCTCCACACCACACAATTGAACACAAACACACACACAAAAAAAAAAAAAAAAAAACTGTTCAGATTATCAAAGAACAATACCACCTATAGCAGACCAATAACAAATCTCTTTAATGATCATCCAGCAGTGGCAGTAGCACACTAATTCAAGGCACCATGTTCACTAACCTTGAAGCAACAACAGACACCCTTTTTTGTCAATACAGGATAACAAGGCTGCATAAGCCAACACAGCAGCCAAACTTATTAGCTGCTGCACATAAATATGAAACACAAGTTTATATAACTCATCACCCAACAAGCCATCATCGAATCTTCAATCAGCAATACAGATCTGAGATCGCCACCAACAGAAGCCACCATCAGCTGCTCCTCAAGCATCCTCAGCAGCAACATCAACCAACGCAGAAGAAGGGGGTCGAGATCCCAAATAGCCAATAACAACAACAACGTAGTGGCACATGAAACCCCAAATAGCCAAAAATCTCATCGTTTCAAGCTCAAATCAACTCTAAATCGAGTAAGACCAGAGGCTAAAGATAGATGGATGAAAATCGATTCAACGCCCCCAAAAAAAAACTCTAGCTTTCCATCTCACATAACATGTTACCACAGAAAAACGAGAGAGTGGTCGATAAACACAAATTTCCAAAAAAAACTACGGTCAAATCAGCAACTATTCATCAATCCAATACACCCGTACTCTTAAGGACTCCAAACCGATCATCTCCAAGCATCTGATCCCCCCTTAAAGGCAATACATAGTTCAAGATCTAGGAAAACCCTCAAATACTCATCACACCATGAAAAGTGCAGTGTTAAAGTTACTCAAAATGAAGATTCAATCAAAACCCCTTCTTTTTCTAATCTAAGGTAAAAGTTTGGCTTAGGGGGACATCAAGAACCATGGGCTAAAGTCAGCAGATTCAAAAAAAAAATTCTTCTTCATGACTGCAACAATCACCACTCCATTCTTTTTCTTTTCTTCTTCACTTCTTCACATCTCCACCTATTCTTTCCCTAAAAAAAGATAGGGATACATCAATGACCCGAAGAGAAGATAATACCTAGTAAAAACACAGATGAGGCTGCTACTCGAGAATAACATGGCTGCAATGACACTACAATAAAACCCTAGATGGAGGTGAAAGAAGGAACATATGATGGAGAAAGGAAAACTATGGAGCAAGAAAGGCTTTTGATTTCTAATGCACAAATATTCTTCTACACGGCGATGTGCAGAGCATGTCAGATGAAACCGACTCATGAGTACACTAGGGACGCACGAGATCTACACACTTTGATACCATGTTGAAAATAGTAAACTAATAACTAAAGAGGAGAAATACCCATTTAAGGTTCATTAGAAAGAGAGATGGAAGAGAAGAGGGGGAGAGAGAGAGAGAGAGAGAGTAACGGACATTTAAAAGACTACATTGTTAATATTGAAATGATTTACAAGATACATAAGCCCCCTTTATATAGAAAAATCTTGAAGCTTTGTGCTTATTAAAATAGCATATTAACAATAGTATATCAAGAAATGTTCATAAATATGAATACCTAATCATTTATGAATTTATATATATCTATTAAATAGTATTAAATATCTAAGAAACTAAAATCAATCAATATCTTTGATTTTAAAACCTTAAACAAGACATTAACTAACAGGGCTAGAGTCATCAAACTCTATCAATAATTTAAATTCTAACCCCTAATGGAAAAATTGTTACTTTAAACTTAAGAACATCAAAAGCATGGGATTTGAGACCCTATATAAATTTTATCTAAACATCAAATCACTCTATTTGTAATTGAGACCCATTGTTGAAACTTATATATAGAATCTCTAATCTCTAAGTTATCTAAGATCATCACAACCATTAATTTACAGTTTTCAACTGAATAGACCTAAGACATAGGGCTTACAACTCAAACCAAAATCTAATCCGTACAATATAAACTTAAAATCTTAAATAAACAACACCTAAATTGTCATCATTACATTGAGATGGATCTCGAACTACCCACCTCGATTTGTGCAGGTTGAAGGTTAAATAGTGGATTTGGGCTCATTCTTTGACAATTGATCTCTATTTGATGTGATGCTCTTTGATCCTCAGTCTCTTTGATCATTGTTCATCTCTTTGAACCATATTTCTTATGATCAATTTTGACGATCTCATTAATCTAGAGTATATAGTGAAATTTGGACAAAAATTAATGAAGTAATAGAGTAATGGTGAATCTTGTGAGTGTCAGCAGAATTAATCGATGCATTCTATGGCATGTTAAAGAGGAGATTAGGGGGTCTCAAAGTTGAGTACTTTGTGAGTAGTCAGCAATTTGATGGAGACCATCAGACCAATGAAATTCCCTACTCAGACAGGTTGCTCGTATCAAACTTGAAACAATTTTGAACATTGGTGTAGGCATTTGGTAGCTTCACAGTCTCACTTGTCTCTCCAAAGTTATGTTTGAAGAAGTAAACTGTGGTAACAGAAAAGCTACTACAATGGGCTCAAGCTATATTACCTTAGTTTTTTTTTTTTTTTGAAACAGCAACAAAGGCCATATATATAAGAAAAAGCGAGAGTACATACCTTGACGGGTATTAAGGAACTACCCGAAAAGAGAGACCCCCTACAAAAAGAAACTCACCCCAGCAACGCTACAGGCCAAAGAGTGAAGACAACAAACCCCATCGTCCAAAAGGCTAAAGAAGGCAGGCGTCCCATTGAAGCAAAAGTAGATGAAGCCCGTCAGAGAAATTCTCTTGAGCCGAGACATTCCAACTGATCACCAAATCCCTGATATCCCGAATGACAAACTTGAACGGTTTGCCCTTTCTTCTAAAGATAATGTTAGTTCTTTCTAACCAGAGAGCCCAAAACACAGCATACACCGTAGGAGCCCACAAGACTCCTTTGTCACCCTCAAAGATGACTTCCTTCCACATTACCATCATCTGCTCTGGCCACAGTGGAGTCACCCAATGAACCCCAAAAAACTTGAAAATAGCATTCCAGGTAGTTCAAGAGAAATGGCAATGCAGGAGAGTATGACTGACGGATTCCCTGCCTCTCATGCAAAGAAGGCATTTGTTTAAAACTATAATATTTCCTCTTACTAACTAATCCCTAGTCAAGATCCTTCGTCGGCGGAATTTTAACCTTCCAAAACTTAGACCACCACCTATCCGGATTGTGATTACCCTCCTTTTGGAGAAGAGAGTCATAGAACGATTGGACAGAGAACACTCCCTTATTATTATTCACCCAAATTCTACAATCCCTGTTAGCATTGTTAGGGGACACCCGCTGGCGTAAGCAGATTAGAGTAATCCTCCACCTCACTATCCCTCAAGTTTCTACGCATGACCAAAGTTATTGACGTCAATCATGTCCTTAATCAAAGCATCCTTGGTGACCGAAACAACATAAATTTTAAGGAAAGCCACCTCCATCGTGGACTCGCCGACCCATCTATCCTTCCAGAACCTTATCCTTTGATTGTCCCCCTAGCTAAAGGAAACCCCCTCCTTGTAATCAGCAATAAAACCCTTGACAGCTTTCCACCACGCAGAATCACCCCGAGAAACCCCAGGCACGTCCCAAACATGATTGATAAGCCCATAGTTAGACGTAACCACCTACCACCACAACTTACCCCTTTCTCTGTCGTCCTCGATCCTGCAAAGCCATTTGGCAAGAAGAGCCTTATTAACAAGCCAAAGTCTCCTTATACCCATACCCCCCGGCATGACGGCTATCGCAACAATCCTCCCAATTGACTAAATGAATTTTCTTGAGATCCCCCACCCCCTCCCAAAGAAAATCCCAAACAATTTTCTCAAGCTTCTAGGTAACACTGACCGGGGCCAAGAAGAGCGACATAGTAAAAATCAGAAGGGAGAAGGTAGATTTAATCAAAGTTAATCTCCCACCATTACTAATTAACTTGCACTTCCACATAGCTAGATGCTTTTGGAATCTTTCGACCACAAAGGCACAGATTCCCATCTAGTAGCTCTGCACATCCCAAAGGCAAGAGGAATGCCAAGATAGAAAATCGAAAGTTTCTCTTTTTTTGCACCCCAAAGCAGCCGCCACTTTATCTGTATCGTAATCAGAAATATTAATTTGCTTGAGTTATTTGTGAATTTGTGACTATTTAATTTGCTTGAGTTTCATAAGTTTAATTCGTCATCTAACAGAGGTCCATGACATGTTATATCAGTGCCATCTCGCGGAGGACCGTGACACATTATATTTGTGCCATCACACGGAGCACTGTGTCATGTTGTATCATTGCTATCTCACAGAGAATCGCTTCATGTTGATTCAATGTTATCTTGTGGAGCACCACGTCATGTTGAATCAATTCCATCTCGCAAAGCACCACATAACGTTGAATCAGTGCTACCTCACAGAGCACCGTGTCACGTTATATCAGTATTATCTTGTGGAGAATTGCAATCTGTTATGTTAGTGCCAACTCGTGGAGGTCGGTGACACATTATATTTGTGTCATCTCGCGGAGGACGACATGTTGAATTAGTTATGTTTGTGCTCGCAGAGGTCCACGACACATGTTGTATCAGTGCTATCTCGCAGAGCATCACGACGTGTTATACTTGTACCATCTCGCGGTTGACCATGAAACATTATATTTGTGCTATCTCGCCGCCACCGCGACACGCTATACTAGTGCCATTTCGCGGAGGACTACGACACAACCCAACTACATCTCGCAGACGAATACGACATGATGCATTAGATACATTCTGCGAAGAGCCACGAGATGTTGTGATACTGTTACCTAACTGTGAGCTGTAGCACATTGTAAACCGTGTCATCTTGCCAGAGACCGCAACATGTGGCACAATTCTGGCGTCCTATGGAGCCGGTTATTGCATCCCAGTAAAAGACACTGTCATAAGTAGCATGTTACCAGAAAGTGAAGTCGATTCGAGATTTGGTGCACATGGATTTGTGTGCCAAATCTTCGAGAACATTCCCTGAGCAATGGCAGATAGGAAAGTGACACATGAGTGTCGATTGGTGGAGAACTACCTCCACATGCATTATTGAAGACAGTTCCAGGGAATAAGCTAATTATAAACTTGAGACTTGGAGAAAACAAAGTGTACTAAAAACCAATAATTGGTCTTAATAATGACCAATGTTCGGAGAATGGGATGATGACCTCGATTCGAGTGCCAGTGAACAGTACAAACAAAATGTGATAGATGGAATCAACTTAGGGTGGAAATTCAAGAATGAATTCCCCTATAAATAGCTCCTCCCAAAGGAGCTAAAGCAAGTTTTCAGAATGAGATCAGAAGGTGACTTTTTTCTATAGGTAAGTTGGGCTCAACCAAGGATCAAAATCTCATTTTTTCGATACGTATCATCCAGCCCCAAAACTGATACGTATCGGATGATACTTTCCGGTTTTTTCCCAAAAAAAAAACATCAAAAACGATAATTTGAAATTATCAGACGATACATTGAATGATACGAACGATACAAACGATAATTTAACTGTTTTTTAAGTGGGGCGATAAAAACCCATTTTACCGTATCGTTATAGTTCAAAACCGATACGTATCGGACAATACGTATCGGTATCGGACGATATTTTGATCCATGGGCTCAACCCTATGACCTTGAGGTTGCAATATTGTCAACCTTCCATTGTGCTACAGGCCCAAGCCCGAGATCACAAGGAGATTTCGCTAGTTGAACCTTCTCAATCCCTGAGTGAAAGTCTAAACTAGAGCAAAGAGTGTTAGAGAAACTGTGAGGGTTCTTCCCCAAAATTCTGAAGATCGGGTGAGATAATTTGTGGAAGCAAGGTGAAGATCTTTCTAGCTCTTCTGTAATAGTTTTCATTGTTTTCATCCTTTTTATCCAAAGCAAGATCTCCATTTATTTATATTTACTACATAAACACTCTATAAGTGAATGAGCAACCAATATTTATGTAGATCTCATGTGTGTGAATTCCAAATTGAAGATCAACAGCCTTCAAAAACCTACAAAAGGAATAATATTGTAAAACATAGAGAACTCAGGTTGTATCATGGTGTACCAATGATGAAAGAAGGAGACAACTTTGTTCATCACCACCTCGCAATCATCCTTTCTTCATGGTGCGAGATCTGAAATTTCGAGATCCTTTTTTAAATCACGACATACATTTGTTGTAAAGGTATGAATTAAGATGGTTGGAGACTCAACGACACACTTATTATCAGTTTCTCTAATCAACTTTCTACAGAAACTCCTTTTAACAAAACTCGAATCCCTTGCAATACAAACCCTCTTCTTCTTAAGATGGTTAGAGACTTAACGACATACTTATTATCAGTTCCTCTAATCGCCATTAAGAGACACAAAAAAGGGGTAGTGTACCATAATCACATGGTGGAGATGAGATAACGGTGTGCACTGGTGCTTCAAAGGGAGAGAGAGATAGAGAGAGAGAGTTGAGAGACGTGGTGTAGAGGGATTAAAAGAGAGAGGAGAGATTTTAGGGGGTTTTACTCACAAAGGGAATTCTTTGAGAGAGAACGGTACACACAAAAGAGAATTCTTCTAGAGAGAGAGTCGAGATTGAACCCAACAATCTTTTAGAGAGAGAGACCATTTAGGACTTTCATTTTCTATTTTTTAACTTTCTTTTAAATGAAACTAATAAGGAAAAATCTCAAGGGGATCTTTGTTTGTGCATGAACCATGAGAAGAGATGAGACTTTAGAGCGGAGAGGGCTCTGATCGTGGGTTATATAACTCCTTGTTGATCATTTACTTCTTATCTTTTATGGTGACACTATATGAAACTTGATGAAGCCAAACAAATAAATTATACATGTAGGACGATTATGGTATAATAAACATTAATTAAACATTTAAGTCAATATAAAATAATTTAAATAAGTATATATAGACCCAGGTCGGGCTTTTTGAGTTCTAATCCAACCCCGTCTCGCTCTAGGTCAGGTTCAGTTCATAAGGCCAAAAGCCCTATTTTTCTAGGCCAGCTCCGGGCCAGGTTGCGGGCTAGGCGGACCCATTGACAGTGATATTGGTCTTCCTCTTCTCTACTTGTGCTTGTATAGTCTCAACCCTTCGTACAAGGTCTGCTTCATGACTCCAATGAACATATCCAAACCACCACAAGCAACATTCCTTAATTTTTTCCTTTGCAGGGCCTGCTTCATGCTTCATGTTGTTATAAGGAATTGCTACCATCAAACAAAATACAAGTTGGAAGAGGAAAAAGCTGTGGTAAGAATTGTAGATGGTAGTTATATACCATTAAGTGTACTATATTGCTTATTAATCATGATCAGTGACACATCAATTCATCCATGTTCTTCATAAATTATAGCTTTATTACGAATCCAGGGAAGAAAATAGGGAAACATTGATTACACTGAAGAAAATAATGATATCATTGGCATGGATCATTGTTCTATGTATATACTACTTTTTTTTTTGGATTAATGATCCACGGTTTGAGTCAATTTGTAAATTTGCCCACTTATGAAACTTATAATTATGAGTATAAAAAAGTTGAAATTCATTGTTGCTAATTTCTTCATTGAAAGTAATAAGAACGGATGTTCATTTTAATTTCTTCATTTAGATCTTTTGTATAATTTGTCACCGTTTAATTAAAAAAATGAAAATAAATTGAATCATTGATTATAACATGATTCAAATAAAGTGACTGGCATTTGTCAAGACGACCAGTTTAAGGCAGCTTATGCAACATTCAACTTGTTTACTTTGAGAAAAAGATATCTCCTTAAATACCTCAAAACATTACATTAAGATAACCCTAGGAAAGCAGCTTAAGCAACATTGAACATGTTTACATAGAGAAAAAGGTATCTCGTTAAATACCTCAAAACATTACATCAAGATAGCCCTAGGAAAGCAGAGACCAGTTTACCTTTTTTCCAACCAGGCAATTTTATCCTGCGCCATGTATCTTTTACATGAATCCTATGTTTGCCCATTGTCTCTGCTAAAACTTTCCACTTTGATCCGTGATTTTTATGAAATCTACAATAAGATCATCATATCACCAAATTGAGTTCAAATCATTAGAAAGAAAATGATACCTGTCACATTGAAATAATAAACGAAAAAAATCGATGAACTGCATGAATCTTGACCTACATGCACTAAAAGAAGTCAGACCAGCGTTATGGAGAGAGGTGTCCAAGCAACCAATTAGATGATTGAACATACCTTCGGATAATTTCATAATCTTCAGGATCCCATTTACGTTTATCATCCCTTTGATATAAAACATGTGCTCTATGGTATACGCTCCTATAAGGTCTCCATGGTAAGGCAGCCCCTGCAATCAACACCACCGGATAATTAATAACCCCATAAGAAGGGTCAATATTTCCAAATTTATTAGCATGTCGAATCATTTCTGAGAGTGTTATACAAAAGCAAGCATGTCAAAAAGAGAGTACATGGTTTTAGGTTTTTCTAATCTTTATGTACCTAAATTTTTTCCTCCTTTTTGAGTATTTTAATTTTTAAATTATATTTTATATTTTAATGCGCTCATATAGATGCATTGGGAATGGGGGCAACAGATCGAGACTTGTAATCATTATGTCTAGCACTCAATATCCACCTATGAACTGCATTTTACTGTCCAAGTTATAAAATTAACAAGGAAACCAAAACCCCTAATTCCATATCTACAAGGCACAAGGAACCAGAAAAAAGAAAAAACAGTGGGCTAACTTAAAAAGACTCCAAACACCAAATAAACTAAGGATGGTAAGTCAAAGAATGTAGACATCAGTTGGCTAATATGGGAAGAAAAAATGCTAGTCAACCCTATCAATTTGATATATGCTCACAATCTAAAACTTTGTGGGAGATCCAAATCCCAATAACATCACTTCAGTCCAGCAGAATGCACCATTTTGTCCCAACAAACATCACAAAGTAGGTAACAAAAAGGACAGTTGGAGGAGTCTGACTGGGCCCCGATGCTATAATATTTGAATTAATGTTACCGAATTATTTTGGTGAAAGTCTCTCTTTGAATCTACAAATATGCTTTAAATTAAGAGAAATTTCTTTAGAAAAGCCTGGAAAGAGACAAAAAGGTTCATCTACTTAACTGCGAAAGTACAGCTATTTAGAGGCACAAGAGGGCTTGTCATCCAAGGACATAAGGATTTCAATCTCGCACTTTTAGGGAAATGGTGGTGGAGGATAGCTTCTGTCCGTAATAACAATCTCTGGGAGAGGGTGCTCACAGCCAAATAGCCTGACTTGCTCCTCCATTTGTGGGCAGGTGGAATATTGTTCAGCCTTACGGAATGGGTGGACCAAGTGATTCTATTGTGTTAGAAAATATATTCTATTTAATCTTGAAAGTGGGGATTGGCACCTGTTTGGATTGATGTGGGTCATCTGGTGTTCACTCCTATTTGCTGTAGTGCGGACTCGTATAGAGCTAATCGTGAGTTGTTTTAACTATGTGCCGCGCTTGATAGTTTATTTTGTTTCCTCTATGTCATGCCCTGATGATATTGTAAGGGAGCTCGACAGCATGGGGCTCTTCTTGGTTAAGTCCTTGTTCAACGCTATAAGACCCCTGGAAAATGTGCGCATCCCCTTCCCCCACTTCTGCCTTGTCTGCCCTTATGATAGCAAGGAAACTCCAAAGAGGAAATTAAATCAATTTCCTAGTTGATTTCCTGGGAAATGATTTCCTATGGAAATGGATTTTCCACTGTTTGATTAGTGTCTTTGAGAAATGATTTTCATTGGAAATTGATTTCTCTTGTTTGATTAGTATGTTTGAAAATGAGCTTTTTGTCCAAACATAAGGGCCAGTTTGGATCAAAGTATTTTCAAAATTGACTCATAATCAAGGTATCAAATATCGACCGATACCGATATGTATCGATTTTTCGGCAAACCGATACATATTGGTATCCAACTCGGTATCGGTCGATATGGGCCCGTATCGGCTGATACCTATATTTTTTTATTTTTTTTTTTTAAATAGGCCAATACATGGTTTTAAAACACAGAAACTTGACTCGACTCGGAAATCATCTGAGTAGAGTCAATGCGGAAAATCGGTCCGACTCGGGTTATTTAATATATATATATATATATAATTTAAATATTTAATAGATGAAAATTCATTATTGTTCATATCCATCCATTTAATAATTAGAAATTCATAAAACACCATCCATCTAAATATTCATTACATTTAAACAAAAGGTTAACTTTACATTATCAAATATATCACATTCTAAAGATCAACCACATACTAAATTTTAATATTAACTTATTAAGTTCACTCTCTAATATATGGTAACAGTGAACATAAATTGTGCACTAATATCTAGCATTAAGTAAAAATGATATTAGTAATTTGATATAATACATATATATATATATATATGAATATACTGTGCATAAAACTTGCACCAAAAATAAATGTGCAAAAAGAAAATCTGAGCCAAATAATTTGAAAATTTGGGCCAAATCCTGTGGCTTAGACGGTGCACGAGAGGGTTGAGATTCAAATCGTGTGTCTTAGATGGTGCACGAAAGGGCTGCGATTCAAATTTGTGGCTCATAAAAGTGAAAAAAAAAAATACAGATTTTAGGGCACGAGAGGGCTGCCAATTTAAATTTGTGGCCTATAAAAGTGACAAAAAAAAAATATTTACAGATTTTAGGGCACGAGAGGGCTGCGATTCAAATCTGTGTCTTATAAAAGTGAAAAAAAAATACAGATTTTAGGGCACGATTCAAATTTGTGGTTTATAAAGTGAAAAAAAAAAAAACTCAGCTTTTAGGGCACGAGAGGGGCGGCTGAGGGCTGCGATGTGTTTTAGGGCATGAGCTTCTTTCTTTCTTCTTTCTTCTTTCTTCTTTCTTCTTTCTTTCTTCTTCTTCTGTCTTCGAGTTTTTGTCGAAGGATCCAAGTCTTTAAATATAAAGGGGGAGAAAAGACAAGTATGCCCCTTAAGTTTATTTAAACCCCCGTCGGTCCTTCAATTTTAGTTACTTAAGTCGACTCGCCGAGCCAACAAACTCGCTCGAGTTTCCGAGTCGAATCAGTGAGTCAACCAAGTTGAGGCCTTAATCGAGGCAATAGACAAGTCGGCTTGAAGCTTGGTCGAGCTGAGTCGACTCGCCGAGTTCTGAGTTGACTCGTCGAGTTTTAAAACCATGGGCCGATACATATCGGTATCGGCCGATTCATGTCGGTCGGTCCTCCGAGGACTGATACCAATTTTGTTACCTTGCTTATAATTTACGAAACTTTCTACCTTTTCGACTTTTATGAAAGTAGAACTTAATTTGAGCAAATATTTAGTGAGAAAAGAAGGAAATTTTTTATTTAGGAAAATACCCACTTATCACTTCGTGTTGCACTAGTCAAAGTTTGACTATATTATTTTTTGGTCAAAAGTCATAACCAGAGTCAAATATTTATTATTTACTAATAAAATTATTATGATATTCTATTACATTACAAATTAACACCATAGTAATCACTATTTATTACCAAGTTATACAAGTCCGAGTTTGAAAAGTCAAACTTTGACCAGCCATAGAACTTTGATCAATAAAAATGTGTAAGGCCAAATTTCAAAGTTACATAGTTGATTGTTAGTATCTACTGTAAGGTTCATGTTGAAAGAAAATTGCATTTTTATACAAAGTCAAACTTTGACCAAAATTTCAACTTTGAGCAATAGAAAATTTGACAATGTACCGCCAAGTTACAAAATCCAACCTACAAATTGGCATAACATTATTCATATCAATCGCTAGGCTACACTAGTCAAAATTTGATCAAATATCGTCTTTTAATAAAAGTCAAACTTTGACCAAACGCAAAACTTTGATCAATAAAAATGTATAAGGATAAATTACAAAGTTGTATAGTAAGTGCTAGTTGTACTGTAACGTTACACGTTGAAAGAAAATTGAATTTTATTAAAAATCAAACTTTGACTAATAAAACCGCCAAGCTACAAACTAATGCAACAGTATTCATATCCATCGCTAGGTTACACTAGTCAAAATTTGACTAACTATCAACTTTTAATAAAAGTCAAACTTTGACCAAATATAAAAAAATAAAAAAATAATAATAATGTACTACAACGTAATAAATTAACAAAATAGTAACCTCAATCAGGAAACACTTCTCAACTTTCAAAAAACTCAAATTGTATTACAAAGTCAAGTTTGACCAAAAATCAAACTTTAACTAATAAAAATTTACTTTACCAAACTACAAGTTAACACAGTAATAACCACTATCTACTGTTAAGATACACTAGTCAAATTTGATTAGGTCAAACTTTTACCAATAAAAATGAGGCAGGGCATTGCAAAGTTACAAATTAAAACAATGATCGACACTATTAGTTGCAACATTCCACTAATCAAAATTTGAAAAAAAGTTGATTTTCATAAAAATCAAACTTTGACCAAGAAAAATTGCACTGATAAGTTATGAATGTATGTAGTAGACTCTATCCATTACTAGGTATCGAGTTTGACTAAAAATAAATTTTAACTAAAAGTCAAAATTTGACTGAAAGTCAAACTTTCGACCAATTAAAATTGAGAATCTAGTATTACATTATAGATCAACACAACCGTATCCTCTTTTCACCATTAGATTATAGGATTCAAAGTCTAATAAAAAGTAAAATTTTAATTAAAAGATAAATTTTGACCCTAAAGTCAATCTTTGACCACAAAATTTGGTAATATATTACTAATTTACAAATTACTATTTGGTTTCACTAGTCAAAATTTGATAAAAAGTCAACTTTATAGAGCTTATAAATCTTGTTAAAGTTTGATTAAAATTCAAACTTTACCAAAGTCAAATATTAGCGAAAAAGAATGTGATGTAGATAACGTGGTGGTCATAGTGATCGTGGTGGTATGATGACCATAGAAATGGAAGTTACTTTTTAAAAGTCAAAAGATAAAAAAATTTTGCTTTTAGTTTAAGATGATTTTATATTGTTTTACTAGTAACTTTAGATTTAAAATGACAAAAAAATCATTATTTGGTTAGCGAGAAACTCAATTTCAGCCACTTGACATGGTTTCCTCCTTAAATGACTTGGTGTATGGAAATTAAATTTCCATGTGGGGGACCCCTTAATTTCATTGCCATCTCCTCACAATGTTATCAAACAAAAACAATTGGAAACTAAATTTCATTCCCACCTATGTAATTGCATTTCCAAGTTATCAAACAGAGCATGAAGGTAAAATCTTAACTGGTGATCATCTTCTTAAAAGAAATATTGCAACCAAGCGTTTGTTGATGTATCACTAGTACTAGTTTGGTGTGTCATAAGGAGAACAAAATGTAAATAGGTATTAGTGATGTACATGAGAGTCTATTGTAAGTGGTAAAAATACTAATGAGCTGGGTGTGAGGTCATCTCTCTCTCTCTCTCTCTCTCTCTCTCTCTCTCTCTCTCTCTCTCTCTCTCTCTCTCTCTCTCTCTCCAAGCTAACTTGTACCAAGCCTAATCGACTGCTAAGGTTACTAAACTCAATTTCATATCAGAGCAGGTTTCCCAAGGACCATTATTGCTGATGCCGCCACAATATATTGCTGATGTCAGCATGATGTCATCCGATGACTTAAGATGGTGCTTTATTTTCGGTTATAGGGAAATAACGAGACTTTGAACTTTTTTATAATTAAAAAATACTGAGATTCCTATTTTTCCTGAACCATTAGAATTTGGATTATCACTAGAATATGAGATTGTCTTCCTACAGTTTATTTTTTCTGTGATACTACAGATTTAACCATTTTTTATATTGTTTGGAATGTATTGTCACCCAATACTTTAGAGGAAAACTGGCTTTCACCTATTTTATCTCGACTGCCTAGTCTTATCAACTTCCTATGTTATTTTTTTGGTCTAACACTGACCATTTCCGACTGTGGTTTGCTTTAATTATTATTGTTCAAACTTTCATTATTCCACATATTTATTTATTCTTTTTTATAAGGAATATATTTGTGCAATCGATGGAACACATATTCCATGAGTGTAAAGATTGGAAGGAGAGGATCAACACAAAAAGTGATGGCAGTGTGCTCTTGTGGCCTTTGATTTTTATTTGTTCTTATTGATTGGAAGAGCTCGGCAGCTGATGCTACTGTCCTACAGGCTGCATTGGAACATGGGATTAATGTCTCTGGAGGTATTATTTACCAAAAGAAATTTTTTATTTGTATAATTTTACTTTTTCTAAACAAATAAACTAAAATTTTGTCTCACCATCCAAGTAGGTAAATACTACAATCTCCTAGATGCTGGATAAGCAAACACGCAAGCTTTCTTGCATTACATTGAGGTGTGTGATATCAAAAAGACATCGGAAATGCAAATCGAACACCACAAATGCTAAGAGCTCTACAGCCTTAAGTATTCACTTCTTAGAAAGGCGATGAAACATATATTTGGAGTTCTGAAGAAACGATTTCCTTTCTTAAAGTAACTACTGAGGTTTTACTTTTAATATTTGGAGTTCAATTTTTATTTTATTGTATTATTAACATGGTTTTACTTTCAATAATACTTTATATCTTACAGTAAGTAATTAGGCAAAGAATTACAAAGAGACTATTTTTCCATCTACGATCAGTGTGCCATACTATTTGATGGTAATTATGCATTTTTTTTGTTTTTATGCATTTGATACATAATAGAATTAATCAATTATTAAAATTGATTTAAGTAGGTAAAAGAGTTGGAAGGACATGGAGCAACATCAACTATTTGCAATCCACCAATACAAGAGACAAATACAACAAGTGACATTGGAATGTCACATACCACAGATATAGGATTAGATGGTATAGACATGACTAATGATGAAGACAGGGCAAACTCTGACAATATAGTTTCTTTGGAGGTTCCAACCCCTCATTTAAATGCAAGACCGCAAGAACATCTAGTCGTCGTGAAAAAAGAAAGAAGTCAAGCCCGAACAATGTATTTGTTGTTTCAGTAAATGAAGTGACAGCTGGGATCACTTCCAATCGTCAACCAGCACCAAAGGCAAGTTCAGATAACAATATCTCCTACCGAGAGCGTAAACAAGAGTTAAAGAGTTTGGTGGGGTTGGGACCAGATGAAATAGTAGCTGCAATGTCTATTCTAGAAAATTCGTTAAAACAAGTTGCATTCATGACAATTGATGGAGACTTACAGTTGAGATGGTTGGGCCACATCATTACAATCGAGGGCCAAAATTAAATGCAGACTTCAATATTTTAAATTTAGTTTATGAGACTTAGTTTAAAGCTCTTTTGATTGATATTAGATATGATTGATAATTAGAATGAGATTTTAGTAACTTTCTTGATAACGTTGCCACTGGATTGTTAATATGATGGTAGTTTATTAAGATGTCAGTGAGGGACTTTATTAAATTCTTTTTGGACATCTAGTTTTTACTATGTTGAATGAACCATTCAAATATGTAGTTTGATATGCTTCATGCAAAGTCATAATCTTCTAATAAAAGAACCAAACAGGTAAAACGGACACAACATCTAGTCATCATGAAAAAAGAAAACGGAGAAGCCTGAACATTGTGCTTGTTACTTCAGTATATTAAGTGACGGCTGAGATCACTTTTAATTGTCAACCAGCACCAAAGGCGAGTTCAGATGACAGCATCTCCTATCGAGAGTGTGTACAATAATTAAAGAGTATGCTGGGGTTGGAACCACATAAAGTTGTAGCTGTGGTATCTATTTTAGGAAACTCGCTAAAATGAGTTTCATTCATGACAATCTATGGAGACTTACGGTTGAGATGGTTGGGCCACATTCATGACATTTGATGGACAAAATAAAGTATAGAGTTCATTATTTTAAATTTAGTTTAGGGGACTTAGTTTAAAGTTATTTTGCTTGATATTTAGATGATATTGGTAATAGGAATGGATTTTAGTAACTTTCTTGATAATTTTGTCAATGGATTATTAATATGATGGTAGTTTGTACATTTTTTTATAAACAAGTCAGTAAACGACTACATTGAATTTCTATCTTTTCGGGGGGGGGACGACTACATTGAATTTCTATCTTTTCTACACTACTCCCGAATTGGGTTGGCATGTGGTGATGTCTAACCCGACGATAGCTTCTTTCTACACTACTCCCGAATTGGCAAAGAAAGGAATGCAAGGATTGTTTAAGGGAATCGAATCTCGGTGAAGCAAAAAGAGAGGAATTATGGAGAATATATACACGGACTGCTATCTGGGAGGAGTTCGTTTGCTGGGATATATAGGATTTCAGAGGTAAGAGAGATTTTTCTTTTTTTTAATCAGTATTAAGAGGGAACATTTAATAGAGGGGTTGCTATGAGGACCCCAGCAAGCATTTGCTACTTCAGAGTTTGAGCGTGATCTTGTCAAGAGCCTTCACATCCTTTTTCCTTCTTGTGCTTAGATCTATTTCTGTTCCTTGTGGTTTCCTCTTTTCGGTAGCTGTCTTATTTTTTGGTGTGTTGCTCCTTTATATCATTTTCCCTTCCTGTGCTTAGATCTGTTTTTGTTCCTCATCGTTTCCTCTTTTTGCTACCTCTTATTTTTGTGGGTGTGTTGTTCAAATGCCTCACTTGGAATAATACCTTTGAATTTTGTAATTTTATATTAATATAATACTATCACTTGAAAACAAAAAGTATACAAAATAAGAAAAAAGCAATCACCGCACATGAGAACAGAAAACAATGTTGCACACTCCATGGTCATTGAGTGACCAAACTATGTTAAAGCCTCTGGAAAACAACAATATAAATTTTTTATGAGAAAGAAGATGGCCCAAGAGTATGTCACGACAAACAATATTCACACACGCATCCCTCACTGTGGAACTCAACCAAGGAGATATCAATCCCAAACTCTAGCTTTATAAGAAGGGAATCCTCCGAGTCGATCACTAAATGGCGGAATTCCTATTAAATATTTTTCATTGATTGCTTAAGTCAACCCAGAAATCAAAAAATAGATAGCAGATTTGAGTCGGGTTTTGAACATTGGACTGCATATAATAAGATAAAAGAGTGTCATGTACATGAGAAATAACTTTAAAATTTCAATGAAGAGAAACAGTTCTCCAGTACTAGTTATGTTACTGATTCCATTTTATCAATTTGTTACGGAGTATTAATATGATGACCCAAGGGATACCCAAACCTGTCTTTTATGCTCCAACATCCTTTAAATTTTAGTTACATTTACGACGAAAACTTCTTAAGTACGTCAAATAAAAAATGCTTCAAACTGGTTGTTGCGGTGGCAGCATTATTTTCTATAACTGAACTAGGAAAGGCGTAATTGCAAAAATTGGGATCAATATAACATCTTCCTGGAATAAAGCAAACACAACAGGAAAAAAAAAGAGCCTCGAGTTTAGCATAAAGGCGATTAAAATAAAGGTCAGACAAAAGTTACCAACAATGCTCACCAATGTCCTTCCAACAGCTTTTAAGCTCCGGATAGTTTCTACAGTGCAGAATCTTATCCAGCCCCTCTTCACCTAAGTCATGAGCCTAGAAAAAGTAATGCATCAGAAAATTTCAATGGCTGCCACTTGCATATATGAATATAATATTAAATAATATAAAAGAAAGAATCAGGAAAATATAAAAATTCCATTGACCGGTCAAATACCTACATCAGTTCTGCACGAAACATTTCAGAAGATTACAAAGAGAGTCCGAACCTCTCTACTAATTTATCAATAAGTCAAAAAATTATCCCAAGAATTTTGCCAATAAGCTAAACATGATTATTTATATTAGTACTATATGTCAAATGCACAACGTTTTATCTCATTTATATGTTACTAAATCGGTGTGTGAAATACAGATAGCAAAGCCAGTTATATGGATGATTGCTCCGAGCAATCATCCATATAACTGGCTTCAGAATATTTTTAAGGAACTTGATACATAAAAAAGAACCAAGCAGATTGCACACGTATCTCCCAGCCCAAAGCCTGATGTATTTATTGAACATGTATAGAGTATAGACGATGTGGTGTGACATTTTTTTCGTTGAAGAGTTTATATATTAAGAAAAAACAGAAAAAGGATAGCATTACCGTATAAGAAGTAGACATCAGCTACAAATAGGGCTGTCAACAATGCCTGACCCACGCGACCAGGATTTTTCAGCAGGCCAGGCACATAAACTTGACCCGTTGAGTCTGGTCGGGCATGACACATCTAACCAACCTTCGGATCGGATTGGGTCGACTCAAAGGTTTGTTGGGTAGGGCAAAATCCGGTTGACACGACCAAATATTTAAAAATAAAATCAAGGAAAATAGGGGGTTTTAAACCGGGTGAGGTCCAGGGCGAGCTTTTCGGTTTGGGTTGGACATATACCCTTAACCCACCGAGCATATGCCCTCTACCCATCGGGCTATACCCTTTATCCGCATGCGTGCGTGTGTGTGTGCGCACGTGCCCAGACTGCCCATACATACCCTCGGTTCCAAGACCTTGTTCGCACAGCAAATAAAGGGCTGTTTTTAGTCATAGAGAAATTTCTTCTATCATGGTTGAGATAAGGAAGAATCTTGGTTTGGAAAGGAACGATCATACTTCCTCCTTATAGAACCAACCCAACCTATAGAATTCTCGGTGCCCTCAGTTCCAAGACCTAGTTCGCATAGCAAATAAAAAGGGCTGTTTTTGGTCATAGGGAAATATCTTCTATCATGTTTGAGAAACAGAAGAATCTTGGTTCGAAAAGGAACAATTATACTTCCTGCTTACAAAACCAACCCAACCTATAGAATTCTCCATGCCAAAATGATGGGGAACGTCAAGATTGAGAGCATTGAAGTTGAGCCGTAACAAAATTTCAGCTTCAAGGAAAAAAAAAAAAAATTTGGGTGAACAATATCCGTGAACAATGTCACGGACATCCGTGATGAACAGTGACGGACGTCCGTGGGAGTCGTGACGGAACTTCTAAATTTTGCAAAAATTTGCCTTTTTGTGCTTTATTAGTATTAGGACTCTTTTATTTCGAATTAATTATTGGTGGCCTATATATTGAAGCTTGTAAAGACTTTTTAATTAGTTATTGAATATTTGAATGCTTTTATGCTTGAATATTCTTCTGCCTGAGATGGGTTTGCTGTGAGGCCAAGGAAGTGAGTCCCAAAAGCTATTTTATCTTTTCTATCACTATTTTCTTTGAATCTTTTACCTTATTGATCTCTGCTTGTTTTCTAAATCTTAATCTATTGATTTCAATCCCAAAATCCTAAACCCCTTTCGAACCCTAAATCAATCAGAGTCAAACCCTTTTTTTAAACCATAAACCTAAACCAAACCATAAGCCTATTACAAAACCATAAATCCATTTCACAACCCTAGTTAGAGCCTGCGAATCTACATCGGATGGAAGACGAACACCCAAGCCTAGAAAAGTCAGAGTTCTATCTCTAGGCCGATCTCGCCTCAAATCTGAAAGTACTTGCGCATCATATTGGACACCTATTCGGACCTCGCATGATTTACCTACCAGAATTGTACGAACCCAAAGGTATCGAGTTAATTTTGAGATTAAGTTTGTTTTAATCTATTTAATTTCGGCAAATCCACATCAAAATCATATTCACGCATTTTAGGGTTAATGTCTCGCGTCAGTTTTGATATCAGAGACTTAGGTTTTCTAGGTTATGGCATCTTTGGTTGTCATATTTGATTTATTGCATTGTTTTTCTTTTTGAGTCCATATTGCATTCCATATTAGAACTCTAATAGACCTTTGTGATCACCATGGCTTCGGATGAGGTTCTTAATATCCTTAAACGTATGCAAGAAGAATTGGATGTGATTAGTGCACGTCTGCATACCATAAAGCAAGCCCAAACATCCTTAGGAATTTCTAGTGGTCGATTGCGTGATCGAGTCAACAAATTAGAAGCAGAAGATGAATTCCAGGATCAATGCCAAGAACGTGAAGGTCCTCACTTTAAACGTGATGGTCGCCAAGACAATCGGAACTGGAACTGTAGGGATCATCGTAGAGATGACTATGACCCTGAAGTTCAACTCCTCAAGAATGTCCGAGTTGAGATTCTGACTTTTGATGGAAGAATGGACCCTACCGTCTTCCTCGATTGGCTTTCCGACATGGACCAACACTTTGATTGGTATGCCATGAATGACGACCGTTGTATCAGACTTGCTAAAATGAAATTGGTTAGTCAAGCTCGACTTTTCTGGCTCAATGTCGAACGCATCAACGTGAATGTGAGTTGTCCTCCCATTACCCGTTGAAACGACATGAAGGAACGACTTACCGAGAAGTATGCTCCTTTATCATACCACCAACGCCTCCTTGACCAGTGGCAAAATTTATGCCAAAGCGGTATGCCCATAACCGATTACATTGTCAAATTCGAAGAGTTCATGATGAGGACCAAAGTATAGGAAGACCCTGAAATCACTCTCTCTAGATTCCGCACCGGATTGCGACTTGAATTGCAAAAAGAATTGATTTCTCACCCCGTGAAAACTCTTGAAAGATGTTATGCTGTTGTGCAAGATCTTGAACGATATTTGAAAACATCGGTGGTGAAGAGAGTCGAGCCACAATATAGCGGTCAACGATCCTGTGATGGACGATTTAATCCTCCTCCCAAACCTACACAACCTGCCCCTACCAATACGAGGTTTGAAAAGGGAAAAGGTGTAGTCGGAGAATCTTCGAGGGGTAGTTCTCAAGTAGAGTGTTATAAATGTCATGGGATGGGACACTTTGCCGCCCAATGCCCTACGAAAGAACCCCAAAAGACTCTCTTCATTGAGGGAGAGGAGGATGATTATGAGGTAGTGGTTGAAGAAGAAGTATTTGAGCCGGTTAGCACACCTAGCGATGAGGAGGGTGATGCTATTGGTCATACTTTAGTTGTGAGGTGTGCCCTTGCACTGCCTCAATGGGATGAAAAGGATGACTGACGAAGAGAGAACATCTTCCACACCTTTGCCAAATTTGGTGGAAAGAGTTGTAGGGTCATCATGGATAGCGGTAGTTGCACTAACGTAGTATCAATTCATGCCATACGCTGCTTGGGGTTACACCTGAAGCCCACCCGAGACCTTATAAAGTCGCATGGGTCAACTTTTCATCCATCCCCATGTCGAAAAGGTGTCATGTACTGATTCAATTAGGTTCTTTTTCGGACACCTTATGGTGTGATGTGGTGTCGATAGATGTGGACCATATCATTTTGGGAAGGCCGTGGCTCTATAACATGAACGTGACTCTTTATGGTCGATCAAACATATGCACGTTCATACATAAGGGCAAGAAGATTATTTTACTCCCTTTGCCTCCCAAAACGCCATCGACTAACAAAGTTGAAAAGAAGGGCGAGTCTTCTAAAGCCATTAATATTGTGAGCCCTTCTGAATTCGAAATCGCATCGTTAGATAAGAGTGTGGTGTACCTAGTTGTCATCGTTGAGAATGCTCCCGAGTCAGTGAGCGAGTGTCCCAAGGAGGTTGAATCGATTTTGAAAGAGTTTACGAATGTCTTCCCTGAAGACTTACCAAACGAACTCCCTCCCCTGCGTGATATCCAACAAGCAATAGACTTGGTTCCCGGATCTACCTTACCGAACCTGCCCCACTACAGGTTAAATCCGGTTGAGCACACCGAGTTGACTCGGCAAGTCAATGAGCTCCTTCAAAAGGGGTTCATCCAAGAGAATCTGAGCACGTGTGTCGTACCTGCCCTACTCACTCCTAAGAAAGATAGTACATGGCGCATGTGTATGGATAGCCGTGAAATCAATAAGATTATGGTTAAGGATCGGTTTCCCATACCAAGGCTTAATGACATGCTCGATATGATAGTTGGTGCCACTACCTTTTCAAAAATAGACCTTAAGAGTGACTACCATCAAATCCGAATTCGCCCCTGTGATGAGTGGAAGACCACCTTTAAGACCAAAGATGGTTTTTATGATGAGTGGAAGACCGTCTTTAAGACCAAGGATGGTCATGCCATTTGGGTTTTCTAATGCCCCGAGTACTTTCATGAGACTCATGACCCAAGTGTTGAGGCCGTTTCTAGGCAAATTTCTTGTTGTGTATTTCGATGACATCTTGATTTATAGTCATGACAAGGATCAGCACTTGAACCACCTTAGGTTGGCTTGTGAAACCCTCAAGGGTGAGAAGTTATTTGCCAATCTCAAGAAGTGCACCTGCATGCAACATTCCGTTGTCTTTTTGGGATTCATTATCTCGGCCAATGGAATGGTCGCGAACCCTGAAAAGGTTAAAGTCATTGTGGCGTGGCCCGAACCTAAAAACATGCATGATGTCTGCAACTTCCATGGTTTGGCTACTTTCTATCGTCGCTTCATCAGAAGCTTTAGAGGCCTCAATTACTGATTGCATGAAAAAGGGAGACTTTAAATGGGACAAAGCGGCGACGAAAGCCTTTGTTGAGATCAAACAACGAACGAGTAATGCACCCATCATGCGATTGTCGGACTTTTCCAAAGTCTTCAAAGTCGCATGCGACGCATCGGGTGTAGGCATAGGAGGACTGCTTAGCCAAGAGGGTCACCCTGTGGCCTATTTTAGTGAAAAACTTAATGAGGCAAAACAAAAATATTCCACCTATGACAAGGAGTTCTATACGGTCGTCCGTTCTCTTTGGTATTAGAAGCATTACCTTAGACTGCAAGAATTTGTATTGTTCTCTGACCATGAAGCCTTACGCTTTCTTGCTTCACAGAAAAAGTTGAACCCAAGGCATGCGAAGTGGGTCCAATACCTTCAAGCGTTCACATTCGTGTTAAAGCACAAGGTCAGTGCTGAAAACAGGACTGTCGATGCACTTAGTCGTCGAGTGGTGACTTTGCGCACAATGAGCACCAAGGTCGTCGGGTTCGATAGGTTAAAGGATGAGTACCCCGAATGCACAGATTTTGGGGTAGAGTACATTGCTCTCCTTAGTGACCCGACCAGCACACACTCTGTGTACACCATCCAGGATAGGTACTTATTTAAAAGCAAGAGCCTTTGTATCCCTCGCACTTCATTGTGTGACTTTCTCGTTTGGGAGTTACATGCTAGAGGGATGGCCGGACATTTTGGGCGTAATAAAACTGTTGCGCTCGTAGAGGATAGGTTCTTTTCGCCTAGCCTAATGAGAGATGTCGCCTGGGTCGTCAAACATTGTCGTACTTGCCAAGTGTCAAAGCAGACAAAAAGAAATGCTGGCTTGTACACCCTATTACCCGTGCCACACACCGTGGCAAGACCTCTCAATGGACTTCGTGCTGAGACTTCCTAAAACTCCAAGGAAGCACGATTCCATCTTTGTTGTAGTGGACCGATTTTCCAAGATGGCCCACTTCATACTGTGTCCTAAGACCTCCAATGCATCTCACATTGCTAAATTGTTCTTCGCGGAGGTAGAACGTATTCATGGGTTGCCCAAAACCATTGTGTCTAATAGGGATGTTAAATTCACTAGTTATTTTTGGAAGACCATTAGGCACATGACGGGCACATTGCTCCAATTTTCGACAACTTACCACCCTCAAACGGACGGCCAAACCGAAAGCACCAATAGGAGCCTTGGGAATCTCCTTCGTAGTCTTGTCGGTGATCATGTTAGGACTTGGGATACCATTTTACCCACAGTTGAGTTTGCCTACAATAATTCTGTCTACAGGTCCATAAACATGAGTACTTTTGAGGTAGTACATGGTCATAGGCCTAGGACCCTATTAGATTTGATCCCCATGTCTACATCCCATAGAGCGTCAGAGTCTGCCTATGCATTTGCACAACACATACATTGCTTGCATGCCGAAATTAGACAAAAGATTAATTGAAGCAATAGTCAATATAAATTATCTGCAGATGCTCACAAACGTTTTAAAGAATATCACGTGGGTGATTATGTGATGGTCCGTGTTAGGCCCGAGCGGTTCCCATCGGGATCTGCCAATAAGCTCCAATCCAGAGGCGCTGGACCTTTTAGGATTTTGGCTAAGAGTGGTCCTAATGCATACGTGCATGAGCTTCCTCCGGTACGGGAGTTAGTTCAATGTTCAATGTGGAGGGCTTGGTTCCTTACTTGGGTTTTACCCCACCTCCTGAAAACTCACTCCAGCCACCTCATAGCTCCAGCCCCAACCCAACCTTGCAACCTGTACCTCTTCCTTCCCCGAGCAGACAGAGAACAAATGAGATAGAAGATATAATCAATGATCATGCCATCTCTAGGGCTGTCAACGGGGCGGGTTCGGGTTTATTTATTTAACTAAAATGATAAACGGGTCGGGTAGGGCTAAGCCCGAATAACAAACGGGTCAGGCTCGGGCTGGACAGTAGTAAATAAACGGGCCTAAGTTAAGGTTAAAATAAGGGTATTTCGGTCATTTTCTGCCCTTTCACACAAATATATAATATTTTTTTCATTAGGTTCTTCTTCACTGAGAGTCTGAGACTCAAACATCCATCGAAAAACAACAAACTCACTCTTTCTCTCTCATTTACACACTCTCTCTCTCTCTCTCTAAGTGAGAGATGGCATTTATGTTTGGGTTTTTCACCATTTTACAGCTACATACTTGTTAGGGTTTCTACATTGATTCGAGTCGCACCACCGAAACGACAACATTTATAGGGCTTCAACTCAAGCTATCATTTCCAAGCTCTCTCTCTCTCTCTCTCTCTCTCTCTCTCTCTCTCTCTCTCTCTCTCTCTCTCTCTCTAACAGAAAGTTGATCTCTACCCTATAGTCACTTTGTGTTAGGGTTCTTCATCGATTCGAGACACAGATACGGTGACACGAGTTTTTAGGGTTTCAAGATCCCATTGCCAACTGGGAAGCTCTCTCTCTCTCTCTCTCTCTCTCTCTCTCTCTCTCTCTCTCTCTCTCTCTCTCTCAATTTCTCTCTATAAGCAAGTTGTCCCATGGATGCTGATTTCATTTATCATAGGTAGATTTTGTATGAGATTTAAATTTTTTATTTTTTTTATTTTTTTATGATTTTCTCTCCGATTTAAATTTTTTCACCATTTTTTATCAGATTTAAAGCCATTGATTCAATAATCACATATTTATTTATTTTTTATTTTATATGATTTTATATAGGATTATATAATTTTGGTACTTTTATTAAAAATTTATTATGGTCGAGTTAAGCTCGAAGTTGTGGTTTAGGTGGTAGTTCCCGTAATAGCATATCGGGTCGGTTTGGGCCTTCCTTTAGTGTAAAAATATTCGCCTACAAAAACTCCCACCCGCAAGATGTGACCCTAGCCGTCTCCACACATGACGGGAGATTCCAGAAGTACTTGGTTAAATGGGTCGGCAAACTGGAGTCCGAAAACACTTAGATCCACAAGAATGAAGTTCGCCGCGTGAACCCCGTCCTAATATACATCTACTACGAGCATGTTTCATCGGTCATGAAACCTTTGGTCCAAGGGAATTGACGAGAACGTCGAGTACGTGGACATTGGTTTTGGACCACATCACTTCTACCAACATCGAAAGAAGCGAAGAGAGAGCCCGAATACAGCATCATCAGGAGGAAGGAGGCAGAAAACATCAACGGATGACTTGTAAGGAGTTCCACCGTACGAGTTTCGATACACTTGATCAGTATCACGTGCGTGTTTCATCGGTGATGAAACATTTTTTTTCATCAGTATCACGTCCGTAGGTCAAAGATGTCCGTGGGCATCGCGACAGAACTTCTAAATTTTGCAAAAATTTATTTTTTTTGTGCTTTATTAGTATTAAGACTCTTTTATTTCGAATTAATTATTGGTGGCCTATATATAGAGGCTTGTAAAAACTTTTTAATTAGTTATTGAATATTTGAATGCTTTTATGCTTGAATATTCTTCTGCCTGAGATGGGTATGCTGTGAGGCCAAGGGAGTGAGTCCCAAAAGCTATTTTATCTTTTCTATCATTGTTTTCTTTGAATCTTTTACCTTATTGATCCATGCTTGTTTTCTAAATCTTAATCTATTGATTTCGATCCCAAAATCCTAAACCCCTTTTGAACCCTAAATCAATCAGAGTCAAAACCCTTTTCTAAACCATAAACCTAAACCAAACCATAAGCCTATTACAAAACCATAAATTCATTTCACAACCCTAGTTAAAGCCTGCGAATCTACATCGGATCGAAGACGAACGCTCAAGCCTAGAAACGCCAAAGTTCTATCTCTAGGCCAATCTTTCCTCAAATCTGAAAGTGCTTGCGCATCGGATTGGACACCCTATTCAGACCTCAGGTGATTTACTTACTAGAATTCTACGAACCCGAAAGTATCAAGTTCATTTTGAGATTAAGTTTGTTTTAATCTATTTAATTTCGGCAAATCCGCATCAAAATCATATTCACACATTTTAGGGTTACCGTCCCGCGTGACAAAAGGAAAGGTGCACTTGGAGTGCAGCATGAAAATGTTGCACTCCAATGCCATTTGGTGTGCCATGTTATACATGGCCTAGAGTTGGCCCACATTCTCCAAGGGTTGACCGGCCCCTCTAGGCTTTTATAACAATAAATAATTTGGACATGTATGTCATTCATTTCAGGAGTCAAAGATATGGATTTTCCGGTAAAAACTTTTGCTACTGAAAATTTTCATCTTTGACCACAAAATAACAGTGTAAAATCACTTTTTAATGGTTATTGATCGACCTTATGCATGTGCACGTGACACTTGATCGTGTGCAGCATCTTAGGCTGCACAGGGACACATACTCTTGCAGCTATATATATATATATATATACCCTGGGAATACGTGTTCAAACACATTGGTAATCCATGTGTTTGAACCAGCTGGGTGCCAAACAGCACCCAACCAAGGATCGGGTGACTTGCCCAATGTCGGTTAGGTACCATCTAAAAAAATTAAAAAGGATATCTATCCACAGTTCAAAAGTTGGTAAAAGGTGCAAAATTGGAAACTTTTGACCTGTGATTTGAATGGCAAAAAAGTTCAAAAATTAATATTTTTTTTCTAAAACCTAAGGGGGCTGAGTGAAGCCTTAGAGAATGGGTGTAACTCGCGATCACATGCCAAATGGCACGTGGTCTGGAATTTGAGTGGACGGTCACCATCGTGCGGTTGAATACATATCCTTATTTTCACACACACATATATAAATAAAGACGACTCCTATGGCTGCCTTTAAACAGATTGTCACGTGACCGTCCACCTTCACGCCATGTGATGCATATTTTGATCAAAGATAGTTCAACAAAATTCAAAAATCAATATTTTTTTCTAAAACCCAAGGGTACTGGGTGAACCTTAGAGAATGGGTGTGACTCGGGATCACATACCAAATGGTAAGTGATCTAGAATTTGAGTGGACGGTCGCCATCGTGCAGTTGAATGCATATCCTTAGTTTCACACACACACACACACACATATATATATATATAAAGACGACTCCTATGACTGCCTTTAAACAGATTGTGACATGACCGTCCTTCACTCCATGTGACGCATATTTTGCTCAAAGATAGTTCAACTAGGAGCCCATCGTTAAAACATGTCTTGGACAAAAATTACGCCAATTAGAGAATTCTAACCATCTGACTGGTGTACTTTAATTTCGACCATCAAAAAATATAAATAAGCGTTCATTTTAGAAATCGAATGGTTCAGATCCTCCATTGAGTGTGATTTTTTGGGCACTCTTTAGTTCAATATATGAAGTGTGATCTTAATGGATTGGATTGTCCAAAGCCACATGCCAATTGGCTTAATAAGTGAGCGGTCATGTGCCACTATCCATATATATATAGGGAAAGGGGTGTAGGTGGCAAGATAGGTACATTAAGATTGCATGGAGCTCTATGGTGCCACGTGAAGCTCCAGCAGGTTGTATAGATTATTTTTTAAAAAAATCAATTTTGAATGTAAAAATTAGAAGACAATTTTTTATTATGATTCAATGGTTCAGATTTTTAGCCTCAAGAAATAGGCGGTGGAGATGATGTTTTGAAGAAAACAAATTCAGAAAAGATTGAAACTATGTACCTTGCTCCACGTGGCACACAAAACACATTTTGGGCACGTAGAGCTCCACGTGGGCCTTGGAGTACTGAGAATGTACTCCATTGGAGCGCCTACCCGAGCTCATATATATATATATATATATATATATATATATATATATATATATATATAGTTTGCTAAATTCAGCTGCACCATGGGCCATAGAAAGTGGAGATATCAACCTATTAACTCCCTAACCTCCTCTTTGGTATTCCTATTATGGGAAACAGTGAGACTGGTCTATTCCTACTAAAGGAAAGAGGAGTGACAGTTTGGTAACAATTTTCTAAAAAGCACTTTTCAGGGGAAAATGTTGTTTGAAAAGCAACATGATGTGTTGTTTGAGAAGCATCATTGTCTATATCTTCTTTTAACAAACGGATATTTAAGAAGCAGCATTGGGCTGCTTCTCCAATACACCATTTTGAGAAGCAGCAATCGCATATTTAAGCTAAAGGTGCGTCATATTTCAGACAAGTTTCTCTCACTCAAGTAGATGCCTTCAATACTAATCTTAAAATGCAATAGACAAAAAAAAATGTGCTTTAGAGATAGTCTGGTACAATTATTAAAAATTAAATAAATTGCCTTACTATATATTTTGTCTTAGGTTACAAATGTTAATAGCCCTTATGGACCTTATCCATAGTAATACATTTTTTTATCATATATATATATATATATATATATATATATATATATATACTATATATTTACCTACAAGCTCCTTCTTTGCTTTCGCAAATTCTAGTCATCAAATGCATTTATCGAAAGAACCTATGTGTGGACAAATAGTTTTTACTCTCCCCAATGACCAGATCATGGATTCATTGAGAATTTGCAAGGCAAGCAATAGTGCAATTTGTCATCGTAACAAAATAAACTAAAGCTTACTATGCACGAGGCTACCAGTTCAGCGTTATCAACTTTTCTGCAAAATATATTACTTAACAACTATTTGTCAACTTACTAGCACTGACCAGTAGGTAGTTAGAAACAGCTTCCTTGACCATCTCATCTTCTTGTAGCGAGAACCGTTTCCCTTGCACCAATTCCGTCTGGCAGTTTTCCTCCTTTGAGTTCATATCTTTTGTTAAAGGGAACACCTCCACATGACCTGAAAAGCTTACTCTCTTTGGTGTTTTCACGGATTGCGAATTTGCAGAATGATTAGCATTTCCCCCCCCTTTTTTCATAGCTGAGGGTGTTCCCTTTTCAGGCATATTTTTCGTAACACCTTTACCTTTGGCAATCACTTTGGTTCCAGAGTCGAATACTCTCATTGGGCTTTCATCCAAAGAATGGTAATTTCTTCCTGGCTCTTTATCCTTCTTGTGCTTCTTCCTCTTATTATTTTCATCCTTATCCTTCTTTCTCTTTTTCTTACTATTTGAACTTGTATGGTCGTCATCATTTAAGACCTCTGTATTATCTGTCAACAACCCGATCCCATTGGTCAACTCTCCAGCAGAGACTTTTGCAAGAGATGACTTGGTAACTTTATCGTTCTTAGTACCCTTCTTCTCTTTCCTCCTCTCCTTCAAATCTTCCAGCCTAGTATCCCCATTTACATTATTTCTATCCTTTGAAATCTCTTTATCTTTTCTAACTCTTCTCTTTGTGTTATCGGACACTTCATCAAGCTTTTCATTTTCCAAGGTTTGCACATCAATATTTGCCTTGTTTCTCTTCTTATTACTCTTCTCTTTCACTATTTTCGATTTAGAAATTTCCTCTTCTTCTTTGCTACTCTCCTCTCCCTCGTTTCTCTTCTTTTTTCCAACCTCTTTAACCTTACCAATTTGGTTCCCACCATCTAATGCATTAACAACGTTTTCTGTCCCGGACGAACATGAATACACTTTATCTTTGTTTTTATTTTCCTTCTTTTTCTTCCTCTTTGCATCTTTTGTTAACTCTATTTTAACCATCTCCTCACCCTTTTTCAATCCCAATCCAATATACTCTTCCATGTTCTTCTCATTTTCCCAAACCACGTGATCCTTCTCATTTGCACCATCCTCTTGGTTCTCGTTTCTCTTATCTTTTCCAACCTCTTTCGCAACCTGTTCATCTTCAGTAGTGTCATGCTTCCTCTTCTTCTTCTTCCTTGTTCCAACTCCCCTCAAACTTACTTCATCCTCCTGTACTTCACCACCATTAATTGTGTCAATTGTTCCCCCAGAATCAGCCTTTTCTTCCAATAAACCATTCTGATTAGTATCCCTCTTCTTTTTCTTCTCACTCTTCTTTTTCTTTTTCTTGTGGAGCTCGCCCTCTTCCTCACCTTGCATGCTTCTCAATTATGAATGTCGATCAATTGTGGTATCCTATTGGCCAATAATTTCGTTAATCAAATCTGCTCATCTGAAAAAAACAAATCAAAATATCAAAATTAAAATAAAAAAAAAAAAAAAACAGCTTTCTTTTGACTTAATATAACCAAAATTCCCAATTAAAAGATGAGTTGGAGATCTTTGTAAAATTTATGAACTTAAGAAATACGTATAACCGGCTATCACCATTACATATATACTAAATATTTTGATATGCAATTTAGAAGTGATAGTTCCCAAAATCCATTTAATTCCTGTTATTTAGCTTCAATGAGAGAACTTAGGATGCAAAAACAAAAAAAGAAAAGAATATATATATATATATATGGTATAGCAGTAAAGGAGTCCCTAGGTTAGCGACCTAGGGTTGAACCATAGGTCATGGGCCCCAAATCACATGCCATGTGGCCTGTCATCCCAACAAAAAAAAACGTTTTGGGTTCTCGTGCCACGTGGTATGTGATCTAACAAAAAATTAAAAACTTTTTGGGCCGTCAAACGTGGTAAAATATTGGGTCCCACCCGGCATACTTGCGGCGTTGATTTTTTGCCAACTTCGACCACATTTTGGATGGTGGATAAGATGTTTTTTCAATTTTTGTTCTTTTTAGATGGATGTGATCGATCTCGTGCATGTTGCCTCGGCAGCACTCGATCTTCGGATTAGGTGTCACTTGGCATCCCACCAACACTAGCATAGGGGGTAGCATATGGTTCAATGCCGGTCGCTTACCTAGGATTACCTCTCTCTCTCTCTCTCTCTCTCTCTCTCTCTCTCTCTCTCTCTCTCTCTCTCTCTCTCTATATATATATATATAGATGATCTAAGTAATGCACCCAAGGTCCATGTGGCATCGAAACAATATTTTGGGTGCCACGTGGAGCTCCACGTGAAAGGTTGGAGGACCATGATCGTCCTCCCATGGAGGACGGATCCCTTTTCCATATATATAGATGATCTAAGCAATGCACCCAAGGTCCACGTGGCATCGAAACAATATTTTGGGTGCCACGTGGAAGGTTGGAGGACCATGATCGTCCTCCCATGGAGGACGGATCCCTTTTCCATATATATATATATATATATATATATATATATATATATATATATATATATATATAATATTTTTATGAACAAATTCTTTTACTTCATATTTTCGAGTCTACAAATTACATAAGAGAAAAAAAAAATTAAGTAAATAGTGAAAACAAATTGTGGCGCAGATGACAACTAAAACCAGAGTGAAATCGACAACCTCAGTAACAGATAGGCCTGGTTATTGAGAGAAGGGTTTAAACGTTGGAGGTTTTGGAACCCTAATTTGTTCAGTAAGCCATTTTCGCCCCGAACTAAAACAGATAACCAGCGTAGAGGGAAAATAAAAGGGACGGAGATTTCGTACCTTAATCGATACTCGGAGAAAAAATGAAGAGACGCACAGACCTCAGTTCAGCCCGTGAGAAAGTAATAGTTAGAAGAGTGAAAGAGGGAGTGCCATGAAAGGGAATCCAATTACCATTAAAGATGATCTCCCACCGCCAAATTAGTCAAACTTGATGAATAATCGATCTACTATTCTAATTAGATTAGAATCTTTCACGTGTTTTAGAGGAAAAATTTGAAATAAAAAATCTTTCAATTTATGACAGACCTAAACTATTGCACCGGTCTAACGAGTACATGGAACCACGAGTACGTGGAGGTTCCATAAGTTGGTTAACTAAATTTCTACTGCCAACTCCCGTAATATGCGAACAAAAAATTTGGATAAAAGTTAAGGAGTCTAATTGATTAACTTATAATCTCTTCGATAAACTTATAATTTCTTCATGTGCTAATTTGAATGTCAATTTAGCGTGTCCTGTTTGTATATTAACAAGAGTTGTCGATAGAGGTAGTTGATGAACTTATGAAATCTTTGAGTGTTTATTTAATTGGAGCAATAATTTAGGTGTGTTTGAAGAATCGGGGTCAAAGTTTATGAGTTTTTTTAAAAAAAAATTCTATTTTACACTGTTTATTTATATATTTTAAGGCTTTGTGGGACATCGAACCAAACACATTTCAATATAGATTGGAATTTGGAAAGTGTAGCCTCAAACCTAAGAGGAGATAATAAGAGCTCTGGCATTTACAATTCAAAAATCATTCATGGCCTTGAATCAGAAGATGGTGATCAGGTTTTATCTCAATCTTTCACACAATAGTTATTAAGGTAATGTCCCACTTATTAGACGATTGGATGATTATTCCACATGGCGCACCTCTCCATAATTAACTGTGTTCATGGAATGCCATGAGAAGAGTTCACAGTATAACACCAACCATAAAGGCACTATGTGATGTAGTGGCATTACTAAAGCCACCCACACTCAATCTAAAACCCTACAATTTATACCCGGATTTGCATCTCACCAAAAAATTATGATAAATCTAAGGTGATGATCTCAAGATCATTATCAATAGTGGTGATTGAGTCAACCACACACTTTAGCCTACCAGAGCTTGGTCAAACATGGACTTTGATATCCAATGGCTCACAAAAAGGCTAACACGTTCTTTAAATATATGAGCCTTGCATAGGATATCAACTTGAAGGGCCTATGGTAGGATTTATCTTAATTTCTAAATTAGAAATTAAAATCATAATTAATCTCTAGCAACTCCTAACCCTTGATTCCATTGACCACATCTCACACCCTTGGATCCACCGTGGGGAAATCTAAAGTGAGAGATGGGGCTACTCACCATGCACCACAAGATCACTTTGAAAGTGAATCTATCACATAAATTAAGGACCTCGAAGACATTAGGATTCAGTGACAACCAAAATGGGTGGTGTGAAGTGGAGCCTAGTGGGCCCCACTATTACATGCTCATGAAAGAGAGGGAGGAAAGAGAATGAGTGGAACTTGGGGAAGAGCAAGCTAGTCACTGGGCTAGCTTGTCTCCCAAAGCATGGACTTAACCCCCCTATTGCAAAAATCGAATTTCATTTTTCACCCTGCACCTTGAAGCTCCTCCATATCCAACCATTCAGACTTTGATCCAACACCTCTATTCGAATCCCCACTAGTTCTAGACTCACAACCCACTAGTTCTAGACTCACAACACCTCCATTCGAATCCTCACTACTGCTAGATTCACATAGTTTAAAACCAATCAAATTCACACCCATCTCAGCCATCCTTGAGCTAAAAAAACACCACAAGAAGCTAAGCATCAAGGTAAAGTCATAGTCTTGAGTGTAGTAATTTTTTTTTGTGTATTTTCATTTAGATTTCGAATTTTGATTTTGAAAATAAGATTTGGAGAGCGAGATGATCGTGCATGTCGGTTTTACGTGTGTGCATGATCATCACATGGCCAAAAATAGAGATGCCTCGGACTAGATCAAATATAACCTAGGTAGTTTTAAAAATAGTGATTACTTTTGGTTTCTTATGGATTTTTGAAAAGAATTTTGAGATATTAGATGGTTTAGCATGAATAACTATAACCTATAATTAAAGTTTATATCTAATACAAAGTATAAATGTCCCATATAAAATATGTTGAAAATACGCTTGACCCGTGCAATTGTGGTTGGGTGTACAACCCAACCTGTTGATCAGTACCATTCAAGACACAATCTCAACATGGTCAATAAGAAAGCTCCCTCCCCATCACTAGGCTTCTATATGTATACCATCTAGTCCCAATGTTTTTCTTGTCTTCATCTTCGTTAAGGGTGATTTTACTTTTGCTTCAAATATTTTGTTAATCATCCCTTGATTTGGTTTCCTTTCTCACTTGATTTTCTTCACATATTGCATATTTAGCAAGGCTTGAAATTATCTTTTCTATCTCTCATCTCATTTTAATCAAAATTCTTTTCTTCTTCATTCTTGAGGCCCCTTACTTGGTCAAGGTCTCTAGTTTCATTTTTATTGTCTTGGCAGGATCGTAGATATCTTTCTCCCGTCTCAAGTCTGGCCTACAAACTATCATATACGTCATACTTGGCTTACTACTGGTTCTCTTAGCTTCCATTTTTCCGACTTGTAACTATCAAAATCTACTATGTTTCGGATCTTTTGCTTTATTTTCAAAGAGGCCAGGGACTATATGCCCACCACCAGGCGACCATTATGTGATGTCCTTCGTGAGGATTGGGTGTTGTGACAACTTAGGCAAGGTGGATCAGATCTCATTAAAAAAAATTATTTTTATGACTTTTTTATTGTAAAAAATGTGATCAAAGTTGGTGAAAATCAATCCAACAAATTTTTTTATTGTTACCTTATCTTTGATCCATCAAACAAAGGATAAAAAGTATATATATATATATATAAAAATTATATGCCTCATGGCTTATCAACACAAAATTAGATTTGTTTTGGGTTGATCGTGCCCATGACATGTGATCTGGCCACCAGCCGCACGGGTCATCCTATGTGCCTATGCATATACTCCCCAAAGCCATTTTCAAATATGACTGATTGTTCCTATTTTCGAGTATACCCATGATTCAAATTATCTTTTAGATAAATAATTATACTCCTCCTGACATGATATCATAAACTAATACATAATGATTAATTGATGTAATTATTTAAAAAATTATTGCAAATAAGTTTTTAGGATCACCATTCATCACATTGACCCATCGATCTAGGGTCCACAACTAAAATAATTTGAGTACCTTTAAATTCACTCACCAATTCTTTGAGTTCACCCACGTTGAAACACATTGAATCAGTTGATGGAAATTGTTTTTCATTCCAATCTTTCACACAATGAATTTTGAGATCATGGGCATTCTATCAGGTGGTCATTTTCTTATTTCACGTAGTATACACCCAAAAATGTGACCTTAAAATCAATTTTGAGCTTCCACATAATGTTAAGGTCACTTTTTTGAGATGTGTGCCACGTGAAATAAAAGAGTGACCATCTGATGGTACACCCATGATCTCAAGATCCTTTGTGTGAAAGATTGGGAGGATAAACAATCTCCATTGTCTGATTCAACGTAGTTAATGTGTTTCAGCGTGGTGAACTCCAAGATTGGTGGGTGGATTTAAAGGTACTCAAACAATTTTTCAAGACTACTAATATTTATATATTTTAAACACACCAACCTCAGGTTAGAATTCCAACACAATGCACTTAATGAATGCTGAACTCTAGGGATGCATAAAGGGTTGTCTTTTTAATTATTGTGTGTTTTAACTACGACCTCAAATGTATCCTTTTGTAATCTCTACTTGGTTGTAATTTTATTTTGTTTGCACTTGTTCAAGCCAAAAAAGTGGGATTTAAATAGGTCCAAGAAAAATATTACTCCATTCGTTCTGGATTTGCATCTAGTTTCATCTGGAAGTTGACATGTTCCTAGTACCAATGTGTCTCTATGGTGTGGAAAGTCATAGTTGGCTATTAACAAATATCATCATCCACCCAACCACCCAATCGCACAGGTTTGCAAATCAAGAGGTTGTTAGCAACCCAAATTTTCGATCCAGGGTTGTTAGCTACCGGAATTCTCGGAAATGGCACTTAGAAAAGGTGCAATAGGCATGTGAGGGATGGGCACTGTTCTTTTTAGTCACCATATATTTAGGACTTGAAAAAAATACAAAGATAACGGCGATTCAAACTCTTTTTGTCCCAACTGAGGGAAAATGATGCAGTCACCTTAAACAATAAAAAAGCTTAAGGACATATACAATTGAAGATCGTTCTATAAAACATTTACCAATATCTGTTATTAAAGAGATCATTTTGTGCTATAGTTTTAGTAAGGGATCAGGGATGATATTAAAAATTTTTGGGTAATTAGGGTTAATCTAATAAATTGCTTTAGGATTAGACTTGAGCTTAAAAGACCTTGGAGGAACTTTAGGAATTTCTTTTAAGAGAACGCTTTAGGAGAATAGATTCCTAGATTTTTTTACATTAGATTACAAGCTTACTCTAGGTCTCCTACCAAAAAGTTAAAAAACAAAACCAAACAGAATTAATATACCAGCATTTGTATACTACTAAGCTGATAATAACCCCCCCTTTTTTTTTTTTCTTTTTTCAATTTTTTTATAAAATCTAATCTTGGGACTATAATTTTAGTTTTTCCAAGTCTTATCAATTGGAAACCGGTTTCTGTAGCTCTAGGCAAGCACACGTTTCTATGGTGTGTCCTCACATGCTTTTTAAGTTCAAAAGTTTTTCTATATTTTTGGATTATACTGATTGGGATAACAGCTTGTCTATTTCCATCAGCCCAGAGTGGATGAAAAGCCTCCAAAATGGAACGCCATTCAACTTTACCCTTTATGGAACATTGGAACCTACAAGGCCTAATGCCTCTGGCATAGCAAAGACAAAGGATTTGATTGATGGGAGTTGGATACTTGCTTTCAGGGATGAGGTTTTTGCCGAGTCCATGATACTTGAGGAGCTGAATTTACAAAATAACGAGGTGGAGAAGAGATTAAAGCGCCTTTGCTTGACCTGGATGCTCCTGTAGATGTCCTAACCCTTCCCCGAGGCTTCATCAGTATAACCTTCGTAGTAGGTCCAAATTGTGAAATTGTTGTGAAGTTAAAGCGTGGAAAGGTGGTGGGGGACACGAGCCCCTAACATGGCAGTTGCTTCATAGATCAACTTCCATAAATTAGGGAAAAAAAGTTGCTTCACATGGGTGGGAGCAATTTGTTGCTTTTGTGGTAAGAGTGCCTTTATTTTCACCCACCAAATCTTTGAGTTCACTAAGGTAGACACATGCAAAGGGACAGAGAGGCAATTTGTAGTGGTTCACCCTCATGAAACCCACTTATTCTATATATTTCCGGCGAGTCTTCCGTTCCGGTGAGTTGTTCACCCCTGTGAAACCCCCTTTGAAGCTCACTTCTTCTCGATAGGTTCCGGCAAGATCTTTAGTCTGGTGAATCATATACTGCCATGAAACCCTCTTGAAACTCACTTCTTCTCCTTTCATTCTTGCAAGTAATACATCCTTGTAAAACACTTTTGAAACTCACTTCCTTAGCTTCTCTTTCCTCTTTAAATTTATAAAAATTTCTTAGAAATACTGAAGAAAAACGTAAGAAGAAAAAAAAAATTGTCTACCTATGTGACGGTAGGTACACACTATCATTGGTTTAAAACTAACAGTGAGCACCTACTGTCAATTTTTAAAATCTAACAGTAGGTACCCACCGTCAGCTTTAAACTACAATGAGTACCCATTGGCGGTGGATACCCACTACAATAACTAAAAAATTGATTATGGGTATCTACCGTTAGTTTTAAACCACTAACAGTCGGCACCCACCATTACAGACACAGACATTTTTTTTCTTCTTTTTACATTTCTCGTTCTTTTTAGAAAATTTTCAAAAAGAGTACATAAGTTTTGACGTTTTCCCAGTTTTGACGTTTTCCCTCTTCTTTTTTTTTTTAGAGTTTCAAGAGAGTTTCGTGGCTTTTTCTTAGCGTTTCAAAAGGGTTTTATAGTTTCTTCTTCTTAGGGTTTCAAAAGTTTATGACTTCTTAGGGTTTCAAGAGGTTTCGTGAGCTTCTCCTTCCTCGACATCACTAGTCTAAGTATTGGCATCTTCTGTCGTTAAGAGGGAAAGATGTGAGTGTACAAAAAGAATTCACGTGGGTGAATCATTTATAAAATATTCACCCAAATAAGTTGGTGAACTTAAAGATTCAATTTTTTAAAATTGTACACCCTCCCTCATATGTGGGTGAACTCAAAGATTTAGTGGATGGAAATAAAGATAGTCTTGTGGTAAATGCCTCCATCCCTCTGTAGTCAGCCTTATAACATAGAAATGTAGAGTAGAGATGAAGTCATTGAATCATTAATGGTTCAAAGCCACTCTTTCCCTAGCCCTCATTTTTTGTAAGCTCGTTTCTTTAAATATTCATTCTTTGACATGTCCTTGTGGCTGTAGTACTCTCTCTGTCTCCCCCAACCATACTTCAACCAAAAATTTGAAATTTTAAATGCCCCTTGTTTTACTTCAGATACGCAGCATACCTTGGTATATCAGGAAGACTGACCTGAAGACCAGATATTGTGGACTGAGTTAAACCAAATTTCTAACTAGTAAATGCTTCCTCTAGCGCTGTGCTAAAAAATGACCAAACCGACTGAAATTTCGGTTTTGGGATATATCGGTTCGGTTTCAATTTTAACATTAAAAAACCGATACCAAACCGATAAGAAACCGTTAGTGGTATTTATATGAATTATAGTATGCCCATATTTCAGTTTGATGGTGTGCGAGGCCTATTGTAGAAAGCCAACTACTGTTGCTTTAGTTTGTTAATCACCAAAAGTCTTAAAATCAATTGAATCATAGGAGTTTGCAAAAACAATTTGTATAAATCGGTTCGGTTTGTATAAATTTTGAAAGCTCTAAGCCGAAACCGAAAAAATCGATTCGATTCGGTTAAATGCTACAAATAAAATAAAAAAATTTAAATGAAGTTTAGGAACCGAAAATCGACCGAATTGACAAAACCAATAACTATTGGTTTGGTTTCGGTTTCATAAAATAGAAACCGATAGTTATCGGTTCTGTTTCAGTTTTGCATGAAAACCGACCCGATAACACCCCTAACTTCCTCTGTAAAATATTAATAATAAATTGAAATTGCCTCTCCTAACCATCATTTAAACACCGAGACGGTGTTTAAATAATCTTATGCATCTATGGTTTATGATGTGAGTGATCCATGCCATCAAAGGGATAGATCATAGATTGAAGTGCAACAGGAAATCATATTTGAGGGAGATTTAAACCATGTGATATCATGACCATAATATCAACCATTCTTAGCTTTAATGGCTGATATTAAAGTTCGCCAATCGGATGGTTCACATTCACTTATAGCCATGGTTTTTAGCGTCGGAGACATGTTTCAATAATGGATTGCACTTGGACTATTTGGATTGATCACAAATGTGTACTATAGTGCACAATGATCACAAATGTCGGTCAGGAACATGATATCAAATATTGACCGATACTGATACGTATCGGGTATCAACTCGAGTATCTGTGGATACCTCTATTTTCCTTTATTTTAAGGCACCGCTCCCTATCGGCCGATTCGTATTGATCCTCCATGGACCCATACCCGATATTGGTGCCCGAGTTGACACCTTGGTCAAGAACCATTATTCCTAATAAATTTGACTATGTGACAAATAAATAATAATAACAATAATAAATTACTTTCATTTACCAAGCGTGCCCATAGAAGAAAGGCAACTTCGATCAATCTAATGCAACTGAATCATCAATAATAAACGGACAACAAAGCTGCTTCTTTACATTCAATTGTTTCCTTTTTCATTTTCCAACCTGCAACGGAACGTTCCCCCAGCCATCTTCATCAATATCATCAGTGAAATATGCGTAAAGTGAGATATCTGTCATCAACGTTAACTGTGGTACATAACACAACGCAGGTATTTAAACACTGTACAAGGTATCGCCATATGTGAAGGAAAGAAACATTTAAACAGGGCACATTTACAAAGCCGTCACCACTGATTTTCCAGCGGCAGGAGAAACTGCTGCAGTAACATCCAGAAAATAGAAGGATATTTGGTTGGAACAGAACAGCAGGAGAATAATCGAAATTCTATACATTTCACTACGTGCTAGCCGATTAACCCTAAGTCGAATTCCTGCAGCATGTCATATCGAGAGCGTTAGATATGATCGCTCAATCACACACATTGAAATTCATGAATAAAAATAAAATTAAATTAAATTATGTTGAGGAGTTAGGATCATCAAAGCTGGTCTTGAGCAACATCTCTACCAGGAATTGGTACATGTGATCATCAATATGAACTGTCCAATTGATGAGGCCCCTAGACTTGGCCATATAAAAAATTGTACCAAGTGGTCTATGCTAACTGTCCAATATATCACGTACGTTTAGTTAGACAGTATTATGAATTTATGGGCAGTGATCCAAATAAAAGCCAGATTTTAGGATCTAATATGTGCAATTTTCAGCCATCACTCAACTAACCGAGAGCCTATCAATGGGGCATTCACAATTGCTTAGAATGTACATAGGTTCATGGATAGAGATCGGAACACAACATCAAATTTGGTGGGGGCTAAACACATGTTATTCCTCCAAAGAAGTTTGTACTACACTTCACTCCATGCTACAAAAACAGATAAAATGTCCTGGCCCAATATGAGCACCATCAAACAGTGGCCAGGAATAACATCAATAAATTGAATCTAAATGAACCCCAGGGAGAAGTAAATCTACGGAACTGAGTTCTGATATCTAGAAGCCCTAATTTGATAAACCATGACTGGATTCTACAACTGGGCAGTCTATGCAGATCAAGCAAATAAGAATGCATGCACCTCTGCTCATTTACTAATTAAAATGACTGGAGATAGAAATGTAAAGTTCCAACTCAAACAAACTATACAAGGTTTATGCCTAAATCTCTCTTAATAGACTAGCACTTGGCTGTATCAAAAAGTAAAATTATATATATATATATATATATATAGAGAGAGAGAGAGAGAGAGAGAAGCACTTGGCAAAGGATACAAAATATCTGCTCATAACAGAAATAATGAACTCAAAAAAAAAATAGTGTTAATAACTGCCAGCTGTGATAGAAGACCAACATGAAAGAAGTTTACCAGTATTCATACTGATTAGCAGCATCAACATGTGAATAACTCTGCATGTGCCGTTCAGATCCAAATGCCTAGTTCACAAAAGCAAATATCACAACTGACGAGTACTTGAAAACCAAAGAAAACCTAAAGACTCATTAAACCACAGAACTAAAACAACCATACCAGAGAGAATTAGATAGCATTTGATGAGCTTATAACATGACTAGGTGAAATATCTAAATACTTATGCCAGAAACTACATTAACAAGCTTGTAATTACAGATGAAATACGAATAGGAAAGAGACTGCCCCCCTCGCCACCTTTTTCATATTACAAAAATGTAATAGCCATGGGCTTTTCTATGTTACAAGCTGTGATTAACAGATATCAGGGCCCCTGACATCTGTATATGTCAGTTTCTGATGGTGAGAGATCGACTTCAATAGATGCAATCTATTAAAGTAGGTGATAAACCACTAATCCAATAGGAAAAGAAGAGTGAAAAATAATACTCCAACTACTTCTTGAGTATCATCTCAATCATGTTACTATGATAGTGTGAATGTATATATGTTGGTTACGACTCTAGAAATGAAGGTGAAGGATACAACAATTCTTCACCATCCAAAATATAGGTGATTTACTGTGATGTCTTCCTGTTAGTTTAGTCCCAAAGAAGGAGCTTGTCATGTTCCATGGATCAGATGATGCGGACAACCATATAAGCCTTCTATCATCCTGTATGTGTTCTGATATTGTACATGTCTCTGGTGATGAAGTAGTTTGAATAGTACGAAATCTAAGTGGATCCTCCTGAAAATAAATCTTTCTATAATGACTTGTGGGAAAATTTACCTTTCGGAATTTAAAAAACCCTACATTGGAGTCATCAAGCCCTCTCAGTTTGTATTCGTGAATCCTGAAGTCTGCTCTACAAATGTCATAGGAAACAAAAGATTAATGACTTGGAGACGATCTTTAGAAAGTGGTAGGATTTTATAATATAAAATTATGATGGTGAGACATGTGCCCAAAACCTCTACAAAAACATGAACCTTGCACAAAATAAGCATAACACTCTTAGTAACACACTATCATCTCCTTTTCTATGTACACAAGCGGCGTAGGGAAAGACTTGATCTTTGAAAAGCTTCAAATGCAAATCTGATTTAGACCTCAACCATATTGCGCCAGGCAAGTTTGAGCTTGATATTCAAATGTCAGGCTCAAGCCTGATTTTTAAATGTCAGGCTTGGACCCAACCCAATCCAATTTGACCCTTTGTAGGCTCTTGCTAGAGAACTTTCTGTCGGGTAGGACCCAGGCTAACCATAACCCTGCCTAGACCTTGGCATGTCACTACCCCTATCAAAGACCGCAATGTTTCCTGTAGATTACCTTATGGGGAAAGATCCTTGTTGTCAATCAAATGGAATGAAGTAATTGCCTCGTGATATAGTGTTGTTTTCATAATAACACTATTGAAGATATTAATAATATGTTACTAGAATTCTATTTGATAAATGTAATATCGTTGCTTTTTCATATGATTTGTGCATAATAGCCACTTCAGAGGGTGCACGATAGCCCACTTGAGAGGGTACTAGTTATGACACAAACTAGCAAAACCTACAGGAAGGTTAAAATTAGTCTTCCAAGGGGATTGAATTAAGGAATATCCCACCAAAATTTCTTTGCCAAGGAACCCAGGTGAACACTTTATGCTAGTCGCACCTAGCAAGGCTTCAATAAGCTCCAAACATAATATTTCATTCAACTCTAAATTATGTTTCAGCATTGCTAGCCTTTAAATAGGCTTTTTATTTTTCCGATCGGTGCTTTAAATAGCCTTTACAATACATAAAATTAGAAATACTGGTCGAACTTTACTTCCTACTTTAAACAAATAAAAACTAAAGTTCTCAATAATAACGAAACTAAACCTATTTCTAACAAAATAAAATCTTTTTTGCTAAAATAAAATAATAAAATAAACTAATTCTAATTCAACTAGAAGTTTTGAAAGTCGTTACTTTCAATGCAACCTCTGAAAACAGACCATAACTTCTCCAATACTCATCAGAATTGCGCGTTTCTTGGCTCGTTGGAAAGTCACTTCGATAAGCTTTCAAACAAGACAAAATTAGCATCAATCTATTGTCGTGTGGCACTTGAAAATAGGCCATATATAAATGTGGATTGAAAGTTGAGCACTCTGTGACTGTCCGATCAACAACTTTTGAACAATAAATTTTGGATTTCCCTTCCCCCCCCCCCCATTTTCTGCAGTCTTCTTTCATGGATTTCGCTGTAGAATAAAATTTTGGACTGCATATATATCCCCCTCTTGAGAAGAGTGCCCTCGAACTTTCTGGAGGTCCGATGTCTTCTTCAAATAAGTTATACGGGTAGTCGTTGTGCATGAACCAATAAGAGATTGATGGTACTGATTTGAACATCTTTCCCATCTTCATAAACGTTGAATGTGAATTATCCATATATAATGCTCCATCCATTGAACGCTTCCATCTCGTTGTGTTGATCGTCGCCGCTTCAATTGGTTGATTGGAGGTTGCACAATTAGATTGAATCTGGCTCTTATACCAAATGATGTGATGATCTCCACACAATAGCCAATTGAGAGAGAACTAGCTTTGACATAAAACTAGCAAAACCTGCAAGAAGGTTGAAATTAGTCTTCCAATGTGGTTGAATTAAAGAATATCCTCCCAAAATTCCTCTGCCATTGAACCCTAAGGAACACCTAATATTAACCGCAGCTAATAGGGCTCCAAAAAGCTCCTAACAAAATATTTCATTCACTACTAAATTAAATTTCAGTACTATTAGCCTTTAAATAGGCTTTTACAATGCATAAAATTCGAAATAATGGTGTAACTCTAATTCCTAATTTAAATAATAATATACTCTAAGCTTCCTATAACAATAAAATCCAGTTCTAAATAATAAGGAAACTAGACCTATTTCTAACAAAAATGTAAACCCTATTTGCTAAAATAAAATAATAAAAGAAATTAATCCCAATTCAACTAGAAGTCTTAAAATTCACTACTTTCAGTGCAACCTACGAAAACGGATCATAACTTCTTCAATAGGCCATTCAAATAAGAAAAGTTTCACATCAATCTAACCGCGTGTGAGACTCGAAAATAGGTCATTCATAAAAATGACAGGATTGAAAGCACTCTGTGACTCTCTGATCAGCAACTTTTCAACAATAAGGTTTGGATTTATCTTTTCTCGTCTTCCAATCCTTCTTTTTCCAATTTTCTCTAGTCTCATTTCTTGGATTTCGCAGTAGATTAAAATTTTGGACTGCGCTATTTTTTCTAAAAGCGTTTGATGTTGTAATGAACCTACATAATATTAGTTTTTTAAAGAGACTCAGAAAGCTTCAAATGAATCAAGCAACTAATATAGTGTGTAAATGATAGTTTTTGCAGTTATTTGGAAGATATGGAAAGACAGGAATGAGAGAATCATTAGTGACATAGCATCCAATGAGAAGTGCAAATTTAGATTACGCTTATGTTTTACAACTACAACAAAGTTAATCCTCATCTGACTGGGAATGGTGCCATTTACAAGAATAGTAGAGAGAAGATCTTCTAAATTTTTGGTAGATGGACGTTGATGGATCGACCTATCCTTCCGATAATCAAAGGCTCAAAGCAGCAAAGCAAAGGATTGGGAGTGATTCCATCAATACTATAAGGTGGCTTGAGCACCTTTCTAGCACACCAAGATATTCAGCAAAACCTTCAAGGAGATAAAGACTTTATAATTTTTTGTGGATGGATTTCCAAATTGGAAAATATGGGGGCTGTGGTTAGTTTTATAATCAGATTTTCTTTAGTTTGTTTGTATGGCTAATGAAAGTTGGTAGTGATACACGTCTAAAAAAATAAAAAGCAGAGGCGAACCGCCTATTCTTCAATTTTAGGAGGACCAAAATTTGCCAGAGACTACGGTCCATGGATCAAAATATCGTCCGATACCGATACGTATCGGTATCAGACTTGGACGATATGGTACATTCAATGTACCGTATCGCCATTTTGTATGTAAATGCCCGGATGATACATTCAATGTATCGTCCAGTATTTTACTATTCCGATACGTATCATCCGATGCGTATCGGTTTTGAGCTCGGACGATACGTATCCGATACCCGAAATTTTGACCCATGCTACGGTCTACACCATCTCTAGCCAAAACAATAATCTAATACAACCAAACGAATTAAACATGATCTAGAATCTTCATTTAAGGTTTCCAAGAAACAAGGGACCCCACAACACTCTATTTCCTCAGACCTCAATATAGTCCTCCTTTACCAAAGCTTCTATGTTTTAGGGAAATTCTAAATAACCGAAGAAAATACCTACAAAGAGGAAACATACCAACAATATTGTCAAAATCATACAATTTATTATTTGAATCTTACTATTCAAGTTGAATATCACCCCCTACAATTCAAATTTTATACTTGAATCCGTTTTTAGAGAAAATGTTACAATTTTTGGATGAATCTTAGCATTCACGATTGAAATCATACGACTCATCTCCTGATTTGATGAGAAAACAAGTGCTATGGGCAGAGCATTTGACCTCTTAAAGCTCAACTTTTTTTTTCAAGAACTAAATGTTACAACAGAGAAATATTTAAATTTTGGGCTTTTCCAAGAATCTAAATACTACCATGGAGAAATTGCAAGAACTACTTTATTGTTGAGTAAACCTTGAGTCACTTGCAACACATTTCCAAATTGGTGTGGGAGTTTTGGAGATGGTTATGCTAATTAAAAAAATTCCCTTTTCAGCATTTTGTAGAATGAAATTGGTAGGGGTTGATGTTACATGAGAATATTTCACCAATATGCAATTGAATTGATATAATCAAACTCCCTAATGCAGTTACAGTGAGAATTATTATGCTGGTAGTGTATTCTGGATGAAAGGTAAAGGGAAATACTCAATGTAATTCAAAGAGATTTTAGGGCACTACAAAAAAGAAAAACAAAATAAGCATGAGACCCTGTTGTGTGTCGAAAGGCCATAATACTATTACAAAGATAAGGATATTACAAAGAGATTGCAGTCATTGGGGAAGGAAGAGATTCTATGAAAATAAATGTTTAACATTGATGTGTTACTGTTCATTTGTGAACTTATTTCCTTTTTTAAAATTATATGGTCTTCAATGATCATCGATCAGTTGCCTTGATCATTTATAATGGGACAATTTTCAGTAGTCTGTTTAATTGTTGGCTCTGTGTGGGAAAATCGAGGGTTGGTATATTTATTTTTTTCCAATTCATTTTTAACCATTTCTATATCTATATCTACTATATATTTGAATATGAAAAAGTCTTATGATTACAGTCCAATTTTGATATTTCAAAACATAGCTAAGCACCCAATTATCAACCCAATAGTACACCCCTCCTAACCTTTTACCTAACGCATGTTTAAAAAGAAATTCCCCAATATTGACAATGTTTTCCAAATACCTGAGCATATTCCCTACCCCAGGCGTGCACACCCACCCTATATCTTTACTCCAATATTCATCTTTAATGGACACAGTCCAAAGACTGTTGTGAGCCAAAACTGCATAGCCATTTTCCCCCAAAAAGCCATATTTCCGCATCCTAATCTTCTTGTTCCATTTATTGAGGTGAACCAAGAGTCCAATCTATACCCACCTTCCCACAAAAGTCACGTTGAAGCCTTTTTCTAGTTTATTTACTATGTAAGCCATAATCTTGGATATGGAAGGATAGTACTAGAGTAAAATTGCCCAAAGTAGACTTAATTGTGAATTCCCGATGGATAGGTATCTTTTTTTGTCCCCATGGAGCACACTTCCCCATGTTATCCAGTAGTAGATTCCACATAAATTGAAAATTTCCCCCAAGGATGATGATGATGAAATTCAGCACTAAGATCTCCCATCTTCAATTGGTGGATGATATCCTTATCTTTTGACATACACCCTTGGATCCTTTATTTATCAAATGAATCCATTTTCTCTTTAGGGCAATTTCAATATCCAGGTCAATTTATGTGAAGAGATATTTGGTGAGAGCTGAAGCCGAGAATAATGACCTAGTGCTAAATTTCACCATCATCATGTTGCTTGTCCCATCTAATTGGGATCAGTTTTACAAGTCTTAATTCTCAACTCATTTTTGTTTAGGGTTAAACTGTCTGTCACACAGCAATCCTTCATGTCAATGCACAATCCATGAACATTAGAAATGCATCCATGCCAATAAAAAAAAAAACATTCACAACAACCCTTTAAAAAGGGCTGTTCTATGTCTCTGAAGATTTCCTCTCCTATTGACAATTGATCTAAACTACCAATCTCCCATGTTGTTCTGTTAGTTTGAAGTGGCCTTTGTTTGACCTTGAGGTCATAGATAAAAGATTTCCAAAACCTTGAATTCATCCAAGCACTGTCACCTTACATTTAATTTGCTAAAAGACTCGACCACCAACGTGAAAAGGAACGGAGACATTGAATCACCTTCATGTAGGCCTCACACCGCCGAAAGGGAAAGAAAATAAAATGATTTAGGAGAATAGAAAATGTCCTTCATTCATCTACCCCATCAATGCACAAAGCAAATTTAACGGAACATATTAAAAAGTCCCATTCATCCCCTCCATCTATGTGCAATGCCCATGGAACAAAACCTACAAAAAATCCCAAGTTACATGGTCATGAGCATTCTCAAGTAAAATCCCTAGGTTATTTTAAAGAATTAAGGACACAATTATGAATCTAACTTCGACAAAAAGTAAATTGAAAAAGGAAACACAATACCATCCATAGATTCTTGGATTCTTAAAGAGAGAATTGTGGAGATGCTTTTATAAACAAGACAGTAGACACTAAGCTAACAAGTCTAAACTCCTTGGCTATACCTGCTCCACCTATTTTTGAGATAAGAGTTGAAATTCTTTAGAGAGTGCCAACGAGAAAATCTTTCATACATAGTAAAAACTATGTATGAACCCAGGTAGAATCAGGACTTTATCCCTATCCAAAGAAACGTGGTGTTTTCCGTCTCTTCCTCTTCAAACTGTTCTTGCAACCATTCGAAACTTTCCCTAGACAATGAGCTAAAAGGATTAATGGGGAGCATGCCTCACTTACTATATATATATATATATATATATATATATATATATATAGATCCGATGTATCTTTATTTTCTCAATGAGTTTACATTTACTGATTATATATATATATATATATATATATATATAATCAGTAAATGTAAACTCATTGAGAAAATAAAGATACATCGGATCAGAGCTAATCAAGGTGCTTAGCTGAAGCGGAGAAGAATCCCAGGAAAAAGAAAAACAGATATCCACATGAGGTAGGGACAAAACAAAAACCAGTCTACAGGACTTTAATCTCCGGATCGGGATTAGCTATGGTCACTTATTATATTGTCCTCAAACCACCAACACAATATAGGGAATGAATCCTGGTTCTAACTACAAAATTAGGCAGGGAAGCTCCCTCTTTTACTAAGACATCTACTTCAGTGTTTGCCTCACGAGGTCTGGGGAAATCAAGTTCAGACTGTTAGTAAGAATGTCAACAATCACATTGAGCATGGACTGCAGCCTCCAAGTTAGTTCTTTCATACTCTTCCTTTTATTAATAAGGTCACATATTCGGAAAAAAAATAGACAAATATTCATCCCCATCCTCTCCAGCCCAAAATGAACCTCGGCCCTGAGTTTTATTTATAGTTAGTTCTCTTCCCTCAATCATGAATCTTTGGATGCTCCATCCTTCAACTGACTTGCTCACTAAACCCAAATAACTTGCCAAGAAATCTCTCACCCAATTAGGAGAACCCTGAACATGGTGCACCAAGAATGAAATGAGAGAGAATATCAAGCAATTGAATAATAAGACCAGCAGAAGCCGTGTTCCCATTTTTCTTAAATTTCTCACAACTAGGAAGTTACTCCACGATACAAGCAATTCCATAAGAAAATAAAAATGGCCACTAAATAAAGAGAGGGGGGAAGCAATTAGCTAGAAATTTAATACAAACAAGCATGTAAATTTTCCTCTTCTCAATAACAACAGTAGTTTATGCGCTACTATTAGGATTTCATTTCATCCTTAGACAACATTATGCTAGAAATTGAAGGCATTAAATTTAATACAAATAAATATAAAAGCATTGGCATTGATTCTTTGGAGAAATAAATATCTAATAGCAATTTTCATATCTTCTCTGTAATTCGTTTTCTTAAAAATCTTTAAATGAGCAGTAAATCTATTATAGCAGCATGTTGCTATTGAGTAAACAAGTGATTAAAAAAATATAAATCAAAATAAAGAATTTTCCTGCTTAATTTTTATTCATTAGGATTGCCATAAGTAAAATATAGTGATGATAAATAGAAAAAAAAAAAACACAAAAAGATAAATAAATGCATGGAACCTGTTACTGAACAACCTCTTGGTCAGCATGAAGAGCCATATTGGCCACAGCCTGGTTAGAGAAAAAGAAATATCAAAATTTAATCAAGAGCGTATGTACAAAGGAGCCAGGTTAATTAACTAAATGGAAGAATCATAGCGAAGGAAAGGGATGACTGAGGTGACGGCATCAAAGTCGATATAAAAAAGAGTTAATATTATTGTATTACGTGCAATCCTATACACATGGAACACATTTCATCAAATCTGTAGCATGTGGTGCGCATGGCCATGATTTAGATTAGATTCAGTCCAAAGATTGTTCTGTCGAACAATTTTACCATCTGATTAAGAGCCTTCATATGGATGGCATATGGGCAACAGTCCACATTTTGCACAAAAAAGTGCTGTGATCAAATGGTTAGAAACCTCTGACAAGTATGAATATTGAGCTGAGTCCCACATGCATGCTGTCCTGCCACCTGGGCATATCAATTGATGAACTAGGTGGGGAACATGTACAGAATTTGATGACCCATGCCCCACTGCTGGTGCACAGCCCGTGCACCTTACACTGATTCTATACAAAAATGATTACTCTCAGTTATTTCTGACAGTTGCAGCAGCTTGCTGGAACATAATTACCAAAATGCCCTTCTCATATAAATACACGCACCATTCACAGGGCACCACATGGATCACTATTCGTCAGCCACCGTTCTTTAACAAAATTCTAAAAGGCATGAATTACTTGTACATCGCACAATTTAAAAGTCTTGCCCAAAAAATCCGATGGATTACAGACATCAAGGATGACTGTCAGCTGGATATAAGGAATTTATCCTTAATTATACAACAAAACTTGTGGCTATATCCATTGCATGTATCTTTCTAAAAAATATGCATTTTACTAGAGATATTTATTCTCTAATTTCACATTTTAATATACAAAACTAAAGGGTGACGTACGGCCATAACAAAGTTGGTAGCAACATCAGTGAAGCTAGTGTCAGCCCCATCTCCATGCATGAATAATCATATGCTGCTTCATCGTTCAGTAAACATTAAAATCTCATCTAATCTAATACAGGTCGCCCAATATGTTTTATATTTTTATCTAGCAAATGAAGTATATTTTGTAGTGCATTACCTGATAAAAAAACCATAGGCATATGTTTAATAGTGTTGTCTGATACAAACTTGTACCATTTGTCTCAAAGAACACCCAATCAACTTTTTCAATGTTCAATACATTCACGATATTGAGATTTAAATCCATGCAATTCGAGCAGGTGCACCATTATTGCAACACTAGCACCAAGGGAACCAAAGGTTTCCATGGGACTTGAGTAGTAAGACATTTGTACTATTTCATAGCTATACAACAGAAAGTCATTTCCCTTTCCTTGAGGACTGAGTAGTACTTAAGTAGCTAAGTTTCCAACGGTGGACAGTCCCTTGCCTTTATAGCATAAAGCGCTTTGCATAAAAGAAAGGAAGGATGCATTCGAAAGGCCAACGACCATATAGCATTTTGGGGATTCCCAACTACAAGAGTATGACTATAGAGGCATTGTGGCAAGAGGGTCAACTACTACATGGAGAGATCTCATCCTAAGTTGTAATTTTTAAACTAGGGCATGAGCAATTGCAAAGAGAAGTCGCCGCTTAACTGGGTATGCGAAGGGACGAAATGTGATAGCCAAACCAGGTGTATCAAAAGAATGGAGTGAATGAGTGGCTTTTTGGTGTGTGATAAATAAAATTTGACTGGTATCTGACGACCTAAGTGGAGGTATATTGTATAGAAAGGTGGGGGACGCAATTGAATGGCATTTGATGGGTATTTTGCTGTTTTCTATGTAGAGGCGTTTTGATAGGTAATTTATATTTGATTAATGGTATATGAGTATATGACAGCTCATTTTATTGCCTAATTGCGGACAACCCATGTGCAATAATGGTCAAAGATGATTGAATTGAATGGGTGGTGCCCAATAACTATTGACATCACGTAAATTGAAGATTAATTCCTTATTAGATATAGATGATTCCTCGTGTTCATGTATCATCAAAATTTATTGGTAAATTCATTAAGTACATTGCTCTAAATAATATGCACTTTACAAGTGAGCATTTTTAGCATTGAACTAAGTGATAGTGGTTAGGAATTAAATCGCCATGGCACCCTGTGAATGGAGCTTGAACTGAGACAAAGACATTTTAGCAATAACGTTTTCACAGCCTGCTTTTGCCATGACTGTTAGAAATAGGGCCTCTATATCTTCCATCTGTTCCGTTTAAGAAACAACAAAATACAGCGTACTAATGAAGACAGGCATGCAACCTAAACTTAGACTTTGATCATTGAAGTGTAGAGGTCAAACTCAACCTTGAGAATTAGCAAAAATGGAAAGTTTAAAGAAAATATTGGCATGAAGGACGATGTCAACATGAATGAAAAATCTTACATTATGGCCATCGTCGACCACACCCATTAGCTTCCTTGGACGACCTACATACTAACAACAAATTTAGACATTTGGAAAAATGAAGGCAAGACAGTTTACCTCAAAGCTTCTATAAAAAGCTCATACCTAAGTTTCAGAGAATAACAGGGGGCAGAAACAACGCACAAGGGAAAAAGGGTGAAAGAATATAATCATTTAGATAACAGTTGTACACGATAAAGCCTACCTAGAAAGTGTGATTTTCAGTGCCAAGTCAAAAGGTCAAGAAGTTAATTAAAACTAAATGTTAATAAGTTTTAGTTCTAAGAGTGGATAAAATCATTATAAATGTAACGGAATAAACGTGGAAAAAATTAATAAATGAGGTGGAATTTTCAATTCTTGAAAAAGGATAATGAAACCCATATATTCCAAGCATAACAGACTGGAGAAAAATCCTCCTTATTATTTTTCATATATCAAAAACCATATATAAAATTCCAGCCCACATCAGGAGAATCAGTGTAATAGAATCAAGATAATGTGCATTAGATTAACCCAATCACGTTTAGAAATGATCTGATAGAAGCCAACAACAAAGGTGGATAAGATAGATCGCATGTTGGATTTTTACTTAGGCAAATGAATGTTGGTAATTGCTAAGCTGACAAAGCCAACCTTGATCTTTCGAGGTTTACCGAGTAAATTGGATTAGACATCCAAAATACTACAGGTGTAGGTTGTTTATATTTAAGCTGAGAAAGGGCACCTTCAATCTGTTTAGAAGTCTTCACTATAGCTAAAAATACTTGTCAATAGTCAATACATTATATATCAGCAGATAATATTGGTTACATATACGTTGATGAGTTGAATAGGTAAATAACAATATTTCTAAAACCTAGCTGCCGACAATACAGCTAGAGGGTCCAGTCAGTGTAACCTGGGGGCACCGCAGTCCATCTGGTTTGCATGGATCAGGGAAGTTAATTTTATTAGGAAATATGAATATATATATATATATATATATATATATATATATATATATATATATATATATATTTGCACACCTATGTCTACATTCTATCAATTAAGGTTGGATAGATCATAATATGAATAAATAAAAATAAGTTTAGAAAGAGATAATAAATAGCAAGATCAACCCAGAAACTATAAAAAACACATGATAAAAGAGCGTGACAGTGTTGAATTGGATCAATGGTTAAATTGCCTTCGTCATACTTCGTAGTGATATCATCAGATCTAAGAGTTTATGCAACAACAAATCCTAAAAATAGCTTGATTTCTTTGATTTTATTTTTTTACTTTTTCTTTTAAATGCTGGAATTAGGTTATAGGGGCAATTTCGAAAATTGTTCCTATTTTTTACACAATTAAACAACAATAATAATAACTGAAAAAAAGACATATTTCAAGTACCATCTAGTATCTAAACATAAATTACCGGGACACCCACTTCAATGAAAACAGCACAATCAGAACTGTCCGATGGTCGGGCTGTCCTATTTGTTCATGCGTGTGTGTTATATATGGAAATATAGTGTATATCTATCATGTCTGTGTGTGTGTGTGTGTGTGTTATGTATGGATATATAGTGTACATAGCGTAGGTATGTCGAGAGTATTATTAGGTGTGTATGTAACACTTGTTTCACTTAATAAAAAAGCTAGTAAGGGCACTTTCCCTGATTCTTCTCTATTCTTTCTCTAACCCCAAACCTAAAACCACTAGCTAACCCTAATATCATTGTTCTACCTTATGTTAATTCACAATTCGCCCGATTCAAATTCGAGTTCGTAATTTGCAATTTGCATCTCCCAAGAGAACCCGATTCGCTAGGGTATTTATTATTTTATTTTTTTTGGTAAGCTAACAGGAAATAAAATATAACTATTAAAGTTAACATATTAACCAATAAAAATTGTTAGCTTACTTGGTAAGCCAAGTAAGAAACTTGGGCGCTAAAGTTGGAAGGCCGTGGAGTCAACTCCCCCACCCTACGCATTCCCTCCCTCCCTCCCTCCCTCCCTCCCTCCCTCCCTAACGCTATTCCAACTCCAAAAGTCAATTTCCATATCATACCCACTCTACGGGCTTCATATGTCGTTGACTTCAGCCATCAGCATTGGTGAACCAGTTGATCTCGGATCGTGAAATGAAGATCACCGTCTCGGACGTCTTTTCACCTTGATATTTTTTTATAAAGACATCAACATTATTAAAGCTCTTAAAGGGGTGTTTCGAAGGGTTTCTTGTGAATCGCAAGTTCTGGGTCCCTCGGGCCATGTGAGGTCAAAAACCCGACCAATTCCGGTACGGTTTACATCGGTTTTTCATAAGAATCTTTGTGTATCAATCGGGTTTTTTCACTGTAAGGAGCACTTACGTAGTTTAGAGTTAAATAATACAGAGGCTAGTAAGGACTCTAAAGCCTAACTCCATCATTCTCTCTCTTCTTCCAACCTAACCCTAACCCTACCAACCTAACCCTAATCCAACACCAAAAATCAATTTGTCCAATTTGATGGTTTTGTGCAGTGTTGAGGTTCGGTAGCAGTCCTAAACATGACTAGACCGTCAGATCTACCAGTCCTTGTCTGACTGCCAATCTAATTCTTACAATGTTGTTAAGCCAATAAATAAAATTGTATGTTATCAATGAATAATTAGCAATAACAACAACAATAGGAATAATAATAATAACAACAAATGAAATGGTGCATAAGAATTTGAAAAAAATGGTTCTAGAAAGAGGGAGACAGGTTTTGTTAAAGGTGTGGAACCTAAATTTCAATTTGTTGTGAGAAAAGCTTCCCCTTGTCATGCATAAAGGGCAGATAATCGTTGGGGAGATGTGAGAACAACAATGCCGGGTATTGAGATTGTGGTGGATTTTACACTTCCGGGTATCACTTTTGATGCCCGTTAATTACATCAAAATTTGAATACCTCTTATTAAAAGCTACAAAATTTATAACATTACATCTCTGAAAATAAATGCAACCCTATACTCTAGGTCTTTATCAGCATCTCTCGCCATCATCATCTTCGTTTTTATCTTCGTTATCAGTATTAAGTCCTTCAGAATCTTCGAAACCATCGAAACCTCGCAAAGCAAATGCTTAACATACTCCGTCCATCTACAAACTGCTTGATGTGAAACGCGAGCATGTAAATGTATGGGTCTTCATAAAAATAACTGTACCCTCTTGATGGATGACCACGGAGGAGTATAGACATATTTTTGGGCCACATGACCTGCTGGATGAGTCGTACTATCTCGATGTGATGCCGAGTCTCGTACATGAGGTTGAACATGGAGTCCATGGCTTTCCTTTGATAGTTGGCCATCAAAATCACAAGCATTTTGATCAATGGGAGGCCTGGCCTTGGTCAAACCACCGAAGTCATTAAAATTCGGGCTTAATTTTCATAATAGGCCTCGATCTGAGCATGAGCCCTTTGCGAGCCCATTGTGATTCGAACTTGGGTTCGAGAATCCCATATGGGTTTTGGTCTTATTCCAGAATAATTGGTCATGATATGGACCTCAATTCCTATTATTTGAGTAGTTTGGGTTTTGACCCAATATGGCCCGTTAAGGCTGTTGCGTGATTTAAATCTTTATCGATCACGGTGGGACATCTTATTTGGGTGATCTTCAAGGACACGCATCATCGGATCGGACCCGGCTTCTTTTTTAACAGAATTTCCTATCTCGAGGTTAAGGTATGAACCTGAAAGGGATTGATGGCCCAAACTGCAAGGGAAACTCCTATAATGAGGGGTTAACTGTGATTACAAGAAGTTATGATCTTCCCCTAAGCGTACCCTTGTTTCATCGAATCATCATCCCCTCGTAAGGAGTGTAGATTTGTTGCGAAAAATCTAAAGTCCAAACCCTTTGATAGCAGGAACATAGTTCGAAATGGTTTCACTGTTCCACTCTTGCGTATGACCGGGTTGAACTCATACCGCTTTGGGGGAGTTTTCTAGCCCAGGGTTAAGGTCTAAACCTTTGAATCAAAGGATTTGATCGCCCAAACCATGAGGAAAACTCCTTGTGATCACATGGAGTCATGGTCCTCTCGTAAGAGGGTGTCTCCATTATCGAGTCATACCACTCCCGTAAGAGGGGGGAACTTGTAAGAACTTAGGTCCCTTCTCTCTAAGAGAAAGGTTTGAACTTAAGTCCCGGGTATGTAGACCCGAATCCCTGAATGCAACCTGAAAATACAAAGACTTAGGTATGGGCATCAAGATCTGAATTCTTAAGTGTAATCCGAATATATAAGGGTTTAGGCATGTGTGTCAAGACCCACATATCCTAAATGTAACCTGAATATAAAAAAAAAAACTTAGGCATGGGTGTCAAAACCAACATATCCTAAGCGCTACGTGAGAAATATACCTTGAGAAGGTATTTGTCGAGAATCTTCGCATAGGAGAGGTAAAAATTTCAGGATCCGTAAAAATGAGGGGCTTGCTATTTATAGAGTTACAGTGGTGGTTACTGGAAGTTACCATCCGACGATCTATGCATCTCACGAAGAGATTTAAGATGAAAACAGGTCTGCGTAAGTCGCATGTGTCACGCGGATCGATAAGACAAGGCAATTGCGTAGTGATGAAAATAACCACCTACGTAAACCCACGTGACAGGACCCAGCGTGGATCTCATTTAGAAAGAAAAGAAAGAGAAAGGAAGAGACCCACGCAGGGGGTCTGTGTGGATCTTGAAGAGAGAAAGAAGAGAAGAAAGAAAAGAAGAGAATAAGAAACAGGGGAGAGAAGACTCAAGTAGGGGGTCTACGTGGGTTTGGAGGAGAGCGAAAGAGAAGGAAAAGGAGAGAGAGAAGAGACCCACGCAGGTTGAGGAGAAAGAAAGAGAAGGAAAAGGAAAGAAATAAAGCAGACCCACATAGGGGAACTGCGTGGGTCAGTAAGAGAGAAAGAGGAGAGAGCACAGAGAAAGGAGACTCACGCAGGGGCTTGCGTGGGTATGGAAGAGAGAGAAAGAGACAGAAAAGAGAGAACATATAAAATAGGGAGAAAGAGAGGATGGCACCCAAGCAAGTGGCATGTGTGGGTCTCTAGGAGAGAAAAGAGAGAAGGAAAGTGGGACCCAGGCAGGTGACCATGCGTGGGTCTCAAGTGAGGAAGGGAGAGAGAAAGAAGGGAAAGAGAGAGTTGGAGTGGGACCCACGCAAGGTTCCCCTGCATGGGGTCATCTCCCTTTTCTTTTTCTTCTTTGACACAATTTGTGTCTACAAGCCCAAGAAGCTAAATTTACAAAAGTGGAGGTTAAGGAAGTGGTTCTTAGCCTTGATGGATGGTGAGGACAAGGCACTACGTCAAAACCACTTTCTTGAGGGTTTCTTTGAAGATTTTTTGGAAATTATTTTGGGTGGAATTAATGGATGTCTTTCGAAAATTTAATGAACACGCAGTAGGACATCAATCCTAGATTCATAATGTTAGTTCCAAAGAAAAAGAGAAGCGATAGGGGAAATTTGTAGCCTTGTGGGAGGTCATTTTGAGAGAGTAGAAAAGGTCCTTGCTACATGCATAAAAACATTCATGAGTAAGATTATTTCCCCTTTTCAAGGAGCATTTATAAATGGGAGACGGATTTTGGATGAGGAACTTTGCTCATGAATGCATTGACTCAAAACATAAAATGTATTCTGGGTGAGGTATTAAAGGTTAATATTGGGAAAAGGTTACGATCACGCTTTCTTGATTACCTTTCTCCATTAGTAGGCTTCAGTGATTGATGAATGAAGTGGATGAAGAATTTGTTAGTCTTCAACTTGATTTTCTATCCTCCTCAATGCATCTATAATGGGATTCATCCAAATCCTTGTGGATTATTGAACGGACATCCATTCTCCCCTCATCTTCTTGTCATCATAATGGGCGTGGTAAGTCAACTTCCAAGAGGCAGACCGATTGTGCTTTATTGAGTAAGGTTAGGGGGGGACGGGAAATAACAAATCTACATTACATGGGTGACACATGATATTCGCAAGTGCTCGTTTGAAGGAAGCTTGACATTTAAATGCATTCATTGATGTTCCAACGCCATGTCGGCCTAAAAATAAATACTAGTAAATTGATGGTGTTGGGGGTAAAAGTTGAGAATAGCTGGCCAAAATTGCCTGATGCATGGAATATGCCATTGGGAAGTTCTTGGCCACTTTTTCTGGTCTACCATTGTGTATTCAAGACCCTCGGAGGCCAAATGGGATCTGAATATAGAAATAGTAAAGAGAAAGCTCTCTCACGAGGAGAAATATTTTGTTGTTTAGAGGTGGGATTACTTTATGTTGCATTTTGTTCTCTTACGAAGAGAAACCTCCCTTTTGGCAATGAGTTTCTGGGCTATGCTAAGCCATTATGTTCAATTTTGCTCTTCTTTTGATTACAGGTACATAGAATTCAAGTGTTACAATAGAATTTCAGTACTTGACATAGATGTATGTTTGAGTAAGCCTAACCATCAGATTCAATAAACATCAGTGATGAGGTGGAGTGATGATGTACATAACAAATTGAAAAAAATGACAAACCAACGAGTCCCCTCGAGAACAAACTCATATCAGTAAACAAACAACTTTTTCATTTATCAACAAAGAACTCACTTAATAACAAGCAAGAAAAAAAAAATGAAGAAAACAGCCAACTATATTATGTTGATATGGGTTCAGGAGTCTGATAAGGGTCTAGGTGGAGACTAGCTTAACCCCAAGGTCTCAGAATAGAGAGGAAAGCAGAATATTTAGCACGCCGAATCATTTCAGGTGCTTCCATTCTTCATAATTTTCTAAGTTTAAGGAAGATAAGCAACATACTGTGTTCCTAGGTATTCCAAGATGATCAGTTCCTATTGGTAGAGCTATTTCTGAGCATAAATTAAATGCCTTAACTTTAAGGCCAAGCTTTTTATGATGTTCTGGAATTACTCTACTATATATTTAATATTTTACTATCCATTGAACCAATATATATTTTTAACATTAGACATATTTTACAAATTAAAATTTTTAGAATATTTATCTTACATTCAATTCTTTAGTACTTTTTTAATAAAAGTATATGGGTACGGTGAGCCATATCAGATACTGATTCTTATACCCTTACCCACCATGTCATGCTGAACTTGGAGACTAGAGGATTGAACAATTTGCATATCACAAACCAGTCAATATAAACCATGCCTTTTACCCCTTACCCATCATGTAGTTTGCATGTCATGCTGAACTTTGATTCTCATTTAGACCATTCCTTCCATTCCCAAACGTTACAAATTTATATTTATTAAAGTAACTATAATACAAATGATAACTTTGTTTTCAAAACCTGAAGACAAAGGAACCACAAAACCATCATGAAAAATCAGCAATGTTGAAAGGACCCAAAACAAAGAGCAGGAACACAACAGCACAACAATGTGGTCAAATCAAACCAATTTTATTGTCACAGATTGATATAATAAAAGGAAAATATATTAATTGCATCTATTCATACAAGTAAAGCCTCTTCCAACAAAAACTAATTCATTTGATCCACACACATAATATCCTTCCACTTACAATAACTGAAACATACAGGCAAGCAGGTATGCACCAGGGATGCTAAAATGCAATCGCATAGGCATGCGAACAGTTGCATAAGCATGCAAAACAAGCTGGGATGCAAACAGGCCGGCTGGGCCGGGCCAAGGCCTGTCCAAACCCCGCATGGAAGCTAAGGACTCTGACTCAAACCTCACCTTACAAGCCCAAAAGGCTGGCCTGTTATAAATGTTAGCCAGGCTCATTTATTTGTTTAAATCAAAAGTAAGCCAAGGCTGAGGCCGCTAACCTTGCAGGCCAGGAGTCGGGCCCAGTCCAGCCCCTTGAGCAAACAGCATTGGCCAAGCCCAGCCCGCCATGGTTGGGTACAAAGCTTATCCGGTCTACCCGGCTGGTTTTCAACCCTGCACGCAAGGATGTATGCATACATACATACGTCCATTTATATAATAACGCAAAGAATAGTGATGATAATCTCACATTTTATTCAGTATATCAAGTAATCAAACACAATCATTCTATTCAAAGGTACTTCACCACACCACAAATAGAGAACTCAAAGTAGAATAGATCTAAAAGGCATGGAAGAGAGTTCACCTCTCTTGGGCTTATGCAATTTCGGCCAGATAGATTCATCCATTAAACCTTGTTCTGATCCTTTCTGCCACAATTACCATACTTTAAAAAGTACAAAACTCTTTAAGAAATAACTTCAAAAAAAAGCATCTACAACTGGATTAGTCTAGAGCTTCTCACCAGCTTTCTTTTATGAACAGAGGTAGGGGACAGGGTTCTCCTATTAAGGGCACTCTGCTGGCTCCTACTTGCTTTATTTTTTTTACTAATCCTCTGAAATGATAAACATTCTTTTAAGTAAAATGAAGATGCACAAAACCTTCTCTAGAAATAAAGAAAATGAATGTGAAAAAGAAAATAAGTCTAGTTCATGTAATGCATAAACTCACATCAAACTCTTCGTCTTTTGTCTTTGCGACAAAGGCATCCCAATCCTCTTTTTTCACATATGAAGGTTTTTGTGGTTCAGTACCCCTCTCAAGTTCTTTCTTGATCTGAACCAATAGCTTGTACTTGTGCTGTCTATAACAAGATGAGATCTTTTTCCTGGTATAACTTCTATTAAGGTCGAAATTGTACCTTTCCTGCAAACCAGAACATGGTGCTCAATCAAATCAATTTAAAAATGTATCACTTAACAGCACAGAGTAATAATTTATTTGCATATGAAAAACTACGATACCTACTGTTAACATATTCAATACTGATTTGTAGTCTTCAACGGGGACATCCCCAATTTGCTTAAATCTGACAGGCAAAAAATGGCATACATATGAATTGATTGATCTTTTAAAAGCCCCAGCATTTGGGCCAGTTGGATTACCCGCGTCGTCAAAATCCACAGCCAAGCGTCTAGCTAAATTGCGACAAGTTACGCGGCCCATTTTTTTAGGCAATTTTTTGGAACCTGTACCAGCATAAACCTTCATATATATAGGTGGATGCCTAAGAAAAAGGATTTACTTATAGAAACAGAGCTCTGTAGTAAAAAGCGAAAAATGGTTAAAACGCAAAAAACAAACAGTTTACCTTCGGCTTCTGCACAAGGGAAGTCAGAATTCTCCATTGCTTCTTTGAAAATATTATCAACATTAATATTTGGGTCCAAGATACTCATAGCAATATTATCTAGGATATTATTCTTATATTGGAGATCTGCATATTCCCTGCCATCCTCTGGCGTTAAACATGCATCTTCGTTCATATTTATTTCAGGCATTTTCAGACCCAAGGGTAATTGCTCGTGTTCTGTGGTTACTTCCTCCAAGTTGTCATGATCATTGTTCATTTTCATAATATCCATTGAACCAGGCATTGAACAGCTGTTTGGAAATCCTTGATTATCATCACCACCACTTGATAATCCAGAGCTCAGAGAAACATTAGGCACCACATCAGCACCTGATCCACCTAAGCTATCTGCACAAACCATAATCAACATGAAAAGACAGATAGAAGAATCAAACCCCACTAACAAGAAAATTAGCATTGTAAGTGTTGGAGAGAAAATAAACTCATCAGTATTCACTGAGATTCCAGTTCATGTTTCGATTGCTGATTGGTGAAACGCGAGCACATACTTCGCATAGATCAGTAGATCTCCAGACACTTGGGAAAAACCGTATATGGGCTAAGTAAAGCTCAACTTCAATGGGAGTAGCAGAGGTAATCCTGGTCCAGCTTGGGTCAGTGGTGCATTTTTCAAAGAGAAATTTTTCTTCTTTTTTTTGTTATCGCTACATTTTTTTTAAATGAGAATGGAGAGGAGATTCTTATTTTAATGTAAATGTACCACAGGGGAGGCTTCAGCCATGGACATAGATGTTAACGCCATGTGGTGCAGTATCTCTCCATTCAAGAATATCAACACAAGCAAGCTTTGGATCAAATGAGATTCTACCAACACTATAAGGTAGTATGTCTTGATGCTCCTCCACCATGGAAGCACATCGTAAATTTAGAACGATTGATAGAAGGTTGCAGCAATTTAAAATCAAGGCTACTCACATTCATTGAGAGGCGAAGTTTAGATCAGATCCAATGGACAACTCAGTAGTTGTAGCAAATGGTTTTTCCTAGTGAGGAGGGCTCTCTTGGGCTGCGTTTCGGTTAGCTCTTTTAAGAGCAGACGCAGCTCTCTGCCTCCTCTGCACCACGGTAGATAAAATCTGCTCTAGCAGAGAGCAGTTTTATCACTTAAGACAGCTCCTGGCCAGAGCAAATGGAGCGAGGAGTTGTGTTACGAACTAACGATCGAAAGAATCACTCTTTCACCCTAAAGAGCAAACGCAAACGCAGCTTTAGTGACTGGTGTATATATATATATATATATATATATATATATATATATAAACGAAGTTGGATGTTGATCGTTCTTTAGCCAGCCCATCTGCCTCACTGTTGCCAGAGGGAGGGATGAGTCTAAAATTTTACAATTTGGAGTTGAGGCATCATCAATATTGTATTTATGGCCATGCAATCTCCACAGCACATTTGATTTGTTTTTCAGCCAACCAACGACAATTTACAAATTTTCTTCTATTTTTAAGTTATCAAGGTTTCTGTCACAGCTCTTAAGGATGCCGATTGAAGTAGCTCTTACTTCCAATTCATTGTTAGAAGTTAGAACAGATTCTGAGTGGGACAGGGTATGATTCAATGATGGGAACTCGAAGAATCTTTGATGCTGCCCCCACCACATATTTACGGGAGCAAGGGAGGAGTCTGAAATTGTACAATTTGGAGTTGAGAGCATCATCAATGTTGGCTCTTTGGCCAAGTTATCTCCACAACACATTGATTTGTTTGCCAACCAACCGATGAAAATTTTAAAGCTCCTGTTTTTAAGTTGTCGAGGTTTCTGTCAAAATACTTACGGATGCCAATTGAAGCAGCTCTTATTTCTGATTCGTTGTGAGAGCAGATTCCGAGCCGGAAGGCATATGATTCAATGATGGAACTCAAAGAATCTTGGATGGTGTCCCCACCACCAGTTGGTCCTGGAATTCCTAGCGAACAGGCGTCAAAGTTTAGTTTGTATTTATATTTTTAGGCGTGGTTGTGTGTCGCGATGGGGTGGGGGAGGTCCCATATTGTATTTAGTTTCTGCTTCATGGATCCACTGTATGATACTTTCAACCAGCTTCTGTGGAAGTCATCAAATGAAAAGCTGTGAAATGCTTTGTTCCCCTTGGTTCAGAATATTATTCGATTTTTTATTTTGAGAAATAATTTCTCTTGGTTGGTGCACTTAGCATTAAAAATCGTGTTGTTTCTTCTTTCCACAAAGTCCAAATCACTGAGTGTCAAGTGATGGACCACATGAAACAGCTTATTTTGCAAAATGAATTGTTGCCCCATCTCCAAACGGATCTCCCACCGTTAAAGGTAATATCCAGCTGATTCCATATAGTTGTAGAACATGTGACCAGAAAACATTTGCATAAGGACAGTGTATGAAGGGGTGGCTAATATCTTCAAAAGCTTTCTAGAGCATCGAGCACCTACTAGGAATGGGCATACCTTCGTTTTGTAGTAGTCAAAGGAGGGGTGCGCGCGAGGGGGGGGGGGGTGGTTAGGGGATGATACTTCTCTTCTCTTGAGAGGTGTTTGTAGTGAGTTCGAGCTGAATGCTTCCCCATCCTGACACAGCTCAGAGGACTCAAAATTCTCTGCTAATTAAGGCATTGACTAGTTATTCTAAAAGCTGAATAAGATCTGCATTTTCTTTTCAATTTCTTATCAGCTATATATTCCATGCATCCTCCGTCTGTCCTCTCCTTTCAGCTATATCCATTATCAACTTATCTTTATTTTTGACAAGACTGTATAATCTTCTTCCATCTCTATTACACAGAGAGCTACCATTTATCCAAATATCATACCATATTTCAGTCTGTAACCATTTCCCACATGGAATCTTAAGTTTTGGCAGTATTTCCCAGCATATTTGGATAGAGTTTTCAAGAAACCAACATCTTTTGCTATCATAACCACCTGCATAAGAGACATGCATTGACTTCTTTAAAGGTTTTGATGCTTAGTCCTCCCATTTCCTTGGTGTGACATACCATGTTGCATTTAAAATGATAACATTTTTTTACTCTCCTAGTGCTAGTCCAATTTTTTTCTGTGTCTAAACCCAAACAAAGCAGCTGAAGAGTGGCATACAGTACAGAGGCAAAGCTGATATTTTGTGGACTTGATTAGTGTGACTCTTCTTGCAAGTGTGAGAAGATTTCCTTTCCAAACTGCTAGCTTCATTTCATATCGCTCAATCACAGGATTTCATAGTGTTTTACCTCGTATACCAACACAAAGGAGCATTCTAAGGTACATAGAGGGGATGTTTTTGGTCTAATAGCCAATTTGTGATGCCATCCTTTGGATTAATCCCTCCCTCATCTATTCCGACTCCTATAACAACAGATATGAACATTCTATATCATGCAATGGGCCTTACTAGTTCTAGAAATGTTGTTTGTCCCTTGAAAGCCCTTCACACAAGAAGCCAGTCAATTCTAGAAATGTTGTCTGTCCCTTGAAAGATCCTTGACACAAGAAGCCAATCAATTCAGAGTCGCAATCTCGGCACTTACTGCATCACAAACTACTTTTGTATTACTCACATTGTTAGAGTGCCCTACTACTGCAGACGATGTGAAGTTTTTTGGGTCCTCAATTAAATAGGGCCTTGTACAAAGGATCATTACATTTGTTTGTGCCACACAACTTATTCTGGCTTCTATTGATAAGTTGTGTGTGTTGATGCAAGTTCAGGTTATTCAGGAATTCATCAAAACTACATGAACTTGAAATGACATTTGAACTATGGTCATGCACATGTTGATTAATCTAGTCTAATATTAAATTTGGGTGTACAAAACATGATGCATGCACAAAAAAGATGATGGTGGTTGTGATTATGGTGCTCCTCATCAAGATTGTATTCTTGGATTTAAGTTGGCGGCAGGAGCAAGAGGAGGTTACAAAGCAGGAACAAGATTCAAGAGGGAGAGTGGCACATTGTTTAAAAATGTCTACTGATCTTGTTCAATTGAGCTCTAGATTGTGATATGTGTTTTGCTTATGTTGCAGCCAGGCATATATCCTGCATCAATCGATCTCATAACCGTGTTCTGATTTCCTAATTGAGTTTCAATTCAAATCTAGGTTGCGGATAAGATCAGTTGTAATAAGTACAACAAAGACCTTAAGTTTTTTAGTTGGGTTTCATTCATTTTATCACACTTCTCTACACATCCACGTGCATCAAGGGAAGTGTGCCCTACACAAGTAAGTCATAGCACCTCAGAATGTGAACACAAACATTGCTTGGAAAATTACCATAAAAATATGATCAGAAACTAATGCATGCCAAGAAATGGTGGTGGTGGCGGAGGTAGTGGCAGTGGTAGAGGTGGTGGTAGCGTTGGTGGTAGTGGTGGAGGTAGTGGTGGTGGGGAGGAGGACGAGGAGGGGGTGGTGGTCGCAGGATGGAGGTTGTGGTGATGATGGGGAGGAAGAGGAGGTGATGGCGGTGGGGGAGATGGTACAAGAGGTGGTGGAAGAGAGTGGTAAATTCTGTGATCGTAGATTTGTGAAATCCTTGCTTTTTGGACTGATTTTCAAATCAGTGATCACAGGAAAAACGCTAAGTCGTTTTTCAACGAAGGCATATTCGCTTCCATTTCTTGTGGATTCCATGAATCCAAACAGGCCCTAGAAGTAATATAATATTTGTCACTCATTATTTTGGACTCTTTCCTAGTGGAAAACAACATTTAAAGACCCTAAACATAATAAAACTGCTATGAATGGAAAGCTTATCAAGTTATCTTTTCAACAAAACATGATCACACAATTCGGAACAGTATTGAGCATAGAGACATGTTGCATGGCTATGAGATATTATAAGTTCAATGAGAAATGACTAACTGCTAGTGACTTAGTTTAATTTAAATGTCCATTTTGATACAAAATAGTAACTGTTTATTCTTTATGCTATAAGTAAAAACTCTCATACCCTTCTCTTCCTCGTGTCTATTTTCTGCATCAAATACCTAATTCCTTCTTCTTTATGCCAATAAATAAAAGACTTAGTATAAGGGAGCCAATCCAAGAGCCAGCGGCCGCACTCGGGTCAATCTCCTTTTGAGAGGCACTGGTACTTATGAGGATGCAAACCAGTGAAAGTTCACTGATTTGACACTCATAATTATCAGTGCAATTACAAGGGTTGACAGTTTGAAATTAAACCCGAATGCCCAGCTCTTGCACTCGGGTTGGGTAACTAAGACCAGCTCTAAATAAAAACCTCCTCTAGGAAAAAAAAAAAAAAAAAAACTTGTTTTCAAACCGTTTTTTGTTCCATAAAACGTCCGGAACACGTTTAAAACACAGTTGTTTTTTTAATTATGATTTTTGTGTTTTGATCGAGTTATTTACATATTTTTTCCAAAATTTTCCTTATATTTATCAAAAAAAGTTATCTTCTAATATTTTTATCAATTTTTCCCATTTTTTTCCGGATTCCGACTTGGTAACTACGCTCTAGCTATCAAAGAATCTAATTTTAACAGACTACAGTTCTTATAAATGACCAAAGCATGAATCTTGCAACCAACACAAATAAACATAAAATGCAAGAAGTATTGGTTACAATGTTACAAAGCATGTCAAATTCTAAGTATAACTACTTATCCGGTGAACGAGAATCCAAAACCCTAGCTGATGAACACTACCTAATTGTCGAAGCTGCTTTCTACGAACAAACAAAATCAACAGATCCTCGTGAAGCGCTTGAATGAGCTCAGTACGCGACGAAGCCCTCGCGATTAGCGTCGATTGATAGCTCAGCAGATTCTGCATTCGCTGTCGATCCAATTCTCCCGAATCCGAGACGCGAATCCGGTCTTCGAGGAGCTTTATCTCTTTGTTGAGTGTGTCGATCTTGGATTCTTCACTGCGAACATTCGAGCTGATCTTGTGCTGGTCTTCGAGAATTCGTCTGATCTCGGATTCGATCTGATCCATTTTTGTGGTTGAATTGAAAGCCTACTTTCGAAAGGAATGAGCATTTCTTCTGAGGTAACCAACAGGTTTTGGTTTTCGCCCCATTGGCCGCGAGGCTGAAATGGCTGTGGCGGATGGCTGTTTTGGGGGAAGCGGACGTGAGAGCGCGTAGAATAGTGTATTGGAGTTCGTGCTCGCGTCCAGAAGCAAACGCAAGGGGCCCCGCCAATCAGAAGGCAGGGAAACGGCGCCCTCGGCGTGATTAAGTACGCGGTCCGCGTGTGAGCGACTTGGCACTCATGTTACTTTTAAGCCTCGGTTTAGTTAGCTTAGGCCCTGTTTGGCAATGCTTTTCCAAAAGGAATTTTTTGGTAAAAAAATTGCATGAGAAACAACATTATGTATTGTTTGAGTAGCAAGATCGTCTTTTTCTTCGTTTAGTAAAATGGATTTATGAGAAGCAGCATAATCGGAAACTTTTGAGAAGCAACACGCGCGTATATTAGACAAGTTTAGATGCATTCCTTTGTAACTTTGCCAAACAGGTACTCTTTGGTTTTCAGGGTACCTCTATTTGCTCCCACCGATCGCATTTGTAAAACTCTTTTTTTGACCTTTTCATAAAGGTTGGACACTTGCTTTTTCATGTTTTTTTATCCTGGGTGTCCACTTACTATAAGATTTTTTTTTTAAATCACTCTTGTTTCATTGCAAACGAGAGGCCTAGCATGCGACTCCTCCGGCAACTGCTCTTCTTTTTTCACCGTAACGGCTAGAATTATTGAGAGGCCTAGCATGCGACTCCTCCTGTTCTTCTTTTTTTACCACAATGGTTAGAATCATTGGACACCAAAGTATTATTTTCTTCTTCATTTTTTTCTCCTTTTGTTTTTCTTTTTCTTCCCCAACTCCAACCAATCGCAATGCCAACAAAACTGATATATCTTCTTTCATAACTCCGGCAAGTCGCAACAACGACACTAACATAATCAAATCACCTTCTTCTTTTTTACTTTCAACGAAAACCTAAAAAAAAATCCTTCAAAAAATAAAGAAATAAATTCTTTAAAATAAAATATAATAATAATAATAATTTGACCATTTTTAATGATATTATTATATATTTAAAATATTAAAGCAAAGAAAATATAATTTTATCATACCCAATGGTTGAAACATGTGTATACCAATGGGTCCCGGGAGCCCCCAAACATTAGTGAATTTTTTAGGTTATCATTGCACAAATTGGTGGTATTCCTTTGAAGAGACCTCATAATTGGGCCTCCAATTAGTAGCGGTGATTTAGAAAGACTTTTCTTTTTATTTTTTTTAACACCTATATACTCTCTCTCTCTAAACGCTTATGGCCTATTTTTCTCTATCTAATTACTTATGGCCTTTCTTTTTTATGTTTGTTTTCTCTAAAAGACTCCTTATTTTTTTATCATTGCCTACCTTCTCTCTCAAAAAACTTTTTAAAAATTTTAAATTATCTCCTATTTTTTCTCTCTCGACATTTTTCCTTTTCACCTATATCTCTCTCCACCCTACACAAGTACAGAACTTCTTTTAAAAAGTCTCTCCACTCTACAGCAACTCGAGAGAGATAGTAATCCTGTAATATCTCTATGAGTGGCGTTATTCACCCACTTTTCCTTTGAAGAATCCAAGGTTCCCCATCATAAAAAATTGTTAGATGGATGTGAATCAAATGATGAAGGTCGTTTTTCCTCCCAATCCTTCACACAATAGATCTTAAGCTCATGTCGCACATAGACAGTCATATGTTGATTCCATGAGGCACACATCTCCAACGTTGAGTTGAGAACCCCTTCTCATAGTACCGCGGTGATCATCGTCACTTTTGAAGATGTACACCACCTAGAATCAATGTTTGATAGATGCGCCATGATCTCAAAATCTTTTCTGTGGTATATTGGGATGAAAATTTTTCTTTGTCTTCTGATTCACAGCATTCAATGATTTTTTATGGTGAGGAACCATATGTTCTTCCCAAGAATAACAGCTTCTCAAGAATAACAGGTGCAAATAATGCCACCCTAATACATAATAGATATATATAGGGATTCAGGGCAAGGAATCACCCGCTATGCCCCACTATTGGAATCCTGGATCAAGAAAATCTTGCCTCCACCACTGATTATACCTATATTTCTAGAGAATCGTGTTTGTAGCGCTTCGCTTGAACGATAATAATTTAATCCTTAGTCACAACCCACATAAATATCTTTTTCAATTTAACAAGAGTTTTTAATAAATAAAATACCCAAATATATATATATATATATATATATATATATATATATATATATATATATAATTTAAGAATAATTTTTACTAAATAAAATACCCTAACATATATATAATCATCACTGTCAAAACCTAAAAATATATCAAAAAGTTTTATTGGAAAATACTTATTTTCATTAATTATTCTTTAGATCAATAATAAAATCTTTTATTGAATAAAAAATATAATCCACTTTTATTTACATCTAAAATAGGGTTTAGACTCAACCTCTTTAACTAAATCAAAATAATAATACCAATAACATATATTAAAAGAATTACAAAACTTTTTTCTTAATAAAATAAATTTTAATAATAAATTTAAGTAAACATGAGGAGCATTTTTCGAGGTGATGGGGAAAGATTGGCTCAAGCGTTGTCGTTGTTGCTTGGGTTGAGTACCTTACATCAATTCATGTGTATGTTTATTTTTCTATAAACTTTCTATGCTTGAAGTTGTTTGCTGGTTTTCTTCAATAAAAGAAAAGATCACCATGTCGAATGTGGGCCGGATTAATACGAGATTTATAACGAGATTGGAAATTGCCAATAACGTGAGTGCTTTCCTGTGAATGGATGTACACCTCAGTACCTTCGTAATATATTTGAGATATTTTTTTCGTAGGCTGCAATAAGCCCCTTTTTATATGTGCGCAAGGGACCTCAGAACATTCGGATTTCTCAACGTTGTGGATAAACTATTTTTCTTATTAATTTGGCGCACATCAAAAGTGTCCCAAGCAAACGAGACTCTGTTTCTCACTAAAGTAGCGCACAACGGCTACATAGCCACACGTGCCAACATCTCCCACTTGGCTATGAAAGCCGTTAAAAATATATAAATATTTTCTCCCACTATTTTTTATGCACATTTTAATAAAGTATTTTCAGTTATGAGGTTTTCCATGCTCTTGGCGGATATGCCCTTCACAACTAAAATTTAGATTAAAAAACAGATATGCTCTTCATGATAAAATAGTAAGTGTTTTACATTTTTATGACTCAGGCGTCCCAAAGTCTCATTAAGCTAGCATGCTTTGAAAAAATATCTGTACTAAGACTTTTAGTCAAAGAGTCAGCAATCATATCACTTGAAGGTAAATGACTCATAATCATTTCACCTTTCTCAACTACATCTTGAATGTAGTGATAATGCACTTTAATATGCTTACCTTTGGAGTTATTTGATCCACTTTCAATCAGTCTAATTGCATCTTTATTGTCACAAAACATGAGCGCGGGTTCGTCGGCTATATTTAGCTTCATATCAACTATGAAGTGTTTTATCCAGATGGTATAAATACAAGCAATACTATAAGGTATATACTTAGCTTCTTGTGTATGATGGGAAACACAACCTTGTTTCTTACTAGACCAAGAAACAACACTACCTCCAAAGAAAAAAATATGAGCCAAGGTGGATTTTTCGTCATCCTTATCCCCAACATGATCAGCATCCGAATAGCCTTAAACTTTAAGTTCATTAGCTTGGAAACATAGTTTAAGATGTTTTATTCCTTTTAAATATCTAAGTATTCGCTTAACTATTTGCCAGTGCTTAAGATTTGGGTTACTTTGGTACCTACTAACCACACTTTTTGAAAAACTAAGATCGGGTCTAGTACACATCATAGCATATATCAAGCTCCCAACAGCTTTAATATAAGGAACATTCAATTTATTTTATCCATCTGATGGACTATTATCCATATTAAATGACACGGGATGGGAGTTGACCATACTAAATCGTTTTAAAATAATTTCTATATATCTTTCTTGACTTTGGTATAACATTTTAGCTTCTCTATCTCTAATTATTTTTATACTTAAAACAAATAATGTCTCTCTCACATCTTTCATCTCAAATTGATAACTCAACCAAGATTTGATTTTCTCAATCATTTCGAGCTATAAGAATGTCAATTACATATAGAGACATTATTGTGAAAGTACTCCCACTTTTTAATACATATACATAATGATTAAATTGATTAACTACATATCTCATTTTAAAGATACATTATGAAAAGTCAAGTACCACTGACGTGAGGACTGTTTAAACCCGTATAAGAATTTTTTCAACTTATACACCTTATCCTCATGCCCTTCAATCACGAAGCCTTCAAATTGTTTCATATAAATAGTTTTCTTTAATTCTTCATTGAGGAATATTATTTTAACGTCCATTTGGAATAGTTTGAAATCGAAATGGGCAACTATCACCAATATGATCTTTATAAACATAATTTTTGCTACGAGGGAATATGTGTCAACATAATCTATTTCCTTTTTTTGATTGAACCCATTGGCTACTAACCTAGCCTTATATTTGTCTAAAGACCCGTCAGATCTAAATTTCTTTTTTAATACCCATTTGTAACCTATGGGTGTTCTATCATCAGGTAAATCTCATAGTTCTCATACTATATTCTTTTCAATTAAATTAATTTCATCATTCATAGCATCTAACCATTCTTTTGAATCTTGTGAGTTGATTGCATCAATATTTTCTAATTGATCATTCATTTCATCTAAATCTAAGTTATTACATAGCTCTTCACTCACACGAACATAAAAATCATCTAAGAATGATGGATGAGCTCTAGTCCTCTTTTGTCCACACATGCGAGGAGGTTGTATTAACTCATCAATAGGATCAGATCCTACAAGAGTCGGTTGGTTTTCATCATTTATCATTGTCAAAAGATCATTAGAAGAGGTGGATGTATTCTCATCTCTAATACTCTCAAGGAACTCAACGTATCTACTTTCAATTAGACATTTATCTTTATGATAAAATCTATAACCTTTAGAGCTTCCGAAATGACCAATAGAATTATATCTGATAGTTTTTACTTCTAATTTATCTCTAAGTTGATATAAAATTAGTACATGCGCCACTTTTGTTGTCGCTTCCACTCCCATGGTCTTTTAATTCAAGCGGGCAGTCCACCTTGAAGTGTCCAGACTTCCCACAGTTAAAACAGTTTCCTTTGGGCGCTACAGATTTAGTCTTGTAATGAAACAGTTCCTTTTCTTTTTCTTGAAGATTTTCATAGAAATTCTTAAATTTTCTCTTAAACTTATTATGATTTTGAAATTTAGGTGGATCTTTAATTACCATTAATTCACTATTTTTATTTTAGTTGAAGTGTTCTTGTTCAAGGGCCAATTTCAAAAGAAGATCCATTATGTTTAAAACAACACCATTCAATCTTAAGGCGGTGGTGACCATGGACCATAAGGGAGGTAGGCTACTAAGGCAGTTTGAAATTTGTATTTTTTCATTAATTGGGTTACCTACAACAACAAGGTCTTAAGCTATTACCGTCATTTTATTAACATATTCAATAATATTATCTTCTTCTTTCATTTTATAAGAATTATATTGTTGAAGGAGTAATTAGATGCACGCTTCATATACATTATCATATTTTTGGGCAATGGCTTCCATCATGGTTTTGGTGGTATCATAAATTTCGAAAACTTTTATCAAATCATTTTACATAAAAGTTAAAATTAAAGTTTCTGCAATTAAATCATCTTGCACAAATTTATCAAATATATTTCTGTCTTCCCTAGATGGTTTATCACTGAGAACATGGAATTCTGATTTTAACACGTAGTGTATGCGCTCGTGAATTAAGACGTATTCAATTTTACGTTTCCACATGTCATAATTTAAGCCGTTTAATTTTTCAATATTAAAGAGTTCGTAAATGACTATACTATATTTTTGTGTGCTTTCTTTAGTGTATCCTAGCAGCCACACCAAGACCAAAGTAATAAAGTACAGAGAGACTATTACTCTCTTGTACCATTCCTAAAAAAAATGAATTGGATTTAATAGCTTTTGGAGTCCATCGGTTTAAGGGAGTTGTTCGAGTCCACTGATTTAATGGGGCTTTAAAAGTCTGCCACTACTATTTGTCTGGTTTTGCCCTTTTTTATTGTTTAGAAGAAAGTTGTGCAAATCGGTCGGTGAAGAAGAAGGCGTAAATCATTAGGCGAAAAAGAAAGATAGCCCGAAAGTCTAACGCCCGAAAGTCCGACGCCCAGAAAATTTTAGAAATCCAATGGTGAGTAGCAGCCAGAGATCGGATGGTAGGAAGATAGCCCAAGATCCGACGACAAAAGATCGGACAATAGACCCACGCTCTGATACCAATGAAAGAAAAGATCGTCACGTCAAATGTGAGCCGGATTAATAAGAAATTCGTTGCGAGACTGGAGCTCACTGATAACGTGAGTGTTTTCTGTGAACATATGTACACCTTGCTACCTTTGTAATATGTTTGAGATATTTTTTTGGTAGGTGGCGGTAAGCCCCTTTTTATAGTTGCGCAAGGGATCTCATAACGTTCGGATTTCTCAACTTTATGGAGAAACTATTTCTCCTATTATTCTGACACACATCAAAAGTATCCGAGTAAACGGGACTCTATTTCCCACTAAGGTAGCGCACAACAGCTACATGGCCACACATGTCAACATTCAATTCACGGGCTCTTCACTTCATGGAAGGTTGATAATATTGCAACCTCTAGGTTGCATTTACCTATAACAAAAGTTCTTACTATAATTGTTATCTTACTTATTGTGGTCTTTTCTAGAGTTGTTGTTTGTTATGAGTACGTGCATCTGCTGATAGCCTAGGTTGTGTTTGGGATTGCTCTTTGGAGGCAAAGAGTGACTCTCTGCTCTAGCACAGAGTACTTTAGTATGAGAGTGTGTTTGGTTGTAAGCATTTTCATCTCTTTTGGAGAGTGAAAGAGCTGAATTTGGGTCTCTTTAAAAGAGAAATTTAAATTTGTTCTTTTAACTTGGCTGCTCTTTGCCTCCAAAGAGCAATCCCAGACGCAGCCTTGGCGTTGTACTTGATTCCTCGCTTATGCATTGAGCATTGGAGACCCATTGCATAAGAAGCTTCCTATGCAGATGGGAGACTAAGGGCTCGTTCAAGAGCTAGGAAAGACCAAGAATCTGAGTTGATGCTTAGAAAGTGACCACTTTCTGGGTAATTCCGAGAGTTGCACTTGTCCAAGAGTTTGTGTGGATCGCACAGAAAACATAGCACTTTCCTTGTCATAGTGACGTTCTCACTTCCGACCATTTTGCTCAGGAATGCTAGGATTCCTAGTAATGAGATCTATACTTGAGTTTGGGATATGCATGAGAACACTTCCAAAACCGTACACACCATATTTCAGAAAGAAATTTCTCAATATGGGATGTGCTATTGTATGGAGGTATACACGGATATTAAGGTTTATATGCTATAATATATTTAATAAAAAAAAGTTAACTAATATATTGTGTCTAAAGAGGTTTGAACTTAGAAGTTAGGTGCGACTAACCAATCACTCAACCATTATAACATTATACTAAGTTGTGATTTTTTATTTTTTTTTAAATTTAATGTAGTATAATGGCTCTTGACCGACGTTTAAACACCAAATGGTGTTAAATGATCTACTACCACTAAATTAGAATTTGTTATCTCATACTATTAAAGTGTGGTTTCCTAATATATCATATAGAACCAATTTATGATCAATGTAAATGGTTCGGCCGCAATCCATCATTGAAAAATGTTATAGCCAAAGAATCATTTCCATAAGTGGATGTGAACCATTTGATAGGCGAGTTTGAATATCAGCCATTAAAACTACACACAACTGTTGATATTAGAGTGCACAGATCAAATGGTTAAAACCTCTCAAAAAAATTAATTTTTTGGCGGCTTTTCAAGTTATGATCTATGAATTTGACAGTGTGGATTATCAACACATTGAGCCCATCAACGACATACGATCATTTAAGTTCCATTTTGGTGCTTAAATGACGGTTAAGAGTATATATATATATATATATATATATATATATATATATATATATATATATATATATATATATATATATATATATATATATATTATCGAAAGGGAGCCATTACTTACACTCAGAAAGTTAACCCTTGCACCGAAATAGAGAAAAAGTTGGCGATTTTTTTTAAAGTATTTTATTTTGGCATTAATGTTCTCAACCTGAGCACTTTCATGAGTTTATAATATTTATTTACTATATGTATATAAGAATTTTAGTATTGTCTTTCTACCAATCATATTGTAAAAAAAATAGCGTACAATATATTCTACCTCGCGTAGATTGGCAGCTCGTAAAATTTGGATCATATCCGAGTTCGACTCATATACTTGATGATTAAATAACATGTCTACGGCCGTAGCACAATCAATACTTCAATTGATTGAGTTTTTCTTAGATGAACTTAAGAACGATAGGATTATGTGCTTTTCTGAGAAAAAACAAGAATCAAAGTGACTTAAGAACACATCTGATAAAAGTAAGGAATCTGAGTATGTCAAGAATCAACAGAAATCAGAGTTATCGATTTTATGAGAAAAGTCAGGAAACACTAGAACGAGGCCTAAAGGTTCATCTTACTCCTTCTGATGGGGTTGAACCATATTTAGTTCCAGAGGAGTCTCGCCCTCTTTAATTACTAAAGGCTCCTCTTTCCTACTTTTCACATCACATCAAAAGACAAGTTACATAATTTCTCTTGGAAAAAGGTCAAATGAGGGGTGACCGAAAAGAGTGCAATGGTTAGGTCCTACTAGGTAGAATCTCATGTACAGTCCGATCCCAGATAATCTTGCCTTTCTTGGTTTTGCTTTTTATAGCATGGCGTGCAGTCAAGCTTTTCCTATTTCTAAGAGCAACAGATGGGGTAGGACTGGAAATCCGATTCTACCTAGTAGAACCTGACCATTGCCCTATTATGTTAAAACTTAGAAGCAAAATTAAATTCAAAAACAGTAGTAGTATATGATGTAACACATATACATTAATAGTGTTATATGGTAGCTATTCATTTGAAGGCTTTTCACCCCTTCAAATTATACAATCAAAATTTCTATGACATACGACCAACTATATACACGATCATATACACGATCCTGTAAGACGACTCTTGATTATGCTTATTTTTTTATATAATATTTTTTCAAAATTTATGGAATTTTTTCCAGTATCAATTCATGAATTTATCCTCGCTACTCCGATTAAAACCTTTGCCGAGTCAGGTTCTCTTAAATTAAGAACCTACTCCGAAATGTTCTTCGCGCCAGTCTTCTCCTGGCCTATTTGTACTGTATCAGTTTAGGGACCGCTAAAGATCACACCACCATGTTACAAGCATCTAATCAATACCTTTTGATGTCAGCAGTGACCATACAAGATCCAAGAAATCTTTATCAAATTGATAGAGCCCTGAGAACCAAATTAGGTAATCAACCACTCGAAAAATGGACTACAGTCAAATGACTCAGTTCGAGAGTCTAGAAACACTATGAATCTGAGTTGTTGACTCATAAAGTAGTGTTTTCGGACATTTTCTGATCTTTTCCTTCGTTTGTGACTTCTTTTCGAAATTCGTGTTTTCTGAGCATTTCCGAGCGACAAAGACATTCATTTCCTAGCAAAAGACTCCAGAATAATCAGAATATGAGCTCAAAAATCTGAAGGCAAAATACTCTTCTAAACTAGGAATCTAAGAACTCAAGAACACTGAAATTTGAGTTTCATGGGAAAAAACTCAGAAAACCCAAGAGTTTGATCAAAAGCTAGGAATTGCAGTGCACTTAGATTCTGCAAGATTTGTAACTAATCAAATTCTGAGCTTTTCCTAGAATCATCCGAACGAGCCCAAGGGCTGTTTGATTTGTTCAATCCCCACATAAGGGCTTCCCCGAAACCTTGATTAAAAGAGAAAATGTCTTTTCTACCTCGTTAATGGCCCAATTCAAGTTGAAACGTGCTGTCTAAATGGCCCGGAATGTGTATGCCAATTCAAGTTAAAACCATTATGATGTTAAACATCGGTTAGAGCCATTATCCCATTTTTCTAATTTATCTTTTCTATTAAAACGCTGCCCTGGTGCATAAATGAATCCTTTAAATTCTTCTTTTATTATTATTACTATTTTATTTTATTTTAAATCTTTGGGCTTGGTTTGACAAAACGAAAAACCAATAAGTTCGGTTTGATTTCGGTTCCAAGCCTTTCCAAGAAAAAATTGACCGAACTGAATCGATTGTAAGTAATTATATATATATAGTCAATTTGAGTCAAGCAGACCATTGAGCCTCGAATTTTCGGTCCAAAATTTGAGCCCAAATTTAGTGTTTCACAACTTTTCTTAAAACTCGAATCTCACAAGACATTGAATTAGGGAATAGAGACTTAGGATTTTAATTTCTCCCACTCTCTTGAGAATAACTTCGGAAAAAATGAAAATAATAAAAATATAAAACAGGTTGAGAAATTGGAAAAATTTTGATGTACAAATAGAACTTATAGGAAAATCAAAACTGTTCGAACCAAACCAAAACCGAATCGAATAGGATTGGTTTGGTTCAACAGTTGGACGATTTGGTTTGATTTGAACATTTAGAAACCGAGTAGAACCGATTTGGTTTGTGATTTTAGTCAAAAATCGACCAAACCTAACCGACTACACCCGTAGGTGGTAGAAAAATAAGTTCCTTAATTTGAACCATAAACAATAATTTTTTGTTGGAAAAAATCATTAAGTTAAAATTATAAATTCATAAATAAATCATCGAGAAATGGCTATTAATTCATGAAAGACTAATGTAACGTACTATAGACCGGAGCTAGCTATTATATAGTCTATTTTAGACTGCTCCGCTTATTACTCAATCGGTCCGTCGGGAACGGCTTTATGTTGCGCCAGAGATCAACTGAGATCACTTTGGAATTCGAAACCAGTTTAGGAGTGATTTCAACATTTTTTATTATTTTCCTGGTACTTTTTGAAAGAGACGGGTATTTTAACCGTCGTAGCTTTAAAATATGTTTAAAGTGATTTTGATAGTTTTATAGTGGATCTGAGAATTTTTTAAAACAAATACATGACTGGATTTGGAAAATTGTCCATGGGCATTTGCAGCTGTAGACTCGACCGCTCTAATTGATGGTGCCGCCATTAACAATGTTGACAATTTTGAATCAGTGGATGGAGATATTGACACGATAGATTTTTTGATTATGGCCCACTTATGAGACTCATCAGATGTTGATTTCACGTAGTACAAATTCCCGAAAGTGAATCAAGAATCTTTCTAATGATAAGCCATGATTACAATCACTTTTGGGGATGTATGCCATGAGTAATTAACACCTGATCGTTTGATGGGTGGGCCATGATCTATTGTATAAAAGCGATGAGAAATGATCTCTATCATCAGATTCAAGGCAGTCAACATTATCAATAGTGGAATCATTAATTGCAAAAACTGTATCTTCAATTGCTAATACACATACGCTTTTCTAGTGGACATTCACATTTACCCTCGTAGAATATTTGTTTGCAAGAAGATAGAAACACGTGAGAACCAACATGAGTTAGGGGTGCAAATGGGTCGGGTTGCCCAAAACTGACCCTAGAACCAACCGATTATACCTGACATAGATCTGATTGAAAATTGGGTCCGAGTCTGGTACACGTTGGAGGAGACCCGAACCCAAGCCTGATCCCATCCATGTTGTACTTGGATTGGGTTCGCTCCTTTGGATTTAAGACCCGAAGCCGACCTGCCCGCACCCGATTGAGACCCAAATGTTTGTACTTGTTTGTATTATGGATTTCGTTAAGTTTTATTATATGTGTACAATAATTTTCTTTTCCTTAAAAGAATTAAAGGTTTATAGCGTAGCATATTTTAGACGTAATATGAGTAGCATTCCTCTTACACGGCGGATATTGGCTTAAAATGTCTAGTATTTTTATTCTATTTTTTTTATGTGGCAATACAACATAGACAACCAAATATAGTGTTTTTACAAATGTGCTCATAGAGAAAATTCATTTTTGATGCAACACATTAGGAGGAGACCTACACAAAGGACGAGAGCAAGTGTGGAGATAGAATCCACGACCTGTTACTTCCACAAAAGAAGAAAATACCAGTTGAGCAACAGCTCAACTGGTAACACGTCTAATATTTTAACTATTCATCAGCTTAGTAAACTAATTAGTTGATATTTGTATTAATTTTTATAAGGATGTATCTGTATATTAGTTCTTGCATTTGCCATTAACATAAACAAATAATTCATACCCGGACTCGGCATCCAAACCTGACCTAGCACCAACCCCGACGGTACCCGATTTTAAGTGGGTCAGGTCCGGGTCTTCCTTGGCCCAAACCTGGACCCAAACTCGAAATGGGCCTAATTTTTTTTTCGACCCGAACCCGACCTGATTCCAAATGGGTAGAGCCTAATTAACCCCCAACCGGACCCACTCCGACCCATGTGCACCACTATCAAGAACACAACATATAGCAAGATTCAAATTAGAGTTGTCAACGGATCGAGTCAAATTGGACCAAAATTTTCGCTACCCAATTGGGAAAATGACATATGCCCGAGCCAACCTGATAGTGCACCCAACCTGACCCGCCCCGACGCTCAACCTGAAAACCTGGCCCAGTAAAAACTGCACTATTTTTATTTGATTATATATATATATGGTCAGGTCAGTCAACCTGACTCCACCCAATTTTCTCCCAACTCGACCAGACTTTACCTTTTAGCCGACCCAACTTGACTTGGAACATTGGGTTAGATGCCTCATGTTCGAGCCCACCCGAGAGGTCAAGTTTATGTTCCCAACTTCCCATCCAGATAAAAAAATACGAGTTGGGTAGATTGGGTGTTGGATTGAACTGACCCGTTGACAACTCTAATTCACCCATGACTCTAATTCTATGATAAGTGTCCACCCATCATGGGTGGACTAGATAGTTCACACACCTTAATTGCATGAAAGTCCGTACACATCAAAACGTGTCCAAGAGGGCATTGATTGCTTTGATGCTATGATGGTGGGCACTCATTTTAGACCAGGGATCAAAATATTGGGTAAAATTTTGGTTTCGGACATGATTAAAACCGAAAATTTAGCCGAAAACTGATAATTTGGCCAAAATTTTGAGTCCCAGAAAAAATATGACCGAAATTTCGGTTCAAATTATTGTTTCGGTGAGGACTGAAATCGGTAATTTGGACCAAAATTTCGGTCATTTCGGCCGACATTTTTATCCTTGTTTTAGACTAACTCTAATAAATATATCAATATCTAAAAAATATGGGAGCCATTACTTGCACTAGAAACGTTGACCTTTGCACCGAACTTAAAGGAAGACTTGATATTTTAGAGACATGTGATATGTAAAAATGTAATCTGGGCCGTCTTATTTGAAATTCATGATCTATAGATCTTTAATGCATAAGATTGTAGCAGAACATGATATCTATCATCTAATCTTTTATAATCAACTGTTAAATTTGATGGTAGTGTTTGACTATACTTTATCACCTGTTGAGAATTATATTTCGTACTCATCTTTTGCACTTAATATTTTTAAATCATGTGTTTCAAATTAAGCAGTTTAGATGTGTTTTTACATGATAGATAGAGGTTGTCAAACTAGCAAGTCTTTCTTTTTCCGTTTTCCGACTATAAGTAATGGCTCACAAAAAATATATATCTCTATGTTTTCAACTCTCAAGTGGTACTTAGTGATAGGACAAGTGTTGAGCTTAGAGCTTGACAGGTGCCCTACTTGGTTCCCAGATATGATTTACGGGTCAATATTTTGAAAGAGTACCTTTATTTCCACCCACGGATTCTTTCGATCCACTCACATAAGTGAGTGCATGTTTAAGCAATTAAAATCTTTCTATCCACCCACATATTCAAAACATTCTTCAAATGGTTCAGTGTACTCACAGTTTTCTTTTTCCATACACCCACATCCTCTTCCCCAAGATTCTTCTCGCGCTGCACCATTTTTGAACTCCTTTCATCTGAGGCCCTTCAAATCATTGTGGGTGTCTTCCCCCATCTTCTTCTCGCGCTGCGCAAGGTGAGGAAGGGTTTGTGGGGCATTTTTGAACTCGGTTCCTCCGAAGCCGTCAGATTCATTGAGATCCCTCAGGCAGTGTAAGAACGTGTGGAAGGACGAAGACTGAGATTTGAAGAGTGGCGAAGAAACACTCTTAGTTCATATTGTTAGGGTTTGTGGAGCAACAGTTCGAGGTATTTCAATTTTCATATTGAAGTTCTTTATAGCGTTGATTGTTCAGTATATTTAATTTTTTTAATATTTTGAGTACATTTAAATCCACCAACCAAATCTTTGAGTTCAACGAAATCTATGTGGGTAAATTCAAATAATTGTTTGGTGGATTTAAAGGTACTCACTGCTTGTTGTGGTTCCAAACCAATTATCGATAATATATATACAAATTGACAGTTGGAGTGAAAAATGGATGATCGTAAACGGCTTACGACTTCCTATAGAAGAAAGCGTATAAAAGCCCGAATCGAAGGAGCATCTGAGGAGAGGACTTTAAATTCTAAAATTATTGTTGAAGCTGTAGCGACAATTATATTTGAAATACAGAGTGAAAGGACAAAGTAGAAGAGGGAGTAGAAGAAGAGAGAGTAGAGGAGGAGAGTGTCGTAGAAGGGATGGGGGAAGAGGTTATTTTAGAGGGGAGTGTGGATGATAAGGCAGTAGAGGAAAGGGTGGAAGAAACTATTGGAGAGGGGAGGGTGGAAAAAATTATTGGAGAGGGGAGAGTGGAATCCATAGCAGCAGAGAGGATGGTGGAAGAAATTACTAGAGAGGGGAGGGTGGAGGAGAGAGTCGAAGTGGGTGAAGGTGAGGGAGCTACGAGGGTGGAGGAGAGAGTGGGTGAAGGTGAGAGAGCTCAAAGGGTGGAGGAGAGAGTGGATGAAGGAGAGGGAGATGAGAGAGTGGAAGTGGGTGAAGGTGAGGGAGCTCAAAAGGTGGAGGAGAGAGTGGGTGAAGGTGAGGGAGCCGAGAGGGTGGAGGAGATAGTTGAAGGCGAAGAAGAAGGAACTCAAGTTCCAAAAAAGAAGAGAAAAATTAAAGAGGTTGACGTTGAGCAAACCCAAATTAGAGTTGAAGATAATGTGACACTATTTCCCGGAAGCCCTACGGACATTTCGCTTCTACGATGGTATAGAAACCATGTTGCCCACGATCTATGAGTTAACAAAGTAAGTAAGAAACAACAGTCAATTAATGTAATGTATTTATTTTTCATTTAAAATATGTATATATAAACACAAATTTCTTATTAATTTTATTGTTGGTTAATGTAGGATCGAGAAAGACTTCGTTGCATCCAACATTAAGCCAAACTTGATGCTTGGTCCATCGTTGAAATGTCCCGCAAATTTAAAGGTAGGATCAAGGTGGCAGAGTTTTGGTTGTTGGTTAGGGTTACATTCAGGACCATCAATCATGTCTTAGTACAAGACAGTTGTTGCAAACCCTTGCACTATAGTTGAATTAGTGGCAATGTGTGTTCAAACGTTTGGTATTGGTGTCGAGGATATGATGAAAGAATTAAATCACAAAGGATGAAAGGAGAAAGCTTTTCGCTTAGAATAATTATGTCTTTGTTTGAGCCAGATATCTGGTGATGCATCTGATGATCAGATTGACTGTACTGCGAGGGGATATGTTCTTTATCTGCTAGGCTGCACAATCCTTATTGATAAATCAAGTAGTATGGTATCGGCTCGGTACGTAAAGGTATTGGTCGATCTAAAGACCATTGGGGACTATGCGTGCGGAGCAATTACACTCGCTTATCTTTATAGGCAGCTCGATATCGCATCAGGAAAGAAGGTTACGTAAGTTTTTAGGTTGCTTACGTTGGTTGAGGGATATTACATAAATTTGCATAGCAATGTCTTACTAAATTGCGTTTCTAATATTTAATAAATAGTTTGTGTGTGTTGCTGTTAATCTATATATTTTATATTTTCAAGCGTGAAGCTAAGAGCACCTAGCTCTTAAACGTCCAGCGCTTATACAAAAGTCTTTTGATAAACTGTCTTTGGCCTTTAGATGACAGCAACCTTTAAGTCAACCCCGCGCATCCCGAATGAAAGTTGGTTCTTTTATGTGAAACATTGGATGACTTATAAATGGATCAAGTATTATCAGAATTAGTTATTTTACGTGAACCTATATAATTGTAATAACTCTTTTTCTCTCTCGTACAAGTTATTTGAGATCCATATTATAAGATTAGATTGGAATTTCTGATTACTTCTATGACATTTTACATCGGATGACTGTTTTATTTTAATATCATTGAGCCGTATTACCTAGAGCGGCTGTTGAGACAATTGAGACTCGTGCAATCAATCCCCCGACACCCATAGCACCTGCAGAAGGGAGCATTAGAGGGAGAACTGCGAAGACATATACTGTATTCTACCTAGCTCCTTTGGAGAACTTTGAACGTCATCGCAGTCACTAATTATCTGTAGAGGATCGTGGTGATCTAACATTTAGTGGGGCCACTACGGAGGGTTATATGGAGTGGTACAAGAAGTCCTTTCATTTGCACCTCTTGAAAGCTTGAGGCCATTCCAAAGTAGAGATTATGCCTAAAGTAAAGACGATGTCTCAGAGGGATGGGTATTTATTTGTGTTATTATGATGTCTCTCATTTAAAACTGCTACCATATAGGAAAATTTATATAATGCTTAATACTCATTTTGAATACAACGACATCACAAAGATAGGGCGTTGATGTTATTAAAGGATTCGATAGTTATTGGTGCAAATCAAGACCCTGGGTACCTGATCGAGGTCATGAAGAGGGTACGCGATGAGCTCCGATTCAACTGTTTGCCCTCCTCAGAGACTGCTACTCCAAGTCCGAGAGTCACATGCCAAAATCTTCCACGGAAAAGAAGTCTACCGAAGTGAAACTTGGAGTGTTATGGGATGTAGAGTCTTTTTTGTATATGTATATATAGATTTTGAAAGTTGTGAGTGTTAGGGCTTCAAGATATCAATTTTTTGTGTATTGTTTGAAGATATCATTTTTTATGTAAATGAAGACATTGTTTATATTATATGTATATACATGATTGTTTGATCTCCAAAAATTAAATGTCCATTACTTTTTAATTTTTGTTAGTATCTGTTGAAGTGAAATTAGTGCCCATCAATTTGTAGCTCATCAAAGATTTATATAGATACTGTTGGATGATAAAAGTTTCTCATGTGTGTACAAATAGACCTTTATTAAATGGGTGCCCACCACATTGTAGCTCGAGTTCCTTTTCCAGCTCTTTCACTCACCCATACAGTGTACTGATGGGTGACTGAAGGAGTTGGAGAAGGAACTGAACATTCTTCTATGATTTTAAGTCCATGATTTAAAGATCTTTGTGCAAAAAAATAGCACAATTCAGGTTCATAACCAAATTAATCAAATGAGTATCTGATTGGTAAAAGAAATTGTTCATAACAAAACAAATATTAGTGGCGTGAGGACCAAACAAATTCTGCTATGGTCCTAGGGGTTTAATTGGAATCTACAAACAAAAAATAAAAAAAATACAATTAAAAGATCCTTGTGCAAAAAAAATGGCATCCATTGGATTGAATAAAGAATGACATCCACAGGATTAAATAAAAAAAAAAAAGATTTAATCAAATAAACCCTTAACAATATGGGCAATGATTGAATATAACCAGGAAAAAAAAAAATTGCTTCCTGTTCGCCTGACGGTGGAAACCCACTGTCAGGTAACCTTAATTGATGGTAGGTACCTACTATCAGAGAACAAAAAACACAAAAAAAAATTTGGTCTGACGGTGGGCACCCACTGTCATTATAGCATGGATGGCAGTGGGCACCCACCGTAAGGTTCAAAATTTTAGCCTAACTTGTACACGACAATAGTTTCATCGTCAAGGCATTAGAGTTTGAATCCCAGTGAGGAGCCTCACTGGGATTCAAACTCTGATGCCTTGACAGTGTGGGCCTATTGTTAGCGTGTACAAGTTGACAGTGGGTGCCCACTGTCAGGACAAAATTTTGATCCTGATGGTGGGCGCCACTGTCATCCATGCTATAATGACAGTGGGTGCCCGCCGTCACATTACTATTTTTTCTTTAAATAAAAATTTTGACGGTAGGCACTGCCAGTGTATACAATTTGATGGAGGGGGCTTGTTGTTAGCATGTATAACTTGACAGTGGGTACTTACCGTCAAACAAATTTTTTTCCTGGTTATACACCCTGTCAGCGTGTACAACTTGATAGGCCGTCACCGTCAAGCAATTTTTTTTTTCCTGATTATATTCAATCACTACCCACAATGTTAATGATTTATTTGATTAAATCTTTAACAATGTGGATGTCATTCACATAGTATTTGATTAAATTATGTTTTTTTGGTTTAATCTTGTTGATGTCATTCATTTTGATTCCATTAAATTATATCAACTGTCGGACTGTGCTATTTTTTGCTCAAGGTTCTTTTAATTGTGCTATTTTTTTTTTGTGGAATCCAATCAAACCCTCAGGACCACAACACAAACAATCACTAACCCTTTTTCTGTCTGAGTTATTTACTTTTTGAGATAGTGTGAAAATAAAGATTAATACTGTCTCACCTTATTTCCACCTCCATATTCTTTCCATCCACCCATTTATGAGGGTGGATAGAGAGATTTGGTGGGTGGAAATAAAGGTACTTTATAAAAAAATCTCTATGCAATCTTTAAAACATAGACTTAAAATCAAACAAGGTAGATACATATTGAAGGGACAAGTCTTCCATTGCCAAATCTTTCTTTCAAACTATATGCCAAGGCCAACTTCTCATGTGCAAGTAATGGCTCCCCCTACCTTATCTACCCTTAAATCACCTTAAAGTGCTTGTTGGGGAAATTGAGCCAACATGGAGCAACATGATTATAGAATTTGGGGGATAAAGAATCTTAGAGCTATGAATTAGACATTGTTGGGGAAATGGTCACTAAGGGTCAACTGAAAACTAATAGCAAAAGATAAAATAAACACTTTAACAAAAAATTTATTTCTATTCATTTCTCTATCATTTCATAGTATCTATATTCATACCAGTTACAAAAAAATATGTTGGTATGGTTATAATATTTTCACCATTTATATGAATATACACACCCCCAAATAAAAAAATTGTTAATTGAGGTCAACCATAGGATAATCTTCGCTCACAACTTTTTGACTATTATTGTCAAAATTAAAGTTCTTCGATCGTTCCGCGAACTGAGACGCCAATCCCGTTGCACAATCATCTCGGTAGCACCTCTATGCAACCGTCGATGATGGAATGGGACTATCTTTAATCAAGGTCGCTGGCACGAAGTGACAATCGTTCATGTGAGCGATGCAAATCACCTTATTCGTTGTGTCTGTTACTGTCCATAATAATAAAAATATCATACAAAGTCAGGTGCTAAGAAGGATTAAAGGGGTACGATAGCATGACGCTATTAGGTACCCCATGTCTGACACAATTATTCAGTAGGCACTCCGAGCATTGTCAGTGAAGCAATTAAGGATCGTATGTATCTAATTCATTCGTTCTTGGCTGCCAAAAATCGGTAAATACTTCTTTGCGTAGGAGGTCAACTCAGCCAACAAATCAGCTCGCACTATATTCCACCCATTGTAATCTATCTATAACCAGTGTGCAACAGCCCTAAACCCGCAGTGCCCATCTGTCGTTACTTTCGTGATATTAGCTACGATAGGACGCATAAACTCAAGGAGTGTCTTCATATATAATTTCATTCCAAGGCTCTCTTGTAGTTGGGAACTTTAAGGACTGCAACCTTCTTCCCTTTCTCCTTTGCATTCTCCTTCATATTAAGTTCTTTCATTACATGCTCAAACCTAGATTTCTCTCTTTTTTATGACGCATCATATTTTCTTTTGCTCCCCTTCCCCTTAGGCCTGTCGCGTTCACTCTGCAACAACTTTGGCTCGACCATATAAGTCGTGGTGGGGTCTGCCATCTCATGTAACTGTCTATAAATTTGGTCCTGGACAGCACTGTCGGACCTCTCATATCTTTCGTATATGCGATGAAAACATTCTAGCAGTTCAACACCTCTTGATGATGCACAAACTTTAAGATGGTAGAGTTTTTTCCACCGTGGATGAATGGATTCAAGAGGAATTTTGTCACCGACCAATAGCCATGAAGAGAGTTCATGTAAGCATGGAAGCCCATGTGTCTTGCGCAAAACATGCGTGCACTTAGATTCAATAACAGGCTGCGTCTCAACTGCAACTCTATTTACTTCAATAATTTCCAACGCGACTCTAGACGCGTGACCGACTATGAGCTCGTAGAAATTGGAGGAATAATGATGCCCCCCCTCTCTTCAATTTACTTTCCTCAAATGATGCTCGTATGTGTATAAGTTGCAGCTCAACGACGCCATCAATCTTCTCCCACGATTGCAGAAGGTAAACGATCGAAGATCTCAACTCGCGCTTGATCTGAGCATGCGCGCTCTCCACTTGGTTTGAAGCTGTGTTACCGAAATGCATATATTCATTCGTCCATGCTGACACAAATTTTTCTTTGTATGGTTCTATCCAAGTGGCATGCAAATAGTGGAGGATACTTTGATGATCCAGGTACCTGTGGACTAAAGTACTTACCGCGGCTTCGTATTTTTCTACCGATGAACTGTACATCAGACGATTCCACACCTGGTAGAAGGCATCCCATTCTTCCGTAGTATTAAATACTTTTCTGCAGTTCTTTAGCACACTCATATTTATGTGCCATATACATAAAATGTGTTTGGCTTCTGGAAAAACCACTTCGATCGCATTCATGAGTGCTTGCTCTCGATCGATGACGACTAGAGACAGAAGCTCGCCTCCCTTAAAAAGTGATTTGAATGATTGCAATGCCCATACATAAGCTTTCTCTTTCTCGAATAACATGAACGCGAAACTGACGTAAAAGCTTTTTTGTGTGGAGGTCACTCCGATGATGTTCAATATCAGGAGTTCGTATTTATTCGTCTTGTATGTACAGTCTAAAATAGACACCTGAGGAAAGATGTTCGCTAGCTCCATCGAATTCGGATGAGCGAAGAAGATGTCGGTCAATTCATCTATTTTAGAATTTTTACAATGAAAACATACATATTTGGTTTCTTAAAATCTGAACATCAACTGTTGGAGATGAGTCCTTCCTTCTCTTTCAGTCAACCGCATCGCATGCCTCGCATTGTAGATGGCTTGAGTGGTCGTACAATTTTTCGGATCCTTCTTTCGAATGCTATGCAGTATGTGACTAAGCTTCACCCCAACAGCTGATATCTCTTTTAAAACCTCTCTGTCATTTTATTTTAACTGTCCCGCATACGAATGACCTTCCCCAAATTACCCCGAGGGGTGGTTGTGAACTCCGCAAAGTACCTCCATCTTTTATATAGACTTCCCTTCTTGTTTAATCTTCGTTTCTTGTAATGAGAATGGGCAGCCTGACTTTTTCGTAAATGTTTGTCTCATTGTTGGAGTCTTGGATTGTCCCTTCTTACGATTAAGAAAGTTGCCTGCTCTCTCGCAAACCAACTTCACCCTGACACTGCGGCCTTGAAATCTCTTATTGGACCTCTGTATTGTTAGCACAATTCTCACTTTATTAGCGACATCGCGTGCCCACTCTAACATTTCCTTGCGGGTGCTAAAGAGCTCATTTGTGGTTAAAAGGAGAGTAAGATCCATATTCAGTGCTTGCATATTGTCCACCTGAACATAATAACATAATGTTCAAAACATAATCACTATTGAAATGAACGAATGAACTTATGCACATAATCTTAGAGACAATATTATTTTTGTACGAGTCTCTCTCGTAACTTATTTTACAGTCCTTTTTTAACCAAAGTCAATCCATCAAAAATCACGAGAGGGACTCGTACAATATGTATTGAAATGGAATGAAATTCGATATAAAAATGATTTGAAATTCGATATAAAAATGAAATTCGATATAGAAATGGAATGAAATTCGATATAAAATTAGTTTGCTAGGTTTCATTCCATTTCTATGGGTGGAAATAAAAAATCGATATAGAAACCCTAAATTTACTTAGATTAAAACTCCAGCAAATCATTTTTCATTGATGCATAGAAACCCTAAATTTAGTTAGATTGAAACCCTAGCAAACCATTTTTCATTAATGCATAGAAACCCTAAATTTACTTAGATTGAAAAATTATATAATGAAAACTAATACAAATAGAATAAAAAAGAGAATGAATGAAAACTAATGCAAATAGATTGAAAAATGACCCTTTTACAAAACCCTAAATTTACTTAGAATGTGAAATTATATAAGGAAAACTAATACAAATAGAACAAAAATTATGAAATTAAACTGAATACAAAACGAATGAAAAATAATATAATAAAAAATAATCCAAAATAAATCCACCTTCACTACCAAACTCTAACTTTACTTCGAATGAAAAATAATATAATGAAAATTATATTATTATAGAATGAATAATAATAGAATGAAAATGATTACTAATTGCTTGCTTGAAAAATTATATAATGAACAATAATATATAATGAAAAATGAATATAAATAGAATGAAAAAAACTCATTTACCTGTACAGGAGATTGTGAATCTGTCGGAGGGAGTTGGGTGAACTCTAACTCATCATCGTATGATAGCAGCTCTTCAGAGCTATCATCCATGTCCTTCAAACTCATATTGAAACTAAAATGAGAGGAAGAAGAAAGAAGAAGATGGTTATCGGTGTCGAACGAAGCCAATAAGAACGAACATAAAAGCGTGGGGAATGCTCACTGTTCAAAGAGGTCATAGCGCGGGAACGAGAGGAAGAGGAAGAGGAAGAAGAAGAAGAGCTCGGTTGCATGGGTTTGCATGCATGAATAGGTGGGTGGAAATAAAGAAAAATGTGAGTGTATTTAGCTCACGACTTTCAGGGGGAGAATTTTTTTTTTAAAACTTGCACGTGGGAGTGTGGGTGGATCGAAAGAATCCGTGGGTGAAAGTAAAGGTACCCATTTTGAAAATGTGCCACTATTGTGACCCCACATGGTGGCATGTGGCGCTGGACCATCATCTACATCAAATTCAGCCTTAAAATTGCAACGAAAAATTACATCTATGATGGAATTAAGAGCCTAAAAAGCACTAAAAGGAGTTTAAGCTGTTCATATTTAAGTTCACCCACTAAATCTTTGAGGCCACCCATGCTATGAAATATTAACCGTTTTGAATGACACATATCCCGATAGGTGACCTTAACATTATGTGATACTCAATGGCGCCGTCAAAGATTCTTGCTCAACTAATGGTTCCACTACTCACTGTTAATTGCCTTGACTGAGATGCTAGAGGCAGTTTTTTGTCCTAATCTTGCCCACATTCAATCTTGAGATCATGACTCAAATATCAAACGGCCAAATGTTGATTCCACGTGGCACAAATTCGTGATCACACTGCATCATGATAGGCCATGCTCATGGTCACTTTGGGATGACCTTAAGATCTAATATAGTAATATGTAAAAAAATTGGTACAAAAAACAACATATATCATGTGATTCAAGGTTGGTAATCGCCATCCAATATAAAATTTCTAACCCAATAAAATCTTCAGTTGTAAAAATCGCTCCCCAATATAAAATGTCTAACTCCACTTAATTACGTGAACGGGCGGTTCATTTTCAAAAATTCCATTATGTTTACCCGTTCACTGTGTAGGATTAGGTCCTTGTACCAACTTTTAAAACTTTTTTTTCTTTGGTTTTTCCTGAACCGTCTGATTCCAACCACGAACCACCCCTCACCCCCTGGCATCCTTTTTCGAACCCTCTGATTCTAACCACTACCCTACCCCAGCATGCCTTGTGACCTATGATACCAACTCCTAAATGTTTTTGTCCTTTCTTTCACCCACTACCGATTTCTTCACCTTTTTCCTGCCATTTGATCCTTTTCAGCTACATGTAGAACTTCAGCGTGAGAGCCAGTTACTTATCTACATACGTACAGTAGAGATTCGATGCAGCTACTTTTCAGAGAAGGCGTGAAAAGCATTTGATGGGAGAGTAGTTACCAGTTACTTTCCAATACCAAGTTCGAATTCCCGAAAAAATCTGGGCGAGGCCGCAAGTTTTTTGAAAAAATGATAAAATAAAGGGTCTTTTGTGTAAATACCCCCTAAGATATGGTAAAATTGTAGGAAACTCCCCAAAAAATGGCTATTAATACTGCAGCCCTTAGCTAAAATTTTATTGTCTATAAAACCCGCTACATCACGGCGCTGTCTTATGTTGATTAGAAAACCGTCATATTTTGGGAGAAAAAGACGTTTTCACCGTTATAGGTGGTATAGACCTATGAACGTTACAAGAATGCCACCATATCATCAAGCACACCCTTAGTGGCACACCACTTGTTTTTAGAGGCGCACAATCAAAGGCTATTTTATGGACAATACAAAGGGCTATCGATGAGATCAAGGGCTATCATGAGGTACCATCAAACGTGGTTCAAGTATGATTTCATGACAAAGAAGGTATGTGATCACGAGGTTATATAAAAAATGGTTCAACAAAATGGGATATTTACCATACATCACACACCGTTGATAATGGGGAACCATAATCGGATAGCATAATTACTATGGGCACTACTCTCCTGACCGTCATTTAAGCATCATAATGGTGCTTAAATGATTGAATACCATTGATGGGCTCAACGTTCGAATAATTCACACCATCAAAATGATAGATCATAGGTTGAAACTCAATGGGCTCAAATATCAATTTTTTTGAGAGGTTTTAACCATTCAATCTGTTCACTCTAATACCATTCACTGTGTATAGTTTTAATGGCTGATATTTAAATTTGCCAATAAGATGATTCACATCCACTTACGGATATGATTTTTTGGCTAAAATATTATTTGAAGATGGGTATTTAGATTGATTATAAATCGGGGACACATGGCATATTAAGAAAACACACTTTAACTTGCCATACGCTTAAGCCTATTTATTCATCACACAATTCATCACGTTTATAGAAGGATGTGCACAAGATAAAGCCATCAACTTGCCACGTGTCCAATGCATATCAAAGAACATAAAAGAGCCCCTTACAGTATCAGTATCCACTGGTTCAATCCAATACAACTGGAATACCCCGAAAATTTCGAACTCGAACGCACGTGTATATGTCCGACAAGGTGCACAATGCCGCCTTAGAATTTTAGAGTGATTAATATATGAGAATACATGTTTGTGTGAAAAGATTTAAATTATGAGTGAAGATTAAACCATTCTAACTTTAGATAGGGAGTTCGTGCACCGACTCATGGTGTGCCTGCTCAACACCCGAATAGACACACGTACTTAAGTAGATAAGACCACTTGAAACAAATATCTTTTATATTTGTTTTTATTTGTAGAAAAGAGAGGAGAGTAGAGAGCTAGTATTTCCTCAAGCCCCTCGTCTACTGTGGGATTTTTCCGACATCGTCTTCTTGGCGAGGAACTTAACATCTACTTCGTAAGAAATCTGCCTTCTCGTTAATTCTGATTGCGAGTTAATTTTGATCGTGAGAAACCTTTGAACTCCAGTATTGAGTGGATCTAAGAGAGTGAAGGAGTAGTTTTGAATGAGGGTGAATCGATCGTCGTGAATGCGTCGTCTGCGATTGTGAAAGTTAGAGTCAATACGTATTAGTGCGAAGAACTTCGTCTTGAACTTCGTTCCGATTCGATCATCGTGAGGATTTGAAACCCACTCCAAAACCTCCTTTAGGCAGCGATTATCATGGACCGTTAGATCGACCAAGAAAATGTGAGATTTATTTTTTAATACTGTGAAATTAGTTTAGAAGTTGATTGTGGATTATTGAGAGTGCATGGAACAAATTTTGAGTATTTTGGATGAAGAAAAAGAAATCGAAAGAGGGCAAGTTGTAACAAACTCACTGCGGTGACCTTGTTCCTCGCTGCGGCGAGGGTAGTTCTGAAGCACTCGTCGCGGCGAGTGCTACAAAGAATTACAGGCCATTTCGGCACTGTTCAACCTCACCGCGGCGAGCTATGAGTGACTGAAGACCTTACTACGACGAGGTATTGTTCACAGCGCCAGCATATATTCGGTGTTTTGGTCATAACTTTCTACTCCAAACTCGGAATTACATGATTCTCGCGGCGTTGGAAAGATGACAGTAAGCCTCATAACTTTGTAGAAGAATCAATTTTATGAATTAAAAGTTTTAAAAGTAAAATTTGAATAGGAAGTTGGGTCAAGTTTAAAGTTAATACAAACTTGCCCATTTCCGCCTCAGTGTTGAGAAAACACATAAGTGCGTCGAAGTCAGTAGTATTTAGAATAAATCCTTAATGTATTGTCGTATAATTTAATGTAGATTGAGGTTGAAGATCATTAATAGGACCTTCGCTTTGCCTCCGTTTCGCACGACTTCGAGATTTAGTAGGGAAAACTCAACATCCTTATATATTTCCTGATATCATGGGTTTTTGTGATTCGAAACTTCTAGCATTTGATATTTGATTTCCGTTTTGAATATGAATTGAACTTTGGTTTTGAACCTCTGAATACAAGCTCTGAAGTTAAATCTGAAAATAATTTGAACTCTAATACTCTGAATCTGAAAATCTGATACTCAGAACTCAGAACTCCGAATCTAATTATAGATTAAATACTCTGAATTATATATTAGAATCCACATTTGATTTAAGGTTCACAGGAACGAACCTCTCTCTGCTTTGAATTGTGTTGACAGTAAATCCGAATAACACAAGTTATCCTCATAACGCAGGGGTATGTTGCATTTTCTTAAAAATGTTCATTGAACGACGATGGAAAGGTAGAGATTCCCATCGATAAAATTTCTGGCTTTCAAGCTATAGTTTTTTTGGGAGATTGATTTAAGTTACGATTTAAGTCACTAATAAGAGATGCATTACATGTACGAACTAAGAATAAGTAAGAATCTGAAACCATTTGAAATCCTGATTTGTTTGAATTCAATTTATAGAACATGAAATGAGAATTTGCATCCGAACTTAGTCTTTAAAATTCAATCAATTAATTTGCTTTGAATGTTTGTTTTGAAATGCATATGCTTCGATTTCAGTCTTTTGAAATCATGTTTGTTCTGATATGATATAATTGAGATTGAGCTTCGTCTACTGAGCTTAGACTATTAGCTCACCCCGATTATATGTCATAGGTGTAGACGCAGCTTAGGACTAAGGTTTGGAGAGTAATCCGAACTACAATCCGAAGGAAGAGTCGGACATCCCTCCTGATGAGTTCTACCCATAGATTTGGGATCTTGAACTCGGTATAGTTTATTTTTGTTTATTTTGAGTTAGATACAGTGTGGATTATGGGCTCTAGCCTGGTTCATTGAGAATTTGTATATATGTTTTAGGGAATTACTATTGAGAATCATTATTTAGGTGATAGTAAGTCATCATCGGTGATTCTTTTTAGATCATTTTTATCCATAATTATATATAGAACTGAAAGTCTTTTCTTTTTGCAGGCTAAATATTAGTTCGTTTATAATATTTACTTTGATTTCTGTATTCGAATAGATGTATCGGTGTCATAGAAAGCTGGTCATGAAGAACCGACGTTTCCATTACTTTGAGAAGGGGAAAGTCAAGTCGTCACAACAACTGGACAAACATCTTGTTAAAAAGTGAAAGATTTTTGCAGTTTTGCTTGTTTGACTAAACTTAGCCGGTAAAGTCTATCATATCTTTGAATTAAGATTTCGTTTAACGTTCAACAACAAAATCCATATATCGAGTACCATAACGAGATATCATAATCACCATACATTACCCACCGTTGATGTAGCTATCAAAGTGCCATACATACCGAAAATCCAATTAGTTCAGTATATGAACCAAAAAATCCACACCGAACTATTTAATGCATAAACGGGTCAGGCCATAGCCTCCTGCACATAAACTGGCCCATTTATAATTGGGGCCAAGTGTTTTAGCTCTAGGTTGGCCCATTAATCGATTGGGCCTCAATTTGGGATTCGGCCTTTAGCTCAGCTGAAGGTATATAGTGGTGCAACGTTGAGGTTGTTGACTCAATCCTAGCTTACCTAGCCAAAAAAAAATATAGCAAAAAGAGAGAGGCTGGGCTTTCAAGCTTCAGATTTTCCGAATTTTTAGTGTAGGTCCAAACTGTGATGGGCCGTGATGGCCCAACTCACTTTCACCTCTAACTGCAGAGGATGAGCAAGGAATGATAATTTTTAACGTTTGATAAAAGTAGGGTTGGTGTTAGGTAAATAGCCAGCTTGTAAAAATCTAGTCAAATCAATAAGGAAAATAATATAATGCCCTCAAACGTTAGACCATGTGGCACGTGACGCAAGTAAGGGCCCCTAATAAGAGCACCCAAGGGAATAGTGTCACGTGATGGCTTCCATAAGGATTAAGACGTGTCCGACTAGTTATTAAGCTAGCTAACATATGAGTTCGAGTAATTCAAGTCATCAAGATTATAGTTCATATCTAGGAATATGGGCCGATATCGATATGTATCATCATATCAGTTTTTTAGTTTTTCGGCAAACCAATACGTATTAGTATCTCAACTCGGATATCGGATACCGAATCAGCCAATACATCTCGATTTTAGTCGAGATGTGACTTATTTATTTATTATTATTATTATTATTTTTAAAAATAGGGATACATATCGACCGATTCGTATCGGTCCTCCATGGACTGATACCCGATTCCGATTTTAATACCATGGTTCATATGTTGAATTAAAATTAACCTAAAATTAAAGGATATAAACTATCCTTTAAACTATCTAATTTGTGTATTGTAAAATTAATGATTGTCCATTTTTTCAATTGTTGAAATTCAAATGCACCAATCTGATGATTAAAATCTTCAAACGGCCTCATTTCTTGGTTGAAACTTGTAAATCATGGCTGCTAGGTGAACTACTTAGAATGATCAAATGTATGTGGCACCTGGCATGAAAGTGATATGATCATTCCACAAATTGTTTAAAGGCGGCCATGGAATCATTCCTCATTTTAATGTAACCTTATGCTCATTAATATCAATACTGAGGTTAGCAGAACCCTATGCCTATTAACCCTATAACCAAGTTATTTTATTTCAGATCCCATATGGTCCCATCAAAGTTGCAAAGAGATATTATACAATGCCAACTTTCCATTTTGTGAAAAGGAGATGCAAAGTATCTCTAACCGTGCGTCCGTAGGCAGGAAAGAATTTAGAAATGAGGAGTCATAGGACGCTAGGCACGCACAGTGGTGGAATTAGAGGTGGTTGAGGAAAGGACAAAGAATCAGAATATTTAAAAGGGCTAATGCTACACAGTGAACGGGACAATATACCTACTCTCCCTTCTTTTATTACTAAGGCATCGACCCCTTTTATTACTAAAGAGTGGCAATGCACCTGCAAACGGGACAACATACCTACTCTCCCTTCTTTTACCACTAGTGGCAATGCACGTGCCTTGCAGGAGAGAAATTATGGATAACCTTTGTGCTTGCTTGTAGGGCTCTCAATGGGCCGTATTAGGGCTGGATTGATTCAATCCGGCCCTAACTTACCCCGATCGGGTTCCCAATTTTTTTAGCCTGGCTTTAACCCGGACTACGATGAGCCCGACCCGAACGGGATGGGCTTGGGTGTTTTTCCGGACTTTTTTCTGACTATTTTTTTTTATAATAAAATTTAGTTAGACTATTTTTAAGGGCTGTTTTTTCTAATAAAATTGGGTTGGATTATTTTTTTTTTCTAATAAGAGTTCGAAGAAGGTTTAAATTTTAATTAAATAATTATATTACTATTATAAAGGCTCAAGTACATGATTTTATTCAAATATTTTATTTTAATTTGTTGTATAATAATTATAACGGACAACAATTGCTTGAAAATCTATTAACAAGCCATCCAAGTTGTGTAGCTAAAAAGCTATGCAATGATTGCTTGAAAATAAATTAAGTCATTTAATTTGTCCAACCAAAAAAATATATGCACAAGGTTATTGCGCTTTTGACTTAAATCCTCAAAGTTTAAATTGTTCAACGATTTAATCTCAAAGAATTTAAGTAAATCATATTTAACTATATAAAAAAATTATAATTTAAAAAAGATAAGTAATATATATATATATCCGGGCCGGATGTTGCAACCAAGGATCAAAATTTCGGGTTTCATTTCGGTTTCGAAGGGGACCGAAACCGAAAATTTGAATTTCGGCCAAAATTTTGGTTGATAATTTGACTCCCATACATAAATATGACCGAAATTTTGGTCCAAATTTTCATTTCGGTGATGACTGAAATCGATAATTTGGACCAAAATTTCGGTCATTTCGGCCGAAATTTTGATCCTTGGTTGCAACACTCAACCCAAGCCCGGCCCAGATAAATCCGGATTGCAACATGCTTAGCCCGATCCGAATACCGGGCCGAGTTTGCTTAATTAAAAATATCACTTTTTCCGGGTCGGGTGTGGGCCAAAATCTTGGCAGACCCGGCCCATTGAGAGCCCTACTTGCGTGGACAGATTTTATTAATAATGACATATAGGATATTTCAAATTTTTGATATTTCAAAAAAATAAAATAAAATAATTGGATACGTATGAGAGGATGGGTTCAGTAAATGTAATCCATACTTATTAGCTGCACTTTGGAGTGTGGTTTTATAAATAGAATGCATTCACATAATCACATCAGTCCCACTGAAAAATCACCAAAAAGGGAGGTTGGCCTATTGATGCAATATTGGTATACCATAGTATAAATACACATACATACATCCAATATCTCATGTATAAATGCACATCCATATATCCAATAGCTCATATTTAAAAGCTGTTTTCTTTTACCCTTATACCAACCATACAAACTAAAACCTATATCTAAAATCCAGCAATCTCGAAAAACAGATTCGTTAAAAACATTTCATCCATATAAATCCCAAAAAATAATCCAATCCTTTTAAAGATTTTTTGGTTTTTTATAGGTAAGCTGGGCTTGAACCTCAATAATTCACTCAGGAAACCAAATAAAGTCATCTTAAACACCATAATATTAGCCAAAAGTTAGTCATTCATATTGGTACATCTTAACACTACTGAGATGATAGGCAAAAGCTGATATCTGCAGGAGATTCAGCCTGATCATCTGGCGAAAGCACTTTTCTTACCTCAATGTTAATGGATGCCCATATGTCATTTGTGACCCATTGATGACTCTTATAGGCTCATGATCTGAAAAAACATATCATTCAAGGGCAATTTTTGGTCTATGTAGTCGAAATCAATGGATTTTTTCCTTGCTTGTGTGTTGAGATGGGCTGCATGCCAAAAGAGATTTGACTATGTTGGAAAGGATCATCAAAAGATTAAGCGCTTGAAATTGAACTTATGACAAAAGCAATTTGACTATAATATTGGCTATAAAAAAGAACCTGAATAACCACAAGATTAATTTCAGAAGCAATAAGTCAAACAAATATCGAGTTCCTAGAGGAAATCTTACTAAAATATATGTGCTATATATTACCTATTGAAAGTGCTTATATTCTTCTAATAAGAGATCCTTTAAACACCATTATGAGACGACAATTGAACTTCTGAAAACCTTTAAAGACCATCTTAATGCTTATGCTACATCCTTATTGGGCTGGAATCTTGGAGATAGAAGAATCTCTTATGTGCACTTAAGTGGGTGGTAACCTCGCAATTATGAGAACTGAAACAAACATTAAGTTTGAATACACTTCACATTGAAAAGTTCTCTATGAGAGCATAATAGTAAATGCATCGCTGGATAAGAAAAATCTTGCTTACTGGTGTACTGACCAAGTCTGGGTATAGGAATAAAACAGCTCTGAAAATATACGGAAAAGGTGTAAATTTCGACAATTTCAGAAAAAGGGAAAAATTTCAGAAATTAAATAAGATTAATTATAAAAAATAAGTAATGGATATGTTTTGACCAAACATGGGTTTTAAAAGGGAAAAACATTTTTTTTTTGTCACTATGCTTACCGGGTAAAAAAATATAAAGCACTGGAATTAGTTACATGCAAATATGATGAATCAGTTCAACGACTCTTGAAATAGAAAATGAAATAGCTAAGCAATGGCAAAAGTACAAAATATAGGAACCACACCAAGTAACAATTACCTAGTACCCAAGCAATGAAAATGTCCCCCATAGATTGGCATCATCATAATGAGCATATGATATGATTTTCTAAAGAATACACCTATAGTTAAACACTACAATTATCACCTATAGTTAAACACTCTAATTATTTTCCAACAATACCCCTTGCAATGGAGACTGTTTCTCATAAAACGCCTACATAGATAGAAAAAAGATCCCCTATCAGTCATCGATTAAAAGAGCACATAATAAATCAAATCATTCTCTAATCATGAAATTGTGCCTTTTGAATGTTTCATCTCAAATTCTAGCTTCTATAAGATGCAATAGGATAAACATTCTTACATATAATTATAAAAAGCGAAAAGGGCATATGGGTTTGAATGCATGGACGAACCCATGCACTCAAACCCCAGATCAGGTGGCACGTAATCCCAAAACAGCACCCCTTTTAGGATTATGTGCCATGTGATCTATAAAAAAAATTTGAAAAAGAAGTTTTTTGGTGGTCAAAACCATGGCCTAAGTTTCAGTAGTACCCCACACATCCTGGTGGATTGAATTTTCCCTCTTTGACAACATTTTGGACAATGGATATGCATCGGATCATGCCTAATTTTTTTGGGTGGTCTTCGATTGTCCTTAGGCAAGTTGTTGTGGCACCCGATTCCTTCGATGGGAGCTACTTGGACCCCACCTGGTTTGAACGCATGGATCCACCATGCTTTCAAACCCATATCCCCAGGCCTCTTATAAAAAACTAATTCCAATCATATTTATTTATTATAAGTTGAATAGTAGTGATTTAAAATTTGAACAAGACTGATGGCTCGGTGCAATTCAGCTAAAACTGGTAGTTTAGACATTTCATCGAAGTCCAAATGCACAAAATTCAAATTTTATCCTAAAATCTTAGCAAGTTCCAATTCTGCGAAAATTGAAAATTTTGGAGCAAGCAATCTTTGCTTAGAAGAAAAAAATCATAAAAGGGTTAGTTGATTGAATTTTGCATTTTATCACATTTTATTCTTTTTCCACTAAATTCCAATTGCATTATAATGATTTTTAGATTCAAAACATAATTCGAAAAGCTAGAAATTAGACTCAAAACTCACATATTTATTCAACATTTCAAGGAATCTATTACCACGATTACAATAATTTGTTCATTAGTCAAGTTCCTTAAAATTCAGCAAGTCCAGTTAAGAATTTTTTTAATTTTCATACAATCAGGAAAACGAAATATTTGAACCCTAATACATGAACACCTACCAGTTAGTAAACAAGTTCCTATCTCTATTTTTCTCAAGGAAATCAACCTAACAGAAACAATCTGCTACATGTCCATCACACCTAAAAAAGGGTATTCTTTGATATCACTATTTATTGATAAAGTGAAAAGAATATTTAGTGATGAAAGAAAGGTAATAAAAAAGTCTTAACGTTAATGCTGCTAGGTTGAAGACTACATACAATGGATATTTCCAAGTCAAACCACGAGGTCTCAGGTCCAATCCTGGCTTATCCAAAAAAGGTTCCAAGACACAAAGATTGAAACCACTCAAACCAATTGCAAGGGTAGTTAGTACCACTGCCCTCAATCTTTTATATTCGAATAGGTGAATTTCTTCTTTAGGCATAGACTAAGTTTTATTTATACCATGTGCATTGGTATTTTAGTCATCGAAAAAAGTACCACTCTTCATTATTTTATCTTTGATCAATAAAAATAATGAAATTTGTGTATCGGAGCATGTCTATTTTTGCTAAATAATGCATTCAACTATTAAAACCATTCTATAAGGCACAAGTTAAAAGGCATATTAATAAACCAGCCATCAATTAAGGTGAAAAGAAAAGTGAATTATGAAATATTTTTATTGAGGAAAATAGAAGACTGGATTAAATTGAAGTACTATGAATTTCCCCTGTTTTTTCTTAACCCTCTTTTCTATTATTTATTTATATTTCAATTCTTTATTTGGCAGAGAAAAAAAAACCACTATGATTTTGGATTGAGCACCAACAATAAATGATCAGTTGAGCTAATGGTCAAGCATTAAAAGTAAAGGAAGCTAAATTGATGTGAGAGTTGATATTACCGTTGCAAGAAGTAGATTTCTTGGGCTATGATGTTGTTCCCAGTATTTTTTAGCTTGTCAAATTCTTCAAGCTTCTTTAAGAGACGTTTGAGACCTATGTTCAAAAAAATATATATGCAAAAGAACAGAACGACATGCAAACTAAAACTAATCAATTCTTAGAGTCTAGGCATCTTGCCCTAGAATCTATTGTAAATCCACCATTGACAGTTAGGTGTCCCTCTTTCTTAACAACCTGAAAAAGTGTTGAAATGTGCATTATTTTTTTAAATGGCATTTTTTACAATAATCAATATGTAAAAATCATATAAATAACAAATTATTATATAATCTAGAATGTAGGAAAATTAAAAATTACCTAACGCATCCGCATCGCCTTCTCGGGATCATGTTCCATGTTGTCTAGTATTAATCCAGATAAAAGATTATTAGAAATTAACATTATAAATAAATAAACAAAAAAAAACAACAATTATACAAAGAAATTAAGCTACAAAAAAAACAAACTATCAAGAGAAAATCACGTTTAATAGAGAATACGCAATCAAATGAGCAATGAAAGCTAGAATATCTAGCTCGTTGATGACGTTGCAGTTGTTACATAGAAAAACCTTCACCTTCATGCATTGGATAAACTTGGTTGATTTTTTGTCCAGAATAAGGAAGGTAAGTGTTTCAGGTGTGAATCTTTGATAGCTAAGAAGATGAGATAAGGACCCTCTCAAATCAAATGTGGCAGGTGTAAAGAGAAATTGTAAGTGTTCGGTCAAGTCAAGTAGGCCTACCAGAGATTTTCTAGAATAATTTGGGAGATGTGGAAATCAAAATTGGAAACGAGATTTCAGCGGTCAACTCAACCCAAAAGGCATTTAAAAGATGTCTTTTGTTGGGGACATTTAGGGGAATATAAAAATCGGACCAAACCATCGTTCGACGAAAAGTAGGAGAATTATTTTCTCTTTTTATATACAGGGTATAGATTTGAAGATTGGAGCTGTTGCCTCATTAAATGAGGGAACGTTTAAAGTACAAAAGCATGTTGATTGATCTGAAAATTGATGTTCTTATGTTGTTCGTAGGCAACGTTTATATCGGTAGAAATGAAGTGAGTTTCACCCACCTTTCACCTTCTTTGTCATTAATCGATCCTTGTTCTTGTCTATTTATGTTGTTCTAATTAAGTCTTAACCTATTGCAAGCGCACAATAGAAATTGTAGTGGTAGTATAGGATTGTTCCCACGAGGAAGTGTTTATTTATGTATTTTGCTTTTCTGAAAACTTATATTTATCTCTAAGATCCTAAATTACTTGAGAAATATGAATAAAAGAATGGTGTTTTTTTAAACTAAAGTACAAGAAAATAAATCTTAATCTTCAAACTTCAGGATTCTGGTCGTCAATCAGTTTCCTTCTGTTCTCAGATATTTATGAAATTAAAAGTACCGTTACGCCATATATCAAGTCTCCTAGCATTGGTCGTCAATCAAAACTAGAAACCTATCAATACAGATTTAATCTAATCAACAATTTCCTAAAACTTGGGCGTCAATCAAATTCTAGAAAATTGAAGATAGCAAAGTAAAACCGTTACACTAATATGCAAATCTCAATCTGAGTCGTCAATTTAAATCAAAACTTGAAGATGATTACAAAGCAGGAAATATGCAATAAAATAAATCTAAACTAGAAAGCAAAGTAGAACCACCCAAAGGGTTGATCTTTCAGCTTCTTCAGCCATGGTTGTTAGGCAAGACCTTAGAGAACTGTAGACAATTTTACTTGATAAATCTAATATACAATGGTGATCGGAAGAAAACCCAGACCTCAGTCATCAATTGGTGCCTGAGAAATTCTTCGATAAATTATTCCTATGCCGAACTCTCTTATTTATTGATCATAAGGAGTCGGTTTACAGTGATCTAATCATAATAAAAGAAACTACTAAAAACAAAAGATTTCTACTATAACTCTAATTCTAATCCTAGCTTTCCTTGCTTTGAATAATTGATGCGCCTCTGGACTTTCTCTTTAATTTCAGTAACCGAGATCTTTATGAGTCTTTCTTCATCAATCTTCTCAGATCCGTGATTTTTCGAACTTCTAATTCAAGAGTTCTTCTAAATTGGTGCATGGTGGTATAGATCTTCACTTGATCAACAGCTATGAAAGTTTCAATCTATACAATCGTAAATTACGATTTCTCTTTCTTACATAGCTTTCACTCTGGACGATTTTGAATCACGAATGATCATTTTATTCTTTGTATCGCCTTCCGCTGGAATGTCTTCTAAAGAATCGTAAATTACGATTTCATAGATTTCTTTGTATAACGCTCTATCGTCTTTTACGATTTCCTATTCTTTCAGCAACGTCTGATCGTCTTTTTCATTCAATCGCCTTTCTTACTATTTGAGTTCATTTCGACGAAGATTAACACTTTGGTTCTCTTTTACTGATTATACTTACGGGTGATAAAATGGTATATTTTGTGATTGATTACACTCCCAAACTTACGTTTTGCTAATCCCTAGCAAACAAGGAAAGGGGTACTAATCTAAAATTAAATGTCACTTTCGTAGGGAGCACGATTGCATTTAGCAGATGCAACAAGCCTTTAAACCCCTAGGTGATCCCTAGTGGAGGAGTTGTAGTCTCCTGAAAGTTTTCAGTGAAGTTACCTACAAACTTCAAAATATTTTTAGATTTTTCAATTTTTTTTCAAAACTAATCAAAAGTAAAAAAAAAATCTAAATTAATTTTATACACTAGCTAAATTGATCATCATATGGTCATTATGATTTTCAAAAATTACAAATCTTTTATCCTTACTTTCCATCCTAACAGTTATTCTTGATCAAAACTCATCAATTTCAATTCAGTATAGCGTGAAGTGTGTGCATATCAGTGAAAAGTTTATTCATCATAAATTTTTCTAAACTGCACATTTAGAAAACATTTTCATCCAAACTCTCACCATTGGCATACTCAAAAATATTTCGAAATTTTTGGGTTCACTCATTATGATATATCTTTTGAAGAATTCAAAGGATAATTGAAAAAACATGAATCTCATAGAATGAATAATCAATTCTATTCATATAATTTCTCGTGCAATCAATAGTTTATATTATTCACATCTCTACTAGGCTTATGCTTTTGCAAATCATAAATAAAAAAGGTCTTTCCTTCGGCTTGTAATGGGGCTTTGGGCTAAGAGGTTTCAAAGAAAGGTAGATACAATTCAAAGGTTTCTGATAATTTAGTTCTTCCTTCTCTATCTTCTTCTATTCTATTTCAGTAAGTATCCAAAAAGTTAGATAACTTCTTCGCATTTTTCTTTTTCTCTGTTTTTTTGTAAATCTCATTTCTTCAATTGATTTTCTTCAAATATCCTTTTGATTTTTAGCTTTGGAAGCTTCTCTTTTCTTTTTTCAAAATCGTATTTTACGATTTTTGACTCTTTTCCCATATATTTTTATTTTTTTTCTTTTCTTCTCAGTTATACCCTTTTTCGGCATATCCCTCATATGTTTTCTTTTACTCCTTCCACTCCCTCTTCTTCCCTTCTTTTGCATTCTAAACTCTCAGAAAATTATAAGGGTCAAAAGTTGAGAGCTTTGGGTAGTACATATGGTTAAGGGTTTATAAAATCTTGGTACAAAGAAATTCGGTTTAGGCTTCTAATATAGGTTTAAAGGATAAATTATTTTTGAGATTTTGAGTTTTTGGCTTTGGTTAAACAAAAAATGGCCTTTGATCATTTTTACGATTTACAAGCATAAATGCCTTATTGTTTTGATGTTTCTAATAGATAGTTCTAGAAAAAAAACAGGTTATCATAATCATAAAATATTTTGATTCTAAGTTCAGTAATATGAGATTTTCATAAAAACAACAGTAGAAAAGTTCAAGAAAATTTGAATTGAATAGATAACAATCTCTCTCTCCAAAGAAAGGAAAAATTAGTCTCTAAATCTCATTAACTTTATAATTTTGAAACTATAGTCTAAATATTGCAGTTCAGATCAACCTATTGTTTCAAACATTCAATCTGATACAGTGTTCTTGAAGAGCTAAACATGAATTGTAACTGTTCTATTTTCTGATTGTTAAACTACTACTATGATGGATCGTTAGGTTTTCAGGATTCATAATTTTTCTATCATAATTCACATATAAGATTAAATAATCCTAATATTTACAAAACTATTCTAAAACAGAAGAGTTAAATCATTTATTTATTTTTTATATGTTTTTTATATGCAAAAAGTAAACTAAACTAAACAAACTACTATAAAATGCACAGAAGTTGTGTATCCCTAGCAAACTTAAATAGGACAATGCCCTCATTGGCACAAAAACAGGGGATACTGTCAAAATTTATAAAAGGATCATACCTGTGAGACTTGTGATGTTCTGAAAATTTTACTCACTTTGCGAAGATGGATATGGTACAAGGGTTGAAGAACATAGTTCCAATGCTAGGAAGGCAGGTAGTGAGGAGCTGCTCGATAGGTCTTCCTCAGAGTCGAATACCACATCTGTAGAGTAATCATCTTGTTCTGTTGGAAGTGATTCTCTTTGTGTCTCTGGCTTAACCTCCTTGTAGGGAACATCAGTGCTTTCCTTTCCAACTACCAATTTGCAATAGTTCCCTTTTAGTATCTGTAGCTCCTTTTCAACCTTTTCTTTGTTTTTCAAATCCTCCTTCAACTTAGTAATCACAGTGGATTTCAACTGAACCTCAAGTCTCAGTTTTTCTACTTCTTTTTCTTTCTTTTGTAGAGCATCTTTGAGGGTATCATTATCAGACGTTTTTGCTTTTATCTCTTCTCTCAGCCTCTTCGATTCATCTTTTACTCCTGTTATTTCTCTCCAACTTTTGGTCGTGAAGGACTCAATGTTTCTTTTGTTCCTCGTAAATCAGGTTTAGGGAATTTTTTTCTCCTTGCAATTTGAGCAATTTCCCTTCTGTTACTATCAGTTGATGAGTCTTTACATCCAGCTGAGCATTTAGTGCATGCTCGTATTCTTGATGGGATTTTTCCCTTGTTGTTTCTCTGGCATCTGGGTCTTCAATGAATTCACCGAATTGCTTCATCAGAGTTGCTAATTTGTCTTCATATTCCTTCTCTCCTTCCCATGCTTGCTGATTAATTCGCAACATGTCGTTTTCTTGTTGCAACTACGCAACCTGTGCTTAAAGAGTCTCAGTGGCTTCTTGGACTATCTTAGCGGTTTTTGTTGTGAAATGCGCATTGTGGTCTCTGACAACCTTTCGCCGCATATTTTCTAATGCTTCTCAACGTTCTTGAGCAGTGGGTAGGGAATCTAGGACTCTGCTTTTCAGTCTGCGAAATTCCTCCATTAGTCTCTTCAGCACACCTAGTAATGACATTAAATTTGGTGCATTTATGCTTTGCCACTGCTCTACTTCCATCAATCTCCTTTCCCAATCATATTGTTCTCCAAAGGATGTTGGAGCTGTTGTACTGGTGATTGGAGGAGATGTTTCTTGGTTCATCAAATCTATGAAACCTACCCTTAGATTCTCACAACTTGGTCCTGCCTCTGCTACGTGAACTGCGGGAGGTTGCTTTGCAGTGGTTGGAATTACAGGTATAGCAACGACCTCTGTGTGCATGAGTATGGCTAGAAGTAGCCTTTTCAGCAATTTGCTCCTCTCTTTGTCGAAGGATATCTTCTGCTGTAGTGATAATTGGGCACACCAGTTTTGCCACAGGAACAATTGGTAGTGTGTCTGCCTCAGTGGAAGGGCGCAAGGCAGGTTCAGTTGGTGAGTCCAGTGCCGGATTGTAAAGATCATCATGACTTTCAACAGGTGTTGGTGGAATCAGTATGTCCTGTGCTGCTACCATTGGTTCTTCTGGGACTTTGGTTATTTGAACAGCTGGTTCTTCCCGGTCCTCTGTATCTGCCACAGGGTCTGGGGTGGTCTCTGTTATGGAAGAGATACCCACATTTTGTGTAGAGATATTTTTGAAACTGAGGGTTCTCCTATAAGTAGTGGCTGTGAGGATTTCCTTGGCTCTAAGGAGAGCCTTTTCTTTTGGGGTCAAATTCATATCCCACATTCATTAATAAATTGGTAATTAAGCCTCCAAAAGGCAAACTCAATTTATTTGTTTCACACTTCTCTCTATTCAGTTTCTCCCTTACGGCATTCATAACTTCTACAAGGTAGGAAGGGACATCAAACCAGTAACGATTAGCCATCAAATATAATGCCCTCACAAAAATTGCTCGCCTCTGCGTGCCGTAACCAGTGGAGTGGATGGTCTTATGAATTAAAACATCTATGAAGTGAAGGGATAAACTTCGTGCTTCCAAATCCTTGTGAAGGAAAAATGATCTATCCCGAGGAGGTTTTCCTAGTAGATCGGTCGCCATTTGAACAAACTCCAGCAAAACATTGGGTGGCATCCTTAACATATGGGCTTCCGGATGGTCAGAGGATAGTTCAGATATTTGCACAGGTGCGTGCATTACCCTAGCGATCATTTCCTTTATGATCCAGATTGGTAGCCAGTAAATACTGGTGTAGAGATCTGGGACCCGGCCCTTCCTGTTGTTGGTCAAGTTTGTATAAAACAGCCTCACCACTCTAGGATAGACTGATGTGACTCCCGATTCCAGGAAATATTGCAGTCCAGCATCCTTAAAATATTCGATAGCCTCTCCACTAATTTCAAAATTTTCCAAAAAATTAACGTCTACTGAGACTTCGGCTCCGACCAGATGATGTTTCATTGATTTGGGGAGTCGTTCCAATATCCTATCAGAGGTCATTGGCTTTTTGCCTTTATCCATTTTTGTACTCTTTTCAAGGGCAGGTATTGATTCAGTTCCCACTCTTTCAGATTGAGTTTCTTTAATAACCACCCCTGAGGACTTAGCTATCTTTTTAGGTTGGTTTACTGCTTTTAATTTAACTTTAAGGGGCAACATACCGTGCAATATGACTTGTACGTGGAGAGTTATCTGAATTTTACCTCCCTCTTCTTCTTCCTCCCTCAGTCGCTTATCTTATGCCTTTGTCATTTTGCAACTTCTTTTACCTGTAAAAAAAAATATGGGAAAACAAAAGATTATTCAATACAGATTCCAAATCATATACAGATACTGATTCATTTGAGAGTAAAATATCACCTTGCTCACGATTAAGTTGTAAACCCTAATTTCAAAATGTTAACTAGAGCGTAACTGGGGTTTTCGAAAAATAGAGTCGTGTATAAGGGGATTTTGAAAAATAGAGGGAAGACGGGAGTGAAAATGGAGAGTTCAAAAATGGGGCCGACGTATCTTCTCTCGAATATGTGGGCCCTATCTCAATGATGACCTGTTGAACCGGTCATTACGCGTGTTTTAACCTAGAAACGTCGGTCTATTTAAGCTTTCAACAATGGTATATACGAACTCTCGTATCGGTGAAAACGCAATTGCTACGCTTCAACTGATAAACATTCCCAAACTAACGAGCAATCGTAAATCCATACGCTTGTTTGTAGAAGTGTACAATAGGAATTATATTATGATCCATTATTTTTCAACGATTTGACCCATAATGTAAAGCCTAAACTTAAAAGAATAGAAATAATTTTACATAGTTTACAAAGGGTGCTACGGATGAGTCGGTAGCTCGACGATCCATTGAGGTTTTTAATTAGGATTATAGGGAGTAGATGCCTCCCCCAAAAAAACTTGTCCTCTAGGATTATTAACTGACTGCGTCGGCAATTGGCCACTCTCTCTTTTCGCCACTTGGGAAGCTAGCTGGCCTATTTGGCTTTCTAACTTCGTAATGGACTGAGTGTGTGCATGGAGCACTTGAGAGAATTGAGCAAACTGATGTAAATCTTTTGAGTGCTGATACGGCTGCTATTACAAATCTCGAAGGATTTGAACAATTGAGGCGTCAGGTGCATTGCTTTGTGGTCAAAATTGGGGTTGTGCAGCTGGCAATTGAGGTTTTTGGTGGAAAACTTGGGTCGGGGGAAATCGGGGTTGCACAACCGATGGTGCTAGTTGTGCTCCTCCTGTGAAACCATAGTTAAATCCAGGCTGGTTCCTCCACGTTGGATTATACGTGTTCCCAAAATCTCCTCTCTGAAAGGCCATTACTTGCTCATTTTCCACCACCTCCTGGTAAGATGGCGCAGCTGGGTTTTCAGTATAAGTCTGAGTCTGACAGTTAGAATAGTTTGCCAAGGGTCTATCCAGAGTGCTACGTTTGGCAGCCATTAATGTTACGATTTGTCGTTCAAGGGCCAAAACTTTTACACTCATGTCATCCCCCTTCTTTACTTTATCTTTACTGATATCATAAAGTCCACCCCTCGCGAGCGGGGTGTAACGAGTGACAACTAGATCAGATTTAAGCAAGGCCAGTTTTTGCTTTGAGTTATCCGCCAGTTTTACGAATAAGTTCCAGGACTGCTAGCCATTTTGAGCCATAAAGGCTCCTCCGCTCAAAGCATCGATTGTCGACTGGTTAGTCTCAGTCAATCCCTGGTAGAAACTTTGTGCTATTGACCAGTTCGGCACATCATGATGAGGGCACGAGCACTTTCTCAGTAAGTCTTTCATGCGCTGCCAACTTTCATGAAACAACTCTCCAGGCAGTTGCCTGAAATCTTGAATTGCTTGGCGAATCTGGTTAGTTCTACCAATTGAGAAGTATTCATTTAAGAATTTGGATTGCAGTCCATCCCAAGTGGTTATACTCCTGGCAGGTAGTGAGGTCAGCCATGCCTTCGCTCTGTCTTTGAGAGAGAAAGGGAAAAGCCGTAGCTTAACTGATTCCTCATTAACCGTCGAAAGTTGTAGCATCATGCAATGTTCTATAAAATCCCATAAATGTTGATAGGGATCTTCTCTATCGAGCCCATGAAAAGTAGGTACAGCTTGAAGTGTATTGAGCTTGATTTCATAATTTTGTCTGGCTGCAACCTCTGGTATAACTATACAGGAGGGTGCAGTCAGAGCAACCGGGCTGAAATGTGCTTGAATTGAACGGTCGTCAACCTGGTTAAGGACTCTCTCCTAGAAGATTGATTTACTGAGAGATTACGCAAGAGAGTTTGTTTGATTTCCGGATCACACTCGAAAATATCTAAACTTCAAGATCGGGTGTGATGCATACACCAGAATCGAAACTACATACAATTTTTTTTTTCGGTTTATATGATTTTTATTTTTGAAAGCAAGGAGAGAAACAAATATGAGCCTTTAGCTTCATTGATCAGGGGAAGTTGAAGCATTGATTCACTGGCTCCGAATAAACCTGCAAAAGCTTCAGATGTGATTAAGAAAATTAAAATATAAAGAAATATAAAAAGAGAAAGATAAATATTTGTTTTCTAAAACAAAAATATAAAGTAAAATCTGCATCCTCGGCAACGGCGCCAAAAACTTGTTCTTGTCTATTTATGTTGTTCTAATTAAGTTTTAACCTATTGCAAGTGCACAATGGAAATTGTAGTACTAGTATAGGATCGTTCCCATGAGGAAGTGTTTATTTATGTATTTTGCTTTTCTGAAAACTTATATTTATCTTTAAGATCCTAAATTACTTGAGAAATATAAATAAAAGAATGGTGTTTTTTAAAACTAAAGTGCAAGAAAATAAATCCTAATATTCAAACCTCAGGATTCTGGTCGTCAATCAGTTTCCTTCTGTTCTCAGATATTATTGAAATTAAAAGTACCGTTACACCATATATCAATCTCCTAGCGTTGGTCGTCAATCAAAACTAGAATCCTATCAATATAGATTTAATCTAATCAACAATCTCTTAAAACTTGGGCGTCAATCAAATTCTACAAAATTGAAGATGGAAAAGTAAAACCGTTACGCTAATCTGCAAATCTCAATCTGAGTCATCAATTCAAATCAAAACTTGAAGATGTTTACAAAGCAAGAAATATGCAATAAAATAAATCTAAACTAGAAAGGAAAGTAGAACCACCCAAAGGGTTGATCTTTCAGCTTCCTCAGTCATGATTGTCAGGCAAGACCTTAGAGAACTGTAGACAATTTTACTTGATAAATCTAATATACAATGGTGATCGGAAGAAAACCCAGACCTCAGTCGTCAATTGATGCTGAGAAATTCTTCGATAAATTATTTTTATCTCGAACTCTCTTATTTATAGATTGTAAGGAGTCGGTTTACAGTGATCTAATCATAATAAAAGAAACTACTAAAAACAAAAGATTCCCACTATAACTCTAATTCTAATCCTAGATTTCCTTGCTTTGAATAATTGATGCATGGACGTCGAGTACGCGGACAATGGTTTTGGACCGCATCGCTTCTACCAGCGTCGAAAGAAGCGAAGAGGGAGCCCAAGTAGCTCGAGTACGTCAGCTTCAGGAAGAAAGAGGAGACAAAGTTCGTCATCAGAGGACGGACGTCCGTCCCGTTTTGACAGGCGTCCGTAAATTCAGTCCCTCACTGTCTCAAGAGGGATAGATGTCCGTAGTGCACCACGGACGTCCGTGATTTTGCATCCGTAGGTCACGGACGTCCGTGACCTACAGGACAGACGTCCGTGGATGTCGTGATAGGATTTCTAATTTTTGAGTTTTTGTTGCGAAAACTTTCCTTTTTAGTGTTTTATAAGTATTAGGACTCTTTATTTCGAATTTAATTATTGGTGACTTATATATTGAGGGTTGTAAAGACTTTTTAATTAGTTATTGATTATTGAATGAGAGCTTTTGCTTTATGGAGAGTCTTTTTCCTCGTGATGAGTTTGGTGTGAGGCCAAGTGAGTGATTCCCATATATCTTCTTATTTAACTTTTGCTTTGATTTATTCTATTATCTATCACTGTCTTCTTTGAATCTTTTACTCTATTGATATAAGATTTCTAAATCCCAATCCATTGATTTCTTGATCCCAAACCCTAAACCTTTTGAGCCCTAAATCCATAAGAGCCAAAGCCCTTTTCGAAACTATAACCTAAAACCAAACCATAAGCCTATTACAAAACCATAAATCCCTTTCACAACTCTAGATCGAACCAGTGAACCTACATCGGATCGAAGATGAACACCCGAACCTGGAAAAGCCAGAGTTCTATCTCTAAGCCCGATATCGCCTCAACTTTAAAGTACTTGCGCATCGGGCTGGACCTTAGCAGGATCTTATGTAATATACCCATCTAATTCTTCAAACCCCAAGGTATTTTAAGATAATTTTGCGATTACACTTGAATTAATTTATTTTATTTCGGCAAAATAGCATAAAAATCATATTCACGCATTTTAGGGTCGTTATCCCGCGTTAGTTTTGGTATCAAAGCCATAGGTTTTCTAGGTTAGGGCTTCTTTGCTTGTCATATTTATTTTATTACATTATTTTTCTTCTTGAATCCATATTGCATTCCATATTAGAACCCTAATAGACCTTTGTGATCACCATGGCTTCGGATGAGGTTCTTAATACCCTTAAAGTTATGCAAGAAGAGATGGGTGCGATTAATGCACGTTTGAACACCATAGAGCAAGCCCAAACCCTAAGGGTTGGTAATAATAGATTACGTGATCGAATCAACCAACTGGAAGCGATGGGTGGACTTGAAGATCAACACCAAGGGCGCAATGGTCACCAAGGTAATCGGAATCAGAATCGTACAAATTCTTGTCAAGATGACTACGATCCCGAGGTTCAACTCCTTAAGAATGTCCGAGTTGAGATTCCGACTTTCGATAGATGAATGGACCCTACAGTCTTCCTCGATTGGCTTTCCGATATGGACCAACACTTTGATTGCTATGCCATGAATGACGACTGTTGCGTTAGACTCGCTAAAATGAAGTTGGTTGGTCAAGCTCGACTTTTCTGGCTTAATGTTAAGCGCATTAGGGTGAATGCGGGTTGTCCTCCCATTACCCGTTGGAAAGATATGAAGGAACGACTTATTGAGAAGTATGCTCCTTTATCATACCACCAACGCCTCCTCGACCAGTGGCAAAATTTACGCTAAAGTGGTATGCCCGTGACCAATTACATTGCCAAATTCGAAGAGTTCATGATGAGGGAAAAAGTATAGGAAAACCCTGAAATCACTCTCTAGATTCCGCACCGGACTGCGACTCGATTTGCAAAAAGAATTAATTTCTCACCCCATGGAAACTCTTGAAAGATCCTATGCCATTGTGCAAGATCTTGAACAGTATTTGAAAACATCGGTGGTGAAGAGAACCAAGCCATAATATAGTGGTCAACGATCCGGTGAGGGACGATTTAATCCTCCGCCCAAGCCTACACAATCTGTCCCTACCAATACGAGGTTTGAAAAGGGCAAAGGTGTAGTTGGAGAATCCTCAAGGGGTAGCTCTTCAGTAAAGTGCTATAAATGTCATGGGATGGGTCACTTTGCCGCCCAATGCCCTACGAAAGACCCCCAAAGGACTCTATTCATTGAGGGAGAGGATGATGATGATGATGATGATGAAGTGGTGGTCGAAGAAGTAATTGAGCCGGTCAACACACCCAATGATGAGGAAGGTGATGCTATTGGCTATGTTTTAGTTGTGAGCATGGGTCAAAATACCGGAAATCCGATACGTATCGTCCTGACCTCCAGGACGATACGTATCGGGTATCGTCCGATACATTCAATGTATCGGCGATACATTGAATGTATCGGTTTGATACATTCAAAAAAAAAAATCTCAAAAAAATCTGAAAAAATACCAAAAAAATCTGAAAAATTATATTTATTTATTTTGTATTTATTTCAACTATTTTTGCTTTTATTTTTGACTTATTTGATGCATTATTTAGATGAATATATAAGTTACATGCTTATTTTGCGACTTAACCCAAGTCACATGCCTATTTTGTGACTTATTTTTGACTTAAGATCATATTTTTGACTTAATGTAATAGATCTTCTAACATTATTTTTAACCAACTGATCACATGCCTATTTTATTAACAATATTTCATAATTTGATTGACGCAGTCACGCATAAACTAAATTACAATGTATATTGACAAAAATAAATTATATATTGTCCAAAATAATAGCTATGTTGATAAAAACAAATTTAATTGTACATGAAAAACTTACTTTAGAGCCACATTGAATTTCGTGGTGGTTCTTGGCCCTCATGATCATCATCATCTGAAGCTTTCCATTTTGCCTATAATGTTGCCCATATTGATACCCATGATTATATGTGCCCTCTTGAAACTGAGGCTCAGTGTAGTACGTAAAGGCCGGTCCTCCAAAAATCTGACCAACGAAGTCATATGGCACCGAATAGGTTTGTTGTGGCTGGTAGTATGGGTTACTAGTTGCTGAATCTTCGGTATTTTGCAAATTGAATCCCCCGAAGCTAGAAGTCATATAACCCATATCCGTATCATCTTGTGGTGGTGGTGGTAGTGGTGTTTGATATGATCCCGACGCTCCTCTTCCTTCAACCCTCCCATTCTAAATGTAGGAGTGTCAAATCAGCATGTGGCCGAGTCATCGTCCCATGCCGCCCTATCTCTATAAGGATCAGAGGTACCAGCATCCTCCCCCCACCACTAGTGCCAACGTCCTCCACCATCATGCCCTCCACCATCATCCTCACCACTCCCCTGCGTTTGTCATCATCAGATCCAACCACTGAATGACGATTCAATCTTCTTTTCCGCCTCGGTGGTTGGGAAGCCTGCTGCTCCGCTACTCTTTCAGCATTGTCCAGCCATTCAGTGCTCTCACTATCCAAGACTGGCTCTTCTCTCTCTTCGATCCATTCATTCAAAGGGTCATCCTCCTCGAATATATAATCCAACTGGATGGAATCAAAATAATCACCGTCTGCAAGGTAGAATATGATAGATGAATTAGTATAATATGTAAGACTTCATATAATTGAGGATCTAAGACTTCATGTAATTGCTTACCACGGTTGGTCCTCTGTATATTCCTGACCCTTAATCGCATGTTGTAGTGGCAGTAGACTAACTTTTCCAATCGGTCCATAGTTAGTCTATTCCTTGTCTTAGTATGAATGAGAAAGTGCTCCAATTCCGCTCGCAGTTGGACGAGGAACACGTTTGCAACAATACCCTCATTGCTACCCGCCTTAATATCGGACCATCACCTCCATAATGCATCCACCAATCAGCGGGTTTGTCGTGTTTAATTTGGGATTGCGCCAACGGGGTCCCAAATGACCCATGTCTCTTGCGAAACATGTCAATCTATAAAGATAAAACACAGTAAGGCACATATCAATAAGTAGATGATAATATCACATGACATTTGACTTATTAGTTATAAGGTATGATACTATGATTACTCACATCTCTTATGGCTTGACCTTGGTCTCGCCAACTGTGGAGCATTCTTTGGATTACATTGAGCAAACCTATACACTTCATCGTTGTCACTCACCAAGGCGTGACATATCGGAAGGTTTGGATTCAAGTAGTGTGCTACACATCAAATATGAGCAATTTCATCAGTATATAAAAATAATGAATAAATAAATAAAAATCACTACATAATTGTGCAACATGTTATACCTGCTGCATGCAAGTACTAGTGAAATTGTGCATCCCACCTCTTGTCGATAATCGCCCAGTATTGTTTATATTTTGTAGGGCATTTAATTTTTATAGCCAATTTTGCCTTATCCATTGACTCATAAACGTACCCCATCGTTGGTTTCTCATCACCATCAACCAATCTCAACACTTACTGCAGGTAGTGGCGGCCATCGTGTGGTCGACATACGCCCAAAGCTGCGTCTTTGTAGATCAAGTCAGCAACTTCAGTGCAAGCTAGTCTCTTTGCTCGTGGGAGTCCTATTTCATGTTGATTCCATTCTTCCGACGACACCATGCTTTTCAGCTCACGCCTATATCTAGCCAAACTCTGTAGGGCTAAGAACTGTGTTGCAAAACGTGTAATCGCAGGTCGGAGCAACTCATTGTTCGTGAAGGCTCTCATTAAATTGACCAGCTTGTCACTGTTGTACAGGTAGGAAGTAATCGTTCTTCCCTTCTGAATAGTTGCATGTGCCTTGCTTCTCTTTCCTAAATCCTCAAGAATAAGATCCGCGCAATGAGCGGCACACGGGGTCCAGTAGAGGTGACGTCTCTTCTTCATTAGTTTTAATCCAGTGGCTTTGTAATTTGCCGCATTGTCTGTTACCACCTGCACAGCTCGCTACTCTCCAACCTCTTGAACTACCATATCTATTAGTTGAAAGAGGTAGTCGCGATCTTACGTGTCAAAGCATCAATCGATTTCAAAAATACCGCCCGACATCATGTAAACCAAAAAGTTGATCAAACTCTTTTTGTGGACCACCATCCATCGCACATAATTGTGCAACTTCTCTCATCCCATACATCCTCAAAGCTTACATAAGTTTATCTCATCGCATCATCTGTTAGTAAGGGCCCAGATATCTCGTATGGAGAAGGCTTTTAACTCTGGACCAACTTCGTGACTTGTATCAATCATGCTTTTGAAGCACGGTGACTCGCCATTTGGCTCGGAATGTGGTTGTATATAAAAAACTTGGCAATGGATTTTCCAAGCTTCTTCCCCATTTTTGTAAGTGAGATTGCACTCAATTTGATTTGTTTGGAGCTTTCACTGCGATACATGAATGGATCCATGAGTACTACTCAGAGACGGCCTATAATCCCTCCCTGATGTCGACCCACGCAACCCGCAGCTTCAACATCCTCATCATCCTCAACAACATTTGGCCTATGACTAGATCCACCACCGGTAGCAGGCATGGATAGGCCCCTCAACCTGGACCGAAACCGATAATCGGCTTCTTCCTGATCTCGCCGCTGTTGTACTTTTCTGGCACTTTCTCTCATAGCTCTCATCCGCTCATCCTCATCCTCATCATCCTCAAAAATTGATGTAAACTCCGGATCCGCCTCCGATTCTCTCATACATTTCCTATCACGACGGGCTTAGTTTTTCTTTTCCTTCACGCTTGTAAACTAGCTCGATATTTTCTTTTACTTTCGCACACGACACCCTTCGTTTCTCCCTTTACGTGAGCTGATGCCTTTTAACCGTGTGATACCTCCTCCCAGTAGTTTTTTTCCACAAAGCTTATATTGTATCTGGAGTCTATTACCATCTATTACTGTACCGTATTGCCACGCTGGATCTGTCGATCGTACCATATTTATTTATTTCACCTGCATGAATGAGCAAACGATTGCATTAAAGTAAACATCTAATTTACACTTGAAAATAAATTTTTTTAATTATTGCTATTTTAAAAATATTAGATTATATTTTATTAAATTTATTTGATATTATTCTAATTTTTATAAAATTTAGATTACATTTGAAATTTTATTTTATATTATTCTAATTTTTAAAAGATTAGATTATATTTTACCAAATTTATTTGATATTATTATAATGTTTGAATATTTATTTGATATTATTATAATGTTTGAATATTTATTTGATATTATTATAATTTATAAATATTTATTTGATATTATTATAATTTTTGAATATTTATTTGATATTATTATAATTTATAAATATTTATTTGATATTATTATAATTTATGAATATTTATTTGATATTATTATAATTTATGAATGTTTATTTGATATTATTATAATTTATGAATGTTTATTTGATATTATTATAATTTATGAATATTTATTTGATATTATTTTAATTTTTGAATATTTATTTGATATTATTATAATTTTTGAATATTTATTTGATATTATTATAATTTTTAAAAATTTATTTGAAATTTATTCCATATTATTCTAATTTTTTATGGGACATATCCCATAATATTAATTATTTTAATTATATGTGACGGTCACATATAATCAATATGGGTCACATATAATTAAATTTATTATTAAAATTAATATGGGTCACATATAATTTAATATGTGACCCATAAATTTAATTATATGTAACCCATATTAATTTTAAGTTTAAATTATATGTGACTCATATTGACCCTATTATTTTATTAATTATATGTGACTCATATTATATGTGACCCATATTGATTACATGTGACCCATAATTATAATTATTTATATTATTTTTGACCCATAATTTTAATTAATTTAAATATTTTAAATTATTTTTTCCCTCTTCTTAATTTAAATATTTTAATTATTTTTTACCCATTAAATATGGTAGATCTACCATTAAATATGATAGATCTACCAAATTTATGGCTACATCTACCCTTATATAAGGTAGATCTACCATATTTAATGGTAGATCTATCCATAAATTTAAATAATTATAATAATTATAATAATTAAAATTATGGGTAAATGATAAAATTTAAAGGTAGATCTACCCTTAAATAAGGTAAATCTACACTTATATAAGGTAGATCTACACTTATATAAGATAGATCTACCCTTAAATAAGGTAGATCTACCCTTAAATAAAGTAGATCTATACTTATATAAGGTAGATCTACCCTTATATAAGGTAGATCTACCATTAAATTAGGTAAATCTACCTTATTTTAGTATTTAAAATGAAATAAAATGATGGTAAAATGATAAACACGTACTTTCTACGTTGATCCTGTGATTTTTTTTGCGATTCGGCGGCGATTTAGAGTGCAAATAGCCCAAAAATGAGAGAGGAAGAAGGAAGAAGAGAGGAAGAAGAAAGGAGGAAAATGGGGAAAAAAAGGGAAAACTTGACCCTTAAGTCGGTCAAAGGGTGAGGCCCACTGATATCGCCAAATTATCGTCCGATACGAACGATAATTTCAAATTATCGTTCGTATCGGACGATAATTTGAGTCCTTTTTTGTTTTTTGTTTTTTATCCAAATTATCGGACGATAATTTGAAATTATCGTCCAATAATTTGATATTATCGTCCGATACGGACGATATTTTGCCCGTATCGAACGATAATTTACCTATTTCATATGGGGTACGATACATACCCTATGTATCGTACCGCTGACCTCCAAAACCGATACGTATTGGTATCGGACGATATTTTGACCCATGGTTGTGAGGTGTGCCCTTGCACAGCCTCAACAGGATGCAAAGGATGACTGACGAAGGGAGAACATCTTCCACACCTTTGTCAGATTTGGCGAAAAGAATTGCAAAGTCATCATGGATAGCAGTAGTTGCACTAATGTAATATCAACTCATGCCGTACGCCCCTTGGGGCTTACACCTGAAGCCCACCCGAGATCTTATAAGGTCGCATGAGTCAATTCTTCATCCATTCCCGTGTCGAAAAGGTGTCGTGTACCGATTCAGTTAGGTTCTTATTCGGACACCTTATGGTGTGATGTGGTGCCGATGGATGTGGGTCATATCATTTTGGGAAGGCCGTGGCTCTACGACATGAATGTGACTCTTTCTGATCGATCAAACATAGGCACGTTCATGCATAAGAGCAAAAAGATTACTTTACACCCTTTGCCTCCCAAAACGCCATCGATCAACAAAGTCGAGAAGAAGGGCAAATCTTCCACATCAGTTAATATTGTAAGCCTTTCTGAATTCGAGAAAGCATCATTAGATGAGAGTGTGGTGTACGTAGTCGTCACCGTTGAGAGTGCTCCCGAGTCAGTGAGCGAGTGTCCCAAGGAGGTTGAGCTGATTCTAAAAGAGTTTACGAATATCTTCCCTGAAGACTTACCAAACGAACTCCCTCCCCTGCGTGATATCTAACACGCAATAGACTTGGTTCCCGGATCTACCTTACCGAACCTGCCCCAGTACAAGTTGAATCCGGTTGAGCACGCCGAGTTGACTCGACAAATCAACGAGCTCCTTCAGAAGGGATTCATCCAAGAGAGCATGAGCCCGTGTGCCGTACCTGCCCTATTCACTCCTAAGAAAGATGGTACATGACGCATGTGCGTGGATAGTCATGCAATCAACAAGATTGCAGTTAAGTATCGGTTTCCCATACCACGGCTCGATGACATGCTCGATATGATGGTTGGTGCCACTATCTTTTCTAAGATAGACCTTAAGAGTGGCTACAATCAAGTCCGAATTCGTCCCGGTGATAAGTGGAAAACAGCCTTTAAGACTAAAGATGGTCTTTATGAGTGGTCGGTCATGCCATTTGAGCTTTCTAACGCCCTCAATACTTTCATGAGATTCATGACCCAAGTGTTGAGGTAGTTTCTAGGTAAATTTCTTGTTATTTATTTTGATGATATCCTGATTTACAGTCATGACAATGAACAACACTTGACCCACCTTAGGTTGGTTTGTGAAACCCTCAAGGGCGAGAAGTTGTTTGCAAATCTCAAAAAATGCACCTTCATACAACGTTCTATTGTTTTCTTGGGATTTATTATCTCGGCCGATGGAATGGTCGCAGACCCTGAAAAGGTTAGAGTCATTGTGGAGTGGCCCAAGCCTAAGAACATACACGATGTCCGTAGCTTCCATGGTTTGACTACTTTTTATCGCCGCTTCATCAGAAGCTTTAGCACCATCATGGCTTCAATCATTGATTGCATGAAAAAGGGGGACTTTAAATGGGGCAAAGCAGTGATGAAAGCCTTTGTTGAGATCAAACAACGGATGAGTAGGGCACCCGTCATGCGATTGCCGAACTTGTCCAAAGTCTTCGAAGTCGCATGCGATGCATCTAGTGTAGGCATAGGAGGAGTGCTTAGCCAAGAGGGTCACCCTGTGACCTATTTTAGTGAAAAAATTAATGAGGCGAAGCAAAAATATTCCACCTATGACAAGGAGTTCTATGCGGTCGTACGATCTCTTTGGTACTTGAAACATTACCTTAGACCGCAGGAATTTGTGTTGTTCTCTGACCATGAAGCCTTACGCTTTCTTGCTTCACAAAAGAAGTTGAACCCAAGGCACGCGAAGTGGGTCGAGTACCTTCAAGGGTTCACATTCGTGTTAAAGCATAAGGCCGGTGTTGAAAATAGGGCCGCTGATGCACTTAGTCGGTGAGTGGTGACTTTGCGCGCAATGAGCACCGAGGTTGTCGGGTTCGAAAAGTTAAAGGATGAGTACCCCGAGTGCCCAGATTTTGGGGTGCTCTCCTTAGTAACCCGACCAGCACACACTCCGTGTAGACCATTCAGGATGGGTACTTGTTTAAAGGCAATCGCCTTTGCATCCCTCGCACTTTATTGTGTGACTTTCTCATTTGGGAGTTACATGCTGGAGGGATGGTCGGACATTTCGGGCGTAATAAAACTATTGGGCTCGTAGAGGATAGGTTCTTTTGGCCTAGCCTAATGAGAAATGTCACTCGGGTTTTCAAACATTGTCGTACTTGCCAAGTGTCAAAATAGACTAAACAAAATACCGGCTTATACACCGCGTTACCTGTGCCGCATACCGTGACAAGACCTCTCAATGGATTTCGTGCTTGGATTTCCTAAGACCCCAAGGAAACTCGATTCCATCTTTATCGTAGTGGACCGATTTTCCAAGATGGCCCACTTCATCCCTTGTTCCAAAACCTCTGATGCATCCCATATTGTTAAATTGTTTTTCGCGGAGGTAGTATGTCTTCATGGGCTGCCCAAAACCATTGTGTCTGATAGGAATGTTAAATTCACTAGTTATTTTTGGAAGACACTTTGGCACATGGACACTTTACTCTAATTCTCGACCGCTTATCACCCTCAAACGGATGGCCAAATCGAAAGCATCAATAGGAGCCTGGGGAATCTCCTTCGTAGTCTTGTCAGTGATCATGTTAAGACCTGGGATACCATTTTACCCACAGCTGAGTTTGCCTATAATAATTCTATTAATAGGTCCATAGGCATGAGTCCTTTTGAAGTAGTACATGGTCATAGGCCTAAGACCCCATTAGATTTGATCCCCATGTCTGCATCCCATAGTGTCAGAGTTAGCCGATGCATTTGCAAAACACATACATAGCTTGCATGCCGAAATTAGACAGAATTAATTCAAGCAATAGTCAATATAAATTATCTGCAAATGCTCACAGGCGCTTAATATCAGGTAGGTAATTATGTGATGGTCTGGGTTAGGCATGAGCGGTTCCCCTCGGGATCCGCAAAGAAGCTCCAATCCAGAGGCGCTGGGCCTTTTAGGATTTTGGCTAAGAGTGGTCCTAATGCATATGTGCTCGAACTTCCTCCAGGTACTGGAATTAGTTCAACATTCAATGTGAATGACTTGGTTTGTTACTTGGGTTTTACCCCCCCCTCCTGAAAACCCACTCCAGCCACTTCATAGCCTCAGCCCCACCGGAACATTGCAACCTATACCTCTCCCTTCCCCAAGCAGACAGAGAAAAGATGAGATAAAAGAGATAATCAACGATCATGTTGTCTCTACACATGACGGGAGATTTCAGAAGTACTTGGTCAAATGGGTTGGAAAACCGGAGTTCGAAAACACTTGGATCCACGAAAATGAAGTTCGCCGCTTGAACCCCGACTTGATAGACATCTACCACGAGCGCATTTCATTGGTGATGAAACCTTTTGGTCCAGAGGAATTGACGCGCATTTCATTGGTGATGAAACCTTTTGGTCCAGAGGAATTGACGGGGACGTCGAGTACGTGGACATTGGTTTTGGACCACATCGCTTCTACTGGCGTCGAAAGAAGCGAAGAGGGAGCCCAAGTAGCTCGAGTACGTTAGCTTCAGGAGGAAAGAGGAGACAAAGGTCGTCATCAGAGGGCGGACGTCCGTAGATTCAGTTCCTCATTGTTTCAAGAGGGGCGGACGTCCGTAGTGCACCACGGACGTCCATGGTTTTGCATCTGTAGGTCACGGACGTCTGTGACCTCCAGGACGGACGTCCGTGGACGTTGTGACGGGATTTCAAATTTTTGAGTTTTTGTTACGAAAACTTTCCTTTTTAGTTTTTTATTAGTATTAGGACTCTTTATTTCGAATTTAATTATTTGTGGCCTATATATTGAGGCTAGTAAAGACTTTTTAATTAGTTATTGATTATTGAATGAGAGATTTTGCTTGATGGAGAGAGAGTCTTCTTCCCCGTGATGGGTTTGGTGTGAGGCCAAGGGAGTGATTCCCATATATCTTCTTGTTTATCTATTGCTTTGATTTATTCTATTATCTATTACTGTCTTCATTGAATCTTTTACCTTATTGATATAAGATTTCTAAATCCCAATCCATTGCTTTCTTGATCCCAAACCCTAAACCTTTTGAGCCCTAAATCCATCAGAGCCAAAGCCCTTTTTGAAACTATAAACTAAAACCAAACCATAAGCCTATTACAAAACCATAAATCCCTTTCACAACTCTAGATCGAACCAGTGAACCTACATCGGATCGAAGACGAACACCCGAACCTGAAAAAGTCAGAGTTTTATCTCTAGGCCCGATCTCGCCTCGACTTTAAAGTACTTGCACATCGGACTGGACCCTAGCTGGATCTCGTGTGATATACCCACCTAATTCTTCAAACCCTAAGGTATTTTAAGATAATTTTGTGATTACACTTGAATTAATTTATTTAATTTTGACAAAATAGCATAAAAATCATATTCACGCATTTTTGGGTCTTTGTCCCGCGTCAATGCGCCTCTGGACTTTCTCTTTAATTTCGGTAACCGAGATCTTTAGGAGTCTTTCTTCATCAATCTTCTTAGATCCGTGATTTTCCAAACGTCTAATTCAAGAGTTCTAAATTGGTGCATGGTGGTGTAGATCTTCACTTGATCAACAGTTATGAGAAGCTTCAATCTGTACAATCGTAAATTACGATTTCTCTTTCTTACATAGCTTTCACTATGGACGATTCTGAATCACGAACGATCATTTTATTCTTTGTATCGCCTTCCGCTAGAACGTCTTTTGAAGAATCGTAAATTATGATTTATAGATTTCTCTGTATAGCATCGTCTTTTACGATTTCTTATTCTTTCAGTAGCGTCTAATCGTCTTTTTCATTCAATCGTCTTTCTTACTGCTTTTTGAGTTCATTTCGACGGAGATTAACACTTTGGTTCTCTTTTACTGATTATACTTAATATATGCACATCATTAACTTGTTAGTAGAAAATTAGGGTTTAGCATTTAGTAAGGTAAGGGTGATAAAATGATATATTTTGTGACTGATCAATCCTAGGGATGCAGGTTTGGTTTCTCGGTATTCAGTTCGGTAAACTCCACACCGAAACCGAAATATTTTGGTTTTTTCGGTTCAGTACTTTTTTTGAAACCAAAACTGAGATATTTCGATTTCGGTTCTTTGTCGGTATTTTTACTATTTTCTCGGTTTTTTTTTTTCTTTGATAATTTTCGGTTTTCTCCTCCTACCCTTTGGTTTTTGGTTTTTTCCACCCTAAACCTAAACTGAAAATGAACCGGAATCGGTTCGGTGTTTTTCGGTCTGGTTTGAGATCGTCAGCTTTCGGTTCGGTTTTGAGATTCGGTTCGAAGTTTTTCGGTCTGGTTTGAGATCGTCAGTTTTCGGTTCAGTTTTGAGATTCGGTTCAAAACTTGCATCCTTATTAAATCTGAAATATATGCTGTCATAACTATTATTATCGCTTTCAATGTAGAGTCATCTTTAGGAGTTTTTCTTCATCAATCTTCTTAGATCCGTGATTTTCCAAACATCTAATTCAAGAGTTCTTCTAAATTGGTGCATGGTGGTGTAGATCTTTACTTGATCAGTAGTTATGAGAAGCTTCAATCTATACAATCGTAAATTACGATATCTCTTTCTTACATAGCTTTCACTCTAGACGATTCTGAATCACGAACGATCATTTTATTCTTTGTATCACCTTCCGCTGGAACGTCTTCTGAAGAATCGTAAATTACGATTTTATAGATCGCCTTTATTTATTTCTTATTCTTTCAATATTCGATCGCCTTTTTTTTTCATTCAATCGTCTTTATTACTGCTTTTTGAGTTCATTTCAATGAAGATTAACACTTTGGTTCTCTTTTACTGATTATACTTAATATCTGCACATCATTAACCTGTTAGTAGCAAACTAGGGTTTAGCATTTACTAAGGTAAGGGTGATAAAATGATATATTTTGTGACTGATCAATCCTAGGGATGCAGGTTTGGTTTCTCGGTATTCGGTTCGGTATTTTTCAGTTCGGTACTTCTTTTTTCGAAACCAAAACTGAGATATTTCGGTTTCGGTTCTTTGTCGGTATTTTTACTATTTTCTCTTCTTTTTTTTTTTGGTTTTTCTTCGATATTTTTTGGTTTTCTCCTCCTACCCTTCGGTTTTCGGTTTTTTCCACCCTAAACCTAAACTGAAAGTGAACCGGAATCAGTTTGGTGTTTTTCGGTTTTCAGTCTGGTTTGAGATCGTCAGTTTTCGGTTCGGTTTTGAGATTCGGTTCAAAACTTGCATCCTTATTAAATCTGAAATATATGCTGTCATAACTATTATTATCGCTTTCGATGTAGAGGATGATAGGAAATTAGATCACTACAACAGGGTTATCAACTTTTTTTTGTGCTAGGTGCAGTTTTGTCAACTGCTATTTTCTTGTATAGAACACCTCGTTTTGTGTGTTTCAGGCTCACTTTGTATTCTTTTCTTCTTACGCATAAAAAAACATTATCCTTCAACTATTGCCTAATTGCATGGTTGGATTATCTTTCTTCATGTATTGCCCACTAGCAAGTGAAAGCTGCTTTGAACTTATTGTATGGGAATGTCTCTTCTATTAATAAGTTGATAATTTTTTTTCATATTTTTATGTTTTGATTTTCACTTTAGTAAAGTTCACATTTACTTTTGTGAAAAGGATTAGCTTTGTTGTTGTCATTTATCAATACCATGGCTGGATAATGTTTCTAGTAAAGAGTATTGTTTTTGCTAAAGAGTTTGGTTAATAGAAAGCAGAATTTTAGGAGCACATCCCAATTCCCATTGATCTAACTCTTTCAATCAAAGTAACAAATTTGATGAAGCTGAGAATTAATCTCTCGCTATAGATCTGCCATTTATTTGAACCTCGTCACATTCCTGGAATTTAAGTGATGGAACCAAAACGTTGGTTTCTTACAACCATCAGGCCTAAGGTGACTTGGGTTCAATTATTTTTTGAATAATTGCTCTTGATTGACATTTAAACATCAAATGGTTTTAAATGATAACATCATTAAAATTATACTACTTATATTGAAGTGTGATTTGTCATTATTGGATGTGGCGCACATGCCTATAAGTGAATGTGAACCATCTGAAATTTATAACAAACTATGATAATTACTATAAATTTCTATGTTAAATCCATTCTTTCCATCGTATGTACATTGGAAAGTAGAATTTGGATAAAATTAATTGAACAAAGGTGGATATTAAATTCTTATTTTTATTTTTTAAATTGATTTATACATTGTCCCCCTTAGTAGCCTAGACGATGAGTGATGTACGCACCCCCCCCCACCCCCACCCCCACCCCCACCCCCAAAGTATGAGACTTTCTATAAAATTCTATGTTAAATCCCTTCTTTCCATCGAATGTACATTAGAAAGTAGAATTTAGATAAAATATATTGAACAAAGCTGGATATTAAATTCTTATTTTTCTTTTCAATTGATTTATACATTGTACCCCTTAGTAGCCTAGATAATGAGTGATGTATGTGAACCCCCCACCCCACCTCCAATCCATACACACACAGAAACTGAATGTTGACCTGAACTGGTTATCAACTTGGTGAAGTTCTGGAGTTAAGTAATATGCGCATAAAGTGATTGTCAGTTCTTCCAAGAGTGCTCTTGATTCGTCTTACCTACTAGAAAAGTGCTCTAAAGAATTCCGCAAGAAAGAGTTTGTTAGCAGTGACGTGTCCCAGATATTTGTTATTTTATCTCAATTTTACCTCAAATTTCTATCTCTGTGAATTCGATCCTCTATAATCAATAGCATTGATTGAGGACCCTACAGCTCTGATTTAAAATTCGTAAGCAGTTAGCACACTACTATAGAAACTCGGGATCAACTGGCGGAGTAGATGACCAATGACATAGGTTGCATAGCTAACAACCCAGAGTCTCCTGAAAAAAAAACAAATAATCCAGTGAGACATTATATCGAGCTAGGCACCTATAGTTCTTGGAATAGGAAGAGAAGAAAGTACCTTTCGTTAAGAGGATACAAACTGGTCACTATGAGATCACCTCACATAAACTAGTACATGCTCTACGAGGTATAAAGGACATGTTTCCCTTTGTTTTGCTTCCGTGTTTGGCATTTTTTGTAGGTAGTGTTCGTTCCCCTCTTTTAAAATATTAGCTTCTCGTTTGAGATTTTTTTTAATACATAATTCAAGCCGATGATTATTCTTTTTGTCTCCTTGTGGAATGATCTACATGATGATGGAAACTGTTTTTAGTTTTGTTTTTCTAACTATTAATCCTTTGATGTCTGTTTGTCACTAATAATATAACATCGATAAGACAGTAGTGGATGGAAGAATTGAGTGGAGAAATAGGACGTAATAAAAAAGCCGACCCCGTATAGATGAGATGAGATGATGATGATGAGGACGATTTTTTGCTACAGTGTCTGGCTTTGTGCACATGCACGTCGATGAATTGGAATATTTTAAATTAAAATTGATAAAATTAAAAGAAATATAATTATTTATAAAATTCTCTTACTTTGACAGTTTGACCAAGTCTAATATGCACATTGCTCTTGTGCACCACTTGGCATTGTTTGATTAAAAACAAATAGCACATCCTTATGAAATCAGTGGCTTGCTCACTTGAAAACCAATGGACTAGCTATCTTATATTAACTCAATTTAGTTCAAGGTGCCCAATTTGAGTGCTAATGGAAACATCAAGGTCAATCACAAGGAGATCCCAAGGCTTGATGCTCATAAAACCAAATGCAGATCCTAAGGGTTGTAATGCATGGATGATGATTTTATCAAATTTGTCTGAAGATCAATCGAAAAAATTATCTGCTTGATATGACTAGGAGCCTAAAAGTCGCACATAATGGAACTATCATCCAATGTAAAAAATCTGTTTCTGATATTTTATTTTCCAACGCTTCTTGCCTCCTAATCATAAGGTAGATAAATTTTTTATGCAATCTCAGGGCAGAATCTGATCTATAGAATAACCTTAGACTGGCACCACATGCCATAAAAATGGTGCCACATGCACAATATCACATATCCATTCACTCTTCAGGAGTGATCTCTTCGGTTGCCCTATATAAACTCAACAAAAATTGTAGATTAAAAATAAGATTCGGTGTGGAAATTAAGGGGTGTTCTTAAAGACAGTATGCAACCGAAAGTGGACACTGAGGGCTATATCTTAGACTTAAGGTCTGCTTTCTTTAACTCCTTAACTCTTAAATGTTTAACATAGAAAAATATATATATGATGCACAAATTATCTTTTCTGTACTATATAATAAGAGTTCACTTTAAAATCAGTCTTTCATTTTATTTCAGATAGATTATAGGAGGGTGTAAGAGAATGAGTAGGAAAAGGGTTAATAGGGAATTGTATGGGGTAGATTGGGCCGAATGTGTTCGTTATTCCTAAAAGTTTGGGAACTGGAAATTAACAGAAGTTACACAGATTTTTACTTCTAATAGTAGTATAGAAACTTTTCTAGCTTCATTTTTCAGATCCCGAGATGTGGGTTCTTCTTGATTAAGTAGTTTTTATTAAATAGAGCTTTTTTTCTGGAAATCAATTTTGTTTTTGTTTCTTATTATGTACGCAGAAAATCTTCCATATGGAAGATTGAAGTATGAGGGCAACTGTAATGATTTTAGAAACATATAAATCTTTGCTTTATTCATGGCCATCTGGATGATATCATGAAATGATGTGCCTTGAGATCTTTTAATATTTTTTAGCTTCATAATAATCTAATTTCTATATAGATACTTCTGATGAAGTTATTTCCTTTACTCGCTCTGTAGTATATGAAAATTAAACAAAGTGGAGAAACGACTGTACAAAGCGCAATTACAGAAGTGGCTGCAATGGTTAGGGAGCATGTAAAGATTAGAAGAGGTTTTGCATTGTCGACATCATCGAATGGTGTCATTTCTTCCTACCTTCATACTAGTCCCCAGCCAGGTAAAGTAATCCAATTCTAAACCATGATTTGATATTTGGCCAGATATGTGGGTTTCTATTCGGAAAAAAAAATTGTTTCACGTATTATACTGAGTGAAGGTAGAATGTTTGTTTTTCGGGATTAACTCTCCTGACCGTCATTTTAACATTAAAATGGTGTTTAAATGATCTTACATCATCAATGGTTCAAGAAGTGGGCGATCTAAACAGTCAAAGTGATAGATCATAGGGTGAAGTGCAACAGGCCCATAAATAGTGTTTTAGAGAGATTTAAACCATCCGATAGACTAGAATATCAGCTATTGGTTTTAATTTTAATGACTGATATTAAAGTTCATCAATCGGATGGCTCACATCCACTGATCGACATGTTTCATTAGGCTAAGAAAATATTCAAATGATAGATTGCCACTCGGGCAATTTAGATTGATCATAGATGTGTGTCACATAACATAATAATAAATCACACTTTAATGGTGTGAGATAAAAAGTGACATTTTAATGGTGTAAGATCATTTAAACACCATTTTGTGTTTAAATGTCGGTCAAGAACCATTATCCCTTGTTTTTCAATGTTGTTAGATTATACCGTGTCAATCATGATCAAACCTAGGTGCACTCCTTGTGTTGTAGGTTGCTAATTTTATACACCTGTTGGAGCATCTTCCGTGTGAATCAGGATTGGATTCATAGCTTCTCCACGGAGCTGATCCCAGCCGAGTCGGTCAGCACCAGACACTAGTGGTCACTTCACAGACATCCATGAGTGATTCACGGATGTCCATGCCTGTCGGTTATATAAGGGTTACTTAGGGTTTCAAATCCTCACTTATGGAGAAATTTTTCTCTGAATTTCCTCTGACTCTCCGAAATCCCTCTATATCCTGCCTCCTTGAGATAAACTATTATATGTCATTATTGTACATATCTCAAGGAGATCTTACCTCATTGCTCTAAGAATTGAACTTGTGTGTATCAAGCTCGTTGTGGATCGTGTGATTTGAGTGGACTATCCTGAGACGTGTTGGTTGAAGGCGATAACATCCCATATTGTAAAAGGACGTCCGTGGGACTCAAACGTTGTTGGTGACGCTGAGTGATAGGATATTTCATTCATACCACTGTAAGCATTTATTTTTCATAGCTGATTGTTTGCCTTGGATTTGAGATAGATCCTGTGGTTACCCTGTTGCGTTTCCACATTAAAAATCTTGTGAAAGTTGTGATTGTGATTGATTGGCTTATCATCTTTGTAATTAATTCCATGGGTATATCATCGATTACCCAAGATTTTCAATTGGTATCAGAGCCAATATACTTGTGTCGGTTCTCACGAATCGAGTGTAATGGCCAACTCAGGATATCATGATCTTCCTAGAGAAGGTGCATCAACTACTAGGCTTCCTTTATTTGAGGGGCAAACTATCCATACTGGAAAGCGAGAATGAGAGCATTTTTGAGTTCTATGGATCCACGCGTCCGATATGTTGTTGAGGGCGGTTTGACACATCCTACCACCACCTCAATGGAAGGTGACACTACAAAGACCACTATCAAGGGATACCACAGGATTTTGACACCCTAGGAAATAATTCCAAGGCCCTTGATGCCTTGTTTGGTGTTGTCACTGCATCTGAATTCCGTAGGATCATCACTTGCACCACTGCTAAGGATGCGTTGAAGATTCTTGAGACCACCTATGAGGGCACCACCCAAGTGAAGATTTCAAAGCTTCATATGCTCACAAGTCACATCTCAATTTGAAAATTTTCGCATGGAGGAAGAAGAAATTTTTTCAAACTTCTACATTCGTTTAAATGATATTGTCAATGGTTCCTTTAATTTGGGTGAACCTATTTCTAACACAAAGATTGTTCGCAAAATCTTAAGATCTGGGGTACCCAAAAGGTTCAGATATAAAGTTAACGCTATTGTTGGAAGTAAGGACATTGACAGTCTTAATCTTGACGAATTAATAGGCTCATTACAAACCTATGAGTATGAAATACATGATGCTCATGGTTCTAAAGGGGTCCCCTTTAGAGTGTCTAAGGAATAGTCAGAATTGTGTAGCGATAATGACGACTCTGAAGAACTCACGCTCTTTGTTAAGGTATTCAAGAAATTTTATAAGAGCAAGAAGCCACCTTTTCAAAAAGCCGAGAAGTCTAATAAATTTAAGCCCTTTGAGAAGAAGCCACAACTGGACTCCTCTGATATTATTCAATGTTATAAGTGCCATGGCTAGGCACTTTGCTGCAGAATGTCCTAATCGTAAGAAGATAAAGGCAAGCCCAAAGCAATGGCAGCCACGCACGATTCGGACATTTAGAGCGAGACCTCTTCTAATGAATCTGAACACTCATATGGCTTTAGATTTTAGAGCTTTTGTGGCCACAATGGCTAAGTCTGATCCTCTTCAATCTGAAAATTCTTCTCCTGAGAAGCCTGTCAGTTTGAATATTTCACCTTTCGAATCTGATGCGGAAAGTGAGATTCTGGATATGAGTGATGCTTATGGTGAGTTATACCTAGAGTGCGTAGAACTCCCAACCTGAAACCCATATCCATGTGAAAGATTCACTTGATCAAGAGACTATCAAGTCACTTCAAGATATAGTGAGGTTTCTGGAGTCCGATTGTAAGGAACAACATGACAAATTCAAATCTCTTCCCATAACAAATGAAAAATTAAAAAGTGAGCTTCCTTCCTCTACTGCTATATATTCCAATTTTGTAATGAAAACAAGATATTTGAAAAGCTGCTTAAGGTTGGTCAGTTGGATTCGGATAAAACTGACCTTGGATATGACCGCCTTGCTGCCCCTGTTGTAAACCCTAAGACCAGCAATACCCAAAAATTTGTTAAAGCTACCGAATCGACCTTCGTTGCACCCAAACCTGTTTTGAGTGCACAACAACCCATTGTTCCTACTTACTGAAACCTTCGGTAGGAAAATTCCTACATTGTATATAGGGTTGTCAACGGGGTAGGTTTCAGCGCGGGCCCTGCCTGGCCAGGATAAGTCGGGTTCGGGCTAACTTTTTAAACCCTAATGATAAACGGGCTGGGCTAAGCCTGAATAAAAAACGGGTTCAAGTTCGGACTGTGTTGTAAAAAATAAACGGGCCTAAGTAGGTCTTTAAAATTTCGGGCCTGTAAGCCTGGCCCAAACCCGGCCTGTAAACAATCTCTTTTTTTATAAAGAGGCTTGTAAAATGATAAAAGTAGCCCCCTTATTACCGTTCAACAGATAAATAAGGGGCTAAGTAAGTCATTTCCCCTTTAGCCCTATATAACCCTCTCATTGCTTAGGGTTTCGTCATCTCCCATTTCATTTCATCTCATCGCTTACTCGAAACGGCGACGTCGCAGAAGCAGCAATAGCTTAGGGTTTCAACTTTCAACTTCAAGCATTCAGGCTCTCTCTCTCCCCCCCCATTGCCAAGCTCTCTCTCTCTCTCTTTCTCTCCTAGAGTCCCAGCCAACCATTGCCCCAAGCGGCCCAAGCTCTTCGTCCCAACCAACCATTCCAAAGCGACCCACTCTCCCCCCATACCTTTCAAGCTCTCTTTCTCTCTCATTGCCAAACAATCTCTCTCCCCCCAACCCATTGCCAAGCTCTCTCTCTCTCTCTCCCAGCTTCTCCCTCGACCAATTTCTTCATCGCTTGAGTTCACTCACCTAAACAACAACCCATTTACTCATTTAGGGTTTCAACTTCAAACAATCAAGCTCTCTCTCTCTCTCTCCCTCTCTCTCTCTCTCCTAGTTTCTCTCTAAAAGCTACTTGGAAAAAAGCCCTATGGTCGCTCTCTAAAAAAAGCTACTGACAAAGATTTTGAAAAAATATTGAAACTCAACCCAAACCTGGATTTTGGCTTGACTAATAACGGGCTTTTTGGGTCGGATTCGGGCTCCACATTTAGCACACGGGTCGGGCTGGGCTCGGCCCGGATATCATATCGCGTCGGGCTCGGGCCTTCCTTTTAATGTTTTAAAAAAGGTCACATTTTTTTGAACTGCCCCCTTCTCTATCGAAATTATCCTAAACCAAATCCTCAACGTAGGCATGAGAGGAACTACAAAAGTGCCCAGTGTACTCCTATTTATAATAGGTACATCCATTCTCCTCCTCCTATAAGACCTATGAATACGAGGAAACATGAAAGTCCTATACCCCTACCCTAAAATTTAAACGTGTTTGGGTTAGAAAGACTGACTTATTGGCTCAAGTCGCTCACATTTCCCTCAAAGCAAGTGAAACATCAAGATGGTTTCTTGATAGTGGATGCTCTAGGCATACGATAGGTGAGAAATCCTTCTTTTCTCACCTTGGTCCTTGCTCTGAAGGAAATGTTATCTTTGGAAACGGGAGCTCATGTAAAATAGCTAGAAAAGGAACTATGAATGTTCCTGACTGTCCAAAGTTGGATGAAGTCCTTTACGTTGAAGGACTTAAGGCTAATTTGATTAGTATTAGCAACTTATGCGATGATGGCATGCATATTAAATTTTCCAAACGAACTTGCACTGTTGTAGACTTTGGAGGAAAATTTGTTCTTGAAGGGATAAAATCTTCCCATTGTTAGAATTCGCAAATCGTGGAAGAGAATTTGATAATGCTTCCTTTGATTCATTTTGCTCAGAATTAAACACGAGTTCTCTGCCCCTCACACACCCCAACAAATGGTGTTGTTGAGAGAAAGAATCGCATGCTACAGGAAATGGCTCACGTTATGCTTAATGCCATTAATGTAGATACTAATTTGTGGGCATAAGCGGTAAGTACGTCGTGCTACATCTCTAACCACGTCTATCTTAGACCTGGCACATCTAAGACCCCATATGAAATGTGGAATGGGAAAAAGGCCCAATTTGGCTACTTTTGTGTTTTTGGGAGTGGGTGGCATGTATTGAGAGATCAAGAATCTCTAGATAAATTTGACTCAATAACAGATATTGGTATTTTTATTGGTTACTCCCTAAATAGTCGTGCATCGCATCCACATGTTTACACAAGGTGTATAGGAGGCGCAAGAAGCCATTGAAAACACCTCAAGTTTTGAGGATGGACGATTGAAGGCCTATAAGCACGTGGGTGCACACAGGAAAACCTGAACCTTGGGACACACGCACATAGGGAGGAAAGAGAAGGAAGAGAGAAAGGAAGAGAAGAAAGGCAAAAAGGATTGGCTCTCTGGTCCAATTCGCCCGAACGAGTTCGACTAGAGGAGTCGGAGCGACGATACATATCTCGCCCAAGTGATTTCCATTCTCGCTTGAGCGAGGGTGGTGATCCAATCTCGCCCAAGCGAGGATTGGGCCGACCTTAAGCAGCTATGGAAATTTAGAGGCAAAATTTCCTTTTTTTGAGTTCTGTTTAGACTAAGACTTTCTTATTTCAAGTTTTATGCTTAGTTAGGGTTTTTAGCCTATATAAACGCATTGTCAAGACAATTAAAGATAGCTTATGATTATTTGAATATTGATTGCTTTGTGCTATCTTGAGAATTCGCTGAGTGTTTTCTTCTTCCCTGAGTTTAGTGTTTGTGCGAGGCCAATATTTTCACCGGCGAAATTCTAGTGATTGCTACATCTATCTTCTATTCTTCGATCTTCTTAATCTTCGGTGCAAGGTATTTAGTTAATTAAATTCTAGTTATTGCTTGGTTGTTGGAAAAATAAAACCCATAAAAATATCCTATTTGATATTACACATTTATTTCAACCTTATTTCTTTGAAATCCTAGAATGGAATCAAAAGACACCATCATGGTAGGCTAGAGGAAAGTCAAGTTCTTTCTTGAGAACCCACGATCAACTCACATAGAGACTAACGTATCGAAATTAACACTTGATTTAGACGTTATGATTCTCCTTATTTATATTTTGCAATTTTCTAGGCGAATCAATTCTGAATTTTATTTATCATTGTTCTTTTAATTACAATTTAAGCTCAACAAATCGCATAATAAGGGTTTTAGAGTGTTGTCCTGCATCAGATAGCATTAATGCTTCTTTCTTTAGTCAATGATTCTAACTGGCAAACTAGATTTGCAACTTTGACTTATTCGAGAACTTTTATATATAGGTACGGTATTACAAGGATTCACATATGTATAATTTTGTTGTCTTCATTATATTAGTTCTACTTCTCTACTTGTCTAATGATTGCTGTTTTTTTCTATCAAATATTGGTTTACCTTCAATATATTTTGCATTGTTCTTATTTTCTTGGCTAGTTCAATGTTTGACTTGCCTCTGTCCATGCATGCCTAAACTGCAGATATGCCAAACAGTGCTATACACACTTTCTCCTAATCTATTTGTTTATTTATTTTGATCGGTAGATTATAATCTTCTTATTAAAAAATAAAAATGAAATAAAATTCTGACACAACCTAGCCACTGACAGCTCTCAATGCCAAGAGAATACACTTCCACAATTGAGCCTATCCCCAACAGCAACAGCTATTGGGAACAACACCTATTGCAGTGATACCAGCTCCTCAAAGAACAACTTCTTCCCAGCTAATGCGCTAACCAGTCCCAGTGCCAGTTTTTAGGGTCCTCATGGCCATTGCCCATCCGAGAACGCAGTCCTGGATAAAACATTGCAGGCTTTCAGTGATTACCATATTATTCCCTCCTTTGATCAACTCCATAGTATAGCAATGAGAACCAACCTCCATTAGTAGCCGGCCAACAACCATAGACGGGCCCTTTCCCCAAGAAGTAAGTAATTCCACGCGTTCTAGGTAAACACCAACAAACCTGAAATAGATTCATAGGTGCTATGCCACCAGGCAATGTATCAATAAGTGCTCAATTGATTCCTCACTAGTAGTACACAACCACACAAGTACATGACACACCTTTTCAACAATTATATACCCTGAATTAAGAGATGCTTAGCCATTAGAATTTTATTCCAACTATGCCACAGCAAAGTATAAAGCACTCGAAGGGGGCTGGGGTCTTCGGCATAGAGGTTCAATTTTGTTCAATCAATGGTTCCTAGTTCCTACAAAGGAATCCATCAACAGATTATACCGATAAATTATTCGTCTTTTGCATCATCCAACCTCTTTTATCTTAAAGAGGTGCAACAACTCCACAAGCTGTCTAAAAAGATTCATGAACAAACTACATTTCTCCTCTCTAAAATTCTGATGGTGAGATCAAAGAGGGGCTTCTCTACACTTAGCGCCATCCCAAAATTTAACATAGTGCCTGCTACCCACTTGGAAAGATTACATTTGCAAAGCGATTCCCTAATCCAACAATCCCTCTTCACCAACCCGAACCCAGGGATCATCTTTGTGCATAAATCTCTCGTCTGTTCATTTCAACACCATACTACCAGCTATTCTTACCCACAGTTTTCCTATGCTCCCCACCCTCCAAAGCCACTTTCCCAAAAGGGCCCAATTCATTCTTTTCAATCTTCTAATGCCAACTCCTCCCTCCTTAGAGAAACATACCGCCACCGAGTTAACGAGGTGGAATTTCTGGTCGTGTCAACCACTCCAAAGGAAGTGCCTTGCAATTCTCGCTAACCCTCCAACAATGCACATCAGGCATTGAATCATCGTCATGAAGTTCACTGGAAGATTGGCCAAAGTGGACTTAATGAGAGTGACTCTCCCCTAAGACTAAGAGGCAAAAGCCTGGTTTTCCATACAGCTAACTTCTTCTCAAATTGTTCCACCACTGGATCCCAAAGTGAGTTAGATGGCTTCCCAATACATATTAATAGCCCAAGGTAGGATGAAGGAAGAAAATCCCATTTGCATCCAGAGCTTTCTGCCAAAGCTGTTAGCAGTCTTCTGTCAATCCTCACACCCATGTAATAGATTTTTTAACTCTTTGCCTTAAAAGAGACCAATTGTCGAGGCTTGATTCAAAACTTACTAAGCACTTCACCAACCACATTGCATAGGGAGTAATCCAAGACCAAACAATAAAACCTAATTTTAATGGCTAAGACTAAAAGTTATATTTATGAACAATAGATTATATAAATAAATTGCAAAATTTATGAACCAAAGATTCTATTGATATATCTTGATTTGCACACGAGGGTGTCTTTCGCTTCCATTCCAGGTTTTGAAAGAAAGATGTGTTAAAAATAGGTTAATTTTAATTACAGTGAGGTAAATTTCAGATTCATAGAAAGACTCTTTTTCTTTTAGAGACTAAAATTAAAAGATTCAAATTTTTATCAATAAGAATTGAAGAAATAGCTTCCTTGCACGTAGGACAATAAAACTATAGAAAATATCAAGAAGCATTAGCCTCTCAACAAACCCATCCTAGGGAAGAAGATTAATGACGCAGAACGGTACCCTAAACTACGTGAATGCGATGATTGATTTGCCGAAATTAAATGAAATTAAATTAAACAATAAAACTCTCAAAATATAACGAATACCTCGGGCTTTCGTAGTAGTCCATGAGAGGATCACGTATAGTTCAGGCAGGGTTCAGTCCGGGTGTTAGATCCGTTAGGTTGCAGCTGGATTGATCCTAGAGATAGAACTCTAGATTTCTAGATTAAAGCGCTCACAGTGCAATGATGGAATCTCTGGTTTTCAGGTTATTTTGATATGGCTGGGCTTAATAGTCTAATGGAGGCTACGGTTGATGAATCAGATCTGTTCAATGGCTTAGGAAAAACTAGGGTTTAGGATTTCAAAAGGGATGATGTCCGATTTAGGGTTGTGGGATCAACACAAGTAGAGAAGATGGAAATAGATAGATAGAAGATAGATTTGTAGGCTTCACACCAAACCCTTCTCGGGAAGAAGAATTCCTCTTCAAAGAAACTCATCTCAAGTCTCAAAAGCAAAACGCTCATTCATTCAATAGTCAGTAACTAATTACACTGTTTAACTTAAGGACCTTATATAGGAGTCCTTTCAATAAAAAAAAACCCTAAAACAAATACTAAATAAAAGACAAATAAACCCTCAAAACAAAAGTTCGAATACATACTTCAAAATTAACTAAACAACCCGGCGTGATTTCGATTGATCGAAATTGGAATTCGATCGATCGAAATTTAAAATCAATCAATCGAAATTCATGTACCTATAAATATCATCGTCAACATTCGATCAATCGAATTGAAAACTCAATCGATTGAAAATTTTCGATCGATTGAATAGTTCATTCGATAGGTCAAAATATCACTCCATAACATATGTTTCCTCTCGTTGTCATTCGATCGATCGAAATGGGACCTCGACCGATCAAAATTTTTGATCGATTGAAATTTCAATTCGATCGATCGAATTTGCTGATTTCTCCAAATTTTCCATCTTTCGCCTATTTCTAATTTCTACTCCGCTTCTTCCGTCGTCGGTATACACGAAACGGTCCATATCTAATGTCCATGATGTCGACGTCCCCGTCAATTCTCCTGGGCCGAAAAGGCTTCATCACCGATGAAGCGGCGTCATGATAGCGCTCGAGCATGTCAGGGTCCAATCGTCGCACTTCGTCTTCAGCTAACCATGAGTTATCGGAGTTCGGCTTTCCTAACCACTTGACCAAGTACTTTTAAATTCCGCCCCCATTGATGGATATCGCCAAATCATCTAATATTCCTTCGATCTCATCTCTGCGCTGCTTGCGTGGGGATGGGAAGGGTAGGGGTTGTAGAGTGGGGCTGGCATTCGGGTTCGAGGCTGCTTGGAAGGGGTTGTGAGGGGGTGGGGCTGGGGCCAAAGAAGGAACCAGGTCCTTCACATTGAATGTAGAGTTGACCCCTATATCCGGTGGAAGCTCGAGAACATATGCATTAGGGCCGCTCCTTGCCGCAATTCTAAAAGGAGTAGCATCACGGGCTTGAAATTTCTTTGCGGCTCCCAATGGGAACCGCTCAAGCCTAACCCGAACCATCACGTAATCTCCAACCTTGAATTCCTTGAAGCGCTTATGCGCATCTGTAGATATTTTGCATTGTTCATTGCTAGCATTAATTCTTTTTCTAATTTCGGCATGCAATTCATGTATATGTTGTGCAAATGAATCGACTGACTCGAAAACTCGATGGGATGCAGACATGGGAATTAGATCAATTGGCGTTCTAGGCCTATGACCAAGGACGACCTCAAAAGGACTCATACCTAGGGATCTATTGACTGAATTGTTGTATGCAAACTCAACTAAAGGCAAATAGAATCCCAAGTCCTAGGGTGATCACCAACAAGACAACGGAGAAGATTACCTAAGCTCCTATTGGTGGACTCTGTTTGGCCATCCGTTTGAGGATGATAGGCAGAAGAAAATTGAAGCATGGTACCCATCATGTGCCATAAAGTTTTCCATAAATAACTGGTAAACTTCACATCCAGATCCGACACAATCGTCTAGGGTAAACCACGTAGACGCACAACCTCCCTAAAAAATAATTTGGCTATGTGAGCCGCATCGGAGGTTTTAGAGCAGGGTATGAAGTGGGCCATCTTGGAAAAGCGGTCCACTACCACAAAAATAAAATTGTGCTTCCGTTGGGTCTTTGGAAGTCCGAGCACCAAATTTATAGAGATGTCTTGCCACGGGGTGTGCAGCCCAAGTAAAGGGGTGTACAGACCGGTATTCTGTTTGATATGCTTCGCAAGTTGGCATGTACGACATTGTTTTACGATCCTAGAGACATCTCTCACAAGACTAGGCCAATAGAACCTATCCTCAACGAGCACACTAGTTTTATCGCGCTCAAAATGTTCGACAATCCCTCCAACATGTAATTCCCAAATGAGGAAATCTCGCAATGAAGTACGAGGGATGCACAAACGATTCCCTTTGAACAAATACCCATCTAGCAGGGTATACTCGGAGCTAATGTGACGCGGGACGGGAACCCTAAAATGCGTGAATATGATTTTTAATGCGATTTGTCGAAATTAAATAAAATTAATTCAAGAGTAATCTCAAAACTATCACGATACCTTCGAGTTCGTAGAATTTTGGTAAGTAAATCACGCGAGATTCGAATAGGGTGTCCAATCCGAAGCGCAAGTCCCGTTAGATTTGAGGCGGGATCGGGCCTAGAGATAGGACTCTAGCTTTTCCAGGTTTAGGCGCGCGTCTTCGATCCGATGTAGATTCACGACTCGAACCAGGGTTGCGGAATTAGATTATGGGTTTGTAATTGGTTTTGGTTTTGTAACAAGTTTATGGTTTTCGGATCGGTTTATGGTTTGGAAAAGGGTGTTGGCTATGTTTGATTTAGGGTTTCAAAAGGGTTTAGGTTTTGGGAAAGCAAGGGAAACAATCAGGCTAAGGTTTTAGGAAGCAATCACAGATCGAGAAATAACAAATAGAATAGAGAAGATAACAATGGCTTTGGGAATCACTCCCTTGGCCTCACCAAACCCATCTCAGGCAAGGAATATTCAAGCATAAAAGCATTCAAAATATTCAATAACTAATTAAAAAGTGTTTACAAGCCTCTATATATAGGCCACCAATAATTAAACTCGAAATAAGAAAGTCCTAATATTAGTAAAACACTAAAAGGCAACTTTCACATAGAAAAAATAAAACGACACATATGACAAGTCGCAACATTGTCATTTGTTATCCTGGCCAAGTGTTAGACATATCCACACAGCGTTGTTGTGGCGTGTCGCTTTCGCATTTCTTTGTGTCCCTCTTTCTCCTTTCTCCTCCGGGCTTCCTCTACGCTTCTTCCGACACCGGTTAACTGATATGGTCTGAATCCAATGTCCATGTATGTGGCGTCCCCATTAATTCCCCTGGAATCCCCCGTCATATGTAGAGACGGCATGATCATTGATTATATCCTCTATTTCATTTGTTCTCTGTCTGCTTGGGGAAGGAAGAGGTATAGGTTGCAAAGTTGGATTGGGGCTGGGACTAGGAGGTGGCTGGAGTGGGTTTTCAGGAGGTAGGGTGAAACCCAAGTAAGGAACCAAGTCCTCCACATTGAACGTTGAACTAACCCCCGTACCAGGAGGAAGCTCGAGCACGTATGCATTAGGACCACTCTTAGCCAAAATTCTAAAAGGCCCAGCGCCTCAAGATTGGAGTTTCATTGCGGATCCCGATGGGAACCGCTCAGGCCTAATCCGGACCATCACATAATCACCCACGTGATATTCTTTGAAACGCCTGTAAGCATCTGCAAATAATTTATATTGATTATTGCTTGAATTAATCTTTTGTCTAATTTCGGCACGCAAGCTATGTATGTGTTGTGCAAATGCATTGGCAGACTCTGACACTCTATAGGATGCAGACATGGGGATCAAATCTAATGGGGTCCTAAGCCTATGACCATGTACTACCTCAAAAGGACTCATGCCTATGGACCTATTGACAGAATTATTATAGGCAAACTCAGCTGTGGGTAAAATGATATCCCAGATCCTAACATGATCACCGACAAGATTACGAAGGAGATTCCCAAGGATCCTATTGGGTCTTTCGGTTTGGCCATCCGTTTGAGGGTGGTAAGCTATAGAGAATTGGAGCAATGTGCCCATCATGTGCCAAAGGGTTTTCCAAAAATAACTCGTAAATTTAACATCCCTATCAGACACAATGGTTTTGGGCAAGGGCAACCCATGAAGACGTACTACCTCCGCGAAAAATAGTTTAGCAATATGAGATGCATCGGAGGTTTTGGAACAAGGAATGAAGTGGGCCATTTTGGAAAATCGGTCCACTACGACATAAATGGAATCGTGCTTCCTAGGGGTCTTAGGAAGTCCAAGCACGAAATCTATAGAGAGGTCTTGCCACAGTGTGTGGCACGGGTAACGGGGTGTACAAGCCGGTATTTTGTTTGGTCTATTTCGACACTTGGCAAGTACGATAATGTTTGACAACCCAAGCGACATTTCTCATTAGGCTAGGCCAAAAGAACCTATCCTCTACAAGCGCAATAATTTTATTACGCCCAAAAGGTTCGGCCATCCGTCCAGCATGTAACTCCCAAATGAGAAAGTCACGCAATGAAGTGCGAGGGATGCAAAGGCGATTGCCTTTAAACAAGTACCCATCATGGATGGTGTACACGGAGTGTGTGCTGGTCGGGTTACTAAGGATAGCAGTGTACTCAACCCCAAAATCTGGACACTCGGGGTACTCATCCTTTAACTTTTCGAACCCGACGACCTCGGTGCTCATTGTGCGCAAAGTCACGACTCGCCGACTAAGTGCATCAGCGGCCCTATTTTCAGCACCAACCTTATGCTTTAACACGAATGTGAACCCTTGAAGGTACTCAACCCACTTCGCGTGCCTTGGGTTCAACTTCTTCTGTGAAGCAAGAAAGTGTAAGGCTTCATGGTCAGAAAACAGTACAAATTCATGCGGTCTAAGGTAATGTTTCCAATACCAAAGAGATCAAACAACTGCATAGAATTCCTTGTCATAGGTGGAGTATTTTTGCTTCGCCTCGTTAAGTTTTTCGCTAAAATAGGCCACAGGGTGACCCTCTTGGCTAAGCACTCCTACGCCTACACCTGATGCGTCACATGCGACTTCAAAGACTTTGGAAAAGTTCGATAATCGCATGAAGGGTGCACTACTCATTCGTTGTTTGATCTCAGCAAAGGCTTTTGTCGCCGCTTTGCCCCATTTAAAGTCCCCTTTTTCATGCAATCTGTAATTGGGGCCATAATGGTGCTAAAGCTCCTGATGAAGCGGCGATAAAAAGTAGCCAAGGCAAGGAAGTTGCGGACATCGTGTATGTTCTTAGGTTCGGGCCACTCCACAATGGCTCTAACCTTTTCGGGGTCCGCGACCATTCCATCGGTCGAGATAATAAATCCCAAGAAAGCAACAGAACGTTGCATGAAGGTGCATTTCTTAAGATTCACAAACAACTTCTCGCCCTTGAGGGTTTCACAAACCAACCTGATGTTGTTCCTTGTCATGACTGTAGATCAGGATGTCATTGAAATAAACAACAAGGAATATGCCTAGAAACGGCCTCAACACTTGGGTCATGAGTCGCATGAAAATACTCAGGGCAATAGAAAGCTCAAATGGCATGGCCATCCACTCATAAAGACCATCCTTAGTCTTAAAGGCGATTTTCCACTCATCACCGGGGCGGATGCGGACTTGATGGTAGCCACTCTTAAGGTCTATCTTAGAAAAGATGGTGGCACCAACCATCATGTCAAGCATGTCATCGAGCCTTGGTATGGGAAACCGATACTTAACGGTAATCTTGTTAATTGCACGACTATCCACACACATGCGCCACGTACCATCTTTCTTAGGAGTGAGTAGGCGCACACTGCAGCGACTCTCTTGGATGAACCCCTTCGAAGGAGCTCATTGACTTGCCGAGTCAATTGGCGTGCTCAACCGGATTCAACCTATAGTGGTGTTGGTAAGGTAGATCCAGGAACCAAGTCTATGCGTGTTGGATATCACGAGGAGGAGTTCGTTTGGTAAGTCTTCAGGAAAGACTTCCGTAAACTCTTTTAAAATCGGCTCAACCTCCTGGGGACACTCGCTCACCGACTCGGGAGCACTCTCTACAGTGAAAATTACGTACACCACACTCTCATCTTTCGATGCTTTCTCGAACTCAGAAGGGCTCACAATATTAATGGATTTAGAAGACTCGCCCTTCTTTTCGACAGTGTTGGTCAATGGTGTTTTGGGAGGCAAAGGGTGCAAAGTGATCTTTTTGCCCTTATGCATGAACATGCATATGTTTATTCGACCAGAAAGAGTCACGTCCATGTCGTAGAGCCACGGCCTTCCCAAAATGATATGGCCCACATCCATCGGCACCACATCGCACCATAAGGTGTCCGAATATACACACCTTTTCAACACCGGAATTAATAAAGAATTGACCCATGCGACTTTATAAGGTCTCGGATGGGCTTCAAGTGTAAGCCCTAAGCGGCGTACGACATGAGTTGATATAACATTAGTACAACTACCGCTATCCACGATGACCCTACAATTCTTTTCACCAAATCTAGCATAGGTGTGGAAGATGTTCTCCCTACGCCAGTCATCCTTTTCATCCCGTTGAGGTTGTGCAAGGGCACACCTCACAACTAAAGCATGACCAATAACATCACCCTCCTCATCACTGGGTGTGCTAACCGGTTCAAATACTTCCTCTTCAACCACTACCTCATCATCATCCTCCTCTCCCTCAATGAAGAGAGTCCTTTGGGGTTTTTTCGTAGGGCATTGGGCGGCAAAGTGTCTCATCCCATGACATTTATAGCACTTTATTTGAGAATTAACCCCTAAGGATTCCCGACTATACCTTTTTCCTTTTCAAACCTAGAATTGGTAGGGGCAGGTTGTGTAGGTTTGGGAGGAGGATTGAATCGTCCCTCACCAGATCGTTGGTTACTATATTGTGGCTCGGTTCTTTTCACCACCGTAGTTTTCAAATACCCTTCGAGATCTTGCACAATGGCATAACATCTTTCAAGAGTTTCTACGGGGTGAGAAATCAACTCTTTTTGCAACTCAAGTCGCAATCCGGTGTGGAATCTAGAGAGAGTGATTTCAGGGTATTCCGATACTTTTGCCCTCATCATGAACTCTTCAAACTTGGCAATGTAATCGGTCACGGGCATACCACCTTGGCTTAAATTTTGCCACTGGTCAAGGAGGCGTTGGTGGTATAATAAAGGAACATAATTCTTGGTAAGTCGTTCCTTCATGTCGTCCCAACGGGTAATGGGAGGACAACTCGAGTTCACCCTAATGCGCTCAACATTGAACCAAAAAAGTTGAGCTTGACCAACCAATTTCATTTTCGCAAGTCTAACGCAACGGTTGTCATTCATGGCATACCAATCAAAATGTTGGTCCATGTCAAAAAGCCAATCGAGGAAGACGGTAGGGTCCATTCTTCCATCAAAAGTCGGAATCTCAACTCGGACGTTCTTAAGGAGTTAAACTTCGGGGTCATAGTCATCTCTACGATGATCCCTACGGTTCCGATTGTCTTGGCGACCATTACGTTCAAAGTGAAGCATTCACACTCTTGGTGCTGATTTTTCAGCCCACCCATTACTTCCAGTTGGTTGATTCGATCACGTAATCTATCATTACCAACTCCTAGAGATGTTTGGGCTTGCTCTATGGTACTCAAACGTGCACTAATCGCACCCAATTCTTCTCGCATACCGTTAAGGGCATTGAGAATCGCACTCGAGTCCATGGTGATCACAAGGTCTATTAGGGTTCTAATATAGAATGCAATATGGACCCACAAAACAATGCAATAAAATAAATATGACAAGCAAAGATGCCCTAACCTAGAAAACCTAGGGCTCTGATACCAAAACTGACGCAGGACGGGAACCCTAAAAAGCGTGAATATGATTTTTAATGCGATTTGCCGAAATTAAATAAAATTAATTCAAGAGTAATCTCAAAACTATCATGATACCTTCGGGTTCGTAGAATTTCGGTAAGTAAATCATGCGAGATCCGAATAGGGTGTCCAATCCGAAGCGCAAGTCCCATTAGATTTGAGGCGGGATCGGGCCTAGAGATAAGACTCTAGCTTTTCCAGGTTTAGGCGCGCGTATTCGATCTGATGTAAATTCACGGCTCGAACCAGGGTTGCGGAATTAGATTATGGGTTTGTAATAGGTTTTGGTTTTGTAACAAGTTTATGGTTTTCAGATCGGTTTATGGTTTGGAAAAGGGTGTCGGCTATGTTTGATTTAGGGTTTCAAAAGGGTTTAGGTTTTGGGAAAGCAAGGGAAATAATCAGGCTAAGGTTTTAGGAAGCAATCACAATCGAGAAATAACAGATAGAATAGAGAAGATGACAATGGCTTTGGGAATCACTCCCTTGGCCTCACACCAAACCCATCTCAGGTAAGGAATATTCAAGCATAAAAGCATTCAAAATATTTAATAACTAATTAAAAAGTGTTTACAAGCCTCTATATATAGGCCACCAATAATTAAACTCGAAATAAGAAAGTCCTAATATTAGTAAAACACTAGTGCGGCGTCTTGGCGCGCTATCTTGATGACTACTCAGCAGATGTCGCGTTGTTGTGGCAGCGTGCTGCGGCGCATTTCTCTGTGTCCCTCTTTTTCCTTTCTCCTCCGGGCTTCCTCTACGCTTCTTTCGACGCCAGTAAAACTGATGTGGTCCGAATCTAATGTCCATGTATGTGGCATCCTCGTCATAATGTTGTTTGGATTTTCAAGGAAAGCAGTGTATTCTGCCCCGAAATCTGGGCAATCAGGATAATCTTGCTTCAACTGCTCAAATCCGACGACCTCGGTGCTCATATGCTGCAAAATCGCCACTCGACGACTAAGCGCATCAGCAGCTTTGTTCTCTGCACCAGCCTCATGCTTCAAGACAAATGTGAACCCTTGAAGGTACTCGACCCACTTCGCGTGCCTCGGGTTCAACTTTTTCTGAGAAGCAAGGAAACGTAAGGCTTCATGGTCAGAATACAACACAAATTCTTACGGTCTCAGGTAATGTTTCCAATACCACAGAGATCGGACGACCGCATGAAACTCCTTGCCATAGGTGGAGTATTTATGCTTTGCCTCAATGAGCTTCTCACTAAAATAGGCCACAGGGTGGCCTTCTTGGCTCAGCACTCCGCCTATGCCTACACCCGACACGTCACATGCTACTTCGAAGACTTTAGAAAAGTCTGGTAAGCGCATGACGGGTGCAGTAACCATTTTCTCTTTTATCTCGGCAAAGGCCCTCGTCGCGGCTTTGCTCCACAGGAACTCCCCTTTTCTTATACAATCGGTAATGGGAGCCATGATGGTGCTAAAGTTCTGGATGAAGCGACGATAAAACATAGCCAAACCGTGAAAGCTACGAACTTCATGAATATTCCGAGGTTCGGGCCACTCCACAATGGCCTTAACCTTCGTAGGGTCCGCAGCCATCCCGTCTACCGAGACAATGAATCCCAAGAATATAACATTAAGTAAAAGGAACCAAATAAACTCCCAGGTATTCTTTCTTTCTTTCAAGAGCTTGTAGCTCTTCAACCATGGTCTCTCTCCAACATGATTGAGATGACGCTTCATAATTCATAAAAGGAATCGGGTTCTTTTATAGAGAAGAGAGACTAGCAAGATATACACGATGACAAGGAGCGTAGCGAATTGCATGAAACCAAAGCCTTGAACATGACGAGAGAGACGAGAGGAATAATGGCCTACCTCAGGCATGTTGTCTGGAACTGGATCATGGCTTGAGTCTGGAGAGGGAGAAGCGTTGGTTTACTGATCTCTTTCAGGTCCTGGCTGAGCTTCAACAAGATCTGGTGTTAGACGAAGTTTCTTTCTGGTATACACTACGGTTGATGGTGTATGAGTCACAGGCCTCTCTGGCTGATATATATGAGTAATAATTCACGGTGATACTCTCCGGGGGGCAAACAAAACTAGACTAATCAGTGTAGGAGAAGTTGAAGTGGAAGCAGTGGAGGCAGAAGGTCGCAAATCGCCACTCCCCCTGAAAGTCACAGGCCTCTCTGCATGAAGGTGCACTTCTTGAAATTCGCGTAAAGCCTTTCTCCCCTCAAGGTCTCGCAAACCAACTTCAGGTGGATAACGTGTTGCTCCTTGTCTGGACTGTAAATCAGGATGTCATCAAAGTATACGACAAAGAATTTGCCAAAGACTGGCCTCAGCACTTAGGTCATGAACCTCATAAATGTGTTCGGGGCATTGGAAAGCCCAAAAGGCATGACCATCCACTCATAAAGACCGTCTTTGGTCTTGAAGGCAGTTTTCCATTCATCGCTAGGGGCGAATATGCACTTGATGGTAGCCACTTTTAAGGTCTATCTTGGAAAAGATAGTAGATCCAACCATCATGTCAAGCATGTCATCAAGCCGCGGTATGGGAAACCGATATTTAACAGTGATCTTATTAATCGCACGGCTATCCACACACATGCGCCATGTAGGCGTGAGTAAAGCAGGTACAACACACGGGCTCAGACTCTCTTATATGAACCCCTTTTGAAGGAGCTCACTGACTTGCCGAGTCAACTCGGCGTGCTCAACCGGATTCAACCTGTAGTGGGGCAGGTTCGGTAATGTAGATCCGGGAACTAAGTCAATTGCGTGTTGAATGTCACGCATGGGAGGGAGCTCATTAGGTAAGTCTTCAGGGAAGACATCCGCAAATTCATTCAGGATGGGCTCTACCTCCTTCGGGTACTCACAGACTGACTCAGAAGTACTCTCAACAGTGACGACGACATACACGACACTCATCTTTCGATGCCCTCTCGAACTCTGAAGGGGTCACAATGTTGATGGCCTTCGATTGGCCTCCCTTCTCAACTCTATTGACCGATGGTGCTTTGGGATCCAAAGGGTAAGAGTAATTTTCTTGCCCTTGTAATTGAGCGTGCAAATGTTAGATCGACCAAAAAAGGACACGTTCAAATCATAGAGCCATGGCCTCCCTAAGATAATGTGGCCCACATCCATCGGCACCACATCACACCATAAGGTGTCGGAGTATGAACCCAACTGTATGGGTACATGGCACCTCTGAGATACGGGAATGGATGAGGAGTCAACCCATGCGACTTTGTAAGGTCTCGGGTGGGCTTCAGGTGTAAGTCCTAAGAGGATGACGGTATGTTCTGACACCACATTGGTGTAGCTTCCGCTATCCACGATTACCCTACAACTCTTTGTCCCACATGTGGCAAAGGTGTGGAAGATGTTCTCCCTTCGTCAATCCTCCTTTTCATTCCGTTGAGGCTGTGCAAAGGCACACCTCACGACTAGAGCGCGACCCATGTCATCACCTTCCTCGTCACTAGGTGTGACATTCGGCTCAAAGACCTCTTCCTCATAAACTCCTTAAGTTTCTTCTCCTTCTCTGTCGATGAAGAGATTCCTTTGTGGGTCTCTCATAGGACATTGGGCGGCAAAGTGTCCTAATCCTTGACATTTATAGCACTTGACATGAGACCCACTCTTCGAGGATTCTCCGGCTACACCCTTACCTTTGTCAAACCTCACATTGGTATATGTGGGTTACGTGGGTTTCGCAGGTAGGTTTCCAGCACTAGATTTCACTTCGCCGGTACGGAATTGACCGGGGTGAAAATCAGATCGCCTAGTCACCGTCATTTTCAAATATCGTTCAAGGTCTTGAACGACGGTGTAACACTCAGCGATAGTCTCCACAGGGTGGGAGACTAACTCTTTTTGCAAGTCAAGTCTCGATCCGGTGCGAAATCTGGATAAAGTGACTTGAGGGTCTTCGGATACCTTGGCTCTCATCATGAACTCTTTAAATTTGCCAATGTAATCCGATACGGGCATGCTACCTTGGCGCAGATTTTGCCAATGGTCAAGGAGACGGTGGTAGTATGAAGAAGGGACGTACTTCTCTGTAAGTCGTTCCGTCATGTCCTCCCAACAGGTAATGAGAGTACAACCCGCATTCGTTCTGATGCGTTCAACGTTGACCCAAAAGAGTCGGGCTTGGCCTATAAGCTTCATTTTAGCAAGTCTTACACACCTTTCATCGCTCATGCCAAACCACTCAAAATGTTGATCTATATCGGATAACCAATCACGGAAGACTTGAGGGTCTAGTCTTCCATCGAAAGTTGGGAACTCAACTTGGACATTTTTGAGGAGTCTCCCTTCCGGGTCGTAGTCATCTCCATGATGATCTAACCTATGGTTCCAGTTCCGATTATGTTGGTAGCCATTTCATTCGAACCATGGACCATTACACTCATGGGGTGGTTCGAAGTACTCATCACCCTCATCTAACCGATTGACTCGGTCTAACAACCTCTCATTGGATGTTTCGAGAGTTCTTTGGGTTGTCTCCAAGGCAGTCATTCGATCATTGATCGATTTTAGATCAGCCCTCATCCCATTAAGAGCCTCGGCAATCCCACTCATGTCCATGGTGATACGGGTCACTACTGACGGGTTCTAAAATGGAATGCAAAATGAACACTTTGGCCAAAACAGAAATAATATGTGATGAAAATTAAAGTGCAATGAATGCAATGTCACACAATATGCCCTAACCTAGAACCTAGGGCTCTGATACCAAAACTGACGCAGAACGGTACCCTAAACTACATGAATGCGATGACTGATTTGTCGAAATTAAATGGAATTAAATTAAACAATAAAACTCTCAAAATATAATGAATACCTCAGGCTTTCGTAGTATTCCATGGGAGGATCACGTATAGTTTAGGCAGGGTTCAGTCCAGGCGTTAGATCCGTTAGGTTGCAGCTGGATCGATCCTAGAGATAGAACTCTAGATTTCCATATTAAGGCGCTCACAGTGCAATGATGGAATCTCTGGTTTTCGGGTTATTTTGATATGGCTGGGCTTAATAGTCTGATGGAGGCTACGATTGTTGAATCAGATCGTTTCAATGGCTTAGGAAAAACTAGGGTTTAGGATCTCAAAAGGGATGATGCCCGATTTAGGGCTGTGGGATCAACACAAGCAGAGAAGATGGAAATAGATAGATAGAAGATAGATTTGTAGGTTTCATGCCCTTGGTTTCACACCAAACCCTTCTCGAGAAGAAGAATCACTCTTCGAAGAAACTCATCTCAAGTCTCAAAAGCAAAACGCTCATTCATTCAATAGTCAATCACTAATTACATTGTTTAACTTAAGGACCTTATATAGGAGTCCTTTCAATAAAAGACAACCCTAAAATAAATACTAAATAAAAGACAAATAAACCCTCAAAACAAAAGTTCGAATTTAGACTTCAAAATTAACTAAACAACCCGGCGCGATTTCGATCGATGAAAATTGAAATTCGACCGATCAAAATTTAAAATCGATCGATCGAAATTCATATATCTATAAATATCGCTGTCGACATTCGATCGATCGAGTAGTTCATTCGATCGGTCGAAATATCACTCCAGAACATATGTTTCCTCTCGCTGCCATTCGATCGATCGAAATGGGACCTCGACCGATCGAAATTTCAATTCAATCAATCGAATTTGCTGATTTCTCCAAATTTTCCATCTTTTGCCTATTTCTGATTTCCATTCCGCTTCTTCCGTCGTCGATATACACGAAACGGTCCATATCCAATGTCTACGATGTCGGCATCCCCATCAAATAATCTCTCTTTTCTTTCAATATTCATAACACAATGTAATAGATAATAATAAAAGTTTCATTACATAAGGATACTTAAAGCCAACTCTAAAGAAAACCTAATTACTAAAAAATAAAATACCTAAACTACCATTAAAAGCCTCTGATCGGACAGTCACAGAATGCTCAACTTCCAAGTGCTACATGTGATATAAATCTTTTTTATCTCTTTTTGCGCCTCCAGTACACTTTGAATGGTTCGATGTCCGTATCAGGGAGAGGGGGATCCCCTGGCGAAGTTCTCTAAAAATCTAACCGATCCATTTACTAATATAGAGAACCAAGGTGATGCATCCCAACTGTCAACTTGCTTCCAAAACTCAATAGACCCAGCATGTAGTAATCTCCAATTCCTATTGTGCTTTTTCCTCCATTTCAAATTTTTTTTTTTTTATCAATAATAAGGATTATATAAAAAAACCAGCGAGGCGCTGAAGCCGTATACAATCACAATAATAAAAAAAAACAACAAAACAGCAATGAAATTCAATCAGCAAGGGTTGTGGGAAACTCCGTATAGTCCCGACGAGTCCCCACAGGGTGCCCTCCTTAACCCGGATCCCACCGGAAGGTGGAGCAGTTATCCCCATTCCCTCCACACGAACCCCACAGCCTGACTAGATCTGACACCACCCTGAGAATCACGCGAACAGGTTTGTACTTGTCTTCGAAAATTCTGTGGTTCCTCTCACACCAAAGGCTCCACATCGCCGCGAACAACGCAACTCGCCAAGCATTCCTATCCCCTTCTTTCACCGTAGCCGCTTCCCAGCTGATCAAGAGTGAGTAAGGAGACCGAGGCATCGACCAAGCCAGCCCAAAAGCTTTAAGGATGCCTCCCCATACCTCATGAGCGGCTCGGCAATGAAGTAACAAATGTATGGCGGACTCGTCTTCCTCGGAGCACATAACACAAGTTGTGGGGACGTCCTTCCCCCTACGAATTAACTGGTTCCTAGTAAAAATTTTCTCCTTACAGACCGTCCAAACAAAAAACCTGATCTTTAGTGGGATAGACTCCTTCCACAGCCATCTCCCATCAAACGAGATGAGTGATCGGCGCGAATACCACCAATACAAATCTTTGACGCTAAACTCCCCCTTTTGGTTGAAGTTCCACAACCGTAGATCGGTCCTTAAACTGTTCCTCTACACCGAAGAAAGCACGTTCAGCAATTCCACATAGCTCCCCACCTCACTGTCCCTGAGACGTCTTCTGACAACAACCTCCCAAACCATCCTACCGTCGGTGAAGGATACAAACTCAGCAATCCTACCCCCCCGGTTGGGGGAAAGGGCATATATTTGCGAGAACAAATCAGAGAGCGGGCCCCCATCCAACCACTGATCTTCCCAAAACCGAATGCAAGACCCACATCCCCAGCTGAATCTAACCCCTTTAGCCATACCCTCCAAAGTACGAGAGATGTCTCTCCACCACGGTGAGGTAGATCTCTGGGTCGACAAACCTATCCCCCAACCTCCCGAAGACAAGCCGTATTTATCGCGTAGGACCAGCCACCACAAACTGCCCCTCTCCTCCTCCCTTCCCGCCCTCGAAATCCACTTTCCAAGCAAGGCCAAGTTTCTTCACTTGATACTCCGAATTCCCAGCCCCCCATAGGCGAGAGGTAGCTGGCAGGTGTCCCAGTTTACAAGGTGGTATCGCCTATTCTAGCCTGCCCCTTCCCACAAAAAGGACCGTTGAATACATTCCAATCGGTGAATAATAGAAGCGGGGCACCTGAACATTGATAGGAAAAAAAATGGGGATCGCCGAAAGCACCGCTTTGATCAATACCAGCCTACCGCCGCTGCTCAACAGCCTACCTTTCCAAGACGACAGTCTCATCTCGAACTTTTGCACGACTGGAAGCCAATCGCGGGTCCTAAGCCTTTTGACGCCAAGAGGCAATCCCAGATATCTAATAGGCAGCCCTTCAATGCGGCACCCAACCGAGTCAGCCATGGAAACCAACATCTCGTCCTCCACCCTAATGCCCGAGACCAAAGACTTAAGGAGGTTAACCCGTTGGCCCAACACCGCCTCGTAGACAGAAAGAACATCAGCCATAGCACAGATCTCCGACGTCGCAGCCTTCCCAAATAAGATCGTATCGTCCGCGTACTGAAGGTGCGTGATACATCTCCCCTGCTGACCTATTCTGATACCATTAAGCAAACCCAGCATCCTAGCACGGTCAATTAACCCAGATAGCGCTTCCCCCACAATATTAAAAAGGAAGGGAGATAGAGGATCGCCCTGCCTGAGGCCCCTGGAGCTCTTAAAGTACCCCACCGCAGTCCCGCTAATCAACACCGAGAACCAGGGGAAAGAAAAACACCCGCGCATCCGTTTCCTCCAAGTATCTCCAAATCCCAACCTTCCCATCATGTAATCTAAGTTCTCCCAGTGCACCCAGTCATAAGCCTTCTCTATATCCACCTTCCAAACCACCGCCGGAGTACGAAGCTCATAGGCTGAATGAATGATCTCATTCGCCACAGCGACAAGGTCCAGGAGCTGCCTATCACGGACGAACGCCCCTTGATTACTCGTAATGATGGTGGCCATAACCCACTTTAATCTATTGGCTAGGACCTTTGCAATGATCTTGTAGACACAGTTAATCAGACTGATCGGACGGTAGTCGGATATATCGACAGCCCCCTGCGACTTGGGAATGAGGGTCAAAAAGGTCGAATTGATAGCTCTCCCGATAAAGCCCGTGGAGTGGAACTCGTGGAAAACCTCCATCAAGTCCGCTTTAATACTCTCCCAAAACACGCGGTAGAACTCCATGGTAAAACCGTCCGGCCCTGGCAATTTGTTATTGCCACCAAATCTAATCGCAGTCCACACTTCATCCTCAGTAAAAGAAGCCTCCAGGCCCCTACTAGTCTCGTCGGAGATGGAAGGGAAATGCAGGTCATCCAATACCGATCGCTGGAACCCCTCATCTGTGTATAAACGGCGGTAAAAGTTGACAATATTGTCCCTCACTTCATCGTGTCCCGCAAACTCCACCCCATCAACAGTGATAATCCCTAAAAACTTTGCTTTATTACGGGCATTCGCGACCGCATGGAAAAACTTCGTGTTCGCATCCCCTTCTTTGAACCAGCGAACTTTCGCTTTCTGTCTCCACATGAGTTCTTCAGCCCTACAAGTCTCCCTGAAGTCTGCCTTTACTTGAGTGCTAGTCGCCCTCTCATCCGCGGAAATGACCCTAATTTCCTCCAAATTATCTAAGGCTTCCATAGTTGCGAGCAGCGCCTCCTTTTTCACTTGCACTTTGCCAAACTCCTCCCTGTTCCAAATCTTAATTCTTTCCTTAGACCGGCGCAGCTTGTTCAAGAAACGATAGGCAGTTGTCCCATGCGACACCAGTTCCGCCCACTAACCCCGAACCTTTTCCCGAAAAGCCTCGTCTAATAACCACATATTTTCGAACCGAAAAGGGGCCGGACCCCTACCCCTGGAATCGCACGTGAGCAAAATAGGCCGGTGATCGGAGATTGCATGAGCATGTGCTTCCAAACGGACTCCCGGAAAAAAATCTAGCCACTCGTTGGTACATAGAAATCTGTCAAGCCGACTAAGTGTCGGAACCTCCTGTAGGTTAGACCACGTGAACCTGGCCCCCAATAGCGGGATATCAACTAAGCCCCAGTCCGTGATGAAAGAATTGAAGTCACACATTACCCGAACATTGGCGGGACCTCCCCTTTTCTCAAAATCCCATCTGATCGCATTGAAATCGCCAGCCAAACATAGAGGATACTCCCATCTGGCAGCTAAAGCGTTCAGCTCAAACCAGAAATCCCCCTTCTCTTGATCCGACGCCGGTCCATAAATACCCACAAAGCTCTAAACATTGTCGGACGCTTTGTCCCGCAACACAACAGAGGCCGAGAAAGCTCCCAGCTCCTCACCAATTTTGTCAAACAAAACGGACAACCAGGCCACCAAAATACCTCCAGAGGCACCGATGGAGTCGACACCGATCCAGTCCCAGCTGCCCCCCCCCCAAAATTGAAGCCACCTTCCTTCCGTCACAACTGCCACACTTTGCTTCTTGAAGAGTAACCACAACCGGTTTGAAAGACTTGATCGCCTGCTGAACCCTTGCCTGTTTTCCCTGATCAGTTGTACCTCTAACATTCCAAGATAGCATCTTCATAATCGACCATAGTAATCCCGCCCAAGACAGCCACCCATCAAAATCTCCCCTCTCCTCTCCCATCTGACATTCCCCACTGCAACCGTGCAAGCTCCCAGGATCCACCCCGCCGCTTCCGCTTACTCAACTGCCGACACTTAATGACTGAGCCGAACACCTTCCGTAGCTCCGCTTGGGATCCCTTAAAAGTCAAGCCGAGGTTTCGGCCAACCTCGATAAGCCTGTCGATTTCCACCACCATTTCGGGCTCGGTCCCCCTTCGCAGCATCAAATCCGTCCCAGCAACTCCCATGCAGCCCTCCGCCCGATCAGAAAATTCTTCCTCCCCAGGGATAGAGCCGGCCTACAAAAAATCCGCCGAGTCGCAGAGGAGATTCCTTCCCTTCCTTAGAAATCTCATAGAAGAGCAGCTCTCTTCAGTAGCAAAACCCCTCGGACCGGGGGACCGATTATCTGAAAGAAAACCCCTCGTACCGGGGCCGCTAGAGGCCCTCGATCCCGTCGAAGTAAACGGGGCAAGAACTAGCATGGATCCAACCTGAGAAGCCCCCAACGGGTCTTGACAACATTGCGTAGCCCACGTGACCCAACCATCAATCCCATTGATATATCTGGACCCAACAGCAGTAACGATATGCGGGAAAAGGGAGCCACATGTCCCATCCCCCTTATCAGATACAAAGACCCGCGAAGCCCCAAAATCATCAACGCCTATGAGAGAGGCATTTGTTGACCTTCCAGCGACTTCCGAAGCCAGGCCACGTGTCACCTTCCCATGTCGTCTCGTGGCCCAATGTAGCAAGCTTCCCCTTCTTCTAATGTAGAACCTAAAGGGCTTTACAACTTGCAGAGCAGCAGTCGACGCAGAGGAGTCGACCACCTCGATCTCCATAGGATCTCAGGTACAGCTCCCAACCTCGTCCGACACAACCTCCTGTCCCCTGATCTCACCTACTTCCTGTCTGTGCAGGTGTACGACAGTCGGATCGGCGTGCAAACTGATCAAAGTCGTCGATCTAGAGGAACCAGCCGGAAGGTCACCGGGCGTCATCTCCCGAGCACCATTGACCTGATTCGCCACCGATCCGGAATGAGCGATACTGAAGATGAAACCCTCCCCCGCCGGAGTAGCCTGGGAGATGAATGGGCCCAGATCGTTCGGAGAGTCCGAGGTCGAGCACCTCTCCGCGCCTCCCGCTGGTATCCCATCTGACGAAGCCCGTCCATGTCGGACTGGGTGGAACAACGGCTGAACTACCATTATCGGAGGCTCCACGACGCCACTACCAGAGGGCATCTCCCTCGCCGCCCTATCGATCGGCTGATGCTTGAAGATCGCCCTCTCACGTCGGGCGAGCTCTACCAAGAGCTGACAGCGGCGGCCATCAACCAAAACGTCGATGATCCGAGGGATCCACTCGTTCCGCTCGACAGCCACGAGAATCCGGATATGAAACGTAATCCAGAGGCCCGCCGACCGCCTATCGTCCCGGATGAAGGGACCACAGCGGCTCCCAATCCTCCGGAACATCTCTGGGACCAGACGTGGATCGGGAGCCCGAAAACATGTAGCCAAATACCCTCCTCCTCGTGCATCTGGGTGTCCCCCACACTAGGTTCCCATCGCAGACAAGCCACCGGACAATTGTTAATGAGATAGCATTCATTGAAGCAACATGCCGAAACAACCTCCTCAGACCCGAAATGCAAAAGGAAGGAAGAGGAGGAAAGGGTAGAAACAATAGGTCTATCAGATATGGTCCAACTGTAATTAACCCATCTGTGAATAGATAAAAGAGATAGAAAATCGCTATGAGCTTCTAAAATCACCTAGTAATGTCGTAAATTAGCAGCAAGCGAGCGCAGGTGTGAACCGTCGACTTCGAGAGCCCCATAACCGGCCGGTTCGACTCGTGACGCCGGGTCCCTCGGAGGCGACGGAGGCGCGACCAGGTTTCCATTGGTAAGATCCAATTCACAAGGCCGGTGGTCCGAAAATAATGACGCAGTATTGACCGACCGATTTTTCTTAGCTGCAATAGACCACCCCCGATGGACATCGCGAACCTGGGACTCGTCCAAGAAAACCTGCCTCTTACTAGACACCGCAAAATGTTCTGTAGACTCCACAAACTGGTCGATTTTGCCCTGAGCTCGGGTAGCGACGCAACCGCGCCGGTGGCACACCGATCGCCGCCGGAAGTTGACGTTACGGCACCGACCACAAAGCCAGTCCCCAGCCCGGAGCACAAGAGGACGATTCATTTCCTCCCGTTGAAGCATGAACTTGAGCATCGTGTCCTTTTGTGTCCATTTCAATTTTACCTATCACAAATGGTTCTTTGGTCGGTGTTAGAAGTGGATTCCCTCATTCACCAAACCCACAACATTAAGTATTTGCCTCCGATGTAATTTTCTCCTAATCATCAGTGAATCACAATTGATTCTTTTAGTTGTACTAGAGAGCATATTTTTCTCCTATTCTTTTACTCATTGATTTTCTACAATAATTTCCATGATTCTAAATAATGTTTTTCATACAATTGTAAGTATAAAACAATTCCACAAACCAAATGATATGCCAATTTTTCCTTTCTTCTTTATGTTCTTTTATACCCTTGACCTTTTTCTAAAATTTTCTACTGCATGGGGCTTCTTAGTTGTAGGGGTGTCATGCTCAGAAAACTACTAACCTTTTTGCTACGGTCTTAGGAATTTTCATTTGATTTTACTATAATTACTGTAAGATATGTTTCGTTTTAGCTCAGCTTGCTTGAGGATTGGATATGTTATTGATTTATTGTAATAATATTGATCAATTTTTAAATTCCATTGCCACATTTAGGACTAAGGAGGAGGATATGGATCTGGCTCATTCATAACTTACTGGAAAATGGAGAGGATTACTTTTAATATCTTCTAGACTTCATTACCTGATCGTGAGGGGCAAAGTATGAAATACAACTTACTTTGATGGCCTTTCTAAATCAACAACATAAGACTCTGATATCTTTTATTGAAATTCATCTTTTGAGTCTCCTCTCTTATGCTTTCTCATCAATTTCTGTCAATAAGATTTTATGTTATAGTGAGGGATTTTCTGCATAAATCGTAAGGATGAGACCAAAAAGAAGGAACAGAAAAGATGGCAGTCCTGTTGATTTCCTACTTTCCATTGGACATGCTTTTTAAATGATTTCAAAGCACCTAATGCATTGACAATTTCCCTATTTGGAGATGTGTAGGTAATGTGTCTTGGAGATAATAATTTTTTCCAAAGTTTTCTAAATATTCTCCTGAGATACAAATATACAGTTGCAAATAGGTCGGGGCAGGTCTGGATGAGGGTTGAATTCTAGGTTGTTATCTGATCCACTTGCAATTGGGTGCATGCAGAGAGATCAAGACCTAGACCCACTTTCCAATCTCGCTGGAGTTGTAAACTTGAACCCAGTCCATCAGGTTCAACCTCTAGACCTAGACTCCAATACTGCCTTAGTTGTGGGCATGGAACTGATCTGCCAGGTCCAATTCCTACACCCAGACTCCACTATCAAACTGGTCGGGTCTGTGTCGACCCAACTTGTTTCTGCCCCTACAGAAATACATGAATTGAAAGAATGTCTATCTTCAACTTTCTATATTGGATTAGCCCTAACCTGAAGAAAATATCTTAATAAAAAATAAAATCGGACAATATTGTTTTCATAAGGTAACTTGAGATAATCATGCATCCCATTACTTGCCCTTTCCTGTGAATAGTAGTTTCTTCTTGTCCAATAACTAATAATATAATCCATGTCACCTGTATTCTATTGCTTCCACTATACATATTTAGGAAGATTTGAAGTTGCTTATATGCTCTTCTACTTTCTTCCCCTTAATCCTCCTTGACTAGGATTTGCTTTTTAGAACTGCATATTTCTCTACTCTATTGAGGGGCCAAGGAAACACAACTATAAAAGTTCTCTCTCCCGACAACACTTTCTCTAGAAGTAAGACCTTCGTCTAAGTTTCTAGCCTCTTATCAACTTCAGCTTGGATCTGAATTTAAATTATTTTGAGATTTCCTAGTGCTCCTCCCCTTAAACCTGCTTGTGCTTTAATTAGGACAAGTTTGTTTGCATTTTATTCATCTAAAAACTAGTCACATAAATTCCAAAACCGAGGTTGAATTTTATGTTCCTGAATTCATGCACTAACCGACATAAACGGTGAGACATTATGACATAACATTCATGCATACATTCATAAATTCCAAAACATGCACCAATGCACCTACACACCTGTTGTAGACATACAGTTGATCTATTTATCTCTGAAGAAAACTAGTAAGAAACCCGTACAATACACAGGGAACACACAAGCACAAAATTCAAGGTCCAAAAGGATTGGGTTGATTTGTACTATTTTTGCATCACTTGGCCTGTCTAAACACATTGACAATTCTGTAAACTTCTTGAGATGCATGTGATATGTTTTTTTCTGATTAATGGCTATCCTCTACTCTTATGATTGGTCTTGCTTCCCAACACCAAGTTGAATAATTAGTAGTCATCCACCGAAATCTTCATCTTCATAGGATCGACGTCTTAAGTAATCAAACATCTTTGAACAATGATGTCATGTTTCTTTCCTCTCTTATAAAAACATAAAAATCGGCCCAATGTAAATATATGATAAGAAGCTAGTATCTATTTCCAAGAAAGTCTAAAGCTTAATAATAGTAAATCTATAATTCTTTAAGTGTATTTTCTAAATATTAGAAGCAAAATTCCATATATACATCATTATATAAGAGCTGAACGAGCCTAAGAGCTTAAGCTCAAGCTCGGCCCATTTAAATTTCGGACTTAAAGTGGTAGCCTAATACCGGCCAAAGGGCTTTATTTTAAGCTCGAACCCTCCTCAAGTTTTGTTTTCCTATATTGATGGGGTTAGTTTGTTGGAAATTTATTTTTGGGCTTTGACAATGGCTCCTAACGACGTTTAAACACCAAAATGGTGTTTCAATGATTTTCTTCAATAATTTTTGGGCTTTGAAATGTTTTAGGATGCCTAATTTTTTAAAGGGATAATCGCTCCTAACGATGTTTAAACACCAAAATGGTGTTTAAATGATTTTACACCATTGAAGTATGATTTATCATTATGCCATGTGGCGCACATCTATGATCAATCTAAATTTTCCAAGTGGAAATCTATCATTGGAACATGTCTCGGCCCAAAGAAACATGCCTATAAGGTTATGTGAACCATCTGATTGATGAACTTTAATATCAGCCATTAAAACTAAAAAAAAAATGGTCGATATTATCATCCGCAGGTCGGATGGTTTAAATTTCCCTAAAACACCATTTTTGGATCTGCTACATGCAGTTCAATCTATGGTCTGTTACTTTTACGGTACGGATCACCAGCATCGTAAACTGATCTGTTACTTTTACAGTACGGATCACCCACATCGTAAACCACTGATGGTGTAAGATCTTTTAAACACCAATTTGGTGTTTAAGTGACAGTTAAGAGAGTCAGATCCTTTTTTAAATGTCCATTGAATTCTAAAAACATATACTATGTGTAAGTCGCATACTGGGTGTTTGTTTAAATTCCTAAAAGAGACGGTGTTTGCGTTGTATTTGTTGTATGCTTATTCTTTGGTTCAAAGTTCAAACATCTTTTTATGACTGCATAGTGTAACTGGCCTGCTGTAAATAGTGATTTGAAATAGGTGAATGAATTGGGACATGTCGCACGCAGTGTTACCTGGACACGTGGCACGGGTGCCAAGTGTCAAGGTGCCAATAGGTGTTTGGCACGCCAATCTCTAAAAATTCGAATACGGCGGCACGGCCATAAGAAAAATAAAATTAAAAAATAAAACATATATAGAGAAAAATTGAAGGGATATCTTAGAAAACCAATTTATATATGTAATGAAAAGATTCATAATATATGTCGTGAACCTAAATAAGCATATATTATAGTATAAAATCGTTTTCAATGACCCAAACCTTTGTTTCAGTAGTTACTAAACTTTACACATTTTTCTTTTGAAACAAAGTTCATTTTATCGTTATCAAAATGATAAGCATTTTAATAGTAATATGTTGTTTTTCATATATGTCTAGAAGTTTCGTGCTGTTTGAGGAGTGTCCAAGTGTCGGCACCGGTGCCAAGTGCCACCAAGTGTCGGCACGGCAAAAATCCCAAAAGTAGAAGTGTCAAGGTAACACTGGTCGCACGTGTCATTATTGGTACATTATAATTTAATATTTTCTATTTATATATATTTTATGATTTTGTATAGGGTAACTGACCTGTTTCAAATCATCATTGGGGATTGTCACCTTGTTTGATTTGAAAATGTGTATTTATTAGAGCATTTAAGGTTTTTTTTTCTTTTTGCCTTGATAAGATTTTTGGTCAATGTTCAATTCACAATTTCACATGATGATCTGAAGATCAAAAGTTCAAGATTAAGAGCTTGGTACCAACTAATTTGGAAATCAAAGCTCCACCTTCATAGGGGATGGGAGCTCCATATATATATATACACACACGCACACACACACATTACAAATTTCTTCCGTCTCTGTTAGAAGTTGACATGATTGCCTCTGTTATTTAATGTAATTACGATCATGGAGGGCAAGAACTGCCTAAATTCATTTTTAGGTTACCGAAAAAAGCCCTATGAAAACAAATTTCTACAACAGGTTGCTCATCTCTAACCTGCCCTTTACATGATAGTATAGTAATTTTAACATATGAGAGTCATTTCTTATTTTATTTCATCCGCCTTTTCTATTTCTGATGGGGTCCCTAAAGCATACTTGGGTCTGATTAAAAAAATTCGAATAAAGTGAAAGTACTCTTTCTAAAGGTTTACAATTTTCTACAAATAAGCTTGAAGAAGCAGTACGTGTGGAAGGTGATGTCAAATGTTATCATTTGAATGACAAGGACAGAGGAGGGTACATGGCGACTTGTAGCACTTGGATGAAGCTCTTGATCTTCTAGTGGAAATTGACATCCTGTCAAATCTTGTGTAAAGGGAGTTCGATAGTTTCGCTAATTCGTTAACTAGGAAAGTGGTGATGAGAAATTTTCTTTTATTGGGATATCATCCCTATTGCCTTAGTGGTAATGAAAAACTTTCTTTGTATTGGGATAATATCCCTATTATCGTACCTTTGCTTAAATCTTCATTTATCAAAAAAACATAAAAGTTAATCTCTTTGGTAACTATCTTTTTCATGTCTAGAATGCTTGAGAGTATGAGACCTTAAATTTGTAGAGTATGTGGGTAAAATTGATCACCTGATCCATCTGTGCTCGTGTTGACCACAATGTCGTTTTAATATTTCTTAATAATCTCATTACTCCACTCGAGATGAGGGATTGGGCCTTAGCCCAAGGGCACGTTGACAATATTGCAACGTCTAGCTTGTAGGTTCGAACCCAATATTTCAGAACTTGAAAATGAGATGTGTTGTATGGTACCATCCGAGGAGGAAATTAAAGACGCAATTAGCTCCATTCCTAAGCACAGCAGTCCAGGCCCTGATGGTTTTGGTTTAGCTTTCTACATTGAGTTTTGGGATATTATTAAACAGGATGTAATTGGTGTGGCGCGTGATTTCTTTAGTGGGGTGCCACTTCCCAAGTTTTTCTCCTCCTTTATTGTCCTTATTCCAAAAGTGCAGGATCCATCGAGTTTTGATAAATTTCGCCCTGTGAGTTTATGCTCGGTGGCTTATAATATTTTTTCGAAAATCCTTGTTAAAAGAATGACGCGGATTCATGGGTCAACATACCGGATTTCCGGTACGTATCGTCCTGACCTCCAGGACGATACGTACCGGGTATCGTCCGATACATTCAATGTATCGGCGATACATTGAATGTATCGGTTTGATACATTGAAAAAATCGGTTTTTTGAAAAAAAATCCCAGAAAATCCCAAAAAATCTGAAAAATGATATTTATTTATTTTGTATTTATTTCAACTATTTTTGCTTTTATTTTTGACTTATTTGATGCATTATTTAGATGAATATATAAGTAAGATGCCTATTTTGTAACTTAACCCAAGTCACATGCCTATTTTGTAACTTATTTTTGTCTTAAGATCACATTTTTGACTTAATGTAATAGATCTTCTAACATTATGTTCGACCAGCTGATCACATGCCTATTTTATTAACAATATTTCATAATTTGATCGACGCAGACACGCAGTCACGCATAAAGTAAATTACAATGTATATTGACAAAAATAAATTATATATTGTCAAAAATAATAGCTATGTTGATAAAAATAAATTTAATTGTACATGAAAAACTTACTTTAGAGCCACATTGAATTTCGTGGTGGTTCTTGGCCTCGCGATCATCGTCATCATCGGCATGAGCTTTTCCTTGCCTATAATGTTGCCCATATTAATACCCATGATTATATGTGCCCACTTGAAACTGAGGCTCGTAGCACGTACGTGGTCCTCCAAAAATCACCAACGAAGTCATATGGCACCGAATAGGTTTGTTGTGGCTGGTAGTATGGGTTACTAGTTGCTGAATCTTCGGTATTTTGCAAACTGAATCCCCCGAAGCTAGAAGTCATATAACCCATATCCGTATCATCTTGTGGTGGTGGTGGTGGTGGTGGTGTTTGATATGATCCCGACGCTCCTCTTCCTTCAACCCCTCCCATTCTAAATGTAGGAGTGTCGAACTGTGTTAACGGCGTCGAGTCATCGTCCCACGCCGCCATATCTCTATAAGGATCAGAGGTACCAGCTTCCTCCCCTCCACCACTAGTGCCAACGTCCCCTCCACCATCATCCTCACCACTCCCATCATCACTACCGGGCTGCGTTTCGTCATCAGATCCAACCACTGAATGATGATTCAATCTTCTTTTCCGCCTCGGTGGTTGGGAAGCCTGCTGCTCCGCTACTCTTTCAGCATTGTCCAGCCATTCAGTGCTCTCACTATCCAAGACTGGCTCTTCTCTCTCTTCGATCCATTCATTCAAAGGGTCATCCTCCTCGAATATATAATCCAACTGGATGGGATCAAAATAATCACCGTCTGTAAGGTAGAATACGATAGATGAATTAGTATAATATGTAAGTAAGACTTCATATAATTGAGGATCTAAGACTTCATGTAATTGCTTACCACGGTTGGTCCTCTGTATATTCCTGACCCTTAATCGCATGTTGTAGTGGCAGTAGACTAACTTTTCCAATCGGTCCATAGTTAGTCTATTCCTTGTCTTAGTATGAATGAGAGAGAAAGTGCTCCAATTCCGCTTCATGATTGGACGAGGAACACGTTTGCATGACAATACCCTCATTGCTACCCGCCTCAATATCGGACCATCACCTCCATAATGCATCCACCAATCAACGGGTTTGTCGTGTTTAATTTGGGATTGCGCCAACGGGGTCCCAAATGACCCATGTCTCTTGCGAAACATGTCAATCTATAAAGATGAAACACAGTAAGGCACATATCAATAAATAGATGATAATATCACATGACTTTGACTTATTACTTATAAGGTATATGATACTATGATCACTCACATCTCTTATGGATTGGCCTTGGTCCGCCAACTCAGGGAGCATTCTTTGGATTACATTGAGCAAACCGGTATACACTTCATCGTCGCACGTCAAGCGTCACAGATATCTTGGAAGGCTGGATTCAAGTAGTGTGCTACACATCAAATATGAACAATTTCATCAGTATATGAAAATAATGAATAAATAAATAAATATCACTACATAATTGTGCAACATGTTATACCTGCTGCATGCAAGTACTGGTGAAATTGTGCATCCCACCTCTTGTCGATAATCGCCCAATATCGTTTATATTTTGTAGGGCATTTGGTTTTTATAGCCAATTTTGCCTTATCCATTGACTCATAAACGTACTCCATCGTTGGTTTGTCATCACCATCAACTAATCTCAACACTTGCACCAACTGCGTCTTTGTAGATCGGTCGACAACCCGGTCTCAAGCTAGTCTCTTCGCTGTGGAGTCCTATTTCATGTTGATTCCATTCTTCCGACAACTCCATGCTTTTCAGCTCACGCCTATATCTACCCAAACTCTGTAGGGCTAAGAACTGTGTTGTAAACCGTGTAATCGCAGGACGGAGCAACTCATTGTTCGTGAAGGCTCTCATTAAATTGCAGGTGTAGGAAGTAATCGTTCTTCCCTTCTGAATAGTTGTCTGTGCCTTGCTTCTCTTTCCTAAATCCTCAAGAATGAGGTCCACACAATGTGCGACAGGTCCAAAGACAGGTGGCGCCTCTTCGCCATTAGTTTTAATCCGCTTTGTAGTTTGATTATGTTACCATTTGCAACCACGCGCTCTCCAACCTCATGAACTACCATATCCATTAGTTTAAAGAGGTAGTCAACAGTCTTTACGTGTCTAGAAGCATCAACTGATTTCAAAATCATCCAGCATCAGTAAACCAAAAAGTTTATCAAACTCTTCTTTGTGGGACCAGTCCATCCATCGCACATAATTGTACAACCTCTCTCATCCCATACATCCTCAAAGCTCTGTAAGGCAGTTATCTCATCGTACTCATCTGTTAGTAAGGGCCCAGATATGTCATATGGAGAAGGCTTTTTAACTCTGACCAACTTCCGCACTTGTATCAATCATGCTTTTGAAGTACCATGAAGTCTGCCTACTTGGCTGGGAATGTGATTGTATATAAAAAACTTGGCAATGGATTTTCCAAGCTTCTTCCCCATTTTTGCAAGTGAGATTGCACTCAATTTGGTTTGTTTGGAGCTTTCAGTGCGACACATGAATGGATCCATGGGGGCTGTAGTACGACCTCTAGTAGACGGCCTATAATCCCTCCCAGATCGCCCCAACGCAACCCCGCTTCAACATCCTCATCAACATCAACAACATGTGGCCTATGACTAGATCCACCACCCAGAGTGTGCATGGATGGGCACCTCAACTCGACCAAACCGATAATCGGCTTCTTCCTCGATCTCGTTATTGTGCTTCCCTAGCACTCTCTCTCATAGCTCTCGCTATCTGCTCATCCTCATCCTCATCCTCATCATCCTCAGGTGCACCTGATGTAAACTCTGGATCTGGCCTCCTGATTCTCTCATACATTTCCCTATCACGATCGGCTTCAGCTTTTTTCTTTCCTTTTGCCGCTTGTAAACTAGCTCTGATATTTTCTTTTACTTCTCTGGGTACACTAGGACACCCTCTTCTCTCTCCCTTTACATGAGCCAGATGCTCCTTTAATCGTGTGATACCTCCTCCCAGCAGTTTTTTTTCACAAAGATTACATTGAATCTGGAGTCTATTACCATCTATTGTTGTACCATATTGCCACGCTGAATCTGTCGAACGTACCATATTTATTTATTTCATCTGCATGAATGAGCAAACGATTGAAAATAAACATCTAATTTACACTTGAAAATAAAATTTACACTTGAAAATAAAATTTACAAGAGTAAACATCTAATTTATAATTTGATATTGCTATTTTAAAAATATTAGATTATATTTTATCAAATTTATTTGATATTATTATAATTTTTGAATATTTATTTGATGTTATTATAATTTATGAATGTTTATTTGATATTATTTTAATTTATGAATATTTATTTGATATTATTATAATTTATGAATGTTTATTTGATATTATTATAATTTTTTAATGTTTATTTCATATTATTTTAATTTTTGAATATTTATTTGATATTATTTTAATTTATGAATATTTATTTGATATTATTATAATTTTTAAAAATTTATTTGAAATTTATTCCATATTATTCAAATATTTTATGGGACATATCCCATAATATTAATTATTTTAATTATATGTGACGGTCACATATAATCAAAATGGGTCACATATAATTAAATTTATTATTAAAATTAATATGGGTCACATATAATTTAATATGTGACCCATAAATTTAATTATATGTGACCCATATTAATTTTAAGTTTAAATTATATGTGACCCATATTGACCCCATTATTTTATTAATTATATGTGACCCATATTATATGTGACCCATATTGATTACAGGTGACTCTTAATTATAATTATTTATATTATTTTTGACCCATCAATTTAAATATTTTAAATGGGGTCACATATAATTATTTTTGACTCATCATATTATTTTTGACCCATTATTTATATTATTTTTAATTAATTTAAATATTTTAAATTATTTTTTCCCTCTTCTTAATTTAAATATTTTAATTATTTTAAATAATATTAATTATTTTAAATAATTTAAATAATTTTAAATAATTTAAATAATTTTAAATAATTTAGATAATTTTAAATAATTTAAATAATTAATATTATAGGTAAATGAGAAATTTACCTATAATATTAATTAATATTAAGGTAGATCTACACTAAATAAGTGTAGATCTACCCTTAAATAAGGTAGATCTACACTTATTTAGTGTAGATCTACCCTTATTTAAGGTAGATCTACACTTATTTAGTGTAGATCTACCCTTATTTAGTGTAGATCTACACTTATTTAGTGTAGATCTACACTTATTTAAGGTAAATCTACACTTATTTAGTGTAGATCTACCTTAAATAAGGGTAGATCTACCTTATTTTAGTATTTAAAATGAAATAAAACGATAGTAAAATGATAAACACGTACCATCCACGTTGATCCCGTAATTTTTTGTGCGATTTGGCGCCGATTTAGGGTGTAGATAATCGAAAAATTAGAGAGGAAGAAGAAAGGTAGAAAGAAATGGGGAAAAAAGGGGTTACCCGACTAAAAAGTCGGGTCTATGGGTGGGGCCCACCGAAAATGTCAAATTATCGGACGATAATTTGAAATTATCGTTCGTATTGGACGATAATTTGAACTTTTTTTAATTTTTAAGTTTCAGGCAAATTATCGGACGATAAATTCAAATTATCGTCCGATAATTTGAAATTGTCGTCCGATACGGACGATATTTTGTCCGTATCGGACGATAATTTCCTCATTTTAAGCATGGTACGATGCATAGGGTATGTATCGTACCGCTGACCCCTAAAACCGATACGTATCGTCCGATACGTATCGGTATCGGACGATATTTTGACCCATGCGCGGATTATTCACAAGTTGGTTTCCCCTTAACAAGGTGCTTTTGTGCCAGGTAGAAGCATCTTCGAAAATATTACGCTTGCACAAGAAATGGTTCATTCTTTGAATAAGAAAATATTGGGTGGCAGCGTGATGGTTAAAATTGATATGGCCAAGGCCTATGACCGTGCTAATTGGGGCTTTTTATTAGCGGTTTAAAAAAGTTTTGGTTTCTCTTCCACTTTTTGTCGTTTAGTAGGGGAGTGCATAAAATCACCATGGTTTTCAGTAATGATGAATGGCACATTTAAGGGTTTCTTCCAACCTACTCGTGGTCTACGGCAAGGAGATCCTCTATCCCCTTATTTATTCATTGTGATGGAAGAGGTATCGACGCAGTTGCTTAAAAAGAATTTTGAAGAAGGTAGGATTGGAAGGTTTCATCACCTGGTAGGGGCTCCTCTGATTTCACACTTATTGTATGCAGATGATATCCTGATTTTTGTAAATGGTGGTAAACGATCTATTAGGAAACTTGTTGAGATTCTTAGCGTTTATGAAGGTTGGTCAGGGCAAGTGATTAGCAAAGAAAAGCCTGCTCTTTTCCCGTCCAAGCATATTTCCTCTTTTCAGACTCATTCATCATTGAGACTCACTAGCTTTCAAGAGGGTAAATTTCCGGTCACTTATCTGGGGGCGCCTCTTGTGTCAGGAAGATTAACGACTAAAATCATTGAACCTTTTGTGGAAAAAGTCAGGAAAAAGGTTGCAGGATGGAAATTTAATCTTCTTTCGCAAGGGGGAAGATTGAATTTGTTGAGCCATGTTCTTGCGAGCATGCCTATTCATATTCTCTCAACGATAAATGTGTCGTTGGCTACCATTGCTCGTATCAATTCTCTTTTGTCTAACTTTTTCTAGGGGCATGTCAATAGCATAAGTAAGATGAAATGGAGAGCTTGGCCGAAGCTGTGTTTGCCTACAGGGGAGGGTGGTTTGGGTGTGAGAGATTTCAAGGAGGTTCATCGCGCACTTCATATGAAATTTGCATTTAGATTGATGCCCACTAATTCTTTGTAGACTGATTTTTTCCATGCAAAATACATCAAGGATAGCCATTTTTTTTTAGCTATTGGGAGCCACCGGGGGTCTCGTTTCTGGAAGTCCATTTTATCAGTCTTTCCTGAGGTCTACAACAATGTCAAAGTTCTAGTACGAGGAGGCGATGCTTCTTTTTGATATGATAGGTGGCTAGCTTCGGGGCCACTTTCTGTACAGGTAGAGGAAATTATCTACTCTAAGCTTCGGATAAATGAATGTTGGCTTGATCACTCTTGGGATGTAGATCGTTTAACAGAACTAGTTGGGGAGGAGGCCACCTTGAAATTCTTCAGAATTCTGGTGCGGGTAAATCTGGGTCTGATATATTTGTTTGGACTCAATCCAAGGATGGAAGTTTTTCTACTTCTAGCACATGGGAAGTGGTTAGGAAGAAAGGTGAACAATTGCAATGGAAGGAATGGATTTGGCATCGCTTGTTACCTAAACGTGTTTCCCTTTGCGTTCGGAAAGCCTATTATCGATGTCTTGCAGTAGATGAGCAGGTGCAGGCTAGAGGGGTTGCACTTGCTTCAGCTTGTGACTGTTGTGTTCGAAAATCTGGGGAGAGTCTTGATCATATTTTGTGTAGTGGGGAAGTGGCTTCGAAGGTCTGGGAGTTTACAAGCACTTTGTTGGGAGTTCCTTGTATGCACCAGATGCAATGGAAAGCTAGATTATTGGTGTGGTTCCATTGTGTTAAAAAGGCTTCTGTTAAAGGCATCCTTACTGGGTTATTACCGTGCTTGATTACTTGGCAACTTTGGATGAGAAGGTGTAAAGTTAGAATGGAAGGGGTGAAAGATAGTGTTACTCGAGTTTGGTGGTCAGTTAAATACTGGCTTCGCTCTCTCACTAGGGATCTCAATGATTCTAATTCTCTTTCTGTGTAGGATATGAAGATTTTACAGGATTTACAAATAAACCTCCCAGTCCAGCGGCTCCGTCAGCATAAATTGGTGGCCTGGCAGAGACCTCCTACGGGCTGGTTTTAACTCAATTGTGATGGGAGTTGCCGTGGAAATCCCGGGAGTTCTGGCGGAGGGGTAATGATTAGAGATGAAGTTTGTATGGTACAGGAAGCTTACTCCGTTCATTTTGGCCATGGTACTAACAATGGGGCTGAGTTAAGGGCTATTACAGAGGGGATTGTGTTATGTAAACAGCTAAATCTTTTTAATGTGATTATTGAAAGTGATTTTAAGGTGGTTGTAGATTGGCTTCGTGCAAGTAAGTACACATTGTGGTATTTATGGAATTATTGGGATGATTTACTTATGGCTTTTGAAGGAGTTAACTTTATGATTGTGCATCAATTTCAGGAAGCTAATCAAGCAGCGGATTTCCTAGCACAGCAAGGCGAGTTTGGTCGAAATTTGACTTATGAAGGATATCAAAATTTTCCACGATCATTGAGAGGTGTCCTTCGTCTTGATAAGTTGGATTTTCCTTGTCTGAGGACTTAGTGTTTGGTTCTTAGAGGCTTGTTTAGTTTGATTTATTGCTTTAGTTATAGTTTTTTGTTTGGATTGTTTATTTTCATATAATTTTGATATTTTGGGTGTTTTCTTTGAATATTTGTAAATCCCAAGTGTCCTGCATGTTACCCACAAGTGAGGGCTTTTAATAAAATTGGGAAGGGGGTCACTCATGGACAGGTGACCGTCGTCTCTTAAAATAAATAAATAAAACTCAACTCAAACATGATGATTTCAAATGGTAGTCTAAAATTTAAAATTTGTACACTAAGGATTAAATGCTTGGAACTAGTGCACTTCAAATATTAGTTTACAACTTTATAGCAACGATAGTTTCGCTAATTCGTTAAATTGCAATATAATGTCATTATAGTTTAGGGAGAAAATTAAAGGACAGTGTTATATGGCAGGCGGCTTACATGTCGCGACACAATTGGCTGCAAGTGCAGTGGGGCCCAAGCAATGCAGCCAGTCATGTCGTGCCATGTCAGCAGCCCGCGCGCTGCCTGTACAAAACCTGTCTGTCGTTTGCAATTTTCCGAGAAAATTAGATCATATAACAATCTGTTCTAAGAGTGATTTAGAAGGGGGTTCAACAACTCGTTATAGTCTGAATTTAGAAGGGGTTTCAACAATTCTAAGAGATAAAATCAAAGATATATGGATGGATGAGGACATAAATGGTTATTCAATATATCATTGTCTTCATCACTTAATGAATTGTAGAGCTTTATGACATGTTTGGCATTATAGGCCTCAAAAATATGTAGTTTGTATGAAAGTTGTGATGAATTATAAAGATACAATAACAAATAGTTACATAACATTAAAAATGATCAAAATCGGGCTCAGGAAGACTGATCGGGCCCTTAATGACCGATGGAGCCCTGCCGCCGACTTCATTAGCCATGCTTCGGTACCTATGTGACGGGCTTCATCGATCATAGTAAAACCCGATCGAAGTCTTAAATGCATGGCGGGGTTCATCAGCCTGCTGTGAGTTAAATTTAGATCGAGTCAAACTTCCTTATCTTGCGACAAGCCCCATGCGGTGGGCTTTGCTGATTGTAGTAGGGTGTTCAAGTCTTCATACCTCATCGCGCCATTTACATGCCCGCCATTGTCGTTGGAAGCTTTCAGCTGCCGCGACAGGGTCTACAGTACATCGTTTTTCAATTTATGAACCAAAAAAAAAGGACAATAATGAAACTAACCTTAAAAATAAATCACCTGGACCTCCAGAGGAACGCCGCTGTAGAGCACTCCAGTAGAAAAGAAAACTTATTTTGTACTTTGGCTTTTAAATGCCCAGTATTTTCTCATTGGGTGCCATGCACACGCTTTTCAAGTGATTGCACCCATTTGCATCGAATTTAAAAGAAAGACTTAAAGTTTGGTGACCACACACAATGTGAAAACACTATCTAAGCCGTTTGATTTCAAGGCCATGATTTAAAGATATCAATTGCAAAAGATTAGAACAAAATATAATTTTCATCATTTGATTAACTGGAGTCAAAGATTATTATATAATTCAACAATTGACTATAATAGATCATATGACAAGTATTGTGTTTTGCCCTAATTTTATATACCAGAGATCTATTGATCATGAACTTCAAATCAGACGGCCCATATTGCATTTTTATATATCACATATCCCTAAAATATCAAGTCTTTTTTTAAATTTGGTGCAATCACTTGAAAAAATGTGCAAGTAATGACTCCCTTTCTCATTTCTTAAAGCACACCGGCTTCTTTTAACATTATGTGGCGCATGTTCTTAAAGCACACCGGCATCTAAAAATACCAAAAGATTAACCGTTTCTTCTCCCTTTAGGTTTTTGGGCTTTATCACTACAAGACAAAATGGGAAAATACCAAAAGACCAACCGTATGGATAAGGAAGACAAAGAGACCCTTTAGTTCTATCTAAAAATACTAAAAGACCAACTGTCTTCTCCCTTTAGGTTTTTGGGTTCTATCACTACAAGACAAAATAGGAAAATACCAAAAGATCAATTGTATGGATAAGGAAGACAAAGAGACCCTTTGGTTCTATCTAAAAATACCAAAAGACCAACCGTCTCTATGGACAAAGAAGACAAAGAGACCCTTTGGTTCTATCTAATCAATGGAAGATTTTAAAGGAGCGAGATGAGTTATTGAAACAGAAAGAGGAAGAACTCGAAAAACCGTGATAAAGTACAAGAGAAGCTCCAGTTGGAACTAAAGAAGTTGCAGAAATTGAAGGAGTTCAAACCCACGGTTTGCTATATTTTTCCCTTTTCTCGAGCTTTCTTCTTCAGATTTTATTTTTGAATTAATATGATATTTAGTTTTTGTTCTTTGTTTTCTATTGTGTAGAGCTTCCCTCTTGTTCAGTCTCTAAGAGAAAAGGAGCAAGAGAAGAGAGAGAAGAGAGAGAAGAAAAAGAAGAAGCAGGGGCCCAGTTGAAACAGGTTTGAATAAGCCCAGTTTCTATATAAATCTTTGGAGCTTTTCCATTTTTCACATGAAAAAAAGACTTCTTTTTTTTAGTAGGAAGCAGAAAAGGGAAACAAGAAAATCAAGAAAAAAAGAGATCCTTTGCAACCTAACTATGGTAAAAAACTTCTTGTTGGTTTTTTTACTGATCAATTTTGATGGGTTTTTGGTGGTTTCTTATGTTTTTTTTTTTTAAATCAATTTTGATGAGTGTTCTGAATTTTTTAGGGTTTTTTATGGTTATTTTTTTATTGATTTTGATTTTTTGGGGAATTTTTCTTTTTTGAGGCATCGTAAAAAACTTCTTTCTGGGTTTTTTCTGATCGATTTTTTTACTCTACTTCTTCTGAAGTTTTTTTTTGTTTAAATTTTTTCATTTTAAAATTTGGGTAAGGGTTTTTTCGTGAGTTTGGGTTTTTCTTTTATAGAGATATTAGAGTTTCAAATCTTTTGGAGAGAATTGATTTAAAATGGGGTTTGATTTATCTATTTTTATTTTTTAGGAGTATCTATCTATTAATTCTTTTTACTATTGGTTTTTTTATTTTCCATGGCAATACCAAAAAACCTTAGGCTGTCATGTCGGTTTTCCTAAAATTTACCCATAAAATTTCAGGGCGGCGAGCATTTCACGCAGTGTTGGATGGGTTGGCCAATAAGTATTTTTTTCTTATTTCTTTCTACTTTTTGGATCGTCTTTATTTTATTTATTTACTACTTTTTTTCAGTCGTTGTGTCTTAATATGCTCTGAGATGATGTTTAGCAGTCATGTGTCAGAGACCCTTTTATGACTATGGGTCTTTCATGTTTGTATATTACACATACATATTGCAATTTGTATGTCATAATTTGATTCGATTTTTATGTTTGGATGGTGTTTATTATGAGCATTTATTGAAAAAATAACACTTATATATAATTTTTGTTTCAATTAAAATTTTATTATAGTGTTATTTTAACCCATGTTGCATCAAAGATGTGTTCTTGTTGATTGTTTGGTTTTAAAAAAACACACAACTAACATACACAATTCTACCCTTTCGGTCCTATCTCTACCCTTTCGGTTCTATCTAATAAAACAAAACACCTAAATTATCTTCTTTCGATTCTATCACTCTTCGATTCTATCTATCTATCTTCGGTTTTAAATTATTAGCTGATTTGTTAAGATATATTTTAATCCATAAAATCTGTTTGATTGTGATCTTTGTGATGATAGGTTGAAGGTTTTTCAGGTCTCATCAAATTTGAAGATGGCATTTAGATTGGGAAGAGGGTATTTGGGGATAGGTTTTGAGCTTGATATGAGTTTTGGTTGAAATGGGTTATAGCTTTGTGGGGTTTATTTATTTTTATCTAATTTGTAGTCATGGGTTTAGTTGAGATTGGAAAAAGAGGGTATTTGAGACAGGTTTTGAGTTTTTGAGACTGACTTCACTTTCTCTTTGCTTGTTTTGATTCTTATTTATGATTATTGTTATTCTTCTTCTTCCAATTTGAGTTTTTTAGTGATGGGCTTGCCTCAATTATGTAGAAATTGTGGTTTTGATTCATCTTAGTAGCCTTTTTTTTGTTTGATGTTGTTCAATTCTTTTGGTCGAATCCCTTGAAAACAACCTCTCACAAGCACTTAATTCATAGAGTAAATGACGTATAGATTACACTTGCACATTGATGCTTTTGATTGAACAACTAAGGTTTCTGAATGAATCACAATTACAAATCAACAAAACCTCTCTTTCACTCATTTTACTTGCACCTTTTCCCAACATATGGACGTGGATAGGTGAAACTCAGAAAATTATACTACTAATTTAGGGCTATCAATGGGCGGGCCGGACTTAGAATGAGCCCATCCCATATCAGAGTTGGGCTTAAATAAAAAAATAACAATCAACAAAGATTTGTTCTTCACTTTAGTGATAAACTGATCAACCTCTTTGTGAAACTTTTAAGTAAGTTTTTGTGATAGGTTGAAATCAAATTGCATTGACTGATTTTTTGGAATCTATCAAAATAGAAGACAAACAAGGATAAATTATATATAATCACTTATTTTATATCATATCATTTACTTGAATTGTTTCAAAATTTAGGTATTTTTTAAGTTTCAACTTCTTCTGAAGGTGTTTTTTGTTTAAATGTTTTCTTTTTAGGATTTGGGTTAGGGTTCTTTCGTGATTTTGGAGTTCTCTTTTATAGAGATATTAGGGTTTCAAATCTTTTGGGGAGAATTGATTTAGCTATTTGGGATCTTGGGTTTTGGAGGTTGGGATGTTTATTTATTTTGTTTGTTTGTTTATTTTTTTTTTATTTATCGATTTTGTTTAAAATGGGGTTTGATATAGCTTTTTTTTTTTTTTTGGAGTATCTATTGATTTTTTCTTTTTCTGTTTTAGGAATTTAGTTTCTTAGTTTCTATGATTTTTAAATATCCATCACAGTTATCCTTGGATCACTTGATCTCATATTTTTTTGGACTGCACTAATGCCAAAGATAATTTGCCCCTTGGATAGCTTGGAACGATGAAAACTCAGATGGCCCAGATTATTTTTAATCAAGATTATGTTTATTTTGTTTGCTATAATTTTTGCAATTCATTATTTCTTCTCAACACCGTGTGTTGTGAACTCCCTATTGCTTAGATTATTTTCTCTTTTTAGCGGCTATAATCGCCGTTAGCATTAAAATTGTTTTAGCTGCAGCCAACTAAATCGTTAGCAACAACAGGTTTACCAGAGGTTTGTTGGCTGCTGGTAAATGTGAGTAGCACCTTTGTTTTTTGAAATTTTTTTTTCTTGAATTTAGGGAGAAAAAGAGGTGGGTGTGTTGCGATTCTGAGTTAAAAGTTCAATTTTAGGGAAATATGGTTGTGGGTCTTGATACTGGAGTGTTATAGGTCGTGGAAATAGGATGATGGCCCTGATGTTGTTGTAAGTGCTTCCATGTTTCCTTCTCTTTGATTTTATTGTACTTAGCTAAAATTAAAATTATATCTTATTTCAAACCCACGATTTTATATAATGATGAATTTGTTCAAGGGAGTTCATATTCCTATCAACATCAAAATTTATTGTTATCTAGCGTCTTCTGGATTGTTTGGTTCCCCTGTTATCTTTTATTGATATTTCAATAAATAGAAAGTGTGATTGATTCTCACTCAATAAATCATATAAATCCCGATTAAATACTAGACTGACTGGTATTGGATGTTTGTTAATCCTTAATTTTGTCCAATGTTAATATTAGATGAACTTTTTGCTTTTGCATAAAAGAAATCAGTTCGTTATCTCATGCCGATTAATTCTCTCTTCATGGTCCCAATGAACCAGTTCCACTCATACTTTAGTTTTATCCAATACTTTCGGTTAAAAAAAAATACTGAATGGTTTGAATCATTTGGGATCTCTTCTTTTTACTTCATCACATGATACTAAATGATCTTTGATCAAATAATCTTACACCATTTACACCGGTCCTTAAGATCATTTCATTTATCTTCTGTCAAGTTCGTTGTCATAAGAATTAGAATTATGAATAAGTTGTCTGCACGTGCATCGCACGGGCAGGGCCCACTAGTATATATATATATATATATATATATATATGGAAAATGGGACAAGTTTGAATGGTTACACCCATTTTGGGATCATGTGCCACATGTCATGTGATATATAAAAAAAGATTCAAAAAAAAAAGTTTTTTGGTGGCCAAAGCTTGGGTACCACACATCCTAGTGCATTATTTTTTCCTCCCTTTGATTACATTTTAGACGGTGAATATACATCAGATCATGCCCAAATTTTTTTCGTAGCCTATAATCGTCCTTGGGCAAGTTGCCATGGAACCCGATCCCTCAAATGGATGTCATATGGACCCCAACTAATTCTAACCCCCCCCACGACCACCACCCGCGATGGGTTAAAACTCAGTCTTGGGCCTCTCTCTCTCTCTCCCACCTACATATAAAAGAGAAAGAAATCCAAAAAGTGGTACTCATTTAATTCCTTGCTATTGAAAGGATATTCTTTCACATAGGACAAAAAAGGTTAGGTACAAGTTAGGAATACTTATGCTTATTATGGCAAAATTCCAAACTATGCAAACTTCATTAATGCGCAACAAAGTCTGATCATCAACCGATAAAGACTTCATTTTAGTTAGGGTAGCTCTTTGCACCCACACATTCTTTGAAAGCATCCTAGAGCTCTTCAAAACCATTGATTACTTTGGATCAGATGATGGAGATCGAGTTTCAGCCCGATATTCCACACAATAGATCTTGAGATCGTGGCTCACCTATCAAACGATCATTTTTTTATTTTATATGTCACAAATTTCAAAACAAATGACCCTTGAATCATGTGGCACACATCGCGCTCAAACGTGAATTTAGGGCCATTGTTTGGGATCTGTGACACATGGAAACAAACAATGACTGTCTAGATGAGCCATTATCTCAAGATGTATTTTGTAGAACATCAGGGTGAAACATGATGTCCATCATCTAGCGTCTTCCAAGATGTCGTAAAGCTCCACGTGACACCTAAAACACTTTTTGGGTGCCACATGGAGCATGGAGGATGGGTTAGATCAATTTTTAAAAAGAAAATCTAGGGGGAAAATTCTAAGGCTTTCGTCAAATTTTGATTGATTTCAACGGTTCAAATTTTGAGGCTCAAAAAATATATGGTGGAGATGAGTTTTTGAATATTTTTTCTCAAATATGATCTAAGCAATACACTTGTGCTTTGTGTGTCATCAATTTAATATCTTGTTGCCAATTGAAGGCTTTCCTCAATCTTGGAGGGCAGAAGCCTATATATATATATATATATATATATATAGTGGATCCTACATGTGCGATGCACTTGAAAGCCATTTATTTGGAGAATGAATCGCTACAATGTAAATTTCAAAAATATTTTTGTGTTTCGTTTTAAATTGGGACCTGTGACAGTCTGAATTTCCTTACCATGAAACCTGAGTTGTCATATCATGTGCAAGATCTGAAATATAGTATAATATGGTATCGAAGTATTTACTTCGTTTCATAAGAGCTCGATCTTTCCCAAAATTAAACGATTGGAAGGACCTGGCTATCAAGCGTTGGTAAGCATACAAGCGTGCAGAAACAAAGTGCACAAGTGGATAACAGAGCGAAAGCAAAAAATCTACATGGCAACATGTACTCAAGGTTAATCATCCACAAATGACCAAAAACTATACAAAAGATCCACCGGTGAAGGCCGTCCTTCACCTAAACAATGGAGATAAAATACCATTGTATTCATTTAACAAATCTGAAACATATTCATTTAACAACTCACAATATATTGTACAGTATAACAAAATCCCAAAATATCCCAGCTCTCAAGCTCTCAACACACCACATCTAACGATAGAACTCATCGGGCAGTTTTTCCTCGTCCCAAGGAGTGTAATCCAGATCTTCCTCTTGCTCCATATCTTTCTCAATATCAACTCCTGCAGCAGCGACGTATAGTCAGGGAATGAGCTACAGTCCAAGCTCAATAGGGATAAAACAGTGCACAACTATATCTCACCATTCTATTGCATATTATTGATGCATAAGTAAAATAAGCAATTCAAATTAAATGGTAGTGAAATGTGTTGGCACTAAAACAAAGACTTTAAATCATGATCTCAAAATATTTCATATCATGAATGCAAATGACATACGAAATTATGCAATATCGGAGCAAGACAACGAAACTGAATTTCATAGCTTATCAGGGAAACAAGCGAATACGAGACGAAACACATGGATCATCGAGTCGGAACATATCAAATCACATCATATAATCATATCTCAAAGCAATATTGCAATATCCCGAAGAGGGAACTGAGCAATCCGTAGCGGACACAGAGTCATAACCCCGGGGACTCCACCCCTCTCACAACTAATCATGGAATCAAGACAAAACTCATGGTAACGCATCCCGTAGCGAGAACTGAGCAGTTCGTAGCGGACACTAGGTCTCAACCCCGGGGACTCTACCCCTCTCATGGAGGTTCCACTCCTCATTTGCACATGATCTCGGAACATATGATACTTACACACATCATAAATTGGGAGAACTTATATCATATAATTCACACTTGAATTCAAAGAATTGAACTTAACGAGTCAAATGCAATCAAGATGCTAAGTATATAATGCCAAAAATCAAGAATGGAAATCGAATCTTAACTATCCATAGAATTTCCAATTATACCATACATTGATGAAAATATTATTCAAATGCGATTGAAATTAATATGGCATCCCATAGTTAAGTCAAACATATAATCTTACAATGAGATTATATGTTTGACTTGCAATGAGTCCCTACAGTGTTGAAATTTCGCGAAACACAGGGCACGAATCGAAGCGAATTCTGTCACAATTGTCCCTTGAAATTACCCTAAATAATACATGGCACAGTCTATGTGTTAACCCATCATACCAAGCCTAAGTAGGGACTCGCAAGGCGCACAAATAAACAAAAACCCAAAGGTCCACAACAGGGCATACCTCGCTGCGGCGAGATGCAGGGTTGCCACGGTGATGTCCATAGTGTTCCATGTGGTATCTACATTCTCACCGCGACGAGAAATTCCAGAGCTACATTTGCCTGGTTTTCAACATAGCACTCGCCGCGGCGAGTGCTTCAGGTCTTTTCTCGTCGCGGCGAGGTTACATGTCGCCGTACCGAGCTTTATCAGCTCGCTATTCTTTTGTTCATTCCATTTAGTTCCGAAACTTCAATTTTATTTTATAGCCCTCCTCTTAAAGGTGTAACATAGCCGTATACCATACGATTTTGCTAGATTGAGACTCCTATCTTATTTCGATTACACAAGTCATGATCCGAAACTTCGGGAATCGGTGAATTCGGTTCTAGGCTCTTCATGCGTCTGATTTACGATGTTTCGAAGCATGCATTTCCAGAACATGACTCAATAGGTCCGATTTAGGAAAATCGAGTCTCCCAACCCATGTTTGATCGTGCATGCACACAATTTGAGGCATTGGACCACAAGAATTCAGCTACAAAGTTGTCACATGTCCGATTCTCGAAATCTATTGCATGAGACTCAATAATTTGCGTGAATCGATCCTAAATCTAGGAAATAAAGTTTACGAGGCGGGGATCGAAGATTTACCTTAGCGGATTCTTCGCATGTGAAGTTTCCAAGCTTTCGCGAATAATTCCCCCGATAGAGATACGTCTAATCGTCCCGATTCTTGTTCGTAGGAGCTTGTGGTTCAAGAGTTCTTTGCGACGATCGGTAAGGGAGCGATCGCTCTGTCACGACGGTTGGTCTTTGTTGACCGAATTGGAGAGATCGACCGATTTAGAGGCTTCTTCAAGGTGCAAGACAAAAGGAGAGAATAAGGCTCTCTCTCACACTCTTTCAATCACAAACGAGTCCCATGCATAGCTTATGCATGGGAGATAGCTTTATAAGTTGGGTGTATGATTCAGTGTGGAGTCAGCACACACATAATCTGGTGTATGGGTCGTAACATAAGGCCACACATTTTGTTTTTTTAAACCTTGACCCAGATTACAAGCGATCTGTCTTAAGGCCTTCATCACTGGGTCTTACTCAAAGGGTCTGATTAACATTGGGGTCTGGTTCACATGGGGTATTAATTGATAATCCCTATTCTATGTACTGATCCTTCAACCTCAATCCACATTGAAGCACACCAAGGTGCTCTCAAGATCAATGTATACTCGATACACGACTAAATCAATTGTGTCCTATTCTATAAATGCCCAGTTCTCATTAATGAATTGGTTCACCCTGGTTATCGGGCGCATGTCAACTCGGGTCTCAAATACCAGTACCCATCCTGCGTACTCGGATTCGAGAAAATTGCAAGGTGTTATAGGAGAACTCCTATTTAAACTTCTATTTATTTAATTTATTAAAGTACCCTTTTATCATTGGTGTATTAGTTCACGCACCTGATACCAACTCATAGAAAAGAGAGTTGTAATTGGATTGCACCGATATTGTTGTTTGTTTTTTATTTTTTGAGGATAACATACCTCATAGACAACCCATATGTAATGCATGTGCAAACTTGCACGCATAGAGGATCTACTATTGGCTTAGCACACTGAGAAGTGACCCACACAAAGGTGGAGCAGGCATGGGAATTAGAATCCACAAACTATGCTTCCAAAAAGGAAGAGGATACCAATTGAACAATTGCTCAAACGATGCACGGATATTGTTGAGAACCAATTAATAGTTGGGTCCTCATATACATCAATAAATTAACTAGGACTTATTATGTTAACAAAATCACTTTTGTTAGATATATGTCTCTATATTCCATTTTGAGTAGATAAAAAAAATGCAACTCAAACTCAAGCAAAATGCATACGATTGGAGTCTATAAGATGAAGGCAATGCGACTTAAAGCGATAAATTGTAAGCAAGATGCATATGCTTGAAGTTGGTTCACATGGTTTGAATACTCTTGAGTTGGATGGAAGGTTGAAAAGCATCTATACAAAAGGTGGGATATATAAGAGAAAGGAATTCACAATTTGGTACTCATTTGATTCATTTCTATGAAAAGTATATTCTTTCATTTTATCACACAGGACAAGGACAGTGTTATATGGAGGACAAATTTTATGCAGGAAAAGTGCATGTGGCTTATGTGGCGTGACGAGATTGGTTGCAAGTGCAGTGGGGCTCAATTAATGCAGGTCGGTACACCAGTCATGTCGCGCCACGTCAGTCACTTGCACTTTGGCCTCTACAAATCTGTCCTACATTTATAATTTTCCCATAGGACAATAATGTTAGGTGCAAGTTAGCAAAACTTATGCTTATTGTAGCAAAATCTCACACTATGCATACTTCATTAATGCGCAACAGAACATGATTACCAAAATCCCAAATGATGAAAACTTCAGTTTAGTTTGCGTACCTCTGTTTGTGCCCACGTATTCTCTGAAAGCGCCCACGTCCCAAACCCCTTCAAAACCTTTGTTTGCTTTAGATCAGATGATGGAGATCGTGTTTCAACACGATATTCCATACAATAGATCTTGAGATCATGGTTCACCTATCAAACAATCATGTTTTTACTCTATATGTTATAGATCTCAAAACAAATGGCCCTTGAATCATATGGCTCACATCACGCTCAAACATGAATTTAGGGCCATTGTTTAGGGATCCGTGACACATGGAATCAAACAATGACCGTCTGATAGATGAGCCATGATCTCAAGATGTATTTTGTGGAATATCAAGGTGAAACAAGACGTCCAGCATCTAATCCGATGCAATCAATAGTTTTCAAAGGGTTTGGGACGTGGGTGCTTTCAGAGAATGAGCGAGCGCAAACAAAGGTATCCATCAGTTTATGATAAAAATATAATCATATTAACATATAATAATATCAATAAAAAAAAATAATAAAAGAATAAAAATAAGGGAGGGTTGGTTATTCACACCCTTCTTTCCAAAATACACGCTCCTTCACACGAAAAACTTATTGACTACCTTGAACCAAGCGATGAAGATCGTTTTTTGTCCCAATAATCCACATAATAGATCTTGAGATCATGCCGCATCTATCAGACAATTAGATATTTATTCCACATGACACACATCCCCAAAGGTGATCGCCTAACAAGTGTGTCATGATACCAAGATCTATTTTGTAGAAGATTGGGACGAAAAATGATCTCCATCGTCTGATTCAAGGTAGTCAACTTTTTTTCTTGTGAAAGGGTGTGTACTCTTCACAGGAAAAACAGGTGCAAATAACGTTACCCCTCAAAATGATTAATTGTTCAACATTACAGTATAAATGTTTTTCATGTCAGTAATGTCACACAACCTTCCATCCAATTCAAGAGTATTCAAACCAAGTGAAGCAACTTCAAGCATATGCATCTTGCTTAGGTTTACTGCTTTAAGTTGTATTGTCTTCATCTTATAGGCTCCAATCGTATAAATTTTGTTTGAGTATGAATTACATTTTTTTGTTTGCTCAAAATGGAATATATAGACATAATAGATCTATTTTAATCATTTGTGTCAAAATAGACATAATAGATCATCTATTGAGAAGCATGATATCTAACAAAAGTGCTAATTAATTTATTAATGTATGTGAGAACCCAACACTTATTTGGTGCTCAACAATAGGAGTTCATAGAGTTTAAATAGGAGTTCACCTAATTAAGTTATTAATGTATGTGAAGACCCAATACTTATTTGGTACTCAACAATATTCGTGCATCGTTTGAGCAATTGCTCAACTTGTATCTTATTCCTTTGTGGAAGCACAGGTTGTGAATTCTAATCCCCACGCCTTCTCCACCCTTTGTGTAGGTCCCTTCCCAGTGTGCTAAACCAATAGTGGATCCTCTATGCGTGCAAGTTTGCACATGCACTACATATGGATTGTCTATGAGGTATGTCATCCTCAAAAAATAAAAAATAAACAACAATATCGGTACAATCCAATTGCAACTCTCTTTTCTATGAGTTAATATCAGGTGCGTAAACTAATGCACCTATGATAAAAGAGTACTTTAATAAATTAAATACATAAAAGTTTAAATAGGAGTTCTCCCAATTTAAAACGAAACGCAAAAAATATTTTTGAAATTTATATTGTAACGATTCATTCTCCAAATAAACGACTCTCACGTGCAGGGTCACTATTATATATATATATATATATATATATATATATATATAAATAAGTAGAAAGCACGTGTGTTGCACGTAATGCGATGTCTATGATGCTAGTAACAAGGAAGAATGAAACATGATTAAAATACGTTAGAAGGTCATCCGATTATGAGTTAATGGCAATTTGTCAATAGATGTGTACTAATATTTCAAAATCGTAAACTGTTAAAAAAGCATAGGTTGTGAATTCTAATCCCCACTGTCACGGGGTCAATCTTCTAGCAGTGTTGGCCCGTGTGGCACTTAACGCCTGTTGCTCTAAGTCAGCCCAGTACATACGGTGCCACCCTCATGGCCTTGACGCACCAGTGATACTCAAAACTTGGAGAGGAAAAGTGGCCCTACGGCTGACCCAGATGGCCACGCCGTGTTCCCCCGTCACATCCTCCTCCACTCAAAATCGTCAACGTCCTCATTGACGCGAAGGCACACATTCTGAAGTTCAGTCCCGTATGTCACCAACCACGGTTCCTCGACAGCACCCTGCCTTCACTCTATGTAGAAAAACTGTATATGCCCAAAACTGCACACCTCAAAATTTGTACACAGTTCGTGTCTGAATCTTCCCACGGCCCACACCAACGAGACCGCGATGTTTTATCTCTCAGCAGTCAATTAGTCGGAGCGCCCCTACTCTAGCAACGGGCTCCTCATCATCAACCTTTTTCTTCCCTTTTTTTGCGACCATCACATTCAAGGCGGCTTTCTCTGGATAATCTCGCACCAGATGTGGCCCATTACACAGGAAGGAGCCCTTCTTGCTCGGTCTTTCGTCTCTCTTCTTTTCATACCTACTGCTTTTGTCCTGACCAAATCGCACATATCCTGTATCATTCTGCTTCTTTCCCTACTTGTCAGCATTGTCAGTGGATGTTTGGATTATCCTCTCTTTCTCAAAGCGGTGTTCGATTAGCCTCTCCACAGCAGCCAAATTCTCATCTAGGGTCTTTAACCCTCTATGAAGTCAACTCCCCCTGCGCCCATGGCGCCAAGCCATCTATAAAGTAGAAGATCCGATCCTTCTCACTCATTTCGTCAATGTCTAACATCAGGCTCATAAAAATCTTAATATACTCGTGCAACGGCCCCGTATGCTTCAACGTCGATAATGCCTTTCGTGCTGACCATCCGACGTTGGTAGGTAGAAATTGAGCCCGTAGCTCTTTCTTCAGATCGGCCCAAGAATCGACTGCGCCATTCTCCATGCACACCTCTGACACTCGGTGCCTCCACCATAACTTGACATCACCGACCAAGTATCTCGATGCAATTCTTAGCTTAACTTTAGCATCGAGGTCCCCCAGCGATTCGAGGTACTCTTCCGCGTCTCATATGAAGTTCTCGAGGTCCTTCGCCTCACGAGAGCCCTCGAATGTCTCTGGCTCGGGGAACTTAAATCGAGGTGTCGGCGTCCCTATTGGTACCCCAAGTGGCATTGCCAGGATGAGCTTTTTCAGTACGCTCATCTCGTCACGTACCTCCTCCAACGTGACCTTTATCTCTCGTACCTCTGCTGTCAATTGCTCTATAGTCTCAGCCACATCGGCATTGATCCTTTCATGTCTATTCAGTCGTTCCCTATGTAGTGTCATTACCGATACCATCGACTCGAGCTGGTCCGATTGAGCTTCCAAACTATCTAGTCGTTCCCTTGTTGATCGTTCTCTTGTCCGTCGTCTTGCATCCTCGCTGGTCCCTTCCATCTCAGCCATTACTGTGGCTCTGATACCAAATTTCACGGGGTCAATCTTCTAGCAGTGTTGTCCCGTGTGGCACTTAACGCCTGCTGCGCTAAGTCAGCCCAGTACATACGGTGCCGCCCTCATGGCCTTGACGCACCAGTGATACTCAAAACTTGGAGAGGAAAAGTGGCCCTACGACTGACCCGGATGGCCACGCCGTGTGCCCCCGTCACACCACGCCTACTCCGCCCTTTGTGCGAGTCCCTTCCCAGTGTGCTAGGCCAATAGTAGATCTTTTGTGCGTGCAAGTTTGCACATGCACTACATATGGATTGTCTATGAGGTATGTGAAAAAAAAAAAAAACAACAATATTGGTACAATCCAATTGTAATTCTCTTTTCTATCAGTTGGTATCAGGTGCGTGAACTAATGCACCTACAATAAAATAGTACTTTAATAAATTAAATACATAAAAGTTTAAATAGGAGTTCACCCAATTTAAAACAAAACACAAAAATATTTTTGAAATTTATATTGTAACAATTCATTCTCTAAATAAACGGCTCTCACATGCAGGGTCACTAGTATATGGATTGTCTATGAGGTATGTGAAAAAATAAAAAAACAAATAACAATATCGATACAATCCAATTATAACTCTCTTTTCTATGAGTTGGTATCAGGTGCGTGAACTAATGCACCTACGATCAAACGGTACTTTAATAAATTAAATACATAAAAGTTTAAATAGGAGTTCACCCAATTTAAAACAAAACACAAAAAATATTTTTGAAATTTATATTGTAACGATTCATTCTCTAAATAAACGGCTCTCACGTGCAGGGACACTAGTATATATATATATATATATATATATATATATATATATATATATATATATATATATATATATATATATATATATAAAGCAAGTGAGTTGCACGTAATGCGATGTCTATGATGTTAGAGAACTTGTGCATGGTTTCATAAATAATTTAAGTAACAAAGAAGAATGAAACATGTTTAAAATACGTTGGAAGGTCATCCGATTATGAGTTAATGACAGTTTGTCAATAGATGTGTACCAATATTTCAAAATCGTAAATTGTTAAAGATGCACAGGATGTGTAAATTTGACCAAAAGCGGCCATGCCACTATACATAGATAGTTAGTATCAACTACATGTTATCCATGTTGCCTAGAAAAAATACATTATTTTTTAGTCTCTAATAGCATCGTATATTTCAGCCCATTAATTTGAACTCCATTACAATCTCTAATCATGAACATATTTTATTAAAGGTGAACAAGACTATCAATTAAATCATTGATCATGGGAATCAAAGATTCCTTCTATACTTATCTAAACCAATAGTCAATTAAGAATGTGCATAGAATGAACATTACTATTGAAGGTACTAATTATATTACACATAAGAAGTATTAGTCATGTAATTGTACTATAAGACATGAAATTGATTGTCTGAAATCTATAATTCTAATATTAAATATTTGTGGGGACAATCAGGTTAGTGCACACATAAGAAGCATTTTTGTTGTCATCGGTTGTTGGAGGTAACACTCGAATAGTAAACTGAAGTTTCTTCTTAAGGCAGCCTTTAATACATTCAAGATACCTATCTATCTTAAAATCTTATTTCCAGTAGATATGCAATAATATTAACACGATTTTATAGTTAAAGTAATTTTATAATAATGTATTTGAGCTCAACACATTTACTTTCATTTCTTTCATTTCATCAACTCATTAGCCTAACATTTTCTCAACTTCCTTATCAAATATAGCTAATCATAACGCTCTTGTACTCTCCCATATCTTCAAACGCACGACGTACCTGGGATGAAAAATATAAAATTAATAAGAAAATAGAAGAAAAAAAGTATTCATTGCAATATATTAAAGGCATACTTATGATTTAGTTGCGTTATCTTAGGACTGCATTTCTCACATGTTTTGGTACAAGTTGAGTCATTAACCCTTCTCTTACACTTGTTACATGCCAGATACCAGAAATTTCTTCTATTGTTTACCTCTTTAATAAAGACATTTAGTATAAAGTTTTTCCTTTAACAATATTATATTAGTAAGAGATTGAGGTCTTTGCATATCTATTGACTCATCATAGTGAACTTCATAAGCAACTATTGATGTTTAACTAATAACCTAGTGTTTGGATGCATTTTGTTCCTCAAGGAGTTGGTACACTTCTTTTTCTTCATATGTGATAATAGATGGATGACCATTCAACTCTTTCTGTATTTCAATAACCTTCTCTTCATTTACCTTCACCCTGAAATAAATATTTTTGTAAGTTAAAATAGTGTTATATACAATCCCTTTTTAGAGAAGGAAGAAAGGAAGATCTTTTGCAGGAGAAACCATTTTTTTAATTCATCACTCTGCCATTTCTGGTTCCAACTCTATTGTTGTGTTTGGTGTTGGAGAGAATGAAATTCTTCTTGAAGCGTGAGAATGCGTAATTATAAGAAATAAAAAGTCGGTGAAGTGAAAATTTTAATTTAGTTATGTTTTAGAAGGTGACCTTCATTTTTCGTGTGATGCACGTGTCTTAATTATTTTCAGTTATCTTTCAACAATTTAAAAACATAACATTCAAGAACCATTAATAGAGTCATGATACATGTGCTTTTTTTTCTTCTCATTGTTCTTGTACAATCCACGAAATTTAGCATTCCCTTTAGAACCACCAACATGGTCGTGCATAATATTGAACTTTCACAAAAGACCACCGGTAGAACAGTTATCTATGCATAGCCTTGCGAAACATTCACTGTTATAATTTTATGCTCCCCTACCTAATGAGGGGATACATCAGTTGCGAATTGACCGAATGTTGAAGTTTAGTCCCACATTGGGTAAATTATAACCTTGTCTCTCCCTTTATAATATCCTAAGCCCCTCCACTCATTGCCAATTGGTTTTGAGTTGGATTCATAGATTTATCATGGTATCAGAGCATACCCTTCTCTACTCCACGTCACCCAATTTAATTGTTCGCGCGATTTGGCTCAATCTAAATTATAGCTTTGTCTCTCCCTTGATAGTATCCTGGGTACCTCCACTCATTGCCAATTGGTTTTAAGTTGGATGCGCGGACATAAACAACTTCCAACTGATTAAAGCTGCCTAAGGTAGTCTCTAAATCGGACCGCTTAAATGATGTTGCAAGTGACACAGATCACCAAGATAGTTGTCTCTTTTTAATCATGTGCCACGGTATAAATCTCGTGTGCAAGTTTTAGCTCCCCAATTAAAGATACAATAGTATTTGTGCTATATGACACTTCATGGAAGGGTGTTTTTATAATCTCAACTATAAATGTTTTTATGTGTTATTCGAATTACTTTTTAAGATAGTTTTGTAATTTGAAATCACCCTTCCTAGGGATGTCAATGGGTTGGGTCTAAATTTTGTATCCAATAAGAAAACCCCAAATGCTCGACCAAGCTCGACACGAGCTTATGGTGCACTCCAGCTAACTTGACCCGACTCGAGAACTCGTCCCAACTCGAAAACTCAACCTGATAACACCCTCTATTTTTTATATTTATTATAGATAAAATGTTAGGGGTCAAGTTGACCTACAAATACCCGACCCAGTAGAAACACCTATTTTTAAATATTTTACATTTAAAATATCGAGTAGGGAGTTGTTTTAAGTGATAACAAGCAAAGAGCTGTGTCTACTTTTATACCCAAAAGTAGCCTAAATAAAAACTAAATATAAAACTAAAGATGGACCAAAGTGACAAAAAGGCCTTATAAACACAAATAAAAAAAATGAAAAGATAAAATATATAAATAAATAATTTTGGCCACAGAAAGCAGCAAAATCATAAAAAAGTTAATCATCTATTTTTCCAACTTAATATTCTACTTAATTCACCTTCTCTTTGTTTCTTAATATATTAACAAATACTTATTTAGATACTGTGCGATGGTGCATACAAAACCACCACTTGTTTTTCTCCATTCTCCTCTCTTCATGCATAAGCTTAACCTTGGCCCAAGGAGAAAGATGGACTCAGTTTGGGCAGTAAGAATTTCTTCAACCTCGGCCGCTGGTATGTTGATGGAGAGCTCTTCTGCTTTTCTCTCTCTACCTAATTCAGTAGAACCAAACAAATGAAACACAATGAAGAGCCATCAAAATATATATTTTTTAAAAAGAGCAAATAAAATATTGATTTTTTTTGTCCAACAATTAAGTAGACGCAAAGATGTCAGGAGTGGTCAATCTCTTAATACCTATGTATACTATGAAAACCATGGTTGGTATCTCTCTCTATATATCGCTGGACAAAATAGAGGATGTTTCCGTAGCAGGCACCACCATTTAGTTCTCGGAGCTACTCATAATCAGTTGGCGTTGCTAGAAAGTTTGATTTCTTCCTTTGTCTACCCCCCAATCTAAAATCCCCAATTTGTAAGCTCCTCATTATGGATGAAGTGACATCCGTAGATAGAGGTATGGGCAAATGTGTCCTGTAAAAGAATAGATTGGCTTTATTCATTGCACATCTAGGAGATATGGACAGTTTGATACTCAACATGGTGACTTAAACCTTATTTACTTGATTTTTAAATTAAAAATATAGTGCGGGTTTTTACAACCAAAGATTTAGTCTTTATAACCCTTAGTTATACCGTTAAAATCGTTGACTGAATTGAATCAAACAATCAATATTTTGTTTTACCCTAATTTTATTCGTAATAGAATTTGAGACCATGGTGCACATCTTAGACGATTGAATTTTAATTCCAAGTTCCACGCATTTCAAAAGTGACTGTGATCTCGACTTACTATGAGAGGAGTTCTAGAGTCAATTTTGGAGATTTGTTTAATGTAAAATCAACAATTGACAGTATGATAGGTGGGTTAAGATCTAAAGAAATATTTGGTGAAAGATTGGGATGAAAAAATGATCTCTACCACCTTCAATCAAAATAGTAAAGTGTTTTAATGGTAGAATTATGAGTTGCGGAGACCAAATCGTCAGTTGGAAAACCCCCTACCCTAATGTAAGTAGCCCGGTGGGTTTTTTGCCCTCCAAGAATAATAATGGGGAGAACGACTTATGTCATGACCCTAAATGCGCCGACAATGTTACACACTGTGCAACTGTGGGGTTTTTTATGATCCCGTCGCGACGATGCGCACTCGTGAAAAAATATAGAGTCGCCACCCAGAGCTTTTGGTGTCCTGGGAAACCTAAATCAATTTTATAAGCACCGAAGTACCAAAAATGTGACTCTGATCCACCGGTCTACTCCAAAGGCTATTGGGTAGGGGCTTCGATTATCGATCGGGAAGGTGTTAGGCACCCGACCAACCCGCTTAAAAGCGGTCTCTACTTGTGACTAAAATAAATTAGAAAAATAAGAAAGATAAGAGCACTTCCACTTGCCCTAAGGCACCTTGACCCTATTTGTGTCCCTCCGCCACTATCGAGATTTTGACGGCGTAACGACAACAATTCAAGGGTAGAGAAAAAGCTAAGAAGGTAGAGGAATAGAGGGGAGAGCCGGAGCTCTTGAGCCCTTGTAGCACGCGTGTGGACCTTCACGTAGGTACACTTGACGAGCTTCCGATAGCTTAAATGGTTGGAGAATGGGTTCTAACCTCTAAGGCTTGATAGCTAAGGGGTAGAGGAAGATGGCTAGGGGTGGTTCTCTCCTAACTCAAGGTTTTTTGGTGGAAGATGGGGTCTAAGGGGGGGCTTTTGAATTTTGGAATTGGTATGAAATGGGTGCACCAAAGGAAAAGCTTCTCTCTTAATCTTTTTTTCTCTTGAAAAATTTTTCCAGCCCTTGTAAAGGGAGGGGTGCCTCTCTATTTATAGAAAAAAGGAAGGTTAGGAGGGTGCTTAAGTACTAATTAGGGTTAGCAATTAGGTAATCTTTTAATCTAAGGTTTCCTAGGATTTTGAGAGCTTGGAAATGTGGGCAATGGGCTTCAATGGTAGATGATAGAGTGAGGTTTTAAATGACTAAAGGGTTGCAAATAGGGTAATCAGGGGTGCAACAATCTTAATGAAACCCATCCTAAACATTGAGATGGTCAACAAGTCAAACCCCAATAGTAGATTTCGAGCAAAAACCCATGGTTACTGTAGCTAAGCATGGTGTGTGTATTACACACACCAAGCATAGCTACAGTGTCCGAAAGTTTAGAGCCCAAGGGGGATCCCACCTATACTTGGCGTGTGTATTAGATGCACTAAGCCATTTTTGGGAAAAAAAATGGCTTAGCACATGTAATACATGCGCCATGTATACCCTAACCAAGTGCAGCTCCTGGGCACTGCTCAGATCGCCGTAACTTTTGACGTACACCTCGGATTGAGGTGATTCTTGGCTTGTTGGAAAACTGAGAATCTCTACTTTTCAATGCTATAAGATTCGATCTCAGTAGAAGTCACTACCAGTCCTGGAACATCTCTCTCTAACCATTGCCCAGGAGGGTTAATTGTGGGTTCAGAGAGGTCAGGGGTAATTTCTAAAGGTTTGGGAAGGTTCTTAAGGGTATGGGAAAGTACCTAAGGGTATGGGGGTGGTATCGGAAGCTCGAGGGTGCGGCTCTCTGGAAGTATGTTTCGATCGGGCCTTGGGCCAATTTTGGGTGTCTACACACACAAACCTAGACAATATAATTGGTATCTTAACAACTCTTTATCTTTAGTACAACAATACTCTCCACAAATGACATTATTCTCCAAAACATAAATTAGAGAAACACTTATTTTTTTATTTTTTTAGTTTTTACATAAAGAAACACATTGTTATAGAGTTATAAAAAGAAACCTATGAACAAAAGTAGGCTTTCCTTATAATATGGGAAATTTGCCTGATAGACCTTGTCAGATACACCTTTCCCGTCAGAAACCCTATATTTTCACCTTTACCCAAACCGACCAGCTCCAAGCCAAGTCATCCCCCGCCTTTATGAAATACTGAAATTACCCCCAAGGTAATAAATAGTTGTCCTAAATTCAAATCATTACTAATTTACTTTTTTACTTTTTCATTGGAAGTCGATGGAAGGCGGAGTCCTTTGAAAATCTGTGATGCTCACTTGTTCAATCTTCAAGCTACAAAATCTGTAAGTTATAAATTAAATTATCTTCCATTGCTATAGAAATTTGTCTTCTTCTTTCGATGGTCTTTATTTTGAATTAATTTTCTTTTTGATACTAAAATAACCTAGCGATATCAACTGTGAACACTATCGATACCGACTGTTAACACAATCGTTAACAATTATTTTGACAATCGATAATGATTGTTTTGACTAACAGTCGATATCGATTGTTATCTTAGCTTGATTATAATATACATTTCAATTTTATTATAGTTCATTTACAGAAGCCGTCAAGATAGTTGTACAACGGGTTATTGCCAAATATTCAGCTATTGGCATTTTGAAGCTCTACGAGGACACTAGTCCGGAGTAGAAGGAGTTGCTGAGAGCATTAATTTTCGGTGAAATATTCCAAATGCCAAAGGGTGTGAGTTTTGTTGGAGATGTCGTCGATGCGATGTTGAGTTTTTGGGTTGAAAAGAACCACTTCCGAATCGGAAAAAGAGGTGTCTATCTTCGAAAGATGGAGATTGCCTTATTATTGGGCCTTGTCGTGGTTGAACCCTATCAGTATACCCCTTCTGTTAAACTCCCGGAAAAGGAAATCATTCGATACAAATATTTTCGTGAACTATCGATCGGAAAAATTATTCGGTCTCATATAGAAAATGGATTGAGGCTAGCGGAAAGTGACGAAGACTTCGTTAAGTTGGCTCTTTCTATTTGTATTGTGTACATTTCTTTTCTCGAGTCCCACCATCAACTGTCGGAAGACCACGTTCAATTCATCGATGCCGTTGAGAACTTCAAACAAACTCCATGGGGTCTCTACGTGTTCTATGACTTACTGGAGTATATAGAGAAGGGCATGGCAAATAGAAAGACTGCTGATAAGGATAAAGCCCTTAAGCCGTATAATATTTATGGTTGTATCTGTGTATTTTAATGGTGGGCTTATGAGATGCTGCCTGAAATCTCACCTGAAAGAACACCCCTAAAGAACCCTTTCTCACGATTATTGAAATAGGCGGAGAAGGCGTAAATGAGGACAAAAGGCTACACTCTTGGAAAGATGTTGAACAACAAGGTATGATGTCAATTTTAAAACGTCAAATTTCTAAAGGTAAGACCTGTAAAGAGTACAATGGAAGATATCGACTTCTTAAATCGTCAATATCAACTTCATAACGAGTCGATATTGACTTCATTTACAATTGGCATCGACTACTTAAAGAGTCGATATCGATTTCATAAACAGTCGGTATTGACTACCTAAACAGTTGTTACCGACTGTGTTAGTAGTCGATATCAATGGTTAATGAAGTTGATATCGACTGTTTATGAAGTCAATATTTTGCATTAATTAATAGTTCAATTTCCTAGATTCAATTTATTATATTGATATTTTGGGTGTTTTCTTTGTTATAACATGTTTACGCTCCCCTCGATCCAATTTCCTTTGAGTTGGAGATACCCGTCGTAAGGGAATATCAGCGGGGTCAAAAGGCTATTGGGGGAAAGAGGAAAAAGGTTGATGAAGAGGTCAAGAAAGTTGTGAAAGTTGATTTGTGGCCCAAAAAGAAAAAAAATTACATTCCGATCAAAGAAGTTGGCGAGGAAGAATTTAAGGACCAAACCACATCGGATGAAGACTCGTCGTCAAAAGAGGTCCCTGCTGTAAAGACAAGCGACAGTGCACCAACCACGTCTAATGAAGTGTTGTTGAGGAGGATTGACGGTATAACATTCGAGAACTTGAAACTCAACCAGAAAGGAAGCCATTTGGAGCAGTTGGTGGAAGAGAATGAGCTCCTTCGGACACGATGTACCTCCTTGGATGACCGGCTCACTTCAAGGGATGTGGAGCTGCAAACGATTAATCGCACCAACAAGTTGATCCGAAAGGAGCAAGGGATCATAAAAAAACTCCTTCAAACGATCTTGGAGGTGACACCTAAGGTATGTGGCATAATGTATTTTGTAAAGTTTGCTATGAGTCGATACCGATTATGTTTAGAGTTGATACTGATTGTGTGTAGAGTTGATACCGATTGTGTTTGGAGTCGATAACGATTGTGTACAGAGGCGATATCGATTGTACAAGTGTATGTAATTGTGATTTTCTAATAAAGTTTATTTTGATATTCAGGATAGTGCTATTTTGAAGTTATTATCGAATGTTCCTCTCACGGTCGATGAGGGACCCGCCACTAAGGGACCAACAGATATGGGACCACCTTCTTCCATGCAAGAGGAGGTGGAGGAGGTGGCAGTTGTTGACAACCAATCCGAGTCTCAAGTCGAAGAGGGTCCAGTTGGTGATGAGCAACTCGAGCAATCATTGGACGCTCGCTTGAGGCCTAGAAAAAAAATAAAATAATTTTGTCGTGAAACCTAGGATCGAACGAAAGCATCCGAAGAAAAAACTTGGAACAGAGATGATGTCCTCTTCTATGATTAAGCTGACAGCTGAGCAGAGGTACATGAATGCCCTATGGAAAGTTTCTGTTGAGGAAGATGAGTAAGTTTTTTATTTTTTCCTTGATAGTTAGTAATTAATTTCATTTTGAATTTCAACATTGATCATTATTTATGGAACACCTATGTAAGCACAGTTGGTGATTATACACTCATGGTGCAGCCTTTCAGATGTTTGGAAAGCAGGGAATACGTAAACAATATTGTAAATAAAAGAATTTTTTGTTATTGTTTCAGTGATGTTATTATTTTTTTCATGTTTAATTTCTCTTTGTAATGATTATCTCAACAATCAATATCGATTGTCTCAACAGTCAATAACGATTGTTTAAACAGTCGATACCGATTGTCTCAACAGCTGATACCGATGGTTTCAATAGTCGATAACAATCATTTAAACAACCGATACCAATTGTCTCAACAGTCGATAACGATTGCATAAACTGTTGATAACGGTTCGCTAAAGAGTCGATAACTCTACTTTTCTTCTTTCAGATATTGAGAGCCTACTTAAGACTCTTAGAAGTCATTGATGACACTACTCGTCCTGCGCTAAATGATAAGTGCTTCCTTATGAGCCCCACCGATTTGACCTATATGGGCTTATACTATAATGATTTCAAGCAATTTATTATTTTTGAAAAGCTCAACGAAGAATTGTTGGGGATACAAATCGAACAGTGGTCTGCCCATAAGGTTGAAGCGAACCAAGGCAAGAAGGTTCTTCAGAACTTCTTTTTCAGATGTTCGCAAGATCTCTGGGCTCACCAAAGTACCACCGTACATTATGATCGCTACCAACACTTTTTATAATTTTTAAATTGTATCTTTTAACATTATACTATTCATTTCAGATATTTGTACCAATTCATTATCACCATTCATTATATTGGGCACTTACGATTGTTAAAGTTGTCAAACGATCGGTAATGATCGTTGACCATATTTTGATAAGCCCTCTAAGGAGAAGTATCTGGACCAATTGAATTGCTTGGTAAGAATTTATAATACAAATTGTCTACACTTATAAATTTTTATTATTTGCTTATCTTATCTGACATTATTGCACTTTTTTGAAATAGACTCATTACCTTCCCGTATTTTTATATTTATATGGAGACTCCACTACATTAAGCGCTAAGACCTATCCTTGGCCAAGTTTTGATTATCGAATCAAATCCGTTCCCCGACAGACCAATGAGTGGGACTGTAGGGTGTTTATATTGAAATATGTAGAGTACTTCATGACGGAGAAGACATTTGACTTCACCAAGAAGAAATGAGTCAGATCAAGATAGAAATTGGGCAGGCTTTTGGTAAATTCACTACCAATGGAAAAGCCGGTGAAGAACTTACTAAAGATGCACTACCCTGTAGGTTTTTTCATATGTAAATTAAATTATATTTAGATATACTTTTTGAGATGAACATTCATGAAAATTTATAAATTTGTAATCTAATTTATATACAAAAATATATATGTGAGTACATTCGAAAGCCGAAATTTTGAAATCTCGAGTATGTATAAATATATATGTACAAATATATCGGGTGAATATTCGAAATAATCATATATATGTGACTATTGCATATTAGACTGGTTTTGGACATGTGACCGACCGTATAGACAGTCGATGTCGACTGTCAAAGAAGTTGACATCGACTACTTATACAGTTGTCAACGATTGTTTGTACAATTGATAACGACTGTCTATACAGTCGTCAATGACTGTTTGTACAATCGATGACGACTGTCTAAATAGTCGTCAACGACTCTATATACAGTCGTTCTTTAAATTATTGCAAAGTAATTGTTAAAAGTTCTGAGAAAATACTGAAAGTTCTACTAAAATGCACTTGTTTACAGTTTTAATGAAAATTCATCGTATATTACATCCAAATTTATATAACTATTAAAAACCAAATCTGCGGCCAAACTTCGCCTCGTAGCGTTCCTTGTACAATCTAGCCGACTTCTTACACTATTTATGGATGCGATTTATTTATATCTATCATGCGTGAATTGCAATCCTATCATCTATCGGTGGATGACTTGTGTCAAATCTATACCAAGGTGCCCTATTTTTGAAGGATGATTCTGTATCGGAGGTTCCTTCTTCATTTTTGACATTAAAAATAGTTACGAAGGTAATGATATAATAAAGAAATATTTTCATATAATAATGAAATATGTATTTAGTGGTAGTGAAATTAGTCTTACGGTTTCCCCCGTCCACAAGTTTGAAAGTTTCAGTGCGTAAACAACTTTTTGCCCCCACCGGTGGTGCAGACCCACAATTATCATTTGGGTTGCATTTTGGGACACGATGTACCTTCACAATGAAAAATATAAACCAATCCCTATCAGTAAGCATGTTGGAGAAAATAATATCATTTGTTAATAGACAGAAAAATATAAAAAATCTCATTTGTTAATAAATAAAAAATGCAAGTTGTCAAACTCATAGATAGGAAATGCAAGTTAGCAAACTCATAGCTACGAAACTTTTAATGGAACGCTAGGATCAGAGAGCGATTTACTATATAAAAGAAGTACATACTGTATCAACCCATCGATCCCACTGTCGTGCAACTCCTGCAATTGTGACCATACTCACTATACCTGTCACATTATAAGGCCCTAACTTCACCCTTAGACCATATCCTTCTCTTCCTTGGACGAACGATTTGCTTTCGGGAATTATAGGGCGGCCTCACTTTCATATTTTTCGTAATTACTCAACTTGGATTAGCCATCAGCTTTTATTGAGTGTGGGGACCCATTATTGGTCGTATGTTTGTCTAAAGCAAGCGATGAAAAATTACTTCTCATAGAAGTTATGGAGATCATAACTTCTCTGATTAATGATTGTTATGGCATGTAAGCAAGGTAAGCCATGAATATGCCAACGACGGTGAGTACATGTCTTATGTTTCAAGTCGACGTGATAAATGAAATTTTCGGAATTGATTTGGAATTGATCGCGCCTATATGGTTGAGCTCTTTTTCTACCTGTCATTGCAACACCTTCTTCATGTGCTCGTCTACTTTTGGGCAGAGGAGGGTGCTCCATTTCTCAGATATCTGTCGGTGCCTTTAAAAAAATGATCGACGACTTTCTCTCTAGTAGTTTTGATTAAGTCGATAATTAGTCTCTCTCGAGCTATCTTCAGTACGCTGTTCAAGCTTTCAATATTATTCGTAGTCAGGGAATCATACTGCCTTCATTTGAAATGTGCGTGTGCCCAATGCTTCGGGTCTATTTTTAAAATATACTCTACGACCCGATGATCAGCATTATCTTTTTTTATTTTGTTCATAAAATGATCAAATCTTTCTACTGAATATACACGCGCAACGCTCCACTATAGACGAACCACCCCATTCTTCGGGTACTTGTGCACCAGATTTTGTGTCATATATCGCATGCAATAGCTATGGTATGTGTTAGAAAAATTCATTTTACCGTCTTTATTAAACCCTTCGACTTGTCCTTGATAATAACGAAATCTTTGTTAAACTCACCGATCACAAACGCAACTACCTGTTCAAGAAACCACATCCATGTATCTTCTTCTTCTAACTCGAAGATGATAAATGGTAACGATAATATATAACTATTGCTATCTTGAGCTGAGGCGATAAGTAGGATTCCTTCAAAACGTCTTCGTAGGTGTGTGTGCCTTCTACAAGTAATATGCGACGAACTGTATTGCAGTAGCTTTTGATGCACGGGCCAAAACTCTAAGAAAGTCTTTGAAACTTATCATCAAGCGTAAGTTGAAAGAATATTCGTGCATTAAGATCTATCCTCTCCATCTCCTTCTCCTTCATGTAAGCTGATAGATCCATAAATTGTTCTTTCTAACTGTTTCTAACATTATTCAGGGCGAATTCTTTCCCCCTCCAAGCCTTAGAATATGTGATTTATAATATCAAACATTATCGACACAGGTGTGTAGTCAAATCCTTCCATAAGTTTCTCCCGTACATAGTTGGCTACGAAGGAGATTATTACATTACGGTGGCCGTATAGTTCGATCTTAGCAGTCCCACATGTGTTAGTACTATTGAATGTCTTGATTTTGAAAGAGTTGAGCCCAGCCAATTTAGACGCATGTATTCACCACGAATAATCGGGTTCGTAGTATCTACCTGTCACTCGATAACTAGCAGTTTTCAAGGGCCGAATTTGAAAGTTTTTCTCCACCGCGTGTTCTTTTAATGTTCTTTGAAATATTTGTTTGTCCTTAAAGATCTCTCCAACTTTAAATGTTCAATTTCGATATTCGGTTTCCACCTCTTGATCAAAAGACTCGTTCGATGTCTCTGACGCTTCATAAGCTCCATCTACTAAGGGATTATCAATGCCTCTCACAAATTTTTTCTAATCCTCATTTATAAACTCATTCGATTCGCTATCATAATCTTTGACATTCTCTTCACTAACAGTGTTCTGAAATGGTTGATTAGATCATTCTTCACTGAAGGAGTTCTGATGTGGTTGACTAGGCCCTTCACCGAACAAATTTTGACATGGTTGACTAGGCCCTTCATCGAAGGGGGTGCTAATGTACATGGATATGTGATTGAGCTCCTTCGGTAATCCCTATCAATGACATGGTAGAATATAATTCGTGAGTCAGTCAAGTTATGAATCCACCGAGGAAGATATGATGAAAATTGTCTTCATCCTCCACTCTTAGAGATGTGTAGTTTAACTCTTGACGACAATATTGTGACCCATGCATATGTTGTAGTACGTGATCATATGATTCAACTGGAACATCGTTTAAATTAATAGTTGCTTTCGTAAAATCACTGTCATCGCCTAACCGAATGGTATCATATATAGGTCCATCATCCTCAAACTTACATGACTAAAATGATTGGTTACTCACAAAATCAGTCCCGCCAAGAGGTACTTGTTCAGCTTTGACTCGGAAGAAGGAAAATTCTTTAATGATGAATACTTTTATAATGTCCAACTCGATTTTATAAAATAAAAATAGGGTGGCCAAATTATCCGAGTCCAAAATGTCGGCAAGCACAAAGGTATTCACTGTCTTCATAGAGAACTTTATGAAAATTGTTTCATTTGCCATTATAAAACTGACAACGGACATTCGCCTTATAAATCGTTCATAAGAATACCTGTCAAAATGGTAATAATCTTCTGTCGACTACTTTCATACAAGCCATCATCGTTTACAAGAAGGCCATCATAGTGACAGAGAAGATAAATTTCTACCTTAGACATCACCTGTTTAAGGAGAAGGAATGGGTCATAAGACTGATGACACAAATGAGAAATGATAAATTATTAGTATAACGACTGTATACACAATCGATATCGACTGTTGAAATAGTCGATAACGACTTATACACAATCGATATCAACTATATAAACAATTGATAACGATCGTATGAATAGTCGATATTAATTGTATAAATAGTCAATATCGATTGTGTATACAGTCACTATCGACTGTTTTAAAATATTTACCCAATAAAATAATTTTTTTAAAATAAAATTATATTTCTTATATTGCACCATTATGAGACTCTAATAAACTTAAAATAGGGTTTACAATGGATGATCTGAACATACCTCGTGTCACAATGACAAACTGCAGGATTTTCAACTCCCAATAACAAAATGCAGGAGTTTCATCTCCCAAGCTTCTATTTTTTTCTTCTAAGTAGCAAATCTAACTAAGACAGATGAAGTCGTCGCCTTCGACACCTCTAACTTTTGACTAACTCTAATCGATTAAAATGAGGAAGAAATGGATGCATTTGTCGATTAGAGAAAGTCATAGAATGAGATAATTTGGACATTTTATTCTTCTTAGGGTTGACTTGACTTAGAGCTAGTCAGTTTGGATAAAGGTGAAAATATAGTCTCTTATGTTTTTCTTACGAAATCCATCAAAGGCTAATCTCGTCATAAGATAAAAAAATCTTACACTTTTTTGTCATTATTGAAAATAAAGGACCAAGCCTAGACTCTCGTCTAACTTATGTATATAAAAAAAAAAAAAAAATATATATATATATATATATATATATATATATATATATATATATATATGTCACCACATGAATAAGTAAGAATGCCTTCGTAGCCTTAATAATCTGGTGATGTCGGCTGCGATAAGTCGATCCCAGTTGAATAAGCTGAACCAAAAGGATGATTGATAATTTACCGTGGACCCGCCTGGTGGGGCTCAGACGAAGAACTCGCCACAAAAGTTGTGCAAAGTTGCATTGTTCCTTTAAAACAACGGAAACAGATCGCCACATGTGCTGCTCGTTTAGTTCCGGCACAACAGGTCCACGTGGTGCTCCCCACATCATATAAAGCAATAACAAAAGCAATCAACAATCAGTGCACGGGTGGGACCGATATCTGAATGGTGTCTAAATGATCTTATTATGCTACGTACTCACAAGTCACATCTCATTGGAGCATGTATTAACCAAGAATAACGCTGACACGAGGAGACAAGCCATTGAAACACGTAGATATTAAAAATTGAGTAACCGGTCTATGCCTCTCGGTGTGGAGAAATTTCTATACCGATTGTTAGTTGCCCATCATGTGATCTCCGTTATGAGAATCGGTTGTCATGCCATAAGGATGATCAGAATCCATTCAAAAAAATAAAATAAAATTATTTTATGACTTTCTACAATTAAAAATGTGGTCATAATTGGAGGAAATCAATGCACCAATTTTTTCGTGCATTACCTTATCTTTGATCCATCACATAAAGGGCAAAAAAGTTAATTTAAAAAAAAAATCACATATCTCATGATTGATCAACCCAAAACGAGAGTTATTTTTGGGTCAGTCATATCATGTGGCATCTGATCTGACACGCGAGCACATTCTCCCCTTTGTCTTGAAAATAAGAATGGCTGATATTAAAATGCTCAAATCGGATGATTCAAAATTGTTAAAAAAGTGTGATTTTCCCATCTTGTCTTTTTCTATTAATATTTTTTCTTTTAAGAATGTCATACGGTATAGGAGAGACTAGATGTAGTGTCTTTGCAACCTACACGTAGATAGGATCTATATGTGGCGCAACATATTGGGAGGATAACCTTGGGGAATAAATCTCACACAACAAATCACTCACCTTTTTTAATACGAAGGGAGGAAGTAAACGTGAGTTCTTGAATTCACGACCTCATCCCTCACAAAAAGGGGAGGACACTAGCTAAGCTAACGCTCAATCTGTTTTTTGTCCTATTAGTTTAATTTATAAGCTATTAGTTTTAGGGTAGTTTTATTAAGTTAAAAAAATATTGATTTCTTTGAATCAAACGATGGAGATCGTTTTTCACATCAATCTTCCACACAAGGGATTTTGAGACCATACACATACGATCAGATGACCAATTTTTTATTTAATGGATTCAAAAAATAATTGCTCTAAAATCACATCGAACACATCACGCCCAAACATTATTTTAGGGCAATTTTTTAGGATATGTGCCACATGGAATGAAAAATTGACCGTTTGATAGTACGCTCATACTCTCAAAATCTGTTGTGTGAAAGATTGGATAAAAAAACATTCTTCATCAATCAATTCAAAGCAATCAATGATTTTTTGCTTAAGTGCCCTCCAAGATTTGGTAAGTGTTAATAAAGCTGCGAGATTACTAACATCTTACATGTTCAATAGTGGAAGAGCATTTAAGTGGCTGTTAGGATGGTAGGCATGGATCAAAATGCTGGAAAACTAGTATGTATCGTATGAGCCCAATATCGGTACGTATCGGATGATACGTATCGGTATCGGTGCGTATCGGATGATACATTCAATATATCGTTTGGTACTTTACATAGTAATGACCGATACGGTACATTCAATGTACCGTATCGTTCACCACCGATACTAATACATATAGTCCAATATATATCGGTATCAAACGAAATTTTGATCCATAATGATAGGTCCCCAATGTCAAATTCATGAAAGAGTTGTTTCCTTCAACACATCACTTTTTTTCTTCCCCGCACATTAAGTGAAAAAATATTAGTACTATATAACAAATGTTGGTTGATATAGAAAATCTTATTTTATTTAATTCTAGAGCATCTCGAGAGGAGCTCTTCAAATCCAATGCCACACTTCAAATGACTATATTTGTAATTTGAAGGGTCTTTTGGCTCTTTCAAATCCAATCTTCAAATTTAAATATAATCTTATTTTAATAAAAATTACACCATTGCTTAAAAAAAGATACAATAAAAATATAAAAAGTTTTAGATTTGAAAAACATGATTGTGAGACGCACCATTAGTCTTTAAATTTAAACACTGCCACTTTATTAGTCTAACCGCTAGTTTTGAAGAGCTTCTTTAATGACAAACTTAGGAAAATATTTTTTTCACCCAAAACATTATTTTCAATCTTTAATGGCCACAAGTACAATGATGGAAAGTTATTATTTATTAATTAGGATATGGATAATAAAAGAAACATTGTTACATGGAGGACATATTTTATAGAGACAAAGTGCAAACAGCTAATATGATAAGATGCAATTAGCTGTAAGTGTAAGTGCCGTAGAGCTCAATTAATATAAGTCAGTGCAGCTAGTCACGTTGAACCACATCAATCGCCTGTTCTTTGTCCTCAACAAATTTGTCTTATGTCTATAATTTTCCACAATAAAAGTTGGCGTGCAGCTAAATTTAGTGTATGGAAAGAATGGCGTGCTTGGAGCAGCTCTCATAAATGAATACACGGCTTATTTTATAGCCACGTATTCGGTCGGCATTCAGTAGGTATAAGCTCCCTTGGAATCACCTCTCCCCGCGTTGAACGAAGTCAAATTAGCCTGACCGTTTTCATCCAGGATAAATCATAACCGTCCAATCCACAAAGAAGCAATGCAAACTAAATCAGACGGTCAATAGTGATCCCAAAGTCGTCGTGACGGTGAGGACTGAGCGGTGACTGCCATAAGTGGGTCCCATCGCATGGCCTGAGTGGACGCCGACCGGGAGCCCTCGGTAATCCACAGGCTATATCCGGTCATAATTTTCGTGGGAAGAAAGAAAGAAACAACGAACCAGTATATAAAAGGGGGCATATTGTCTGTTTTTGCTCGCGCCTTCATTTTTTCGCTGCAGAGGAGAAAAAAATGCATCTCTATAATTCATGGCTTCCTCAGCCTGTTGCAGAAGAAACGAAGAAAGAGAAGGACTCTTTCGCTCGCGTAGTAGAATCCGTCAGAAATGCTTGGAGATCGGAGGATCCAGAATCGGTTCATTCGACTCTCAAATGGATCCCAGTTATCGACCTGTGAGTTCGTTTGATTTCGTTTTCCACAATTTTGTCGATGTTAAATTTGTTCGTTTTTTTTTTCGTTTGATCTTGTGAAGACTTAATTTTGTTATAGCATTTTTTCAATTTTCTTGGATTGCGTAGTGCTTGATTGAGAAATTATCAATTTGATTCCAGTTCTTATGGTTTCTGATTTTATTGAATTTTAGGGGGCTGTTTTGACTTTAAGTAATACGAGGTTGAATTTGAAGTTGACACTGAACAAACGATCTCTCACAGAAGTTTAAAAGATTAATTTAGTGGTTATCGATAGCATCGTTCTAGTTAGAGTTTGTAGAATTATGTTTGGATTATAGTTATTTTTGAAGTTGGCGTTTAATCATTTAGTTTTTTGTCAATGTAGTTGTTATAGTGTGATTCAACAAGTGATAAAAATTCCATGGGCCTAACACAACCGGCTGGTAAGATGAGGAGTGCCCAGATTATATATAGCCCAAGACCTTCAAGCTCACAGGCAATGTGGGACTATTGTAACACGCTTCCGCACGTGTTGGCAGGATTGAGCCAAGCCAAATCACGTGGACAATTGAATTGGGTGGCGTGGAGTAGAGAAATACCTGCTTTGATACCATGATAAGAATTCCATGGGCCTAACTCAACCTCACAAAACCGGCTTGTAAGGTGAGGAGTGTCCATATTATATATATAGACCAAGACCTTCAAGCCCACAGGCAATGTGGGACTATTCTAACAACAAGCTTATGTTGATTCAGCGTCAATGCTTATTTTCTTGTTGATTTATGCTACTATACCAGTTAGATTTAGTTGAGTTATGATTATGCAAAGTTACTGTAGTTTGAATTAGATTTAGTTGAATTCTGATCATGTAAGCTTACTATAATTTGAATTACATTTTGTGTCTATTCTTTCTATTATTTTGGTTGAGTTGTTAACTTTAATTTCTCTGTGAAACTAGATTGAGTTGTAGTAATTTAGTAAACCTTCACATAGGCAGACATGTGTCCTTGCTTGATTTATTTTGGTTGTTGTTTGTTTGTTCTATTTGTTTTCTTGTTTTGTATATTAGTTCTATTTTTATTTTATTTTTGTTATTTTGTTGCTGTTTCAATTACAAGATCTTTATAATGTATGAGGTTGAGTTCCTGGAGTTCTTTGCATACATATATTGTCACTTTGCCCCTTGTTGATTTTATGGCTTTACAAATTAATTTAAAAAATGGAGCAATGGTCAGGTCCAACTGGTTGAACTGGATTTCGGGTTCAACCAGATTTGCATCCCTTGGATAGCAGACAATCTTGACTTCCACAGTTTCTGTTTTTATAAGATAAAGTGCAGCCAAGATTCTCCTATATTTAAAGGGCTGCAAATACGGTTGATCTTAAAATCCAGTTCAACCAGTTGAACCTGCCCATTGCCCTTCCAAATTGTATTGTGTTCTTGGTCATTTAGAAGAGGATGAATTTTAAGTTCCTATATATATATATATATATATATATATATATATCATAGTGACAAAATACGCATATGGGTTTAATACGGCGAGCAAAAAAGTAAAAAAAAAAAAAACACGGCAAAATAAGGAATAAAAAACAGGAAAAAATCGGAAGTTAAAAAAACTGTAAATATAGAAGACGAAAAACCCCAGAAAAAGAGATGTACTAAAATGTTGAAAAAGATATAGTAAAAATTATTAAAGAGAGAAAACTGAAAACAATTTTAGAAACTAGAAAAGAGGGTTTAGGATGTTAGTTGTATTTCGTTTTACTGCTCACGGGCAACACATGTTATGTTTTACTGTATTTTTTTAAAAATTAAAGCAGTTTTTTTTTAAAATATGGTAAATACGGGAATACAACGTTTAATATGCAAAAAACGCTTTTATTACGCGAAATATGCGTTTTATACGAAAATACGCATTCTATTCAAAAATAGAAATGTTATACAGGTTTATTACGTTGTGAAAAAAGACACATATTATATGCTTACTTTTAAAAAAAAAAACGCCGTATCTTGTCACCATGCTTCATATCATGTCATTTTTATTTGGTTAACAGTTTTAAATCTGTAGGACTCAACACATGTATCTTTATTTAGGTTTTATTTATTTTTGTTACTTAGTTGATTATTTTTAATCTTAATTATTTATTTATATTTCGTATCATTAAAGAAAAATGTAAAAACGTACAAAGAAAGCAAAAGAAATGTGTGGTGGCTATGACTATTCCCAAACCAGCAGAAGCGGAAGTCGCTGACAACTCCAGCAGAATGACGACGGTTATAATTTATACAAATTACATGCCAGGTTCAGAACAATTGATGGGATTCCAACAATCCAACCAATTAGCTCCACTCCCATTTTTGCCATCAGTCTCTCTTTAAACATGCTGGAATGAGAGGCTCGTAAGAATATTTTTTGTCATCTTGCATAATGCTATCATATTTCTCAGTCAATTTTGATTTCCTGTTATTTGATGGGGTTAATTGTAGGGTCATGCAAATTGGTTTTTACATTTTAGTTCAATCTTAATTTGATGATTCTCTTCCTGATTTATTAACTTATTTCTAGTTAAATTCATATTTAAAATAAATAAATTTTTGGTACAAGTTTTTTTCGTTTTTTTTATCCTCATTGTCATTTTAATTTGGGTTGCAAGTCGATCGGGCAAGAGCTGATACTTTGATTTCAGTTTTTCTTCCTTTTCATTTTTAATTTAATTGAATCTTGTTAAATGAGGTTGGTTTAAAATTTCATCTCCATTTTTTTGACAATTGAGTTCTATGTCAATATTCTGGCCTCTATGTAGATTCACCTTCAGATTTAAGTTGATTTCGTGCCCTTCAACTAAAAGTCTAGTATTCGTTGGCCTTTCAGGCTGTGAAATTTCAATTTTCCGTGGGGACTTAATTTGTCAATGAATTGAATCCTGGCTAGTTGTGTAGATAATTTTGCATCTATGAGCCTAAATATTCCTTTTTTTTTTTTATTTCTTTTTTTCTGGCAGCTTCATAAAAGCAAAAAGTGAGCTTTCTCTGGAGGATGTTGAGGCACTTGTGGAAGTTGGATTACAAATATTTCACACATCACAAAACAAACTTCATGCCCAGGTAATAGGATATATTCATTTCTGTTTTGTGTGTTCTTATATTGATTTACTTTTCATGAAGTAGTTATCCTTGCTATTTTTGCTGCAATCTAAAATTTTATCTGTGTTTATTAGGCTAGATGGGCTAATATCTTAGTCAGATTACTAAAGAAGTATAGAAGAAAGTTGACATTGACAGTTCAGTGGAGGCCTTTCTATGACACTTTGATGAATACACACTTCACTAGGTGATTTATTTATTCCTTTGACATGTTACTTAATAAAAAAAATCAAAGTAGATTGTATTGAAGATTGAATCTGTGTCTTTTTCATTTTTAAAATATCTTTAATTCAGTGACAATTGGTATCCAATATGATATTTGAAAAGTGTTTATTTATATTCTTAATGTTCCCATACTTCACATGGGTATGCACTTCCATATCAATTATATTCTGGCGACCTTGATTCCCTATTATTTCTGGATACTCAATGTGGGTGGATTGTCATCCAAATTGCACATGGTAACCGCCATACTGGCAAGTGGTATTGGTAGCCAATGCTGGTGAGGTTTATTGGTAATTTGGTAACAGTGTGAACCTGTACAATATGTAGCATGTTTGCCATAATGTAGGTTAGATTTTACATTTACTTACATGTAAATAGCGTTATATATCATATTTTTCTTATTCTACATTTTATATTGTAAAGATATAGTTTATACATATTTGTAAATTTATTTATATTCTAATTGTTCCAACTAAAAAGTTCACATTGTATTGGCCAATGCAAATACGATAGGCGTTATATACACCAATATATATCGTAGCGGTCAACACATCCGCTTTTGAGTCCACCGAGTCGCACAATGGAACCAATATTTTTAACCTTTCTAATAAATAGCTCATGGGTAGTGTAGTTTTCTGTATAAGTCAAGTGCTTGCTCGTGAGCATAATTCATTGTGTACTCATTGTTAATCACTTTAGGTGGGACATTTTGCATCCAGGGCAAGTTTTTTTAAAAACCATATTACAAGTTTTATTGCCATTAGTACTGTAGGAAGTGAATGGTTACACTCAATTCTCCACTCAGCTCTTTACTATCTCAAGCCATACTCGGAGGGTCTTATGATGATCCTCTTCCATCAATAGTTTATGTCTATGTTGATTGCCCTTATTAATTTTTTAGAAGAGAAAGAAGCTACCAATTGTGAAGTTCAAGTCAAAACAGCGAGTCATATTTATTAATTCTAGTGAGTACTTTTGCCTTCTTACTTTGTTTCTGGTCATATATACCATTTATTAATTCTAGTGAGTTCTTTTGCCTTCTTACTTTGTTTCTGGTCATATATACCTCTATTCAAAGTGCTTATGTTTCATACGTGTATCGTGCATGTCGAGGTTGATCACTACTTCCTCTTAGAGAAGTTTCTAAATGGCATGATTTTCCTAAATCACATTTTTGCAAGGGTTTTGGCTGGGAGGTGGTAGCTACTCAGGTATGAGGGATGAAAATTGTTTTCTAAAATTCACAGTCACTATCTTCTTTCTTTTCATCGATAATTTTTGAGGTACAACTTCAGTTACTGATTTTGACCCGTTACACAAGCGATGGTCTAGTTTCAAAAAATAGTCACAATATTCTAGGGCTCATTACTAACTTATGCCAATGTTTATAGGTCAAAACTCAAAACATATTGGTTTTGTCAAAGGCCAATATATTATGGATAACACCCTTCTAGCTTGTGGTGTAGTTAGCTCAAAAGGCAAGGCAAAGCATTTGTTTGGTATTCAAAATTGATCTACATAAAAACCTATGAATAGGTGGATTGGCTGGTAACTTAACAATGATAATTATACCTACGTGAGATAAATATGATACAAGTAGCCGTGCTATAAACATTATATTATCAAAAACCACATGGGGTTAGCATGACGGTTCTTGATGTTACTCCCCATGGTCTTGAGTTCGAATCCCCTGGGCTTACCTAGTGCACGTGATTTGCGGGTGATTGCGTGATGTGTAGAGATTAGTCCTTCCCTCGAGGGTTAAGATAACCTATGTTATAATATATATATATATATATATATATATATATATATATATATATATATATATATATATATATATATATATATATATATATATAATAGGAAATTTATTTTAATATTTCTTAGATGTATATTTGAAATCTTTACTTTATGATTCTTTATAACTTGCTTTTACTATTTTCTTTTTATATTTTTTACTATTAAAAAGACATAATCAAATGGTTAGATGTTTGGAAAATACCATAAATTAAACAATAAGATATATTTGGACTATACACCAGAAGTATCCTCTCCAAATAGATGGGATAAGGCTGTGATGATGATTATGATACCCTACAAATAGTCTAGCTATTGAGTATGGGTATTGATACTGTATCGTGTCGATACCAATATGCTAGGATTAGAGAACTTGAATTTATGCAAAAAGTTTAGGGTAGGAATCTAGGGCTAAAGTTAGGGGAGGGAGGGAGGGAGGGCCCTCCTAGCCTATGTATTAAAACCAAAAGAACACAATACCCTTACATTACTTAACATTACACCCCCCCCCCCCCCTATAATGTCTAGCACGCCACCATAACTAACACATCAGACATGTACACACCGAATGCTCCTCCTCAAGGTGATTCATAGATATCCATCATGCCCAACTTGACAATAATACTTTGAAGTTGTGAGGGACCAAATGTCTTGCTGAAGATATACATCAACTGATCTGAAAAAGACACTTTAGGAGTGTCAATGATGCCACATAAAATTTTCCCTAATGAAGTAAATGCCAACTTCAATGTGCTTTGTTCTCTCATGGAGAACCAACGGCAACAACAATATCAATGGCTGCTTGGTTATCACAATACAACGGCATAAGAATGGATAGAGGTGATCCAAGCTCAGTAAGAAGAGAATGCCACCATAAGAGTTCACATGTGCCATGTCCCATAGCTCTATACTCAGGCTCAACACTAGATTTGGAGACCACATCTTGCTTCTTACTTTTCCACACCACTAAGTTACCTCCAAGAAGTGCACAATCTCCAGATTTGGAATGGCGATCAGTAGGCGCTTTGGCATAGTCGATATTACCATAGTAGCTGAGGCATGAATGTCCAACATCAGAGTAGAATATCCCTCTTCAAGAAATGACTTAATATAGCGTAATATGCAATGTACATCACCCATGTGTGTTGTTTGTGGTGCATGCATGAACTGAGCAACATCAAATACAATAAATGTAAGATCTGTCTTGGTATTAGTAAGATAAATAAGAATCCCAACCATGGTTCAAAATTTTGGCCGAAATTTCAAATTTTCAGCCGATATTCGGTGGAGACCGAAACGACATAACCAATATATCGGCCCGATTTATAGGACCTGCAAATTATCGGCAGATAATATGCATCCCAACTAACCAAGAGTTTAAAAGGCTGTTTGGGTAGCGTTATATGCACCCATTAAACTTGTGGAGAACACCAACACCATCATAAACAATTGTTGACTGCCTTCAATCTGACGATGGAGATTGTTTTTCGTCCCAATCTTCCATACAACAGATCTAGAGGTCATGACGCGTGAATCAGTCGGTCACATATTGATTTCATGTGGCACACATCCCCAAAAGGGACCGTCACACCTATGGCCATGATCAATTTTGGGGATGTGTGCTAGTTGGAGTCAAGATCTGATCGTCTGAAAGGTGCGCCATGATTTCAGGATCTATTGTGTGGAAGATTGGGATGAAAACAATCTCTATCGTCTGATTCAAGGCAGTCAATTTTTATTTTATTTTTTATGGTGGATATGTGTGTGTTCTTCACATGTTTAACTGGTGCATATAACGCTACCCTTTAAACCTGTGACGAACTTTTAACTGGTGGGTCAATGCTTTATGGTGGATATGTGTGTGTTCTTTGGGAATCCTGTTTCCAGTTTTGTCAGTAAACAGGGTGCAAAGGGTGACTGCCAGTCATATCACCTGTTACCAGGCAGAAACACTAGCCATTATGTACCCTAATATTAGCATGGAAAGGGAATTATACATGGTCTAGAGCATCACATGGTTCTACCACTTTTGCTATGCAAAAGCATTGATCCACCACTTGGGACCAAAATTTTCGCCAGCAATAAAATTTCGGTTTTGGTCAGTCCCGAAACCGATACCGTCTTTTTGATCCTTGCCCCCAACAAGACGCTGATACTCAGATTAATCAGAAAGGGGCTCTCCAATATCGACTTGAAGATAATACTTAGAATCCATGAGAGACTTGGCAGGTCTACATCCAAGCATATCGGTCTCACAAGAAGTCACTAACATGTTTCCTCCGTGAGAGAAATTCCATTAGAGCGAGCAACCTCTATACCAAGGAAAATTTTTAGGTGAACCAAGTCTGTTACTTCAAATTTTTTACTCAATTATGCCTTTGCATGAGTGATAAAGGCTGTGTCATCCAGAGTGACTATAATATCATCAACATACACCAATAAGATAACCCTCTAGCCTCCTAATCCAGGCTGAATAAAGCATGTATTGTCAGAATGACAATGGGTAAAACACCTAATAAGAACAATTGTATTAAATCTCCGAAACTAAGCCTTGGGAGATTGCTTCAACCCATAAATCAATTTGCAAAGCCAACAAACCTTCTCAGAGTCCTCTTGAAGATGGTAGCCAGGTGGTCGGTCCATGTATCCTCGCTTAAATGTCCATGAAGGAAGGCTTTTTTAACATCGAGCTGGTACTAGGGCCAATGATAACGAGCCGCTAAGAGATGATGTGAACAGAAGTGAGCTTAACAACGTGCACAGGTGGCAGCGAAATCTAATTTGGGCATCTGAGTAAATCCTTTTGACCGCAAGGCAAGCTTTATAACTCCCCATCGTGCCATATTCTCTATATTTGACAAACCTACTGGGAATTTGTCAAGACGGAGATCAAATCGATTCTTCCCGAGAGTCATCATTTCTTCATGCGTAGCCGTAGACCAGGAGGGATGTCGAAGATCTAGGAATGAGAGAGGGCCTGATACGAAACATACTGAGAAATAGGATGAGTAGTAACACAACTTCTTTGACTTTTATGAATGACAATAACTAAGGAGTGGTCATTCAGTAATCAGTTCTGGATCCACGGGTACAATAAGAGGATAAGCCAAAGGGGAAGAGGTGTCTGGTGTGTCTGAGGGACCTGAGTCGAAGTGGTCATGTGGCATAGGAGTATGAATGGGAGGCACTATCTTACTTCTTTATTAATAGGTATTCTTAAGAGGGAAATATCATCTTGCTGATGTTGGAGGAGCAGGACAAACACCTGCAAGAGGAGTAGAAGAAACACTTGCAGGAGGAGATAACACAGGGAGAAGATTCCCAATAGAAAATTCTATGTGAGGATAGGATGAAAGAGTTAGCTGCATATGAGATCCACTAGAGAAATAAGGAACATCTTCAAAATAGGTTACATCCATAAAAACAACAATTCGCCTAGTCTTAGGATCATTACACTGATAACCTTTAAACAAGGCAAAGTACCTAAGAAATGCACTGAGTGACTTTGTCATCAAGTTTATGTCTATGGGGATCACTGTTTTGAAAGTCACCTGGGCGCCTAGATTTAGGCTAGGGTGCGCAGACCGGATTTGGGGCGCCCGCCTCGCCCCAATCTCCAATTTTTTATTATTATTTATAATTTATAATTTTTTTTCTCGGGAGTCGTTGCTTGGCAGATTTTGAAAGAGCCCTTGCACTCGAAAAGTTGGCCCTTGCACCGACCTTAAAGAGAGACTTGGTATTTTAGGGTAATGTGACATGTGAAGACCATTGATGGCGTTAGATCAGATGACAGAGGTCGTGTTTTACCCCGTTATTGCACACAATAGATCTTGTGGGTGTTCTTGGGTGCAATTAACGTCACCCTAAGTTAGAAATTGGGGGCAAATAAGCAAAGAACCCTTATTGGGTGCAATTAGCACAACCCTAAGTTATAAATTGGGTGCAAATAACGCAATAATGCAAACTAAGTTGTAGGGTGTAAATAACTTCACAAGAAGAAGGGTGCAAATAATATATATATATATATATATATATATATATATATTATAGTATATATATAAACATTTGTGATGAAATAATATATATATATATGTATATATACATATATATACATAGCGCCGGATCTTCGCTACCAATGATTACCAACATCCCGATCGCCGAACCATGGCGATTTTAAGAACATTGATGGGGATGAAGATCTTGAACAAAATAGGTGCACCCAAAGACTTTGGGCTCAATCTCAAATAAAGTAGCATTAGGCATAAGAATGTGAAAAGGAGTATTAAACTCGGGGTCTAGTTAATGAGATGAAATGCAGTAAGTAAAGCAAGAGACCAATAGGGTTGGAGAACACACATCCCTCAAAGATGCGATCTTGTGACATCCATACGATGCCTATTTTTACACTCCGCAACACCATTTGTTGTGGAGTGTAAGGACATGAAAGCTGATGCATAATTCCTATCTTCTCAAGATAAGCCTTGAAAGGCAAAAGGAGTGCACTCTCCACCGTGATGAGAACGAAGTGCCTTAACAAGCTTGCCAAACTGAGTTTGGACCCTCGAAGCAGGAAATGTGCTTCTGCCCTAACGTTTATGGTGGGAACCTCAGTTTTGCGTTTCAGAAACGGACTCATTCTGGAACCACGGTTCCTACATATTAGGGTTTGCGGTTCCCATGTTTCCACATGTTTTCTATTAAAAAAATAACACTCAAAGAATCACCGTGAATCAAACATATTCGCAGTTATATTTAAACTATTTAAAAAAAAGAAAAAGAAATGAAGTTTAGAACATATCTGTACAAAGAAATCAAAGCAATTTGGGGGTTTTTGGTTTCCTGATTCCCTGGTAACATGGCTTCCTATTTTCATGGCGGAGATCTTGTAACTGTCGTTGCGATCTCTCTCTCTCTCTCTCTATTTAATTATGCTCTCTGGCTGGATACGAGAAAAGAGAAAGAAAAATATCTATAAAAGAGGATTTTGTTTTGATAGGGGTTTTTAAAAGAGATTTTTTTCTAATAAGATGAGACTTATCGGTGGTTTTTTCTACAAATACCCCTAGAATACCCTCTTTTTATTAAGACTGAGTTGGTGAAAAGGGGTTTTAACATTAAAACCTTTTAGGGGACTGTAAAATAATAACCCTCTAAAAGGGTTTTCAATATTAAAACCCTTTTCCTTAAAATGGGGTACATTTTAAAAATCCCTCTCTTTGCATGTGGGTCCCATGACTGTTACTTAAAATGTTGAGGTTTTTGCAAGTATCTGTATACATATACCATAATTTATTGGGATAATGGCTCATGACCGGTGTTTAAATGGTCTTGCACCATTAAAATTAGACTTTCATTTCCAATCATTGAAGTGTGATTTATCATTATGCCATGTGGCAGACATCTGTGATCAAGCTAAATTGTCCAAGTAGCAATCTATCATTGGAGCATACCACAACCCAAAGAAATATCCCTCTTTGAATGTGAACCATCCAATTGATGTTGATGAGCTTTAATATCAGTCATTGAAACTAAAAACAGCGATTGATAATATAGTCCACAGATCGACTGGTTTAAATCCCTCTAAAACACCATTTTTAGGCATGTTGCACTTCAATTTACGATCCATCAATTTGATGGTGCAAATCACTCGCACCTTATTCCATTGATGGCGTAAGATCATTTAAACACCATTTTGTTTTTTAAATGACGGTCAGGAGTGCCGGGTCCTAATTTATTAGATGCACGACACTACTCTATTGGACCGCTGCCATTTTTTTCTCTTATATATATATATATATATATATATATATATTGCATATACTTCCTAGACGCTCTCGCTTCCTCGATTTTTAAAAATTACCGCTTCGTCGTTCCTGCTTCCGAATCTACTCCCGCTTCGTGCTATTATGGTTTGGACCATAGTGGTAAAATTGATAAAAGTGGAAAACACCTCATCTCAAATCTTAACCAAATATACCAAGGTAGAACAAATGTGATCTTCAATAAATGTGACATAATATCGAAATCCATTAAAGGAAGTGGTAGGAGTTGGTCCCAAGCATCATTATTCACAAGGTCAAACAAGCAATCACTACGATGCATATGAGGAGGGAAAGAAGCGAGTATGCTTTGAGAATTGACAAGTTTGACATTGGAATTTATGAACAGTACATGCACTTTTGAATGCAGGAAACAACAAACACAAATGTTGAAGATTAGCATGTCCAAATGGGCATGCCACAAACTCAGGGTGTCTTTGGTAAATGTATTGCGATTAGGTGAGGACAAAGCATGGACATTGGAAGCAAGGGCAGAGCTCTTATCAACGTCAAAGTAGTAGAGGCCATCCCTCTCATATTAACTGCCAATGAGAAGGGAAAAGGGTCACAAAACAGTTGGGTGTAGCTGTAATAGCATAAAGATTAATAGAAAGGCCAGTGAGTAGCACTTTTCTCATTAAGTCATTTCTCTCTAATGTCATCTTCTTTTCTTTCTCCTCCTCCTATCCTACACCTAGAAACCCTAACCTAACCTAATCCAAACCATAACCTTAACCATTCACACTAAACCCAATCTAAATCTTCTACAAGAAATGAGGGTTCTTGAGCAGACTAACATCTGAGAAATAAGTTCTTTTCTGAAGGAAAGGAATTAGTGAGATGAAAATGAGTCACACTGTAGAGTACAGGCTTGGTGGCTTTAGAAAGTATTAATTGCCAAACCTATGGAGTTGACTGTCAGGACACGTTTGCTCTTGTTTCCAAGATGAATTCTATTTGGACATTCTCCTCTCTCTAGCAGTACATCGAGGCTGGCCCCTTTATTAACTCGATGTAAAAAAACACATTCCTTCACGGTGACCTAAAATAAATTGTGTAGGGTATATGGACCCCCCTCCAGGTTTAACTCTTCAAGGGGAGAAAGATCTGGTTTGCAAATTGAAGAAAGTGATCTATTGATTGAAACAATCTCCTGATTCAAGAAGTTTGGTGATGCTTTTGTCCAGTATGGCTACTCCAAGCTTGATTAGGATCACACTCGCTTTGTTGAAAGAGGATCTGGCCTTACAACATTCATATTTTATATTGGTGATAGTGTTGTCGTAGAGGATTATGAAGAAGAGATTATGAGATTTAAGTATTACTTAAGTATTTTATATCAGAGATCTTATACCACTCATATATTTTCTTGGTATCAAAGTTGCAATATCTAAGATGAGCATGCCTGTTGCACAACGGAAGTATACTTTAGATGTTCTCGAAACAAATTAATGTTAGGATGTAGGCCTATGGATTCTTCTATGGAATTGAATCATAAACTAAATTATGAGGATGTAGAAGTTCTAAAAGACTTCACATGCATCATCGGCTCATCGCCTTGTGAGGAAACTCATATATCTTAACATTACTTGTCCGAATATTGCATACACTGTCAGTGTAGTCAGTCCGTATATGTATTCTCCACGGACTTCATATGGAGGCTATTTAAAGGATCCTCTGATATTTGAGTCAACCCATGAGGGGATGTGCATCAGATTGATCCTGGCCGATCTTGATATACATGTGAAGCTCCCCATGACTCTCTATGATGAAAACGAAGCCGCCTAACATATTAGCAAAAATTTCTGTCTACCACGAAAGGACCTATCAAATCAAAGTAGACTGTAATTTCATTAGAGAGAAAGTGGGGTCAAATGAGTATTTCCTTCCCCAAGTTGTCTTCAAAGATCAACTGATCGATATTCTCACCAAAGTAATTGGAAGAACAGCGCTGCGTTACAGCACTTCCAAGTTGGGCATGATTGACATCAATGCACCAACATGAGGGGGATTGTTAGTTGGTGTGCCACTAGTATTGGTGTATGCATACTTAAAACTGTTTTGTATATTTGATGCTTTTATTGTACACTGTATTATTTGGGATACGTATATTCTAATGAATGGGTGTGAGTTAGATAGAACTCATAGCCCTAATTTTTCCCTCATCTCTCTCTCTTTTTCCTTCATAGCCTAATTTTCCCCTCATCTCTCTCTCTCTCTCTCTCTTTCCTTCTTCTACCTTACCTAACCCTAACATCATCTCTGATATCAAACTTAATTGTCTGTTACTCATAATATGGGTATAATGCTATTTTCTTTGGAGGCTATGATACCCAAGTCCTAATTGCTCTCCATTTACTGTTCTGTTAGTCGTTCACTATCATGAATGTCAATTAGTGAGTGGATCAATATGGATAAAAGAAAGGGGATATTCATAAATATTGGGCCAAATGAAATCTCTGTTTGGCTGTCTATGGATGCCAATACGGTGATTTTAATTACCTATGTCAGCCTTGGTAGAATCCCGTGAACCTAACTCAACTTCACAAAACCAGCTTGTAAGGTGAGGTTTGCACCAGGTTTATATATAGCCCAAGGCCATTGATCCAAGCGATGTGGGACTATCGTTCATGCCCCCTCAAATGTAACGTGTCTCTCTACATCCCTGTGGTTACTTGGTTTGACACCATGTAAATTAGCGTTAGGGTTAAGTAGAGGAAGAGGAAGAGGAAGAAGAAGAAGAGTTTAGGAGAAAGATGGGGTTGAGAAGTTATTCTCATACCCACACATCATTTGATATTTATATCATTTACACATTGTTAATGATACCCACACACTATCTAAGCACACCCACACACACACACACACACACACACACACCCCAACTAAAGACACAATACTAAGGACACACCAACAAGCCCCCTTCTATATTCCATTATTGGTAGCATAGCAAAAATAGATTTGGGTCTTAGTGTGTTGGGCTAAGGTGGATGGATGAAAGGATGAATTAGGGATGAGTGGATATGAAGAATTTCATGGCTAGCTCCTATACAAGAGAATATCAAGGAATGTCGTTTGAGATGGTTTGGGCATGTTCATCGTAGGGCTTAAACAACCTTTGCACAATGGATTGCTATGACACAAGCACTATGAGATGGTTTGGGCATGTTCTGTTGTACACTATTGTATATTTGTTTGTACCTGTTTCGTTTCTTGGTCTTACGTCTCTTGCTTTTAATATTAATCTATTTTCAGATTATTGATTCAAAATATTGCATCTAAATTGAACTGAGCACATAGGGGTTGATGGGCTAGGCTTTGGGTGGGTAAACCTCTTATAATTTTGTCGGACACAGATCAAGCAAGTCTAATGAGAAATCACAAACACTTACACCCAAGCCATATTTGTTGACACCACTTTGAGCACACAACAAATAGGATGACTATATGGACACTATTTTTGATATCTAATCTAGTCCCCCGTAGGCAAACAAGGAGGAATTGGAATATGCCTTTAGTTATACTTCCTTTCAGAAAGGCGAACCAAAGGAATGAAATCCCCTATTAATAGAATTACTGTGAATGTTGGTAGCGGTTACTCTATTAAGTTCTTGTGTGGTGCAACCACCTTTGACGACATCTTCTCAATACCAATTAGTCTTTGGTTGGAGTCAGAGAAACCTTCTGTCCGATGGGTTGCTTGAGATATGCAATATCATGCCTGCAAATGAACCATCTTCTTCTTCCACCACTGCCATGATTGTGATACCAAAGATTCCATCAAATCCACCTTTAACTTCGTCAATTTTGGATTACTTGTAGTTTTGCTGTCTCAGAATCTATATGGTATAGTGATGCAGTACAAAATGCTCTGATATCACTTGAAGCAGTACAAAATGAGATGATACCACTTGATGTAGTAAAAAAATGATTATAAAATAAAATAGGAATTTTGTTGATAATTGATGAAAGTTAGGTGCAACATATGGTCAAGGACCAATTAGGGTGGTGCAATCACTCACACCAGGCGAAATCGCTCACCTAGAGTACGGTATCACTCACATAATTGGAGGAATCACTCACTCTATAATGGAGGCTTCAAGCTCTCAATACAAAATAATTCAAATCAGATCGGTTTCGCATGTGGCTGTGCAAGAAATATAAGTTGATCATGCTTAAAACTTTTGGGATCTTTACTGCAGGCCACCAATCTACGATGAATACGATGATGAAGAAGATGACACAATAGGTGAGGATGGACTCACACAAAAATTACGTGCAATGTTGTTCATTGTAGATGGAGTTCATCGACCTCTTCTTGAGCTCATGACTGAAAATTTTATGGTGACTTGGATCAAGATGATAGGACCTAGTATTCACATCACTCCAACTACGAATGCGGAAAGGATACTTGATATTGAGAAGAAACTAGTTTTAGACGATAAGGATGTTCTTCTTGAGATTTACGTACAGTGGTGTGGGCATTGCCAAGCACTAGAACCAAATTACAACAAGCTTGCTAAATGTACCATGGTATTGAGTCCCTTGTTGTCCCCAAAGTAGATTTGCTAGCAGTTAAAACTTTTGTCGGGATGAATACTCCTCTTTGGCAAATTCCTGAAATTAAACACTTCTATGAAAAGGAGATCTCGCTGAGTTCAACGGCGAGGTCGGGTCTCAATCAATGGATGAACTCGAGGACAATTTTTTTTGGGGCTAGGAGATTGCTACAGGATGAAATCTTACATTTGGAGCATTTTCCACTGCATCATACAGAATTCAGATTTTTATAAACAAAAAAGCACTGATTTATAGCAAGAACTATAAACATAATTACATATTTCCAATTCCACATGCACTGACACAACTTTAAAGTTTTAGAAACAAGGAAATTAAGTTAGTCTTTGTTATGAGTGGATAAATCATTTTTGTTATTTAATATTTTGGGGAAGTCTAGGTCATTTAAATGGAAGCCTGGAACCAAAAGTATTGTTGCAGACAGATTTGTCAAAGAGGCGTTTGGCCTTTGGCTTTCACTCTTGGGACTTTGGTTTTACCAGTCTTGGTGAAGGTTCATTTTTGCATCCCTCATCTTTATGGAAATTTCTGTTATTCATAGTTAGAAGTAATATTTATATCTTATGTGAGTTGTTCATGGACCAACCCTTCATAATTGGGCATATTTTATGGCTGAGTTGTTCATGGACCAACCATTCATAATTGGGCATTACTTGGTGACATCGGTATAAGTTCTATCACGTCATCCACCTATGCCTCCTTATTCGCATCGACATGTTGAGTGTTCTCCATGTTAAGGCCCTAGCCTTGAGCTTTATGTGCTGCAGGGGCTTTATACTAGTGAGTTGGCGCTCATTGTGGTTCAAAGCTGTAGAAGCAATTGAAAGTGATACCGATAAAAAAAAAAAAGCAATTGAAGTTGATGTCAGCCTTCCCCCAAAACTGCAAGCATGCTGTCTGCTTTTGATTTCCCTAGTTTCAGCTGCTAGTTTTGTTTAATGGAGGAAAATGATTGTCTTATTTTATTCTTACCATCTTACTTCGGCTTTTGAGCTTGAGCTTGAATTTTGTGTTTTTTTTTTTTTGTTTTTTGTTTTTTATTTTAAAATGACAAAAAAAATGACCATTAGAAATGCCCATCATTGGAGAAACAAAATGATCGGATAGTTAGAGATGACAATCATTTGCTATCTATGAAGCCTGAGTTATTATAATGAGTCAATTTTAGGTATTCAAGAGATTAACATATTGAATACTGTAATTCTTTCCAACATTAATGAAGTCTTGAAGTTTGATGTTTGTCACTTGCTTTTCTATAGTGCTCGACTAGATGAATAGTTGAGATTAAAGACAATAGTGGTCTTAGTTTGTAAATTAGTTGAATGAGTGTGGAAATAAGGTTAGTTAGAGGCATAGAAATTTCTAAAATAAAATTTTAAGAGAAGAAACATACCCATTTAGGGTTTATTAGAGAGAGAGAGAGAGAGAGAGAGAGAGAGGAGAAGAAGAGGGAGAGAGAAACACTATAAAAACTTGTGACGTCCCCAAACTTACACATTGGATCAATGTGCTCATCTGGAGACGCTACACTATACAACATAAATAACTAGCGACAAAAGATAAAATATAATAGTAACATAATGATCCGAACTATAGCACTACGGAATGTAAACAATAAAATAAATCGCTATTCATTTATAAGTAATATGAGCTATTAAAACTGAATTGAATTAAAATTAATCAATTAATTACTCATAAATAATATAATAAATAATCCAAACTAACTCAACTAAAAAGGTTTCAACAATCTCAAATAAAGCTTACGAGGACAGTGACAATAAGGACCTAGGTTTCAGGCCGTATAAGGGGTACCGACGAAGGAACCTTGGAGTGCTAAGAGCCACCGAAGAGGGGCCCTAAGGATCAGCCCAAGAAAGAATAGCCCCTGCTCAGGTTTGCTCGAGCGAACATCCTTCTCGCTCGAGCGAAGGTGCTTCAGAATCAAGGCTAAAACTTTCGGTCAAAACTCGCTCGAGCGAGCCTTAGTTGTCGCTCGAGCGACCCTTTGTAAAGATTTCTGCTCGAGCGGGAATTAAATCCGCTCGAGCGAGTCGAGCGATAGGATTTGTCCTTTTTATCCTTTTTGTTGTTTTCTTATTGTGTCAAATGTAAGTTATCCTTTTGGTAACATGGTACTTTTCTATTTTAGGGTTATTCCCAATTGTAATCTCCTTAAAGCATACTTTGTAAGCCATTTTTGACACTTGTTGATGAATTAATGAAAATGCCTTGGATTGAACTTGAGATGAGCTTTGAAGAGTGAGTCTTCTTCCCCATGTGGGTTTAGTGTGAGGCCAAGGGTGAGATGCCCATATTATCTTAAACCTTCTCCTTACTTCTTGTTCTTATTTAATCTTTCCATTTTTTTTATAAATTTCTTGCATCCATTACCCCCTTTTATTGATTGTTCAAATTCTCAAACCCTAGATCTATTACAACCTCGATGTCCATCCTTGTGGATTGAATCCAATGTTAACCCGTCGATCCATGACAGTTGTTGGCCTCGATCTTGTTTAATTTGTGCTGACAATTGTTTCAATTTAAAAGCCCTAGTGATGAGCTACTGATTCCATCACGAACTACGATTGAACTCCCCGACCTAGATGAAGCTAGAGTTCTATCTCTAGAATCGCCTCTTCTGCATTTCCTAACGGGTCTCGCGTGTTGGATTGGATCCTACGTGAATCAAGCATGGCCAGCGGAATTTCACGAAACCTTAAGGTATCGCTTTAATTTGTGATTAATTGTTTAAATAATTAGTTTAATTTTGGCAAATTAGCATATCATGGACATTCATGTATTTTAGGGTCGTTGTCTCGTGTCAAAAACATTGAATAAAATTTAAAATAAAAGTTAACTTAACGAACTCCGTATGGGCCAGTCATAAGATCGCTAATATAAGAAATTCGTATGCAAGCCTTATACGAACAAATAATGATAAATAGTCGAATGATAAACAATGTGAACAAAAGCTATGAGATCATGACATGCATATGAGCAATATAAAATAATAACTAAGAATAAACATTGATATATAACATGTGTCTTATTCATGCCTCTTCCTATTTTTCCATGTGATAATTTTCATTATTAATATTAAATGCAATGCAACATGAATCTCATTCATCATGATCATTCTTCATCTTTGGTCTGTCGTCCCACTCTTCACCCTTATCGTACATCAATTGGGTACGACGCTTCTACATGATCTCTTCTTAGATACACAGTCACCATCTCATATCTTAGATTATTTGCCAATTGGATCCGAGCTGGTTACGACATGCAACGGTAATCTCTTAACATATTCATTAATGCTAGTATGTATTATGTCTTTGTTAAGTCAAGCATTTCATGTCTTTTTCATCGTATCATATTATTCACTTTAAATAATAGATGTAAATCTACTCATAACGTTCATGGTGTCTAATTCATTCATGGTATCATGGTTTAGTCTTGTGAGAATCGTGAATCTTACCACTTTCATATGCTATGAGATGTACAATAACTATATTGCAAAAACCTTGGTAAAAATGTCATGCAATATTCCACTTTTTTAGTCCATAGCATGGTATATTATCATGGTCTCTAATTTATTAAATTCACATGTGTAGGAATCAACTAAGCGATATGAACATTAACATAACTTTCATATGAGAGTGACATGGCATAAGCATAGTAAATAATATGTGAAATTGCTAATGAACAATGATATAAATAATGTGATTCTATAAATAATCATTAAGACATATGGTAATTAAATAAAACAAACATGCTCTTTCAATATTTGAAAGGGATTAACCTCATCCTAGCATTAAAAACCCTATGATTTTTTCATACCTTATGGTTTCTTGATTTTCTTGATTTGTATTCTCTACTTCTTGAAGGGCTTTAATGAATCTTGAAAATGCCTACTTGATAATCCTTTTGAAAAGAGTTGGGAAAATTAGAATTATTAAAAAAAAAGCCTAAAAAGATTCTTTTAAAAAAGCCTTAAAAAAAGATTCTAGAAAAAAGCCTTAAAATAAAGATTCTTTAAAGCTGAAATCTTGTTTCATGAAAGGAATTCTTGAAAAAGGCCTTTAATTTTTTTTTTTTCCTAGGGTATTGGAATTATGCTTCTCAGTCCTATCTTGAAAAGGAAATCTTGAAAAGTCTTCTCAAAGTCTTGAAAGTCTCTTGAAAAAATCTTATTTTAAAAAGCCCTAAAGATAAAGTTGTAAACCTTAAAATTAATAGAAAGGGTATTTTCTCTGAGTTCTTTCTGTAGCTAATAGTAAACAGTTGTTCATAGAAAATATTTTTATGTAAAAGGGTTTTTAACGGTATCTTAAAAATTGGAAAGATTTCTTGAAAAAGCCTTTTAAAATCTTAATACTTGAAATCTAACACTTTTCTATATAATCTTCTATCTAATCTTGATCAATTAAAGAGAAACCCAATTCGCGAAGCTTAGGTAGGTACCTGAATGTTTTCCTTCAATCTCTTCTTTCTTCTTCTCTTATCTTCTTTCTTTCGTTCAGTTTTTCTTTCATTCTTTTTCTTTTTCTCCTTGTGGGAAATAACCCACGTCCCCTTTTTTAATTATTATAATGAACACGTCCTACTCCCTCTCTATCTTAAACTCTCTCTTGGTCTTAAGTGAAGGCCCAATGGCCTTATCTTGGGTCTTTAAGTACTTATTGGGTCTTTAATTAGTTATTAAGTCTTTAATTAGTTAATGAGTCTTTAATTATTTATTGAGTTTTTAATTAAATGGGTCTTTAATTAATTTACTAACATATTTTAAAGGTCCATTAAACATTTCTAAATGCACCCCCATTATTACTAACATATATTTAATGGCTTTTAAGGTCTATTAATTAGATTAATTAATTATCATGGGTAATTATTAAATAAATTAAACATTATATTCATGCGTAACAACTAATAAAGTGCATCAAAACAATCTAACTAACCACAACCACAAATCTAAGCAAAACAATTACAGTCTATTAATGCATGAAAGTATCGGTCGTTACAAGACTACATAGCTTTTCAAGATGCCGAGAGTTACTGAGATGGGCCTATTTGTAGAGGGCATACAAGACAAACTTAATGTTCCTAACTAATGTGGAGCTAAAATCACTATCTCTTTACATGCATACCTTGCATACTCACATAATACATCCCCCCCTCTCTGCGCATCCTCGATATTGTACTTGTCAATGATTGAAAAAACCCTTGAACCATTTCCTCCTTACACTGATAGGGCAGAAAGAAAGACCATAAGGTCAGAAACAAATTGTGGGAAATATGTCCACTATTCAATCAATAATGTGGGAAACACATCCACATCAAAGGGCTGCATATCACAACAACAAAGGCCACTCAACATCAGTGTAAGTCGAGAAAACATGCAACAATAGAAGTATGTGTTAAACACTATATACATATAGATACTGACATTACAAAGAAAATGAAGTGGGGGGGGGGGGGGGGAGGGAGACACAACATTGGTGAGTAGCAACAACATTTTCAAAATTTTTATGGCAGCATTGATCTCCAAGCAACATCAGCATCAACACACGTTTTTAGGAAGCCTAGATCTCAAGATTTCATGGATCTCATGGGCAGAAGCATTGAAGTTCAACAACAGAGAAGCTTCATAACATTTAGGGCACCAAATCATTAACGCTTTCAAATAATACCAACATGACGGTACAATGCCAAAAGGCATACAAATTTGCAGATCTGCCCGTGAGATAGGCGAGACATTGCAAGTGTAACGACCCAAAATCCCCTTTAAAGCATAACTGGGGATCTCAAGTCATCGCATACATATATCATGATCGCGAAGCAACATTATTATAACGATACATGAAAAAGGTGGCCAATTTTTTTTCTTCTAAGTGAATCAAAAGCCATAAATGCTAAACAACTCGAGTATCCAAACGGTAAGAAATTGATAACTAAGTCGCCCATGACAGCCGTATGTCATGATAATAAGCGATCCAACATCACAATGAAATGCAAATAAATATCGAGAAAATAATGTAAAGTCTTGATTTACTCTCGAGATACTTAAAGTCTTGATTTACTCTCGAGATACTCACTAGGAGTGAAACTAAATATCGGTTTGGCTCTCAAGTCCAATAAGAGTGATCTCCTGCAGCGGCAAACCTTTAAAAATTAAAGTTGTGAATATACAAAACACAATAGTTATAATAACTTCAAATAAACTATTCAATCATACTTATGAAGAAATCAGATAGTTGGGAAATAGTCTTCGGGATTCTTGTCAGTGGCACCCTCTTCTACGAAATCCTCCTTGTAGCCCTCCTGATCTTGATCGGTAGAATCTGTCGACATAAAGTCGGAGGGTGAGCAAAATTGCCACGGTGCTCAGTAGGGGTGGTTAGCGTATTCCATAGATCGAGCTTAAACTTAACATGGATTTGCAACCATCATATCTCAATACATGTGTTTAATCTTAAGTTTATTGTGTTTCAAATGTAAGTTGTATTATTTTAAATGGATATGAAAAGCTTATAGGGTCTAACACGTCTGACATATGATTTTTAGAAAATATTACTAATAAACTAATTCAATACTTATGTAACGCATAAAATCTATCCATAAATCATATGCTGAATTCATAAGCATATAACTGTGCCATTTTAGCTTCCTACGTACCCAAACTGGGATCAAGCCAACCGTAGTTCAAACACTTACCATTTTCATAATATAATTGATGCATAAGAAGAGCCCATAATGCAGTAAAAGTCACAAGCCTCACTTAACCCGATAGTTGCATCTTTTCACGTGGAACCAATTCTATACGTTCCATGCCGTATAGGGGAAACTTCCGGATCGGATGGCTTGATCAAGTCTTGTGAAATCCCGTGATGGCAATTACACCATGAGTAGAATGTGACATAACTTATTCTTATTGTTGAATTTGTAATTTACTTATAACATCTTAGAATTTCTTTATTTCCACAACTTATATCTCGCATCATATCTTAACTTATTTCACCTACGGGCTTAATTCCTGTGGCTTATCTTAACTTATCTTATCTCGCCTACGGCTTAGGTCCCGAGGCTTATCTTGACTTATCTTATTTTAGCATATTTGCGGCTTAGGTCCCGCGATTATACCTTTAGTTTCATTGCTTAGGTCCCGTTCACCTTATTCTTTTAGGTCCACGGCTTAGGTCCCGTCAACCTTCTTCTTAAAGTAGCTTAGCTTATCATCCTTATTCTTAACACCATAACATATCCATCATATCAGTTTAAATCGTAATTTAAAATAACTTAGGCACATAGATAATAGCCTAAGACTATGTATAGTAAGACGGGAATACCTATCGTCGATAATTGGCCAACTCATATCACCGGATGCGAACATTCTACTGTCATCAAAGGCCGCAGACCTACTAATCACTGGAGGTGAACCTCATTCTAATCACCTGCTGTTCTAGCAGCTGTTAAATCACCAGAGGCGAACTCCTTACTAATCACTGGAGACCGTGGTCCTCCTACTAAATCACGAGATGCAAGCATCCTGCGAAATGGACTTGATATTCGACATAAATCGTTAAATAACCTGATTGCTTGCCAACTAAGAATAATTTTCGTACGTCGTCTTTATTTTGCTTAATTTTGGTCCATATCATAATTTCATATAAGCTTAATTCACCCTGCATCTTATTCTTACATGTCATCATATTATAACTTAACATATCGACCGTATGTCATAGTATAAAAGAACAATATATTTTAATAATAGAAGTTTGAAGGGTTTAATGAGTCTACAAACACCGCCATTGTATCCGAAAGATTTAAGAACCCTAAGATGGAGTCTTGATTTGCTGAAATCGGGCATTGAAATGAAAAGATACATTAAATATGTAGTAATTGGATTTTTATAGAAAGAAATTATTTGATTGCAGCTAATCTATAATTCATTAGGTCAGACGGATAACGCCATTGCATTCAGAACACGTCAAAACCTCAAGATAAGTGTTGACCGTGATCGAAACTAGTCTATCATATGATAAATATATATAATTAATTTTTCATAAGTTTAAAGGTTATTAAAAAACCTTATATTATAATTTCTATTAATTAATTTCGATTTTTCGGTATGTCAGCAAACGGATTGCGCTAATGCATCCGCAACACTGAAAAACCTCAATTTCAAGTCCTAATTCATATTAAATGGATGCCAAAGTTGGAAAATATTTACCATTTAATTTAAACCTAAGTTAATGAATATTTTATACTTATAAATAAGGGGTATTAGCTTTTATGCCATAGACGATTAACAGTACAGCTAAACGAACTATGCCATCGCGTCCGTAACGCTGAAAAACCTTAAGATGCATCCCAATTTCTTCAAATAAGGTTTGCGTGATTTTTAAAGTTAAAAATACGTATTTCTTGTAGTTTAAACTTTATGTTATAATATCAATTAACTGAAATATGAATTAGGAGATTAATTCATCCAATCCGATCCATCGGATTAAAAATAAAAAATAAAATAATTAGGGGTGGGTCACTGGCCCCAACCTCGAATTTTACCTCTAAGGACCCTAATCACCTAGTCAAAGTTTGGATAAATCAACGGTTGTTGAGCACTGATACTATAATAATCTCCCAGGTCCTGTCGCCCAGTCTGAACCGTCAGATCGAAGGATCAGGTCATCATAAGGGACCCATATCTGCAAATTTTCTGATGCGGACGCATAGTCCCAAAATAAGAAACTTCTTACCTTTTTAAAAAAAAAAAATCTATTGGTCAAGAGAGGGGTTTCATTGACTTTCAGTGCAAACCAAATACACGAAATCTGAGCCAAAGGTGGTTGCACCTGCAACCACGTTCCATAGAATAGGTACTCCCTCTGAGGGAGCTTGACGGGGAACGTCAAGATCGAAAGTATTGAAGTTAAACCGCAATAGAATTTCAACTTCAGAAAAAAAAAAAGTTACTGTTCACATGAACAGTGACGGACGTCCGTGATGAACAGTGACAGACGTTCGTGATTTTGCCCCTTCACTGTCCGTAGGCCACGGACGTCCGTGGGGTACTACGGACGTCCGTGGACGTCGTGACGGGCTTCCGAATTATGAGTTTTTTTGGCAAAAACTTGTCTTTTTTGTGTTTTATTTCTATTAGAACTCTTTATTTCGAATTTTAATTATTGGTGGCCTATATATAGAGGCTTGTAAAGACTTTTTAATTAGTTATTGAATATTTTGAATGCTTTTATACTTGAATATTCTTTGCCTGAAATGGGTTTGGTGTGAGGCCAAGGGAGTGATTCTCAAAAGCCATTGTTATTTTCTCTATTATCTATCACTGTCTTCTTTGAATTTTTGCCTTATTGATCCCTGCTTGTTTCTCCTACATCTTAACCTATTGATTTCTTGATCCCTAAAATCATAAATCCCTTTAAGAATCCGAAATCAAACAGAGCCCAAAACCCTTTTCTAAGTCATAAATCAAAACCATAAGCCCATTACAAAATCATACACCTATTTCCAAAGCCCTAGTTAGAGCCTGCGAATCTATATCGGATCGAAGACGAACGCCCAAGCTTGGAAAAAGCTAGAGTTCTATCTCTAGGCTGATCTCGCCTCAAATCTAAAAGTACTTGCGCATTGGACTGGACCCTACCTGGATCTCGTGTGATCTACCAACCTGAATTCTCTGAACCCTAAGGTATTTAAGATAGTTTTGAGAGTACGCTTGATTTAATTCTAATTAATTTTGGCAAATCGCATTAAAAATCATATTCCGCATTTTAGGGTTGTCGTCCTGCGTCAGTTTTGGTATCAGAGCCCTAGGTTTTCTAGGTTAGGGCATATTGTGTGTCACTTTAATTTTCATAGCATCTTCCTTCGGATTTTATGTGTGCACGTCATGTGTTTGACAAAATTCCTCATCCATTGTGGGTCATGTTTGCATGTCATTTAGCACTTGTGTTAGTAAGTCGTGTTCACCATGAGCATGAGCGAGATTGTCAATGCCCTTAGGGACATCAAAGCCCAAATGTGTGCAATTAATAATAGGAGCCGTTGCACACCAAATTCTTGGCAAAGTCTCAACAGTCGCGATGAGACTAGAGTTAGGGAATATCCTCATCAGCGTGAACCCGAAAGTTTCTAAAAGTTTCTAAAATCTATTCGGGATGAAGTTCCATGTTTTGATGGATGGCTAAACCCCAAAACCTTTGTGGAGTGGTTGTCGAGTGTAGAAGAGTATTTTGATTGGTATGGCGTACCGAATGAGTACAAAGTTAGGTTAGTGAAAACAAAGTTGGAGGGTAATGCCAAATTTTTTTGGACTCGCTTAGAACGTCGCACTGAGTCTCTTCGGAATAAAGTCATCTCCACATGGGAGGACATGAAGGTTGAACTTATCGAACAATATGTTCCTTTCATACATCGTCACCTCCTACGGGGTTTGAAAACTAATACAAATAAATGTCCTGATTGTCTTAAGTGTCAAGGGTTTGAACACTTTGCATACCAATGCCCCACAAAATTTCCCACTCCGAATTTATTGCCTAAAAGAGTGAGTCCTAAGGAGCCTGAGAATAGGGAAGTGGAAGAAGTGTACGACCCTCGTATCGTAATGAGTGAAAAGGAGATGGAAGAAGCTGACGAAAGTCTAGTTTGTGTTGAAACGACCTCTATTCCCTTGTGAGTAGTGATGTTGAGTCTCCCACACGTGAGTCAACCGAGTCACCCACAAGAATCTATTGAGTCGCATACGCACGATTTGTTGGTGCCCGTAGAACCCTGTATGCACGAGTCCTTGGTGGTGGTAAAGTTGCATGCACATGAGAGTATCGAGTTAATAGATACACTCACACATCATAATTTCGAGTTGCATTCCGCTTCACATTCCGAGTCTTGCTGTGAGTCAAGTTTTGACTCTCATTTTGCATTGCATGCCGAAATTAAGCAAGAGATTAATTCAAGCAGCAATCACTACAAATTATCTGCTGATACGTCGACTACCGAGAGTGCATGGACTAGTCATGAAAGAGCTTGCCATTTGAGTTCTCGAAATCCTGACCGATATCGCGATCACACTTCATCGGGGATGAATTCCTTCAGGTTCGGGAGAGTTGATGAGAAGCTTCAAAAATATTTGGTAGAGTGGGTTGGCAAGCCGGGTTATTTGGTTCATCAAGGAGAGGATTACTGTGTGCGTCTCGCCACAATCAACCAAGATGAGGATCATACGTCAGCAGGAGCTGAGATTGTTTGGGCTAGTTGTAAGGAGTTCCACCGTGCGAGTTTCGATACACTTGATCAGTACCATGTGCGTGTTTCATCGGTGATGAAACATTTTGAGCGGAGGAGAATGACGGGGAACGCCAAGTTCGGGAGCCTTGGATTTGGGGCCACAATAGATTATCGGCATCGAAAGAAGAGAGGGAGCCCGAGTCCGAGTACAACATGCGTGTTTCATCGGTGATGAAACATTTTGAGTGGAGGAGAATGACGGGGAACGTCAAGATCGAAAGTATTGAAGTTAAACCGCAATAGAATTTCAACTTTAGAAAAAAAAAAAAAAAGTTACTGTTCACATGAACAGTGACAGACGTCCGTGATGAACAGTGATGGACGTCCATGAAACACTGACGGACGTCCGTGATTTTGTCCCTTCACTGTCCGTAGGTCATGGACGTCCGTGGGGTACTACAGACGTCCGTGGACGTCGTGACGGGCTTCCGAATTATGAGTTTTTTTGGCGAAAACTTACCTTTTTTGTGTTTTATTTCTATTAGAACTCTTTATTTCGAATTTTAATTATTGGTGGCCTATATATAGAGGCTTGTAAAGGCTTTTTAATTAGTTATTGAATATTTTGAATGCTTTTATGCTTGAATATTCTTTGCCTGAGATGGGTTTGGTGTGAGGCCAAGGGAGTGATTCCCAAAAGCCATTGTTATTTTCTCTATTATCTATCACTGTCTTCTTTGGATTTTTGCCTTATTGATCCCTGCTTGTTTCTCCTACATCTTAACCTATTGATTTCTTGATCCCTAAAATCATAAATCCCTTTAAGAATCCGAAATCAAACAGAGCCCAAAACCCTTTTCTAAGCCATAAATCAAAACCATAAGCCCATTACAAAATCATACACCTATTTCCAAAGCCTTAGTTAGAGCCTGCGAATCTACATCGGATCGAAGACGAACGCCCAAGCTTGGAAAAAAGCTAGAGTTCTATCTCTAGGCCGATCTCGCCTCAAATCTAAAAGTACTTGCGCATCAGACTGGACCCTACCTGGATCTCGTGTGATCTAACAACCTGAATTCTCTGAACCCTAAGGTATTTAAGATAGTTTTGAGATTACGCTTGATTTAATTCTAATTAATTTCGGTAAATCACATTAAAAATCATATTCCGCATTTTAGGGTTGTCGTCCCGTATCAGAGCTACTCAGATCTGGTGGGATTGGCCACTCAGGGTCCGATGGTAAACCATGTCGGTCGGTTGGCCGGGTCTCCGGTGTTCGGTTGGTACTGCTTTGGTTGCCGGAAGGTCATCTCCGGCGACGGTCTGTTGGTCCAAAGTGCAGTCGCAAGGTTTATTTTATTTTATTTTATTTTATATATATATATATATATATATATATATATATATATATATATATATATATAAACCTGCAATTGCAGATGTGTTTAAATGCTGCCAAGAAACAAAAGGACCAATAGAAAGAGACTCCTACTTCCCGAATTCTATGCACAAAGATCCAACGGAGCTGCAAGGTGCAATGCATACGTCAAACGAAACCTTAAACAAGACACGCGAGATCAGCTCACTCTGATACAATGTAAAAATTTATAAAATAAAAATTAAAAAGAATAAAAATACTCATTTAGGGTTTGTGCTTGTGTGAGGGAGAGTAGTACTTGCATACTTTTATGTCAATGCCTTGATTATTGAGTACACTGTCAATTGGTGTGATGTTGACCCCCTGATATCATGTCTTTATGAAGTAATCTACCAATGTTCAAGTCTCCTAGATCAGATGTTCTCTAGGAACTACCAATTTGCACTTATTTTCTTTCTTATATTTCTGTTTGTATAGTTTGTCCTTTTGTTTTTTTTGTATTTGTAACTTGTAAAATCCTCTGTCTGGGAACCGACTATTGAACAATATACATGCTCTTATTTCTTAAATAGTAGTTGGATTTGCTGATTTTTTAAGTTCAATCACATGAAGCTCTAGTATGCTGGTTATTAGTCACATGTTTTTTTTCTTTTATAGAAATACGGGTCCAGAAGGGTGGAGACTGAGACAACGTCATTTTGTGACCTTAACTTCCCTTATCCATTCATGCCGGAAATTTTTCCCATCTGGCTCTGCCTCTGAGATATGGTCAGAGTTTAGGTAATTCTTTCTTACTTCTCTACTTAAAATGTGTTTTGCATACATATGTTGCAATTTCAGAATCATCCAAAAAATTATGTTTCATGTGCTGTTAATGCATTCAGTTTGTCTCCAATCGATTAGTGGAACTTGTTTGATGTTGCAGTTAATTTTTATCATAACATCATCAGATTTACTTTTATTGCTAACAGTCAATTTTAAAATCATATTTGGTAAGAATAACATAATTTTTCAGCAGTTGAGGTGCCTGCAATATGTCATGCATTTTTACACTGCCATTGTCTTGAAAGAATACTCTTATTCGCTGGAAGTCAAGGAAGCATCTATTAATGGTTCTCCTACCTGAACAAATTAGTCATGGGATTGGTTCATGGAGGGCTACCATTAACTCAGTCACATGGACCAATGCTCAAACAGACTGACTCTGAAGCTCTTTGCCCAAAAAATGATGGAACATTTTTGTCTTCTTCATGTGGCATTACCTGCCAAATTACTGACTGGCCTTCTGTCCCTCTTTCTCTGTCTCCCCAATCCAATGTCACTCTTGTACATTTAGAAACAAGTTAGGTTTGGGCTTAGTTACTGGAAGTGGTGGAAGCGTGGCTTGGGTGTTGAAATGTGAGGTCGCCTTGTGTTCACTTGTGACTTGTTCGGTTAGTGTAATATGATATATATTATGATTATGTCACATTTGAAATATTATGTTCATGGGCACATAAAGAGGATCACACGTCTCACACACTCCACACACTGATGTTTCTGATATTTACTTCTCCTCTCCACGCCCTTTCCAGAATGGATACTTTCAAGGCAGCAGTGCTGTGAAAAGATATGAGGAGGATGGTGGTGCATCTATCCTTTGTAATCAATTTCCAATGCAACATTGTTGTCCACTTGTCCAAGATGTTGTGTTTCAGGACAGCAATATTGTGAAGATATGTAAATAGTGTAGTGGTACGCCTGTCGTCTGAAGTGAACTTCCAATACAACATTGTTGCCAACTTGTCCGTGATATTTACAAATGACAATATGACAGACCATGATGTTGAATAGGAAAAAATACAACTACAACAAAGTAAGACAATATGTTTTCTTAAATTATTATTAGGTTCAATATAAATACGTTTTTACCGATAAAAAAAATAAATTATTAGGTGATCGCACCCAAGCAACAAGGGTGGTTTTTGGGTCATTTTAACCACAAACGTGGAACCTCTGTGCATCAATCTAGAATTCATATCATCTATGGGAAGGCCACAATTCAGATCATTCATATCTCAAAAACCATACCAGGTGAACAGTCCCACCCATGCAATCAGAAACTTGCAAGAACTTGTAAGTGACCTGAATATAGGCATCATCCCTTATCAAGTTATTTATGTAAAAAAAAGGTTATTATTTTGAAGAAGTGCATCAATCATGTGATTAAGATTGTTTGATCGTTGCAGATTTCTTGCGGTGTGCAATTCACATGGTAACCTTCCATGTAGTGATCTGGATCATTTGACCTTGATCTCAGGTGTGTGGCATAGATGTCCTAGAGATATGGAAACTATAAAAGAACCTATTACTAACTTTTTAAGTCTGGTTGGATCGATGTAAGTTCCGTTAAAAAATAATGTTGACATGTAACCATCATATAATGTTGTAAACTTTAGTGGAGGTGTTCGAATATTCACAGCATTCATATGCATGTCATTGTGTTGTGCAATAGATAATTTCTTAAACAATTCTTGCAGATATATGCTTATTTGGAGGATCTGATATGCATAATCACATTTTTTGCTACATCATGATATAATCAACATATATGACCAATGTGAACTTGCGATGAATTAAGGACTGATGAAAAGAGAGACAAAAACCTGATAAAACATATTTTAAAGAATATATTATGACCATTTAGTGCAGATGTGTAAGTTGCAAGAATATGATCAAATCATTTGCATGAAACCAGATTTGATTTTGGCCTCATCAGTACAAAATTGAGGGTCAATAGATATCAATTATATTAGGCATTGAAAACCCGTTTTATCAAATCAGCCATATATCAGAAATAAGACCTATTAACGTACATCACACAAAAAGTAATCATATCATTTGTTTAAATACATAACAAAAACCAAAATATAAACCCAAATATATTGTTACCGATTAGAGTTTGGAAAATCAAAATATAAGTGACGCGGGACGGGAACCCTAAAATGCGTGATTATGATTTTATGCGATTTTGCCGAAATTAAATAAAATTAAATCAAGCTTAATCTCAAAACTATCTTAAATACCTTAGGGTTCAGAGAATTTAGGTTGGTAGATCACGCGAGATCCAGTTAGGGTCCAGTTCGATGCGCAAGTACTATTAGATTTGAGGTGAGATCGGCTTAGAGATAGAACTTTAGCTTTTTCCAGGCTTGGGCGTTCGTCTTCGATCCGACGTAGATTTGCAGGCTCTAACTAGGGCTTTGGAAATAGGTGTATGGTTTTGTAATGAGCTTATGGTTTGATTTATGACTTAGAAAAGGGTTTTGGGCTCTGTTTGATTTGGGATTCGGAAAGGGATTTATGGTTTTAGGGATCAAGAAATTAATAGGTTAAGATGTAGGAGAAACCAACAGGGATTAATAAGGCAAAAGATTCAAGGAAGATAGTGATAGATAATAGAGAAAATAACAATGGCTTTTGGAAATCACTCCCTCGGCCTCACACCAAACCCATCTCAGGCAAAGAATATTCAAGCATAAAAGCATTCAAAATATTCAATAATTAATTAAAAGTCTTTACAAGCCTCAATATATAGGTCACCAATAATTAAAATTCGAAATAAAGAGTTCTAATAGAAATAAAACACAAAAAAGGTAAGTTTTCGCAAAAAAACTCAAAATCCGGAAAGCCTGTCACGACGTCCACGGACGTCCATAGTGCCCCACGGACATCCGTGACCTACGGACAGAGAGGGGGCAAAATCAAAGACGTTCGCCATTGTTTCACGGATGTCCGTCACTGTTCATCACGGACGTCCATCACTGTTCATCGTGAACAGTAATTTTTTTTTCCTTGACGTTCCCCGTCATTCTCCTCTACTCAAAATGTTTTATCACCGATGAAACATGCATGTTGTACTCGGACTCGGGCTCCCTCTCCTCTTCTTTCGATGCCGGTAGAAACGATGTGGTCCGAATCTAATGCCCATGTATGTGGCGTCCTTGTCAATTCCCCTGAACCAAAAAGGTTTCATCATCGATGAAACGCGCTAGTGGTAGATGTCTAGTAGGTCGGGGTTCAAGCGACGACCTTCATTCTCGTGGACCCAAGTGTTTTCGGACTCCGGATTGCCGACCCATTTAACCAAGTACTTCTGGAATCCCCTGTCATGTGTAGAGACGACATGATCGTTGATTATATCTTCTATCTCGTCTGATCTCTGTCTGCTTTGGGAAGGAAGAGGTATAGGTTGCAAGGTTGGATTGGGGCTGGGGCTAGGAAGTGGCTGGAGTGGGTTTTCAGGAGGTGGGGTGAAGCCCAAATAAGGAACCAAGTCCTCCACATTGAACGTTGAACTAACCCCCGTGCCTGGAGGAAGCTCGAGCACGTATGCATTAGGAACACTCTTAGTCAAAATTCTAAAAGGCCCAGTGCCTCGGGATTGGAGCTTCTTTGCGAATCCCGATGGGAACTGCTCAGGCCTAACCCGAAGCATAACATAATCACCCACTTGAAATTCTTTATAACGTCTGTGAGCATTTGCAGATAATTTATATTGATTGTTGCTTGAATTAATTTTTTGTTTAATTTCGGCATGTAAGCTATGAATGTGTTGTGCAAATGCATCGGCAGACTTTGACACTCTGTGGGATGCAGACATGGGGATCAAGTCTAATGGGGTCCTAGGCCTATGACCATGCACTACCTCAAAAGGACTCATGCCTATGGACCTATGAACATAATTATAGGCAAACTCAGCTGTCGGTAAGATGGTATCCCAGGTCTTAACATGATCACCGACAAGACTACGAAGGAGATTCCCAAGGCTCCTATTGGTGCTTTTGGTTTGGCCATCCGTTTGAGGGTGGTAAGTTGTCGAGAATTGGAGCAATGCGCCCATCATGTGCCAAAAGGTCTTCCAAAAATAACTAGTAAATTTAACATCCCTATCAGACAATGGTTTTGGGCAACCCATGAAGACGCACTACCTTCGCGAAAAATAATTTAGCAATATGAGATGCACCGGAGGTTTTGGAACAAGGAATGAAGTGGGCTATTTTGGAAAATTGGTCCACTACGATAAAAATGGAATCGTGCTTCCTAGGGGTCTTAGGAAGTCTAAGCACGAAATCCATAGAGAGTTCTTGCCACGGTGTGTGTGGCACGGGTAAAGGAGTGTACAAGCCAGCATTTTGTTTGGTCTATTTTGACACTTGACAAGTACGACAATGTTTGACAACCCGAGCAACATCTCTTATTAGGCAAGGCTAAAAGAACCTATCCTCTACGAGCACAATAGTTTTATTACGCCCGAAATGTCCAGCTATCCCTCCAGCATGTAACTCCCAAATGAGAAAGTCACGCAGTGAAGTGCGAGGGATGCAAAGGTGTTTGCCTTTAAACAAGTACCCATCCTGGATGGTGTACATGGAGTGTGTGCTGGTCGGGTTACTAAGGAGAGTAGTGTACTCAACCTCAAAATCTGGGCACTCGGGGTACTCATCCTTTAACTGTTCGAACTCGACGACCTCGATGCTTTAACGACCCTATTTTTAACACCAGCCTTATGCTTTAATACGAATGTGAACCCTTGAAGGTACTCAACCCACTCCGCGTGCTTGGGTTCAACTTCTTCTATGAAGCAAGAAAGCGTAAGGCTTCATGGTCAGAGAACAATACAAATTCATGCGGTCTAAGGTAATGCTTCAAATACCAAAGAGATCGAACGACCGCATAGAACTCCTTGTCATAGGTGGAGTATTTTTGCTTCGCCTCGTTAAGTTTTTCACTAAAATAGGCCACAGGGTGACCCTCTTGGCTAAGCACTCCTCCTATACCTACACCCGATGCGTCGCATGCGATTTTGAAGACTTTGGAAAAGTCTGGTAAGCGCATGACGGGTGCACTACTCATTTGTTGTTTGATCTCAGCAAAGGCTTTCGTCGCTGCTTTGCCCCATTTAAAGTCCCCCTTTTTCATGCCATCAGTAATTGGGGCCATAATGGTATTAAAGCTTCTGATGAAGCGACGATAAAAAGTAGCCAAACCATGGAAGCTACGGACATCGTGTATGTTTGCAGGCTCGGGCCACTCCACAATGGCTTTAACTTTTTCAGGGTCCGCGACCATTCCATCGGCCGAGATAATAAATCCCAAGAAAACAACAGAATGTTGCATGAAGTTGCATTTCTTGAGATTTGCAAACAATTTCTCGCCCTTGTGGGTCTCACAAACCAACCTAAGGTGGTTCAAGTGTTGATCCTTGTTATGACTATAGATCAAAATGTCATCGAAATAAACAACAAGGAATTTACCTAGAAACGGCCTCAACACTTGGGTCATGAGTCGCATGAAAGTGCTCGGGGCATTAGAAAGCCCAAAAGGCATGACCATCCACTCATAAAGACCATCTTTAGTCTTAAAGGAGATTTTCCACTCATCACCGGGGCGGATGCGGGCTTGATGGTAGCCACTCTTAAGGTCGATCTTTGAAAAGATAGTTGCACCAACCATCATGTCAAGCATGTCATCGAGCCTTGGTATGGGAAACCGATACTTAACGGTAATCTTGTTGATTGCAAGACTATCCACACACATGCGCCATGTACCATCTTTTTTAGGAGTGAGTAGGGCAGGTACGGCACACGAGCTCAGACTCTCTTGGATGAACCACTTCTGAAGGAGCTCATTGACTTGCCGAGTCAACTCGGTGTGCTCAATCGGATTCAACCTGTAGTGGGGCAGGTTCGGTAAGATAGATTCGGGAACTAAGTTAATTGCGTGTTAGATATCACGCAGAGGAGGGAGTTCGTTTGGTAAGTCTTCAGGGAAGACATCCGTAAACTCTTTTAAAATCGGCTCAACCTCCTTGGGACACTCGCTCACCGACTCGGGAGCACTCTCTACGGTGACAACTATGTACACCACACTCTCTTTTATCGATGCTTTCTCGAACTCAGAAGGGCTCACAATATTAATGGATTTAGAAGACTCGCCCTTCTGTTCGATGGTGTTTTGGGAGGCAAAGGGTGTAAAGTAATCTTTTTGCCCTTATGCATGAACGTGCATATGTTTGATCGACCAGAAAGAGTCACGTCCATGTCATAGAGCCACAGCCTTCCCAAAATGATATGGCCCACATCCATCGGTATTACATCACACCATAAGGTGTCCGAATAAGAATCTAACTGAATCAGTACACGACACCTTTTCGACACGGGAATGGATGAAGAATTGACCCATGCGACTTTATAAGGTCTTGGGTGGGCTTCGGGTGTAAGTCCTAAGCGGCGGACTACATGAGTGGATATTACATTAGTACAACTACCGCTATCCACGATGACCCTATAATTCTTTTCACCAAATCTGGTGTAGGTGTGGAAGATGTTCTCCCTTCGTCAGTCATCCTTTTCATCCCGTTGAGGTTGTGCAAGGGCACACCTCATAACTAAAGCATGACCAATAGCATCACCCTCTTCATCACTGGGTGTGCTAACCGATTCAAATACTTCCTCTTCAACCACTACCTTATCATCATCCTCCTCTCCCTCAATGAAGAGAGTCCTTTGGGGTTCTTTCGTAGGGCATTGGGAGGCAAAGTGTCCCATTCCATGACTTTTATAGCACTTTACTTGAGAGTTAACCCTGGAGGAGTCTTCGACTACACTTTTCCCCTTTTCAAACCTCGAATTGGTAGGGGCGGGTTGTGTAGGTTTGGGAGGAGGATTGAATCATCCCTCACCGGATCATTGACTATTATAATATGGCTCGGTCCTCTTCACCACTGTAGTTTTCAAGTACTGTTCAAGATCATGCACAACGGCATAACATCTTTCAAGAGTTTCTACGCGGTGAGAAATCAACTCTTTTTGCAAATCAAGTCGCAATCCGGTGCGGAATCTAGAGAGAGTAATTTCAGGGTCTTCCGATACTTTTGCCCTTATTATGAACTCTTCGAATTTGGCAATGTAATCAGTCACGGGCATACCACCTTGGCGTAAGTTTTGCCACTGGTCGAGGAGGCGTTGGTGGTATGATAAAGGAACATACTTCTCAGTAAGTCGTTCCTTCATGTCGTCCCAACGGGTAATGGGAGGACAACCCGCGTTCACCCTAATGCGCTCGACATTGAGCCATAAAAGTCGAGCTTGACCAACCAACTTCATTTTAGCGAGCCTAACGCAACGGTCGTCATTCATGGCATACCAATCAAAGTGTTGGTCCATGTCAGAAAGCCAATCGAGGAAGACGGTAGGGTCCATTCTTCCATCGAAAGTCGGAATCTCACCTCGGACGTTCTTAAGGAGTTGAACTTCGGGGTCATAGTCATCTCTACGATGATCCCTACGGTTCCGGTTATCTTGGCGACCATTACGTTCAAAGTGTGGACACTCACGCTCTTGGTGCTGATTTTCCAGCCCATCCATCGCTTCTAGTTGGTTGATTCGATCACGTAATCTATCATTACCAACTCCTAGGGATGTTTGGGCTTGCTCAATGATATTCAGACGTGCACTAATCGCACCCAATTCTTCTCGCATGGCTCTAAGAGTATTAAGAACCTCATCCGAAGCCATTGTGATCACAAGGTCTATTAGGGTTCTAATATGGCATGCAATATGAACTCACAAAAAGAAAACAATGCAATAAAATAGATATGACAAGCAAAGATGCCCTAACCTAGAAAACTTAGGGCTTTGATACCAAAACTGACACGGGACGACAACCCTAAAATGTGGAATATGATTTTTAATGCGATTTGCCGAAATTAATTAGGATTAAATCAAGCGTAATCTCAAAACTATCTTAAATACCTTCGGGTTCAGAGAATTCAGGTTGGTAGTTCACGCGAGATCCAGTTAGAGTTCAGTCCGATGCGCAAGTACTATTAGATTTGAGGTGAGATCGGCCTAGAGATAGAACTCTAGCTTTTTCCAGGCTTGGGCGTTCGTCTTCAATCCGACGTAGATTTGTAGGCTCTAACTAGGGCTTTGGAAATAGGTGTATGGTTTTGTAATGAGCTTATGGTTTGATTTATGGCTTAGAAAAGGGTTTTGGGCTCTGTTTGATTTGGGATTCAGAAAGGTATTTATGGTTTTAGGGATCAAGAAATCAATAGGTTAAGATGTAGGAGAAACCAGCAGGGATCAATAAGGCAAAAGATTCAAAGAAGACAGTGATAGATAATAGAGAAAATAACAATAGCTTTTGGGAATCACTCCCTTGGCCTCAAACTAAACCCATCTCAGGCAAAGAATATTCAAGCATAAAAGCATTCAAAATATTCAATAATTAATTAAAAGTCTTTACAAGCCTCAATATATAGGCCACAAATAATTAAAATTTGAAATAAAGAGTTCTAATAGAAATAAAACACAAAAAGGTAAGTTTTCGCAAAAAAATTCAAAATCTGGAAAGCCTGCCACGACGTCCGTAGTGCCCCACGGACGTCCGTGACCTACGGACAGATAGGGTGTAAAATCATGGACGTCCGTCATTGTTTCACGGACGTCTGTCACTGTTCACGGACGTCCGTCATTGTTCACGGACGTCCGTTATTGTTCATCATGAACAGTAATTTATTTTTTTTCCTTGATGTTCTCCGTCAATAAGATATGAATTTTTCTGAACAAATTTCTATGCATATAGATTTCTGTGCACAAATTTTTGTGGGCATGTAGTTTTGTGGGCACAAGCTTATGGGTATATGGATTTTTATGCATGTGGATGTTTAGGCATATGATTTATTATGTGTAAAGATCTTTGTGAACAAATGTTTGGGTGCACATATTTGTGGGCATGTAGTTTTGTGGGCACAAGCTTATGGGTATATGGATTTTTATGCATGTGAATGTTTAGGCATATGATTTATTATGTGTAAAGATCTTTGTGAACAAATGTTTGGGTGCACATATTTTTGGGCACCATTTTTGTTTGCACGGATTCCTGGGTATATGGCTTTTTAAGCACACAAATTTCTGCACATATGAACTTTAGAAAACAATCAATTTTATGAAGCTCATTTTCGAAAATTGTTTTAAAAAATTAATTTAACAAAAAGGAGTGTGTAATTAAAATATCTTAATTGATCAATGCGTACTTGTTGATCTGCAGTAAAAAAACTTTTGCTTGATGTTGGTTGATATTGAGGACGAGAGTTGATCTTCTTCTATCTCAATTTTGTACTTTTGATCTTCAATTCTCTTCTTTAAGCGCACATTCTCTCCACTTACCCTTCAATGGCTATATCTGTTTAAAAGTGTGAAGAGTGTTGTCGCTGTAGGGGAAATTCATTTGTGGTCAAGTTCTTTCGTTTGCCTCTTCATGCCGCAATTCACTGCGTCAGTATGCCAAAGACAGATGGCTGGCTTCTGCATTAGAATGATAAATACTGCCTTGTTTTTTTTCCTTCAATAGGTTTAACTTCTTTCCATACAGACATTACATTATTTGAATGTAGATTTTCCATCTTCGGACATACAACCCAGTCTGCATGAATGTAAGCTCAATGTCAAGCGAGTAGTTTGAACTTTGAAGCTAGCAGTATTCCACTCTCTGGACACCTTTTTCATGCATCTGGGCACTCAAAAGGTATCTTCCAGCGCTTTTTCAAATGTTGCATTTCTTGTCTTGGTAATTTGAACACACAGTTTTGTTTGGTGATAGTCAATACAGGGTTACCCAATCTGTTGGGCACCCTACTGAACTGCGAAGAGGTTTGTGGTTCAGTTCGGCCAGTTTAACCCTTCAAATTTTTTTTAGAGACTATTGTATGAGAGAACTTGAAAGTTGGTGTCTTGCTTTATCAAGCAAAAACTTGACTTAAAAGCTATAAAGCACTTTTGCTTTAAATGAAGACCAATATTTATAATACTTACTATTTTCCTTTAGTACTTATTAAAATATCTTATATTTACATTCATAACTCATCCTATCTTTAGTCAACTGGGTTCGCTTGAATGTAGCCGTGAATTGCGATCCCAAATCCGAACCAAGCGAACCCGCGAATCAGGTAAAGTTGATCAAATATATCTCACTTCCTATTTGCTGTCATTGATGGGTGCAAAAGTTCTACTTCATTCTTCACAAGAATTAGTCCCTGTTTGACGTGCATTAGAAATTTAATGCATTATACAGATGATGCATTATGGCATTTGCTAATTTCAAGTAGAATGCATTCCTTTTGAAGACGATAATGTGAACTGTTTGGATGTTTTCTTGAAATAATGTTTAATGCACCGATTCTGTAATGCCTGTTTGGGTGAAAGTGATTTCACCAAGCGTGAATTGTTGAAGCAATCAAGATCCGATATGGAGCTTTCCTTCTTTTTAAAATGAATTAATGGGGCTTCACTGACATCATAAGATTATTAAACATAACTCTACTAAAAGGGACTAATGGGATCCTGCGTCTTTGACTTGTGTCCCATGTACATAAACGTCTCAGTTTGTTGATCAAAGTATACAAGAAACAATAAAGATGACTTGAGTGCATAGTGCCAACCATTCACTACCTGCTTGTTGCAGCTTCCCACTGTACTGCTGCTTGCCTCTCTGTTTCAACCTTGCCCAATTGCCAGAGCCCCTTGTCAAGATCATAGAGATTCTGACGCAGAACAAAACCCTAAACTACGTGAATGATTATGAGATGATGGATTTACCGAAATTAAACTAAATTAATTAAGCAAGAATTAATATGAATAAGCACGAATACCTTAAGGTTCGTAGTTTTCCATTCAGATCATCCCATTTGATTCGGGTAGGGTCGAGTCCATCGCTCTAGATTCGTTAGCCTCGCGGAAGGAGGATCCTAGAGGTAGAACTCTAGCCGCTTCCAGATTAGGGCGCTAACTCGTGGTTCAATGATGGGATCTCAGGTTCTTTTATGGTTTATGGGATCGGGTTGAATCAACGGTTAGATGAAAGCTAGGGTTTATGGCTTGGAAATTTTGACAAAAGGGTGGCTGGATTTATGGCTTTGGGAACAAGATAAAAGTAGAAAATAGTTAAATAAACAAGATAGAGGTAGAAGAAAAAGATTGTGGGCTTCACACGCTTGGCTTCACACCAAACCCTTCTCGGGAAACGAAGAATCACTCTTCGAAGAAACTCATCTCAAGTTTCATAAGCAAAAGCTCTTTCATTCAATAATCAATAACTGATTACATTGTTTATTAAAAGACCTTATATAGGAGGCCTTTAAAACAAAATAAAATTCTAAAACAAATACTACAAATAGACAAGTATGCCCTTAAAATTTAAATTCCTTCAAAATTCGTATTGTAGCTCGATCAATCGAGTTACTGTAGCAATTTTCAGTTTCTCTGAATTTGAACTGGAATGGTCGATCAATTGACTGGGCATTGCTCCCGCATAATAATTCTGCTCCTTTAAACCTGGTTCTGATTTCCTTTTCGTTTCTTCTTGTGCTGCAAATCTGTTGCGGCCCAAACCCAAGGCTCTCAATCTTGGCGTTCCCCGTCAGATTCAAGGAAGAGGAAGGGCCGTGATTGCAACTCACACTATAAAAGCAGCCAAATCATCCTCAAGGACTCTCCAATCCAACAATCATTGTGTTTACCACTGCTCCAACTGTTTCAGAAAATTTAGCCACTCAACAATCACTCCCTGCTCTTCCTGTTCAAAGTACCCCCTCTTCTGCACTCCTAGTTTCCAAACCTGTAGTTCTCGCCCTCCCTAACTTTGTGAAACCATCTCTGCTCTTTGTTTCCCTTGCTAAATGCCGATCACCGAACCCAAACCAAATTTCTGATATCATTGTACCATATCATCGGTGTTTCTGCTTTGGATTTCCAGCTCCTCCCATCTCTCCATGACATTATCCATTGCCGTAAAACCGATTTTTTTTTTAAATTCATCCATATAACAGAAAAATTAATAGATTTAATTTACCGAGGCAGAGATATTGTTGATTAGAGAGGTGCAGCTAGCTAGATTTGAGAAGCAAAACCAAACAGTTAAGGCGATTGATCAAAGATTACTACACCATGCACGAGTCTCAGGAGGACTGATAGCTTAGTTTCCAATTACAGCGTCTGCTGAACTCTCCCCTCTCCCTCTCTCTCTCTTCCCCAGCGGGCTGTTTGAGGAGGTAGAAGTTTAAAGGGAAAGAAAAATGTTTATGCCTGTGTAATTGGAAGAAAAAATCCACCACTTTCGCTTTGATTTTGAAATTAAAACTGCTGTCCAAACAGACATTCTAACTAAATCTATTATAAGCACTATATATAAATTGTGTACCATCCAAAAGTAGTGGTCCAAAAAGGCCCTTTATATTCATTCCATTCATAATTCAAAAGGTTTGCAACCAGGCATTCCGCATATGTCTAAGAGATCTATGACATACAGTAGCATACAATGATGGAAAGATGGGATCACAAAGATGAAGAGTTTACAACTAGGTCACGGCTTGCTTGGAAACATTAAGGCAAGGGGAGTCTATCATTCCATTGTAAACCAACATGAGACACTCCTTCGTTGCCGACGATTCTGCTTTTGAGTTTGCTTTTCGTAGGATTATGACTGAGATGTTTCATGAGTAAGAGAAATCTTGCTTCTTCAATGAGTATTTCTTAGTCCTTAGCTTCTTCTACGCTCCCTTTTGCTTCCTTCTTGGATTCCTTTGTCAAGTTGTTTCCCATCAGAGTTATTTCATCATCCTAAAGAAATAGAGGTAAATAGGGGTCAGCCCTTTTACACACTGATCGGTTATAATTAAACCCTTGCAACAACACAAGTGTTTGAAGCTAGGGCAACTCAAGGGGTGTCGAACCTCAGGGATTGGATGCAATCGAATACCTACTTCTATGTTATTTTTCTAATTAATTAAAGAGATTGAATTTTAATCGACTAAAGTAAACTAAAGCAAATTGAAAGCAAAATAAAAATAATGTGAAGAATGGTTAGGGTTTAGAATCCACCATTAGTTTTGTGAATGTGATTCTTATATTCACTCTGAATTACCATATGCGTGACCAATTAAGAACTGTTTGCAACTACAAGCCCAAACGATTAAACAGAAATATATGTGCGACCTTGTTATAGGATGGACCATGGTTACCTAATTTGCTCAATTACCCACCGAATTACGAACACATTGATGCGAAGAGTTCGATTCGATTCGCTCTGCTACACTACTAGTGACGGGGACGCCACATACATGGACATTGGATTCGGATCGCATCGTTTCTACCGGTGTAGAAAGAAGCAGCGTAATGGAAGTCAAAGCTAAGGAAAGATGGAAATTCTGGAGAAAGAGGATGAGGAAGAACTGAAAGAATGGCGAAATTTCAATTGATCGAATTGACATTTCGATTGATCGAAAGTGAAATTTCGATCGATCGAAAGTAAAATTTCGATTGATCAAATGTCGACGACAATTTTCATAGAAATATGAATTTCGATCGATCGATAAAATTTGATCGATCGAATTCCAAATTTGATCAATCGAAATTGCACCGGGTTATTTTAGTTGTTTTAGGAGTTTAGTTTCGAACTTTTGTGTTAAGGGTTTATTTGTCTTTATTTAATATTCTTTTTAGGGTTTTCTTTTATTATAAGACCTCCTATATAAGGTCATTAAGCTAAACAATGTGATTAGTTGATTGATTATTAAATGAGAGCTTTTGCTTTGTGAAGAGAGAGTCTTCTTCCCCGTGATGGGTTTGGTGTGAGACCAAGGGAGTGATTCCCATAATTTTCTTTATCTTTGTCATCGATTTGCTTGGTTGATTATATTTGCTATTTCTAAATCTCTGCGTGCTTCTCTAACCATAGCCTAATTATTTCCTTGTGATCCCAAAACCCGAAACCCTTTTGGAACCCTAATTCAAACAAGCCAATACCCTTTCTAAACCATAAACCGACTTGAAAGCCAAAAGCCTTTTGCAAACCATAAATTCCTTTCACAACCCAAATTGGAATTCGTGAATCTACACGGACCGAAGACGAGCACCTAAGCCTGGAAAAGCTAGAGTCATATCTTTAGGCCGATTTCGCCTCGACTCTAAAACTACTTGCGCATCGGACTGGACCCTACCAGGATCTCGTGTGATCTACCCATCAAAATTCTGCAAACCCTAAAGGTATCAAAGATAATTTTGCGATTAAACTTGATTTAATTTTATTAATTTCGGCAAAATCTGCATAAAAATCATATCCCGCATTTTAGGGTCGTTGTCCCGCGTTATCTAGCAAATATGCTTTGCAAAAAATCCACTGCCAAGATTCAACCCTGAGTTTCTTAAATTGAACACCGCAAGCACTACCAATTGTTGCATAGAGTTTTATATATTTTATTATTTATAGTAAATCTGAAACATTTTTATATTAACAACAAAGTTATAAATTACGATTAGAGTGTCTTTTATTTAAAAACTCATCCTACCTCTAGCGAACTGGGTTCGCTTGGATTTGACGAATTGTAAATTATGAACCCGAATTCGAACCGAGCGAACCGAGCGAACCAGCGAATCAGGTAACATTGGGATGGGCTAGCTTTGACCAAGATCAACCCATCTACATTACTCTAATCTAGGGCATGGTTTGATCTATCTTAGCATAACTCATCTAATCTCAAGGTTACACTACCGTTAAATAACATTGCACGATCATCTAATCTAAACCACAAGTATTAGACTCGATGCGCATATCGATTCACAAAAACAACTCAATTTAACTAGAACGAAAACCAAACTAGATTCATGAAATCGAATACACATTATAAATTTTTTTTTTTTTGAGAAGGTAATAAAAATATATTAGAAAAGAAGAAGAGCGCAATACAAAGAAGCATACCTTGGAGGGTAATAAGATACTACCCAAAAGAACGAAATGCAAAAAAGAAAGCCCCGAAAACAACTCACCTCACCCCGCAGGCCATAAGAGACAAGACCAAAGACGAGAGAGTGGGCCTCGAAACCCATCACCAACCCGCCAAAAACTGAAAGGCCCCCCCCCCTCGAGAAGCACTACGCCCAGCAATCCTCCCAGATCCTAAGAAAATGCTGAAGCCCCTCACTGAACGCTGTAAACTTGCACGCATTCCAGTTGATCACAATATCTCTGATTTCTCTAATAATCATCAAGAAAGGCCTCGTCTGCGATTAAAAATTCTGCAATTTCTCTCTAACCAAATATCCCAAAACATCGCATAAACTGTTAGCGGCCACAACTCTTTCCTCGGGTCGTCGAGCTTAATCTCTCTCCACATTTTCATCATGTGGGCTGGCCACCATTGAGTAACCTACTCAATTTTGAAGATTTTGAAGATGATGTTCCAAATTGACCAAGCAAAAGAACAGTGGAGGAAAATGTGGTCCGCCGATTCCGCCCCCCTCATGCATAATATACATTTGTTGATCACCGGGATGTTTCTTTTGATAAGCTGATCCCTCGTGAGGATTTTCCTATTAGCGACCAACCACGCGAAGAACTTAATTTTAGGGGGCATCTTAATCCTCCAGAAAGCATGCCACGTGCAGTTGTTCGAAGTCCCTCTAAGTCTCACATTCTGGCTGTTATAGAAAGATTTAATTGTAAAACTCCCTTTGGCTGAATAGTTCCACCCCTCATATCTTCATGACCCGTGTTGGGAGTCAAGCCCCTCAACACATTCATCAGATTCGAGAACTCGCCCTCTTCCCATTCCCATAAACGACGCCTTAATGGAATATTCCATTCCAAGCTATTATCGGACATGTGTACGCAGCTGCTGATGACCGCTTCCTTAGAGCTTGCTAAGCCGAAAATATTTGGGAACCTCGTATAGAGGGGTTGGTCGTCCACCCATACGTCTTTCCATAGCCTTATTCGTCAGCCATCTCCCCACCTGTATTTTATGCATTCGAGAACCTGCTGGGTGCATCCTTTAATAGCCTTCCACTAGGCGGATCTGTGATTAGGATTTGAAGTGTCGTTATCAGGAGCCCCGTATTTCGCAGCAGCAATTTGGCACCAAATTTTATTTCTTTCCCCATCCTCTCCCATCCTCCAGACCCATTTGGCTAAGAGCGCTTTATTAACTAACCTTAAATTTCTGATGCCATGGCTCCCTCGATCTTTTGGCTCGCAGCATATGTCCCATTTAACCAGGTGTAACTTCTTCCGGTCCCCCCGCTCCCTCCCAAAGGAAATCCCTGACAATTCTTTCCAGTTTGGTTGTAACCGTAGATGGAGCACTCAAAAATGACATCATAAAAACTGGGATGGAAGCGAAAGTCGATTTGATTAAAGTGAACCTCCTCCATAACTGAGCATTTTACTCTTCCACGTTGCGAGTCTCTTCTGAAATCGCTGCATCACCGTATCCCATAACTGAACCTTGCTCCCGAATCCCAGCGGTATTCCTAAATAAGAGATAGGTAACGTAGCCGTAATACAGCCGATGTGTCTAGCCGCCCTTTCAGTGACATCCGAGGGCATATTTATCCCCGACAAACTGAATTTGTGCAGGTCTATCCGCTGCCCCGATACCACTTCGAAAATGGTTAAAACGTCTTTAGTCGCTTTTATCTCCCTCTCCCCATTATTGCCATTGCAGAATACTAAAGTGTTATCCGCATATTGGAGGTGAAAAATCAATGGGCCAAAATCTGCAGTGGTAAATCCCCTTATGAGATTGGATTCTTCATACCTCATAAAAAGATTGTGAAGAGCCTCCCCTATACAATTAAATAACAGAGGTGATATGGGATCACCCTGCCGTAACCCTTGCTTGCTTCTGAAAAAGCCATGCGGCGTTCCATTGATAAGAACCGAGAAACGAACCGAAGCATAACAGCCTTTCATCCACTTTCTCCATTTACCTCCAAACCCCATCCTTTGAAGGACGTAGTCTAGGAAATCCCACTGCACTCTGTCATATACTTTTTCCATATCAATCTTAAACACCCATCCTTTATCCTTACGTGTCTTGTCCGAGTGCAAATGACGGGAATGCAGACATTGTAGATATTGGATACAGACCGTTTTACATATATCGGCGTCAGAAGAAACAGAACGGAAACGGAGATCAAAACCCGACTTGACTTAAAGAAATCAGCGTGCTGGAACAATGCCAGTCAATCGATCAACTCTGGGGATTCGATCGATTGACTGTGGCCTGTGAGGAAATAATCCTGGCGACATATATGTAAGTCAATCGATCGAATACCAGAACTCAATCGATTGACTGCGTCAGAAATCGAATTTGAATTTTAAAGGGTATACTTGTCTTTTTTTTATATATTTGTTTTGCGGTTTATTTTCTTTTGTGAGGCCTCCTATATAAGGTCTCTAAATAAACATTGTAAAATTATTGATTATGAATGAAAGCTATTGCTTGTGTGCTTAAGATGAGCCATTGTTGAAGAGTGATTCTTCTTCGTTTCCTGAGAAGGGTTTGGTGTGAAGCTCGAAATCTATCTTCTATCTTTCTCTTTATTTTATTTTTTTCTCTGCTTGTTAATCCCATAAACTTTAAATCCAGCCATCGACTTTTCCTAAAATTCCTAAATCTGCACCGTTGATTCGAACCAATCTCCAAATCCAAAATCAGCCACCCCTTCTTTAAATACCCCGAAGTTTATAAATCCTAGATCCCATCCGAGTCCCTGAATCAATCCGATTCAAGCCCAGATTTCATCCGAGCCATTGAACCAACCCGAATCAGAACCCTTAGAACACTTGTGTCTCCATCATTGAATCCCGAGCGACACCTTAATCTGGAATAACTAGAGTTTTACCTCTAGACCGATCTACATCGCGAATCTAACGGATCTAGCGCACAGACTGAACACTACTCTAATCTAGAGCGAATTTCCCAAATGGAAAACTACGAAACCCGAAGGTATTTGCATTGTTTTCAAGTTTATTGCTTAATTAATTTAGTTTAATTTCGGCAATTAATTAAATCATAGCATTCATGTAGTTTAGGGTCTTTTTTCCGCATCAGTTTTTGTATCAGAGCTAGGTTCTAGGTTTGGGCATATTGTGTGGCATATTCACTATTTCTGTGTCAATTGATTGAGTACTCTTATTCAATCGATTGATTCTAATTGAATCTATTTGTTTATCCAGACAGAGCATTCAATATCAATCGATTTACTTATCAATATCAATCAATCGACTAATATTCATTGATTTATTGCATTCTACTTTTCTTTGCACCTATTTCTATGGTGTTCAAAAGTGTGCACATCTAGTGCTCGATAAAATTCCTCTTACGTTGATGTCCATATTTGCATGCCCATTTAGAACCCGTGTTAATAGCTGTGGTTACCATGGACATGAATGGGATTACCGATGTTCTTAATGGCATGAGAGCCAATTTGAAAGCAATCAATGATCGAATGGCTGCCATGGAGCAAGCCCAAAGAAACCTTGAAGTTTCCAATGGGAGATTGCTAGAACGAGTCAATCAATTAGATGGGAATGACGAATACATTGAGTAGCGTTGTGAACATAATGGTCCACATTCGAACGCAATGGTTACCAACATGATCGGATCCGGAATCATCTGATGGATCATTATGGAGATGACCACGACCCGGATGGGAAACTCCTTAAAAATGTCTGAGTGGAGTTCCCAACCTTCGATGGAAGCTTAGATCCAAAACTCTTCCTCGATTGGTTATTCGACATGGACCAACACTTTGAGTGGTTTGGCATGAGCGACGAGCGGCGCGTCAGGCTCACCAAGATGAAACTCATCAACCAAGCCCAACTCTTTTGGGTCAACATTGAATGCATCAGAATGAATGCGGGTAGTGCTCCCATTACCCGTTGAGAGGACATGAAAGAGCGACTTACAGAGAAGTACGTTCCTGTCTCATACTACCATCGTCTCCTTAATCAATGGTAAAATCTATGCCAAGGTATTATGGCCGTAGCGGATTATATTGGCAAATTTGAAGAATTCATGATGAGAGCCAAAGTGTCTGAAGACCCCCAAGTCACTCTATCCAGATTTCACACCGAATTGAGGTTTGACTTGCAAAAAGAGTTAGTCTCTCGCCCCGTTGAGATTCTCGCCGAATGTTACACCGTCGTTCAAGACCTTGAACGATATTTGAAAATGATGGTGGTGAGGCGATCTGAGTCTCATATCGGTCAACCTTGTACTGGCAAGGTGAAGAGTAGTGCTGGAAACCCACTCACCAAACCCACACAATCAACATCCGATGTGCGGTTTGACAAAGGAAAGGGTGTGGTAAGAGAATCCTCGAAGAGTGGTTCCCACATTAAGTGTTACAACTGTCAAGGGTTGGGACACTTTGCCGCCCAATGCCCTAAGACAAACCCGCAAAGGAATCTCTATGTCGAGGGAGAGGGCAACGAGGATGACAGAGTTTTTGAAGAGGTCTTTGAGCCGAGTGCCACACCTAGTAATGAGGAAGGTGATGACATGGATCGTGCTCTAGTTGTGGGGTGTGCCTTTGCACAACCTCAACGGGATGAAAAGGAGGATTGGCGGAGGGAGAACATTTTTCACACCTTCGCCACATGTAGGACAAAGAGTTCTAGGGTTATTGTGGATAGCGAAAGCTGCACTAATGTGGTGTCAGAACATACTGTCACCCGCTTAGGGCTTACACCCGAAGCCCACCCGAGACCTTACAAAGTCGCATGGGTAAACTCCTCATCCATTCTCGTGTCTCAAGTGTCGCGTACCAATACAATTGGGTTCGTATTCTGACACCTTACGGTGCGATGTGGTGCCAATGGATGTGGGTCATATCATTTTGGGAAGACCATGGTTCTACGACTTGAATGTGACCATTTTTTGCCGATCTAACATTTGCACGTTCAATTATAAGGGCAAGAAAACCACTCTTAACCCTTTGGCTCCGAAAACACCATCGACCAACAAAGTCAAGACGAAGGGCGGTCAGTCCAAGACCATTAACCTGGTGAGCTCTTCAGAGTTTGAGAAAGCAGCATTAGATGAGAGTATGGTGTACGTAGTTGTCACCATTGAGAGTGCTCCTGAGTCAATAAGCGAGTACCCCAAGGAGGTTGAGCCGATAATGAAAGAATTCGCGGATGTCTTTCCTAAAGACTTACCCAATGAGCTTCCTCCCATGTGTGACATTCAACACACGATCGATTTGGATCCTGAATCTACCCTACCAAACCTACCCCATTACAGGCTAAATCCGGTTGAGCATGCCGAATTGACTCTGCAAGTCAATGAACTCCTCTAGAAATGGTTCACCAAAGAGAGTCTAAGCCCGTGTGCCATACCCGCCCTAATCCTAATCAAGATAGTACATGGTGCATGTGTGTGGATAGCCGTGCAATCAACAAGATTACGGTTAAATATCGATTGCCCATATCAAGGCTCGACGATATGCTTGATATGATGGTTGGCGCTATTATCTTTTCCAAGATAGACCTTAAAAGTGGCTACCATCAAATTCGCATTCGCCCTGGCGATGAGTGAAAAACCGCCTTCAAGACTAAGCATGGTCTTTATGAGTGGATGGTCATACCTTTTGGGCTATCAAATGCCTCGAGCACATTCATGAGGCTCATGACCTAAGTGTTGAGGCCGTTTCCCGGCAAATTCCTTGTCGTATACTTTGACGACATCTTGATTTACAGTCATGACAAAGAACAACACATTATCCACCTAAGGCTGGTTTGTGAAACCTTGAGGGGAGAAAGGTTATATGCGAATCTCAAGAAATGCACTTTCATGCAACAATCCGTTGTATTCTTAGGATTCATTGTCTCGATTGATGGGATGGTTGTGGACCCCGAGAAGGTTAAAGCTATTGTGGAATGGCCAGAGCCTAGGAATATTCATGATGCCTGTAGCTTCCATAGATTGGCTACATTCTATCGTCGCTTCATCCGAAACTTTAGGACCATTATGGCTCCTATTACCGATTGTATGAGAAAATGAGAGTTTTAATGAAGCAAAACCACGACGAGGGCCATTGCTGAGATAAAAGAGAAAGTGAGTACTGCACTCGTCATGTGCCTACCTGACTTTTCTAAAGTCTTTTAAGTAGCATGTGACGCTTCGAGTGTGGGAATAGGCCGAGTGCTTAGCCAACAGGGCCACCCAGTGGTTTATTTTAGTGAGAAGCTTAATGAGGTGAAGCAAAAATACTCCACCTATGACAAGGAGTTTGTCCGATCTCTTTGGTATTGGATGCATTACCTAAGACCGCAGGAATTTGTGCTATTTTCTGACCATGAAGCCTTACGCTTCCTTGCCTCACAAAACGTTGAACCCGAGGTATGCAAAGTGGGTCGAGTACCTTCAAGGGTTCACATTCGTGTTAAAGGGTAAGGTTGGTGCTGAGAACAAGGCAGCTGATGCACTAAGTCTACGGGTGATGACTTTGCACACTACGAGCACTGAGGTCGTTGGATTTGAGCTGTTGAAACAAGATTACTCTGAGTGCCCAGATTTTGGGCCAAATTACACTGCTCTCCTTGATAATCCGATCAGCCTTAACTCCAAGTATACTCTACAGGTGAACATCTTCCACACCTTCGCAACATGTGGGAGAAAGAGTTGTAGGGTTATCATGGATAGCGGAAGCTGCACCAATGTGGTGTCAGAACATACAGTCACCCTCTTAGGGCTTACACCCGAAGCCCACTCGAGACCTTACAAAATCGCATGGGTAGACTCCTCGTCTATTCATGTGTCTCAGAGGTGTCGTGTGCTAATACAATTGGGTTCATATTCTGACACCTTTTGATGTGATGTGGTGCCGATGGATGTAGGCCGTATCATTTTGAGAAGACCATGGCTTTACAACTTGAACGTGTCCATTTTTGACCGATCTAACATTTGCACGCTCAATTATAAGGGCAAGAAAATCACTCTTAACCCTTTGGCTCCCAAAACACCATTGACCAACAAGGTCGAGAAGGACGGTCAGTCTAAGACTATTAACCTTGTAAGTCCTTCAGAGTTTGAAAAGGCGTCGTTAGACGAGAGCGTAGTGTATGTTGTTGTCACCATTGAGAGTACCACCGACTATGTAAGTGAATCCCCTAAGGAGGTTGAGCCGATAATGAAAGAATTTGCGGATGTCTTCCCCAAAGACTTACCCAATGAGCTTCCTCCCATGCGTGACATTCAACACGCGATCGATTTGGTTCCTGGATCTACCTTACCAAACCTACCCCATTACGGGTTAAATCCGGTTGAGCACACCGAATTAACTCGGCAAGTCAATGAACTCCTCTAGAAAGGGTTCATCAAAAAGTCTAAGCCCGTGTGCCGTACCCACTCTACTCACTCATAAGAAAGATGGTACATGGCGCATGTGTGTGGATAGCCGTGCAATCATCAAGATTGCAGTTAAATATCGGTTTCCCATACCAAGGCTCGACGATATGCTTGATATGATGGTTGGCACCACTATCTTTTCCAAGATAGACCTTAAATGTTGCTACCATCAAGTTCGCATTTGTCCTGGCGATGAGTGGAAAACCGCCTTCAAGACTAAGGATGGTCTTTATGAATGGATGGTCATGCCTTTTGGGCTATCGAATGCCTCGAGCACATTCATGAGGCTCATGACCCAAGTGTTGAGGCCGTTTCTCGGTAAATTCCTTGTTGTATACTTTTACGACATCTTGATTTACAACGATGATAAAGAATAACACATTATCCACCTAAGGCTGGTTTGTGAAACCTTGAGGGGAGAAAGGTTATATGCGAATCTCAATAAATGCACTTTCATGCAACAATCCATTGTATTCTTGGGATTCATTATCTCGGCTGATGGGATGGTTGCGGACCCCGAGAAGGTTAAGGTCATTGTGGAGTGGCCTGAGCCTAGGAATATTCATGATGCCCGTAGCTTCCATGGATTGGCCACATTCTATCATCGCTTCATCCGAAACTTTAGCACCATTATGGCTCCTATTACCGATTGTATGCGAAAAGGGGAGTTTCAATGGAGCAGAGCCGCGATGAAGGCCTTTGCTGAGGTAAAAGATAGGATGTCTAGTGCACTCGTTATGCTCCTATCAGACTGTTCTAAAGTCTTTGAAGTAGCCTGTAACTCGTCGGGTGTGGGAATAGGTGGAGTGCTTAGCCAAGAAGGCCACCCAGTGGCCTATTTTAGCGAGAAGCTTAATGAGGCGAAGCAAAAATACTCCATCTATGACAAGGAGTTCTATGCGGTCGTCCGATCTCTTTGGTATTGGAAGCATTACCTTAGACCGCATAAATTTGTGTTGCTTTCTGACCATGAAGCCTTACGCTTCCTTGCTTCACAAAAAAAGTTGAACCCAAGACACGCAAAGTGGGTCGAGTTCCTTCAAGGCTGGTGCCGAGAACAAGGCAGCCGATGCACTCAGTCGTCGAGTGTTGACTTTGCGCACCATGAGCACCGAGGTCGTCGGATTTGAGCAGTTAAAACAAGATTACTCTGAGTGCCCAGATTTTGGGCCAGATTCCACTGCTCTCCTTGATAATCCGAACAATATTAACTCCAAGTATACCTTGCAAGAAGGGTATCTATTCAAAGGGACTCGCCTATGCATCCCTCGCAACTCATTGTGTGACTTTCTCATTTGGAAGTTACATGCCTGAGAGATTGCAGGCCGTTTCGGGCTCAACAAGACCATTGCGCTCGTTGTGGATAGGTTTTATTGGCCTAGCCTTATGAGAGTTGTTTCACGGGTCGTGAAACAATGTTGTACCTGCCAAGTGGCCAAGCAAACTAAACAAATTACTGGTTTGTACACCCTGTTGCCCATGCCACACACCCGTGGCAAGACATCTCTATGGATTTTGTGCTCAGACTTCCCAAGACTCAACGGAAGTACGATTCCATTTTTGTGGTGGTGGACCGCTTCTCTAAGATGACCCACTTTATACCTTGCTCTAAAACCTCTGATGCGGCTCACATAGCCAAATTATTTTTTGGGGAGGTTGTGCTTCTCCATGGGGGTTGTGCTTCTCCATGGGTTACCCAAAACTATTGTGTCTGATCGGGACGTGAAGTTCACCAGTTACTTTTGAAAATTTTTATGACACATGATGGGTACCATGCTCCAATTTTCCTCGGCCTACCATCCTTAGACCGACGGCCAAACGGAAGTCACTAATAGGACCTTAGGTAATCTCCTTCGTTGTCTAGTCGGTGATCATATTAGGACCTGGGATTCTACGTTACTAATAGGCGAGTTTGCATACAACAACTCTGTCAATAGGTCCCTAGGCATGAGTCTGTTTGAAGTCGTACATGGCCATAGGCCAAGAACACCCTTAGATTTAATTCCCATGTCTGCATCATATCGAGTGTCTGAGTCTGCTGATACATTTGCACAACACTAACTTGCACGCCAAAATTAGACAAAATTAATTCAAGCAATGACCATTACAAGATAACTGTGGATGCGTATAAGCGTTTCAAAGAATTCCAAGTGGGGGATTATGTGATGGTTCAGATTAGGTTTGAACGATTCCCATCAGGAGTCGCGAAGAAGCTCCAAGCCTACGGTGTTGGGCCTTTTAAAATTGTGGCACAGAGCGGGCCTAATGCTTATGCTCTCGAACTTCCGCCGGATATTAGAGTCAGCTCTAAGTTCAATGTGGAGGACCTAGTCCCTTCTTTGGGCTCAACCCCACCCCCTACCAACCCTTTCCAAGCAGCCCCGAGCCCAAACCCAGCCCCACCCTGCAACCCTTACCATTCCCTTCCCCACGCAGGCAGAGGAGAGATGAAATCGAAGGGATACTTGATGATTTTATGGTATCCACCCATGGTGGAGGGTTTCAGAAATACTTGGTCAAGTGGATGGGAAAGCCGGACTCCGAGAACACGTGGTTAACTGAAGATGAGGTGCGACGCTTGGACCCCGACGTGTTCGATCGCTATCACCACGCCGCTTCATTGGTGATGAAGCCTTTTCGGCCCGGGAAAATTGACGGGACGCCGACATTGTAGACATTGGATATAGACCGTTTCGTGTATACAGGTGTCGGAAGAAGCAGAACTGCAACGGAGATCAAAACCAGATTTGACTTAAAGAAATCAGCGTGCTGGAGCAATGCCAGTCAATCGATCAACTTTGGGGATTCGATCGATTGACTGTGGCCTGTGAGGAAATAATCCTGGCAACATATATAAGTCAATCGATCGAATACCAGAATTCAATCGATTGACTGCGTTAGAATTCGAATTTGAATTTTAAAGGGCATACTTGTCTTTTTTTGAAAATTGTTTTAGGGTTTATTTTCTTTTGTGAGACCTCCTATATAAGGTCTCTAAATAAACTTTGTAAAATTTTTGATTATGAATGAAAGCTATTGCTTGTGTGCTTGAGATGAGCCATTGTTGAAGAGTGATTCTTCTTCGCTTCTTGGGAAGGGTTTGGTGTGAAGCCCAAAATCTATCTTCTATTTTTCTCTTTATTTTATATTTTTCTCTGCTTGTTGATCCCATAAACTTTAAATCCAACCATTAACTTTCCCTAAAATTCTTAAATCTGCACCGTTGATTCGAACCAATCTCCAAATCCAAAATCAGCCACTCCACCTTTAAATACCCCGAAGTTTATAAATCCTAGATCCCATCTGAGTCCCTGAATCAATCCGATTGAAGCCCAAATTTCACTCGAGCCATTGAACCGACCAGAATCAGAACCCTTAGAACACTCACGACTCCATCATTGAATACCGAGTGGTGCCCTAATCTGGAATATCTAGAGTTCTATCTACACCGCTAATCTAATCTGGATCTAGATTAACGGATCGGACCCTACTCGAATCTAGTGCGATTTTCCTAATGGAAAACTACGAAACCCGAAAGTATCCACAGTATTTTCAAATTTATTGCTTAATTAATTTAGTTTAATTTCGACAATTAATTAAATCATAGCATTCACGTAGTTTAGGGTCCTTGTCTTGCATCAACAAAGTTTCAGAGGCTGCCACCATGATGTCCATCAGGTGTCTTCCCGAGATAAATGCACCTTGAACATTGGAAAGTAATTGATCGATGACACACTTTAGACGGTTAGCTGGCACCTTGGAAATTATCTTGTGCGCGCTCCCTATGAGGCTACTAGGGTGGTAATCAGCTATGGCAGTAGCCCCTTCCCGCTTAGGGATCAACGCTAAGAAAGCTTAATTCTTGCTCTTAGGTATCCTTCCTGTGTCATAGAACTCATGCAACATGGCAAAGTTAGTTTTGATGGTTGATCAACAACTCCTGAAGAACTCCATAGTAAAGCAGTCCGGCCCCGACGACTTATTGAAAACCCGTACTCTTTAGAGCCCTTTGAACCTCCTCTTCTTTGACAACTATTTCCAAGTCATTAGCCTCCTGATTCGATATAGAGGAAAACGGGATCCCGTCCATGCGAGGTCTGATGGTTGCCTCAGATGAAAACTGTTCTCGTAGAATTCCGCGATTTTATTCGGGAATGTGGCAGGGTCCGCATGGACCTTCCCATTGATATTACTTGATGCGATATGATTCCTCCTTCCATTTGCCATGTGAAAGACTTTATTGCTCCTGTTTCCTCCCTTAGCTAGTGCGCTTTAGATTTTTGACGCCACTCTTGTTCCTCTTGCAGCACGATCTGGTTATACTCGATCTTTAGAGCTGTGCGAATATCCTTGTCCAAATCAGAGAGCGCTGCCGTCTCCTCCTGTCTGTCCATCTCCGCTATCTCGGTTATGATCCTTGCACGATTCTGTCTCTGCTTCACATAACTTTCTTTGTTCCATTCCTTAATCCTGATTTTAAGGTTTTTTGGCTTGGAAGTAAACACATATGAGGGAGAACCTGATGTTCTATCTTCGGACCACCACCTTTGGATAAGCTGCTGGAATTCATCATTTTGTAACCAATAGTTATGGAATCAGAAGGACCCGGCCTCGAAACCTCCCTCCTTTTCTTAGTTGACGATAAAATAATCGGTCTATGATATGAAATCGTGGTAGAGCACACCATTTCCATAGGATCTAGAATCACGTCAAGGAAATCAATTTGGCACTGAAATCTATCCAACCTGCACAGCGTCGGATCGTCCTGACCATTGGACCAAGTGAATCTCCCTCCCGACATCCCAAGGTCAAAAAGCGCTCCACGCGAAATACAATCCGCAAACAAATCCCTTGCTGTGTGATCAATCGTGCCCTTGTTTTTTTCGTCTTCAATCATGAGGGCGTTGAAATCCCCTCCGACGCACTCCGAGGACTCCCATTTGCCTAAGGCCACGCTTCCTTCTTGCTCCTGTTATCATTAGGGTCGTAAACAGTAATTGCAACCCACTCCTTGCCGCTTCTGCAGTCCTGGAGGTGTGCAGCCACCACAAAATTACCCATCTATGAATCTATCAATTTATGACAGTCCGCATTCCAAGCCAGCAAAATGCCCCCTTAGAACCTTCGGCTTCCATCGCGATCCATTCCCAAGCAGAACTTGGCAGTACCGATCTCACCAAGGTAACATTTGTAACCCCCCATTTAGTTTCCTGCAGGCCAATAACCTCTGGGTTTTGACTGGCAATGACAGATTTAACCAACGCCTTTTTATCCGAGAGGCCTAACCCTCGAACATTCCAACTTAAAAAAATCATTAAGAAACTCAAACTCGGTATCTACCCCTCCAATCAAAACCAACGATAGGAACAAACTAAAGATCCTCCCCCTGTGAGGGCCCGGTCTGACGGGTCCCTTTCCTCTGCCCCTTCCTTGCTCTGGTGTAGAATAAGCCCCATTTCGATCTGATACCCCACTTCGATCTGACTCGACCCTTTCTGCCGTTATGTCTCTCTGCCTTGGCTAACCGTTTCCCTCTTTCGATAATCTGACCATGCAAATTTAGTAGGCCACTTCTGTCCGCTTGAAAGGTGATTCCTAGATCAGTACCTAATTTGATCAATAGCTTCCCCGTTTGCGTCCGTTGATTTCGTGTCCCCACTCTCCTCTGATTCCTTGTCTGGAGCACTGGATCCCCTTAACACCCCCTGATGTCCTCCCGAGTTCATGTGGCTCAGATCTGCGCTTGGTGATGGAGGGCCTCTCTGGTCATTGGTCCTGTGTCCTGGCCCATTACAAGTACCTTGAAAACCCCAATCAGAAATGTTATTAGAAGTTTCCCTGGGTCTAGAAGGCCCAGGTTCAAAACAATTTAAATTATAACTAATTGTGTCGTCAAGCTGGGCCATGGGTTCATCATGTGACCCGGTATGAGGGTTAGCAATTTGGCCCCTAAGTAACCGATGTGGTTCCAGCGTAGACCCATTGGTCCAGCTGAGATTGTTGTCGCTGACCGTCCCAGAAGAGTTGACTGTTTGACCCATTTGGTTGCTGGCAGATTTGGTGACGTGGGTTACCGTGTCGTTAGAATAAATCCCTTTGCCCTTTATTTCGGACGTAACTGGTTTGTAGGAAACACTATTTCTCCCATTGGCCTTAGATTTGGACTAAATAGACACTCAGTTTGTCAAGGAAACAGAGTTGGTCACGCCGGAAGGACGCGTGCCCATCAAGCCCATATTTCCCACCTTTAATACTCCATCTCTCCAGGTTGTCGCCTTTTTCGTCGAAGACGTTTCTTCCCTGCAGAAACCTCCACGTGTCCCATTCCTGTCGTCAGGAGAGCTTTGGTTTTCTTTGGTAAATCTCTTTTGCCCTTTTCTGTCGCCCTCAACATTTAAGGATGTATGTATGTAGCCCGATACAGGTGACGCGTGTCGACTCATCTCCTTCTCTCTGTGTCTCTTCATAAAGCAAGCCTCTGCGTCCTTTTCTCCAGTAGGAAGATTAGTAGCTGCGTTGAGAAAGACGTTCCAGTGGCCCAAAATAACTTTGTCGCTCCTCTCCAAGTCATCATGCCGCGTTGGCCTATGTTGTCAATGGGTCCCCCGATCCGTGCTGACTGGGAACGCGACCATGTACCCTCCTGGATGGAGGCCGATCTGCGAGCGTTGGAAACATGGGAGCCTCGTCCCATCCCTGCACTGCATTTCCCCGTGAATCTCTCCCGTCTCGCCGAAAATTTTACCGTCAGTGATCACCGCGTTCTCTACCTTAGTGGCCCCTACCCGAACAGATGTTACTATGCCGTCATCTCGAACCGTCGTCTCTTTGTACCTCTCCAGTTCGCACCACCACCGGTGCCTGCATCCATCAATGAGGACATATCCCCACCGCGGTACGTTGGCAATATTCGATGGGCGAACGACAATCCTGGCATACCGAATGTCCCCCCTGTCGGCAGCAAGAGTGACGATGCCGAGGAAAATCCCAAAGAGTCGACCGATTCCGCTTAGGATGTCGGTAATCCATAAGAAAGGTGGCAGGCCATAAATACCCAGTCAAATCCCGTCATCTTCATCGTTTTGGATGATTGTGGAAAAGCTCTCCTCCTCCCATCTGTAGCACTTGATAACGTTACCTCCTCTCTCCGATGCACCATGATTTATCAGCAGTTTGATGGCCGCGGGTACCTTGTCAGAGAAAGCAGCACGAAAAAAAATTGTCATTTTGGAAACTGTAAATAATGTTTGGAAGCACTCACCCAACAAATGTTATATATGGTCTTTAATGGAATCTTCTTTTATTAGGTGGTTGTTGGTATTAATGATAACCCAACTGTTACGATTTTCTCTTTTCTTTTGGTATATTGGTATAAATGTCACCCGTAACTAGTATGGTGGGGCACCACCTTCTCCGTCTGCCCGATGGAGTTAGCGTTAAACGGTTCCTTTGTCGGCGCAAACCCTTGGTGTGTCTCGGTTGCCAAAGTATCTAATTTCTTCCGCGGTTCGACCGCCTCTGGTATCGTCATTCTCCCCCTCGATTCCACCTCCCAAACCTGAAAAGCTGAGTTAGCTTCTTTGTATTTCTTCCCGGTGATGGTCCATGCATTCGCTATATCGCATTTTTGTCATCTCGTAATAAACGGGGTCGAAGCATTTCCCTTCCTTCGCCTTCTCATCGGCTTGAAATTAAGAGAGTTGGTGATAAACTCCCCTGAGCTCCAGTGCGCGTCACACGACTTCGAGAAGCACCGGATTCTCCTTCTGAAATTTAGAGTTCCGCATTCTCCGCACATCTAGTCGCCATTCTGACGACGATCAAGGCACCCTTTGGATTGCCGGTGTGATTCTGCCCGACAGAACTTCTCGGGTTCTCGCTTATTTTGAACTATTAGTTGGTTAGGGCCTGATAAACATTAAAATTTTCAATCCACTCCTATCGTGCAATCATCAATCACTAATACAATAATTGAATCAAATAAAAGAAATCAACATCACTCTACTAGGGTTTCATCATAACCCTAAACCGGAAGAATTAGCCGTGCATGATTGATGGGGTCGTGTTCATGTTGATGAAGATTGCCATGTCCACTTCCTTGGTTGATTGAATAGTGCGTAGCCTTTTCCTCTTGATCTTCGGTCCATGAGCTTCTATAATGCAAAAGATGCATTATTTTGATGTTGGTTCGTCCCTTTTATAAGTTCTCCAAAAACTTCTAATCGTAGCGTTATTTTGACTATAATGGTCTCTTCCCGTCTTTTTTTTTTCTTGTTATTGATTTGACGCAGGACGGTATCCTAAACTACGTGAATGTGATGATTGATTTTCCCGAAATTAAATTGAATTAAATTAAATAATAAAACTCTCAAAATATAACGAATACCTCAGGCTTTCGTAGTATTCCATGGGAGGATCACGTATAATTCAGGCAGGGTTCAGTCCGGGCGTTAAATCGGTTAGGTTGCAGCTTGGATCGTTCCTAGAGATAGAACTCTAGATTTCCAGATTAAGGCGCTCACAATGCAATGATGAAATCTCTGGTTCGTGGGTTATTTTGATATGGCTGGGTTTAGCAGTCTGATGGAGGTTACGGTGGTTGAATCGGATCGATTCAATGGTTTAGGGAAAAAGCTAGGGTTTAGGATTTCAAAAGGATGATGGCTGAATTAAGGTTGTGGGATCAACAGAAGCTGAGAAAATAAGATAGATAAAAGATAGATTTTGTAGGCTTCACACCAAACCCTTATCGGGAAGAAGAATCACTCTTCGAAGAAAGTCATCTCAAGTCTTAAAAGCAAGACGCTCATTCATTCAATATTCAATAACTAATTACATTGTTTAACTTAAGGACCTTATATAGGAATCCTTTCAAACGAAAATAAAACCCTAAAACAAGTACCAAAAGGACAAGTATGCCCCTGAAAATTAAGTTCGAAATTAGAAAAATTACTAAAAAATAAAAACTGCGCGATTTCGATCGATCGAAAGTGAAATTCGATTGATTGAAATTTAAATTCCATCGATCGAAAGTGAAACTCGATTGATCGTAAATATACATATATTATTTGCCGCATAAATTTGATCGATCGAAATTTAAACTCGATCGATAGAATGGAAATTCGATGGATTGAGTATATAATTCGATCGAATGGAAATTCGATCGATCGAGTATATAATTCGATCGATTGAATTATATACTCCAGAACATGTATTTCCCTACGAAGTTCGATCGATCGAAGACAAATCTTCGATCGATCGAAATTTGTAGTTCGATTGATCGAAATTTGCAGTATTTCCCTATTCGCCAAATTTCGCCTCTTTTACGCCTAGTTTTGATGTCCATTTCGCTTCTTCCGCCGTCGGTACACCCGAAAAGGTCCATATCCGATGTCTACGATGTCGGCGTCCTCGTCAATTCTCCCCGACTCAAAATGTTTCATCACCGATGAAACACACATGAAGTGAATCCTGGCACTCGATGATGTATGAGCATCATCTCGGTCTATTGTAGAGGGACGTACCCGGTAAACCGCTCCTTTACGAGCCCAATAACCCGGCTCACAAAGCCACTCTACCAAATACTTTTGAAGTTTCGCATCGACTCTCTTGGACCTGAATGAATTCATCCTCGATGAAGTGTGATCCCGATATTGACCGGGAATACGGGAATTCAAACGACGAACTCTCTCATGATTGGCCCATGCAATCTGGGTAGTCGACTCACCAACCCTTTGTATCTTGTAAACCAGAAATTTTCTGCCGCGGGTGAATGCCACAAGATCATCCCAAATTTCCCCAATTATCTCTTTTCTCTGTCTGCTTGGATAAGGAAGTGGTATTGGCTGCAAAGTTGGGATGAGATCGGGAATAAGAGGCGGTCGGAAAGGATTGAAAGGTGGTGGTGTTGAGCCAAGAGAAGGAACTAGGTCTTCCACATTGAACGTAGAGCTGACCCCTATATCCGCTGGAAGCTCGAGAACATATGCAGTAGGTCCGCTCCTTGCCACAATTCTAAAAGGTCCAGTGCCGTGGGCCTGGAGATCCTTTACGACTCCCGATCGGAATCGTTCAGGCCTAACCCGAACCATCACATAATCATTTAATTGAAATTTCATAAAAGCCTTCGGTAACTGCATCGATATTTTGAAAGTTTCATTGCATAAATTAATTTCAAGCTTAATTTCAGCATGTAATGCGGAATGAGACTCAAAAGATGACTCACAATTAGACTTAGAATGTATAGTAGTATGCAACTTGAGACTATGATGTGTATGCGTGTCTATGGACTCAATACTCTCATGTGCATGCAACGCTAATGACTCACATGTAGTGGCCTGTATCAACACTGTGACTTATGTGCAGTGGACTCGACTAACACTAGTGACTCATGTGTGATCGAATCAAGGGACACTAATGATTCATGGGTAAGTGACTTGATTGGTTTGTGTGTGCTCGGTTCGATCAACTTTAAAGATTCAAGTGCACACGACTCTACCACCAACAGGGACTCGTGCACAACTGGCTCTACGGGCTCTAACAAATCGTGCGTATGTGACTCGGTCGAATCGTGTGTGGGTGACTCAACATTACTACTCACAAGGAAATTAGAAGCCCTTTTGACACAAACTAGACTCTCTTCAGCTACTTCGATCTCCTCTTCACTCATCACGGTCCTAGGGTCATACACTTTCTCTTCTACTTTCATACTTTCCCGCTCCTTAGAACTTTCGCTTTTAGTCAATAAATTCAGAGTGGGACGTTTTATGGAGCATTGGTAAGCGAAGTGCCCGAATCCTTGACACTTAAGACAATCGGGACACTTATTTGTCTTGGTCCTCAAACTCCGTAGAAGGTGACGATGTGCCAAAGGAACATACTTTTCAATAAGTGTCACCTTCATATCCTCCCATGTGGAGATGGGTTTAATTCGACGAAAGTCAATACGGAGTTATATATGAATCTAAATTTTTTTAGCATTTCCCTTAAACTTTGTTGTCACTAGCCTAATTTTGTACTCATCTGGTCCGCCATACCAATCAAAGTACTCCTCTACATTAGACAACCACTCCACGAAGGTTCTAAGGTTCGTCGTACCCTCAAAATCTGGGACCTCATTTTTGAATAGAGTTTAGAAACTTTTCGGCAGGGTCGTATTCAGGTTCATGATGATGAGGATATCCTCGAACTCTAATCTCATCACGACTTTTGGAGCTTTGCCAAGAATGTGGAGTATAGTGATTCTCTCGTTCGGCTAGCATCCTTTCACGACGGGTAACAAATTTATGGTGACGTGCAAATGACTCATTTATGATGCTTGTCACAAATACAACTCAGATACAATTCTATGGACCACACAACAGTTGAGGAATTTTAACAAACACATGACGTGCACACAAATGAAGACACAAATGACATGACATCAAAGACATCGAAATTACATACACATGACTCAAAATGAATAAGGATTTTTATCAAACACTAGATGTGCACAAATAAAAACTGAAAGGATATGCAATGAAAATTAAAATGCTATGGAATTAAATGTCACACCAATATGCCCTAGGCTAGAACATAAGCTTTGATACCAAAACTGACGCAGGATGATACCCTAAACTACGTGAATGCGATGATTGATTTTGCCAAAATTAAATTGAATTAAATTAAATAGTAAAACTCTCAAAATATAACGAATACCTCAGACTTTCGTTGTATTCCATGGGAGTATCACAAATAATTCAGGCAGGGTTCAGTTCGAGCGTTAGATCCGTTAGGTTGCAGCGTGGATCGTTCCTGGAGATGAAACTCTAGATTTCCGATTAAGGTGCTCACAATGCAATGATGGAATCTCTGGTTCTTGGGTTATTTTGATATCGCTGGGTTTAGCAGTCTGATGGAGGCTACGGTGGTTGAATCAGATCGATTCAATGGTTTAGGGAAAAATCTAGGGTTTAGGATTTCAAAAGGATGATGGCTGAATTAAGGTTGTGGGATCAACAAAAGCAGAGAAAATAAGATAGATAGATATAAGATAGATTTTGTAGGCTTCACACCAAACCCTTCTCGGGAAGAAGAATCACTCTTCGAAGAAACTGATCTCAAGTCTCAAAAGCAAAATGCTCATTCATTCAATAATCAATAATTAATTACATTGTTTAACTTAAGGACCTTATATAAGAGTCATTTCAATCGAAAATAAAACCCTAAAACAAGTACCAAAAGGACAAGTATTCCCCTAAAAATTAAGTTCAAAATTAGAAAAATTACCAAAAAATAAAAACTGCGCGATTTTGATTGATTGAAAGTGAAATTCGATCGATCGAAAGTGAAACTCGATCGATTGAAAATATACATCTATAATTCGCCGCAGAAATTCGATCGATCAAAATTTAAACTCGATCGATCGAATGGAAATCCGATCGATCCAGTATATAATTTGATCGATTGAATTATATACTCCAGAACATGTATTTTCCTACAAAGTTCGATCGATCGAAATTTGTCTTTGATTTATCTGCAAATTTCGATCGATCGAAATTTGCAGTATTTCCCTATTCGCCAAATTTCGCCTCTTTTACGCCTAGTTCTGATGTCCATTCCGCTTCTTCCGCTGTCGGTACACGTGAAAAGGTCCATATCCGATGTCTACGATGTCGGCGTCCCCGTCATGGTTCAAGTGCTTCTTCACAAAATGCATCACATATCCTTTCTTCAAATTGCTGATTTAAACTCTTCTTCGTAACATATGTGTTCTTCAATGATTTTAGAAAACACATACTTATCCCATTATTGGAAAAATTCCTCTATTTAAAAAGTCCCTTTTTAGGGTGTCATCAAATCATGATAGTTTCGGAAGCTAAACAAGTAGTCCAAAATCAAGTGTTTCATTACATACATGTAGTATATATTCATGGAGTTTCATCACCTGCGACACATAGTACATTGTCAGAGTATTTCATCACATAAGACATGCAACATACATAAAACAAAAGCAAAATCAGCACTATGATACTAGTGCTGTAATAGAAACAGCTTTAGATTTTATATGGCAGCCATGATGGTCTTCAAAATTGAAAACAAGAACATGCTTAGAACAAACAATTGCGATTAAAAAGGATGATATAAAAATTATGCTTTTTGGGCTTGAAATCATCTTTTGGAACTAATTAAATTAACAAATAATCAGGGAGGAGAACTTGCCTAAAAGTACTCGGATCCGGAATGTAGGAGGGTAGGAGTTACCCTTCCTTCCTCTTAATTTCTCAAATTTCTCTCTAGTTCTCTCTCTCTCTCTCTCTCTCCCCTTGTTTCTTCTTTTTCTCACTAGGTTTCTTTTTCTCTCTCCTATTTATAGCCATTCTCTCCCTCCTCACACTTACACATGCCAAACATGCCTTACATGCATGCACCACATGTTACTCAAATAATTTCAACACTTTACACATGCCACCCTTGTTACTTGCATGCGACACATGTCACTCACTTACACATACCACACATGCATTCCATGCATGCTAGAAATATCACTCACTCATTTTCATATCCTTGTTCACTTACACATGGCAAACATGTAGCACATCACTTCTCATACACCACCATGGATCAAAATATCGTCCAATACCGATACGTATCGGTTTTGGACTTGGACGATATGATAAATTGGAGTTTTCTCGGGCCCCTTTAAAAACAGTCAAATTATTATTATTTTGATCGGTAATAGAAATGTATTGAAAAACAGCAAGGCGCTGAAAGAAATAATACAGAAAAGAAGCGACCAAACGGAAAACAAAAGGAGCACATGAACCCGATACAACACAAGAAGAGAGATGAGCCAGCAGTTGGCCAATAACTGCCAAATCTGCCAAAGCCAGCTCCCTACTTAACCAGGATCCCAGGGCGTGTTATTCCCACTAGCGCCCTCCCCGCCTCTAGCGACCCAAAACCACATCAGGTCTCTAACCGACTTCATAATCATCCCCACAGGCCGACTTTTCTTTTCAAAAATCCGCCTGTTCCTTTTGAGCCATATACTCCAAATAACTGCGAAGAAAGCTTCCTGCCAGTAGTCTGATAGCTGACCCTCAAAACTGCCGGGAGACCAGGTTAGGAACTGCATGTAAGTCGAAGCAGAGGTCACCCAATTCATGTTAAAGGATTTAAGAATGACGCTCCAACTCTTGTGTGCTATCTCGCAGTGTAGGAAGAGATGTGCGGCTGACTCCTCCCCGTGTAGGCATATCACACATCTGTTCAGTATATCTTTCCATCGGCGAATGATTTGATCGATGGTTAAAATTTTTTCCTTGAAGAGTGACCATACAAAGAACTTAATTTTTGGTGGTAGGAGCGCCTTCCACAACCTAGCTCCTTGAAATCCGATGAGCGGGCGGCTCGCTAGCATCCGGTAGTATGATTTGACGCTGAAGTTGCCCTCTTTGGTAGGAATCCAAACCCGCTCGTCCTGGCTGTGTGGATTCCAATGAACATTGTAGAGCAAGTGTAGCAGCTTAGAGATGGAAGTCACCTCGACATCGGTCAGAAGCCTTCAGGTTTTGAAATCCCACAATCTTCCTCCAATGGTTTCTGTAACAAATTCGTCGATCAGCCCCAGCAGGTTCGTGGAGATGTTGTAGATGTCGGGGAAGTCCGATCTGAGGGGACGACACTCCGCCCAAGTGTCCTCCCAGAACCTAATCTGGGTCCCACATCCCCAACTGAATCTAATCCCTCTCTTGTAAAATGCCTAAGTACCACAGATACCTTTCCACCAAGCCGAAGTGCCTCTGTGAACCGTAGTATTGACGCCCGAGTTACCAATCCCACGACCATAGTTTTCACTCAACACCTTGTGCCTGAGACTGTCATTTTCACCCACCATACCAGCTCGCTAGAACCATTTCCCTAGGAGCACACTATTGGTCCACCTCAAACTGCGAATTCCAGGACCGCCACAACTAACCGGAGTCCCAGTTAACTAGATGGTAGCGTTTCTCAAGACCCGAACCCTCCCAGAGAAAGTTCCTTCGGCTTTGTTCTAGCTGTATGATCACACTAGTAGGACATCTGAACATCGACATATAGAAGATCGGTAGACTTGACAAGACCGATTTGACTATGAGCAAACGACCTCCACTATTGAGGAGTTTTCCTTTCCACGAAGACAACCTTTGTTCGAATCTTTGAATTACCGGTCCCAAGCTCTTGCTGATGTTTGTCTGAGTCCAAGTGGCAGGCCCAAGTATTTGATGGGGAATTTTTCGATCGTGCTATTGACTGTAGCCGCTAATTCCGTCAGCAGTAGATCCGTGGTCCCAATTCCAGATATTGCCGATTTGAGTAAATTAATGCGCTGACCCGAAACAGCCTCATATACCGAAAGTATGTCGGTTAACGTCCTGAACTCCGACACGTCAACCTTCCCAAATATGACAGTATCATCAGCATACTGAAGGTGCGAGATGGATGGACCCTAAGATCCCACCTGAATGCCAGAGATGAGATGGAGTTGTCTCGCTTGAGTGATGAGACTAGTTAGCGCTTCACCCACCATGTTGAATAAGAAGGGGGAGAGTGGGTCGCCCTGATGGATTCTTCTAGAGCTTTTGAGGTACCCTGCTGGTGAGCCATTAATCAACACTGAAAACCAGGCCGAGGAGTAGCAAGCCCGCATCCACCCCCTCCAGGTAGACCCGAACCCAAATCTGTCGAGCACATAGTCTAAGCAGTCCCAACTGACTCGGTCGTATGCCTTCTCCATATCCACCTTCCAAAGAGTTGCAGGCTGACGCGAAAGGCGGGCCAAGTGAATCACCTCTTGAGCCATCGTAGCTAGATCCACTAATTCTCCCCTGAACAAAAGTGCCCTGATTGAGCGAAATGATCTTGCCCATTAGCAGTTTAATCCTGTTGGCGAGCACTTTGGCTATTATCTTGTACAGACAATTAATAAGGCAGATCGGGCGGTAATCCGAAAGCTCCTCTGCCCCTTCTTTTTTGGGAATCAGGGTGATAAAGGTAGAGCTGATGCTTCGTCCAATAAAGCCGGTGTCATGAAACTCATGAAGCACATCCATCAGTTCCTCCTTTAGGATTGGCCAAAAGGAGAGGAAGAATTCCATCGTGAAACCGTTCGGGCCTGGAGCCTTGTTCTTACCTCTCAACTTAATGGCCTACCATATCTCCTCCTCACTAAATTGTTGTTCCATTTCCACGCTATCTTCCTCTTAAATCGATTGAAATCCCACCCCGTCCAGCTCCAGCCGAGCACGACCATCATCGGATTTCAGATTAGTGTAGAATGCGACTACGTGATCCCTGATTTGCTCATAACTAGTGTAGGTAGCCCTTTCGACGACAATACTACCCAAGTAATTGATTTTATTTTGCGCATTTGCAACCGCATTGAAGAATTTGGTATTTTGGTCCCCCCTTTAAGCCATTGAACCTTAGCCTTCTACTTCAGCACACCTCCTCGGCCACACATTTGTTGTTGAAATCCATCCTTTTTTGAATCCTTTCTTCTTTTTCCTGTTCGGATAGGCCCCTATTTTCCTCCAGATTGTCCAGCTCTTTCAACCGCATGAGCAAAGACTCTTTTGCTATGTGGACCAGCCTATACACTTCCTTGTTCCAATCCTTGATACTTCCCTTGATCCGCTGCAGTTTGGAAATGAATCTGAAAGCTGCAGTCCCTGAAGGTGTCGGCTCCTTCCACCAAGTAGGCACCATCACTCTGAAATTGTCATCCAACAACCACATGTTCTCAAATCGGAACGGGGATGGCCCCTTCCCCTGAGAATCACAACTTATCAATAAAGGACGATGATCCGAAACGACCCTGGCTAGACCTTCAAGTCTGGCAGCCGGAAAAATCTCCAGCCACTTCGTCGTGCAGAGAAATCTATCCAGCCTACTTAACGTTGGCGTATTTTGAAGATTGGACCATGTGAATCTCAATCCGGTTAGTGGAACATCCATTAATTCCCAATCAATGATGAAGGAGTTGAAATCACGCATCACTGCCACATCCGGTGGTCCCCCTGCTTTTCATACGCCCATCTGATGTCGTTGAAGTCCCCTCCCAGGCATAGAGGATGATCCAATCTCGTAGCAATGACTGCTAGCTCAAACCAGAAATCACCCCGGTATCTATCATCAGAAGGGCCATAAATCCCCGAAAAGGACCATAATTTACCGATATCTTTATTCTGAAGCACAACAGAGGCCGAATACAACCCCACTTCCTCGTCCACTTTATTGAAAAGAGCAATTCTTGAGAGGCACCCGCAATCGACCAGATCGATCGGCGTTTTCCTCCGAGCATCGATGACACCTTGTTCTTATCGCAGTTAGCCCAGTTAGTCTCTTGAAGTGTAATAACTGCCGGTTTGGTCATTGCGATCACCCGTTTTACCTCGGCCAGTTTCTGCCCATAGTAGATACCCCTCACATTCCAGGAGAACATCTTCATTAACGCAACAAACACAACCCTCCCGTGGCAGGAAGCTGAGTGTTAAGCACCCCCAGCTCCCCTCCCATCTGACACCCCCCATTGAAGACGAGCGAGTTCCCGAGAGCTGGTGCGGCGCTTCTTCTTGCTGGTGTCTTGCCGGATAACCAGAATGGACCAGAACACTTCCCTGACAGCTTCGTCCGACCCTTTGAATGTCATTCCGAGCTCGCGGCCCACCTATATAAGGCGATCAATTTCATCCACGTTTCCGGGGAGCTCACCTCCCGTACCAGCTGTGGATGGGCTTGACCTGGCACTTCTAGTAGGACGAAATCGAGCATTCAACCCATTCTCCGGTTTCATCTTGTCGCATCGATCTTATCGGTGGAATTTGCTCCGAAACATCATACGAGGGGTTGGCGACTTCGCAATGGACGATCCCCGAAGTCAGATCAGTTGTTGAGAGAATGTTGGACGTTGGATTCTTAGAAAAATGTCGAAGCTGAGTCGAGCAGAAAAGAGTAGCTGACGGTTTGTCCTTAGAAATCCGTCGGGTCTCAGCCTGTTGATTCCTGGCCCCCTTATTCCTTCTCCACTAAGTCAAAAGCCCGTAGCTCCAACCCTGTCCGCAACACTGAATTCGATATAGGTCCCGGACTAGAGAGCATGAGGTTAAGTGAGGGTTCAGACCCGCTGCAGATCCTGTTGAAACTCCCCACCAGCTGTGTGTCACGGAGTTACTCTTTAGCAACGTGAACTCTCGTGCGGCAACTAGCTTTTCTCAATCTAGCTCAGCCTACTCGTGTCTCAAACCTGCACGGTAGCGCATTAGGTTAGAAACTATGCGGATTCCCGAATGCAACACATATAGCTATACGCAGCGATAGTCCGAGGGGCAACCCCACTTAGAGTTTAGGTCCGCACCATGAGGGTGGTCGTGGACCACCAACATGATGGCTCACGACGCCGACTGTGAGCACCTAACACCTATGCGAGGTCTTGGATGCGAAGTCAAGCCCACAAGGCTATCATCACGCCCGTAGGGGATCACTTAGGCCACACCGTCACGTGGTCATTAGATCCTTTCCCCATATATATGGTTTAAACATCAATAGTGCCTAAATGGCGGGAGGACCTCAAACGTATTGGTTTAACGCCCTCGCATCGCTAGGCTAAGTTGGCTCGTTCGCATCATGTGCCTGCATCTTGACACGACCAACTGCAACCATGTCGCGTGCCCTCCTGGCCCACGACCGAAGCTCTTGGAGTATCAACGGCGAAGCCCTCATGGCTTGGTGATGCTCTGACGATGCTCCAGCTTCAACCCACCAATGCCTGATGCACCAGTGGCACAAGTGGCCCTGCGGCTGGCCCGGGTGGCCACGCCGTGAGCCCACGTCACATCCTCCCCTACTTAGTTGCGTTGACGTCCTCGCCGACGCAGCCCAAAGATTCTTCTTCGGATTGGAAGGATGGGTGGGTACTCTCAAGTTCCCACGTAATTTCAGCCTCTGGCAGGCCTTTCCACTTCAGAAGGTACTCCACAGGAAATTCATTCTGACTGCCATCTTCCCTGTTACTACGTCGGTGAGCAAGGATTTCTTCAACCTGTCTCTTCAACTGTAAATTAGCATCCAGGCGACCCGAGTTGACAAACTTCTCCCAGGATTATTCAGGTCTCTCTTGTAGGGCTTCAAGCAACTGACATGAAAGACCGGATGCATTCTCAGACGGGGAGGAAGCTGCACTCGAAATGAGACATCATTAATCCTCTTCGTGATCGGGAATGGCCCATCATACTTACGAACTAGTCCTGCGTGCTTTCTTCTGAAAAATTTGAGCTGCTTTGGATTAAGTTTCACCAAAACTTCATCACCTTCTTGCAACTCGATAGGCCGTCGACCCTGATCGGCCCACTTCTTCATTCGCTTAGCAGCCTTTTCCAAGTAGGCCCTAGCAATCTCTGCATTCCTCTGCCACTCCTTGGCAAGATGGTAGGCTGCTGGACTCGATCCGGTATATCCCATAGTAATTGTATGCGGTGTTGACGGTTGTTGGCCAGTTGCTAATTCAAATGGGCTCTTATTTGAGGCTGAACTCTTCTGCAGATTATAACAAAATTGTGCCACATCTAACAACTGAACCCAATTCTTTTGGTTGGCACTGACAAAATGTCTCAAATATTCCTCCAAAATAGCATTCACCCTTTACGTCATCGATACATGCTGGATGCATCTTTGGATGAGAAGTTGATTAGTTCTAAGAGTGGAATACTTCTGACCAAAACTTGCTGGCACACCGTGGATGTGTATCACTGACAATCACTTGCGGCACTCCCCTTTGCTTCTAGCGCATTCTTGACAAATAATCGCAGCTTCTTTGTGCATTACGATTCAGTGCGGGAATGAATGTAGCGTGCTTTGAGAATCGATCCACAACTACCGGGATGGACGAGTGTCCCTACTTTGGGCAATGCGAAATGAAGTCAAGGGAGACGCTCTCCCACAGTGCGGATGGCACCGTAACAGCAGGTGAGTCCAAATGGTTTAGCTCTTTCCACTTTGTCTGCCGGCATATCAGGCAAGTCCTGACATACTCCTCTACGTCCTCTTCCATCTTAGGCCAATAGAAACGCCTTTCCAACAAGGCGAGCGTGCGATGAATTCCTGGATGACCTGCCCACAATGTGTCATGACACTCCTTTAAGAGTTCCTTCCTAAGTTCTTTCACTTTCGGCACATAGAAACGGCCCCCTTTTGTCACCAACAGTCCTTCCTCAGTCCAGAATCGCCGTGTTCTCCCCTCTTGTATTTGCTGTAGTAGGGTCCTCGCGAGTGGATCTAGTTTTAACCCATCGCGCAATCTATCGGGGATAGTCGAACTAATGCGGCTAGCTGCAGTTTGTTCTTCAATTTTTAACGCTGCTAACTGAACTTTCAATGCTGCTAACTCTGCTTTACGGCTCAAAGCGTCTGCGACTTGGTTGGTCCTGCCAGGCTTGTACACCAAGTCCATATCGAACTCGGCCAAGAAATCTTGCCAACGGGCCTGTTTCGGCGATAATTTCTTCTGTGTCTGAAAGTAGCTGGTCGCCACATTGTCGGTCATCACTAAGAACTTCGACCCAAGTAGGTAGTGCCTCCACGTCCTAAGACAATGTACTACTGCTGTCATCTCCTTTTCTTGAACCGTATACCGTCGCTCGGTATCGTTCAGCTTTCTGCTCTCAAAGGCCACTGGATGCTCTTCTTGCATTAATACTCCTATTGCATAGTCGGAGGCATCTGTGTGCACCTCAAATGGCTTGGAGTGATCAGGTAGCTTCAGTACGGGGTCGTTCACGACCACCGCTTTCAAATCCTCAAATGCTCTCTGGCATTTTTCCCACCACTGCCACGGTCGATCTTTCTTTAACAGATCCGTCTAATGGTCTTTGCACAGTGTGAATAACCGGGATGAACCTTCGTAATAGTTGACTAAACCCAAAAATGACCGCAACTTCGGTCACGCCTTACAGCACTCTCCAGTCTTGGATTGCACGAACTTTTTCAAGGTCCATGCTGATGTTTCCTCCTCCAATACAGTGTCCCAAAAACATAATCTGCTCTTGTGCAAATGCACACTTCTCCTTCTTGACATAGAGCTGATTTTCTCGCAGTATCTTGAAGATGATTTGGAGGTGGTTGAGATGTTCTTCCAACGTGTTGCTATACACAACGATATCGTCTAAGTACACCACCACAAACTTATCGAGGTAGGCGTGGAACAACTCATTCATCAAGGTGCAGAATGTGGCTGGGGCATTAGTCAGCCCAAAGGGCATTACTAGAAACTCAAAGGCTCCATACCTGGTCACACAGGTAGTCTTGCTTTCATCTCCCTCGGCGACTCGCACCTGATAATAGCCAGATCTCAAGTCTAGCTTGGTAAAGTACCGCGCACTGCCCAACTGATCAAACAAATCTGCAATCAATGGCACTGGATACTTATTCTTGTGGTAGAACCTTGTTCAACGCTCTGTAGTCAATGCATAATCGAAGGCTACCATCGTGCTTCGGAATAGAATGGGCAAATGGAGCTTTAGACGACCGAACAAATCCGCCCCAACAACTCTCATCTAACCGGACGAACAGCTTAACTCGGAGGAGCCATTCTATAGGAGCTTTGGCGGCTTTGCACTGGTTCTAGCTCGATCCGGTGATCTATCGATCTTAAGGCAACACCTTAGGCAATTCAAGCAGCATGACATCTTGGAATTCTGGAGTAATCTCGACACTACTTTCGGCACACACTACTGGCCCGGTTGCTTTCTCTTCTAACTGTAGCAAGAAATGTAGGTTCCCTCTCGAGTCCTTCTTTAACTGTAGTGCTGAGATAAACCCATCACTCTCTGCTTCCTTATCTTTCTGAATGACTGGGATCATGCAAGGGGTCTCTTCTCCAAACATGCACACTGACCCGAGGTATGGCATGGGCACTGCTTTAGCCTGGTGTAGGAGCTCTAACCCAAGGACAACCTTGAAATCATCCATCTCTACTGCCATAAAGCTTGTGGCACCGCTCCATGGACCTATTTGCACAGGTACCCCCTTTGCTACTCCTGCGATGGGGCGCGCCTCGAGTTCATGACTTTTATTCGACTAGCGTCTTGCTCAAGTTTTAAGCCTAGGCGACGTGCTTCTTTATCAGCAATGAAGTTATGCGTCGCCCCCGTGTCTACCATGGCACGGGTACTTTTTCCATTGATGCACATCTCAATGAACATCAGCCCCTTGGCGCATCGTCTTTCCTTTCTCTACTTGCCTTTATGGCATTCAAAGAACCTGAGTGCCCCATTCTTAGTTCCTCCTTAGGAAGGATTGCAGGAGCGCTAGTAGTAGCTTGAAGGACATTCAACGACTGTTTCTGTGGGCAATCTTTAACTCGATGAGGCCCTCCGCACAAGAAGCAACCCGACTTCGGCACGTAGTTGGCGGACTCAGCTGACTTGGCATGTGAATCTTTTCCGTGCGCTTTCTTTTCTTGCGTGCCGCTCTTGCTTTTCTTGTTTGCTTTGGACGGATTCTTCGAACCACTTTTATTCTCGTGCGGCCTCTTCCTATTTTGATCTGAGGGCCCATAGTCTGTTAGTCGCTCTGCGGCTGCCACTGCGGCTGCAAGATCCGGTAGTGTCCTTCTATTCAATTCAGTCTGGGCCCAAGGCTTAAGGCCTTCAAGGAAGTAGAATATTTTATCTTTTTCAGACATTTCCCTGATGTCCAACATCAACGCGGAGAACTGTCGCACATATTCTCTCACGTCTTGGGTGTCTTTGTAGCTTTGTAGTTTTCACGAGCGCGATATAGTCAATGTTCTCGGGCAAGAATTGTACTTTCAATTCCTTCTTTAGGTCTTCCCAGGTATCTACGACACAACGACCTTTCTGAACTCCTACGAAGGGCGTACGCCACCATAGTTTGGCATCTCCCTCAAGATACATGGTCGCTGTGACTACTTTCATCTCTTCGGTAGCAGGCGGGGCAAGACGGAAGTATTGCTCAATATCCCATAAGAAATTCTCTAACTCCTTAGCATCCCGAGCACCTCCGTAGCACCGCGGCTCAGGTATCTTGACCTTTCGTTGGGAAGTTTCTGGCTGTTGAACAGTCCCAGACCCAATCGCCTTCATCAGGACGTTCATCTTAGTGGTCAGTTCCTCAATCTGTAAACGAAGGGCTTCGACGGTGCCCCTCGTATCTTCTGCAAGAATCTCCACGTTCTCAGCTAACGTGGCGTGGTTTTCAGCCAATGTGGTGTGGTTTTCTTCTTGCTTGTCTAACCGTTCTGCATGGTCTTCCACAAGTGAAACCACCGTCTCCAACTGCTCTACGACCTTCAAGGTCGTCTAGACGTTCCCTGGTCCGTCTACGTGTACCATTACTGGTCCCCTCAGCCATCTCTAGGCTCTGATACCAACTGTCACGGAGTTACTCTTTAGCGACGTGAACTCTCGTGCGGCAACTAGCTTTTCTCAATCTAGCTCAGCCTACTCGTGTCTCAAACCTGCACGGTAGCGCATTAGGTTAGAAACTATGCGGATTCCCGAATGCAACACATATAGCTATACGCAGCGATAGTCCGAGGGGCAACCCCACTTAGAGTTTAGGTCCGCACCATGAGGGTGGTCGTGGACCACCAACATGATGGCTCCAGCGCATGACGCGACAGGAGCGACCTAACACCTATGCGAGGCCCGGATGCGCGAAGTCAAGCCCACAAGGCTATCATACGCTGCGTGAGGATCACTTAGGCCAGCGACACGTCACGTGGCTGTTAGATCCTTTCCCCATATATATGGTTTAAACATCAATAGTGCCTAAATGGCAGGAGGACCTCAAACGTATTGGTTTTGCATACCGCAACGCCCTCCCGCATCGCTAGGCTAAGTTGGCTCAGTCGCGTCCGCATCATGTGCCCTGCTGGCACTGCATTACGACCAACTGCAACCATGTCGCGTGCCCTCCTGGCCCACGACCGAAGCTCTTGGAGTATCAACGGCGAAGCCCTCATGGCTTGGTGATGCTCTGACGATGCTCCAGCTTCAACCCACCAATGCCTGATGCACCAGTGGCTCAAGTGGCCCTGCGGCTGGCCCGGGTGGCCACGCCGCGAGCCCACGTCACATGTGTCCCATTAGATATTAAAAAGCCACGCGTCGACCTGTTATGAATACCTTGTGGTATGAGAAATTGAGGCACGTGACGAAGGGCCACGTCAGATATGAGGGTCACGTGGTCCTCCACAGACGCTTCGAGAATACTAGTTGCGCTGACCCCTATCAAAACCGTCGACCAGTTTCTGGAAACTGCCAATCGTCTATTACGTGTCGATACGTCTACGCTGCTCGAGATTCGAGAAGTACTATATCTGAGTCTTCGACGCAGAAAAACCTTAAAAGATGTTTTTGTTACAATTCTTCTTCCTTAGGTACATCGAAGCCTCGATACCCATTGGATCTCAGGGGTGCTCCTCGGCGTCGTTTTCCTCTGCAGGCCTCCACATCTGGTCACCAACCTCTTCCATCAGCACTTGGTAGGTGAGGTCCTTGTACGATTCATCCTCGACCGTAGGTTGAATCGACGGTTGTGGATCTTCAACGTAGACGATTTGAGCTACACTGTCGTTCACCTGCGCCGTGGGTTGCATCTGTTAAGGCGAGCTCACAACACCCTCCATTGAGGACTGGTTTTCACCGCCGGGGGTGATGAAACCATCATCGATTTCTCCTTCCTCGAGCACATCATCTGGAATATGCGCACTCCGATCAGACCCCGAGGTTCCATAATCTGTTACCGGTTGCTTAGGGATGAGCACCCTCTCCATAAGCTCCATTTCTATGAAGACCCTGTGTTTCTGGCCTCCGATGCTGATATCACAACTTCTAGGGATGTGCTCCCAACTTTCGGTGACAACGAGAATCCGGGCGGAGCCGCTGTCCCAGAGGTCGTTGGTGCTTCGGTCGACGAGGATGAATCTGCCACAAAGGTCCCCAATCCCCTTGAGTACCTCGGGTGTCCAGGCATGGATCGGAAGGCCTAGCACTCGAATCCAAACTCCTTCCCTTCCCAGTGTAATTGGACATCCCGTACTCTTGGTTCCCAGACGTGGCACTCTAGCGGTACTCCGTCAATCATGAGTTTTTTTTTGCTTCGGAGAGCCAGCGCTCCCTCCTCCGATGTGAATCGTAGAAGAAATTTTGTTTTGGTAATAGCCGATAGTGCCGGTCTTTCTCCCAAGACTGTTGTAGCCATCTTTTTAGGTGTAAAAGTGCCAATGAATCTTTTATTATGTACATCACCACCCAGTAGTTTGGTAGGTTCCTGGTGAGGGAGAGATACTTTGATGACTGAAAAATCAACTGATCATTTCTAACTCCAGAGACCACGTTAGAAGCGATCGGGACATCGGTGGCGGGAAAGTCATCCGACACCCCACTATTCCTCTCATCTCTCCTCGCGACGTCGGTGAAGGAGACCCCGTTGCGGTGATGTGCCTCATAAACAAGTAAACCAGAAGCCCAATTGAATCTTTTGCTTGCGATAGACCATCCATCACGTAGGTCTTGTATTTGGCTGCCGTTAAAAACCACCTGATGTTTGTTTTCCGAATGGTGAAAACAATCATTTGTAGATTTCACTATCACTCCCTCGGCTCTGCTTGAGACACAACCAAACCGATGGCAAACGGATCTACGTCTGAAATTGATGTTGCAACACTTCGAGCAACTCTAGTCACCCGGCCTAAGCACCAGCGTAGAGCTCATCGATGCCAACTAACAATTGAGTTTCTGACCTTACATGGGTTACATATTATCGTCCGTATCGTCCAATGTATCATCCGTATCGGACGATAATTTGAAATTATTGTCCGATACTTTCAAATTATGGTTTTTTTTTTTTTTTTTTTTTGGAAAAATACCGGAATGTATCGTCCTGGAACTGATACGTATCGGTTTTGGGGCTGAACGATACGAAATGGAAATCCGAGATTTTGACCCATGTACACCACTCTTCTCATGCACACCCCATACTAAATGCACTCCATCTTATTAATGGTTGCACACAACATACACTACTTTTTCTCACACCGCATACTAGTTGCACACCATTTAAATTAATGATCGCACACACATATTTTACTAATTGCACACACATCAAAAAAAAAAATAATGAAAATGTCCTTTGTAATTTTCAAAATACCAAAACTATGCCTGTGGAAAAATTGTCATTTTAGCCTTCCCCATTTATCAAAATTACCAAACTACTCGTAAGAAAAATTTTATAGCAAAATGAGCAGGAAAATACATAGAAAAATCTTAAACTGTTTTAAACCTTAAATTAGGAAAGGAAAACACCTTATCCTATTAATCATGTCTTAAAATTTCGGGATATTGCACCCAATCTGTACTATCAACTATGGAAAGGATACTTCCATAGGTCAAAATCTCGGATTCCATGTCGTATCATGCAGCCCCAAAACCGATGCGTACCGGATGATGCATTCTGATATTTTTCCAAAAAAAAAGAAAACAAAACAAAACGATAATTTGAAAGTATCAGATGATAATTTCAAATTATTGTCCGATACAAACGATACATTGGACGATACAAACAATAATTTGACTGTTTTTTAAGGGGCCCGAGAAAAACCCAACTTATCCAATTGTCCAAGTCCAAAACCGGTACGTATCGGTATCAGACGATATTTTGATCCATGGATACTTCTGATTTTTGTTTTTAAATTTTAAATTTTCCTAGTTGTAACTGCACGTCTTGAATCTTTTCTCATTCCTATCAATTCTCCACTATTTTATTATGAAGATCTATTTGCAATCTCGTGATTACTTTTCCATCTTAAATTCCCTTGGTTCTTTGAATGTTAAAAGGTTATTTATTATTACCTTTTAGCCCAGTCTTGAGTGCTTGATACCGAGTGAGACATGATCTCTTCTTGTAGCCTATCCCTTCTCTCCATTGTGCATCTTCTTCGATATTCCTGCTCCCCACTCTTTGGATCTCTTGAAACTAAGTAGAGATGACACTAACCAAATTTCCTCCCCAAATTATTGTCCTGTGTATATAAATGGTCACTTACTATTTATTTCTTTCTTCAAGAGTTGGTATTTGGTGCATGACTTTGATTTTCAGTATTTCTTTAACTTGTTGGCACCTGGCTAAAATTTAGATTAAATTCAGCCCTACAATTGTGCCATTGAGCGATTTCTACCATATGATGAAGAGCCTACAAAAATTCATGGGGAATGATTCACATTGAGGCACAAAAAATGCTTTGTTCAGATTGTAGAAATTTCTTACAAGCATGAAATTTTGGATGGTCTGACGCAGGACAAGACCCTAGATTACATGAATGTGATGAGTTAGTTAATTGCCGAAATTAAATTAAAATTAATTTGAACAATAAGCCTGAAAATAACACGTTTACCTTAGGACTTAATTGTTTTCCATACGAAAGATCACATTCGTGTTTAGAAAATGGTCCAATCTTTGCGCTAGATCTGTTAGAGTTGCGGTGCAGATCGGTCCTAGAGGTAGAACTCTAAGTTTTCCAAATTAGGGCGCTTATTCGTGGTTCAATGGTGGGAATTTGTAGTGTTCCTCCAAATAGCCAAAATTTCATCTTTCACCTTGTTCTGATTTCTTCCGCTTCTTCTGATGTCGGTACACGCGAAAAGGTCCATATCCGATGTCTACGATGTCGGCGTCCCTGTCATGGTCTCATCTACATGTTGGCCTGCCACCTAGACATCTTAATTGATGAACTAGGTATCCCGGTGGATAGAATTTTATGACTCGTGCACATTAATATATATATGTCTGTAGTGTATATGTTATGTCTTTGGTGTCTCATAGTTATACTGGGACTGAAAGTAGTCCAGGATATTTTAGTCTTCCGTAGTTAATAAAAAAGTTAGAAAGGGTTTCTTCTAAACTCTAACTAAGCATTCTTTAGTAAGCTCTCTCTCTCGCTCTCTCTTTCTCTCTCTCTCTCTCTCTCTCTCTCTTTTCTCTTTCTTTTCTTCTCCCTCCCTAACCCTAGCCCTAGTACCTACAACATCTATCTTCTAACCCTAATATCTAAGTCATTAAAATCATTTTACTGTCAGAGCTCAGTCGCCGTTGCTGACCTCGTCATACCATGCCATCATTGCTGATGTTTCCCAGGTCAACCATTTGATCTCAAAATCGAATAAAAAGGATGTTGTACGAATCGGTTTTCCACCCGAGTAAACTTCTATTCTTGAAGTTTTCCATTTTGGATACATCTTCATAGAGTTTTGAACCTTTGGTTCTAATTTTCAATACTCATTTCACAGTTTCTGAGATCTCATCTTTGTGCCACTTGAAGCTGTTATTGGTGGTAAGGTTTGCTTCAGTTTTCTTCCAGTTTCTTTGCCTAAGGTTTTGTAAGGTATTATGAAGATTTGCGCAAGTTTGTTATGATTTTCCCTTTTTCCACTGGCTTAGCTCATTTCTTACCTAGTTGGAATCTCCTCCTTCCATTCCTATGCCTCTCTACTTATAATTAAGCAGCCATTCTTCATGAAATAACAAAACTCATTGAAGTTGATGTTCATTTTCTTCGCGAGAAACTCGACACAACAAAGAATATCTTCTTTTGAGCAGCTAGTTGTCATCTTTACTGAGGCCATTAGGCCTTCTCTAAAGAAGTTCTGGTCAAGCTGCACATGATAGATATCTATGCATCGGGTTGAGGGAAGTATTGGGATATATATGTGTAGTGTATATGTAATGTATTTGGTGGGTGTATAAATATATTGGGGGTGTATGTTTTCAAGGTTATTTGTCTTTTTTTGGTTAATATTAAAGCTAGTAGGGTTTCTCCTATACCCTAACTAATCATTCTTTTGCTCATCTCTCTGTCTTACTTTTCTTTTTTCTACCTAACCCTAGCCCTACTACATACATCTTCTCCCTTCTAACCATAATAAATAAGCACCAAAATCATTTCAAGGCACTGGTATTTAGATGGATAAAAAGAAGCTCATCAACATGAAGATGATGTTTGGAGCCATGGGAGAATTGTTGATCTTCCTCTTGACAAGCGCACTGTTGGATGCAAATGAGTCTTTGCAGTCAAATACATAGTAGATGGTAGTGTCAAGCATTACAAAACTTGACTTATGGTCAAAGTACTTACACATATATCGGGGTTAGATTTCACAGAGACATTTACACTTGTTGCTAAACTTCCGTCCAGATTATCATTTCTTTATTTGCTCGTTATCATTGCCTCTCTATCTGCTTGATGTTAAAAGTGTTTTCCTTAATGGGCACCTAAATGTATATATATATATATATATATATATCATCCACATGACTATCCTCTTCAGGGGGAGTAATTTGGGAAGGTGTGTCACCTGCTCAAATCTTTCCACGGGTTCAAGCATTCTCCTCGTGCTTGGTTTCAATGATTCAGTGTTGTTTGTTTGAATACGGGCGTTACTTGTTGTCACTCTGGTCGCATATGTTTTAGACATACCAACCCAAGGTGCCAAAAGATAAAAGTACCCTCAACTACATACATTCCCCCTCACCAAATACATTACATGCATACATACACACACATATATGCCAATATGCACCTTATACAAATTCTTTTTCTTCCTTTTTTGTTATAAATTATTTAGCATTTTTGATACAGTGGCTCATTCAACCTAGCCAATTTCGATATTGACTTGCCTGATTCGATTGACCTAGAAAAATAGGTGAAATTTTTGAGTCTGGTCAAAGTCTGAACATTGGTATAGTTCAGATTGCCCTAAAGTGACTCCGTTGCTTGTACATTCAATATTTCTGTGGAGTCTATTAGACAGTCTGATAATTAAACAAATTATTTTAAGGAATCTGCTAAATCTTTACCTTTAGAGAATTTGCATTCTTGAATTCAGATTATCACGACCCTGGTCGTGACTATTGTAATGACTTGGCTGATTCTACTGATGTAGAGAACTAAGTGATCTTTTAAATTCTGAACAGTATTAAATTTGAGCTAGGCCTTAAACCGATTTCATTTTCTTGTATATGTGATATTTTCATTGGATTTTCTCCCATGAGGATCTGATATCTCAAAGATTCTATCTAGAGATATTGGTGCCAATTTTGAGTTGTAGGGCATATCAGGACCTTGGTTATTAATATAGTTTTCCTGCATATTAACCTGATTAATATATCCCATTTAGACATCTTTTATGTTTCTTCCTTTTTGTAGTTTACTTTTTGTGCTCGCATAAGCACATGCCCTAAAGCTTTTTGATAGCCATTTTTTTTCATTTCAATTGGAAGAGATTTAATTTTAAGGGAATGAGAAGCAGCAAATGTCTGACTCCTCAAGCAAGGTGCTCAAGAGGCCGAAACCAGCAATTCATTTGTCATGACAAGCATAATAATAAAGTTAAATATCAGAGATCAGTCCACAAACAGTGCTCCAAAGGGAAGGTATCCCCTATCACTAGTGTCGGACGACCCACTTCAGCTTTAGCAAGTATGTTAGCCATTTGAGTCTGTCTCACATTGAAATGATGGATATGATCAAAAGATATATACTGTCCATTATATATATATATATATTTCCTTATCTTCATCTATCCACCTGGTCCACCCTCCATGGGTAGGCTCCTACTTATATATATATATATATATTTCCTTATCTTCATCTATCCACCTGGTCCACCCTCCATGGGTAGGCTCCTACGTTTGTCATCTATCCAGTATCATTTAGAAGGTCCCCTTCTGCAATGCAAAGGCATAGAGGTGAGCTACTAATGCTTGAGTACTCAGGAGCCCCCGATGACTGACAAATGCCTAAAAGGCCCAAATGAACCCTGAGAAAAGAATCTCACTGCCCATATCACTCTCCCAACCACAGCCGGACTGGGGCTTCGACAACCTCTTATCCTTCTTTGGTTTTTTTAATTCACCCTTTATACATTATTTTTAAAATTTTGAGTTTCGATTACTGATCTGTATCTTTTAGGATTCACTTTGTTAGGGTTTGTAGTATGATAGAGCAGTTAACATCAGTCAATCAAAATATTTGCAGATCCTTAATGGAAAATCCATGGCATAACTCATGCTTTGCTCTTCTAAACCAATTGCAACAATTGACCATCATATACTCTTTATTATCTTTCTTGGCTCATGGGAAATTGTAGTAGATAATTTACTATTCTCAATGACCAGTTTTGAACCTTGTTAGAAGTACTTTTCATAACACCCACTTAACTCACGTGAAATTTCCAGTCCTTGAGGTATATTGCATTGGATTATACTTCTGCTACCATTTTGCTTCATTTTGTATTCTGTGTGATATAACTAATTATCTTGGTGGTTTTAAGAAACTAGGTTATTCTAGAATATGGTTGATATCGAGTCGATGTTTATATTCTTATCTTTGTGGAAGGTTTTGAGACTTTTCCCAGTAAACTTGGTTTTGATATTGGCCAAAATGACTCCCCTGATATAATGAGGACAAATCCCACTGGATTTGTCCTACTTGTATCGATTGACTCCACAAATATGTAATGGCATTGGTGATACAACTTAATTGATGGGCGAGCCAATACGTGCTTGACTCAATCATTTTGGTGCAGCGGTTTAGCCGAGGCTACTTAGGATTGGGGATATAACCTAGTTCGGTGGTTAGGTGAGTTCTATGCCAAAACCAAGTTGAAACCTTGTTTTAAATCTAGTTGAGCCTATAAGTGATCAAGAAATTTTCTTTATGGCCATGTTCTATAACTTCTTTGCATTCATTGTTTGTTAATTATCTTTTAGTTCATTTTTTTTTGCATTTATTGCAAATTTTTTCTACAAAGATATAGTTCTGTGATTTTATAAGATTTTGATACTCCAGGCCTGTCCTCAACTTCCATGGGCTAAGTTTACACCTACTGTGCATGAATGGTCCAGAAAAGACAATTTTGCTCAATATTACGTGAATTGGGACTCTAGAAATTCCTCTATTGTTGGTTGGACATTTGTTGCATATTCTTCTGTTTGTAGATGTTGTGAGTGCTTGAAGACATATTCATTTCTTTTTAATTGACTCTGAAAGGTTTTGATTGTAGTTTATCTTTATATAAATAGTAGAGCCAGTAGAAAACTAAAATATAATAATATAATAAAATAATTAAAGAGATTTAGGGGTTGTGGGAGAGAAAAGAGATGGAGAAGGGGAGGGCGAGAGAGTAATAACCACAGAGAACTACATAGTTAATAATTCTCATGTAAATGAATTACAAAAGGTGTCCTCTTTATATAGAGGAGCCACTTACATTCACTAAGGACACCCCACACATAATTAATGACACCCACTTACTTTTATGTGGACACTATACTCCTACTTAACACTATTGCTCCTATACACCATACATTATTACTAGCTCCAACACTCCCCCCTCAAGTTGGACATTCTTAACATGGATACTCCAACTTGCCAATTAATTAACAAAGATATATGTCTATACTATCAACTCCCCATGACGAGATACGGTCACAAGCAAAGATATCCAGGAATCAATGATTAACAATGTGATGCAACTACTTGCACTCACGTGGCCATGTGGTACACGTTATGGTCCCTTAACAACTTGATGCAACACTGCACTCAAGTGCCCATGTGGTACACACTATGGTCCAACAAGTGGCTAACTACTTAGCCTACAACATCTATTGTTCTTGGTACCATCTAATTGCCTCTATGGCCTAAAATACAATCTAGGGATTTTTGACAATATATAGCTCACATATAAGCCTCTTACATGTTTTACTAAAGGAGAACACCAACCAAGCACCATCTGTCAACAACATCAGTTGTAGTGAAGGCAGCAGCAACAACAACAACAACAACAAAGTCACACGCGCATCGAAAAAAAAAACCCCAACTCTGCTGAAATCAGGTGACACCAATAATAGAAATATTATTTTTTGTAAGCCCTAATGATGCGGGACAAGTCGCATGCTAACCCTAAAGTAGCATAAATCCCGCACGATAGGGGTTAGGGTTCTCAATCTTTAATTAAAACAAAAAAAATAAAAGAAGAATAAGATAGAAGATCTTCGGATTTGCTCCAAAGATGCTTGCCGGGTTCGCACCAACGATAACTTTGAAGAATCACTCCTTAAAGGTGAAAACTCTTTGTAAGTTTTCTACGAAAGATTCACTCTTTCACAAGATGCACAAAAGCAACTTAATTTTTTTTCATTCATTCTTACTAATAATTCTCATAGGAGGTTACAATGTGTATTTATAAAGAAAAGAACCCTAAGAGTACTACTTAAAATAAAACCCCTAATCAACCATTAAAACTTTCTAATCTAACAGTCATAATTAATTTCACCATTAATCCCGTTTTTTTATTATGCGACCACTTTTGAATGGTTAAACGATGCCGATTGACGATAAATTGGTCTTGTTTGAAAGCTTATCGAAGTAACTATCCAACAAGACAAGAATCACACAATTTTGACACATATTCGTAATCTTATGACTACTTTTTCAATGGTTATACAGAAAGTGACGAAATTAACAGTCGCATATCACATATATGTGTCTGACCTCTAAATAATTCAAATAAGGAAACTAATCCTAAAATAAATAATTTATTAAAAGAATCATAATAAAAGGGAAACTAAACCTAAGTAACAATATTGCTTAAAATAACGTGCACATGGGTCTTTAACGGGCCTTTTTAAAAAACCCATTCGTGGGTTCACTTTTTCTTTCGACATCTCTTCTTTATCCGGCCACGATCTCGGCGTTTAGGCTTCAATTCCGCATTATTATTCCCTACTTTAAAGAAGTTCGACCTCGAACTTTGGCTGACATGAATTTTCACGGCCACGATCACATACAATATGTAGGGAACCTCGATCAGAAGCGGCTTGGACAAGTAAAACAGATTCAACTTGGGCGAGATCCGATTTGTCTTTGATACGCCGACAGGAATCGATGTCAACACACAACCAGTACTATCCTAGGACCTGTGGGTCGTGGACCGATAGACTTCACTGCGGACTCTAGCTTTGTAGGACTTGTTGCGGAAACTTGCTCTTCAACGGTTTCGGGCTCTGTAGGCCCTATCACGGATGCTTGTGCTTCAACGACCTCGGGTTCTTCAACGGTTTCGAGATTTGCAACGGTCTCACCAACCGGTATGGGCTCTTCAACCGGATGTTGTTCAGGCACAAGATTAATACGAATAACTGGATCTACATTAGCAACGGGCGCTATCGGTTCTTCCATAGGCATAGAGGTACTTGGATTCACCATGGGTTCGGTATCTTCCACCGGGATAGGGACTACCACGGGCGCAGGTAGAGGAACTTTAACCTGTAGAGGTCCTCTCACGGGTACGACTATGGGGATGAAGCAACCGTGAGCCTCGAAGCTTCAATCACTGTTAATACGGCTTCGGATAAATCGAGAATAAAAGATTTGATAAGTATTGCATTGATATTTTCATGCCATGCAACCACGATCCGACGCAACCTTAGCAACTCACAATAAACTTTGTTTAGAAGCACCATATGCTTGAATATGGTATCATGTTGATCGGATGATCTACCTTTCTCCTTGCACCATAGTTTTTCCACCATCGCCATCTTTTGACGCACGATCGAAATGTTTCACCGTTTCACTAACGTTCTTATGGAAATCATGTAATCGTTCAAATCCCTAAGGGCTTTGATATCTTGATATTTACTCATGATTTGCCAATCCACTTACCGAGGATTTAAACCGCTTTGATACTAATTTGATGCGGGACAAGTCGCACGCTAACCCTAAAATAGCATAAATCTTGCACGATAGGGGTTAGGGTTCTCAATCTTCAATTAAAACAAAAATAAAAATAAAAGAAGAATAAGATAGAAGATCTTCGGATTCGTTCCAAAGATGCTTGTCGACTTCGCACCAACGATAATTTTGAAGAATCACTCCTCAAAGGTGAAAGCTCTCCGCAAGTTTTCTACGAAAGATTCACTTTTTCACAAGATACACAAAAGCAACTTAATTTTTTTTCATTCATTCTTCACTAATAATTCTCATAAGAGATTTCAATTTGTATTTATAAAGAAAAGAAATCCTAGGAATACTACTTAAAATAAAACTCCTAATCAACCATTGAAACTTTCTAATATAACAATCATAATTAATTTCACCATTAATCTCGTTTTGTTATTACGCGACCACTTTTGAAGGGTCAAACGATGTCCGATTGACGAAAAATTGGTCTTGTTTGAAAACTTATCGAAGTAACTTTCCAACAAGACAAGAATCACACAATTCCGACACACATATTGGTAGACTTATGACTACTTTTCCGATGGTTGCGTAGAAAGTGACAAAATTAACAGTCACATATCAAATATATGTGATTGACCCTTAAATAATTCAAATAAGGAAGCTAATTCTAGATAAAAATATTACCTAAAATAACGTGCACACGTGTCTTTAATGAGCCTTTTTTAAAAATCCATTCGTGGGTTCACTTTCTCTTTCAATGTCTCCTCTTTATCCGGCCACGATCTTGGCTTGTAGGCTTCAATTCCGCTTACCTAAACAGGTTGATCAAACACCTAATGTGCACTAAGTTTAATACTGCCCACCTAGAGTAACCAGCACTGAACCAAGAAGTGACACAAAATAGAGTGGAAGACCATTCATCAACAGCCACAATTACAGTCTAGAAAACAGCTCATCTTTGAGGACAAATAGCAAACACCTCAGCTACAGAGATTTGCAGCCCTATTGGTGATTGAGAAACACGGGCAGATCCAAAAATGCAACAAATCTCTTTATATCCTTCACCAGATCATGTGAGGTTTCAAGCATATAGTTCATCAGCCACACCACCCATAACTTTGTCCCCCTCTCAAGCATTTTGTCAAATGATTGTTCAACATCTATTTTGCTAATTCACCTAACATGTTGTACATCAATAAACCTTTGGAGGTACTCTATCAAAAAATCTCAATAGAAGTTCTCATAACCCAGCTTTTGACATATCCACTAATCATGATCCCCATAGAAATTCACGTGATAAACACAAGAACAGGCTAACTGGTAAGATTTTTCATGGGCATTTGTTAATCTAAAAATTCAACATCTATTCAAGGATAACACCAAATGCAGTTTGTATGCTGGACGGTTTCACAGCTTTCGCCAACTAAAAACAAGCTGCATTTATCATTTCCAACTGATGGAGAAAATTTTCAGTAATTTCAAATGCATTGTTGAAAAGTGAAGGAAAATGATCCAACATGCATCTTCCATTTTCAACTGGAGCGCTGCAACAATGATGATGAAAGAAAGAGAATGCCCATATTATCTGCTACATGTACTGCTGAAAAGAAAAGAGTACTGAAATAATATGGATATATCTGCAACATTATAAAAAATGGTGAAAGAAAGAGGAAGGTAGTGGTAATAAGACAGACCAATACGATGACACCCCAATTTCCAATTTTTAATGCACAAAGATCCGACAAAGCGGCAATATGCAAAGCATAGTCAGAGGAAACCTTGACAAAAAAACTAAAAAGAAACACCAGGATCTATTCTCTCTGATTCCATGAGAGATGGAGAAGAAGTGGGAGTAATAGCTACAAAGGACTACCTTGTTAATAATTCTCATGTAAACGAATTACAAAATGTGGTCTCTTTATATAGAGGAGCCACTTACATTCACTAAGGACACCCCACACATAACTAATGACACCCACTTACTTTTATGTGGACACTATATATATCTCTCCAACAGAGCCATGTAAACAAATGGCATTCTTTCCACATTCAAATTCTCTTGCATAATCATGGTTGTTTTTGTATTTTTTAATCTCTTACTGTTTGGTTATTACAGATTCCTGTAGCAAATGGGAATGGGTCGTACCCTTTCTCTGTGGATGTTCCGAGAAATACGAGGTTCTTGTTTTCAAGCAAAGTTGTTACTCCTGCTAAGTCTGTTGCCCAGTCTATTGTAAGAAGATGCTTCTCGTGACTTTTCGTGCCATTTTTTAGTTGTTTAGAGGCTTAGATCTTTCACATTGCTTGCACTATGCTAATTTTGAAAATCTTTCTGATTTGGTAGGTTTCTATATTTCATGATATGTTGTGTAATTGGAAACTGTTGCAGGTGTATCTTTTGAAGCCTGGGAGTTCGGCACAAGTCTACTTTGAAAAAATGACAAACCTCTTAGAACAGTTTGTTTCCTGGAATTTGCAGTCTCATTTGCCTTCTTCCCAGAGCATTCAAATTCTCGATCTTTGTTTTTTAGCTTCTCAGTGCTCACATTTTCATTGTTATAGGTACTACCATCCGTCTAATGGGGGGCGCTGGACTTACTCATTAGAGTGTTTGTTGCGGTACCTAGTTATTACCTTTCAAAAGCGCCTTGAGCATGAGAAACGGTGAGAAATTAATTTGAATATGCTATGTGATTTGTTTTTTCACTTCATATGCATCTTTAGCACTGAAATCCTGTTGATGCAGGAATTCGAACGGCAACAAACAGGCTGAACTGTACTTAGGAAGATCAGAAAGAATTTCTTTTGTCAAAGTGGTGTTGAAGTTAATTGAACGTGGTCAATATAGCAAAAATGAGTCTCTTGCTGGAACTTGTGCCGCTGCAACTTCCATTTTGTCATATGTGGAACCCTCTTTGGTGCTTCCATTTATTGCATCTCGCTTCCATCTGGCGTTGGAGACTGTGAGTTGCTATCTGTAATCTTTGTTCTGTCATAGTTATAGGATTAAAACATTTAACTATCTCCAGTTCCTTCATATGGGGATTCAGTATTTTAGTTTTACATGTTCAAGAATATTTGTTTCCCATGGAATCAAGAATCAAAATCTCTGATGATCATGTGTCAATCTGTTCTCTCAGTCAAACTCAGTAACTCTGATGATCATGTGCCATCTTGACGGTCAAAAAGCCATTACACATTGATGTCAGCTCAAGGACAACAACCAATCGAAGTTGGTTGCATCCCAAATAGCTAATGATGTAAGATGGTAATGGAGATGCTGATTATTGATTGTTTGAGCCATATAATTAGCCCATGTTTCAAATTTTCAATGTACATAAGCTTTGAGCATACATTATGAAGAAGACATGACTGTGCAGTCATACCGTCTCAAGACATGCACTAGGGGAAACATGCATATTTAATGTTCCAATTTTATATGTGCACAAGATTCTAGTATACATGATGAAGAAGACATGACTGTGCATGCCTACCGCCTCTGGACATGCACTAGGGGAAACATGCATATTATACACAATTATTGGAAGATGATACAGTTCAATCTTGTCACTTTTGATTTTGGCCTGTTTCCTAGTGAAAAATGACCTGAAAACATAATTGGTACCCTTTGAAAGTCTATCCAGCCTTCTATCCAACGAGACTCATATCATGTGATTCCAATGTATATTGAGTTATGGCCAAAATACAGGAATGGTGTAATAATGTGACAAATTTTGAGAGTTTTAGTTATTTTAATTAGTTGTGGAGTTGGTTATGACTTTGGAGTTCTTTTTGGTAAGTTCGGATTTACTGTCAAGTACATGTATGATAAGCTTGGATGCTTATACTTTTAAGTTAGTTTTAATTAGGATAGAAGAGTGCCGTTGATTAGAATTAAAATTTTGCAGGTTATAAAGACTCAAGGAGGGATGCCCATTCAAGTTGATTATTATACCATTGGATAGATTGGAGGTTTTTATCTTCTCTTCAAATTCCAAGGTGGGAGTTTGAGTTCTATGATGTAGTTGATTATCTTTCATATCTTTTGATATTCTTGCACCTTGGATCACTCATTGTCTGATGCAAGCTTGCATGGGTTTATATTGGATAATAGAATGTGAGAAAAAGGGAAATGGGCAGGCTATGTATTGTTGTTATGGTTTCATAGTACCAAGCCTCGAACCAAGACATCATTTGAGATTTTACAAACATAAACCATGCATGGAATGCATCTCTAAGCTGGATACACAAATACTCATACGTGCTAGAGTAGTGGAAGTGTGGAACAAAGGGCATTTAGAAAGAGGGTGTGCGTTGTTGTTCATTCCATTTTCCGTTCTTTGGGGTATTTGGAAACAACAAACTCCTTAGAAATTTTTTCTCATGGATCAACAGTCCATACTGGCTGACATGGATCTAATGATAAAGGTTGCAGATAGGGGTGAACAATGACTAGAGGATGTTGACTCAGATCAGTTGGTGGAGGGGGTAAGTACAGCCTTTCATATTCAATTCGATTTGGTGTAACCTCTTAAATTTGATCGATGGGGAGAACATGAATGCCCGTCGATAGCAGGGCTCTAATAAGGAAAGACCATTGATGTCGACACAAGTTTGAGAGGGGAGATATTGTATGAGGGCCAGGACGCTTGTGGGGATTCTGGCTGGTTAGAGTGGATAGCCACAAGTTTTTTTTTAAGTGAATTGGATGAAAGTTATGAACAAAAGGAAGTGGTACATGTGGTTGAGTTGGTGGTAGGGTTTTTCGACTAGGAAGTAGGAACTATCGTGGAAAGGCTTGACCACTCATTTTTAGGGGGTGTGATCGAGGGTTGGTGTGTGGCTTGAAATATCTTTTTGACTCGGGGGACACATGATTAAAGGGATCCTCAATGGGAGTTTATTTATGTTACAAGGATCACATTCCTACTATGGACTTTAAAGTTTTGAGGGGCATAAATTTGGAGATGACGGAGAGATGTTGGGATAGTGGGAAAGAGAAAAGAAAGATGGAAAGAGGACAAAGAGAAGGTAAAGAGCCAATTGAATCCCTTAGCCTTATATTAGCACACTATTTTGATATTACAACACTAGCCTTGATAAATAGGGAAAACTAATGTTGTCAAATACACGCCTAGGCCCACCCTCTGTGCCTTACTATTTTAGGCGCCAGTGCAGTGAGGCACGCCTAGGCGTGCGCTTTTTGCACCTAAGCTTAAAAGCGCATAAGTGCGCCTAAGCGTGCCTTGAGTTATTTAAAAATAAAAATAAAAAACCTTATATAATTATAATTTATACTCATATCTCTTAAGTTTATAAGTTTATAAGGGTGGGAATTTTTGCTTCCCGGAACACCTTCTCAAAGATGGAGAATTCTGATGTGTGGTTAGGAAGTGAGGAGGTGGATCTCCCGCCGGAATTGGAACTCCCACCGATCTCGGAGGTGGTGGATCTAGCACCGTCGAGGATTGCAACGGCTACGATCGATCCGTACGAGGATCCTGCTGCCGTATTTGCTTTGTCGGAGGAGGAGGTTAAAGGCTGCGATGTTAGACAGATATGGTCGACTTTTGCTCCGACGCTCTCAATCCAATGATCGTTGAATCCCTTTTGTTGCCGCTGGATACTAGGGAAGCTCTTCCATGACCGTTGGAGAAGAAGGCTACTGCTGGAAACAAAAGAGATCTATTAGTCTTCTATCGCCAAAGGTTTAAAAGGAAGGTGCCTAGAATCTCGAGCTGCACCCAGATGGTTACACGTAACCCTGCGAAGGAAGCTTCTGGAGATCCTTCTCTTGGTATGTTGGATTTTGCTACTAGCATGGATCTCCATGCCCCATAAGACTTGTCAACCACCTAGCGTCTCGATGCAGGGCCACGTGGCACTTTATGCGTTAGTGACTTCCAGCTGTCAAGCAGCTTGTGCGAATCTCACTGCGGGTCTGGACTTTGCCACCCTTTTGTGGGTTGTTGGAGGATAATGAACGATTGGACTCTGGGTGGCCCGCGAGACCCGTTTGAGCTCCTATCATTTGGCCCGGGTTGGGCTTCTTATAGAATATCACTCTTCTTCCCCTTACCCGGCCCATGCTTTAAGACCCCGTCGTTGCCCTCGTTGGTCTGCCTGGAAGCTGAGTGGGATGAAGGAAGTTGTCGCCTCTAGTGCCTCCTCAGCTGAACCGCTCGGGCTGCCTTTTGTCAGATCACCGAATCCTCTGGCATGACGCCAAACTATCTTGATGTTACACTTGCTGATAAAAGAGGGCGCTACCGTAAGGATACTAGAGATCGATGTCGAGCCAGCTCGAGCAGAACCTTCGACGACTTGAGACGTGCACCCACCATTACCGAGGTGGTCTCCAGTGACATTGATCGCCTAATCTGAGTCGCACGGGATCTAGGAATGTTGTTTCATGGACCGGATGATGCTCTCAAGGAAGCCTTCCGCTCTGTTTTTAGTCGGAGGCCTTACAATCGACACACAAACAAGGTTGCTTCGTGGGAGCTTGCTAGACTTTGGTGGGGGATGTCTGATGGAAAGGGAGGGGGGGGGGTGCCTAATCCCCGATTTTGGAATGGGGGCGGATCTCTGTTTCCTTATGAAGATTTTATCCTGGAATGTCAGGGGCATTTGTGGAGGGAGCAAGCATGCCACTGTTAAAAGCGTCATCGCCTCGACCAAGCCGTGTGTAGTCACACTTCAAGAAACCAAGTGGGGCTGTTGCGACAATCGCAAAGTTGCGTCGGTGCTGGGAGGAAAAAATTGGGGCTGGATCGGGGTCGACTCTGAAGGTGCCTCGGCTTGTGGCATGGAATGTCGATCGGTTCGGCAAGGTCGAAGATGAAGTGGGCATATACTCGGTGTCAGTTGTGCTCCGAGACAAAGACAGCGGCAAAATTTGGGTTTTGTGGGAATTTACGGGTCATCAAACAACTCTCAGCGGGTCGACTTTTGGGATGAGCTGGTGGCTGCCACGGCTAGATGGGATTATCCTCTCTGCATGGGGGGCGATTTCAACGCTGTGAGATGGGAGCAAGAGAAATTTGGAGGTCCACCAAATGTGACCGTAATGAGAAACTTCAATTCTTTCATCTCCGATTGGGAACTGATGGAAGTACCGACATCCGGGATGCGGTTCACGTGGTCAAACTTGCAGGACAGCCCCACGTTTTCTAAAATTGATAGATTCTTATGTACTCCGGAATGGATGATCACATTCCATACCGCTATGGTTCAGGGGCTACTTAGGGCTGTCTCTGATCACCGTCCTCTACTGTTCAACTGTGACTCTAGAAGGAAAGGGCCAGCCCCTTTCCACTTTGAAAGTATGTGGTTGCTAAACGGCGATTTTCGGGCTGCGGTCAACAGTTGGTGGGACGAACCTGTACCCTGCTAGCACTGCGGCCTTTGTATTCATCACCAAACTTAAAGGACTCAAAGGCTACATCAAGGTGTGGAACAGAGACCTTTACGGAAAGGTACATGATGCAAAGGAGGAGCTGTACCACAGATTGGCTACCCTCGATGACCTTGAGGAATAGCAGGAGCTTTCGGTGGAAGAAAATGATGAAAAACTGAGAGTGAAGCAGGAGTTTTATTCCGAAATTTGCTGGAAGCAGAAATCCAAAATACAGTGGCTCAAAGAAGGGGACCATAACACCAAATTCTTCCACGCTATCGCCAATGTCCGCAACAAAAGAAATTATGTGGGCAGCATTGCTGATGCTGGAACCACTTACCATGGGCATGAACAGATCCGTCTTCCGATAATCAATTTCTACACCAACCTCTATACCGACGATGGGCTGGCTAGACCCCAGCTTGATGGGTTGGCTTTCCAAAGCATCTCAGCTGAGGAAAGCGTGAATGCGGAAGAGCAGTTTAGCGAAGAAGAGGTTTGGAGAGCTATTAAGTTCAGTGGGAAAAATAAATCGTCGGGTCCGGATGGATTCACTATGGAATTCTATAAATGCTTCTTGCCGACCCTTAAGAAGGACCTGATGGATGTGATGGCTGAATTCCACGCGACTGGATGCATTGGACGATGCTTGAACTTGACCTTCATTGCCTTCGTCCCCAAAAAAGAAGGTGCTGTGAATCTTGCGGATTTCCGACCCATATGTCTTCTCAATTGCCTCTACAAAATTATATCCAAAGTTGTGGCAAAGCGACTCAAACCAATAATGTGCCGATTCATTTCAGACTTTCAAGGTGCCTATGTTCACGGTAGGAATTTGGTGGACCTGGCAGTTGTGGCCCAAGAAGTTATTCACTCGGCACAGCTCACTCATCAGTCGGCTGCCCTGTGGAAGGTCAACATGGAAAAAGCTTATGACCGAGTCAGCTGGGACTGCTTGGAGTACATGCTGGGGAGATTTGGCTTTGGAAATACATGGAGGAGGTGGATGAAAGGCAGCTATTCTTCGGCCCGATTCTCGGTCCTATTCAATGGATCACTGAAAGGCTACTTTAAAAGCTGCCGAGGAATTAGGCAAGGCGACCCGCTCTCCCCCTTCCTCTTCAACATGGTGGGTGAAGTGCTATCTGGGCTTTTTTCCCGGGCCAAACAGCTACAACTGATTTATGGAATTCAGGTGGGTGCTAATGGTCGTACCATCTCACACCTACAATATGCTGACGACACAATCTTTTTTGGAAAGGCGGATGCGTTGGAGTTTCAAGCTCTTGCTGACATCCTCACTGTCTATGAGGTAGTTTCAGGACAAAAAATTAACTCTCATAAGTCTGCGGTCGTGGGTATCGAGACCAGTGATGAGGTCGTATCTTCCCTTGCTGAGGCAGTCAATTGTCCCACTGAATCGCTACCAATAAAGTATCTGGAACTGCCGCTACATCTCAAGCAGCTGACAGCCAGAACTTGGGACCCTGTGATCCAAAGATTTGAGCAACGACTATCATCATGGAAAGGAAGATTGCTTAGCAGTGGAGGCCGGTTAGGACTTGTCAAAACTGTGCTTACCAGCCTCCCAATCTTCTATATGTCAATGTTCAAGTGCCCGCTTGGTGTGATCAGCCGCCTCGAGCAAGTACAGCGGAATTTCCTATGGGAAGGGTCGGGAGTTGGTAGGAAGCACCATGACGCGGGACAACGACCATAAAATGCGGAATATGATTTTAATGCAGATTTTGCCGAAATTAAATAAATTAACTCAAGTTTAATCACAAAATTATCTTTGATACCTTTAGGGTTTTGCAGAATTTTGATGGGTAGATCACACGAGATTCAGATAGGGTCCAGTCCGATGCACAAGTACATTTAGAGTTGAGGCGAGATCGGCCTAGAGATAGGACTCTAGCTTTTCCAGGCTTAGGCGCTTGTCTTCGGTCCGATGTAGATTCACAGATTCCAAATTTGGCTGTGAAAGGGGTTTATGGTTTGTAAAGGGCTTATAGCTTTAGATCGGGTTATGGTTTTGGAATGGGTGTTGACTGTGTTTGAAGTAGGGTTTCAAAAAGGATTTAGGGTTTTGGGATCACAAGGAAATAATTAGGCTATGGTTTAGAGAAGCACGTAGAGATTTAGAGATAGCAAATATAAGCAAGCCAAACAAATCGATGACAAAGATAAAGAAAATATATGGGAATCACTCCCTTGGTCTCACACCAGACCCATCACGGGGAAGAAGACTCTCTTCACAAAGCAAAACCTCTCATTCAATAATCAATCAACTAATCATATTGTTTAGCTTAATGACCTTATATAGGAGGTCTTACAATAAAAGAAAACCCTCAAACGAATATTAAATAAAGACAAATAAACCCCTAAAGCCAAAGTTCGAAACTAAACTCCTAAAACAACTAAAACAACTCGGTGCGATTTCGATCGATCGAAATTGAAAATCAATCGATCGAATTTCAAATTGAAATTTCACAGTTCCTTCTTCAATTTTCCCGAATTCTCATCTTTCGCCTAGATTTGACTTCCATTACGCTGCTTCTTTCTTCGCCGGTAGAAACGATGTGGTCCGATCCAATGTCCATGTAAGTGGCGTCCCCGTCAATTCCCCTGGACCAAAAAGGTTTCATCACCGATGAAACGCGCTCGTGGTAGATGTCTAGCAAGTCGGGGTTCAAGCGGCGAACTTTATTCTCGTGGAACCAAGTGTTTTTGGACTCCGGTTTGCTGACCCATTTAATCAAGTACTTCTAGAATCCCCCGTCATGTGTAGAGACGACATGATCATTGATTATATCCTCTATCTCATCTGTTCTCTGTTTGCTTGGGGAAGGAAGAGGTATAAGTAGCAATGGTGGATTGGGGCTGGAGTGAGTTTTCAGGAGGTGGGGTGAAACCCAAGTAAGGAACCAAGTCCTCCACATTAAGCGTTGAACTAACCCCCGTACCGGGAGGAAGCTCGAACATGTATGCATTAGGACCACTCTTAGCCAAAATTCTAAAAGGCCCAGCGCCTCGAGATTGGAACTCCTTTGCGGATCTCGATGGGAATTGCTCAGGCCTAACCCGGACCATCACATAATCACCCATGTTAAATTTTGTAGAACGCCTATGAGCGTCTGCAGATAATTTATTTTGATTGTTGCTTCAATTAATTTTTTGTTTAATTTCAGCATGCAAGCTATGAATATGTTCTGCAAATGCATCGGCAGACTCTGACACTCTATGGGATGCAGACATGGGGATCAAATCTAATGGAGTCCTAGGCCTATTACCATGCACCACCTCAAAAGGACTCATGCCTATGGACCTATTGACAGAATTATTATAGACAAACTCAGCTGTAGGTAAAATGGTATCCCAGGTCTTAACATGATCACCGACAAGACTATGGAGGTTCCCAAGGCTCCTATTGGTGCTTTCGGTTTGACCATCCGTTTGAGGGTGGTAAGCTGTCGAGAATTGGAGCAAAGTGTCCATCATGTGCCAAAGTGTCTTCCAAAAATAACTAGTTAATTTAACATCCCTATCAGACGCATTGGTTTTGGATAACCCATGAAGACGTACTACCTCCACGAAAAATAGTTTAGCAATATGAGATGCATCGGAGGTTTTGGAACAAGGAATGAAGTGGGCCATCTTGGAAAAGCGGTCCACTACGATAAAAATGGAGTCGTGTTTCCTAGGGGTCTTAGGAAGTCCAAGCACGAAATCCATAGAGAGGTGTTGCCACGGTGTGTGTGGCATGGGTAATGGGGTGTATAAGCCGATATTTTGTTTGGTCTGTTTTGACACTTGGCAAATACGACAATGTTTGACAACCCGAGCGACATCTCTCATTAGGCTAGGCCAAAAGAACCTATCCTCTACGAGCGCAACAATTTTATTACGCTCGAAATGTCCGGCCATCCCTCCAGCATGTAACTCCCAAATGAGAAAGTTACGCAATGAAGTACGAGGGATGCAAAGGCGATTGCCTTTAAACAAGTACCCATCCTGGATGGCGTACACAGAGTGTGTGCTGGTGGGGTTACTAAGGAGCGTAGTGTACTCAACCCCAAAATCTGGGCACTCGAGGTACTCATCCTTTAACTTTTCGAACCCGATGACCTCGGTGCTCATTGTGCGCAAAGTCATCACTTGCTAACTAATTACATCAGCGGCCTTATTTTCAGCACCAACCTTATGCTTTATCACGAATGTGAACCCTTGAAGGTACTCAACCCACTTCGCGTGCCTTGGGTTCAACTTCTTCTGTGAAGCAAGAAAGCGTAAGGCTTCACGGTCAGAGAACAACACAAATTCCTGCGGTCTAAGGTAATGCTTCAAATACCAAAGAGATCAGACGATTGCATAGAACTCCTTGTCATAGGTGGAGTATTTTTGCTTCGCCTCGTGAAGTTTTTCGCTAAAATAGGCCATAGGGTGACCCTCTTGGCTAAGCACTCCTCCTATGCCTACACCCGATGCGTCGCATGCGACTTCAAAGACTTTGGAAAAGTTCGGTAATCGGATGACGGGTGCACTACTCATTCGTTTCTTGATCTCATCAAAGGTTTTTGTTGCCGCTTTGCCCCATTTAAAGTCTCCCTTTTTCATGCAATCTGTAATTGGGGCCATAATAGTGCTAAAGCTTCTGATGAAGCGACGATAGAAAGTAGCCAAGCCATGGAAGCTGCGGACATCATGTATATTCTTAGGCCTAGGCCACTCCATAATGGCTCTAACCTTTTCGGGGTCCGCGCCCATTCCATTGGTTGAGATAATAAATCCGAAGAAAACAATAGAACGTTGCATGAATGTGCATTTCTTTAGATTGACAAACAACTTCTCGCCCTTGAGGGTTTCACAAACCAGCCTAAGGTGGGTCAAGTGTTGTTCCTTGTCATGACTGTAAATCAGGATGTCATCGAAATAAACAACAAGAAATTTGTTTAGAAACGGCCTCAACACTTGGGTCATGAGTCGCATGAAAGTACTTGGAGTATTAGAAAGCCCAAAAGGCATGATCATCCACTCATAAAGACTATCCTTAGTCTTAATGGCGGTTTTTCACTCATCAGCGGAGCGGATGCGGACTTGATGGTAGCCACTCTTAAGGTCTATCTTTGAAAATATAGTGACACCAACCATCATGTCAAACATGTCATCGAGCCTTGGTATGGGAAACCGATACTTAATGGTAATCTTATTGATTGCACGGCTATCCACACACATCGCCACGTACCATCTTTTTTAGGAGTGAGTAGGACAGGTACGACACACAGGCTCAGACTCTCTTGGATGAATCCCTTCTGAAGGAGCTCATTGACTTGCCGAGTCAACTCAGCGTGCTCAACCGGATTCAACCTATAATGGGGTAGGTTCGGTAAGGTAGATCCAGGAACCAAGTCTATTGCGTGTTGGATATCACGCAGAGGAGGGAGTTCGTTTGGTAAGTCTTCAGGGAAGACATCCATAAACTCTTTTAAAATCGACTCAACCTCATTGGAACGCTCGCTCACCGACTCGTACGATGACAATTACGTACACCACACTCTTCTATCGATGCTTTCTCGAACTCAGAAGGGCTCACAATATTAATGGATTTAGAAGACTCACCCTTCTTTTCGACTGTGTTGGTCGATGATGCTTTGGGAGGCAAAGGGTGTAAAGTGATCGTTTTGCCCTTATGCATGAACGTGCATATGTTTGATCGACCAGAAAGAGTCACGTCCATGTCGTAGAGCCACGGCCTTCCCAAAATAATATGGCCCACATCCATTGGCACCATATCACGCCATAAGGTGTTCGAATAAGAACCTAACTGAATCGGTACACGACTCCTTTTCGACACGGGAATGGATGAAGAATTGACCCATGCGACTTTATAAGGTCTCGGGTGGGCTTCAGGTGTAAGCCCTAAGCGGCGTACTGCATGAGTTGATATTACGTTAGTACAACTACCGCTATCCACGATGACCCTACAATTCTTTTCCCAAAATATGTCAAAGGTCTGGAAGATGTTCTCCCTTCGCCAGTCATCCTTTTCATCCCGTTAAGGCTGTGCGAGGGCACACCTCACAACTAAAGCATGACCAATAGCATCACCCTCCTAATCACAGGGTGTTCTAACCGATTCAAATACTTCTTCCTCAACCACTACCTCATCATCATCCTCCTCTCCCTCAATGAAGAGAGTCCTTTGGTGTTCTTTCGTAGGGTATTGGGCGGCAAAGTGTCCCATCCCATGACATTTATAGCACTTTACTTGAGAATTAACCCTTGAGGATTCTCTGACTACACCTTTTCCCTTTTCAAACCTAAAATTGGGAGGGGCGGGTTGTGTAGGCTTGGGAGGAGGATTAAATCGTCCCTCACCGGATTGTTGGTTAGTATATTGTGACTCGGTCCTCTTCACCACTGTAGTTTTTAAATACCGTTCAAGATCTTGCACAACGGCATAACATTTTTCAAGAGTTTCTACGTGGTGAGATATCAACTCTTTTTGCAAATCAAGTGGCAATCCGGTGCAGAATTTAAAGAGTGATTTTAGGGTCTTCCGATACTTTTGTCCTCATCATGAACTCTTCGAATTTGGCAATGTAATCGGTCACGGGCATACCACCTTGGCGTAAATTTTGCCACTGGTCGAGGAGGCACTGGTGGTATGATAAGGGAACATACTTCTCAGTAAGTCGTTCCTTCATGTCGTCTCAACGGGTAATGGGAGGACAACCAGCGCTCACCCTGATGCGCTCGACATTGAGCCAGAAAAGTTGAGCTTGACCAACCAATTTTATCTTAGCGAGTCTAACGCAACGGTCGTCATTCATGGCATAACAATCAAAGTGTTGGTCCATGTCGGAAAGCCAATCGAGGAAGATGGTAGGGTCCATTCTTCCATGGAAAGTCGGAATCTCAACTCGGACATTCTTGGGGAGTTGAACTTCAGGGTCATAGTCATCTCTACGGTGATCCCTACGGTTCCGGTTGTCTTGGCGACCATTACGTTCAAAGTGAGGACATTCACGCTCTTGGTGTTGATTTTTCAGCCCACCCATCGCTTCTAGTTGGTTGATTCGATCACATAATCTATGATTACCAACTCCTAGGGATGTTTGGGCTTGCTCAATGGTATTTAGACTTGCATTAATCGCACCCAATTCTTCTCACATTGCTCTAAGAATATTAAGAAACTCATCCGAAGCTATGGTGATCGCAAGGTCTATTAGGGTTCTAATATGGAATGCAATATGGACTCACAAAAAGAAAACTATGCAATAAAATGAATATGACAAGCAAAGATGCCTAACCTAGAAAACCTAGGGCTCTGATACCAAAACTGTCGTGGGACAACGACCCTAAAATGCGGAATATGATTTTAATGCAGATTTTGCCGAAATTAAATAAATTAACTCAAGTTTAATCGCAAAATTATCTTTGATACCTTTAGGGTTTTGGAGACTTTTGATGGGTAGATCACACGAGATCTAGATAGGGTCCAGTCCGATGCGCAAGTACGTTTGGAGTTGTGGCGAGATCGGCTTAGAGACAGGACTCTAGCTTTTCCAGGCTTAGGCGCTCGTCTTCGGTCCGATGTAGATTCATGGATTCCAAATTGGGTTGTGAAAGGGATTTACGGTTTGTAAAGGGCTTATGGCTTTAGATCAGTTTATGGTTTTGGAACGGGTATTGGCTGTGTTTGAATTAGGGTTTCAAAAAGGATTTAGGGTTTTGGGTTCACAAGGAAATAATTAGGCTATAGTTTAGAGAAGCACGCAGAGAATTAGAGATAGCAAATATAAGCAAGCCAAGCAAATCGATGACAAAGATAAAGAAAATATATGGGAAGAAGACTCTCTCTTCACAAAGTAAAAGCTCACATTCAATAATCATTCAACTAATCACATTGTTTAGCTTAATGACCTTATATAGGAGGTCTTACAATAAAAGAAAACCCTAAGACGAATATTAAATAAAGACAAATAAACCCCTAAAGCAAAAGTTCGAAACTAAACTCCTAAAACAACTAAAACAACTCGGCGCGATTTTGATCGATCGAAATTAAAAATCGATCAATCGAAATTCATATGCCTATGAATATCGCCGCCGACATTCGATCGAAATTTCAATTCGATCGATCAAAATTTCAAATTCAAATTACGCAGTTCCTTTTCCTTCAATTCTCCCGAATTCTCATCTTTCGCCTAGATCTGACTTCCATTACGCTGCTTCTTTCTACGCCGGTAGAAACGATGTGATCCGAATCCAATGTCCATGTAAGTGGCGTCCCCGTCACACCACCTTATCAACTGGGAAGCATGTCTACTACCGGTCAGTTGTGGAGGTCTGGGTATACGTAGCCTAAGGAAAACCAATATCGCCCTCCTAGGGAAGTGGTTTTGGCGGGCAGGGCTTGACAATGAGCAGTGCAATCTGTGGCATAAGGTACTAATTGAGAAATTCGGACATTCTTTTAGAAAATGGGGCATTAGAACTACAACTGGTAGGAACTCATTTGCTTGGTGGAATAATGTTAGCAAGTTATGGTCGCTCTACGCTAAAGGGTTGAGATTCAACTGGGGCCGTGGGACCAGAATCGGATTCTAGGAAGATGACTGGGTTGAGGGTGGCCCTCTCAAATCCTCGTTCCCCGACTTATTTGCTATCAATCCTAATCAGTCGGGGCTGATCGAAGAGTTTGTCACTGAAACAGAAGTGGGGACTGTGTGGACTCTCAATATCCGTAGACATCTCAGGGACAACGAAGTAGATTCCTACATTTCCCTCGTGCAGTCCCTCCATGCGACTCGGCGTAACAACCTCGGCCGAGACACGCGGGTTTGGGCCTCTAGCAAGGAGGGGCGATTTACAGTCAGATCGTTTTATAGGCTGCTGTCTAGAAGACCGCTCATCAGGTTCCTTGGCGTGACCCTGTGGAAGATTGACATCCCACTTAAAATCAGATTCTTCGCCTGGGTACTATTTAAAGGAAGAACCCTGACTCTTGATCAGCTTGCCAGGAGAGGTAAGGACATCCCCAACGGCTTTTGTGTCTTGTGCCTCAAGGAGGAAGAGACAGCTGCGCACCTCTTTATTCACTGTGAGGTGGCCCATACGATTTGGAACGCTATCCTTCTAGCCTTCAATATGAATTGGGTCACCCTGACTACTGCCTATCAGCAGTTCCAGATCTGGTCTAAGGTCAAGGTTGGAGGACAACGGGAAAACTACTGGAAAAAGGCTTTTTTCGCGGTCATTTGGTCCATTTGGCTGGAGAGAAATCAGCGCATTTTTGAGAACAAATGCCGGCCGGCGGGAATAATACTAAAATCTGTCATAGGCCTCATCAGTTTTTGGGTCGATAAAGGAAGTACTGGCGTGGCAAGCATCGACTGCCCTTGGGACCCTGGTTAGATTGGTCACGGACTTGACAAGCATCTCTTTGCTGTTTTCCAGTTTTGCTGGCTTTTTATTTTTACTATTTCTTGTAGGCCCTGGCCTTGTAGCTACTCCTACTGTTTTTGATCCACGGATCGCTTCTGTATTGGCCCCTTCAGCACCTTACTGTCTTTTTCAATATACTTGCAATTACTGATTAAAAAATAATAATAATGCTACACTCAAGATTTGGGAATTAGTGGCTAGTAATTTAGACATTTACTTGCTAGTTTGCTAAATTGTATTTTTAAGTGCACGTAAAATACATAATGTTCAACCGTTTATGAAATTTATTTGTTTCTTGCATTTCTTATTTGTTGATTACTTGATTGTTATTATAGATTTATAGATTTATTCCTTAATTTTGTATTTTATGATTTATGTTTAAACATTAAAAACACTTTGATTTATAAATTTATTTATAAATTTAAATGTCAGAAATTATAATTAAAATATAAAAATATTTTATTAATAGAAACATATTATTTTATGGGAAAGGATCATATGACGCGAGTCATGGGACATGGAAATAGAGAGATAAAATGGCACGAGAGGTATGGTACAGGGGAAGCTATATTAGGAAGTGGGTGCTTTTTTGAAGGATCTACATAAAATGTTAGTAAATAACTTAAAGTAGGAACTTATACTAACTAAATAATAAAAAATGACTTTTTATGTCATCACTCATTTTTTAAATTTACAATCTTTACCGTCATATGACAAAAGCTAGGTATAAATACAAGATGGGATGAGTTAAACCATCTTGATGGCACAATGGTAGTGGTAAGTTGTCCAAAAGTAAGAGAAGTGTAAGAACAAGATTCTGGGGAGGGTCAGCTGAATGAGTAGAAGATTCCTACTAGCAAGGATTAACTTGTTGGGCATATCACCAGTGTTTTCAAAATTGCTGGGCGGGTTCGGGCGGTCGTGGGAATATTCAGGTGGAAATCGCTGGGCGGCGCCCGAGCAGGCGCCCCAAGATCTGGGTGGCCGCTATGTATATATGTATTTTTTTTAATTTCATCATATATATATATATATATATATATATATCTGTGTGTGTGTGTGTGTGTGTGTGCTACTTTCCAAAATAGGAGGAAGAAAAAAAAGAACAGAAGAACAAAAAAAGAGTTGTGCTTACTGCTCAGTTGCTGAAAAAAAGTTGTTGTGCAAGATCATAAAAAACTAAGGAAGAAGAAGAAAAAAAAAATTGAGGAAAAAGAAGAAAAACAAAGGAGATTAAAAAAAAAATTGGGGACTAGGGCGACCCGGGTGGGTCTCAATCGAGGCAGCCCCGCCCAAAGGAGCTTGTAGAAAACATCATTGATCCTACACAATGAAGTAGGCTCTTAAGTTGGGTAGAAGTAATATCCAAGTCTATTTTCGCAATGCTACCAACAATGGAATATGGAAAGAAGCTGACATAGGTGGTAAAAATCACCATATTGGCATAAACATAGCCAAAACAGAGATTTAATTTGGCCCAATATTTATTAATATTTCCTTGCATTTAGCCATATTGATCCACTCACAATAGGAGGTTCGAAATATTGAAGGACTACAGAACAATAATTGAAGAGCTGTTAGGTATTGGGTGTCATAGCTTCCAAAGAGAATTAGAATTATACACATATTATTGGTAACAAACAAATAAGTTTGATATCAAAAATGAAGTTAGGGTTAGGCCTGGGTTAGTTACCTAGTTGTAGGAATCTTCTACTTAGTGTACTGCTCCCGCTCCTGCTTCCGATTATAAAATAGTGTAATTTTAACCTTTTGATGATGCTCCTGCTCTCAACCTACTATATGCTTCCTACTGCTTCCGGTAACTAAGATTAGGTAGAAGAAGGAAACATAGAGAGAGAAAGAGAGAGGTAAGAGAAAATTTAGGGTTATGAGTTCTATCTAACTCACATCCATTCATTAGAATATATGTACTCCCAATAGTACAGAGTACAATAAAATCATCAAATAGTATACAAAACAGTTTTAAGTATGTGCACACCAATAATAGTGGCACACCAGCCCCTCAAGTTGGTGCATTGATGTCCATCATGCTCAACTTGGAAGTGATGTCATGCAACATTGTCCTTCCAACTGCTTTGGTGAGGATATTGGTCAGCTGATCCTTGGAGGCAACCTGAGGAAGGCAATACTCATTTGATTCCAGTTTCTGTCTAATAAAATGACAGTCTATTTTGATTTGATTAGTCCTTTCATGGTAGGCAGAAATTTTCAGCAATGTGCTAGGCGGCTTCGTTATCATCATAGAGTCATAGGGAGCTTCACACGTATATCAAAATTGGCCAGGATGAATCTGATGCACATTCTCCCATGGGTTCCTTGAGACATTGCCCTTACGAGGGCATGACTTCAAATATCTGAAGATCCTGTGAATAGCGTTCATATGAAAAATCCGTGGACAATAAATATACTAACTACATTGACAATGTATGCAATATTTGGATGAGTAATGTTAAGATATATGAGGTTCCCCACAAGGCGATGAGACATATGGAGTCCTTTAAGACTTCTTCATCCTCAAAATTTAGTTTAGAAACATGAAGTCTTTTAGGACTTCATCCTTAAAATTTAGTTTTTGATTAGTCGCCATAGGAGAATCTATGTGTCTACATCCTAACATTCTAATTTTTTTTGAGAATGTCTAACGTATACTTCCGTTGTGAGACAATAATACTCTTCTTAGATCTTGCAGCTTTGATACCAACAAAATATTTGCTTGGTCCAAGATCTCTGATAGCAAATACTTAAGTAATACTTAAATCTCATAATCTCTTCTTCATAATCCTCTATGACAACTATATTATCAGTATAAATTATGAGGGTTGTAAGGCAAGTTCCTCTTTCAAGAAAGAGGGTGTGATCATAGTGACGTCTGGAGTAGCCATATTAAATGTTAGCATCACTTAACTTCTTGAATCACTCCCGAGATTATTGTTTCAATTCATAGATCGCTTTCTTCAATTTGCAAACCAAACCTTTCTCCCCTTGAAGAGTAAATCCTCAAGGGGGCTCCATTTACCATATACACATTTTATTTTAGGTCACCATGAAGGAATGTGTTTCTTACATCGAGTTAATAAAGGGGCCACCATTGATGTGCTGCTAGAGAGAAGAGAATGCCCAAATAGAATTTAACTTGGAAACAAAGAGCAAACGTGTCCTGATAGTCAACTCCATAGGTTTGAGTGAACCCCTTCACAATTGACCCGGTTTTATACTTCTATAGAGCCATCAGGTTTGTACTTTACCGTGTGACTCATTTTCATCCCACCAATTTCGTTCCTTCAAGAAAAAGAGTTTCTCAAGTTCTATTTTTGTCAAGAATCCTCATTTCTTGTAGCATGCCCCCCTGCCATTTTGGTTCCGACAAGGCATCAATACTTGGAGAGAAGATTTAGATTGGGTTTAGTGTAAATAATTAAGATTAGGGTTTGTTAGCGTTAGAGAAGGAGAAAGAGGAGAGAGAAGACGAGAAGATTAGAGAGAAATGACTTAATGAGGAAAGTGCTCCTCACTAGCCTTTATATAAATCTTTACACTATCACATGCAATACCAATTGTTTTGTCACCTTTTTCCCTTCTCATTGCATTCTTCAAGACCCAAGGAATAAGAAGGTTATTGGCTGAGAATATGGGAGGGATGGCCTCTGCTACTCTGGCTTTGATAAGAACTCTACCACTGCTTCCAATGTTCATGCTTTGTCCTCACCTAATCGCAATACCTTTACCAAAGACACCTTGAGTTCGTGGCTTACCCATTTGGATATTAATCTTCAGCATTTGTGTTTATTATTTCTTGCTTTTAAAAGTGCATATAGGGTTAAAAAATTCCAATGTCAATTGGAGGTGTAGATTTTCTAAGAAAACGGGGGTGTTGGCATTAGAAGACTCAAGGAGTTGAATTTAGCCTTGCTTGGTAAGTGGCTTTGGATGATCAGTAATGAGAGTGGTACATTTGGGTAATGGGAGGTGTGAGTTGCAGCACTGAGGCAATTGCGGATTGGGATGGTGGTCTGTTTCATAGTTACTTTAGAGTTGGGGCTTGGGTGGTGGTCTCTTTCAAGGGTGGCTGCCCTATGGGCCATTTAGCTTGAGTATAATGAAAGGATTTTATGGGGATCACTCGACCCCATTTTAAATTATTGAGGTGTGCTAAATTTTTTTACTAGGTTGGGAAGGTTTGGATAAGCGTTTGATGGTGAGCGCTAGGCACACGGTTGAAAATCTCTGGGATAGTGTGGAGCGTTTTCAAGGGTAGTTGTTTTGGGGTGCTGCTTCCCTATTGTCTTTGTGACAGCTAGGGCGCGATAACCTCGCAGTAGATTGCTTTGTAACCCTGTCCCTGGGTTCTGTTGATCATCTTCATTGGTCAAAAAAAGAAATCCTTTCTCATCAATTTATAACTTCATTGAGAGAATAAATAGAGAATCATTGAATGGTTGGGGTGACCAAGGAATCCAGGATAAAATGTTTAATGAAAGTGGATGACAATTGTCAAAATAACTCTTATAAAGAGAAGATCACGAAGAGACGGGAGAGACTATCAAAAGTATCCCTAAAGATTTACTTCACAACCTTGTTCCTTCTGCTGGAGGGTATTCAACAAATAGGACTCAGGTTCTTTATTTGTGGAAGGGGATTCTCTTAATGTGAACCCCTGGGTCTTACTGGGTATTAGAGGCTTTCTCCTTGATGCAATCTTTAACTTGTGTCTGTACCATACATTTATCATGTAAGGAGAAAGTACATGAGATTTAACTAGGAGTTGGTCAATCTGCTCATTGCATCAGGATTTTTTTTACTGAAATTCACCACTTTTAATAGGAAGTGTTAGTGACATGATACAATACTGATACTGGATGTTCGATCGATTGTTGTTTGAAGTCCAAAGTCCCTACAATTGTGTAGGTTTTTTATTTCAGGAAAAAAATTGTAGTAGGTTTTCTTTTGTAACTTCTAACAATTTTCTTATTTTTGTAGTTAAAAAAACCCATAAATGAATAATTTCCTGTAATGGCATCGTTTAATTATTATCAAACATTAACACCATATATCTAATTATAATTTGAATATAACAAAGATACATTAACACCATTTATCTAATTATAATTTTTGTCGGGTATTTTGGGGAAATGCTGAGTCCCCCTGTTTTGATCCATAGCCGTATCCTTGTAATTATGGTTGTTATCTGACAAATCAATAAAATTGAGAGGAATTCTTCTTGTAAATGTTGTTTGTGATCTATTCACTGGTTCTTTTGTAGCAGAAATATTGATAGTATTTTATTCATCCTCAGATGACAGCTACCCACCAATTGAAGACTGCTGTCACATCAGTGGCCTTCGCTGGCCGTGCACTTTTTTTTGCTTCAGTGTCAGATCCTTCATCACTGACGGATAATCTTGGCAGTGCTGACGTCTTCACTGATCTCCTTATGATATCTTTATCCAATGCATTGCTTGGTATGGATGCCAACGATCCTCCTAAGACCTTGGCAACTATGCAATTGATTGGTTCCATATTTTCCAATGTGAGCTCTACCACTCATTCTGTACATATGATCATCAAGTCTGAAACATGGTTCTGTTTCACCTTATTATTTTCTCTGATTGCAGTTAGCTGCACTAAACGATAATGAAGATGGGTCTTTGTTCCTGCAAACCATCAGTTTTTCTGAATGGCTTGACGAGTTCTTTTGTCGCCTATTTTCTTTACTTTTACATTTAGAACCAAGCAGTGCTTTGTAAGTAATGGCATTCAAACATCAGAGTTTTTGTTGCTATTTGTTGTGCTTCTTTCTGCTTTTTTTGTTGGCCTCATAGCACTGCCCTTCTCTAGCTTACATGAAAATTTCTTTCTAACCATTTTATGGGCATTGCAGGAATGAAGGCATCCACACATCAACAACATCAGGAACTTTTCTGGTTCAGGATGGCCCTTATTATTTCTGTATGTTGGAAATATTACTTGGGAAACTGTCTAAACCTTTGTATAATCAGGTTTGAACTTTTCATATTTGAATGAATGCCAGGTTCCAGTAGTTCATGTGTTTACGTTTTATCCATATGTAAACACTTTATGTAATACTTCTTTTCTTTATTATTTACAGGCATTGAAGAAAATTTCCAAGTTTGTCAACACAAATATTCTTCCTGGTGCTATTGCAGAAGTTGGGCTTCTTTGTTGTGCATGTGTTCATTCTAATCCGGAAGAGGCAGCTGTGCAACTTATTGACCCGATTTTGAAGTCAATCATCTCCTCTTTAAAAGGAACCCCTGTAACAGGTCTTGGTGGAAGAGGAGGTCTTGATGGATCATTTTTAACCAAGGTTTTTATCATACTCAGACTTTAGGTACATGCTTTGATGTCTTACTGGGAGTCCTGTAATGAACTTTAAATCTACTTTTCAGGCAACACTTTCTCCAGCTCTAGAAACGTCAGTTGAGTATCAACTGAAAATATTGTCGGTTGCCATCAGTTATGGAGGTCGTGTGCTACTTCATTACAGGGATCTACTGAAAGAAGCAATCTTATCTGCATTTGAAGCCCCTTCTTGGAAGGTTGCTTAGCTTAAATAATCCCTATTAACTATTTACTGTTTATTAAACGAAATTCTAGTTGCGATTTTACTGCTCCTGATTTAGTATTATCTTGTTTATTGCACATTTTGGTAACCCCGGGATAGGTTAATGGAGCTGGTGATCATGTTCTTCGCTCCCTCCTTGGCAGCTTGGTCCTATACTACCCCATTGAACAGTATAAGTATGCCCAAAAATCATATATTTTTCCTTGTTCATGTGTCCGGAAATTTAACCCAGAGTACATTGCTTCTCCTGCTAGTTTTGTTTTGTTTTTTTTTCCTGACTGAAAACATTTCTGGATGTTCAGGTGCTTTTCACGTCATCCTGCTGCTTCTGTATTAGAAGAATGGATTAGCACAAAAAATTATCAGAATGAGGATTCTTCGTTGTGCCCTAAATGGCACATTCCTAGTGATGATGAAATATTGTTTGCAAATGAGCTTTTAGACTTGCACTTTCATTCACCTTTGGATGATCTTCTCAAAATATGTCAATCCAAAATTCATACTGATCCTGGTAAGCCATGTTCATAGACTTTCCAGTTAGCAGATGTGGTTATAGAAATTGACAGATCTAGTTATACCCAGACTTTCTTCAGGAAAGCTTATTTTCATATCTTACTGAAGAGGACAATGACCACTAAGTAGACTGTTGTAGTATGCTCATTGTTTATGTTTTATGTCAAATATCTTTCCAAGTTGAATATATTATAATTTGCATATTCTTTCACGGGAAAGGATCCCTTGTGATACACTTAGGTATAGGCTGCAAACCTGGCAATGAAAAAATAGCTAGGTTTGTCAGGGATGCTTTAGTTGTTTCCCAGCTTATTTAAAAATGACAAATAATGCTCATAAACCTACCCATTTTTCTTGGCCAGTTCATCTCCTATAAGCTAGATATTAGTGTCATCAGTCACAAGGGATCCTCACCCTTCTTTTATTGATCTGAGTCTGCTAACCATGCCTTTTATTTTGTATTTGTAAGTTTGGTCTGACCGCTGTATACAATTTTCTGCTTAGGAAATGAAAAAGAGCACTTAAAAGTGACTCTGTTGCGCATTGACTCCTCATTACAAGGTGTTCTATCATGCTTGCCTGATTTCCAGCCATCCTTGATAAATGGGAAGGCCACCAAAGATCTGCTTGATCATGGTTCCTTTTTAATTGCTGGAGCAACTGGTTCAACTGTTGGCAGTTCTGAACTAAGGGAAAGAGCTGCTGAGATTATACATGTTGCTTGCAAGTAATTTTTTGTTTTTAATTATTCTTCTTTAATAACCTTGTGCGTATTTTTACTTCGTTTTATTTGCTAAACTCATTTGTTGCTGGATGTTGGACAGATATTTATTGGAAGTAAGATCAGATGATAGTGTCCTTTTGATACTCATTATTCGCATAATGGATGTTTTAGGAAATTTTGGTACGGCACTACAATCTAATTTTAAGTATATTTTTTTTGGTCTGACCACTGTATACCTTGCAAGAATGTTTCCAGAAGTTATATTTTTTTGAATTTTAAGTATAAATTCCAGAAGTTTCCATAATATATTTTTTTGAATAAATTATGCATGCTTCTGATGAGGTTCTTTCTATAACGTATTGTTCAGGGAGCTTGGAATATGATGAGTGGTCAAATCACAGGCAGGCCTGGAAACTGGAATCTGCTGCCATAATAGAGCCTCCATCAAATTTTATTGTTTCTTCTCATGCACAAGGGAAGAGAAGGTGTGAGCCTCTTTTGATTGCCAGTCCCACGCTTTGTTTTTGAACTAACCCATCAAGCTCCTGGGATTGTACATCCTAAGTGTTTCTTCTAATTTCTTCCAGGCCTAGGTGGGCACTTATTGACAAGGCATACATGCATAATACATGGAGATCATCACAATCATCATATCATCTATATCGTACCAATGGAAATTTATCTCCATCAGAGCATGTGATTCTTTTGATGGATGATCTTCTGAATCTTACTTTGCATAGCTATGAAACTGTTCGTGTGTAAGTTTTCTAGCATTCTGTGCCATCTCTAAAATGATCAAATGTAGTTTTATCTGCATGTTTACATAGCACGTGCTTTACCGAGAAAAGAAATAGTTTGATCGAAACAACTCAATTCATTCACTGTTCTATTTTTATGTGGTGTTTTGCATTTCTCTGACTTAAGTTTATTATGATAGCGTCCTTAATGTGTCTTTTTTTAGCTTTTCTAAGCCATTATGATAACTAACTTATTTCTTGAATTGGTCTCCAGATATGCTGGAAAATCTCTCCTGAAGATTCTCAAACGCTGGCCAACTCTGATTGTAAAGTGCGTTCTCACCCTTACTGAGAGTTTGCATAATCCAAACACACCTGAACATGCAGTGCTAGGTTCCTGTGCAGTCCTTTCTGCACAGACTGTTCTCAAACATTTGACGATGGTAGTTTCTCTACATCAAAATTACTGCTTGCAAACATTTAACGAGTAGAATTGGTTGACGTGGCTTCTTTTTTTCTTTTCTCCAGAATCCAAAGTCTTTCTCATCATTTCTCCTGGGCATTCTTGCAAGGTAACCTTTTGTTCATGCCATCTGAATTTTCTTTTTCTTGACAAGCATTTCCGCATTTTGTTTTTTGTAATCCTTTTTTGATGTTGAACTATTAAGTACATGTTCCCTAGAAAGTGGATCTTACTTTTTCTTGTGCTATTTTGAAGTTCCCATCATGAATCACTGAAAGCTCAGAAAGCTATCAATGAGGTAATATTTTTAGCAGCAAAAAGAAGTAGAATTGAAATTTGTCACATTCATTCAAATAAAGTTATATGTTGTTTGACATTGACAGCTTTTTGTGAAATACAACATTCATTTTCCTGGAGTTTCAAGGGGCATTTTCAAGACTTCAGAGAATCATTCGGATGGGTCAACGTTTACAGATTTGGTTTCTCAGATCAGTTCTTTGAGCTTTGATACCACTAGCTTGCACTGGCGGTAATGATTCTATTTGGTTTTTCTCTTTCTAGATGATTCCATATATCCTTATAAGCTTGAACTTGTTCCAATGCATGTCTCATCTATGTCAAAGAATGTTTGGGCAAACATTCCCCATAAGTGATGCCTACACAAAATATGTACATGAATACTTGATGCAGGACAAGACCTAAACTACGTGAATGCTATGATTTAAATAATTGCCGAAATTAAACTAAATTAATTAAGCAATAAACTTGAAAACAAATGTGGATACCTTCGGGTTTCGTAGTTTTCCATTTGGAAATCACCCTTGATTTGAGTAGTGTCTGGTCCGTGCGCTAGATCTATTAGCTTTGCGGTGTAGATCGGTCATAGAGGTAGAACTCTATCTATTACAGATTAGGGCGCTGCTTGTGGGTCAATGATGGAATCACGAGTCCTCTAAGGGGTTTTGAATCGGGTTGGGTAACGGCTTGTATGAGGCCTAATGTTCGAATCAGATCGATTCGATGGTTCTGATGGATCTGCGGGTTTTGAATTTCAGGGTATCTCTAGTTGGATGGCTAGTTGTGGATTTATGAGATGGGTTCGAATCAATGGTTCTGATGAGTGCTAGGGTTTATGGGTTTTGGGGATTTTTGGGAAAAAGAGAACGACTGAATTTATGGTTATGGGATTAAAATAAGCAGAGAAAGAAAATAAAAATTGAAGAGATAGATAGAAGATCGATTTTCGGCTTCACACCTTGGCTTCAAACCAAACCTTTCTCGGGAAGCGAAGATTCACTCTTCATGGAGGCTCATCTCAAGCACACAAGCAAAAGCTCTTTTCATTCAATAATAAAAATTGATTACGTTGTTTTTTTTAATGACCTTATATAGGAGGTCTTAAAATAAAACCCTAAAACAAAAATAAATAAAAAGAAAGACAAGTTTGCCCCTAAAAATTTAAATTCGAATTCTGGTCATAGCATAGTCAATCGATCGACACTTGGTATTCGATCGATTGACTCATATATATGTCGCCAGAATTAGTTCCTCACAGGCCACAGTCAATCGATCGAATACCAGACGTTGATCGACTGACTGGCATTGCTCCTGCACGCTAATTTTTTTATTTTTTTATTTTTTTTTATTTTTATTTTTACAGTCGGATTTTGATCCTCATTTCCGTTCCGCTTCTTCCGTCGCCCGTACAAGCGGAACGGTCCGTATCTAATGTCTACAATGTCAGCGTCCCCGTCAATTCTCCCAGGCCGAAAAGACTTCATCACCGATGAAGCGGCTTGGTGATAGCAATCGAGCACGTCGGGATCCAAGCATCGCACCTCGTCTTCAGTTAACCATGTGTTCTCGGAGTCTGGCTTTCCCATCCACTTAACCAAGTATTTCTGAAACCCTCCATCATGGGTGGATACCGCAAAATCATAAAGTATCCCTTCGATTTCATCTCTCCTCTGCCTGCGTGGGGTAGGGAATGGTACTGGTTGCAGGGTGGGACTGGGGTTTGGGCTCAGGGGTGCTTGGAAAGGGTTGGTAGGAGGTGGGGTTGAGCCCAAAGAAGGGACTAGGTTCTCCACATTGAACGTAGAGCTGTTCCCAATATCCGGAGGAAGTTCGAGAACATACGCATTAGGCCTGCTCCTTGCCACAATTCTAAAAGGCCTAGCACCCCGGGCTTGGAGCTTCTCCGCGACTCCCGATGGGAATCGTTCAGGCCTAACCCGAACCATCACATAATCCCCCACTTGGAATTCTTTGAAACGCCTATGCGCATCCGCAATTATCTTATAATGTTCATTGCTTAAATTAATTTTTTGTCTAATTTCGACGTGCAAGTTATGAATGTGTTGTGCAAATGCGTTCGCGGACTCAGACACTCAATATGATGCAGACATGGGGATTAAATCTAAAGGTGTCCTTGGCCTATGTCCATGTATGACCTCAAACGAACTCATGCCTAGGGACCTATTGGCAGAGTTGTTGTATGCAAACTCGGCTATTGGTAACGTAGAATCCCAGGTTCTAATATGATCACTGACTAGACAATGAAGGAGATTACCTAAGCTCCTATTGGTGATTTCCGTTTAGCCATCGGTTTGAGGATGATAGGCCAAAGAAAACTGGAGCATAGTACCCATCATGTGTCATAAAGTTTTCCAGAAGTAACTGATGAACTTCACGTCCCGATCCGATACAATAGTTTTGGGTAACCAATGGAAACGCACAACCTTCCCGAAAAATAATTTGGCTATGTGAGCCGTATCGGAGGTTTTAGAGCAAGGGATGAAGTGGGCCATCTTAGAGAAGCGGTCCACCACCACAAAAATGGAATCGTTCTTCCGTTAGGTCTTGGGAAGTCCGAGCACAAAATCCATAGAAATGTCTTTCCATAGAGTGTGGCACAGGTAACGGGGTGTACAAACCAATATTTTATTTAGTTTGTTTGGCCACTTGGCATGTACGAAATTGTTTCACGACCCATGAAACACCTCTTATAAGGCTAGGCCAATAAAACCTATCCTCAACGAGCGCTATGGTCTTGTTGCGCCCGAAACGTCTGGCAATCCCTCTGGCATGTAATCCCAAATGAGAAAGTCACGCAATGAGGTGCGAGGGATGCACAAGCGATTTCCTTTAAACAGATACCCATCCTACAAGGTATACTTTTTTTTTTTTTTGATAATCTGGGTATCCGGATCTCTTAGAGAACTCGCCTAATCCCAAGGGCATATGCGCACCCCAAATTCATCACATGCATGGTCAACGCAGGATATAAATCCCTAGGGTGGCCTCAAGGGGGGAAGGGGATTCGAACTCAGGTCTCCTGCTTTTGGAAGCAGGTACCTCGCCAACTCACCTAACCCCTTGAGGTGCCTGGCTAGCTCACCTATAGGGTATACTTGGAGTTAAGGCTGTTCGGATTATCAAGGAGAGCAGTATAATCTGGCCCAAAATCTGGGCACTCAGAGTAATCTTGTTTCAACTGCTCAAATCCAACGACCTCAGTGCTCATAGTGTGCAAAGTCATCACCCGTTGACTAAGTGCTTTAGCTGCCTTGTTCCCAGTACCAACCTTATCCTTTAACAAGAATGTGAACCCTTGAAGGTACTCGACCCACTTTGTGTGCCTCGGGTTCAACTTTTTCTGTGAGACAAAGAAGCGTAAGGCTTCATGGTCAGAAAATAGCACAAATTCCTGCGGTCTTAGGTAATGCATCCAATACCAAAGAGATCGGACAAACTCTTTGTCATAGGTGGAGTATTTTTGCTTTACCTCATTAAGTTTCTCGCTAAAATAAACCACTGGGTGGCCTTGTTGGCTAAGTACTCGGCCTATTCCCACACCCAAAGCATCACATGCTACTTCAAAGACTTTAGAAAAGTCAGGTAGGCATATGGCGGGTGCAGTACTCATTTTCTCTTTTATCTCGGCAAAGGCTCTTGTCGCGGTTTTGCTCCATTAAAACTCTCCTTTTCTCATACAATCGGTAATAGGAGCCATAATGGTGCTAAAGTTTCAGATGAAGCGACGATAGAATGTGGCCAATTCATGGAAGCTACAGGCATCATGAATATTCCTAGGCTCTGACCATTCCACAATGGCTTTAACCTTCTCGGGGTCCGCAACCATCCCATCAGTCAAGACAATGAATCCCAAGAATACAACGGATTGTTGCATGAATGCGCATTTCTTGAGATTCACATATAACCTTTCCCCCCCCAAGGTTCATAAACCAACCTTAGGTGGATAATGTGTTGTTCTTTGTCATGACTGTAAATCAAGATGTCGCCAAAGTATACGACAAGGAATTTGCCAAGAAACGGCCTCAACACTTGGGTCATGAGCCTCATGAATGTGCTCGGGGCATTTGATAGCCCAAAAGGCATGACCATCCACTCATAAAGACCATCCTTAGTCTTGAAGGCGGTTTTTCACTCATCGCCAGGGCGAATTCGAACTTGATGGTAGCCACTTTTAAGGTCTATCTTGGAAAAGATAGTGGCGCCAACCATCATATCAAGCATATCATCGAGCCTTGGTATGGGAAATCGATATTTAACCGTAATCTTGTTGATCGCACGGTTATCCACACACATGTGCCATGTACCATCTTTCTTAGGATTGAGTAGGGCGGGTACGACATATGGGCTTAGACTCTCTTTGATGAACCATTTCTGGAGGAGTTCATGGACTTGCCGAGTCAATTCGGCGTGCTCAACCGGATTTAACCTGTAATGGGGTAGGTTTGGTAGGGTAGATTCGGGAACCATATCGATCGCGTGTTGAATGTCACGCATGGGAGGAAGCTCATTGGGTAAGTCTTTGGGGAAGACATCCGCGAATTCTTTCATTATCGGCTCAACCTCTTTGGGGTACTCGCTTATTGACTAAGGAGCACTTTCAACGGTGACAACTATGTACACCATACTCTCATCTAATGCTGCTTTCTCAAACTCTGAAGAGCTCACCAGGTTAATGTCTTGGACTGACCGCCCTTCGTCTTGACTTTGTTGGTCGATGGTGTTTTGGGAGCCATAGGGTTAAGAGTGATTTTCTTGCCCTTATAATTGAACGTGTAAATGTTAGATCGAACAAAAATGGTCACATTCAAGTCGTAGAGCCATGGTCTTCCCAAAATGATATGGCCCACATCCATCAGCACCACATCGCACCATAAGGTGTCAGAATACGAACCCAATTGTATTGGTACGCGACACTTGAGACACGAGAATGGATGAGGAGTCTACCCATGCGACTTTGTAAGGTCTCGGGTGGGCTTCAGGTGTAAGCCCTAAGCGGGTGACGGTATGTTCTGACACCACATTAGTGCAGCTTCCGCTATCCACAATAATCCTAGAACTCTCTGTCCCACATGTGGCGAAGGTGTGAAAAATGTTCTCCCTCCGCCAATCCTCCTTTTCATCCCGTTGAGGCTGTGCAAAGCCACACCTCACAACTAGACCATGACTCATGTCATCACCTTCCAGATTACTAGGTGTGGCATTCGGCTCAAAGACCTCTTCAAAAACTCTGTCATCCTCGTTGCCCTCTCCCTCGATGTAGAGATTCCTTTGTGGGTTTCTCTTAGGGCATTGGGCGGCAAAGTGTCCCAACCCTTGACAGTTGTAACACTTAATGTGGGAGCCACCTTTCGAGGATTCTCTTACCACACCCTTTCCTTTGTCAAACCGCACATCGGATGTTGATTGTGTGGGTTTGGTGAGTGGGTTTCCAGCACTACTCTTCACCTCGCCAGTACGAGGTTGACCGATATGAGACTCTGATCGCCTCACCACCATCATTTTCAAATTTCGTTTAAGGTCTTGAACAACGGTGTAACATTCGACGAGAATCTCAACGGGGTGAGAGACTAATTCTTTTTGCAAGTCAAACCTCAATTTAGTGTGAAATCTGGATAGAGTGACTTGGGTTCTTCAGACACTTTGGCTCTCATCATGAATTCTTCAAATTTGCCAATATAATCCGCTATGGCCATAATACCTTGGCATAGATTTTGCCATTGATCAAGGAGACGATGGTAGTATGAGAAAGGAACGTACTTCTCTGTAAGTCGCTCTTTCATGTCCTCCCAAGGGGTAATGGGAGCACTACCCGCATTCATTATGATGCATTCAATGTTGACCCAAAAGAGTTGGGCTTGGTTGATGAGTTTCATCTTGGCGAGCCTAACGCACCGCTCGTTACTCATGCCAAACCACTCAAAGTGTTGGTCCATGTCGGATAACCAATCGAGGAAGAGTTTATGATTTAAGCTTCCATCGAAGGTTGGGAACTCCACTCAAACATTTTTAAGGAGTTTCCCATCCGGGTCGTGGTCATCTCTACGATGATCCATCAGATGATTTTGGATCCGATCATGTTGGTAACCATTGCATTTGAATGTGGACCATTACGTTCACACCGCTGCTCAATGTATTCGTCATTCCCATCTAACTGATTGACTCGTTCTAGCAATCTCCCATTGGAAACTTCAAGGTTTCTTTGGGCTTGCTCCATGGCAGTCATTCGATCATTGATTGCTTTCAAATCGGCTCTCATGCCATTATGAACATCGGTAATCCCATTCATGTCCATGGTAACCACAACTATTAACACGGGTTTTAAATGGGCATGCAAATATGGACATCAACGAAAGAGGAATTTTATCGAACACTAACTGTGCACACTTTTGAACACAATAGAAATAAGTGCAAAGAAAAGTGGAATGCAATAAATCAATGAATATCAGTCGATTGATTGATATTGATAAGTTAATCGATTGATATTGAATGCTCTGTCTGGATAAACAAATAGATTCAATCAGAATCAATTGATTGAATAAGAGTACTCAATCGATTGACACAGAAAACAGTGAATATGCCACACAATATGCCCTAACTGATGCAGGACAGGACCCTAAACTATGTGAATGCTATGATTTAAATAATTGCCGAAATTAAACTAAATTAATTTAGCAATAAACTTGAAAACAATGTGGATACCTTCGGGTTTCGTAGTTTTTCATTTGGAAATCACGCCTGATTCGAGTCGGGTCCAGTCCGTGCGCTAGATCAGTTAGCTTTGCGGTGTAGATCGGTCCTAGAGGTAGAACTCTAGCTATGGCAGATTAGGGCGCCGCTCGTGGGTTAATGATGGAATCACGAGTCCTTTAAGGGGTTCTGAATCGGATTGGGTAACGGCTTGTATGAGACCTAAAGTTCGAATCAGATCGATTCGATGGTTCTGATGGATCTGCGGGTTTTGAATTTTGGGGTATCTCTGGTTGGATGGCTGGTTGTGGATTTATGAGGGGTTCGAATCAATGGTTTTGATGACTGCTAGGGTTTCTGGGTTTTGGGGATTTTTGGGAAAAAAAGAACGGCTGAGTTTATGGTTATGGGATCAAAATAAGCAGAGAAAGAAAATAAAAATTGAAGAGATAGATAGAAGATAGATTTTGGGCTTCACACCCTTGGCTTCAAACCGAACCTTTATCGGGAAGCGAAGATTCACTCTTCATGGAGGCTCATCTCAAGCACCCAAGCAAAAGCTCTTTTCATTCAATAATAAAAACTGATTACGTTGTTTTTTTTAATGACCTTATATAGGAGGTCTTAAAATAAAACCCTAAAACAAAAATAAACAAAAAGAAAGACAAGTTTGCCCCTAAAAATTTAAATTCGAATTCTGGTCACAGCACAGTCAATCGATCGACACTTGGTATTCAATCGATTGACTCATATATGTGTCGCCAGAATTAGTTCCTCACAGGCCATAGTCAATCGATCGAATACCAGACATCGATCGATTGACTGGCATTGCTCCAGCACGCTGATTTTTTTTTTTTAAGTCGGGTTTTGATCTCCATTTCCGTTCCGCTTCTTCCAACGCTGGTACACGCGAAATGGTCCGTATCCAATGTCTACAATGTCGGCGTCCCCCCGTCAATACTAGGAGTAGTAATAAGAGAGATTTCTTTCCCACAATCTAGGACATGGCAATAGACATGAGTACACATGTCCTTTTCGATTTTGATTCAAGGGAGCAATTGCTCAAGAATAAAATCATTACTTCTTTTTTTTACTGAGAAGCTAAAATTTAATTTTTGAAATTCGAAATGTAAAGAGGATTAATTGGTCTTGTAAATCAGATTTTAGGATAGGTACCATGATAAAAGCAATGAACTCTCTTCGTCAGCAAAAACTTTCTTGATCTAATCATGACTACACATTAATTTCATTGATCTAGCGGCAATGTAGACTGTTCTTGTTACAACCTGTCAGATTTTCTTTCCAAAACTGGTACAATACTACAATGATTGGCTTTTGCACATGCAATCAAAGTAACGTCCTGATTTCCTAGTCAACCCAGAGTCTTGAGGCTATATAATATGTTTTTGGCTTAGCGTTGTTACGGCTGTCTTCTTAGCATGCATGCAAGAAGCACCGTTAAGGTGCAGTCTTGTAGCAACCCGATTTTTTCCAGGATGTATTAATTTCAATAAATGGTCCTCTATCGCATCGCTTTGATTTCTGCAATTTGTTCTCTGATGCCCTTAATGTACCGTCAATAATCTATCATACTGCTTTTGAAGCCATTAAAGTTTGATCATCAAAATTTTTTTCCAATCGAAAGGCTTTGATGCATATTGATAGCCACCAACCTAAACCCTAATTGTTGACAATCGATTCCATTTTCATATCTTTACACCGATGACTTTCGAACCCTTCGATAATATTGGTGCTTAGGGGTGATAATAAAGCTGTCATATTTTGACATCATCGAAATGCTACCTTAAGTTGTCGATTGACTTCTTTGCCCTAGTTTGACTAGGTTTGACCAAGGCTGATCAGTGTGACCATCCGATTCTGGTACTAAGTACCTGAGATTAATTGCTATATTTTATTGATCTATTGATGCTATTTGATATGTCTGGCCATACAAATGTATAGATATGAACAGATATATAGATGTGAATTATCCTATAAATACATGTGTGGGCTTATAAGCATATAATTTATAATGCTTTATGAAATGGGTTGTTTGCTTTCACATTTACCTGCAATGAAATTATTAATGCGATTCTATGAATGAGTATTCTTATAATAACTATTTAACAATTTGTGATTATAAAAAAAAAAATTATTTAAAAATTTGTGAAGTCAGATCTTTGATTTTGTCCAAATAGGGCTTATTTTCCCTGAGGGTGGGAAATTTCTGAAATCACCCGGGGACTTTATATTCGAGCGAAGCTCTAAATTATCTATATTCATTATATTAACTCTTTTGTGTATGATTGAGACCATTGGATATCCCGATCCTAGCTTGTGACGAATCACATATACATTGATACATAAATAATTAGATATGTAATACTTCTTTAATGTGTCAAAGTTAGACTCGTTGCGAACTTCTCATCGTTATATTGTTCGCTCGAATGAGTCGAGAAATGAGTGAGTTATACGCGAATTGAGTTTTATAAAAGGTGACAATTTCATAATTTTCATGTTGGCATGCACGCTACTTTGGTGCATGCACTACACATAATCAAAACACGTTAAGAGAGATTCCAAATTCGTTCAACAAAGATTGAAATTCTCTCTTTATTTCTCTCTCTCTCTCTCTCTCTCTCGTAATATCTCTCTAGACCGTTGTACAAGATTTCTCTGGTGCGCATACCCTCAAATAATTTCTATGCGCACAACTTTTCGCTCACTCTATTCTATGATTTTCATGCAAGCCCAAAAGCCGACAACCTCCTATTTTTAAGTCCTCCAACCTTCTCTTTCTGATTATTTAGGGCACTAAAATTTCTCTTCTACAAAACCTCTCTATTTCTCAAGTTCTTTTTCATTCCGAAACCCTACTCCACGGCCTCCTTTTTCTTTATGATTTTTGGCCACAAGGACTCCTGCACGAGCCTCTCCCTTCCTCTTGTCTCTTGCTACACACCATAAAGCGACTCCACGTTTTCTCTCTTGTCTCTTGAAGCTCAAGGCCCACGAATCCTCTTCTCTCTCTCTCTCTCTCATTCTTTACTCTCTTAAGCTCTCTACACCCGTCTTTTCTATTTGTAATCAAATTCCATGACACCCCCCTCCACTATCATCTCACTCTTGTGTTGATTGAAGCCTTGAAGATATTGGTTTTAGAGAACGATCCGAAGATATACTTAGAGGAAGATCTTTGTTGAAAGATTAAGTTCTAAATTATACTTGGTTTTCTTACATCAAGAAGGAGATTGTGCTACGGAATCGAAGCCTAATGGGGAGAAAGAGAAAGTGGACCTGCGAATGGATTATTAAAAGGCCCATTAAAGAAAGGAGATTCTCAAAATCCAACGTTCTGTGCAATCTCGCATGCACGAGTTCCAGTCTCGCTCGAGTGAGATCGACCTGAGAGGAAAATTTTGAATCTGCACTCTAGTGCGTGCAAGCCTAAGTACGAGATCGAACTGAGGATGGCCAGTCTTACGATTTGATTATGATTACTTTCCTTTTATTAGGATTCTTTTAATTCTGTGATTTTGTCTAGGATTAGGTTTCTTATTTGAATTATTTAAGGATCAGACACATATGTGACATGTGACCATTAATTTCGTCACTTTCAGTGCAACCCTTAGAAAAGTCATCATGACTCCTCTAATACATGTCAGAATTGTGCGATTCTTGCTTTGTTCGAAAACTACTTCGATAAATTTTCGAACAAAACCAATTTTGCGTCAATTGAACATCGTTTGACACTTCAAAAGTGGCCGCGTATGAAAAAATGAGATTAGTGGTGGAACCGTTAGATTAAAAAGTTTTAAAGGTTAGTTTACGAGTTTTAATTTTAGTAGTTTTCTTAGGGTTTCTTTGCTTTATAAATACACTTTTATCCCTTATGAGAGTTTAATTAATGAAAATTTTGCTTTGTGCAATCTTAGAGAGAGTGATTCTTTCAACCCTTGAAGACTATAGACGAGTTTTTGTTCGGAACAAGAGTGATTCTTGTCCTTTGGTGTGAGGCTAATATTTTCGCTGGCGAAATTTCATTTTTTTTCTATATCTTCTTTCTTGTTATTTTTATTTTTATTTTTTTTCGAGAATAATCAAACCCTTAACCTATCCTACCGGATTTACGCTACTTTAGGGTTAGCGATGTTCCCATCCTGCATTAGAATGTTATAAGAGAGATTGTTCTAGAGGTTTATTGAAAGGACTTCGTAGTCGATCGAAGTAAATTGACCGTTGAATAGAATGAGCTTAGCGTTGATAAAAAACGAGTGGAGAAATAAGACTCGCAAAGATGATCACAAATAGATGGGATGAGGCTGTGATGATGATGATGATGATCAAGATCATCACATCAATAAGAAGGTCGACTGCCAAAGATTGAGCCCAGAACCGCCGTTCATCCTTCAACCTTCATTGTGAAAGGTAAGTATCTTCTACATCGACTTTGATCAAACATCGGGGGATTATGTTTCATTTATAATACTAAGTATTATTTTATGGGTTTTGAGTTACAAACCCTAAATATGATGGCTTGGATTGATTCAGATTGAAATTATTGGTAATTAATGGCTTAGGAGTTGGGATTAATGTGTGCATATTGAAAAATAAATATTATTATTTATAAATATTAATATATTTTTTGTATATAATAATAAATTATAACATTGAAGATTATGATTTATTAAGTTTTTTTAAAACCTTTGTAGTTTTTATAGAACTTGATTTGAAGATTAGAACATTAAATGATTTTTTGTAAATCAAATCGGGTATTTTCGGTTATCTAATTTTTAGGGCATTTGAGAAATTTCAATCATACTTTTTATGCTATCATACCGATCTACTTATTTATGCTACCATTAAGTTATTATGGTTTTATCATATCTTAATTCTACGTATTTTGATTGGAATAAAATTGACAAGTTTCAAGCTTTCCTATTGAAGAATATTCTCAGAATATTCTTCGGATGCTATTTAATTCTGAAATTTGCAAGTAAATTAGTAGATTCATAGATGTAGTTGCCTTATAAAGTTTAGAATAGGTAAATGTATCTGCCACACAGGCTTGAAATGAAGAAATTCATAGCTCGTTTTAGCTTGGATGCCGACGCTTCTATATAAGAATTGCATGTTTTAACGCGGTCTTTGCATTGACAATAATCTTATGCATTGCTGAGATCACTTAAGAATTTACAAATTTAGCCTTGAGACCTTGAAGGTCAAACTTGGACTTCAATCATCGTTCGACCGTTACAGTGAGTCTAGAAAGGCCTCGGTTGAGAGCCTAGGCTACGACTTAGGTATTACCTTTATAGGCTGTGATGAGAGCTTCGATATTCCATCTTCGTGATTCAAGGTGACAGGTTTTCACCCATTGGAGTTAACCTTCATGAGAACCACCTTTATTATATATTGCTGATAGCATCGATTGATATCATGCAATTGTATTTGTATATTGCTTGTGTGGTGGAATGATATGTAGTATCAAATAAATATAATTGTATCTGTTGGATGATAAGGTATGTTAACTATGTGCTTGTAATATGTTATCTTGCAATTAAGATCCGTAATAGAAATGGTATCTCTAATTTCTGTCATGTATATGAGAATATTATGTATTAGTGTAGACCCCTCTGAAGCGTGTGATGAAACGGGGTTACATGTATAGTTGATTGATGCTTGAAGGATGTGCATGTAATATCATATCCATATTTGTGATCAATTTATGTATGTTTATACCCAATTACCCATATATAAAGGATTCCAATCATGATAATATATTTGTCCTTTTCAATCATCTTATGAATGAATCGATGTATGTATGCCATATTTACAAGCATCATGATATTATTATTTGTTTTCACACTTCACTTAGAACTCAAGATAAGTGGGACATACGTGTAACATGTCAAGACAAGAAAACTAGCAAGTACTATATGTCTTATCCTTAGTGTTATCTTTATCAAAATGACGTTAAAATGACACGTACTGTTGTATTCACATGCCTAACAACATATGATAGTACATGACACCATGACGAGTGAGATGAGTGTGAATTCTACATTGTGTCGATGGGGATGCCAATTGCGGCATGGTTGTTATTATCGTAGGATAATGGTAGGATACATGATATTATGGAAAATGATATACGATGAATTATTTTTTAGTCGCAACTTAAGATGTACCAATATGATACAATATGCTATGATACACTATACGAACAATACATGCGAGGCTGATTATATCTAGGTTTTTATGTAGAAAAATTTCTTACTTATTTACTCCTAACTTTAATCCCCTTACAAACTCCTTTTGTATCTAGGCAGCAAAATAAAAAAAAATTAACAAAAAAGAAGAAGAAATGAACAGAAAAAAGAACGAAGAGGAAGACGTCTACGAGGAGGAAGAAAGGGGTAAAAAATGATGATTTAACTGATGATGAAGATGACAGTACTGAGATTGGAGATAAAGAGGAAGAATGAAGAGTTGAAGACTTGATTTTTTCTACATATATATATATATATATATATATATATATATATATATATATATATATATATATATTTATAAAAAATGTTGGGGATTACAAACTTATAATGTCAAGTGTGCAGATTGGACCGATTTGTTTGTGGAGTGGATTTTCTGGATGTGGTGCCGGATCCTACGGTTACCGTATGGGCGACGACTATTTCAGATCATAGGCCAATTGTTCTAACTTACCATGCCCAGAGCAGGAACAAATTGAAGCCCGAGCCTTTCAGATTCAATAATGCATGGCTCCTGAATGAAGATTTCAAACAATTAATTCACGAGTGGTGGACCATGGATCATATTACGGGATCACCTTCGTTCATTTTCCCTTCCAAGATTAAAAACCTGAAGGGTAAAATAAAGGAATGGAACAAAGGGGTGTTTAAAAAATCAACGAAGGAAAGAGAAAGAATATTGGCAGAGATAGCGACATTGGATTGGGCGGAAGAGATGGCTCCGCTCTCCGAAACTGATAAAGAAATCAGAACCACTCTTAAGATAGAATTCAATCGCCGAGTGTTGGATGAGGAACATTTGTGGCGGTAGAAAGCGAAAGCGAAACCTCACTGGTTGCGAGAAGGGAACGACAATAACAAAATTTTCCACCTCGTGGCTAATGCGAGAAGAAAAAGAAACCACATCTCCATAGAGATTGATGGAGTTGTGTACGCGGATCAATCTCTGATCCTGAACAAAATTGCTAGTTTTTATGAGCATATGTACTCTACGGAGGAGGTTTTTAGATCAAGAATGGATGGAATTCCGTTCCAATCAATCAACAATAATCAAGCGAGAGAGTTGGAAAGAAGTTTTGAAGAAAATGAGGTGAAAATGGCAATCATTAGTATGGGTTTCAACAAATCTCCGGGTCCGGACGGTTTCACGACGAAATTTTTCAGAAGCTGTTGGCCAGCGATTAGTTCGGACTTTTTGGCGATGACCACTGAGTTCCACGACATCGGTATAGTGGCCAAGAGTAGGAACTCGTCATTCCTGGTGCTTATCCCGAAGAGGGAGGGGGCGGTCTCCCTCACTGATTATCAGCCGATTAGTTTAATCGGGTGTGCCTACAAGATTATAGCCAAAGTGTTGGCAAATCGAATAAAAAGGGTGATCGGTTCTCTCATCTCTAATGTCCAAGGAGCTTTCATTCAGGGAAGGCAACTCATGGATATCGTAGTGGCGGCAGCAAAAACCATTCACTCAACTAAGAAACGTAAAGATAAAGGATGGACTTTCAAGGTGGATATGGAAAAGGCTTATGACTGAGTGAATTGAGATTTCTTGGATTACGTGCTTCAGCGAATGGGTTTCGGAGGAAAGTGGAGGAAGTGGATGAAAGGTTGTTATGCGTCAGCTCGGTTTTTGGTTCTCGTCAATGGAGCTCCTCACGGATATTTTAGAAACAAGCAAGGTCTCCGACAAGGCGACCCTCTATCCCCCCTTTTGTTTAACTGTGTTGGGGAGGCTCTCCATAATCTGTTCAAAAGGGCGGAAGAAATCTGGTAAAGGGGTTCAGTATGGCGGAATTGGGCCCCTCAGTCTCCCATCTTCAGTATGCAAATGATACCATAGTGTTCTGTAATGGAAATAATGGGGGATAGGGAATTAAGGGTTACCATGGACATTCTTACTTTCTTCGAAGCAGTGCCGGGGTAGAGTTAATTTATACAAATCCACTATAACTGAAATTAATATGCCCTAGGAGGATATCGATCGGGTCGCAAGGAGGGTTGGATGCAATACTTAGAACTTCCCCATAAACTACCTTGGGATCCCTTTGGATCCTGGAAGGACCAGACTTCAGCTATGGAACAAAGTGATTCAAAGATTTCAGAAGAGGTTGGCGACGTGGAAGAGCAAGTTACTCAGCTATGGGGGAAGATTAACGCTCATTAAATCTACTTTTTCCTTGATTTCGATATTCATGATGTCTTTTCTAAGGGCACCCGCTGGAATCATCGAGAAGTTGGAAAGAATAGTCAGGGACCTTTTGTGGGAAGGAGCGGGAGACCGAAAAAAGATGCATCTAGTCCGGTGGGATCAGTGTTGCGGATCAAAAGATTATGGGGGACTCGGAATTAGAGACCTTAACTTTGTTAATAAAGCACTTCTGGCTAAATGGATATGGAGATTGGGAGAGGAGAAGGAAACAAACAATTTGTGGCATCAAATTATCACTGCTAAATATGGGAATTTAGCCGGGGAAGTCCCCAATACCAACTGGGGATCGAATTGGTGGAAGGCAATCAATGGCAGTACTCAAGACATTTTAGAAGGAACCAAGTTCAGCTAGGGAGATGGCCGAAGAATTAAGTTTTGGAAGGGTGCGTGGGTGGGGGAGAAACCTCTATACCGGAGATTTCCTACGATTTTCAATCTATCGGACAATAAGGAGGAGGTGGTACGATACTTTGGCCAATTTTATGAGGGGAGTGTCCAATGGAACATTCCACTTAGGCGCCCACTAAGGGATTGGGAAGTAGCGGATTTCCAAAATTTGATGGAAGTGCTATGGGAAGCTAATCCAAATGTTTCTAATGTCGACAAGAGGTTATGGAAACACTCCAACAAGGGAAACTTTTCGATGCACTCTTTTTATAACTTCATCAAATCGCGTGATAGAAGGAACGAGGTAACAAGGAGCTGGTCGGGAATGTGGAAGGCAAAAGTCCCGACGAAGATTAAATTCTTTGCATGGTTAGTGGTCAGAAAGAGAATTCTTACCGAGAAATATCCCAATAATTAACAAGTGTATGCTGTGTATGAGGGGGAGAGAATTTGTGGCTCATATTTTCCTCCATTGACCTTTTGCGATGTACATATGGAATATGATCTTTAGGATCTTCAAGGTGGAATGGGTCTGCCCTTATGGGCTGGGACAAATGATGGAAATGTGGAGAGAGCTAAAGTTTGAGGACCCAAGGAGAGACCTTTGGCCCCTTACTGTATATGTGGTCCTATGCGCTATTTGGTTGGAAAGAAACAACATGATTTTCATGCTAAAGGCTAAACCTTTTTCAATGGTTATTCGCGACGTCAGAGATTTGGTGATCGGTTGGAATGCTAGTGAAATGGAGATCTTCAATGACAGGCTTCTTCATTTCCTCACGATCTGGGAGGATTTATGCACCTAATCTACTGGAATCGATGGGGATATACGCCTTCTTTTGAACCTGATGCTGGCCCAGGGGAGATGGTGACGCAGGACGGTACCCTAACCTACGTGAATGCGATGATTGACTTTTGCCGAAATTAAATTGAATTAAATTAAACAGTAAAACTCTCAAAATATAACGAATACCTTAGGCTTTCATAGTATTCCATGAGAGGATCACGTATAATTCAGGCAGGGTTCAGTCCAGGCGTTAGATCCGTTAGGTTGCAGCGAGGATCGTTCTAGAGATAGAACTCTAGATTTTCAGATTAAGGCGCTCACAATGCAATGATGGAATCTCTGGTTCTCGGGTTATTTTGATAGGGCTAGGTTTAACAGTCTGATGGAGGCTACGGTGGTTGAATCGAATCAATTCAATGGTTTAGGGAAAAAGCTAGGGTTAAGGATTTCAAAAGGATGATGGCTGAATTAAGGTTGTGGGATAGATTTTGTAGGCTTCACACCCTTGACTTCACACCAAACCCTTCTCGGGAAGAAGAATCACTCGTCGAAGAAACTCATCTCAAGTCTCAAAAGCAAAACACTCATTCATTCAATAGTCAATAACTAATTACATTGTTTAACTTAAGGACCTTATATAGGAGTCCTTTCAAACGAAAATAAAACCCTAAAACAAGTACCAAAAGGACAAGTATGCCCATGAAAATTAAGTTCGAAATTAGAAAAATTACCAAAAAATTAAAACTGCCCGATTTTGATCGATCGAAAGTGAAACTCGATTGATCGAAAATATACATCTATAATTCACCGCAGAAATTCGATCGATCGAATGGAAATTCAATCGATCGAGTATATAATTCGATCAATTGAATTATATACTCCAGAACATGTATTTCCCTATGAAGTTCGATCGATCGAAATTTGTCTTCGATCGATCGAAAATTTCAATCGATTGAAATTTGCAGTTCGATCGATCGAAATTTGCAGTATTTCCCTATTCGCTAAATTTCTCCTCTTTTACGCCTAGTTTTGATATCCATTCCGCTTCTTTCGCTGTCGGTACACGCGAAAAGGTCCATATTTGATGTCTACGATGTCGGCGTCCCCGTCAGATTGCGAGCTTTTTTGGGTTTTTTCGGTTGCCTTGCTTGGGTAGTTCCTTACTACCCATCAAGGTGTGCTTTCTTTTTTTTCCATTTATGTGTATGTCTCTTTCTTTATATTAATATATCTTTGTTACCGTCTCAATAAAAAAAGAGTATATGTATGCATATATATTTTTATAGGATATTTTTTTATTTTTCTTTTTATAGTAGAAGTTGGAACTTGAAAGACACCTATCATATAACTATACAATACCCAATATATACGTACATCACACTTATACGTGTGCAACTATAGGATTTTTTTTATGTAGTGGAAAATTGGAAAAGTTCATGATTTTATGTGATTATAAATTTTTACCTCCACTTATTTATCAATCTAATGAAATTCTTTGTTTGTTTAATTTATTTGATTTAAATTCTAATTTGTCGTGTTGCATATGATGGAATGAGTGTCTTTGATACTTAGCATTTCATATAAATGATTTTATATATATATATATATATATATCTTGTTTTTTTAAAATATATATTTATCAATTTCTTTATTTATTTATAAAAATTTAATGTTTCCTGTAATACACGGTATAAAAATTCTTGACGATACATGTTATGACATGATTTGACAACCTTGATTCGCAGTATCTGATTAAACTTGGGCCCTAATTTATGCAAGAGAGAATAATACAAGTCAAGAACAAGCAAGTTACAAGTTAAGAACACAAGTAAACAAGAAAATTAAACAAGTAACAAGAACGTTATGAAGGTCAGGAAAGCCTAAATCAAACAAATTTTTATGCGTGTCTGGCCCAGACACTAGGACACATCGCCTTGGCTCTTCTGACTCAAGGGAACATTACAAGCAAGTGCAAGGTTCTAACTCGAGGAAAATTTACCGGCAAAGTGTAGAGCTCATTTGCCTGTGTGAGAGACAAGCAAGCAGACGAGGTTACAAGCAAATTAGGCATCATGTCTCATGATGGTTGATTCTAACCGTGTGATAGGCTCGATCAACGATTCTAGCACAAGTAGTGTATCAAGCAAGCAAGCACAACCGTTTGAACTGCAGGGGCATGGAAGCTAATAAGATAAAACAAGCAAGAACAAGTAATTCTAGTGGAGTATGTAATCCATTCAAGTCATGTCATTCATGTTCATGATGAAGCTCACTTTTTTATGCTCATGTTCTAATTATCATGCTCCTAATGGATGTTTATGCTTACAATCATGCCAACGATAATGTTCACACTTAATAGCTTATAATTACCATTGCTTTATTGATGCGACAACCAATGACGAAAGCGCACCCGAATCACTTGTGTTAACTTAGGGTGGATCGGCTGTGTGCTCACTGGGTTATTCTTCATTTTTACTTTTTGATAGCCGGGGTGTTTGGGCCTCATAGAGCGCTTGATTAATCCCCGAGGCTGTTTACACGACCGAGTAAGTAAAGGGATAAATCCCTATTGTGGCCCCTAAGGGGGCGATTCACATTCAAGTCTCTCGCTTCCTAAGGCAAACACATGGCCATCACGTCAACCATTCGGAGTTTCTCTGGGCTATTTTTCAATAGCTCAGTATGTGGTATTATTATTATTTTAGATTACTTTGGATTCATCGTAGATCATGACACGATGGTGAACCTCTACGAACCAACGGGATCAGCATGAATCGAAGGTGTTACGTCCCCAAAAGCACACACCAGATCAATTTGCTCTTCTAGAGATGCCACACTACATAGCAATACATAACAAGCGACAAAGATATACTGTATAATAGCATAATGATCTGAACTATAGCACAACAGAAATAAAAGCATAAAATAAATCTCCGTAAGATTTAAAACAACATTAATTATTAAAACTAAACTGAATTAAAGTCAATTAATTAACTATTTGTAATCAATGTAATCAAAATCCATGCTAACTCAACTAAAAATCTCAATGGGTCTCAAATAAAGCTCTAAATAAAATTTGAAAATAAAATATAGTCTAACTCTTAAAAGCTGAGATGCACTCCTAACACTCGAAACCGTCTTCGTTCAAATCCCGATTTGCATCGTGAATCTCCAAGTCAATATGCTCATCTCATGTAATCAAATTGTCTCCTGACCATCCCATTGTAAACAATGAAGATGTTAGTCTAAAAGAACTCCGTATGGGCCAGTTATAGGATCGCTAAAAGAAGAAATCCGTATATAAGCCTTATACTATAAATAATGATCCAACGATAATAGTATGAAATAATTAGCAATGCAATCATGGCATATATGAACAATATAAAGCAATAAGCAATGATAAGCATTGATACATAACATCGTGACTTGTTCATGTCTCTATCCTAGATTTCCATGTGATAATTTTCTTTATTAATATAAAATGCAATGCAACATGAATCTCATTCATCATGATCATTCATCTTTGGTCCATCGTCCCAATCTTCACCCATATCGTACATCAATTAGGGACATGGCATCTACATGATCTCCTTTTAGACACACATAGTCATGACGGGGACGCTGACACTGTGGTCATCGGTTATGAACCATATCATGTGTACTAGCGTCAGAAGAAACGGAATGGGAATCAGAACCAGGCCTAAAGGAAGGAGAACACACTACCCGAAGTCGCTCGAGCCGCTTCACTTCTTGCTTGAGTGAGAAGGTTTCAAAAATAAGCCAAAACTTTCGGCTAAAAGTCGCTCGAGCGAACATCGGTTGTTGCTCGAGCGAGGCATCGAAGAGTGCAGAAAATTTTCTCTGGAATAAGTCACTCGAGCGAGTTTGGTTGTCGCTTGATCGAGTCGATTTCGAACTTTGTTAGTTTTAGTCATTTTCTAGTTTTCTTTTATTTCGAATGTAAGCATTTACGATAATTTTGTAAATTTTCTGTTTTAGGGTTTTTCTGTTTTGAAACCTCCTATATAAGGTCATTAAAAACATTGTAAAGGAGGATTATTGATGAGTGAAAAAAAAGCTATTTGGTTTTAGCTTGAGATGAGCTTTTGAAGAGTGAATCTTCTTTCCTGCGAAGGGTTTGGTGTGAAGCCCACAAATTTCGAATTTTGCTTTATTTCCTAATTATTATCTCTATCTCTTTGTTTACCTATTTTCTGCTTTATTTTCGATCCCATATAGCCTATCTCATTCCATCCCAAGTTGATCCTATCAAATCCCAAAACCCTCGCTTTCATCTGATCCGTTGGATCGTTTAGATTCAACAAGCCCTAGAAAGAATTGGTGATTCCACTTCGGCTCTATGAGCGAGCGCCCTAATCCGGATGGTGCTAGAGTTCTATCTCTAGGATCCCCCTTCTGCGAAGCTAACGGAGCTAACTCATAGGACTGGACCCTAGTCGAACCAAACGTGATCGCCCAAGCAGAGATCTATGAAATCCTAAGGTATCAAGATTATTTTGAGATTTTTGCTTAATTAATTAGTTTAATTGTGGCACATTTTCATTTAATCGTCATTCATGAGTCTTAGGGTCAATGGCCCACGTCAGTTTTGCTATCAGAGAACTAGGTTCTAGGTTAGGGCATCTTTACTTGACATTTTATTTCATTTGTGTTCATTTTGTGCATGTCTTGACGGGGACGCCGACATCGTAGACATTTGATATTGACCGTTTCGTGTATACCGACGTCGGAAGAAGCGGAATGGACATCAGAACTAGGCGTAAAAGGGCGAAAGATGAAAATTTGGAGAATTGGAGGAACACAACAATTTCGATCGATCGAAGTCTCATTTCGATCGATCGAGCATCGGCGAGTGGAAAAACATATGTTTCGGAGTATATAATTCGATCGATCGAGTTATATATTCGATCAATCGAATTTCCATTCGATCGATCGAGTTCAATTTTGATTGATCGAATTTCTGCGGCGAACTTTTGAAATATGTTTTATCGATCGATCGAGTTTCACTTTCGATCGATCGAATTTCAATTTCGATCGATCGAACTTCACTTTCGATCGATCGAAATCGCGCAGTTTTTTTTTATTTGGTATTTTTTTAATTTCGAACTGAATTTTAGGGGCATACTTGTCCTTTTGGTATTTGTTGTAGGGTTTTATTTTTGTTTGAAAGGACTCCTATATAAGGCCCTTAAGTTAAACAGTGTAAGGAATGATTGATTATTGAATGAATGGGCGTTTTGCTTTTGAGACTTGAGATGAGTTTCTTCGAAGAGTGATTCTTCTTCCCGAGAAGGATTTGGTGTGAAGCCAAGGGTGCGAATCTCGCAAAATCTATCTTCTATCTATCTCTTATTTTCTTTGCTTGTGTGATCCCACAACCTTAATTCAGCCATCATCCTTTTGAGATCTTAAACCCTAATTTTCCCCAAAACCATTGAATCAATCCGATTCAACAACCGTAACCTCCATTAGACTGCTGAGGCCAACCATATCAAAATAACTTGAAACCAGAGATTCCATCATTGCACTGTGAGCGCCTTAATCTGGAAATCTAGAGTTCTATCTCTATGATCGATCCGCGCTGCAACCTAACGGGCCTAACGCCCGGACTGAACCCTGCTCGAATCATAAGTGATCCTCCCATGGAATACCACGAAAGCCTAAGGTATTCGCTATATTTTAATGTTTATTGCTTAATTTAAATTCGATTATATTTCGGCAATCATTTAATCATCACATTCATGTAGTTTAGGGTCCCGTCCTGCGTCACGTCTGGTGTTTAAAAAGAGTCCTCATTCATTGTTGGTTCATAGTTGCATGCCATTTTAGAACCTGTGTTAGTAAGCCGTGATCACCATGGACATGAGTGAGGTTGTCGATGCTCTTAGGGGCATCCGAGCTGATTTGTGTGCGACCAATGATAGGATGGCTGCCATGGAGCAAGCCCAAACAACTCTGGAGACTTCCAATGGTAGACTGCTTGATCGAGTCAATAGGTTAGAAGGGGTTGATGAGCACCTTGATCAACGCTGTGAGTGTGGTGGTCCACGCTTCAAACGTGGTAGTCATCAGAATGATCGGAATTGGAACCATAGGGTAGATCATCGTGGAGATGACTACGACCCAGATGGAAGACTCCTTAAGAACGTTCGAGTTGAGTTTCCAACCTTCGATGGGAGCATGGATCCTAAAGTCTTCCTCAATTGGATCTCCGATATGGATTAGCATTTTAAGTGGTATAGCATGAGCGATGAGCGATGTGTTAAGCTCGCCAAGATGAAGCTCATCGGCCAAGCTCGACTCCTTTGGGCCAACATCGAGTGCATAAGAGTGAATGCGAGTTGTGCTCCCACTACCCGTTGGGAGGACATGAAGGTACAACTTATAGAGAAGTACGTTCCTTTATCATACCACCATCGTCTACTTGATCAATGATAAAATTTATGCCAAGGTAGTATGCCCGTGACCGAATACATTGACAAATTTAAAGAGTTCATGATGAGAGCCAAGGTATCGGAAGATCCTCAAGTCACTCTCTCTAGATTCCGCACTGGATTGCGATTGGAATTGCAAAAAGAGTTGATCTCTCACCCAGTTGAAACTCTTGAAGAGTGTTACGCCATTGGTTAAGACCTTGAACGGTATTTGAAAATGACGGTGGTGAGGCGACTTGAATCACATATCGGTCAACATCGTGCCGGAGAGGTGAGGCTTAGCGTGGGAAACCCACCTCCCAAACCTACACAACCCACTCCCACCAATGTGAGGTTTGACAAGGGAAAAGGTATGGTTGGAGAATCCTCGAAGGGTGGTTCTCACATTAAGTGCTATAATTGTCAGGGGCTGAGACACTTTGCCACCCAATTCCCTACGAGAAACCCCTAAAGGAATCTCTTCATTGAGGGAGAGGAGGACGAAGATGATAGAGGTGTTGAGGAAGAAGTGTACGAACTGAATGTCACACCTAATGATGAGGAAGGTAATGACAGTGGTCGTGCTTTAGTTGTGAGGTGTGCTCTTGCACAACCTCAACAGTATGAGAAAGAGGATTGGTGCAGGGAGAACATCTTCCACACCTTCGCCAAATGTGGAGAAAAGAGTTGTAGGGCTATCATGGATAGTGGGAGTTACACCAATGTGGTATCGACACACACCATCACCCGCTTAGGGCTTACACCCGAAGCTCACCTCAGACCATATAAAGTCACATGGGTTGACTTTTCATCCATTCTTGTGTCTCAAAGGTGTCATGTGCCGATTCAGTTGGCCTCTTATTCGAACACCTTGTGGTGCGATGTGGTGCTAATGGATGTGGGCCACGTAATTTTGGGAAGGTCGTAGCTCTATGACATGGACATGACCCTTGTTGGTTGATCTAACGTATGCATGTTCATGTATAAGGGCAAGAAAATCACTTAAAACCCCTTGCCTCCCAAAACATCATCGGCCAACAAAGTAGAGAAGGGCGGTTAGTCTAAGACCATCAACATTGTGGGCCCTTCGAAGTTTGAAAGAGCGTTTGAATGAGAACGTGGTGTACGCTGTCATCACCGTCGAGCGTGCTCTCGAGTCTATGGGAGAACACCCTAAGGAGGTGGAGCTGATTTTGAAAGACTTTGCGGATGTCTTCCCAGAAGACTTATCCAATGAGCTCCCTACAATGCGTGACATCTAGTACGCCATAGACTTAGTTCCCGGATCAACCCTACCCAACCTGTTCCATTACAAGTTGAATCTGGTTGAACATATCGAGCTAACATGACAAGTCGATGAGCTCCTTCGGAAAGGGTTTATTCAAGAGAGTCTGAGCCCTTGTGTCGTGCCCACACTACTCACACCAAAGAAAGATGGTACTTGGCGAGTGTGTGTGGATAGTCGGGTCATCAACAAGATTACGGTCAAGTATTGATTTCCTATACCGAGGCTCGAAGACATGTTGGATATGATGGTTGAGGCTACTATCTTCTCCAAGATAGGCCTTAAAAGTGGCTACCATCAAGTCCGTATCCGCCCCAGTGATGAGTGGAAAACCTCATTCATGACCAAGGATGGTCTTTATGAGTGGACGGTCATGCCTTTTGGGCTTTCTAATGCCCCGAGCACTTTCATGAGGCTCAACCCCAGTGTTGAGGCCGTTTCTAGGCAAATTCCTTGTGTGTTTGGACGACATCTTGATATATAGTCATGACAAGGAGCAACACTTGATCCACCTTAGGTTAGTTTGCAAGACCTTGAGGGGAGAAAAATTCTATGTAAATTTCAAAAAGTGCACATTCATGCAACTATCTGTTGTCTTCTTGGGATTCATTGTCTCGGCCGATAGAATGGTCGCAGACCCCGAAAAGGTTAAGGCTATTGTGGAGTGGCTCGAACCTAAGAATATTCACAATGTCTGTAGTTTCCAAGGCTTGACTATTTTTTATCGTCGCTTCATTCGAAGCTTTAACACCATCATGGCCCCAATCACCGATTGCATGAAAAGGGGGATTTTCAATGGAGCAAAACCGTGACGAAGGCCTTTGTTGAGATCAAAGAGAGAATGAGTAGTGTACCCGTCATGCGCTTACCGGACTTTTCCAAAATTTTTGAAATCGCGTGTGATGCGTCAGGTGTAGGTATAGGAGGAGTGCTTAGCCAAGAGGGCCACCTAGTGGCGAAATGAAGCCTTGCGTTTCCTTGCTTCTTAAAAGAAGTTGAATTCGAGGCATGCGAAATGGATTGAATATCTCCAAGGGTTCACCTTCGTACTGAAGTAGAAAGCCGGTGTTGAAAACAAGACTGCAGATGCGCTTAGTCATCGGGTAGCGACTTTGGAAACCATGAGCACTGAGGTCATCAGATTTGGCCGATTGAAAGAAGTCAAAGGCTAGGAAGGTGTAGAAGGCTTGCAAGTCGACACTTAGAAAGGGTATTTCTATTAATGGTACACGTGGCGAAATGTCAGGGGGGACGGGTATCAATGCTGCCTCCTGCTCTCGGGTATGAGATACCGTCACCTCGAATGATATGTGAGTCACTGCTAAGTGGGTCAGCTCATCGTCGGGGAATGCGGGTTGGCCTGTCGGGTCATGGCCACCCTGTGGTTTGAAGAACACATAGGATAATTTATGTGGGCTGGTGGACATTAATAGTTTCATTTTGCGGTCTGGCCCTACACGAATTGGAGTGCAATCGTGTTGCCCTAATGTGTTTTTTGTTTTGCGGTCTGGGCCTATCGTGCCTGGACTACAATCTTGTTGTTTTAATTCTTCTGTTGGGTTTATGTGCAGTTGTAGTGGAATCTCAAGGGGGCCGATTGCAATTGTGATCCTCTTTCGCTCCAGCCACCGCCGGGGATGGGCATGCTCGGGTTTGAGCAACGTGTCGGTGTGATATCGGATTCGATTGAACAGTTCTCATCGGATGGTGAAATTTCGGTCGCTTCTAAGGCTCAACCAAAGGATTCCGATGGGGAAAGGTTGGCTAATCTCGGTGAAAGTTTAGGGGTGATGTTCTCTAGTTCGCGGTGTGCTCTCGCTAAAATTTATTAGGATATTATTGAGAAGGGTAGGATGCAATGCAAGGCAGACAGAAATAGTGGAAGTAAGAGTAAGGTCAGTTCAAAATGGGGTCTGTTTTACTCCAGGAAGAAGAGAGGGATGCGAAGATCGAAGGGGAAAAGATTGCGGGCTGTGGGTCATGGTTCCCCTTACAGGACCCCGCAAGAGAGGTGTTAGCGGGATCGGTTCAATGGGCGGTTCTTTCTCGTGGTTGTTTAATGCGGTTTCTCAGCTGGAATGTTAGAGGGTTGGGCCATAAGGATAAGAGGTCTCTAGTTAAGTCTTTCATCAGAGGGCAGAACTTTGAGGTGATCGGGCTGCAGGAAACGAAATGGGATTTGGTGACCGAAGCGTTGGTTAAATCAGTCATTCCTCAATCATCGTGGGACTGATTGACTATTGATGCTGCTGGCAGTAGGGGTGGGGTGCTCCTCGCGTGGGACACAAAGGTTTTCAAATTGGTGGATTTGGAGATGGGTGGGTATGCGATCGTTGCGTTGCTCCAGGATATTAAGAATGGCAACCTGTGCGTGGTCATCATTGTTTATGGTCCCACGATCAATAGCCTCAGGCGTGAGTTTTTCTTTGAGCTGAGTGCTCTATCCAATAGATGGGAGTGTCCGGTTTGTGTGGGGGGTGATTTTAACGCCTTAAGCTCTGCGGGGGAGAAAAACACAAGGAATATTAATATTATGGCGAAAGACCTTTTCATGGAGTATATTTCGCAAGCAGACCTTTTCGATATGGGAATGGCTGGGGGGGGGGGGGGGGGGCGGACTCGATTCTGTGCCGGCTGGATCGATTTTTATGTGTGACGGATTTCTTGGACCAATTTACCAATGTGGTGGTTCATCTACAGCATACCTTGATCTCGGACCATCAACCTATTGTGCTTGCTTGTCCTGATAGCCACTTTGTGGGAAATTTTTCAGGACCCTTTCGCTTTGTTAATGCCTGGTTGTCGGATCAGGACTTCATCGTTAATCTGGATGGATGGTGGAATCAGAACGGCGTTGTGGGCACGCCATCTTATATATTTGCCACCAAATTCAAGCAGCTCAAAGCTCATATAAAGACTTGGAATAGAGAAAGAGTCGGGGTAGCAGGTTGGCTTAAGGAGGGGCTCATGGAAGAAATTGTGATGCTCGTTCTCTTGGAAGAAGGGGGCCACATTCAAAGGAGGATAGGGAGCTAAGATCGGTCTTGAAAGAGGCATATAACTCGAAAGTGTTGGAAGAGGAGCAGATTTGGCGGCAAAGAGCCAAGGCTAATTGGCTGCGAGAGGGTGATGGGAATACTAAGTTCTTTTATGCGGTTGCGAATGGAAGGCGAAATCAGAATCGTATAGCAGACACTGAGATTGACAGGGTCAGATATACGGACAATAATCTGGTGCAGGCTAAGATCATGGAATATTACAAGGGGCTGAATGACGCGGATCGGATGGACAGACCATCTCTTGATGGTGTTGCCTTTAATTCGATTGATGGGGACAAAGCGGATTTTCTTGAAAGGACTTTCACGGAGGAGTAAGTGAAGGAGGCGCTGGACAAGCTGGGGAGCAATAAGTCTCTCGGCCCAGATGGTTTCACTATTGAGTTCTTCAGGTCTGCCTGGCATGTCATAGGCGCGGATTTCATGGTTTTTCTGGGAGAGTTCTACATGTATGGCAAGATGGCTAAGAGCTTCAATTCCTCTTTTATTGCTCTTATCCCCAAGTGTGTCAGAGCCAACGATATCAGGGATTACAGACCTATTAGCCTTACGGGTTGCACATACAAGATCGTGGCCAAAGTGTTGGCTACTCGTCTTAAGGGATTTATGGGCTCGCTGATTTCCAATGTCCACGGAGCTTTTATCCCAGGTCAACAGCTCTTAGATATCGCTGTTACGGCAGCGGAAACTATCAATTCAATCCAATGGCGGAAGGAGAAGGGTTGGGTTTTCAAGATTGATATAGAAAAGGCTTACGATAGGGTGCACTGGGATTGTTTGGATTATATGTTGGCTAGGATGTGCTTCGGGGAAGTGTGGAGAAAGTGGATGAAGGGCTGCTATGGGTCAGTGAGGTTCTCGGTCTTGATTAATGGGGTGCCGCATGGGTACTTCTGAAGTAAGAGAGCGTTTAGACAAGGCTGTCCGCTCTCTCCTATGTTATTTAACTGCATTGGGGAAGCTCTTCATCGTCTATTTGAGAGGGTGAAAGCTCTAAATCTACTCTCGAGGTTTAAGGCTATGGACGATGGGATGCCGATCTCGCATTTGCAATATGCCGACGATACTATGGTTTTTTGCAATGGAAGTCGGGGTGATTTGGAAGTCAAGGCGGTTACCGATGTTTTGGTTCTATTTGAAGGGGTGTCTGGTTAGAAGATCAATTTGCACAAGTCCAACCTTGCTGGAACTAACATCGCCAATGATGAAATTGATCGACTGACAGCTTTGGTGGGATGTAGGATGGACACCTTGCCCATCACGTATCTTGGGATACCTCTGGGAACCGGATCGTGTCGAGCTAGAGGTTGGGAGAGTCTCGTGCAGTGATTCCAAAACAGGTTGGCCACTTGGAAAAGCAAGATGCTCAGCAATGGGGGCTGACTCGCGCTCATTAAGTCCACGCTTGCTTTCGCCGCGGTTTTCATAATGTTTGTTTTCAGGGCACCGGTGAGCATCACAAAGAAACTGGAGAAGATTATGTGGGATTTTTTGTGGAATGATAACGGGGACTGAAAGAAGTTCCATCCCGTCAAATGGGCGGACTGTTGCGATCTCAAAGAGAAGGGGGGCTGGGTATCCGGAGGCTCCGACTTCTGAATTCTGCCCTCCTTGGAAGTGGCTTTGGAGGATCGACGAAGAGAAGGATACAAAAAAAGCTTTGGTGGCAACTGGTTACTAATAAATATGTGCATAATTCATCCATATTGGTACTAGATACAGCTGGGGAGACGGACAGTGGATCAGATTCTGGAAGGATGTTTGGGTGGCGATCAACAGCTGCAATTTAGGTTCCCCATGATTTATATGCTATCCGGCTCAAAGGATGCTATGATCAGCCATTTCGTGCAACTCGAGCAGGGCTCATGGGTCTAGAATGTTCGTACGCGTCGAGTCTGAGGGAGTGGGAAGTTGCTGAGCTCAAGAACCTCATGTGCCTTATAAGGGGGCTCACCCCCAACGAAAGCAATAGGGACCGAAAGCTATGGAAGCACTCGACCAAAGGAAATTTCTCCGTCAAGTCCGCTTACAATCAGCTCCTGAAAATGGATAGGATCAGCAGTGGGGGGCGATGGTGGGCTGGCTTTTGGGGAAGCAAGATTCCCCTGAAAATTAAATTCTTCTCGTGGACTGTTGTTCGGAGAAGAATTCTGACCCAACACTAGTTAGTGAAGAGGAACATCCCGGTAAGAAATAAATGCCTCTAGTGTATGAGACATCGTGAATTCGTGGAGCATATTCTCCTCCATTGCTCCTTTGCGCGTAGCATTTGGTCCAGGATTTTCAGTCTTTTCAATGTCTTGGGTTATGCCCAAAGGGCCTGCTCAAATGATCGAAATGTGGAGGGTTGCTGAGGTGGATGGGCCTCGGAAGGAGCTGTGGACTGTGACTGTTTCTGCGGTTTTTTGGGCGATTTGGATAGAGAGAAACAACAGAGTATTTACAAGAAGGGCCAAGCCGTTGGGGATGGTCATTCATGATGTCCGGGACCTTGTTGTTAGCTGGAATGCAATTTGGAAGGCTGATTTTGAGGATGGGTTGCAACATTTCCTGCTGCTCTGGGATTGTTGGCCCGGGTGAGAGCTTCTGGCGTCTCTGCGGTGCTGCGGCATTCTTGGGGGTTCCGTTGCATCGCCGTCTTGCTCGGGTTCCTGGGTGAGCTCTTAGGGGGGTTTTCTTTCTGTTTGGGTAGTGTCTTACTACCCACCAAGGTGTGTTCTCCTTTTTTATCTCTAATATATTAGCTTTGTTACCTTTAAAAACAAAAAGAAGGGTATCCCAAGTGCCCAGATTTCAGGATGGAGTACAATGCTCTCCTTGGTAATCCGACCAGCACTAACTCCAAGTATACCCTGCAAGACGGGTATTTGGTCAAAGGCAATTGCCTATGCATCCCTCACACTTCGTTACATGACTTCTTTATTTGGAAGTTACATGTCGAAGGGACTGCCTGACATTTCGGGCGTAACAAGACCATTGCGCTCGTAGAGGATAGATTTTATTGGCCTAACCTAATGAGAGATGCTTCTCGGGTAGTGAAACAATGTCGTACATGCCAAGTGTCCAAACAGAGCAAACAAAATATTGGTTTGTACACCCCTTTACCTGTGCCATACATATCGTGGCAAGACATATCCATGGATTTCGTGCTAGAACTCCCCAAGACTCCGTGAAAACACGATTCTATTTTGTGGTGGTGGACTACTTCTCCAAAATGGCCACTTTATACTGTGCTCTAAAACCTTCGATGCAACTCATATCGCAAAATTATTTTTCGGAGAGGTTGTGTGTCTCTATGGGTTGCCCAAGACCATTGTGTCAGCTAGGGACGTTAAGTTCACTAGTTACTTTTGGAAGGCCTTGTGGCACATGATGGGTGCCATGTTGCAGTTCTCTTCGATCTATCACCCTCAAACCGATGGGTAAACCGAAGCCACCAATAAAAGCTTAGGCAATCTCCTTCGTAGTCTTGTCAGTGATCACATTAGGACTTGGGATTCTATCTTGCCAATGGCCGAGTTTGCATATAACAATTCAGTCAATAGGTCCATAGGCATGAGTCCGTTTGAGGTCGTACATGATCATAGGCCTAGAACACCCTTAGATTTAATCCCCATGTCTACATCACATCGAGTGTCCGAGTCCGTAGATGCATTTTCCATTTGCACAACATATTCATAGTTTGTATGTCGAAATTAGACAAAAAATTAATTCAAGCAATGATCAATACAAATTATCGACGGATGCGTATAAGCGTTTCAAGGAATTCCAAATCGGTGGCCATGTGATGGTTCGGGTTAGGCCTGAACGATTCCCATTGGGAATCGCCAAGAAGCTCCAAGCCCGTGGTGCTGGACCTTTTAGAATTGTGGCAAAGGAATAGTCTTAATGCTTACGTTCTGGAGCTTCCTCCAAATGCAGGGATTAGCTCAACGCTTAGTGTGGAAGACCTAGTTCCTTCTCTCGGCTCAACCCCACCTCCTTGCAATCCTTTCCAAACGCCCCCTATTCATACTCCCGACCCAACCTTGCAGCCTTTACCACTTCTTTCCCCAACCAAGCAGAGGAAAAATGTAATTGAAGAGATATTGGATAATCTTGTGGTGTCCACCCATGGTGGAGGATTTCAGAAGTATTTGGTGAAGTGGATGGGTAAGCCGAAATTTGAAAATGCGTGGATAAATGAAGACAAAGTTCGTCGCCTAGACCCCGATATGCTCGATCGATATTACGACTCCACTTCATCACTGATGAAGTCCTTTTGGTTCGGGGGAATTGACGGGTACGCCGGCACTGTAGACATCGGTTATGAACTATATCACGTGTACTGACGTCCGAAGAAATGGAATAGGAACCAGAACCAGGCCTAAAGGAAGAACACACTGCTCGAAGTCGCTCGAGCGACTTCCCTACCCGCTCGAGCGAGAAGGCTTCATAAATAAGTCCAAACTTTTAGCCAAAAGTCGCTCGAGCGAGCATCGGTTGTCGCTCGAGCGAGACATCGAAGAGTGCAAGAAATTTTCTCTGGAATAAGTCGCTCGAGCGAGTTTGGTTGTCACTCGAGCGAGTCGATTTCGAACTTTGTTATTTTTAGTCATTTTCTAGTTTTCTTTTATTTCAAATGTAAGCATTTTGGGGTAGTTTCGTAAATTTTCTGTTTTAGAGTTTTTCTGTTTTGAGACCTCCTATACAAGGTCATTAAAAACATTGTAAAGGGGGAGTATTGATGAATGAAAAAAAGAGCTATTTGCTTTCAGCTGGGGGTGAGCTTTTGAAGAGTGAATCTTCTTTCCTGCAAAGGGTTTGGTGTGAAGCCAAGGGTGCGATGCCCACAATTTCCTAATTCTTATCTCTATCTCTCTGTTTAACTATTTTCTGCTTTATTTCTGATCCCATATAAGCTATCTCAGTCCATCCCAAGTTGAACTTACCGAATCCCAAAACCCTAGCTTTCATCTAAACCGTTGGATTTCTCTGATTCAACAAGCCTTAGAAAGAATTAATGATTCCACTTCAGTTCTACGAGTGAGGTCCCTAATCTAGATGATGCTAGAGTTTTATCTCTAGGATCCTCCTTCTGTAAAGCTAACGGATCTAGCGCATAGGACTAGACCCTAGCCGAACCAAACGTGATCACCCAAGCGGAGATTTACGAAATCCTAAGGTATCACGAGTATTTTGGGATTTTTGCTTAATTAATTAGTTTAATTTCGACACATTTTCATTTAATTGTCATTCATGAGTCTTAGGGTCATTGTCCCGCGTCAAGTCACCATCTCATATCTTAGATTAATTACCTAGGATCCGAGCTGGTTACGACATGCAACGGTAATCTCTTAACATATTCATTAATGCTCATATGCAATAAGTCTTCGTTAAGTCATACTCATGTCCTTTTTATCATATCAAATTATTCACTTTAAAATAGTAGATGTAGATCTATACATAACATTCATGGAGTCTATTTCATTCACTGTGTCATAGTTTAGCCTTGTGAGGGTCGTGAATCTTACCACTTTCATATGCTTATGAGATGTACAAGTAATATGATGCAAAAATGTCAGTAAAAACATGATGCAATATTCCACTTTATTAGTCCATGACATAGTCTACTAACATGTTTTCAATTCATAACTTGGATGTGAACATAAACTAAAAGATGTGTTCATTATCATAATTGCATGTGAGGATGTCATGGCATAGCATAGTAATTAACATGTGAATTGGCTAAGAAACAATAGTATAATCCATGTGAAAAATAACATAAAAGAGTGTAAGATAATCATGTGCAGGAATTTAGAGAAAATAAGCCTGAATTCACATTTTCTGGGGCAACTCGCTCGAGCAACAACCAAGCTCGCTCGAGCGACAACCAACCGTGCTCGAGCGACCAGTGCATACCCTCCGGAATGGCTTGCTCGAGTGACCCCCTTATGAAAAGGGTCCCAACTCTCTACCCTAAGTTGCTTGAGCGACTTAAGAGCTCGCTCGAGCGTCCTATCGCGGGTTCAACTTCCCAAACTTGAAAATTGTCAGTTTTTCGCCCGAATCGAACCCTTTTCGATGCGAAACTCAAATAATTTCTGTAGATTCATCACATATGATTCAAAACATGTAAAATAAACATTATGAATCGATTCTAATATGATTTCTTAAGATTTGGGTGGAATAAAATCCCTAATCTAGCATGAAACCTAAATCCAAAGAGAGAGTGGAGGGACCTGGATTCAGGTTCTTGGGCTACCGCTCCATGCATGGTCCCCGGAGGTGCTCAAAGGGATCGGGGACCGGTGTGGGAGTTTCATTCGGATTGACCGCCGCATCGACGATCTTTGGGACACGGATTGTGCAAGGATCCTTGTCGCTGCCGACATGCTGGATTGCATTCCCCGAAGTTATGAAGTTAGCGTCGGCGGACAAGTCTTCTCGGCTCTTCATAGAAGTGGCGCTGCTGGAGAGGGTGATCGTTCCGCTCCAATCGAGTGAAGAATTCGAGGGGTCCCGGCTCCCTGGTGTAGACATATTCGTTGCTACCAATAAAGAGTCCCGGTTCACCGGTGTTGAGCCGATCATCGAGCCAGTTGGGGACGGGGTGGTGTTTGTCGGGTCGTGTGGCTTGAAGGATTGCTCGACCACATATCCGTCGCTCAGTCTGAGGCCACTGAGGTGGACGTCCACGCCGACGAGGGTTTACTGTTCCTCGGGTGCCCTCAAGGTGACTCATGATCTTAATGAGAGCACAAATGATGGAGGTTTGATGGAGCTTGAAGACGAGGAGATAATAGAAGAGTTTTGTCACCTGAGGCTCGATGACGGGGTCTCCGATGATTTCGGTGGGAGGAGACTACCGGTGGAAACAGAGAAATGCCAGATGCAGAGGGGGTACTCGGATCCAAATCTCACACCGTTGACATGTTCTACGGTTGGCGATACGTCGTACTCCTAGGTTGTCTGTCAACCGACAACTGTAGCGGCGGAGGGGCTGGCTTGGCTACCTGTGGAGAAGGTTGTCGAGGATCTCTGTCAATGGGATCCTATGGAAACTGAAAGGATTTCTTGCCTAAAGAGGCAGGTGTTGGCAGGAGACAAAAAGAAATGTCTGGTCTTTTATAGAAGGAGATGCTGAGATAGTGGTGGAGGGTTTCGAGGCGGCCGAGATGGTGACACGTGAGTCTTTGGTCGTTGGAGACCATTGTGCGGGTCCTCAGCGGAGGCCTGATAATACTCTTATCTCGGCGACACGTGGCGCTTCTGGCACCCTTACGTGTTGCGAAACTACAGAGTCGACTTGGGGGAGCTCCTACTATCTTACCTCGACTTACCCATCCCTCTCTACAGTTGACAGAACGTGTTAAGTTCCGAAGCTCTCTTTTGGTGACACGTGCCCAGTACTGTTTCGATGGAAGATAGCTGGTGGAGGGTTTTAGTTGGATCACAGCTGGGTTGAATGCTGGGGACTTTTGAGCGATTGTGGGGGTTGGACCCGATTCGACCAGTGTTGTGAAATTTTGGGGCCCATCTTACTTAAGGCCCAGGGGCCATGGTCAAGTCTGTGCTACCTGACAGGATTACCGGACCTGGGGGAGGGGGGACCCGACTCTTCTCTTTACTTCCAATCTACTGTTGGAGGACCTTTCTGCTCATACAGGGGATGATGATCTTATTGACAGTTCTAGGGCCTCCGAGATTGGCAAAGGCCATGGAATACGCGATGATGTCGATGGCCTGATTGGAGTTCGAGGTGCCTTGGGGATGTCTGTCATCGGAGGTCCTGAAGAATCCATCAGGGATGTTTTCCGATCCATCCTTGCTAGCCGTCATGATAACATCAAGAAGCGGCGTCGTGAAATCCCTAGAGAGCTTGCGAGGCTGCAATGGGGGATGTCAGACGGGAAGGGAGGTGGGGGTGCTTAATGTTGTATGTCTGTGGCGGGCGGGCCTACCTATGTTTTCCGATGAAGATTTTGTCATAGAACATATGAGGCATCTGTGATAGATTCAAGCGGGCAGCGGTAAAACAATTCCTCTCGATTATCAAAGTAGCATCGGAGGTAGGAGTTGATTCCATTGGAACTTCGGGCGGCATCCTAGTAGCTTGGGATTCTGTGTTGTTCGATAAAGTGGATGGCGAGATCGACTGTTTTTCGGCTCGGTGGTGCTTCGAAATAGGGAGGCTGGCAAGGTGTGGTCCTTTTCCGGTATTTATGGGCCTTCTTCAAATGATAGTCAGTGTGATGAGTTCTGGTTCGAACTGGCTGCCATTTTGGCAAGATGGGAGTATCCGCATTGCTTGGGGGGTGATTTCAACTCTATTAGATGGTCGCATGAGAAATGCGGTGGGCCGCCTAATAGAGGGGTGATGAGAGAATTTAAATCCTTTATTTTGGACTGGGAGTTGATGGATTTGCCGCTTAGAGGTGCGAATTTTACTTGGTCAAGTATGCAGGAAATCCCATCTTTATGTCATCTAGACCGGGTTCTTTGCACTACGGAATGGATGGATTTTTTTTCGGCGGCCAGACTTGAGGGCCTCGCAAGGGTGGTGTCGGACCACCGTCCTATTCTGCTGACTTGTGAGTCTAGGGGAAGAGGTCCGACTCCGTTTCGCTTCGAAAATATGTGGTTGATGGACGACCATTTCAATCAGCTGGTCCCTGAATGGTGGAGTGAGCTGGTGCTGACGGGGTTCGCTTTATACCGTTTTACTGCCAAGATTCAAATACTGAAAGGGCTCATCAAAATTTGAAATAGAGAAGTTTACGGGTTGGTGCGGGTGGCGAAAGAGGCTTTACTTCGCCGGCTGAAGGAGAGACAATCTCGAGGAGATGCGGACCTTGTTAGAGGAGGAAAGGTCGGAGAGGGAGCTGAAGACGTTGGAGTTCAGCAATAAGTGCAAAGCTGAAGAGGTGCATTGGAGACAAATATCAAAAGTTCGATGGCTGCGGGAAGGAGATCAAAATACGCGGTATTTCCATGCGGTGGCGAATGCATGGAACAAAGCTAATTTTTTGAGCAGTATTATCATTGACGGGGTCCACCATTCAGAGATGGAGCAGGTCCAGCACAATGTTGTTAAGTATTACTCCAATCTTTACTTGGACGATGGGCTGACTCGGCCGGTTTTGGATGGTTATCTTTCAATCGCATCTCAGAGGCTGAGAGCTCTGATTTGGAGATGCCTTTTAGCGAGGAAAAAGTCTCGAGGGCTATTTGATTTAGAGGGAAGAACAAATCCCCGGGCTCGGATGGCTTCACGCTGGAATTTTATCGTGCCTTCTGGCTGATGCTGAAATCGGAAATGATGGATAGTTTCGACGATTTCCATGCCAATGGGGTCATTGGACGCTGCCTAAACTCCACTTTCATCACTCTGATTCCAAAAAAAGTGGGGCTGAGGACATTTCCGACTACAGGCCTATTAGTCTACTCAATTGGATGTATAAAATTATTTCCAAAGTCCTAGCCAACAGATTGAAACCAGTCATGGGTAAGATCATTTCGGATAAGCAGGGTGCTTTCGTGCAGAGAAGACAAATGATCGATTTGGTCGCGGTTGCTCATGAAGTGATCCATTATGCTCATTTATCTCACCGGCCTGCAGCCCTATGGAAGGTGGATATGGAGAAAGCATATGATCGAGTTAGCTGGGACTGCCTTGAATATATGCTCGGGAGATTTGGGTTTGGGGTGACATGGACGAAATGGATGCACACTTGCTTCTCTTCGGTGTGGTTTTTTGTCCTAATCAATGGTACGCCTTCGGGATATTTTAATAGCTCTAGAGGCCTCCGTCAGGGAGATCCGCTGTCCCCACTTTTATTCAACATGGTCGGTGAAGCCCTTGTTGGTTTGATGGAGCGGGCGAGGGAGATTCAGTTTATATCGGGGTTTAAGGTGGGATCTCAAGGCCAGGCTATCTCACATCTGCAATATGCGGATGATACCATTTTATTTAGGTATGCTGATGTTGAAGAATTTAATAACCTCTCTGACATACTAGCAGCTTATGAGGTTGTTTCTGGTCAACGTGTTAACTTTCACAAATCTGTCATTGCAGGAATTGGTACAAGTAGCGATTATCTTGAAGAGTTATCTGCTACTGTTAGCTGCGCTATCGAAAAGCTTCCTATTAAATACCTGGGAATGCCAATTGGTACCAAAAGATTATCTGTTCGGGCGTGGGATCCGATTATCCAGCGGTTTGAGCAACGGCTGTCTACATGGAAGGGTAAATTGTTAAGCAGTGGGGGTCAGCTTCTCTTGGTTAAATCTGTGCTCTCTAGTATGCCTATCTTCTGCATGTCTATGTTCCCTTGTCTAGTTGGGGTTATTCATCGCCATGAGCAAATTCAATGTAATTTTCTTTGGGAAGGCTCGGGTCTTGGTAGCCGATATCATCTGGTGAATTGGGAGTCCTATCAGCTCCCATTGTCCTACGGAGGTCTTGGTACTAGGAGCCTGAAGGAGTTCAATGTCTCTCTTCTTGGCAAGTGGTTCTGGCGTGCAGGGCTGGAGAATGAAAGAGGAAGTCTCTGGAGAGTAGTGCTGGCTGAGAAATATGGGTGTTTATGCGGTAATTGGGGAATCAACATTGCTATACACAGAGCTACTTCGGTCTGGTGGAAGGCCATCTGTGGTACGTGGTTGTCGTACACTAAATGGGTTAGGTTCTCGTGGGGATGTGGTTCTCAGACTCGGTTTTGGGACGACATTTGGCTGGAAGGGGTTTGTCTTAAAACGGCGTTTCCGGATGTCTATGCCATTTCCACCAATCAGGGGGGGAGCATTTGCGACTTTGTCTCTCATTCTAATGATGGTAGGATATGGGAGGTTTCAACTCACAGGTCACTAAGGAATGAGGAGATTGTCTCCTTCACTAGCCTGCTGTCCCTACTTTACTCTAGCTCTCTGAATGTGCATCAACAAGATTAGAGGTTGTGGGCTTTAAAGCAAAGACGACAGTTTCAGTGTGAAGACGTATTATCGAATGCTAACTTGTCGTCCTCTTATCAAATTTCAAGAAGCTTATCTGTGGAAAATCGGTATCCCTCCTAAGGTCAGATTCTTTGCTTGGACCCTCTTTAAAGGGAAAGTCCTAACCATCGACCAGCTTATTCACCGGGGGCAGATAATTACCAATTGATGTGTCGTATGTCAGCAACAGGAGGAGTCTGTTGTGCATCTGTTTTTACATTGCCAAATGGATTACAAGGTCTGGGGGCGATTCTAACTTTCTTCGGCGTGGCCTGGGTGATCCCTCCTACCACTGCCCAACATTTCTTGGCTTGGAACTCCGTTAGGTTTGAAGGTCAGCGTCAGGACTACTGGAAGGTGGCGTTCTTCGCTGTCTGTTGGAGTATCTGACTCGAAAGGAATGCTAGGATTTTCGAAGATAAACCGCTTCCGGTGGGGATGGTCATTAAGGCTATCAAGGATTATATGTACTTGTGGGTTTCCAGGGGTACTGTTGAGGCTGGGGACAGCCCTGATCCTTGGGACCCGGGTTAGGGTCTAGCTGGTCCGGTCTTGGCCCTGTCTTGGGGTTGTGTCCCCTTTTTTGATGTTTTTTTGGCTTTCTGTTCTTGCTTTTTTTGAGTCGGTGTATTTTTCAATGCCTCACTGTTTATTAATACTATTATTATTCTTACCGATAAATAAATAAATATAAAAAATAATAATAATAAAAAAAATAAATCACTATGACTTCTCTATCCCTCTAATCTCTAGCGTAATTTGACGTAGAATAGATGTAGAATCTCCTCGCAATCACGTCTTGAAGTCCTCAATCTCGTAAACGCAATAATCTCCCTTATCCTTCAAGTCCTCGCCTTCGAAAACTCTATGGTTCTTCAAATCTCCTTCTAAACTTCACACTCTCTCTTGAATTCTCTATTCCCTCTCTCTAAAACTCTAGGGCTCTCAAAAGTTTTGTAAATTCTGTAAATTAAACCTCATACCTATTCTTATAATACTTAAGGCTTCCTTTTTAAGATATATCCCTAATTAGGATTTTCTACACGGGCTTTATTAATTACTAACATATTTTAAAGGTCCATTAAATATTACTAATCAAACCCCACTGATTACTTACACTTAAAAGCTTTTAAGGTCTATTGGTTAGATTAATTAATTATCATAAGTCACAATTAAATTAAATAAACATTATATTCATGCTTAACAACTAATTAAGTGTATCAAACTAATCTCACTCACAAAATGTAAGCAAGTAATTACGGTCTAATTATGCATAAAAATCGCAGTCGTTACATAAGGATACGACCTCCAAGCCGATCGCCGTCACCTGAACGCATACCACATGCAAGAAGAATGACGGGGATGGAATACTCAAGTCAAATCAGGCCTGAACCTCAACTTCAGTGTAGAAGATACATCGATTTTGACGTAGTAGTTTAGAGAGATCCGGTGGAAGATAATAAGTATTGGTAGTCTTGAAGATCTCTCCTTGGGGAGGTCACAGAGGGACTAGATGGAAGCTCAGCTTCAGGGAGCTAGCTGTACTCATTTTCAAGACATTTTCTATTTAAAGAGATGGACTGAAGTAGATAAATGTTAAATTTGAATACATTCTTGTGGTTGTGGTTTATGTTATTAATAATGAATGTGCTAGCAAATAAAGAACCACACACATACTTGTTATTGTTTAGAATTAAAGTTGAAAATGATCAGTAATTTGGCTCACAAAATTTAGGGACTCGTGAATATGATAAGTCGAAAGTAAGACTTGTGCCTAAGATTGGCATGATGGTCATCTCATGGAATTTTGTGCTCTTCGTAAGAGGTAGTCTTTTGGGTTATGACAAAGTCTCCCATATTTTAGTAGTCATATGACCCACATGAACTTGTGTGAACGACATATTCACATTTCTCTAACTTATAGTGGTGAGGGTTTAGTGTGTCTATTTGACGCTCACCAAAATAACTGGTTCAATGTGAGGTAACATGGAAAGCTGTCAACCATGACATCCACCACATGCCCCTGGTTATGTGATATGGTGTGGGTAATTGACATTGATGATTGGATAAAAAACCAAAAAAAATATTACTTAAATTAATCGAAGGAAGGTCAATAGAAACAGGGGCTACATGCCTAACAAGTACGTAGTGAATAAAAAAGAAAATTATCTGCACGCCACATAAAACACACTTAGCATATAAATATTCAAGTATTAAGTAATCTTAGGTCCTTGAAAATATGATATATATATATATATATATATATATATATATATATATATATATATATATATATCCCTAGGGAGGTTGGAGGAGTGCCACGTGGGAGCGACGTGCCATGTCACCTTGTAATGCACGCACCCCAGCATTCTTTGTTGGGGAAGGGGTGCAGCATACCTTTTTCATTTACTTATATATTGTGTGCACAAATATGTATCTATTTACATTCATATGAGTTACTTCATCTCTGAAAGAATGATTTGTTTTGTTATAGGTATAATCTGATGGCCAACAGAGTTCTACTATTACTAACTTTAACTTCTAGGGGTGACTCAACATTTTATTCTAAGATCATGGGAGAAGTTGCTGGTCAGTGCAAGTCATAGTTCATAAATGCATTTCTTGCAACCAAATACATAAATAATCTTTTTGTACTAATTTTCTTTACATCCTAATGAGAGGTTTATGTCTTACCAGTACACTTCCTAAAGAGTTTGAAAAGTCAACTTCCTCAAACAAGAATACTTGCAATCTCGGCTTTGAACACCCTATTGCGAGAATCACCCTACAGAATCTCAGATCAAGAACTGCCCCGAGGCTCTGGGGACTTGAAAAGAAACTCCAACTCCTCTCTTGAAGGGGCTCTAAGTCAAATTTTTCAGGAGGAAGAATTTTTTAAGGAAACATTGAGCAGCCTTTCTCATGTCCATATAATTACCGATACAGAGAACACATCTTCCAGAGGAAATCATGGGACCATGGCGGATAAATCGATCACTCTTTTCTATTTTGACTTCTCAGCTTCATGGCCACGGACTCCTAGTTGGATCTCTTTGCTGGGAGGTGACATGTTTTACTCAAATTTTGCACGGATATTTAAACGGCTGATTCAGGAATGTGGCGTGCCAGTACTATTGGCCCTTCAGAATGCACTGGAGGAGTTTTCAATGGCAAAAGAGAGATCGAAGCAATGTGTTGCTGCTGAAGCCTTTGCCGGCATACTGCATTCTGATATCAATGGCCTTTTTGAAGCTTGGGAGAACTGGCTGATGAGTCAATTGCAGAAGATCATTCTTGCACCTTCAGTGGATTCCATACCAGAATGGGCAGCATGCATACGTTATGCAGCTACAGGAAAAGGGAAACATGGAACAAGAGCTCCTCTTCTGAGGCAAAGAATTTTGGATTGCTTGATTACGCCTTTACCGAAAATGGTGGCAACCAATGTAGTTGCCAAGAGGTATATTTTTCTGTCAGCTGCTCTCATAGAGATCTCTCCACCCAGGATGCCAATTTCAGAGGTCCAATTCCATGATAAACTTCTGGCAGAGTTGTTGAGTAATATGAGCCATCCATCTGCCCAGGTAAGCTTAAGTTGGTCTCTATATTTTCTGGGGGGTCTCTAGTTGGGTGCTGAGTTATTACTTGCACGTTTCAAGTTTTAGTGCACAAGTAATTTTGTAGATTTAATGTGATATCCGAGTTGAGAAACTCTCATTTCCTGTTTGGAGGAGCTTCACAAATTATTAGTAAACAATATACAAACCTTTTTAGTGCTGAATGCCAAAGAAAAGTATTCCTCTTCTACTTGCTTGAAAAATTAATTGATGATACTCTTTTTTCATTCTGCAAGCTTTTTCTTGTCCATCTCAGCATGAAAGGCATTAGATTGATATGCATAATTATTTTTTGTATTAGTTTTTTTCTTAAATTTTCATAGGATGCCTTTACTGTTATATCATTTAAGACTACCGAGGAAATGCGGTGCTCGTTGAGTTGTGCCATTAAAGAATGGGTAGTTATTTGTTGTTTCAATTTGAGTTTATCCATGTATTGATTTTTTATGATGCCATTTTGATAGCCGTGGATCACTGGTATGTGGTGGCCACAATTCCCTCAAATTTTGAGCTCCTGTGTTACATGGACACTGATTCAGGTTTTCCTGTTTACCCCCTGTTAGCATGCAAATGTTGGCGGGCCTGAATGAATTTGACTCAATCGTCACTTCAAAAATAATTAATAGTAGTAATCAAAAGAATAGTATTGTATTTAATGAAATATAGACATTAAAGAACTTACAATTATAATATATAATTCCATAGCATATAATAACATACTTATGTAATATGTATATCGTGTCAACATGTATCATCGAAAATATTGTTTATGAATGTATTGATTATATATATATATATATATATATATATATATATATATATATATATATGTATATTAAATTTATACGTATGTAGATTTCATCACAAACTGTCATAAATTATTTTGTATGTATGTGTAAACAAATTTGTGTAGAAAATAAATCCCTCACAAATAAATTGTATCAAATTTCCCTGCCAGGAGAGAGTTTTATTGAAATGGCATACTTTACACTTTCGGGTATCACAGTTGATCCTCTGTTAATTACATCGAAAATTGACTATCTCTGATTAAAAGCTACTAAAGAAAAGTAAATTAATTACATCTCTGGAAATAAAAATAAATATCCTAAATCTAAGTCTTCATCAGCATTATTGTCTTTGAAATCAATCTATCATGAGATAAATGCACAACATACTATCCTCGCCGGAAACACAAGTGATATGGAACAAGGGACGACGGATGAAAGAGCCTCTTCGCCAAAAGTCAGACCCATCGAATCGATAATCATGGGTCATTATAGGAGCAAGGATTATTACATCTATGAAAATAATAATAAATATCCAAAATCTAAGTCTTCATCAGCATTATCGTCGTTGACATCAATCTGTCACGAGATAAATGCAGCATAATATCCTCGTCGGAAACCGGAGTGATATGGAACAAAGGATGGCGGATGAAAGAGTCTCTCTACTGAAAGCCGGACCCATCAGATCAATAAACATGGGTCATTATAGGAGCAAGGAGCTCATTGACGAGCCTTGAAACAAACTCTTGATGTTTTGTCTCGAAAATGGAATTCGAATACCAGGTCCATATAGTTCGATGGTTGATCATCAAAGTAGTTAGTATTTTCAATCATTTGAATGCCCGACCTTGATCAGGTATCATCAGATTCCGTAAAATTTGTTAATTATAGGTTTTGTTTTAGGTTTACACTGTCGGGTTGAACTAATTTCCCATGATTGTCAATAAGTTCCATTGTTGGATCGGACCACAATCTTATGATGTGGTCAATATATGACAATTCCACCGTTGGATCAGACCACAATCTTATGATTTGGTCAATTTGTGACAATTCCACCGTTTTATCAGACCATGATCTCTAAATGAATTTCCAATCTCAAGGTTAAGATTCAAACCCTTAATTTAAGGGAATGCTAATGCAAACTGTGAGGAAAACTCCAATGTTTAGAGTATGATCACAACTAGTCAACGTTATGACTATGATCATGATTATATGATCTTAAGGCTGATTGGGATCGATCATGATGTGGCATTTTGTATATCATGATCAGGACCATATGGTTGTGATCAATGTCTGATTTTATCTCTCCAATTCATAGCCACCACCCTCAATATACAAGAAGTCAACTTGCAACTAATAGCTGCAACCCTCATATATAGGGGCCTTAGGTATGGATGTTATAGCCCGAATTGCCTAAGTGCAACCCAAATAAATGAGGGTCTTAGCCATGGACTAGTAATAAGCCCACATAACCAAAGTGTGACCCAAGTATACTAGGGTCTTAGGCATGGGTCCAGTAGCGACCCACATAACCTAAATGTGACCCGGATTGAGAAGACTTAGACATGGGCCATTAGTAGGCCTACATAATCTAAGTGTCAGAGAGAAGACTAGAGGGAGAGATAGCTTGGATAAGGTATCTCGCAGAATCTTCATGCCGAGCTTCGACAGAGTTTCATGGTAATAGTTTTGGGTCCTTGAAAATGATCCGAGACCTGTTATCTATAGATATTTTGTGGCTGTTACTAGAAGTTACCATCTGACGGTCTCTATATCTCTTAATGAGATTTGTGGTGAAAATACGTTGCGTGAGTTTCAAGTGTCATGCATGTCGATAATAATGTGACAATTATTTCTGGGTAGGTGGTGATGATTGTCACCTACGCAGCCCTCAAACCAATAAGATCTAAGGGACGTGGGTATGTCTCACGCGGCTTCATAAATCTGGGTCATCTGACATTATTGGGGTGTTCGTGATGAATTTTGAGAGCAAAATTCGTAGAACCAGGCTGCAAAGAAGCAATCCCTACTATTCCTTCCTTTAAATTTATTAACAAAATTTAAAAGTAGACCCACACAGGTTGACCCTTGCGTGGGCCACATGGCAATAGAGAGAAAAGAGTAGAAGAGGACCCACACAGATGGGTCCCTGCGTGGGCTAAGGTGAAAGAGAGAGGAAGAGAGGGAAAGAAGAGAGAGAAGAGGAAGGGGAACAATGCAGGTGGGTCCCTGCGTGGGCCAGGGAAGGGTTGAGAGAGTTTTAGAGAGAGGAGAAAAAGGGACCCATGCACGTGGGTCCTTGTGTGGGTCAGGGAAGCATGCAAGGGGAGAGAGAGAGAGGAAAGGGGACCCACGCTGGTGAGTCCTTGTGTGGGTCATGGAAGTAGAGAGAAAGATGAAAGGGGGCCCACGCAGGTGGGTCCCTGTGTGGGTCAAGGAAGGAGCGAGAGAGAGAGAGAGAATGGGAAAAGGAGACGAGACCACGCAGGGTTCTACTTGCGTCGGTCAACCTTCTTTTTTTTTTTCTCTCTCCTACTCTTAAGTAGAAGTTGGTTTTATATATAAATACGACCCACCTCTTTGGTTCTATTTTACTATTTTCCCCCACACAGGTGGGTCGTTGCGTGGGTCAAGGAAGGAGGGAGAGAGAGAGAGAGATGAAAGGCGGCCCACATAGGTGATTCCTTGCGTGGGTGAGAGAAGAGAGAGAGGAGAGGGAACCCATACAGGTGGGTCCCTACATGGATCGGAGAAGGAGAGGGAGAGAGGAAAGGGGACCGGGTCCCTGTGTGGGTAAGGGGGAGAGAGAGAGAGAGAGAGAGAGGAGATGGAACCCACGCAAGGGGGTCTACCTGCATGGGTCAACCTTCTCTCTTTTTTGACTTCTACTCTAAGTTGGAGAAGTTGGTTTTATATGTAAATACAACCCACCTCTATGGTTCTATTTTATTATTTTCCCCCATGCAGATGGTCCTTGTGTGGGTCAGGGAAGGAGATATATATATATATATATATATATATATATATATAGAGAGAGAGAGAGAGAGAGAGAGAGATGAAAGGGGACCCACACAGGTGGGTCCCTGCGTGGGTCAGGGGAGGAGATAGAGAAAGAAAAAGAGAGAGAGGAACGGGGACCCAGGTAGATCAGGGAAAGAGAGGTAGATGTAGAGAGAGTGGGTGAAGGAGATGGGACCCACACAGGGGTCCACCTACGTGTGTCCACATTCTTCTTCTCTCTTTTTTGACTTCTACCTTCGAGCTCTAGAATTAGAAGAACTTCTCAATTATAAAGTGTCTTTTCGATTACCTAAAAATCCGTGCTAACAATATGTAAATAATAAATGTAAGTAATGATATGTAAATATTTAGATGCCATAAATTTGTTATATAAATGATGGAATATGTATATGTAATATTATGTATCTAGAATTAAAATAAGATAGCATATAATGTTCTTATTAAGTACTTTCTTCCTTATGAGTTTAATTGAAAGGTTAGTTTGGTTTAGGTTACTTAGTTACCGGAAGTGGCATGAAGCATGTGGTAGGTTGGGAGCGGGAGTGTCACCAAAAGATTAAAAGTATACTATGTTATGAACTAAGGTGTACGAGAACGAGATTCAAGCGAGCTGCTCACTAATTAGAAGCTTCCTGCTACTAGGGGTTAGCCATGTCTAGCTGTCCGTATAAAAATGGGTGTCCAAAGGAGTAAAGTTGCTTCTGAATTTTCTTACTTTTTTGTATGTGAGGATGGATATGTAATCGACTTTAGTTATGTGAACACTTTGTCAGTTCAAGTTATTAAGTACAAGTTGTCTGCTTTGGAGATACTACTCTACATTGGCATTTATAAAATTGAATTATAGAATGTTAGGCGTACATAAACATAAACATAGGATCTTAATTTTTCAAAAATTGTTTGTGGATACACCGATCTAGGGCTTGAGATATCATTCCAGAGTGGTTAATTACTCAAAATATTTTTTGTTGTATAGAACACCTCGCTTGGTCTGTTTCGGGCCTACTTTGTATGTTTTTCTTCCTCTTTGGTAATAAGTTGATGCGGGACGCCAAGATCAAGAGCCGTAGATTTGAGCCGCAACAGATTTTCCAGCCAAGAAGAAGCGGAGCGAAAACCAGAACCAGGCGTAAAGACGAAAATTCTGGAGAAGGGATCGAATACATGGCAAATTTGATCGATTGAATTTAAATTTTGATCGATCAATAATTTTGATCGATCGAAGTCCTATTTCGATCAATCGAATGTCGACAATATTTCATAAATATATGAATTTCGATCAATCGATTACATTCGATCGATCGAATTTCAATTTCGATCAATCAAAAGCGCGCCGAGTTGTTTAGCCGTTTTAGAAGTCTAAATTCGAACTTTAAACTTTAGGGGTTTATTTATCTTTTATTTAATATTCGTTTTAGGGTTTTCTTTTATTGTAAAACCCTTATATAAGGTCTTTAAAACAATGTAATTAGGGAGAGTTTTTGATGAATAAAAAGAGAGTTGCTTTTGTGCCAAGCCTTGAAGAGTGAGCAATCGTTTCTCGTGCGACTTGGTGTGAAGCCGACGTACAGCCGTGGTGTGAAGAACAAAAGAACCGTATTCTATTGATAAAAGAACAAAAATCCCAAAAGAATCATATTCCATTGATAAAAGGACAAAATCCCAAAAGAATCAGATTCCATTATATCATTAGGCTTCTCTTTTTGAACTACTTATTCAAGTTTCATCTCCTTCAAAATCCCCGAGGAATCAAATCCGATATTGCAATTATCATTTGATGCCCTAAACTAGAATGAATTTCGAGTTCCTTCATCGGAGTCGTTTTCTAAATCGGAAAATTTTCACGCATGCTAAACGGATTAATCTAATTGTTTTATTAATTTCATTGAATTAATTTTTTTGTTGCTTGATTTTGAATATTTCCGCTATTCAATTCATTCTAAAGTTAATTCCAAATTAGCATATTAGGATTTTAGCATTTATCCTGCGCCGCTTTTGGTATCGTAGAACATTTTAGGTTACTAGTGTCATATAGATTTTAGGGTTAACTTGATTTTAGTATATTTTGTCTTGCATAATTCCGTCATGGATACGGTACCTTAGAGGAATACGATTAGAGATCTTGCATCTAAGGTGACCACTAGTCAAATCCGGATGGATGAGTACATCGCTGATCAACAAGCCCGACATGAGGCTTTAGAGACACGTTTCATAGAGATCAATAAGCTCATCACTGAGAATCACATTAGAGTCAACAACCGTGACCGTAGGAGAGATGTTCTTCCCCGACGTGAGGTCTAAACCAATCTGGACGATAAGGTCATTAAATCTGTGAAAATGGACGCCCTATTTTTGACGGGAAAAGACAACCCAAGGTCTTTCTCGAATGGGTCGCCAGCATGGAAAACTACTTTGGGTGGTATGCCATGTCCGAAGACCGCAAGATCAGATTTGCCAAAGTCAAGCTTATGGGCCAAGCCAGACTTTATTGGTTGGGAGTGGAGCGTCGTAGGCAAATCCAGGGTCTTCGTGCTATTTCACGTGGGCCGAAATGAACGTATTCTTGATCAGTGGCAGTCATTGCATCAAGGAGATTCTCCAGTCACAGAGTACATCGATCGGTTTGAAGACCTGATGACCCAGGCTGATGTCGATGAACCAGCAAAAGTTACCCTCTCTCGATTCCGAATGGGTCTTCGCCTAGAGTTACAAAGGGAACTCATTCCTTATCCTATTGCGGATCTCGAGGAATGTTTTGCTAGGGTTGAAGAATTAGAACGGTATCTCGACACCCCCAGTCATGGTCGATCTAAGTCTTCCAAATATGATCATCAATCTAATCCTATCGAAAAGGGGAATAATGCCTCTAGTCAATCTTCAAAATCCATAACTCCTCAAGTTGACAAAGGAAATGGATCAGTGGTCGAAAGTTCTAAGCGTGCCCCGCAACAATGTTATAAGTGTCAAGGTTTTGGTCACTTTGCATCCTAATGTCCTAGTAAGGGTCAAACTTTGATCACTCAGGAGCATACTGAGAAAGAGAACAACGAGATACCCGAAGAAGTATACGAACCATGTAGCACTCCAAGTGATGAGGAAGGTGAGGTTCCAGTCAGAGCCATAGGTTGCATTAGGACAATTCCCATTGCCAAGGACGGTGTTGATAATGTGTCCATCTCAAGTGAGTCATTAGAGTTGGTAGGATCACATCATCATTCTGATTTGCATGGGATTAACAATCTGAAGTTATTGAGCACTGGAAATACACATGATCAGACTAACGCATTGAATATATTTAATGAATTTGATACTAACAGTTTTGTGTTAATTCCTGATGGTTCTGAGCATGTGGAATCTTTCCCAATCTCGGAAAGAGGTAAGGGTGAAGGTTTAGATCTTCTTCTAGACAAGGGCAATCATCTGGTAGCTGTCATAACGGATCTTACAGCTGTTCTTGATCCCACTACCCCGCCCTTTGATCCATTCCTTCTTGAGCATCCAATCGAACCATCCTCATTGTCCCATTTTCTATCTCGTACTATACCTGTGCAACATGAGAAAAGGTCGAATGAGGAGGTTATAGAATTTCCAAGCTTCTAAGCCAATGGAGGTAAACATCACGAGTATCTCACAGCATGGAAAGGTAAGCCACAAATGAAGCTTCCGGAGTGTGCCATCCATGGATTTCCTAACTCATCGGAGATGAGTTTTTCCCACCCGGGAAGATTGATGCGGGACGCCAAGATCAAGAGCCGTAGATTCGAGCCGCAACAGATTTTTTAGCCAAGAAGCGGAGCGAAAATCAGAACTAGGCGTAAAGACAAATTCTGGATAAGGGATCAAATACATGACAAATTCGATCGATCGAATGTCGATGGCGATATTTCATATATATATGAATTTCGATCGATCGATTTTCACATTCGATCGATCGAATTTCAATTTCGATCATCGAAATCGCGCCGAGTTGTTTAGCCGTTTTAGAAGTCTAAATTCGAACTTTAAACTTTAGGGGTTTATATAATATTCGTTTTAGGGTTTTCTTTTATTGTAAGACCCCTATATAAGGTCTTTAAAACAATGTAATTAGGAAGAGTTTTTTATGAATGAAAAGAGAGTTGCTTTGTGCAAACCCTAGAGAGCTTGTGAAAAGTTTTCAATCGAGGGAGTGAATCCTTCAAACCTTGAGGAGTGAGCAATCGTTTCTCGTGTGACTTAGTGCGGCCAACGACAACCTGGAAAAGCTTCAGAAAATCCTTGGTGTGAAGCCTTGGAATCTATCCTTTTTATTTTGTCTTTTCTCTAGTTATTATCAGGTATTATTATTTTCCTTCTTTCTATTGATAAAAGAACAAAAATCCCAAAAGAATCGTATTCCATGATATCATTAAGCTTCTCTTTTTGAACTATTTATTCAGGTTTCATCTCCTTCAAAATCCCCGAGGAATCAAATCCGATATTGCAATTATCGTTTGATGCCCTAAACTAGAACGAATTCCGAGTTCCTTCATTGGAGCCATTTTTCTAGATCGGGAAAATTTTCACGCATGCATATGCTAAACAGATTAATCTAATTGTTTTATTAATTTCATTGAATTAATTTTATGTGTTGCTTGATTTTGAATATTTCCGCTATTCAATTCATTCTAAAGTTAATCCCAAATTCACATATTAGGATTTTAGCATTTGTCCCGCGTCATAAGTTCTTACGCATCAAAAAAAAAAAAAAAAAACTCTACTTTTAACTATTGATCTATGGCTGGATTATCTTTCATGTATTGCCTACTTGCAAGTGAAAGCTGCTGATTGGTAGAGTTAAAATTTGAAAACTTACAATTTGGAGAGGGTGAAGGAGATGGGACCCACACAGGGGTCCACCTACGTGTGTCCACATTCTTCTTCTCTCTTTTTTGACTTCTACCTTCGAGCTCTAGAATTAGAAGAACTTCTCAATTATAAAGTGTCTTTTCGATTACCTAAAAATCCGTGCTAACAATATGTAAATAATAAATGTAAGTAATGATATGTAAATATTTAGATGCCATAAATTTGTTATATAAATGATGGAATATGTATATGTAATATTATGTATCTAGAATTAAAATAAGATAGCATATAATGTTCTTATTAAGTACTTTCTTCCTTATGAGTTTAATTGAAAGGTTAGTTTGGTTTAGGTTACTTAGTTACCGGAAGTGGCATGAAGCATGTGGTAGGTTGGGAGCGGGAGTGTCACCAAAAGATTAAAAGTATACTATGTTATGAACGGAAGCAGGTACGAGAACGAGATTCCGAAGCGGGAGCTGACTCACTAATTAGAAGCTTCCGCTACTAGGGTTAGCCATGTCTAGCTCAGTATAAAATGGGTGTCCAAAGGAGTAAAGTTATACGAATTTTCTTACTTTTTGTATGTGAGGATGGATATGTAATCGACTTTAGTTATGTGAACACTTTGTCGATTCAAGTTATTAAGTACAAGTTATGCCTTTGGAGATACTACTCTACATTGGCATTTATAAAATTGAATTATAGAATGTTAGTCTGTACATAAACATAGGATCTTAATTTTTCAAAAAATTGTTTGACGGATACACTGATCTAGGGCTTGAGATATCATTCCAGTAGAGTGGTTAATTACTCAAAATATTTTTTGTTGTATAGAACACCTCGCTTGGTCTGTTTCGGGCCTACTTTGTATGTTTTTCTTCCTCTTTGGTAATAAGTTGATGCGGGACGCCAAGATCAAGAGCCGTAGATTTGAGCCGCAACAGATTTTCCAGCCAAGAAGAAGCGGAGCGAAAACCAGAACCAGGCGTAAAGACGAAAATTCTGGAGAAGGGATCGAATACATGGCAAATTTGATCGATTGAATTTAAATTTGATGATCAATAATTTTGATCGATCAAGTCCTATTTCGATCAATCGAATGTCGACGGCAATATTTCATAAATATATGAATTTCGATCAATCGATTTTCACATTCGATCGATCGAATTTCAATTTCGATCAATCAAAAGCGCGCCGAGTTGTTTAGCCGTTTTAGAAGTCTAAATTCGAACTTTAAACTTTAGGGGTTTATTTATCTTTTATTTAATATTCGTTTTAGGGTTTTCTTTTATTGTAAAACCCTTATATAAGGTCTTTAAAACAATGTAATTAGGGAGAGTTTTTGATGAATAAAAAGAGAGTTGCTTTTGTGCCAAGCCTTGAAGAGTGAGCAATCGTTTCTCGTGCGACTTGGTGTGAAGCCGACGTACAGCCGTGGTGTGAAGAACAAAAGAACCGTATTCTATTGATAAAAGAACAAAAATCCCAAAAGAATCATATTCCATTGATAAAAGGACAAAATCCCAAAAGAATCGTATTCCATTATATCATTAGGCTTCTCTTTTTGAACTACTTATTCAAGTTTCATCTCCTTCAAAATCCCCGAGGAATCAAATCCGATATTGCAATTATCATTTGATGCCCTAAACTAGAATGAATTTCGAGTTCCTTCATCGGAGTCGTGTTTCTAAATCGGGGAAATTTTCACGCATCTGTTACGGATTAATCTAATTGTTTTATTAATTTCATTGAATTAATTTTTTGTGTTGCTTGATTTTGAATATTTCCGCTATTCAATTCATTCTAAAGTTAATTCCAAATTCGCATATTAGGATTTTAGCATTTATCCTGCGTCAGTTTTGGTATCAGAGAACATTTTTAGGTTACGGCTGCCCGTGTCATATAGATTTTAGGGTTAACTTGATTTTAGTATATTTTGTCTTGCATAATTCCGTCATGGATACCAGTACCTTAGAGGCCCTGATTAGAGATCTTGCATCTAAGGTGACCACTAGTCAAATCCGGATGGATGAGTACATCGCTGATCAACAAGCCCGACATGAGGCTTTAGAGACACGTTTCATAGAGATCAATAAGCTCATCACTGAGAATCACATTAGAGTCAACAACCGTGACCGTAGGAGAGATGTTCTTCCCCGACGTGAGGTCTAAACCAATCTGGACGATAAGGTCATTAAATCTGTGAAAATGGACGCCCTATTTTTGACGGGAAAAGACAACCCAAGGTCTTTCTCGAATGGGTCGCCAGCATGGAAAACTACTTTGGGTGGTATGCCATGTCCGAAGACCGCAAGATCAGATTTGCCAAAGTCAAGCTTATGGGCCAAGCCAGACTTTATTGGTTGGGAGTGGAGCGTCGTAGGCAAATCCAGGGTCTTCGTGCTATTTCACGTGGGCCGAAATGAACGTATTCTTGATCAGTGGCAGTCATTGCATCAAGGAGATTCTCCAGTCACAGAGTACATCGATCGGTTTGATGACCTGATGACCCAGCCTGATGTCGATGAACCAGCAAAAGTTACCCTCTCTCGATTCCGAATGGGTCTTCGCCTAGAGTTACAAAGGGAACTCATTCCTTATCCTATTGCGGATCTCGAGGAATGTTTTGCTAGGGTTGAAGAATTAGAACGGTATCTCGACACCCCCCTACCATGGTCGATCTAAGTCTTCCAAATATGATCATCAATCTAATCCTATCGAAAAGGGAATGATGCCGCTAGTCAATCTTCAAAAGCCATGACTCCTCAAGCTGACAAAGGAAATGGGTCAGTGGGCGAAAGTTCTAAGCGTGCCCCGCAACAATGTTATAAGTGTCAAGGTTTTGGTCACTTGGCATCCTAATGGCCTAGTAAGAGTCAGACTTTGATCACTCAGAGCATCTTGAGAAAGAGAACAACGAGATACCAAGAAGTATAATGAACCATGTAGCACTCAAGTGATGAGGAAGGTGAGGTTCCAGTCAGAGCCATAGGTTGCATTAGGACAATTCCCATTGCCAAGGACGGTGTTGATAATGTGTCCATCTCAAGTGAGTCATTAGAGTTGGTAGGATCACATCATCATTCTGATTTGCATGGGATTAACAATCTGAAGTTATTGAGCACTGGAAATACACATGATCAGACTAACGCATTGAATATATTTAATGAATTTGATACTAACAGTTTTGTGTTAATTCCTGATGGTTCTGAGCATGTGGAATCTTTCCCAATCTCGGAAAGAGGTAAGGGTGAAGGTTTAGATCTTCTTCTAGACAAGGGCAATCATCTGGTAGCTGTCATAACGGATCTTACAGCTGTTCTTGATCCCACTACCCCGCCCTTTGATCCATTCCTTCTTGAGCATCCAATCGAACCATCCTCATTGTCCCATTTTCTATCTCGTACTATACCTGTGCAACATGAGAAAAGGTCGAATGAGGAGGTTATAGAATTTCCAAGCTTCTAAGCCAATGGAGGTAAACATCACGAGTATCTCACAGCATGGAAAGGTAAGCCACAAATGAAGCTTCCGGAGTGTGCCATCCATGGATTTCCTAACTCATCGGAGATGAGTTTTTCCCACCCGGGAAGATTGATGCGGGACGCCAAGATCAAGAGTAGATTCGAGCCAGATTTTTTAGCCAAGCGGGCGAAAATCAGAACTAGGCGTAAAGACAAATTCTGGATAAGGGATCAAATACATGACAAATTCGATCGATCGAATGTCGATGGCGATATTTCATATATATATATGAATTTCGATCGATCGATTTTCACATTCGATCGATCGAATTTCAATTTCGATCATCGAAATCGCGCCGAGTTGTTTAGCCGTTTTAGAAGTCTAAATTCGAACTTTAAACTTTAGGGGTTTATATAATATTCGTTTTAGGGTTTTCTTTTATTGTAAGACCCCTATATAAGGTCTTTAAAACAATGTAATTAGGAAGAGTTTTTTATGAATGAAAGAGAGTTGCTTTTGTGCAAACCCTAGAGAACTTGTGAAAAGTTTTCAATCGAGGGAGTGAATCCTTCAAACCTTGAGGAGTGAGCAATCGTTTCTCGTGTGACTTAGTCACGAAATAGCATTACAAACCGTGGTGAAAAGCTTCAGAAAATCCTTGGTGTGAAGCCTTGGAATCTATCCTTTTTATTTTGTCTTTTCTCTAGTTATTATCAGGTATTATTATTTTCCTTCTTACTATTGATAAAAGAACAAGAATCCCAAAAGAATCGTATTCCATGATATCATTAAGCTTCTCTTTTGAACTATTTATTCAGTTTCATCTCCTTCAAAATCCCCGAGGAATCAAATCCGATATTGCAATTATCGTTTGATGCCCTAAACTAGAAACGAATTCGAGTTCCTTCATTGGAGCCATTTTTCTAGATCGAAAATTTTCACGCATGCATATGCTAAGCAGATTAATCTAATTGTTTTATTAATTTCATTGAATTAATTTTATGTGTTGCTTGATTTTGAATATTTCCGCTATTCAATTCATTCTAAAGTTAATCCCAAATTCACATATTAGGATTTTAGCATTTGTCCCGTCATAAGTTCTTACGCATCAAAAAAAAAAAAAAAAAACTCTACTTTTAACTATTGATCTAAGGCTGGATTATCTTTCATGTATTGCCTACTTGCAAGTGAAAGCTGCTGATTGGTAGAGTTAAAATTTGAAAACTTACAATTTGGAGAGAGTGGGTGAAGGAGATGGGACCCACACAGGGGTCCACCTACGTGTGTCCACATTCTTCTTCTCTCTTTTTTGACTTCTACCTTCGAGCTCTAGAATTAGAAGAACTTCTCAATTATAAAGTGTCTTTTCGATTTCCTAAAAATCCGTATAACAATATGTAAATAATAAATGTAAGTAATGTTATGAAAATTTTTAGATGCCATAAATTTGTTATATAAATGATGGAATATGTATATGTAATATTATGTATCTAGAATTAAAATAAGATAGCATATAATGTTCTTATTAAGTACTTTCTTCCTTATGAGTTTAATTGAAAGGTTAGTTTGGTTTAGGTTACTTAGTTACCGGAAGTGGCATGAAGCATGTGGTAGGTTGGGAGCGGGAGTGTCACCAAAAGATTAAAAGTATACTATGTTATGAAGCAGGCAGTGCGAACGAGATTAAAGCGGAGCTCACTAATTAGAAGCTTCCTGCTACTAGGGGTTAGCCATGTCTAGCTGTCCGTATAAAAAAGGGTGTCCAAAGGAGTAAAGTTATACGAATTTTCTTACTTTTTTGTATGTGAGGATGGATATGTAATCGACTTTATTTATGTGAACACTTTGTCAGTTCAAGTTATTAAGTACAAGTTGTCTGCTTTGGAGATACTACTCTACATTGGCATTTATAAAATTGAATTATAGAATGTTAGACTGTACATAAACATAGGATCTTAATTTTTCAAAAAATTGTTTGACGGATACACTGATCTAGGGCTTGAGATATCATTCCAGTAGAGTGGTTAATTACTCAAAATATTTTTTGTTGTATAGAACACCTCGCTTGGTCTGTTTCGGGCCTACTTTGTATGTTTTTCTTCCTCTTTGGTAATAAGTTGATGCGGGACGCCAAGATCAAGAGCCGTAGATTTGAGCCGCAACAGATTTTCCAGCCAAGAAGAAGCGGAGCGAAAACCAGAACCAGGCGTAAAGACGAAAATTCTGGAGAAGGGATCGAATACATGGCAAATTTGATCGATTGAATTTAAATTTTGATCGATCAATAATTTTGATCGATCGAAGTCCTATTTCGATCAATCAATGTCCAATATTTCATAAATATATGAATTTCGATCAATCGATTTTCACATTCGATCGATCGAATTTCAATTTCGATCAATCAAAAGCGCGCCGAGTTGTTTAGCCGTTTTAGAAGTCTAAATTCGAACTTTAAACTTTAGGGGTTTATTTATCTTTTATTTAATATTCGTTTTAGGGTTTTCTTTTATTGTAAAACCCTTATATAAGGTCTTTAAAACAATGTAATTAGGAGAGTTTTGATGAATAAAGAGAGTTGCTTTTGTGCAAGCCTTGAAGAGTGAGCAATCGTTTCGTATGCGACTTGGTGTGAAGCCGACGTGTTGCGTGGTGTGAAGAACAAAAGAACCGTATTCTATTGATAAAAGAACAAAAATCCCAAAAGAATCATATTCCATTGATAAAAGGACAAAAATCCCAAAAGAATCGTATTCCATTATATCATTAGGCTTCTCTTTTTGAACTACTTATTCAAGTTTCATCTCCTTCAAAATCCCCGAGGAATCAAATCCGATATTGCAATTATCATTTGATGCCCTAAACTAGAATGAATTTCGAGTTCCTTCATCGGAGTCGTTTTTCTAAATCGGGAAAATTTTCACGATGCGCACGCGCTATTAACGGATTAATCTAATTGTTTTATTAATTTCATTGAATTAATTTTTTGTGTTGCTTGATTTTGAATATTTCCGCTATTCAATTCATTCTAAAGTTAATTCCAAATTCGCATATTAGGATTTTAGCATTTATCCTGCGTCAGTTTTGGTATCAGAGAACATTTTTAGGTTACGGCTGCCCGTGTCATATAGATTTTAGGGTTAACTTGATTTTAGTATATTTTGTCTTGCATAATTCCGTCATGGATACCAGTACCTTAGAGGCCCTGATTAGAGATCTTGCATCTAAGGTGACCACTAGTCAAATCCGGATGGATGAGTACATCGCTGATCAACAAGCCCGACATGAGGCTTTAGAGACACGTTTCATAGAGATCAATAAGCTCATCACTGAGAATCACATTAGAGTCAACAACCGTGACCGTAGGAGAGATGTTCTTCCCCGACGTGAGGTCTAAACCAATCTGGACGATAAGGTCATTAAATCTGTGAAAATGGACGCCCTATTTTTGACGGGAAAAGACAACCCAAGGTCTTTCTCGAATGGGTCGCCAGCATGGAAAACTACTTTGGGTGGTATGCCATGTCCGAAGACCGCAAGATCAGATTTGCCAAAGTCAAGCTTATGGGCCAAGCCAGACTTTATTGGTTGGGAGTGGAGCGTCGTAGGCAAATCCAGGGTCTTCGTGCTATTTCACGTGGGCCGAAATGAACGTATTCTTGATCGATGGCTATTGCATCAAGGAGATTCTCCGATCCACAGTACATCGATCGGTTTGAAGACGATGACCCTGATGTCGATGAACCGAAAAGTTACCCTCTCTCGATTCCGAATGGGTCTTCGCCTAGAGTTACAAAGGGAACTCATTCCTTATCCTATTGCGGATCTCGAGGAATGTTTTGCTAGGGTTGAAGAATTAGAACGGTATCTCGACACCCCCAGTCATGGTCGATCTAAGTCTTCCAAATATGATCATCAATCTAATCCTATCGAAAAGGGGAATAATGCCTCTAGTCAATCTTCAAAATCCATAACTCCTCAAGTTGACAAAGGAAATGGATCAGTGGTCGAAAGTTCTAAGCGTGCCCCGCAACAATGTTATAAGTGTCAAGGTTTTGGTCACTTTGCATCCTAATGTCCTAGTAAGGGTCAAACTTTGATCACTCAGGAGCATACTGAGAAAGAGAACAACGAGATACCCGAAGAAGTATACGAACCATGTAGCACTCCAAGTGATGAGGAAGGTGAGGTTCCAGTCAGAGCCATAGGTTGCATTAGGACAATTCCCATTGCCAAGTGTTGATAATGTGTCCATCTCAAGTGAGTCATTAGAGTTGGTAGGATCACATCATCATTCTGATTTGCATGGGATTAACAATCTGAAGTTATTGAGCACTGGAAATACACATGATCAGACTAACGCATTGAATATATTTAATGAATTTGATACTAACAGTTTTGTGTTAATTCCTGATGGTTCTGAGCATGTGGAATCTTTCCCAATCTCGGAAGAGGTAAGGGTGAAGGTTTAGATCTTCTTCTGACAAGGGCAATCATCCGTATGTAGTCATAACGGATCTTACAATTGTTCTTGATCCCACTACCCGCCTTTGATCCATTCCTTCTTGAGCATCCAATCGAACCATCCTCATTGTCCCATTTTCTATCTCGTACTATACCATGCAACATGAGAAAAGGTCGAATGAGGAGGTTATAGAATTTCAAGCTTAAGCCAATGGAGGTAAACATCACGAGTATCTCACAAGGACATGGAAAGGTAAGCCACAAATGAAGCTTAGGGTGTGCCATCCATGGATTTCCTAACTCATCGGAGATGAGTTTTTCCCACCGGGAAGATTGATGCGGGGCCAAGATCAAGAGTAGATTGAGCCATAACAGATTTTTTAGCCAAGAAGCGGGCGAAAATCGAACTAGGCGTAAAGACAAATTCGGATAAGGATCAAATACATGACAAATTCGATCGATCGAATGTCGATGGCGATATTTCATATATATATATGAATTTCGATCGATCGATTTTCACATTCGATCGATCAATTTCAATTTCGATCATCGAAATCGCTACGAGTTGTTTAGCGTTTAGAAGTCTAAATTGAACTTTAAACTTTAGGGTTTATATAATATTCGTTTAGGGTTTTCTTTTATCAGAAGACCCTATATAAGGTCTTTAAAACAATGTAATTAGGAAGAGTTTTTATGAATGAAAGAGAGTTGCTTTGTGCAAACCCTAGAGAACTTGTGAAAAGTTTTCAATCGAGGGAATGAATCCTTCAAACCTTGAGGAGTGAGCAATCGTTTCTCGTGTGACTTAGTGCGAAGCCAACGTACAACCGTGGTGAAAAGCTTCAGAAAATCCTTGGTGTGAAGCCTTGGAATCTATCCTTTTTATTTTGTCTTTTCTCTAGTTATTATCAGGTATTATTATTTTCCTTCTTTCTATTGATAAAAGAACAAAAATCCCAAAAGAATCGTATTCCATGATATCATTAAGCTTCTCTTTTTGAACTATTTATTCAGGTTTCATCTCCTTCAAAATCCCCGAGGAATCAAATCCGATATTGCAATTATCGTTTGATGCCCTAAACTAGAACGAATTCCGAGTTCCTTCATTGGAGCCATTTTTCTAGATCGGGAAAATTTTCACGCATGCATATGCTAAACAGATTAATCTAATTGTTTTATTAATTTCATTGAATTAATTTTATGTGTTGCTTGATTTTGAATATTTCCGCTATTCAATTCATTCTAAAGTTAATCCCAAATTCACATATTAGGATTTTAGCATTTGTCCCGCGTCATAAGTTCTTACGCATCAAAAAAAAAAAAAAAAAACTCTACTTTTAACTATTGATCTATGGCTGGATTATCTTTCATGTATTGCCTACTTGCAAGTGAAAGCTGCTGATTGGTAGAGTTAAAATTTGAAAACTTACAATTTGGAGAGAGTGGGTGAAGGAGATGGGACCCACACAGGGGTCCACCTACGTGTGTCCACATTCTTCTTCTCTCTTTTTTGACTTCTACCTTCGAGCTCTAGAATTAGAAGAACTTCTCAATTATAAAGTGTCTTTTCGATTACCTAAAAATCCGTGCTAACAATATGTAAATAATAAATGTAAGTAATGATATGTAAATATTTAGATGCCATAAATTTGTTATATAAATGATGGAATATGTATATGTAATATTATGTATCTAGAATTAAAATAAGATAGCATATAATGTTCTTATTAAGTACTTTCTTCCTTATGAGTTTAATTGAAAGGTTAGTTTGGTTTAGGTTACTTAGTTACCGGAAGTGGCATGAAGCATGTGGTAGGTTGGGAGCGGGAGTGTCACCAAAAGATTAAAAGTATACTATGTTATGAACGGAAGCAGGTACGAGAACGAGATTCCGAAGCGGGAGCGGCTCACTAATTAGAAGCTTCCTGCTACTAGGGGTTAGCCATGTCTAGCTGTCCGTATAAAAATGGGTGTCCAAAGGAGTAAAGTTGCTTCTGAATTTTCTTACTTTTTTGTATGTGAGGATGGATATGTAATCGACTTTAGTTATGTGAACACTTTGTCAGTTCAAGTTATTAAGTACAAGTTGTCTGCTTTGGAGATACTACTCTACATTGGCATTTATAAAATTGAATTATAGAATGTTAGACTGTACATAAACATAGGATCTTAATTTTTCAAAAAATTGTTTGACGGATACACTGATCTAGGGCTTGAGATATCATTCCAGTAGAGTGGTTAATTACTCAAAATATTTTTTGTTGTATAGAACACCTCGCTTGGTCTGTTTCGGGCCTACTTTGTATGTTTTTCTTCCTCTTTGGTAATAAGTTGATGCGGGACGCCAAGATCAAGAGCCGTAGATTTGAGCCGCAACAGATTTTCCAGCCAAGAAGAAGCGGAGCGAAAACCAGAACCAGGCGTAAAGACGAAAATTCTGGAGAAGGGATCGAATACATGGCAAATTTGATCGATTGAATTTAAATTTTGATCGATCAATAATTTTGATCGATCGAAGTCCTATTTCGATCAATCGAATGTCGACGGCAATATTTCATAAATATATGAATTTCGATCAATCGATTTTCACATTCGATCGATCGAATTTCAATTTCGATCAATCAAAAGCGCGCCGAGTTGTTTAGCCGTTTTAGAAGTCTAAATTCGAACTTTAAACTTTAGGGGTTTATTTATCTTTTATTTAATATTCGTTTTAGGGTTTTCTTTTATTGTAAAACCCTTATATAAGGTCTTTAAAACAATGTAATTAGGGAGAGTTTTTGATGAATAAAAAGAGAGTTGCTTTTGTGCGAGCCTTGAAGAGTGAGCAATCGTTCTCGTGCGACTTGGTGTGAAGCCGACGTCTAGTGGTGTGAAGAACAAAAGAACCGTATTCTATTGATAAAAGAACAAAAATCCCAAAAGAATCATATTCCATTGATAAAAGGACAAAAATCCCAAAAGAATCGTATTCCATTATATCATTAGGCTTCTCTTTTTGAACTACTTATTCAAGTTTCATCTCCTTCAAAATCCCAGGAATCAAATCCGATATTGCAATTATCATTTGATGCCCTAAACTAGAATAATTTGAGTTCCTTCATGAATCGTTTTACTAAATCGGGAAAATTTTCACGCATGCAGACGCTAAACGGATTAATCTAATTGTTTTATTAATTTCATTGAATTAATTTTTTGTGTTGCTTGATTTTGAATATTTCCGCTATTCAATTCATTCTAAAGTTAATTCCAAATTCGCATATTAGGATTTTAGCATTTATCCTGCGTCAGTTTTGGTATCAGAGAACATTTTTAGGTTACGGCTGCCCGTGTCATATAGATTTTAGGGTTAACTTGATTTTAGTATATTTTGTCTTGCATAATTCATTATGGATACCGGTCTTAGAGGCCCTGATTAGAGATCTTGCATCTAAGGTGACCACTAGTCAAATCCGGATGGATGAGTACATCGCTGATCAACAAGCCCGACATGAGGCTTTAGAGACACGTTTCATAGAGATCAATAAGCTCATCACTGAGAATCACATTAGAGTCAACAACCGTGACCGTAGGAGAGATGTTCTTCCCCGACGTGAGGTCTAAACCAATCTGGACGATAAGGTCATTAAATCTGTGAAAATGGACGCCCTATTTTTGACGGGAAAAGACAACCCAAGGTCTTTCTCGAATGGGTCGCCAGCATGGAAAACTACTTTGGGTGGTATGCCATGTCCGAAGACCGCAAGATCAGATTTGCCAAAGTCAAGCTTATGGGCCAAGCCAGACTTTATTGGTTGGGAGTGGGCGTCGGCAAATCCAGGTCTTCGTCTTGCTATTTCACGTAATAAATGAACGTATTCTTGATCAGTGGCAGTCATTGCATCAAGGAGATTCTCCAGTCACAGAGTACATCGATCGGTTTGAAGACTGATGACCAGTGATGTCGATGAACCAAAGAAAAGTTACCCTCTCTCGATTCCGAATGGGTCTTCGCCTAGAGTTACAAAGGGAACTCATTCCTTATCCTATTGCGGATCTCGAGGAATGTTTTGCTAGGGTTGAAGAATTAGAACGGTATCTCGACACCCCCAATCATGGTCGATCTAAGTCTTCCAAATATGATCATCAATCTAATCCTATCGAAAAGGGGAATAATGCCTCTAGTCAATCTTCAAAATCCATAACTCCTCAAGTTGACAAAGGAAATGGATCAGTGGTCGAAAGTTCTAAGCGTGCCCCGCAACAATGTTATAAGTGTCAAGGTTTTGGTCACTTTGCATCCTAATGTCCTAGTAAGGGTCAAACTTTGATCACTCAGGAGCATACTGAGAAAGAGAACAACGAGATACCCGAAGAAGTATACGAACCATGTAGCACTCAAGTGATGAGGAAGGTGAGGTTCGATCGAGCCATAGGTTGCATTAGGACAATTCCCATTGCCAAGGGGCGGTGTTGATAATGTGTCCATCTCAAGTGAGTCATTAGAGTTGGTAGGATCACATCATCATTCGATTTGCATGGGATTAACAATCAAGTTATTGAGCCTTTGGAAATACACATGATCGGACTAACGCATTGAATATATTTAATGAATTTGATACTAACGGTTTGTGTTAATTCGATGGTTCGAGCATGTGGAATCTTTCCCAATCTCGAAAGAGGTAAGGGTGAAGGTTTAGATCTTCTTCTGACAAGGGCAATCATCTGGTAGCTGTCATAACGGATCTTACAGCTGTTCTTGATCCCACTACCCCGCCCTTTGATCCATTCCTTCTTGAGCATCCAATCGAACCATCCTCATTGTCCCATTTTCTATCTCGTACTATACCTGTGCAACATGAGAAAAGGTCGAATGAGGAGGTTATAGAATTTCCAAGCTTCTAAGCCAATGGAGGTAAACATCACGAGTATCTCACAGCATGGAAAGGTAAGCCACAAATGAAGCTTCCGGAGTGTGCCATCCATGGATTTCCTAACTCATCGGAGATGAGTTTTTCCCACCCGGGAAGATTGATGCGGGACGCCAAGATCAAGAGCCGTAGATTCGAGCCGCAACAGATTTTTTAGCCAAGAAGCGGAGCGAAAATCAGAACTAGGCGTAAAGACAAATTCTGGATAAGGGATCAAATACATGACAAATTCGATCGATCGAATGTCGATGGCGATATTTCATATATATATATGAATTTCGATCGATCGATTTTCACATTCGATCGATCGAATTTCAATTTCGATCATCGAAATCGCGCCGAGTTGTTTAGCCGTTTTAGAAGTCTAAATTCGAACTTTAAACTTTAGGGTTTATATAATATTCGTTTTAGGGTTTTCTTTTATTGTAAGACCCCTATATAAGGTCTTTAAAACAATGTAATTAGGAAGAGTTTTTTATGAATGAAAAGAGAGTTGCTTTTGTGCAAACCCTAGAGAACTTGTGAAAAGTTTTCAATCGAGGGAGTGAATCCTTCAAACCTTGAGGAGTGAGCAATCGTTTCTCGTGTGACTTAGTGCGAAGCCAACGTACAACCGTGGTGAAAAGCTTGTAAAATCCTTGTGTGAAGCCTTGGAATCTATCCTTTTATTTTGTCTTTCTCTAGTTATTATCGTGTATTATTATTTTCCTTCTTTCTATTGATAAAGAACAAAATCCCAAAAGAATCGTATTCCATGATATCATTAAGCTTCTCTTTTGAACTATTTATTCAGTTTCATCTCCTTCAAAATCCCCAGGAATCAAATCCGATATTGCAATTATCGTTTGATGCCCTAAACTAGAACGAATTCAGTTCCTTCATTGGAGCCATTTTTCTAGATCGGGAAAATTTTCACGCATGCATATGCTAAACAGATTAATCTAATTGTTTTATTAATTTCATTGAATTAATTTTATGTGTTGCTTGATTTTGAATATTTCCGCTATTCAATTCATTCTAAAGTTAATCCCAAATTCACATATTAGGATTTTAGCATTTGTCCCGCGTCATAAGTTCTTACGCATCAAAAAAAAAAAAAAAAAACTCTACTTTTAACTATTGATCTATGGCTGGATTATCTTTCATGTATTGCCTACTTGCAAGTGAAAGCTGCTGATTGGTAGAGTTAAAATTTGAAAACTTACAATTTGGAGAGAGTGGGTGAAGGAGATGGGACCCACACAGGGGTCCACCTACGTGTGTCCACATTCTTCTTCTCTCTTTTTTGACTTCTACCTTCGAGCTCTAGAATTAGAAGAACTTCTCAATTATAAAGTGTCTTTTCGATTACCTAAAAATCCGTGCTAACAATATGTAAATAATAAATGTAAGTAATGATATGTAAATATTTAGATGCCATAAATTTGTTATATAAATGATGGAATATGTATATGTAATATTATGTATCTAGAATTAAAATAAGATAGCATATAATGTTCTTATTAAGTACTTTCTTCCTTATGAGTTTAATTGAAAGGTTAGTTTGGTTTAGGTTACTTAGTTACCGGAAGTGGCATGAAGCATGTGGTAGGTTGGGAGCGGGAGTGTCACCAAAAGATTAAAAGTATACTATGTTATGAACAGGCAGTAAAGAACGAGATTCAAGCGGGAGCGGCTCACTAATTAGAAGCTTCCTGCTACTAGGGTTAGCCATGTCTAGCTGTCCGTATAAAAATGGGTGTCCAAAGGAGTAAAGTTGCTTCTGAATTTTCTTACTTTTTTGTATGTGAGGATGGATATGTAATCGACTTTATTTATGTGAACACTTTGTCAGTTCAAGTTATTAAGTACAAGTTATGCCTTTGGAGATACTACTCTACATTGGCATTTATAAAATTGAATTATAGAATGTTAGGATGCATAAACATAGGATCTTAATTTTCAAAAAATTGTTTGTGGATACAACGATCTAGGGCTTGAGATATCATTCCGGTAGAGTGGTTAATTACTCAAAATATTTTTGTTGTATAGGCTACCTCGCTTGATGCATTTAGACCTACTTTGTATTTTCTTCCTCTTTAGTAATAAGTTGATGCGGACGCCAAGATCAAGAGTCAGTAGATTTGAGCCGCAACAGATTTTCCAGCCAAGAAGAAGCGGAGCGAAAACCAGAACCAGGCGTAAAGACGAAAATTCTGGAGAAGGGATCGAATACATGGCAAATTTGATCGATTGAATTTAAACTTTGATCGATCAATAATTTTGATCGATCAAGTCCTATTTCGATCAATCGAATGTCGACGACAATATTTCATAAATATATGAATTTCGATCAATCGATTACATTCGATCGAATTTCAATTTCGATCAATCAAAAGCGCGCCGAGTTGTTTAGCCGTTTTAGAAGTCTAAATTCGAACTTTAAACTTTAGGGGTTTATTTATCTTTTATTTAATATTCGTTTTAGGGTTTTCTTTTATTGTAAAACCCTTATATAAGGTCTTTAAAACAATGTAATTAGGGAGAGTTTTTGATGAATAAAAAGAGAGTTGCTTTTGTGCCAAGCCTTGAAGAGTGAGCAATCGTTTCTCGTGCGACTTGGTGTGAAGCCGACGTACAGCCGTGGTGTGAAGAACAAAAGAACCGTATTCTATTGATAAAAGAACAAAAATCCCAAAAGAATCATATTCCATTGATAAAAGGACAAAAATCCCAAAAGAATCGTATTCCATTATATCATTAGGCTTCTCTTTTTGAACTACTTATTCAAGTTTCATCTCCTTCAAAATCCCCGAGGAATCAAATCCGATATTGCAATTATCATTTGATGCCCTAAACTAGAATGAATTTCGAGTTCCTTCATCGGAGTCGTTTTTCTAAATCGGGAAAATTTTCACGCATGCAGACGCTAAACGGATTAATCTAATTGTTTTATTAATTTCATTGAATTAATTTTTTGTGTTGCTTGATTTTGAATATTTCCGCTATTCAATTCATTCTAAAGTTAATTCCAAATTCGCATATTAGGATTTTAGCATTTATCCTGCGTCAGTTTTGGTATCAGAGAACATTTTTAGGTTACGGCTGCCCGTGTCATATAGATTTTAGGGTTAACTTGATTTTAGTATATTTTGTCTTGCATAATTCCGTCATGGATACCAGTACCTTAGAGGCCCTGATTAGAGATCTTGCATCTAAGGTGACCACTAGTCAAATCCGGATGGATGAGTACATCGCTGATCAACAAGCCCGACATGAGGCTTTAGAGACACGTTTCATAGAGATCAATAAGCTCATCACTGAGAATCACATTAGAGTCAACAACCGTGACCGTAGGAGAGATGTTCTTCCCCGACGTGAGGTCTAAACCAATCTGGACGATAAGGTCATTAACTGTGAAAATGGACGCCTATTTTTGACGGAAAAAGACAACCCAAGGTCTTTCGAATGGGTCGCCAAAGATGGAAAACTACTTTGGGTGGTATGCCATGTCCGAAGACCGCAAGATCAGATTTGCCAAAGTCAAGCTTATGGGCCAAGCCAGACTTTATTGGTTGGGAGTGGAGCGTCGTAGGCAAATCCAGGGTCTTCGTGCTATTTCACGTGGGCCGAAATGAACGTATTCTTGATCAGTGGCAGTCATTGCATCAAGGAGATTCTCCAGTCACAGAGTACATCGATCGGTTTGAAGACCTGATGACCCAGGCTGATGTCGATGAACCAGCAAAAGTTACCCTCTCTCGATTCCGAATGGGTCTTCGCCTAGAGTTACAAAGGGAACTCATTCCTTATCCTATTGCGGATCTCGAGGAATGTTTTGCTAGGGTTGAAGAATTAGAACGGTATCTCGACACCCCCAGTCATGGTCGATCTAAGTCTTCCAAATATGATCATCAATCTAATCCTATCGAAAAGGGGAATAATGCCTCTAGTCAATCTTCAAAATCCATAACTCCTCAAGTTGACAAAGGAAATGGATCAGTGGTCGAAAGTTCTAAGCGTGCCCCGCAACAATGTTATAAGTGTCAAGGTTTTGGTCACTTTGCATCCTAATGTCCTAGTAAGGGTCAAACTTTGATCACTCAGGAGCATCTTGAGAAAGAGAACAACGAGATACCAAGAAGTATACGAACCATGTAGCACTCCAAGTGATGAGGAAGGTGAGGTTCCAGTCAGAGCCATAGGTTGCATTAGGACAATTCCCATTGCCAAGGACGGTGTTGATAATGTGTCCATCTCAAGTGAGTCATTAGAGTTGGTAGGATCACATCATCATTCTGATTTGCATGGGATTAACAATCTGAAGTTATTGAGCACTGGAAATACACATGATCAGACTAACGCATTGAATATATTTAATGAATTTGATACTAACAGTTTTGTGTTAATTCCTGATGGTTCTGAGCATGTGGAATCTTTCCCAATCTCGGAAAGAGGTAAGGGTGAAGGTTTAGATCTTCTTCTAGACAAGGGCAATCATCTGGTAGCTGTCATAACGGATCTTACAGCTGTTCTTGATCCCACTACCCCGCCCTTTGATCCATTCCTTCTTGAGCATCCAATCGAACCATCCTCATTGTCCCATTTTCTATCTCGTACTATACCTGTGCAACATGAGAAAAGGTCGAATGAGGAGGTTATAGAATTTCCAAGCTTCTAAGCCAATGGAGGTAAACATCACGAGTATCTCACAGCATGGAAAGGTAAGCCACAAATGAAGCTTCCGGAGTGTGCCATCCATGGATTTCCTAACTCATCGGAGATGAGTTTTTCCCACCCGGGAAGATTGATGCGGGACGCCAAGATCAAGAGTGAGATTCGAGCGCAACAGATTTTTAGCCAAGAAGCGGAGCGAAAATCAGAACTAGGCGTAAAGACAAATTCTGGATAAGGGATCAAATACATGACAAATTCGATCGATCGAATGTCGATGGCGATATTTCATATATATATATGAATTTCGATCGATCGATTTTCACATTCGATCGATCGAATTTCAATTTCGATCATCGAAATCGCGCCGAGTTGTTTAGCCGTTTTAGAAGTCTAAATTCGAACTTTAAACTTTAGGGGTTTATATAATATTCGTTTTAGGGTTTTCTTTTATTGTAAGACCCCTATATAAGGTCTTTAAAACAATGTAATTAGGAAGAGTTTTTTATGAATGAAAAGAGAGTTGCTTTTGTGCAAACCCTAGAGAACTTGTGAAAAGTTTTCAATCGAGGGAGTGAATCCTTCAAACCTTGAGGAGTGAGCAATCGTTTCTCGTGTGACTTAGTGCGAAGCCAACGTACAACCGTGGTGAAAAGCTTCAGAAAATCCTTGGTGTGAAGCCTTGGAATCTATCCTTTTTATTTTGTCTTTTCTCTAGTTATTATCAGGTATTATTATTTTCCTTCTTTCTATTGATAAAAGAACAAAAATCCCAAAAGAATCGTATTCCATGATATCATTAAGCTTCTCTTTTTGAACTATTTATTCAGGTTTCATCTCCTTCAAAATCCCCGAGGAATCAAATCCGATATTGCAATTATCGTTTGATGCCCTAAACTAGAACGAATTCCGAGTTCCTTCATTGGAGCCATTTTTCTAGATCGGGAAAATTTTCACGCATGCATATGCTAAACAGATTAATCTAATTGTTTTATTAATTTCATTGAATTAATTTTATGTGTTGCTTGATTTTGAATATTTCCGCTATTCAATTCATTCTAAAGTTAATCCCAAATTCACATATTAGGATTTTAGCATTTGTCCCGCGTCATAAGTTCTTACGCATCAAAAAAAAAAAAAAAAAACTCTACTTTTAACTATTGATCTATGGCTGGATTATCTTTCATGTATTGCCTACTTGCAAGTGAAAGCTGCTGATTGGTAGAGTTAAAATTTGAAAACTTACAATTTGGAGAGAGTGGGTGAAGGAGATGGGACCCACACAGGGGTCCACCTACGTGTGTCCACATTCTTCTTCTCTCTTTTTTGACTTCTACCTTCGAGCTCTAGAATTAGAAGAACTTCTCAATTATAAAGTGTCTTTTCGATTACCTAAAAATCCGTGCTAACAATATGTAAATAATAAATGTAAGTAATGATATGTAAATATTTAGATGCCATAAATTTGTTATATAAATGATGGAATATGTATATGTAATATTATGTATCTAGAATTAAAATAAGATAGCATATAATGTTCTTATTAAGTACTTTCTTCCTTATGAGTTTAATTGAAAGGTTAGTTTGGTTTAGGTTACTTAGAATTCTAGGAAGTGGCATGACGCATGTGGTAGGTTGGGAGCGGGAGTGTCACCAAAAGATTACAAGTATACTATGTTATGAGCAGGCAGTGAAGAGCGAGATTAGAAGCGGAGCGGCTCACTAATTAGAAGCTTCACGCTACTAGGGTTAGCCATGTCTAGTCTCGTGGTAAAAAATGGGTGTCCAAAGGAGTAAAGTTGCTTACGAATTTTCTTACTTTTTGTATGTGAGGATGGATATGTAATCGACTTTAGTTATGTGAACACTTTGTGTTCAAGTTATTAAGTACAAGTTATGCCTTTGGAGATACTACTCTACATTGGCATTTATAAAATTGAATTATAGAATGTTAGACTGTACATAAACATAGGATCTTAATTTTTCAAAAAATTGTTTGACGGATACACTGATCTAGGGCTTGAGATATCATTCCAGTAGAGTGGTTAATTACTCAAAATATTTTTTGTTGTATAGAACACCTCGCTTGGTCTGTTTCGGGCCTACTTTGTATGTTTTTCTTCCTCTTTGGTAATAAGTTGATGCGGGACGCCAAGATCAAGAGTCAGTAGATTTGAGCGCAATGATTTTTCGACCAAGAAGAAGCGGAGCGAAAACCAGAACCAGGCGTAAAGACGAAAATTCTGGAGAAGGGATCGAATACATGGCAAATTTGATCGATTGAATTTAAATTTTGATCGATCAATAATTTTGATCGATCGAAGTCCTATTTCGATCAATCGAATGTCGACGGCAATATTTCATAAATATATGAATTTCGATCAATCGATTTTCACATTCGATCGATCGAATTTCAATTTCGATCAATCAAAAGCGCGCCGAGTTGTTTAGCCGTTTTAGAAGTCTAAATTCGAACTTTAAACTTTAGGGGTTTATTTATCTTTTATTTAATATTCGTTTTAGGGTTTTCTTTTATTGTAAAACCCTTATATAAGGTCTTTAAAACAATGTAATTAGGGAGAGTTTTTGATGAATAAAAAGAGAGTTGCTTTTGTGCCAAGCCTTGAAGAGTGAGCAATCGTTTCTCGTGCGACTTGGTGTGAAGCCGACGTACAGCCGTGGTGTGAAGAACAAAAGAACCGTATTCTATTGATAAAAGAACAAAAATCCCAAAAGAATCATATTCCATTGATAAAAGGACAAAAATCCCAAAAGAATCGTATTCCATTATATCATTAGGCTTCTCTTTTTGAACTACTTATTCAAGTTTCATCTCCTTCAAAATCCCCGAGGAATCAAATCCGATATTGCAATTATCATTTGATGCCCTAAACTAGAATGAATTTCGAGTTCCTTCATCGGAGTCGTTTTTCTAAATCGGGAAAATTTTCACGCATGCAGACGCTAAACGGATTAATCTAATTGTTTTATTAATTTCATTGAATTAATTTTTTGTGTTGCTTGATTTTGAATATTTCCGCTATTCAATTCATTCTAAAGTTAATTCCAAATTCGCATATTAGGATTTTAGCATTTATCCTGCGTCAGTTTTGGTATCAGAGAACATTTTTAGGTTACGGCTGCCCGTGTCATATAGATTTTAGGGTTAACTTGATTTTAGTATATTTTGTCTTGCATAATTCCGTCATGGATACCAGTACCTTAGAGGCCCTGATTAGAGATCTTGCATCTAAGGTGACCACTAGTCAAATCCGGATGGATGAGTACATCGCTGATCAACAAGCCCGACATGAGGCTTTAGAGACACGTTCATAGAGATCAATAAGCTCATCACTGAGAATCACATTAGAGTCAACAACCGTGACCGTAGGAGAGATGTTCTTCCCCGACGTGAGGTCTAAACCAATCTGGACGATAAGGTCATTAAATCTGTGAAAATGGACGCCCTATTTTTGACGGGAAAAGACAACCCAAGGTCTTTCTCGAATGGGTCGCCAGCATGGAAAACTACTTTGGGTGGTATGCCATGTCCGAAGACCGCAAGATCAGATTTGCCAAAGTCAAGCTTATGGGCCAAGCCAGACTTTATTGGTTGGGAGTGGAGCGTCGTAGGCAAATCCAGGGTCTTCGTGCTATTTCACGTAAAAATGAACGATTCTTGATCGAAGGCGATCATTGCATCAAGGAGATTCTCCAGTCACAGAGTACATCGATCGGTTTGAAGACCTGATGACCCAGGCTGATGTCGATGAACCAGCAAAAGTTACCCTCTCTCGATTCCGAATGGGTCTTCGCCTAGAGTTACAAAGGGAACTCATTCCTTATCCTATTGCGGATCTCGAGGAATGTTTTGCTAGGGTTGAAGAATTAGAAGATCTCATTACCCCCTACCATGGTCGATCTAAGTCTTCCAAATATGATCATCAATCTAATCCTATCGAAAAGGGGAATAATGCCTCTAGTCAATCTTCAAAATCCATAACTCCTCAAGTTGACAAAGGAAATGGATCAGTGGTCGAAAGTTCTAAGCGTGCCCCGCAACAATGTTATAAGTGTCAAGGTTTTGGTCACTTTGCATCCTAATGTCCTAGTAAGGGTCAAACTTTGATCACCAGAGCATCTTGAGAAAGAGAACAACGAGATACCGAAGAAGTATCTGAACCATGTAGCACTCCAAGTGATGAGGAAGGTGAGGTTCGAGAGCCATAGGTTGCATTAGGACAATTCCCATTGCCAGGGCGGTGTTGATAATGTGTCCATCTCAAGTGAGTCATTAGAGTTGGTAGGATCACATCATCGATTTGCATGGGATTAACAATCGTTATTGAGCGAAATACACATGATCAGACTAACGCATTGAATATATTTAATGAATTTGATACTAACAGTTTTGTGTTAATTCCTGATGGTTCTGAGCATGTGGAATCTTTCCCAATCTCGGAAAGAGGTAAGGGTGAAGGTTTAGATCTTCTTAGACAAGGGCAATCATCGGTAGTGTCATAACGGATCTTCTGTTTGTTCTTGATCCCACTACCCGCCCTTTGATCCATTCCTTCTTGAGCATCCAATCGAACCATCCTCATTGTCCCATTTTCTATCTCGTACTATACCTGTGCAACATGAGAAAAGGTCGAATGAGGAGGTTATAGAATTTCCAAGCTTCTAAGCCAATGGAGGTAAACATCACGAGTATCTCACAGCATGGAAAGGTAAGCCACAAATGAAGCTTCCGGAGTGTGCCATCCATGGATTTCCTAACTCATCGGAGATGAGTTTTTCCCACCCGGGAAGATTGATGCGGGACGCCAAGATCAAGAGCCGTAGATTCGAGCCGCAACAGATTTTTTAGCCAAGAAGCGGAGCGAAAATCAGAACTAGGCGTAAAGACAAATTCTGGATAAGGGATCAAATACATGACAAATTCGATCGATCGAATGTCGATGGCGATATTTCATATATATATATGAATTTCGATCGATCGATTTTCACATTCGATCGATCGAATTTCAATTTCGATCATCGAAATCGCGCCGAGTTGTTTAGCCGTTTTAGAAGTCTAAATTCGAACTTTAAACTTTAGGGGTTTATATAATATTCGTTTTAGGGTTTTCTTTTATTGTAAGACCCCTATATAAGGTCTTTAAAACAATGTAATTAGGAAGAGTTTTTTATGAATGAAAAGAGAGTTGCTTTTGTGCAAACCCTAGAGAACTTGTGAAAAGTTTTCAATCGAGGGAGTGAATCCTTCAAACCTTGAGGAGTGAGCAATCGTTTCTCGTGTGACTTAGTGCGAAGCCAACGTACAACCGTGGTGAAAAGCTTCAGAAAATCCTTGGTGTGAAGCCTTGGAATCTATCCTTTTTATTTTGTCTTTTCTCTAGTTATTATCAGGTATTATTATTTTCCTTCTTTCTATTGATAAAAGAACAAAAATCCCAAAAGAATCGTATTCCATGATATCATTAAGCTTCTCTTTTTGAACTATTTATTCAGGTTTCATCTCCTTCAAAATCCCCGAGGAATCAAATCCGATATTGCAATTATCGTTTGATGCCCTAAACTAGAACGAATTCCGAGTTCCTTCATTGGAGCCATTTTTCTAGATCGGGAAAATTTTCACGCATGCATATGCTAAACAGATTAATCTAATTGTTTTATTAATTTCATTGAATTAATTTTATGTGTTGCTTGATTTTGAATATTTTCGCTATTCAATTCATTCTAAAGTTAATCCCAAATTCACATATTAGGATTTTAGCATTTGTCCCGCGTCATAAGTTCTTACGCATCAAAAAAAAAAAAAAAAAACTCTACTTTTAACTATTGATCTATGGCTGGATTATCTTTCATGTATTGCCTACTTGCAAGTGAAAGCTGCTGATTGGTAGAGTTAAAATTTGAAAACTTACAATTTGGAACTTGTTGTATGGGAATTTCTTTTATATTAAAAAGTTGATAATTTTTCCTCCTGTTATATTTAGTTTTTTGTTTTGATTTTCAGTTTAGTGAAGTTCTAATTTACTTCTGTAAAAAGGATTAGCTTTGTTGTTAGGTCAACACCATACCTGCATAATTTTTCTAGTCATAAGTTCTGTTAACGAAAAGCAGAATTTTACGAACACATCCAAAGTCCTATTTATCTAATTCTTTCAATCCAAGTAACAAATTTGATGAAGCTGAGAATTAATCTTTCGATATAGATCTGGGATTTATTTGAAGCTAGTCAGTTTCCTGGAATTTAAGTGATAAAACCAAAATGTTGGTTTCTTACAACCATCAGGCCTGAGGTGATTGGGTTCAATTATTTTTGGGATAATGGACCCTGACCGACACTTAAACATCAAAATGGTGTTTCAATGTTCTTTCACCATTAAATTATACTTTTTTTATCTCACACCGTTGAATTGTGATTTATCATTATGCCATATGGCACACATGTGTGGCCAATCTAAAATTTTCAAGTGGCAATCCATCATTGAAACATATCTCAGTCCGGAGAAACATGGCTATAAATGAATGTGAACCATCCGATTGATGAGCTTTAATATCAGCCATTAAAAGTGAAAACAGTGGTTGATATTATAATCAACAGATCGGATGGTTTAAATCTCCCTAAAACACCATTTTGGGCCTGCTGCACTTTAATCTATGATCTATCACTGTGATGGAAAGGATCACTGACATCTTAAATCATTGATGGGATAATTTAAACACCATTTTGGTGTTTAAATGATGGTCAGGAGAGTCGGGTGACTCGGGTCCATTATTTTTTGGGATTTTTGGTTTTGTTTGTCAATTATTATAGAATCATATCGGTACTAGTTTTCTTATCTTTTTTATTCGAACTTTGTCTGGGACAGGTAAGAGAAGCTATTGGTGTTACTCTTTCTGTGTTGTGCTCAAACATGCGGCTTCTTGCTTCCTGTCCTCACATGCATTCTCATGAAGTGGGAAAAGGCAACGTAGATGACTCACTCAGAAAAGAAAGATGGAATCAGCTTCTGATAGCACGAGCATCCGAACTGGCGATGAATATCCAGAATGTCAACCAGTTTGATAACATGGAGTCTCCCGCTGATTTAAATCTCGAAAATGGTTTTCCAAGAAGCGACTTAAAAGAGGATGTTAGGTGGATGGAAACGGTATTTAAAGCTTGTATGCTTTCAGTCGAGGCTACGACACCACTTTCACTAGTTTGTTATTTTACTTATTTTTCTGAATGCAGATGTTCCATTTCATTATCTCATCCTTCAAGTCTGGAAGGTCTTCATTTTTATTGGACATAATTGTGGGTCTTCTTTATCCAGTCATTTCCTTGCAGGTATGTAAATGATAATTGGAATCTCTATTGCTGATAAGGGTTTAACCCTACTTATTTCCTATTTTCTTGCCATATTTTTTATCTTTTTTGATATTTCTGAAAAACAGATGGAATTTTTTTTTCCCGCTCATATGGAAATTTTGTCTACGATTAACATTGTGTCATCAAGAAACAAGTATCATTTATTATGTATCTTGCCCACTTCTTGTTTTTTCAAACATTTCATACATAAAGAAGGAAGAAAAAGCTACTGAATTGTTTATTGGCTTTTGATTTGTTGGAATTATTATATACTTCTAGGCATGCATTATACCACTATGACTAAGGAAAATTTTATTGGCTGTTTGCAGGAAACCTCAAATAAAGACTTGTCAACTTTAGCCAAGGTGGCTTTTGAACTACTAAAATGGAGAATTCTTCCACACCCGCATCTACAAAAGACTGCATTAATGCTTCTTTCTTTAGTCAATGATTCTAACTGGCGAACTAGATCTGCAACTTTGACTTATTTAAGAACTTTTATGTATAGGTATGGTATTACAAGGAATGACATAAGTATAGTTTGTCTTTCTTCATTATATTAATTTTAGCTTTCTACTTGTCTAATGATTGCTATTTTTTTCTATCACATATTGGTTTACCTTCAATATATTTTGCATGGTTCTTGTTTTCTGGGTTAGTTCAATGTTTGACTTGGCTCCATCCATGCTTGCCTGAACTGTAGATATGCCAAATAGTGCTAGACACACTTTCTCCTAATCTATTTATTTATTTTGGTTGGTAGATCAGAATGTTCTTATTAAAAAGGACAAAACAAATCCTGGCATACCCTACCCACTAGCAGTTCACAATGCCAAGGGAATACAGATATTCACAGTCGAGCCTATCCCCAACAGCAACAGCTATTCTGAACAACACCTATTGCAGTGGTACCAGTTCAACAAAGAACAACCTCTAGCTAATGCGCAAACCAGTCCTGATGCCAGTTTTAGGGTCCTCGTGGCCATAGCCCATCTGAGAACACAGTCCTTGATAAACCATTTCAAGCTTTCAGTGTGAGTGCTTTTCCTTTGAGTACCTTGTTATTTCTCTCCTTCAACAGACCCTATGACAACCCCAAATCTCACGACCACTAATCGTAAGATCTTAGGCCATCACCTACACAAATTATGCATGAGCGTCATACACCATATTGTGTGATTACTACAAAAGCCTATTAATTTTATCCATCAATTTAGCGCATAATACGGAAACTGCACTAATTATTCCAATCCGTGCTTTGGCCCAAATATCGAAAAATATTAAATAGCATTTACGTTAAATAAGTCACCAACTAAATCTATAATTCATTGAGAACTTAATAATCATGTTCCCAATAGTAAAAGTTCAAAGAACTGGAATTACTAAAGTTAATAAAACTAACCAACAATAATAAATCTAATCAACTAAATTTCCAAAATATAAATCTATAACATTCCCATAAGCTTATGGCTCAAAGCCATCATCTCCTCCATCCATCGCCTGATCATTGGCAGTGGCGACATTGTGTACCAAATTCCTCCATCTCTGTTGCATGTCTCGTCTGGTCACCCAAAGAGAAAGGTGTGAGAAATAATCTTGTATGAACCAGACATGTAATCCCAGTCAACATCCTACACGTCCACCAATGCATATACATATATAGGGAAAAGAGCATGTGTGTTCAACCATAGTTGCCATGAGTTGGTACATGGTACTGGTACGTTGAGGTGAAGAAATTCCGGGTACATTTTTTATTGATGTGCCTTCGATATGATGTGGGTACAACGTAGAAACGTAATAGATACATTATAGGTATGAAATAGATACGTCATTTGTACGACATAGATACGAGATGGATTCGTTATAGAAACATTAGTTATGCAACATAGATGCGAAATGGATGTGGCATTACATATATATCATATTGGTATAACATTGTTGCATTTTTTGTATAACTATAAATGAGAATTATATTTTTATGTACTAATATTTATAATTTAAAATTTAAAGTTTAGACACATGATTCATTGAATTCATATATCTATGGGTGTAAAAGAACATGATTAAATTTATCTGCTAGTAGTATATAATCATATACTATTCAAAATGAAACGATGGATATTCAAAATGAAACGAGTTTCAATTATACATTGAAACGTGTTTCGGAACTGTTCAGTAAAGTTTTAACAGAGTTTCGTACCAGTTCCCGGTACTGGTATGCATGGGGACTAGTACAATAGGGTAAAACGGGTTTCTGGGTAACTATGTGTACAACATTATAAAAGCGTGCATATAATATCATACACAAAAATATGAAGTAAGAAACTATGCAAGTCTATATATCTTAGGCATTCTAAGGTTATAATAATCATGAAATAAAAATCATGTCCATTGTCCTGGTTCATGTTCATCAATCATAGTTTTGTCAATTACTTTTCACGTGTGGTGTTCAAGTTTCAATACAATGCACATGCACATTATGACCTGCATGTACATCCGTACCATAAGATTTTCCCTCAAGGCTGAGATCTCTAGCCACTCTCTGGATCCGAGCTGGTTACGGCGTGCAACGATTGACCCCATAGGTTCATTTCTTTCATATGCTCATGATGCATGCATACACTTTCTTTCATTCATATCTTTCATCATTATATCATTCATTATTTATAATATTAACATATCATTTAAACCAAAGTTTCCCATAAACATTCATCATTTCATCATCATATTTTTCATTAAGTTTAATTGTTTCCTATTTTATGATGTGCAATGACGTGCACTCATGACACTAATCAGTCACACGTGCAAATTAACATTTTAAATCTTTTATTTATTTCTAATTCTACATGTCCAAACAAAATTGCATATCAACTATATGTGTAGAAATTGACATGGTAACAAAGATAAGAAACATAAATATGGAACAATAGAGAATCAAATCATAATCATCACTTATTCAATTTTGGCCATTATTAATGATTTTTGCTAGATATTTCGAATATTAAAGCATGCAAAACATGATTTTATTATATCTATATCTCTAGAGAATCGTGTCCGTAACACTTTGATCGAACGATATCAATTTAGTCCTTAATTTCAACCTACATAAATATCTTTTTCAATTTAATAAGAGTTTTTAATAAATAAAATACCATAGTATATATGTAATTATCACCGTCAAACCCCAAAACTATATCCAAAAGCTTTTATACGAAAATATTTGTTTTTATTAATTATCTTCTAAATCAATAATAAAATCTCCTTTATTGATTTAAAAATAGAATCCACTTTTATTTAAATCTAAAATAGGTTTTAGACTCAACCTCTTTAATTAAATCACAAAAAAATACGATTAACACATATTAAAAAGAATTAAAAAATTATTTTCTTAATAAAATAATTTTTAATAATGATTTAAGCCAAAATAAATTTAAATTCAATCAAAATAAAATCTAATTTATTTAAACCTACAAGATTTAAATCTAGTCATTTTTAATTATTCTTTAAAATAAAAAAAATATTAAATACATATCTTTTAAAGGAAATAAAATCTCCGATTGAATATAGCTGTACGCACTCCCCAATCCTCGTGAAAATCCGAGTCTTTAATGGCTTCTTAAAAAATCTCTCTCTTCTTAAGTTTTAAATGTAAAAGGTAAGGTATTCTTTTAAAGCAAGAAGGTATAGTTGTACTTCTATAAGAAAAAACATACATGATAAAAGCTTTAGGATTTCTATTATTATTATATTCAATTTCACCACCGTATTCCACTTTCTACTCTAACTATCTTTTGTAGGATAGTATCTTATATTAGGCTAGTATCATATAGTAGGGTGTATAGGCTTATAAGACAACAATTCTAAATTTTTCTAAGGTTTTTATAATATTTTATTTCACTATTCTACCTTCGTATCTCAATTTTCTATTCTTAGGAACTTTGTAAGATAGTATACTATATTAAACACAAACACTAGATAATAATATATATAAGCTTATAAGATAAATACTAACCTCTAACCTCTTACTCTCCAACCAAAGCTTCTAACCACTTGCTTTATCATGCACATATGTTAAAATAATATAATATCTATAATTTATAAGTAAATTTGTATAAAACTCATCAGTTAAATTAGTTAATCATTAAATATCATAAATTAATATAAAAATATTATTTCGTATAAAGCATGCATATGGTAATTATTATATATAAGCAAAAAGTATTGGATCTTTACAAACCCCATAGCATAGCAATCAGAACCAATCTCCATTAGTAGCCAGACAACATCTTTAGACGGGCCCTTCCCCCAAGAAGCAAGCAGCTCCAACACATGTTCTTGGAAAACACCAACAAACCTGAAACATATTCATATCTGGTACGCTAGTGGGCTCAATGTATCAATAAGTGCTCAACCGATTCTTCACTAGTAGCACACGCCCACTTTAGTACATGACACACCTCTTCAACAATTATATACCCTGAATTTAGAGATGATTAGCCATTAGAATTTTATTCCACACTGCACTCCAACAAAGTATAAGGGCCCTTAGAGGGGGACTGGATTCTTCCGCATACAAGTTCAATGTTGTTCAATCAATGGTTTTCTACAAAGGAATCCATAAACAGATTATACCGATAAATTATCCTTCTTTTGCATCACGCAAACTCTTTTATCTTAGAGAGTTGCAACTACTTCCGCAAGCTGTCTACAAAGATTCATGAAAGCCTACATTCCTCTTCTATAAAATTCCGATGGAGCTAAATTGTTCCAAGTCCTGTCCCCCTTTCTGTTTTTATGACATACAAACCAGCACCTCCTTACAAGATGCTATCTCATAGAAGGCAGCATGGTGAGATCAAAGAGGGGCTTCTCCGCACTTTGCATCTTCCCAACATTTAACATGGTTCCTGCTACCCACTTAGAAAAGGATTTTCTAACCCGAAAGATCCCTGTCTACCAATCCGAACACAAGGATCCTCTTTGTGCTTAAATCTCCCATCTGTTCATTTCGACACCATACTACCAGCTATTCTCACCTGCAGTCTTCCTTTGCTCTTCCACCCTCCAAAGCCACTGTCCCAAAAGGGCCCAATTCATTTTGTTCAATCTTCTAATGCCAAGTCCTCCCTCTTTCTCAGAGAATCATACCACCTCCTAGTTAACGAGGTAAAATTTCTGGTTGTGTCCTACATTTCCAAAGGAAGTGCCTTGCAGTTCTCACTAACCTTCAACAATGCTCATCGGGCATTGAATCATGGCCATGAAGTAAACCAGAAGATTGGCCAAAGTAGACTTAGTGAGAGTGAGTCTTTTTCCCCTAAGAGGCAAAAGGCTTGCTTTCCATGCAACTCTTCTCATTGTTCCACCACTGGATCTCAAAGTGAGTTAGATGCCTTCCCAATGTACAATGATAGCCCAAGGTAGGTTGAAGGAAGCAAGTCCCATTTTCATCTAAAGCTTTCTGCCAAACCTCTTAGCTGTCTTCTATCAATCCTCACACCCAAGATATTAGATTTTAACTCTTTGCCTTGAGGTTTTTAGATCCCTAACTGAGGTACTACAAAGTATGAGGGTGCCATCGACATATTAAGTTGGGATATAGGATCTGCTGTTAGTAATCTTGAAGCTCTGCAAGCGATCAGTTTTCGGCGTCCGATTCAAAAGCTTACTAAGCACTTCATCGACCATATTGCATAGGGAGAATACAAGACCAAGCAATAAAACCTAATTTTAATGGCTAAGACTAAAATTTATATTTATGAAAAATAAATTATATAAATAAAGTGCTGAATTTTATGAAAGAAATTAAAGAATATCATTATAATAATGATAAAATTCGATCGATATTCTTATTTGGCAGTGCTGTCCCTTCTAAACTTGGAAACAAGAATTCTATTGATAGATCTTGATATCCACTGATCTAGGGCATCAAGCGACATCCCACGAGGGCATCTTTTGATTCCATTCTAGGATTTGAAAGAAAGATGTATTAAAACAAGGTTAATTTTAATTTTCAATGAGATTATTTTCAGATTTATAGAAAGACTTCTCTTCTAGAGACTAATATTAAAGATTCAAATTTTTATCAATAAGTCTTAAAGAAACTATTTTCCTTGCACAAAGGACAAGAAAACTTGAGAAAATATCAAGAAGAACAATTAGCCTCACACCAAACCCATCTCAGGGAAAAAGAAGAATCTCTTTTCTTCCAATATTCATAACATAACATAATAATAAAAGTTTCTTTACATAAGGATACTGACGGGGACACGACATCGTAGACATCGGATATAGACCTTTTCGTGTATACCGACGTCGGAAGAAGCGGAATGGAAATCAGAAATAGGCGAAAATTGGCGAAAGGTGGAAAATTTTGAGGAATCAGCTAATTCGATCAATCGAATTGAAATTCCGATCGATCGAAAATTTCAATCGGTCGAAGTCCCTTTTCGATCGATCGAACGGCATCGACAGAGATACTAAGTTCTGAAGTGATATTTCGACAGATCGAATGGAATATTCGATCGATCGAAAGTAGAATTCGATCGATCGAATGTCGACGGCGATATTTTATATGTATAAATTTCGATCGATCAAAATCGCACCGGGTTATTTAGTTAATTTTGAAGCCTAAATTCGAACTTTGTTTTGAGGGTTTATTTGTCTTTTATTTAGTATTTGTTTTAGGATTTTCTTTTATTGAAAGGACTCCTACATAAGGTCCTTAAGTTAAACAATGTAGTTGATTATTGATTATTGAATGAATGAGCGTTTTGCTTTTGAGACTTGAGATGAGTTTCTTCGAAGAGTGATTCTTCTTCTCGAGAAGGGTTTGGTGTGAAGCCTACAAAATCTATCTTCTATCTATCCATCTTATTTTCTCTGCTTGTGTTGATCCCACAACCTTAATTCAGCCATCATCCTTTTGAGATCCTAAACCCTAGTTTTTCCCTAAGCCATTGAATCAATCTGATTCAACAACCGTAGCCTCCATCAGACTGTTAAGCCCAGCCGTATCAAAATAATCCAAAATCAGAGATTCCTTCATTGCATTGTGAGCGCCTTAATATGAAAATCTAGAGTTCTATCTCTAGGAAGATCCACGCTGCAACCTAACGGATCTAACGCTCGGACTGAATCCTGCCTGAATTATACGTGATCCTCCCATGGAATACTACGAAAGCCTAAGGTATTCATTATATTTTGAGAGTTTTATTATTTAATTTAATTCAATTTAATTTCGGCAAAAGTCAATCATCACATTCATGTAGTTTAGGGTACTGTCTTGCGTCAGTTTTGGTATCAGAGCTTAGGTTCTAGGTTAAGGCATATTGGTGTGACAGTTAATTCCATAGCATTTTAATTTTCATCGCATATTCTTTCAGTTTTTATTTGTGCACATCTAGTGTTTGATAAAATTCCTTATTCATTTTGAGTCACATGTGTATGTCATTTCAATGTCTTTGATGTCATGTCATTTGTGTCTTCATTTGTGTGCACGTCATGTGTTTGTTAAAATTCCTCGACTGTTGTGTGGTCCATAGAATTGTGTCTGAGTTGTGTTTGTGACAAGCATCATGAATAAGTCACTTGCACGTCACCATAAATTCGTTACCCGTCGTGAAAGGATGTTAGCCGAACGAGGGAATCACTACACTCCACATTCTTGGCAAAGCTCCAAAAGTCGTGATGAGATTAGAGTTCAGGGATATCCTCATCATCATGAACCTGAATACGACCCTGCCGAAAAGTTTCTAAACTCTATTCGGAATGAGGTCCTAGATTTTGAGGGTACGATAGACCCTAGAACCTTCGTGGAGTGGTTGTCTAGTGTAGAGGAGTACTTTGATTGGTATAGCGTACCAGATGAGTACAAAATTAGGCTAGTGACAATGAAGTTTAAGGGAAATGCCAAAATTTTTTGGATTCATATAGAACTCCGTATTGACTTTTGTCGGATTAAACCCATCTCCACATGGGAGGATATGAAGGTGACACTTATTGAAAATTATGTTCCTTTGACAGATCGTCACCTTCTACGGAGTTTGAGGACCAAGACAAATAAGTGTCCCGATTGTCTTAAGTGTCAAAGATTCAGACACTTTGCTTACCAATGCTCCATAAAACTTCCCACTCCGAATTTATTGGCTAAAAGCGAAAGTTCTAAGAAGCTGGAAAGTATGAAAGTAGAAGAGGAAGTGTATGACCCTAGGACCGTGATGAGTAAAGAGGAGATCGAAGAAGCTGAAGAGAGCCTAGTTTGTGTCAAAGGGGCTTCTGATTTCCTTGTGAGTAGTAATGTTGAGTCACCCACACACGATTTGACCGAGTCACCTACGCACGATTTGTAAGAGCCCGTAGAGCCAGTTGTGCTCGAGTGCTTTTTGGTGGTAGAGTCGTGTGCACTTGAATATTTAAAGTTGATCGAACTGAGCACACACAAACCAATCAAGTCACTTACCCATGAGTCATTGTGTCCCTTGATTCGATCACACATGAGTCACTAGTGTTTGTCGAGTCCACTGCACATGAGTCACCAGTGTTGATACAGGCCACTACATGGGAGTCGTTAGCGTTGCATGCACATGAGAGTATCGAGTCCATAGACACGTATACACATCATAGTCTCAAGTTGCATACTGCTATACATTCCAAGTCTTATTGTGAGTCATCTTTTGAGTCTCATTCTGCATTGCATGCCGAAATTAAGCTTGAAATTAATTTATGCAATGAAACTTTCAAAATATCGATGCAGTTACCTAAGGCTTTTATGGAATTTCAATTGAATGATTATGTGATGGTTCGGGTTAGGCCTGAACGACTCCCATCGAGAGTCGTAAAGGATCTCCAGGCCCACGGCGCTGGACCTTTTAGAATTGTGGCAAGGAGCGGGCTTAATGCATATGTTCTCAAGCTTCCAGCGGATATAGGGGTCAGCTCTGTGTTCAATGTGGAGGTCCTGGTACCTTCTTTGGCCCCAGCCCCACCCACTCACAACCCCTTCCAAGCAGCCCCAAGCCTGAATACTAGCCCACCCTACAACCCCTACCCTTCCCTTCCCCACGCAAGCGGCGCATAGATGAGATCGAAGGGATATTAGATGATTTGGTGGTATCCACCCATGGGGGCGGAATTCAAAAGTACTTGGTCAAATGGTTAGGAAAGTCGGACCCCGAGAACTCATGGTTAGCTGAAGCCGAAGTGCGACGCCTGGACCCCAACATACTCGAGCGCTATCACGACGTTGCTTCATCGGTGATGAAGCCTTTTCGGCCCGGGAGAATTGACGAGGACGCCGACATCGTAAATATCAGATATGGATCTTTTCGTGTATACCAATGTCAGAAGAAGCGGAATGGAAATCAGAAAGAGGCGAAAATTGGCGAAAGATGGAAAATTTGGAGGAATCAGCCAATTCGATCGATCAAAAATTTCGATCAGTCGAAGTCCCTTTTCGATCGATCAAACGACATCGACAGAGATACTAAGTTCTAGAGTGATATTTCGACCGATCGAATGGAATATTTGATCGATCGAAAATTTCGATCGATCGAATGTCGACGGCGATATTTTATATGTATAAATTTTGATCGATCGATTTTTACTTTCGATCAATCGAATTTCAATTTCGATCGATTGAAATCGCGCATGATTGTTTAGTTAATTTTGAAGTCTAAATTCGAACTTTTGTTTTGAGGGTTTATTTGTCTTTTATTTAGTATTTGTTTTAGGGTGGTTTTCTTTTATTGAAATGACTCCTATATAAGGTTCTTAAGTTAAATAATGTAGTTGATTATTAATTATTGAATGAATGAGTGTTTTGCTTTCGAGACTTGAGATGAGTTTCTTTGAAGAGTCAATCTTCTTCCCGTAAAGGGTTTGGTGTGAAGTCAAGGGTGTGAAGCCTACAAAATCTATCTTCGATCTATCTATCTTATTTTCTCTGCTTGTGTTGATCCCACAACCTTAATTCAGTCATCATCCTTTTGAGATCCTAAACCCTAGTTTTTCCCTAAGCCATTGAATCGATCTGATTCAACAACCGTAGCCTCCACCAGACTGTTAAGCCCAGCTGTATCAAAATAATCCAAAACCAGAGATTCCTTCATTGCATTGTGAGCGCCTTACTCTAAAAATCTAGAGTTCTATCTCTAGGACGATCCACGCTGCAACCTGACGGATCTAACGTCCGGACTAAACCCTGCCTGAATTATACGTGATCCTCCCATAGAATACTACGAAAGCCTGAGGTATTCGTTATATTTTGAGAGTTTTATTGTTTAATTTAATTCAATTTATTTTCGACAAAAGTCAATCATCGCATTCACGTAGTTTAGGGTACCGTCCTGCGTCAGATACATAAAGCCAACTCTAAAGCAAACCCTAATTACTAAAAAACAAAATACCTAAACTCCATTAAAAGCCTTTGATCGGACAGTCATAGAGTGCTCAACTTTCAAGTCTACATGAGATATAGATCTTTTCAATCTCTTTTTACCCCTCCAGCACACTTTGAATGGTCCGATGTCCATGTCAGGGAGAGGTGGATCCTCTTGAGAAGTTTTATGAAAATCTAACTGATTCATTTACCAATATAGAGAACCAAGGAGATGCATCCCAATTGTCAACTTGCTTCCAAAACCCAATCGGCCCAGCATGTAGTAAATCTCCAATTCCTATTGTGCTCCTTCTCCATTTCAATTTTACCTACCACACCTTGCTCTTTTGATCAGTGTTAGAAGTGGATTCCCTCATTCACCAAACCACCACATCAAGGGTTTGCCTCCAATGAAGTTATCTCCTAATGAACATTGAATCACACCTGATTTATTTAGTTATGCTAGAGAGCTTGTTTGTTCTCTTATTTTTTTACTTATTGATTTTCTGCAGTAACTTCCATCATTCTAAATAGTTTTTTTCACACAATTGTAAGTATAAAACAATTCCACAAACCAAATGTTATGTCAACTTTTTTTCTTCTTTATACTCTTTTATACCCTTGAGCTTTTCCTATATTTTTTTCTACTGCATGGGCCTTCTTAGTTGTAGGGGTTTCATGCTCAGAACACAAATAGCCCTTTTGGTACTGTCTGAGGAGTTTTCATTTGTATTTACTATAATTACTATAAGATACGCTTGGTTTTAGCTCAGCTTGCTGGAGGATTGGGATATTTCATTGATTTATTGTAGTAATATTGTTCAAATTTTAAACTCAATGGCCACGCTTAGGACTAAGGAGGAGTAGAGTAGGATATGGATCTGACTCCATAACCTGCTGTAAAATGATGATGAATACTCTTGATATCCTCTAGTAATTGATGTCAAACCAGGAAACTTCCTTACCTGATCGTGAGGGACAAAGTATGAAATACAACTTACCTTGATGGCCTTCCTAAGTTAACAACATAAGACTTTCTCATATCTTTGATTGAAATTCATCTGTTGAGCCTCCTCTTTTTCTTATGCTTTCTCATCAATTTCTGTCAAGAAGATTTTACCTTATGGCGATGGATTTTCTGCATAGATAAATCGCAAGGACAAGGCCAAAAAGAAAAAACAGAAAAGATGGTAGTCCTATCAATTTCCTACTTGCCATGGGACATACTTTTGAAGTGAAATTTTAATGCATTGACAATTTTCCTATTTGGAGATGTGTAGATAATGTGTCTCGGAGATAATAATTTATTTCAAAGTTCTCTAAATATTCTCCTGAGATACAAATATACAGTTGCAAATGGGATGAATTGGGTCAGGGTGGGTGTGTGCTGAATTTGTCGAGGTGATGTCTTGTCAGCTGTGCAGCCATGAGGACCTGGATACATGCATGGATTTCCATGCTATTTAAGGTCTGTGTCTCAAGATCCATTATTCGCTGCATATGTATAGCTGATAAAACATCAGCTCATTGCCTGTAATGAGCCATTGGCTCCTTGTAGACAAATATGTGTAGTACCTGACCCAACCAGTGTTGGAAGTGGGTATGGATTTTAGACACTGACCCAACCTGTTAATAATCGGGTCAAGTCCAAGTAAAAAAAATTCAAGGTCCAGCTCTAGGCAAGGCCAGATCCCAACCCGACCCATTAATGTTCGGGTAGGGTACTGTCCGGGTCAGGTCCAATTATATGTGTGTGTGAATATATTAAATTAGTTCTCCAGGTTTGGGTTGGGTTGAATTCTAAGTTGAATCTTAACTTGAGTTGTGAACCTGACCCTGATCCATCAGGTCCAACCTCTACACCAAGACTCTAATTGTGTCTGAGTTGTGGGCTTGGAACTGATCCGTCACCCCCGATCCCCCTACCAATCTGGGCGGGTCTCTGTCGGCCCAACTTGTTTTTGCCCCAATAGAAATACATGAATTGAAAGAGTGGCTATCTTCAACATTCTATAGTTGATTAGCCCTGCTAACGTGAAGAAAATAAATTTGACCTTGGACTCTTCAATGAATATGAAGAAGCCAAAAAAATAAAATTGGGCAATATTCTTTTCATAAGGTAACTTGATAAATATCATGCATCCCATTACTTGCCCTTACTGGTGGATGGTAATTTAGTTCTTGTCCAATAATTATAATATAATCCGTGTGACCTGTATTCCAATCTCCCACTGCACATATTTAGGAAGATTTGAAGGTTATTTGCTTATATACTCTTATGCTTCTTCCCTTTAGTCCTCCTTGATTAGGATTTGCTTTCTAGAACTGCATTTTTCTCTATTTGGTTGAAAAGAGGGGCCAAGGAATCATGACTATAAAGGTTCTAGAACTTGATAACACTTTCTCTTGTTACCAATAGGTCATAGGATCAAGTGTTGGCGTCTCCCTTCTGCGATAACAGGGTGCCCCGTAGGGTGTGTAAATCATGAAATACTCGTTACACGGTGGGGGTGAGGGCATCCCTTAGGGATTAGTCCAAGCGTAACCTTGGGATTACCCTAAGTTATAAAAAAGCAAAAGTTTCTAGCCCCTTATTAACTTCACCTTGAATCTGAATTCAAATTATTTTGAGATATCCCTAGTGATGGTCCCCTCAAAGCTGCTTCTACTTTAATTAGGAAAAGTTTGTTCGCATTTTATTCATCTATAAAATAGTCACATACAACATGTGATTATTTGTATAACGTTGTATAGAAATTTGCTAATATATAATGATTTAGTAGTATACAACTGACTTGTCTATGCTTTATGCTCTATTTTCTTTCTCCTATTTTGGCTGCTATTGTACTATAGCCTTTGGGAAATTCCAAATTCTGCATTGTGCTAAATTCTTCATTTATTTACTACGTATAACTTCTGAGAGCATTATTAGATCAACTGGACCCGTGGTTCTAAAATTGTGTCATGACTCATATCTCTTTCTAATAGGCACACTTTTATTCTTTCGAAGATGGAGAAACAACAGATCTGGAAAAGCATTGAGAAACTACTTACAGACAACCAAGTTGAGGTCAGTGTTTGTAAAATTTGCTGGAAAATATAGTTTGTAGAATATAGACAGTTTATACTTTCTGCAAAAGAATGCTATTCAGTAATTTTTTCTTTCTTGGAATCTTTAGTATGTAAATCATTCTCTCCTTTTCTGTTTATGTGTGTTTACATATGGACGACGGGACCTGGCACTTGAGTAGTCACCCAATCCGAGGATCAAGTGCCACGACAACCTGCACAAGTTTAATCAATGACCATAAAAAAAACTATTTTTACACCATTGATTTAGTAGTCAAAGGTTGAATTTCTAAAGGCAAAATTTTTGCGTGAAAATCCCATATCTTTGACCCATGAAATGAAGGGCAAAAAAATCAATTTGTTTTCTAAAACCCTGGAAGACCGGTGAACCCTTAGAGGATGTCATGCAACTCGAGATCACATGCTGCGTGGCATTTGCTCGACACTCGAGTATAGAGTTCAAACTCATATATATATATATATATATATATATATATATAATGTCCCTATTCAAGTGTCCCATTACTGTAGCAAAGTGGTTGGAGAAGATTAAACGAAAATTCATTTGGAGTTGTGGAAGCTCTAATGAGAAGATAAATAGTTGCACTTTGCAAAAAAACGATACATGTTAATTCGGATGTGTTGAAATTTCTTATTAAATATGGTGGTTTAGGAATTCAATCTATCACGAGGGCGAACTTAATTTTATTAAGAAAATGGCTTTAGAGATGTTGCGAGAGAGTGGATAAATATAGGAGAGATTGTTGGGGTTGGGGAATTAAGGGAATTAAACGGAGAATTGGTCCGGTTGGTGTCAAGGAGTGCAGAAGGTGAGAGTGAGCTTTGAAGACTGTATGTAACGCCCCAAAATCCATATACATGAATCTTAGAGTTACTCTTCTAATAAAAGTATGACCTGTAAACAATGGGACTAGAGACATAGCATAATTAAAATAATATGTAATTGATGAATAAAAGCATGAAGGAAACCAAGACTTCTTTTCATTTCTTTAGAAGTTTTACAAGTACATGATATCTCATAACATAACTGAACTGGTACACTGAAGTCACTATAACCTCTTATAAGAACTTATTCACTCTCTTTCATGACTTACTTTAACTTCTTAAGCTTTGCTTTAACATCATATCCGCGATTGCTTTTTTTTTTCGATCACTTGATTTCTATGTGTAGATAGTTATAGAGTGAGTGAATAACCAACAACTCAATAATTCCTGTCTCCTCCAACTCAGCAACTTTTACAAAATTGATGGTATGAGCAACCTTTTTATCATATGGGATAACAAAAGCTGATAAGTGTAGCATGGTAATAGCCAAGTGTGCAAGTGAAAAAAATGCATAATAAAAATTTTCAATTCAGAATAATTACAAAAGTGCAAGGTTTTAATTGAAAAGCATGCTTTCTTATATTTCTTCAAAAAGTATCCCTTCCTTTTCTTTACTTCATTTTGGGTATGAAATTTCTTTATTTTTGAAGCACTTTTATTTTTTCTTATTTCATCGTATTTTATGCTTCATCAGTTCCTTCTTTCTTACTTCCTTTCCGACACTTAAAGTAGCTCAACTTAAACACCGAACTGTCTTATAGCAGTTGGGTTATTCATATAACTAAAGCCACCCTGTAGCGATAGCCAAACTATTATATAGCTTTGGCACAGGTTACCTCGTAGCTGGAGCACGAATTCCAGGTGCTCAACTTCTTCTTTATTTCTTACTTAACTTGCTGGTCAGCAAACTTTTTATCACCATTCGTGGTGCATCAAACTTCTTCTTTTCATTCTGTATTCTATGTAATACATATAAATGTGAAATCATACCATATCTCATATGGTTGCTAAAATAGAATATATTTTAATAATTCCATACTTATCAAACTAGATAAAATCATGAAACTTTAATCTTTCTTCAAAGGTCTGCACATACTTTAAACTCCTTGGAATATATGCTATGTAAAATGGAAAACCCCCTAAATCCCGGAAACGTTACTTGCTTCTTAGAGAAAACACAATTCATAGGTTTGTTGCTACGTCTTTGGTCATAAAACTTTGAAGTCTTACTTTAACTTTTTAATTAAGTTCAATCGGCTTAATCATGACTAATGATGCTTCGTTTAGACTTAATCTGGTTTAGTCATACTTAATCATGTTTCTTGGCTTAATCATGCCAATTTTAGACTTAATCATGATTTACTACCCGTAATCATGCTTAATCATTCTTAATTCAAGCTTTATTATGCTTAATCATGCTTTACTTGGGCTTAATCAGCCTTAGTCAAGTTTAATCACACTCAATCATGCTTTGCTTAATTTTAATCAAGCTTAATCATGTTTAATCACACTTTAGTTAGGCTTTTTCATGTTTAATCACTCATAGTCAAGCTTAATCAAGCTTAAACATGCTTAATCATACTTAGGCCTAATCAAGTTTAACCATGTTTAATTAGCTTAATCATGCTTAAGTAGCTTAACTTAATCCGCTTAATCTTGCCTAACAAGCTTAACCTAATGCAACAAGTTTAATCATGCTTAACATGTTTATTTAATCAACTTAATCTTGCTTAACTTGATTAATCATACTTAATTATGCTTATTTATATTAATTAAGATTAATTTGTCTTAATTGAGATTAACTGGGCTAATAGAGGTTAATTAGCTCTAACCAGGATTTGACTGGTTAATCGAGGTTAATAACTAGGGTTAACTAGGCTAATTGGGATTAATTAAGCATTAATTATTCTAATTTCCCTAATCTTACTTAACTGCTCCTAATCTTATTTATAAAAACTGAGGCTTAAGGAAGAACGACATGCCTAATTGACGTCTTGAGCTGGACTGGGCTGTGGGCACGCCGCGCCAAACTTGACTTGCTAGGATGCGAGCTGCTCCCCCTATTCCTCCTTCCTTCTTCCTTCATCTTTCTCTTCTTTATCTTGAATTGGAGTGGGGGTAGAATGCTCCCACCCCTCCCCGTTCCCCCTATTTATAGAGCCCAAGGGATAGGGCACCTCCCTTTTAGACCAATCATGCGCCCACACCTACCTGCACACATGCATGCACATGTCACACAACCTCCCCTGGTGTGGTTCCGACCTTTCCTTTTTATTTTTCGTCAGGTCCAAGAAATGCATGATAAATACCTCCAAAGCCGAAGACTCCAGAATAAATCAAGTGAAGTACTCCAAGCCATTGGTTTTTTTTTTTTTTTTTTTGAGAAGTTCCAAGCCATTGGTATTGCTTCAACCCACTTGGTGAAGTATTCTGTAGTGGTGATAACGAAGTGGCGACCATGACTAGAAGTTGGAAGAATTGGATGGTCGAAACCGGGTGTGAAACAAACTCTAAGAACTGTAATTTTTGTTACTCGACATGCATCTCACTATTAATGAAATTATGGCATTGAACTGATAGAAAAGAATAGGAAGAGAAATAACATGAAAGATTGTGGAGCAACTGAGATTGTAACCCTGAGGCTATGTTTGGTAACTGAGAAATCTAACAGGGAAATGAAGTTGCAAATCCTGGCTGATTTCCTGAGAAATGACTTCCTCTGAAAATGACATTTATGTTGTTTGATTATGCTGTCTGGGAAACGACTTCCTTCTACTTCCTGAGAAATGACTTCCTCTGAAAATGACATTTATGTTGTTTGATTATGCTGTCTGGGAAACGACTTCCTTCTTCTTCTACCACCATTCGAACCCTGGGCATGAGAAAGGGAGAGAACCCTTCTAACCAACCTTGCCAAAGGATGGCGGTGGGAAACGACTTCCTGTGGAACTGGAAAGGGTATTTGTGGGCAAACACTGATTTTAAAGGTTCCACAACCTATTGAGATAACTAAATACTAGGAAAATTAGTAAGGTAGGAAGGAAGTCACGAAGGAGCCCTTCGTAAAGTAGGGAGAAAATAGTATTTAGCCAGATGGGGCACGGAAGTGATTTCCGCCTGTTGAATGGAAAGAAATTCCATCCGTGGGGCCCACTTCAATTCTCTTTTAACCCTTAAAAGTTGTATGAAACAAAAATATAACCTCACTTCCACCTTGCCTCAACTGATTAGATGAGGCAAGGTGGTGATAATGGTGATATAATAGTATAACCTAGTTTCTTGTATATTAAGAAAATATAGCTTAAGGGTGGGGTGTGTGGGGAAGAGATGCACCCACCCATTTCTTTTTGGTCTCATGTTCGTTGGGTGAAACTCCCCAGTGCATGGGACTAAAAATTAGTCCTATGGGAAGAGAAATGGGTGGATGGGTGGTTGGCTATAAAATGCGAGCCATCCTTCCCTTGGTTGCTTGTGTGTCCCTGCTTGGCCAGGCCTGGGCCTGAAAGAAAATTTCGTGCTGGGCTTGAACTTCCCTTTGTAAGACGTGGCAGGCTCAGGCAGTGCTTGATCTTATGAAAAGTTTATCGTGTCAGCCCCATTCTTACTCCGCCCTAGACCTAGCCAATTGCCACACCTTTTTAAGTTTTAGGGGTTGTTTTTCTTTTGTTTGCAGGTCCCTTAAGCACCATCTCTCAAATGGCTGACCACTAATCCTGTTTTATTCATATAACAAATTCACATTATTTATAAGAAAGATATTGGTAAGCAAGTATAATTTTTTGTTCAACTCAAATGGCATGTTTACTGGTTCCAGGTACGGGAGCATGCTGCTGCAGTCCTTGCAGGCCTTTTGAAGGGTGGGGATGATGATATAGCCAGGGACTTCCGGGATAGAGCATTCACAGAGGCACACTCCATACAAAAGAAGCGAAAGAAGAGGTTGAGTTTTATGTTCCTGAAGCCATACATTACCGACTTAAATTTTTTGACGCATATTATGGCATAACATTCATGCATACATTCAATAGGTATGGAGTAAATGTGTAAATGATCTACGGAAATTCCAAAACATGCACCACTGCACGTGCACACATCTATAGACATACAGTATATCAATTGATTCTCTGCAAAAAGTTATTTACCTACTTATAGAAGATCTATGCACATACATGTAACAGTTTTGTGCATGTATGCAGCATATCTGACATACACAGGAACATGTCTTGTATATATTGACAGTGTGCATATGAAAGCAAAACCAAAAATGCATCCTTATTTAGATTCAGATGTTGTGAATGCAAGCATGCACTGAATAGTCATACATATTCTGTTACTGAATGATTGAAGACTCCTTCCATTCAAAATAAATGAAATCAGAGGTCCAACTCCATGTTCGTGAATTCATTCATTAATTGACTCCAATTTTGTGGCAAACCCATATAAGACATGAAATCTCCTCTTTTTAGTCTTCTCACTCTCTTACGCAGCTCCTCTTCCGCGTCTCTCTCTCGTGTCTCTTTATCTCACGCAACCCCCAACAAAAAAAATACAGGTACGCTATTTTTTTTTTTAATCTCTATCGCCTATCTCTTAGCCCTTTTCTTTCTCGTCTCTTTGTCAATGCAGTACTTCTCTTAAGCCCTTTTTCTCTCTCATTTGACTTTTTTTTCCATTTACACCTTCGCAAACTCAAGATCTTGGCCTCCGCAATTGCTAAACTTTTTTATAGGTTTCTTGCAACCTCTATCAGTAATTGAGTAATGAGCGACACTATCGTATGTGTCATTGTGTACTTGAACTTTTAATCTTTCTATATTAGTTGATATTTCATATTTATATATACTTGCTCATGTGGCGAATTTATTGATGTTTCATATTTTATAATTAATTTTTTTTCTGTATTATTACTATTTATTTATGCATGATTAATTAGTTGAGTTATTTTTGTCCTCTATAAAAAATATATAAATAGTAAAAAATTAAAAAATAAATATTAATGATTAATATATAAAAATAAAAATTATTAAAAAAATAAATGGCCACACTGTGGCCTCGCCATGATATGGCGAGCCTCTTTGCCATGACCTCGCCACACCGCCTTAATTACCTTGCTCCAAGGTCCACGTGGAGGTTCACATGACACCTAAAACACTCTCCGGTTGCCATGTGGAGCACGGGTGGGTGGTTTAGATCAATTTTTAAAAAAAAAAATTTTAAAGCATAAGTAAAAGTTTGACTAGTTTCAATGGCTTACATTTCACGGCTCAAGAAACACACGGTGGAGATGAGTTTTCAAAAGTATTTTTTTAAAAAGATGATCTAAGCAATGCACCCGAGCTCCTTGTGGCATTGAAACAATGTTTCAGGTGCTCATGTAGACCTCCACCTGGAACCTTGGAGGGCGGTCTCCTTTCCCATATATATAGGGGAATACTAATCTCACCCTTTTCATTGTGAGGTTACATCGTCCCCGGACCAAAATGCCCTCATAGGATGGCATTTTGATAAATAAATCAAGAGTAAATGGCCTTTTTGCATTTTTGATGACAAACTTGTAATTACATGTTTATGGTGGCGAACTTGTAATTCTTATAGGAGAATCACAAGTTTGCCACCGAAAATGCCAAAAGGGGAATTTTGACCTTCATATAGTTACCAAAATGCCCCACGTGAGGACATTTTGGTCCGGAAATGATGCTAACCTCACAATGAAGAGGATGAGGTTAGCATTCCCTATATATATATATATATATATATATATATATATATATATATATATAGAGAGAGAGAGAGAGAGAGAGAGAGTCTACAATGAGTGTCCACCTATCATGGGTGGATATGGCAGTCCACACGTCTGTGTGACTGCATGGCATACACGGACTTCCAATACATAGAAGTCCGTGCACATCATGCAAATGTGTGGACTGCTTTAATGCGCATGATGGGTGGACACCCATTGTAGACTAACTAATATATCTACGGATAGCGGACCCTACACTTTTAGTTGTAGAGTTGGACTCTACACTTGTGTGATATAGTGCCACGACAACCTGCACGAGGTCAATCAAACACCATCCAAAAGAAAGGGGAAAAAATGGCTTTTACACCATTGATTTTGTAGTCAAAGGTTGAAACTTTTTAAGGGGAAAATTATTGGGTGAAAACCCCATATATTGAACCGTATAATGAACAGAAAGAAGTTAGTAATTATTATTTGTTTTTCTAAAACCCTAGAGGGACTGATGAACCCTTTGAGGATGTGGTGCAACTCGAGATCACGTGCCATGTGATCTACACTCGAGTGTAGAGTGTGTGTATATATATATATATATATATATATATATATATATATATATATATATATAATGTGAGAAGGGGGAGTTGCGTCAGTGACACAGAGATGAAAAGATTAATTCTTTAAATGACAGAATGCCCTTATAATTATCGCCCCCTCAGAAATTTCTCCTAAAATCCCAAAAATCTCTCGCCCCCTCATACCCTATCTCGCAGAACCAACACCTACAGTGACTGTTATATATATATAAATATAATGATCCTCTCACTTGAGTCATAGTGTGACTTGCACTGTGAAGCCATCCATTGTCACAGTCTACATTGACCGCGGCGATCTGAACGGTCTCACAGTTCGAGTCATGCGTGACTCAAGTCATATGATTACTTCCCTACATTGTCTATCTATATGTATATATATCACCATTAATTTTCGCACATTTGTATATTGTGTTGCCAATGTTGTAATGCAAGCATACATTAGATGCATTGAGAACATGTAAGCATGCATGCAGTGAATTTTCATAATTATTCGGTTACTAAATGAGCTTATATTTTCAGGATTCCAAATTCTGGTCAGTCTATAGCTTCTACACATGGGGCAGTCCTAGCTTTGGCAGCATCAATATTATCTGTTCCTTATGATATGCCCAGGTATGTGGTGGGTGGACAGTGCTGATAGACTTATGTGTAGGGAAGCTGCTGTACACCAGTGGACATCATATAGTTTTAAGCTCCATCTTTATTCATGCATTCAAGCTCCATTAATTTTTTCTGAAAATATAATATTTATATGCATTAAAACCTAGGTTCCATCTGTTTATAAGATAATATTGGAGTATGTCTCGTCCATATAGTCATATTGTTGATAATGTAGAAATATATGTTACTATGTAAGTTATAGTTCATGAAAGCATGGATTGTGAAAAGATGAATGATGATACTATAGTGCACTATACCACCAAATTATATGGTCTCCTTCCTAATCTCTACCTGCAATAAGCGTGCATGTCCATCAATCTTCACTGTTCAATCAATGGACCATCAACCAAAAATTACTCCTACTGGATGATGCTAGCTGTGTTGATCAGTAGATATTTTCTAAACCTTTGTCACTAAGTTTCTTGAACATCCAATAGATTGGATGGTTAGGATCCTTTGCTTGGTTAGATACTTGGGCTAAGCTCATTCATTGGGTTGGTTTGCTTGAGGAGCACCCGCACCCGAATTGTGGGTGGAGATAGGTTGCATCACCAACTTTGATGTTAGTTTGTATGGGGAATGTATAAAAATTAGATACAAAGTCATAAACAGAGTGACTATTTGCACCAGAAAATGGTAATATTGCATCAAATTTAAAAGAAAGACTCGGTATTTTTGGGAATTGTGCCACGTGGGAACACCATCTAAGCCATCTGATTTGAAAGCCATGATGTAAGGATCTTCAGTGCCAAAGATTCGCTTGAAACACAATCTCTATCATCTGATTCAAGACAGTCAACCATTGAATCAGAGGATAGGCTTTGAATTTGTTGAATCATATGATGAGTGATTTTGTTTTGTGCCAATCTTTAGCACCAAAGATCTTTATGTCATGGCCTTCAAATCAGACGGCTTAGGTTCCATGTGGCATAGGTCTCACTATGATTGGTGCAAGTAGTCGCTCTCAGTCCTGAAACAGTACTTAAGGAGCATCACACAACCAAAGTTTTTCCTTGGAGCCTGTGGATGGATACCAGACACTTGAATGGGACTTTATTACACAGCCAAAGTTTCCATTTGCATATAATCTCATTTCCTGTAGTGGGATTTTTTCTTTTTTCAGTTAAAAAATTTTTCATTGATTTTGTTGATCTTTGTCTTAGCTGGCTTCCTGATCATGTAACCTTATTGGCTCGATTTATCGGTGAGCCATCACCCGTGAGGACCACAGTAATGAAAGCGGTTGCAGAGTTCCGCCGAACCCATGCAGATACTTGGAGCATCCAGAAAGATTCTTTTACTGAAGAACAACTTGAGGCGAGTTACATATGAAAACCCTTTTCTAAGTTTTTTTCAGTGAACAAAAACCCTTTTTTTCTATTTTTTTAACTATCCAAATGTAATTGTCCTTTCAATTCTCAATTGTGTTTCCCAACTTGCAGGTTTTGGCGGATACATCATCTTCATCATCATATTTTGCTTGATTTAAAAGAGGGGTTATAATAGGAATAAGAATCGATTCAGATTATATGAGACTTGAGTCTCAAGAAACCACATCATTAAGAGAAGTTTACTTTACAGAAACGAACTGCTAGTATCATTTAGCTCTACCATTTGGAAGCTTATTTTTTTATTTTTATTTTTTCTATTTTTAATACATATATGCTTATACCTAAATGCGCCATGATGACTTCAAACAATAGGATTCATGAGATCATCGGACAAATCCCACAACACGCAATCCGAATTGAACACAGCAGTGGATTTTCCAGTAGATTTTCCACCCTCGGCCTCTTCTCCATCCTCATCCTCTCCCCTCTCATTCAGACGGCCCTGTTGGTCCCCACCTCCTGTGCATGTGCTTCCTGTGCACATGCTCTGGCTCCATGGTGAACCATCACCTTCATTACCGTAAGACGATGCACCATATCGAAACCCGCTGACCGTTGCTGGAAACGTATTGCAGATTCCAGGGTATCCCTCAGATGTCTCTCCAGTGGAGACCATAGCCCAAGACTTGTTAGAAGGTAAGGTTTCGGGATCTTGCATTGCCCTTGAGAGGCCGAGTTTTATCTTTTGGATGGTGTCATCCTTGTCATCTGGTGTCACTGCAACATAAGTGCCCCCTGGGTGGTTGCTACCTGGAGGTGGGATGGGGTCATATCCGGCATTGGGGGCACGTTGGAGCTGGAAATCAATGCGCTTCTTGGTGAGTAGGTGGAGCATCTCGTCTTTGAAGCAGCCGAGAGCGGCTTCAGCGAGGTGGGCAACCTGAGGTGGGGCAAGGGTGGTGGCAATCTCGGCCATGAGGTGGGAGAAGGGTTTGTGGGTTACGGGATCAATTCCCATGCCTGATAGCTTCTTCTTCAGTTTTGTGTTCCAGTGATTCTTCACGTCGTTGTCCGTGCGGCCCGGCAGCTGGGCTGCGATCAATGACCACCTGATATATATATAAAGCAGTGCAATAAAAATCAGAATAGAAAGATTCTAATTAGGAGCATGCATACTTTGATAGAATTGTGTCTACAAGGGTATCGGATGATGGAGCAACAATGAACACTTGTTGCTTCTAGATGCCAACACAGTCACCAAAATCATCAACTTTTTAAAAATTTACAAATCGTTTACAATCTTTTGGTGTACTGAATTAATCAAGTATTATTCACAAATTTGTAAAACACGTTCATGTGTTTTTCAAAACGTTGTGGTTAGTTTGTGACTTTTTTATGATTTTTAAATTTTTTCATACCTTTTAATCTTTATTTTATGTTTTTTAGTTCTCCAATTATTTTCCGGAACTTGCCGAAATTTTCGGCATTCTAACCTTTCCAAGTTATTGCGGAACCAAGACTAGGTGACTATGGATGCCATCACTTGTGAATGGGTGGAATGATATTTAAATATTTCGGGACTCGGTATGAGACGATGGGAAGTTGAGACTCTTCACCCTTTCAAAGCTGATGAAATATCTCGACTAACTATAAAATTACCCACCAAATTTTTTTAGCACACTGAAACATATTGACTGCATTGAATTAGGTGATAGAGATTGTTTATCGTCCCAATCTTTCACACGATGGATCTTGAGATTATGGGCGTACTATTATACGATCGGGTTTTTATTTCATATGGTACACACCCAAAAAAGTGACCTTAAAATTAATTTTGAGCGTACATATGATGTCGTACATATGATGTTAAGGTCACTTTTCTAAGATGTGCAAAATACTGACCTTCTGATGGTACGCTCATGATCTCAAGATCCATTATGTGAAAGATTGGGAGGATAAACGATCTCCATCTTTCAACCAAGCCAATGTGTTTTAGCGTGGGTGGCTCAAAGATTTAGCGGATGGATTTAAAGGTACTCAAATACCTCAGTCGTTGAATTCCGTACAATATGTCTGTCACTGATTTGAAGGTCAAATATAAGGCAAATAACTAGCGTTTTAACTGGTAAGACTTGATGGGGATATATTATAGGAAAATTTACCTGATTGACCCTGTCAGATACACCTTTCCCATCAAAGACCCTATATTTTTAGGTTTACCCAAACCGACCAGCTTTTAGCCAAGTCATTTTCAGCTAGCACAAAAAGTCTTAAATACCCTTTCTTACACTTTTTATTGTTCTACATCGATTAAAGTTTTAAAAATTTGCACTTTTTTATATTTACGCGATGTGAAGCTGCATCTATACCGTCTGATTTTAAGGCTATAATATAAAGATCGATGGTGCTAAAGGTTGACACAATAAAAAGGCCATATCACCTCTTTAAAAAAAAATTAGCTATTTATGCAATGTAAAACAACATCTATATCATCTGATTTGAAGGACATAATATAAAAATGATTGATATAAAAAATTAAATAGATATTATCGCTTCTTTAAAATAAAATAATAAAATAAAAATAAAAATTGCCTAATCGATATCCACTGTTTAATGAGTGGATATCGGATACCGTTACAAGGCAATTGAAATGCGGCCTTCCCAAAATGCACGCAAATCGCTGCCAAATCTTGGTAGTTTGATGCTTCCCTGGGCACGTCTCCTTGAAAAGCCAACGACACCGTAAAGGCGCCTCATACGTCCCCAATTTACTAAGCTTAAGAAGACAGAGAGCTAAGTCCAAGAAGCAACTTTCCTACTCATGCCTCTTTTTTCCTTCCTTATCATCGGATATTCTCTTCTTCAAGTAGGCATGCGTCTCTATCTCTATTAAATAATCTATATCGACTATCGACTCATTAATGACTCTTTAAATACAATTTTTGCCTTTTTTTTAAAAAAAGAGGTGATATCATTTTTTTCTTATCAATCTTTGACACTATCGATTTTTATATTATAGCATTTAAATTAGATGACATAAATGTTACTTTATACTGCGTAAATAAGTGATTTTCTTTTTAAAAGGTGATATCGCTTTTTTTCGTGTCAATTTTTGATACCATCAATCTTTATATCATTTTTTGATGTCTATCTGTGACACCATCAATTTTATATTGTAGCCTTCAAATTAGACAGCATAAATCTTATTTCACATTGCATAAATATAAAAAAGTGTAAATATTTAAAATTTTAAATTATATAAAACGAAATAAAATGTAAGGAGAGATATTTTTGACTTTTTATGCTAACCGAAAATAAAAAGACTAAAAGCTAGTCGATAAAAATATAGGATCTTTGACATAAAAATTTCCCCACATTCTAACGAAAGGGGACTTTATGTCGCTCCAAATACGTTGTCTTTACTGGGAAGTGGGATCATTATAATAGTCTTCCTCCCGGAATTCCTGATCCTAATGAAAAAAAAGAAATAGTCTTCCTGATCAAATAGATATGACAGATTTCACGGAATGTTTGACCCCCACGAATCCCGATTGTGGAATCAAATTTGCTGCTGGTTTAGCAATGGCATGGCTTTATTAAGTATCAAGATTCCCGGAGTTAAATATTTGAAGTTCAACACCACCGAAATTTAGGCATATCCCACGGACCAAAATGACACTAAACCTTCTATGATTTACTTTACTAGTAGCTACAAAGAGCCAGCGACTCGACAGTCCATAGCATGATAACATATTAGAAAGAGAAGTGTTTATGCCTGTTTCCGACGACCGAATGAAGCTTGACGATGGTTTGTTCTTCAGCCTCCGAGAACTCGCCGTGTTTCAGATCCGGACGGAGGTAGTTCGTCCACCGGAGCCGGCAGCTCTTCCCGCATCTCTGCAAACCTGGTATAAGAAAAAGAAAAAGGGCATTTTGGTCATGTTGAGATCACAGTCATGTCATGATAGACAGTTTTTTATAGATAATTTTGCTGACAGCTTTTGTGGCCAGAGGCTGCATTGCATTGGGCCCAATGCACGTGCAGTCAGTCACATTGCGCCACATAAGCTGCCTGTAAAATTGGCTATCAAAAACTGCCTACTGTCCTAATGTTTTTAGACAAATAAATAGTATTTACCAGCGTTCTTAGGGATGAGGCGCCAATTACGGGTGCCATGTTGAGCTATGTAAGAGGAGAGCTTGTTGTCTTCTTCAGGGGTCCACTGACCCCTTTTCACATTGTCCTTCTCACAGCATGGAACCCTCCCCATCTTTTCAGGTTCCGTATCTCTCTCCTTTTATTTGTCTTTCTAGTGGAGTAATAGTAATTATAGAAATTACACACGCTTAACTAAATAGAAAAAGGATAATATATTAAGAAAGACAAATGGGGCAACTTTTCTAAAATTTATTTATTTGAGTATCTTATATTATTCTATATTTTGGGTTGCAGTAGTAGTGAGGAAAGGGTGGGGCTTTGTGGTGTTGTTAATAAAGGTGTTCACGTGGGGAGGGCCATCTAAGGCGCATGATTTGATTAAAGAATTCAACGCCGTTGAGCGCGTGAGAAAGGGGCCGGTAGCTCACCCTCAAGACACCTGGTCAAACCTCGCTCTCAACCTTCTTTCTTTTTGTTGACTGCTCTGAAATAATACCGTAGAAATGGGTAGCTTTGTACTTTGCTCACACAAAAAAAGCCTCTCTCTCCACTTAATTATTAAAGTTTAAGGTTTCTTCTTTCATGGTTTCATTTCTTGATATCTGGGTTTTTAATCACTATCTGCTTTCTTCATTCATGGAGTTTATATAGTTTAAACCTTTGTTAGCATCTTTTCTTAACTCACCTTTCTTTTTCCCTTGTTCATTGTGTTTACTAGTGGCAGTTTAATTGCTTGCTTGAGATAGTTTTTCTATTTTTTATTTGTTTATAATCTTATTTCTAGGCCCAGCCAAGATGCCCATAACTTAATATCTATGCATAAAGACTATGTAAATTGTTAAGTAACATAGACAATAGAGTTTTGCTCTAAACAGAAATGAAGGGAGAAATAAGATTTGCAAAGCCGAACCCACAAATAGTTGGGATCATAGTAACCAAGTTCAGATTCAGCAATCATTTGGTGGGATGTCAGTTCGGTTTAATTTGGGAAATATTCGAAAAAAAATTGGGATGAATTATTTATTTATTAAAATATACAAAAATATATTAGAACTTATTTACATTTGAAAAACAATGTCTCTAAATAATAAAATAAGTGTCTTACATAATCGAATGTATTAACAATTTACACTCATATATGAAATATGATTAAAGCATGTAGCAAAATGATAAAAATGGTATAAAAAAATGATTTTTTTCAACTATGGAAAAAATTTCGAGAAAAATTCAGAATATCGATGAATCAAGCTATTATTAGACAAAAAGTTTGGCAGGCCACCTATCCTGATATTTTTTCCAAAATTTGATTAATTTGGAAAATTTGTGACACAGATTGGGATAAGTCGACCCATATATTGTGTAATAAGGTTTGTCATTTGTGTTAGGAGAAGAAGAAAGCCCATCTAGGAAGCAATTAAGTAGATCTAATAATTATATTAACAAAACCACATTGTACGCTGCAAACTTCTAGAACATGAAACCATGGTAGGCAGTTGAAACCTTTAGAAACGGAAACCCAACTACCAAACCTATACTCTCAATATAGGAAGCAATAATTAACAATTTACTGCTGCACTTTACAAAACCAACAGGAAACCAATCTTTAACTGCATCTATGGTCATTAGATGCCAAAGCAGTCTTTGCTACCCGTTTAAGACAAAAGTCACTTCAGTTTCTAACTAAACTTTTTGCTAATAAGGCATGGATCAAAATCTCGGAAAATCGATACGTATCGTCCAACCCCAAAACCGATACGTATTAGTTCCGAAAAAAATAAACAAACAAACAAACAAACAAAACGATAATTTGAAATTATCGGACGATACATTAAACGATATATTGGACGATACAAACAATGCGAACGATAATTTGACTGTTTTTTAAGGGGCCCGAGAAAAACCCTATTTATTTTATCGTCCAAGTCCAAAACCGATACATATTGGACGATATGTATTTGAAGGCCTTATTAAATAAGGCCTTCAAATGACCCAACTAAGGTCAACATAGTCACAAGTAAACAAGCAAAGCTTAAAGTCTGAAGGATAACCCATTTCCTTGTCCAAGCCCCTATCTTCCTCTGCACAAAGTACATTTGTACAGGGAAATATATAGCCAAGGGCCAAAAGTTCAAGGCACCCAAAACTCCCAATACCGAGTTGAAGTAAGGGAAGAGCATCGCAAGCCCTGTCGTCATTATAACATAAGCAGTTATAAAGCATAGTCTGAGAAGATTCACTCTATAAGCAGGTAAAAATGGAATTTGGATGGTGTAGAAATTATTCACAAAAGCACTGTTGGGAAACTTCTCTGTAAACCATTTATCTACAAATTCAAACACTGGCTGACTGTATACCTAGACAGATGGAAAAAAAAAAAAAAGATAAATAAAATTTGATGTTAAAATTTTATAGTAGTCACAGATCACAAAAAAAAACCGAATAGATTATCTGGTTGATTTTATTATTATAGTTGCTGCTAGAAAAATTCACGTATAAATTAGTATGCTATACCCCTAAGGCACAAAGGCAGTAGTAGTAGCAGTAGCCGCAACAACACTAGTAGTAAGTAGCATTAGTACCATGGTTCACAATCTCGTCCGAAACCTTACAACTGGATGATACGTATCTGTTTCGGAGGTCACCGGTGCATTACGTATATATTGGTAATGTATTGGACGATACATACCAATATATTGTCCGGAACCAGTACATATCAACATTCGATGCGTACCAATTTTGGAGCTGGACAATACGTACCAGAAAACTGGAATTTTAAACCATGATTAGTACTAAGAGTGGCAGTTGTACTAATAGCAGTAGCTAATCTATATTAGTACTAAGCTGATTTGTTATGCAAAATACTAGATAGTAATAGGTGTTATAGAATAACTTACCTGATAACCACCCACTAGGTGAAGAACAATGCAAGCATTAGCAAAATCGATAAGTCAAAATGGCTCCTAGAATCCAAAACCAGTCAAGAGGTTCCCTGGTGTATCGTTCCCGAAGGCCGCATAGCCAAAGCATCCACAACAGAGGTAGAAGAATGTGGTAATGAAAATGGCCACCATCGGCGCCTTCTTCATGGTCTTGTTTTCTGGTGGTAGCGACTTCAAAGCGTCCTTCATTTTTTTGCAAGTTTTATAATTCACTTTCAGATTCTTTATGTGAAAATAAAAATTTAAGTTTCATCAATCTGATTTGATACCTAGAGAGTGCAAATACATCTTTCCACCTAGTATCAAAAGTAAAGATTATCAGCTGTATCTCAATAAGAATTAGGGTGTAAGGGTAGGCAAAAGCTATGTCTCCAAGTGCTTGGGAAATAGTTCATACTTTCTGTGCCGTTGTAGGCATCACCACTCCTCCCATGCTTCCCTTAATCCTTCCATTTTCTGAATTCAAACATTAAAAAATTGAATACTAGATTAATAACCTGTAGGATAGTCAAAATCAGTTGATTTTGACAGCAATGAACCATGTTGATTTTTTTTTAACCAAAAAACGAGATCTTCCCATCTACAATAGAGTTCTTCAAATACTGATCCTTTTCCCACACCATCCCCAGGCTTTCCTAATTTTGTAGTGATCAAAAAATCCCTTGAGATCTCTTGCCACTAATGTGAAATTCGAATGCACTTTGTTGGACACAGGCACACACACACACACAAGAACTCTCCATAGAGATCTACTTCCATGGATCTCAAGGCTGAACAATTTGTTCGTCCTACCTCAAAATCTATGGCAGTCAGATATTTAATAGTACTAAGTCTCTAAAAGTGTTTATATATATATATATATATATATAATTATAATTCATGTATAGAAGACCCCTCTCGTCATTGCAGCTGCCATTATGTATATATATATATATATAGGAAAAGGGATCCGTCCTCCATGGGAGGACGGTCACCGTCCTCCAACCTTCCACGTGGAGCTCCACGTGGCACCCAAAATGTTGTTTTGATGCCACGTGGACCTTGGTTGCATTGCTTAGATCATCTTTGGAAAAAAAATATTAAAAACTCATCTCCACCGTGTATTTTTTGAACCGTGAAATGTGGACCAATGAAAACCGTCAAACTTTGACTTATGGGTTAATTTTTTTTTTTTTTTAATATTGATCTAAACTGTCCACCTGTGCTCCACATGGATCTTGGAGGACGGTCACCGTCCTCCATTGGAGGATCTAACCGGCTCCCATATATATATATATATATATATATATATAGAAGACCCCTCTCGTCATTGCAGCAGCCATTATGCAATTTCCCAAAATTAAAAAGCGAAAGTTTCATTTTTTTGATTGATTTCCTGTTTTACAAATGCAAAGGAAAGTTGTTCTCCATCTCTCTCTCTCTCTACCATTAAGTAAGAAAATCGTAATGGCAAGATACAAAAACAAAAGCCAATTAGGGAAATACCTATTACTTTGGCAATTCCAACCGCAAATCCAATAGAAGAGTAGGAGAAGGACATGACTGCTGCAACCATGGACAGCCACTCCATTTCATGGAAATTTGGTATTTGAGAGCTAAGTATCTGAATTGCTCCAAAAAGCAGCATATAAACAGTATTTCCATATGCACATGGAGCATCATACCCTTATATGTGATAACAATTTGATATCTGAATCACTCTGTGCTTAAACACAAAAACCAAAAACAAAAAGGATCTCATCAAGTTTGAAGAAGTCCCAAGTCACTGAAGAAGGAAAAAGATACATGTTTTTAAATATTTTTATGGAGAATTTCGGTAATTTTCTTAAGGCTCGATTTTATATTTATATTTTTAAATTTTCTTCTTCATTTTTTTGTGTATGGCTGGGTGTAAACATGGGATTTAAACATAAAACGTGATTTCTCTATTAAGAAACAAATTTACCTCATACTAGTTGAAGTAGTGATTGTATAAGCAAATACCAGTCCCATACATGCTCAAATATTGAAGCAACCCACAAACCCATGACTGCTTTCTACCTGAACTACCGCCAAACCAAATCACAGAGGAGTAGAAGAAAGGATCTACCTTTCTAAAACAATGCAAACAGCTAAACATATTCCGCAAATAATTCTAGTTCTATCATTTTTAACAGCACCTATATGATTCAAATCAACTGAAATCTTCATCTTCTACTAGAAAAACAATTACTCTATCTAGGAAAGAAAAATATGGGTCTGTTTATACTACCAAGATTCACTTTAACTGCATCCATGTAAGTGTAATTTCTTGTTCCGGTTACAGAATGAGATCTGTAACAGTCGGAAAGGAGAAACACCGAGACGTAGGTTGTAACATCCTAAAAATTTTGACTTTAAAGAGTGTACCTCGAGATGCATGCCCAACTTTAAATAGTATACCTCGGGATGCATGCCCATCTGATTAATTGTTTGATCAAGTGGAAGTCAACTTGATGACTTAGATTAAATTAGGTCTAAGGTGAAAGTACACGTGTGTATGGTGTTAGATCTTTTGATAAGGTCATATACACCTGTTGTGGGTGTATGTGTTTTACACAAAAGATGTGATTGGGTTAAATAGGTTAAAAGCTAAGAGAACTTATTTCTCTTTGATTTTTGATTGGTGCTTTAGGGATTATGAGGAGAGAGAGGTTAGAGAGAAAGGAAGGAGTAAATACAAAGATTTGTGTGTGGGATTGCGGATTGAAGCCGTACGTGAGCAATTAATTCCGAAGGCAACGCGTGCGATTTGGGGATTTGGAAGCTAGGAACCCTAGCTCTTGATTCAGGCCATGAAATCGATCATAAGATTCGATTTGAGGTAAGGGTTTGTAAATCTATGATGTGTATGATGATTTAGTTTAGATCTTATGCATAAATGATGGATTAAAAAAAGAAAAACAAAGAAGAAAAATGAGTTTCAAGGTTCAAACCCGAGAAGTGCTCAGAAACTGCCAAAATCGATTGATCGATTTTGAAAATTGATTAATCGATTTTTGACAGAAGAGAAATTCGAGAGGAACTTCACGAAACCGATTAATCGAAGAAAAATTCGATTGATTGATTTTGAAAATCGATTAATCGATTTTGCCTGAGCTTGCTGACACTACTACAGTATTTCGGCTTTAACTTTTTGTGCCGAACTCTGATTGATGTGATTCTTATCGCGTTGGAAAGAAGTCAGGAAGCCCTACAACTTTCATGAATTGACTAACTTGTGAATCAACCATTTTAAAGGTCAAAATATAGTAATAAAATGGGTCAAATGCTGATTTTTCAAGAAACGAAACCGATTAATCGAATTTAATTCGATTGATCGATTTTTGAATTTCGATTGATCGATTTAGAATCGATTAATCTAATGGGTATTTCCAGTGGCTTAAAAAAGGTGGAGTTTGGGAAAATCGATTAATCGATTAATCAATTTTGGAATTTCGATTAATCGATATAGGGATCGATTAATCGATTTTGACTGTGCTCGCCAGTATTGCTTTGGTATTTTGATCATAACTTTCTACTCCGAACTTCGATGGATGCGATTTTTAAGGCATTGGAAAGATAATAAAAAGATCTACAACTTTTGTGTTTTTACCAACTTATGAATCTAAATTTTTAAAGGTCAAAATTTAGGGAGAAGGTTGCATTAAATTCTATATTGGCATGAAGTTACCCGTTCCGACTCAGTTTTTGAGAAAACACTTAAATTGGTCTAAGTTATTAAGTTATTAGTGATTAAGATTGATCCTTGATACATCATCATATATTTGTGATGTAGATTGAGGGTGGAAATTTATCGATAAGGCTAACTTGGCTTCGCGCAACTTCGAGGTTAAGGTGGGGAAAGTTCCATACACAATTGCATTTCGATTTGATTTTTCATAGATGCTTAGATATGATCATTCGGAATGTGTGATAAATTGACCATATTTGAATTGTACTTAGACTCTTTAAAATATCAAATACATGTTTGCTTTGAAATCTTTTGAAATATCGACATATGGATTTATGTGTTTGCCTTATAACTTTTGAGATTTCGAAACATATAGTGCTTTCTACCATTTTTAAATATCGAAAATACATCCGTTTGAAATATCTTGAAATATCGAAAATGTGTTTTGGTTTAGAATCATTTGGAAAATTGAAAAGGCTTTATTCTGAAGTTTTAGAAAGATCGAATCTAAAACGAAATATTGAACATCACATATGTAAATCGAACTATAAGTCAAGTAAATTAAAGTGGACCGCTATGGGCGGATTATAAGTATATTATGGACCGCTATGGGCGGATTATCAGTACACTGTGGACCGCTATGGGTGGATTATGTGCATTTGCGGACCACTAGGGCGGATTGTTCATAGGATCGTGGACCACTAGAGCGGATTATAAGTAAATCAAATCAGTGAGCCATGTAAATGAACTGAACTCCGCAAATCAAATGTGTAAGTCATTTAAGCAAATCGAACTTTGTAAATTGAATCTGTAAGACATGTAATTTGAGCAGAAGAACCGTAATTTGACCGGTACGGCGGGTTATCCGTAATTTGAACCGGTACGGCGGGATCTCCATAATTTAAACCGGTACGGCGGGATATCCGTAATTTGAACCAGTACGACAGGATATCCGTAATTTGGACTGGTACGACAATTTATTTGTAATTCGTTATTTGTATCGTGCTTTGAAATTTGAATGTTGAATCCAAAACTCCGAACTCACTATGTAAGAATGTGTAAGGCCGGCACGGCGGAATATCCGTGATTTGAACTGGCATGGCGGGATATCCGTGAATCGACTTTATAAGCTATGTAAGAATGTGTAAGATATTTAAGTGAAGGCCGGCACGGCATAATATCTGTGATTCGAACCGGCACGGCGGGATATCCGTGAATCGACTTTGTAAGTGATGTAAGAATGTGGAAGACATGTAAGTGAAACTATGTAAGAATGTGTAAGACACGTAAGTGAATGTAAGCGAACTCAATAAATCAAGATAAGACATGTAAATGAATTGAAAACAGTTTCAGTTTTGATAAGAAAATGTCTTTGAAATAAGTTTGCTTTTGAAATCAGCTTGTCTTTGAATTCAGTTTATTTTTTAAATTAGCTTGCCTTTGAAATCAGTTTGCCTCTGAAATTAGCTTCGCTTTTGATAAGAAAATACCTTTGAGATCAGTTTCGCTTTTGATAAGAAAATGCTTTTGGAATTCAGTTTCTATTGTGAGTTTGAAAATGTCATCAATTTTTAATATGAAAATGTTTTTATCTTCATCTTTGAATCTATGTATGACTGATGACATGTACATTGGTATCGATTTTCTCCACTGAGCTAGGATGTAGCTCACCCCTCGACTGTACGTCCCAGATATAGCTTTTATTAGGACATCGGACTTGAGGATTAAGGACTTGAGGAGTGCTGAGATTTTCGGGATCGTAGATTGAGTGCCTTGTGGAGTTTGGTGAGTGTGTCTTGGTATAATGTGTTATTATATATTAGTTGTACACCAATGTTTGGTGATGTTGGTACATCATCGGTAGTCATTGTTAGTTATTGTAATATTTAATATTAGAATTAGAGATTTTATTTATGCTATGTTTCGTACCAAGTACTTTGTATCAAGTTGTGATCTACGATCTGGCGGTTCGGATTGTCCCATTAGTGTTTGAAGAAAAAAAAAATGTCTAAAAATTCAGGTTGGGAAAATCCGGAGTGTCACATAGGTGATAATGGCAAAGCAAAACTCCAGCCCAATTGTACAGTGCTCCATGCGAGAGGCAAGACGTCGGATCCGATACCCACGGCTATTACATGCTCAAAGCATGACCATTGATTTCCTGGTGAAATATTCTTGCCTGAAGGCTTTAGATCATTAGCAGAATCATAGAATAAAGTAAACAATCAGCCTTAAGAATATATAACCAAAGTAGACTTCTAATGAGGCTTACCAGTTCTTATCAAGCTCCCGTCATCACATTAAGAACCATCTGTTAGTTCAGGAGAACGGTCGACTGCCATTTTTGTCCCTCAATTCAAGTAGGCAATGGATGACTGCCATTCGAATTTTAACATCTGTAGTGGTGCATATTTTTTTAACAGCTGATATTAAAGTGCACTGATCGGTGCTTCCAAAGCTCTTATAAGCTTGATTCTTTAGGTAAGACATGTGCCAATGATGAGCGGCTAGTTGGACCACTTAGACTGACCAAATTTATGCACCATGCGGCGTAAAAGTATGTTGTGATGTCCCTAATCTGTGTACATGCTGTCAGAGGCAGTCTCTATATTAATTTTTTTTAATTTATCTACAATGTAAAAAAATATTAAAGAAAAGAAACACTAGTACATACAAACCTTAGCAAGAGGCTAAGACCAATAAAAAAGCGACAAAACCAAAAGACAACTACAAAAGACAGGCCCAAAGGACAGCCCATGGATCAAAATTTCGTCCGATACCAATATGTATCGGACGATACGTATCAGTATTGGACCTCACCGATACGGTACATTGAATGTACCATATCGGTGTTTCCCAATCAAATACCGGACGATACATTCAATGTATCATCCGATACGGTCCAATACCGATACGTATCGGTTTTGGGCTCGAACGATACGTATCGGTTTTCCGATATTTTAATCCTTCGGACAGCCTCTCAAGCTAGAAAGCTAGACACCAACTCCAACCCCATGGGGTACTACAAAGCTAGCGAGAACACAAGAAGCTCCGCCTGTCCCTATATAATTTGTTGAGTGTGACATGGTTTTGTTTTAAGCATAAGCAAGTGGAGAAATAAGACTTGCAAAGCCGAACCCGAAAATATTAGACAAAAGGATGATGATGATGATGGTGACATTGTTGATGACAATGATCATGTTAATGAAGAATATTTACAAACCCATTATATATATATATATATATGGCGGAATCATGTCTAGATGAGTGCGGGCGCCTACACTCAAACCCCAAAAACTTCCCTTTTTTATTATAAAACCTAAACCCCCACAAGGGCCACAACCCACGCCCTCTCTCCCTCTTATCTCTCTCTCTTCCCTCTCTCGTTTCTCTCTCTAAACCCCCAAAACCCACGCCTCTCTCTATTCCCTCCCTCGTTTCTCTCTCTAAACCCCCAAAACCCACTCCCTCTCTCCCTCTTTTCTCTCTCTAAACTCCCAAGTCGCCCAACTCCCTCCCTCTATTCTTCTTCTTGTTTGTCTCTCTCTAGATTTAGGGACAACCAGTCTAGGGCTTGGGCATGTAACGGAAGGGAAGGTTGGGACTTGGGAATATTCCATTTGCAACCTCAAGGTTACTGCCTCACCGGTGAGTGTGAATCTGTGACCCTATTGTTTTTAATTGATTTAGGGTTAAGGGCCTAGGGTTTCATTTCACATTTTCACTAGATTTAGGGTTTTATTTTTATTGAAATTTCAAATTATATTCGTTAAATATTAATTGTATTTTGAATTTTATTGTGTAGGTTTTCAACAAATTGAATTTATTGGATCGCACAATCATATTTGAGTTAAAATTTCTTCGGATCATACTAAATCGGAGGTAATTTTTCTTATCTACATTTAAATTTTTGTAATTCTATTTTATTGGTTGATAATGATTAATTTATGTTTAGGAAATGTGGATATGTTTAGGATAAATATGCGGATAAATTTGTATGTGATGTGTGTGATTTTGTGTTGTGTGGATCTTAAATCCCTAATTTCTCTTAATTCGTAAATAGGGATTCATAATATGACAAATCATCGATGACAATTGCCTTAAAAGAAATTTTCTTTACAGTTGGCAATAGATTCAGAGTTTGATTTTTTGTAGATGAATGATATACAATTGTCAATGTCTTATTGTTAAAAATTTCTTTTTTTTTTAGATTTTTTGCAAATACCCCCTATGTTATGCTGAAATTGCATAAAACCCCCTGAGTTATGCCTATTTACACTGCACCCCCAACTTTTATGTTTCCTTTATAAATACCCCCCTGCCGTTAAATGACAGTTAATTAGGCATCATTTCTTCAATTAAATGATGTGTTTACCCTTTCTTAACATTATATATAAAATGATCATTGTATTTTTCCAACTTTGACCGCATTTTAAACGGTGGATAAGCATCAGATCCTGCCCAAATTTTTTGGGTGGAACATGATTGATCGCCTATAAGTTGTCGTGTTACCCAATTTTCGATTTGGGTGTCTATGACTTGACTTGTGGGTAGCACTAAAATGCTACCCCGTTGGCACCATCCCGACCATGGATCAAAATATCGTCCGATACCGATACGTATCGGACGATACGTACCGGTATCGGAGGTGGGCGATACGGTACATTAAATGTACCGTATCGCCCATTTATATGGCTAATACCGGACGATACATTCAATGTATCGTCCGGTATATCGTCTTCCGACGACGTTCGTCGTCTGGGTTTTCTACCGACGATACGTACCGGAAAACCGGCATTTTGATCCATGATCCCGACCCTACCATCGTTACGAACCAATTGAGCATCATGGACACCCAAATCGAAAATCGGGGAGCATGGCCACTTATAGGCGATCAATCATGTTCCACCCAAAAATTTTGGACAGCATCCGATGCTTATCCACCATTTACAATGCTGTCAAAGTTGGAAAAATGCAATGATCATTTTGTATATAATGTTAAGTAAGGGTAAACAAGTCATTTAATTGAAGAAATGACACCTAGTTAACTGTCATTTAACGGCAGGGGGGTATTTGTAAAAGAAACATAAAAGTAGGGGGTGCTGTGTAAATAGGCATAAATTAGGGGGTTTTATACAATTTTAGCATAACATAGGGGGGTATTTGCAAAAAACCCTTTTTTTATATACTTTTAATGCAAATTATATATTATAATATAAATTAGTTTAAATTTATATTTATTGTACAAAATTTATCTCTAATTCATCTTGCGGCCCGCCTAAATGAGAATCCTGGTTTCGCCATTGTTAGGGTGTATTCGGTTTGGTTTGGTCGGTTTTGGGCCAAAACCACAAACCAAACCGGTCCTTGTAAGTTTCTAGATTACCAAACCAAACCGTCCAACTCATAAACCAAACCAACCCGATTTGGTTCGGTTCAGTTTCAATTTTCCTATAAGTTCTACTCGCACATCAAAATTTTCTCAACTTCTCAACCTATTTTACAGTTTTACTATTTTCCGTAGTTGTTTTACCTTTATAATCTATTCACCCTTCTCAAAATAGATAACAAAAATAAATGCATCACATTAACTCTAATTAATCAAAGTTTGGATAAAGAAGAATCCCGGAAGAGATGAATAGATGATGGTTCCACAAATGGTGCCAATGATGGATCAACTTTGTTTTTGGGAGCCGTTTCCTACATAGGAAATACAAAAAGAGGCAACTGGTTAAATTCTGACATTGAAAACAACATATTTTTCAAAATTATACTTTATAAATAACTTATTTTACTTTCTAATTTACAGTTTAGAAATAAATTTTAATACTTTCAAAGTTGACCCAAACATCACCTGAATCATAGTTGTCACGCAAACCCAAACATCTCTTACAACACCTTTATATGCTACCAAGTAACAAAACAAAAAAACAAAGCAAAACCAACAATCTAATAAAGTGCCACACAATCACTACTTCATTCCATGAGAGAGTAGAAGAGTAAAAGTTTAACTGTTTAAACAAAACAAAAAACCAACTGCTCGACCATAGACCATCAAAACAGTTTTCATTTTTCAACAAACCACAAAACCATTTATCAACCTTAAACAACCAACCATAATAGACCACCAACTGCTCTAATTGCCAAGATCAATGAGTCTAGTGTAGGGTTGGATGCAATTCCCTCGTCCTCTATTATAAGTTCTAAACCAAAAAACATAAAAATTACATGCAAGTTGGTGACTAAAATATGTGAAATAATAAAATAATTTATTGCTACAATATTAAAAATTTCTAATTAAAGGAAGAAATAATGAAAAATACCCGACTCGAGCCTCTCAAATTCTTCCACGTCATCTATCGCATCTCTAAGGCAAATTGGAGAAGAGGAAGAACAGATCCAATTTTGCCCACATATGAGGGCCTCAACCATCTTTGGAGATAATGCACTACGAAAAGGATCTAAGAAGCGACCCGTTGTGCTAAATGTTGACTTTGAAGCTACTGTGGATACGGGGATCGCAAGTACATCTCGTGTAATGTTCCCAAGCACATGATATCTAGCGGAGTTGATTTTCCACCATGCCAATAAATCAAATTCGTTTGTCGCATCGTCACAAGCTTCCACTAAATATTTTTCTATCTCTGATTTCTTTTCCATCAAAGTTTCTTCCTCTAAATGCGAACATAATCAATACTTGTTCATCATTTGTCCTAGTACTGGTACTACTCATTCCTCCATCGGACGATTGTTTTTCTCTTTGCTCTTGACCGCTTGTTTCATTTTCGGCATAAGCTTCAAATAAGTGAGACATGACATTTTTTACTTTGAAAATCATCTCAGTAGCTATCACTTCACTATAGATTTGTTGAAATTTCCATGAAATATACCGCATCTTATATCAAGGATCAATAACTAGTGCAATATATAATAACATATTCATCGTGTCTATTTCCCCAGTATTTCTCAAACTTCCGCTTCATCTCTTCTGCCATAGATGCTAAAGAGAGGAAGCTTATTTCTACACTTGTCACTTATCTTTTCATGAATAAACATTAACTCAATGAAAAAAATATATGAACTTGTATATTTGGATCTGGAAAATCGTAAGGTTGCTTCATGGAATAGATCAAGGAACTTGATGAACAACCTCACCTTCTTTCAATCTTCTGAATCGGGTGGCCCGAGAAACTTTTTCACTCTTTTCCCTCTCCCATGAATGCATCCATCTACACCATCTTCCTCGCTAACCGCACATATAAAATTCGGGTCATCATCCTCTAATCTTTCAAAGGCCTTTTGGAATTTTTCGGCCCTGTCCAACATCACATAAGTGTAATTTCACCTAGTGGCTACATCGAGACAAACGTGACATTTGCTCTCGATTTTCTCAATCTCTACACATTGCTTCCACATTTTCCATCTTTGTGGAGATGACCTCACGTATCAAATGACATTCCTTACCTTGACAATGGAGTCATCCATGTCCTTCAAACCCTCACGCACTATGAGATTTAGAATATGGGCACAACATCTTATGTGCAAGTGTTCCTGTCCCAATATTGTATCTTTTCTACTTTTTTACTTCCTCCTTATGAATTGTATTAAACCATTGTTCGAACTAGCATTGTCAACAGTTATTGTTAAAAAAAATTCGATGCCCCATTGAAGCAGGCATTGATCAACTGCCTTACCTAGTGTTTCACGTTTGTGATTTTCTACCTAACAAAAGTTAATAATTCTTGTATGCATTTTTCAATCACTATCAATGAAGTGAGCAGTGAGACACATATAACTATAGTTTTGAATGGATGTCCACGTATCCGTTGTAAGGCATAATCGTTGCCCTTTAAGAAAACTCTTCAATTTAATCTTCGCATCCACAAAGACATTCCAACAGTCTCTGACAATCGTTGTGCGGCTTGGGATTTTTGTCCACCTAGGACAAACAACGTGCATAAACTTACGAAATCTCTCTGCCTCTACAAATCTAAAAGGCAACTCGTCAATGATTAACATTTCGGCTAATGCTCTCCTACAAGTCTCAACATTAAAAGCCACCGCTATGAGTTATTTACCTTTAGTCTCTCCCTTCTCATTCATATCATGTTTGAAAACTAAAGTCTTTTGGTTCTTATTTACAACCCTTCAAGGATATTTAAGACACTGAGTTTCTATATGTGTCATCATTGAGCTAGTTCCATTATGTTTAGTCGTACACTTGTATGACTTTTTGCAATAATTACATTCAGCAATTTCTTGGCCTCCCTTTTCAGTCCACCTTACAACCGTAAAATGATCCCAAACTATGGACCGTCACCTACTACCTTTAATAGAAAGAGTAGCAGTGTTACTGACATTGGAGGATGGATTAGGACCGCCTTCAACAGTTGGCTCACTCATCCATTTCTGTGGTTGGCTTCGATGAAGCATTCTTTGAGATCTTTGATGAAGCCATCTAATATAAAGAGAACAAAAAGATGGAGTCAACTCGGAAACCGGTCCAACTAGGGTATATATATATATATAAAACAAAATTAACTTTTAATATATGATATATTGGCAGTTTGGCACAAAAAAATGATCTTTATTGTCTAATGTAAAATGGTGAATAAAAACAAACCCTCAACCCTCAAGCATGAAATCCAACAGAACCAAAGAAAAAAAATAATAGGAAAAAGAACTTACATGATGTAGGGTTTTCTTCTTTGGAATTTTTTTTGCGGCAACCGGCTTCGCATATCGTGAAATCGCAAGGCTTCAAAAGAGGGCTTAGGGCCTTAGGCAATTTCAAAAAAAAAAAAAAGGCTTAGAGTTTTTAGCAGGCGTTGGAATAGAAGCAGTAGAGGATGAGGGAATAGAGAGGGAAAGAGGGCTTAGGCAATTTCCCAAAAAAAAAAAAAAAAAGAGGGCTTAGGATTTTTAGCAGGCGTTGGAAATTTGGAATGGAAGAAGTAGAGGATGAGGGAATAGAGAGGGAAAGAGGGCTTAGGGTTTTTAGCAGGCGTCGGAAATTGGAATAGAAGTAGAGGATGAGGGAATAGAGAGGGACGACATGCTTTATTTAGTGTTTAGTGTATACTCTCGACTAGGTAGGTTTTATAGAAAATATGAAATTTACTTTAAATGCCCTTTAAAATTTAGCAAAACCCCCGCCTATCCTTATATATATATATATATATAATTACTTACAACTAGGTTCGGTCCAGTTTGGTTTGGGGAGGCTTGGAACCGAAACCAAACCAAACTTTTCGGTTTTCCTTTTTTACAAACCAAACCGGTACCCGTCCAAACTGGACCAAACCCGGCGGTTCAGTTCGGTTCGGTTTGGTCGGTTCGGTCCAAAAAATGCACAGCCCTAGCCACTATATATATATATATATATATATATATATATATATATATATATATATGTGGGCAAGCTGATGGGCACCATTCTGCATATGGTTCAGATTCCCATGAGTTAAGTGCATCAAAATAAAGAGTTGGTATTAGGTGCCTGAACTGTACACCAGCGTATAGCATGCACAGTGTGGACCTTCAGGTGCATCCCAATTTCTTTGTTCTTAAAGTCTGCATGCCTCAAGGTCCACATGGCACACGATGCGTATGCCGTGTACACTTAAGGAGAAAAGTTACAAAGCTCACTGGTTAAGATGCTAAACTAGAAGACCCAAGATCCTTTATATAGAGGAGCAGCCAAGTACAATAATAAATCATAACTCAATATTGTAAACATTGATGTAACGTGTCGGCCAGGGATGTGACTCTGATACCAATAAGACTTTTATGTTGGGTATAAGACTTGTTTGGTAGCGATATAATTAGGGTTTGATGGTGATGGTAGATGTATTAGGGGGCGAGAGAGAGAGAGAGAGAGAGAGAGAGAGAGACTTAGGTTAAAGAGAGACCCCACTAGACTTTGTTTTAAGAATAGATGCCCCTTACTATGTAAACACCTCAATGACTACCTACACAGCACATATACATCTATACATGACACATTACATCAATATTCCCAAAACACATTTGGGACAAAGCCCACCAATACACATTATTATTAAACATGAACATAATAATAAAACTAAGAAAATATTGTGTTTGTATTCTTAACAAGAGCCTTACAAAGGGTCTCTTTTGTTAGGCAATGAGGACAAATATGCTGAAGTGACTTTTATTTATATTATAATATAGGAAAAATTAGAAAAATAGGACTCTTGCCAAATCCTTTCGGCTTATTATACCGTTTTAAAAACTTTTAGAAAAAAAGGAGCAGAGTGGAGAATATATAGAATGAAATGAAAATAATAATTTTGTAGAGCGGGGAAAATGTCAAAAAATTCCAAAGGTGGTTTCCCTTTTATACTGGGTAAAGGGTTACGCGTATTTTGTGCAATAAGGTTTCTCATTTGGATTGTGAGAAGAAGAAGAACAAGAAGAAATCCAAGAAGGAATTTATTAGATCTAATAATTTTATTTCAAAAATCAAATTGCACACTGCAAACTTCTAGAACTTGAAGCATAGGCGCCCCAACTGCTGAGCCTATACTCTCGATATAAGAACCAATAATTAAGAATTTACTGCTTCACTTTACAAAATTAGAGGGAAGTGTTCTCTCTAACACTTTCTATGCTCATTAGATCTAAAAGAACGTCTCCACTACTGTTTGGAGAGAAGAATCACTTTTGTTTCTAGCTTAAATTTTACTAACAAGGCCTTCAAATGACCCAAATAAGGCCACCATAGTCAAAAGCAAACAAACAAAGCTGAAGTCTGAAGGATAACCCGCTTTCTTGTCCAAGCCCTATCTTCTTCTGCACAAAGTGAATTTCTATAGGGATATATATAGACAAAGGCCAAGAGTTTAAGGCACTTAACACTCCCAATACCGAGTTAAAGTAAGGAAGAGCATTGCAACCTGTAAGCAGTTCTAAAGCATAGTCTGAAGAAATTCACTCTTATGATCTAAGCAGTTCTAAAGCATAGTCTGAGAAGTTCACTCTTACAAGCTTGTAAAAATGGAATTTGGATGGTGTACATATTATTCACAAAAGCATTGTCAGGAAACTTCTCCACAAGACATCCATCTACAAATCTAAACGTTGGCTGATTGACTACCTAGACAATTCCAAATAAGAAAAATATATAAGTTCAAATTTCAAGTAGTCTAAAGCATGGTTTTAAAACTCGCCGAGTCGACTCGAAACTTGGGCGAGTTGACTCGACCCAGTTTCGGGTCGACTCGGCTATAAACTTGAAATGGGGTGAGACTCGGTCGACTCGGCGAGTCAACTTAAAGTGCTTTTAAGTCTTGGCTGGCGGGGGTTTTAAAATAATTTTAAGGGCATACTTGTAAATTAGCAAGTATGCCCTTTATAGTTTATATATTTAAGGCTTTTAGGGCTTCAGCACTTGTCTCTCTAGAAACCCGACGAGAAAAGAACCCTCATCTCTACAAAAACTCGACGAGAAAAGAAAGAAAGAAGAAGAAGAAGAAAGAAGAAGAAGCCCTAAGCTCGTCAGCAGATCAGCTATTAAAATGTGAGTATATATATTTTTTTAAAAGAAGAAAATCTGTTTTTTTAGGCAAATCTGTTTTTTTTTTAAAGAAGAAAATCTATTCTTTTATGCCAAATCTGTGCACAAATTTTCTGCTCTTTATGCCCAAATCTGTTCTTTTATGCCAAATCTATTTCTAAAGCTATTTTAGGCACATATTTTCTGCTCTTTTATGCCAAATCTGTTTCTGAAGCTATTTTAGGCACATATTTTTTGCTATTTTATGCCAAAATCTGTTCTTTTATGCCCAAAAAAACATATTTGAGTATAAGCCACAGATTTTTTTTTTCTTTTTTTAAGTAGCCTAAAATAGTAAGCCTAAATTTGTACAGATTTCTTAAGCTTATATTCAAATCTGTTTTTGAGGCTATTTTAGGTATAAATTTTATGCTCTTTCATCTATTAAATATTTAAATTATATATATATATATATATATATATATATATATATATATATATATATATATATATATATATATATATATATATATAATAACCTGAGTCGGAGCGAGTCGAGTCATACCGATTTCCTGAGTTGAATCTATTCAGATGACTTTCGAGTCGAGTCGAGTTTTCATGTTTTAAAACCATGGTCTAAAGCAAAAAAAAGAACCCAGTTGTCATGTAGCAGTAGCCAATCTATGTGGGGACTACGCTGAGTCGTAATGATTTAGAATGCAAAGATTAGTATTAGTAATAGGTGTTATAGAATAACTTACTTGATAACTACCCACTAGATGAAGAACAATTCAAGCATTAGCAAAGTCGATAAGCCAAAATGGCTCATAGAATCCGAAACCTGTCAACAGGTTCTCTGGTGTATCGTCCCCAAAGGTTGCATGGCCGAAGCATCCACAGCAGAGGTAGGAGAACATGGTAATGAAAATGGCTGCCATTGATGCCTTCTTCATAGTCCTGTTTTCTGGTGGGGGAGACTTCAATTTATCCTTAGTTTCTGAAAGTTTTATAACTCACTTTCAGATTCTTTATTCATAAAATTTAAAATTGAAGTTTCATCAACCTGATTTGATTCCTAGGAGAGTTCAGAGACCTCTTTCCATTGATCAAAAGTAAAGTCATCACCTGCATCTCAGAAGGAATTGTGGAGTAAGGGTAGGAAAAAGCTGTCTCCAGGTGTTTGAGATATAGTCCACACTTTCTGTGGTTGTAGGCATGGCGACTCCTCCTATACTTCCCTCACTCCTTCCATTTCCAGAATTTGAGAGAAAATAAAATTGGATTGCTAAATCAACAACCGGTAGGACAGATTTTGATTTCTGTCAATTATGTTGACTTATTTTGACCAAAAGACATGAGCTTCCCAACCACTGCAGAGTTCTTCAAATACTGAGCCTGATCCCATCCTAACCGCAGGCTTTTTAATATTGCAGTGATCAAAGGATCCCTTGGAAAATGTTGCTATTTATGTTTCTGTTTTTGGAAAAAACTCTTGCTATTTATGTTAATGCACTATGTTGGGATAAACAACAATTGCTTGCATCCACACACAAACGCATGCAATTTGGAGTCCTTCATTTCATATTTGCCGATCGAAAAAAAAAACATAGAGACCTACTTCATTTAAAAAAATGATCTCGATGCTGAACAGTTTATTTGTTCTGCTTCTTAAGCTACGAAAGTCATTGTAATTGCAATTATATACTACATACAGAAGACCCCTCTTCATTATATATTATGTATAGTATTATGTCGCTAAAGTGTTTACATTGGTATTTAATTATATATTATGTATCGAGGACTCCTTGTTATTGCAATTGCAATATTGCAATTTTTCAAAATCAAAAAGAGAAAACTATGGTTCTGGTGATCGATTCCCTGCTTTACAAATTTAAAAGAAAATTGGTTCACCTCTCAATAAGAAAGAAATTGGTGTGGGCATAAGAAAGAAAACAAAAGGCCAAATTGAGACAATACCTATTACTTTGGCAACTCCAAGCCCAAATCCAATGAAAGAGTCGGACAATGACATTCTTGCTGCAACAACGCTCAGCCATTCCATGTTAATGGAAATTGGGTATCTGCGAGACTGAGACACACTATATATTATGTATCGAGGACTCCTCGTTATTGCAATTGCAATATTGCAATTTTCCAAAATCAAAAAGAGAAAACTATGGTTTTGGTGATCAATTCCCTGCTCTACAAGTTTAAAAGAAAATTGGTTCGCCTCTCAATAAGAAAGAAATTGGTGTGGGCATAAGCAAGAAAACAAAAGGCCAAATTGAGACAATACCTAATACTTTGGCAACTCCAAGCCCAAATCCAATGAAAGAGTAGGACAATGACATTCTTGCTGCAACAACGCTCAGCCATTCCATGTTATGGAAATTGGGTATCTGCGAGACTGGGACACACTATATGAATTGCTCCAAAAAGCAGCATATAAAAGTTATCGTCATAGGACATTGGAGCATCATGCCGTTCTTTGTGATAACAGTTTGATATCTGAATAGCTCGGCATTAAAAAAAAAAAAAAAAGACAAACTCATCAAGTTTAAACAAGTCCTGAATCACTAAGGAAGGTGAAAGACATGTACTTCAGTATTTTTTGATGAACAATTCTCATGGGAGTTTGATACCTAGTTATGGTGGAGAATTCCACTAATTTTCTCGATACTTTTTTACTATTGAACCCACCTAATAACTATGTTATTATTTATTTAGTTATTTTGTGCAAGTAATGGTATAAGCATGAGATTTCACATAAAAATTGATTTATCACTAATAAGAAGCGGATTTACCTAAGGTTCAAAAATATCAGTCTATCAGTATCAAGCGATATTTAATATTTTGAACCATGGATATTCCTCATACTGATTGATTTAGTAATTGTATAAGCAATACGAGTCCAATACAGGATCAAATATTGAAGCAACCCACAAACCTATGTCTGTTTTAACCTGAACTACAATAAATTCAAATCACAGACGCTAGAGGAAAGGATCTGCATTTCCCTAAAGAACATAAACAGATGAACGTATTGTGCAAATAATACTAGTGCAATCATTTTAACAGCGCCTACATGCTTCATTCACTTGAACTGTAATCTTCTACTGAAAAAAAATAAACAGCTACTAAATTTAAAAAAGGAAAAATATGGGATCTGTTTATACTACCAGGATTTATTTTTACAACATCCATATAAGTGTAATTTCCTGTTCCAGGTATGGGATGCGGAGTCAAACAGTCGGAAAGGAGAAACAAAGAGACAAAGGTGACAATGGCAAAACATAGCATAGAAATAGGCCCTATAAACCGGCCCAATTGTGCAGACAAGATCCCAAACCCAATTACTGCAGCGATGCAGGTCTAAAGATTACCTGGTTATATTTTGTTGCCCGAAGGATTTAGATCTTTAGCTAATTCGCAAAATAAATAAATAAATATAATGATCGGCCTTGAGAATATATCCTCAGCTGCCATTTTTCTCATTTAATTCACAGTATACAATAGTTTACTGCCATTTGAATTTCAATATGGTGGCCTGAGTACTTTTCTTCAACGATTGAAGTTCCATTAAAATGCACTGATATAAGATGATTCCAAAGCTCTCTTATAAGCCTGATTCTTTGTCTGAGATATATGCTGATGACGAGCTATTAAATTTTTTTTCCTCCAAGTGTTCAAGCCTGGGAGCCACACTACTATTTATGAGCATGCAAATCAGTGAGAGTTCACTTTTGACCTTTCACTGAATTTGTGATCAAAATTATCACTGCATTTGCCATGGCCTGTATTTTGAGTTTTGAGATTGACCGAGTGCTGCCTCTGGCACTCGAGTCGGGTACTTTTATAAAAGATTGGATGAAGGTCCTATTCATGTAATCTTTGGAGCCTAATGTCACGGTGTCACCCCTTGCGACCAGTGGCGAACACAGGATTTTCATGTGGCGGGGGCACCGGATAATCTATAATCGATATATGCTAAAAAAATTTCTTACACCCTTAGTTAGAATAGAAAAAAAAATTTAAAAATCATTAAAAACTTTAAAAAATCAAATAATTCTAATTTATGATAAAGATGACAAACGACTTTCTCCAAAAAGTCTTTCTATTACTATCAAGAAATTTGTTTACAATTTTTCTCGACGAAGGTTTCATACATTGGAAGCGTAAGGGAATTTCTCCGTATCAATGCTATCAAGCAGGTCTTTTTCAATATATGTGATCAAGTAATTATTCAATCACTTATCTCTCATTCAATTTCTCAGTCTATTCTTTATAATATGCATAGAAGAAAATCCCCTCTCAACAGTGATTGTGGCAACTGGCGCTTGCTCTCATTAAGTGGGTGTTTTCATTAATTCGGTGGCCACGAACAGAGGTCTCTATAAACAGTCAATTTTTTATTCCATGTGGTATATATCACCATGACCAAAAAATTATGTGCCACACATCACATTCAAAAATGATTTTAAGGTAACCTTTTGGATGTGTCACATGAAATGAAAAATTGACCTCTAATGGTGCACCCATGTTGTCAAGATCCATCATGAAAAAAGGATGGGGCAAAAAAAACGATCTTCTTAGTAGCTTTGAATGTTTTTTGGTGTGTGTGCCCTCAAAGATTCTATAGGTGCAAACAAAGGAACCCTTAAAACAACATATGAAGCTCTGGCATAACAAAAACTAAAATAAAAATTCAAATGACACAAAGGTAGAAGATGAGTAGGCATGGGAATGTCCATTTGACACTGCTCCCTATACTGTTGTAGTTGTACTTTCTAGCATAATGATTGGTCTATTTTACAATAGTAAACCATATGCTGGATAGGTAGTCAAGTCCATGGTAGCAGCTACCCTGTAAAATAATATTTTAATGTTTTATATTAAAATTTAAATAAAAAAAAATTATAAACAAAAGTAAAGACACTAGGAAGTAGCAACCGTATATGGGGGCCCTAAGTGGACGAATACCTATATTCTTTTGTTCGGTATTCAGCTATCTATTGACATTTTTGGAACTTTGTGGGGGTTGGGCCCCCACGAGCCATAATGTGGATACGCCCCTGCTTACGACTTGTACTTGCGTGTGGCACCTAGTTTCCCAAGTTAGGTCAGTCTAATAACTCATGACCAAGTAACGTTATACCGAGTCCCGGATGCAATTGAAATGCGATGCACAGTGACGAGTATAGGGCAGGCCTCCTTTCGGAGTTACCCGCACCATGGGGTTGGTCAAAACCAACCCAAACACGATGGCCCTTGGCTGCACCGCATGTGCCCAAAAGTGACCAAGCAACTCCTCGTGCGAATGCAAGGCCCGGATGCACGTGCACGCACGTGTTGGGAGGGCGATACACTCAGGCTAGTGACACATCTAGTAATACGATGCATAATTACTGAGCTACAGTCCCCATACGTATGAGTTAAACACCATCTAGTAGAAAATAACAAAAAGACCTCAAAGGTATTGATTTGATATACTCCCATGGCATACGTCTCCGATCCATGGAACACAGTGTCATCCTCCACACCAATACGCCCCAACGTCCTACATCATCTCCCATGCGATCATGTCACGAACCATTCATGCCACCATGTCGCGTGCCCTCGTGGGCCCCGATCAAAACTCTCGGGATATCTACGACAAATCCTTCATGGCTTGGTGACACGCCTACGAAGCCCCAATTTCAACCCACTAATGCCCCCACGCGGAGCACAAGCGGGACGAGTGGCCCTGCGGCTTGACCATCCGGGTGGCCACACCCCATGCCGCCGTCACATTAAGGTTGATTTTCCATATTTAACAACTTTAACTTGGCATGCATCAGCTTTACGAATCACATGAAAGTTTTTTCAATTTTTTTCCCTGATAACTTAGGGTATCTCAAACTTACACTTATACTAATTCGTAAGGAATGCCCTCGTCCCCACCCTGCCATGAGTATTTCACGGATTATGCACCATGAAACCAACTTGTAAAGTGAGGATTGCCTAAGTTATATATATCCAGGGACGGAGCCAAGGGGTGGTTAACAGGGGCCACGGCCACCCTCGCTTATTTAGTGTTTTCTCTTTCTCTTTAATCTATCTTACCTATTTGTTAGGAGCCAAAATGATTAGCCTCATCTAAAATAAATACACAACTAAACTCTCTCTTTCTCTCTTTCATATCTTTTAGGCCTCTCAACCAAATATCCTACTTCAGTCTCTCCTATTTTTTAGGAGCAGTAGTTCAACCACCCTCCTAAAACTTCTCTTCTTAAATCATATCCTAAGACATCTCTCTCTCTCTAACACATGATTAGGCCATTGAAATAGTAAAAAATAAAATAATCATGTGGATTCCTACAACCTCAAAAATCATGTGAATCTGTTAGATTTATAAATCCAAATTCACCATTTTCCTACTATTTTATCTAAATAGACCTTAAAAATTAAAAATGGGACTTAACCCAATTAATATGGCTCCCAACTATGACAAATTGGCCCTAATGCCTATTGATAGGCGCACAAATATATATATATTAAAAAATTTGTTACCAGTAAATGAATACTATTTTTATTTTTTATAACATTATACATTTCTTGTTCATACTTTGACCCAATGATCAAATTTTCAGATTTCGTTTCGGTTTCGGTGGGGACCGAAATCGAAATTTTGGACCAAAATTTCGGCCGAAATCTTCAACCCCATATAAAAAACCCAAAATTTTAGGATTTCGTTTCGGTTTTGGTGGGGACCAAAACCGAAATTTTGAACCAAAATTTCTGTCATTTCGGCCGAAATTTTGATCCTTGCTTTGGCACCCTGCCATAAAAGTTTTTGGCTTCGTCCCTATATATATCCAAGGCTTCCAGCCTGCAAGCGATGTGGAACTATCATTCACGCCCCCTGACATGTGTCTCTACATCCCTGTGGTACCTGCTCTGATACCATGTAAAATTCTATGGGCCAAACTCAACCTCACAAAATCAGCTTGGAAGGTGAGGTTTGCCCTGATTTATATATAGCCCAAGGCCATTGACCCAGATGATGTGGGACTATCGTTCACTCTCCCTCACGTGTAACATGTCTCTCTGCATCCTTGAGATTACCTATCTTGATACCATGTAGAATTTCATGAGCCTAATTCAACCTCACAAAATCGGCTTGTAAGGTAATGATTGCCTAAGTTATATACAACCCAAGGCTTCCAACCCACAAGAGACTTTGGGACTATCATTACTTTCTCAAATGCATATGCACTTCATGTGAAGGTAGAGCCATTAGCAAGGATAAAAAAATCAGATTTCGTTTCGGTTTTGGTGGACTGAAACCAAAATTTTGGCCTAAATTTTGAATTTCGACAGAAATTTTGGCCCAAACCTTCCCCACAGTACCTTAAACGCCCAAAATTTTGAGTTTTCCTTTTAATTTTAGTGGGGACCGAAACCGAAATTTTGAACCATGGCCATTAGGCTCGGTTTGAAGGGTGCTTTGTGAGCGACCTTGAAGCCCTATGTTCAAGCATATCCTCACCTACAAAATGAGGTTGACGTTTGGCGCCGGCATCATAGCCTTTTAAGTAGAGTTTTGAACAAAATAGTGCGCTGTGCCATTTTTATCATTAAAAAATTAAATGCCATTTTTTCTTTCGAAACAGCGCCCCCACATATCTGAAATGGGCAGCCATACATATCACCCAGCGTGGGGCATTGACCAATTTAAATAAATAATTACAATGCTACCCTTGACCACAAATTCTCATTTTTTTAAAAAAAAATTATTAAGCACCCGACACGTGTAAGGAGAATGCATACGAATATGGGCTCGTATTGGCCCGTATGGGGCACATTTTTGAAATTAAAAAAAAAAAAAAAGTTGACCATTTTGTAATAAAAATATAAATGGGGCACTTTTTCGTACTTTTATAATTTTTCTGGTTGGGTTACAGCCTCTTAGTGCCCAAAAAAAGAGCATCCAATGCCCAATGGAATGGCCTCTGAATTAATAATAAAAATAATAAATATTCACTAATGGCCTCTGAATTAATAATAAAAATAATAAATATTCACTCCCTCGCACCCAGGTATTTTAGCGGGTCATGCAGATACCCATCGAGTCAGGTCGGGTCTTCTCTAAGGTTAGCTCAGGTTGGGTAACCTCAAAGGGTGGGTCAGATCGGGCGAAAACCTGGTCGGGTTGACCCAGCCTGATGTTTGATATATATAATCAAAGAAAACAGGAGTTTTAACTGGGTCGGACTGGGCATCTGGTTGAGTAGGTTTTCGAGTCGGGTTGGGTATATAGCCATAACCCATTGGGTCTAGCAGATGCCCTTCAGCTATCGGGCAGCTAAAAGTGAGGCCTGACCTGACCCCACCCAACCCGACCCATTAACACAGTCCTACCTGCACTTGCCTCTTAGTCAAACAAAAGTAGATCTTAAAGTGCCACAACTGTTCATTATTGTTGATAAGGTTGAACGCTTGAACTAAAGAACTTGGCTTTCAGGTCAGAAGCATAGTGACAAATTCCGTTTTCGGCAAAATATTTTGGTAAGAGGTCATTTCGGGTAAATTTTGAGAAAAATTCGAAAAGTTTCAGGAAAATTTCAGGGAGTATAAAAAATATTAAATATAAACTATATTTAAACTTCATAACAAATTTATTTATTATTTAAAAAAATTATATGGGCTGAGAGAATGAGGGCTCAAATTTATTAGTGATTAGAGTTTTAACATTAGGATAATAAAGTGTTAGTATTACAATTTTAAAATGATTAGAGTTTTAGTATTAACTTAATATTAAAACCTTAATTAATTTAAAACTCTAAGGCCTCGTTCAGGTGTTTCCTGGTTTTAGAAAAAGCTCAGATTCTTGAAAACTCATAATCCTACAGATTCTTAGTAGACTTAGATTCCTGACTTTTCCCAAATGCATTCTTAAGTTACTCAGATTTCTGGCCCTACTTTTTTCAAATGCATTCTTAAGTTACTCAGATTCCTGACCTTTCTCATAAAAGGTCATAATCATGCGTTCTTAAGTTTCTCTTAGAAAAGGACAAAATACATATCGATTAACCCATTATGACAAAATTGACTTTATTTAATATATCTACAAACGAAACTAGATACAAAATAAAAGAAAATTATATATATATCGATTAGACCATTCCAACAAAATCGGCCTAATTCAAAATTCCTTGGAAGAATGACTACGAGATAGCATCATCCTCGTCATCGTCCTCCAAAGAGTAGGATGATGTGGCAGTACATTATGGGGAGCCCTTGAGACCATCGAAGCTGTTGAACATATCCCAATGATGAACATGAAGACCCGACATTTTTTTATTTAATAATTTTGATGCCTTTGTAGAATACATATGCATTATTTCGATTTTAAAAAATTATATATGTATTAAGTTTTTTTTGCTCTTTACATATCTGAGTGCTCTTTACATATCTTAGTGAATTGCTCTAGTGGCTGACTTAGTGCTTTGTAAAGGTTAGGTTCTAGGTTCAAACATGGGTCAAAATATCGTCCGATACCGACACATATCGGACGATACATATCAATTTTGGATTTGAACGATAAGATACATTGGGTTTTTATCGCCCCCTTTAAAAAAAGGGTTAAATTATCGTTCATATTGTCTGTATCGATCAATGTATCGTTCGTATCAGACGATAAGTTGAAATTATTGTCCGATAATTTCAAATTATTGATTTATTTAATTTTTTTTTTTTTTGAAAAAAAATCGGAAAGTATCGTCCGGAATCAATACGTATCGTCCAATATGTATCGATTTTGGGGTTGAACGATACGTATCGAAAATTCGAGATTTTAATCTATGGGTTCAAACCTTCTTATGTATAATAAATTGCTTATTTATACTAGAGCCTATACACCGAGTATGTAACTCTACAACATAGTGGAGCCACTTGTGAGAGAAACATCTCCGAAAATATGTCCGTGGAGGAGAATAAGCCAAATTTGTAAGATTTAGTTAAAAAAAATCAAAGAAATATGTCTTATGAAAACAAATACTATAAAAAGGTTTGTTTGAAGATTTTAGATAATTTTGGGTGATCAATATAATTTTAGATGGATGAGATTCTACTAATATAGATTAGGACCCCTAAAGGTTAGTAACAAATTTTTAGAAAGTTTGGGTGGTCACCAAGTCATAACATGGCTCCGCATATGCAGCCCCTTGCTAGCTTTTGTTCCAACTTAACCCCCACTATCTACTCTACCTGCTCACGTCCATTTAAGTGCACAAAGGGAGCAACTACTTGAGCTTTTCACTAAGACTTGGCAATTTTGGAACTTGTGTCATGTGGAACACCATCGAAACCGTCTGATTTGAAGGCCAAGATGTAAAGATCATTGGTGCCAAACTTTGACAACAAACACGACTTGTAATGTCTGTTTCAACAGTCACCATTGAATCAGATAATGGGCTTTGTTTGTGTTAAATCAAATGACAAAGATCTTGTTTCATGCCAATATTTGGTGCCAAATACCTTTATATCATGGCCTTCAAATCACACGGCTTAGATAGTATTCCAAGTGGCATTGATCTCAAAAATGCCGAGTCTTTTAAATTATGTGCAACGACACAAATCTCGTGTGCAAGTAAAATGCATCATACGCATAAATCCCCTACCTTCAATCATTTCCTTGACTGGATCATTGATAGAATATGTAAGAGAAGAATAAGAAGAAGAAAATTCATCCAGGAAGCAATTAATTAGCTCCAATAATTATATATACCAACCCCACATTTTGTACACTGCGAGCTTTTAGAACATGAAACCATGGTACGAAGTTGCAACATTTACAAATAGGCACTCAACTCCCAAGCATATACTCTCAACATAAGCAGCAATAATTAACACTTTAGTGCTTGACTTTATAAAACTAACAGGAAACCCTCCATCACAATGAGTGCCCATTAAATACCAAAGCACAAATTCACTTCTGTTTTAAGAGTAGAAGCAAACGCTTCAGTTTCTAGCTTAACTTTTTGCTAATAAGGCCTTCAAATGACCCAACAAAGGCCAACATGGACACAAGTAAACAAACAAGGCTGAAAGCCTGAAGAATAACCCATTTCCTTGTCCAAGCCCCTATCTTCCTCTGCACAAAGTACATTTGTACAGGGAAATATATAGCCAAGGGCCAAAAGTTGAAGGCACCCAAAACTCCCAATACCGAATTGAAGTAAGGGAAGAGCATCGCAACCCCGGTTGTCGTGATAACGTAAGCAGTTCTGAAGCAGAGTCTGAGAGGATTCATTCTATAAACTGGTAGAAATGGGATTTGGATGGGATAGAAATTGTTCACAAAAGCACTCTCCGGAAACTTCTCTGTGGACCATCTATCTACAAATCCAAACACTGGCTGGCTGTATACCTGGATTATTCAAAATGTGTATATATTTATGTTCAAATATCTAGCAGTCTATAGCAATGAAATTCAATAGAATATATATATAGTTGAGTTTAGTAATAGAAGAGATGGTATTAGGTACCTAACTCGAATGCCAAGAGATGGTTCACGGGTCTCTTTTTGGTAACGTGTCATGTGGTTTTATCAAGTTTACCATATGATTTGAAGACCATAATCTAAAGACATACAGTGTTGAAAATTGGGATGAAAAATATTTCTATCATGTGATTCAAAGCATCAGCCCCTTTAAAATGAACAACAAAAACTATTTTAGTGATTTACATGGTAGCCGTTAATTTTTAAAGCGTTCAACTTGAATCACACGATGGAGAATTTTTTTGGCCCAATTTTAAAAGCGTTCAACGCAGAATTCTTGTTGAAGCCACATGCCACGCACCTAAAAAAGTGAACTGTGAACCCAGTCGGCTGGCAGTCAGATCGAATACCTAATACCAATTCTAGGCACCCTGCCAGATTGAGTGCCAGTGGCAGCACTTGGGTTAATCTCCTTTGTTCAGAACGGCCAATCCTTCGGAGCGTATATTCCAAGGTTGGAAATTTGACCTTAACCTGAGGTTGACACGTGGGTAGGGTACCTTATACTAACTAGGTCGTAGTACTAATAGTGACAACTGTATTAGTAGCAATAGCCAGTCTGTAATATGGGACTAAGCTGATTTGTAAAATGCTTTGGTATTCGAGATACTAGTTAGTAATAGGTTTTATGGAGTAACTTACCTGATAACCACCCACTAGATGAAGAACAATGCAAGCATTAGCAAAATCAATGAGCCAAAATGGCTCATAGAATCCAAAACCTGTCAAGAGGTTCCCTGGTGTATCATCCCCAAAGGCTGCATAGCCGAAGCATCCACAGCAGAGGTAGAAGAATGTGGTAATGAAAATGGCCACCATCGACGCTTTCTTCATGGTCTTGTTTTCTGGCGGTGGCGACTTCAAAGTGTCCTTCATTTCGACAAATTTTGATATTCACTTTCAGATTCTTTATGCATAAAATTTAAAATTAAAGCTTTATCAACCTGATTTGGTACCTAGGAGAGTCCAGAGACCTCTTTCCATCGATCAAAAGTAAAAATTATCACCTGTATCTCAAGAAGAATTATAGAGTAAGGGTAGGCAAAAGCAATGTCTCCGATTGCTTGAGAAATAGTCCACACTTTCTGTGCAGTTGTAGGCATCGCGACGCCTCCTATATTTCCCTTAATGCTTCCATTTTCTGAATTCAAATGATAAAATTTGAATACTAAATCAACCTATGTTAATTCAATCATTCAACTAGCAGATTGCGAATTGGGTATAATGAACCCAGTTTGCAGTTCAAATCGAGCCGATTCGGCAGGTCAAGTGAATTGACTAGTTAATGTTAACCATTTGGTATTGAAACAAAAAGTATAAAGAGGAGATTTGAACCTAAGACTTTATGGTTTTAAGTTTTATAACTATTATCAAGTGGTTATTTGCATTTCTTTTATTTAAAAAGTGTAAATTTATACTACAAAGTTTTTTTTTTATAAATAAATTCATATTACAAAGTAATAAATACTTTTAAAACTCATCCTATCCCTAGCAAATCGGGTTTGCTGGATAGTAGTGTATTGTGAATTATGAACCCAATTCAAACCGGGCGAACCAGCGAACTAAGTAACTTTGAAATCAGCCACCAGTAGGATAGGCAAAGGGAGTCCATTTTGACTGCAGTCACAGATTTCTTCACACACACACCTTCAGTGAAAAAAAGACTTCCATGGACCTCAAGGATGAACAATATGTTCATTCTTCATCAAAAGTTATGAAAGCCAAATATTCAATAGTATGATGTGCTAAAAGTGTTTACATAAGTACTTAATTATATGTTCTTGTATGGAAAACTCCTCTAGTCATTGCAACTGCAATTATGCAATTTATCAAAATTAAATAGATGAAACTTTTGATTTGGTAATTGACTTCATGCTCTAGAAAAGGAAAAGAAAGTTGTTTCACCGTCTCTCTCATTCTCTTCATCAGTAAACCTTGTCAATAAGAAAGAAAACAGAAGCCAAATAGGTACAGCAGTACCTATTACTTTGGCCAATCCAAGCACGAATCCAATAGAAGAGTACGAGAAGGACATGACTGCTGCAACAATAGAGAGCCACTCCATTTCATGGAAATTTGGTATTTGAGAGCAAAGTATCTGAATTGCTCCAAAAAGCAGCATATAAAAATTATTTCCATATGTACAGGGAGCATCATGCCCTTCTTTGTGATAACAATTCGATCTCTGAATTGCTCTGCATTTCAAAGAAAAAAAACAAAGAAAACAAAAAACAGGAGCTCATCAGGTTTGATGTTTAAACAAGTCCCAAATCTCCAAAGATGGAAAGATATATATATATATATATATATATATATATATATATATATATATATATATATATATATATATATAGACTTTTCAGCATTTTTTTTATAAAACCAATCTCATGGGAGCTTAACATCTAGTTATGGAGAATTTCAGAAATAAACTTAACAACTATAGTTTTCGGGTATTAAAATGGGATTTCACTTAAAAAGGTGATAGATTAGTATTAAGAAGCAGATGTACCTCATACTGGTTGAAGTAGTGATTGTATAAGCAATACCAGTCCCAAACATGCTAAAATATTGGAGCAACCCACAAACCCATGTCTGCTTTTTACCTGAACTACCATTAAAACAATCACCGAGGCTAGAAAAAAGGATCTACCTTTCCGAAAGAAGGAAAAAAGATGAACATATTGCACAAACAATACTGGTGAATTCATTTTAACAGAACCTGTATGAGTGATTCAATTCAACTGAAATCCTCATCTTTTACTGAAAAAACAATTACTAAATCTACAAAAGAAAAATAAGGGTCTGTTTATACTACCAAGATTCACTTTAACTGCATCCATATAACTATAGTTTCTTGTTCCAGTTACAGGATGTGGAGATCTATAACAGTCGGAAAGGAGAAACGAAGACACGAAGGTGACAATGGCAAAGCAAAGCATGGAAATAGGTCCTGCTATCCAGCCCAACTGTGCAGTGCTCCATGCGAGAGACAAGACCCCAGACCCGATTACCGCGGTTATTATATGTGCGATGCATGTCCAAAGATTACCTGGTTAAATTTTATTGCCCGAAGGCTTTAGATCATGAGCGATTCGTACAATAATTGAATAAATAAATGATCGGGTTCAAGAGTAAATGACCAATGTAGAGTCCTAATTCGGCTTACCAGTTCTTATCAAGTGCCCATCTTCATCGCAGGAACCATTTGTTAACTCAAGAGAATTTTGGACTGCCATTTTTCTTATTCAATTCACAGTAGGCAGTAAGCAGTGGGCTTATCTATGCCCAATATAAGTTAATCAAATCCATAACAATTGAAAAGAAAATAAGATAATTGATGGTTTATATCAACTTTTACTGTGAAGGTGAGAGTGAGAGGGACTTTCTTGATATCGATTTCGAGAAAATTACTTGTTCCTACCTAATAATTTTCAGGAAAGACAGGTTCAGTTCCCAGAACATTTCATGGACACAAATCATTGTATAGAACACCGACTCTTGGAGCCATAGTAGGGAAGGGTAAAATGACTATAACGACCCTAGAGTCCTATTTCTCTACAAGTTTCTTATCATCATTAAGCTCTCTATGACCTTGCAATCTCTAATGTCCCTTCTTACTACTTCCCTCCGGGCAGAAGCGGAGCCACATAGAGCTGTCTGGGGCCTCTAGCCCCCATTTACCTTATGAAAATGTGTAAGATAGGGTTCTTATAAAAGTTGGTTTTATGTGTAAGACCCCTAATGGCTATGACCCTGCCTCCGAGTCTTTACTAATCTTCCTCGTGTCCTGCTTTTTTGTGCTTATAGCGTCTCAACTGTTCATGCAGGATCAGTTTCTGGCCTCCGATGGACACATCCAAACCATCCCAAGCATCATTCCATAATTTTTTTCTTTTATCGGTTCCACCCCTCACTCACATCATAAGATTACCAAGCTAATGAGTAGCCTTTAGCTGCGGAATCTAGTCAAAAGCTGACTTTCATGGATTTCATGCTTTTGATTCGATTGATGGAATGAACGAAAAAAAGTAGGAGTTAACAATAGAAATAAAAGTAGGAGTTATTATCCCTGACTTTGAGTAACTAAAGACCACCCTATTACTTAGAGCTGGGATTGGTTAAGAAAAGTCATGCCTTGTGATGATGTCCAGTGAAATGGAACCAATAAGTTGAGCAAAGGTGTGGTCTCCAGTTACTCAAATGAGGATCATTATCATAATAATAATAATAATAATAATAATAATAATAATAATAATAATAATATGAATGCCTAGAACAGTCCAGAAGTCAACAAAAGTAGATATTGAAATGCCACCACTCTTCTTCATTATCATTGATAGGGCTGAGCCGAAGAGTATGGTTTTCATGTCGAAAGTCTGGTGAGTGGTCTCCAAAATTAGAGAAACCGAAAGCCAAAAAGAGATTCGTCTTTGATTGAAATTTGGACCAGCTAGGTTTGCTTTTGCTCAAAAAATGTTTGATTTCGTTATCCCATTAATTGACAATTTTTGTTTTTCCTTGTCCCTGACTCCCAGCCACATGCTAGCTTTGTTTCTATGTTGAACGCATTATATAACTCTACGAAAAATAAAGTTTTGTTTCTATTTTATTTTTCTCAATGTCAAATATAAAAACAGGTTAAGCGCACAAGAACGCATTACACAGGTAGATTTCATACCTTCATCAATCAATTACTCGATTGATTGAGTGATAGAGTGCAGCTGTATACCTTACAGAAGGGAGACTCTACTAATTATAAAGAATTGCTGTATGCTATTTTCTTATCAGGGTCCTGCGGCTATGCAATTGGTTATAGGGATCATCCTTGCAACCACATCAGTTAGGCATTATGTGGCACACATCACGAGTACTGGGATCATCCCTTCAACCACATCAGTGGGGCATCACGTGGCACTCGTCGGAGGATTGGGTGCCACAACAACTTGAAAAGATAAATCAAGTACTACAAAATAAAATTTGGGCACGATTCTGATACGTATATACTGTTAAAAATATGGTCAAAGGTCGATAAAATCAATGCATCAAATTTGTGGGGCGCCACCTTAACTTTGATCCATCAAATGGAGGTAAAAAATTTAAAAAAAAAAAAACATATACCACTTGTTTTGGGTTGACCATGCCAAGTGGCATGTGATAATGCACCCAGTTACAAGGATCCATCCCTGCAGCTGGGTGCAGTTCCCCTCCACTCTTCAAATTACTGGATGTCACTGGATTGATACCTTAAGTGTATTGGCCCATATATATTAGTATGTATTGGCCCATACATACTATTATATCATCCAAAAGTGATAGGTGTCGGTTTTTGAGCTGGAGCCGAGATATTTATACTTGGTTTGTAGATTCTGATACAGTGGTAGGTTGACAATATCGCAGGTTTGAGCCTAGCTTACTTATAGATATGTTATCCGGAGGGCATGGTCCACAGGTACATAACACAAAACCAATTAACAAAGTATCACGTCCATGAATAAAGAAAATATACCATATGCACATCAGATGCTCGAGAAAATGTCAAAGAGAGTATCTTTGACATAAATGTGTGCTTAGGACTGGGAAGCATTAAGCATAATTTTTCTCAAAAAACATCCCAACCTGACCAGAAGGAAAAGGTCAGGTGGCTCATTTGACTTTCAACTGCTTCGGCTCTCCAACCTACATTTGGAAGTTGATATTACTGGGGATCACTTGTAAAACGTATCTAATATTTGATCTAGTATCTTATGACCGTTTTGTCCATCAAACTGACAGGTTGAAATAATTTTGGGTGACTTCTCCTCGTTTTACGTGAGATAATATACACGTGATTAGAGTTTCCTTTCGGACGTTATCTCTATTTTAGAGCACACATTCCAACAAACGATGTCAGCTACTTTAGTTTTGGCTGTCAGTCGGATTTGGGGAAAAATCAGTGAGGCAAACAAAACAAAAAAAAGGAAAAAATCGTTAAATTTCAGAAAAAATCGAAAAGAATTTGAGAAAAAATAATAAAAATATTAAAAAATTAATACTTTTTTAACAAAAATGAGGAAAATTTAGGGAAACAAAATCATAAGATACGCATTTAAAGGTAAAAATCGTGATTAATTCAATACGAGTAATTTTTTTTTTTAAATTGCGTTTTAAATGTATTTAAAAAATTATGTTTTGAACAAGTTTTTTTTTTTAAAATCGGAGATTTTAATAACTATGGTTAAGATAGAAGACACGAGTTCGAGTATAGAGAACAATTATATTGTGTGTAAAAAATGAGAGGTTTGGTCAATATCCCGTCCACCCCTCCCAACACCGTATACATTTGGGACCGGCATTGGGTAATGGCTTTTTTTGAAGTCCGTGACTCGGGTTGAGTTGAGTAGGGTTCTAATCCCTCACTTAATTACCACCAAACCCAAATCATCCCTTTAAAAGGGGAGATATTTCAGAAATATTCCCTTTATTTTATGTTTAAGGTTATAATTTGAATGATACGGATCTACATATGAGAACGATTAAGGTGTGGGGTGGCTGATTCTATTTCAGATGACTCCGTCTTATCTAGATGGTCCGGTTCTCCTGCCACAGGCCTCTTAGTCTCATGTCACAGGCCTAGATACTCTTATGTTAAGTATTGAGATTTGGAAGGAGGATGCGCCCATTCATATTCATGACATTGTAGCTTCTGATTTCGGTATCTAATGGAATGACTGATTTTTCCCTTCAGAAAAAAGAAAAAAAAAAGTGCTTAGATTAGTAGAGAGGTCTAATGGACATTTTATTCTTATTTTTTTATTATTATTTGTTTTATTGAAGTGGGTATAATATTCTATTGTTATAGATGATTTAGATTAGTAAAAATATCTATAATTGGCAACATGACATCAAATTGATATCACACAAGCACACAGTTGCTTATATCTTATTCAGCAAAAAAGAAAATTTGAAAACTCATATTCACCATATATTTTTTTAGCCTTAAAATTTAAATCATTAAAATTAATCAAACTTTAATAAAGGCCTTAAAAGGAAAATTTTTGAAATCTTTTTTTGGGAGATTGATTTAAGTCTTCCCTTATGCTCCCCATTGCACCCAAAATAGTGTTTTGGATGCCACATTGATCTCCACGAGATCTTGGAGGAAGGATGTGCTCCATATATATATATATATATATATATATATATAATATATATATAACCTGAGCGAGTGATCGTCAGATCACACTGCGATTAATGTTTGACCGCGAACTGACTATCACCTGCTCTAGTCACATATGACTCTACCGTGACTCGAGTCAGTCGATCATTACTCATATATATGACACTATTTTTCATTAGATGTGCATTTAATATGAAGGACCTGATGTAAAGATCAAGTGACTTGAAGATTGCATTAAAAATTAAGACTGCAAAATGCATCGGATGAGGTCTGGGTTAGGAGTGAACCAGACCCTACCTGTTGAGAATTGGGTCCAATTGGTCAGGTCCGGTTGGATCAGATTCTAAGTCGGGTCCAGATCAACCCTACCTATTTGCACCCCTACGAGAAAAAAAAATTGTGATTCGAAGTGGTTAAACACCTTAAAAATGAAAAATAAAACATATTTGAAGATTTACACAATAACTATCCATTTTAAAAGCATTTGAAGGTTTTGAATCACACGATGAAAATGTTTTTTTGGCCACAATCATCGACCCACCTAATCTTTACATCAGGTCCTTCGCTGATTTGATGAAAAACCTTGCACATGTACCCAATCGACTCGCTCCAATCTCGGGTGGGAATAGGTAATGACCACCCTTTTTAAATATTAAGCCAAGAACTGTGTAACACCAAGTGTTAGGCAATCCAGGTCATAAAAAAAGGTAACTTATATTGAGAGCTACTCTGGCCCCGAACCTTAGTTGCACGAAGCGGCAGGAAGCGTGTAATAGGTTGAAAGCAGGAGAGGGAGCGAGATTCCGAAGCAAGAGCAACACACTAAGGAGAAGGTTTCTGCTACTTGGCCCCCAACACACGCTAATTAGGAGATTTGAACCGTCTACCATCCATAATTTTAATAAGGTTTTTTTGCATTTAGCCTCCTAAGATATGTCTTATTTGCACTCCGTCCCCCTTGTTTCACTTATTTACGTTGTGGCCAGCTATTGTATTTTCTTTACTTATTACCCCTCTAGTGACAGATCTATTACAAAATTAATATTTGACTGCTCTAAATTAGATGATGCAACTTATGTTTCACCACAATCTTCCACCCAGTGAATCTTGAGTTCAGAAGCTTGTTATCAAGTGGTCAGATTTTGATTCCACAAGATGATCATGGGTATACATAAAAATGTAGTTCTTGGATCGCTTTTTGAGATGTGTGTGAATTGAAATCAATATATGTACGTGTGATTGTAGGTCTATGATTTCAAGATCAATTAGATGAATGATCTGGGCGAAAAATAATCTCCATCAACTGATTCAAAACATTCGAAGTTATTTTGTTAGAGAATCCATCGCTATAGGGGTAATAAATAGAGGAAACATAAAAGAAAGGGCCGCAATGTATATAGGTAAAACTCGGGGGCGGAGTGCAAATAAGACGTATCTTAAGATGGTAAATGCGAAAAACCTATTTTAATATCGATGGTTGTGCTATTTTTTAAGTCAAAGTCAACATTATAGTGCATCGGTTGGATACTTCTGCTTCTTTGATGGTCATAATTTTTTTTACTAAGGCATGTTCCAAAATTTTAAAAGAGTTAGGGTTGATGCCCAATCTATCAACGCTTAGCATCCGACTTGTTGATGGGTTATTACCGTTTTCAAAAGTATTACACTGTGGAAAAGATTGGGACTACGTGGGTGAATATAAGGATACCCTTTGTTGAAAGCTGACTTTTACATATCTCTAAGGCCTTGAAGCTGTGAAGTCGGTCCTCGAAGAATCATTAGCCAAAAGGCTTTTCATAATCTTCTGAAGACTAGGGGAACACACTTGCATACAAAATCAAAGAGTGTGTGTGTGGGCTTGTGTGGTTTTTTTTTATTATCAGATTATCAGAAGTGTGGGTATGCGTTTTTGTAAGTAGAGTGGGGCTTAAAGGCGTATGAACATACCTCATGCTGATGGAAGAAGTAATAGTATACGCAATCCCACCCCCGCATAAACCAAATTGTTGAAAGAAACCACAAACCCATAAGCTCTTTTTCCCTGAAGTATATTAACAATAGTTTCATTTAGGGTTGTCAAAGGGGAGGCTGGGTTGGGGCGAGCGCATTTGCCCTAGCTCTAACATTAGGCGGGTTTTAATAACCCAAACCTTATCAGGCTTCGATATGGTCAGCTCTAGTCCTAGCCTAGCAGGGTAGGACCGGGCATGGGGCTTTAAAATGTCAGGTACTTTTTTAGTTCATGTATACTATTTTGTTTTAAGCTCTTTTAGCCTAATAATATTTATACCTCTAGGAAGTAACATAGAAGCAAATGTAACACATTAGCTACACTAGCCCCTAAAACACATGATTATGTGATTTGAATCGTATGATCTGTACACTCCTTTTAGCTCTGGTAGGATTATTTTTCAGTTGAGACGTGTCAATTATGAACTGTCAGATGAGAATGCTTGGATTGATAAAAGATGCATGCAACATGGCCTTTGAGTGGACGGTCGCAGTCCTCTCTTTTTAAAGGCGTTAATAGAGTTGGTCTCTTTGGAAAGTTGTAAACTCCTTTTAGCTTTAGAAACTAGAGATGACCAGAGATTTTGTGTCCCAAAAGGAAGATGTCTAGAGATTTTTTGTCCCAATGGAAACTATATCTTAGCAAAGATGGACTTGGACAGTGGCGAGGCCACATAGAACAGTGTGGGGGCTGAAGTCCCATTTAACTCTTGAATTTGTATAAGATATGCTTCTTATACAGTCTTTTTTTGTGTATAAGCCCCCAAATCTAGGGTACACAAGCCCCCAAATTAAAGGTAAAATAGCTAATAACATCTATTGATCATTGCTAGCCCCCACCAGCAGAAAATCCTGGGTACACCCCTCACTTGGATGCTATGGCTCAAAATATATCTTATGCAGTACTCACTCTTTTCAACAATCTCAAATTAGATTGGAAGGTTGACAATATTGCAACCTCAAGGTTGCAGGTTGGAGACTAGCTTACCTATAAAAAAAATGAAAAAGACTCGAATGCTTCCAATGTAGCTTCTCTTATGAAAATGGGATAATCTCATGAACAATCTTTGCCGCATTTAGAATCAATGGAGGAAGTAATAGAGACACAATTGCAAAAGTCACTGCTTGATTGGACACTCAACCTAAAGTTTTATGGTCTGACCTATCACTACAAAAAATAAGACTATTAGCGGCACTAAAAACTGCCGCTACTAATCCTGTCGCTATTGAAACAAGAAGTTTTTTTGTTAATAGCGGCATTTTTTGGTGTCACTAATAGTCTTATTTTTTATAGTGATATGTTATGGTTGCAAAAGTAATATCTATATGTTAATAGTGGCCTTTGACGATTGTTTTGTCATGACCACGATCTCTTCATGATAGAAGTGAAAAGATATAAATAACCTTTTATGTACTATGAAGCTACTCATGATCCATGGCGTATTGAAGCTATGAAATAGCGACATTTTACAACAATGAAACGTAGGAACTCATACCACGTTCATCTGATATGAATGTGTTGGGTTTAATTACAAAGCAAAACTAAAATCAATCAAAAGTATGGAGTTGGCTATGAAGAAACATTTAATCCAATGGCCAAACCGAGCACGATTCAAATCCCTTTTACCTTAGCTTCTTAAAAATATATTGGGTTCTTCAACAACTTGATATAAAAAATGTCTTTCTAAATGTTGATTTGAAGGAATGTGTATAGATGAAATGACACATACCTCAAGGTTTGAAGATCACAATGGCCCTCATTATGTTTGTAAACTAAAGAAAACTATTTTTCATTTGAAGCAAGCTCCACGAACAGGTGATGATATATAAGAAATTCCTCAGTTATAGATGTTGTCTAAACATAAATATGCTTGGAGCGTACTTGACTCCAGAAAATTTCCCTTCAAGATAAAGATCCCTTTCCCTTGTAATGCATTAAATTTCAATCATCTCTGGTATTTGGTACCCGATCCAATCGAGCACCCCGCTAGCAAATGCAATGGTATTTTTGAATGTCAAAATATTGGAAAGTCAACAGCATACTTTCACGGATTTGCATGCTTAAAATTAGATATATGCACCTTCCGAGGCTCAACTATTTTGACAGAAGAGCTAGTGTTAGGTACCCCACCAACCATCTCCAGCAAAGGCATGCACGATAGTCAATCTCCTTCTGTCTAAATGGTCAAGCCTGTGGAGCTGCACAACTATTTTTGGGCATGCAAATCAATGAAAGCTCACTTTTGACCTTCCGCTTGTTTGACACTCAAGAATATCTTCGCATTTTCTTACTTGAATGCAGCTGCTGGTGCTGGGGTAAGATATCTTATACCAGGCCTCTGACTGCTTTTGGCATAGCTCTTTGTGAGCTTCCTCTCAGAGACAGATATACTTGCTTTAGTAGCTCCCTCTTCTCTTTACTAACTCCTTAAAAGCAAGATTTACATATTCTAGCAGCTACCTCCATGCTCTCTATTACTTCCCTCTTAGAGCAAATAAAATATGCTCTCACAAGAAGTGAGCAGCGAGCAAGGGAGAAGTGCTGGAGCAGGTACATCCTGCTCTTCAGGGAGGTAGCAAGGAGAAGGGGGACCTGCTAAAGCAGGTAGCGGGATTTAGTAAAGAGAAAGGGAATATGCTAAAACAAATAAACCCTGCTCTGGCAAAGAGTTAGCAGAGAGCTATGCCAAACACAGTTAGAGTCACCCGAGAACAGCGGGATCGGATATAACCCAGTAACAACTCTAGCTTGTTTCGGGTGCCTTGCTCGAGCTACAAGAACTAGGATTGGGTCATCTTCTATCTCATGCAAAATAAAGCCTAAAATTCACCGGCCATTGGATCTCCATCTATATCCGTTTCTAGATCAAACAGTGATGATTGGTGGGACCCACAAGTTAGCTCACTAAGTGCCATGCTAGCACACTTAAAATAGGACTTTCCTTATTGGTTGAGATAACCTTAATTAGAATCCAAGTTTTAGAAAACAAATAAATAGACTTAGGACTTGTGGCCAAATCAAATTAAAGTTTTATTCTGACCCTCACCTACAATAAAGTGAGTTTATTGTCACTAAATCTTTGAGTTCAACCTAGGTGAAATCAATTGACTAATCTGAGTTAAATGATGAAAATCCTCTTTCGTCCTTATCTTTCACGCAATAAATCTTGAGATTACAGTTGAAAATATTCAAATATTTTTTTCGTGTAGCATTAATTCCAAAAAAATTGACCTAAGGTTATTTTTGTGAGATGTGTGTTGGATGGTCTATAGGTTTTCAACATGGGAGAACTAAAAAGTTTAGGTTGGTGATTTTAAAGCTACTCCTGCTGAATTTTCACTTACTCTTTGAAAAAACAGGAGAAAGAGCTAATCCTAACTGTCCTATCAAAAGCCTATAAAAGAATCGTTGAAGTGAATATAGGAGACGTCCATACGTGCCATGTGGCACCTATTCATGATCACTCTAAATAGTTCAGGGCCGTCATTAGAAAATGTGTTAGCCAAAAAATCATGTCCGCAAGTAAAGGTAAATTATCAAATTGACAATTTTAAATATCAGCCATTAAAAATAAAAACAATGACTGATTTTAGAGTGCACAGATCCGAAGATTAAACCCTCTCAAAAACTTTGATTTTTAGTTCTAATGTGTATGATCTATCATTCGTACGGTATGGATTAACCGTACCTTGAGCCCATTTAATAGCACGCGTCATTTAAGAACCATTTATATAGACGATCAAGATAGTCTTGCCCATTTTTCATTCTTTGTCACCTAAAACTAATTATTTATAGAGGCAGGGCGGCTAAAACGTTACGAATTATATATTTATGGGAGCCATTATTTACACACGCTTTTTAAGTGATTGCACCGAGGTTAAAGAAAGACTTTATATTTTAGGGACATATGACATGTGAAACACAATTTAGACCGTCTAATTTAAAGTTCATGATCTATAGATCCTTAGTGGATAAGATTGGAGCAAAACACGATATTTATCATATGATCTATTATTGTCAATGGTTGAATCAAATAATATCCTTTGACTCTATTTAATCACATGATGATGATTATGTTTGATGCCAATCTTATCCACTAAGGATCTATAAATCATAGATTTTAAATCAGACCGCCCAGATTGCATTTTCACATGTCACAAGTTTCTAAAATACAAAGTCCTTTTTTTTCACTTTGGTGCAATCACTTAAAAAGTGAGTGCAAGTAATGGCTCCCTTTATTTATTTATTATTTTATTTTTTTTAGGAGAAAGTGACGTTTAGCATCAGAAAATTAAGAGACGACGATAATAAACTCACTTGGTAAAATCGTGCTTTTTACATATACCCCCTGAAATATGCTGATATTGCATCGAACCCTGAGTTATAGATATTTATTCTGCAACCCTTACTTTTGTATTTATGTTTCATATACCCCCTTGCCATTAACTAGCCGAGAGTTTAGGGACGGAAGGACTATTTTGCCCTTAATGAAACCAATATTCTAAAAATACCACCATTCTAAAAGGCCCTTCATTCATCCATATTTACAAGCATACCATTAAAGTTTACAACCATTCTAAAAGGCCCTTTATTCACTTTTATTTACAAGTCATGCCATTATAGTTTACCATCACAATTAAATCTACCCACAAAATTTTTGAGTTCACCCACGCTGAAACACATTGACTGCATTGAATCAGACGATAGAGATTGTTTATCATTCCAATTTTCATGAGATCGATCTTTAGATCATGGGTGTACCATCAGACGGACGATTTTTTATTTCATGTGGCACACACACCCATAAATGTGACCTTAAAATCAATTTTAAGTGTACACGTGATGTTAAGGTCACTTTTTGAGATGTGTGTCATGTAAAATAAAACATTGAGCGTCTGATGGTACGCCGATAGTCTCAACATCCACCGTGTGAAACATTGGGAGGATAAATGATCTCCATCGTTCGATTTGATTCAATTCGATTAGCGTGTTTTAGCATGGGTGAACTCAAAGACTCGGCGGGTGAATTTAAAAGTACTCTTCTAAAAGGCCCTTCATTCACCCATCAGATTCAAGACCTATCAAATGGGTGATTCCCCCATTAAAGCATGCCAACGTTTGGACGAATACTCAACCAATGAAGGATTTGTGACAAACGATGCAATTATTCTTGTAAAGAAAATCTTCAATCTATCCACTTAAAATACCCGACCCTCCAATTTATTATATGATTCAAGACCCATCAGATGAAAGACCGAATGATATTGGCCGATACTTACCGATGCAATTTTTTTCTCTGTATTGGTCGACACTTATCGATACAGTTTTTTTTCTACATGTTTTTAAATAAAGACCGATTTGGCATTTGTGGTACCGTATCCATATCAGTCGATATGTATCGGTGCAAGATGGACCAATACCTGATACTAATACCCCGAGTGCAGGTCGGATTAGCCAAACCTTGATGTTTCTTGTATCTAGTCTTGCATTGCGGACAAGATTGGTTCCCATCTTTCAGGATTAGCCAACCATGATGTTTCTTGTATTTGGTTTGGCTAATCCAACCTACATTCGGGGTATCAATATCGATATCGGGTATTGATCCATCTTGCACTGATACATATCGGCTGATACGGATACGGTATCACCAATACTAAATCAGTCTTTTTTAAAAAACATGTAGAAAAAAAATTGTATTAGTAAGTATCGGCTAATACCCAGAAAAAAATTGTATCGGTAAGTATTGACCAATACCAATCGGTCTTTCATCTGATGGGTATTGAATCATATAGCAAATTGGAAAGTCGGGTACTTTAAGTGGATAGATTGAAGGTTTTCTTTACAAGAATAATTGCATCGTTTGTCATAAATCTTCCATTTGTTGAGTATTTGTCCAAACGTTAACAACAGGAATCACTCATTTGATGGCTGATGGGTGAATGAAGGAAGTAAATCCACCAAATCTTTGAGTTCACCCACGTTGAAACGCATTGATTGAATTGAATCGAACAATGGAGATCATTTATCCTCTCAATATTTCACACGATGGATCTTGAGATTATCAAATTGGCATACCATCAGATGGTCAGTATTTTATTTCACATGACACACATCTCATAAAAGTGACCTTAACATCATGTACACGCTTAAAATTAATTTTAAGGTCACTTTTATGAGTGTGTAGCTCATGAAATAAAAAATCGACCGTCTGATGGTATACCCATAATCTAAAGATCGATCTCATGAAAGATTAGGATGATAAACAATCTCTATCGTCTAATTCAATGCAGTAGATGTGTTTTAGTGTAGGTGAACTCGAAAATTTTGTAGTTGTATTTAAGGGTACTCCTTTTAGAATTGTGGTAAACTATAATGGCATGACTTATAAATAAAGGTGAATGAAGAGCCTTTTAGAATGGTAGTAAACTTTAATGGCATGACTTGTAAATATAGATGAATGAATAACCTTTTGGAATGGTGGTAATTTTAGAATATTGGTTTGATTAAGGATAAAATAGTTCTTCCGTCCATAAACTCACGACTAGTTAATGGCAAGGGGGGTAATGAAACACAAACACAAAAGTAAGGGCTGCAAAATAAATACTCATAATTCAGGGGTTTGATGCAATATCGGCATATCTGAGGGGATATATGCAAAAAACCCTAAAATCAAATAAGACCAATATTTATAGCCAAATATTCTTACACACAACCACTGATTTTCATCATTTCTTAGAACACTTTTGGGGATTTGTTTCACATGCCATATACAACTGACTGTCTAATAGGTGGGACATGTTCTCAAGATCTATTATGTGAAAGAATAGGATGAAAGACCAGAATAAAAAATAATCTCCATTATATAATTAAATTCAATCAATAATTTTAACGGTGCAAAACACTCAGCTGCAAAGATAGAATCTTCGGTTGCAAAAACCCGTACCCTTAGTAAAATGATTAAACTGAAGGTTGGTGGCAGTTTGAGTCACACGACACCATTTTCAACAAAATAACTGAGTATGGTTTCAGCCACGGGGTTCTTTGCGCTTAATTCCTACAAATTGTAATTGAAACTATATATATATATATATAGGCATATGAATAGGGCATAGAGATATTTTTACATTAATTGATATGAGCGTGACAAGTAGTACGTGTTTTATGAAGTGATGGGTGGCATGAAGCCCACTTTACTAATTAGAGCTACGCTTCTAAAAGTTAAATACTCTTCTAACCATCATTTTTGACTTTTTTAAAGTCTTTTTTTTCTCTATTTTACCCAAAAAATATCATAATTACTTTTTCATATATATATTACTCAAAAAAAGTGACACCCAATAGCGAAGCGCTAATATCTGGAGGAGCGAAGTGTTAACGCCCAGAAACAAAGCTCCGACACCCCCTAAAACGAAACACCGGTATCTCGTTTTAGAGGCGCCCGTCTCTTTGAAAAAAATAAAATAAAATTTATCAAAGTACCGACACTCCTAAAATAAAATGCTAATACAATCTATATAAATAACAAATAAATAATCATAAAAAAAAAATATTAGAAAGACATAAAAGAAATATAATTAAACTCTGGTTTCAACTTCATAAATTATAGCATCCTAAAATTTTCAGTTTATTTCAAAAGAAGTTCATGAAATTTTGCCAAAAGTTTCCATTAGAGCTCATTTCGAAGAAATTTAGAGATATTTGAAGAAAATTGTTCCTGACTTTTCGTGCCATGTGTAGCGCATGGGTAATTGTCAAGATCCGTTTTAGCCCTAAAATTGTGGGAAAATTATTTTTATCATCTGTTTAAGAGCCTAGTAAGAGGTTTGGATAATCACGTGCTCGAGGTTCAATTTTTTTATCTCCAAAGCTCACAACGTAGATATAATTCTTTGAAAGTGCTCAAGTATGTAACCCCTTAAAATCGTTGATTGCTTTGAATTTGATGATTGAGGTCATATTTCACCCAAATCTTTCATACAATGGATTTTGAGATCAATTCATACCTATCAAACAGTCAATTTTTTATTCGAGAGTCATAGATCCCCAAAATATGACCTTAAAATTAGGTTTGATTTTAGGGTCATTTGATACATGATCTCAAGATCCTTTGTGGGGAAGATTTCGGTGAAACGTGATCTCCATCATCTAATCCAAACGCTATCAATGGTTCTTAAGGGCTTCCAACATATGCACTTTCAGAGAACGCGTGGGCGATTTTAGAGCTACCCTATAATTTTTGTAAGTGAATTTTGGAGCGTGTCATTAAAGATTTGACAGGTGTAAATAAAGATACTCTTTTTCCATCCAGTTTGGGGCTAATGCAATCTTGGTGATGGCCATGCAAGTACCGGTACAAAAATTATAAAGGGACTGACCTCCTGACCCAATGTGTCAAACTCGGTATCAGTCAATGACGGACAGATACGATTGCCGAAACCGATATAACTCAGTAACTTAAAAAAAAATTACATTTCTCAGCTCAAACCAATACGGATACCAAGTTAGAGGACCGATATATATCAGTATCGACCGATTTTTTATGCCTTGCTCCTAACCGTCATTTCAATATCAATTTGGTGTTTAACTGAACTCACACCATTAATGGTTGAGTATGTGAATAATTGACACCGTCAAAGTGATAGATCATACATTAAAAGGCAATGGGTCCAAAATTCAAGCTTTTTGAGCTATTTAAATAATTTGATCTATTGACTATAATACCAATCATTAGTTTTAATTTGAATGGCTGATATCAAAGCTTATCAATTAAATGGTTCATTTCGACTTATATGTGTGCTTTAATTCTTGGGCTCAAATATTATATAATGATGGATTATCACTTGGACAATTTAGATTAGTTAAGATGTGCACCACATGGCATAATGATAAACAGGGCTGAACAAGATCAGCCCTGGGCAAAATCACAAGAGACAGCAGCCCCAGGCTCCTAAATTTCTTGGGCCCCCAAATCTTGAAAGTCTTTACCATCTAGTTGTTTAATATAATTGTTAATATATAAAAATATTTAATCAATCAAATTGTTTAGTTGGTTAAGTAATTAGTGTTGTTTTACTTTTTATCTAAGAGGTTGTGAGTTTAACACTTTCCAGGTCGCATATTTGTTTTATTTTTAATGGGTCATGGATTGGGTCTCAGTCGGGTTGATGCAGGTCATTGATCGGGTCACTAGCCTCACAGGCCAGGCCAGCCATATCTATTTACCCAATAGATTCTTTGGCCCAATTTTGATCGGACAAGATTCGTTTGACCAAATCCTTTATATATATATATATATATATATATATATATATATATATATATATATATATATATATATATAGGGTACCTCTAAATGTGCCAACGCGTTCTTCGAAAGCGCCCATATCCCAGACCCCTTGAAAACCATTGATTCATTCGAATAAGATTATGGAGTTCGTTTTTCATACGTATCTTTCACAAAATAGATCTTCAGATCATGACCCACCTATCAAACGATCAACTTTTATTCTATGTCACAAATCCCCAAAAAATGTCCTCAAATCATATGACACATATCACACTCAAATGTCAATTTATGACCATTTTTTAGGGATCTATGACACGTTGAATCACAAACCGGCTGTTTGATAGGTGCACCATGATCTCAAGATCTATTAAGTGAAAGATATGGGTGGAAAATGACCTCCGTCATATGACTCGAATGATTCAATAGTTTTCAAGGGGTCTGGGATGTGGGCACGTTTAGAGGATATATATATATATATATATATATATATATATATATATATATATATATATATATATATATATACAAATTCTCATAGCGATTTCAGGCTTGTTACAATTTCATTTTTTGCAAATGACCGGTCAATTTTGATCTACTCGAAAAGACTTATCCAATAAACCTATTTTTTTGAACTTTTTGAGACTGTTAGAGTGCTAAAAAATATCAGTAAAAGATTCAATAACAGTTAAAGTAATAAAAATATTTAAAATATTATTGGTTGGGTAACTCGATCCGTCGGGTACGTTCTACTATTTAATTTTTCTCTTTTTGTGTTATATTTTTTTTTAATATATACTTTCGTTAATTTGTTTGATGCATTATCAAATATGGAATATAGAGAAACTTGTAATCTAAAAGCAATGAGTATTGTTTTATTTGTCAAATAAAAGAAAATTTGTGGCAATTTTTTTTTAAGATAAATATGAAAGAGGAGCCTCATTTTAGGAATTCACCTTGGACCCCCAAAATCTCAGGGCCCGCCCAGATGATAAATCACATGTCAACAATGTGAGATAAAAGTTACAAATTTAATTATGCTAGATCATTTAAACACCACTTTGGTGTTTAAAAGTCGGTCGGGAGCCATTATATCAATTAAGGGCCCGACCCTCATTATCGTCATTTAACCACTAAAATGGTGTTTAAATAATCTTAGACCATCAATGATTTAAGATACGAGTGATTTGTGCTCTCAAAGTGATAGATCATGGATTGACATGCAGCATGCCCAAAATGGTGTTACTTTTGGACTCACTTCATATTAAAATATAGGACAGTGTTATTTGGTAGGCACTGACATGTCACGATGCAATTGGCTGCAAGTGCAGTGGCGCCCAAACAATGCAGGTCAGGGCAGCCAGTCACGTCGCGCCACATCAGCCGTTTGCACAAAACCACCTGTTGTTTGCAATTTTCCTAAAATATAACAAGTTGCTACTTCGATTACTTGGCCACATAGCATACGTGGCCATTGGGGTGACCATGTGCCTTTGGGTTCACTTCCGGTAAAATAGCATTTAGACCAAGGCGACAATTTGGGTTTCGGTATCAGGTATCGGTCCATGAAGGATTGATACATATCGGCCGATACCAATATGTAAACACCTTTTTTTATAAAAGACAGGTATATACCCATTCCATATCAGCTGATACGTGAATACGTATCTGCCAATACGGGTCCGTATCGGCTGATACGAAAACCGATACCGAGTTGCAATGCTGATACATATTGGTTGACCAGAAAACCAATACATATCGAACGATACTTTATACCTTGATTTACAATGGCCACGCATGCTTTGTGGCCCAAGGGTGGGTGCTCAAACGGTCGCCACATATTTAAGAAAGAAATTTAAAATTTTCTCACCTAAATTCAACTTCACAGCCTCAATGAAGCTGTGATTTCTGATATTCCCGGTCGCAGAATCAGGAGATCTATAGCAATCAGAGAGTAGATTGGAAGAAACTATTGTAACTCCAGCAAATGCCACCATAGCTAAAGGCCCTCCAATCCAACCCAGCTGAGCCGTGCTCCATCCAAGAGACAGAACACCAGACCCTATAACTGCTGTTATTATATGGGCTATGGCTGTCCAAATATTCCCTTCAAAAAAATAATAAATAAATAAACCCATCAATCTTCCATCTCTGGATTCTCTATTAAAACTATTGTAATTCACTTAAGTGTTCCCAGGCCTCATTTTGTTATACAGAGGATGAGATATGAAGGAAGAAAATACAAGGAAATGTAAACAAAATTTTATATAATAAAGGTCAGTCTATTTTTCAGAAATTGTACCACTTATGGCTAGGGAATAATTATAACCACTTTTTATTCGGCTAACCGGGGTGTTCAGGCCTCTTAGAGTGCTTGAATAATCTCCGGGGCACGTGCACAACCCCTGTTTACACGGCCAAGTAAGTAAGGAGGCGATTGCTACTCAGGTTTGTAGCTCCCTGAGGCGAGTATCTAGCCAAAATTATTGAGTTATTTTAAAACTTCACTTGGATAAATGATGTGGAGTGTTCACTCTCATTGGCAAGGTATTAAAATCGATATCGGTTTGTCCGGGGCTGATATCGATACGTATCGGTCGATTTTGTAAAAAATAAATAAATAAAATAAACTATCTCAGTTGAAACCACGACGTATCGGCAGATAACCGATGCGTATCAGCGATACCGATACAAGAAGATACCGATACGTATCAATATCGGCCGATTTTTTATGCCTTGCTCAGTGATTAATTCTTTTTCGCTTGGCTAGGTATCATGTGACTAATTGAAAAACATTTTATATGAATTAACTTGGTAGAGTGAGGGAATTGGATTCTATAGACGTACCTTCAATTTCCACACTTTTCACACCAGGTCTCTCTATTCATTGAGAGGTCCTAATGGCAATATAAGTTATTTATAAAAATAAAATATAATATAATATATAATATACAATTATAATATAAGAAAGAAATGAGACAAAAAATCCTAAGAGAGGTAGCCTTGATAGGACCCTAAGGGGCTGTTTGGATAAAAACACGATAAATGTAGGAAAGTAAAATAATATTCTTATATTTTCTCCTGGATACCTAAGTTGTAGGAAATCATGAGATTCTTTTGTTTCCCTTTGTTTTTCGTTGTTTGGATAATCACATTGCTAGCTGGGAAAATGCAAGATTAACCAAATCTTGTGTTTGGAAACATATGCAGAAAATTGTAGGAAAATAATATATCCTAACAAATAAATAGCCAAAACATCATAAAAGATCATCCAAACTAAAAAACAGATACAATATCCTAAAAATGATTCACAAAAATGACCAAAAAATTATATATGTATTAATTTTTTTTTCTTTACATATCTTAGTGAATTGCTCTAGTGGTTGACTTAGTGTTTTGTGAAAATTAGATTCTAAGTTCAAATCTTGTTATATGCAATCAATTGCGTAAAAATAAATTGTGGGATTTAGTTAAAAATATCAAAAAAGAAATATTTGTTATGAAAACAAATACCATAAAAAAGATTATTTGAAGACTTTTGATAATTTTGGGTAGTCAATATAATTTTGGATGGATAAGAATCAACTAATATAAATTAGGACCCCTAAAGCTTAGTAACAAATTTTTAGAAAGTTTGGGTGGTTAATTGACCACCCAAGTCATAACATGGCTCTGCCTCTAAGTTTTTGGGATGTGTGCAATATAGAATCAACATCTAACATATGATAGGGCGCCATGTTCTTAAGATCTATCATGAGAAAGGTTGGGAAAAAAAATAATCTCCATCATCAAATTCAAATTAGTCAATGATTTTCGTCTGTGAAAAAATTATATGGTATTACTAATAAACAAGTGAGAAGAGTCGTACCCTTATCTTTTTTCTTCTCCACTCTTCTTATTTTTTCGAGGTCTCGGCAAATTGAATGTCAAGAGTTACTGTCGAACTCTTAAGTCGGAAATGAGCGTAAAAATTGTATTTTATATTCCGACCCTTAAGGAGCTCCAAACAACGAAAAATTACGAAAAATATAATATGAATCTAAATATTCCTCTTCTTCCTCATATCCAAACAGGCCCTAAAATGTCGAACAGGTGGCTTCCAAGTCCGAGGAGTGAGCGCCTTCCATCAATCAAGAGACAAAAAATGATCTTTTAAGAGACTAAAAAGTGCTTCAACAATTTGTCCTTTAATGGTTATTTGAAATGATTCAGGAACTTTTTTACAAACAAGGATTAAATTCATATTAGTAAATCATAATCAAAAATTATTATAATATCTCTTTCTCCTATTTTTTGTTGAGTTACTGTACCAAAAAATAAGTTTAACAAGTTCTTTTCTAGAAAGTACAATTCTGTAAGAAAACCAACGATTTTTTACGAAGATCGGACTTTGTCATATCAAGAAGGCAAATTCATTAGGAACCTTTTGCATCTCTGTTCATCTATGTTATAAGGGTCTATAGTCTATAAGACAATGTAGTGAAGTACCTCATAACCATTTTTGTTACCATTTCTATCAACACTAGTGTTTGCGCAGCCGCAGCCGTAGCCATATGCGTCTCTCTCTAAACATTATTAACTAAATCAATAAAATTCAGATTGATGGGAGAAAAAACTGACATGGAGACCAAAATATTGGGTATTATGGTAATACTACAAATCCTTTAGTCCCTAAAAGCGAAATCAAAATTTACGTCGAAACCCAAGTTACTCGGTTCGCTATTTTGCTCATGTTCAAATTTGGGTTTGCAATTCCCACTTCACAATCATCAAGCAAACTCGATACCTTATGGGTAGATGAGTTTTCAAAGTAGTTATTAATTTTTTATATAAATTTACAGGCTATAATAAAAGAAACACAAATAATCATTTGGTTAAGTATAAAATTTAATAATCATAATGTTTTAGATTTAAATCCCCTATCTATACTTTTAGAATAAATTTGTTAGCCTTGATCGGTCAATTCTGTTGTCACACCTATATATCGGAACGAATTGAATCACGAATTGGTTCAACATACCCAATTCGCAGCTCCCTAGGTGACCCGCGAATGAGCATAATAAGAAGCATAGGTCTAAACTCTTAACTCCAAAATCCTTTGTCAAAATAGGAAATCCGATTATTTATCATACAAACTGCCAAAAAAACAAGAGAAAGAAAAACAAACAAACAAACTATTTTGTTTGTAAAATATCCATCAAGGCTTGCATAGATTTTAACAAAAAGTACGAATTCATATTGGCATAATTGGGTTAGAAGGATGGCTGGAATTGCACAATTTTCAAGGGTTGATTGGTGGATCATCTGTTATCAATTTATGTGAAATACCCTGAATGCTCATATATTTAAGTCGTGCGATTCGTCCGTGATTTGTCTTGGGGCAATCATATCCGAGAGAAAGGGCGACTCAAACTATTTACTTTTTTCTTTTTTTTTTAATATTTTACCTTTTTTTTTTTTATAGCTTGGGTATCCGGATATCGTACAGCACCCGCCTAATCTCAAAGGCACATGCACACCCCAAATTCAGCAAATGTTGGGTCAACACAGGATATTAATCCCTAGAGTGGCCTTAAACGGGGGAGAAGATTCAAACTCAAGTCTCATGCTTTTGAAAAGCAGGTACCTAGCCAGCTCACCGACATCAGTTTATTATTCTTCTTCTTCTCTTTCTGCCCAACCAAACATCATCTCCTCCTAACCCATCCGCAATCCACGTGACCCAACCCGTGGATTCCCCTCCTCTTCTCCGATCCCATTCGGAATCTGAGCAACCCAAGTCACCAACCTTTGGTCGTCCGGGCTCTTCTTCTGTTCTTCTTATCAGAAGAGGTAATGAATGATGCAGCAAGTGTATTTTTTGCATTTTAAGTGAAAGGGTAGGAACGACAGGCGATTGAAATTTCTTACAATTAACATAAGGTCCTAAAAATTCGTGCAATCCTGATTACTTGAAACTTTATTAATCGGTATAATTAATAGCCTAAAACTTTCCAACAAAAATCCTGTTTTTGTTAAAGTGCCCAATCATCTTCCCTACATCAAGAAAAATTGCTTCAACATATAATAAAATCACATGAAAAACAGAAATAATAAAAATAACACAGTTTTTAGAGCAGTTGAGATTGAAATTAAAGGGCAAAAAAAGCATATAAATTTCAGAATAGAGATAATCAGAATAAGCATTTGATTTTACCAGATCTCTTGAATTGCCCATCTGATTCATTAGATGATGAAGATGATGGGGAAGTCGGAAGCAAAGGGATCGTTTGATCTTCAACTCCCATAGCTGTTTCAAGCTATAGAAAACGGGTCTGAGAGAGAGAGGGAGGTGAAGAGTTTTAACAATTTGGGGTCACAGAATCCAAACACCTGGGTGGAAATTTGACTTTTTTATGTGGGCCCAACGTACTTATTTTTATGAATCGTCAGTTGCGTAAGTTGGTAGGGAAGTTTGCCTATGGTTAGGTGTAGACTGTAGACAATTGATCTATGGAAGGTAAATTTACCCTCATCTACAATGAGCTATCTTAGACAATGAGCTGATGTATTCTCAACTGTACAGTTTTTTGGTCTTAGAGACAATGAGCTGTGTCTCATCATCTGCTCCCAACTGACAAGACTCGCCATTATCTGCAAACAAATTCTTTACCATTTCCTACTAGTAGGGGGCTGATACTAGACATTCTTTTCCATTTCCTACCAATAGGAGCGTAGACACGTTAAGTGGTGTGGGGGCTAGAGCCCTATTTAAATTTGGACACTGTTATATTAACGGTGTACAGCTTTTGATAGACAATTTTGCAGCAGCCTATATGGCTGCGATGCAATTGACCGCATACATAATAGAGCCAAGCAATGCAGCCAGTCATGTAGGGTCATATATGCTACCTACAAAATTGTCTATCAAAACCTATTTATGATTTATACACCTTTTTCTATGTATGAGCCGTCAAATCTAATGGTCTAATCTACTAGCCCCAATCTTCAACAACCACCCATTGTATTAGGAGCATTTATTTATTTTTTCATTTCTCCCTCTCTCTTCACTAGCCCCAATGTGTATTCAACAAGGGTTTGGTATCGGTGGTGTTGGTTTAATCTTTGGACCGATATATATGGGCTGATACTAACATGGTGCCACCAATATAGAAACCAACTTTTTTATATAAAAAAAAGAGTATCAGTTGATAGCGATAGAGTTTTAGTTCATGTGACATTGAAACAATATTTTGAATGTCATATTGGAAAAATTGTGAAATATTGACTCGAAATAATACAGGAAATCGATCCGAGGCATGAGAAATATCATTGTTGTTAAACCAATATTTGTCCCCACCACTTCGACAAAGTGGTCACCAGCAGGTTACCGATAAACTAGTTCCAAGATATAATGAACCGACTGTGTATTCTCATGTGAAGGATTTGGCGAATCCGATTATGCTATCCAAACACTAAATATTGTAAGAGCACTTTGATAAAGACCTTTAAAGACATATCAAGAGAGAAGAAAAAAGACTCTATTGTGATATATAAAACAATGATTTTAGATTCCTTAAATAAAAATCAAGTGATGTGTTAGTGCATCATTTTCCTATGAAAATGTGTTACACGCATCCCTTCGAAAAAGATAGACTACTTTAGAAAGAAACTTCTTTTGAAAAGAAAAAATACTTTGAAAAGACACCACTTTGAAAAGTATAAATTATAAAACTTTTAAATATCTAATATGCCATATGGACCTCCACTTGGAGGACGGACACCTTTTCTATATATATATATATATATATATATATATATATATATATATCAGCTATACCTATAGTGACGAATTTCGTTTTCGGTAACTTTTCAGTGGGGGGTCCTTTTGGTACATTTCAGATTAATTTCGAAAAAATTTCGGAGATCAAATATATATAAAACACTATATTTAAGTATTTGTGCTAAGCATTGAAACTTAAGCACAAAGCTACAAGGCATAAAGAAAAAGTATCATTTTTGTTATGTAGCTTTAGTCCCACATCATTGGGAAGAGAATTCTACACGCTCCAACCCATCTATAAATTGCTTCAACTATACTCTTAAACAAACAACAGCTGGTTAGTGGTGATCGGTGAGCATAGAGTCAAACTTTACTTTTGTCATTTATTAGTAATTAAATTACTAATATAAAAATAAAAAAATTCAAAATTTTTGAAAATTTTGAATATTATTCGATTAATCGAATGAAAACTCGACTGTTCGAACTGTGAGTCTACTTTGCGAAAAGGAGATTTTCAATTAATCGAAATTGGATTCGATTAATCGAATGAAAGCTCGACTGTTCGAATTGGGAATCGACTTTGCGAAACAGAGAATTTCGATTAATCGAAATTACTTCGATTAATCGATATTGACCTTCGATCAATCGACTGAGATAAATTATGTTGACTTTTGGGTTTGACTTTGAGATTCTTGGAGGGTCTTATACCTTCTTTATTGCATCCTTTGTGATGTGTTTCACCTGTTATGTGGTACCATAGGTGGCACGTGTGGACTAGTGCACAAGGAGCCACGTGGGACCTTGATGTAATGATCAAATGAGGACTTGAGGTAGGGAACACCTTGAACATGTACCTTATTTTACAAGAGCATGTATGTAGTGATATAGAATTCAATTCAATTGTTATTTCTTAAGAATTTGTGAAAAGTGTGCGTGTGTGACATTCATAAGAGTAATCATAATGAGTCATCCCCAGGGGATGAAGAAGTAAAGAGATAAGAGCATCAGGTATGATGCAAGTGAATGGATACATCCCAGGGATGTATCCAAGGATTGAATAATGTTTGATAGGGCCTAACTGATATAAGATAGCACATTTACACGGTGAATAACTATATGTAAGGCATCGATATTTTTGTTATTTGAGGTTTGATAGGGTACCCCACCGACGTGGCGGGATATCCACGACTGACACGGCAGGATATCCGTAACCGATACGGCGGCGAAACCGTAGGCCAGTGCGGAGGCTTATCCGTACATAGTAAGCACACCCCAGGGGTGTTGATTGAGAAAAGTGAAACTCCGCCACCAATCCCCAGGGGAAAGGGGCTTGGGTACTATTGGTATTCTCAGGGAATACGGTTAAAACTGTCTATATAGATGACGATGATGGGTATCTCATCGGGGCTCGATGCTATATTGCTCGGGGATTACTTAAGTTGAAAGTTTAAGTTTTGCTTTAGGCCTTTTCAGCATCATTCATGAGTAAATGAAAACATAAGTAATCAACAGTAAAACAAAATGCTTTTTAACTGTTTCATCATTAACTGCATAGATACATCATGCATGGCATATCATGGAATATATGTGAGTTATAATTTATATGTTCAACCGTGTTTGTTCCCTATTGAGCTAGGATGTAACTCACCCTATAGACTATACGTCGCAGGTCTACTACTAGCAGCTGCCGAGGCTTCAGGAGACGCTGATCCCGGCGAGTCGGACCTTGCGGCCGGCGAAGAGTTGGAGCCACCTCCAGAGGACTTCTTCTAGAGGACTCCGTTGTGCCACTTTGAGGGCTTTAGAGGGATTTTGTACGGCTTGGTATGTCAAGCCTTGATTCTGCTTAAACCATGTATATATATAGATGGGATTATTCTTTTGGGGCGAACCATCCGTGATGATTGCTATCATCGATGGTTCGGATCGGTTCTCCATTCATGTAGAGGCATGAGGGTAGAACTGTCTTTTGGAGAGTTAATTAATATAGATTCAAATTTCGCAATTTCGTTTATTATTTTATTGCAATGCTTGATATACCAGTGTTCCGTGCTTAGCTAAGGGGCACGATCAAGATGATCGTGCTGATGGCACGGGTTTCGGGGTGTCGAAATCCGGGCTGTCACATCCGGAGCCACCAGTGACTTATCCCACGTTGACTACATGTTTGAGCAATCCAAGTAGTCCAACTAAACCCACAGGGGTAGCTCAGTTGGTAAGGCCGTGGGTTTGCTCCCCATAGGTTGCTAGTTCGAGTCCCCGTAGGGCCACTGGAGTATTACCCGGTCGTTAGTTCCAGGGCCCCGTGGATTAGTCGAGGTGCGCGTAAGCTGGCCCGGACACCACGCTTATCAAAAAAAAAAAAAAAAAAGTAGCCCAACTAACAGTCATCAATTGAAACATGTCTTAACAAAAGAAACATGCTGATAAGAGGATCAGATTCATCCAATTGGCACAGTTTAACATCAACCGTCAACAAACATATCTACAGCCAGTTTGTATTTTAGTTATAGATTAGTTGTCTTTGTGTGTTTGGACCCACCCTTTGTTCAATCCAGTGGCAAAAATTGCCGGATTTTTAAAGTAATTTGAAAATGATTAAAATTTTCTTGGTGCATTGAATTAATCAAGAATTATTCACAACATTTTCAAAATGTTATGGAATTTATCGCAAAATTTTGATAAATTAATACTTTTTTAATATTATTATCATATTTTTTAATTTCTTTCCAAAATTTTCTCAATTTTTTACCCACGCTTGGCGAATTCTGCCTAAATTTACCGGATTTTAACATGGTCGAATTGTTGCCCAACCACGACTTTTTTACTATATGGGTATATAATCTTCAACTTTCACGATTTGGATTTAGGCTTTTAAATCTGATATACCCTCTTTTGAGGCAGTATATCCCATTTACCGCGTAAAATCATTGCAACTTATCATATAAGCAAGGTATCAAATATCGGTTGATATCGATACATAACGATTTTTCAACTAACTAATAAATATTGGATATCGGACGATACAAAACTTGTATTAGCCGACGCCTTCCTAATTTATTTATTTTCTTTTAAATATACTAGTAAAAGTGCATGTGCGCTGCACATGTTAATATAAATGTGAAGATACCATCGAATTCTTCTAATTTAAATGTGATATTCTAAAGATCTTCGATTTCTATCATATGACTTAAGACAATATATGGTCATCATCTCATTCATATTTGACTGCTTTGAATTATATAATAGAGATTTTATTTTATACCAATATTTTTCATTAAACATATTTAGAACATGACCTTCAAATCCGATGGCTAAGATAAAGTTTTCACTTGACATAAGTCCTTCAAATACCAAGTCTTTCCTTTAAAGGATAACTCTAATTATACCAATCAGATTTCTAAGTGTACTACATACAAAAAATCATTAACTGATGTGAACCAGATGATAGAAATCAATTTTCTTTTCAATCTTTCACATAATGAAGCTTGAAATCAATGGTGTACCATCAGACGGTCAATTTATGGTTTCTATTGCATACATCCCAAAAAAATGATCGAAAATTATGGGGCATGCATCATATTCAAACGTGATCTTCGATCACTTTTTGGGATGTTTTATGTGTACCACATGCAATAAAAAATTAACTGTCAGTACACTCATTATCTCAAGATCTACGATTTTGACAAAAACGACTGTTATTGTCTAATTCAAAACAGTTAATGATATTCGGCTATGTTGTCATTCAAAATTGATTTCCCATTCGATCTTCTATATGATGATCCTAAGGTAATGGTGTACCATTAGACAGTCAATTTTTAATCTGCGTGACACACATTCCAAAACAGTAACTGAAAACTATGTGACAGACATTATGCTCAAACATGATTTTCAATCATATTTTGAAATGTGCAACACTTGAAATAAGAAGTTGATTGTCAGTACTCCCATGATCTCATACATTATGGGGAAGATTGTGCGACAAACGATCTCTATCTTCTTATTCACAATAGTTAATGGTTATCGGTCATAGTATCATTAAAAATTCAATCATTGTAAATAAAACGGTTTAATCTTCGTTTTAATCTTTCATCCCAAAAAATAACTGGAAATCATGTGGCACACGAAAATATGATCATGGGCATACCATCAAAAGGGCAAAGAGTTATGCAGGTTACTAATTTTTGGAATATGTACAAGAATTTGATTCATGCAATTGACAGATCACCTCATGTCATTTGACATTCAATCGGTTTATTGGTTATATAGTTAAAAACTTAGAATCATTAACTATAAATCTCATAAAAATGCATGTGCATTACACATGGTGCCAAAATAAAAATTTTAACTGAAAAATGTGACAGAAGATGTATAATAATCACTTGCCCATATATGGTGTCCCATATATCAAATGGTGCCCCATATATAAAATCTCTAACCTTAATTTTATATGCATGCCATCATTTTAAAGTCACATGATTCACATGATCATCATATAAATCATATTTATGTTAAAATAACATTAAAAAATAAAATTAAACATAATTTAGAACTTAAAAGTAGGGTTGCCAATGGGTCGTGTTAAAGCTTTGACTGTCCGATTGGTAAATGGCACATACTGACCTGACTTGGCCTGATGGTGCACCCTGATTCGACCTAATACTCAAAGGGTCAAGGGTATATGCCCAATCCGACCTGACACCTATTCCAACCTTAACCTGAAGAGTCGAGTGTATATGCCCAACCCAATCTGAGACCTAATTGAAAACACTCTATTTTATTATTATTATTATGATTATTATTATTATTATGATTATTATTATTACTACTATAACTACTATTATTAATTATTATATAAAATCTTGTAACTCGAGCTTAGTTGGCCAAACCCGATCTGACACCTATCCCGACTTTAATTTGAAGGGTTGAGTGTATATGCCCAACCCGACCTGACACTTGACTTGACCTGGTTGAAAACACTTTATTTTTTTATTATTATTATTATTATTATTATTATTATTATTATTATTATTATTATTATATAAAATCTTGTAACTCGAGCTCAGTCGACCAAATTTTTTCTTAACTCGACCCAACCATACCTATAAATTGTGTCCGACACTTCATGCCTGACTTAGCCAAATAAACCAAGTTTAGTACCTAGCACAATAAAAAAGTCAATCTGTTGAGAGCCCTACGTAGAAGTATCATATGTTTGTCTAAGTCATATAAAGTTAAGTGCTCCCCTAAGTCTTACGACCAACATACGTATGAGTGCAAGTAATCCGATCAAGTAAGATGACAAGATTTGATCAGGGGTACATTAATCGTGGCTCAGAGGGTTTCAACTTTCGAGTAAATTATTATTTTGGTAACTTTATTAACACCCGCGGAATCTTAGAGGGCACCTATGCAAAAAAATATTGACTCTTTGTATTAGTTGATGGAGATCATTTTTCGGCCTAATCTTTCACATAAGGGATCTTGATATTATTGGCTTACCATTAGACGATCATTTTTTTATTTCATAAAGTGCAGATCCCAAAATATGGCCCTAAATTTACATGACATACATCATGCTCAAATTTAATTTTTTGACTATTTTTATGTGATCTATGCCACATAATTCAAAGCAAGTCAAATATTTTATGACAAAATTATTAATTCGCTTAACTTTAAATTGTTAATTCTCTTAACTTTATGAGTTTCTTTGAAGGTACTAAAAATAAGAAAAGAAAGAGAACTTATTTGGATACTATTATTTATGTATTCTCATTGGAAAGAGAGATTTTATTTGGGTATCATTATTTGCGACCCTTAAAATTGTGACCTCGTCAATATCCTCTAGTAGGTATGAAATGATCGCTTTGAATTAGAAGATGGAGATTATTTTTTATCCCCATCTTTTACCTAAATGATCTTGGTATCATGAGAGTATTATTAGACCGTCGATTTTTTAAAAAATGATATTAAAATCATGTTTGAGAGTGATGTATACCATTTGATTTTAAAATCATGTTTGAAAGTGATGTATGTCATTTGATTTTAAAGCCACTTTTTTGGTTGTGTCAAGTGAAATAAAATTTTTACTGCCTAATGATACAAAAAGGATGTTAAGATCAACTATATAGAAGATTGAGACAAAAAATAATCTCCATCGTATGATTCAAAACGATCAATATATTCAGACTGAAAGAGATGAGATGAAGTTACAATTTTTTGGATGATAAATAATGATACTCATTTTAATTTTATTGTCACGGCTTAGGAGTGTATATAGGGGCAAGTGTGGAAACAAAGATTAAGAGAAACTATTTTAACTTTCATATAGTAGTAAGGATAGGGATATATAAAAAAGAAGATGAGGGTAGATGGAATAGCTTAGGGGTATTTTGTTACTAAAAATATGAAAACACTAAAATTGACAGAAATTATTTGTACTTTTATATAGTAGTAAGGATACCGAAACCAAGTTTGCTACCTTGCATATAAGTATAAAACCATCGTTTTAAAAGGGTAGCTTTAAAGGCACCCACCGAATCATGTTGGGCACCTACGCCAGAAACCATTGATTGCTTTAAATCAGATAGTGGAGATCATTTTTCGCTCCAACCTTCAACACAAGGGATCTTGAGATTATCGTGCACCTATCAGAAGGTCAGTTTTCGAGTTCGATTTCATGTGACACAGATCCCAAAAACGTAACCCTAAAGTCACCTTTGAACGTGATGTGTGTCATGTAGTTTTAGGGCATTTTTTGGGATCTGTGTCATGTGAAATAAAAACTGATCATCTGATAGGTGCGCCATGATCTCAAGATCCCTTGTGCGAAAGATTGGAACAAAAAATGATCTCGAATATCTGATTTCAAGCAATTAATATATTTTAGCGTAGGTGCCCAATAAAATTAGGTGGGTGCCCAACAAAATTCGGTGGATGCCTTTAAATTAAATCCCTTCCAATGAGTTTCTTAAAAATTGTTGAAGATTATGAGATTTTGCATGTTTGAAAATGAACTTTGCTCAGGCCGAACTGATGGAAGTTTAACTGTGATTCAACAAATTTTAAAACCCGTGGATATACCAAGAGTCAATGCAAACTATTAAAAATAAATTTGAACACTTTAAATTTGACATTTTTACTTATTTACCCATTTACTGACTCTGTCCTACACATGTTTACCCACAAGTTACTTTGTTCGCTGGTTTGCTAAGTTTGAATTTTTCTTCGCAATTCATCTCATCGAGTAAACCGGATTCCCTAGCGGTAGGATGACGTTTAAAAGTATTTAATAATTATATAATATAAATTTTAATTAATTAAAATTAATAAAAGCAATCACTTGATCAGCTATAAAACTTAAAAATCAAAGGTCTTAGTTTCAAATTAGCTCTATATGTTTTACCATATCAAATTAAAAAATGACCATCTAATGATACGATCATGATCTTAAAATTCATTGTGTGAAAGCCGAAAAATAATCTCATACGTCTGATTCAAAGCAATCAATTGTTCTCAAGTGTGGGTGCCCTCCAAGGTATAAAAAATCAGCCCATACCGATACGTATCAGTTTTTCGGTAAACCCAATATGTATCGGTCATCTAACTCAGTATTGGTATCAACCGACATGTATCTGGTATCTGCTAATACATATTTGGTATCTGCCGATATGTATCAATTTGAGCCGAGACGTGCATTTATTTATTTATTATTTTATTTTTTTAAAAGGGTCGATTCATATCAGTTCTCTATGGACCGATACCTAATACCAAAATCAATTTTGACTACTTGGTGCCCTCAAAGATTCAGTGTGGTGAAAATAGAGGTCCCCTAAAGTTTTTGGGTGCCACACACAGCTAGGCCCAGTCCAGTATCTCCATAGGCCGTCGGTCTATGAAACCTTTTAACATCTTCCTTTCTTATATCTTCTCTTTAGAGATAAATTTCCAAACGGCAGGGGAGATTTAACTTTGAGAATTCTAAAGGTATAAGCTTAATTGGGGCAAGCAAGATTTGACGGATCAGAGATTATATATTTCAAAATCAAACGCCTGACATCCGTAGTGTTTTTCCAGAAAACACCCAACACTACATGCCATAGGTAGCGGATTTTGCAATAGCCATTATGATTTCGCTGTTCACACTGTTGACTATTTTGACTCAGATGAGAAAGGTCGTTTTTTGTTCCAATATTTTACCCATTAGATTTTGAGATCATGGCTCACATATTATACCGTCAAAGTTTGATTCTAGGTGGCACATCTCTGTGAGCTCAGTGCACCATTGTATGCCATGATCACTATGGGAATGTTTCCCACCTGTAATCAATATCTAACCGTCTAATATGTAAGCCATAATCTCAAGATCCAATTGGTAAAATATTGACACGAAAATTAACCTCTATCATCTGATTCAAACAATCCTAGGCAAATAAGCATTTAGAAAACAGCTCAACGCCTTTTCATTTGTTGAACCTTAAAATATCATTTCATAAGATTTTATAATCAATGGACATAAATCAGCCACAGTATTCCTCTAAAAGATAGAATCCAGAATTAGCATATTTTTAATTGAAAATAGCCTCTCTTTTTGGGAAGGGAGTCATTACTTGCACACGCTTTTTAAGTGATTGCACCAAAGTTAAAGAGAGACTTTGTATTTTAGGGACATGTGACATGTGAAAATATAATTTGGACCGCCTGATTTAAAATTCATGATCTATAGGTCCTTGTAGATAAGATTAAAGCAAAATACGATATTTATCATATGATCTATTGTCAACTTTTGAATCAAATAATAGCATTTCACTATATTTAATCACATAATGAAGATTATATTTTATACAAATCTTATCTATTAAGGATCTATGGATCATGAATTTTAAATCAGACACATATTACATTTTCACATGTCTAGTTTCTTTAAAATGTAGTTTTTCTTTCAATAGGCTCTTTTTTGGGAATCAGCTAGATTCTCTTTTCCTTAAACCATATTTTTTTGCTTTTCGGGGCAAGAGAAGAAACAAGAATGGGCCCTGGATAGCTACTCCAGAATTAAGTTAGTGACACTTGTCATCGTGTGCAGGCCCAATTGCAAGAAGACACCGATTATTTTTAGGTTTTTTATAAATATCCTCCACCTGAGTTCTGTTGATATTACAAATAACCCCTCCAATTATAGTTATTTGTTTTACCCCTGAATTAGCATTTTGGTGATCATAAAACACCCTCTTTAACGGATGCTACTTTAAATGGTTAATCATCGTTAAAAAATAGCCTAAATACTATATTTATCCTTTTAAAAAGTAAATTACTAAATTGCCACCCTTTATTCCGGTAAGAATAATTTTAAATCCACCCCTCCACTTATAAAAAAAAGTAGTTTTAAATCCACCCACAAAATATTTGAGTTCACCCACGCTAAAAAACATTAACTGCATTGAATCGGATGATGGAGATCGTTTATTGTCCCAACCTTTCACACGATGGATCATAAGATCACGGTGGCACAATTAGACGGTTGACTGCATTGAATCGGAAGATGGAGATCATTTATCGTCCCAACCTTTCACACGATGTATCTTGAGATCATGGTGGCACCATCAGACTGTTGACTATATTGAATTGGACGATGGAGGTTGTTTATCGCCCCAACCACTCACACGATAGATCTTGAGACCATGGTGGCACCATCAGACGGTTGATTGCATTGAATCGGGCGATGGATATTATTTATCGTCCCAACCTTTCACACGATGGATTTTGAGATCATGGTGGCACTATCAGATGGTTAATTTTTATTTCTGTAGTACACACCCAAAAAAATGACCTTAAAATTAATTTTAACTGTATACGTGATGTTAAGGTCACTTTTCTGAGATGTGTGCCACGAAATAAAACACTGATCGTCTAATCGTATGCCTAAACGATCTCCATCGTCTCATTCAATGCAATCAATGTGTTTTAGCGTAGGTGAACTCAAAGATTCGGTGGATGGAAGCAGATGCGGTTAGGCAATCCAATTTCTAAAAATAAGTCTTAAATCATATAAGAAATTAGAGGGATAAGTATTTTGAGTGGAACATGTAGATTGAAGGTTTTCTTTTTAAGAATAATTGCATCGTTTGCCACAAATCCTCCATTGGTTGAGTATTCGTCCAAACGTTGGCATGCTTTAATAGGGGAATCACCCATAAGATGAATCTTAAATCTGATGGGTGAATGAAGGGCCTTTTAGAAGAGTACCTTTAAATCTACCCACTGAATCTTTAAGTTCACCCATACTGAAACACGTTGATTGAATTGAACCGAACGATGGAGATCATTTATCCTCCCAATCTTTCAAATGATGGATCTTGAGATCATGATCGTACCATCAGATGGTCAGTGTTTTATTTCACGTGACACACATCTCAGAAAAGTGACCTTAACATCATGTGCATGCTTAAAATTGATATTAAGGTCACTTTTAGGGGTGTGTACCACATGAAATAAAAAATCGGCTGTTTGATGGTACACTCATGATCTAAAGGTTGATCTCATGAAAGATTGAGACGATAAAAAATCTTCACCTTTTAATTCAATGCAGTTAATGTGTTTCAGCGTGAGTGAACTCAAAGATTTTGTGGGTGAATTTAAAGGTATTCCTTTTAGAAATGTGGTCAATTACAATGGCATGACTTGTAAATAAAGGTGAATGAAGGGCCTTTTAGAATGGTGATAAACTTTAATGGCATGACTTGTAAATATAAATGAATTAAGGGTCTTTTAGAATGATCGTATTTTTAAAATATTAGTTTCATTAAGGGCAAAATAGGCTTTCCGTCCATAAACACACGATTAGTAACGGAAGGGGGTTATGTGAAACAGAATTACAAAAATAAGGGCTGCATAATAAATACCCATAACTCAGGAGTTTTCATATAATATTAGCATAATATGAGGGGGTATATGCAAAAAACCTATATTTTTATGCCGAGAAATCCTGTTTTATCATAGAGAGAACGTGACAACGGTGAACGCGAATGTCCAATCAGGAGGCGTCTCAAAGGGCCGGGCATGAGCCCATTCCGCCCCACCGGGTCCACAATGGGTTGTATATAGGCAAAGGTGGGTAACCCGATATATAAATGGGATGGCCCTGCCAGACCCAATTAGTGAGCTAGGCTCTTATGGACTAGTTCCAAAAGCCCGATTGAAAATTAGCATGTTTAAGCCCAGCCCAGATCGATCAAATCAGTTCTTTTATGTAAGAGTTGTGGGACCAGTATGCATACCAGCCCTCTATGGCCAGGTATGGGCTAAGGTAAGTAGGCTGGATTCATAAATGGGCTGGCTTGAGGGATTAGTAATTGGGTAAGATATGGGCTAGCTCCAAGAGCCCCAATTATAAGTCATTTAAGGCCCCCCAATTATAACAGCCATTTAAGGCCCCACGTGAACCCGACCCAACCCATTGAGACCCCTACCAATCGGGCCACTTGGCCCAAATCTTGGACTGAACAAGGCCCACAAATTGACAACCGAAACTACCATCAATGATATTCCGTTTACGAGTTGGTATAACGTACTTGGCGCGAGTGCCATCTCCTTTTCTCCACATGATCAATTCTTGGGTTCTTTGAATCAAACAATGGAGATCTTTTTTCGCTCAAATCTTCTACACAATAGATCTTGTTATCATGGGCCTGGTAGATGATCAACTTTTGGTTTCTTATGGCACATATCCCAAAATGTTATCTAAAAGTCACATTTGAACATGATATATCCCACCTTAAGCCACCTTTTTTAGAAGTGCACCTTTAATTTCACCCATTGAAACTTTCAGCTCACCCATCTTGAAACCCATTAATTACTTTGAATCAGATGATGGAGATCGTTTTTTGTCCCAATCTTTAACACAATGGATCGTGAGATCATGGGCGTACGCAGCTTGCCATCAAATGTCAATTTTTTATTTCACGTGTCACAAATCCCAAAACATTGACCTTGACATCCCTCGAAACATGATTTTAAGGTCATCCTTTGGGACATATGTCATATGAAATAAAAAATTGATCGTCTGATGGTACACTTATAATTTCAAAATCCATCGTGCTAAAGATTGGGACAAAAAATGATATCCATTATTTGATTCAAAGCAGTCAATGAGTTTCAGCATGGGTGAACTCAAAAATTCATTGGGTGAATTTAAAGGTACTCTTTTGAGATTTGTGTCATGTGGAATCGAAAAATGACCAATTGATGGTACAGCCGTAATCTCAAAAATCATTATATGGAAGATAGAGGTAAAAAATAATCTCCATAATCTAATTCAAAGGAGTCAATGGTTTTTGAGGAGTGCCCTAAATGAATGCACAGATCAATCTGCTAACCTTGGGAGTTGGAAGGGATGCACACATTTTTTAATACCCAAATTGGGCGGTCAAAAATTATAGTTTCACTGAGTTTCACTCTCCCAGATATCCGTGCATTCCCAGAGACTTGACCAGTTTTTAGTGCCCCAAATCAGTGGAAGATTTAAAAAACATACTCTTTAATTAGACGTGAACTTTAATTTATATTTTTTATCTAAAGTTATTGCATAAAGTTTTATTTAATTAATTTAGATTGGATATAAAGTGTGTTTCCCAATCAGACCCCGGTGGAGCATTATAAATAGGATCGTTTGCTTTGGCCAATTGACTGAGACCCGCACAGTTTATTTGTTTAGATACGTGAAAGGTCATTTTCTAGACAGAACATGAGAGTCACGGTTACGAGTTAGGACACCATGTTTTTGCCAAAATTAAAAATAGTCTTCAAAGATGTTTAATTTAATTTATTGCCTATTAATTTGATTCACTCTATTAATCTATTATTTTTTAGCAAAATAATTAACAATTGACAAAGATGCAACTGTTAGAAGTTTCAATTTTTGTGATTTTTACTATAGTCAATCCGTTGACTGATGGATGGTATAAGATCAATCTTGAGAAGATAATTGCTAATTCAATGAATTTGATTAGAATAAACAACTAATAGTTAAGTCTTTTAATTATGGTATGATTGTAATTTCTAATCACAATACAATTAGTAATTCAAGTCCTTGATAAGAAATATGGCTGTTAACGGGCCGGACCGGGTTTCAATCAGGCCAATTAATTTTTTTAAAAAAATTTGGGTCTAGCCCGGCCCGTTTAGCTAAAAGGGCCGGGCCAGGCTAACTCAACCCAATTTTAAATTATGTAGCCTGAACCCAGCCCGTTTAGCTAAACAGGCCGAGCCGGGTTTCTAACATTTTTAACACATATTTTAAGTTTTTTTTTTCTTAAAGGACCTTAGCTAAACAGGCTGGGCCGGGCTTTAAACTTTGAAGTCCGAATTTGGGCTCGTTTCTTATACGGGCCAGACTGGGCTGAGCTCACTTATATTCTTCATAAAAAATTGGGCCCGAACTTAACCCATTCGGGCCGGGCTGAAGCCCAACCTGTTGACAGCCTTAATGAAAAAGGACTCTTTAATTATTATTATTATTATTATTATTATTTAGATATTTCCATCCCTTATCAGCGTTAAATGTAAGTTAGACTTAACGAGTTATAAGCTATTAACATACGGACCATTAGTCCCACAAAAACGGGATTTGTGGGAGAAAGCTACGTGGAGATGTGAGAGCAAAAGAGAACGACGGAAATGGGACATGTAAGTTATAGCCGATTGAGAATTACCCAATTTGTTACTTAGGCCTTGTTTGGCAAAAGTTATGGGCTGAATTTTTTTATTTTACTTTCCATGAAATTATTGAAAAAATAAAATTAGGAAAAGTTCTAAAAGTAAAATTTTTGCATGATTAATATTTTTTTATTTTTTTCCAATGTTCGGCAAAAAAAATTAAGAATAAAGCACAATGACATGATTATTTCGTGATTCTGTTAAAACACCTCATAATCCATAAATAGTCGTTTGCCATCCAATTGGTGAGGTCGTATTGGAGTTCAATTAGTTGATATAAGCCGATTTCATTCTAATCCTTCACAAGTAGTACAAATCTTGACATATTAATCAAACGGTCAGTTTTTTAATTTCACGGAGTAATATCCCAAAAAATTATGTGACATAAAATTATATTCAAACGTGATTTTAGATTTAGCGTTTGTGATCTTTGCAATGTAAACACTATCTAAGCCAGCTGTCTAATTTAAAGCCAACAATCAAAAGATTGTAGGCTTCTTCATGCCATTACTCGAATGCCTTGTTCTGTACTATAGCACAAGCATAAGTTGCTCCCGAAGTCAACTGTTGAATCAGGTTATAGCCTTTAATTGTCGAGAATCATATGATAAAAGATCAAGGCCGGCCTTGAGATTTTAGGGGCCCAAGGTGAGTTCTTAAAATGGGGCCCCTCTTATATATTAATTTAAAAAAAAACAATTGTCACAATATATTTTTTTGATAAATAAAATAATACTCAATGCTTGTAGATAGTGCTTTTAGATTTCAAATATCTCAATTTTCCATTATATTGTTTATAATTTGAAAATGCAACTAACAAATTAACGAAAGTATATATTAAAGAAAATGTAACACCAAAACAAGAAAAAAAAATGGTAGAACGTATCCGACGGTTCAAGTAACCCAACCATTAACATTTTAATAATTTTTATTATTTTAACTGCCATTGAATCTTTCACTGCCATTTTTTAGCATTTTAGCAATCTCAAAAAGTTTTAAAAATATGTTCATTGAATAAGTCTCGTCGAATAGATCAAAATTGATAGGTCATTTGCAAAAAATAGAACTCTAATGAGCCTAAAATCGCTATTTTAAGTTCTGATCATTTAATAATAAAAATGTGTGTGCGTGTGTATATATATGCGAGCCGTTTCCGTCCTCCATGAAGGTTGCTCATGTGTCTTCCAAGATCTCGTGGAGATCAATGTGACTTCTAAAACACTATTTGGGTGCGATGGGGAGCATAAGGGAACAGCTTAAATCAAATTATTGAATCCTTCTAATCATATGATCGAGATCATTTTTCACCCATATCTTTCACTCACTAGATCTTAAGATCATGGTGCACCTATCAGATTGTCGGTTTGTGATTCAACCTATCATAGATCCCAAAAAATTGCCATAAAATCACATTTGAGCGTGAAGTGTGCCATATGATTCAAGGGCATTTTTTAGAGATTTGTGACACATGAAATAAAAAATTGACCATTTGATAGGTGTGCCATGATCTGAAGATCTATTTTGTGAGAGATAGGTATGAAAAGCCATTTCCACCATCTCATTCAAAGGAATCAATGATTTTCAAAGGGTTTGAGAAGTGGGCACTTTCGGAGAACGCATAGGCGCGTTTAGAGGTTCCCTATATATAAATGATTTGGTCAAACAAATATGGTTTGGTCAAAATTGGGTCAGAGAATCTATTGGGTCAATGCATATGGTCGGCTTGCCCCAATGAGGCCAGTGACCCAACCAATGACCTACACCGACTCGGTCGAGACCCGATCCATGACTCATTAAAAAAAAATGTAAATATAAGACTTAAAAAGAGTTGAACCCACAACCTACTCGAACACAATTAGATGAATATAATGTTATTATACATTACAAATTATAAATTATATTAAGCAACTGTACCAAATTTGGGGATCCGAGAGGTAGCTTCTTGGGCCTTGGCTCAGGAGCCCTAGTTACAGAAATAGATTTCAAAAATAGATACAATTATATAAAAATATATAAATATGTTACTAATTATGGATGTGGGTGTATATCCAACAAGGTAACACACTCTCATCAACTTCTTCTCAAATCTCATGTCTAGAGAGAGTCAGAGAGGTGTTGGATAGTGGAACTATGGAGAGAGAGAGAGAGAGAGAGAGAGAGAGAGAGAGAGAGAGAGAGAGAGAGAGGATAAGGTAACCAAATTGGGGGCCCTTTAGCTTTATAGAATTTTTTTTTCTTTTTTAAAAACCCTATTTTTTAATGGGCAAATAGCATTTGGGGGCTCCTAAAAACCGGGGGCCCAAGGCTCTTGCCTTGCTAGCCTTGGTTTAGGGCCGGCCCTGTAAAAGATAATGTTTCATTTTAATCTTTTTCACAAAGGATCTTGAGACTGTGCACCTATCGTCAGAAGGTTAGTTTCCTATTCCATGCGGCATAAATCCCAAAAATGACTAAAAAAATCACATGGCACATATTACGTGAAAACATTATGGGTACCTCAGTTTGCGCCCCACCTGTTCTCTAAAAGCGCCCACGTCCGAAACCCCTTGAAGACCGTTAATATTGCTTCGGACCAGATGAGGTAGATTGTTTTTCACCCCAATCATCCACAGAATGTATCTTAAGATCATGTAACACTTATTAGATGGTCAGTTTTTTATTCTATGTGTCCCAAAGCCCCCAAAAATGGCCCTAAAGTCACATTTGAGAGTGATGCATGCCAATATGATTAAAGAGCGATTTTTTGGGGATATGTGATACAGGAAATCAAAAATTGACCGTCAGATCAATGTGCCATAAACCCAAGATCTACTTTGTGGAAGATCTTTATTAAAAATGATCTACTTTGTGGCGCTTTCAAAGAACGCATGGCCGTGCCAACTATTTTGATCCAAAGCAATCAAACGGTTTTAGCATAAAATATCCGAGTTGAGAGACTGAATTTTGGGTTGCAAGGGTGATAAATAAAACTTCTCTTTAATTTTTTAACCCATGTTGTGGACTGAAAATTCTAACTCTAACTTGTGGGTCCCACAGGATTGTCAAACGGTGGAAAGTTATTGGTTTCCGTAAAAACACAAGATTTTAAGGAGTTTTTTCGGCCAAACAAGGCCTTAGGGTGTGTTTAACAAGGTATCAAATATCAGCCAATACCGATACGTATCAACGCCGATACGTATCAAGTATCCAACTTGGTATCAGTATCGGTATCGGCCGATACTTATATTTAATTTTTTTTTTTTTTAAATAGGTCGATACTTATTGGTGTCGGCCAATACGTATCGGTTCCGATACCGAGTTTGTTACCTTGGTGTTTAGGTCTACTCTCCTTTAGCAGATGTCAGCTCTCTGCCTGTTCTCTATCAGAGAGGGTTTTATCTGCTCTGATTTATAACTTAAACAGCTCTCTATCATAGCAAATGGTGGAAGAGCTGTGATACCAAATACTTAAACAGCTCTCAAGCCAAAGAGCCACTCTTTGACTTGAGAGAGCCAACTCAAACGTAGCTTTAAAAATGAGACTTGTAAGTGCTAATGAATTTCTAAGTACTAATATACCGATAAAGGTAATTGTGAGATGTCGAATGACTACTTCCAAGGGCATTTTAACAATTTTATAGTAAATTTTAGAATTAAATTATTTATTATATATATATAATAATTGAGCAGAGCCAAGCCGAGCTACCAAGTTCTCAGCTCAAGCTCGGCTCAATTAAAAAGAAGCTTTGCTTTTTAAGCTCCGATCGGATTAGCTCTTGAGCAGTATTATAAGAGCTCATAGATCTTATTTTTCGAGCCGAGTAAGCTGGTGAGCTGGCTCGGCCCGTTACAGACCTAGGTACATGTAAAGTAGTTTATGACAGACTTGTAGCATTTTACGTGGTAGTATTATATCTCTGATCTGATTTAGGGCTATGGATAACAATGAAAAAATATATAATTGAAGAGTGCCTACCACCCTGGGAATTCTTGTACCCTTAAAGCTCCAACAACATAACTTGTTTCAAAAGATTTGATGATCATTTTGTTTTAATTGTGTTTATGAACTGTTTGCTTACTCGTTTTGATGTGGATGAAACCAAACATTAGTAGATCATGTACGCTGTAACAAAATATATTCCATACAAATGTGTATAGTATATACATAATATTTTCGATGCTAATTAGATTAAGATTTGCCGTACCTAAATGTTGCTTTGTAAATCTCCCTTTTGCATCAACAACTCTAATCACAAGGAAATCGGCCACTCTACTTGCGTAACAGTTTAACTCTCTGAGGCTCTTAAGCATGGAGCTTTGGCTAGGTATAACTTAATGCTCTGAGAGGGGCAGTTGGAATCTGAAAGGAAAAGATACAAGTATTGTCAGCAGACAAATCTCCATGCAATGAAGTGGAGTTAGGTTCCTATTCATGCCCTTTTCACTAACTGGCAAGCCATAGCTTCTGATAAACACCAGTAGAGTTCCTAGTAATATATATATATATATATCAGCAGAGAGATTACTTCAATGCATATCCTTACTATTATATAAAAGTAAAAATAATTTCTGTCATATTTTTATACCTAAAATACCCCTATCTCATATCTTATTGCTGCGAGTCCTGAAAACCCTGAAAATAGAGTTCTCTCTGACACATATCTCATACTTCTAATTAAACTAGGACCTCATACTTCTCTGTTTCCAAAACAGGACTCGATATAAAACCCGGTTTCTCTTCACTCCTCCTATTCTCTTTCAACTTCTTCCATCTAACAATTTCTTCTGCCTCTCCTTCTCCTCCCCTTCCTTGCAACTCCTTGTAGCTCCTTGCAGTCAACAACTTTGAAAACCTTTGGCACTTCTAAGTTTGATCACCAAGTACCATCATTTTTTATGCGGGAAAAATCGCACGCTAACCCTAAAATAGTGTAAATCTCATAAAATAGTGGTTAGGGTCTCGCCCTTCAATTAAAATAAAAAATAAAACATAAAATAGGGGTAGAAGAAGATCCAAGGAATTGCTCCAAGGAAGAAAATTGGCCTCACACCAAACCACAAGCGGGAGAAGAATCACTCTTCTATCGAAAACTTATCTCAAGTTCTCTAGAATTCGCACAAAGCAAAACTCATAATTTTCATTCATCATCAATACTAATACTCATAAGAGATTACAATGTGTATTTATAAAGAAAAAAAAAACCACTAGAAATACTACTTAAAATAAAGGGCACTTTAGAAAACCAACCTTAAAAAATAAACGTTTTAGCCTATTATCCAGAACTTAAACGTTTTAAAAAAATATAGGTTTCACGATTTTTTGAAGTTTAGAGATCCGTGAGATCTCAAATCCTTATTTAAATGGATTTGTGAGTTTACAAATTTTCCCCTGGTTATCTTCTCTACTCAAACCACCCGACAAAATCAGCCGCCGGTAAAGATTAGGGTTTCGACTTCCTGACTACCTTCGTGACCTCTCGAAGGTGTCGGCGCGGCGAGGAGTTTGCGAGCTTCTCGAAGGTGTCGGCGCGGTGAGGAGTCCAGCAGTCGAGAGCATCGCCTGTGGCGGCGGAGAGCCACGCCGGCCATCCACTTGGAGTTCATTTGGTGCAGAAATTTCTGATCGACCGATTTGGATTCAATTTTTCGATACTCCGGCGGTGGAAAATCAATGGCTCTGCGAGGAGTTTGCGAGATTCTCAAGCTCTGGATAATAGGTTAAAAGCCCTTAGACTCCACTTATTACTGCACCCTCCGACCGCCATTGCTCTCAATTCTCCTTCATCCTTCTTCAAACTTCTTTCTCTTTCTCTCTCTTTATTTCAAATCGCCAAATCATTATACAGAGAGGGATCGTTTCAGAGTTAAAAAATAAAAGAAATTGGATTGAGAGGGCATGGGAGAGGGTTTTCTTTTTTCCTTTGCGTTATCGTCGAATCCATCCCCAAACCCATAATCCCCTTCGTAACTCCTTGATTCCGATACCTAGGTCTCTTTTCTAACCATGGAATTATCGAATACCTAACGTTAGGGTTGAATTCTAGATCCAGACCTCATTTCTTCAAATTATTTTGTACTCTTTGCAAAATTTGGGGCTTATTTGGAACGATTAATCTGCCATTACCAACGGATCTATTATTAGAGTTAGAAGTTGCGGCGATAGCATTAACAATCAGAAACTAAGTGCTTCGGCATTTTTGCCCCGGCCGATGAAGACCGACGGTGGAAGTTGCGGTGACATCTGCAAACGGCGCACTGTAGGCCGCCGGAGCTGGTTTTGTCAGGGTGAACTTGCCGCAAGTCGGTGGTTTTAAGTGATTTGAGTGGAAGGACAAATTTGTAAAGTAATAAATTGAGTGTTTGAGATTTACGAATCTTTGAACTTTAGAAAATCGTGAAAGCCTTTTTTTTTTTTTTAATGTTTAAATTTTAGATAATAGGCTAAAACGTTTGTTTTTGAAGGTTGTTTTTCAAAATTTCCTTAAAATAAAACTCTTAATCAATTATTAAAATTTTCTAATCTAACGGTCACAATTACTTTCACTATTAATCATATTTTTTTATTACGCGATCACTTTTGAAGGATCAAATGATGCCCGATTGACGTGAAATTAGCCTTGTTTGAAAGTTTATCGATGGTTGCGTAGAAAGTGACGAGATTAACAGTCACATATCACATATATGTACGAATTTGATGCGGAAACTTACTAAATTACAATTTTGGGGCTAAGATTAAGATTAAAATTAATTTAATTATTTAAAAATAATAATTTCTCATAACAAATTATTACGAAAAATTTTAAAATTTTAATTAGGTAATTTAATTTCGGCCGCCCAAAATAGCGTTACTTTCGTGTACGTTCCCTCTCTCTCTCTCTCTCTCTATATATATATATATATATATATATATATATATATATATCTATACCTTTATATAAAAGTGAGAGGTTCTTTTGACACGTATTAATAATTGGGTTCTATCACAAGCTGACAAAACAGCTTACATTAACAAAACTTTGGCTCACATTAGCAAAGCCTCTCATTATACAACATAAATCGTGCTTTCACCCATAACGCCTCTTTGAAATTCAAACTAAACCATGCTTTCAGCCATACGGCCTGTACTGAATATGCCTTCACCCATGCTTCCCATCATCGGCCATACCGATGATACTGTAGATCGATCATATTTTCACCATTGCAAACCACCTGACTCTACATGTTATTTGTCATTTGATATCAATATCATCCTCTATCCTTCTTTTATTTTCCAGCCATTGTTTAAGCAAGGTAGGGTTTTCATCTTGTTGTGTTTTCTTTAATTTCTTTTCATGATTTTTATCTCCTTTTTATTTTGTGCTTGATTTTCCTATTTTTGGTGGGTTTCTTTTGTTTTTTGTTTCATTTTTTGGGGGGTTTTGGATGATTTTTTATGGGTTTCTGCTTAATTTTTTATGGGGTTTTGGATGGTTTTTTATCGGTTTCCCATTGATTTCCTTGTACTTATTTTTTTATACAATATATATATGTTTTTTTTATTATAGTTTATTGATAGAGAGATATAGAGATATTAAGGGCAATGTAGCTATCTTCTGGATGGTTTTCTTTTGCGATTTTGACCTTGAAAGATGAGGAGCTAACTTTTTTTTATGGATTGATAGAGGTGATTGCTGGCAAAAATTTGGGTTTTCGACTACGAGGACGATTGCAGATCTTTGCTTTGGCTTCCTTAGACACAAATCTCTACGGTCTTCTTCAATATCTTTGGGAGGTCTGTAGTATTCTTCTATTTTTTTCTCCACATTTTAGAAGTTTATTAGTTGTTCTTCATTTATGTTCTATATTTTCTTTTCTATTTCTTTTCTCCAAATTTTATAAACTTGGTCTCATTTGATGATTTTCTCCAAATTTCATTCATGTTCTATTTTTACTTATGTTAGCGACTATTTCATGAATAACCTTTTGATGATTGCTTCCACACCAACGCCTAATATATAAAGCTAACATAATGTTTACTCTATATCTAAATATACTTACAGATTGTTAGAATGGATGGGACCCTCACTCAGTGCACTTATTTTGGCATGTCCCATGATTTTTTTACCAATCCATTTTGTCTTAGTGTTGTATGAGATAATGTCAGCTTCACTTACTCCAACATATCACACCATCCAATTCAAACAGTTCAATCTATACCCACAAAAGATATGAACAACAGCCTATTAAAGAGCTCATATAAGATTGTAATATCCCTGATATTTTCGGCATATTTTCGTTCACCATGATTCTATTTCCGATTAGAAAAACAAATATATATATATATATATATATATATATATATATATATATATATATATATATATAAAAAGACAATAATAAATAAAAAAAACAAAGAAAAACTGATTTGCACTAGAATCACAAAACCCTTTAAACATGGGTGGTTGATCAAAATAAAGCATAATATAGTAGAGACCAAAAAAAAACGTAGAGACCAAAAAAAAAATTGGCCACCATATACTGAAACAGGTCCCTCTAAAAAAAAACAGAAGAAAAAAAAAAGAAAGTGAAACATGTCGATGGGCATGAGTGATGGATGGATAGCTAAAAAGCATAGCATGGCTACATGCATTTATGTATGTACAAATTACATGCACAAATGGCTATATATATATATATATATATATATATATATATATAAAGGTATAGATATATGGATGTGTGCATCAGTTGTTACGATGGTGGGCCACCATCTCCACCTCCACCTCCACCGTTCCTTTCCCCACCTCTTTCTCCTCCTCCGCCTTTCTTTCCGACGATTTCTTTGAGTTCTTTGAAGATACGTCTCTTCACATCTCCTCTCGTGGGTGGCAAACTTTGACGAGGCTGGTTGCGCCCACGAGGCGGGTAGCGCCCACAAATTACTTGACCCACCCCCTCCATCTCGCTCTGCTTTTGCTGTGGTGGAATGAGAAGTGGGAAGTGAAGTGATAGTGTTGAGGTTCCTTTTTAAATGGTAGGATACGTGGCGGCCAAGGCTCTCCAAAATATATATATATATATTTTTTATATAAAGGTATAGATATATATATATATATGGAAAAGGGATCTTTCCTCCAACCTCTACGTGGCACCCAAAATAGGGTTTTGATGTGACATGGACTTTGGGTGCATTGCTTAGATCATCTTTGAAAAAAAAAAAGATTAAAAACTCATCTCCCCCGTGTATTTTTTGAATCGTAAAATGTGGACTAATAAAAATCGTCAAACTTTGATTTTTTTTGAAGATCAAAGTTTGTGACAAATTTTAATGGTCAGGTATTTTCTGCTAAATTTGTCTATGGTCATCTATCTACTTATGAGTTCTTTGTGTCTTTTGGCCTTGACACTAATGTCATGGTCATGGTCCAAAAATACAAATTTGTACCTCATTCCCAGTTTTCTTTGTTGAGTAAACCTCAAAATTTGCGAGTCCGACTAGACCGGACTTACTATTTTCCATGTGGTTCTAAGGAGGAATGTAAGAATATGGGCTCTAAGGAGGTACATTTGGACCCAAAGTTACATCATACATATGTCACAAATCTGATTTTTTTTTAAGATCTCAGGCCCTTGAAAATTTGCCTAAACTGTCATAGGTAGTTTCAGCCCCACCTTTCAGCCTGATACACTTGTTGATAAATTTGCCTACACACATAGGCGGTTTGCCACAAATCTCACCGGGAATATGTACCCGACTTGAGTAGGTGAAATTGGTTGCAAGCAACCATTAAAAGAACCAAGGCAAAATGCAGAGGGTTGGTGCCCTTGATTTATGACGGGGGTGCTGGCATGGGTATCAGTTTTTCAGTTATACGCTCGCTAGGTATAGGTTATAAGCTCGCGAGATAGCATTACCAGCGCGCTAGGTAGGATTCCATGCTCGCGAGGTTTCTAAGTTCTAAGCTCGCTAGGTCGCATTAAGGCTCGTGGGGTCATGAATTTTAAGCTTATGGGGTTTATATGATTTTAACGACTGGTAGGACCATTTCACACGGTAGAAACATTTAACGACTGGGTTTATGAGAGAGGTTTTAACCTCATGGTAGGAAGATTTTAACCTCGCGATGGAGGATTTTAATGGCTCATGGTCATGAATTTTAAGCTCATGAGGGTTTATGAGCCGAGTTTTAACTGACCTTGAGGTAGGACCATTTCACGTACCGTGAGGTAGAAAATTTTAATGACCGGGTTTATGAGGGTTTTAACCTCATGTGAGGAAGATTCTAAAGGTTCATTTGGGTTTAAGTTTGTTATTTGGGTTGAAAAGGTTATAGTGCCGCGAGGTTGAAACTCCAACTGTTCGCTGGGTTGAAGGCTTAAAGAGCTCGCGAGGTTGAAACCTTGAACTGTTCGCTGGGTTTAAAGTTTAAGGCTCGCGAGGTTGACTTTTAAATGTTCGCTGGGTTTAAGTATAAAGGGTCGCGAGGTTGAATGGTTTAAATGCTCGCTGAGTTGCGTTTAAAGCTCATGAGGTTAAATGGGTTCTAAGCTCATGAGGTTTAAGTATAAAGGGGTCGCGAGGTTGAATTTAAAGCTCCTCGCTGGGTTAAGATTAAATGCTCGCTGGGTTTAGAGTTTAAATGCTCGCGAGGTTCAGTATTTGAATCTCGCGAGGTACAGATTATAAAGGCTCGCTGGGTAGGCTTTTGAAGCTCGCGAGGCACAGACTTGGAAGCTCGCGAGGTTCAGATTATGAACCTTAAAACGCTCGCGAGGTTCAGTTTTTGTAAAGGCTTTTAAGCTCGCGAGGTTCAGTCTTTTGGGGTTTTAAGAGCTCATGAGGTATAGCATTTGAAGCATGAGGTTGATCTTTAGGATCTTTTAAAGAGCTCGCGAGGTTCAGACTTTTGGGATTTTTAAAGGCTCGCGAGGTTCATTTTGTAAAGGCTTTATAAGGGCTCGCGAGGTTCAGTCTTTAAGGGATTTTAAGGGCTCGCGAGGTTCAGTCTTTAAGGGCTTTTAGAAGCTCGCGAGGTTGTAAAAGGATTTTTAAAGGCTCATGAGGTTCAAACTTTTGGGATTTTAAAGGCTTGCGAGGTTCAAATTTTTGGGATTTTAAAGGTTCACAAGGTTGATTTTTCAAGGTTTTAAGAGCTTGCTAAGTTGATTTTAAACGATTTTAAGGTTCACAAGGTTCGATTTTCAAGGTTTTTAAGAGCTTGCTAAGTTCGATTTTAAGCAGTTTTAAGGTTCACAAGGTTCATTTTCAAGGTTTTAAGAGCTTGCTAAGTTGATTTTTAAAGTTTTAAGGCTCACAAGGTTGATTTTGAACCTTAAACACTAACTAGGTTGATTTTTTAAACTCACTTAAGTACGTAATTTTAAAGAGCTCATGAGGTTGATTTTGAGGCTCGCGAGGCATTGAGTTATAAAGTTAAACAAAGTATAAAGGTTAAGCTATTCGCTGAGTTGGTGATCGATCAACAAGGGTGTTGATCGATCATCTGAATCCATTGATCGATCAACCAATGTATTGATCGATCAATAGGTATAATTTATATACAAAACGTAAAGTTAGAAAAAGGTGTTTTTGCTTAGGTGATCGATCAACAAGGGGTTGATCGATCAATAAAAGTTCATTGATCGATCAATAAGGTATTGATCGATCAATAAGCCCTGCTATTCGGATTATAGAATTTGTTAAGTAAGAACCACGGGACTTAGTGCCACCACATTCAATGACTCTAACACTTAGAGTACTATATTTATGTCTAGGATCGACTATGATGCTTTGAAAAAGGCTTTGGATTTGCTTAGAAGAAGCTTGATTTGAGGTAGGGAATTCAACCGAAATTGCATTTATTTTGATTTCATGGACTCCATCTCATCATGCATAATTGACATAGTTAATTACATTTTAAAAGCATGTTCAAAGATATGTATGAAAATTACTATGTATCCGATTCGACAATTGACATCCGTTATCCGAGACCAAATCCTTTGGCCAAAAGTCTTACCATAGCCTTAGCTTACCAAAAGTCCAAAAATATTCTACAGTATTTCCCGGGCATGCTTACCGAGGTAAACGAAAATATGCCGAAAATATCAGGGATATTACAAAGATGGTTAGAATCCTTATGGGCACCAATTTTAGGCTACCATATCATTCTTGACCAATCTACTTCCTCTAAGTTTTTATACATAATTAAAGTTAGCCCCAACAATACACTCACGATCGTCACATCCTAAGGCAATGTCAGCACCTGTGAGAGAGAAAGGAGAGAGAGGATAGAGAAGTTTCTTCTTCATCTTTTAGAGAGAGAGAGAGAGAGGACAGTCGAAACATCCCCACAACATAACACAAACAGTGCCAATAGGAAATAGAGAACCAAAATAAAAGCTTAAATCCAACCAATTAAGTTGTTGGTTTCTTCAGCCATCATATGATGTGAAGCATTTACTAAAAAATACAATATAATTTAACGAATATATTGCATACACTTTTGTATCTTCAACTTTATTTATAATTTTTTCGCAATCAATTTTTAATGTTTAGGATATGCCTTTTCTAACATTTCTATCAAATCACTTAAGTTGTAATGTTATTGTTATTATTATTAAATTAAATATCAAAAACCATTACTAACATTAAAATGATCTTTAAAACCTCTTAACATATACTTTCTTTTTTTCCTTTCGAACGTTCTGCCATGCTCTTTCCTAAAAGAAAGGCTTTCTCTCATGCTTACTCGATGGACTATTTAACCATAATTGATTAATTATAAAGTTAAATAGATGCATCGAAGTTATATTGTACAAGCAAACTTATATCACATTATTCAATTTCCTATTGAATATTATTGTGATTGAGTCCATATTTCTTGATGGTTAGGAAATATGGCGCGAACAAAAATGACAGCTAGGAAAAAAGTACGTCCTCCCAGATCTATACGATTGGCAGCTAGGAGGACAAAGAGTTCAATTTTGTACCACCGCCTCCTTATAAAAGAAAAAGCGATGCAATTGGATGAATGCTCGAGTATCGAGCTCTCTTTAAACCATCATCACCATCGGTGTCTACCATCGATTTAAATATAAAAATGAAACCAGAGATCTACCAAGAAAGGTGGACAGAGTTATTCAAGAATTGTGCTAACAAGGAATTCGCAGATCGATTATTTGCTAAGGATCTGGATAAGGAGGGAGCACATCCGCAAGAAGAAGTTGGATAATATTGATATAGTGTCCGCTATAAAATGGGAGGAAATGATACAAAAATGTTGGATTCTGACGAAAGGATGTCTTGATCATAGAAAGTACATGTAACTTGTTTAGGTGAATAGTGAGGGGATAGAAAATATTAGGTTCTGTAAATACTTTAAATCCTCTTGTATCTTTTTGTGAAAACTATTGCCCTATATTTTGATGTACATATTTGGCATCTCTCATCAATAATGTTATGAATGACTTTTGAGCTTTTTATTGTCTTCCTCTTCTCTTACTTCTTCATCTTGTAGCATTTGAATCCTTCGTCTATATTCGGTTTCAAAGAAATATGGAAAGAAGTTGGTGTGGTATTTGCACTTTCAGTAAAATTTTACCAATAATTACTTTGCAAGTAAAATTATAAATGACCAAAAAATTCAAACATTAAATGATGATGTTAGAATAATAAATAAATAAAGTAATTTATATTATTATATAATATTTCTATAAATAAGATCAATAAACGATACTCAAGACGCGTTCACAAGCACAATAATAATTAAATATTATATTATTACATCAATAATATAACACAAAAATAACTGAATATTTAATACATTTGGTGTAATGAGAGATTTTGTCATGCATGACAGACAAAGGACTCAATTGAACAAAGGCGAAGGCTATTTTGGAAGGGTAATATTTTTGTTAAGTATATTATATTTGAGTATGTTCTAGATGGACTTTCACTAGATAAATAATGTAATTGGCTGAGGTAAGCATAGAGATGCTATTTTACCATTTCTTCTTAAGTTGATGAACTTTCGTTTTGATAACTTGATTGGTCTTTATTTTGTTACTTCTAAAATATTTTTTCTTTACCTTGCTAAGGCTTCTTTTTTCGTAGCTAAGATATTTCATGTTTTGTCAAATTTTCTATACATTGTTTGAGTGCTATGTTACTATTTATTTTTGTCATTATAAACATATTAGCTTTGGTTCCTTGAACATAGTAATAGTGTAATTAAATATCATATATAAAATTTCACGTATTTCAGAGTTAAAACTATATATCATTTTACTTTTTCTATACTCTAGAATGTGAATGCAACTATGAATGCAACTATTATGATGAATATATCATTTGTACAAAATGTTTATTTCAAACAAATTTTTTTATTTTTAAAATGTCATTGTTATATAGGATAATAATTCAAGGCAATCAAACTATGGAGGACGGATGTCAACAAGAAGATAAGCATAGTAATGTGCTCCTTCATTGAAACTCTTAGAAGATTTTGACTAATAACTATTTAATATAATATAAAAATTTGTATTGTATTGTTAGATATGAGAGTAGAACGTCGCCGATTCAAAGAGAATATTACGCTCGATTAACGGAACAACAGAAGGATAGAATTCGCGTCAGAAAAAGGGAAGCGTATATGAAAAAAAAAATGCAATTGCAGCTGAAAGAAAAGCAATTCAACAAGGTTATAACAGTTAAAAAATATTATTTTTCAGCGATAGCTTTAGAATAATTTGTTTAAATATTTATTTAAAATGTGTATCGATAACATAAACTCTATATCTCCTTCATTTATAGTTATTGTTAATGTATTACACAAAGAAAATGTTGCGATAGAAAAGGACAAGGGAAAAAAGACTTATTTATGAAGAAATGAGCGCTAATCAGCACCAATTACTTTGAAAAACAGAAAAGCTTGAAGATAACAGAACTTAACAGTAGTGAAGCAGGTATATTATGATATTTTTAATATCTGTTAGATATTAATAAATGCTTACTTCAATTGTATCTATTATCTTATAATATAGCCTTCATGTCTCCTTCAACTGTAGAAGCTGGTATTGTTAATTTAAAAGAAAACCAAAAGAAAGGCGCAACACATAAAGACAAAGGGAAAGAAAAAGTGAGTTACGAAAAGATTGCAGCTATTTCGAACACTAACTATTTTGAAAAAGAAAAAAGTTTGCGAATAAGAGAACCCATCAACACTCAAGCAGGTATATTATAATCAACTTTTTATATTTTATTAAGTATTACATGAGTTCTCGGAGTACTAAAAACATACTTGAATTTTTTATATTTTCATGTTACAAAATGTAAATTAAATTTTATTTGTAATTGATGCTCAAATGGTTTTTTGGATTAATCAAATCAAAGGAGAAGAGAATGAAGATATCGTTTCTACGCATCCAGAATATCAACGGAAAAGATATCATGAAATCAAAATGAGTGTTACAAATAGTTTTGAATTGAAAGACAATGGTAAGTGCATATATTTTATTATTATAAAATCTTGAAGTCCATGATGTATATAACTTATTACTTTTCTATTGTATTAGATACGACAATGAAAGAAATTATTTTAGGAAAACATCGAGAATACCGACAAAGGAAATTTCATGAATTGAAATATAAAGAAAATTGCTTCAACAAAAAGCTGAAGACTGCAAACTCCAAAGTTGAAAGAGAATCGAACACATCGAGGAATACGAATAATACTCAATCAAAAATACGTGGTAAATATATTCTTCATTCCTATAATCAAGCGCTTAGAAAAGATAGGTCAATTAACAATTACTTATAATTTTAATCACTACAGGGGATGGAGGCTACAAATATCTATCACCTGAAATGGTTTCAACTGAAGCTTTCATTCTCGCTGTTCAAGTCTCATGCACGTATTGTGGTGCCAAAAAGTTTCCTTATGAATCGGAAGGATTTTGTTGTGCTCAAGGAAAAGTTGTTTTAGCTTCTAATCCAATTCCTAAGGAGTTGCATACTTTGTTTACAGCTGAAAGTAATGAGGCAGTTGAGTTCAGGAAGTATGTTAGAACATACAATAACAATTGTGCATTTACTTCTCTCGGTGTAAAATATGACAAAAGTCTGAGTAAAAATAATAGAGGTACATATACTTTCAAAGCCGTGGTCAAATGTATCATTATATCAATGAATTATTGCCACAAGATGGTCGGCCATCTTATTTGCAATTATATTTCTATGAATCTGAACATGAGGTGGAAAATAGATTGAAAACGTCATCCAAATTTAAAGCAAGCATACTCATGAAGCTAATGAATATATTGCAAGTGAATCCTTATGCAACATTTTTTCGGCAATTGAAAGACATATCTTCAATTGAGAATCAAAAGATCGTGATCAGAACTGATGCTCAGCTAGATGAAAGAATTTATAATGCTCCATCTGTATCACAAGTTGCAGCAATTTGGGTAGAGGATAATCGTAATTGTACAATTGGAGGACGTGATATCATTGTATATGGTCATTCAGGTGTAAGTCACAGAGTTCAACATTTTTTTGGTTGTTATGATCCACTACAATATCCCCTCTTATTCCCTTATGGAGATAACGGTTGGCATGAAGGTATTAAAAAGATTGATTCATCAAAAAAGAAGACTACACATAATGAAAGCCATACTCAAAGTTCATTGGGAACTCATCCTCATATATCTTTACCTGATTCAATTGAAGATCTACTCCAGCATGAAACTCAACGTAAGAATTCATATTTTTTAGATATATTTAAATATTTTATAATATAATTTATATATATTATTAAATTATTTCAATCATTAATAATATATTTTTATTTCATAGGTTCAAAACAAAAATGTGGTAAAAAGGATAATATTTCATGTCGAGAATTCTACTGTTACAAGTTGCAAATCAGGGCCAATCAAGCTTCTATTACATTACGCATCCGTCGTCTATTTCAACAATTTGTTGTTGATATGTACATAAAGGTTGAAAGTACCGTTTGGACTTTTTAGAAAAAACAAGACGAAATTGATTTGTATCAAGGAATTGTCGTGGTGTTACACTTGGACAAACTCGAGCTTCGAAGATTGGACGAAGAATTGTTTTGCCTGCTTCTTTTATCGGAGGTCCGCGAGATATGCGTCGTCGATATCTTGATGCGATGGCATTAGTTCATCGATTTGGTAAACCAGATATTTTTCTTACCATAACATGTAATCCTCGATGGCCAGAGATCACAAAAGAATTGAATATAAGAGAGGAGGCTCAAAATAGACCTGATTTAATAGCAAGAATTTTTAGAGCAAAACTTCAAGAGTTAAAGCATGATTTGTTCAAGAAAAATATATTTGGTCAGGTTGCCGCATACGTTTATGTGATTGAATTTGAAGAGGTCTTAGCATGCTCATTTTCGATCATTTTAGTACAAAGGTATAAGATTATTAGTCCAGATCAATATGATAATTTCATAAGTGCAGAACTTCCAAATCAACAGAAGCATCCTCATCTCTATGACCTTGTTATTAGGCATATGATGCATGGGCCTTGTGGATACTTAAATCCAAATAATTCATGTATGAAGAATGGGTATTGTAAAAATCATTATCCTCGCCCATTTTATGCATTATACAACACAAAGAGAAGACTCATATCCAATCTATAGGCGAGAGATAATAGAGAGAAGGTCAAAGTTAAATACGATGTTAGATAATCAATGGGTTGTACCATATAATCCATATCTCCTTGAAATTCAATTGTCACATAAATGTAGAAATTTGTTCCACCATCAAAGTAAAATATATATATAAGTATATATACAAAGGATCTTATCGCGTTGCTTTTCATGTTACTTCTAACAATGATGGTGAAGTGATTGACGAAATCCAACAATTTCAAGCAGCTAGATGGGTTTGTCCTCAAGAAGCAATGTGGAGAATATATAGCTTTGCCCTAAGTGAAATGTATCCATCTGTGAATAATTTGCATCTTCATCTACCAAACATGCAATTAGTTACATTTCGGGAAAGAGACGATCTCGCAAATGTGATTGCCAATGAATTTTCAGCAAAATCAATGTTAACAGAATATTTTCTCATGAATCAAATAGATCCAGAAGCTCAAAAATATCTCTATCGGGAATTTCCTGAACATTATGTATGGAATCTGTCAGAAAAATATTGGCGTCGTAGACAATCAAAAGAATCAATAGGAAGAATTGTAGCTGCAAATCCAATTGAAGGTGAAAGATATTATTTAAGGTTGTTGCTTAATCATATTCGAGGGGCTACAACATTTGAAGATTTATTAAAAGTAAGTGAAGTTAAATGTTCTACATTTCGCCAGTGTGCTCAGTTGCATGGCCTTCTTGAGTCTGACAATAGCATCTCAGAGTGTTTATCGGAAGCTTCATTATTTCAAATGCCATTTAGTTTGCGCCGGCTGTTTGCTACGATATTAGTATATTGTGCACCAGGGAATATTAGAAAGTTGTGGGAAGAACATTATGAGGCAATGGCTGAAGACTATAAAACACGAGACTATCAATGAAGAAATGATTCCATCATATGTGTTACAAAATATTAGTTCATTCTTAGAATCAATGGGAAAAATATCAAAGATTATGATCTTCTGAAATAACAACACCGCTTTGCTAGAGAGAAGAAACTTGAAGGAAATAAATGAAGAATTGGCTATTGTCTTTCCGATGAAGATTTATGTAGTATTTCAACACTTAATAAAGATCAAAAGAAAGCATACGATATTATAATGTCAAGAATAACTAGCAAAAAACCTGGAGCATTTTTTGTTGATGGCCCCGGAGGAACAGGGAAGACTTATTTATATAAGGCGCTTCTTGCTCAATTGAGATCTAAACAATTAATAGCTATTGCGACTGCAACATCAGGAGTTGCAGCATCCATTATGCCAGGCGGGCGAACTGCACATTCACGATTTAAAATTCCAATCAATATTGAAGAATCCTCCAACTGCAATATATCAAAAGCAGAGCTGATGCAATTTGAGTTATTACGAAGGGCAAAGCTAATAATTTGGGATGAAGCTTCCATGGCAAAAAGGCAGGCATTTGAAGCATTAGATCGGATATTACAAGATATTATGGACTCAAAATTATCATTCGGTGGTAAAGTGATTGTTTTTGGCGGAGATTTTCGACAAACACTTCCAGTACTTAGCCAAAGTACAAAGGAACAAGCAATTGATGCAAGTTTAGTGATGTCATTGTTATGGCATAAATTAGAAAAGCTACAATTGAAAGAGAATATGAGAGCGAAAATTGACCCATCATTTTGTAATTTTTTATTGCGGATTGGTGATGGCGAAGAGCAACATATTGATGGAGATTTGATCCACATCCCAATGATATGATCATTAACTATGATGATGACACAAATTCAAAAATGAAATTGATTGAAAATATATTTCCAAATCTTCAAACAAATGCTTATTCTTCAGAATTCATGACAAGTCGAGCAATACTCACTCCGAAAAATGAATTTGTTGATGACATCAACTCATTGATGAATGAGGTTTCTGTGCTCACAGAAGTACTATAGTTTTGATTCATCTCTTGATGACACAACAGAAAATCACCCAGAAGAGTTTCTAAATAGCCTAACTCCAAATGGACTACCACCACATGAGCTTATCCTAAAAAAAAATTGTCCAATCATTTTACTTAGAAATATTGATCCTTCTTCAGGCTTATGTAATGGTACTCGGCTTGTTTGTAAGGAATTTAAACCAAATGTGATTGATGCTGAGATTGCAGTTGGACAATTCATTGGGAAAAGAGTATTTTTGCCTCGAATTCCTCTTCAGCCGTCCGAAAATAAGAACTATCCATTTTTATTTAAGAGGAAACAATTCCCAATTAGATTGTGTTTTGCTATGACAATAAACAAAGCACAAGGGCAAACATTAGAAAATGCCTTGGATTATATCTTCCCAACTCCGTATTTTCTCTCATGGACAATTATATGTTGCACTATCAAGAGCAAAATCCATGAATTCAATTAAGGCATTGATTAGATCAAGCAAAACCAACATGAATAGTAGTACATATACACGAAATGTCGTGTATCGTGAATTGTTCACCATTGCAAAGCAATAGGACCTCCACTCAAAGGTATGCATCTATCTATTATATATATTTATATTTATTAATTGCTTTCATAGATTTCTTTCATTAGACTTTTCTCTATTGTTCCCCAGTTACATATTTTTTTAGTTTAAATTGATTGATTATTAATCTTATTAATTTTTCCATACCAATAAGCAGATGGCTAAAGAATGTAAATTTATTTCCGACCTACAAGAAGGAAAGACTAAGCACACAATCAAAATCAAAGTTATCCGAAAACGTCATCGAAAAGTCAACACGAAGTCAACATCAATATTTGCACTTAATATTTATTGATGACCAGGTAATAAAATATTATATTGATTCATTTTTTTTTTATTTCTTTTCAATGACTAATTCAAGAAATATTATTTTTTTAGCACACTCAAATCCAAGCAACAATATTCAACGAACAAATCGATGTTTATGGACCACAACTTCTTGTAGGAAAAGTCTATCATGTTTCAAATGCTACAATAAAATTGATAGATGCGAGATACAACAATCCCAATGATCAATTTCAAATGATCATCAACAATGGAACAACTATTGAAGAAATCAAAGAAGAGAGTTTCAAGCCACTTGAGAAAGAATATGCATTCACACCTCTTCGAAGTTTACGACAGTATCAGGATACTAACACAAATTTAGGTATTACTTTTTGCTTAAACTATTAATATCTCAAACTCAGTATTGGAGATAACTAAAATCAAATAAATTATAAATATTATAATCTAACAAGTAATATAATTACTCAGATCTTGTTGTTATTGTGTTGGATGTTCGATCCACTGAAACAAGGAAAAGAAAAAGTAGTAAAGCTAATCTATTTATCCGAGACTTGGTAATCGTTGATGAAAGGTAAAACTATTCAAGATTTACTTTCCATGCAATCTTTTTTCTTCTCTCTAATATACTGTTTTTATTAATTATTTTTATTTCTGCTAACAAGTACAGCTTAGAGGCCATGTCGTTGATTGTGGAACGATCTAGCTAAGAATGAATGTGAAACCATTTCCCAGCTATTAGAAGATATGCCAATCATCGTTGCAACAAATATCAAAGCTCACACTTATGATAGTGGTAAATAATTTTTTTGGCAATAATATATATTTATAATTCCTTTTTTCCAACAAATAAACTAACAAATTATATAACTTTTGCAGAATTTTCATTATCCACTAGACCGTTCACCGAAATACTTATCAACCCAGCAATTCTTAAAGTTGAAAATTTACGTTCATGGTATCAGAAATTCTTATTTATTACTTATAAATGATTATTACTTATCTTAGAAAAGAATATTTATTTCATTACTTACAAATGAATATTTCTTATCTCAAATTTTTTTGTAATTTTTTAGTATTTTAAAAATTTTCTTACGCAGGTCATTAGAAAACATTGATAGATTAAAAGAATTGAAGTCACAACAAATGGAAAATAGTCTCACAAGTACTTCAAGTTCTTTTCCAAAATTAAATTTTACTATCAAACAACTTTTAGAAGAACAAGAGGTAAAACCAAAATTCACTAATCTTTTACTAACAAATTATTCACTTTCAAAATCATTATCATAATGAACACTCATATTTATAGGACATAAAGTGTTGGATCAAAGCGGGAGTCTTAAAAGTCAATACAAGGTGACCCATGGTACAATGCATGTACTATATGTACAAAAAAAATCGGAGAAACAGACTTAACATGTCATCGATGCCTTGCTATAAGAGAACCAAGGTATAATTTCATTATTGTATCTAAAATAATTATATAAAACACAACTTCAATCAATACTCATTGATTTTTTCTAACAAATATTTTTTTTAATGCTTTAGATCCATCGTTAGATTACAGATCACCGATAACACAGCAAGTACATGGGTTGCTATATTTGGAGAGCATGCAGAAAAAATGACCAAATGCACCGCCAAAGAATTAAAGGTACTAATTTTCATTCCAATCTCATTTGAATATAAGGAATCATATAAAATTATATGTCTCAATTCTTATTTGAAATTACTAACACTATCTTATTAATCATATGTAGGATGGTGCGAAATCTTTGAAAGACTTTGCTCACGATAGTCTAAACAAAGAATATCTTTTCCATGTAAATTCTGCTCAAGATGATTTTCGAGGACACAGCTAGAAAGCTCAACATCATAACCGTTGAAGATGTATCACCATCTTTAAATGAAAGGACAAGAAACAATGAAAATACAATAGCATATATTGTGTTTTAAAGATCATCTGACAAAAAATTTTGAGTCTATAAATAGTTTGATACTTACCACTTCAGTTTCATTGTAATTATTGTAAATATTTTGATACCATAAACTCTATCTAAGATCTTTCTTCAGGTTGTAATTATTCTAAATATATTTTGGAAAACATCTTCAACTTGTCAGGTGAGTTTCTTTATTTACTTATGATCAATTTGCTGGTTGTTTTGAGTTTTAGTTCAAATGGGTTTGTGTATATGAGGGTAATTTAGAGAAATAAAGTTAGCAAAACTAATTTTCTCTCTTTTGCTAGGATTTTTTATGATCGAAGACAAGGCTAAGAGGTCTCAAGGCTCACGGACTTAACTCAAATTTTCTTTCCTTCTTTCTCTCTTTTTTGTTTTTGGCTTTTTTTTTTATCTTCATCGGTTTTTTTCCACAAACTTTCATTAGTTTGTATGATGTTTTCATCTAGAATTGAATTGAGTTTCTATATAGCAGGGTAATTTAAAGTTAGATGATTGTCATTTCCCTTTTTTTTTTAACTGATTTCTTTTGGCGAATTTTTCATGAATTTGTTGATTATTTTGGTTTTGAATTCAAAGGGGATTGTGGTAGAAGAGTAATTTCGAGTTGAATATGCTTGCGAGACTTATGTAATGCTATGATTTATTTATTTTCACTTTCTTTTTTTTCTCTAGGTTCTTTTTTTGGAATGATAAATTTGTTACTTGTTTTGGTTTTTAGTTCAAATACGTTTGTGCATATGAGGGTAATTTAGAGTTAGATAATTGCGATTTGTTTAGTTATCGTTTTTTCTTTTTGATATGGGGTTTTTTTTCTTTCTTTTTTAACAAAATTTTAATAAATTTGTATGGTACTTTGGTTTTCAATTGAAATGAGCTTCTGTATGAGGATCATTTACAATCAAATAATTGTGTTATTTATTTATTTTTGGTTTCAGGTTTTCATGTATTGGAAAGGTTTGATGGATTTGTATGGTCTTTTGGTTGTGAATTGGAATGTGTTTGTGTATAGGAGCGTAGTTTAGAATTGGAATGTGTTTGTGTATAAGACGATAGTTTGAATTGGAATGTGAATTGGGCCGCTCTTCATCGTTAAGATGGACAGAGGCCTACAAGCTATCGAGTTAACTTTTGCTTTAAGTTTAGCTGCTCGCGCGGTTGGCAGACAATGCTCTCGCTAGGTAGCTTTTGTGCTTCGCCAAGTTAGATTTGAAGTTCAGGTGCTCGCGTAGTTGGCAGGTCTCGTGCTTCGCAAGGTTGGATTGAAGTTCAAGTGCTCGCGCGATTGGCAGACAATCCTCTCGCTAGGTTCAGTTTCCACTGAAGGTTTCAGTTGTCACTAGGTTGAAGTTTCCACTGAAGGTTTCAGTTATCACTAGGTTGAAGTTCCCACTAAAGGTTTCAGTTTACACAGATTCAATTTAATGGAGTAAGCGATGCAAATCCGACTGTACAACACACCGGCCAATGGCTCCCGACACCGGGAATCGTCCGGTATCAGTCCGATGACAATCCAGTGAGCCATAAAATTGTATCGACGACGATGAGTTTTTCTCAACTACGTATTTTTAAATTTCACTCCCTGAATTTGGAGTTCAACACCAATGCCAAAAAAATAGTTTAGGTCTCTTACGAGTTATTTAAATAAATGGTCCCCACGTGCAACGCACGTGCAAGGCCCACTAGTATATATATATATATATATATATATATATATATATATATATATATATATATATATATATATACATTCTAAGGATAAAGATTGATGGAGCCTAAAAAGGTGGCAAGTTTTACAACCAAAGATTCTTGTGGCGCAATTGATGGTTTCATCGTTCACATTGCCGTTTTTCGTATTAATCTTTTAAATTTTAAATATTGAGATCATGACCCACATATCAGACTATCAGAGGTCAGTCCCATGTGACACACATCCATGATGATAGCCCACCATTGTACGCCATGATCACAATCACTATGGAGATAGATGCCACGTTTGTCTAATATTTAGATCCTCATCTCAAAATCTGATGTCAAAAAGATTGGGACGAAGAGCAACTTCTATTTTTTTTATATTCAAAGGCAGTCAATCGTGCGAACAATGGAACATCTCTATCCGCCGGAAAAAAGGATATAAAAAAAGAAAAACTAAATTATTGAAGGCACAGAACGGATGATTGATGGAGAATTCGAGATCATTATACACCACTTCTTCCTCTCACGTAAACTCTCTTTATTTCACGTTGCGAGCACGTACGAATCAATTTTGTAGGTGTAAGTAATAGCTACCTAAAGAAATCGCTTTTTAGAAAAAGCCAAATAAATGTCATTTTCTCAATATACCTTTACAAGGCCTACTTACTAAATAAATAAATCTAAAAATCCTGATTATGGTTCAAGACTAACTTCTCCAGATTTACTTTCTATTTAAAATAAATTTCAAGTTCTAATTATAGTTGAAGACCCACATCCAAATTTCCAATCAACACTTTCTATAAGATCTTCCACTCATCTTCTTTCACATCCACGATAAATACTTTTGATAATTAAGGTAAAAAAAGTGGAGAGAGAGAGACATCCAATCAAAATGATTCATCAATAAAAAAAAGTATTGCAAAGAGAGGTATAAAAAATATTAATTTGTTTTAAACATACTAATGGTTAATATTTAACCTAACTATATCTTTTTGTTGACAAGAAAATTTGAGTTGTTGATAAAGAAAATAGAGAGAGACAAGGAGATAGTAGAGAGACAATAAAAATATAAAATAAGGTACTAATTCAAAATCTGAAATTTTTTTTAAAAAAAAAATACAAAAACCCATCATAAACCCTATTGTTATTGTTTTTTTATAGCAATTTAACTTGTTACCACCTACACAACTTGATCACTAGAGATTGACTTTGATATATAAATTTGCCCTTCAATCAAACCCATGCAAGGGCTTCTTAAAGAATTGAGTTTCATAAAGAGTTGAAGAAGTCTCTGCTAAAGCAAAGGCTGCCGATTTCAAAAGCAAATAAAATTTTCTTTTGGGTTTAGATTTTGTGTTGTTGTATAATACACTAAAATTTATCTTCAAAAGGCGTTTGAATAAGGGACCACGTCCGAAAAAGGGACCAACTATCCTGACCGTCGCTTAAACACCAAATGATGTTTAAACAATCTTACACCATTTATTGGTGTATGATCTTGAAAATCCATACCTTTAAAGTTTTTTTCCATCAATTGAAAGGCTATGGGTCCAAAAATCACACTTTTTGAGAGATTCTAACCCTATGATATGTGTACTCTACTATCACCGATTGTTCTTAAGTTTGATGGTTGATATTAAAGTTCACCTATCGGATGGTTTACATCCACTTAGAAGCATGGGACTTGTTCCAAGGATGGATTGCCACTTGGACAATTTAGATTGATCAAAGATGTGTACCACATGGCACAATGATAAATCACACTTCAATGGGCAATTTAATGTTGGAAGATTATTTAAACACTATTTGGGGTACACTTTTTGAGAGATTCGAACCATCCGATCTATGCACTGTAATATCAAAGGCTGTTCTTAAGTTTGATGGCTAATATTATAATTCAACGATCGGATGGTTTACATCCCCTTCGAAGCATGATCCTTTTACTGGGACTTAGAGTGCCTTAAATTCACCCACCAAATTTTTAGTTCACCCACACTAAAACTCAATGACCACTTTGAATCCGATTTTGGAGATCGCTTTTCGTCTCAATCTTTCACACGATGGATCATGAGATCATGGGCACCATCATAAGGTTGGTTTTTTATTTCACGTGGCACATAGCAAACAAAAGTCACGTTTGAGTGTGATGAGTTCCACGTGATGTTAAAGTCACTCTTAAAATGCGTGTCATATGAAATCCAAAACTAGGAAAAATGAGAGCCATGATGTCCCACACAATAGGGTCAAACGGTTTGGCCACATGATCAATCGTTTGACCGCAAGGGCCTCTGGAGTCTGTGAAAAGCCTTATTTCCTTATTTTTACATGATTTATGTTGATCTTTCGCGATCGTTGGTATTTTCGCGAATTCTCAAATGTGCTGGGAGGATAGATTGAAGAGGATAAGAAGTTACCCACATCGGCATAGCATTTACGAAGGTTCGGCTTGACTCGCATTGAAAAGATCGGGCTCCGAAACATCGCACTACAAAAAATAAAACTATTAGCGGCAGTTTTTGGTAGCTCTGCTATTAACAAAAATAACTATAAAATGCTATTAAGACTATTAACGGCAAGGGTATTAGCGGCAGTTTTTGGCTGCCGCTAGTAGTTTTATTTTTTGTAGTGTCGGTTCAAATTAAACTATTTGATCCTTTTTCTCCGCTTTGATTTCTACAACTTACGAGGCTTCGCTGCCCTTGGATTAGGCACCGAGAAGGTATCCGAAGGTGGGGATGCAGCGTTGGGCCATGGCGATGCTCGACATCGAAACTTCATGAAGGATATATGGATTAACCTTGAGTTGATGAAGAGAATGATGTGGAGCAGCAATTTGGAGGGCTGCTGTAATGGAGGCAGCATGAAGGAGTTGGTAGCCCGTGTCGGTTCTCGGTGAGAGAGAGGCACTATAGAGAGAGAGAGAGAGAGAGAGAGAGAGAGAGAGTTTCTGGTTGCTTGGGTCTAGGTGAGAGAGAGAGAGATCTTGAGAAAAAGTAACCTCAAGGGGTTAGGCGAGCTAGCCATGTTCTTGCTTCCAAAAGTAGGAGACCTGAGTTCGAATCCCCTCTCTCCCTTGAGGCCACCCTAAGAATTTATATCCTATATTGACCCGACATGTGCTGAATTTGGGGTGCGCATGAGCCCCTGAGATTAGGCAGGTGCTCTAAGAGGCCGGATACCCAGGTTATCAAAGACCAAAAAAAGAGATCTTAAGAGAAAGAGTCCTAAAGGACTACTATATTCCAAAGAGGGGATCACCCTTGGGTAATGGGTTGAGTTAGTGTGTTGGGCACCAGCACTGCCTTCCAAAGGGCCCATATCTAATACCTCACACTCCTCTCGCTATATAACTTGCTTATTTATTTATTTTAATAAAATCCTAAATAAGGTTTTGAAGGTCTGGTGTTCGGAGTCGGCTTCGAGCCCGGGGCTGAGGATCCGGGTCGTGTATGGGTGCACATTGTTACACACACTTTTGTTATTTATTATTATATGATTACTTTTATTATTATTGTTATTTTATAAATACAATAAAAGGGATTAGCCTTTCTATAAGAGAGGATTGGGTCTCTATATATTTCTAATATTAAATATTTCCCAAAAGACAAGCTACATGAGTTACTAGGGCTAGCCGGTTGGGTTTTTCCATTTAGAGTGAGAAAGTGGCTAGAGAGAGAGAGAATCTGAAATGGCAAGGAGATCTTGCCACAAATTAGAATCCTAACTAGAGAGCGAGAAAGAAAGGTAATTCATGTCATCAACACTAAATTTTAAAAGAAAATTCTCTCTTTTCTTTTGAGAAAGTTAAGTTTGTGGAGTACTCATATTAGACTCGATGCTCCACTCCATCTACTATTGTTAGATGGTTAAAAAAACTCAGATAATAACACTTACTGTTATGCTATGTGCTGATGTGGCATAGGTTTATGATCAAGCTAAATTGACAAAGAATCAAGTCCACAAGTGAATTTGAACCATCCAATGGAAAATTTTGAAAATCAATAATTAAAAACTTACTATAACGGCTGGTGTTAGAGTGTTCAGATCGGCTGGTATTAAAGTGACCTCTAATTTTTTTTATTCAAAGGCAGTCAAACAGGCGAACAATGGAACCAAGGGTCAAAATCTCCGGTATCCGATACGTATCGTCCGAGCTCCAAACCGACACGTATCGGACGATACGTATCGGAACAGTAACTTATTGGACGATACATTGAATGTATCGTCCAAGCATTTGTATGTAAAATGGACGATACAGTACATTGAATGTACCGTATCGTTCTGGTCCAATACCGATATGTATCGTCCAATACGTATCGGTATCGAACGAAATTTTGACCCATGAATGGAACCAAGTCTATCAGTGTAAAATGTCCCTTATTCATTTTATGTTTAACATCATATGTATTCAAAGGCAGTCGCCCGGGCGAACAACCAGAAAGGTCCATTATGCACTGCATCTATACGATGAAACATCAGATCATAGTCTGCAATAAGCCATTGACTCACTGAAGACAAATTTGGGTGCACCTGACCCAACCAGTCCCGAACGTAGGTATGGATTTTAGACACTGTCCCAACCCAAACTGCAAATATTTGGGTCAAGTCAGAAGAAAAGAAATTAAAGATCCAGCTTTAGGTGAGGCCAGATCCCGACCTGACCCATTAATATTCGGGTGCGGTACGGCCTGAATTAGGTCCAATTACTTGTGTTCGTTAACATATTATATTTATTCTCCAAGTTTGGGTAGAGTTGATTTCTAGGTTGTTAGGACCTGCTCCATTTGGAATTGGGTACAGGCGGAGGGATCAAGACCTCGGTCCACTTTTCAATCTCATTGGAGTTGTGTGCCTGAACGCTGTCCATCAGGTCCAACCTTTAGACCTGGGCTCCAATCCTGTCTTAGTTGTGGGCATGAAATTGTTCCATCAGGTCCAACCCCTACGCCTAGATCCCACTACCAATCTTGTCCTGTCAGTGTCGAGGCAACTTGTTTCTACCCCAATAGATATACGTGAATTGAAAGAATGGCTATCTTTAACTGTCTATTTTGTATTCGCCATTGGTAACCTCAAGAAAAGTAGGGTATTGATTGGGGAAGTTAAATCATGGCTGGAGGATTTGGGTTTCTTTGTGTTGGTTATGGCGGCAATCACTTTGAAGGTAATGCCGGTGGTGGGTTCGGTGCACCTGGTGGCTAAGCAGCTGTGCTGGTGGTTGAGTCTCCGGCTGGCCACTAAAATCAACCCCTGATCAGACATCCACTGTTAGGTTAGTGCCTTTTTTTTATTGAAAAGAAAGTTAAAAAAAAAAATCCCGAGCTCCTCTTCTTTAGGTATTCCTCAAGGGTTGGGGCAAATGCTTTAAGGCATTCTTTAGACATCCACTGCTGCTATTCTTCCTGCCATTCTTCGAGAATTCACTGACGTATGGCTATTGGATGGGACAATGGCCATACCTCATTGAAGGCAATAGCGGTGGTGAGTAGTCAGGACAACATAGCAGGGGATTGATTGGGGAAGTTAAATCATGGCTGGAGATTTGGGTTTCTTGGTGCTGGTTATGGCGGCGATCTCTTTGAAGGTAATACTGGTTGTGGGTTCGGTGCAGCTGGTGGCTGAGTCTCCGGCTGGCGGCTAAATTCAGTCCCTGATCAGACATCCACTGTTAGGTTGGTGCCTTTTTTTATTGAAAAGAAAGTTTTAAGTAAAAAACGAGCTCCTCTTCTTTAGGTATTACTCAAGGGTTGGGGCACATGCTTTTAGGGTTTGTTTGAATCTTCCCATTAACAATCTGGAAAACTGCATTTCCAAATGCCTTTTGTTTTTGTTCTTTGCTAGCTTCAGTTGATGATAGCATGCCTCCCTCAGTTGATTGGATCACAGACCTCTCGCTTAAGTCTCTGGACGTTAGGAAATGAATCACCGATCACACATCCACTACCAGGTTAGTGTTTTTTTATTTTCTTATTGAAAGGAAGGTACAACAGAACAGTGACTGATGATCTCAGATCTGGGATCTCTGGTCACTGATATGTGATCCGATCAAATTAGTGAACTATTGCATGATTTTTTTCTTTTAATATTACTTTTTTTAATTCTTGACGACAGTTTTAGGAAAATTATGTCAAGATATCTTTTACATAGTCGGTATCTCTGAAGTTTCAGAGAAACATGGTGTAAAAGAGTGCCTGCAAAGAATTATGGTTTTAAAGCAGATAGAAACAGAAAATGCCTATTTTTTCTTTCTTGGGTTTGCAAAAAATGCCATCACTGCAATAGTATAGAAATTAAATAATCGATAAATGATAATATAAAGCTTAAAATTTATTAGCCACACGTCATTCTCTTTTATTGGTATTATCCATAGAATACTTAAAAATGGAGAAAAGGGTGCATGCTTTGTCTGGGGATTTATCTTCACGTAACTTTTTGAGACATTTCTTAGTGTTTAACTTTTGAATTCTTTCTCATTAGTCAGGCAGGGGGTGCTTCTCGTATGTCAACAGTAACCACCATTAAAGAAGCGCGCAAAGCAATAATGGACAACACACAAAGTTGCTTCTTTAGCGTTAGCAGCTATTGCTGCAACTGGTGGATCATTGTTATCTTTGATGAGTTTTGCTTCTGATGAAGCAAGAAATTTTTTATTTTTTCTTCTCAAAGCGAAATTGTTTTGAATAGGTGAAACCAGAAAAGTCTTCCGTGCTCTGATCCCCCTGAATGCTCAGAAGTTGAGTCCTCTACAAAAGGTTTGTAGTCGCATTATAAAAATAATCAACATTGGGTGATATTGAAAAATGTTAAGACTGAAAATTAATGCGCAACTGGCTCTTAATACTTCTCTCATCTATTAATTATTTTGTATGACATTTGGTTTTTTCTTTTTCCATTATGGGTCAACTTTAACGACTCTTAACTTGGTTATTTTTTTGAGCACTTTAGAAAAATAACCTTAAAAAAAACACTAAAAATAGATTGTGTATGGACGATTGTGAGGAAAGGCAATGGTTTATGGACGATCGCGTCAGACAGACTTCATGTAAAAGTTGTTTATTATTTTCTTTATATGCTTCTCCATTCTTGGGTGTCCAAAAAAAACACCAAAAAGCTTCTTAAGTTCATGCATCTTCAAGAAATAACCCAATTATGATAAATGTGGGAAGGAAGTTTTGTTTTATGGACAATTGGTTTGACAGCCTACATGTAAAAGTGGCTTTATTTATTCGGGTACCTCTGCTCGCGCCCACATGTTTACTGAAAGCGCCCACATCGGAAATGATAGAGACTGTGTTTTACCCATTGGTCCAATCAGATGATAGAGATTGTGTTTCACCCAGATCTTCCACATAAAGGATCTTGAGATCATGTTGCTCCTATTAGATCAAAATGGCCTGAATCATATGGTAAACATTACACTAAAACGTGATTTTAGGGCCATATTTTGGAGATATGTGACGTGGAATAAAAAATTGACCATCTGATAAGTGCTATATGATCTCAAGATCCTTTGTGTGGAAGATCGGGGTAAAACATGATCTCCATCATCTGATCTGACCCAATCAATGGGACGCGGGCACTTTCAGTAAACGCGTTGGCGCGAACAGAGATACCCAATTTATTATTTGTCTGGTCTGTCTGAGCCATATTATTATTTCTCTATATAGAGATAGGGCTCTCAATGGGCTGGGGTTCAATCCGGCTCGGGTCCCATTTTTTTTAGCCTGGTCTTTTCCCGAGCTGCAATGTACTCAGCCTAGCCCATAGCGGGCTGGGCGTTTTTTGACCATTTAAAAAAAATAAAATTTGCTAAAAAAATTTCAAATCAATTTTTCACAAGAGAGAGTTTGAGGGAGCAAGAGATTTGCTTGCTTAGAGTTGGGACTTGAGAAAATGAAAAACCCCTATTTTAGGATTTCTATCTATGAAGCTAGTATTGATTGGGATTGCAAGTGTATTTTCACTTAAATTGTGTTGAACTGTTTAATCTCAGGACATTTAAGTAAAACGGAGCCGGATAGGTCCTCCATTGGAGGACGGTCACCGTCCTCCAAGATCCACGTGGAGCTCCACGTGGCACCCAAAACAGTGTTTGGGTGCCACATGGAGCACAAGTGGACGGTATAGATCAATATTAAAAAAAAAAATCGAAAAAAACTTTTTAAACCCACAAGTCAAAGTTTGACGGGTTTCATTGGTTCACATTTCACGGTTCAAAAAACAGACGGTGGAGATGAGTTTTCAAATTTTTTTTTTTTCAAATATGATCTAAGCAATGCACCTGAGCTCCACGTGGCATCGAAACAATATTTTGGGTGCCACATATAGCTCCACGTGGAAGCTTGGAGGACGGAGGCCTTTTCCTAAGTAAAATACTTTTAAATTATTATTATTATTATTATTATTTATTTTTATTTTTTACCCGGGCCTTGGAACATTCAAACCAAGCAGGGCCCGGATCAAGCCGGGTATACATGCTTAGCCCAGCCTGGTACCCGAGCCGGGTTGGCTTTATAAGATATACCACTTTTTTCGAGTTGAGTGCAGGCCGAAATTCAAACTGGCCCGGCCCATTGAGAGGCCTAGATAGAGACAATGATTTAAGTCTCATGAAATACATAAAGAAAATATAGAAGTTGTATATTTCTTCACCTTGTTCATTTGGTCGTTAATTTTCAAGCCATTGAATGCACTAATAAGGTTATCGAAAACGAGCCCGCTAGGGTTAATAAATTCCTCAATAAATTTAAACACCTCTAATTTATTTTATTTTTAGTTCTTTTTGACAATTTTGAGATTGGTCTTAATTAGAGGTTGTGTTTTGATGTTGTTAGTATCATATGAAGTATCGACCATACCTGATACCGATACGGCCCCGACACAGTATCGGTGCCGTATTGGTATCGGGTATCGGCTGATACCTCCTTCAATTGATTTTTTCTATTCTTTTTGGTTTTAAAAATAAATGTGAATCGATATCAGCCCATATCAGCCTATATGTATGAGTCCTTTAAGGACTGATACCCGAGTTGATACCTTGGTTGTCAGATATGTACAAGTCCTTTTACATTTTGGTCACATGTAGAAGATGGTAGATGAAAACATGAAGGTTTCCATGAGAAAATATTATGAGCTCAAGAAATCTGTTGGACGGAATAGGTAGTTCCATGGGCCAAAGTTTTTCCTATTCAACCGCTATCTTGTGCAAGTTGAGGGGCCCTTGTTTCAAGAACTATATGGAACGCTGATACTTTTGCTTATTTATATAGAAGGCTGCCACAGAAGGTTTCATGCCTAGCTCAGACAATTTCAAAGTTGGACATAAGAACTCTATTCCTGTAGCTTATTTTATTGGTTGCACGCATAGTGATAAATTTTGTCATCGGCAACATTTCGAAAAAGATCGGGGAGTACAAAAAAATATTAAAGGAAAAGGTGTCCGTCCTCCATGCTTTCCGTGGAGCTCTATGTGGCTGCACGTGGCACCTAAAATATTATTTCGATGCCACGTGGAGCTCGGGTGCATTGCTTAAATCATCTTCGAAAAAAAATAATTAAAAATTCATCTCCACCGTGTATTTTATGAACCATGAAATGTGAACCAATGAAACCGGTCAAACTTTGACTTGTGGGTTTAAAAACAGAGGTTCTAATGTTTGTAACCTTCATAAAGGATGCATATGAAAACAGAGGTTCCAATGTTTGTAAAACCTGTAGGACTAAGGACATACCTACCCTGGATAAGAGACTTGATGTTTTAATGAATGCTAAATCCTAAACATGGATCAAAATATCACACGATACCGATACATATTGTCTGATATATATCGGTTTGAAGGGGGGACAATACGATAAAAAACTTATTTACCGGGTACCTTTTAAAATTGTCAAATTATTGTCTGATACGGGCAAATTATAGCCCGTGCGATAATTTCAAATTATCGTTTGATAATTTGAGAATTTGGCTTGTACCCATTAAATATCCAAATTATCGTCCAATACGAATGATAGTTTGAAATTGTCGTCCATATCAGACGATAATTTCAAATTATCGGACGATAATTTGGAAATTTGGCTTGTACCCATTAAATATTCAAATTATCGTCCGTATCGGATGATAATTTGGTATTTTGGATTGTAGATCCCCCTATCACATGTGATGCACGAAAGAGAGTTTTAAAACCCCTCTTTCGTTCCTTTTTTTTCCAGCAGCCTATTCTTCCTTGTTTTTGGTTTTTGTTCTTCCATCGGAGAACTTGTTTGGTATTTAACACCCGTATCGATGCCGAAAAATCGTAGAAAAGTAGGTACGTGTTCTATCATTTTTCGTCATTTTCAAGATTTATTTATTTAAGATTTACCCTTAAATATGGTAAATCTTGAAATTTTAAGCCCAAATTTGAGGGTTTTGTGTTAAACCCACCCTTTTTTAGCCTATATAATCATATTTGGGGGTTTATTTTTGGGGGTTATCATATTTGGGGGTTTAATTTATTTTTTGTATTAGTAAATCAAGTTTTTTAAAAAAATTAAGTTTTTATATACCCCTTAAAAATAAATTGTGTTAGTAAATTAATTTAAAAAAAAAAAAAATAAGTTTTTATATCTTAAAATAAATTGTATTAATAAATTAAGTTCTTATATAATACTTAAAAATAAATTGTGTTAGTAAATTAAGTTTTAAAAAATAAATTAAGTTCTTATATAATACTTAAAAATAAATTGTGTTAGAAAATTAAGTTTTACAAAAAACTTAAGTTTTTATATAATATTTAAAAATAAATTATGTTAATAATTTAAGTTTTAAAAATAAATTAAGTATTTTTGTATTATATAAAAATTTAACTACCCTTAAAAATTAATTTAAAATTTTAATTTATTTATTTTATAAAATTATTTATAAATACTTAATAAATAATATATGTTAGTAATACATGTGTGACATGTGTTACATGCATCATGGGACATTTGACACATCAATTACATGTATAATACATCAATTACACATGTGTCATATACCCCATGACACATGTAATTGATGTGTCACACAGGTAACACATACCCAATGACACATGTGTCACATGTCACATACCCCCATAACAAATGTGACACATCAATTATAAATGTGTGGCATGAGTTACATGTCTTTTGTGTCATGGAGTATGTCACATACCTCATGACACATGTGACACATCAATTACACGTGTTACATGTGTAATCTAATATTTAAATAAATTAGAATAATATAAAATAAATATAATTTTCAAATGTAATCTAATATTTTAAAAATTAGAATAATATCAACTTAATATTATTTGCAAATGTAATTTAATATTTTCAAAATTAGAATAATATCAAATAAACATGGTAAAATGTAATCTAATATTTTTAAAATTAGAATAATATTAAATAAATTTTCAAATGTAATCTAAAATTAAAAAATTATTAGAATAATATCAAATAAATATGGTAAAATATTTCTAATATTAGTCAACATGTAACCAACATGCAATGATGTATCACATGTAATTTAATTCAATTATTTGTTCATTCATACAGGTGAAATAAATAAATATAGTACGTGAACAAGATCCAGCCTGACAAGATGACACAACAATAGATGGTGATAAACTATGAATAAATTACAAGCTATGTGGGAAGAAATTGCTGGGAGAATGTATAACACGAATGAATTAACATTTGGCTCACGTTAAGGGAGAGATAAAAGGACTGCCCGTATTGGACAATACCCGATACGTATCGTCTTGGAGGTTTGGACGATACGTATCGGCTTTCCGATATTTTGATCCATGATCCTAAATGAATAAGGACATATTTGCCCAACAAAAGACTTGATATTTATGTGTATGCTAAATCCAAATGAATAAGGACCTTCCAAGGACAATGTTTCCGTGTACCAACATGCTCTAATATATAAACTAACCAAGATGCTCAATGCACAAACTGATATCGGGCCTCATTACATATATGATTACCATGTACAACGATCCCAAGTACGATGAATACTTACAAAAAATTTTATTCGAATCCATCTGGTCACTCTATACGGACATGCTCAATTACACCATCACATCACAGTAAGAATGAATTAATGGGGATGATCCATAGATATTATGTACCTATCTGTTATCTAAGGGATACCTATATGTTATGACCCGGTTATTTGTGGCTCAAATGAATGGCGATAGATTTAGGATGCACCAAGAGAGGGTACGTGTACGCACACTCTATCCTGACCCACACAAATGCTAATTTTAGGAATTTCTATTTTATTACGTTTACACTGTATAGGGCAACTAAATTATTTTGTTTACCAAATAAGAAGAGTCCCAAAAATGACTCCTACTCTCTTGGAACTCTTGCCCCTTTTAGGTTTGGGAACTTACCCATTTAGGTCACCCACGTCCGTCTCTTCCTCTCTCTATAAATAAGAGCCACCAAAGGCTTTTAACCTAAAACCTTACCCTCCCTCTCTATATATAGATAGATTTGTTTATAAATATACATATATCTTAACCCACTAAACCAAACAGCCATCTTCCTCTGCCTCCCTCTCTCACTTTTGAACCAAACCCAACAGCCACGCTCCCTTCCAAAACGCCTAGCAGGCCCTCTTGCCTTGAATCGGTTGCATAAGTGTGAAACCGTCGATCCTGAAAGCACATCGTCGAATCGGCGTAGAGTCGAATCGCCGATCTAAGCGCTTGAAATCAACTCCCTACGTGCACGCTCCAAGTGGGTGCCCTCGATCGATCTTAAAATATTCAACTTTTATTTTAATAATAATAAGAATAAATATATATATATTAAATGAATATCTATTTATCTTATTTAGGTATTCAAAAGTTATATATATACATGTATTTATGTGTATAATAACATAAATCCTATACATGGACATATAATAGTTGCCCTTGATATATATAGATATAAAATGAATATATATAGTGTCTTGTATTGCTTATATAGGTGTTTCTGGAGAGAGAGAGAGAGAGAGAGAGCCTTCTTCTCCACAATTTAAATCGATGAAGATAAGATATATTTGGATCGCCAACTAAACGCCGACAATGCCGGTGATAACTTGCCCGTGCCAACTATTGTAGTTGGGCACTTTGAAGAATTTTACTTGATATGAATACTTTGGTGCAACCATCCTTTTAGCACCATTGATTTCAAATGAAATAGATTTAAGGTTGGACCTGGTGGGCCCAACCCAAGAAATAGAACAGAGATGGACCATCTCCACAAATTGAAATCCTCGTGACATCTAATGGTCCAGAACTCGAGAATTTGGCCCACAAATCTAGAAAATTAAAAGGCTATTTAGATATCAGTGAACATGAAGGATTTGACCCTTAGATTTGAGACCTTAGAGGTCAAAATAAATTGGGCCCAACGACCTAATACCTTAGAATCATTTTTCTTAAATATCTGATGGTTCAGATCTGTTCAATCTGATCGCCACATGGTAGGTACACTAAGTGTGCACTTGACTGCTAGATCTTGTAAAGCGTTGACTGGAAGATCTAGTGTGCTAGAGATCGAATCGGGATCGGGACAAAAGAATCAACCTTAGGTAAAATTTTATTGTCTAACCATCCAATGGTTCAGATTAGAGGATAAATGACTCAAAGTTCGTGCCTTCTTATTTTAGCCTTAGGTACCACATGGAATAATACATGGGTTACCTTTGACCCTTAATTTTTGAGAATTAAGGCGCAAGTGGCCCATAGGACCAACTTCAAAACGATCTCAATAGTAACTCAATGTAATCTAATGGATCAGAAAGTCACTAAAATTTCTAGGACGCGCTTTGAGGCTCACAAATTGGAAAATTTAGTGAGGGATATCAACCCTTGTATAACTAGGCTAAGTGGATCATTTGACTGCCACATTGACCCACTCTTAGGTCAAATTAGTAAAAGGTGTCGATACTAAGACTGCACAAATATTATGAAACTTTAAAAAAACAGAAGGCCCGATCAAGATGTCACGGCGGCCCATAGAAAGGTTTCTCCAAAATTTTTGTATGAAATATCATTAGGTTCAAATATTAATTATTATTTTATATTCACAAGTATGTAAGGTGTATGAAATAGTTTCCTTAGGCCAAGTTAGTCCTTTCATCATATAGCATGCACCACATAGAAAAATCACGATAGGGCATACGCACAATTAAAAAGAAATAAGCTATGTCACACGACTTTTAAGCCTTCGTCATGGTGGGGTTCCCGTCACGGTCACGTGAAACTTGGAATGTAGGCATCCATGTACGGATGCAACACCTCTATGGGAGTATGGGTCGTCACAAGTACATCCAGTTACTACGGAACCCGTCCCTTGAAAGCGTGATTTTGTGAATCTTATCGTGGCTCACTTCAAATTAAGTTTTCAGCAAACAATAAGAAATGATATGTAAGATAAGGTAAGCTACGAATACGGATAATTAAGTTACGTTGTGAAGGCCAGCAAAATACAAATTAAGTTTCTACACGTGTCATGTCTTGCGTGCCACCGCAAGATCTAACGTCTGCAGCCAAGGCGGGTCTTAAGGACAATATGACACGACAGTGTCCCGAATGTAAGGGGACACTGATTTAAATGCATGCAACCACATCGGGCTGGATGATGGTATACGATATGATATGGAGGTTAGGTGATTATCTACACGTGGACCTCGCGTGATAGGCTCGAGCAGCGGCCCTGGCACAAGTCGTATACGAAAATTAGGTAAGATGTGAAGTACGTTGTGTAGGCGTATGGAGCAATATTAAGTCTTAAGATATGCCACATAGGAAAAGTCGAGCGCATAATAAAAGGAGATCAGAACTTGATGCATCATATTTATTTCATGTTATGTCAGGTCATTTCATTTTATGTTACTTCTTTTTCTTTTTATGCTATATTTTTCAGTTTTGTTATGATAGATATGAGATCTTAGATGTTTTGTAATCATTTATAGCTATTTGATTTATTTCAAAATGTATCGCAACTCAAGCGATTGCACACACGATCACCTGAGTATTTTATGGTGGATCGATTGTGCAACTTCTTGAGTTTACGTGATCGAGTAAACTCACCTCCCAAAACTAAATTCTGGTGTGAGAACTCCGATTTTTCCATTCTTGAGGATGGGGATCTGCTTGTTCTGATGCGGCTCAAGAGCGTGAAGACGTCGGCTACCATTTGGACGAGGGAATAGATCCGGCGGATTACTTTGAGCATTGAGAGATTCTTAGTCATAGTTTTATTATTTTTCAGGGGAGATTTGTTATTAGATACTTTTATTTTTCAGCACCAATCTTGGGTTTGCGTTGGGACTGTTTTATTCTACGTAAAACCTCTGCTTGCTTTCGATTATAGATGCATGGTTAGGATTTATCACTTAATTAACGTCATCTACGTTTTTCGATGTTGTTTTCTTGAATAATTTATTTTTAAATGATGCTATTAAATGCCTTGATCCATATGCTAAATCGGTATAAGAATTATGTGTATGTCCGCTTATCGCCTTAACAAGCGTGCGGTGTCATAACACGGAATTCTAGGCCCTTGAGGTCGGGTAAGGATTCTGGGTCGTGACACTATAATAGAGAACGTCCACTCAACAAATGCTTCACTCTCCTACGAATTTCATGGTTGGGATGAAATTACCTTTTATATCTAATGTAGGTATTTAGAGCTTTTAATCAAAAGTTGCTTTTATAAAGTAATTAAAATGACATCTTTTATTACCATCAATAACTTATTCAATCCATTTGGAGTGCCTGTGAAATCACGCTTTACATAAATTTTTTCTCAACATTTATAAAAAATTGTATTACGAAGTAAGCATAACATATCCCATGATAACGCATACGTTTGACTTCCTTCTCCAACTTTCATTCTGGAAAAAAAAATGCCGATTTTCACACACGACCCCACTTACTTTTATAGATCATTTAGCACTAACTACAAAACTCAATATTATTATACAATTCTGGAACCAAGATATAGTTATCCATACAAATCAATAACTGAGAAAGCATTTGACAAGTGAAGCGGCTTAAGGAAAGTAATCATTATAGGCGATTTCTCGTTAATGGAAAAAAGCGGTAGTAAAAAAAAAAGGTATCTCACATACCGTAATAGTAAAATTATCAATTACAACAAACTCTTGCTCCAACACTTCTTCAAAGTACTTCTTAAACGATCTTCCACCAATTTCTCTATAGCCAATTGAGACTCCCCTGTAGTTTTTGACTGACATGAAACACAAACTGAACAATAAGAGCGTTTACAGCAGTAGAACACTATCATAGCCTTACCCAATATATTTTGAATAAGACCTTTAAACATAAAGTGAAACACAACCCTCAAAATCAAGGGAAAACCCAAAATTTCGAAAATGACTCACGTGAGGTGATACCGTGATAGTAAATTAGAAATCTTCGGTGATTAGAAAGAATATGAAGGGCAACTCTAAGCTGAGAAGATGCGAAGGTAGATTAGAAATCTTCGGTGCACCTCACATCCAATTAGGGTAAAATCAATTGGGGTGAATTCCTAATTCAGTCTACATCACCAGTGGAGGCTCTGTGACAATATGTAGGTGGGGCATGGACATCTGAAGGTAAGTCCAGTCTAGAGACAATGGAGACAAGAGTTTGGCGAAGTGGTAAAGAGCGATATCTTTGTAACTTGATCTAGGTCTATGACGTTCTGCTGCATGCAGGAACAAGACAAATGTTCAAAGTAATTGAAGACGTGCGAAAAACTTTTAAGAATAGGTACAACAATTCCCAAATTGATGATTCTCACCAAGCACGATCAATTGGTGCAAAATGCATACTTATGGTTATCAAATAGTAAGCATTTTGAAGATTTCCCGAATCACAAATAGTTTTTCACAAATAGTTGATTCGGGAAATTTTCACAAATAGTTTTTCACAAATTTTGGAGATTTGATAATGCAAAATTTGACAATTGGTGCAAAATGCTTGCAAAATTTGATAATTTTCACAAATAGTTGATAATGCACCTCCCGAATCACAAATATCCTTTTTAAACTATCGGAGCACGGATGTCCTTGACCAAGGATGTCCTTGAGACACTAACTTCTCATAACCGTCGGAACCGCCGGAACACGGATGTCCGTGAGTCCATTCACGGACGTCCGTCCATCCGAACCACTGAATCTACTTAGCACATTAGAGCACTTCTAAATTTGATCATGATTATGATAATATTTCTAACACACTCTAATGACAGCAGAAGGGCCCAAAGTGCATCAGAATCTGATAAGGTAAAGGTGATATTTTTAGTACTTCCTCCCATTCATATCTTGAACTAATTTCTATACAATTTTTTGCCTCGCTTCAAATAGATTTGGCATAAAAACTATAAATATAACACAATTAATAGTGATTACTCCAGGCCACAAACCAAGAAGCATTGTGTAGTCAAATCAAAGAACAAAGATAATAGAAACACACCTTATCCTTCACACCACCAACAGGTAAAACGAGACCTCTTAGAGTCATTTCTCCATCATTGTCAGGTTCCGATCAAACTCTTTTTTGGCCAAAGAGTGAAACTAACGAGGTTACCAAAGTCACCCTAGCGATGGTCCGTCCTTTGTACCGCCCTTGCAGAAAATGTATATGAATATCTCGGCCTTCCATTAAAATCGATATCTCCGTATTTGGAAACTTGGATCCGATTCCTTGCTCTTACCTATTAGAATAAAATTAAAATAAAATAAAAAAGGATGACAATGAGAAATTTATGCTTCTTGAAATTTTGCAATAAAAGCCTTATAGGCCATTGAATATAAAATAACAAGCATGAGCAGTTGAGACTTGTAACATGGCACGGGAACTTAATGAGACTGCAACTATCTTTCCCCTGTATAAGCTTAGATTAGCTCTCAATAAGCAAAAGCTTCCAGCTAAGGTATTCCTAATAAATCGCCAAGGTAACTTCTACATATCAAATCAATGTCAGCTGATTCACTGGGTCAAACTAAGTCCCAAATTGGACTACCGTTCTTATGAAGAATTTCAGCTCTGACCTTTATGTATTCCAAAATTTATAGAAAATTCATTAAAATAGGTATGAGGGTGATTCCAGATTCTAGATTCCAGTAAAAGAAGACTCATTGAGTATCACTTCATAGGTGGAATCATCTCAAAACTAGGTCTAGGTTAGTCAAACCACTTAGTGTAATTTGACCCAAGAATTTGCAGTTTTAGATCTACAATTTCTTAGGTTAGCCTTGGTTATTTGCAGATATATCCTAACCTACTAATCAGAAACTTACATATTTATATGGTTGGAAAGCTTAGGAAATCCTCTACAACTTATCTTAAGGGTCTAATACTTAAAAGTTTAAATATTTAATCTTATCGTTAATTCTCGTGTCGTGTCTCCCGATTTTGTCAAGCTAAAACAGTTCTTGTTTCTAGACAGAGGTCTAATCCCGAATTTGTGTAGACCAAAGTGCTTTGATTTTTAATCCCAAATTTTGTGTGCATGTCTCTGGGTTCATGCTACATCTTAATAAATTTTTACATAATTTTTTCTAAAGTATTTTGTAGTCATATCTCATGTCGAACTCACTGCTAAAACACATAATCAAGAATTACAAATTTCAAATATTCAAAATAAAAGATACATGGTCCAGCCAGATTCACTGCTGCTACATCCTTCTGCAGCTCCAATGAGTTGGGAAGACTCCATTATACAATAGAGAGGGAGAAAGAGAAGATACAAAGGGAAGGATTTTTGTGACTAAATTTTTTTGACTGATACACGCTTTAATCATGCTTTGTACCCTTTTTAATGATTGTGAATTGTTAACGATGCAGATTGTTTAATGCACCTACTTTTTTCTTAAGAACACCATTTTCAATATGTTGATCATTACTTTCTTTATACTCCTCGATTTTTCCCAAATCTATATGAATTAACCGATATGACATCCATAGAATTATTATGTACCCATCTGTTATCTAAGGAACAAAAGCATACTGCAAGTAAACTTTTCTCAATTTGCATTACAACAAAACATATCCCAAGACAATGCATACTTCCTTCTCCAAATTACACAGGAGAGCACTAACTACAAAACTTATGCATTATCAATTCTGGAACCACATGATCCCTCTTCTCTTTAATTTCTCCCAAAACTCGCGTTAGACATCCACAGCTTCGTTCCCGCGTTCCACATCCACAAGTTGCTCGGGCACCACCACAGGCACATTCTCGCGTTCGACATCAATAGGGTGCTCAGGCACAGCAGGGTGCTCGGGCACCAGCGGCTGGTTCTCCCCTCCGACGTCCAGAGGTTGCTCCGGCACAGGCTCGTTCTCCCCTCCGACGTCGGGCACCACAGGCTCGTCCTCGCGTCCGGCGTCCATAGGTTGCTCGGTCACAGCCGGTTGACCGGCGTTAACAGCAGCGTCCATAGGTTGCTCGGTCACAACCGGTTGGCCGGCGTTAACAGCAGCGTCCATAGGTTGCTCGGTCACAGCCGGTTGACCGGCGTTAACAGCGGCGTCCATAGGTTGCTCGGTCACAGTCGGTTGACCGGCGTTAACAGCAGCGTCCATAGTTTGCTCGGTCACAGCCGGTTGACCGGCGTTAACAGCAGGTTGCTCGGGGTTAAGTGCATTTCCCTCTCCCCTGTGAAGAGCTCTCATACAAGGAGAATTTAATATCGCACACATATAAAATACCACACATATAACAATTGTTAGTAATATAATAACATTAAAAAATCTGCTGTAAGTCTCCAACTGCTTGTCACCATATACATCTACTGCAATGATTATAGTTAGGACCGTGTGTAGTGTTTCGGTCAGAAGATGCATCCACTCCGACAACGACCGAGACGGAGCAATGATAAAAAATACTATTGCTGATACAAAATTTGCTGTAGCAAGTATGACATTGGTCATCCCAATTCCGAAGTTCATTTCTTTCTCCTCCATGTCATTTATCACGCTCATAATGTTGAGATAAATGTTTGCCATGAAAAGACCAACCATCACTGATTTGGCCTTTACAAAGTTGTGCTCTTCACCATCCCTTCTGATCCTCCTTTCAGAAATCGGGAGTAGGCTAGCATCAAACCCCGTAATCACACTAACTGTTGAGCACGTTACTCAAATGGAGTAGGCCATTAAATGGAAAAATAGAATGCAAGGTAAAAGCTCAAGAAGAAGGCGGAATCGTGAAATAAAAAGACTTTCTCATGTATTTATAGAGGAAATTTTTTTAAAAAAAAACTATAAATAATTAAATAAATATATATATAAATACATAAAAAAAGTCTCATAATGTTGAGATAAATGTTTGCCATGAAAAGACCAACCATCACTGATTTGGCCTTTACAAAACTGTGCTCTTCACAATCCCTTCTGATACTCCTTTCAGAAACCGGGAGTAGGCTAGCATGAGACCCCGTAATCACACTAACTGTTGAGCACGTTACACAAATAGAGTAGGCCATTAAATTGAAGAAATAGAATGCAAGGCAAAAGCTCAAGAAGAAGGCGGAATTGTAAAATAAAAAGACTTTCTCATGTATTTATAGAGGAAAATTTTTTAAAAAAAAACTATAAATAATTAAATAAATATATATATATAAATACATAAAAAAAGTGATTCTTACAGTTGGAATTAATTGTGTAGGGTACTGGTATTTGTAATTGATAATTCTACGTTGTGTAGGATACCGGTATTTGTAATTGATAATTCTACGTTGTGTAGGGTACCGGTATTTCCATCCACTCCGACAACGACCGAGACGGAGCAATGATAAAAAATACTATTGCTGATACAAAATTTGCTGTAGCAAGTATGGCATTGGTCATCGTAATTCCGAAGTTCATTTCTTTCTCCTCCATGTCATTTATCACGCTCATAATGTTGAGATAAATGTTTGCCATGAAAATACCATCCATCACTGATTTGGCCTTTACAAAGCTGTGCTTTTCACCATCCCTTCTGATCCTCCTTTCAGAAATCGGGAGTAGGCTAGCATCAGACCCCGTAATCACACTAACTGTTGAGCACGTTACACAAATGGAGTAGGCTATTAAATGGAAGAAATAGAATGCAAGACAAAAGCTCAAGAAGAAGGCGAAATCGTGAAATAAAAAGACTTTCTCATGTATTTATAGAGGAAAAATTAAAAAAAAAAACTATAAATAATTAAATAAATATATATATAAAGACATAAAAAAAGTGATTCTTACAGTTGGAATTAATTGTGTAGGGTACTGGTATTTGTAATTGATAATTCTACGTTGTGTAGGGTACCGGTATTTGTAATTGATAATTCTACGTTGTGTAGTGTACCGGTATTTGTAATTGATAATTCTACGTTTGCAACAAGGGATGCAAAGCGTCCGGCGTCCATAGGTTGCTTTCAGTCACGTGACCGGTTGTAAAGTTAAATATTCCATAGGTTGCTCGGTCACAGCCGGTTGGCCGGGGTTAACAGCAGCGTCCATAGGTTGCTCGGTCACAGCCGGTTGACCGGCGTTAACAGCAGCGTCTATAGGTTCCTCGGTCACAGCCGGTTGGCCGGCGTTAACAGCAACGTCCATAGGTTGCTCGGTCACAGCCGGTTGACCGGCGTTAACAACAGCTTGCTCGGGGTTAAGTGCATTTCCCTCTCCCCTGTGAAGAGCTCTCATATAAGGAGAATTTAATATCTCACACATATAAAATACCACACATATAACAATTGTTAGTAAAATAATAACATTAAAAAATCTGCTGTAAGTCTCCAACTGCTTGTCACCATATACATCTACTGCAATGATTATAGTTAGGACCGTGTGTAGTGTTTCGGTCAGAAGATGCATCCACTCCGACAACGACCGAGACGGAGCAATGATAAAAAATACTATTGCTGATACAAAATTTGTCAGAGTAAGTATGGCATTGGTCATCGCAATTCCGAAGTTCATTTCTTTCTCCTCCATGTCATTTATCACGCTCATAATGCTGAGATAAATGTTTGCCATGAAAAGACCAACCATCACTGATTTGGCCTTTACAAAGCTGTGCTCTTCACCATCCCTTCTGATCCTCCTTTCAGAAACCGGGAGTAGGCTAGCATCAGACCCCGTAATCACACTAACTGTTGAGCACGTTACACAAATGGAGAAGGCCATTAAATGGAAGAAATAGAATGCAAGGCAAAAGCTCAAGAAGAAGGCGGAATTGTGAAATAAAATGACTTTCTCATGTATTTATAGAGGAAATTTTTTTTAAAAAAAATTATAAATAATTAAATAAATATATATATAAATACATAAAAAAAGTGATTCTTACAGTTGGAATTAATTGTGTAGGGTACTGGTATTTGTAATTGATAATTCTACGTTGTGTAGGGTACCGGTATTTGTAATTAATAATTCTACGTTGTGTAGGGTACCGGTATTTGTAATTGATAATTCTACGTTGTGTAGGGTACCGGTATTTGCATCCACTCCGACAACGACTGAGATGGAGCAATGATAAAAAATACTATTGCTGATACAAAATTTGCTGTAACAAGTATGACATTGGTCATCGTAATTCCGAAGTTCATTTCTTTCTCCTCCATGTCATTTATCACGCTCATAATGTTGAGATAAATGTTTGCCATGAAAAGACCAACCATCACTGATTTGGCCTTTACAAAGCTGTGCTCTTCACCATCCCTTCTGATCCTCCTTTCAGAAACCGGGAGTAGGCTAGCATCGCACTTCAGAATCACACTAATCACGCTGAGCACGTTACACAAATGGAGTAGGCCATTAAATGGAAGAAATAGAATGCAAGACAAAAGCTCAAGAAGAAGGCAGAATCGTGAAATAAAAAGACTTTCTCATGTATTTATAGAGGAAAATTTAAAAAAAAAAACTATAAATAATTAAATAAATATATATATAAAGACATAAAAAAAGTGATTCTTACAGTTGGAATTAATTGTGTAGGGTACTGGTATTTGTAATTGATAATTCTACGTTGTGTAGGGTACCGGTATTTGTAATTGATAATTCTACGTTGTGTAGGGTACCGGTATTTGTAATTGATAATTCTACGTTTGCAACTAGGGATGCAAAGCGTCCGGCGTCCATAGGTTGCTCGGTCACAGCCGGTTGACCGGCGTTAACAGCAGCGTCCATAGGTTGCTCGGTCACAGCCGGTTGGCCGGGGTTAACAGCAGCGTCCATAGGTTGCTCGGTCACAGCCGGTTGACCGGCGTTAACAGCAGCGTCCATAGGTTCCTCGGTCACAGCCGGTTGGCCGGCGTTAACAGCAGCGTCCATAGGTTGCTCGGTCACAGCCGGTTGACCGGCGTTAACAGCAGGTTGCTCGGGGTTAAGTGCATTTCCCTCTCCCCTGTGAAGAGCTCTCATATAAGGAGAATTTAATATCTCACACATATAAAATACCACACATATAACAATTGTTAGTAAAATAATAACATTAAAAAATCTGCTGTAAGTCTCCAACTGCTTGTCACCATATACATCTACTGCAATGATTATAGTTAGGACCGTGTGTAGTGTTTCGGTCAAAAGATGCATCCACTCCGACAACGACCGAGATGGAGCAATGATAAAAAATACTATTGCTGATACAAAATTTGCTGTAGCAAGTATGGCATTGGTCATCGCAATTCCGAAGTTCATTTCTTTCTCCTCCATGTCATTTATCACGCTCATAATGCTGAGATAAATGTTTGCCATGAAAAAACCAACCATCACTGATTTGGCCTTTACAAAGCTGTGCTCTTCACCATCCCTTCTGATCCTCCTTTCAGAAACCGGGACTAGGCTAGCATCAGACCCCGTAATCACACTAACTATTGAGCACGTTACACAAATGGAGTAGGCCATTAAATGGAAGAAATAGAATGCAAGGCAAAAGCTCAAGAAGAAGGCGGAATCGTGAAATAAAAAGACTTTCTCATGTATTTATAGAGGAAATTTTTTTTAAAAAAAAACTATAAATAATTAAATAAATATATTTATAAATACATAAAAAAAGTGATTTTTACAGTTGGAATTAATTGTGTAGGGTACTGGTATTTGTAATTGATAATTCTACGTTGTGTAGGGTACCGGTATTTGTAATTCATAATTCTACGTTGTGTAGGGTACCGGTATTAGCATCCACTCCGACAACGACCGAGACAGAGCAATGATAAAAAATACTATTGCTGATACAAAATTTGCTGTAGCAAGTATGGCATTGGTCATCGTAATTCCGAAGTTCATTTCTTTCTCCTCCATGTCATTTATCACGCTCATAATGTTGAGATAAATGTTTGCCATGAAAAGACCAACCATCACTGATTTGGCCTTTACAAAGCTGTGCTCTTCACCATCCCTTCTGATCCTCCTTTCAGAAATCGGGAGTAGGCTAGCATCAGACCCCGTAATCACACTAACTGTTGAGCACGTTACACAAATGGAGTAGGCCATTAAATGGAAGAAATAGAATGCAAGACAAAAGCTCAAGAAGAAGGCGGAATCGTGAAATAAAAAGACTTTCTCATGTATTTATAGAGGAAAATTTAAAAAAAAAAACTATAAATAATTAAATAAATATATATATAAAGACATAAAAAAAGTGATTTTTACCGTTGGAATTAATTGGGTAGGGTACTGGTAATTGTAATTGATAATTCTACGTTGTGTAGGATACCGGTATTTGTAATTGATAATTCTACGTTGTGTAGGGTACCGGTATTTGCATCCACTCCGACAACGACCGAGACGGAGCAATGATAAAAAATACTATTGCTGATACAAAATTTGCTGTAGCAAGTATGGCATTGGTAATCGCAATTCCGAAGTTCATTTCTTTCTCCTCCATGTCATTTATCACGCTCATAATGTTGAGATAAATGTTTGCCATGAAAAGACCATCAATCACTGATTTGGCCTTTACAAAGCTGTGCTCTTCACCATCCCTTCTGATCCTCCTTTCAGAAATCGGGAGTAGGCTAGCATCAGACCCCGTAATCACACTAAATGTTGAGCACGTTACACAAATGGAGTAGGCTATTAAATGGAAGAAATAGAATGCAAGACAAAAGCTCAAGAAGAAGGCGGAATCGTGAAATAAAAAGACTTTCTCATGTATTTATAGAGGAAAATTTAAGAAAAAAAAACTATAAATAATTAAATAAATATATATATAAATACATAAAAAAAGTGATTCTTACAGTTGGAATTAATTGTGTAGGGTACTGGTATTTGTAATTGATAATTCTACGTTGTGTAGGGTACCGGTATTTGTAATTGATAATTCTACGTTGTGTAGGGTACCGGTATTTGTAATTGATAATTCTACGTTTGCAACTAGGGATACAAAGCGTCCGGCGTCCATAGGTTGCTCGGTCACAGCCGGTTGACCGGCGTTAACAGCAGCGTCCATAGGTTGCTCGGTCCTGTTGGTTGGCGGGTTAATGAAGCGTCCATAGGTTGCTCGGTCCACGGCCGGTTGACCGGCGTTAACGAAGCGTCCATAGCTTCCTCGGTCATGTACGGTTGGCGGCGTTAAGAACGTCCTAGGTTGCTCGGTCACACACTGATGCGTTAATTGCTCGGGGTTAAGTGCATTTCCCTCTCCCTTGTGAAGAGCTCTCATATAAGGAGAATTTAATATCACACACATATAAAATACCACACATATAACAATTGTTAGTAAAATAATAACATTAAAAAATCTGCTGTAAGTCTCCAACTGCTTGTCACCATATACATCTACTACAATGATTATAGTTAGGACCGTGTGTAGTATTTCGGTCAGAAGATGCATCCACTCCGACAACGACCGAGACGGAGCAATGATAAAAAATACTATTGCTGTTACAAAATTTGCTGTAGCAAGTATGGCATTGGTCATCGCAATTCCGAAGTTCATTTCTTTCTCCTCCATGTCATTTATCACGCTCATAATATTGAGATAAATGTTTGCCATGAGAAGACCAACCATCACTGATTTGGCCTTTACAAAGCTGTGCTCTTCACCATCCCTTCTGATCCTCCTTTCAGAAACCGAGAGTAGGCTAGCATGAGACCCCGTAATCACACTAACTGTTGAGCATGTTACACAAATGGAGTAGGCCAATAAATGGAAGAAATAGAATGCAAGGCAAAAGCTCAAGAAGAAGGCGGAATCGTGAAATAAAAAGACTTTCTCATGTATTTATAGAGGAAATTCTTTTAAAAAAAAACTATAAATAATTAAATAAATATATATATAAATACATAAAAAAAGTCTCATAATGTTGAGATAAATGTTTGCCAAGAAAAGACCAACCATCACTGATTTGGCCTTTACAAAACTGTGCTATTCACCATCTCTTCTGATACTCCTTTCAGAAACCGGGAGTAGGCTAGCATCAGACCCCGTAATCACACTAACTGTTGAGCACGTTACACAAATGGAGTAGGCCATTAAATGGAAGAAATAGAATGCAAGGCGAAAGCTCAAGAAGAAGGCGGAATCGTGAAATAAAAAGACTTTCTCATGTATTTATAGAGGAAATTTTTTTTAAAAAAAACTATAAATAATTAAATAAATATATATATATATATACATAAAAAAAGTCTCATAATGTTGAGATAAATGTTTGCCATGAAAAGACCAACCATCACTGATTTGGCCTTTACAAAATTGTGCTCTTCACCATCCCTTCTGATACTCCTTTCAGAAACCGGGATTAGGCTAGCATCAGACCCCGTAATCACACTAACTGTTGAGCACGTTACACAAATGGAGTAGGCCATTAATTGGAAGAAATAGAATGGAAGGCAAAAGCTCAAGAAGAAGGCGGAATCGTGAAATAAAAAGAATTTCTCATGTATTTATAGAGGAAATTTTTTTTAAAAAAAATTTAAATAATTAAATAAATATATATATAAATAAATAAAAAAAGTGATTCTTACAGTTGGAATTAATTGTGTAGGGTACTGGTATTTGTAATTAATAATTCTACGTTGTGTAGGATACCGGTATTTGTAATTGATAATTCTACGTTGTGTAGGGCACCGGTATTTGCATCCACTCCGACAACGACCGAGACGGAGCAATGATAAAAAATACTATTGCTGATACAAAATTTGCTGTAGCAAGTATTGCATTGGTTATCGCAATTCCGAAGTTCATTTCTTTGTCCTCCATGTCATTCATCACGCTCATAATGTTGAGATAAATGTTTGCCATGAAAAGACCATCCATCACTGATTTGGCCTTTACAAAGCTGTGCTCTTCACCATCCCTTCTGATCCTCCTTTCAGAAATCGGGAGTAGGCTAGCATCAGACCGCGTAATCACACTAACTGTTGAGCACGTTACACAAATGGAGTAGGCTATTAGATGGAAGAAATAGAATGCAAGACAAAAGCTCAAGAAGAAGGCGGAATCGTGAAATAAAAAGACTTTCTCATGTATTTATAGAGGAAAATTTAAGAAAAAAAAACTATAAATAATTAAATAAATATATATATAAATACATAAAAAAAGTGATTCTTACAGTTGGAATTAATTGTGTAGGGTACTGGTATTTGTAATTGATAATTCTACGTTGTGTAGGGTACCGGTATTTGTAATTGATAATTCTACGTTGTGTAGGGTACCGGTATTTGTAATTGATAATTCTACGTTTGCAACTATGGATGCAAAGCGTCCGGCATCCATAGGTTGCTCGGTCACAGCCGGTTGACCGGCATTAACAGCAGCGTCCATAGGTTGCTCGGTCACAGCCGGTTGGCCGGGGTTAACAGTAGCGTCCATAGGTTGCTCGGTCACAGCCGGTTGACCGGCGTTAACAGCAGCGTCCATAGGTTCCTCGGTCACAGCCGGTTGGCCGGCGTTAACAGCAGCGTCCATAGGTTGCTCGGTCACAACCGGTTGACCGGCGTTAACAGCAGGTTGCTCGGGGTTAAGTGCATTTCCCTCTCCCCTGTGAAGGGCTCTCATATAATGAGAATTTAATATCTCACACATATAAAATACCACACATATAACAATTGTTAGTAAAATAATAACATTAAAAAATCTGCTGTAAGTCTCCAACTGCTTGTCACCATATACATCTACTGCAATGATTATAGTTAGGACCGTGTGTAGTGTTTCGGTCAGAAGATGCATCCACTCCGACAACGACCGAGACGGAGAAATGATAAAAAATACTATTGCTGATACAAAATTTGTTGTAGCAAGTATGGCATTGGTCATCGCAATTCCGAAGTTCATTTCTTTCTCCTCCATGTCATTTATCACGCTCATAATGTTGAGATAAATGTTTGCCATGAAAAGACCAACCGTCACTGATTTGGCCTTTACAAAACTGTGCTCTTCACCATCCCTTCTGTTACTCCTTTCAGAAACCGGGAGTAGGCTAGCATCAGACCCCGTAATCACACTAATTGTTGAGCAGGTTACACAAATGGAGTAGGCCATTAAATGGAAGAAATAGAATGCAAGGCAAAAGCTCAAGAAGAAGGCGGAATCGTGAAATAAAAAGACTTTCTCATGTATTTATAGAGGAAAATTTTTAAAAAAAAAACTATAAATAATTAAATAAATATATATATAAATACATAAAAAAAGTGATTCTTACAGTTGGAATTAATTGTGTAGGGTACTGGTAATTGTAATTGATAATTCTACGTTGTGTAGGATACCGGTATTTGTAATTGATAATACTACGTTGTGTAGGGTACCGGTATTTGCATCCACTCCGACAACGACCGAGACGGAGCAATGATAAAAAATACTATTGCTGATACAAAATTTGCTGTAGCAAGTATGGCATTGGTAATCGCAATTTCGAAGTTCATTTCTTTCTCCTCCATGTCATTTATCACGCTCATAATGTTGAGATAAATGTTTGCCATGAAAAGACCATCAATCACTGATTTGGCCTTTACAAAGCTGTGCTCTTCACCATCCCTTCTGATCCTCCTTTCAGAAATCGGGAGTAGGCTAGCATCAGACCCCGTAATCACACTAACTGTTGAGCACGTTACACAAATGGAGTAGGCTATTAAATGGAAGAAATAGAATGCAAGACAAAAGCTCAAGAAGAAGGCGGAATCGTGAAATAAAAAGACTTTCTCATGTATTTATAGAGGAAAATTTAAGAAAAAAAAACTATAAATAATTAAATAAATATATATATAAATACATAAAAAAAGTGATTCTTACAGTTGGAATTAATTGTGTAGGGTACTGGTATTTGTAATTGATAATTCTACGTTGTGTAGGGTACCGGTATTTGTAATTGATAATTCTACGTTGTGTAGGGTACCGGTATTTTTAATTGATAATTCTACGTTTGCAACTAGGGATGCAAAGCGTCCGGCGTCCATAGGTTGCTCGGTCACAGCCGGTTGACCGGCGTTAACAGCAGCGTCCATAGGTTGCTCGGTCACAGCCGGTTGGCCGGGGTTAACAGCAGCGTCCATAGGTTGCTCGGTCACAGCCGGTTGACCGACGTTAACAGCAGCGTCCATAGCTTCCTCGGTCACAGCCGGTTGGCCGGCGTTAACAGCAACGTCCCTAGGTTGCTCGGTCCACACCGGTTGAGTTAACGAAGTTGCTCGTTAAGTGCATTTCCTCTCCCCTGAAGAGCTCTCATATAAGGAGAATTTAATATCACACACATATAAAATACCACACATATAACAATTGTTAGTAAAATAATAACATTAAAAAATCTGCTGTAAGTCTCCAACTGCTTGTCACCATATACATCTACTGCAATGATTATAGTTAGGACCGTGTGTAGTGTTTCGGTCAGAAGATGCATCAACTCCGACAACGACCGAGACGGAGCAATGATAAAAAATACTATTGCTGATACAAAATTTGCTGTAGCAAGTATGGCATTGGTCATCGTAATTCCGAAGTTCATTTCTTTCTCCTCCATGTCATTTATCACGCTCATAATATTGAGATAAATGTTTGCCATGAGAAGACCAACCATCACTGATTTGGCCTTTACAAAGCTGTGCTCTTCACCATCCCTTCTGATCCTCCTTTCAGAAACCGAGAGTAGGCTAGCATGAGACCCCGTAATCACACTAACTGTTGAGCATGTTACACAAATGGAGTAGGCCATTAAATGGAAGAAATAGAATGCAAGGCAAAAGCTCAAGAAGAAGGCGGAATCGTGAAATAAAAAGACTTTCTCATGTATTTATAGAGGAAATTTTTTTTAAAAAAATCTATAAATAATTAAATAAATATATATATAAATACATAAAAAAAGTCTCATAATGTTGAGATAAATGTTTGCCAAGAAAATACCAACCATCACTGATTTGGCCTTTACAAAACTGTGCTATTCACCATCTCTTCTGATACTCCTTTCTGAAACCGGGAGTAGGCTAGCATCAGACCCCGTAATCACACTAACTGTTGAGCACGTTACACAAATGGAGTAGGCCATTAAATGGAAGAAATAGAATGCAAGGCGAAAGCTCAAGAAGAAGGCGGAATCGTGAAATAAAAAGACTTTCTCATGTATTTATAGAGGAAATTTTTAAAAAAAAAAACTATAAATAATTAAATAAATATATATATATATATACATAAAAAAAGTCTCATCATGTTGAGATAAATGTTTGCCATGAAAAGACCAACCATCACTGATTTGTCCTTTACGAAACTGTGCTCTTCACCATCCCTTCTGATACTCCTTTCAGAAACCGGGATTAGGCTAGCATCAGACCCCGTAATCACACTAACTGTTGAGCACGTTACACAAATGGAGTAGGCCATTAATTGGAAGAAATAGAATGGAAGGCAAAAGCTCAAGAAGAAGGCGGAATCGTGAAATAAAAAGAATTTCTCATGTATTTATAGAGGAAATTTTTTTTTAAAAAAATTTAAATAATTAAATAAATATATATATAAATACATAAAAAAAGTGATTCTTACAGTTGGAATTAATTGTGTAGGGTACTGGTATTTGTAATTGATAATTCTACGTTGTGTAGGATACCGGTATTTGTAATTGATAATTCTACGTTGTGTAGGGTACCGGTATTTGCATCCACTCCGACAACGACCGAGACGGAGCAATGATAAAAAATACTATTGCTGATACAAAATTTGTTGTAGCAAGTATTGCATTGGTTATCGCAATTCCGAAGTTCATTTCTTTGTCCTCCATGTCATTCATCACGCTCATAATGTTGAGATAAATGTTTGCCATGAAAAGATCATCCATCACTGATTTGGCCTTTACAAAGCTGGGCTCTTCACCATCCCTTCTGATCCTCCTTTCAGAAATCGGGAGTAGGCTAGCATCAGACCCCCTAATCACACTAACTGTTGAGCACGTTACACAAATGGAGTAGGCTATTAAATGGAAGAAATAGAATGCAAGACAAAAGCTTAAGAAGAAGGCGGAATCGTGAAATAAAAAGACTTTCTCATGTATTTATAGAGGAAAATTTAAGAAAAAAAAACTATAAATAATTAAATAAATATATATATAAATACATAAAAAAAGTGATTCTTACAGTTGGAATTAATTGTGTAGGGTACTGGTATTTGTAATTGATAATTCTACGTTGTGTAGGGTACCGGTATTTGTAATTGATAATTCCACGTTGTGTAGGGTACCGGTATTTGTAATTGATAATTCTACGTTTGCAACTAGGGATGCAAAGCGTCCGGCGTCCATAGGTTGCTCGGTCACAGCCGGTTGACCGGCATTAACAGCAGCGTCCATAGGTTGCTCGGTCACAGCCGGTTGGCCGGGGTTAACAGTAGCGTCCATAGGTTGCTCGGTCACAGCCGGTTGACCGGCGTTAACAGCAGCGTCCATAGGTTCCTCGGTCACAGCCGGTTGGCCGGCATTAACAGCAGCGTCCATAGGTTGCTCGATCACAACCGGTTGACCGGCGTTAACAGCAGGATGCTCGGGGTTAAGTGCATTTCCCTCTCCCCTGTGAAGGGCTCTCATATAAGGAGAATTTAATATCTCACACATATAAAATACCGCACATATAACAATTGTTAGTAAAATAATAACATTAAAAATCTCGAAGTCTCCATCTGCTTGTCACCATATACATCTACTGCAATGATTATAGTTAGGACCGTGTGTAGTGTTTCGGTCAGAAGATGCATCCACTCCGACAACGACCGAGACGGAGCAATGATAAAAAATACTATTGCTGATACAAAATTTGTTGTAGCAAGTATGGCATTGGTCATCGCAATTCCGAAGTTCATTTCTTTCTCCTCCATGTCATTTATCACACTCATAATGCTGAGATAAATGTTTGCCATGAAAAGACCAACCATCACTGATTTGGCCTTTACAAAGTCATGCTCTTCACCATCCTTGATCCTCCTTTCAAATCGGGAGTAGCATCGTAATCACCGTAATCACACTAACTGTTGAGCACGTTACACAAATGGAGTAGGCCATTAAATGGAAGAAATAGAATGCAAGGCAAAAGCTCAAGAAGAAGGCGGAATCGTGAAATAAAAAGACTTTCTCATTTATTTATAGAGGAAATTTTTTTAAAAAAAAACTATAAATAATTAAATAAATATATATATAAAAACATAAAAAAAGTGATTCTTACAGTTGGAATTAATTGTGTAGGGTATTGGTATTTGTAATTAATAATTCTACGTTGTGTAGGGTACCGGTATTTGTAATTGATAATTCTACGTTGTGTAGGGTACCGGTATTTGTAATTGATAATTCTACGTTGTGTAGGGTACCGGTATTTGTAATTGATAATTCTACGTTTGCAACTAGGGATGCAAAGCGTCCGGCGTCCATAGGTTGCTTTCACGGACCGGTTGACCGGCACATTAACAAACGTCCATAGGTTGCTCGGTCGGCCATTGGCGGGGTTAATGGCGTCCATAGGTTGCTTTGTCACCTGACGCGTTGGCGGCGTTATGGTTCCTCGGTCACGGTTGGCCGTATGCGGCAGATAGGTTGCTCGATCACAACCGGTTGACCGGCGTTAACAGCAGGATGCTCGGGGTTAAGTGCATTTCCCTCTCCCCTGTGAAGGGCTCTCATATAAGGAGAATTTAATATCTCACACATATAAAATACCGCACATATAACAATTGTTAGTAAAATAATAACATTAAAAAATCTGCTGTAAGTCTCCAAACTTGTCATATACCATCAATGATTATAGTTAGGACCGTGTGTAGTGTTTCGGTCGGAAGATGCATCCACTCAAGACGGCAGGTAATGATAAAAAATACTATTGCTGATACAAAATTTGTTGTAGCAAGTATGGCATTGGTCATCGAAATTCCGAAGTTCATTTCTTTCTCCTCCATGTCATTTATCACACTCATAATGCTGAGATAAATGTTTGCCATGAAAAGACCAACCATCACTGATTTGGCCTTTACAAAGCTGTGCTCTTCACCATCCCTTCTGATCCTCCTTTCAGAAATCGGGAGTAGGCTAGCATCAGACCCCGTAATCACACTAACTGTTGAGCACGTTACACAAATGGAGTAGGCCATTAAATGGAAGAAATAGAATGCAAGGCAAAAGCTCAAGAAGAAGGCGGAATCGTGAAATAAAAAGACTTTCTCATTTATTTATAGAGGAAATTTTTTTAAAAAAAAACTATAAATAATTAAATAAATATATATATAAAAACATAAAAAAAGTGATTCTTACAGTTGGAATTAATTGTGTAGGGTATTGGTATTTGTAATTAATAATTCTACGTTGTGTAGGGTACCGGTATTTGTAATTGATAATTCTACGTTGTGTAGGGTACCGGTATTTGCATCCACTCCGACAACGACCGAGACGGAGCAATGATAAAAAATACTATTGCTGATACAAAATTTGCTGTAGCAAGTATGGCATTGGTCATCGTATTTCCGAAGTTCATTTCTTTCTCCTCCATGTCATTTATCACGCTCATAATGTTGAGATAAATGTTTGCCATGAAAAGACCAACCATCACTGATTTGGCCTTTACAAAGCTGTGCTCTTCACCATCCCTTCTGATCCTCCTTTCAGAAACCGGGAGTAGGCTAGCATCAGACCCCGTAATCACACTAACTGTTGAGCACGTTACACAAATGGAGTAGGCCATTAAATGGAAGAAATAGAATGCAAGACAAAAGCTCAAGAAGAAGGCGGAATCGTGAAATAAAAAGACTTTCTCATGTATTTATAGAGGAAAATTTAAAAAAAAAAACTATAAATAATTAAATAAATATATATATAAATACATAAAAAAAGTGATTCTTACAGTTGGAATTAATTGTGTAGGGTACTGGTATTTGTAATTGATAATTCTACGTTGTGTAGGGTACCGGTATTTGTAATTGATAATTCTACGTTGTGTAGGATACCGGTATTTGTAATTGATAATTCTACGTTTGCAACTAGGGATGCAAAGCGTCCGGCGTCCATAGGTTGCTCGGTCACAGCCGGTTGACCGGCATTAACAGCAGCGTCCATAGGTTGCTCGGTCACAGCCGGTTGGCCGGGGTTAACAGTAGCATCCATAGGTTGCTCGGTCACAGCCGGTTGACCGGCGTTAACAGCAGCGTCCATAGGTTCCTTGGTCACAGCCGGTTGGCCGGCATTAACAGCAGCGTCCATAGGTTGCTCGGTCACAACCGGTTGACCGGCGTTAACAGCAGGTTGCTCGGGGTTAAGTGCATATCCCTCTCCCCTGTGAAGGGCTCTCATATAAGGAGAATTTAATATCTCACACATATAAAATACCACACATATAACAATTGTTAGTAAAATAATAACATTAAAAAATCTGCTGTAAGTCTCCAACTGCTTGTCACCATATACATCTACTGCAATGATTATAGTTAGGACCGTGTGTAGTGTTTCGGTCAGAAGATGCATCCACTCCGACAACGATCGAGACGGGGCAATGATAAAAAATACTATTGCTGATACAAAATTTGTTGTAGCAAGTATGGCATTGGTTATCGCAATTCCGAAGTTCATTTCTTTCTCCTCCATGTCATTTATCACGCTCATAATGCTAAGATAAATGTTTGCCATGAAAAGACCAACCATCACTGATTTGGCCTTTACAAAGCTGTGCTCTTCACCATCCCTTCTGATCCTCCTTTTAGAAATCGGGAGTAGGCTAGCATCAGACCCCGTAATCACACTAACTGTTGAGCACGTTACACAAATGGAGTAGGCTATTAAATGGAAGAAATAGAATGCAAGGCAAAAGCTCAAGAAGAAGGCGGAATCGTGAAATAAAAAGACTTTCTCATTTATTTATAGAGGAAATTTTTTTAAAAAAAAACTATAAATAATTAAATAAATATATATATAAAAACATAAAAAAAGTGATTCTTACAGTTGGAATTAATTGTGTAGGGTATTGGTATTTGTAATTAATAATTCTACGTTGTGTAGGGTACCGGTATTTGTAATTGATAATTCTACGTTGTGTAGGGTACCGGTATTTGCATCCACTCCGACAACGACCGAGACGGAGCAATGATAAAAAATACTATTGCTGATACAAAATTTGCTGTAGCAAGTATGGCATTGGTCATCGTATTTCCGAAGTTCATTTCTTTCTCCTCCATGTCATTTATCACGCTCATAATGTTGAGATAAATGTTTGCCATGAAAAGACCAACCATCACTGATTTGGCCTTTACAAAGCTGTGCTCTTCACCATCCCTTCTGATCCTCCTTTCAGAAACCGGGAGTAGGCTAGCATCAGACCCCGTAATCACACTAACTGAGCACAAATGGAGTAGGCCATTAAATGGAAGAAATAGAATGCAAGACAAAAGCTCAAGAAGAAGGCGGAATCGTGAAATAAAAAGACTTTCTCATGTATTTATAGAGGAAAATTTAAAAAAAAAAAACTATAAATAATTAAATAAATATATATATAAATACATAAAAAAAGTGATTCTTACAGTTGGAATTAATTGTGTAGGGTACTGGTATTTGTAATTGATAATTCTACGTTGTGTAGGGTACCGGTATTTGTAATTGATAATTCTACGTTGTGTAGGGTACCGGTATTTGTAATTGATAATTCTACGTTTGCAACTAGGGATGCAAAGCGTCCGGCGTCCATAGTTTGCTCGGTCACAGCCGGTTGACCGGTGTTAACAGCAGCGTCCATAGGTTGCTCGGTCACAGCCGGTTGGCCGGGGTTAACAGCAGCGTCCATAGGTTGCTTTCCGGTCACGACGGTTGACGGCGTTAACGGCGGCGTCCATAGGTTCTCGGTCACGGCCGGTTGGCGGCGTTAACGGCGGCGTCCATAGGTTGCTGGTCGGTGAGGTTGGCCGTGACAAAGAAGTTGCTCGGGGTTAAGTGCATTTCCCTCTCCCCTGTGAAGAGCTCTCATACAAGGAGAATTTAATATCTCACACATATAAAATACCACACATATAACAATTGTTAGTAAAATAATAACATTAAAAAATCTGCTGTAAGTCTCCAACTGCTTGTCACCATATACATCTACTGCAATGATTATAGTTAGGACCGTGTGTAGTGTTTCGGTCAGAAGATACATCCACTCCGACAACGACTGAAACGGAGCAATGATAAAAAATACTATTGCTGATACAAAATTTGCTGTAGCAAGTATGGCATTGGTCATCGCAATTCCGAAGTTCATTTCTTTCTCCTCCATGTCATTTATCACGCTCATAATGTTGAGATAAATGTTTGCCATGAAAAGACCAACCATCACTGATTTGGCCTTTACAAAGCTGTGCTCTTCACCATCCCTTCTGATCCTCCTTTCAGAAATCGAGAGTAGGCTAGCATCAGACCCCGTAATCACACTAACTGTTGAGCACGTTACACAAATGGAGTAGGCCATTAAATGGAAGAAATAGAATGCAAGGCAAAAGCTCAAGAAGAAGGCGGAATCGTGAAATAAAAAGACTTTCTCATGTATTTATAGAGGAAATTTTTTTTAAAAAAAACTATAAATAATTAAATAAATATATATAAAAATACATAAAAAAAGTCTCATAATGTTGAGATAAATGTTTGCCATGAAAAGACCAACCATCACTTATTTGGCCTTTACAAAACTGTGCTCTTCACCATCCCTTCTGATCCTCCTTTCAGAAACCGGGAGTAGGCTAGCATCAGACCCCGTAATCACACTAAATGTTGAGCACGTTACACAAATGGAGTAGGCCATTAAATAGAAGAAATAGAATGCAAGGCAAAAGCTCAAGAAGAAGGCGGAATCGTGAAATAAAAAGACTTTCTCATGTATTTATAGAGGAAAATTTTTAAAAAAAAAACTATAAATAATTAAATAAATATATATATAAATACATAAAAAAAGTGATTCTTACAGTTGGAATTAATTGTGTAGGGTACTGGTATTTGTAATTGATAATTCTACGTTGTGTAGGGTACCGGTATTTGTAATTGATAATTCTACGTTGTGTAGTGTACCGGTATTTGCATCCACTCCGACAACGACCGAGACGGAGCAATGATAGAAAATACTATTGCTGATACAAAATTTGCTGTAGCAAGTATGGCATTGGTCATCGCAATTCCGAAGTTCATTTCCTTCTCCTCCATGTCATTTATCACGCTCATAATGTTGAGATAAATGTTTGCTATGAAAAGACCAACCATCACTGATTTGGCCTTTACAAAGCTGTGCTCTTCACCATCCCTTCTGATCCTCCTTTCAGAAAACGGGAGTAGGCTAGCATCAGACCCCGTAATCACACTAACTGTTGAGCACGTTATACAAATGGAGTAGGCCATTAAATGGAAGAAATAGAATGCAAGACAAAAGCTTAAGAAGAAGGCGGAATCGTGAAATAAAAAGACTTTCTCATGTATTTATAGAGGAAAATTAAAAAAAAAAAAACTATAAATAATTAAATAAATATATATATAAATACATAAAAAAAAGTGATTCTTACAGTTGGAATTAATTGTGTAGGGTACTGGAATTTGTAATTGATAATTTTACGTTGTGTAGGGTACCGGTATTTCTAATTGATAATTCTACGTTGTGTAGGGTACCGGTATTTGTAATTGATAATTCTACGTTTGCAACTAGGGATGCAAAGCGTCCGGCGTCCATAGGTTGGCGTCCATAGGTTGCTAACAATGGTATTGGCGAGTTAACAACGGCGTCCATAGGTTGCTCGGTCGGCCGGTTGACGGTGTTAAGAGCGTCCATAGGTTCTCGGTCCGGCGGTTGGCGGCGTTAGCAGCGTCCATAGGTTGCTTTCATTAAATTGACCGTTTGGCGGCGTTAACAGCAGGTTGCTCGGGGTTAAGTGCATTTCCCTCTCCCTTGTGAAGAGCTCTCATACAAGGAGAATTTAATATCTTACACATATAAAATACCACACATATAACAATTGTTAGTAAAATAATAACATTAAAAAATCTGTTGTAAGTCTCCAACTGCTTGTCACCATATACATCTACTGCAATGATTATAGTTAGGACCGTGTGTAGTGTTTCGGTCAGAAGATGCATCCACTCGAACAGGCGACAATGATAAAAAATACTATTGCTGATACAAAATTTGCTGTAGCAAGTATGGCATTGGTCATCGCAATTCCGAAGTTAATTTCTTTCTCCTCCATGTCATTTATCATGCTCATAATGTTGAGATAAATGTTTGCCATGAAAAGACCAACCATCACTGATTTGGCCTTTACAAAGCTGTGCTCTTCACCATCCCTTCTGATCCTCATTTCAGAAACCGAGAGTAGGCTAGCATCAGACCCCGTAATCACACTAACTGTTGAGCACGTTACACAAATGGAGTAGGCCATTAAATGGAAGAAATAGAATGCAAGGCAAAAGCTCAAGAAGAAGGCGGAATCGTGAAATAAAAAGACTTTCTCATGTATTTATAGTGGAATTTTTTTTTAAAAAAAACTATAAATAATTAAATAAATATATATAAAAATACATTAAAAAAAGTGATTCTTACAGTTGGAATTAATTGTGTAGGGTACTGGAATTTGTAATTGATAATTCTACGTTGTGTAGGGTACCGGTACTTGTAATTGATAATTCTACGTTGTGTAGGGTACCGGTATTTGTAATTGATAATTCTACGTTTGCAACTAGGGATGCAAAGTGTATACCGAAATCCGATATCTGAAACCGAACCTGAACCGAAAATGGAGGACACCAAACCGGCCCAAACCGCACCGAAAAGTGAAACGAACCGAACCCCAATTCGGTTCGGTTACAATTTAGAGTGGCAAAAACCGAAAATTATGGGGGTAGAATGGTTAAACCGAAAGGAAAAATCGAAAAAATACATTATAAATAAAAAGTAGGTGAAATACTCATACGGAACTGAACTGAATCGGTTTCGGTTTTGGTTTCAATTTTAAAAAAAATAAATAAAACAAGTACCGAACCAAATTCAGTTCAGTTCGATACACGAATTTGCATCCCTATTTGCAACCAACGGTTTACACCATTAAAAATTTTGACTACATAGAATTAGATGATGGAAACCATTTTCCATCCCAATCTTCCACACAACAGATCATGAAATCGTGGCCACCTATCAGACGGTCAGATTTTGATTCCACGTGGTAGCACACTCGTAAAAGTGATCGGGATCATGACATCTTGTGATAAGGGTGGGGTTCATGTGCCACCTTCGGGGATGTGTTCCACGTACATTTCACTGTTTCATAGGTTTGCCACAATTTCGCAATCTATTTTGTAAAAGATTGGTATGTAAAACAATCTCCACTCTTTGATAGGTTTGCCACTGATTGAATCTTCTGTTATTGTAAATACCGATACTCATATTGTGTATGACTCACCCAAGATTTGAAGGCCCATTCTATGCTAGTTAAGCTTTGCGTCCCATCCCTAATTTAATCATTATCAATTGGGCTATCAACTAGTAGGGTAGGGTCAGGTCGGTTATGCCCTATACCTACTCTAAGCATGTCTTCACATGACTATCAATTATATTAGAATTTGGGTAGAGATGTCAACAGGTCAAGGCGATTGGGCTAAAAATTTAGTTACCCACTAAGAAAATGGCATATGCTCAACGTGATTTGGTCACATCCGAACAACAATAACTCATCTATTTATTCGTTAAATGTGATTGGATAATAAAAATTGGAAGGTGGAGATTATTTTGCATATATTAAGAATAATCAAATTTTACAAGTTTAATAGTCATACAGTTGAAAAAAAATAATTACAACCTTTAATTATTTTCTAAGAAAAAACTTTCATTGAGCTTTTTTTTCACCAACTCATGGGAAGTTAAAAAAATTTAAAAAATCTCATGAGTTTTGTCAAACAAAACCTAAAACCAAGCGCCTTCACTAAAACCTTGCGCATAAAATGGGTTTCATGCCGTTAAAAAGAGGACATTCTATTTTTCATACCTGCTTCATGTGAAACACCTTCTAAACCGTCTGATTTGAAGTGCATGATGTAAAGATCTCTATGGTCAAATATTGGAACAAAAAACGATCATTGTCATCTAATTCAACACAATTAAAACCTATCATCTGATTTAATTGTTGATTGTATTAAATCATATGATAAAAATTATTTTTCGTGCAGTGCCAATCTTGTGCATAAATGATCTTGGTATCGCATCCTTCATATCAGACGGCTTCAATAGTGTTCCAAGTGCACAAATCCCTAAAATATCAAAGCTTTTTTTTTCTCCCTTGTGCCGCAGTACAAATCTCGAGTGCAAGTTGTAGCTCCCGTAAATTAAACTAAACGGGTACCGATCTTTACAATCCACAATTCTTTCTCTCAACTTAGGTTCACATGCTTAAATTGTAGACTGCTTTGAATAAGACAATCATAGATCTTTTTTGACCAAAATTTTCACATAATAAATCTTGAAATCATGAGCTTAACTTTGGATGGTCAGATTTTGATTCCACGTGACAAACATTCTAAAGCATATATATTATATAATCGTGGGCATACATCAAATGTTAGTCTTGGATCACTTTTTTGAATTGTGTGCCATGTGAAATCAAAATGTGACCGTACGACTGTCGATTGTATAATCTTGAGCTCAAGAACTATTGTATGGAAGATTGGGGCGAAATATGATCCCCATTACATGATTTGGAAGATTGGGGTGAAATATGATCCCCATTACATGATTCAAAGTACTCAATAGTTTAAGCACTTGAAATTCATTTTGAGAAGGAAGAATATTGGATTAAAAATAAAGGTTTCCTAAGATAATAACTACATCCTTAATACCACATCACAGCCTCACAAATCTCTTTACAATCTTATTACTTTGAATCAAATGATGAAGACGATATTTGATTCCAACCATAACAAAATACATCTTGATATCATTATCTATCACCAAAGGCTCAGATTTTGATTCGAAACAAAACATATCTAAAAACTAAACATAATCATAGTATATACAAAATATTATTCTTTGGTTACTTTTTTAGATGTTACATGAAATAAAAATTGACTGTCATATGTTCTTTGTTAAAGATTGGGATGGAAAAATAATCTCTATTGCCTAATTGGAGGTAAACAGTATAAACATGTAAAACACAATATGAGAAGGACAAATTTAAGTTATCACCCAAATCCCCACTCGAGGGGCTCCTTTTATATGTAATCCTTACTATCCTGGTTTCTTTCTTCTCAACTCAAGTTTCACGCTTTAGAGTTGACTAATTTGAATATATCTGACGATCAAATTAGTTCTTTTGTTGCAATGTTTATCTTGAGAGTACGAGCCGACCATCAGATGGTCAGATGGTGATTTCACCTAACTGATATATAAAAAGTGAGTGTGAGCAGTGTTTGATGGTACGCAATGGTTCACATTCACGTGCAACACTTTTTATTGATATTTTACATCTTTTAACCACAATTAATATAGGGATTACGTTTTATTGAAAATTTGAACAATATTAATACTTAAAACTCAAAAATCGAAGTCAAAATCATGTTGCCGATTTATTCTCTAAATTGGATTTTGATTGTGATGATATGCGGGTTTGGTTGGAGGACTTTTCCCACCAAATCAACTCTATTGCAACAAATTCAATAAAGGCTAACATAAATAATAGATCCAAAATTTTACTCATAAGCATAGTGAGAAATTCGTTTTCGGGAATTTTTCAGTGGGAGTCCTTTAGGTACATTTCGTATTAATTTTGATACTATCAAAAAAAATTTGAAAAAGTTTTGGGGATTAAAAATATACAAAAAAATATATTTAATATATATATATATATATATATATATATATATATATATATATATATAAAACTGAAATTTACCGAAATTTACCGGAAAATACAGAAACTTTACTAAAAAATACCGAAATTACCAAAATTACCAAAAACACCAAAATTTTCCCGAAAGTTTTGTTTGACCCCCATTTCGTGAAATTTTGTCGAATTTCAGCGAAATTTGTCATCATGCTCGTAAGTAATGGCAATATATAAAACCTAAGAAAATTATAATGAGCGGACCTCAAATAACAAACCAACAACAGATTGCTTATGTGATGCGATCAAGGGTTAAAATATCGAAATTTCGATACATATCGTCTTGAAGTTCAGGACAATACGTATCGCGTATCGTCCGACACATTCAATGTATCGCTGATACATTGAATGTATTTGTTCAATACAATTTTTTTTTTTCAAAAAATCTAAAAAATCAAATTATCGTCTGTATCGTTCGATACGTATCACGTATCGGCGATACATTGAATGTATCGGACGATAATTATCCTATTTTTTAGGGGGTACGATACATAAGCAATGTATCGTACCGCTCAGATCCAAAACTGATACGTATCGATATCGGACGATTTTTTGACTCATGGATGCGATACAAGTGGCTGCCCCAACCTGCAATGTTGGGATCCACTGTGCTTGCATCGTGCCACATAAGCGATTTGTTAAATAATCTAGTGTTTACGGTGTGCCATATATCACTATATCAGTATCTTAAAACCTAATGATAGGTCATCATATATCAATGGTGGGGATTATAAGATATTTCATGTGCCAAATACCACCTAAAAATGAAATTAAAGCCTACGATATTTAACTTAAGATATGTAAACGGAATTGTAGACTTTGCCATATTCAAATAAGAGTTGTTATATTATGCGTGAAAGATAAAGACCCTTTTTGAGATAGATAGAGTGTGTGTGTGAAGTCTTATCTACCTTTGGAGAGAGTTAAATGTCTGTTTGATTTCCTTCTAAAATTTGTTGTTTCCCTCTAATTTTCTGCCTAAAATGGGTCCCCTTTCAAGTAATTCTTTAAAGGCCGGTGGCTCAAGAAAAAATTATAGACTTCTTTTTTTCTTTTGTTCATATGTAGTAATGCCCCATTTTAAGAACTCGCCTATGGCTCCAAAAATCTCAAAGCCGGCACTGTGACTTGTAGTAGCGCTTTTGCTTGTCGCCTCCTTTGTTGTAGGGGGTGTCGTTTCATCAATATGGCTTCATTCATTTTCCAAGAAAGGGCAGGAATTTGAATTTAGTCTCATAAAGTAACCTTTCGGAATCTTTTCGCTCGTTTATGTTGTTCGTGAGTTTCGATGGGCCCCACGGAAAAGAGACCACTTTATGAGTGAAAGCGACGTTCTCACTTCCAACCTTTCTGCGCAAAAAGACCAAGAATATGAGAAGGAGCAGTATACTCTTGTCTTCGGATATACACGAGAACACTTCCAGGATACCACAGACCATATTTCGGAGAGAAATCTCTCAACATGGATTCTGCTATTGTATGGAGCTACACACTGATATTAAGGTATATAAGCTCTAATATATTTAATAAAAATAAAATTAAGTTAGAGGCCACTTAAAAAAATAAAATTAACTTAGTTCGGAGAGAAATCTCTCAACATGGCAATCACTAGACCACTATAACAGTATACTAAGTTGTGTAAAAATAAAATAAAAAATCAATATAGTATAACGGCTCATGACTGATGTTGAAACACCAAATGGTGTTTAAATGATCTACTATCACTAAATTAGAACTTGTTAACTCTGACATTGAAATGTGGTTTCCTAATGTGTCATGTAGCACCGATTTATGATCAATCAAAATGGTTCAAGTGGCAATACATCATTGGAAAATGTTATAGCCAAAGAATCATGTCGATATGCGGATGTAAACCATCTGATAGGCGAGTTTGAATATCAGCCATTACAATTATACAACAGTTGATAGTAGAGTGCACAGATTGGGACGAGACGATGTATCTCGTTTTTTACTTCTTTGGACCAAACGATGTATCTCATTTTTGTCTCAATCTTTCATACAATAGAAATTGAGATCATAGTTCTACCATAAGATGATCACAATTTTGTTGCAATGCCTACTCAAATATACAATATTTTTCATGAGTTTATAATATTTATTTGTTGTATGTATATGAGGATTTCGATATTTACCTTCTAAAAGTCATATTATAAAAATGACAAAACATTGTCCAATATATTCTACCTCGTATAAATTGACAAGTTGTAAAATTTGGAACAAATCCGAGTTCGACCGATATACCGATAATTAAAAAACATGTTTACGGCTGTAGCACAACCAACATTTCAACCGATTCTGAGCTTTTCTGAGATGAACTTAAGAACAATATGAATATGTATTTTTCTGGAAAAAAAAAATAGGAATCAGAGTGACTACACACAAGGATCAAAATTTCGGTCGAAATTTTCGGTTTCGGTCCCCCACCGAAACAATAATTTGGGCCGAAATTTCGGTTCAAATTTGTATGGGACCCAAAATTTCAGCCAAAGTTTCGGTTTTTGGCCGAAATATTGATCTTTGACTACACACCTCAAAAACACCAAAAATCTGACTCTGTCACGAATCAACAAGAATCAGAGTTTTCAGTTTTCTGAGCTTTTCTAAGAAAAGCTAAGAAACACCTGAACGAGGCCTATGAGTATATGGCAAAGAGAGAGAGAGAGAGAGAGGCAATAAGATTGAGTTGGCACAAGTTAACCAACCCATTCCCAATCTTAATCTGGGCAAGCCAATAATTGGGTACTAATTGGGTACATATAACACTTTCTAGCTATTCAATTAAAAATTATGAGAAATTGGGGCAGAGGCCAATATCCTCTGATACTATGATGAAAGAGATGAAAGGAAATTGTATTTTTTCCACTTTTGGGTTTGAGCCAAATTACAAATTGGGCATTCTTCTTACCATCATTTAAACATCAAATGGTATTAAAAAGATTTTACACCATTTATTGGCTTATGATCTTTGAAATATATACCGTCAAAGTGATATGTCATCAATTAAAGGACCATAAGTCCAAAAATCATACTTTTTGGGAGATTTGAACTGTAATATTCCGAAAAATTGATCATTTGACTTTGACCTCGAGATCCGTGCCTAATTGATCGTAGGTTGACCAAGTGATGGTCAAACTTTGAATTCAATGAGTGATGAACTGATGTGATGCAAATGGTACTCAAGTGTAGTGAGTGTTATTGGTTTACAGTCACATACACCTATCTCTGGTGTATGTGTTTAACACACAAGCAGGAGAGAGAATAAAAGGGTTTTAATAATCCTAGTTCCCTTTTGTTGGTTGTTGAAGAGAGAGTTAAGAAGAGAGAGAGAGAGTAAGGAGGAGTTATGAAAATGGAGTTAATGCAAACCAAGAGGAGATCAGAGCATTGATTCCGGACTCAAAGCGATTTGAGATCGTTGAAGCAAGTGATGGAACCCTAGCCATCAAACCCAACAAATCAATCCATTGAAGGGATTATTGAGGTGAGTTTTAATTAAATGCATATAGTGTAGACAAGTTTAATTCAGTCAAGTAGGGTTAAATGAGTAGATTAAAGGCTTAGAAAAGAAAAGATAAAGATTTGGAAGAATAGCCCGGAAGGGGGCTGAATCTGGCCAAATCGATTAATCGAAATTGGAGCTCAATTAATCGATTTTCGCCCAGAAGTTGATAAGTCATGAAAGCCCGATTTCGATTAATCGAATTGTATTTCGATTAATCGATTTTGATTTCGATTAGTCGATTTGAAAATCGACTAATCGACTGGGTATCTCCAGTGGCTGGAGAAAAGAGACCTGAAGAAATCGACTAATCGAGTTGGAAAAAATCGACTAATCGAGTTGGGAAATCGATTAATCGATTTTGGATTTCGATTAATCGATTTGGGATCGACTAATCGATTTCAAACTTTCGACCACTCGATTTGAGAATCGACTTCATTATGTTGGAGACTTCGATTAATCGATTTGGGATCGATTAATCGAATTTGAATCTTGATTAATCGATTTTGAGAATCAATTAATTGAATTGTATTTCGATTAATCGATTTTGGTAATCGATTAATCGACTTTGACAGTTTTGCTTAACTTTCTAAGTTTTCTTTGAGATTCATGAAGGGTCCAGGACCTTCTTCATTACATCTTTAGTGATGTATTGCATGTGTTATGATGTACTATAGGTGGTATGTGTGAAAATGAGCACAAGGAGCCGCATGAGACCTTGATGTTTGGACCATCAGAAACTTGAGGTAAGGAACACCTTAAACATGTACTTTAATTGCAAGAGCATGTATGTAGTGATATGATTATCAATTTTGAAGTTCTTTTAACTATGAAAAGCTTTGTGAAAATGGGTGCGTGTGTGACACCAAGAATATGATAAAGGCATCTGTGTGATGCAAGTAATTAAGAATCAGTAATCTAATGAGATTGAGACATCCCCAGGGGATGAGAAAGTAATAAAGGCATCAGGTATGATGCGGGTATGTATGCATCCCAGGGATGTATATATGTGATTGAATAATTACTGTTGAGGTCTAACTGATATAAGATAGCACACTTATACGGTAAACAACTATATGTAAAGCACATGTTATTTTTGTTATTTGAGGTTTGATAGGATACCCCACCGACGTGGCGGGATACCCACGACTGACGCGACAGGATATCCGTGACCGGTACGGCGTCCAATCCGTACACCAGTGCGAAGGTTTATCCGTAATAGTAAGCACATCCCAGGAATGTTGAGATGAGTTTTAACCCCGCCGCCTAGTGAGAAAGGGGCTTGGGTAGTATTCCCAGGGAATACATTATTTACAACTGTCTATTTAGACAACGATGAAGGGTATCTCATCGGGGCTCGATGCTATATTGCTCGGGGATTAGTTAAGTTGAAGATTTAAGTTTTGTTTTAGACATGTTCAGTGTCATTCATGATAAATCAATAGTAAAGTAAGACATACTAATAACCAGTAAACTTGAATGCAATTCATCAGCATTTAAACTGTTTTCTAGCAAATGCATAGACACATTATGCTTAGAATATCATGGAATATATGTGTCTTAATTTATATGTTCATTGTGTTGGTTTCCCTATTGAGCTAGGATGTAGCTCACCCCTTTAGACTATATGTCGGAGGTCCATTGATGGCAGCTGTAGAGGCTTCGGGAGACGTAGAGGTGATTCGGATTACGTACCTAGAGACGAGTTGGAGCCTCCACCCGAGGACTTCTTCTAGGAGACTCTGCTGTATACTTTGACAGAGAGTAGTTGTACGGCTTGGTATGTCAAGCCTTTACTTTTGATAAACATGTAATTAAATTGAATTATTCTTTTGGCGAACCATCTGGGGTGATCTGTTTATCACCGATGGTTCGGGTCAATTCTTTGTTCATACAGTGGCATGAAAGTAGAACTGTCTTTTGCGTATGCTAGCTGAGCATATTAACTATTTTCGCTTTATGAGATTATTTGCTTTAATTATTTAATTTGTGCTTGATATATCAATGTTCCGTGCACAGTTTTGGGGCACGGTCTAGAGGATCGTGCTGATGACACGGATTTTGGGGTGTCGAAATCCAAGCTGTCACATGAACCATCCGATTTGTGCAATCTAATAACAATGATTGTTCTTAGTTTTAGTGACTGACATTAAAATTTATCGACCAAATAGTTTACATCTACTTATAAGCATGCTCCTTTGGCTAGGACATGTTCCAACGCTGGATGGCCACTTAGGTAATTTAGATTGATCATAGATGTGGGTCATATGGCACAATGATAAATCATACTTTTAATGGTGTAAGATCATTTAAACCGCATTTGGTGTTTAAACGTCGTCCAGGAGCCATTATCACCAATACAAATATATAAGGAAGCTATGAAGCTTCTCAAGCACGTGACCGTTACAAAAGAGGAATATTCGCCAGCTGTAGTGCAGAATTGGTTACACAACAGAAATATCCTGTGTATCACTACTGTACAAAACCTTAGCTAGAGATTATAAGCTCCTGATCACTCATAAGTTTTTTTTTTTTTCATTTCTTTTTTAAAGTCTTAGACTTGAACTGTTCGAAGTTAGCATATGATATAATATAAGGAACAAAATACATAGAGTAAAAGATGTAGCGACTTTGAGAGAAAATCCAACGTGATTAATGTAGAGTAAGGAATATGGAGGCGGAAGAAAGGTGTGTTGGACCCAAGGTGTCAAATCGGGTTTCGGTTTACCCGAGGCCGATGCGAATCAGCCATTCGTATCGGCCAATTATTTAACAAAAAAATAAAATATATGTCTCGATCGAAACCGAGACGTATCTGCCGATATGAGTTGGACAAAATTGATGCATATCGGTTTGGTCGAAAACCGATACGTAGTGGTATCGGCCAATTTTTCAGACCATGGTTGGACCATTCAATAATACATCTGATTTTACAAAAGCCTAGGTTACATGCACATTTATTCGGATTTGAAAATCACCCTTGGCAACTGATAGAGGTTCGGATACCATGAAGCTATGATAGTCTAAGACACTCTTGCATGCATTAAAATTGGCTAACCAAAATATGTATAGCCTTTTTAATAAGAAAATATATTGCCTTGAAGAAGTTTATTTTTTATATCTTTGGTTTGATTTTTTTTTTTTTTTTTTTTTTTTTTTGTGGATCAATAGAGGCATTTCCATGATAAGTGCATAAATACAATGAAGAAAAGGATGTTTATGGATTTAATTAAATATCGCATATATAATCATATACATTTCATATCTCCGAGTTGGACGACACAATTATCATACCACTTCTCGTCCCAAAACATGGAAGAGAAACTTATTTGTTTTTAAATCGAATTTGTATAAGATGTAAGATTAATTAATACACTTTTCAAAAGTAAAGAAATAGTCAGTTTTGTAAATGCTATACTGTTTTCACTCAGTGGATCCAATTTATATTGAACAATTTTCATGTTCTTGTCTAAATTTGTACATCTAAATTCTTATTTTAAAGAGCTAATGTTTAAGCTCCTTAAGCATAAGGTATGCAATTATTTTATCCGTGTGATTCTTTATCTGAGATATCTTTTAATCATGGACAACCAATTGGGATCTTTAGACTGATAACATATATTTATCAGGTGATATAACAATGAAATATACTTTTATGGTTAAGACAAACAATAGTTTAAAACAATTTTTTTAATCCACACTATAGTCAAGACATCTCTATGGGATGCAAGACGTCTTGGTATCCTCCATTTGAGACATATAGAATATTTGAGGTTTTAAACTATGAGATATTAGCATAACATATGTAATGTATATTTCTTTTTTGAAAATAAGCATAGTTGCATTTACGGGATGAAAATAAAAACAGAAAAACCAAATAACGAAACAAAAAAAAAAAATCTAAAAATTGAAACAAAAAATCGATCCTAGATCCAACTGAAACTAGTCCAAAACTGAAAAACTAAAACCGAATTTGAATCATTTCAGTTTTAATTTTGGATGCCAAAAAATAGCTGAAGTGATAGTAATTGACAAGGTACGTACTGATGGGTAGGGCGTCAATGGGCCGGGACCCATAAAATCTAGCCTGAGCCTAGGGGCCAAGGCTAAGCCCAAGCTCGACCCTAACTTAGGCAAACTTTGAGATTCCCAGCCCCTACCCTTAACTTAGGCGGGCCGGGGCTGGCGTTGGGCTTTGTTGTTAATTATTTTTATAAAAAAAAAAAGAAATTTTTTTAAAGATATAAAGGGATATTTCGAATGAGAGAAAATAAAACTCTTTAAGGCATTAAATTATTAAAACTACACAAGCTATATTTAATAATATATATATATATATATATATATATATATATATATATATATATATATATATATAAGTACATAAATACACTGAAGAAAGGGATATTCATGGGTTTATTTAAATATCGCCTAACTGTTGAGCAACACAATCATCATACCAACTTATATTTTTTAAATCGAATTTGTATAAGCTGTAAGACTAATTAGTACACTTTTCAAATGTACAAAAATAGTCAGTTTTGTAAATGTTATACTGTTTTCACTCAATTGATCCAATTTATATGATGAGTATTGAACAATTTTCATGTTCTTGTTCAAATCTGTGCGTCTAAATTTTTATTTTTAAGAGCTACTGTTTATGCTCCTTAAGCATAAGGTATGCAATTATTTTATCCGTGTGATTCTTTATCTAAGATATCTTCCAATCATGGACAATCAATTGGACTCTTTAGACTGATAACATATATTTATCTGGTGGTATAACAGTGAAGTATACTTTTATGATTAAGACAAACAACAATTTAAAACATTTTTTTTAATCCACACTATAGCTAAGAGATCTCTACGGGATGCGAGGCGTCTCAGTATCCACCATCTGAGATGTATCGAATATCCAAGGTTTCAAACTATGGGATATTAGCATAACATATGTAATGTATATTTCTTTTTTGAAGATAACCATAGTTGCATTTACGGGATGAAAATAAAAAAAGAAAAACCAAATAACGAAACAAAAAAAAAAAATTAAAAATTGAAACGAAAAAAACCAATCCAAAATCGAATTGAAACTAGTCCAAAACTGAAAAATTGAAATCGATTTTGAATCAGTTTAGTTTTGATTTTGGATGTCGAAAAATAGCTGAAGTGATAGTAACTAGCAAGGTATGTACTGATGGATAGGGCATCAATGAGTCGGGCCCCATAAAATCTAGCCTGGGCCTAGGGGCAAGGCTAAGTCCTAGCTTGGCCCTAGCTTAGGCAAGTTTTGAGATACCTAGCCCCTACCCTTAACTTAGGCAGGTCGGGGCAGGCATTGGGCTTTGTTGTTAATTATTTAAAAATAATAATAATTTAAAGATATAAAGGGATATTTCGAATGAGAGAAAATAAAACTCTAAGGCATTAAATTATTGAAGCTACACAAGCTATATCCTATATATATATATATATATTATAAGAAATTTAACATTTAAAATGAGTATAAGTTTATTCCTAAGAATCAAAATGATTAGTTAAATCTATTTTCGCATCTCTCAGTTTTATCTCTACCAAAGTCCCTAAATCTCGCCTAATTGTTGCTCATCCATTGGAAGAAAGAGAAGTAGATAACAATTTGTCTCATATTGTTGCGCAGGACTACGAAAAGCAAGAATAAGAGTGATTTGTGAATTAAGTGACATGCTTAACAAAATATCTTGCAAGTAAATTTTTTCAACTTTCAAATATAATAGAAAATATTTTGAACAAGGAGCATGCATTTTCATCAAATCATGGGACTCTGGTCACTTTATCCAAACATTGATCGGTGCACTTTTGGTCACTTAACGTAGTCAAGTGTTACGCGTTGAAATTGTTCATTTGTAAATCGAACGATATTGTTCAAAATCGTGTACCACTATGGCTCTGTGGACACTGTTTAGAGGGAAGGCATGTCCCACTAGAGTAGTCAACGATTCGATTCTTAAGACTATGGACTCGAAGAAGTTGTCTATAACATTTGACCAATTGTGGTACACATGTTATCAAATTATGAACAAGTGTTAAATTGGCATACTAACATATAAATGAGACCAAGTCTAAAGTTCATTCCTCTAATTATTTGATCTTTCGATCAGATAATAAAAATTGTTTAAATTATCTAACATAAATATGGACAAGATTACAATATATCATTTCATTATATTAGCTTATTGACATTATAATTTCTTTTCATTTCCCATAATTCATGCTAATTATTTGTATGGTAGGGTGTATGGTATAATAGATCATGTGCTACATAATTTATAATAAAAAAAAAAAATCAAACTTTACTTTTTTCTTGATGCCCTGCTTAGGACCCAAGGGGTTCACCGACTCGTGCCCGCCTAATGCCTTTGACAACATTACTTACAACTATACGTTTGATGAATGATAGTATAATATTGAAAAAGGAGGGTTATTTTGATAGAATGATTATAAAAAGTATAATACATATTTTGCATATATATATATATATATATATATATATATATATATATATATATGAGATGTGTGGGCTGGGCTTACGGGCTTTAATTTGTTAAGGCCCTACCCGACTTGAAGCACGACGGGCGTTTGGTTTCGAGACCCTAGCCCGACCCTCGTACCCCGTTTCTTAGCCCTAGTCCAAAAAAATTAGGGTTGGGCTTGGCAGGCCGATGGGCCAACTTGGCCCTATTGACAACCTTACTAATGGGCCACTTCAATTCCGTTGTTATGTTTTATCTATAGTGTCACTATTTTTTTTTTATTTTTTTTGAAAACTTGGGTATCCGGGCCTCTTAGAGCACCCGCTTAATCCCAGTGGCATATGCCGGGTCAGCACAGGATATAAATCTCTAGGGTGGCCTCAAGGGGGGGAGGGGATTCGAACTCATATCTCTTACTTTTGGAAGAGATATGAGTATCTGTAGTGTCACTGTTACAAGTGGAGTGGGCGTGCATAGAGGTGTGAGAGAAGTGGTAGTATTTATAATAGAATTATTTGGTACCATTATTTTTAATCCAACAGTCTTCCTTCTCAACTTGGTTTTACATGCGTGTTTAAATTGTTGATTGCTTTTAATAAGATAATTGAAACCTTTTTTTGTCCCCAACTTTTGACACAATAGACAGTACATGGTTCTACCATAAGACTCAGATTTTGATTTTACGTGAAACATATCCCGAAAAATTATTTGAGTAGACATATGATGCACGCTTATGATCATATTCATTTTTTTTTTGAAGAAATGTGTCATGTAAAATAAAAATATGGGCCACAAAAATCTCCATCACCTTGTTCAAAGTAGTCAACAATTTGATATCTTTAAAATTGGGTTGAAAAGTAAGAATCTCCGGTTGATTTGCAGTTAAAAGGAATCATTTTTAATAACCACATACTCAAAGCAATATTATTTGCAACTTAAGATTCAGATTTTTTCTATTCAACTTGGGTTTCAAGTGTTTAAACGGTTGATTGCTTTGACTAAAACAATAGAGATCATTTTTCGTCCCAACCGTTGCAACATGGCTCTTCCGTTAGATACCTGAATTTTGATTTCACGTGGCACACATTCGGAATATTTTTTATTTGTGCATATTACCATGTTCAATTTTTAGGATGTGTGCAGTATGAATCAAAATCTGACTGATGATAGACCATGATCTCAAGATTTAATGCGTCAAAGATTGGGATGAAAAATTGGATATCCGTCGTCAGATTCAAAGCAATCAATGATTGAAAACCATGATATTAGGTTGAGAAGGAAAAATCTCGATTTATATATATATATATATATATATATATATATATATATATATATATTAAATTACATACCCAAATCGTTAGAGAAGATACATCTGGATGCAGCAGAGGGCCATAATATCTGGCTGACTGGTTGCTAAAACGGGAAGAAGAAGCTGATAGTGCCTGCACTTTCACACACTCTCTCTCTCTCTCTCTCTCTCTCTCTCTCTCTCTCTCTCTCTCTCTCTCTCTCTCCACTGGCCATAGCACACTAGTACGCCACTGGCCATAGAGATATTGCCGGCACACCTTGTCGGAGAACTGGGCAAGCTGCCTTTCCAATAAAACAGAAAAAGAAGAAGATGCTAAAACAGAAGAAGTAGAAGCTGCTAAAACGGGAAGAAGAAAAAGCTGATACACCTTGTCGGAGAACTGGGGAAGCTGTCTTTCCAATAAAACAGAAAAAGAAGAAGATGCTAAAACAGAAGAAGAAGATTTTGCCAACACTTTCTCTCCTCTCTCCTCTCTCCTCCCTCCTCCTCTCTCCCTCTGTCTCTTTTAAGTCTTTTGACCAGTGACTGACGACAGTGACGAATTTATATTATTATATAATATATATGAGGTGTGACTTGTGAGTGGAGAGTTTATAATATATATATATAATAGATTAATATACTCCAATCGGATCGGTGTCGGTTAGGTTTGGGGAGCCGGGTCGGTTTGGGCTGGTTCGAGTCAAGTTCGGGCCGATTTTAATATTTTAATGGGTCGGTTTACTCAACCTACCTAATTTTGGTTCTCAGTTTTCAGCTACTCAAATCGATTTCACTTCGGTTTGGTTCTATTTTAAGTGAGTTTTGGGGCGATTTGGGAGGCTCGGGTTTCGATCTTCGGTTTAGGGTTTGCATCCATACTTTTCATGAAAACCTCGAAAGACTCAATAACCTCCGGGCGCCCTGTGACGGGGACAATACTCGAGCTTGCAGCATGATGCTTGGAGCATGACATGTAGTGTCAGGAGGGCACGCGACATGGGGCCAAGTGGACCTGGCGACGTGGTCGCCCTGCGAGGACGCGACACGGTCGTATGAGGGTAGGACGCAGGGGCGACACGATCGCGACACAGACGAGACATAGCCAAGGTGGACTAGCGATGCAAGAGGCGTTGCGGTATGTCAAACAAAGGGGTTTGAGGTCCTCCTACCATTCTGGCTGAATGACTGTTTTACCCTTATATAGGCGAAGGGAGCTTGAGAGCTATTCCCCCCCACATGGGGCCTTGCGTTGCCAGAGAGGGCACAAGTGTCTCCTAGGCCTGAAAGGGTGGGCCTAGGACGTCGACGCAGCGATGTCGTGTAGCACCCAAGGGAGGTTGATGTATGGCTCCGGACTACGCGTCGCGGTGCATACGGCTGGGCAACCTCATGAAAACACCAGCGCTGCGTGGGACTTAGTTGAGCACGACAGCATATGGGCCAATGATGAATGAGTGCTAGTAATTCAGAACGCACACGAAGGAAAGCTGCGTGGGACTCAGTTGAGCATACGAGCGACGAGGCACAAGGCTGTGGGCTTAGTTCGATATGTGAGCATGACATGGTGACATGAGGAGCTGCATGCCAAGACTGTTGCGAAGCGAGGTACTAGTGAAGTGCACAGGGTGAAGCTTGAGCAGGGCAAGTTTAGCGCAGCGGTCCAAACAAGTGTGTCGTAAGGGGCACGATAAGCTGGATGGTAGGCCGTGAAACAGAGGTAGCCATGTTGGGGGAATTCCCGTCCTCTAGGCGGGTGGTATCAGAGCTGATGTGTAGATGGGTTGGCTTCGTTGCATGCGGTAGCGAACATCATATGGGTTAAAAGCGCTGGGCCGAAGGACGCCCATGACTGGGCTGAGTATCGTAGGCGATCGATTTAAATATATATATATATATAGTTTTTGTTTGCGTAAGAAGCATCGCTAAAAAAGTCTCCCGAATTTTGCCTTGGGTACCTCTATTTGCACCCATGTCATCTCTGAAAGTACCCACGTCCTAGACCCCTTGAAGACCATTGATTATTTCAGATCAATGATGGAAATACCTTTTCAGGCCAACAATCTACATAATAGATCTTGAGATCATGGCGCACCTATCAGACGGTAAATTTTTTATTTCATGTGTCATTAATCTCCAAAAAATGGCCTTAAATTGACATTTGGGCGTGATGTCTGACATATGATTCAAAGACCATTTTTGGGGAGATTTGTGATACTTGGAATAAAAACTGACTGTCTGATATGTGCGCCATAATCTCAAGATCTCTTGTATAGAATATCGGGATGAAACATGATCTCCATCATCTAATCCGATTTAATCAATGTTTATCAAGGGGTCTAAGACGTGGGCGCAAACAATGGTACCCCTTTTGCTTTTCTTATAGAATGAAAGATTTCTATTTTGCAATAATGTGGGGTCCACTTTTTGGATCTTTTCTAAAGATAAAATTGAATAAAATTTAGCTGAAATTTTTTTTCAGCCCAAGCTAAAACCTGAAGGGACTAATTTATTTGCAATTCTTAAAATTCGAAATTCTTTCTTCTCAACTCAAGTTTTGCATGAGACAACCGTTTGACTTTTTTGAATTTGATGATGAAGATAGGTTTTAAGCCTAATTTTTCACACAAAAGATCTTGAGACCGTAGACTTGCCATCAAACGCTAGTTTTCTCTAAGTGACACACATCCCAAAACGTAGCCTTAATTTAGTGTGATGTGTGCCTCGATACTTTTTAGTTACTTTATTGAGATTTGTACCACTTAAAAAAAAAAAAATTGACCGTCAGATGGTATGCCCATAGTCTCAAGATCCTTTGTGTTGAAGATTGAAATGAAAAATGAACTCCATCGTCTAAGTCAAATCAATCAATTGTTGATGATCAAAAGATCGTATAAAAAGATTAAACACAATGATCAAAAGATCATATGTAGGAAAGGCCATCTCAGTCGTAAGATTTGAAAGTCATAATAAAAAAATTCTATATTGAAAAAATTGGCACGAAACATGATTTTTATGATAATATATATTTTAATATTTATAAAATTATAAATATATATTTTTATACTTTTTTTAATCCTAACAATTTTTTCAAAAATTATTCTGAAATGAATTGAAATTAAATCTAATTTATCTTGCGTCCCGCCTAGATCAAAACCTCGATTATGCCACTCCTCTCACTAACTATAGCGAAAACGTTGACTGCTTGACTCAGTCCCATAGAGGAGAGCCTACCATCATCTAATGAGATTTTAATTTTATATGAATCACATCTAGATAAGTAATCTCAAAATATGTTATTTTTGGAAGAGAACGGTTAAAGTCTCAACCTTTCCCCGCAAAGAAATAAAAACAATCAAAGCCTTCCATATCATCACGAGTTTAATTTCTACGGCTCACAGTCACATGATTTAAATATTAGCCCTTTCTTTTTAATTACCAAACCCTGGGAACTAAAGAGATATGGAAAAAAGCATAAAAAGCAGGTCAGGCATGAGACATCCAACCCGACCTTTGGGTCGGGTTGACCAAACGCTCTTTATCGGGTCAGCCAGGTCGATCATTTTTGGGGTACACTGTCAAGTTGGGTTGGGTCCGACATTTGTAAGTTTCTTATTGGACAATCAAAATTTTGATCCGACCCATTGACAGCCTACATAAAAGTGATGGTAACAAGAACAAATTAAATTACAGGTGCAAACAGGTTGGGTTCAGGTCAGGTTTAGAGTCAACATGAGCCCGACCTGTTAACTTCATTCCATGACTTGAATCCGATCCTATTTGTTAACTCCTAAACATTAATCTGGACTTGTTCCTGACCCGTTGGATAAATCTAGAACTGGACCTGAACTTGACCTGACCTGCAAATAGGGTTTAGATTGCAGTTTAGAAAGATAGAATAGCCCTTGCTTAGTAGTTATTTTACTAAACTTTATCTAATAAGTCAAATATAAAGTGCTTCTCTTATATATCTAAGTACATATAATAGTATATCTAATATATAAATTTATATGTAAAAAAACAAACGGGTACATGTTCGAGTCAGGTTTAGAGTGTGCCCTTAACTAAAGGGAATTAAATTGTGACCTTAATTCAGAGACAATATTTATAAAAATTTTGGACCCTATGCAATAAGCTAAAATAGAGAGGCTTGCATGTAATATTAGAAAAACTTAAGAGCTACAAGCTACTTAACCAGAGAAGATAAAGGGCATGCCTCAGAAAATTATATTTGATGTGTGTTTTACCGAACTTAAAAAGAAAATGTTTATTATGACAGTGATAATTTTGAAAGTAAAGCCATTGCCCTTCTCTTTTTATCTTATGCTCTTAAACAGCTCTAATGGTTTAGAGAAGCGAAGCCATAAATAGTTTGCCTCAATTGGAATTCCGTGCAGCCAAACTCTCTGCCTGCTGCCTCCCAATTCTTTAAATGCTCCAAAAAAAGTAAAGCAATTAGTGACACCAAAGCAGCGACAGAGGAGAATGCACTCTTTCGTGTAAAATTACAAAATCTAAACAAAACATGAAAAACGATAAAGATTAATTAAAGAAATAATATTTGACTTTAGGTTGACTCTCCCTCCCTACTTGTAGGTCACTTGGCATAACCCTAGAAGTGTTGGTAGTTCACTACCCTTAACCCTCCACTTACACATTCAATAATTTAAGGATCAAAATTTTAATTTTCGTTTCGGTTTCAAGCCATTTTTGGTCTTGCCCAAAACCAAAATTTTGAAATTTCGGTCAACCTTTTATTATTATTATTATTATTAAAAAATCAAAAATACTGGAGAAGCAAAATATCGGCTTATAATTTCAAATTATCAACCGATAATATGCCTGAAACTAAAATGATACCAAAAATTTGAGTTTTCCTTTCAGGGACCACCGAAACCGATAAGTTTCGGCCGTAATCTTAAGAATTCGGCTGAAATTTTAAACCATGCTGGATATAGATATAGAGAAAAGTACGAAAACGCCCCCCATTTATATTTTTATTACAAAAAATGACAATTTTTTATTTGATAATAAAAATGCGCCCCACACGGGCCATCGTGTGGGGCCTGCACGTGTCGAATGCCTAATATTTAAAAGGTAAATAATAATAATAATAATAATAATAACAATAATAAATAGGAATTGTTGACAAAGGCAACATTATAAATATTCATTAAAATTGATCAATGCCCTACATGCTTTTATAGGTATGGCTGCCCGTTTCAAATATGTGGAGGCGTTGTTTCGGCAGAAAAAATGGCATTTGAATTTTTGGTGATAAAAGATGGCACAGGGGAGCTGTTTTGTAAAAAGCCCTTGGATATACGCTCATGATCATGCCACGTGTGAAACTAGATTTTAGAAGTAAGAACGTTTCTATGGATCGAGATAGGAAATTCTCCATCCACCCCGGGCTGCAAATAAAGGTGTCCACTGCTTCTAGTCTCAATATCTAACACCATAGATCACAATGAATACACTTCCAAAACGTAAACAGTGAATCAAGTCACTTGGTTCCAACCACATGCCTACGAACCCATGATTCCTCCTCAACTGGTGCTTAGATCGTTGACTGCTTTGAATTTGACGATAGAGATCGTCTTTTCTTCCTAATCTTCCAGATAGTAGATCTTAATATCACGGGCCTCTCCTAAATGGTCAGATTTTATATGGCACACATTTCAAAAATTGAACATAATCATAGACACACATCAAACATTATTTTTGAATCCCTTTTAAGAAAGTAAAACAAAACATTTGTCCGACAATATAAAACTTTTTATGATAAATAAATATATGTATCAGTTTCAGTGTCACTAATTAATCTTCATTATTATAAATGAAGACATTTTGAATGATCTTATACCATTAAATTGAAACTTTTCTTTCATCATAGATGAAGCATGAATCAGATTCTCTCTAAATCAAAGTAGACAATAGTTTCAACATAATAAACCCAAATGAGAAGAATGAATCTTCCAGTTGAAAATAAAGGTATAAAAAATACCTCTCTCATAAATATCTGGCACGTGGGGCGGCTAAGGTGTGACATAGTTACTAAATTCCGTGACTTTTTGAAAAAAAATTCCTGGTTTAATCGCATTTTTTTAAAAGCCATACCTTCCACCATTAAAACACATTTTTTTTAACAAAAAAAAATATATAATTTTATATATTTTTAACATATTTTTTTCCGATGATTTCAATAATAAGGCAAAATTAATAAGGCAAAAAAACTGCCGCTATTTTTTGTAGTGCATGCTGATTTTTTCCCGATTTCCAACATGGTAGCTATGCACGTGTCGACTTGATACTAGGGTTTGACCTGAAACGCAAATCTAATATAAAAAAAATGAACCGACACCAAGTCAGGGTTTGGTAATACTTTGGCAACGTTAAAAACCCAGCAAATTTCACAAATTCGGGAATATTTGGAGAGAAAAAAAATAAAAATAAAAAATTTTACAAAATAAGATTAGAAAGTAAAAACTTGTTATTGTGCACATAAAAAACATAGAAAAATAATAGTTTTTTATTCGGTCGGGCCGCGTTGTTGAGTTTTGAGTTGGGTCCGAGCCAGTTTTCAGGTTACATGTATAGTCACCAAGTCGGCTTTAGCAAGGTTAAAACCCCAACAAAATTTGGCAAGTTCAGGTATGGAGAGAAAAAAAATTTTAAAAAGATTAAAAAGTAAAAAATATTTAAAAATTAAAAGTCACGATTTATTGACAAAATTCAGGAATTATACGTGAATACTCACGAATAGTTGTGACTTTTTAAAAATTCGCCAATGCATTTTATTTTTTGTTTTTTAAAATTAGTGAATAATTTGGGATTAATTCGTACAACCATGAATTTGCGAGTTGTCATTGGCATTTTTTCCAAATAAATGGGCAAATTTGGTGACTACGGTTACATGCTCTTCACATGTCTTTCTAATTTTATATAATGAAGTGACAATTGTATGAGGACATGGTAGAAAACTCATCCTCTCCTTCCCTAGATGTTGCATGCGTGGAGCCTTTCACACGTGTCAGTCGCTATTTGACTTTTATATACTTTTGAGAGCCCACCATCCAGACGTCCCGATAGGAATGGAAACCTGATTCAAAACGATCCGCGTTGAATCGGTTCCAATTTGATTTTAGTGCCCAAAAATAAATTTTTTTTTGAGTAGACTAAGAAAACAAAAAAATAAGACTTTAAAAAACCAAAAAATACCTTAATAATAATAACAAACCCGAATTGAAACCGAACAAAAAAACAACCACACGTTTCGGGTTTCGGTTTCACGAAAATAAAACAACCAAAACCACATTGATTTAATTCAGTTCAATTCCACAACCAGCTAATCGAACCAAAAACCAAAACTTTCAGTTTAGGCTCGATTGGATTAACCAAACTTGCATCCCTATGTGCGATTATGTCCAATTCGTTATTTTACTTTAGGGATAATGGCTTCCATAGACATTTAAACACCAAATGATGTTTAAATGATCTTACCCCATTAGATTTAGACTTCCTATATCACATCATTGAAGTGAGATTTACGATTATGTCATGTTGCACACATCTATGATCAATCTAAATTGCCTAAGTGACAACCTATCATTGGAATATGTCTAATCCAATGAAACATGCCGATTAATTACGATTACGCCATGTGGCACACATCTATGATCAATCTAGATTGCTTGAGTCTGCATTCGAGAGTTCAAACTCTCTCAAAATCTGAGTTTGAACTCAGATTTTTTACAAAAAATCTGAGCTTTTCTGGCTAAATCCTGTGTTCGTGAATTTGAGTGGGTCCCCCAACTTTCTGTGTTTTTCGAAAGGGATGTGTGGAGGTTGGAATTTTTTGCTCAGATTAAGGCCGAATCTGAGTTTGGGGGAGTATACTCCCCATTCAGATAGACACCCAACCTTTGAAATATTTTAAACCAATGCCTCTTTTTTGTTCCAGTACCTGACAGCCACCATTTTTAATACTCATTGCAAATTTTTTTACACTGGTGATTGCCGTGAATCAAATCATGGAGATTATTTTTTATCTCAATCTTTGGCAAAATTGATCTAGAGATCATGGTCCACATATCAAGCGGTCAGATGTTGATCCCACCTGGCACATATCCCTAAAGTGACCAAGATCATAGGCGTTATATAAATAGAGTTCTCAGGTCGAATGTGTTCTATATGGAATCAACATCTGACCGTATGATATGTTGAATATCATCAAGTTAGTAGACCGAATCTTTGGTTGCAAATACCCCTATGTTTAACATTATAAGGTGAGAAGAGAGGAAATTATTTCTCTTAATTATCCATAATGGAGAATTCCTTCGTTGTAACCATTAAATTTTGATAGAATTTGGATTGCAAATAATGATATCCGATTACCCACAATTTTAGCCTATTTTTCTTCTCTCCTCCCTCTATTTAGGTGCTTCATGGACTTATTTTCGAAGAGATTTCTCTCACAATGACTCCACTATGGTGTGGAGCTACACACTTACATAAGGTGTATAGACTCTAATATAATTAATTAAAAATAATAATAATATATTGCACATAAGAAGGTTTGATCCTAGAACCTAGACTTTACAAAACACTAAATCAATCAGTAGAGCAATTTACTGAAATATAAAAATAAATTTTTTTTAATACATATATAATTTTTGGTTACAGAGGACTGATGTATTGTAGTGGGAAGAAGAGTTGGTATTAGATGTTTCACCCAAGCACTAAGCATGGTGTTGTATAGTCACAAGAGGACACATGAGATTAGGTTTACATCAATCTAGATTGTCCACCTGGAAGAAGGCTACTAGGCAACAAGGCTAATAGGCGACTGACACAACCTGGTGGTAAGGATGCAAGTTCGGTGTACCGAACCTAACCCAAATTTTGTGGGCACTACCCCATCTATTCTCATCAAACCTAAGAATCCTTAAGGGCTCGTTTAGAAATTACTGATCAATATATGACCTATCTTAACCTCATTGAACTATTGTGGAACCCCGATTTGGTGACTATATTGGGTATAAGTGTCGCATTTTAAAAGTATTAGTCATTTAATCAGATTATGAAAAGACTCCGTCAAATATGTTCAACCCCATCTCGATTGCTTGCTCGTATATTTTGAGAGAAATTCGAGTATGACACATAAACTAATAATTAAATAACGTTTCTACGGTCATAACATAGCCACTCATTGAATCAATTCTGAGCATTTTTTGAGAGAAACTTAAATACAAAGGATTTTAAGCTTTTATAAGAAAAGTCAGGAATCTGAGTAACTTATGAATGCATATGGGAAAAGTCAGGAATCTGAGTATGCTAAGAATCTGCGGGAATCTGAGTGTTCAAGAATCTGAGCTTTTCTAGGAAAAACCAAGAAACACCTGAACAAGGCCTAAGGCTGCGTTTGGGTCAACTCTTTTGGGGCAAAGAGCAGCTCTTTCACTTTTTGGCTCCGACAGAGAACTACTTTTACATTTGGTAACACAACTTCTTGCTTCATTTGCTCTAGCGGGGAGTTGTTTTAAGTGATAAAACTGCTCTATGCCTGCTCTATCTTAGAGCAGATTTTATCTGCTCTGATAGAGAGCAGGCAAAGAGTTGCTTCTGCTCTTATATACGTCTAAGTGAATCTATTATTAGAATACGTCTCAACCCAATGAAACATGTTGATAAGTTGATCTAAATCATCCGATTGATCAAATCTATGATCTATCCCAAGTGATAATTTTTGGGCATGTTACACTTCAATCAATGATCTATCACTTTTACGGTGTGAAGGTGTGAGCATAGTGACAAATTTCGTTTTCAGTAATTTTTTGGTGGGGGTCCTTTCAAAATATTTTGGATTAATTTCGATATCTTTTTGAAAAAATTCGAGAAATTATACATTTAATATTAATTTTTTAAAATCATTTTAAAATATATACTAAATTACTAACATATTTAAAATATAAAAAATAAAATTTTGAAATATAAAAAATAAAATTATCGAAAATTACCGAAATTTACCAAAATTTTCGTTAGAACCCCCTTTCGACGAATTTCACGAAATTTCAATAAAGTTTTTCACTATGTGCCCATCTCCATTAATCTCTTCATTTTTTTTTTTAGTTTTTTAATTTCGAGTTTTCGCAAAGAAGAAGAGACCCACCATATTTTCTTTTCTCTCTACATATTTATCTATTTCTTTTGTTTTTGCAAGGGTATTTTAATAATTCACATTAAAGGGACATCTCAGGAGTGAAATTAGAATTTACTGTCACAAGCTTCTAAAACTTCAAAACCCGTGAAACCATGTTTTGCTAAAACTTTTTAAATGCCTATGGGCTATGATGCTCACCAAAATTAAGTTTACAGATTTAAAATCTTGTAAGTGCACCAATTAACATATTACAAAAACAATTATACTCAAAACCCCACTTGCAATCCTGGGAGCAGAAACTATCCTTTTGGCAGCGCTCACTCAATGGCCACCCGCGTCTATTTCCCCTATTCTTGCACGTAGGATTCACACATGTGGATTCTCATGGATGGAGACCCATATTAATCCATATTTCACATAAAAATTTTATTTTAAACAATTTGATAGTAAGAATCTCGAGCTGTAGTAAAAGGAATCATTTTAATAATCACGTACTCAAAGCAATATTATTTGCAACTTAAGATTCTTTCTGCTCAACTTGGGTTTCAAGTGTTTAAACGGTTGATTGCTTTGACTAAAACAATGGAGATCATTTTTCGTTCCAATCGTCGCAGCATGGCTCTTCAGTTAGATGCCCGGATTTCGATTTCATGTGGCACACATTGAGAAATGTGATCTGAGAATCATGTTTGATTTGTGCATATTATCATGTTCAATTTTTAGGAAGTGTGCAACATGAATCAAAATCTGACTGATGATAGACCATGATCTCAAGATTTATTGCGTCGAAGATTGGGACGGAAAAATGGATCTCTCTCATCAGATTCAATGCAATCAATGATTGAAGAACAAAATATTAGGCTGAGAAGAAAGAATCTCGATTTATAAATAAAGATATGTATAGTTTTAAAATTGCATACCCAAATCGTTAAAGAATGGATCAATGGAGGCCTCAAGTAATTCCACCCTTCTCTTCATAATAGTAATAGACCAACTATACTTTGGTAATTTCAAAAAAATAATTTAGTAGCTTTGTCCACAAGGCAACATTTGACCCTCTTTTATGTTAAATCTGTAAGTAAACGGAGAAGACGCACCTGGATGCAGTGGAGGGTCATATATGGTTGCTTGACATGATTAACCCTAAAAAACACTGATTTTGGGTTGGGTTGATCACCATGTGATTTATAAATAATAATGATAATTGATATTTTTTCTATCTTTCCTTAATCGGTCTCCAATCAAAATGGCACTTTGATGTTTAGAACTTTTGATAATGTGTTCAATGGTGATTATGTATCACACGATGCCTAATTTTTTGGTTAATACATTTTCCAAGGATGGAAATTTGATGGTTCATATCTACTTATGGTAGGGATGCAAACCCTAAACTGAACACCGAAATTGAAACGAAAACCGGTCCTCTCGAACAGGCCCGAACTGTCCCAAAAACCGATACAAACCGAACCGAATCGAAGTGAAATCGGTTCGGTTTCGGATTGGGTGCTGAAAACCGAAAATCGAATGGGTAGGTTGAGTAAACCAATCCCTTAATGGGCCTAAACCATCCCGAACCGGACCCAAACGGGCGGTGGAAACCGACCCTGAACCGAACCGAGCTGATTCTCTCTCTCTCTCTCATGTTTATCTCTCTTCTCAAATCACATCTCTCTCTCTCATGTTTGTCTCTCTCTCTCTCTCCACGATCTGTAAAGAAGTTGTGGCTCAAGCACTTTCTGTCTCCTACTGGTTTGAATTTATTTAATAATAAAATAAAAAGGACACCCAAGCTCTTTACATCGGATTTTAAGGTTTGGCAGTCACAGTAGACAGATATTGCCCTAGCACACTTTGTCTTTCTAATAAAACAAAAGGAGAAGGTGATATTGTCAGCACTTTGTCTTTCCAATAAAACGTAAGAAGAAGTTGCTTTTTTTTTTTTTTTTTTTTTTATAAGGGAAAATGTTATATTTTTTAGAAGAAGACGGTCAAAGCCTCCAACCCGACCTTTGGGTTGGGTTTACCAAACGTTTTTTATCGGGTCAGGCCAGATCAAGCATTTTTGGGGTCGGATTGGACAATCATAATTTTGATCCGACAAATTGACAGCCCTACATAAAAATGATGGTAACAAGAGCAAATTAGGGGTGCAAACAGGTCAGGTTTGGGTTGGGATTAGAGTCAACATGAACCCGAACTGTTACATGCATTCCATGACCTGAACCCAACCCTACCTGTCAACTCCTAAACATTAACCTGAACTTGTACCTGACCCGTTGGATAAATCTAGACCTGGACCCGAACATGACCTGCAAATATGGTTTAGATAGCATTTTAGAAAGATAGTTTAGGCCTTGCTTAGTGATTATTTTACTAAACTCTATATAATAACCAAATATAAGGTGCTACTCTTATATATCTAAGTACGTATGATAGTATATCATCTCAAAAAAAAAGTATATATAATAGTATATCTAATATATAAATTTATATATAAAAAAACAAACAAGTACCTGTTCGGGTCACTATGGGTAGTACAGTTTACTTTTTTGAAAGTTTTAGTAGTAGGTAGAGATTACTATGGATCCGAAAACAATGTCTGATGCCCAGATTTCTCTCTCTCTGGCTCTCTGCTGCCTGCTATTCCTGCTTTCCAAACAAGTTAATATTAAAGACACCAAAAGCAGCCGCAGACGTAAAGACTCTCTTTCGTGTAAAATTTTTCTTTGGCTCTGCCGTAGAGGTTTCTCTGGCTATTGCCCTTCTGCTTCCTTGCTTCCTGCTTCCCAGGAAAGTAAAACAAAATCTGAGCAAAACATGACAAACGACAAAGATTAATTAATGAAAATATTGTATTTGACCTCTGATTGACATTCCCTCCCTACTTCTGGCCACTTTTTCAGGGTTGGTAATGCTTTGGCAAGGTTAAAAATCCAGCAAATTTCCCAAATTCGTGAATATTTGGAGAGAAAAAAAATAAAATAAAAGTTTTACAAAATAAGATTAAAAAGTAAAAACCTGTTATTGTGCATATAAAAACATAGAAAAATAATGGTTTTCTATTGGGTCAGGCCGGGTTGTTCAGTTTGGAGTTGGGTCCGAGCCAGTTTTCAGGTTACATGTATAGTCACCAAGTAGGCTTCGGCAAGGTTACAACCCTAGCAAAATTTGTCAAGTTCAGGAAATATATGGAGAGAATTTTTTTTTAAAAAGAGATTAAAAAGTAAAAAATATTTAAAAATTAAAAGTCACGATTTATAGACAAAATTCGAGAATTATACGTGAATACTTGCGAATAGTTGTGAGTTTTTAAAAATTCGCCAATGCATTTTATTTTTTGTTTATTAAAATTAATGAATAACTCGGGATTAATTCATAGAATCATGAATTTCTGAGTTGTCATTCGCATTTTTTCCAAACAATTTGGCAAATTTTATATAATGAAGTGGCAACTGAAGGACATGGTGGAAAGCTCAATCTCTCCTTCCCTAGATGTCGCGTGCGTGGAGCCTTTCACACGTGTCAGTCGCTATTTGACTTTTATATGCTTTTGAGAGCCCGCCATCCAGATGTGCCAATAGGAATGCAAACTTGATTCAAAACGATCCGGGTCGAATCGGTTCCAATTCGATTTTAGTGCCCGAAAATAAAAAAACTTTTCAAGTAGACTGAGTAAACAAAAAAATAAAACTTTAAAAACCAAAAAATAACTCAATAATAATAACAAACCCGAATTGAAACCAAACAAAAAAAAAACCACACATTTTGGGTTTCTATTTCACGAAAAAAAAATCGAAACCGCATTGATTTAATTCAATTCAATTTCACAATCGGCTAATCGAACCAAAAATCGAAACTTTCAGTATAGGTTCTATTGGATTAACCAAACTTGCATCCCTATGCGCGGTTATGTCCAATTCGTTATTTTACTTTTGGGATAATGGCTTCGAGAGACGTTTAAACACCAAATGATGTTTAAATGATCTTACGCCGTGAGAATTAGACTTCCTATATCACATCATTGAAGTGAGATTTACGATTATATATGTTATGTTGCACACATATGTGATCAATCTAAATTGCCTAAGTGACAACCTAGCATTATAATATGTCTAACCCAATGAAACATGCCGATTAATTACGATTATGCTATGTGGCACACATCTATGATCAATCTAAATTGCCTAAGTGAATCTATTATTAGAATACATCTCAGCCCAATGAAACATGCCGATAAGTTGATCTAAACCATCCGATTGATCAAATCTATGATCTATCCAAGTGATAATTTTTGGGCGTGTTACACTTCAATCAATGATCTATCACTTTTGCGGTGTGAAGGTGTGAGCATAGTGACAAATTTCGTTTTCAGTAATTTTTCGGTGGGAGGCCTTTCAGAACATTTTGAATTAATTTTGATACCTTTTCGAAAAAATTTGGGAAATTATACATTTAATATTTTAAAAAATATATATTTTAAAATATATACTAAATTACTAACATATTTAAAATAAAAAACAAAAATTTTGAAATATAAAAAAGAAAATTTTCGAAAATTACCAAAATTTACCAAAATTTTCGTTAGAACCACCCCCTTTCGGCGAATTTCGCGAAATTTCGGCAAAGTCTCTCACTATGTGCCCATCTCCATTAATCTCCTCATTTTTTTTTTAGTTATTTAATTTATGAGTTTTCGCAAAGAAGAAGAGACCCACCATATTTTCTTCTCTCTTTACATATTTATCTATTTCTTTTTTTTTTGCAAGGGTATTTTAATAATTCACATTAAAGGGACATTTCAGGCGTGAAATTAGGGTTTACTGTCACAAGCTTCTAAAACTTCAAAACTCGTGAAACCATGTTTTGCTAAAACTTTTTAAATGCCTTTAGGCTATAATGCTCACCAAAATTAAGCTTACAGATTTAAAATCCTATGGGTGCACCAATTAACATATTACAAAAACAATTTTACTCAAAACCCCACTTGCAATCTTGGGAGCAAAAACTATCCTTTTGGCGGCGCTCATTCAATGGCATCTATTTCCCCTACTCTCGCACGTAGGATTCACACATGTGGATTCCTGTGGACGGAGAACCATATTGTGTATGTGGCTTCTCGATGTCCCATATTTACAACTTTTTCGAATAAATTAATACCTAAATCAACTTAATCATAACTCAAATAATTGAGCTGCCAAAGAAAATTTAGAAAATAAAAAATAAAAAAAAATTAGTATATGGGTTATGATGGATTTTATAAGAATTAACACATAATTTTACCAATTTATTTGGCGAAGTAATATGTAGGTTTATAATATCTATTTATCTTCAAACCCAAGATTCTTCCTTCTAATCTTGGGTTACACCAGCTTAAGCCATTGATTGCTTGGAATCAGACAGATGGAAATAGTTTTTACCTCCAATTTTTCCTACAAGAGATCTTGAGTTCATTGGCCTACCATCATACACGCAATTTTTTTATTCCATGTGGCACATGGAAAGAGAATCACTGATCAAGCTCATGTTCACTTTTCGGGATGTGTGCTATTAGAAATCAAAATATGACCGTATAATGGGAGTATAATGATCTAAAGATTCATTGTATGGAAGATGAGGGAGAAAAAAAGATTTTTATGGTCTGAGTGAAGGAGTCAACAATTAAACCTGAGTTGAGAAAAAAGAATCTTAGATTGTAAATACTAATACCCATAAAAGAGACGTAAATTAGCATAACCATAAAATATATGTGAGTTGATTATTACCACTCCAAGCTTAATAAATAATCTAGATTTCCGGTTTCTTCACATCGTTTTAAAAAGGATGAAAGGTTAGAGGAAGGGAACCAGCTAACGTGACTCCGATGCTTTCTAAAGTCGCTCAGCGAAAAACTTGATCATCTAGACCAACATCTCTCAACATCTTGCAACTACAAAGACCAACAAAATAAATTAAACCTAAAAATTAATTATTTCAAACAACCAAATAAATAAATTATAAACATAAAATTATAATCAAAATATATTACGTTAGTTTAACGTTGGAGAGATCTTTGAGAGAGGAAGAAGCAACCCGAGCAGCGATCCCTGCAAAGAGATTGTACGACAGAGATGTTATAGAAGATGATGGCGAGTGTTGGGTTCTTGATTTTCTCCTAATTAGACGACCCATGATGAAATAAATTAAAGAGAGGAGAATTTGGTTTGGCCTTTAAGTTTCGGACAATTTATTTAATTATAGAGAAAATTAACTAACATACTCCTAATTCTTGTACAACGTTTTTAAAACCAGATCGGAGCTCAAACCGTAAATGGTACTGGTTCGGTTCAAACTGGTTCAACTGCAATCAAACCGTGGTTGAACCGTGACGTCATTATAAAAATTAATTTTTTAAAACCGGACCCAAATCCAAACCGCAAAAGGGACTGGTTCGGTTCATGTTGGTTCAGCCACCAGGTCTAACCGCGGTTGAACCGTAACGTAATTAATATAAATAATTAAAATTATAAATAAACAAATAAATAAAATAAATTATAAAAAATAGTAAACAAATTAAGAATTGTGCAACGTTATTTGCACCTGCTAAACCTGTGAACATGGTATAAAAAATCGCCCGATACCGATACATATCGATTTTCTGCCAAACCGATATGTATCGGTCCGATACGTATAGGTATCCAACTCGGTATCGGCATGATACATATGGGTTTTGACCGAAACTTATATATATATATATATATATATATATATATATATATATATATATATATATATATATATATATAATTGGCCGATACGTATCGGTATTGGCTTATTCGTATCGGTATCGGCCGATATGTATCAGCCTCAACAAACCGATACCCGATTTGACACCTTGCCTGTGAAAAACACACTCATTTCCACCAGAAAAATCTGTTAATTGCCTTGAATCAGACGTTGGAGTTTATTTTTCGTCCCAATCTTCCAGACAGTAGATCTTGAGATCGTGGCGCACCAATCAAACGATCACATATTGATTCCTTGTAGGACACTTGCCCAAAAGTGACCGTTTGATAGGTATCCTTTCTCAACCCTATCTCAATCCCTTTTGGGGATGTGTCATGTGAAATCATGATCTGACCATCTGATAGGGGCGCCATAATCTCAAGATCTACTATGTGTGGAAGATGGAGACAGACAATGATCTATGTCATCGGATTCAAGGCAGTCAATAATTTTTCTATGGTGGAAATGCATGTTTTCTTCACAAGTTTGACGGTTGTAAATAACGCTACACTAAGAATTAATGAAGAATACGACCACCGGAAGAGATGGGATGGGGGGTGGGAGGGAGGATTGCGTTGCTTGCTAGGCACCGTCATGGCGTTTTCACTTGAGGACATCGCCCACCCAATAGTTTTTGTGACCAACTCTCATAACTGTCATTTAAACACTAAATGATGTTTAAATGATCATATACCATCAATAAAGTAAGATGTAAGTAATCCACACGGTCAAAATGATAGATTGCAAGGTAACATGCCCAAAAATCATATTTTTTGAGAGTTTTTAACCATCAGATCTTGCACTCCACTACAGACCGTTATGCTTAGTTTCAATGGCTGGTATTAAAGATCGTTAATTGGATGGTTCAGATTCACTTATGGGCACGATTCTTTAGGTAAAATATTTTCTATTGATGGATTGCCAACTGATCAATTTTGATATCACATATGGGTCCCATATGTCACAATTGCAAACCACAACTCAACGGTACGAGATGAAAATTTTAAAATTTAATGGTAAAGCCCTTAATGAGTAATCTATACCCGATTTTTTGGGCGCTAAACATTGTACTATGTAGCTGTACTGCTGTTAAGAGCAGCCAGTTTGACAGCCTGGTCCAGTTCAAATGGTTCATCGGTTAAATCGGGCACTTAAACAATTTACTGTGGTTCACAAAGACAACCAGCATCGACACCAGACCGGACCACATCCTCTGCCGGTTCTGATTTAAATCGGTCAAACCGGCCGGTTGGGTCCGATTTTAAAAACATTGTTCTTGTACTCTTCTAATTAGTTAACTATAACAACTGCAAGTATTAACAACTTCCTATTTTGGTGTAGGGTTACTTGAAGCGGTCGGATCGAGATGAGCTCTTGTGTTTTACACACATATCCTCCCACTATAAGCATGACCCGATTGGATGGTGATCAGATGATGTGTTTTGAAACCTTCAGATTTTGTGGTGAGAGATGGTCCTCAATAGATTTAGACCCATTGAAGTCAGTGATAGCATGTTAAACTTTTCTATTTTTGTTGACTTGGAGGGTAAGAAACCTGTAACACTATCTGAGTAGTTTTTATCTCAAGGCAGCTGGTTTATTAAAGATTTGTTCATTATCAGCGATAACAACCCAGATACGAAAGATTTGCACATTTGAAAATGGGAGGTACAACTTGCACACGAGAATGTACAGTTGCGCATAAGTTAAGGAGATAGACTTGGTTATTTTTATTTGGACCTGTGCCGGACCTGTGCCATGTGGAACACCATTCAAGCTATCTGATTTGAAGGTGATGATGAAAAGATCTACGATCCAATCATACAAAAGATTAGCACGAAATACGATCTCTATCATCTGAGTCAACACAGTCAAATATTAAATCATATGATGTATGTTTCTTTGACAACAAAGATACTTACATCATGCCCTTCAATCATACAGATAAGAAGGTGTTCTACATTGCACAGGCTCTAAAAATACCTTCTTTCTTTTCATCTCATGTGTAACAATATAAATCTTGTGTGCAAGTTGTAGCTCCCTTTATAAATTTGATTTCCAATTAATAAACGTGTAGGTCCATTCGCACCTACCCAATTAGAGAGGGAACCTACGATGAAAATCCATTGACTATGTTATTCAAACGATGAAGATTGGTTTTCATTCCATTTTTCACACGATTGGTCATGAGACTATGGTCGTACCGTTAAACCATTAGTTTTATATTCCACATGCCACAAATTTAAAAAAAGTGACTCAAAAATCATGTGGCATGCATCATCATGCTCAAAGATTGTTTTAGGATCACTTTTTGGGATCTGTGATACATGGAATAAAAAACTAACGATCTAGTGATACGTCTATGGTCTCATGATCAATCGTATGGAAGATTGGAATGAAAATCTATCACCAGTCTTATTCAAAGCAGTCAACAAGTTTTTACTATAGACTCCCTTAGTAATTGGGTAGGAGTGTATAGACCTACCCTTCCCGAAAAGAGAAAAAGCAGGAGGCTTGGGCCAACATTGTGTGCTTGGGCCAATTTTGTATGCAAATAACGACAACCAATAAAATAAAATAAAAAGTCGATATGTTCATAAAGGATGATCATGGTGACAAATTTCATTTTTGGCATTATTTTGACAAGAGGTGATTTCGGATAAATTTCAGGAAAAAATCGAAAAAGAATTAGAAAAATTTCGGGGAATACAAAAAATATATATAAGTAAATTATATTTAGTATATATATATAAATATGATTTACTATTTAAAATTGGCTAAAATTTAAAAATTCTTAGCGATTTCATTAATTTCCCTAAAATTAAGAAAATTTTGGCAATTTCAGTGAAATCACCGAAATTTTGTTGAAAGTTTTGTCTAGGCCTTGTAATTTAAAGTTTATGATCTATAGATCCTTAGTGGATAAGATTGAAGCAAAACACGATATTTATTATATGATCTATTGTTGTCATCCATTAAATCAAATAATAGCCTTTGACTATATTTAATCACATGATAAAGATTATATTTCATGCCAATCTTATCTACTAGATCTAAAAATCATGAACTTTAAATGAGACATCCCAAATTGCATTTTCACATGTCACATGTCCCTAAAATACAGTCTTTTTTTAACCTCGGTGCAATCACTTAAAAAGCGAGTGCAAGTAATGGCTCCCATGTATAAAAAGGGCATAAACTTTTTGGGAAATTCCATTCGCACCAACGTAATTTCTAAGGGCGCTTAACTTGAACCGTGAAACACATTGATTGCTTCGAATCAGACGATTTAGATCGTTTTTCACCCCAATATTCCACACGATGGATCTTGAGACTATGAGTGTATACTACCTTTTATTCCACAAGATACAGATTCCACATGGCAAACATCGTGATGTTTGCCATGTGGAATTTCTTCTCGTGTGCAAGTAGGTCCTCTCTCTTTTTGGCGGGTTTGTACCATGTGAAATAAAAAATAGATCGTCTGATGGTGCGTTCATGGTCTCAAGATTCATCGTGTGGATAGAGTGAAAAACGATCTAGATTGTCTAATTCAAGGTAACAAAATCGGTATCGATATTGGGTATTTGTCCTTGGAGAGCCGATACGGCTCAGCCGATACCGATTTGTATCGGCCTATTTTTTTTTATTTTAAAAAAAGTAAATATAGGTATTGGATGATATCGATACTATATTGGCGCCAATACGTATTGGTTTGCCGAAAAACTGATACATATCGCCGATACGTATCAGTATCGGCGGATATTTGATACCGTACTCTAATTCTAAGCAACCAGGAATTATATACGTGCGAATAGAGGTATCCAAACTTTTGAGACTAATTGTTTTTATTACACTTGTACTAGTGGGTTGCACGTGCTATGCAAGTGAGATAGGTTTTCATGCCATTTTAGCTCAATGGTAAAACTATCTCCAGCGATCTTTATTCAAAGCGATCAACATCTTTAGCGATCTTTATTCAATGCGATCAACATTTTTAATGATGAAAACTCTTGATTGCATTAATTGAGGCTATGTATGGCATAGCTCTCTGGCCCCTACCATCAGAGAATTTCCCTGCTTTAGTTGGTTCTTATTTTCTTTTCTAATTCTATGTAAAAGAGGATTTACCTACTCTAACATCAACCTCCCTACTCTCTACTAACTCTCTATTAAGGCAAATAAAATATGCTCCGACAAAGAATGAGTAAAAAGGAGGGTAGAATTGTTAAACAAGTAAATCTTGTTATGCAAGGAGTTATCAAGGAGAATGGGTACCTACTAAACCAGGTAGGAGGGGTACCTACTAAACCAAGTAGATGTTAGTAAAGAGGATGGGAACCTGCTTAAGCAGATGAACTCTACTATGGAAGGGACTACCAAAGTGCTATGCCATACGCGACCTGAATCTTCAGTTGTTGTAAATACCGATACTCTATTGTGTATGGCTCATCCAGGATAAGAAGGTCCATTCTATGCTATTTAAGTTTTGCGTCCCATCCCTAATCTAATCATTCTCAATTGAGCTATCAACTAGCAGGGTAGGGCTGGGTCGGTTGGGCCCTAACACCAGGACTACCAATTATAATAGAATTTGGGTAGAGCTGTTAACAGATCGAGGCGGTTGGGTCAAAATTTTAGTTACCCACTAAGAAAATGGCATATGCTCAACCCAATTTGGTCAAACCCGAATAACAATAACTCATCTATTTATTCGTTAAATAGGCTAATGCAGATATCACAATAATCGAGTCATATCAAATTCAATGATCATTTTATCCGTGTGATTCTTTATCTGTGATATTTTCCAATCATGGACAGCCAATTGGACTCTTTAGACTAATAACATATATTTATCTAGTGGTATAACAGTGAAATATACTTTTATGGTTAAGACAAACAACAATTTAAAATATTTTTTTTAATCAACACTATAGCTAACACATCTCTACGGGAGGCGAGACCGCGAGACATCTCAGCATCCTCCATCTGAGACGTATCGGATATCCAAGGTTTTAAACTATGGGATATTAGCATAACATATGTAATGTATGTTTCTTTTTTGAAGATAAGCATAGTTGCATGTATGGGATGAAAATAAAAACAGAAAAACCAAATAACAAAAAAAAAAAAAAAAAAAAAAAAACCAATCCAAAATTGAGCCGAAATTAGTCCAAAACTAAAAAATTGAAATCGGTTTTGGATTAGTTCAGTTTTGGTTTTGGATGCCGAAAAATAGTTGAAGTGATAGTAACTGGCAAGGAACATAGTGATGGGTAGGGCGTCAACGGGTCAGGTCCCCCAAAAAATCTAGCCTAGGCCTAGGGGCCAAGGCTAAGCCCTAGCTCAGGCCTAACTTAAGCAAGCTTTGAGATACCTAGCCCCTACACTAAACTTAGGTGAGTCAGGGCGGGCGTTGGGCTTTGTTGTTAATTATTTTTTAAAAAAATTGTAAAAAAAAAAGAAATTTTTTTTTAAATATAAAGGAATATTTCGAATGAGAGAAAATAAATCTCTAAGGCATTAAATTATTGAAGCTACACAAGCTATATCTTATATATATATATATATATATATATATATATATATATATATATATATATATATAAGAAATTTAATATTTAAAATGAGTATAAGTTTTCCTAAGAATCAAAATGATTAATTAGATCTATTTTCGCATCTCTCAGTTTTTTATCTCTATCAGAGTCCCTAAATCTCGCTTGGTTGTTGCTCATCTATTGGAAGAAAGAGAAGTAGACAACGCTCTGTCCCATATTGTTGTGTAGGATTGCGAAGAGCAACAATAAGAGTGATTTGTGAATTAAGTGACATGTTTAACAAAATATCTTGCAAGTAAATTTTTTCAACTTTCAAATATAATAGAAAATATTTTGGACAAGGAACATGCATTTTCATCAACTCATGGGACTCTAGTCACTTTAACCAAACATTGATCGGTGCACTTTTGGTCACTTAACGTAGTCAAGTGTTACGCGTTGAAGTCGTTCATTTGTAATTGTACAATATTATTCAAAATCATGAACCACTATGGCTCTGTGGACACTGTTTAGAAGGAAGGCATGCCCCCGCTAGAGTAGTCAATGATTCGATCCTTAAGGCTATGGACTCGAAGAAGTTATCTATAGCATTTGACCAGTTGTGGTACACATGTTATCAAATTATGAATAGGTGTTAAATTGACATACCAACATATAAATGAGACCAAGCCTAAAGTTCATTTCTCTAACCATTTGATCTTTCAATCAAACAATAAAAATTGTTTGAATCGTCTAACATAAATATGGACAAGATTACCATATATCATTTAATTATATTTACTTATTGACATTATAAGTTTGTAAGACTTTTTGTCACCATCATGACCCAAAAAACAGTATTGCTTCTTTAGGAAATAGTTTTGCCAAGTAATTAAGTTTGACAAATTGGTTTGTCATTTTTGGACCCACGGTCGTCCGTAGTACACTCACGGACAACCGTGAGTGATTCACGGACGTCCGTGATCCTAAAACATATAAATTTTAGGTAGTTCGGGCAGTTTGGTAACTGATCCGAAAATCTTCATTCTAAAATTTTTGTTAGTCCAAAATTTTGTCATTGAGATTACTTTTCATCTTTTGATTTCATTCTTTAATCTCTTTGATGTTTATAGGTCTTTATGATTTCATGTTTGAGAGTGTAAGACTTGTGTGAGACAAGTGAACTTCGCAAGAAACGTAGGTTGATGGAAATGTTCACTATGGATAGTATGATGGAGAAAGGCTATCATGTTTTTGGTGATTGGAGTGCTAGGGCATATCATTCCAAAGAAGCACTGTAAAGTTTTTTTTGTTCATAGTGAATTTCTTTTTGGATCTGAGATAGATCCCGTGGTTTTTGCCTGTGATGGGTTTTCCACGTTAAAAATGTCTTGCGTACTTATTTTGATTGTGTGATGATTGTGAGTAAATTTTAATTGATAAATTTAATAGATTATATTAAAAAACCTAAATATCCCAAATTTTCAAAGTTCTTTTTATTTTTCATAATTCATGCTAATCATTTGTATGGTAGGTTGTATGATATAATGGATCATGTGGTACATAATTTATAATATAAAAAAAATTAAACTTTACTTTTTCTTGATGCCTAGACTCCGCCTAAGCCTTGCCTAGGCCCTGCTTAGGACCCAAGGGGTTCACCGCCTGGAACCCGCCTAATGCCTTTGACAACATTGCTTACAACTATACGTTTGATGAATGATAGTATAATGTTGAAAAATGAGGATTCTTTTGATAAATTGATTATAAAAAGTATAATACATATTTTGCATACTTCTCTCTCTCTCTCTCTCTCTCTCTCTCTCTCTCTCTCTCTCTATATATATATATATATATATATATATATATGAGATGTGTGGGTTGGGCTTGCGGGCTTTGATTTGTTAAGGCCCTACCCGACATGAAGCATGACGGGCGTTTGGTTTCGAGGCCCTAGCCTGATCCTCGTACCCTGTTTCTTAGCCCTAGTCCAAAAAAATTAGGATTGGGCTTGGCGGGCCGATGGGCCAACTTGGCCCTATTGACAGCCTCATTGATGGGCCACTTCAATTTCGGTGTTATGCTTTATCTATAGTATCACTGTTACAAGTGGTGTGTACGTGCAAAGAGGTGTGAGAGAAGTGATAATATTTATAATAGAATTCTTTGATACCATTATTTTTAATCCAACAATCTTCCTTCTCAACTAGGTTTTATATGTGTGTTTAAAGTTTGAACCGGTGATTGCTTTTAATAAGACAATTGAAACCCTATTTTGTCCCCAACTTTTGACATAATAGACTGTACATGGTTCTACCATGAGACTCTCATAGTTTGATTTTACATGACACATATCTTGAAAATTGATTTGAGTGCGACATATGATGTACGCTTATGATCATATTCATTTTTTTTAGGAAGTGTATCACGCAGAATCAAAATATGGGCCACAAAAATCTCCATCACCTAATTAAAAGTACTCAACAATTTGATAAAATTAAAATTGAGTTGAAAAGTAAGAATATGGAGTTGAGAATCATTTATAATAATCACATACTCAAAGCAATATTATTTGCAACTTAAGATTATTTCTGCTCAACTTAGGCTTCAAGTGTTTAAATGGTTGATTGCTTGGAATTAAATAATGGAGATCATTTTTCGTCCCAATCGATACAACTTGGCTCTTATGTTAGATGCCCAGATTTTAATTTTATGTGGCACACATTCAGAAATGTGATATGAGAATCATGTTTGATTTGTGCCTATTATTAGGTTCAATTTTTAGGATGTGTGCAATCTGAATCAAAATTTGACTAATGATAGACCATGATCTCAAGATTTATTGTGTCGAAGATTGAGACAAAAAATGGATCTCCGTCATTAGATTCAAACCAATCAATGATTGAAGAACATGATATTAGGTTGAGAAGGAAGAATATCAATTTATAAATAAAGATATATATATTTTTTAAATTACATACCCAAATAGTTAAAGATGGGGCTCCTCAAGTAATTTCACCCTTCTCTTCATAATAGTAAATTAGTAATAGACTAAGGATACTTTGATAATTTCAAAAAAAATAATTTAGTAGCTTTGTTCACCAGGCTCCCTCTTTTATATAAATTTGTAAGCAAAGTGAGAAGATCCATCTGGCTACAGCGGAGGACCATATTTGGTTGCTTGACATGAGTAATCCTAAAATCACTCATTTTGGGTTGGGTTGATCATTATATGATTTATATAATAAAAAAAATATATTTTTTTCTATCTTTTCTTAATCGGTATGTACGTCATGCTCAAACAGATTTTATGATTATATTCTGAGAATTTGTGACATGTGGAATAAAAAACCTACCATCTGATAAGTGAGACATGATCTCAAGATCCTTCTGCTAGAAGATCAGGGAAAAACATTATCTCCATCATTGATCTGACAGCTTATAAAATTGATGGTGACTCTGTATATAGAGTCGATAGCTTATAAAATCGATAGCTTATAATAATAGCGACATAGTGTTTGATGTGACAGCTTATAATAATAAAAAAATAATAATAAAGCGAATAAAATAGTTTGATGTGACAGCTTATAAAAAAATAAATAAATTTAATTATTTTTATGTGATGTGACAACTTTCTCTCTCACATTTGTCTCTCTCTAACAAAAGGAGAAGCTATAATTTTCTTTTTTCTTTTTTACAACTTTTGCTTTAGAATAGAAGGTACGATTTCTTTCTTTTTACAGCTTTTGTCTCTTATGATTTTCTTTCTCTCTTAATCGAAAGAGAAGCTAATTTTTTTCCTTTTATGTGAAAACTTTTTTCTCTTTTGTTTCTCTCTCTCTCTCTCAAGGAGAAGCTGATTTTTTTCAGGAGAAGCTAATTTTTTAAGCTGAATTTTTTTTTTTTATAAGAAAAAGTTACTTCAAAACAAAAGGTACAAATTTACTTTTTTTTTATTTTCTGATTTTCTTTTTCCATAAAGTTTTTATAGGATCCCAGCTAGGGCTCTTAGTGGGCCGACCTAACCCGAATTTTAGCCTGCACCTAACCCGAAAAAATAATATTTTTATCAAATTGGGCTACGTATGTTGCAACTCGAAAAAATCCGAGCAGGATTTGAGTTGAGTGTTGCAACATCCGACGCGGATATATATATATATTATACTTATTTTTTTTAAATTATAATTTTTTTAATATAATTAAATATGATTTACTTAAATATCCTAAGATTAAATCGGTTTAAACTTGGGGCATTTAAATCAAAAATGCAATAATTTTGTACATATATTTTTTTGTTGGATAAATTGGATGACTTAATTTATTTTCAAGCAACTGTTACATCACTTTTTAGCTTCAAAATTTGGATAGTGTATTTATAAATGTTCAAGCAATCGTTGTCCGTTATAATTTTTGTGTAATAAACTAAATTAAAATATTTGAATAAAATCATATACCTGACCCTCTATAATAGTAATATAATTATTAAATTAAATTTTTAACCTTCTTCAAGATTTTATTAGAAAAAAAAAAAAAACCTAATTCAATTTTATTAGAAAAAACAGCCTCAAAAAATAATCCAACTAAATTTAATTAAGAAAAAAATAGTCAGAAAAAAGTACAAAAAATGCTCAAGCCCGGCCCGGCCGGGTAGGGGAGGGGCTTGGGTTGAGTACATCATAGCCAAGGAAATTATAGCTAAGGTTAGGACCGGGCTGAAAAATTTGGGAGCTTGACCTAAATAAGTTAGGGCTCGATTAAACCCCAACCCGGCCTTAATGCAGTCCATTGAGAGCACTAATCCTAGCCAAATCAAAACAAAAGTTTTGCCCAACAAGATAAAACTTTTTATGATAAAAAAATTATATTTATTAATTTCAGTTTCAGTGTCACTCATTAATCGTCAATGGAGTCATTTTGAAGCTTTTCTTACATCACCATTAAAGCGTGCATCAGATTCCCTGTAAATCAAAGTAGTCAATAGTTTCAACATAATAAACTCACATGAGAAGAACGAATCTTTCAGTTGAAAATATAAGTATAAAAGATACATCTTTCATAAATATTCTTAGCTTGTCTCGCACGTAGGGCGGCTAAAGTGACATTAAATTCGGTGACTTTTGAAAAGAAATCCCATTTTAATCGATTTTTTTAAAACTAACCCTTCCACGATTAAAATACATTTTTATGTTGTAATTTTTTAATTTTAAACGTATTTTTTCCGATCAATTTAATAATAAGGATTGGATTAAGAGTTTCATTGGAGAGATTCGGTTGATCCCTCTTTTTTAATATTTCATTAGTGTTTCCTCACTTTTTTTCGACTTTACCAATGTTTTCTCCATTTTGCCCTTGCCGAATTTTTTCCGATTTCCGATTTAATAACTATGCACATGTCGACTTGATTCTAGGGTTTGACTTGAAACGTGAATTTGATATTAAAAAAACAAATGAACAGACACCAAGTTAGGGTTCGGTAATACTTCGGCACAATAAAAAATTCTAGCAAAATTTTTCAAATTCATGAATATTTGGAGAGAAAAAAAATAAATAAATACTTTACAAAATAAGATTAAAAAGAAAAAACTTGTTATTGTGCATATAAAACATATAGAAAAATAATGGTTTTTTATTGGGTTGGGGCGGGTAGTTGAGTTTGGAGTTGGGTTCGAGCTAATTTTCATAGTCACTAAGTTGGGGTTCAGTAATGCTTCGGAAAGGTTAAAACTCCGGTAAAATTCAGCAAGTTCAAGAAATATATGGAGAGAAAAAAAAAAATTAAAATTAAAAGATTAAAAAGTAAAAAATATTTAAAAATTAAAAGTCACAATTTATTGACAAAATTCAGGAATTATTCGTAAATACTCGCGAATGGTTGCGAGTTTTAAAAAATTCACCAATGCACTTTATTTGGGTTTTTTGCAAATACCCCCCTATGTTATGCTGAAATTGTATAAAACCTCCTGAGTTATGTCTATTTACAATGCACCCCCTACTTTTATGTTTCTTTTACAAATACCCCTGCCGTTAAGTGGTAGTTAACTAGGCGTCATTTCTTCAATTAAATGATGCATCTGCCATTAATATTATATATAAAATAGCTATTATACTTTTCTCAACTTTGATTGCATTTTAAACGGTGGATAAGCATCGGATCCTATCCAAACTTTTTCGGTGGAACATGATTGATCTCCTCTAAGTTACCTTGTTACCTGATTTTCAATTTGGGTGTCCATGATACCCAGTTGGTTCGTAACGACTGTGGGGTCGGGATGGTATAAACGGGGATAGCATTTTAGCGTTATCCACGAGTCAAACGAGTGTCATGGACATCCAAATCGAAAATCAGATAACATGGCAACTTATAGGAGATCAATCATATTCCATCCAAAAAATTTGGGCAAAATCCGATACTTATCCACCATTTAAAATGCAGTCAAAGTTGGGAAGAATACAATTATCATTTTGTATATAATATTAAGTAAGGGCAAACAAGTCATTTAATTAAAAAAATGACGCCTAGTTAACTGTCATTTAACGGCAGGGGATATTTATAAAGAAAATATAAAAGTAGGGGGGCAAGTGTAAATAGACATAACTCAGGAGATTTTATACAATTTAAGCATAACATAGAGGGATATTTGCCAAAAACCCCACTTTATTTGTTGTTTTTAAAATTAGTGAATAATTCAAAATTAATTCGCATAACTACGAATTTAGAGTTATTCGCATGTTTTCCAAACAATTAGGCAAATTTGGTGATTCTGCTTACATGCTCCTCACTTTCTTTCTAATTTTATATAATGATGTGGCAATTAAAGGATATGGTGGAAAACTCGTTCTCTCCTTCCATAGATGTTGCGTGTGTGGAGCCATTCACACGTACCAGTTGCTATTTGACTTTTATATACTTTTGAAAGCGCGCCATCCAGATGCCGATAGGAATGCAAACATGATTCAAAATGATCCACATCGAATCGGTTCCGATTTGATTGTAGCGCCCAAAAATAAAAAAATTGTTTAAGTAGGTTGAGAAAACTAAAAAATAAAACTTTAAAAAACCAAAAAATACCTTAATAATTATAATAAACACGAATTGAAACCGAACCACACAAAACCACACGTTTCGGGTTTTGGTTTCATGAAAATAAATAAAATAATAATAAAAACTTCAAAACGAAACCACATTGATTTAATTCAGTTCAATTTCACAACAGGCTAATCGAACCAAAAAGTGAAACTTTCAGTTTAGGTTACATTGGATTAACCAAACTTGCATCCCTATGTGCGATTATGTCCAATTCGTTATTTTACTTTTGGGATAATGGGCTCTTGAGACATTTAAACACCAAATGATGTTTAAATGTAATTACGCCATTAGAATTAGACTTCCTATATCCTTTCAAAAAAAAAAATTAGACTTCCCATGATAGTGACAAATTTCGTTTTCGACAACATTTCGATAGGGAGTCATTTCGGATAAATTTCAAGAAAATTTTGAAAAGTTTCAATAAAATTTCGGGAAGTACAAAAAATATTAAATATAAATTATATTTAAACTTTATAAAAAAATTATTTATTATTTAAAAAAGAATAAAAATTAGAAAAGATTTATTAATTTCAGTGAAATTTCAGCGATTTCAGAAAAATCATCAAAATTTCGCCGAAAGTTTCGCCTGACCCTTGTTTCGGTAAATTTCGAAGAAATTTTGGAGGATTTCAAAGAAATTTGTTACTATGCTTCCTATATCACATCATGGAAGTGAGATTTACCATTATGTCATGTTGCCACACATCAATGATCAATCTAAATTGTCCAATTGACAATCTATCATTGGAATATGTTTAGCTGTAATAGTCCCAATGAAACATGCCAATTTACGATTATGTTCCTAGTGACAAGTTTCTTTGAAATTTCTTCAAAATTTACCGAAATAGGGGTTGGGCGAAACTTTCGGGCGAAATTAACAAAATTTTACCGAAATTAATAAACCTTTTCTAATTTTAGTCATTTTTTAAATAATAAATAAATTTTTTATGAAGTTTAAATATAATTTATATTTAATATTTTTTGTACTCCTTGAAATTTACTTGAAAATTTTCGAAATTTTCTCGAAATTTATCTGAAATGACCCCCTACCGTAATGCTGCCGAAAAAGAAATTTGTCACCATGATCATGCTATGTGAGTATGTGACACACATCTATGATCAATCTAAATTTCCCAAGTGAATTTATTATTGGAATACATCTCAGCCCAATGAAAGATGCCGATAAGTTGATCTAAACCATCTAATTGATAAAATCTATGATCTATCCCAAGTGATAATTTTTGGGCGTGTTACACTTCCATCTATGATTATCACTTTTATTCACGTCCGAAATTATTGATGGTGATAAATCATTTAAAGACCACAAACGGTCTTTGAAAAATAAAACGAAGAGAGTCGCCCCCTTGACTTTTACATACTTTTTAGACTCTACTTACATGGGAAAAAGTCACGTTGCACACGCATATGTACAAAAAGTACATAACCATTTTGGGAAAGTCCATTCGCGCCAACGTAATTTCCGAGGGCGCCTTAGTTGAACCCGTGAAATATATTGTTCCGGTCACCTCTATAGATCATTCAATAATATTTGCAACTTAGCTTTGGTCCCTAAAGATCAGATTCTATCGTACTATCATTTAATCAATCACATAAGAAATTATGTATGCCCCTTCATTCTTTAGAATTATACCGACTTTAATAAAATCATTTAAAAACTGGAAAAGACAAATTCATCAAAAGGCAAGAAAATTCCCCAAAAAACCATCAAAATTAGCTGAAGCCAAGCCCTTTAAAAGCTATGATACCCCGTCAAAATTTAGAATCAATCAAAACCATGACAATTATACTAAAGTCATTAAATACCATTAGATTTGCATTCAATGACACATAGCAAGCATGAACTGTGGAAAAAACAAAGAAATTAAAAAAAAGAAAAAAAAAATGTATACCTTATTACCATTTTCAAATCCAAACCATGACATCAATAACTTATATGTGATCTAAAGCTTCTTTTTCGCCGAGAAAAATAATTACCAACTTACAAAGAGACAAGTGTATCGGCCCTATGTTAGACATGAACATCAATGTATATGAAAGAGCCGGAATCAAATGGCTGGAATCCATTGACAAACGTTTCTCTATATTACACATGTAATTAATTAAATGATCTAAAAAAAAAGCCAAAAATTGACTAGGTCCATTCAGATTGAAAATGAATAACTCGCCCTCATAATATTAAGAGGAAATTAGAACTTTGAAATATATGAGTCTTTTTCTATAAATCAGCTTGGAGTTTTTACTTAGTCTCCACCCTTCCATTAAGCACAAAAGAATGAGATTACCTGTAGATGAATGTAACCCGCCAGATCAATTAAATCACTGTCGGTGTAAGATCAATTAAATGATGGAATCTAAATGGATCTATCGATCCGACCATCCAAAATTAAGCCGAAAGATCTAGGCGTATGATCAATAAAAAACAATAAAATTATAATCCATAAATATGCGCACCTTGAGCGTTAGCCATTAATGATTGTTTGTCGATCTTCAACGATCTTCTCGCGTGCAATATCTCTTAGCACAATGGGGATGCTTTTGCCAATATGGAGGATTGAATTATATCGAGCAATCGTTGGGACCAGGCACCCCTTATATTTATAGCCAAAGAGTCATTTCCCATTAAGGACTGAAAATATTAATTATATTGTGATTAGAAATCACAATCATACCTTAACTTAAAGACTCAACAATCAGTTGCCTATTCTCTTCAAACTCACTGAAATAGCAACTGTGCATTTCAAGACTGATCTTATACCATTCACCGGTCAACGGGTTTGACCATAGTGATGGCCACCAAAATAGAAACTTCTAACATTAAACTCCATTTTTGGTGTTTACATGACGGTCAAGAGAGTCACTCTCTTTGCTAAAAACTTGGAGTGGTAATCTAAATACCTCTAATCCAAAAGATTGCCACATATCATGATTTAATGCAGCCAAAAGCCATCATTTAATTCAATAGTTGACTCTACTGAATCAGATCATACAGATTATGCTTTACACTAATCGTTTGTACAAAATATCTCTAGATCATGGCATCAAATCAAACAGCTTAGATGGTACTTACGCACCCTGCGGGTTCGAAATGTCATATCTTTCTTTTTAAATGCATGTGAGGGCAAACTTTGTCAATACAAAAATAGATCCAAAAATATTATAATCCTTGTCAATCGAATAGTGTTAAAATAAGGGTATCTCTGTTGCGCCTACGTCCAAAACCCACTGACTTCTTGAGATTAGACAATACAGATTGTTATTCACTCCAATCTCCCACACAATGAGTCTTGAGATCATGATCTTACCATCATACAGTTATTTTTTGATTTCATGTGGCATAGATCCCCAAAGCATGGCCCTAAAATCAAGTTTTAGTGTGATGTGCATCATGTGATTTTATGGCCGTGTTATTAGGATCTATGACGTGAGGAATATAAAATTGTCCGTCTGATGGTACGCTTGTGGTCTCAAGATCTATTTTGTGGAAGATTGACATGAAAATCAATCTGTATGGCCTAATCTCAAGCAGTCTCGCACGTAGGCGCGAACAGAGAGATCTTGTAGGCAAAGAGAGATACCCTTAAAATAAAGGATGGGATGATGAAATAAGGAGCAACTACTTGCACATGGGATTTGTGTCATTGCACATGATTGAAAAGAAAGACTTAATATTTTTGAACGTATGCTACATGAAACATCATATAAGTCGTCTGATTTGAAGGCCATGATGTAAAGATTCTCTGATGTCGAAGATTGGCATGAAACATGATCTCTATCATCTTATTCAATATAATCAACCATTAAATCAGATGATAGGCTTTGGCTCTATTGACTTATATGATAGAGATCGTCTTAGGCACCAAAGAACTTTACATGATAGCCTTCAAATCAAATGGATTAGAAGATGTTGTAACTTCCACATGGCACGGATCCTAAAAATGTTGGTCTTTCGATTTAAACTATGTGCAATGTCACAAATCCCATGTGCAAGTAGCAAATATGTTAGGGTGCCTCTATTTGCCCCAACCAGAATACTAGTGGGCCCCTACACTAAAAATCATTGACCGCATTGATTCAAACGGTGGTGATCTTTTTTCATTCTAACCTTTTAGACAATGAATCTAGAGACCACGGGCTTGCCATTAGACAATTAAGTTTTTTATTCCACATGGCACAAATTCCAAAAATTAGCCCCAAAAGCACATATGATACATCACGCTCAAACATAATTTTAGGGGCATTTTTTGGGGTTTGTGCCACATGGAATAACAAACATGACAGTCTGATGGCACGCCTATGGTCTCAATATCCATCATGTGGAAGATTAGAATGAAAAACAGTCACCATCGTCTGATTTAACTTAGTCAACGATTTTTCAGTGTAGGCACCGGCCAATAATATTGTACCTTTCGTTTGGGCAACGCTATGCGTGCACTACAACTAGAGCGACTTTGCATTTTGGGGACATGTGCCATGTGAAAACATTGTCATTTGAAGGTCATGTATTAATGATCTTTAACATAAAAATTGGCATGAAGTGTGATCTCTATCATATGATATTATGTAGTCATATGCCATTGTCCAATTCAACGATTGACTGCATGGAATCAAATGATAAAGATCATGTTTCATGTTCATCTTTTGAATGAAAGATCCCTAGATCATGACATTTAAATAAGGCGATTAAGATGGTGTTTTCAGATGACATAGATCCCCAAAATGCAAAGTCTTTTCATTAAGTGGTTTTAAGTGGTGTGCATCAAGAAAAAATGGTGTGCACATAGCAGCCCTCTTTCTTTTTAAAAAAATCATTGACTACCATTAGATTAAACGGTAGAGAATATTTTTAATTTTAGTCGCTTTAAAGGTACCCACAGAATCTTGTTGAGCACCTACACTAAAAATCATTGAATGCTTTAAATTAGACGATCAAGATTGTTTTTCCCTCCAATCTTCCACACAATAGTTATTGAGAATACAGTGAACCTATAAGACAGTCAATTTTTTATTCTATATGGCACAGATTCCAAAAAGGAATCCCTAAGGTCAGGTTTGAGCATGATGTATGCCATGTGATTTTAGCGCCACTTTTTTGAGATATGTGTCACGTTGAATCAAAACATTGACCAATTGATAGATGTGTCATGATCTCAAGATCTATTGTGTGAAAGACTAAAGTGAAAAATGATCTCCATCGTCTGATTTAAAGCAATCAATAATTTTTAGTATAGGTGCTCAACAAGAGTCGAAGGGTGCCTTTAAAGCTACCTTTTAATTTTTAATTTTTAATTTTCATCAATAATACACCGTTCTTGTCCTTGAGTCCGTGGCACCCAAAGTAACCATAGTGCCGCGTAGGACCAAGTGCACTTATTCTATAAAAATCAAAATTTATGAACACAAAAGTCGAGGGCAAGGGTCAAAATAGCGGATTTGCGATACGTATCGTCCTGAAGTTTAGGACGATACATATCGTGTATCGTCCGATACATTCAATGTATCAGCGATACATTGAATGTATCGTTTCAATACATTTTTTTTTTTCAAAAAATCTAAAAATCAAATTATCGTTCGTATCGTTTGATACGTATCGCGTATCGTCCGATACATTTAACGTATCGCAGATACGTATCGCGTATCGTCCGATATATTCAATGTATCGTTTTGATACATTTTTTTTTCTTTCAAAAAACTCAAAAATCAAATTATCGAACGATAATTTGAAATTATCGCTCGATAACTTGAATGTATCATCCGATATGAGCGATGCATTGCCCGTATCGGACGATAATTACCCTGTTTTTTAGGGGATACGATACATAGGTAATGTATCGTACCTTCCTAGGTCTAAAACCGATACGTATCGGGCGATACATATCAGTATCGAATAATTTTTTAACCCATGGTCGAGGGTGGTCGACAAAATATATATGTATTATTCTTCTACCTATTTTCCCTCCATTATTAAAACCAAATATTAGAAAATAAGTTCAATCACATTAATGCTTTCAAATAATTTGCTTATTTTTATAATATAAAAAGGGATTGGTCAGTTCCTACCAGGGAGAATCGGGTTTCTAATCGTTCCGCATCCGCTGCCCTTGGGAATAGGAGAATCATGACTTCACGTCATGCTATTAAAAGTGAAACTAAGAAAGTCAAGATTCCTCTATTTCCAAGGGCAATGGATGGGGTAGGATTGGAAATCTTGAAAATCCGGTTCAACATGGTAGCCTTTTAGGTGTAGAAGTGAGATTGTCCATTACATTTAATGTTTAATAATTTTTTATTTTTGACATTAAAAAAAATAGTTTAATTTTATTAAATTGCACATAAGGCTTTGCTATTATGCATTGTTTATCATCATGCAATACAAGGAAAGGAATAAAAAATCATAGAGATATGATTGTCAAAGGGTCGGCTCGGCCATAAATGTTAGGGCTAAGGCCAAAATTTGAAGATCTCATGGTAGGGCTTGGGCATTTAAAATAAGCTTGAAATTTAGGGTTGGGCTAAGATATGGCTAGGCCCAGCCCGGCCCATACTCTTAGATATATATATATATATATATATATATATATAGAGAGAGAGAGAGAGAGAGAGAGAGAGAGAGAGAGAGAGAGAGAGAGAGAGAGAGAGAATATAAGAATAACAAAAAAATAAAAGGATAATATTCGAAAGTCCTTTGGCCAAAGCCTGGCCCATTGATAGCCCTACATAGAGAAGCTCTTTTGTCCTCTAGCGATAGAACCAAATAAAAATTTATTCGGTTGCTTTGCTCTTTTCATAGGTTTTTTATCGATTGTATATATATATATATATATATATATATATATATATATAGAGAGAGAGAGAGAGAGAGAGAGAGAGAGTGAGTGAGTGTGTGTGTGGTCATACACTATATGCCCGAGCATAGATATTTCTCTACGCCCACTATCAGGTGGGCATCATGATGTGTCTATCGCGAGGATCGGCAACTTAGGTAAGGTTGATTAGATCCCATTCAAAAAAAATATATTTTTTATGACTTTTTAACTGTTAAAAATATGATCAAAGTTAACAAAAATCAATGCATCAAAAGTTTGTGACGTTACCGTATCTTTGACCCATCAATCGGAGGGCAAAAGAGTTTAAAAATAAAATAAAACTAAAATCACTTGTCTCGTGACTGATGAATCCAAAATGATATTTTTTGGGGGGTTAATCATGCGATGTGGTGGCATGTGATCCGGCGGGCACACAGGTCATTCATATCTTTCAAATATATATATATATATATATATATATATATATATATATATATATATATATATATATGGCTCACTACGTCAAAATAAGAGAAAAATATCTCTTAGGAATGTGAAAAGAATCATTGCCCATCAATGGTAAATGGGTCTACAGTCGTTTATTACGTTGCCTACATAATAAGCGAACCTTTTTATAAATCGGGCCAACCCAAAACCAAACCTTTTATAAATCGGGCCAACACAAAACCCTTCGTCTCTCTCGTAGCAAGCCCGGGAACCCACCGTCTCCAGTTGAAACCCATCGTCTCCCTACAAACCCTAGAAACCAATTGCTCTCAAAACTCCATTAAAACTCTCGATTCCTTCACAAAACCAGGCCACCCGCTTCTCTTCAATCCCTCTCTCTCTTCAAATCTCTTCCTCCAACCCTATAACAGACTCCAATCTCGAGATCGGTATCTTTTAGAGGGTTGGAGGAAGAGATTTGAGGACATTCATGGCATGTGAATCGATCTCGTTGAAATCTCCTTGAGTAATGGATTCCCCATCGATCGCCGTACCTGACGGGCATTTGAAACTGACAGAACTCGAATTGGTTGGTTTGAACCAAGTTTCCGAAGAAATTGTAGTTGAAATCACCAAATCTTCATCAAGTAACTGGTACGTTTTATTTTTTATTTTTTATTTTTTTATTTCTTATGATCTTATTTATCTTTTGTTTTTGTTTTTCCGATCCAAAACCCTAAATTGGAGTCAGATTTAGGGCTAGGGTTTTTGTGTTTTTTTTTTTTGTTTTTTGTTTTCTTTATCCAATATTAAAGCATCATTCGGCATAGGGTATTCCACCTCCGAAGATTTATTTTGCCATGAATTATTAAATATAATTTTTAGATGAACTACTTTTCTTGTTTCAAATAGAGGTACCCTTACGGTATTTGTTTATGATTCAATTTTTTTGGTAATGAAAACTGCTATTTGAACCTTAAATCTATCATCATGAAAGCAACAGGAAAATGAATAATGTTAGGTCGACACAATTATTTGTCAGATTCTCGCCAATTATAGAGAAATCTGTAGTGAGCTTCATTATAAAGTTCAATAGTGCTGCATATTTTTTATGTTAACGTACACATTGCCAACAAATTATTAACAGTTTCTACACATTGAATATAATTCTGGAACAAACAAGAACTACTTGCTTTTAATCATTTTTCAATAAAACGTTTATCAGCTAAACAATAGGCAAAAATCAACCCAGTTAGATGTGGTCAAATTGCCATGTCAAATTTTTTATCTTTGATCAAAATGTCAAATATTAATAGCCTAGTCACTCAGTTTGGCTGGGTTAAGAGAACCCTGTAAAACTCTGTTTATTATGAAATTGACTAGTTTTTGGTGTGGACTACTAAAAATTGATATAACAAAGTACAGGTTCAAGTATTTTGAATGTTAATATATATCATTATTTTTTCTGTTTTCACACAGGAATACGTGTGATTTATTTTTCTCCGATTGGTATCTTATACATGATGTTTGGCAGTCCAATATGGCATCAATCTTGTCTATCCATCAGTAACAAATTGGAAAGCCACTATCATATTCCTGCAACAATCTCTTTTCATGGATGTCAACTAAATTATGTGGTAAAGCGCCTAATGTTTCCCAGAAAAACTTTCCATCCCAGTTCTATTGATGCCTACTTGCTTGGTAGAAATCTTGGCATTCAAATTTAACAGTTGGACAAAATGACCTAAAAGAGCTATGGAGGTATAACTGCTCCTAATTAAAGCTAAAGATCCTTTGCTTCTTTCAAATTCGTCAAATACTATGTAATGTATTGTGTTAATGTTCTCTTGAGGCAGGTGGAAGACATCAAACCAATGCTCTAGTTGGGAAATTCAGCTCCTTTTCAACACCCAAAGTGTTTCTCTATCATGTTTCCCTTATATGTCCTCTACTGATGCTGAGGCCAGTCAAGTCTAGTCAGAGTCACTTTTACTTTAGGTAAGATCTTAGTGACAAAGTAGCATAACATACCATTCTCTATAGCAATCTCCATGGGTGAAGGCATTGATTAATTATGTGGCATCCAATTGGAGATGCATTGTCCATACTCCCTATCACTAAAATTGCTCATATATATATTCTTAAGTTATCGATAATATTTTTATGATATTGACTCTCTCCTCACCATCTGGTCGAGATAGCAGTCTAACTATCCCACTTTTAAGCCATGTGGTGCCATATGGTGCACATTTCTAACCAATTCAAGTTGTCGAAATGATAGGGCATCATTTGAACTAAACACATCCTAAAAATAATACCAACAGAGCATTCTTATCATGCGATCATAGCACTTTAATATAGCCCCTTATGGTAGATATAAACAACGGTCCATATTAAGATACAACGATCAGATGGTTTGAATCCTATAATAATTATACTTTTTGGCTGTGTTTAATTCAAATGGTGATCTGCCATTTGGAAAACATGGATTGGTAAAAAAATTTGTGCCCCTGGCCTTAAAAATGTTATGAGTGTTATCTCAACCAGACAGCATACTCCCATTAATTCAATCATTAGTACCCATGAATGGTCATCATTCTCACTATCAAACTTCATCTTATTTTGTTTTATTCTTTTAGGTAGGTGGACAAGATCAAATGAATGTTTCAGTTGGGGAATTCTGTTCCTTTTCAATACCCAAGGTGTTGCTTTTTTTCTTTTATTACTTTTTTTATATGTTCAAGGGAATATTGTTTCCTAGTTGAGAGATTTCTTTATATCTCGTATCATGATGACAATGTATAGTTGGCATAGTAGTTGCGATTACTCTTTAAAGATGATCGGATATGTATGGTTCAATTCTTTTGTTTCAGGTATTGCAGCATGGAAGCTGAGATCACTTCCTAGCTATTGAAAAGTTGCTCATTAAATTACTTTAGCAGACTGATTGTGGCTTCAATGTAAATGTAATGTAGGCCTGCCAATTCTCAAGTTGTGTTCTCTGTTATATTTTTGGGGTTGATGGAAATGGCTGTCTTATTTCCCACTTAATAAGTCCTTGCTAGTGTTAGTTTCCGATGAGTAATTATTAGGCATGTTTCTTTACTTGTTATGATTGTATAATGCATAAAAACTCATTGTTGGGTCTAGAATCTTGGCTGAGTACTCAACTTAGAAGTGTCCAAGTACCACTTTTAAACATTTGTGAGGGACTGAACCCATTTGTGAACTAGTTCTTGCATCTTACTTAAACGAATCAGTTTATCGAGCAATTCGGTACTCTTGCTCAGAACTAATACTAATGTGCTTCCAGAGTATGTCTAATCCGGGGCAGAGCCACTTATAGCAGAGTGGGGGTTGAAGCCCCCATTTAGTTTTTAAACATGTATAGAATAAGCTTCTTCTACACCTTGCTTCTATGTATAAGTCGCCATTTAGTTTTATGTGTAGTTGATGTTTGAGATGGGTGACCTTGGGTTCTTGCTATATACACTCTTCAATTGCAGGAAAGTTTATGCATTGTCAATTGTTGGACCTTTTCCTGCTGTTGTAACCATCCTGATGGATCTCACCAGGCTGTAAGAATTATTGAGCTTGTTCTCTTGATGATATTATATATAGTTTTTAGGCCCCATAATGTTGTATAAAATAGTTCATGCATATATAAAGTAGTCTTTCAAAGTTTTTTTTAAAATATTTATGTAAAATAAGGAGGGTTCTATAATAATATTAAATTTTTTTTTACAAAAGTTTAAAAGAATTGATCCCAAAATTGAGTAGGTATAGCACTACGTCAAAAAGCCAAAAAAACAACTTTTGCAATATAAAAAAGAATCACTGCCCAAATAGTAGTATAATTATCCACCGTCAAAACAAATTGTTTATTATATTAAGACAGTGATTTAAATCCTTAACCATCATCACGTGCAACTCTTTCCTCAAGTCACATGCAAATTTATCGGGAACCCTACTTCTAAACTTTTCTCTTTATATTTCTATCACAAACTGCCGTTTCCCTTAGAAACTTATTTTCTTTCTCTCTGAAGCCCAACCTCTCTCTCCTCTTCCTCTCCCTCTCTCTCTACAAACCCTAGATTTTGTACGAGTCTCTCTCAAAATCATCCATCCTTTCCGTTCAGCTCATCAGTGCAATCCATTTCAAAGTTATATGGTGGATCGAGATGGATCGGAGGATTTGAGATGGATCGGGAGCCGGTGAATGCTGATCTAGGTATGTTATATGATTTTGATCTTGTGGAGCAGAGGATTTTAGAAGCTGGTGAATGCAGATCTAGGTTTGTTATACGGTTTTTGTTAATTTTGGTTGATTTTGAGTGGGATTTGAGATGGATTGGTTGATTCGTTGATTTTCCAATTTTCCAATTTTCTCTATCATATCCTCAAATAAAAATTTAGGTTTTTGTTTCCAATTTTCACTTTTTTTGGATTTTATAGGATATTTTAACTTCCTTTAATTCCCATTTGAATTATCCAATATAGCTTAATTGGCCGATACTGATTCGGATCGCTATTTCGGACCAGTTTTGGTTGAAACGATTCAATCACCAGTTCTGAATTAGTCAAATTCTTGCTAACTAGTTAACGATGCTCCGATGCAACTTAGTTTAATTGGCGGCTGATCTCAACGATGCTCGTAATCAATTAGCTTCTCAAGAAGAACCTTTTGCCTGTGAAAGCCTAATCGGATAGGCACAAATTCTTTTAATTTACTTACAATTTATCGTAGATTTTTGAGATATTTTTGGGGATTAGAGTTAATTGGTGTAATGACATATAGCAAGTAGCAGAGATGAGAGCATGGATGAGAAGATTAGAGTTAATTTTTTTTTTTTTTTTCTGATATGCTGTTTGTTTTTTTGGTTTTTCGTGGATCTATGGGATTTTTAGGCTGCTATTTATTGATTTTTTTGTGCTGATATGCTGTTTGTTTTTATTGATTTTTTTTTTCACATTATGTCTGCTATTTATTTGTTTTCGTTTGTCGATCCGTGGATCTCGATATATATTTAGAGTTTTTAGGCTTAAATATTTATTTTTTACTCTAATGGTCTTACTTTTTTCGTTTTTAACAGATGAATGGTTTGATTGTGGTTGGATTCCATGTGATTTTTCATGTTGTAGGGTATGTTTCATCCTTTTATTTAGTATATGTGAAATGTCGTTTGATATTTGAATGTTTGAAAGAACTCTATTAAGAATGAACTGGTCCCAATGGATTTAATTGGGCCGAGTTCAGTCCAGGCTTAGACGGGCTGATGTTTAATTGGGACCCTTATATAGAGGGCAGGGCTGGGGATATGCGCCCAGGCGTAGAGCTTTATATAGAGGGCTGATGTTTAATTTGACACTGATAAGTAATAACTTCAAAGTGGACAAGAAAAGATCAAGAACCGAGATCATAGAGAAAGAATAGCCTTAGAACAAGAGAAGGTATGTAAAGTTTAAGCTTCTTTAGTTTTCATTTTTAGATTGTAGGAAATAGTCTTCCATCTCTTTTACAATGAAATACCACTTTTGACTAGTAAGAGTTCATTTGAGGCTTGAAGAAGGAAAATTCAGGCCCAACTCTTCAAAAAGTGACAAGGTAAACCACTTCAACTTCCTTGTTCTAGCCATACTTTCTCTTAGTATTCTAGGTAAGATGTCCAAATGGTATAGTTTATAAAATTCTGTAATAAAACGGGTTAAATTATCTTTTAGGATTTCTTCAAGGAATGAACTTCATCTTTAATTCCTAAGAAAAAAGGAAAAAGGTTCAAGATTCTAAGGTAGGTAACCATAGTTCTTTAAAAATCTAGCGTATTCGTGTATAATTTTATGGGTTGAACTCAAATGATTAATTTAATTAGTATGCCTTAGAAATTTTGTACATATCATATAAATTGTGAATGCTGATGTTGTGGTTGGTTTTTTGAGGCTCCCATTAACTTTACAAGGGTCATGCAATGTGTAATTTGGCTTGTCACATGGTTTAGATTAAGATTTAATAAGATTAAGAGATTGATCATGATTCTCTAAGAGCTTGTATATAAGTAACTTACAATTTCATGTGCACACTTGCTTCCAAACAGGGCCTGATTTCAGACCCGAGTTGAGAGGAGCAAATGAGCATGTTAAAATAAGATTTGAAGTTTACCAAAAGTCTCAGAGATGGATCTTGTAGTGAATTAAACCCCATCAAAATTTGAAGGCTTTTACTGACCTGTAGACCCAAAAATAAATTGAGGGACCAATGTACTGTCAATCTATTCCTTTTGACAGAATGACATTGATGCTTTGGCCATGGCAATGGAAATAGCTCTCTACCTGATGAGTTTCAGCTAGTCATAAAAATAAAAGTTAGAGGGCTTCAGTGCTTTCCAACCATATATATATTGAGGGACGTAGAGCCTGAAAATTGGGAATTATGAATTTTGTAAAATCAGACAAGCTTGCTGTAGGAAATCTGGAAAGAAATCCAATATACGAGTGAGCTAAGGTAGCCACCACCTGGAATGAAATTAAACATGGATCTAATTTCCTATCCCTTTGGAAACAGTAAAGTTGGTGTTTCCGTTGACTTTCTAGGATTTTTTCTTGATGACTGCTCAAGACAGGTTTTGTTGTTCCTGATTGGTGCATATTGTAAATTTATTACTGTTAATGATATGATGCACAAAATGAACCCTTCTGAAAAATATTTGTGATACTGAGTTATATCTGGGCCTGGGAGTCCAGATTTCTATTTTATTAGCTTGAGATTTAGGGACATGTCTATAGCTGCTCCATATAGTCACCTTCAATTTACCCTTTTATTGTTAGTTCTCTAACTCTTGTCATTTGTTCCATCTGTTCCATCTGAACTTATCTTGATTCTTATTAATGGGGTTTTGAAATAAGTACAAAACACTAAATAAATTGGGACATATCCTAGTTCGATGGGGAGAGATTTAGAACTTGAATCAGACCATGGAGATCATCTTTTGATCTAATCTTTTGACTATAGATGAAAAAAATTAATTTTGAATGAGTTTTTTCAATCAAATTGAATGATTAATCATTGTAAATTACAATATATGGGATTGATATGAAGATGGTTACTGAAGAGATTGAAAGGTGAATGTGAAGAAAATGTTAGTTTTTCTTTTTAATTATTAATAGTATTATCAATATTCATATATTGATAATGCTAATAGAAAAAGTATTATCAAGATTGATCATATGGCTGTGAAATTTACCTTGGATAAGGGGAACCCTTGATGGGTTTTTGGCCATACTTTCTCCATGCCCAAAGATCAGATGGAACAACTTCTCCACCAGGTCTGCTGTTTGCAGCTGTTGTTGCAGATGTTTAATTTGTCCTTTATGTTTATGATTACTCATTGATCTCTCTTTTTCTATGTGGGCGGAGTGATAGATTACACAAGGTTCTTAACGTTGTAAGCATAGTGCATGATCTCCATATACTTCAAGCCCATCGCGTTGAGTTTCACAAGTGGAAAGAAAGCTCAGCTGGAAATATCACCTGAAGCTTATCTGATCATTTCAGTAGGTAACCCTCAACCATTAGTGAAAAGAGATACACTCTTATGGCCGCGTTACATAAATAGTATTATGAAAAGCACCCATTTAGGCCACATGGCACACATTATTGATCATTTTTAGTGTTTCATACGGATGGTTATCACTTATACCAGGTGCCCAAAGATCACCAATGTCAGAACGCTTTATTATTGACCGTTTCAAAAATGTGTGCTGTTGTCTATATAACAATAAATAGATCAGAGGGTTCATATATCCGAGTGTGATTTTTGGGCACATAATAGCACTCCGAAATGACCTACGATTTTGCTGACTTGGATTGCTCACTTCTAAACAACATCTAATGAATCTTTTCTGCTTGTTAGGTACGTAACAATATTTGCTTGGGGCTACTGAATGTTACAAGACGACAAGATCTCAACATTATTGGAGGTAATATTCTCAAATGCCAGACCAAAATTTTATGTTAATACCTTTTACTTGCAATTAGGCCTGTCAATGGGTTGAGTCGAGTCGACCCATTATCCAACTCGCCCGATTTTTGAACCGGGTCAGTCACATAATTTTTTTTTTCAATTTTCTAAGATCTGTATGTTGATGTTTATTCAATAGATCCCTTCTTTGTTAGGGATATTTCTCAATCTGAGGGAAAAACTAGGATTACATTTTCACGGCTTGCTCTTAAATTTTGAAGTGGATATGTACATTATCCCTTTAGTCAATGTGGCACCAAATTAGGATTTTGGGGACACTTTTTGTCGAGAATTTGGAGCAGGGAAAAGGAGCTCCATTTGAGTGTCTTCCCTGTTTTTCATACATTTAGGATTAGGCCATGCTCTTGGCCTGTAAGTTCAGGTTAACTGCACCAATCAGCCATCATAGAGTTGGGCCCAACCCCTCGCCCGTTGACAAGCCTATATGGAAGACCATCTTATTGATTAGGCTTACGTCAATGGTTGGCTCAGCCAAACAATTTTAGCGATCAATTACAACATAAAGGGTACATTGATCGAATCTGGTTTGTGGTGGCCTCTGCAAGATGTACTTGACAGAGTAATGCGAATCCATGCGGGGATGTGTGCCATCATGAGGTCAATACTAAAGAATGTCTCCAAGTTAATCTAAAGGGTACCATTATTTTGCACCCTTTGAACTAGACGATGGAGATTGTTTTCCATTCCAATCTCCCACATAATAGATTTTGAGATTGACATGAGAGTAGGGGTATAGACAGTTTGGGGTCGGGATAGGTTTAGAGTCTACTTGGACTTGACTTATTAACCACTTCCCTTGGTCTGAACCGGCCCTATCTGTTAACCACTTCCGTTGACCTGAACCCCACCCTACCTGTTAACCACTTCATATTTCAGTTCCTACCTAAAGAAGATGGTGATGAGAATTGGGACATCCTAGCCCCATTCTCACTACTATCAGATAGTGTAGATGAGAGAAGGGCAATGACCAGGTCCAACTGGTTGAACTAGACTTTGGGTTCAACTAGATTTGTAACCCTTGAATAGAGGAGAATATTGACTTCCATTTTTATAGGACGACATGCAGTTAAGATTCTCCTATATCCAAGGGCTGCAAATCTGGTTGAACACAAATCCGGTTCAACCAGTTGGACCTAACCATTACCCAATGAGACAATTAGAATCAAATATCTGATTCAGGTATTGAATGTTTGTAATAAACTTCAATATCTCACATGCAAGATCTTATTTCCCAGAGGCAGAGTTTTACAAGTTGGGATTGGATTTTTTTAGGATCTGGATTGTATCATTGGTTTTGGACACGTGGCACTATTTTTCAATGTGTGCCATGTGATGTTCAGCACTTAATGTGGAGATATAGTGGGCCAAAGCTTGCTTCAACATAGAGTTGGTTCTAAATTACATAGGTATTCATGTATCCTCACTGTTCTGATTTTATTTAAGATAGCAGAAATACTTTTTGCCCCCTTTAAATACTGGGATTGAATCTGCAAGACTGCAACCTCAAGGTTGCAATATTGTCAACCTTCCATTGAGCTATGGACCCAACCCCAAGATGACGGAAACACTTTGTACCATTATTTCTTGCCTTCAATGTATTCATTTCTTTCCACTTTCTTCTTTTTGTTCTTTTTTAGCTGCTTTTGTTTGGTGTAAATCTTTTTTGATTTCAGGAAAATGTGCTCTTCTTTCACATATTTTAAGCTGATCTGTTGTAGATCTGGTCAGAAATTTGAGCCATCCTAAAAAACTCACTTGAGGCAAGTGAGTCTTTCTTGTTTTCTCATATTTTTTTGCGTTTTTCGTTGATTATTTCACCGACTTCTGTGTATGTCATTGATTACCTTTTTTTTGAAATCGTTAATGGAAATAAGATCATCAGATAATAAAGGAAGACGATTGTGTAAAAGTGGTTGCTCGCCCAATTGGTTTATTATTTTATTTCTATTGTGTCTCTTATGTTTTTAACTTTATTCTTTGTTTTTCTCTTGTTTTATGGTGTGTGTTAATTCCATGTACCAGATGATTTGTCTCTATTGGGTATGCATTAATTTTAGATTCAAGTTTTACAGCAATTTTTGCCTTTGTTTAGAGGAGTATGGTATGGGTAGGTTTGTGATGCAATATGCTAATTATGGTATGGGGCTATGGAGCACAAACTATATAAACATACTTTAACGAATGTCTTCCCCACCCCTAATATGGGTAAGAATCAGCAACATCATGGAATGAAACCTGCACCTGTGGCTCACAATCAGAAAGCGTGGGTTTATCATCTCCACACTATCGATGGAACGAAGATTGATAGTAAATTTTCCAAAAAAATCTCACTGCTTTTGATAGTTAAGCCAGAAGCCTAGAACAATCCACAAATGGACAATGCTTGAAGAAGTTGTGTCATGGTGTCACCACAATGACTCAATAATATTAACTGTTAGCATATGCCAAATGATCTCATTAAATATAGATACCAGAGCCAAGCACGAGAACTAGAACCAATGTGAAAAGCAGCTAGGGAGATGAAAAGTGAGAGAATTATATTGGAGTTAGTATTAGATATTTGGTCCAGCCCGAGCGCCAGCTGTGTCGCTTGGGTTAAAGCTTCCTTCTGTCCAAATGGTCGCTCCAGTACTACAACTATTTATGCTTATGGAGCTCAATGAAAGCTCCCTTTTGTCATTGCACTGAGTTTGCACTAAAAAAATATCAGTGTGTTTTCCAAGTATGGCAGGTTGAAAGACTGAACCACTGTTATTGGTGCTCAGGTTGGGCACCATAAACTAGCTTACTATATTAATGAGGGATGGATAATGTGCATGCATGTCACGTGTTTATATATATATATATATATATATATATATATATATATATATACTTTCTTACAAAAGCCAGATTGAAGCTACTTCTTTATGCAATTTTACCTTTTGGACAAAAACTACCCCTGCTACTTACTCAAATGGCTATTAGCTCTAAAGATCATTTTGTTGGAAAAAAAAATGGTTGTGTTTGAACAGTTAGTGCAATGCTTCGAAGTACCAGTGAGTGTAGTATTTGAACGCAGTGAAGAGTTTGAGTACAGTCATCCATTTCAGTTACCTAGTTGAAGTAAAGTGCCACAGCTGCACTCAGGTTGACAGTCGAAAAGGCAGTAGGCCGAGTACCAGTTGAGCAGCCTTCGGACAGTTACAGATACATGTTCGACAGTTAGTCAGTCGCTCCTACAAAGGGTTTCTTTTTGTCAATTTCCTTTAGGTAACATAGGCCTTCTTAGCTATCCCTACCAAAGGAGTATGGTATATATATAAACATATTATTTACTCTCAAGTTTTTGAGGAAATAGGGCTATGGAGCACAAACTACAACACTCGTATCTGTTGTTTACTCGTTTAATTGCCTTTTTCGGTCAATAAACAAAAATTGGTTTCTTAAGATGATACTACACTGAGGCATGAAGCCTATATTTTAATGTTTCTCCTCAATGAAGCTCCATTGCACCTTCTAGCTTAGCCAATACACTATTTATTGCCTTGTCCTCTATTGTGCCTAAGCTCAGGTTCTTCTCTGTCTTCTGAAAGGCCTCATAAAGGAAAAAAAGATTTGTTCCTTGCAACTGGTGATATTATGACTTATCCCAAGGGACATGTAGATTTTATTTGATCATGTTTGGGGGTAAATTGTTGCAACAAGTCTTCGTACAAATTGAATTACAATTTCATCTAGACCGTAAGTCCAATGATACTCCTTTATCATTAATAATGTTCTACCTTGGTTGTGTAAAATATATGAGCAAACGAGATGAAACAATAGAGTATTTTCGAAAGTGGGGAAGCCCTATAAGATGGTTGCGACTGCTAGGAATATATGGCTTTAAGTTGGGTAAACGCTGCTGGAAAGGAGGGAGAGAGAGAGAGAGAGAGAGAGAGAGAGAGAGAGAGAGAGAGAGAGAGAGAGAGAGAGAGAGAGAGAGAGAGAGAGAGAGAGAGAGAGAGAGAGAGAGAGGTGGGTTACCAATGAGTGGTATAACCTTACGTGAGCCTTCTTTCCTTCCCTAGGGGCTGCTAGCTAGCTTTGCTTTTGGTCTGCTAGTTGGGTGGGTTTTGTTTCTTTGGCGAGTCTTTTGCTTTCTTTTCTCTTGGCCTTTATGTAGCTCCTCCATTCCTCTTTGTGTACTGTTTTTTGGTTCTTTAATCAATTTCTTTGTTACCGAGAATAATAATAATAAAAATCAACTGGCTTCTAATATCAACGTGAAAAAACAAAAAAATAGAATAGTAAGCCAAGCTGAATGGGTTAAAAATTAAAATAACTGCAATCATAAATGGTTCTAAGTTTTTGGAATTTTTTGTTGGACTTAGTCTCAAATCACAGGCCATGATTTATAGTTTGCAGTCTAAATGTGCATTGAAATTTTACACCTTTGATCTAAATTTCAAAAGTAGAAAATTACAGTTTCTATTTTTATTTTTATTTTATTTTACATGAAATATGATAGACCTTGTGCATGTTGTTGGAGCACTCTAATTTCCGTACCACTAGATCCTCTAATAGGGTGCCATGGAAACATGCCCACGGCAATCATCTTCACCAATTCTTCATCGTCATCGATATCGATCTAAAATTTTCCTTTGCAATTCTAACCTTTTCACTGATTTCTATTTGGGAAACTCTCATACGCTGAAATCCTTCAGGGGACTTTTCACTCTGTGCTGATATCATTGCAATCTTGGCGCCGACTTGGCAGTTGCAAGTCTTTGATATAAATTTTTGAAGGTTACCTTTATTTACAATCCAATAATTTTTCCTTTCAACTTTGGGTTTACATGCAAAAACCATTGATTGCTTTGAATTAGAACATTGTTTTTTATACAGAAATTCCACACAATAGATCTTGGGATCATGGCATACCATCATAGGGTGGTCGGATGTTGATTCCATAGGACACACATCCGAAAAAGCAAACATGATCACGATGCAACATCAAAGGTAATTTACGTTCACTTTTTAGGATGTGTGCCATGTGGCATTGATACATAAACTCAGCCCAAAACTGCCTGAAAATGTCACCTCCAAAACTTGGATGATATGTCACGATCTCAAGATCTTTTGCTTGGGAGATTGGGACGAAAAAATGGCCTCCATTCAGAACAGTTTTGTGAAACCCGGGTTGAGAAGACAGAATCTCCAATTACAAATAAAAGTACCCATTTTTAAATTATGCCAAATTGCCAACTGAAGATAACATTTAGCGAGAGTTGTTAAATTCTTTTTTATAAATAAAGTGCTTAGTGTACCTTTATTTGCAAACCAAATCTTCACCAATATAAAATCTTTATATTGGTAACTTTATTATACAACTATTGCTTATGCTTATAAAGGGAATGTTAATGCTCGGTAAGATGAAACCCTTGGTGAATTGGGTTTGCTTGAGAGTAGTGAACCATGAACTGTGAACCTGAATTTGAATTGAGTGAACCTGCAAACCTGCTGACATTGATTTAAAACAAGCATGTCTTTTTTGTGCATGTTTTTGTCTATTTATAGGTTTACTTTGAGATTTGATTGAGGAACTCTTTCTTTGAGAATTTTGTGCTTGCAAAAAGTGAACCTGAATATGAAGAGTGAAACTGCAAACCTGGTGACATTGGTTTGAAACAAGCAGTCATTTTGTATATTTTTTTGAAGCTGTATATACTTCTTATACGAGGTTTGATTGAGGAACTGTTCCTTTGAGAATTTTGTTCTTGAAAACTCTTAATTATGCCAGTTATGCGTAAATACAATGATTTTTCTTTTTTTAATGTCTATACATTTCACTAATATGTAGTAGTATCGACCTAGTTTTGAAACTATACGGACTGATATGGTTAGAGGCACATGAAACTCATGAATAATTAATATTAATCTATGATTTTCCTCAACTTATATGTTTTATATTTTATTTGTTTGTGGGTGATGTAGGCAAATGACTCTGGATTAGCCTCTTATGTTCAAAGCCATGAGTGAGACGGGAAAATAGCTTGCGCCCGCTACTTGAGACCATTGTAAAGACAATTTCAGCTTCATTAGCAAAACTTGCTTCTTGATTCGCACAAGCATCCTCCAAATTAAAGCTGCTACCAGGACGAAATCTGCTCTCTAAAATAAGAAGGCGAGACATCTCCACCAAAACTTATCCCTACCCTGTACATTTGCTGCAAGATTTTGCAGCAAATTATCTCGATTGTGGTCTTGAGCAACAAGAATATTAGGATCGACGCCAACTGATCCCTGAGAACTGTCGGCTGCAGCTGCAACATTAAGCTCTCTTTGAAGACATGTTATCTGCTATGCATATTGGGCTTCACAGGCTTTCAACTGGTGCATCCAACCGATAACTTCCTCACGGCTCTTAACTAAAAGTTGTTCTTCGCCCACGTAAACAGAGCTGCACGAGTTTGTGAATCCACACCAACACGAGCCACATAAGGGCGATAGACTTTCATCTCACCATCAATGAACTCATGATCAAGTACTTGTGCTAGTAACTCATCTGTTGTTGCATTAGATGGGGCACATACAAGCATTCGAGGTTTCGGACAAAGTTTTGGGAGAGTGTGGAAAAGATTTTGATCCATACTTTGCACAACCTCGTCGATGGATCCTTCGACAATCTCCAAAGTCCGCTTATAGCTTTCGGTGAGCAAGTTTTAAGAAGCGCAGTAGAATTGGGCATCTATTTTTTTTATTAATGACATTGAATGATTTGCATTTGAGTTGAATGGATGTATTGAAATATAAAATTAATAGCTTTTTTTTCTTTATATATATATATATATATATATATATATATATATATATATATATATATATATATATATTAAGTATTAAAAAATTACATTAAAAAAATTGCATTTAAAAAAAAAGCATAAAAAATTATCGACGTAATTTAAAAAAAAAAAAATTTGCATAAAAAAATCACTGCCAAAAGCAATGATTTTTTCTATGATTGTAAAGAGGAGTCGTTATTGAAGTTCATAAACCACTGTTTTGTGTAGTAGTAAAAAAAAATCACTCTTTTTTTTACAACTGTTTAAGGCAGTGATTTTTTTTGAAAAAAATCACTCTCAAAGATAGTGGTTTTTGAAAAAAAATTATTATTTAAGGCAGTGATTTTTTTGTCTTTTTCACGTAAGGTAGGAGCCGGTTAGGTCCTCCAATGGAGGATGGTGACCGTCCTCCAAGATCCACGCAGAGTACAGGTGGACAATTTAGATTAATATTAAAAAAAAACATAATTAACCCACAAGTCAAAGTTTGACGGTTTCATTGGTCCACATTTCACGATTAAACAAATATGTAGTGGAGATGAGTTTTTAATTTATTTTTTTTCAAAGATGATTTAAGCAATGCACCCAAGGTCCACGTGACATCGAAACAATATTTTGAGTGCCACGTGGAGCTCTACGTCAAAGGTTGAAATATATATATATATATAGGAAAAGGCCTCTGTCCTTCATGGGAGGACGGTCACCGTCCTCCAAGCTTCCACGTGGAGCTCCACGTGGCACCCAAAATATTGTTTCGATGCCACGTGGAGCTCGGGTGCATTGCTTAGATCATCTTTGAAAAAAAATAAATTTGAAAACTCATCTCCACCGTCTGTTTTTTAAACCGTGAAATGTGAACCAATGAAACCCGTCAAACTTTGACTTGTGGGTTTAAAAAGTTTTTTTCGATTTTTTTTTTAAATATTGATCTATATCGTCCACTTGTGCTCCACGTGGCACCCCAACACTGTTTTGGGTGCCATGTGGAGCTCCACGTGGATCTTGGAGGACGGTGACCGTCCTCCAATGGAGGACCTAACCGGCTCCCATATATATATATATATATATATATATATATATATATATAGGAAAAGGCCTCCGTCCTCCATGAGAGGACGGTCACCGTCCTCCAAGCTTTCACGTGGAGCTCTACGTAGCAGCCAACATATTGTTTCGATGTCACGTGGAGCTCGGGTGCATTGCTTAGATCATCTTTGTAAAAAAAGAAATTTGAAAACCCATCACCGTGTGTTTTTTGAACCGCGAAATATGAATCACTGAAACCTGTCAAACCTTGACTTGTGGGTTTAAAAAGTTTTTTTCAATTTTTTTTTTTTTAATATTGATCTATACCGTCCACTTGTGCTCAACGTGGCACCCAAACAGTGTTTTGGATGCCACGTGGAGCTCTATGAGAATCTTGGAAGACGGTGACCGTCCTCCATTGGAGGACCTAACCGGCTCCCTATATATATATATATATATATATATATATATATATATATATATATATATATATATATGGAAAAGGCCTCCGTCCTCCATAGGAGGACGGTCACTGTCCTCCAACCTTTCATGTGGAGCTCCACGTGGCACCTAAAACACTTTTTGGGTGCCACGTGAACCTTGGGTGCATTGCTTAGATCATCTTTGAAAAAAAATAAAAATTAAAAACTCATCTCCACCGTGTATATTTTGAACCGTGAAATGTGGACCAATGAACTCTGTCAAACTTTGATTTGTGGGTTAAATTTTTTTTTTTTGAATTTTTTTGTTAATATTGATCTAAACTGTCCACCTGCGCTCCACGTGGATCTTGGAGGACGGTCACCGTCCTCCAAGGTTCCAAGTGGAGGTCCACGTGGCATCCAGAACATTGTTTCAATGCCATAATGACCTCGGGTGCATTGCTTAGATCATATTTTTTAAAAAATAATTTTGAAAACTCATCTTTACTATGTGTTTTGTAGCCGTGAAATGTAGACCGCTGAAATTAGTCAAACAATGACTTATGCTTTTAAAAAAAAATTCTCGATTTTTTTTTTTTTTTTTTAAAATTGATCTAAACCATCGATTGGTGCTCCACATTGCAGCCAAAAAGTGTTTTGAGTGTCATGTGTATCTCCACGTGGACCTTGGAAGACGGTGACCGTCCTCCCACGTTAACCTATATATATATATATATATGGAAAAGGCCACCATCCTCCAACCTTCCTTCCACGTGGCACCCAAAACACTTTTTGGGTGCCACGTGGACCTTGGGTGCATTGCTTAGATTATCTTTGAAAAAAAAATAATTAAAAACTCATCTCTACCTTGTATATTTTGAACCGTGAAATGTGGACCAATGAAAATCGTCAAACTTTGACTTGTGGGTTAAAATTATTTTTTTCAATTATTTTTTTAATATTGATCTAAACTGTCCACTTGTGCTTCACGTGGCACCCAAAAAGTGTTTTGTGCTTCACGTGGCACCCAAAAAGTGTTTGTGCTGTAGACCTGACCTTTTATATACCTAAGCTAATCAAATAATTATACACGTTTTTCATAGTGGGTGTCAGTTTTGGAATGGGTATCAGGTAGGGTCTTTGTAGCCGGAACGAGTTAGGGCATCATTTTCAATAAAATCGCTCAAAGCTCGGCCTGGCCAAGCCAGTTGATTTTAATTGAAAGGCGGAGCTGGCTTGAATCCTGCCCATCATGAACCTGGTTTGGGTTGGATTTGGGCTTAAGTCAAAAGCCTAAGCCCGAAAAGACTCAAACTGAACCCAGCCAGTCTTGGGCTGACTTTGTATTTTGGCCAGGCTCAGGTCTAATATTTGACAGCCCTAGCATTAGGGCATCTTTTAGTTTTGTTGACAAAACATATAATCCGTTACATTCTCAAGTTGTGTTTGGGATTGCTTTTTGGAGGTAAAGAGCAACTCTTTGCTCTGGCGTGGAGCACCTAAATAAGAAATTGTTTGGTTGTAAGTGCTATTAGCTCTTTCAAACCTGCTCTTTTGAGTGTGGTGAAATATTGACTTTATCTTCATCATCCACCCATCCTCCATCATAGTGGAACAATTGTTATATCAATCACCATCATTTATGTGAATGATATTGTGTTTGGATCCACACATGAGCCCAAAACTGAATGATTTTCAAATTTGATGAAATCTGAGTTTGAAATGAGTCTTCTTGGTAAACTTACATGCTTTCTTGGGTTGTAAATTAAGCAATGTTCTTCCAACATTTTTATCTCTCAATCAAAGTATGCATGTGAGTTGGTTAAGAAATTTGGGCTTATGCACTGTAAGCATGCTCGGCCTCCCATGAGCACTACCTCTAAATTTTCTAAAGATGTTGTGGGAGTGGAGGTGAACAACACTTTGTATCGCAGTATGATCGGGAGTTTGCTCTATCTGACTGCCACTCGTCCTGATATTGCCTTTAGTGTTGGATTGTGTATGCGTTATCAAGCCTCACCTCGTGAATCTCATTTGAAGTGTATTAAACGTGTCATCCGTTATGTGAATGGCTCTTCTGGTTTGGGGCTTTGGTACCTATTTGATACTTCATCTTCTGTTGCCTATTTTTCTGATGCTGATTGGGCTGAAAATGCTATTGATCGTAAGAGCACCAGTGGTGGTTGCTTTTATATTGAAAATTATCTCGTGTCTTGGTTTAGCAAGAAACAATCCTCCATCTCTCAGTCTACTGCTGAGGCTGAGTACATTGCTGCTAGGAGTTGTTGTACTCAAATTTTATGGATGAAGCAAATGCTTCAAGACTATGGGATTGATCAAGATGTGATTACTCTCCATTGTGATAATACTAGTGCAATTTGCATTTATGAAAATCCGGTTCAACACTCTCGCACTAAGCACATAGACATTCGATTTTATTTCATTCGTGAGCTACTTGAGGACAAGGTGATCTCGTTGACTCATATTGACACTGAACGTCAACTAGCCGATATTCTTACCAAACCTCTAGATGTTGCCCGATTTGAGTATCTTCGCAAATCTATTGGTCTGTGCTGTATCGAGTAGGGTCTGTGGTCTTTTCTATTTTTTTTTTGGTTGGTAACATGTTCTTTTGTTCCCTAGTGTATGCTCTCAGTTACTTTTTACTGTTCTATTGATTATTTTTCTTAATGTTGCCTATATTCTTAGTTGCTTCTGATGGAATTTGTGATTGCTGTCATGCCCTTGTTACATTATATTTAAAGACTTGTAAGTTGTCTTTGTGTGTCTGAACCTACCTGTTGACGTATTTGGTCTTTTTCTGCACATGGTTGTGCGTTCTTGATATATTGTTGTCTCATGAAGTTTTGTTCTCCTATTGTCTATTTTTGTTCAGTCTATTTGTTGATGTGCACTTCGGATGACCTCTTGGCCCTTGTATCTCATGTGGATATGTGAAGCTCTCCTTATTGTGTGGTGGCCATAATACGCACCTAATTAGTGTGAGTTGGTGTATCACTCCACAGGTTATGTGAGATAGCTTTCATTGGTCTGAACGAATTAAAAATTATAAGGAAGTGTGATGTGTGTTTTATTCTCTTGCCTTATGTGTATTCTTCATGTTTTAACACTTCAGGACTATGGTTATCTAGTGGCAAAGAAAATTTTAGGGGTACACTCCATGAGTGTTTGTTTTTACATTGTGAGAGGTATCCACTACAAGCCGAATGGACGGCCATCCCGAACGTCTTACCCACGTAAGCACTGTGGCTACATTCGCGTCTCGTAGGAGAGGCAAGGGCAACATGTATCTGGCTGCTATATTTTTTCGTTCTTAATCTACCTCTGAGCAATGCTTCGATTAGGGTCTCCCTTCTTAGTGCTTGTCTACGACTAAACTTGCATGTGTGACAATGGGAGTTTGTTGGTTTTTCATGGGATATATTTTTTATTGGCTTCTACAATCATGTTTGTGGCTATGTGACCCTTTTATTGATATAGCTCTGTTCTGACTATTGATGCTCATTGTTTGTGGATGGGTGGTGTAACAGTGGCATAACCTCAGTCTTTAATTTGGTCAGTGTCTATTTTTTATAGATATATATGGCTATTCTGGCGAAGTTTCTCAAGTGCCACTTCTACATTCTGCGTATCCTGATTTTCGGCACCCTTTGGCCAAAGATTGGAAACTTTAATGAGGTTCGTCTTCTGAAAGTGTATCTCATGTGGCTTATCGATACCGATCGGCTTGTTTGTGCATGCACCGCCATTTGGAGGCTGATTAAGGCTCGGTGCATCAAACCGCACAACCAACCGGCTCTTTCGTTCCGCATCACTCTTTCCAAAATCATTAACTCATACATCAACGTGCTTGCCCATTCCCCAATTTCTCTTCAAGGTACTGATTTCCTTAAGGCCTACTTGACAACTCTTGAGAATACCTGGAAAAATCACAATGATCTTTCTAAAGCGTCGTCTACGGCTGCGGGAGCATCGTCATCGACTCCGGCTCAGGATCGTCCTCTATCTACTCTTGAATTTCAGAATTTAGTTCTCGGGCGTCTTAATTCGTTTTCGCTTCGGTTTGACGCTGTTGTTCGTGCTATTGATGGTGTGCGTGAGGAGGTTGCCTTGGTTGATTCTGACGTGATCACCTTATCTGAAAGGTTTGACGAGTGGTGAGCTTCAGAGGAATCAGATGATGCTAGTGATGAAAATGGTATGGGTGGTCCCGCATGATCAAGAAAGTATTTCTTGACTCTTGGCAGTTGGATATTTTGGTTTTTGGGTTCGTTATTCGCATGGATATTGGATTTGTTAAAAAAAAATTTCTTGGATATTTCGGCCTGTATTAGACTTGCTTGATGGTACCGTTATTTCTGTTATATTTATCTTGGGTATATTTATCCTGGGTAGATTGGTTACTTAGTTTTGTGATTCAGGGAGAGATCGTGTGTCCATGTATTATTACATAATTCTCCTCTCATATAAATCAATGTATAGGTTAGTGGAGCTTATTTGATGAATTGTAATTATCTTGATGTAAACACGTTTTTGTCATAGAATGTGACAAAGGGGGAGATGATAAAAACGTATTTGTCACACTCTATTCCAAACTCCGTGTCGATTTCCTTAGGATTAGGATGTGCCAAGATGGAAGTGGCCTCTGTTGATTGGATCAAGGTTATCAGTCATTACCCTTTAATCTGCCCTCAAAATTGTGTTGAAAACCCTCTAAAATCGAGTTAGTTTTTGTTTTTAGCTGTGTTGTTCCTACATTGACAGGGCACTGTTATACCTATCACAGCGCGCTGTCACATATATCACAGCGCACCGTAACATGTATCACATCACGCCGTGAGTATCGAGACAACAATTCGACAAGTTAGGTTGTCTTTTGTCAAAAGAGATTTTTTGTCTTTTTTCCAGTTTTTAGAGTTTTTGATGTTTTAATATAAAAGCTTATTTTGAAAAATCGGGTTGAAGTGAGCAAGTAATGTGCTTCTTTCTCCTTGAACCAAAACCCTTGATCATCATCTTCTTCACTCTTTGAATATATTGGAAGGTTATGCAAAAATATTTTTACTCAAAGAGTTATATCCTTCTTCACCCTCTTTTAACTAGTTTTGCTCAAGTGTTTTGATTGTTAGTCATCCCTTGAGATTAGGGTGTGTGATTGATAACCTTTTAGGATTCAAGGTAGTTCGTTGTGTGATCATCAACGGAAAAGAAAAGCGTATGAATTTGAAGCTATGGAGGTGATCTGCGAAGGGATGTGGATTTGCATTGGGGTTTGATAGGGCATGCGCTTTATCGGTATATCATTCGAACTCATTGTAATCTTTCGTTTTCATAGTGGATTTCGCTTATGGACTTAAGTCCCGTGGTTTTTCTCAGAGATTGCTGGCGTAATACTGTGTAATTACTAGATTAATCAAAATTAATCGAATACCCGATAAATTCTGTAGACCGGCGGAATTTCAAGGTTCTCGGTTCAAATCTTGTTATGTATTATAAATTGTTTAATTTTTTTAATTAAGTATACTAGAGCTTATACACCATATATGTGAGCATGTAGCTTTACAGGAGCCCCTTATGAGAAAAATCTCTCCTAAAATAATTTCGTGGAGCACCTAAATAGATGGAGATCTTAAAAATTGGCCAAAATTGTAGGATTTACTTAAAAAAATCAAAGAAGAAATATTTGTTATGAAAATAAATGCTATACAAAATTTTGTTTGAAGATTTTAGATAATTTGCAACAACAATGTCGACGTTTGACAAGAGTGCCCGCTGGGCTGTCAACGGGTTGGGTAAATCTAAATACTCGACCCTGAGTTTTTTCCAAGGTCGGCCGCATAATATTGACCCTTCACATCAGGTTTTGTTGACTATGGGTTGGTAGAGATAAAAACAGGCCTGGTCGGGTCGACCTGGCTCAATAATTTGTATATGAAATGAAAGAAGATTAAGAGGTTTTAGGTTGGGTTTTTGGATCGGGCTGGGCATATACCATTGACTTGTCAAGACGGTCGGGAGCACGATCAAATCAGCCAAACTTTTGGCCCAACTTGACCCGACCCGTTAACAGTCCTAGTACCTGCACTCAGGTAGTAATTTAAAACATTACTGCCAATAACTTAAAATATTACTAAATGATTAGCACTAACTCGGGGGAGAGGGGGGAGCGCCAAAAACCTTATTTGTTATTTTCAAAAGTAGTTAATAGCACTTAATCCAAGTCGACTATCGTATGAGCGATGTGGATCATACACCCAATCAGTGGCGTAGCCACGTACTTAGATGCTGCTTAATTAGGTACAAGCCTCCAAATCTATGATTATTAAGCCTCATATCTATGATTATTAAGAATCAACTCTATTATATATTTAATTTTGGTGTAATGTGCAATACAGTATCGGTTCTCTTGCTATTTAAGTTATATTTTTATTCTCACACTTAACTCCAAATCTTATGAGTTACGAAATCCCTCCTCCTCTCTCTCTCTTTCTCTCTCTCTAAGGCCTCGTTCTAATAGCAAATTTCTTCTCGGAAACAAAATCCAGCTCAAAAAGCAGAACATTTTTGCAGTTTCAGAGCATTTCCTGTGTTCGGCAATGACGCTGGGACCCAATTATGAAGTGATGGTTCCCAAATTTCCTGCACTTTTTCCATCTCTAACCAAAAATCTCATAAATTTTCATAATCTAAGTCCCTGTGAGTATACTCTCGCTCAAACTCACACCATATAAAAACTATTCTATGCTCCAACCCCTCCAACAGCTATTTCTGGTAGCTAAGTCGATGGCGAGGATGTCACGAGATTCAAGCCGGCTAGGGAGAACTGCGTGTAGCCAAGGCCGGCCCTGGACCAAGGCCCAAGAGGCAGCGACCTCGGGCCCCGAAATATTTAGGGGCCCTAAATCTTGGAAGTCTTTACTCTTTACCATCTAGTCGCTTAATATAATTTTTAATGTATACAAATATTGAAACAATCTCATTGTTTAGTTGGTTATGTGACCAGAGTGTTATTTTACTTTTTACCCAATATGTTGTGGGTTGGATCATGGATCGAGTCTCGATCGGGTCGGTGCAGGTCATTGGTCGGGTTACTGGCCTCATTGGACCAGGCCGGCCATATATATTGACCTATTAGATTCTCTAGCCCAATTTTGATCGGACCAGATTTGTTTGATCAAATCCTTTATATATAGGGTACCTCTAAACGTGCCCGCATGTTCTCCGAAAGCGCCCATGCCCCATATCCTTTGAAAACTATTGATTCCTTCTAATGAGACGATGGTGATCACTTTTCAAACCTATCTTTCACAACATAAATCTTCAGGTCATGACCTATCTATCAGATGGTCAATTTTTATTATTTCACAAATCCCTAAAAAGGTTAATTCACAAGTTGATCAATCCACAAAAGTTGTAGATCTTTTTGTCCTCTTTCCAACGCCGCAAGAATCGCAGCAATCGGAGATCAGACTAGAAAGTTAAGGCCTAAAACCTGACGCAGTGTCGGCGAGCTCAGATGAATTCGACCGGCCGATTTGGATTATCTGCTGTTTGGTGAAAATCGACCGTTCGATTTTTGACAGATTTCACCCAAACTCGGGTTTGAGTTTCTCAAACCCATTTTCCTTTCAAATCTCATCTTTCTTCTAATTCCTCACCCATAAACATAAATCAAACACAAATCAAATTAATTCAACTTTAAATCATAATTTAGCAAAATTTTCATACCTCAAATTGATCAATTTCTCGATCCACGAGCTCACGCCCAAGCTAAGGTTTCGGAGTGATTTTTGACGATCCTTCCGTCGATTGGATTGAAAGGAAGCCTAGGATGAAGCTCCGCTTTAACGCGCACTACTCTTCGCTCTCCCAATCGCGTACGCCGTGGTCCCAACGGTTGGTTTTATCCACACATTCCAAATCTCAAAACTCTAATATATCATAATTTAACGACTCACCTTGACACATAAACTATTACGAGGCCAATACCTCGAAGTTCAACGGAGCCGATCCGAGCACCGGACGACCACGTGAGCGATCTCCATTTCTTATACTTCCTTCTCTTATAAGCTAACCAATAGAAATATCCTAGATATTTCCATTTCTTATACTTTGCTCCCGTGTTGAGCGCACACACACACTCACGCATATCTTTTCTAACCTTCCTTCTCTTATAAGCTAACCAATAGAAATATCCTATATATTTTCATTTCTTATACTTCGCTCTCATGTTGAGCGCACACACACACTCACGCATACCCAACATCCCACAAAGGATCCTAATGGACCTCGGATTCGTGTCGCAAGTGACCTATCACGTCGCACGCACACAGATTAAAAGTGTTAGTATTAAAAATCTTATTTCCTAAATTTAAATTTGTCTCGATTTTCGTGCCATGTACGGATACCAAGGCTGTCAGAAAGTTCTCGAACTTTAGGGTCGTTACACTTATCATGTGAAAAAATAAAATATATGAGGGCCATCTTTTTTATTAAAAAAATAAAATAAAAATACCTTGTTTTCCGGTGCCGGAAAAATCAAAGACAATGAGTAAAATTATTAAATAAAATAAAAAAAGAAAAAAATATTCAACAAAGATATACAAAATCAAATCAATCCACAATATAAAAAACAAAATCATGGACTACCCATAAGTGAAGGGATCAAAGCGAAACCCAGAAAGCAGAAAATCAACAACAAAAAGCAGAAAATTTTAGCTCTCTAACCCCGGACACCTCATCCGGCTGGTCCATTGATGGCTATTTTGATAAACAGATGAAGAAGAAATCTTGCTAAAACAAAAGCTTCGGATTTCTTCTTCTTTTTTTAGGGCCTGTTTGGTTTCAAGGGAAAACAGGGGAAAGAAGGAAAAATTGGTAAGCGGGAAATAAATTGTCGCATTTTCCGTTGTTTGGATGACATCGGAAAGGTCCAAAATTATCTTCCCATTTTTCGTTAAAACCCGACAACAAATGCCGAGGGGGTCCCTCGGTTTTCTATTTTCCCACCCTTCAGACTTCTCATTCGACTCTTTTCACCCGATTAGTAATACCACACAATTTGTTTACAAACGAAAATCATTGAATGATTTGAATCAGACGAAGGAGATTATTTTTTTTTTCAATCTTCCTCATGATAGATCTTGAGATCATGATGCCCCTATCAAACGGCCTGATGTTGATTCTATATGGCACACATCCCCAAAAATCAGAGGCAGAGCCACATTATGACTTAGGTGTTAGGTGGTCAATTGACCACCCAAACTTTCTAAAAATTTGTTACTAAGCTTTAGGAGTCCAAATTTATATTAGTGGATTCCCATCCATCCAAAATTATCTTGACCACCCAAAATTATAAAAAATCTTCAAACAAATTTTTTTGTGGTATTTGTTTTTATAACAAATATTTCTTCTTTGATTTTTTTATGGTATTTGTTTTATGGCCTATTTTTAAGCTCCCCTCCATTTATTTAGGTGTTGCCCGGACTTATTTTTGGAGACATTTCTTGTGACGACCCGACTTTTCTAATCCCTAAGGTATAGGAAAGGCCGGTTCATCAACTTATTGATTTCTCAATAAGCCGTAACAAATAGAAGCCGACAACATAACAAAGATCTAAAAACAGAGGCAAAGCATATAATAATCCAAAACAAAAGCTTTTTATAACAAAAAAAATATATCACTGTGAGGAACCAAGAAGAACCACCGGTGATGGCCAATCCAACACCTAAAATAGTGGTTCACAATAATGGTTCCTCGAGTGATATCAAAAGAACCAAAATAATGGCCTAGGGCCCAATATTCAAAACAATGTTCAGACAAAAGTACCAAAAATAAGGGATCTAGGATCAAGGGAAAAACTCCTCAGCTGGTAAGGCTAATTCCTCCTCGGGAATGTAATCGGAGTCCTCTAGATCCTCTGACCCAAGGTCGATCCTCGACCGTGACGATATGAGCGGGTGAGCTAACAACAAAGCCCAATAGAGGAAATAGATCTATTTGCATTTCATTATAAGTAAAATTTTCAAATACAGGAATCAGATCAAATATGGTTTTCAAATGATGATTTGCAAACTAAATCTCTAGTTCTAATCCTGAGTCAAAACTGAAAACATAAATCTGTTGTGTTCGAAAATCTTCTGAATTAGCATGCTTCTTGTCTTAAATTTATAACTTAATTTTATCTCCCAAATTTCCTATAGCATGAGAGCGGACTACGTGACCGATGGGAAACCCTACTGACCATCGTCGCTCATGAACTCATTTCGAAAGTGCAACAAGCCCCTACGCTATGAGGGAAACTTGCGCCAAAGTAATACCGTCAGCATGATTGGTAGAATCTAGGGCATCATCCGTATGAACCCTAAATCGAATGCAAATGCTAACATATGTCAATGCTTATTATTCATAACATAATACTGATTTTCTGAAGTTCTGATTCAAAGATTTAACTGAAGTTCTGAGGTTCAATTTGCAAAGTTCTTAGTTATAACAAAGTTTCCAAATTTTCGGATTTATGTCATATATTCAGAGTTTTATTCATGCCGTGTGCAACAGAATTTCTAAAATTTAAACTTCTTAATTGAAACAGTCAAATAGTCTATACTTATAATTTAATGCAAATTAAATACAAGGTTCTCCTATCTCAAAAAGAAGGTTCAAAAAGCAAGCATAAGTAGTCCTCACCAAGGACTTCCAATACTCAAAACCTACATATATTAACACTTTTAGTGTTAATATAGAACCAAAAAATCAAACTAAAAGCTTGCTGAAAGAAAATCAGACAAAAATTTTAAATGCCAGAAACAGGACAGAATTCGACCCTCGAATTCAAATTTGTGGGTCGAATTTGAAATTCGATGGTCGAATTCAATTTAGACCCTCGAATTTCAAAAAATCTCATCAGTCATAAAAACCTGAAAATCGACCCTCGATTTTCAATTCGATGGTCGATTTCCAAATTCGACCCTCGAATTGGAAATCGACCATCGATTTCCAAAAATTACTTCAGGCACCAAATATACAGATTTCGACTGTCGATTTTCAAATCGATGGTCGAATTCCAATTTCGACCCTCGAATTTCTCTGGTTCTGTGACTGTCAATTTGTTTTCATGTCCGGACTTTTTCTTCATTTTCAACCACAACCATCTGATTTTGTAATGAACACACATCAACAAAACATAATTAAATTGACACAAGGAGGTTTCAAGGACCTACCTCTTGTCGCTTAATCCGTTGATCCCGTGGCACCTATACACGCACCGGAACAAATCTCCAAGATCAAAGGCTTAAAAACTTCAAATCAGCCCATTATAAACCTTCCTCCATTGCACAGATCCTTATCAACACAGTGACACTCTCTCCCTTATCCTTCTCTTCCACTAGCTCGAACCGATCAGATTTTAAGTACAAGGCTAATTAATGGTTGAGATGGGGAGAGGAATTCTCAAACTCTCTAGATCTAGGATTAGAAGATGCAAGGCTTAGGGACTTAAATTTCCAACGAGAGAGAAGTGAAACTTCTCTTTCACTCTCTCTTATAACCAAAAGTCAAGCAAAAAATAATATCTAGATTTTATAATTGCAACTTATCCACTTAAGTTGAAAACATATCCGGTGCTAAATACAAACACCAACCTTATTGTGTAAGTCATTGCTTACATGACTTACACACATCTTTCGACAAATTCCTTTTGTCACAAGTCTTATCATAGCCTTAGCTTACCAAAAATTCAAAAATATCCCTCAACAATTTCTGGACGCGCTTACGGAGGTAAACGAAAATAAGCCAAAATATTCGGGATATTATATTTCTCTATAGTGTATATGCTCTATTATAATTAATTTAAAAAAATAAATAATTTATTACACATAACAAGGTTTGAACCTCAAACCTAACCTTCACAAAGAACTAAGTCAACCACTAGAGCAAATCACTAAGATATGTAAAGAGAAAGAAAAATTAATACATATATAAGTTTTTGGTCATTTGGCTATTTTTTTTGTTAGGATATGTTATTTTCCTACAATTTCCTGCATATGTATCCAAACACAGGATTTGATTAATCTTGCATTTTCCCTGTTAGCAATGTAGTTATCCAAACAACAGAAAACAAAGGGAAATGAAGGAATCCCATGGTTTCCTATAACTTAGGTATCTATGGGGAAATATAAGAATATTATTTTACTTTTCCAAGTTTTCCATGTTTTTATCCAAATAGGCCCTTATAGGAAAAAAGCTTCGGATTTAAAAAGGAGTTTCATAAAGAGTTAAGGAAGAAGAAGTCTCTGCTAAAGCAGCTTCGGATTTCAAAAGCAAATAAAATTTGCTTTTGGGTTTGGTTGTTGTTATTTTTATATAATATACTAAAATTTGTGTTTAAAAGGTGTTTAATTAAAGTACAACGAATCAAAGTCAATGCCTCTACACTTTATACGTCCCAACTATGCGGTTGAAGTTTTGGTAGTGTGATGGGCCTATGTACCATTTGAATAAGGGACCAACTATCCTGACCGTCGTTGAAATACTAAATGGTGTTTAAATGATCTTACACCATTTATTGGCTTATGATCTTAGAAAAAAAATATTTCATCAATTGAAAGGCTATAGGTCCAAAAATCATACTTTTTGGGAGATTATAACCATCTAATATGTGCACTCTAATATCAATAGTTGTTCTTAAGTTTGATGGGTTTTATTAAAGTTCACCGATCGAATGGTTTACATCCACTTAAAAGCATCGTCCTTTGGCTGGGACATGTTCCAAAGATGGATTGCCACTTGAGCAATTTAGATTGATTATAGATGTCTGCCATATGGCACAATGATAAATCACATTTCAATGTTTAATGGTGGAAGATTATTTAAACACTATTTAGTGTACACTTTTTGGGAGATTCAAACCTTCCGCTCTTAGCACTGTAACGGTTGTTCTTAAGTTTGATGGTTGATAATATAAGATAAATAGGGGGATGTATATACTATTAGATTTTGGGTACCAATACTCACAACCGAAGATTTTATATTAGCAACCTCAATTTTTTTACCATTAAAGTGCTTGATTGCCTCAAATCATACCATCTAGACAATTTTTCGTCCCAATCTTTCACATAGTAGATCGTGAGATTATTTCCCAACAATCAGACTATCAAATTTTGATTCTATGTAGCATGCATCTCCAAAAGTGAATCTGATCATGGTATACCATGAGAAGGGTTCTCGGGTTAGTTTTGGGATGTGAGTAATGTGGAATCAATATATAATTATCTGATTGGTGTTGTGCAACATAATTTCAAGATCTATTATATAAAAGATTGGGACAAAATTGGATCTCCATCTTCAATTTCAAAAGTAGTCAACATTTTAGGAACGTAAAATGCAATTTGAGAATAAGCAAGAATATTGTATACTTTAGGTACAAAATACCTATATATATATATATATATATATATATATATATATATATATATATATATATATATATAAGTGAGAAGGGTATCTTATTTAGATTCCTTCCTATCACTAAAGACAAAAGAGCTACTATTGGTTTTTTGTTTCTTTAAATTCACCCCACTGAATAGTTGAGTTTACCCACGCTGAAATACATGGGCTGCATTGAATCAGACAATGGACATCGTTTATCTTCTCAATCTTTCGCATGATGGCTCTTGAGATCATGCGAGCTCTATCGGCCGATCAGTGTTTTATTTCACAAAACACACATCTTTGAAAAAGTGACTTGAACAACATGTGCATGCTCAAAATTGATCTTAAGGTTACTTTTTTGTGTGTGTCACATAAATTTCCACCGAAATTTTGGTGCCCTATGAATTTTTTTTTAAACTCAAAATTATCGGCCAATAATTTGAACTTATTGGCCGATCATTTGCTAATCATCAAATTGTCGGCCAATATAATGAGATCGACCGATAATTTTGAGTTTTTTTTTTTCGGCCGATAATTTTGGATTTAAAAAAAAAAGAAACTTTGGGCATCAAAATTTTGACCTGGACCACAAGATTTCGGCCGAAATTTCGTCTGGGATTTTCAGCCGATATTCCAAAATTTTGGATAAAAAGTCATGGCCTTCAAATTCTCGGTCAATAATTTGAAGTTATCGGCTAATATTTGCTAATAATCAAATTATCAGTCAAAATCTTGTGATCCAGGCCGAAGTTATCAACCGAAATTTTGATCTATCACCCCAACTAAAATAAAGTGTTTATCGTTTGGGATCGAGGTGCCAAACTCAGTATCGGGTATCAATCCAGGGAGGACCGATACGAATCGGCCGATACGTATTGGCCCTTGTGAAAAAAAAAACCAAGGTCTTGGCGCAAACCGATACATATCGGCTGATACGGGCTTGTATCAGCCGATACTGATACCGAGTTGGAGGACCAAGAACTATCAGAACCGATATGTATCGGTTTATTGAAAAACCGATGCGTATCGCTGTTATGTATCAGTATCGCCCAAGATGTCATACCTTACAACAAGGATCAAAATTTCGGATGAAACGAATCGGTTTCGAACCCCACCGAAATGTCGAGATTTCGGCCAAAAATCTGAGACGATATTTCAGCAGAAATCTTGTGGTCTAGGCCGAAATTTCAATGCCAATTTTTTTTGAAAAAAACCCACAATTATCGGCCGATAATATATATGATGATTTAATATCGACCGATAATTTGATGATTAGCAAATCATCAACAAATAACTTCAAATTATCGATTGGTATTGACTGATACAGGTCCGTATCGGTCAATACATATTGGTTTGTGCTGAGACCTTGCGCTTTTAATTTTCTTTTAAAAAGGGCCAATACGTATCGGCCAATTCGTATCGGTCCTCCGTGGATCAATACCTAATGCCGATATCGAGTTTGCTACCTTCATCACAAATGATAAAGACTTCATTTTAATTGGGGTCAAGGATCAAAATTTTAGCCGAAACACATCAGTTTCGAACCGCACCGAAATAAAATCTTGAATTTTTCGGTCAAAAATTGTGGCCTTCAAATTCATGACTAATAATTTGAAGTTATCAGTCGATAATTTGCTAATCAACAAATTATTAGCCAATATTTTAAAGGCCGATAATTTTTTGTTTTAAAACAAAAAAAAGAAAAGTATGAGCACTGAAACTTCGGCCTGGCCCACCACATTTCGGTTGAAATTTCATCCGAGATGTTCAGCCGAAATCCCGAAATTTCAGTGAGCATACCAGATTCGTTTTGTTGGCCAAATTATTGGCTAATATATTGAAGGCCGATAATTTTTTTTTTTTTAAAGAAAAAAAAGTATGACCATCGAAACTTCGGCCTGCCCCACGACATTTTGGTTGAAATTTTGTCCAGGATGTTCAACCGAAATCCCGAAATTTTTGTGAACATACCGGATTTGGTTTCAGTCCTAACCAAACCGAAATTTCGGTGTCTAATAATTTTTTTTTTTAAATGCAAAAATATTTTTAAAATTTATATTGTAACGATTCATTCTCCAAATAAACTGCTGTCACGTGCATTTGCACGTGTAGGGTCCACTAGTATATATATATATATATATATATATATATATATATATATATATATATATATATATATATATATATATATATATATTCCTATTTTTCTCTCCATAATATTTCGAATTTCCAATATAATCCTAACTCTAACGTCTTTTAAGATGGCTTTGGTTAGATCCAAGTGGTTGAGCTCTAAATGTGGTTTAACCAATTTTTGAGACCATTGGATGAACAGGTTCCAATAGTGAAAGCAAATTAATAAAGATAAAAGTCAAGATTCCTTTGCATCCAATGGCTTCAAATATGTTTGAACTACATTTAGAGTTCAACCAATTAGACCTGATCAAACCATAGTAACTCGGCATGTCAATTAAGACCCGCCTTCAAACGTACCTTTAAATACCAACTGAATCTTTGAGAGCGTCCATGTTAAAACCCATTGACTACTTTGAATTGGATGATAAGAGTGTTTATCATTCCAATCTTTCACACACTTGATCTTGAGATTATGTGCATACTATCAGATGGTCAGATATTGATTTAATGTGCACAGATTCCAAAGTAACCTTAAAATAAAATTTAAATGAGATGAATGACACGTGATTTTACCTTTAAATATGCCTATCGAATCTATGAGGGCGCCCATGTTAAAACCAAGTGACAGTTTTGAATCAAATGATGGAGAATAGTTTTCATTCCAACCTTTTACACATTTGATCTCGAGATAATAGGCATATCATCAAATGGTTAGGCATTGATTTGACGTTACACTCATCCCAAAAAAGTGACCTTAATATCAAATTTGGTGTAAATAGTGACAGCCATATGAAAATTACCATCAGATGACCAGACACTGATTTGATGTGACACGGAACCAAAAAAGTGACTTTAAAGTCAACCATTGAATAAGATGATGAGTTTTTTAAAAACTCCACAATCTATCCTTATTTAGATGAACTTTTATTACGAAGTCCAATAAAATAAAGAAATTCCCTCTCTTAAAGTCTATCCAAAATGGTTTAAAGGGCATGCTGCTGTGATTTTTTTTTTTTTTTTTTACCATGGATGGGTGTAAAATATGATCTCGATCATATAATTCACATAAAACTATTGAATCAGATGATAGACTGTGACTCTATTTAATCTTATGGTAGAGATCATGTTTTGTGTAAACGTTTGACCCCATAGATTTTTACATTGTCACCATCAAATTAGACGACTTAGATTTGTTTTCAAATGACACAGGTCTGGGTAGCACTGTTCACCCCTACAGGTTTACTGAAAGCACTTACGTCCAAAGACCTACGAAAGCCATTGACTGCTTGGGATCAAACAATGGAGGCCGTTTCGTACCCTAATCTTCCACACGAAGGATGTTGAGACTGTGATCTAACTAGCCGGCAGTTAATTCTTGATTTCATATCGCACATATCCCAAAAAAAATGTCTTCAAATCATGTTTGAAAGTGATGTGTGCCATGTGATTTTAAGGTCATTTTTTACGGATTTGTGCCACGTGGAATCAAAACTTGACCGTCTTATGGAATGCTCATGGTCTCAAGATCTGGTTTCTAGAATACTGGGGGACAAATGATCTGCATCATCTGATTCCAAGAAGTCATTGGGTTTCAAGGGATTTTTGATATATGCGCTTTAAGTAAACATACAGAAGTACCCGCATAAGTCCCATAAATATCAAATTTTCTTTTAAATTAGGTGACATAGCATAATTTTCCGGTGCAAGTAATCACTCCCCGTATTTTTATAGGTACCTCTGTCCGCGCCTACTTTTAAAGCCAATTCAAACCCATTGACTGCTTGGAGTCAGAATATGAAGATCATGTTTCTCCCCAATCTTCCTCTAATCGATCTTGAAACCATGGGCGTTCGATGCTATCGAACAATCAATTTTTTATTTCATGTGGCATAAATCTCAAAAATGTTGCCTAAAGTCACATGACACACATCACGCTCAAACGTGATTGTAGGGTCTCTTTTTGGGATATGTGTCAAACAAAATAAGAAACTAGCCATCTGAGGGTAAGATTGTGGTCTCAAGATCTATTCTTGAAAGATTGGGGTGAAAAACGATCTCCATCACCTAAAGCAATCATGGATTTGAATGGGGTGCAATCACCATTTTATTATTTTAGGCTAATTTTTCGATTTTCTCATCCTACCTAATAAATTCTCGATTTTGCCCCCCAAAATCGATACGGGTCTAGAATAGGTTCAATATCGGTTTTCGGGTCTGTTTAGACCAGTTTGATTCGCCGATTTTTAGGTCAAGTTCGGGTTTCGGGTCAAAACTTGCACCCCTATGTATGGATGGAGATTACTATTCATGTTTTTAATAATTATTAATAAATAAGTAGGGTATGAAAATTCAAAGCCTATTGATTTACTTACATTAGTTATTATAAAATTAAAGTAGAAATTAGCAATTAAGAAAATTTTATTAAACATATATAATTAGTATATCATCGAATTAATCAAACATAATAAAATAGAAACATGTATCTATAATAAAAAGTAAACATTTAAATATAGTAAATAGATATAACTGTATATTATCATGCATAAATAAAAAAGTAGTGTTTACTATAAATGGAAAAATAAAGAAAAAAATAATAAACTGCTGAAACCAAATAATTTTGATAATTTAATTGGATTTGTTACTTCACCAGCCCAATTTTTTATTGATTTTATTGTCTTCATTAGTCAAAACTAATATTTTGACATGTGTACCATTGAGTAAGATGAATTTTAATTAAATTTTAAAATTTAGATATTATAAAAAAATAAGTTCTATAAAATACTCAAATCAATATAATATTTAACAATAATTGTTATTAATTTTTTAGTGATTAACTGATAATATACGATTATGATTTTATATGATCAGTGAATTTGATTAATTCGATGATATACTAATTATTATTTATAAATGTCAACTTAAAATTTATCAATTTATAAAATAATCTCCACTTTTATCATAGTAATAATTATTTTTTAATACTGGATCTGTTGGACTTTGTATCGAATATTTTTCCGATTTTATTTATTTATTTATTTGCGACATTTTGTGGATCTCATTCGTCACCTAGTACTTAAATAATTAAGAATAATTAACCATTTATTGCGCCACGATATTATTCTCCCCTCCTCATAAGAGCATTCGATTTAAATTTATCATTCTATAAAATTGTGCCAACTTCTATTCCAAATTTCTCCGAACATATTATCTGTCGAACTTTTATCAAATATTCGCTTGATTTTTTAGTTCTTCAAAATTTTCTAGAATCTTTCTCCAATTTATCGAATTAAAACAAATTAGTACCCAATGAATGATTGCCCAATTGAAAACTTGGTTACTATGGTCTCATCTGATAGCAAATGTCGCTCCAACTGCAAATCTTGGTTCAAGTGTTCAATAAAGTGGGTACGTAGGAATCATAACTAATGTCTGCTTTTTACGAGTTATAACTCGTGATTTGCCAATTCTTAATGAATAATATTGAGATGCGGTCTTTTTAAGTATCAAATTATTTGTCATTCCTAATTATTCTTAAGCACTCGACATTTCAAGTGTCACACTTGGTCCAAATCCTCGGTTATAAATTTTTGACCGATATATTATAGTTTCCTGATTCCCAAGATCACTTAGTTAAATTTCTAACATCCAATCCTTAATGATTATTTCTTCTTATAGCCTTTCGATCCTCAAAAGTTATCCTCAAGGAAATTCTTAAATCACCTATCAGTAGGATGTTATTCCTCTTTTTATAATCCTTAACTTTTCAAGCATCATTCTTTTTGCAGTCTTTTAAATAAATTATTCGAATTTTATCTTTATTTCTCAAAATTGGTAACTCTTAAAACTTCATTGCAAGATGACATCCTCTTTATTATATCTTGTTGATCATAGACTATTTCAATATCATCTAAGGTTAATGATAATAATTTATTCCTTAATCTGAATTCACTTCTAATGAGCTATTCTTATAGCCGGTATCTCTAACAATAATGAGTCATACATATATCATCAAACCATTCAGGACTTATCTTTCTAATTATTCTCCAATACTTTAAAATGTCTCTTCTAATTATTTCCCATCCTTCAAAGATCCTTTTCAATTTCCCTCAATTGCTTCTAGCTCAAATAAGTTTTTAACAAATAAATCATTAAATCTTACTTCATTGATCATCACATTTTTTTATTAAAATCCTTCAGTCCTCAAAAGATCTAGAGTTTGGGTTCTATTAGAATCATTGTCACTTCAATCACCATAGTGTACTTACATGAGCCACACAGTCCTCGAAGAAGTAAAGCTTAAGCTTTGATATCATCTCTGTCACGACTCAGAATCCTAGCCAATCTCAAGGGCCTAGAATTTTGTATTATGACACCGCACGCTTGTTAAGGCGATAAGCGGACATACATATCTTACTAGATCTTATATAAAATTGGGCTCCTAAACATTGTGAACCAAAATTTCTTCTCATATCAAAATCTCTTTCATTAAACTTATATTTAATTTGAAGTCCACAATACTAAATGATCATAAATAAAAGTACGATCAACTACTAGAAAGTCTTTCCAAATATTTGATATATACCTAATGTCGTATAACTGGTCCTCCATCTCATCACCCTCATAAACCGCATATTCTACCAGCGCATCAAGTGCACCACGGTGGTGTCGTCCAAATCTTTACCTGCAGCTATTAGTTTTTGAGAGGGGGATGAGTTTACTCAGTCACGTAAACTCAGTGGATTACACAACCGATTCACCATAATATATCCAGGTGATTGTGGGTGCAACCTTGTGAGTGAAGGCGAATTCTTTTAAAATTTATATAAACAACATAATAAAAGTTTCCATAAATATTACATATCTATAAAGCTATAAAACTGAAAGAACATAACAGATTTTAATGCATTTGAATATATGATGCTTCTAATGTTTAACACTTTTCTTACTAGTCTTGTCAACTTAACTTATGTGGCATATCGAAAGTCTTATTACTCCATACGCTTACACAATATACTTCGTATCTTACTAATCTTATTTAAACGATCTGTGCCAGAATCACTGCTCGAGGCTGCGCACATAAAAATCAGTGTCCCTTTAAGTCGAGACACTGTCATATCATATTGTCCTTAAGACCCGTCTTGGCTATAGACGTTGAATCTTGCGGTGGCACGTAAGACACGACACGTGTAGAAACTTAATTCATGTTTAGCTGGCCTTTACAACATATCTTAATATATCATAACATTATTCGATTCTGGGCTCAGGTTAACGCCCCAATTTTATATTTATGTGGGTTTAAGTACCCACTTTCTTAACATCTCGTAGCTTAACATATTCATATTCCATCTTTTCTTTAACTTAATTTGAATGGGTCACGATCTGATAGACTTTACTAATCACGCTTTTTAAGGGACAGATTCTATAGTAACCTAGATGTACTTCGTATGGCATCTCATACTATCATAGAGGAGCTGCATCCGTACAAGGACGCTTGCATTCTAAGTTCCATGTGACCGTGAAATAAACCTCTCCGCGACGAAGGCTTAAGAGTCGTGTGTCGTAACTTATTCTTTTTAAACCTACCATATATATGCCCTAACATATCATCTAAGTGATGGATGTCACATAATGTAAATAAAGTATATAATAAGAAAGCATCTAACCATAAGGGAATAAATGTTACTCATAATTCGGACGCCTCGCTCATTATTAAGAGAGAGAATGCGACCTACAATGAAGATACCTGAATTTTAAAATAAGTAACTCAAAGTGATGTTACACTAATCTCATTAGATAGATCTTACCGATATGGTAAAAATGGACTAGTCGTTTATGAAATTTAGCTAAGGATTGACTCCCATGTGACTCAAATAAGTTTCGATGGATCCCTGTTACACAGTTTTCGAGATATATACACCTTTATAGTGTGGATAGTAGATGCCTCTAAACAGTTTTTATAAACTTAGAAGGTGGGTTAGGCCTATTCTAAAAGTTTGAGCTTCTACTTCTCAGAAATCTTTAGCTTAAATTGAGTGTTTGGGCTCCTTGGGTATTTAGGCCCATCTAGGGTCTGAAGGTCAAATAGGTCAATTGGGTGGAATCCATGGACTCAATTAATGATTTGTGATTCTTATAAGATTCATATGATTAAGGATATGGACCCATTTTAAGGTTTATGGTCCTTACGTCTCAATTTGAGAATTTGGCTATAAAGTGTGTTTTCAAGTGAGCATGTGTATTATGCCAACTAACACAAAAATTGAGATTCATTATCTAAAATAATAATTTGACCATTGATTTGGCTGATGGCTAGATGATCTATAGTTAGGTCTATGGGTTTTGGCTCATAGTTTGTTCAAGAAAGGGAGCCAAAGTGCACCCTTTGGCCAATGTGCACCTATTAAAAAATGCAAGAACAACAAAATTAATGTAAGTGTTAATGCACCATTTTCACGAATTTTTAACGTATAGAAAATAAATAAAATAACAACATCATGAGCAGTATGAGTCGTCTAGATGGATAGATCGTCAAGAAGTCTGTGGGTCTAGCCCACTGATATGAATCTCAAAATGGCTGAGATCATCGATATCTAAGCGGTCAAACATGGACCATTAGGCCTAGTGCGCATAAACAAAAATAGTACATCAAAATTGTCTAGACTTTTTGTTGTGTCCGATTTATTGTGCTTAGGGTTTGTTGTGCTGCCACATTTGTGTGCAATATGGAAGGGTATAGTACCCTCTGGTTTTCGGTCGATGGGTTCAACCATAGGGTCAACCCTTTGACCATAACCGTCTTATGAATCCACACAAAACATAATATTGAAAAATTATAATTTTCATATAATCATCACAATTTCAACGCATAAAAAAGGGTAAAAGTGTAGATTTAGATGAATACCAGGGCACCTACTTGTTGGAGCGTGAACCCGATTTTCGAAATGATTCATATCGAGTAGCTTTGAGCCCAAGCGTTAGATCGGCAATGCGGCTTCAGTGGTGGATTGGAGTGGTTATGGTGATGCACATGATTGAAGTCGAGAAGAGCGACTATTATTGGTGCTGGGACATCCATGTTAATGGTTGATTGGGCAATACACATTAGAGAGGAGAGAGCAGCTATTATCATAAATTTTCTTCCTTATAACCAAGCCAAAATGGATAAGGATTTTCCATTGTTGTTTCATATTTAACTGTGCACAACAAGAAGAAAGACAGAGGTTTGATTGCCTTGTTGCTGTTGGTGTTTGGAGATTGCAGTTGTTGCAATGTGCCATTGTCATAAACCCTTATCGTTATTATTGATGTAGGTTTCTTCTTTTATATGAGAGAAAACTGTGCAGCAGCTCTCTTGTGGATGGATGGAAGAAGGGAAGAAAGAGTAGGATTCTTTTCCGTTTTTAGGGTTTTGAGATCACAAGCTATTCTTATAGTAGGATCGTGGGAGACAAATCTTTATGAATGGCTGAGATGGATCCTTAGTTAAGGAGATGCATTAGGTGATTGAGATCTCTTGCCAAAAGTAGAGAGGTACTATAGTTGGGTAGCCGATTAGAACGACTTGGAAAGAATAGAGAGATTGATTTGAGGTAATCCAATAGAGGATGGACGGTTATGGGTGGCACATCAAGAAAAGGAAATTGATTTTGGGAGTTGCTTGGGTAATTGTCACGACGCAGAATCCTAACCGATCTCAAAGGCCTAGAATTCGGTGTTATAACACTGCACGCTTGTTAAGGCAATAAGCCGACATACATATCTTAATAGATCTTACATAAACTGGGCTCCCAAAAATTGTGAACCAAAATATATTTTTACATTAAAAATTTCTTCTATTAAGTTTACCTTGAATTTGGAATCCACGATACTTAATGACAATAAAAGTACGATCAACTACTAGAAAACTTTTCCAAATATTTAATATATACCTGATGTCGTCTAACTGGTCCTCCATGACATCACCCTCATAAACCGCATAGTCTACCAGCGCATCAAGTCCATCAGACAGTGCAATCTATATTTTCACCTGCGGCTGTTAGTTTTTGGAGGGGGTGAGTTTACTAAGTCACGTAAACTCAGTGGGTTGTACAACCGATCCACCACAATCTACTCGGGTGATCGTGGGTGCAACTTTGTGAGTAGAAGTGAAACCCTTACAAATATACTTATAACTAACATAAAGAAAGATCTCATACACATTCCATATCAATTAAGCTGAAAGAATGTAACAAGTTTCAATGCATATGATGCTTCTAATGCTTATTACTTTTCATACTTGTTTTGTCAACTTAACTTACGTGGCCTATCGAAAGTCTTATTATTACTCCATACGCCTACACAATATACTTTGTATCTGACTAATCTTATTTAAACGATCTATGCCAGGATTGCTGCTCGAGCCTATCACGCGAGGTTCACGTGTAGATAACCACCAAACCTCCATATCATAACATAAACCACCATCCAGCCTGATGAGGTTGTATGTATAGTAACCACAATGTCCCCTTAGTTCGAGACAAAGCTATCATAGTGTCCTTAAGACCCGTCTTGGCTGCAAACATTGAATCTTGCGGTGACACGCAAGATATATCACGTGTAGAAACTTAATTCATGTTTAGCTGGCCTTTATAGCGTATCTTAACATATCATAATATTATTTGGTTCTGGGATAAGGTCCCCACTCCGATAACATATTTGTGTGGGCTTAAGTCCCTACTTTCTTAACATCTCGTAGCTTAATATATTCATATTCCATCTTTTCTTAAGCTTAATTAAAATGAGCTACGGTCCAATAGGCTTCATAAACTACGCTTTCTAAGGGGCGGGTTCTGTAGTAACCTGGATGTACTTTATGTGGCATCCCATACTATCACAGAGGGTTGCATCCGTACATGGATGCCTACATTCCAAATTTCACATGCCCGTGAAAGAAATCCCACCGTAACGAAGGCTTAAAATTCGTGTGTCGTATTTGATTCATTTTTCACCTACCATATATATGCCCTAACGTATCATCTAAGTGAGGGATGCCACATAATATTCATGAAGCATATAATAAGAAACTAACTAATCATAGGAAAGCTAACTCTCAGATATTGTATTGAACTCTAAGACCTTATAGGATTAAGGTGTGATCTAAGAGTAACTAAGGGTGCCTCGCTCATATTTAAGAGAAAGAAGAAGGTGACCTACAATGAAGGTGGATGGGTTCTAAAATACGTAACTTAAAGTGATGTTAGACTGATCTCATCAGATAGGTCTTGTCAATCTAATGATGGACTGGTCATTTGTAAAATTTGGCTAAGGATTGACTCCCGTTTGACTGAAACAAGTTTCGACCGTTGAATCTCCGTTACACGATTTTCAGGATATGTACACCTTCATAGCGTGGGTAGTAGATGCCTTTAAATAATTTTCTTAAACTTAGAAGGAGGGTTGGGCCTATTCTGAAAGTTTGAGCTTCTACTTCTCAGGAACCTTTGGTTTAAATTGAGTATTTGGGCTCCTTGGGTATTTAGGCCCATATAGGGTCTGAAGGTCAAATAGGTCAATATAGTGGAATCCATGGACTCAATTAATGGTTTGTGAGCCTTATAGGATTCATATGGTTAAGGATATGAGCCTATGTTAAGGTTTAGGTCCTTACGTCTCAATTTGAGAATTTGACTATAAAGTGTGTTTTCAAGTAAGCATGTGTATTATGCTAAGTGACACAAAAATTGAGGTTCATTATCTAAGATAACAATTGAACCATTGATTTGACAGATGGTTAGATAATCTATAGTTAGATCCATGGATTTCGGCCCATGATTTGTTCAAGAAAGGGAGTCAAAGTGCACCCTTTGGCCAATGTGCACCTATTTGCAAATGCAGGAAACAACATAATTAATCTAAGTGTTAATACATCATTTTCACGGATTTTTAAGTTATAGAAAAGAATTAAAATAACAACATCATGAACAGTATGAGTAGTCTAGATGGATAGACTGTCAAGAAGTATGTGAGTCTCGCACACTAATATGAATCTCAAAAATGGCTGAGATCATCGAGATCTAAGCAATCAAACATGGACCATTAGGCCTAGTGTGCACAAAATAAAAACAGTGCATCAGCCCATACATTGTCTGGGCATTTTGTTGTGTCCGATTTATTGTCCTTAGAGTTTATTGTGTTGCCACACTTGTATGCAATATGGAAGGGTATAGTACTATAGTTCTCGGCTGATGGGTTCAACCATAGGGTCAACCCTTTGACCATAATCGCTTTGTGTGATGTGAATCCACACAAAACCTAATAATAGAAAATTACAGTTTTCATATAATAATCATTAAAAGTGTAAATGCGTAGATTTGGATGCATAGAAGGGCACCCACCTTATATGAGCCTTTGATCGGTTGGATGGGCACAAATCCAACTTTAGCATCTGCCGTCATTCGATCGATCACCCGCAGTGGTGCACTTTGTGTTATCGAGGGTAAAGCCTCGATGTAGGTGGCGAGGATAATGGTGTATGGTGGCTGGAAAAAGGGAACCTTGTGGCTGTTTTGGTCGGCGCTCAAGGAATAGAAAGTGGTTATATTAATCGTTGTTGAAGGAGAAAAAGTGGTGAAGAAGATGGTTGTTCAGACGTCGATCTCATTGAAGGAGTAAGAGAGAGGGGCTAATGGATTCGGGCAATGTGGACTGCTTTGAATGATATTGGATGTGAGAGAGAGACAGACGGTGAGAGAGAGGGCTATTAGGTGTGGGTGCTTGAAGAGGAGGAGCAATTAATGAGAAGTGGAGTGGGCTGCCGCATGTAGAGATCTTAAGAGCTTTGGCTGCTATTGCTGCTTGGGAGAGAAGAAGAAAGGGAAGCGTGGGTTACTATATATGGTGTTGCTTTGGCTTCCTTTCCGTGAGCAGTAGAACACGAGAAGGATGAGCTTTACCTTTAGGGTTTTATTGAAGGGCACTAAGAAGTAGAGGGTTAGATGTAGGCTTAAAGAATAGATGGTTGTGATGACAACTATGGTGCATCCAAATCACAATCACCGAAAATTCAAGGATTTTAGGGCTCTCATTCTTGGTTGAGAGATTTATTTTAGGTGCATTAAAGAGAGAGATTTTGGGCTTGTGCCAAAGACATGGGTAAGTTGAAGCTATTCTTAGGAAGTTGGGTCTTACAAGGCTCCATTTAAGCCTAAATATGGATCTTCACGTGGAAGAAGAGTCTTTAATTATATAATTTCTATAATGAGAAGAGGGAAAGTATTGGAAGTTGAGCACACTTACATATACAACATACTAAACAAGCTCCCACGTTGGATTATAGCATGTTCGCGTACTAAGTGGTATCATTCAATTGGGTCCAATGGTCTAAGTCAATTTGGACTCTTACTTAGTATTAACAATAGAGTGGCCTTAGGAAACTGGTTATGTTTGGATTCTTCATACGTCAATATAGGGAGGAGACATAGAAACCAATTGGAATAGCAAGTGGGTTTGGTAGGTTGCTATCCAAAAGTCAAAAGTTTGACCATAATCATACTAGTCAACAAGTCACATTTTCATCAAAGGTCAATGATTCAATATTAACAAAAATCAGGGTCGTTACATGCTCCCCTCCATGTAAAATTTTCGTCCTCGAAAATTAGTAACAGTCAAATTATCATTTGATTCCTACTAACAATACAAATTGTTGAGATCATGTTTCGTGCCAATTTTTAGCGTTAAACATCTTGATGTCATGGTCTTCAAATTAGATGGCTTAGGTGAAATTCCATGCGACACGAATCCCAAAAATAGGACCCTTTTTTTTTTACTAAGAGCCACGGTACAAATCTTGTAAGCAAGTGTTAACTTCTAACTTCAAATCTCATAAGATTAGTGCACCTCACACTGGAGTCATTATTATTAATTTTATTCGCCTTGTGAATCTGAATCATTGCCCAATACCTTAAAATTTTATCTAATCATTTTTGCACCATGATATGATTCTTCCTTAATAACAATAAAAGTCGACTTAAATTCTTCAATTTATAAATTGCTCAAACTTTTATCACAAATTTTCTCTAATACTGGATTGCCAAACTTTGTACCAAATATTTGCTCTTTTTTTTTTTCTGACTTTTTGTGGATCTCATTTGTCACCCAGTACTTAAATAATTATGAATAATTGACCATTTATTGCGCCCCAATATTATTCTCTCCTCCTTATAAGAGCAGTCGATTTAAATTTATTATTCTATAAAATTGTGTCAACTTCTATCACAAATATCTTTGAACACCTGATCTGTCGAACTAAATATTCGCTTGATTTTTCGATTCTTTGAATTTTCCTCGAATCTTTCTCTAATTTATTGAATTAAACTGAAGTAGTACCCAATGAATGATTGTCAAGTCGAACCTTGGTTACTATGGTCTCATTTGACAGCAAATGTCACTCAAACTGCAAATCTTTGTTCAAGTGTTTAATAAAGTGGGTATGTAGAAATCTGATGAGTAGTGAAATATGATGATATTTCACCCCTAAATACCTATATTTAGCCGTCCGATGAAGGCTATCTGATGAGATTTGCTAGATTTGAAGTGTTTCAGGTAAATACAGTCCAAGTTTCTAAAACAGCCCAAGAATCCCGTTGTACCTAGGATTTGCATTATTTTTCTCTGAGAAATTCATAGATTGTATTTAGGAAAAACAATTGCAAATATCTTTTGGAAGAAATAAAAGAGGAATGACTTTGAAAGAAAAAGGAGATCAAACACCAAAGATGAGCGGCTAAATCAGTAGATCGGGGAAGATGCGATCCCCAGATAAGTACCTATGTTTATGATTAATACCACAGTCTATTATTGTTATCATGGAATCGTTTTGCTCAAAGTTTGTGTGATTGAAAATATTTTAAATGCTTTGTTATGACCGTTGATTGCGCGTATCAACGGCCGTAATCGCTAGATCCGACCTCGCAGTCGATCTAGGTCAGAGAGCGATTATGCGATTGTCGTGATCTAAATATCATGAGATACGCTTATGCTTTACATGACTCATACCGCAATGTTAAATTTGAGTCATTGTTTTTAGATAGGTATGGATTGATGATCATATTTTATTTCAAGTCATTTTCTAGATGAATGATGGTGTGAATGATGATTTAATGAAATGTGGTTTTAATGATAGAAAAGTGCGAATGGGTAGCATATATTCCTTGATCTCATTTTAATATTGTTGTAGATTTATCGGTAATTAATTGTTTAGATTAATTTATTTTTACGCATTTAGGAAAAGTCGTTAAGTTTTTGGTAAAATTGAATCGCCCTTTGGTACTTCCTTAGGGACGTTTTTAAAATCTCTAAAGAATTAATTAAAATTCACGCTTCTGTGGGTTCGACACTGTTTCTTGCCATACCGCAATAGATCTTGTGCACTTGCAAGGGTTACATTCTAAATCGATCAAGTTTTGGCGTATGCCGAAATCGGTGAAATTTTGATTAATTTGGATAGGGATTTTTCTGCTTTTGAGTGTTTAAAAAATAAAATAAATAAATAAATAATTATTATTATTATTATTTCTTTATTTTTCTCTTTGATAAGATTTTGTGGAGTCTTTTTAGGAAGTTTAGATTTTTAGGATACCTTCCTTAGGAAATTTAGGAAGTAGAGAGATTTTTGGACTTCTTATTTTAGATTTGGTAGGACTTTTTCCTTATTTTCCTTTTTAGATATTTTAGGATTTTCTAAATTTAGTCATTAACTTTTGTGGGACTTTTGTTTTAGGATTTTAGGAATCTTTCATTCTTCTCCTTATTTTTCTCTTTAGGAAAGATTTTATAGGATTTTCAATTTTAATTTTTTAATTTTCGAATTTAATAAAAAAAAAAAATTAAAATTAAAAAAAAAATTTAAAAATTTAATTCGAATTTAAAAAAAAAAAAAAATTTTTTTAATTTAAATTTGAATTTTAATTTTAATTTAAATTAAAAAAAAAAAAAAAAAAAAAAAAATTTATTTAATTATTTAATTTATTTAAATTTTAATTTTAATTTTAATTTGAATAAAAAAAAATTAATTTAAATTTGAATTTTAATTAAAAAAAAAAAAAAAAAAAAGAAGAAATCTTTCCTCACGATATCACTCGCTTATCATCTTTGTTTAAATCGTTTGAGCTGAAATTTTGTGGGTTTGTTGTGGATTCTTCAACCCTGCTTTGTGAGTGTTGGTGTATGAGTTTTACTCGCTCTCATCACCCACATCTCGCCACACTGCTTAATCTTGAGATCGAAAGAGCTTGTAGAGAATCAAGAGTCCAGAGGAATCAATATCAACAAACCGAGACCATGGCGGACCAAAGGCAAGAGAGAGATGAGAATAACAACAATGGGAATGTCAAATAATGGAAATAATAGAACAATAATTTTGATGAGGGCCTAGAACACTGGAGTATTATAACGATCCCGGTTTTTACGAGGATCGAATGTATTATGCATGCTCCCATTCCAGAACCACTATGAATTCAAATCAAGAATGATTCAAATGCTACCAATTTTCCATGGGTTAGCAAATGAAAATCCATACGTTCACTTAAATGAATTCACCGGGTATGCAAAATGTTCGAGTCCACAATGTCACCGATGAGATAAGCGAAGCTCGACTCTTCCGTTCTCTTTAAGAGATAAAGGCAAAAACATGGTTCTATTCCTTAGAACCACAATCTATTCGAGTTGGGCGTAGCATCGCCGCCTTAAAAAATATTTTCCCATGACTAAGGCCATTGGTGCGTCGGAAGATCCAGTTCTTTTCCCAACAACCTCTGAAACATTCCATGAATGTTGGGAACGTTTAAGGAATTGATCGAAGTTGCCCAAATCATCAAGTTCCAAGGTGGCAACAAGTCCAAAGTTTTACAATGGGTGATTCACGAAGAGAGGCATGGTTGATGCATCTTGTGGTGGATCTTGTGCCACGAAAGAAGGCGGCAATTGTGGGCATTGTTTGAAAAGTTATATCAAACTTCGATACAAAGTGAGACACAGAGGCGAACCAACTTGAACAGCACCTAAATCTCATGTGTTGACAAAAGGCGGATTGTACGATGTCAACAATAATGCCTCGATCTCTCAACAAAGTTTGACATCTTTGTCCAAACAGATGAACATGTTGTTAGTCATTTGCTACCAAGCAAGCTAAAGCTCTACACCCACAGTGTGTTCAATTTGTGACCACCGGTCATATGGCTAATGAGTGCCCTACTACCTTGTCATTCTTCACGATGAACCTAATCCTCAAGAAGCGGAGTAAATGTGACTCAATCTTATCGGTAGGGGTAGAAACATGTACTCCAATACCTACAATCCGGAATGGAAAAATCACCCCAACTTAGGATGGGGTGAATCGAACCAAATTGGCCGTAAACCAAAGAACCAACACAATGGGTGGACAACAACCTTTTCAACCAAATTTTCAACAAAATTTTCGTCCCACAATGAATTTCGGAATTCTAATTTCCAGCGAATTCCAATTTTCAGCGAAGAATCTCAGATTATCATCCAAATTCGACAAAAAATCGAATTTCAATCGAATCTTAATCAATCTCATGCCAAGATTTGAAGATTCGATCCGAAGAAAAGCTTATCGAAGCATGCAATCTTTTCACAGATGATAATGGACCAAGTCGATCAATTGGCCAATCAATGAGTCGTGAGAGGAAGGTAGGCTCCCAACCCATCAATAATCCTCGAGGCCAAGCACCATCTGAAGCAGGACCATCGAATAGTCAACAGTTGAAAGCTGTTACGGTGCTGAGAAGTGGACGAGAGGTTGATAATCAAGTGGAAATGCCTGTAGAAGCTGATGAAGAAAGAGAAGCAGTAGAGGAAAAAGAATCAGAGAAAAGAAAGGAGAAAGGAAAAGGAAAAGAGAAAGGAAAAGGAAAAGAGAAAGAAAGAGTCAAAGTGCCAGATATAAGAAAAGTGCAAGAGCAATGAACAATAAAAGGAAATGAAAAAGTATTAGAAGAAGAGTTTCCTTCAACCGTCCAACAAGGACGTGAAAAAGAATCGGAAATGGAATCTGCACCTTATGTCCCAAAGGCACCATTCCCTCAATGCCTAACTCCTCCATCTAGAATGGGAAAGGGACCGACAAAAATGGAAGAAATTTTCGAAACATTCAAGCAAGTAAAGATAAATCTTCCATTACTTGAAACAATCAAACAAGTTCCTGAGTACGCCAAGTTTTTCAAAGATTTGTGCACTCGGAAGAGAAAGGCACGTACTCACGTTTCAAAGAAAGTGTTCCTAACAAATCAAGTCAGTTCGATATTGCGATTGGAAACCCCATGAACCGAAAGACCACAGGTCCCAAGCTATGTTCCATGTGTCATTGGTGGGCAACCAATTGGAAAGGCGTTATTGGATTTGGGAGCAAGTGTTAATCGATCCCATACTCAATGTACAAGAAACTTCGGATTGGGTGAATTGAAACCCACGACGGTCACACTCCAACCGCGGATAGATCGAGAAAGAAGACCGAGGGTGTTATCGAGGATGTTTTGGTTGGAATAGACAAGTTTGTCTTTCCAGTGGACTTCGTTGTCTTAGACATGGAACCACCTGCGAAATCAATCAATCAAGTCCCAATTATTCTTGGACGTCCGTTTCTCGCCACTGCCAACGCTTGCATTAATTGTCGCACAGGAGTCATGGGTTTCTTTTGGAAACATGAAAGTCGCTTAACATATTCCATGCGATGAACCATTTCCCTAATGAGGATGAGGTCCAATGTTTTTACATCGATCAGATGCACGAAGTGGTGGATGAGGCATCACCATCAATGCCCACCAACGAGGCATTTGACACTGCTTTGTTAGCCACCTATGTGGAGAAAGGGCTTGGAAGGAAGCGTCGAGAGAAAAGTCAAATTCATCATGTCAAGATGATAACTTATGTGAAGTTGTGACTAAGGTAGAACCACTACCTCTCGAGGTAAAGGATGTCTTGACTCCATCAATTGAGCGACCACCAACCGTGGAATTGAAACAATTGCCTAAGTCCCTCAAATATGCTTTTACGGGACCTCGAGAAACACTTCCGGTGATAATTTCATCCACATTATCGGAAGAACAAGAGAATGATTTGTTGAAGGTCTTTGAAAGAGCACAAGGAGGCCATCGGATGGACCTTAGGCGATCTCAAGGGATTGACCCATCGGTATGTATGCATAAAATACATACGGAGGATGAGAGTAAACCATCGAGGGAACCACAGGCGACTTAATCCGAACATGCAAGAAGTCGTTTTAAAGGAAATCATTAAACTCCTCGATCGGAATCATCTATCCGATCTACGATAGTGAATGGGTTAGTCCATACAAATCGTTAGAAAAAATGCGGAATTACGTGAAAGAAACTACGGAGGAGAATTGGTGCCCACTCGTGAAACTCTTGGATGGCGTGTGTGCATTGATTATCGAAAATTGAACAGACCACCGGAAAGATCATTTTCCCTTGGTTCATTGATCAAATTCTTGAGAAGTTAAGTGGGCAAGAGTTTTATTGCTTTCTTGATGGTTATTAGGGATACAATCAAGTGCGTTTTCCGGTGATCGAAGAAGACAACATTCACGTGTCCATATGGTACGCGTTTGCATATCGAAGGATGCCATTCGGCTTATGTAATGCTCCGGCCACGTTTCAACGATGTATGTTGGCCATATTCTCGGACATGATCGACAAATTCATCGAAGTATTCATGGGCGACTTCTCGGTTTTGGAAAACATTTAATTCTTGTTTGAATCATCTTTCACGGGTGTTGCAACGTTGTGTAGATTCCAAACTTGTTCTCGGGGGAAAAGAGCCATTTTATGGTTCAACAAGGAATTGTGTTGGGGCATATTGTTTCAACGAAGGAATTGAAGTTGATAAGGCGAAGGTCGACTTAATTGCAAATTTACCACCTCTAAAGTGTTAAACAAATTCGATCATTTTTGGGGCATCTTTGGATTTTATAGAAGATTCATTAAGGATTTTAGCAAGGTGGCTAAACCATTGTGCACTTTGCTTGGCAAAGATGTTCCTTTTGATTTTGATGAGGATTGCATAAAGGCATTCCTAAAATTGCGTGAACTCTTATCAAATGCACCAATAATCCAACCACCGGATTATTCTTTACCATTCGAACTCATGTGTGATGCATCTGATTATGCGATCGGAGCTGTCTTAGGGCAAAGGGTGAATAAATTACCTCACGTAATTTATTATGCTAGCAAGACATTAATTGATGCCCAACTGAATTACACCACCACCGAGAAGGAATTATTAGCTGTGGTGTATGCTCTGGACAAATTCCGTTCCTATTTGCTTGGATCGAAAATAGTGGTCTTTTCAGACCACTCTGCTTTGAAATATCTTTTAGCAAAGAAGGATGCGAAACCAAGGCTGATCCGTTGGATCCTGCTTCTCCAGGAATTCAACTTTGAGATTAAAGATAAAAAGGGGGTTGAGAACGTTGTGGCTGATCATCTGTCTAGAATTCTGCCTGAAGAATCATCTATACCTGAGACCATCCGTGACACATTTCGGATGAACATTTGATGGCAATTGATGTACGTGGTGCAAAAGTCCCGTGGTTTGCTAACATCGAGATTTATCTGGTCACTGGCAGAATTCCCTCTGAGTGGGGTAAGAATGATAAGAATCTCTTTTTCTCCCAAATAAAATACTATTTCTGGGATGAACCATATTTGTTTAAATTACGCTTTCGGATCGAGATCATTAGGAGATGCGTGCGGAAGGCGAGCAACTAAAGCGTCCTAAATTTTTGCCATCTTTCTTTGGGGCTGTGGAGGCCATTTGAGGACGAAGACCGCAGAAAATCCTTCAAAGCGGATTCTCGGCCCTCAATCTTTGTTGCTCAATCTTGCAAGGAATGTAGCGGTGTCAGCGACAGCGAGGCAATATTTCACTGACGAAATATGATGCCCTTAATCCAATTGATTGTTGAAATTTTCGATGTTTGGGGATTGACTTTATGGGTCCTTTTCCACCATCCTTTGGGTATTCATATATTCGGTGGTATTGACTATGTCTCCAAATGGATTGAAGTCAGGCAACCCGATCAAATGATCACAAGGTTGTGGTCAAATTTACGAGAGAACATGTGTTTAACCGATTCGGGATCCCAAGAGCAATCATCGGTGATGGCGGTTCGCATTTTGCAATAGCCATTTTGCCATCAATGAAGAAGTACGACGCCACTCACAAAGTCGCACTGCATGTACCATCCATGACTAGTGGTCGTGGAAGTGTCTAACCGAAATCAAGCTTAATTCTAGAAAAGACTGCAGACGACCGGATAGAAGAGATTGGTCAAACCGCTATCCGATGCTTTGTGGGCTTATCAGATCGCATTCAAGACACCGATCTAATGTCTCCTTCGTAATTGTCTACGGAAGGCATGTCATCTTCCCCGAATTGGAGCATAAGGCATTCAGGCGATCAAACGATTTAATTTCGATATGCAAGCGCAGGGTCGAATCAAGGTTCTGATTGAGTGAATTAGAAGAGTTACGCTACGATGCGTATGAAAATTCAAAGATGTACAAGGAAAGGTACAAAAAGTTGCACGATCAATTAATTTCTAAGGAGTTTCATGTTGGCCAAAAGTTTGGTTATTCAATTCGACTTAAGCTTCATCCCAGGAAATTGAAATCTAGATGGGAAGGCCCTGCTTTCAAAGTTGTTTCCATTAGTGAGCACGCACAATTGAAATTCAAAGCCTTGACAATCGAAGTTTTCAAAGTGAATGGGCAAAGACTCAAACCAATGTTTGAGCCGATGACCCGATTTAAGATTGAGGCGATGCACCTTAGTGATCCGATTCTTGATCAATGAAGAGTGTCGACACTTAAACTCGGCGCTTCTCGGAGGCAAACCCGGTGTGTTTTATTTAGGAGTTGGACAGGTTTAGTTTAGGATTTAGGATTTATCTTTCTTTTCGTATGTTTAGTTCTAGAATATTAGTTTTTAGTTTAGTTTAGGTTATTTTTAATTTCCAAATTAGTGTAGCCACATTACCTTCAATCTATTTTTGGTCATGTTCTAATTTGATGCCCATATTCTGATGATTTTTGTGTTGAGGTACTTTTCAACAGGTTTGGGGTTTTACTTATTTCAAACAATGAGGACATTGTCATTTTTAGGTTTGGGGGTATGTATGATTATCTATCTTTCATCACTTATTTTTGATTTTCTTTGAAAAAAAAAAAAAAAAAAAAAAATTTATTTATTTGGAACCATCATACATGATTTACTTTGCAATAGTTTTCAAACTTTAGTTGATGATGCATGTGAATTTAATTTTGAGAATATTGATGTCATATTTTGAATACTTGTATCTAGGATGATGAAGCTTAATGTGATAATTTGTGGATGACTCTGAAATTCGTGCTTAGAATTTTTGCACTTATACCAAGCTAAGACTTAGAAATCGATGAACTATTTTGAACGTTGAATCTTAGGTTCTTAGTGGAGACTAAACCCAGTAAGCTTTAGAGCTAATTTCCCGTCATTGATGAGTGAATATATAAACTGAGTTTTCTTTGAATCTGAATTATTTTGCATAATCTCATACATTTTATTTTGGCTTGTGACTTTGCATGATATCAAATTCATATTATTGTGTTAGAGCGAACTGTATATCTACTCAAGACAAATAGGCAAGGTTACCATCTTTTAAGGAAATGATTGAAGGCCATCTTTGGCTCGTTTGTGCTTAAAATGCCCCACCTCATATAAATTTATCCTTCTAGTACCCCTTTGAGCCTATAGAAAAATTTACCCTTATACATTCTTTGATAAGCCAACTTTTAACCCTTCACAATTTAAAATTTAGCTTTACCCTTCTTATTTCGAGAAATTAGGAACGAGGGATGAAAATGAGCGAAAAGAGAGTAAGTGGAGAGATAATGAGTTATGGTGTTCTTGAGAGTGTATGGCAAATATAAAAAGAAAAAAGGAGAGAAAAAAAAAAAAAAAAAAAAGGAATGAAAATGAGGTGCTTCAAGAAAAGGAAATTCAAAAGAGAAGAAAGAATGAGAAAAGAAAAATATTGAAAAAAAAAATGGTGAGAAATTAGAAAGAAAAAAAAGAAAAGAAGAGAAATAAAAAAAATAAAATAAAAAATCGTTAGTTCCTTTTCCAATTTCTAAATTTTGAATCACAATTCCTTTCTTTCTTACCCTTACCGAGCCCCATTACAACCCTACAAAAGACCTTCATGATCCGATCTTGCATTGGTAACGTCTTGTGGAGAGTCAATATATAATACTTATGACACTTGATATGACATGCTTAGGATATACAAGTATCTGTTCTTATGAGATTTATTTTGTTCATTGATTGCATCGTGTTTCATTTATCATGAGACCTTTTTATTTGCTTTGTATTGATCTCTCACATGTGAAAACTTACCAATCATCGGAGTGATTTTATTTTGAGAGTATACCTAAAGTGAGGATTGAGTCAAGACAATGATCCGATGATTTCCGCTTGGACTAGTTAGAGATGGATGAATCTTGGATTTGGTATGCACACACTACACGTATAAGCATGAATGGATGAGTTATCTAACGATTTGGAGCATTAGACTAATTTGAATGGATATTGGTATGATTAGTGTAACATTGTTATTTAAAATTGAGAATTTGCATGTTGAATTGATTATTGATTTTGAGCTTTGAAGTTAAATATATGTTATAAAAATCAGATTTTGAAAACTCAATTTTACCGATGGTTTGAAATTTCTGGAAGTTTGTGGGTAACTTCACTGCAAACCCTCAGGAGACACAACTCCTCCACTAGGGATCACCTAGGGGTTTAAAGGCTTGTTGCACATGCTAAGTGCAATCGTGTTCCCTACGAAAGTGGCATTTAAATTTTAGGATGTTAGTTTGATTTGCTTTATATTTCTATCATTCTCTTTGCTCGAGGACTAGCAAAGTGTAGGTTTGGGGGTGTGATGAGTAGTGAAATATGATGATATTTCACCCCTAAATACCTATATTTAGCCGTCCGATGAAGGCTATCTGATGAGATTTGCTAGATTTGAAGTGATTGTAAATACAACCCAAGTTTCTAAAATCCCAAGAATCCCGAAAATAATGTCAAAACACTGCTATTTTGGGTCATTGAGAACTTAGTGCGACTTGCAGCTCAATTTGGACCTTCAAGACGTCAGATTCAGGAAATTGCTAAAACATAAAAGTTGTAGAGCTCGTCGTCAGCTTTCCAACGCTTCAAGAATCACCTCAATCCGAGTTCGGTACAGAAAATTATGAGCAAAATACCGAGGCAGTATCTGATGCAAAGCTAGGCGAATTCACGAAAATTACTCTTAGATGTCAATCGAGAGAGGTATTAGGTTAGGCTATTATAAAAGGGAAGCCACGAGTTTCTTAGGAGGATTATTATTTTTTGCAATTAGAATATTATTCATTCTTTCTTTTAGTTTTGAGGCTCTTCACTTTGGGGAATATTTTCTTCATCTTTTCAAGTCTTCTTCTCTCCTTCTTCTAGGGTTTATTCGGGTAGATTGTACCTAGGATTTGCATTATTTTCTGAGAAATTCATAGATTGTATTTAGGAAAACAATTGCAAATATCTTTTGGAAGAAATAAAGAGGAATGACTTTGAAAGAAAAGGAGATCAAACACCAAAGATGAGCGGCTAAATCAGTAGATCGGGGAAGATGCGATCCCCAGATAGGTACCTATGTTTATGATTCATACCACAGTCTATCATTGTTATCATGGTATCCTATTGCTCAAAGTTTGTGTGTTTTGATATCTTTGAAATGCTTTGTTATGACCGTTGATTGCGCTTATCAACGGCCGTAATCGCTAGATCTGTACCTGCAGGCTGATCTAGGCTGTAAAGCGATTATGTGCTGATTGTCGTGATCTAAATATCATGAGATACGCTATGCTTTTTACATGACTCATACCGCAATGTTAGGCTGAGTCATTGTTTTTAGATAGGGTATGCCGGATTGATGATCATATTTTATTTCAAGTCATTTTTCTAGATGAATGATGGTGTGAATGATGATTTAATGAAACTGTGGGTTTTAATGATAGAAAAGGGGTACGAATCTGGGGTAGCATATTCCTTGATCTCATTTTAATATTGTTCGTAGATTTATCAGTAATTAATTGTTTAGATTAATTTATTTTTCTGCATTTAGGAAAAGTGCGTTAAGTTTTTGGTAAAATTGAATCTGCCCTTTGGTACTTCCTTAGGGACGTTTTTAAAATCTCTAAAAGAATTAATTAAAAATTCACGTTTCCCTGTGGGTTCGACACCCCTGTTCTTGCCATACTGCAATAGATCTTGTGCACTTGCAAGGGTTACATTCTAAATCGATCAAAATCAAAACTAATATATGCTTTTCACAAGTTTTCATTACTTTATTACTCGTGATTCATTAATCCTAAATATCGCGATGCGGTCTTTTAAGCATCAAATTATTTATCATTCCAAATCATTCTTATACGCTCGAAATTTCAGGTGTTACACTTAGTTCAAATCCTTAGTCATAAAATTTAGACTGATATATTAAAATTATTTTATTCTTAAAATCACCTGCTTAGTTCCATTCCTATCATCTAATCCTCAATGGTTATTTCTTCTTGTAACCTTTCGATCCTCAAAAGTATTTTCAAAGAAATTCTTAATTCCCTTGTCAATAGATGCTCTTCTACTCTCATAATCATTAACTTTTCAAACATCATTCTTCTCGCAATCCTTTAAATAATTTATTTAAAATTTAGCTTTATTTCTCAGAATTTATAACTCCTAAAACTTCATTGCAAGATAGCATCCTCTTCATTATATCTCGTTGATCATAGACTATTTCAATATCATCTAAGATTACTGATGATAATTTATTCCCCAATCTGAATTCACTTCTAATGAGTAATTCTTATAGTCAGTATATCAAGCTATAATGAGTTCTAAATCATTAAATCATTCAGAATTTATCATTTCTAATTATTCTCCAATACTTTAAAAAGTCACTTCTAACTGCTCCTCAATCTTCAAAGATCCTTTTCAATTTCTCTCACATGCTTTTAGCCCATATAACTTTTTAACAAATAGATATTTAAATCTCCAATAGAACATTAAAATCTTATATCATTATTGATCAAACTTTCTTAAAATCCTCCAATCCTCAAAATATCTATAGCTTTAGTGGATTAGAATCATTGTCACTTCAATCACCATAGTATAATTACATAAACCACACAGTCCTCGAGGAAGTAAAGCCTGAGCTCTGATACCATCTCTGTCACGACCCATAATTCTAGCCGATCTCAAGGGCCTAAAATTTCGTGTTATAACACCGCACAATTGTTAAGTCGTTAAGCAGACATACATATTTTAATACATCTTATATAAACTGGGCTCCCAAAAATCGTGAACCAAAATTTTTTTTCACATTAAAAATTTCCTCTATTAAGTTTATCTTGAATTTGGAATCCATGATACTAAATGACAATAAACAAAAGTACGATTAACTACTAGAATTTTTTTTCAAAAATTTAATATATACCTGATGTTGTCTAACTGGTCCTCCATGACATCACGCACATAAATCGCGTAGTCTACCAGCGCATCAAGTCCATCAGGCAGTGTAGTCCATATATTTACCTGTAGCTGTTAGTTTTTGGAGGGGGTGAGTTTACTCAGTCACGTAAACTCAGTGGGTTACACAACCGATCCACCACAATCTATCCGGGTGATCGTGGGTGCAACCTTGTGAGTAGAAATGAAACCCTTACAAATATACTTATAACTAACATAAGGAAAGATCTCATACACATTCTATATCAATTAAGCTAAAAGAATATAACAGGTTTCAATGCATATGATGTTTCTAATGCTTATTACTTTTCTTACTTGTCTTGTTAACATAACTTATGTGGCATATCGAAAGTCTTATTATTACTTCATACGCCTATACAACGTATTTTATATCTTACTTATCTTATTTAAACGATCTGTGTAAGGATCACTGCTCAAGCTTATCATGCGAGGTCTACGTCTAGATAACCACCTAACCTCCATATCATAACATAAACCACCATCCAGCCTGATGAGATTGCGCGCATAGTAACTACAATGTCCCCTTCGTTCAAGACAAAGCTATCATAGTGTCCTTAAAACCTGTCTTGACTGCAGACGTTGAATCTTGTGGTGGCACGCAAGACATGACACATGTAGAAACTTAATTCATGTTTACCTAGCCTTTACAACGTATCTTAACATATCATAATATTATTCGATTCTGGACTTAGGTCCCTGCCCCGATATCATATTTGCGTAGACTTAAGTCCCCACTTTCTTAACATCTCGTAGCTTAACATATTCATATTTCATCTTTTCTTAAACTTAATTAGAATGGGCTACGGTGCGATAGGCTTCATAAACCATTCTTTTTAGGGGACGTGTTTCGTAGTAACCTGGATGTACTCCGTGTGGTATCTCATACTACTATAGAGGGTTGCATCCGTACATAAACGTCTATATTCTAAGTTTCACGTGACCATGAAAGAAATCGCACCGTGGCGAAGGCTTAAAAGTCGTGCGTCGTATCTTATTCTTTTTTAACCTACCATATATATGCCCTAACGTATCATCTAAGTAAGGGATGTCATCCAATATACATAAAATATATAATAAGAAAGTAACTAATCATAAGGAAGTTAATATTTCTCATAATATTTCGAACACACTAATCAATCATAAGATATTAGAAATGTTGATATCAAATTGGTATTATTAAAAGGGTGAGTTAAACTTTAACTCCCAGATATTACATTGAACTCTAAGACCTTATATGATTAAAGTGTGGTCTAAGTATAACTAAGGGTGCCTCGCTCATCTTTAAGAGAGAGAAGAAGGTGACCTACAATGAAGGTACATGGGTTCTAAAATACGTAACTTAAAGTGATGTTAGATTGATCTCATCAGATAGGTCTTATCAATTTGATGAAAACCGATTGTTCGTTTGTAAAATTTGGCTAAGGATTGACTCCCGTATGACTCAAGTAAGTTTCGACCGTCAAATCCCCGTTACACGATTTTCAGGATATGTACACCTTCATAACGTGGGTAGTAGATGCCTTTAAACAGCTTTCTTAAACTTCGAAGGTGGGTTGGGCCTATTCCGAAAGTTTGGGCTTCTACTTCTCATGAATCTTTGGTTTAAATTAAGTATTTGGGCTCCTTGGATATTTATGCCCATATAGGGTCTGAAGATCAAATAGGTCAATATGGTAGAATCCATGAACTCAATTAATGATTTGTGAGCCTAATAGGATTCATATGGTTAAGGATATGGGCCTATTTTAAGGTTTAAGGTCTTTACGTCTCAATATGAGAATTTGGCTATAAAGTGTATTTTCAAGTGAGCATGTGTATTATGCCAAGTGACACAAAAATTGAGGTTCATTATCTAAGATAACAATTGGACCATTGATTTGACAGATGGTTAGATGATCTATAGTTAGGTCCATGGGTTTCAGTCCATGATTTATTCAAGAAAGAGAGTCAAAGTGCACCCTTTGGCCAATGTGCACCTATTTGCAAATGCATGAAACAACATAATTAATCTAAGTGTTAATACACCATTTTCACGGATTTTTAAGGTATAGAAAAGAATTAAAATAATAACATCATGAGCAATATGAGTCGTCTAGAAGGATAGACCATTAAGAAGTATTTGGGTCTCGCACACTGATATGAATCTAAAAAATGGCTGAGATCATCGATATCTAAGCGATCAAACATGAACCATTAGGCCTAGTGTGCACAAAACAAAAACAATGCATTAGCCCGTATATTGTTTGGGCTTTTTGTTGTGTCCGATTTATTGTCCTTAGAGTTTATTGTGCTACCACACTTGTGTGCAGTATGGAAGACTATAGTATTATAGTTCTCAGTTGATGGGTTCAACCATAGGGTCAACCCTTTGACCATAATCGTTTTGTGAATCCATACAAAATCTAATAATGGAAAATTACAGTTTTCATATAATAATCACTAAAAGTGTAAATGCGTAGATTTGGATGGGTAGAAGGGCACCCACCTTATATGAGCCTTTGATCGGTTGGATGGGCACAAATTCAACTTTAGCATCCGCTGTCATTCGATCGATCGCCCGTAGTGGTGCACTTTTTGTTGTCGCGGGTAAAGCCTCGATGTAGGTGGCGATGATGATGTTGTATGGTGGCTGGAAAAAGGGACCCTTATGGCTGTTTTGGTCGGCACTCAAGGAATAGAAAGTGGTTGTACTAATCGTTGTTGAAGGAGAAAAAGTGGTGAAGAAGATGGTTGCTCGGACGTCGATCTCATTGAAGGAGTAAGAGAGAGGGGCTAATGGATTCGGGTAATGTGGACTGTTTTGAATGATATTGGATGTGTGTGTGTGTGTGTGAGAGAGAGAGAGAGAGAGAGAGAGAGAGAGAGAGAGAGGGCTATTAGGTGTGGGTGCTTGAAGAGGAGGAGCAATTAATGAGTAGGGTAGGCCGCCGCATGTAGAGATCTTAAGAGCTTTGGCTGCTATTGCTGCTTGGGAGAGAAGAAGAAAGGGAAGCGTGGGTTACTATATATGGTGTTGCTTTGGCTTCCTTTCCGTGAGCAGTAGAACACGAGAAGGATGAGCTTTGCCTTTAGGGTTTTATTAAAGGGCATTAAGAAGTGGAGGGTTAGATGTAGGCTTAAAGAATAGACGGTTGTGATGCAAAACTATGGTGCATCCAAATCACAATCACCGAAAATTCAAGGATTTTAGGGCTCTCATTCTTGGTTGAGAGATTTATTTTAGTTGCATTAAAGAGAGAGATTTTGGGCTTGTGCCAAAGACGTGGGTAAGTTGAAGCTATTCTTAGGAAGTTGGATCTTACAAGGCTCCATTTGAACCTAAATATGGATCTTCACGTGGAAGAAGAGTCTTTAATTATATAATTTCTATAATAAGAAGAGGGAAAGTATTGGGAGTTGAGCACACTTACACATACAACATACTAAATAAGCTCCCACGTTGGATTATAGCATGTTCGCGTACTACCTGGTTTCATTCAATTGGGTCCAATGGTCCAAGTCAATTTGGACTCTTACTTAGTATTAACAATAGAGTTGCCTTAGGAAACTAGTTATGGTTGGATTCTTCATACGTCAATATAGGGAGGAGACATGGAAACCAATTGGAATAGCAAGTGGCTGGGTTTGGAAGGTTATTATCCAATAAGTCAAAGGTTTGACCATAATCATACTAGTCAACAAGTCACATTTTCATCAAAGGTCAACGATCCAATGTTAACGAAAATAGGGTCGTTACAGTAATTATAAAGAAGGGAAGTCATGTGGCAAGAGCCAATTGTTTCTAATGTAGTGCCTTCCTTAGAAAGAATTATTGAGAAAACTCATGGGTCTATAATAATGGTGCTTGAAAGTTGGGTCTGCCGTGTGTGAGTACACACACCCTAAAATAAGGGTAGGGTCGAACTTGGTTCGGTCTCGGTTCTAGTTGTGCGCAGCACACGGCTGCCAAAGTATTTGGGCTCGAGCTCGTATTTGAATTTAATTAAGCTTTTTATTGGGTGTACACCTATTACTAAAAGAGTGGGTTCGAGGCCACGTCACCTATGTCAAAGTTTTGACCAAGGTCAAACTAGTCAAACAATAGTTACATTTTCTTCAAATGTCAACGATTCAACGTTTGCGAAAATTCGGGTCGTTGCAAAAATGCATTGAAATTCTACTTCTAGTTAAAGTTGTACTTCTGTTTCCATATAGAAAAATCATGAAAGTTCTACTTCTAATTAAAGTTCTACTCTGTATATAAAAAAGCATCGAAGTTAGAGGCATGGCGACGGTGTTGAGTAGCATCAAACTGTTGCCGTTACTCTCCTCTTGATTTCCTCTTTCCCAAACTTCAAAGTCCTTTTTCAAGCGATCCTCTCTCTAAGTAACCTTCACTCACTCTCAAACATGTTCTCTCTTAATTTTTGTATATATTTTATTTTTTTTATTCAGCAAAGTAATTTATGAGTTTTTTTTTTTTCCTTTCCCTTTTTCTATCTTAGTTTTGTCGTTAATTTAGTAATAGTAATAGTAATAATAATAAGGGAAATTTTCCAAATGAGCCCTGTTAGATACACCTTTTCCATCAGAGACCCTATATTGTTACCTATACTCAAACCGACCAGCTCCAAGCCTAGCCAGTTCCAGGTAGCACAAAAGTCAGAAATACCCCTCTTACACTTTTTTTCGTTCTACATAGTTTAAAATTTGAAATATTTACACTTTTCTATATTTACGCGATGTGAAACAAGATCCATGCCGGCTGATTTAAAGGCCACAATATAAAATCGATGGTGCCAAAGATAAACACGAAAAAAATGCGATATCGCCTCTTCAAAAAAAATTAATAATAATAATAATTTTTAAATAGTCGATGCCGACTCTTAAAACAAATGATCGATCGCTTAAAGAGGCGATCAATTCTAAATAGTCGATACCGATCGTAAACATTATCGAATCGCTTTTTTAAAAACAATAATAATAAAAAGAATAAAAATAAAATCTTTTTTTTTTTTTAAACAGTCAATGGAAACTACTTACATAGACGGTATTGACTGTTTAAAGAGTCGGCATCGATTGTTTAAAAAATATATATATATATTAAAGAGGTGATATCGCTTTTTTTGTGTCAATCTTTGGAATCATTGATTTTATATTGTGGCCTTCAAATCATACGGCAAAGATCATGTTTCACATCGCGTAAATATAAAAAAGTGCAAATATTAAAAATTTTAAACTATGTAGAACGAAAAAAAGTGTAAGAAGAGGAATTTCTGACTTTTTGTGCTAGATGGAACTGGTTCGACTTGGAGCTGGTGTGTTTGGTTAAAAGTGAAAATATAGGGTCTCTGGTGGAAAAGGTGTATCTTACAGAGTCAATTTGGGAAATTTCCGCAATAATAATAGTAATGATGATACATGTGTGACGATGGCTACATTTACACCCCATGTGGTGTTTAAACGATTTACACAATTAAAATAAATTTTTTGATCTCATACTATTGAAGTGATACTTACTATTATAATACGTGGCATAAGTTTATGATCAAGCTAAATTGCCAAAGCATCATGCCCACAAGTCAATGTGAACCATCCGTCCGATTGAAAATTTTGAATATTAGTCATTAAAATTAAACACAGCGGCTGGCATTAGAGTGCCCAGATCCGATGGTTAAAATCTATCAAATAGATCTGATTTTTAGGCCTACTGCATTTCAACTTACGCGGACTAACCACATCTTAATCCCTCTTCGCCAGGCAATATCTTAACCTCCAATAATAGGTATTTTCACATGTGCATTTCACGTGCTACCGCTAGTAATTTTAATGAGTATAGAAGAAGATTTGCAAAATCTCTTTTGTGAACGAATCTTGAAAAAAAACAAATTGTAACCCTTTTGAGTTGCCTCCTTAGTCACGTTTTCCTCTCTCTCTCCCTGTCCCTCTCCGGAACAAACTCTAACTCTCTCTCTATGTTAAATATGCATAGACTCTAAACGAAGGAAGGTTAATAGATCCCTATATATCCCCTTCTCTTTTCGCGTCAAATCTCTATCTCCCTCTCTCTTTTATCAAAGCCCGAGTTCTGCGAAGGACGGATCACATATTTTTATCAAGGTATCAAGGTAAGTGGGCGCTGTCCTGCTTTAATATCTAATATTTTGAATAAGCCAAATAATTAGTATCTATATTTGTTGTTTTTGATAATATATAATATACTACATGAAGAAAAAGAACAAGAAGAGTAACTGATATATGAGATAGACTTCAATTTTTATTTTTAATATTTGTTCCATGAGTATTAATAATTAATATTCTTCTATTATACTATGAAATTAGATGGTTTGCCATCCACAACATGCTCTTGTTGAGCGCAAGCATTGTGACTTGGTACACCTGTTAATTTTTGGGATATGCAATTGAAATACTTGTGTGCCTTCAATTCGAAGACCCATGATATCAAAATCAATGGTTTTGAGAAAAAAGAAATTTATAATATTGATTTTGTTATAGAGTTTTTTGTGACAGTCATTGTCCCAAAGTTTAGGTTCAGGAATTATTCGATAAGCAATTAGGTCGATTCAATTCGGATAATTTCTTTAGGAAATTTTCTTATCGAAATTGGTCTTCCCGAGTGAATGATTGCTTGCCTCAAGAGTTAGTCTCTTTGTAGAACAATTTTTCCAATCTTTTGTAGTTCCATAGTCTACAGATCCACATTCTTCATCATAAGATGTTATGTAGGCGGGAGGAGAGTTACCCATTTTTCTTTCTGTTCCTGCCCACAAGATTATTGAAAGCTCCTAAATAGTGGTCGTTTTTCTCTCCAATCTTCCAAGCAATGGATATTGAGACCATGAGTCATGAGTGCACCCATCACACGATCAGTTTTCCATTTCAAGTGCCCCAAATCCTTTAACGTGGTTTTGGGGTAATTTTTTAGGATCTCTAATATTGGAATAAAAAAATCGTTTGTTTGGTGGTATCTTCTATACTCTTTAATTTTTTAGGATCTCTAGTATTGAGAAAATGACATTTATTTGGCTTTTTCTAAAAGGGATAATTAAAAAAACATGCCTGAAAAATAGACTTTTTAGCAAAAAGGCTCCAACTTAAACGTTTTAAAAAAAATCGTGCTTTCACGGTTTTTGGAAGTTCTGAGATTCATGAAAGCATTGTTTTTTAAACAATAAAAAAAAATGATGCTTTCACTGTTTTCTGAAGTTCCAAAAACCATGAAATCACCGTTTTTTTTTAACTTTTAAAGTCGGGTTTTTTGCTAAAAAGTTTGTTTTTCAGGCATAATTTTCTAAAGTTCCCTTTCTAAAAAGGGTTTTCTTTAGGTAGCTATTACTTGCACATACAAAGTTGAGTCGTTGAAGTCCTAATTACTAAATAAACAATAAATCTAAAAATCCTGATTATAGTTCAAGACTAACTTCTCCAAATTTACTTTCTATTTAAAATAAATTTTAAGTTCTAATTATAGTTGAATACCCACATCGAAATTTCTAATCAACACTTTCTATAAGAGCATCTCCATGAAGGAGAGCTAAATTTGGATAGCTAAACACCACTTTAACGACTGCTATAGTACTTTAGCTACTACTATAGTAAAAATCACTCTAGCAGACACTATTTTAGGTACTACTCTCTTTAAAATATTATTTTTCATTCTTGTTTTATTATATTTTATTACTCACACTTAGGGATACAAGTTCGGTATACCGAACCGATCGAACCCGAAATTTTTGGCATTCGGTTTGGTACACCCCAAACTGAAACCGAATCGAAACCGAATTGGTTCGGTTCTATTATTTTTTTTTTGAAATCAAGACCGATTTGGTTTGGTTTGGTGTAGTTAAAATACCTACTTTTTTTATTTTTTTAGGGTATCTTTTCGTTTTGTTCAGGTTTTTTTCAGTTTCAAGCCACCCAAACCGAAACCAAACCAAATTGGGGTTCGATTCGGTTTGTGTCGGGTTTTGGTTCGGTTCAATTTTTTTTTATGAAACCGAAACCGATTTGGTTCGGTTTGGTTCGGTGTAGGTAAAATACCTACTTTTTTTTATTTTTTTAGGCTATTTTTTTGGTTATTTTTTGTTTTTTCGGGTTTTTTTCGCTTTCAAGCCACCCAAACTGAACCGAATTGGGGTTCGGTTTGGGTCGGTTTGTGTCGGGTTTTGGTTCGGTTTAATTTTTTTTTTGAAACCGGAACTGATTTGGTTCGGTTCGGTGTAGGTAAAATACCTACTATTTTATTTTTTTAGAGTATTTTTTTGGCTATTTTCTGGTTTTTTTTGCTTTCAAGCCACCCAAACCGAACCGAATTGGGGTTCGGTGCAATTTGTGTCGGGTTTTGGTTTGGTTCAATTTTTTTTTCTGAAACCGAAACTAATTTGGTTCGGTTTGGTGTAGGTAAAATATTTACTTTTTATTATTTTTTTAGGGTTTTTTTTTTTTTTGGGGGGGGGGGTGGGTTTCGCTTTCAAGCCACTCAAACCAAACTAAATTGGGGTTCGTTTCGGTTTGTGTCAGACTTTGGTTTGGTTCAATTTTTTTTCTAAAATCGAAACTGATTTGGTTTGGTTCGGTATATAGGTAAAATACCTACTTTTTTATTTTTTTAGGGTATTTTTTTGGTTTGTTTGATTTTTTTCGCTTTCAAGAGACCCAAACCGAACCGAATTGGGGTTTGGTTCAATTCGGTTCGGTTTGTGTCGGGTTTCAGTGCAGTTTGGTTCGATTCAGGACCCTCGGGTTTCGGTGCATTCTTATTTTATTATTTTACTACTAGATAAGAGAGAGAGAGAGAGAGAGAGAGAGAGAGAGAGAGTGAGTTATCCTTAAAAAAAAAAGAGACTATTTTAATGTTTAACTACTACTACCGTAATAGCTAAATTTAGCTATTGCTGTAGCAATAGCTATTTTTACCGAGTGGGATGGCGCGCCTGCTGAAGCTGCATTTTTTATATTTGGCTCACTATAATACGTTTAGCAGGTTGGATGGTTCTCCTATTGGAGATGCTCTAAGATCTTCAACTCATCTTCTTCCACATACACAATAAATACTTTGAGAATTAAGGTACAAAAAGGGGAGAGAGACAGAGAGAGAGAGAGAGAGATCCAATCAAAAAGATTCATCAATAAAAAAAATATTGCAAAGCGAGGTATCTTTTTTACAGAAAAAATCTTAATTTGTTTTTAACATAATAATCATCCATATTTAACCTAACTATATCTTTTTTGCAAAGAAAATTTGAATTGTTGATAAAGAAAATACGGAGAGAGACAAGGGGATAGTCGTAGGGCTCTCAATGGGCCGAGTTAGGGTTCAATCCGGCCCTAACCTTCGAGGGCCGGGTTCCCAATTTTTTCAGCCCGGCCCTAACCCATTTGGTTAGGCTATTTTTCCGGACTTTTTTCCGATTATTATTTTTTAATAAAATTTGGTTAGGCTATTTTTTGGGGCTGTTTTTTCTAATAAAATTGGGTTGGGTTGTTTTTTTTTTCTAATAAAAGTTTGAATAAGCTTAAAATTTTAATTAAATAATTATATTACCACTATAGAGGCTCAGGTACATGATTTTATTCAAATATTTTATTTTAATTTGTTGCATAATGGTTATAACCGACAACGGTTCCTTGAAAATCTATTAACAAGTCATCCAAGTTGTGTAGCTAAAAAGCTATGCAAGGGTTGCTTGGAAATAAATGAAGTCATCCAATTTGTCTAACCAAAAAATATATGTACAAGGTTATTGTGCTTTTGACTTAAATATCCCAAGTTTAAATCGGTTTAATCTCAGGGCATTTAAGTAAATCATATTTAACTATATAAAAAAAATTATAATTTTAAAAAGATAAGTATAATATATATATATATATATATATATATATATATATATATATATATATATCCGGGCCGGATGTTGCAACCCAAGCCGGGCTCGGATTTATTCGGGTTACAACATGCTTAGTCCGATCTGAAAATCGGGCCGGGTTTGCTTAAGAAAAAATACCACTTTTTTCAGGTCGGGTGTGGTCTAAAATCTGGGCTGGTCCGGCCCATTGAGAGCCCTAGATAGCAAAGGGACAATAAAAATGCAAAATAAGGTACTAATTCAAAATCTGAAATTTCTTTTTAAAAAAATACAAAATCCCATCATAAACCCTATTATTATGCTTTTTTCATAGCAATAGAAAAAAAAATCATAACTTGAAAACTGAAGATTGACTTTAATATATAAATCTGCCCTTCAATCAAACCCTAGCAAGGGCTTCTTAAAGAATTGAGTTTCATAAAGTGTTGAAGAAGAAGTCTCTGGTTCTATGCTAAAGCAAAAGCTTCGGATTTCAAATGCTTTTGGGTTTGGCTTTTGTGTTGGTGTATAATATACCAAAATTTATCTTCAAAAGGCGTTTAAAGTACAATGAATCACATGCGACACTTGCCTCTACACTTTACACCCGTAGTGGTGAAGCTTTGGTAGTGTGATGGGCCTTTATACCTTTTGAATAAGGGACCAACCATCCTGACCATTATTTAAACACCAAATGATGTTTAAACAATCTTACACTATTTATTGGCATATGATTGAAAATCCATACCGTTAAAGTTTTTATTAATCAATTGATAAGGCTATAGATCCAAAAATCACACTTTTTGAGAAATTATAACCCTATGATACGTGCACTCTACAATGAACGCTTGTTCTTAAGTTTGATGGTTGATATTAAAGTTCACCTATTGGATGGTTTACATCCACTTAGAAGCATGGGACTTGTTCCAAGGATGGATTGTCACTTGGACAATTTAGATTGATCATAGATGTGGCACAATAATAAATCATACTTCAATGGACAATTTAATGGTGGAAGATTATTTAAACACCATTTGGGGTACACTTTTTGAGAGATTCGAACCATCCGATCAGCGCACTGTTATATCAAAGGCTGTTCTTAAGTTTGATGGTTGATATTAAAGTTCAACGATCGGATGGTTTACATCCCCTTCGAAGCATGGTCCTTTGATTGGGACTTAGAGTGCCTTAAATTCACCCACCAAATTTTTAGTTCACCCACACAAACTCATTGACCACTTTGAATCTGATTTTGGAGATCGTTTTTCTTCTCAATCTTTCAGATGATGGATCATGAGATCATGGGCACCATCATAAGGTTAGCTTTTTATTTCAGGTGGCATACAACAAAAGAAAGTCACGTTTGAGTGTGATGAGTTCCACGTGATGTTAATGTCACTCTTGAAATGTGTGTCATATGAAATCCAAAACTATGAAAAATGAGAGCCATGATGTCCCACACAATAGGATCAAACGGTTTGGCCACATGATCAATCGTTTGACCGCAAGGGCCTCTGGAATCCGTGAAAAGCTTTATTTTCTGATTTTTATATAATTTATGTCGATCTTTTGCGATCGTTGGTATTTTCACGGATTCTCAAATGTGTTGCGAGGATAGATTGAAGAGGATAAGAAGTTACCCACATCGGCGTAGCATTTAAGAAGGTTCGGCTTGACTCGCATTGAAAAGATCGGGCTCCGAAACGTCGCACTACTAAAAATGAACTATTAGCAGCAGTTTTTGGTAGCTCCGCTATTAATAAAAAAAATTATAAAAGGCTATTAAGACTATTGAGGTAGTTTTTTTTGTTAATAGCGGCAGTTTTTGGCTGCCGCTAGTAATTTTATTTTTTGTAGTGTCGGTTCAAATCAAACTATTCGATCTTTTTTCTTCGCTTTGATTTCTACGGCTTACGAGGCCTCGCTGCCCTTGGATTAGGCACCGAGAAAGTATCTGAAGGTGGTGATGCAGCGATGGTGATGCTCGACATCGAAACTTCATGAAGGATACACGGATTAACCTTGAGTTGATGACGAGAATGATGTGGAGCAGCAATTTGGAGGGCTGCAGTAATGGAGGCAGCATGAAGGACTTGGTAGCCTGTGTCGGTTCTCGGTGAGAGAGAGACGATATAGAGAGAGAAAAAGAGAGTTTCTGGCTGCTTGGGTTTATGTGAGAGAGAGATCTTGAGAGAAAGTAACCTCAAGGGGTTAGGCGAGCTAGCCAGGTACCTGCTTCCAACAGTAGAGACCTGAGTTTGAATCCCCTCCCTCCCTTGAGGCCACCGTAGGAATTTATATCCTGTGTTGACTCGACATGTGTTGAATTTAGGGTGCGCATGTGCCCCTGAGATTAGGCGGGTGCTCTTAGAGACCCGAACACCCAAGTTTTCAAAGAAAAAAAAAAAGGAGATCTTGAGAAAAATAGTCTTAAAGGACTATTATTTTCGAAAGAGGGGATCATGGGTAATGGGTTGAGTTAGTGTGTTGGGCACCAACACTGCCCTCTAAAGATCCCATATCTAATACCTCACAATCTCTCTATATAACTTGCTTGTTTATTTATTTTAATAAAATCCTAAATATGGTTTTGAAGGTTTGGTGTTGGGAGTCGGCTTCGAGCCCGGGCCTGAGGATCTGGGTCCTGTAGGGGTGCACATTGTTACAACACACTATCGTTATTTATTATTATATGATTACTTTTATTACTATTGTTATTTTATAAATACAATAGAAGGGATTAGCCTTTCTATAAGAGATGATTGGGTCTCTTTATATTTCTAATAAATATTTCCCAAAAGACAAGTTGAGTCACTAGGGCTACTAGGGTTTGCCGGTTGGGTCTTTCCATTTAGAGTGAGAAAGCGGTTAAAAAGAGAGAATTTGAAATGACAAGGAGATCTTGTCACAAATTAGAATCCTAAGTAGAGTCTACTCTCTAAATAGAGAGAGAAAGAAAGGAAATCGGTGTCATCAAATGGAAATGCTTTTTCTATCTTTTGATAAAGTGAAGGTTATGGAGTACCTATATTGGACTCATGCTCCGCCCCATCTACTACTATTAGATGGTTAAAAAAACTCAGGTGATAATACTTACTATTATGCTATGTGCTGATGTGGCATAAGTTTATGATCAAGCTAAATTACCAAAGTCCACAAGTCAATGTGAACCATCCAATTGAAATTTTGAATATCAATAATTATAACGGCTGGTATTAGAGTGTTCATATCGGATGGTTAAAATCTATCAAACAAATCTGATTTTTAGGCGCACTGCATTTCAACGTACGACCTATCATTCTGACGGTGGGTGTGGACTAGCAACATCTTCACCCCATCTTCAATACCACACCATGATCCCATCTTTCAATATCTGATATAGGTAGTTTCACACGCGCTACCACTAGTAGCGTTAGTGAGTGAGAATAGGGGAAGATTTTCACCGTGCAAAATCTCTTTTGTGCACAAAAAAACAAATTGGGTTGCCTCTTTATACACGTCTTCCTCTTCCTTTCTCTCTCTGTAACAAACTCTCTTCTTCTCTCCATAACAAACTCTGCCACTGCACCATGTACATGACTCTCGGCTAATAAATTTCTGTCACCCTCTCTTTTCCCGAAAACAGAAAACAGAGCTGTGGGAGAGCGTCGCATTGGCTGCGCATCAACATATTTTTGTTAAGGTAAGTCTCAGTTTAACATCTTATATTTTTTTACCCAATTATTTTATAATGTTGATATTACCATTTGAATAAACAAAATTCTTAACGTCTATATTTATATTTTTGGTAATATATAATCTGTTACATGAAGAAAAAGAATAAGAAGAGTAGCTAATATCTGAAATAGATTTCAATTTTTTATCTTTAATATTCGTTCTATGAATATTAATAATTAATATTCTTTTATTATATTATGAAATTAGATGGCTTGCTCACAGCATTCTCTTGTTGTTGAGCTCTGACTTGGTACACGTGTCAATTTTTGGGATTGCATGTGAAACACTTGTGTTGCCTTTAATTGGAAGACCCATGATCTAAAAATTAATGATTTTGAGAAAAAATAAATTTATAATGTCGATTTTGTTATGGTGGGTTTTTTATGACAATCATTATCCCAAAGTTTAGGTTCAGGAATTATTCGATGAGCAGCGAGGTCGATTCAATTCGAATAATTTTTTTAGAGAATTTTCTTATTCATATTGGTCTTTCGCCCTTACCAACCAAAAGGTACCCTTTTCATCCAATCTGTCTTATGTAGTTCTGTACATCCATAGTCTGAAGATCACGTTCTCCATCATGAGATGTTACATAGGCGTGAGGAGAGTTGCCCATTTTTCAAGGGTACCTCCTGTTCCAGCCCACAAGATTATTGAAAGCTCCTGGTCGTTTTTCTCCCCAATCTTCCAAGCAATGAATCTTAGGAATAAAAAAGAGATAATCAGAAAAACAACTGAAAACAAACTCTTTAGCCAAAAAGTCTAGAACTCAAACGTTTTAAGAAAATGTGCTATCACGGGTTTTGGATGTTCAGAGATCTGAGTAAGCATTGTTTTTAGTAAAAAATTAAGATTTCATGGATCTCTGAACTTCCAAAAACCGTGAAAGCATTGTTTTAAAACATTTGAGTTTTGGATTTTTTCGCTAAAAAGTTTGGTTTTTAGGCATGTTTTTGGGCTCTTTAATTCCAAGCAGGTAGCACTTCCACTAACCTATAGGGGCCAGCGCAGGTAGCCTTCTAATAAGAGCGATTATTTCCACTAACCTATTGGTTAAAAAAATTTCAAATCAGTTTTAAAAAAAAATAGATTTAATAGACTTTGTGATGTCTTCCCCAAATCAATTTTAAATACTTTTTTTTAGGATATATTGAAGAAGGTGAAACAAATTTCATTAAACAATTAGGCTGTGTTTGGGTTAGCTCTTATAAGAGCAGAAGCAGCTCTTTGTCTGCTCTCTATTAGAGCAGATAAAATCTGCTATGGGATAGAGTAGTTTTATCACTTAAAACAGCTCCCCGCCAAAGCCAATGAGACAAGGAGCTGTATTACCAAATGTAAAAATAGTTCTCCGTCGGAGCCAAAAAGTGAAAGAGCTGCTCTTTGCTCCAAAAGAGCTAACCCAAACGCAGCCTTATATTAATATTAGAGGCTCACGTATGTGCCTTTATTCAAATTGCAAGTGGAATTTTACTAAAATGCTTATGATTTTATACTGCTCAACTATTACATCTAAAATCTCAGGGCATCTCAATAAAATGCCCTTAAGTAACTATAATAATATCTATAATATATATTTCTTTATTGATTTATTTTTAAATCCTAACCAAGTGCTGGCTGACTGACTGTTGGAGCATTCGATCTGGCTCGAATACCGGATCGGGTTAACATCATAAAAGATATTGTTTTTTCATGGGCGGGTGAGGGCCACAATTGAGGCCGCCCCGCCCCATTGAGAGCCGTCCTCACTATGGATGACAGTATGACACCTTCTGGCCTCGCCTGGCGCTGTTCTCGAACCTAGCTACAGCCGGGCGGGCCGAGCCTGAATTCAGACCAAACCAGACTCTTCTTTCTGTGAGCTGCTCCCAGCAGACCGGCTGATCTTAATTGTCCTAGATTGGACAAGTATATAGAGATCTTTGTGGGACTTGGGAGAGAGTATCAATCGATCTTTTCTAGGATTCCTTATCACGCCATGCATTGATTTCTTCCCATTGATAGATAAGAGGGCTCCCCTTGAACAGACTCTCAAAGGTTAGGTTATTTTACTACCTGCCTCTATGGAACTGCCCGGATGTCATATAGATATGAACTCGGAGTGATAAGAATGAAATCCCTCTCCACAGCTAAAACTACTGGAACTAAGAAAAGTGATAGACGGGCGTAATTGACCTTTGAAATTGCGGCGCAATTGATGGTATCACTGTTGATTCTTAAACTTTCAAAATTTAGATATTGAGATCATGACCCACCTATCAGACGATCAAAGATTAGTCCCACATGTTGTATGCCATGATCACATCACTTTGGGGATAGATGCCACGTTTAATCAACACCTGACTGTCTGATATGTGGGCCCTCATCTCAAGATCCCATGTCAGAAACATTGGGACGGACAGTGACCTCTAATTTTTTTTATTCAAAGGCAGTCAACCGGGCGAACAATGCAACAACTCTATCAGTGTAAAATGGAAGTAGCCCGGGACTGAATCATTATTTGCAACTGAAAATTATTTCCTACCCATACATGGAATAAATGATGGATATTATTGTCTTTTTTGGGAACTTAATTGTTTTCGTTTGTGAGCTCAATCTTTAAAGATGGAATTAAATTCTCTAAAAGTGAATTCTCTCTGTTTTTTTGTCTGTTCAAAGTTGTTTTATAGGAGCGGAAGCCCTAGCAAGATGATGGTGACTAGTAATGTAGAGGAAAGTGGTGAGGAGGAGATGATTGCCAGTAATACATTCGACAAAGCCAAAGACAAAGAAACTATTAAGGATGTGATTACCTCTACTACAAACAACCCACCAAAGCCAACACCTGTCCCTAATAGATCATACAACTTACCAAAGCCGAGCAAAGTCGAAGGGGCCTGCCAGTGCAAAGTGCCACCAAAGCCAACACCTGCCCCTAATAGATCATACAAGTTGCCAGAGCAAAGTCGAAGGAGCCTGCCAGTGCAAAGTGTGCAAAGTGGCAAGGAGACGATTGTCAACATTCCAGAGCAGAGAGAGCGAAGTACGATTGTGGCTAAAAGATCAAGTGGCAGAAACCCGTCAGAACAAAATGGTACAAGAGAGGAGGGTTCAGATGATTCTTGGTTGCTTGCGGTTAGTATAATTTTCGTGGCCCTGTATGCTTTCTCAGTCTATCTAATCAATCAGTCATACAACAACTTCAATAAGAACAACTTCAATAAGGACAAGCGTCCCGACACTGCAGCTTTCGCCTTCAACGAGGACAAGCGTCCAGACACTGGAGATATCGCCAATCTTGTTATTTGTTTCTGTCTCAACAGTTATGCGGCCGGTATGGTTTACCTCTTGATTGGTATCTATTTTTATAAGAAGTATCGTATCTTTTGCTAAGATTCTTTCTCTAAGAGGTAAACTCTACTTATTCGGAGTTTTTCTTTTTCTAAGAGGTAAACTCTACTTATTCGGAGTTTGTAATTGCTTGCCATGGACATAAGTGGTTTACTAATATGATTAGTTTTTTTTTTTGGTGATATATGTAATTATTAATTATTGCAATTAGGGAAAAAAAAATAGTAGTAGTATTTATTTTTCATTGATCATAATGGACTTTTCAATTTTCTACTTATCTTTGAAGCCGGCTGAGGGTCTTCACACCAATTTTTTATCAGTATCACCCAACTGTTAAAATCTTGGTAATCCGCTACATATTCATTTTGGACTAGAGAATTATATGTATGTGATAAATTCCAATATAAATGGATTGATACATTTGAATTTACAGACCCAATTCCTCCAAAAACAGATAGCTATATATCGGTTTCATCCGAAATTAATCATGGTATGCATAACGCATCCAACACGGCAACACAACAATATGGACTGATTTTGTGGTGCCATTATTTCCACTACCGACTTTTATATGAATGACTATAAAAGGCCAATTTTGTTTGTGGTGTCGTGCCCCTCAAACACATACATCATCACTCTTGGGATAGAGCAAGGATCAAAATTTCGGCCGAAATGATCGAAATTTCGGTCATTTTTGTATGAGGTTCAAATATTTTGGATTTCAATTTCAGTTTCAACCATGCCCGAAACCGAAATTTAACTTGAAATTTTCATCCTTGGGATAGAGTACCTAGTTAATAAACGATTCTCTCTCTCTCTACAGTAGGGATGCAAACCATCATAATGTGTGTGAAAGTTATTTCTGTGATAGATCTAAAGGTTTTAAAATCAGTTGAACGTCATGTTGGGTTCAACCAGTTGGGCCAGGACAAATCTGCTTTAGCTGCTTTAGCAATTAGTTTTGAAGGTGAGAAAGAGTGAAACATTGAGAAGAATGAGCAACATTGGATTCCTTCTTCTAAAACAGGACTTCGTACATCCACTTCTAAATCTGATATGGCAAGAGTAGTAGCAGCTCACCTTCACTTCACTTGTTAGCAGTGGCGGAACCAAGATTTTCATCTAGGCGGGGCGTAAGATGAATTAGATTTAATTTCGATTCATTTTGGGATAATTTTCAAAAAAATTGTTGGGATTAAATAAAATATAAAAATATATATTTATAAATTTAAAAGATATTAAAATATATATTATCATAAAAAGTGCCAATTTTTTCAACATAGGTTATTTTGATCATGGCTTTCAAATCTGACGGCTTAGATGGTCTTTCTTACATATGATCTTTTGACTATTGCGTTGAATTTTTTTCGTACGATCTTTTGATCATCAACAATTGATTGATTTGACTTAGACGATGGAATTCGTTTTTCACTTCAATCTTCCACACAAAGGATCTTGAGACTATATATGAAGGTGTGCCACGTAGAGAAAACTAGCATTCGATGGCAAGTCTATGGTCTCAAGATCTATTTTGTAAAAATTTATCAGATATTACTATAACTCTACGATTATAACTTCTTTTTCAGCTTAATTTTTGCAATGTGCAAATTTAATCAACTTGAAATTCGTTGAATTTACAAAAACCACTGAGGTAAAAAAGAACAAAAAAAGGAGCATGAATATGTCTCATATTCCTAAAAACTCTGAAAATGTCAAAACTCGTGCCTAAGATGAAGATTAATAACCTTATTGAAGTGTAAGTTATTATATTTTAATTTGAAGTTATTATAAGATGAAGATTAATAACCTTATTGAAGTGTAAGTTATTATATTTTAATTTGAAGTTATTATAAAATGAAGATTAATAACCTTATTGAAGTGTAATGAAAATAAATGAAGTATTTTACTAATATAAAAGAATATAATTTTTAAAAAAACATTAAAACAATCTATATCAACACATAGGGACACATGCCAATATATGTCGATGTCAGCGTAACCAGAAATTGACACAGATCATTAGGCTTGGGTCTGTAGCACAATAGAAGGTTGACAATATAGCAACCTCAAAGTCCCAATTTCAGCCTATGTTACCTATGAAAAAAAACAATCTAGGACCATTTCTGATATACTTAGTGTTAAATAACTCATTCCATCATATATAGGATTAGAAGTTAGAAATCAAATCAAATTAATTGAATAAAACAAATTATTTCATTGGATTGATTTATAAAGTGAAGATAAAAATCCCTAGTCACATGAAATCATGAACCTTTTCAATTCTTTACTATATAAAAAAAAATATACAGCTAAACCAGTATACGAGTAATATAAACTGTATATTGTGTACTTGTATTATATGTTGGTATGATGTGTCTTTCAAGTACCAACTTCTACAAAAAAAAATCATAAAAAATTCTATACTTGTTTCTCGACACCATAAGTTTGTAGTAACCAAAAATTTATATATATATATATATATATATTAAAAAAACACTTCAAGTCTTCATTCTTCATCACAATCCCCAATATGACCACCATCATCTTAATTAGGGAAATTATTATTTTTTCTTCTTTATCTTCATCTTCGTAGATATCTTCTTATTCTTTCTTTCTTCTCATTGTTCCTTTATTGAGATTTGTGCCACTTAGAGAAAACTAGCGTTTAATGGCAAGTCCCTGGTCTCAAGATCCATTATGTCAAAAATTAGGCTTAAAACCTATCTTCATTGCCAAATTCAAAACAGTCAAATGGTTGTGACATGTAAAACTTGAGTTGACAAAAAAGAATCTCGAATTTTAAGGATTGCAAATAAACTAGTCCATTTCAAATTTTGCGGTGGGGGATAAAAAATTCAACTAAATGTTAGCTAAAGATTTTATTCGACTTTATCTTAAGAACAGATCAAGAAAGTGGACCCCACATTATTATCAAATAGAATTTTATTTTTTTTTTGATACAAGAAATCTTTTATTCTATAAGAAAAGCAAAAGGGGTACCTTTGTTTGCGCCCACATCTTAGACCCATTGATAACCATTGATTAAGCCAGATCAGATGACACAGGCCATGTTTCATCCCGATATTCCACATAAGAGATCTTGAGAACATGACGCACCTATTAGATGGTCAGTTTTTTTTTCAGGTGTCACAGATTCCAAAAAAATGGTCTATGAATCATATGTCAAACATCAACCCCAAACGTTAATTTAGGGCCATTTTTTGGGGATCAGTGACACATGGAATAAAAAATTTACCGTCTGATAGGTGCGCCATGATCTCAAGATCTATTAAGTCGAATGCTGGGCTGAAACATGATCTCCATCGTTGATCTAAAGCAATCAATGGTCTTCGAGGGGTCTAGGACGTGGGTCCTTTTAGAGATGGCATGGGCGCAAACAGAGGTACCCAAGCTAAAATTCAGGAGATATTATTTACCAGCTCTTCTTACTGAAACAGAACAATTATAAAATTTATTTTATTTTTAAGCCAGTGCGGGAGGACGCCCGCAGTCGCGCATACATGCGTCCACCACTGCGTACCACTATGACTCTATGGACACTGTTTAGAAGGAAGGCATATCCCCACTAGAGTAGTCAACAATTCGATTCTTATGACTATGGACTCGAAGAAGTTGTCTATAGAATTTGACCAATTGTGGTACACATGTTATCAAATTATGAACAAGTGTTAAATTGGCATACCAACATATAAATGAGACCAATTAGTCTAAAGTTCATTTGATCTTTCGTTCAGACAATAAAAATTGTTTGAATCATGTAACATAAATATGGACAAAATTACCATATATCATTTCATTATATTTGTTTATTGACATTATAAGTTCTTTTCATTTCCCATAATTCATGCTAATTATTTGTATGATAGGCTGTATGGTACAAGGGATCGTGCGCTACATAATTTATAACAATAATAAAAAAATCAAAGTTTACTTTTTCTTAATGCCTAGACCCCACCTAAGCCTTGCCTAGGCCCCTGCTTAGGACCCAAGGGGTTCACCGCCTGGAACCCGCCTAATGCCATTGACAACATAGCTTACAACTATACGTTTGATGAATGATAGTATAATATTGAAAAAGGAGGGTTATTTTGATATATTGATTATAAAAAGTGTAATACATATTTTGCATACTTATATATATATATATATATATATATATATATATATATATATATATATATATATATAAGTATGCAAAATACCCAGTCCAAAGCATGACAGGTGTTTGGTTTCGAGGCCCTAGCCTGATCCTCAAATCCGGTTTCTTAGCCCTAGTCCAAAAAAGTTAGGGTTGGGCTTGGCGGGTCGACGGGCCAACTTGGCCCTATTGACAGCCTTACTGATGGGCCACTTCAATTATGTTGTTATGCTTTATCTATAGTGTCACTGTTACAAGTGGAGTGCACATGGAGAGAGGTGTGAGAGAAGTGGTAATATTTATAATAAAATTCTTTGGCCCCATTATTTTTAATCCAACGGTCTTCCTTCTCAACTTGGTTTTGCATGTGCGTTTAAACCATTGATTGCTTTTAATAAGACAATTGAAACCCTTTTTTATCCCCAACTTTTGACACAACAGACACTACATAGTTCTACCATGAGACTCGGATTTTGATTTTACATGACACATATCCTGAAAAATTCAATTGGTGGTCGACGATAGTTAGAGGTCTTTAATTTCAGAAAAACAATAGAGCGCGTGTGAACCGTGAGGTTGGTATATATACTCTCCCCCTAATAGTCGACGGCGTAGGGTAGATCCACGCCAACGGCTGCTTAATAGGAGTGGCCGGGGAAACCTTCTTTTTTTTGTAGTGGAATCTCATTCTTTACGAATGAATGATGTTTTTATTAAAATTAACAAAAATATATAAATAAATAAAAACAAATTCTACAACATCAAGAGGGGGAGGCTTTCGCAGCAGAATTCCTCATTGTTCTCTTGATAGTTAGTGTCCATGAGAATCAAAACCTTCATCCAATAAGATTAACAAACACCACATGCCAACACATGTCTTAGAACAGTGATGAGTCACTTTCGACATCTACCAGACCTCCAAGCTGATATTTAAAAGTGTGATTAGACCTCCAATTGGGTTTGAAGCTCGCTTCATTTGAATACATTCTACCTACTTCCCCGAGAATGCTTTGAGGAGGTCCCTTTATGACCTCGAAAGACGACTTTCTTGAGAATGGGCAACCTTAAGATCTGAAAAATAAATGTTCATCACCCATTGTAGCTAAGTCCATGGAGATTCAAGTCAGCTTACTGCTTAGCACAAAAATGCAAAACAAAGAAAACAAAAACTTCTCTTCATTTTTACATGTTGTCCAAAGAGTCTAACATGACTTTAAATAGAAGTAGTAAATCTACAACCGATCTCACTCGTAAAATCTGAACTTATAACAAAAGGTCCCAAACTTAACTCCAATCGAAATTGAACTTTACCACACTGTTAGATAATAGAAATTTTACTTTCCTAAATTTTTTTTCCAATTGTTCTTGGTTTCTCTTCAAAAATGAGCACTTTCCCCCTTCCTAGTTCTCCATAATTGTATGGAAGCATTTCCCAAAGAAATTGCCTGTATACCCAAAGGGCCAATATTTGAATCTTATGATACATATATTATGATTCAATCAAGGAAAAAGTGTTGTGATTTAAAAATAATAATATGACACTTTAAAACTCATTTGTTGCTTTTTTTCACTGTGAAGTCCTTTGGGGCTTTAGAAACCCCGAATAATATCTCCCTCTCTGACATTTATCACTTTAAAAAGAAAAAAAGACATTTAAAATCCCTCATGAGAAATCTACTGCACTAGAATGTCCATTTAAAAAGTTTAAGGGCTAGTGATGGGGACATTCGATTCAAGCAGCCGCCCATAACGTATCGAAGGCGAAAGAAGAACGTGAAAGTGGTCAGAAAGAAGAACTGCTCAAATTCGAAGGACTGAAGAAGTATTTTAGTCGATCGATCGAATCTAGTCTTCGATGGATCGAATGAGGACAGAGAGCATAGTATTGTGGGCGTAGTTATTCTTCTCAGACGATCGATTGATTCTAAATTATCGATCGATCGAATGGGGACAGAGCCTTCGGGCAATTTTAATTTCCATCAGTCGATCGATCGACCAATCACGCGAGATATGACGGGATTTTGTGTTTTTCTACAAAACTTGTTGTTTTAAGTGTTTTAAGTTTTTAGGGTTACTTTATTTCGGGTTAGGGTTTGGTTAGCCTATTTAAAGGCTTGCAAAATAATTTTGAAATTAATTATTGGTTAATGAGATTGCTTTGCAACTTTGAGAACTTTGCTTGAGTTTTCTATGAGGGTGTGATTCTGATGCGGGACGCCAAGATCAAGAGTCATAGATTCGAGCCGCAACAGATTTTCCAGCCAAGTGGAAGTGGAGCAAAAACCAAAACTAGGCGTAAAGACGGGAATTCTGGAGAAGGGATCGAATATAAGGCAAATTCGATCGATCAAATTTAAATTCCGATCGATCGAAGTTTTATTTCGATTGATCGATCGATTTTCACATTCGATCGATCGAATTTCAATTTCGATCGATCGACATCGTGTCGAGTTAGTTTAAATTTTTCTATTTCGAACTTAAGTTTTAGGAACTTATTTGTCTTTTATTTAATATTCGTTTTAGGGTTTCTTTTATTGTAAGACCTCCTATATAAGGTCTTTAAACCATGTAATTGAGAAGTTTTTTTTATGAATGAAAAGAGAGTTGCTTTTGTGCAAACCCTATAGAGTTTGTGAAGAGTTTTCAACCGAGGGAGTGAATCCTTCAAACCTTGAGTGAGCGATCGTTTCTCGTGCGACTTGGTGCAAAGCCGACGTACAACCGTGGTGTGAAGCTTCGGAAAATCCTTAGTGTGCAGCCTTGGAATCTATTCTTTTTGTTTGTCTTTTCTCTAGTTATCAGGTATTAATTTTCTTTCTTTCCATTGATAAAAGAACAAAATCTCAAAAGAATCGTACTCCATGATGTCTTTAAGCTTTCCTTTTTGAACTAATTATTCAAGTTTCATCTCCTTCAAAATCCCTGAGGAATCAAATCCGATATTGCAATTATCGCTTGATGCCCTAAACTAGAACGAATTCTGAGTTCCTTCATCGGAGCCGTTTTTTTAAATCGGAAAAATTTTCATGCATTCAGATGCTAAAACGGATTAATCTAATTGTTTTTTTATTAATTTCATGTGTTGCTTGATTTTGGATATTTTCGCTATTCAAATCATTCTAAAAGTTAATCCCAAATTCGCATATTAGGATTTTAGCGTTTGTCCCACGTCAGATTCTCTCAAACCGAAGAGAGATTCTTCATCCAATGAGTGGTTTGGTGGGAGGCAAACTTTTTCTCCTTCTCTATCTTCTTGTGATCTATGAGTTGCCTAAGTATCATAGCCCTAACCTATCCCTTCACCATTAAAATCATTATTTGCCTATTTTCATCATTAAATCATTCTTTGCCTTTCTTTTCACACGGTATCAAAATAACCCGCTTGCGAGTTCGTTCGACGCTTTAAAACTCTCGGAGATCTAGTCGTTCGCTAAGAACCCTAGTCTTCTAGATCCAATAGGGAAAGTACGCGAAAGTAACACTATTTTGGGGCCAAAATTAAATTATTTAATTGAATTTCTTAGTATTTTCTGTGATAAGCTGTTTGGAATTTACTATTTTAATTATTTACATTAAATTCTCAATTAATTTCAGCCCTAGCATTGCATTGTGTTAGTTTCCGCATCAGCTAGTTTGGTAAATCAGGATTTCACATTTTTATAATATTGAAAACTTTTGAATCCTGCAAAAACGCGTTTTTTGTAAAATCGCTCATATTTTTACTATTTGGGTGGTCAACAAAAATCATAATTACAAATTGGCTATTCGATTTTAACTTATTTGGTTGGTTGAATAGAAAATTATGGCTTCAAATGAAATCTACCAAGGTATTAATGGACTTTAATATGGATCCTACTCTATATTAAAGAGCCCGGACCAAATGGCTAGACGCCTTTGATGGCCCTAAATTTTAGGCTAACATCAGCTCATATTATGATTTGCAACTTGAATGACTTGGATTGGTCAAGGAAGTGTGCCATGTGGAAAAAAAATGCATATTTCCATGTTACAAATCATCCAATAATTGCTACTAACACATTGAATGTGGGTTTTCGTCTATATTCCATTTGTATGCTCTTGATGGATCAATATCATCCATTTGGTATATTCATAGGTTGTCCCTAATCCATTTGGTGGTCTACCATATGTATGGCATAGATCGAAGATCACTTCCACTAACAAATTTTCTTATACTTCATTCAGCTGAAAAGCCCGAAGCCACACAAAGACTCCTATAAAACTAACACGCATGTTATTGTAATTAATATAGAAACCAAAAAGAGGGGGAGAGATTTTTGGCTACACCCCATCCAAGTCATATTGCTTATGAATTAGTTGGCTTATATATATATATATAAAACTTGCAATAGCTATTGATGCCCGATTTTTTCAACTGCTTCAGCAGCCATTAGATCACACAATAAATGACAGTTGAAGAGTGGCATATGTGTACTGCATGATTTCTCATATTAGAAAATGCTAATAGCACAGTTTAACTCCTGAAAATCCTGCAATTCTCTAATGAGTTTTAACATCTCCTGAACTTCATGTAAAAGCACATCTTGTATTGGCAGTCTTGCAACAAATAAACAAAGACAAATACAAAGAAAAAATCCAAGTACTTGGTGTTGGGGTTGAGCCTTCTGACTAAACTGTTAGCGTTCAAAGCTCCAGGGATGCATTCTTGAATGCAAACTTTATGAGACCAAACCAAAAGCAAAGATCACGCCAACTATAAAACACAAGTATATAAACAAGACTGAGAAAACCCACAAGAATGCTACTATAATAAGTATAGAAACCAAATAGAGAGGCATACCTGAAAAAACAATTTGTAGAAACCAAACTTTGCTGAGATAGGAAACACGAGAGAGAGAGAGAGAGAGAGAGAGAGAGAGAGAGAGAGAGAGAAAGAGAAGTGCAGGAAAGTGAGATGAGGGTCTACGAGAGATTTGGGGAGAAAGGAGGAGTGTGAGAGGGAGGGATAGTCGTGAGAAAGGGAGGGATTTGGGAGAGAGGGGGAGAGTCGTGAGAGAGGGAGAGTAGCAAGGATCAAAATTTCGGCCGTAATGACCGAAATTTCGGCGGAAATTATCGGTTTCGGTCCCCACCGAAACAATAATTTGGGACCGAAATTTCGGTCATTAAATGTATGGGGTTGAAATTATCGGCCGAAATTTTGGTTTCAGTCCCCTCCGAAACCGTAACGAAAACAGAAATTTTGATCCTTCGAGAGTAGGGTTCATGATTTTAGTAAATAATATATTTAAAATTTCTATTCTAACTAGAATTTTCTAAAATCATATTCTCTTACCTCCTTTTAATTTTGTAAAATTACATTTTTACAGTCAAAAGTCAAAACACTGTATTTTATAATATTATAATTATATTATTTACAATATCATCCAAAATCATGCATGATTTTGGGGTATATCCAAAACTAGCCCTAAGATACAAAAACTAATTTGGTCTACAATGAGGGACAGTATAATTGGGAAAAATTTGCTAAAGCAACTTCAAGGGGAAAAGATATTGAATGTCTTAAAATAGGATACAACAAGTAAAATAAATTTTAATTTTTTATTATAAAACATCTACCGGGTCTTCTGCAATGATGATTTAAAGTCAACAGTACTAAAGAGACCAACAATCCACTTCTTTTACTGATAACTAATAAACAGAATTTGCTTTCCAATCATAACAGAAGACCCAATAGATGATGATGATGCAGACTTCAAGAGAGACAATAGCATATAATATGCATGCAACTACCTTCTGCCAGGGTTTTCTGCTATGATAAATTTCAATGCAGAGAATAACTTCGGGACAACGCATTGGTACAAATTCTTGTGTACTCGATGATTTCACCTGTGCAAGGTACAAAGTAAAATAATCAGCATATAGGATGTCTGAATTGTCCAGACACAGCAACAAGTAAATGATAATTTAGAATTTTGGAGAATCGCCACGAAATTAAGGGAGTTTAAAAATTAACAAAACAAAGAAGGAAAACATGAAATGCAAGTTTAGCAATGATGAAAGTATAGTTGCATGATGAAAGTATACTTTAAAAGTTGAAAGTATAGTTGCATGATGAACTGTACAGTACAAGCATAAAACCCCAATCTTTTGGTTGGAATCATTAAAATTTAACTGGTTTACTAATTTCACCGCGAAATCAAGAAATTCGCAGTGATTTCACAGTGAAACTAGTCAAATCACCCAAAAAAACAAGAAATTTACTACCCAAAAAATCAAGAGAATGAAGAGATTCAAATTCAATTAAAATATATATAATCAAATTTTTAAACAAAATTTATCAGAATGAACTGTTGATGTCACTGCTTCATCAATTATTTATCACATGTACGAATGCTGAATTGTTGAACTTCGTTACTTGTCCACGAGAGAGAGAGAGGATGAAGAGACGAGAAAAGAGTAGGAGAGAGATGAGAGAGACGAGAGAGAAAGAGAGTTTGTGATAGAGAGAGAGAGAACCTAAAACGCTCTAGGGTTTCGTCTCTTTTTTTCCTAATAAATACTTAACAATTTTATTTTGGAGAAATAAGCTCTTGAATATTGATATGAAAGTTTCAAATCTCTTTAAATATTTATAAATGGTAAATCAGCCCTACAAACATATTAAAAATGCCTAAAAAGCATTTTAGCAAATAAGTTCCGCTGAGACCTCAAGGCTATTTCAATCTCCACTTGCTAATTGAGTTTTATAGCGAGAACGGTCATCATTCATTGTAACATCACCATGGCGAGGCTATAACAATGCTTTACCTACATTGATTGCATGGACTACGGAGTAACAAGAAATGAAAAAAATTAGGATGCCATTTAAGAGGGTTTGGGAATGTCCATCATAAATCTAATACAACATTCGTACGAAGGATTGATATCATACAAGCAAACGAAAGCAAGTAGAACAACGGCAAGACCAATAAAGACTTGGAGAGAAGTAGTTAATAGTGACATGAATAATTGTGGAGTAACAGAGAGTTTAGACTTGAACAGAAAAGAATGGAGATGTAAGTCTCACAAAGCTGACACCAAATAGATGGGACAAGGCGATGATGATGGTGATAATGATGACTGTGATACTAATAATGCTAAAATAGTTTCAGAAACACAAGAGGATGGCACAAACCTGACTTACCTCCAACCCTATCTACTCCTTATTTCGAATAGGGAATGAAACCACAAATAGGAAGTACAAATAGAGAGCTAAACTACATAATTATTATAAACTTAGGCAAAATTTTCTCACATTTTATAGGAATTGACATAATTGAAATTAAAAAGCTAAATAAACAAAACTGAAAACCAGATCAAATACAAGATTGTCTAGGTACTCGTACTTCAATATATATATTCTTGGAACAGAAATTTCAATGCAAACCTTCATTGCAGAAGTTATGAATCTAAGAGATCTCATCCTTTCAATTTTCTCTGACGTTGAAATTGAACGTTCAATGATCTTGGCACTGCCACTGCATCATAATAATAATAGAATCTGTTGGATTAGACCAACTAGGATTGGAAGAAGATGGCACTCTAAAGAGAAGAAAGTTGTTCTCTTGTGTAGAAAAACACCAAAAATGAAGACTAAAGTGATATACTACTTAAAACCTTTCAAATTTCATTCATATGACTTGTAAAATCAAAATACATGAGTGATAAAAATAGTCCACAATACAAAATCAGGAATAAATAAACATACACTTCCAAAGCAACTGCCTAGCCTAGAAAAAAATAGAAAATTACATTCTCAAAGTATATTCCATATTCTCAAGACACTATACTAAATACACCAATTTCCTATAACAAAAAAAGAGTTCCAAGATTGACCAATATAATTTCAAATGGGCCAATGACCCAAAAGACAAAATGGACCAAATGGGCCGGTCTAGCTTATAATTCTAACAACCCCCCTTGAGCTAGACCGATCGAATGCCGAGCTTTTCTTTGATCTTGATAAAAGTTTATTTCTTCAATGCCTTTATAAAGATATCCGTTATTTGATCTTGTGATTTGCAAGGTTTCACATCAATTTCTCCATCATTGATCAAGTCACGGATGAAATGATACTTAATTCGAATGTGCTTACTTTTGTAGTGAAAAAATAAGATTCTTAGTTAGTACAATGGCTGAACGATTATCACAAAATAATGTCGTAGCTTCAATTGATGGATGTTTAAGTTCTTCTAAAACCCATCTTAACCAAAGTTCTTGACAACCAGCCAATGCTAATGAAATGTACTCCGCTTCGGTTGTAGAGAGAGCAACAACTTGTTGTTTCTTTGAAGTCCATGAAATTGAACCCGAACCAATATTAAAATTATACCCGGAAGTGCTTTTGCCATCATCTACACTTCCACCCCAATCACTATCACAATATCCAACCAAACATGAGTTTTGAACCCTTTGGTAATGTATACCATCATTAATGGTACAACATACATATCACAAAATTCTCTTTCCGGCATTCCAATGACTTCTTCTAGGTGATTCCATGAAACGGCTAATCATGCTAACCGCAAACATAATATCCGGTCTTGTGGCGGTCAAGTACATAAGGCTACCAACAAGACTCCGATAAAGAGTTTCATTAACTCTTTTTTCATTATCATTTTTGCTAAGTTTCAAACCAACCTCTGTTGGAGTGCAAATAGGATTTGCATCTTCCATTCTAAATTTTTTTAATAAATCTTTTGCATACTTCTTTTGAGATATAAAAATTTCATCTTCATTTTGCTTTACTTCAATGCCAAGAAAGAAATGTAGGAGACCCATATCGGTCATCTCAAATTCAAGCATCATTGATTTTTTTAATTCATCACATATGCTTGAAAACAAACAACTAAGAACTCACCTTGAGTGTTTTCTTTGATGTAGAGAGAGTGTTCAAAAGGACACCTTCTGAAACCATTCTTCAAGAAGTACCCATCAATACGGCTATACCATGCCCTTGGTGCTTGCTTTAAACCGTAAAGTGCTTTCTTCAATCTACAAACTTTGTGCTCTTTACCCTTTTCCACATACCCTGGAGGTTGATCAACATAAACTTCTTCTTCAAGAATGCCATTTAAGGATGCTGATTTGACATCCATTTGATAAACCTTCCAATTTCTTTGAGCCGCCAATGCTAAGACCAATCTAATAGTCTCAAGCCGAGCAACGGGAGCAAAAACTTCATTGAAGTCTATGCCATGTCTTTGCTTGTAGCCTTTCACCACTAACCGAGCTTTGTGCCTTTCAACTTCACCTTTTGCATTTAACTTGATTTTATATATCCATTTCACACCAATGGATTTGTGCCCATTTAGAAGTTCCGTTGACTCCCAAGTTTCATTTCTTTTGATGGAGTCAATTTCTTGATTCATTGCATGTTTTCACTTTTCTTCTTGAGATGCTTCTTCAAAAGAAATTGGATCGGCATCGGCATATAGTGCAAAGTTAATCTCATCTTCATCAAAAAGTCTTCTTGATGCTTCATAAATTTCATTTATGCTTTTGGTCTTCTTTGGAGGAGAATTAGAACTCGATGATGATGATGATGATGATGGTGAAGATGAAGATGGAGAGGAAGTTCTATCATCTTCATGCTCACAATTTTGAGCATCTTTCAATTCTTCTTCATTGACACAAATAGACATTTGTGTCTTTTCTTGGAAATCTCAATCCCAAGCTTCTTCTTCATTAAATTTTACATCTCTACTTATGATAGTTTTCTTGGTGATGGGATTAAACAATTTATATGCCTTTGAAGTTTCACTATAACCAATAAGAATGCATTTTTCAGATTTATCATCCAATTTTTTTCTTCTTTCATCCGGCACATGAGAATATGCAATGCTACCAAATATCCTCAAATGCGCAACACATGGTTTATGCCCATTCCATGCTTCTTGTGGTGTCATGCCTTCAACACTTTTGGAAAAGGCATGATTCAAAAGATAGTTGGCACATGCAACGGCTTCGGCCCAAAATATATTTGGCATCCCTTTGGCTTTTAGCATACTTCTAGCCAATTCCATAAGGGTTCTATTTTTTCTTTTGGCAACACCATTTTGTTGAGGTGTGTACCGAGTAGTTAATTTATGCCGAATGCCATTATCTTTTAAGAAATTTTGAAAATCATGAGAAACATATTCACCACCTTGATCGGTACACAAAGTTTTCAACATAAAACTACTTTGCTTTTCAACCAAGGCCTTAAATATTTTAAAGTGGCCAAATACCTCTGATTTTTCTTTGAGAAAATAAACCCAAGATTTACGACTATAATCGTCAATAAAAGTGAGGAAATAACGATTACCGCCAATAGAAGTGGTGTGCATAGGCCCGCATAAGTCCGAATGAACAAGCTCAAGAGGATTTGATGCCCTCCAAGCTTTCCCAACCGGAAAAGAATTTCTTTGATGTTTTTCGAGTGCGCATCCTTTACAAACTTAATCTTTGCGATCTATATTTGTCATGCCTCTCACCATGTGATTTTTGCACATGAGAGTCAACGAGCTAAAACTCAAGTAGCCATACCGAAGATGCCATAGCCATGATTTGTCTTGGATGACAAAATTGAAGCAAGGAAGAACTTCATTTTGAAACTTAAGCGGAAACATCTTGTTTGGAGTCATCTTTACTTTGGCTATGAGAGCATTGTTCATATCCTTGCTTTCACATGCATCTCCTTTGAAATGAACATTGTGTCCTTTCAAAAGGAGTTGTCTAACACTTAGAAGATTGTGCTTGAGGCCGGGTACATAGAAAATATTTGAGATGCGTTTGATGCCTTTCTTTGATTGAACAAGAATATCACCACTTCTCTTTACGGAAAGTCGTTTATCATCGCCGGTCCTTACTTCACTTTGAATAGATTCATCCAAAGTGACAAATACACCTTTGTTGCCCGTCATGTGGTTACTACAACCACTATCAAGATACCAATCTTCATTGAATGCAACTTCTTGAACATTGCAAGCAAGAAAGAGAGTGTCATCTTCCTTACTTTGATTATTCTCTTGAACAAAATTTGATTCCTTTTTTTCTTCTTTCGCCAATCTTTTTCTACAAAATTTTATGATGTGACCATATTTTTTACAATGATAATATTGAACATTAGAAAGAGAAGATCGGCCTCTTCCTCTTTCCCTTCCTCTTGATGACGAAGATGACTCATCTTCGTCTTTCTTTTGCTTGATATCTTCCTCCATTATGCCTTCCTCGTCCGCGATTAGAATGTCATCCTCTTCTACCTCTAGAACTTTCCTTAAAAGAAATTTGAGTTTGAAAAGCTTGCTCTAGAGGAGAAGAATCAAATTGCTTCATACGAAGTTCATGGGATTGAAGCGATCCCAACAAACTTTCCAAAGACAAAGTAGATAAATCCTTAGATTCTTCAATTGCAACAACAATATATTCAAACTTACGAGTCAAACTTCTAAGAATTTTTTCTACAATTCTTTGATCTTGAAGATTTTCACCATTAATCCTTAATTGATTAACAAGAGGAATTACTCGATTGAAAAAATCTTCAACCGCTTCCGAATCCTTCATTCTTATAGAATCAAACTCACTTCGAAGAGTTTGGAGCCGCACCAATTTGACTTTTTCTTCGCCTTTGTATGAAGTATTGAGAGTATCCCATACTTGCTTTGCTGATGACACCGATGAAATTCTTTCAAAAATAACTTCATCCACAGCTTGATAGATAAAGAACAAAGCCTTCTTGTCCTTCTTGCGATTTTCTTTCAACTCATTGAGTTGAGCTTGTGTGAGAGCCGCTTGATCCTTCGGTTCTACATATCCGGTCTCAACAATATCCCACAAATCTTGAGACCCATATAAAAACTTCATTTGAATACTCCATTGATTGTAGTTCTTATCGGTGAAACGAGGAAGTTGAGGTTGCAACATATTGGAAGCTATGAATCTCAAGCTCTGATACCACTTTGTTGGATTACACCAACTAGGATTGGAAGAAGATGACACTCTAAAGAGAAGAAAGTTGTTCTCTTATATAGAAAAACACCAAAAATGAAGACTAAAGTGATATACTACTTTGAACCTTTCAAATTTCATTCATATGACTTGTAAAATGAAAATACATGAGTGATAAAAATAGCCCACAATATAAAATCGGGAATAAATAAACATACACTTCCAAAGCAACTACCTAGCCTAGAAAAAGATAGAAAATTATATTCTCAAAGTATATTCCATATTCTCAAGACACTATATTAAATACACCAATTTCCTATGACAAAAAAAGAGTTCCAAAATTGACCAATATAATTTCAAATGGGCCAATGACCCAAAAGACAAAATGAACTAAATGACCCAAAAGACAAAATGAACTAAATGGGCCGGTCTAGCTTATAATTCTAACATAATCAAAGTGAAATTCAAAGAAATGGGAAATCATGCCATCCTGGCTTGCACAAACATGTCAAAAGGTTACTTGAATGAATGTAGTCGGGCTGCTAGTTTGTCTTCATCCTGTTGTTCCTTAATGCTTGCAAGCTGTTTCACTGTTGCAGTATAACTACTCTGACCAAGGAACACATGCGACAACTAAAATGTTATTAACAAAAGGAACGGAATAGACTGCATGAAACTTGAGACATATATAGCTTAACAAATGAAACACAGTAATAACTAATATAAATATCAAACAACTTTAGAAACTAGAGTCCACTGAACCAAGCAATTCCATTTTTTTATTGGCAAGTAACCAAGCAATCATGGGTCAAAATACCAGCCGATACCGGTATCGGTGGCCAGTGGTACAGATACATACGGTTGTACCACTGGCCTGTAGGATTTTTTTTTAATGTATCGCCGGCACATTTGATGTATCGGTGATACCAATACGTATCGGAATGATTTTGATGGTGGGCGATATGTATCGGAGAAACGAGATTTTGACCCATGCAAGCAATAGCACCCTGATGGCCATAATGCCAACTTCATATACGCATAAATAACCATGTGCACGTTTGAGTGTTATATAGCAGAAACAAGCTTAACACTTTGAGCAACTAAGAGTTCAGAATATGCCAATAACAATAAATGCCAATTCAATATAATAATAGATTGGATCTTTTTTATATAAAAAAATTAAAATTAAAATTAAATAATAATAATAATTGCAATGAGAAGTAATTTAGACTACCAAAGATTGCAGAACTTAAATATTGCAACCATCATATCCCGAGCATATAGTTATATTTTGGTTCGTTCAAAATGACAGGCTAGTAGTCAAGTACTAAGAACTGATAGATATTTTTATGTCATCATTGTGACTAGAGGTGAACTCACATAGGGCGAGCGAGCCAGCTGACCCCCCCCCTGCTGAGTAATTTGAGAATCAAAATTTTATTGAAAGGAGTTAATATTAGGTACTCGACTCGAACGCCGATGCTCTTGGTACTCAGGCCACATTTGTGAGGCATGCCATATAGAACCACCATATGTTCCGTATGATTTGACGCCTAGGATCTCGAGGTCTATGGTGCAAAATATTTATTCGAAAGAAGGTCTCCATCATCTAATTCAAAGCGATCGAAGGAGCCCAGCTTACCTATAAAAAGAAAAAGTGGTTAAAGGGATGTGGAGTAGGATTTGACTGAACTATGTTGTAGTAAAAGCACCAATCAAAGAACGGCTTATTTGGTCATCTAAAATTAAAGGTGTGTTAGCTATAAATGGTATCCATTAATTTTAAATGAAGTTTAATAACTTTAACGCAGGTGATAGAGAATATTCTTGATGCAGGATAAAACACTAAAACTCTATGTGATTTGAAATCAATTTAGATTTTATTGAGCAAGGGAAATATGAAAATTATTCCAAAACACATAAAGTATTCAAAGAATTTAACCCGACAATTATGCCGGTCTGGTTTAGCACCCCATACGCATTCGGTCCTTTCCCAATCTAGAAAATGGGGTTCTAATGATAGAACTCGATTGTTGATCTAGTTTAAGGCACCAAGTGATAATTTAGATATTGTCCCTACTCCTCTCTAGGGTTTGAAGAATATAAGGTCCAAAGGGTTTTAATTAATCAAAGGGAAATCAACGGACGGGTTTAAACAAGGTTAACAATTCGGAATTGAAACTAATCCCAACAACAATAAACTAGAACAAAGATATATGATTTTTATGGGTTCTAATCGAAGAAATAAAAGATAAAATGACCAAATAATAATTAAGAAGATAGATGAAAGATAAGGAAATCTGAGGAATTGCACCATGGAAAATATTGGTTTCGCACCAAACCCTTCGGGGACAGAAGAATCGCTCTTTCGGTTTTGAAAGAATCACCCTTTCAATGGAAACTCATAGCAAGTTTTCTAGAATTCACACAAAGAAAAACTCATAAATTTCATTAATCATCAAGTGTCTCAAAATTGTCTTTACAATGCTTTAAATAGGCATAGAAACACTAATCTAACCTAATCTATCGAAATAGAAAGTCTCCTAATCAGAATGAAACTAAAAACAATAGTTCTTAACTAAAACACGCTTTGCCGACAAAGTTCGGCTCGATCTCACACAGGTGAGATTTGGCTTCAAGAGCGCAAAAGCGCAAATCAAAATTCTACCGATTGGTTGAACCCGCGTGTGCGAGTACTTAGAGAGAGCTTGTCCATGTCAATTTTGTCTACTTTTTGCTCCTCTTTGGCTTCCTTCTCTCTTTCGTCCCTCTCTAATCTGTGTCTTCCCAAAATGAGGTCTTCTCTCTTGGCACACACATGGACACGGGTCTTTAATCCTCTCCTAGAGTGCTATGATGGGCTTTGATGCTTTGGGCATCTCCTTGCGCTTTCCATACATGGCATATCAGTTCGATTCTTTGTCTCAGTATTTTGCACTAAAAATCTTTCGATTATAAAGCGCCTATCATAAGGTACACATGACGATATCATGTGGCACACATCCCAAAAAGTAACTTGAGTAGTAAGCCATCCAACACTCACTCAGCTTATTTAGTACAAACTCATTTGAATGGAAACCAACAAACCCCACTAACTCATTAAAAAGACTAATTATTCGGTACCCAACCCAACACCGATTATACTTGGCTCACTTTTTAGATGTGCGCGATGTGAAACCATCTTGTGTTATGTGTGATTTTACGCCCATGATTGTGACTCCATATTAAAATTTAAATTCGCCAAAACCAATATATATATATATATATATATATTGTCGATATTAACACAACATCATCAATATTTTTTTTTTACTTTATAATAACTATAATTTACAAGAAATGTGTCGTTGAAAGTTGTTTACGTGTCAAACATCTCACTTGTCAATATTACTGAAAAACATTAAGATCCATACACAGATATCAATCTATTTTTTAATAACTTAATAACGAAGAAAAAGGCTGACCATTTTTTTCTGAATGATCTTTGTGATGTGTGTCAGCATGTGAGGCATTCGAGGATTTGGAAGACTCTAAAAAGTTCCTTTCTAAAATTTCACTGCCTGATACTGTAGGATCATCTATCCTCTTGCAAAGAAAAGAATATTTATCAATGAGATACAAAAAGTCGGTTTTCTCCAGCACTTCTCATAAAATTTTAAACAGACTTATATCTTAAGGTACGATTGGGCAAGCTCCATGCCAGTGCACTCCAGCTCCCGACCTACTCCCCGTCAGAGCACGTTTAATCTGCTCTGGCAGGCTCATTTTTAAGTTAAAACAGCTTCTTGCCAGCGCAAATGCGATGGGGAGCTGGTTTACCAAACACATTCTGGGCTAAGAATACTGCGCCGGAGCTCAAGAGCCTTCTTAGTCCCCGGAGAGCTAAGTCAAATGCACCCTCAAAGAATAATATCACAAAAATGTTCTCCTTGCTTCAAAAACTAAAAAGTGAGGAAACCACTTCCACTAAAACAAAATATTTTTTTGAAAATGAGCCCGGGTTTTCTTTTTTGCTTTGTTTCTTTTTTTTTGTTATCAGTAGCCTGGGTTTCTATAATCAATTTAAAAGAAATATAATTGAGAGGCTTGAACGGAAATAAAGCTAATAATATAGAGGAGAAAAAAACATATGATACCAGAATAGCAGACAAAAGACAAGTAGGTGGTTAGGGCTAGACAACCAAACAGGGTAAAGCAAAAAAAAAGGGCTGCATTATTCACTTCCCGGTGTGGGGGTGCCTGACATATCTCAAATTAGGGTAGTGATTAATCAAAAGTAGAACTGCACCCCTACAAAGGTAAGTGCTCCAATGGCCAACTCAATTCAGTGATTGAGAGTCTCTCTGTACAGCTAATCATCTATTGTGGGTACATATACAATCAGAATACCATTGCTTTGGGCGATGGTAAAAGGTTTTGGCTGTCAAGCGTGAAAACGCAGGGTCGAGTTCGGAGAGCAGCCACTTTTTATGTAAAAAGCCAGAGGTTAGGTCTATATCCCATCCACCCCACCCCCAAAAAAAAAAAAAAACACCCTGTACATGTAGGACCAACACTGCGTAATGGCAACATAATGCCACCTGTTAATGCCTCTACGGCAGACTATAACAAGGTAACCTGATTCACTGGTTTGCTCAGTTCAGTTTCGGGATCGTGGTTAGCCATTGTCGAGCAAACTTGGGCCGCTAACAGTAGGATGAGTTTTGACTTATAGTGGTGCATACAAGTATTAATTATTTACTTAAAAAATTAATGTCCTCTTTCAAAAAGTAACTTGAGGGGAGTTGGTCAGGAGCATGACTGACTTGTAAGTAATACCAAAGGTTCAAGTCCTCTTCCTTACTTTTTATTAAGGTTATATACCAACTTATTATTAAGGTTATATACCATTAAAAAAACAAAGATTTGTAGTCCGGTTCGCTTGCTAGCAGCGAAACGAACTGCAAACTGGTTCATAGTTGGTACCACTTGTAGCGAACCTGCTAATCCTGGACTACAGAGAAGAAGGAATAGCCTCCAGGTGGGTGGGATGTGTACCTTATATGTATTTATTGGCATCAGCCACAACAAATCCGACAAACTGAACCAGTTGCTAATAAATATAAGTTAAATATATAACAAACATATAGAAGTTCTCATCCAAATTATAAGTGGGTCTGATCCAATATTGGTTCAGTAAACAATTGGACTTTATGACCAAGAATGTGATGTTTGTGACTTTATGCATACCAAAAATTTTAACAAGGGACCTCTAAATTTTACTCACATTCCACTAGAGGGCTCTTCTGAAAGCCTTGACGAAAGTTTAGATTGCTGAGCATCCTGCAGTCAGCAAATAAGTTTCCAGGAGAGAGCTATAGTGCTAGGTGAGCTTCTAATAGAATGAACAAATTAACATACCTTACACGCTTTCTCAACTAGTTCTTCCTCAGAAAATATTTTAAGCTCATCAACCCTATCAATTCATAAATATTTGTGCAAAGTATATCAGAATCAATAAAATCAAAAGAACATGGAAATAAGAAATCAATCAGCTGCATCCATACATGAGTGAATATGAATCCATGAACATTCAGAGACGGAAAATAACTAAAATAACCATACTATAAAATTATTATTATTAATAGTTTTATCAAGTTTTGACTTGTAAGTGCAACAGACTGTCGTTTTTACCTAGATTTTAAAGAACCCATATTACGTTTCTATATCTCAAAAAGATACCATCACTAACAAAAAAGATTAATTAGCCTTCCTTAGAAGGATCAAATGAACAGACAGAGAAAATTAAATAGCATTTACATCACTTTCTTCTTTTATTGAATAAAGCATGAACTGGCAAATTCACCACAATATTGACTCATAAACTTGATGGTGCATATTAGTAGATTACCTATATGATTCTATATGTCACAATAATACCATTAACAACCAAAAGAAAAAAAAATTTATAACCCTTCTTTGGAAGGATAAAATGAACAGGCATAGAAATTCTAACATTTACATTGGTTCTTTCATTATTGAATAAAGCATGAATTGGCAAGGTCACCATACTATGGCTCGTAAACTTGATAGCGAATCCATCTAGCACAAGCTTTTTACATGCCAATGCTAAGAAAAAATTGAATCATATGGTGAATGTACAAAGTAAAGATGCCAAAGCTGATATGATGTGATCCAATGAGGAAATGAAGTAACATTCACCATATAAGCTTGCTCACTAGATATTAGAATCTTGAAATGTATTTGCATGCGGATGGTGGGTGGTTTTTTTTTTTGGGAGGGGGGGTCAAATCTCCACCCAACACGATCATGGTGAAGTGACCGAGGTAGAGTGTGTGCTAGATAAGTGAGACAGCAAGTGGGGAGTACTCAATTTTGGGGCTGAAATGGTGAACTCATAAGTTTGTTTTTTGAATTATTCCTTGTTATTTCTTTTGGGGTTACAATAGGAGTTTCTAAATTGTCCTTGGCTTTTTTGTAATCCATTTCTTTTTTGGGTACCTCTCTTTGCACATACCAAATCACTGAAAGCACCTACACTTGCAAGGGTATTTTTTTCACATTCTAAAAGCACCCACTTATTATTTAGAAAATTATAAGAGCGCCCAATTATTTTCTTTCTCTTCCTCAACTCTGGCAAGTCGCAACAATTGTATCACCGAAGAACCCTCTTCTTCTTCCTCAACTCCGACGAGCCGCAATGACGGCAGCACCGAAGCACCCTCACCCTCTTCTCCTTTCTTCTTCGTCTTCCTCAACTTTGGCGAATCGCAAAAATAACATCACCCAAGTACCGACCAAATCTCACAAAAAAAGAAAAATAAATAATTCATGAAGGTAGGTACCACTCTCATATGTAAAAAATTGGCGATGAGCACCCACCGCCAGTTCTTTCACATCTGACAATGGGTGTCACTGGTCAAATCACAGACAATACCTATCTGCAGTGGCGGAACCAGGATTTTCACCTAGCCGGGGCGCATGTCATTTGACAAATTTCAGCGAAATTCTCTCAAATTCGTTGAAACAGGGTTCAGACGAAACTTTTAACGAAATTTTGGTCATTTCTTTCACACCGCCAGTTCTTCCACATCTGACAATGGGTGTCACTTGTCAAATCGTAGACAGTACCTATCTGTGACACTGGCCGTGGATGCCCACTGTCAGGTTACCACATCTAATGGTGGGTTCCCACTGTCATGAATTTCTTTTTTTCAGTTTTTTTGTGAGATTCAAATGGTACTTCATGATTTGTTGTCATTGTTGCAACTCACCGGAATTGAAGAAGAAGAAAAAGAAGAGGGTACTTTGATAATGTTGTCATCGTCGCTGCGACTCGCCAGAGCTGAGGAAGAAGAAGGTGCTTCAGTGATGTGGCTGCCATAGTTGCGTCTCGAAGGAAAAAAGAAGTGGGCACTTCAAGTACACTGAGTGAGTGCATGTTTTATGAAAAAAATGATAAAAAGTTAGTGAATGCTCTTATAACTTTCTAAATAATAAGTGGATCTAATTGAACCCGACCTATTTAGCTAACAGGCCAAGACTTTCGACCCGATCTGACGCAAGTCACACAATAGGTCAAGGTATTTAAAACCAAACCCGATTTGTGGTAGGTTGGGCCTTCAAAACCTACCAGGTCAACCCAACCAATTTGCACCACTAAGAACAAAGGGCCTTTTACCTCAAAGTAGGGATGCAAATTCAATGTACCGAACCGAATCGAACCCAAATTTTTCGGTGCTCGGTTCGGTACACTCCAAACCGAAACCCATTTGAGTCAGTTCGATTTTTTTTTTTTCCAAAACCGATTCGGTTCTGTTCGGTGTAGGTAAAATACCTATTTTTTATTGTTTTAATGTATTTTTTTAATTTTTCGATTTTTTCGGGCTTTTTTAGTTTACTCAACCTACCCCCCTCATTTTTCGGTTTCAAGCCACCCAAATCAAAACTGATTTGAATTGGGGTTAAGTTCGGTTCGGTTTGAGTATGATTTCGATGTAGGTCAGTCCAATTCGGGACCCTCAGTTTTAGTGTTCGGTTCAAAACTTGCATCCCTACGAAAGAGAGGGATCTCTCAGTCTTCTTGGTCAACGTTTGGAGTTTATTGTGTAGGGTACCGGTATTTGTAATTGATAACTCTACATTTGCAACTAGGGATGCAAACTGAATCCAAAACCGAACCCGAACCGAAAACGGAGGACACTGAACTGGCCCAAACCGGCCTGAACCGCACCGAAAATTGAAACAAACAGAATCCCAATTCGGTTCGGTTTCGATTTAGGGTGGCAAAAATCGAAAATCGTGGGGGTAGAATGGGTAAACCGAAAAAAAAAAACAAGAAAATATATTAAAATAAAAAGTAGGCAAAATACCCACACAGAACCGAGCTGAATCGGTTTCGATATCCAAAAAAATAAATCAAATAATAAATAAAAATAATAAATAAATAAATAAAACGAGTACTGAACCGAATTCAGTTTAACTCGGTACACAAATTTGCATCCCTATTTGCAACCAAGGGTTTACACCATTAAAAATTTTGACTACATAGAATTAGATGATGGAAACCATTTTCCATCTCAATCTTCCACACAATTGATCATAAAATCGTGGCCACCTATCAAACGGTGAGATTTTGATTCCACATGGCAGCACACTCATAAAAGTGATTGGGATTATGACATGCTGTGATAAGGGTTCTTGTGCAACCTTTGGGGATGTGTTCCACGTACATTTCACTGTTTCATAGGTTTGCCACGATTTCGCAATCTATTTTGTAAAAGATTGGTATGTAAAACAATCTCCACTGTTTGATAGGTTTCCCGATGATTGAATCTTCTGTTGTTGTAAATATTGATACTCTATTGTGTATGACTCACCCGGGATTTGAAGGCCCATTCTATGCTAGTTAAGCTTTGCATCCCCATCCCTAATTTAATCATTCTCAATTGGGCTATCAACTAGGAGGGTAGGGCCGGGTCGGTTGGGCCCTAACCCTACTCTAAGCATGTCTTTGCATGACTACCAATTATACTAGAATTTGGGTAGAGATGTCAACAGGTTGAGGCGGTCGGGCCAAAATTTTAATTACCCACTAAGAAAATGGCATATGGTCAACCTGCTTTGGTCAGACTCGAACAACAATAACTCATCTATTTATTCGTTAACCGTGATTGGATAATAAAAATTGGATGGTGGAGATTATTTTACATATATTAAGAATAATCAAATTTTACAAGTTTAATAGCCAAACAGTTGAAAAAAATAATTACAACCTTTGGTTATTTTCTAAGAAAAAACTTTCATTGAGCTTTTTTTTCACTAACTCATGGGAAGTTAAAAAAAATTAAAACATCTCATGAGTTTTGTCAAACAAGGCCTAAAAGCAAGCGCCTTCGCTAAAACCGCTAAAATCTTGCACATAAAATGTGTTTCATGCCGTTAAAAAGAGGACATTCTATTTTTCAGACCTGCTCCATGTGAAACACCTTCTAAACCATCTGATTTGAAGTACATGATATAAAGATCTCTATAGTCAAATATTGGAACAAAAAATAATCACTATCATCTAATTCAACACAATTAAAACCTATCATCTGATTTAATGGTTGATTGTCAAGTCATATGGTAAACATTATTTTCCATGCCAATCTTGTGCATAAATGATCTTGACATAGCATCCTTCATATCAGACGGCTTCGATAATGTTCCAAGTGCACAGATCCCTAAAATATCAAAGCTTTCTTTTTAGCCCTTGTGCCGCAATACAAATCTCGGGTGCAAGTTGTAGCTCCTGTAAATTAAAATAAACAGGTAGCGATCTTTACAATCCACAATTCTTTCTCTCAACTTAGGTTCACATGCTTAAATTGTAGACTGCTTTGAATAAGACAATCAAAGATCATTTTTGACCAAAATTTTCACATAACAAATCTTGAAATCATGAGCCTAACTTCGGATGGCCAGATTTTGATTCTACGTGACAAACATTCTAAAAGCATATATATTATATAACCGTGGGCATACATCAAATGTTAGTCTTGGATCACTTTTTTGAGTTGTGTGCCATGTGATTGTGACCGTACAATTGTCGATTGTATAATCTTGAGCTCAAGAACTAATGTACGGAAGATTGGGGTGAAATATGATCCCCATTACATGATTCAAAGTACTCGATAGTTTAAGCACATGAAATTCATTTTGAGAAGGAAGAATATTAGATTAAAAATAAAGGTTTCCTAAGATAATAACTACATCCTTAATACTACACCGCAGCCTCACAAATCTCTTCACAATCTTGAACGGTTGATTGCTTCGAATCAAATGATGATGACATTTGATTCCAAACATCGACAAAATACATCTTGACATCATGATCTATCACCAAAAGGTCAAATTTTGATTTAAAACAAAACATATCTGAAAACTAAACATAATCATAGTATAAGCCAAGCATTATTCTTTGGTTACTTTTTAATATGTGTTACATGAAATAACAATTGACTGAGAAGGACAGATTTAAGTTATCAGCCAAATCCCCACTCAAGGCGTTCCTATTATATGGTCAGATGGTGATACCACGTAACTTATATACAAAAAAGTGAATGTGAGCAATGTTTGATGGTACGCCATGGCAAGTGCAGCACTTTTTATTGATATGTTAATACTTTTAACCACAATTAATATAGGGATTACGTTTTAATGAAAATTTGAACAATATTAATACTTAAAACTAAAAATTCGAAGTCCAAATCATGTTGCCGATTTATTCTCAAAATTGGATTTCGATTGTGATAATATGCGGGTTTGGTTGGAGGACTTTCCCCACCAAATCAACTCTATTGTAATTTAGGAATCGTCTTATAGAACCATATTTTCTTATTAAAAATACAAAGACACAATGACCAATCAAACAAATGGAAAAGATAAAAAACTAATACTTAAAACACATTTAATCGCTAGACGGTTTAATAATTGTCGTGAATGTTAGCGTGGGCAACAAAATCAATAAAGGCTAGCATAAATTATAGATCCAAAATTTTACTCGTAAGCATAGTGACTAATTTCGTTTTCGGAAATTTTTCTGTATTACCCCCTAATTTTAGGAACTCGTGTAAATAAATTTGAGCAGATATTTGTGTGGTGCACTGTGCGCCTACAATGTTTGGATGGGTTTGTGGGTATGTGTTCTATTAGGTGGATGAGTTTTCACATATACACACCATTATGTGCAGTGGTGGAGCCAGTCATCTCTTTTATATGCACCACTTATCTAAACTATTTTAAGCAAAAATAATTTTAATCAAAGGTATTTAAAAGTCTACCTCTTGAAGTTAAATCCTTTGACTCCCGTTGATCCAAATTCAAGCAACAGAACAAAACCAAGCTTCAATCAAATGGACTCCAAAAATCAGTCCATCTCCAACCTTGGAGCCATGGCAAAGATTAGCCCATATCATTTACCAAAAGAACTGTCCACTCTCCCTTAGCCTTCCTTCTCAATATCACAAACTAATCAGAAGCAAGGCACAAGGCTTATCAATGGTTGAGATGGGGAGAGGGATTATAATCTCCAAGGATCTAAGCAAAGCAAAGGGTGCAAAAGCTTCAAATTCTGGTTCTCTCTTTATAATACTAATAATCAAACAAAATATCTAGATCTTTGTGTTTACAATTCTATCAACTTATCTTGCACTGGTTTTCGGTGTTAAGCACATACACACAACTTAAAGTATATGTGAACAAATACACGACGTCTACAAGTCCAAACCAAAAATCCTTTGATCACAAACCTCATTATACCTTAACCTATTCAAATCAACATGATTTGTCCCGTAACTTTTTCGGGCACGCTTACCGAGGTAGTTGAAATTAGGTCTAAAATATTCGGGATATTACATTTTCATTTTAAACAATTTGATAGTAAGAATATCGAGTTGCAGTAAAAGGAATCATTTTTAATAATCACAAACTCAAAGCAAGATTATTTGCAACTTAATATTCTTTCTGCTCAACTTGGGTTTCAAGTGTTTAAATGGTTGATTGCTTTGACTAAAATAATGGAGATCATTTTTTGTCCCAATCGTCGCAACATGGCTCTTCCGTTAGATGCCCGAATTTTGATTTCACGAGGCACACATTTAGAAATGTGATCTGAGAATCATGTTTGATTTGTGCATATTATCATGTTCAATTTTTAGGAAGTGTGCAACATGAATCAAAATCTGACTGATCTCAAGATTTATTGCATCGAAGATTGGGACGGAAAGATGGATCTTGCTCGTCAGATCCAAAGCAATGAATGATTGAAGAACATGATATTAGGCTGAGAAGGAAGAATCTCGATTTATAAATAAAGAAATGTACATTTTTTAAATTGCATACCCAAATCGTTAAAGAATGGACTCAATGGAGGACTCTAGTAATTCCACCATTCTTTTCATAATAGTAATAGACCAAGGATACTTTGCTAATTTCAAAAAAAATAATTTAGTAGCTTTGTCCACAAGGCAACATTTGACCCTCTTTTATGTTAAATTTGTAAGTAAAAGGAGAAGATGCACCTGGATGCAGCGGAGGGCCATATCTGGTTGCTTGACATAAATAACCCTAAATAACATTGATTTGGGTTGGGTTGATCACCATGTGATTTATAAATAATAAAAAATTTTGATATTTTTTCTATCTTTCCTTAATCGGTCTCCAATCAAAATGGCACTTTGGATGTTTAGAACTTTTGATAATGTGTTCAATGGTGATTATGTATCAGACGATGCCTAATTTTTTGGTTAATACGTTTTCCAATGATGGAAATTTGATGGTTCATATCTACTTATGGTAGGGATGCGAACCCTAAACCGAACACTGAAATAGAACCGAAAACCGGTCCTCCCAAACCGGCCCGAACTGCCCCGAAAACTGATACAAACTGAACCAAATCGAAGTGAAATCGGTTCGATTTCAGATTGGGTAGCTGGAAACCGAAAATCGAATAGGTAGGTTGAATAAACCAACCCCTTAATGGGCCAAAACCGGTCCGAACCGGACCCAAACGGGCGGTGGAAACCGACCTTGAATCGAACCGAGCTGATTCTCACTCTCTCATGTTTCTCTCTTCTCAAACACATCTCTCTCTCTCTCTCTCTCTCTCTCTCTCTCTCTCTCTCTCTCCAATCTGTAAAGAAGTTGTGGCTCAAGCACTTTCTGTCTCCTACTAATTCTGAATTTATTTAATAATAAAAATAAAAAAGACACCCAAGCTCTTTTCGTCGGATTTTAAGGTTTGACAGTCACAGTAGACAAAAGTAAAATAACAGAGATATTACCCTAGCACACTGTCTTTCCAATAAAACAGAAGGAGAAGCTGATATTGCTAGCACTTTGTCTTTCCAACAAAACATAAGAAAAAGCTGTTTTTTTTATTATTATTATTTTATTTTTTTAATAAGAAAAAATGTTTTTTTTTGGAAGAAGACGGTCAAAGCCTCCAACCCAACCTTTGGGTTGGGTTTACCAAACGTTTTTTATCGGGTAAGGCCAGGTCAAGCATTTTTGGGGTCGGATTGGGGTACACTGTCAGGTTGGGTTGGATTCGACATTTGTAAGTTTCTTATTGGACAATCAAAATTTTGATCCGACCCATGGACAGCCCTACATAAAAATGATGGTAACAAGAACAAATTAGGGATGCAAACAAGTCGGGTGTGGGTTGGGTTTAGAGTCAACATGAACCCGAACTGTTAACTTCATTCCATGACCGGAACCCAACCCTACTTGTTAACTCCTAAACATTAACCTGAACTTGTACCTGACCCGTTGGATAAATCTAGACCTGGACCCGAACATGACCTACAAATATGGTTTAGATAGCATTTTAGATAGATAGATTAGGCCTTAGTAGTTATTTTACTAAACTCTATATAATAAATCAAATATAAGGTGCTACTCTTATATATCTAAGTACGTATAATAGTATATCATCTAAAAAAAAAGTACATATAATAGTATATCTAATATATAAAAAACAAATGGGTACCTATTCGGATCAGTTTTGGATCTAACTTGAACCCAACCTACTAGGCTAATAGGTCGAAACTTTCGACCCGATCCGACACAAGTCACACAACAGGTCGAGCTTTTTACAACCAACCTGACTTGTGGCAGGTCGGGCCTTCAAAACCCGCTTGGTCAACCCAACCCGTTTGCACCACTAAGAACAAAGGGCCTTTTACTGCAAAGTGATGATAATAATGATAAACGGAATTAAAGTGTGACCTTAACTAAATCAGAGACAATATTTATAAAAATTTTGGACTCTCTGCAATAAGCAAAAACAGAGAGGCCTGCATGTCATATCAGAAGATCTTAGGAGCTATAATACAAATAGCCCTAGAAAAATAATTATCAATTGCCACGTCTAATAAACAAAATACTCAGCTGTAGGTACAGTTTACTTTCTTAAAAGTTTTAGTTGCAGGCACAATTTACTTATATATAGTTTCTGAAAAGTTTTACTTTCTGATTAGTTTTTATGGGATCCGAAAATAATGTTTGCTGTCAGGTTTCTCTCGCGCTCTGCTGCCTACTCTTCCTGCTTCCCAAACAAGTTAAACAATTAAAGACACCAAAGTAGCCGCAGAGGGGAATGCTCTCTTTCGTGTAAAATTTCTCTCTCGCTCTGCTTCCTGCTGCTTCTTGCTTCCCAAAAAAGTTTTTATGGGATTCGAAAACAAGCTATTGCCTTCTGCTACTTGCTACTTCCTGCTTCCCAGGAAAGTAAAACAATTAAAGACACCAAAGGAATGCTCTCTTTAGTGTAAAATTACAAAATCTGAGCAAAACATGACAAACGACAAAAATTAATTAATGAAAATATGGTATTTGACCTAAGGTTGACCCTCCTCCCTACTTGTAGGCCACTTGGCATAACAGTATAAGTTCACTTACACATTGGATAATTCAAGGATCAAAACTTCGGTTTTCGTTTCGGTTTCGGGCCATTTTCGGTCCTGCCCGAAACCGAAAATTTGAAATTTCGGTCAACTTTTTTTTTTATTATTATTAAAAAATCAAAAATACTGGAGAAGCAAAATATCGGCCGATAATTTCAAATTATCAGGCGATAATATGCCCAAAACCAAAATGATACCAAAAATTTGAGTTTTCATTTCGGGGACCACCGAAATCAATAAGTTTCGGCTGAAATCTTAAGAATTCGGCCGAAATTTGAACCATGTTGGATATAGATATATAGAAAAGTACGAAAACGCCCCCCATTTATATTTTTATTATAAAAATAGTGATTTTTTATTTAATAATGAAAATGCGCCCCATACAGGCCAATACAGGCCCGTATTTGTACGTAGTCCCCATGCACATGTCGAATGCCTAATATTTAAAAGGTAAAAAAATAATAATAATAAAAAATAGGAATTGTTGGCAAGGGCAACATTGTAAATATTCCTTAAAATTGATCAATGCCCTACGTGCTTTTATATGTATGGCTGCCCGTTTCAAATATGTGGGGGCTTTGTTTCGGAAGAAAAATCAGCATTTGATTTTTTGGTAATAAAAGATGGTTAAGGGGCGCTGTTTTGTAAAAAGCCCTTGGATATACGCCTCCTGATCATGCCACATTTGAAACTAGAATTTAGAAGAAAGAATCTTTCATCAATCCGGGTTGTAAATAAAGGTGTCCAATGTTTCTAGTCTCAATATCTCACACCACAGATCACAATGAATACACTCCCAAAACGTAAACAGTGAATCAAGTCACTTGAATTTGATGATGGAGATCGTCTTTTCGTCCTAATTAATCTTCAACACAATAGATCTTAATATCACGTGCCTCCAATTAAATGGTCAGATTCTTAATGTTACGTGACACACATCTCAAAAATTGAACATGATCATAGACACACATCAAACATAATTTTGATATCCCTTTTCAGAAAGTAAAACAAAACATTTGCCCGGCAAAATAAAACTTTTTATGATAAATAAATATATGTATCAGTTCAGTGTCACTCATTGATCTTCATTATTATAAATGGAGCTATTTTGAATGATCTTCCACCATTAAAGTGAAACTTTTCTTTCATCAGAGTTGAAGCATGCATCAGATTCTCACTAAATCAAAGTAGTCAACAGTTTCAACATAATAAACCCATATGAGAAGAATGAATCTTCCCGTTGAAAATAAAGGTATAAAAAATACCTCTCTCATAAATATCCTTAAGCTTCTTCTCTGGCACCTAGGGCGGCTAAGGTGTGACATAGTTACCAAATTGAGGACTTTTTGAAAAAAAATCCTGTTTTAATCGCATTTTTTTAAAAACCATTCCTTCCACCATTAAAACACATCTTTTTCAACAAAAAAACATGTAACTTTTTTCATTTTAAACATATTTTTTCCGATGATTTCAATAATAAGGATCGGGTTAAAGGTTTCATTGAAGAGGTCGGGTTGATCCCTCTTTTTTAACGTTTCATTTGTTTTTTCCCACTTTTTTTTGACTTTACCAAATTTTTTCCGTTTTTTCCCTTCCTGATTTTTCCCCGATTTCCAAACATGGTAGCTATGCATGTGTCGACTTGATACTAGGGTTTGACCTGAAATGCGAGTCTGATATATAAAAAAGTGAACCGACACCAAGTCAGGGTTTGATAATACTGCAACAAGGTTAAAATCCAGCAAACTTTGCAAATTCTGGAATATTTGGAGAGAAAAAAATAAAATAAAAATTTTACAAAATAAGATTAAAAAGTAAAAACATGTTATCGTGCATATAAAAAACATAGAAAAATAATGGTTTTTAATTGGATCGGGTCGGGTTGTTGAGTTTGGAGTTGGGTCGGGCCAGTTTTCAGGTTACATGTATAGTCACCAAGTTGGCTTCGGCAAGGTTAAAACCCCAGCAAAATTTGGCAAGTTCAGGAAATATATGGAGAGAAAGAAAAAAAAAAAAATTAAGATTAAAAGTTCAAAATATTTAAAAATTAAAAGTCACGATTTATTGACAAAATTCAGGAATTATACAGGAACACGAATAGTTGAGTTTTTAAAAATTCGCCAATGCATTTTATTTTTTGTTTTTTAAAATTAGTGAATAATTCGAGATTAATTCGTAGAACCATGAATTTGTGAGTTGTCATTCACATTTTTTCCAAAAAATTCGGCAAAGTTAGTAACTATGGTTACATGCTAATTTTATATAATGAAGTGGCAATTGAAGGACATGGTGGAAAACCCATTCTCTAGCTTCTTCCCTAGATGTCGCGTGCGTGGAGCCATTCACACGTGCTAGTTGATGTGTCCTAAAATTTGTACTCGCAAGTGCACGAATCGTGATGTAGTTAGTGGGTGCAAAGTACTAGATCGTTCCCACGAGGATTGGTTAGAAAATGTAAAAACAGAAATATCAATTACCTAAAAGAATTTTTATAGATATTTTACAGTAACTAACAACCTAGAATTCTGATAACTTTTGATAAAACAGATAAATACTAACGAAATCTAAGAGATTTAAACAATTAATGAAAGATAAGGATTGAGATGCTAAATCCTCCCATCGTAGGTTTATCATTTACAGAATACCAATCTGTGGATTGAGATATGAGATCTTTAACAGATTTCTCAAAAGAAGCACTGCCCTATACACACGTGAGTTCTAAAATATAGATCTGAGATCACGGAGATGTATGATTAACATCCCATAAGTGTATGATTAACACTCACACCTCGGATAATATTTAGAACCCAATCTCTAGGATAATTTCCAAAGTACAATCTAAGATCAAGGAGATGTATGATTAACACGCCATGGGTGTATGATTAACACCCACACCTCAGATCGTGATTGGAACTCACCACTGGGATAAAGTCATACTATCAATCCGAGATCAAGGAGATGTATGATTAACACCCCATGAGTGTATGATTAACACTCACACCTCAGATGATGGTAAAACTTCACCCCGAGATGGGTGATAATTAGGATAAAATCATTATTGCAGATCTGAAATCATAGGGTATGATTAGCTCCTAGATCTCAGACTGAAATAATGATTTCACCATTTTCAATAAATATTAGGGTCTTAAAAAGCATCTGACATCTCAATCACACAGATTTATATTAATATAAATGAATACCTCGGATGGGGTTCATTAGATCCCCATCCTTAATGAAACTAGTCACACATAACTGAAATAAGTAATAAAATAAATGCAGAAGTTGAAAATGTCATTAAAATACCGTAAATAATTATCCATAAAAAGCTTTAATCCAAGTACGTACACCTCCTTCTTGAAAGTGGATCCAAATCAGAAAACTAAGACTTATCTTCCTTCTCAAAATGAATAATAAAGATAGTTCAAGAAAATGGGACTCAATGTCCTTACACTTTAAAACGCAGAGAACTAAAAATAAAAGAATGCAGAAAAATGAAAACTCTCTAAAAAGAAGAATGCAGAAAAAAAAAAATCAGAATTCTCTCCCCCTAGGACTCCCCGAATGAATATATCTCCAAGAATATCTTTTTCCTTAATTGCTAAAAAAAAAGTCATTTTTTCCTCCAAGATTTTATTCCGTGAAAAGAGTACCGAGATTCTTGCGGCCAAACAAAATTTCGAACTCAAATTCAAATTTGGTCGATCAATCGACCTCCCAGATTTTCGTGAATTCCCGCTACACTTTGCATTCAGACACTGCCTTGGTATTTCGGCCATAACTTTCTATCTCGAAGTCAGATTGAGGCGATTCTTGCGGCGTTGGAAAGCTGACGACGAGTTCTCCAACTTTTGTGTTTTGACAATTTTATGAATCTAACGTCTTGAAGGTTCAAATTGAGCTCCAAGTCGGGATAAGTTTCGAATGATCTAAGGTAGCACGAATTTGACGTTATATTATGAACTTTTTGGTTATTTCATGCTCAACACATTTCCAGGCCTGTAAATCACTAAAACTATATAAAACATGTTAAATAGCTTTCATCGGATAGCTAAATGTAGGTCTTTAGGAGTGAAATATCATCATATTTCACTGCACATCACTAGTCGCTATTTTTTTTTTGAAAATTGTTTGTATTCAATATAAAAGTTATACATATGTCTCGGAAAGACCGAAAAAGCATATGTACGTGCCACTGGCATTGCTATCTGGAAAACTGCGGAACGGAGAAAACCAAGATAGTTACCAGGGCAAATGTAGGAAACCCAAATTCAAGGGAAAAACCTACATCAAGAGGAAACCAGAGAGTTCGGGAAAAACCTCAAAGAGTACAAAAATCAGAACACTCCAAATACATCCCGGATGCGAAGAAATCCTATCCCGAAACCCGATTACAAGACTCTGAGAGCATTAGAGAGGTGCCCTGCTTCAAAGCTGTAGAGGTTGGTTGAGGAGATCTCGATGTATCCAGCAGCTGTCTCCCAATTGCAAGTGGTGACTATGCAGTCTCTATTAGATGTGCTGATAGGAATGCAAACCTGATTCAAAACGATCCGCGCCGAATCGGTTCCAATTCGATTTTAGTGCCCAGAAATAAAAAATCTTTTCAAGTAGACTGAGAAAACAAAAAATAAAACTTTAAAAAACCAAAAAATACCTTAATAATAATAAGAAACCCGAATTGAAACTGAACAAAAAAAAAACCCGAAATCACATTGATTTAATTCGGTTCAATTTCACAACCGACTAATCAAACCAAAAACCAAAACTTTCAGTTTAGATTCAATTGGATTAACCAAACTTGCATCCCTATGTGCGGTTATGTCGCTATAAAAAATAAGATTATTAGCGATAGTTTTTTGCTGTAAAAAACTGTTGTGCTATTAACAAAAAAGTTATTAAAACTATTAGCAACAAGGGTATTAGTGGCAATTTTTTTGTTAATAGCGGCAGTTTTTGGTTACTGCTAATAGTCTTATTTTTTGTAGTTATTTTACTTTTGGGATAATGGCTTCGAGAGACATTTAAACACCAAATGATGTTTAAAGGATCTTACGCCATTAGAATTAGACTTCCTATATCACAGCATTGATGTGAGATTTACAATTATGTCATGTTGGACACATCTATGATCAATCTAATCATTGAAGTGAGATTTACGATTATGTCATGTTGCACACATCTATGATCAATCTAAATTGCCTAAGGCTCTGTTTGATAGCAATGAAACTCCAAAGAAGAAATGAAATCAATTTCTTAATTGATTTCCTAGGAAATGATTACCTCTATAAATGGATTTTCCACTGTTTGAGAAATGAATTTCGTTGGAAATTGATTTCTCTTGTTTGATTAGTATCTTTGAAAATGAGTTTTTAAATTTTGATAATTTATTATTAAAATCATAATTAAAGTCAAATATTAACTAATTATTTTTTTAATAATATTCAATTACGTTACAAATTAATACCATCGTAATCACTATTTATTACTAAGTTATATAAATCCGAGTTTAAAAAGTCAAACTCAAATAAAAAGTCAAACTTTGACCAAACTTTAAAAAAATTATGTAAAGCTAAATAACAAAGTTGTAAATTCTAGTATCTAATGTAAGTTTATACGTTGCAATGAAATTAAATTTTTATAAAACTCAAATTTTGATCAAAATTTTAACTTTGACCAAGAGAATTTTGCAATGTACCAACAAATTACAAAAGTCCAATTGCAAATTAATATAACAATATTCATATATATCGTTAGATTACACTAGTCAAAATTTAATCAAATATTTACTTTCAATAAAAGTCATACTTTGACTAAATGTAAAACTTTAATAAAAAATTTTAAGACTAAAGTACAAAGTTATATAGTAAATGCTAGTATGTATTATATATTGAAACAAAATTTAAATTTTAAACCTGAAACAAAATTCAATTTTTAAATGTGAAATAAAATTTAATTTTTTAAAAAAGTCAAACTTTGACCAATAAAAAATTCGACAATATATTGCCAACCTATAAATTAATATTATAGTATTCATATCCATCACTAGGTTATACTAGTAAAAACTTTGACTAAATATCAACTTTAAAAAAAGTCAAACCTTGACCAAATGTAAAAAATTGTAAAATAAAATTTAATAATGTACTAGAAAGTAATAAATTAAAAAAATGATAATCTCATTGGGAATACAGAAGTTCAAAAAAATTAAATTGTGTTAAAAAGTTAAAATTTGATCAAATATCAAACTTTGACTGATTAAAATTTATATTACCAAAATATAAATAAAAATATAATAATCACTATCCACTATCAAGATACACTTCTCAACTTTTGAGTAAAGTCAAAATTTGAATAAAAGTCAAAACTCTAACTAAAAGTCAAACTTTGACCAATAAAAAAAGGTAATATGTTTTCAAGTTATAAATTAAAATAATGATAGATATTTTTAATTATAATATTTCATTAATAAAAATTTATAATATTTTATAGAAAATCAAACATTGACCAGAAGTTAAACTTTGAACAAGAAAAAATTATACTGATACGATATAAATTTATTTAGTAGTAGACTATCTATAAGCAGATTTTGAGTTTGACTAAAAATAAAATTTGTATAGAAGTCAAAGTTTTACTAAAGGTCAAACTATTGACTAATACAATTGAGAATCTAGTATCAAATTATATATCAACACGGCAGTACCCTTTTTTCACCCTTAAATTATTGAAGTCTAAGTTTAATGAAAAGTAAATTTTAATTAAAAGTCAAAGTTTGGCCCTAAAAATTTAATAATATATTATTAACTTACAGCTTACTATCATGCTTCAGTAGTCAACGATTAATCAAAAGTCAAAACTTTATATAGCATATAAATCCAATTAAAGTTTGATTAAAATTTAAATTTTGACCAAAGTAAAAAATTAGCTGAAAAGAGTATGATGTAGATAATGTGGTGGTCATAGTGATTGTGCTGGTATGATGGTCACAGAAATTGAAGTTACTTTTTAATAGTCAAAAAATAATTTTTTTTGCTTTTAAGTTTTTTACAAATAACTTTAGATTTGCAATGACAAAAAATTATTATTTTGTTAGTAAGAAACTCAATTTTAGCCACTTAAAAGGTTGAAATGATTTCGTCCTAAAATGATTTGGTGTATGAAAATCAATTTCCATGCGAGGCGACGTAATTTCATTTCCATCTCTTTAAGTAGCTATCAAACAACAACAATTGAAAACTAAATTTCATTTCCACTATGAAATTACATTTCCATGTTATCAAACAAGGCCTTAGTGACAACCTTTCATTGGAATATGTCTAACCCAATGAAACATGCTGATTAATTAGGATTTTGCTATGTGGCACACATCTATGATCAATCTAAAATGCTTAAGTGAATCTATTATTAGAATACGTCTCAACCCAATGAAACATGCCGATAAGTTGATCTAAACCATCCAATTGATCAAATATATGATCTATCCCAAGTGATAATTTTTGGGCGTGATACACTTCAATCAATGATCTATCACTTTTACAGTGTGAAGGTGTGAGAATAGTGACAAATTTCGTTTTTAGTAATTTTTCGGAGGGTGTCCTTTCGGAACATTTTGGATTAATTTCGATACCTTTTCGAATAAATTAAGGGAGTTTAAAATTTCACAAAATAAAGAACATGAAATGCGAGTTTAGCAATGATGAAAGTATAGTTGCATGATGAAAGTATACTTTAAAAGAAAGTATAGTTGCAAGATGAACTGTACCGTACAAGTATAAAACCCCAATCTTTTTGTTGGAATTTTTAAAAATTAACTGGTTTACTAATTTCACCATGAAATCAAGAGATTCGTAGTGATTTCACCGTGAAATTAGTCAAATCACCCAAAAAATCAAGAAATTTACTACCCAAAAAATCAAGAAAATGAAGAGATACAAATTCAATTAAAATATATATAATCAAATTTTTTAATCAAAACTTATCAGAATGATGAACTGTTGATGTCACTCCTTCACCAATTATTTGTCACATGTACGAATGTTGAATTGTTGAACTTCGTTACTTGTCCAAAAGAAAGAAAGAGAGAGAGAGAGAGAGAGAGAGTGAATGAAGAGAACAAAAAAGAGTAGGAGAGAGATGAGACACTGAGAGAGAGGAGAGAACCTAAAACCCTCTAGGGTTGTCTCTTTTCTACCTAATAAAGACTTAGCAATTTTATTTTAGAGAAATAAGCCCTTGAAATATTGATATGAAAATTTTAAATCTCCTTAAATATTTAAAAATGATAAATCAGCCCTACAAACATATTAGAAATGCCCTAAAAGCCTTTTAGCAAATAACTTCCATCGAGACCTCATGCCTATTTCAATCTCCACTACAAAAAAAATGACCTTACGCCGACGGCTGCCAGCCGTCGGCATAAGGTTCCCCAACCGATGGCTTAAAGTACACTAGGGTTGCCCAATCGTCGGTGTAGGGTTCCCCAACCGTTGGCTTAAAGTATACTGACGGCTACCCACCGTCGGCAAATTTTGACGCCGACGGCCCGACGGCTGAAGCCATCGGCATAGGGTTGGAGCCCAGCGCGCAGGTTAAAAAATTATTTTTTCACCTACACTGACACGGCTAACGGTTGTAGCCGTCGGCGTAGGTGTTTTTAAAAAGAAACAAAAAAAAATTATTTTTTTTTTAAATAAAATTTTTTTATTTATTTCCCCACTTCACCATTAATGTCTATAGTAGCCTACAATTCCATGTTATATATATAGTAGTGTTGTTGGGCAATGATCAATTGGTCCACTGCACTACTATATAACATGGTAATAACCAAATTAAAATAGTACGGTACACATGGAATCGAAAGAGAGTATTTAAGACCCATAGTGATTATTTGAACTTTGATTGCAAATTACAAGTTAACATCTTTTCCATTTTCTGCGTGTTTTGAGCTTTGAAGGGCAATTTTTCCTCGCCTCGATCTTCTTGCTGAATGCCAGTTCGATTGCATCCCCATCTTGTTCGTTCACCCACACAAAATATTTTCGGCGTTTCTCTAGATCTTTAAATTACTCATTTCCTTCTTTCGATGTACTTGTTCCGAACCCCTTCCAACTTTATTTTTTTTTGAGAAACCCCTGCCAGTTGTAAAGGCACAGAGATTACAACAGATATTATACTAGGATTAGTGGTGCACTAGAGATTACAACAGAAATTATACTAGGATTAGGGGTGCACTTGGGTTCATTATGCCTCAACCACAAACCTTATAGTACTTTATTGACCAACCATTTGCATTTCCTCCCAAGCTCTCCTTCCATTCTTCATACTCTGTCCTAGTGTAGAAGGATAAAACCTTCCCATTTCTGTGTTGCCTATATAACAGTTGATCAGTAGGATTAGACAACATCACAATAAACATCTGCCATTAACAATTTTACGTACAGAAACCAAGTCAGGATTCGGCAGGGGAGTTCGATCTATAAACTCGGAAAAGATTCAGGAAAAAAATTGTCCATCAGTATTGTCCACTTGGTCTTCTGCAGTACCAAATCCTCTAGAATATAGTGAAGAAAATATGTTCGCAAGCATGTAAGTCATTTCTGCTACCTGCACATGAATCGATAACATCAGTTCAACACCACCTCAGAAAAGATAAGAAACAAACACACACACACGCATATATATGAGGGAGGCCCACAGCAGAGCAAGTTAACACAATATTTAAGCATAAGAGCAAGTTAACACAATATGTTCACAAGCATGTAAGATCTTGCATGGTATTAAAAATGATCACTGATATTCTGGCTGGAGATTGATTTCGGGCATTGCAAGGTTATGGATGAATGGAAAGAACATATCAGGATGCAGAGGGCCCTGATCATCCCTGATTAGCTTACAAACCTAGATAAACTCATTGCTGTAGTAATCATAAATCACAATCTTTCCACCCTCTATGCTCAGAAACACACCTTTGCAATCTGGAAGGAAGCTGAGTGTCTTAATTCACAGAAGATGACCGTGAGACGAGATCAGTGCTCAATTCTGGTGCATAATTTCTTCAAAATCAACTGCACACAAAAGCATCCACGTGGCATTCTCAAAACTGGTACCGGTTGTGATTAACCATACATTGAATTCGGAACCAATAAACCGCGAGTAATGGAGAAACCCGTTAGACTCTCCCAGACATCCAACGGACGCATCGTCAATTGCAATGGGTAATTCTTTCGATTGAAGTGACTCATTCCATATATCATAGGCAACGATGCCGATGCGCGCGATCAGCCAGTATAAAACACCATTGAAGAGGACACTTCAATGATGGTGGGAAGGATTTTGATGTTCATTGACTCTGAAGAAATCACCTGATTTTTGCCATCTACCAATTCTTGAACAGAAAATTTGCAATTTGAGGCAATCCAGAGTCGAATTTCTGCAATATAACACTAACAATTTGAAGTAGGGGGACATGGCAGAGTCAGTAGCAAATCCTGTGGCGAAGATCTTCACCCGTCTAATACGTGATTTGATCATTACCGATTTCCTTGTTAACGGGTTACACACGTAGTAAAGAACTTTCCCGGAGCACCAACACAAAAGCCCATTACATAAACCAACGAGCACTGCAGATTCATCCAAGAAACCGAGAGCTGACAAGGCATCTGTGATGCTATGTTCCTCCTTATTGGTCAACACGAATCTGATCTTCTCATGATAATGCAAGCTAGATCAATAAAAGAAGCCAGTCATGGAATGGCTAGTTTTCATAAATCCCAAACAATTGCTGAAAGCCACGTTACCGATTAAATTACACCATGTTTTCGACACACATTTGAATCTGAGCTGACACCTAATGGGCAGCCGAGGAAGAATCTCAAAAACGATAAAATCTTCAGGCAGCAGACAATTTTTCCTGTCATCTTCGTGATCCCTGCGCTCTTCTTCAGCCATTCACCTAGACAAGCATTGTATTTATATGAGACAGAGAGGAACGAGGCACTCTTTAAAAAAAAGTGGACACTCTTGAAGCTCCCTACTTAGAATATTATTCAAAGTGAACTCTCTTAAAAAAAACATTAGTGGGCATTAACAATTATATTACTTAATAATCTTTGGACTCGCACATGTGACAGTTGGCACACATGCAAGGGCTGAGAGAGGACAATGGAGGTTTTTGCTTTTTAACTCACCGAGCTGACAGATCAAAACATTGAGAGGGGGAATAAAATGGGTTAAATTCTTTAAAATCGGATAAAAAAATGATGAGTTGACATGGAAAACTCACACACCGCAGCTCATAAAAGTTGAAGCCCTTCTGTTCCCCAAAAGATATGCACCTTTATATCCCAAAACCAAAATGAACCCTCTCTTAAATGCATTTTCTTCCCAATTATTATATACTTAAATTACCAACCAAGGTCTTGCCAAAAATAAATTACCAACCAATGTGTGCCTGAACTTCAAAGATCCAACCTTGCTTAGGTTGAATCGTTCCCATAATTGAATCAAATTCTCAATAGAAATTAACTCTGCTACATAAAAGAAAACAAAATTGTTAAGAAACTCGGACTTATATAAGATAACTCTATTATTATTTATCAAGTAAAATGAAACTTCATCTAGATCAGCTAAAAAAAATTTAGATATGTGTGTGTGTGTGTGTGTGTGTGTAAATTGAGCACCTTGCATTGACTGTTGACAGCTTTGCATTGATCAGCAGCTAAGCCCCATCTCAATAAAAAGGTTGCAGCATCAGTATACCTATGAGCAATCTCTTATAGAATCCACATAACCTTTGCCAATCTCTTATAGGATCCATCTTTAGGAGATCGTGATAAGACCTACAAACAAGCAACCAGTAGATGGAAAGGCATCATCAAGATTCCAGACCAAATGAATAAGGGCACAGAGTATGAGTTAAATAATCCATTTTCTGATGAACATGTCTAATATGTAGCTGGTTTGATTACATCAAAATTGTTCTGATTTTGTCCTTTTGTGAGGACAAATTAATAATTCACCTAGCGAATTGTGCTGGGATTGAGCTCAAATGCTTTAGGCCCAAAATTAGACAGGCTGATCTCAGTGTAATCCGCCAGTTCTGACCTGGTTTGAACATGGCGCTGCTCAGCCCACATTGGCATCCCTAATCTATGTTACTTAATTTTCTCATTCTCCTAGAGAATCACGAACTGGGTAGAGTGAACGAGTTCGTAGTTCAATTTGGTCCGATTTGGCATGACAAGCAAATTGACTGGTTAGCGGTAACTATTTTGTTTTAACACAAAATTTTAAAAGCATAGAAAGGAGATTTGAACCTAGTACTTTATGGTTTTTAAGTTTTATAATTAAACAGGTGATCATTTGCATATCTTCACTAAAGAGTGCAAATTAATATTATAAGACTAATAAATACTTCTATAACTCATACTACCCCTAGCAAATTTGGTTAGTTTGATAGTAGAGAATTGCGAATTGTGAACCCGAATTGAAACTGAGTAAATCAGCAAATTAAGTAACTTTGGCCCTAATAAATCTGCAGTTTAGGGGTTGAATCAGCTGTTGGTCTCAATCACAGGTGGTATGTGTTTGTCCCTGACATGGGATGCACAATAGCTAGGTTCGCAGGATCTCATCTATGGTATTTTTGCTTCTCATAACCCTGATGACCCTATCCATTTTCAGTGAGATTTCTCTGAACAACATTGGTCACCAAACCAATGCCTTATTATTTATTGTTTACTTAATTCCTAACACTCTATACAGAGAGTTATAAACTAGTTTTTATTTTTCCCAACCAATTGACTGAAATTTTCATCTTTTGAAAACAGATTGACATTCTGGTTGTCAAATTTAGTTGTGTCGAGAACGATTCTCACTCAAGCTGTTGGGCATTCTCACTTAAGCCTATGAATGTCGAGGAATAGATCATAAGGGCCTAACAAGTGTTTGAGATTGCAAGGTAGGGCTAGCTATTTTAGTAATTAAACTACAAAATTCAAGAGTCATAAATGGATCTGAGGAAATAAAAAATTATGTGAGGCACCTCCAAGTCTGGCATTTAGACAAGTACCTGAAAGTCGGTCATTCTCTCTTTCAATTTCTTTTTCAAAGCACTGCAAAGCTCATATAAGACTTAGTAAATGAGACTTAGTGAACTTCTAGACAAGGGGACATTGCTGTTAATCATTCTCTCCATGTCGTTGAGGTTGAGGTGGTGGGGATGCTGCTTGGGCGGGGTGTCCCAGAATATAAAGTGCAGGTCACTGTAGACAGTGGTGTTGCGGAACTCATGTGCATTGCAGATGACGGTGTGGAAGTAGCCTTCTGGCGAAGAAATGAAGTTTGAGTAGTACATAAGGACAGTTCGGGGAAGGTTGTCCGATCCCCATATGCAAAAATCGATAAAAGGGCGAGAAAGTGCCATCCAAGCAGAACCTGTAGTACGAAAATACAAGTTGGTTACATATGACAGGAGCATAAAACTGGTGATAAACAATAGCACTTGCATATAAAGGTCAATACCAATTGTAGAACTTATTTATTTATTTTCCGATAGGTAATTGCAGAACAATTTTCCCATGTAACCTCAAGGGATGGTCATCAATGGAGTTCTCTAAGCGACATTTCTACATAAAAGCCTTTGCAAATTTCTTCACGTAAATTTTGTTGGCAGTGTTTGTCCCACGGCAAATGGAAATGGATTACAAGCAGGAATGAAAGTAAGAACATATTACTTCATAAAAAGCACACTCTAAAATTGATAGTGGGACAACTGACCATTCTCAGAAAATTCCAGCCATTGCAATTAACAGCGGAGAGTCTCAGGATTCCCATCAGATAACATGGCTACTGCTCTGATTTTTGTTCATTTATATTGATTACAATTCCAACCATACACTCTGTAGTCATGACCATATGACTAGTAGAATAGATGGAAGCTGCAGCTGCCCTGGCAGCAAACTGTCTCTCTATGGGCTCCGCTTCGTTAGATCTGAAAACAATGAAAAGAGACAAAAAATGAATGCACTATTGGACACAAAAAAAATTTACATAGTTCAATAAATTACCAATGAAAAGAGACAAAAAGGAGCACACTATCTAGTATGAAGAGCATGATCACCAAAAAAAAAAGCTTAAACAGAAAAGAAAATATATGATTTCAAAAAATCAAAGTCGAACAAAATCATACATTGTATCGAGATATCAGATTGACACATAAAACAACATGATAAATTAGAAAATTAAATGGTTGGCATCCCCTTGTAGAGAAGTCATATACATATTTAGATACCTATTAGCATATCTATCCAAGTAAATAACCAATCTAAGATGGAGCGAATATGACGAGACATGAACCTCAAAATTCTAACCAAGCCTAAAGAAGGGTTGAGACATTTGACAATAAAAATACATAATAAAAACATATAAGGAGAACATACCAGTTAAAGCTCTCCTGGTTTCACTAGAAGCATACTCCTGAATAGTATGGTTAGAGAAAAGAAGTCGAATAAACATAGATGCTTGAACTGAAGTATCCGGGTCACTGGAATTGATGAGGTCCAATAGAACTTGAACACCGCCAGCTTCTACCACTTCAGGGAATTCTTCTTCTCTCTGCACTTCCCCACTAATTCCTGTCATATCAGATCCAAGACTTAATCAAGACATCATAGTTACTTACAACCAAAGAGTATTAAAACCAAATATCAGAAATTACAAATTAGCTTAATACTTGAAGTTCTGAATCATAAAATGTCCGATCTGGCCGATTAAAGAGAAACAGAACAAGCGCATGATAAGAATTGCCTGGAACAAAGTCATAAGTCAACCAATGGGAAGGAGTCAGACCTGGCAATCTCCAATTTTCTATACATATTACGCCACGCAAGCAGGACAGTAGATTGTGTAATTACAGTCGTAAGTCAACCATTTACCGATATATGTTGTCTATCGAATTCCTGAGGTGTCAGCAAACACCTACTGATATCCGGTGCTATTGGCCCATACCTCTTCATATCAACCGATGCGTACTTATATCGCTGATACATATCTGTATAAGTTGTTTCAGTTTTTAATGTTTTCATTTATTATATATATATATCTTTTAATATAATCTTGAATTTAAGATAATTCGAGTTTTTAGAATAAAAGTAAATACATCCAAGTTTGTTCGTTTACTGCAAAAGAGTTGCGGACATTGCCATACGAACATGTGACTATATCGGCAAGTGTCCTTACTCATGAGAAACAATGATTACTGGCTTTGTGCTTCCTGATTTTAAACAATATATGATATTTTTAGGATACTGTTGTAAAAACATGTTATTGTATCTGCAAGATATAAGAAAATACACACAAATGTAAGAGGCCATCGGGTAATGGAAAAGCAAATGCTCAACGGTTTCTTCACTACCCTTACACATTACAAATTGATTAGGTAAGGATGGTCCCCTCATGTAAAGTTGATAACCATTAGAATTTTATCCCAAGCAGGAATTCAACCAAAAACATTAGTGCCATCAGCGGGGGCAGGGTCTTCCAATGCATGGTCCAATGTTGAATAAATGCGCAACAGCTTCCTCACCAGCCTTACACAATACACATTGATCAGTAAAGGATGGTCCCATACTGTGGAAATGATCAACAACTAAAATTTTGTCCCAAGCCCCAATCCAACAAAACTAGGTGTCATCAGCAAGGCCGGGGTCTTCCAATGTTGAACAATTTGAGATTTCCTACATAGGACCCTCTAGGCTGAAGCCTTTCACCTCAAGGAACAATACTCTTTGACCATTGGTGAAAAGATAAGAACAAACCGCCTCAATTAGACACAAGATTAGTCAAAAACTCAAATTTTGTCGTCTCTAGGATTGTGGCGCAGCTGGAGGTTCCAAACATGCTCCTTGTATCTTTTTCAAGGACTTGACTAACAAGCGCTTCCTTGTGAAGTGAATGCTCAAATAGTGCTCCAAAACCAAGCAGTCAAATGAGAGTCTCCCCACCAAAGATCGTCCCAAAAATTGACATGGTCTCCAATTCCAACTTTGAATCGGAGACATTTACCAGAGAACCAAAAGAACCTCGTGGAGATAGAAGTTCCCAACTATTGCTAACAAACCCATTACTTGAGTCCAACCAATCTAACTTAAAGTGCATCACGTTCCTCACCAATCTTCCAAAGCCATTTACCAGGCAAAGCCTAGTTCTTAATCTCCTACAATCAAGCCATTCCTCCTCAGAGAAGTAAACACCCTCCAAAATAACAAGATGGTATTTTCTCTTATGACTCTCACCACTCCAAATCAAGCACCTTTCAGTTCTCTCGAACTTCTCGATGATGCTCATCAGGCATTGAAACAAAGTCATGAAATAGATTAAATGAAGTACACCCAAGATGTTTGGAAAGCATTTCATCTTGATTTGACTTAAAATGAAGATTTTGAAATCTTGAGCTCTTAGACAAAAATCTCTAACATTTACAAAATTTCTGGGCAATATTAATACGTGTTCAGCTCTTTTTGCTATCTTCTCATTTACTTTTAAAATAAACTAATTTCCAGGATGATTACATTAGGAATTGTTGAGCCATACACCAGCTTGTAAAGGAAAACTATTGCAGAGGTAGAGTTGTAGTTGTGTAATTGAATGTTGTATAGTGGTATATCTTTCATTTACAAATCATTACTAGTGACATCAAGTCATCATCATGCTCTATCATTCATAGCTTATGATAGGGGTTGTGGTTGAGAAGGCAATGACTCTTGAGATCTAGGATAATCTGAATTTTATGTAGTTGGCTGCCCATGGGTTTCCTGCTTTCTTTGGGTTCTCCCCGAGGTCCTAGGTCCTTCTTTGTGAAAGTAGGATTGTGTGGTTTTTGAGAAAAGGGCGATCAAATGCAGGTTGATGAGAGACATGAACACAATCGATGATATCGCTATCTCGGCTCTGTTTTTTTTTTAACAACATAACAGAAAATGAGTCCAATACTCATTATAACATATAGCATAAAAAATCAACTAACATAAAAAATCTTATGCAAAAGGAGAAAATAATAATACCACATTTCATTAAAAGAGAAACCCATTAAAAAATATAAGGAAAAGGGGGAAAAAAAAAGCAGAAAAATAAGTTCAATACTCATTATAAAATGTAGCATAAAAAATCAAATTAAAATAAAAAACCTCATAGAAAAGGAGAAAATAAGAACCCATTTCATTAAAACAGAAACCCATTAAAAAGTGTAAGAAAAAGATAAAAAGTCATCGAAAATGAGGCCATTATTTTTCAGCAAAATCCACAAGACAGGAAAAGAGTCACTTGCACAAAATGAGGAAAAATAAAATAAAACTCATAAAAAGGGAGTTTAAAAGAAGAAAGCTGCTTATAGCTGAGAGACAGAGAGAGTGGGTGCGTGCTTCCAAGGATTTCTTAAAGGGCTTCATTTCCACTACTCAAGACAACTACCATGAAATTTCAACTTCCATGGCTGTGATTATGAACAACATACAACTACATATGTGCACCAGACATCAACAAAATTCAAATGAATCATTTCAATGAAGCCAACCATTCACTTAGTCATAGAAGAGAAGAAAATCAGTCCACTTATGGCAAAGGCGAAGTGTTAACAAACAAATATACAAAGATCCTTAAATTAAACTATTTGAGTACTATAAATATATATCGGGATGGTAACATCTCGCATATGACGTGTCAGATTGGTGGGAAGATTAATGGGGACATCGTTGTCCCTAATCTGAGGGATGAAGAGGTGGATGTTTTTCCCGGTTTTACTTACTTTGCTCAGCAGTTACACTTTGGATCATGATGTGAAGATAAGTGAATTTAGACGTTGGAAAAGAAGGGGGTCTTTATTTGTTTACTCAAAGTGCAAAAGAAGGTGCTCGGTGCTTTTTATATTTTGGAAGCACATAACACAAACATTCCTCAATTGAGAGCAGGTCTTATAGAGGGCATTGCATTCAGTACTCATGTGGGCAGTTTGGTTGAAGAGGAACAATAGGATCTTCAAGGGAAGTGTCGGCCTCCAGCTGTAGAGGTTGTCTTGCAAGGAAAGTTTTCATCAATTGGACTACTATGGATAGATTGTTCAGATTGGTATCGATGGAGGCTATCGTTGAGCAATGTGATAATCTGAGTGGCAATCAGATTTAGCCTAAACCATTGGATTAGAAAGAGTTAACCAAAAGCTTGTACTAAATTAGCCTAAACATTTGATTGAAAAAGGTTTAGGCTAATTTGGAAGCTAATGGATGTGTGGCTTTTGCTTTGTTCAGTTAAAGGGGATGCAGAAGCACGTGAGTTTTGGTGACTACGGATGAGGTATAGGCTCTCTTTTTAGATCTCTACAGGATGTTGTGGCTGCCGCATATCAACTCAAAGAAGAATGAAGAGAAGCTGGCATAAACTATTGCAGGCTGCTGTTAACAGGGGAAGTTACCAGCCCTTTTACAGCAAGTTAAGGGACGTTGAATGGAATCAAAAGTCGATAGAACCACAGTTTATGAAGGGGCTACACTAGAGCTTTGCGTATAAAATCTGATGCAACCTATAGTGTGAGGATGTGCGTGGACTGCAAGCTTTGGTATAAAATCTATCGTTAAATTTGAATTTGAGCTACACATCCAAATTCAAATATCATGTTTGGATCAAAGCTGACCAAAATTTACACCAAAAAGATTAAATGGAGATGAATTAGGTAATACAAGCACTTAGAAATAAATAAATTGTTCAATCAATGAAAACCAACAGAAAAGAGGTCGAATTATACACATTACACCTCAAAATTTGGACTTGATAACAAAACTTACAGATCTAAATTGCACTAATTCTGCTTTCAAAGATCCATTGGCCGAAGCTTATTAATAAAAGAACAATTTTCTGCCCCATTTACAAAATTACTTAGAAAATTCAAAGAAGTGCAATGTATACTGAATTTTTTATGCGTTATTTCTTCTATTAATAAACAGGTTAGGGTCTCCTTTACAACAGACTTCCCCACCTATAGAAAAGCTTACATTGTAGTTGAAAAGATAATAAAACATATCACAAAGTAACAAAGCAGCTCCAATTATTACAACCAATTCGAATTCCCTGATTTCAGGTACTTATGATCTTTAATACTTTTGTTTATTTGTTCTTTGTTCCACCTCGTTTTCAATTATACTTAATAGCATTGAAAATGCCAATAGAACCCTAGAAACTCAACTAGTCAAATAATCAGACACCTAAATAAATCCAGGGTATCTACATAAAGAAAAACAACTCAGTCAACAGAGAATGGTGTGAACAAAGACAGGGACAATTGGATTTTGTACATGGGCAGTCATGCTCCCTCTTTAAGTAAAACAACTCAGTGATTTGTTTAAGAGCACCATCCAATGAAACAAGATTTGTTGGCTACAAAAAACAAATTACTATAGAATCACACAACAATGGCCAAAATTTGAGATACAGTGCTCAACGAGCTCACCTCAGCTCGTTGAGCATAACAGAGAAAGCTCGGCTCTCTAGTACACAGATCTTGCATATAAAATAAAACAAAAAACAAGCAGCAGCAAAAGCCCTAGCATAAAATAAAAGTAAAAACAAGCAGTAGCCAGCCAAAAAAAATAGTAGCAATTAAAGTCTCAAGAACGCCAAAAAAAAAAGCAAAAAAGCACGAAGATTTGATCTACATTGAACAACAAGAAAATTTTAGAGCTTCCGATGTACCTTTGGGATTTATGCTGATCTGATCTACAATATCGAACGGAGTTGATGAAGTTTCCTTGGACCTCCGATTCGATGACCGTTGATGCGTTATGACCTCTGATTCGATTACGTAGCTAGGGCTTCCATTACGCAGCTAGGGTTTTGAAGAGAGGGTGGACCTCCGATTCGATGACCGTTGATGCGTTATGACCTCCGATTCGATTAAGCATATAGGGTTTCCATTACGCAGCTAGGGTTTTGAAGAGAGGGAGAGAAAATAATCGTTTGTATCTACCCCGACGGCTGATTAATTCCAACCGACGGCGTAACCTCTATTTTTTGTAGAGAGGGTGGGAATGCCCATCATAAACCTGAAACAACCTTCGTACAAAGGATTGATATGATACAAGCAAAGGAAAGCAAGTATGACAACGGCAAGACCAATAAAGACTTGGAGAGAAGTAGTTAATAGTGACATGAAGAAGTGTGGAGTAACAGAGAGTTTAGACTTGAACAGAAAAGAGTGGAGATGTAAGTCTCACAAAGCTGGCCCCAAATAGATGGGACAAGGCGATGATGATGGTGATGATGATGACAATGTGATACTTATAATGCCAAAATAGCTTCAGAACACATTGATGTCAATCAAGCATTCATTCCTTATTCTTTGCTTTCTCCACTTCTCATCTTGTTTCGTTTCTAGATGAATATTCTTTATTAATTAATGTTGTTGATACTTGTGAAATTAAATGCAAAATTACCTGTTAGTTAAAAAGTGAATTAATATGCACATTAAGGAATGACAAGACTTTTGAAACATTGGAATGAACCAATATTACCAGTACACGAGATGAGATTTTGAGAGAGCTGGAGAGAGACTGAGAAAGATAAACATTCGGAAACACAAGAGGATGGCACAAACCTGACCTACCACCAACCCTATCTACTCCTTATTTTGAACAGAGTATGAATCCACAAATAAGAAGTACAAATAGAGAGCTAAACTACAAAATTATTATAAACTCAGGAAAAATTTTCTCACATTTTATAGGAATTGACATAATTGAAATTAAAAAGCTAAATAAACAAAACTGGAAACCAGATCAAATACAAGATTGTCTAGGTACTCGTACTTCAATATATACATATTCTTGGAACAGAAATTTCAATGCAAACCTTCTTTGCAGAAGTTATGAATCTAAGAGATCTCATCCTTTCAATTTTCTCTGACGTTGAAATTGGGCATTCAATGATCTTGGCACTGCCACTGCATCATAATAATAATAGAATCAAAGTGAAATTCAAAAACATGGGAAAATCATGCCATCCTGGCTTGCACAAACATGTCAAAGGTTACTTGAATGAATGTAGTCGGGCTGCTAGTTTGTTCTTTAATGCTTGCATCTGTTGCAATACAACTACTCTGACCAAGGAACATATGCGACAAATAAAATGTTATTAGAAAAAGGAACGGAATAGACTGCATGAAACTGGAGACATAAATAGCTTAACCAATGAAACACAGTAATAAGTAATAACTAATATAAATATCATACAACTTTAGAAACTAGAGTTCAATCCATTTTTTTATTGGTGAGTAAACCAAGCAATCATGGGTCAAAATACCAACCGAAACCGGCACGTACTGGTATCGTTGGCCAGTGGTACAGATACATACCATTGTACCGCTGGCCTGTGGGCTTTTTTTTTAATGTATCGCCGATACATTCGATGTATCAGCGATACTGCGATACCGTACGTGTCAGATCGGTTTTGATGGTGGATGATATGTATCGGAAAAATGAAATTTTTAGCCATGCAAGCAATAGCACCCTGATGGCCATAATGTCAACTTCATATACGCATAAATAACCATGTGCACGTTTGAGTGTATATAGCAGAAACCAGCTTAACACTTTGAGCAACTAAGAGTCCAGAATATGCCAATATCAATAGATGCAAATTCAATATAATAATAGATTGGATCTTTTTTATATAAAAAAATTAAAATTAAAATTTTAAAAAAATAATAATAATAATTGCAATGAGAAGTAATTTAGACTACCAAAGATAGAAGAAGTTAAATATTGCAACCATCATATCCCAGCAACAATAAACGAGAACAAAGATATATGATTTTTATGGGTTCTAATCGAAGAAACAAAAGATAAAATGACCAGATAATAATTAAGAAGATTGATAAAAGATAAGGAAATATGAGGAATTGCACCATGGAAAATATTGGTTTCGCATCAAACCCTTCGGGGAAAGAAGAATCACTCTTTGGGTTTTGAAAGAATCTTTCTCTCAATGGAAACTCATAGCAAGTTCTCTAGAATTCACACAAAGAAAAACTCATAAATTTCATTAATCATCAATTGTCTCAAAATTGCCTTTACAATGTTTTAAATAGGCATAGAAACACTAATCTAACCTAATCTATTGAAATAGAAAGTCTCCTAATCATAATGAAACTAAAAACAAAAAATTTCGACTAAAACAGGCTTTGCCGAAAAAGTTCGGCTTGATCTCGCACACGCAATATTTGGGTTAACGAGCACGAAAGGGCAAATCAAAATTCTACTGCCATGTCAATTTTGTCCACTTTTTGCTCCTCTTTAGCTTCCTTTTCTCTTTCGTCTCCAAATAGGCACTCAGCTGAACTTTTCAAATATATTATTTCGCCCACAGGATGCTCGGGCATAGGTTGCTCATCTACAGGTTGCTCAACAATTTGCTCCGGCACCACCCCAGCTTGCTCAGGCAACACCCCACAGGTTGAGGTTAGCTGCATCAGTACCAGCAACCATGTTGATCGTGGAGCACATTACACAACCCGAATTTGAGTTCGCCATTGCTCACGAAATGAAAGAGGAATGTTGAATGAATAAGAAAATGTGAGATATTTATAGACTAAAATCAAATATATAAAAAATTATAAATAAAAAAATAAATATTAATAATAACAAAAAGTAATTTAACCTTACGTACGTTTTGCCTGCGCCTGTATTTTGTCGGGCCTGTGATTTTGCCGGAGAAGAGCTGCAATAGAAGATCTCACAAGAGAGCAGGCGTGCGGTTTTAATTCTCTGACGGCCTTGTTTGATGACATGGAAATGTTATTTCATTGTGGAAATGAAACTTAGTTTCCAATTGAAAATTGAATTTTCATACACCAAATCATTTTGGGAGGAAATCATCTCAACCCTTCAAATGGCTGAAATTGAGTTTCCTACTAACAAAATAATAATATTTTGTTATTGGAAATCTAAAGTTACTTGTAAAAAACCTAAAAGCAAAATAAAAATAAAAATTGACTATTAAAAAATAATTTCAATTTTTATGACCAATATACCAGTATGATCATTATGACTACTACATTATCTAGATCATACTCTTTTCAACTAATATTTGACTTTGGTCAAAATTTGAATTTTAATCAAACTTTAATTGGATTTATAAGTTATATAAAGTTTTAATTTTTGATGAAACTTTGACTACTGAAACATGATAATAAGTTGTAAGTTAGTAATATATTATCAAAATTTTAAGGGTCAAAGATTGACTTAAAGTTAAACTTTGACTTTTAATTAAAATTTATTTTTTTATTAAACTTAGACTCTAATAATTTGATGACGAAAAAAGGATACTGCCGTATTGATGTATAATTTGATACTGGATTCTCAATTGTATTAGTCAATAGTTTGACCTTTAGTCAAACTTTGACTTATAGTCAAACTTTGACTTTTGCACAAATTTTATTTTTAGTCAAACTTGAAATCTGCTTAAAGATAGAGTCTACTACTACATAAATTTATATCGTATCAGTACAATTTTTTCTTGGTCAAAATTTGACTTTTGGTCAAAGTTCAATTTTCCATAAAATGTTATAAATTTTTATTAGTGAAATATTATAATTAAAAATATCTATCATTATTTTCATTTATAATTTAAAAATACATTGCCTCATTTTTATTGGTCAAAGTTTGACTTTTAGTCAAAATTTGACTTTTATTCAAATATTGACTTTAGTCAAAAGTTCAGAAGTGTATCTTGACAGTAGATAGTGATTATTACTATTGTTATTTATATTTTGGTAATATAAATTTTAATCAATCAAAGTTTGATATTTGGTAAAACTTTAACTTTTAAACACAATTTGATTTTTTTGAACTTTTGTATCTCCAATGAGATTATCATTTTTTTAATTTATTACTTTCTAGTACATTATCAAATTTTATTTTACTTTTTTTTATATTTGGTCAAAGTTTGACTTTTTAAAAAGTTGATATTTAGTTAAAGTTTTTACTAGTGTAACCTAGCGATAGATACGAATGTTGTTATGTTAATTTGCAGGTTAGCGGTAGATTGTTGAATTTTTTATTGGTCAAAGTTAAAAAATTTAGTCAAAGTTTGACTTTTTTTAAAAGATAATTTTTCTTTCAAGTTTAAAAATTTAATTTTGTTTCAATATATAATATATACTAGCATTTACTATATAACTTTGTACTTTAGTCTTAAAAAATGTTATTAATCAAAGTTTTACGTTTAGTCAAAGTTTGACTTTTATTAAAAGTGAATATTTGATCAAATTTTGACTAGTGTAATCTAAAGATATATATGAATATTGTTATATTAATTTACAATTGGACTTTTATAACTTGTTGATACATTGCAAAATTTTCTTTTGGTCAAAATTAAAATTTTAGTCAAAGTTTGACTTTTATAGAGATTTAATTTCATTTCAACGTATAAAATTATAGTAGATACTAGAATTTACAACTTTGTTATTTAGCTTTACATATATTTTTTTTATCAAAATTTTAAATTTGGTCAATATTTGACTTTTTATTTGAGTTTGACTTTTCAAACTCTAACTTATGTAACTTAGTAATAAATAATGATTACGATAGTATTAATTTGTAACATAATAGAATATTGTTAAAAAAATTATTGGTTAATATTTGACTTTAATAATAAATGATCAAAATTTTAAAATTTATTTTCAAAGATACTAATCAAACAAGAGAAATCAATTTCCAATGAAATTCATTTCTCAAACACACTAATCAAATAGTGGAAAATCTATTTCTAGAGGAAATCATTTCCTAGAAAATCAACTAAGAAATTAATTTCATTTCCTCTTTGGAGTTTCATTGCTATCAAAGAGGGCCTAAGAGTATTTGTATAGGCACCCACCACATCACTGCGAGAAAAACGAAGCTCTCCTACGGGAGCCACTACTTGCACACGCTATTTGTTTGCACTAGATTACACCAAATTAAAGAGAAAGACTAGTAAGTTTGGCTACCTCTACTACGTGAAAACACCATCTAAGCCGTTTGATTTGAAGAACATGATTTAAAGATATCAATTACAAAATATTAGAACAAAATGTAATTTTAATCATTTGATTAAATAGAGTCAAAGGCTATTATATAATTCAACAATTGACTACAATAGATCCTATGACAAGTATCGTGTTTTGCTCCAATTTTATGTAGTAGAGATCTATTGATCATGAATTTCAAATCATATGGCCCATATTACATTTTTACATATCACATGTCCCTAAAATATCAAGTCTTTTTTAAAATTTTGTGCAATCACTTGAAAAGCGTGTGCAAGTAATGGCTCCCTACCACTAAATTTTATATAATAAAACAAATATAAGATGCTACTCTTATATATCTAAGTACATATAAGAGTATATCTAATATATAAATTTTTATAAAAAACAAAACAAACAGGTACCTGTTTGGGAGAGAGTTTTTTCTGATCTAATATTTATATAGGAAAAGAGAGACATCATGCAACATTGAGGGGCTGAGATCTATTTTTAGAGAGAGTGAGAGCGCTCATCGAGAGGCTGCGGTCGAATGAGACTCTCTATTGAACTCAGTGACACTTTTAGAGACGGCCTTTCAAGTCAACCATAAAGGTTCCACCCATCTGAAATATATGGAGATGGTCAAAGCGGTCTCCATATATCATTTTATACCAGGAGATGGCTAAAGCAGTCTCGAATGCAATTATTGGAGACGGTTTTTAAAAAGGCCGTCTCTGAAAAAGGTTATTGGGCACTGTCTCTAAAAGCCGTCTCCAATAAAAGGTTTTTTTGTAGTGTGAATCCCATCAAAAGGAGATTCTCACATATATTGGGAATCCTTGAAATGTGGGGAAGTTTGCTTTTGATAGTTTTTCAGTGTCTAAACAGCAATGCCTTTGAGGAGAGCCAATCTCAATTTTTAGTCAAAGAAAAAGAAATTTATTTTTGGCTTCTTTTCGATCAATTGATTAGAACTAAGTTGTGGCAGATGCATTTATACTAGTGAGGTCCAGTTAGGGTCAAAGGGTGATGCACAATGTCAACTACCTGAACATGGATACAGCCCATACCCTTGATCTAGTAAAATACATTCAAATTGTTATCAATGCATTAAAACATATTCAGCTAGTGCAGCATGATATTATATGGGTTTCTTAGGGAACCATAAATGTATTTTATCACATATATTGTTATGATTAGTACTGTTCTTGTAATCTAAATCACCAAGGTTTGCAGTGGAAAAGACTTACAGGCATGCTAGAAATCCCATATTGAATTGAGGGGTGCAGAGCCGGCACGACCAATTGAAATCTAAGGCATTGCAGGGAGTGTTCCAAAGGGATTTGTAACAGGTGTTGGTTGTGTGACAGTATTGTTCTGACTAAGAGCACTGTTATAAGAATAGGATGCACATAAAAGTCATTAAACAATATATATATATATATATATATATATATATATATATATATATATATATATATATATATATATATATATATATAAGAAAGACCTCATGAAAAAAAGGTCATATGCCATTTAAAAGCTACAAAATAATGTAACCCAGTCTTTTTCTATTTTTGATGAATGCATCCCAGTCCATATTGAGCATGGACACTACCTTCAACTTTTTTCCTTTTTGATTAGATCATGACAAAAACTAAATAAGAGAAAAGCCACAATATATATATATATATATATATATATATATATATATATATATATATATATATATATATATATATATATATCAACTAAGAATTAAGCAACTAATAATGATCCCTTTCACTGGAATTTTTATCAATCAGAGTAACTATGCAAGTACAAAATATAGAAAGGAGTGAATCTTAAAGCAAGAGCTTCTTAGAAAGCTTAGAATAAGATCCAATGTGAAGTTCTCACCAGCCAACTCCTATATTTTACAATGGAACTTGGAGATAATGCTTCCCCCATATCCTGTCCCAAGCTTATCTATGGTTTGATTGGAACAAAAACGGCGTCAATTATAAGTTTGGATTATGAATTGATGTGGGCAGACAGAAGCAGGTTTAACACACAAATTAGTTTCAATTGCACAAATATGTCTCAAAAATGAATATGGTATCCTTAAAATCCCAAGTCTTAATGAATATGGTATCCTTATAATCCCAAGTCTTTTGATAAATTCAAATGAAAAATCATATATTATTGCTTATATTGCAGTAATATAAAAGCATACCTCAAGCTCAACAAAGACATCCGGAAGGGACCCGACCTCCCCAAGGACCTGACCCACCAGCCCCGATGAGACCCTCCGGAACTGCAAACTGCAGCTCATTCTGTTCTGCAAATAGCAAAACTATTCTTGAATATATTGGAGTGCATTTAATGTTACCACTCTCGTCTTTTACAACAATGCCAGGACGGACTTCGATGAACTGATTCACCTTCAAAACACCCTGCATAAGCATGTTAGTCAGGAGCCAAGACGTAAGGATAAACACAATTCATTGATGCTGTGTTTACTGAATGCTATTTAGTTTGGACATGTACATATACATCATCATTGGACGTGTTGCTTATAGGTGCCTAGTACACTAGTACGTCTATAATAGATTTCAAATAAATAAACTATATATAAAACCAACATGGTCTAAACATAAATATAGAATATCCAACTTTTGGAGAATAGATATCTTGGAATTCACTAGAAAGACCAATATGGTCTCAAAATAAACATCAAATATCATGGGTGACATAACAACGTGGCTTGAGATTCATAGAAAGAAACAAAATTTGAATCTAAACCTCAAAATTCACAGGTTTCATACCCTAAGGATGCTTCCACCAACAATGCCACCTTTAACCTCGTCAATCTCGAATCCCGGTTTATTGACATCAAAAGAGCAGATTACAATAATATTAGGCGGTGAAACAAAATTTCTCTCTGGGATGGGAATTTTATTAACAATATACTCGCAGACAACATCAATGCTATATTTTAACTGTGCAGAAATTGGTACCACTGGAACAGCATCAACAATAGTTCCCTGCATAGTTCAATTTAGGAGCCCACCAAAATCAAGTTATAAATAAGCAAATCTGCTTTATAATCTATAAAAATATCTTTCAACAAATATAATCCAAGAAAACTGACCTGAATAAACCTCTAGATAGCTTCATGCTGATTGATGGCTACACTTTCTTGGATAAGATCAATTTTATTTTGTAAAATAAGGATGTGCTGGAGACGCATAATCTCGACAGCAACGAGATGCTCAGAAGTTTGAGGTTGTGGGCAACTTTCATTTCCAGCTATCAAAAGCAATGCTCCATCCATGCTGGCTGCTCCATTGAGCATGGTAGCCATGACAATATCATGACCCTGAAAGAATGATATAACAAAAAAAAATATCAGACAATGAGGAAAACCATGAATATAAGTACACTATGACATGCCAATAGACATTTCCATGTAAATTCATCTCAATTTATATAATACTATATTAGCTCATGCAAGTTCACATCGGTTTAGTCGAAGTTTAAACTAGTGTATACAAGTTCAGTTTAGTACAAAAAATCAGAACTCCGGTATACATTTAATATGCTAAATTTCTATTACCTCAAATTAGTGGGTTTCTAGACATCAAATTAGTGGATGTCCAGATATCAAATTCAATATAGTTGAAATTTATACTAAATTTCTATTGCTTTAAGAAACTGAAATTCAATATAGTTGAAATTTCTATTGCAACAATAAAAGACTGCAGCAGCAGCACAGATTTCAGGGCAGCAGCATTAATATGAATCACATATTTATAGGCTTCACAAATCACAAGGGTGAGTAAGCAACAGAAACAACAATAACAGTAGACACAATTAAAAAAGAAAAAATGTTGTTTGAGCAGACACGAGGTTATCTGGTCGTACAAATAAGAAATGCACCATAATGGAATACTGAGGTGAGAAATTCCAAGTACCATTTAAAATGAAAAGATGGGCCGGGGTAAAAAAATAGTTGGAATTGGATCCAGCCTATCAACAAAAGGCTTTAAAGCCATTATCTTCTTCTCCTTGATCCGAGGTAATAATATATTGTCAATATACAACTGTGCTGGACCATACTTTGGGATGTTCTTTACTGTGCGCCTACCTGATCAAAAACCATAATTCTTCATACAAATTCAGAAGATAGTAAACTGTTATACTTAAAGCATTTGAAGGATCTTTGCTTCTCCTTTTTCTAGAAATTCTATTATTTCTTTCCAGCCAGACAGTCCACATGATAGCCAGCATCGCAAATTTCCAAAATTTCTCCTCCCTGCCAAGCTGTAAAAGCTCTTCCCAGCTTTCTGTAAACACCCAACAGACTCCCATATGTTGCAGGAAAAATACCAAATTTGTCTTGTAACCCAACAGTGAAGGAATAGATTATTAACATGATTAGCCCCATAAAATTTTGAACATCAAATTATGCCTTTCCAGTATATCACACGCTTAGGGTGTGATATATATATATATATATATATATATATATATATATATATATATATATATATAAGCAAATTGGTAAACTATAGCAGTTGGGTGCATGGTCATCCAAATTGGTATACCATAACAAACCTAGTCATCATTTGAGATGTTTTTCCAATGTGGATGAGACTGTCTAAAATTTATTCTTTTCAAAGGTTTCTAACCATACGATCAAATTACTTTTTGTGCATTTAATGCAGACCATCTGCTGTTTAGCCCTGCAGATAAGAAATCGTCCAACCAGAATGTTTTATTCTTTGAATCTCTTCGTGAAACCCGGTAGGTGCAATTGCCTGATTGTAGACATTGCACAATCTTTGGGTTGAATGATTGATATCTAAACCAAAGATTGCAAGTATGCAATCTGGGTTGGAATCGGCTGGGCATGAGGTGAATTGAGATATTCCAGCTTGACTTGGGCATTGCCATGTTAATGAGATAAGAATAAAATATAGAGTAAAAGAGAGATTATATGTATTTATGTATAATTTGCTGCATATATATATAAGCAAACCTCACAACAGTAAAGTACCGTAAAACACATAATGATTCAAGTTTATACAAAAAGAAATAATACTTTTTTAATTGAAGAACAAGGCTGACACATAGTATTGACACCAAGCATGTCACATTAGAATTTCCCCTTTGTTTATTCTAAAATAATTAAGACAAAATGTCTTTTCATTTTTTATTTTTTATTACCAGTACAAAAGAGTGATAAAATTTTGGCAAAATTGGAAGACCTCTCATGGTTGAACTGAATTTATTTGGCCCATGTTTCCAAGATGGTCTGAACACCATTATTTTGGTAGGTTAGCATAGTTTTGTTGTGTGCTAACACGATTTTTCTTCTTGAAATCTGCCCATGATTATCAAGATTTTATTTGTGCGAATAGCAAAGCATCCTTTCTGCTTGAGTCCACTCCAACTCATTTTCAAATGGAGTGGCACTCCAATGAAGTTGAAGTGGTTCACAAAACTTCTCCACTCTGGTTTTCTGAATATACCTGAACGTTTGGGAATGACTATATATATATATATATTAAAAGATCGGATTTTCCACCCAAATTTTTTGTCATTGAAAGTTTTTACCTTCTACCACAAAATCAATGGTTTGAAAAATATTTTTTTTGGATGGTCAATGATTGAACATGTGCCTGTGCACATGGCACCTGATCCTTAGATTGCTGCCATGTGGCACCCAACTGGCCTGAGTGCAGTGTTTTGAGCTGCACTTGAATGCATATCGCCGGACCTCTCTCTCTCTCTCTCTCTCTCTCTCTCTCTCTCTCTCTCTCTCTCTCTCTATATATATATATATATATATAAATGTGTGTGTGTGTATATAGTACAGACTCGTCTATTTGCCTGAATCCATTAATGGCATTATGAATTTGGTTGAGACTACAAAAACAATTGTTCTGTAATGTTTTGATGACTAGGTGTCATGGATATGCTAAAATTACTATGGTGATCCATGGGTCAAAAAATCGTCCGATGCCGATACGTATCGGTTTTGGACTTGGGCGGTACGATACAAAGGCATTGTATCGTACCCCCTTAAAAATAATGTACTTATTGTCCGATACGGACAATGTATCGCCCGTATCGGACGATACGGACGGTACATTGAAATTATCAGACGATAATTTCAATGTATCGTCCGATAATATGTATATATATATTTTTTTCGATTGTCTACACAATCGATGGCGATTGTCTACACAGTCGTCATCAATTGTATAGACAATCGAAAAATAAAATAAAAATTCAATGTATCAAACCGATACATTCAATGTATCGGCCGATACCCGATACGTATCGTCCTGGAGGTCAGGATGATACGTATCGGTTTACCGACATTTTGATCCTTGTGGTGATCACAATGTTTTGATGACTAGGTGTCATGGATATGCTAATATTATTATGGTGATCACAGTGACAACTTCCGGATATAGATACCTTATTTTCTTCCATCAAATATGAGTAGTTACTTGTCACTGTTACCATAATGAGGTGATAATGGTGCTTTAAAAACAACAAATTCTCATCCGTAAGTGATACTTGTAGCACTATGACCGCAATAGGGTGCTATTAGTACTTGACTAACAACTGCATCTCATCCATAGGCGATGAAATGGTGGGTTCACATACAATAACTAGTACTACAAAATAATGAATTCAAGGAAAAACAGGGTTTGAAATGTAAAAGAAGCCATCTAATCGATATACAAATCCAAGTAAAAACAGAGTTTGAAATGTAAAAACAGAATCACGGGTGTATTACTTTGAAGAGATATCTAAATGTCATCAAACAAGGGGGATAACACTCTGAAATTTCGGGGTTATCGATGATATAAGAAGAGAAAAAATGCAAACACAACCACAAAATGAACACAGACGATTTTAACGTGGAAAACCCTTTCACAAGTACAAATCACGGGATCTATCTCAAATCCAAGGCAAACAATCCACTATGAAAAATAAATTATTACAGTGTTTCAAGAATGAAATGCTCTATCACTCTCCTCACTAACAACGACCATGTCTCACAATCATCCCTTTCATAATGACATCGCCTTCAACCGTCGTCTCTCACGATGGTCCACTCGTTTCACACGAGCCAATAACTATTTAGAACCAAACAATATCACTTTGGCAAATGGGGTACTTTAAAGAGAATTTTTCACATGAAGAACTTTCCCCCAAAAGCCTTACTTCCCGAATCACAAATATCCTTTTTAAACTATCGGGGCACGGATGTCCTTGACCAAGGATGTCCTTGAGACACTAACTTCCCATAACCGTCGGAACCGCCGAAACACGGATGTCCGTGAGTCCATTCACGGACGTCTGTCCATCTGAACCACTAAATCTACTTAGCACATTAGAGCACTTCTAAATTTGATCATGATTATGACAATATTTCTAACACACTCTAATGACAGCAGAAGGGCCCAAAGTGCATCAGAATCTGATAAGGTAAAGGTGATATTTTTAGTACTTCCTCCCATTCATATCTTGAACTAATTTCTATATAATTTTTTGCCTCGCTTCAAATAGATTTTGCATAAAAACTATAAATATAACACAATTAATAGTGATTACTCCAGGCCACAAACCAAGAAGCATTGTGTAGTCAAATCAAAGAACAAAGATAATAGAAACACACCTTATCCTTCACACCACCAACAGGTAAAACGAGACCTCTTAGAGTCATTTCTCCAGTCATTGCTGTGTCTGATCAAACTCTTTTTTGGCCAAAGAGTGAAACTAACGAGGTTACCAAAGTCACCCCTGCTGATGGTCCGTCCTTTGGTACTGCCCCTGCAGGAAAATGTATATGAATATCTCGGCCTTCCATTAAACTGATATCTCCCGTAGCTGGAAACTTCAGATCTGATTCCCTTGCTCTTACCTATTAGAATAAAATTAAAATAAAATAAAAAAGGATGACAATGAGAAATTTATGCTTCTTGAAATTTTGCAATAAAAGCCTTATAGGCCATTGAATATAAAATAACAAGCATGAGCAGTTGAGACTTGTAACATGGCACGGGAACTTAATGAGACTGCAACTATCTTTCCCCTGTATAAGCTTAGATTAGCTCTCAATAAGCAAAAGCTTCCAGCTAAGGTATTCCTAATAAATCGCCAAGGTAACTTCTACATATCAAATCAATGTCAGCTGATTCACTGGGTCAAACTAAGTCCCAAATTGGACTACCCTTCTTATGAAGAATTTCAGCTCTGACCTTTATGTATTCCAAAATTTATAGAAAATTCATTAAAATAGGTATGAGGGTGATTCCAGATTCTAGATTCCAGTAAAAGAAGACTCATTGACTATCACTTCATAGGTGGAATCATCTCAAAACTAGGTCTAGGTTAGTCAAACCACTTAGTGTAATTTGACCCAAGAATCTGCAGTTTTAGTTCTACAGTTTCTTAGGTTAGCCTTGGTTATTTACTGATATATCCTAACCTACTAATCAGAAACTTACATATTTATATGGTTGGAAAGCTTAGGAAATCCTCTACAACTTATCTTAAGGGTCTAATACTTAAAAGTTTAAATATTTAATCTTATCGTTAATTCTCAGGTCAGGTGTCTGTCCTGATTTTGTCAAGCTAAAACAGTTCTTGTTTCTAGACAGAGGTCTAATCCCGAATTTGTGTAGACCAAAGTGCTTTGGTTTTTAATCCCAAATTTTGTGTGCATGTCTCTGGGTTCATGCTACATCTTAATAAATTTTTACAGAATTTTTTCTAAAGTATTTTGTAGTCATATCTCATGTTGAACTCACTGCTAAAACACATAATCAAGAATTACAAATTTCAAATTTTCAAACTAAAAGATACATGGTCCAGCCAGATTCACTGCTGCCACATCCTTCTACAGCTCCAATGAGTTGGGAAGACTCCATTATACAATAGAGAGGGAGAAAGAGAAGATACAAAGGGAAGGATTTTTGTGACTGAATTTTTTTGACTGATACACGCTTTAATCATGCTTTGTACCGTTTTTAATGATTGTGAATTGTTAACGATGCAGATTGTTTAATGCACCTACTTTTTTCTTAAGAACACCATTTTCATCCGTAAATATGTTAAGATATATTTTTATAGTTTTTTAATATGCTGATCATTACTTCTTTATACTCCTTGATTTTTCCCAAATCTATATGAATTAACCGATATGACATCCATAGAATTATTATGTACCCATCTGTTATCTAAGGAACAAAAGCATACTGTAAGTAAACTTTTCTCAATTTGCATTACAACAAACATATCCCAAGACAATGCATACTTCCTTCTCCAAATTCCGTTCTTAAAAAAAAAGTGCTACACAGGAGAGCACTAACTACAAAACTTATGCATTATCGATTCTGGAACCACATGATCCCTCTTCTCTTTAATTTCTCCCAAAACTCGCGATAGACATCCACAGCTTCGTTCCACATCCACAAGTTGCCCGGGCACCACCACAGGCACATTCTCGCATTCGACATCAATAGGGTGCTCAGGCACAGCAGGGTGCTCGGGCACCACAGGCTGGTTCTCCCCTCCGACGTCCAGAGGTTGCTCCGCCAGAGGCTCGTTCTCCCCTCCGACCTCAGGCACCACAGGCTCGTCCTCGCGTCCGGCGTCCATAGGTTGCTCGGTCACAGCCGGTTGACCGGCGTTAACAGCAGCGTCCATAGGTTGCTCGGTCACAGCGGGTTGACCGGCGTTAACAGCAGGTTGCTCGGGGTTAAGTGCATTTCCCTCTCCCCTGTGAAGAGCTCTCATACAAGGAGAATTTAATATCTCACACACATATAACAATTGTTAGTAAAATAATAACATTCAAAAATCTGCTGTAAGTCTCCAACTGCTTGTCACCATATACATCGACTGCAATGATTATAGTTAGGACCGTGTGTAGTGTTTCGGTCAGAAGATGCATCCACTCCGACAACGACCGAGACGAAGCAATGATAAAAAATACTATTGCTGATACAAAATTTGCTGTAGCAAGTATGACATTGGTTATCGCAATTCCGAAGTTCATTTCTTTCTCCTCCATGTCATTTATCACGCTCATAATGCTGAGATAAATGTTTGCCATGAAAAGACCAACCATCACTGATTTAGCCTTTACAAAGCTGTGCTCTTCACCATCCCTTCTGATCCTCCTTTCAGAAACCGGGAGTAGGCTAGCATCAGACCCCGTAATCACACTAACCGTTGAGCACGTTACACAAATGGAGTAGGCCATTAAATGGAAGAAATAGAATGCAAGGCAAAGCTCAAGAAGAAGGCGGTGAAAAAAAAAGCTCAAAAGCTCAAGAAGAAGGCGGTGAAAAAAAAAGGCTTTCTCATGTATTTATAGAGGAAAATTTTTAAAAAAAAACTATAAATAATAAAATAAATATATATAAAAATACATTAAAAAAAAGTGATTCTTACAGTTGGAATGAATTGTGTAGGGTACTGGTATTTGTAATTGATAATTCTACGTTGTGTAGGGAACCGGTATTTGTAATTGATAATTCTGCTCTTGCAACTAGGGATGCAAAGTGTACACCGAAATCCGAAATCTGAAACCGAACCTGAACCGAAAATGGAGGACACCAAAACGGCCCGAACCGCACCGAAAACTGAAACGAACCGAACCCCAATTCGGTTCGGTTTCAATTTAGAGTGGCAAAAACCGAAAATCATGGGGGTAGAATGGGTAAACCGAAAGGAAAAATCGAAAAAATACATTATAAATAAAAAGTAGGCGAAATACTCATACGGAACTGAACTGAATCGGTTTCGGTTTTGGTTTCAATTTTTAAAAAAATAAATAAAATGAGTACCGAACCAAATTCAGTTCAGTTCGGTACACGAATTTGCATCCCTATTTGCAACCAAGGGTTTACACCATTAAAAATTTTGACTACATAGAATTAGATGATGGAAACCATTTTCCATCCCAATCTTCCACACAACAGATCATGAAATCGTGGCCACCTATCAGACGGTCAGATTTTGATTCCACGTGGTAGCACACTCGTAAAAGTGATCAGGATCATGACATGCTGTGATAAGGGTGGGGTTCATGTGCCACCTTCGGGGATGTGTTCCACGTACATTTCACTGTTTCATAGGTTTGCCACAATTTCGCAATCTATTTTGTAAAAGATTGGTATGTAAAACAATCTCCACTCTTTGATAGGTTTGCCACTGATTGAATCTTCTGTTATTGTAAATACCTATACTCATATTGTGTATGACTCACCCAAGATTTGAAGGCCCATTCTATGCTAGTTAAGCTTTGTGTCCCATCCCTAATTTAATCATTCTCAATTGGGCTATCAACTAGTAGGGTAGGGCCCGGTCGGTTGAGCCCTATACCTACTCTAAGGCCTCGTTCAAATGTTTCTTGGTTTTTCTCAGAAAAAGCTCAGATTCTTCCCACTCAGATTCCTGACAGATTCTTAGCAAACTCAGATTCCTGATTTTTCCCATATGCGTTCTTAAGTTACTCAGATTCCTGACAGATTCTTATAAAACTCAGAATCCTTTGCTTTTAAGTTCCTATCAGAAAATTCTCATAATCGATTCAATCAGTGATTATTCTATGACCGTAGAAACGTGATCTAATCATCGGTTTATCTGCTGCACTCAGATTTCTCTCAAAATTTACAGGCAACCAATTAAGATAGGGGGGAACATATTTGACGGAGTCTTTTTTCGGTCACTTTTATGAGCGTGTACCATATGAAATAAAAACCCGACTGTCTGATGGTACACCCATGATCTAAAGATCGAACACGTGAAATATTGGGACGATAAGCAATCTCCATCATCTGATTCAATGCAGTCGATGTGTTTCCGCGTGGGTGAACTTAAAGATATGGTGGGTGAATTTAAAGGTACTCTAATATATATATATATATATATATATATATATATATATATATATATATATATATATATAAACATAAGGGAGCCATTTCTTGCACTTGGAGGTGTTGGCCGTTGCACTAAATTTAAAAAAAGACTTGCTATTTTAGGGACATGTGATATGTTAAAACTTAATCTGATCTGTTTGATTTGAAGTTCATAATCTATAGATCTCCCGTGTATAATTTTGGAGAAAAAAAATTGATATTTATCATATGATCTATTATAGTCAACTATTGAGTCAGGGAATAGCCTTTGACTCTATTTAATCACATGATAAAGATTATATTTCATGCTAATCTTGTTCAATCATTATCTTTAAATCATGACCTTCAAATCAGACGGTTCAGATGATATTTACGCTTACCAAAGGTTACAAATCTTGGAAGTCTTTCTTTAAAATTCGGTGCAAAGGATATCTGGCCGTGTACAAGTAATGGCTCCCAAAGCATAAAGCTTTTGTAAGACTGGTTGCCTTTTCAAAAGCTGTTGTACAACAGTTATAGGGAAATTTGCACTTTCGGCCCTATATGTTTGCGTATTTGCAGAAACGGCCCTATAGTTTCAACCGTTGCATTAATGACCAGCTCCACTCCTAGCCGCCTCCGCCTACTCCACGTCAGCAGCGACTTATTTTAAATAATATAAAAAAAAAATTCCACCGCCTTTTAACATTAGTATAAAAGCAACTTTTACTTTCATTAGTTACTGTTACTTTTAAGTTTAACTTTTCTGAAAAAAACAAGAGAGCGGCGACTTAGCGGCGACAAAGCGGTAAAAGGTCACAAAGCTCACATAACAATTCCAGGTAATTTATTTTTTTACATTTCAACACATTTAGTCATCCCCAATGTTTCCCACCTAATCCGATAACTTACCGATAATCTAAATTATCGATCGATAATCTAAATTATCAGTTATCGATCGATAATTTAAATTATCGATCGATAACTTAGATTATCGACAAATAATTAAATTATCGATCGATAACAGATTATCGACCAAATAATTAGATTATCGAGATATCTTAGATTATCGGTGAGATATCGATGAGTTAGAGGATTAGTAGTTTTTCAAAATCACTTCTTTTGTTTATTAATTGCTTTTTATTTATATTGCGGTTCCTACTAAGTGATTGAAAATGACCATGACTTTAAAGCCCATCGGAAAATGTTGAGTTGGTGTTAGGAAATTTTACATGCCTTTATGTAAGAGAGAAAGAAAATTTTAGATGATTAGGTATTCGGTCATCTATTTAGGATGAATGAGAAATTAGGTTTAGTTGGAGACTTGGTTGGACGCTATTTTAAGTTTTGGGTAGAAGAGAATATTTTCAAGGTCAAGAACACCAATGTACTCACCCGTCGATATAGCCTTGATTTTAGGCCTCAACATCTTGTGAACACGAGTCGAGAAGGTTGCCGTAAAAGAAACAACTATTCGATACAAATTCTTTGGGAAGCCGTGAAAAGATCTCGTATTGAAGAAATTATTGACAGTGCTGATTTATCCAATGATGAGTTTTTGAAACTGTCATTATTATTTTTCGTATGTTCTTTTTTACTTCCGGACACATACCAGGAAGTAGATACACGGTACTTAGACTTAGTAGATAACATTGAAGAGTTCAACAATTCTTAGTAGGGCACGATAGTTTACAATAATTTATTAGATAGTATATCAAGCGAGTGGCGGGAGGAAATGGCGAGAAGGTCGAGAAAAGGGCAATACAATATCTATGGATGCACTATCGCCTTCTGATTTGGGCGTTTGAGCACTTTCCGTGATGCCACCGCTCTATTGAGCAAGAACCATTTCCAAGGCTAATGAAATGGGAAGGCCCGAAATTCAGCCGTAACCCTAATTTATATAGAGAAAAATTTCTTAAGTCTAAAGTGATTATAGAGCTTGAAGTTGAGAAGCACGAATTACAGTATAAATGGCTTCGATACTTTTTGATTCGAAGAGAAATTGAAAATAAGAAGGAAGAGACCGAAGAAAGAGAAGAAGAGCCTAACTCCGAAGAAAATGTAGATGAATATGATGATATCCCAAGTCATCCAACACGGAAGAAAGAGCGAAGAGCCGATTAGCGAGATGACGACAATGAGGATGACGAAGATTATAGCGACGATATACGATGATTTTGAAGTCGTTGTCACGTCAACCAAAGGGCAAACAAGAAATTAGGCCCGCGCCAACAAGAGAGCAGCCAGTTAGGCAACCGCACCTAACCAAAGAAGTGACGGAGCTAAGAAAAGAATGCAAGACTCTCCGCATGGAAGTAAAAGAAATGGAAAAAGAATTCCGGCGTGCATTTACTGCTTTGAAAGAACAAGCACTCACAATTGAACAACTAGCGAGATAAGAAGGCCTTACAAGAAGAAAATAAAGCCATACGGAAGGATCTTGATGCGGTCATCTCTCATTTAAGAAAGGTATCAAACCAAGACTTTCAATTTTAGAACAAAATCATTTCTTTACAACTTAATGCAAAATTAGCTGTACATTACCGGACGATATACATTATCGACCGATAATTTAAAGAGTCGATCGATAATGTACATTACCGGACGTTATGTTACATTATCGGTCGATAATGTAAATTATCGATCGACAATGTATATTATCGATCGATTACTTAAATTATCGGTCGATAATGCAGTTTTTTTTATTTTTTATTTTTTGTAATGTATATTTTTTTGCAATTATGCAGGATAATATTTTAACCTCGGTGCTCTTTGACACCTTCGTTCCTTCACCCACTTACCCTCAATCAAAATCAACTGTCCCTCAACCCACCACTCATCAACAAAGCCATCAGTATACTGCCCCAAAACCCCCTGCTCCTCAACAAAGCCATCATTCCAGTGCCCCAAAACCAACTGGTCCTCAACGAAGCCATCAGTCAAGTGCCCCAAAACCCTCTGCTCATCCACCTACACAACAATCAACAGCCCCAAAACCCGCCGCCCCTCAACTTACAAATAAATCTACTGCCATTAAACCCGCTGCCCCAAAACCTACTGCTCCTCAGCCTACTAAACAACCCTTGGTTGATACGGGTGATGATGGTGCTCCTCTTACGCAGCCTTCTCGTGAGTCACAGCCGGCATCACTAAAAACAATTATAGTGAAACTATCATCTACCAAAAATGAAGCCGAAGGTTATGACTTGTGCAGTAAGAAGAGAAAGTCCCCGACCAGTAAAGCATTAATAAAAAAACGAAGATTGGTTGTAGAGGAGGAGGAGGAGGATGAGGCAATATCAATGGAGCAAAAGTATATGCTCAGTTTTTGGAATCGGCCGGAGAACGAGGACAATGTGATCGTCAATACTATCAGCGGTGTTGAGATCACAGTTGCTCTTTTGAAGGTTCTCAAAGGACGCTCGTGGCTTGATAATGAAGTCATCGACGCATACTTGAGAGTCCTTGAAGTTATAAATGATTCAATGTTTGCAAAAGTTGGTTAAACCTGCGTACTTCGGTAAGGTTTCCAATATTTATTGGAAGCTTCGTTTGTTTCTTTTTGTCTTTTCAATCCGACTCTTGATTAACTTCTCATTTCTTTGCCAATCAGACCTTGTTTATGGCAGACGAGAAAAAATTTGAAAAATATATCGATAATGAAGGTATTGCTGCGCTCAGCGACCTCGATAGGTGGCAGGCCTATTGTGACGAATGGAATGTTCGTAACAATTCAAAGCCGATGGAACCACTATTGACAAATAATATCCGCGGAATTCACGCGATCGACTGTGGAACGGTACGTTTTTGAATACTAAACTTCGCTTTATTTAACGTTAACGGCTTTTAAATAAAATTTATTATTTAAAATTTCGCTTCCGTTTATGTGTAGATTTATCTTCCGATGCATAGCCAAAAACATAGCCATTGGGCATTGGCTATAATTTCATTAGTTGATCGAGAAATTAAGCTAATTGATCCAGCAGACCGAGAGTGCTCAAAAAGGTTTGAAGCGCATAAAGAATGTCTATTGAATCACCTTTCGCGCCTTCTTTACACTATCGGTTTGAAGTCAGCTTTCGATCAACAGTGGAAGGTATCGGCGTTCAACAGCGTCGTTCTCCCGATCCAAAAGAACGGTTGGGATTGCGGTGTATACATTTTGAAGTATATAGAATACTTCTCCCAACAGCGGCCTATTGATTTCGACGATAAACATATGCAACAATTTAGAGCCGAAATCGGACATCGAATGTGCACGTTTGGGAAGAAAATTTAATATCTGTAATAAATTTTAGTGTTTTGTAAAGATATTTTTTGATGAAATTGTAAATTATTTAATTTTATTAATTTTTATTAACTTGTATAATTTTCATTATCGTTGTTATCAATTATTTATCTTATTTGTATCACCTTGCATGATGTATCAATGGAGGCTTCCTCTCTTGAAGCAATTCCAATAGGCGGATGACTTATATCATCGGCCGATAATTTAAATCATCGTCCGATATCTTAAATTATCAGCCGATATTTTAAATAATCGGACGATAGCTTAAATTATTGGCCGATGATTTAAATTATCGGCCGATATCTTAAATCATCGGCCGATAATTTAAAACATCGGACGATATTTTAAACCATCGGCCGATAATTTAAATGATCGCCCGATGATTTAAGATATCGGCCGATAATTTAAATCATCTAGATGATTTAAGATATACCTTCACGAATTGTGAAGTCGATATCTTTGGTTTGGCTTTATGCCAATCACTAGTAAATTAAGTAATTTGGAAACTTTCAAATCTGTTTGAATGAATGAATGATTTATTAAGAAGCACAACAATATATTTTAGTCACAATTCCAAAAAATATATTAAAAGACATTGTAGATGTTGATCGCTCTTTTATTGAGGTTTAATCTATATTGAAGGAAAGAAAAGAGAAAAAAAATACTCTTCTATAATGAAATCATTGGAAGCTCGATTGCTACTAGGTCTAATCTAATCTAAATCTGTTTTCAATCTCAACCTTTGATGTAATATAAGTTAATTTCAAATATTAACAAATTTACTGACGGCGATTATGACCGTACTTGTTACAATTTTTACATTGTAGTGGTCGAACTTCCTTTAAATCTTGTTCTCCTTTTCTTGGACGGGCCGACAGCGTATTTTGTGGGAGGCAAAACTTGAATGTCTTCTATTTGCGAAGTCCATTGGCGCTTGTCAACGGTCGGGACAAAGTGTTCTTTGTAAGTTTCCCTAAATAAGTCACTGGTAAACCAGTGTTCACATAACTGGGCGATCTCTCTTCCTCTGTTTCGACGCGATAATGCGGCAATCGCATGTGAACATGGTAATCCAAGCATAGCCCAGCGTGCGCATGTACATGTTCGCGATTCTAGATAAACCTTTGTGAGTGTAATCACCACGTTTAACTTGAAATATATCACGACCATATGGTATGGCGTTTTTGACGGGCCCATCACGAATTTCTTTTATGTGTTTTTACGCCGCCGGTGTTAACACATGTGTCATTTATTTCCTTCCTCGAGCGAAGATAAAATTCGGCTACTTTTGTGCGAATAGTTTCTAACATGCTCGCAATCGGTTCCTCCCTGGCTATTTTCAACACACTATTTATGCTTTCAGCTATATTAGTTGTCAACATATCATAACGCGTCCCTTGGAAATAAGCGCGTGCCCAGAAATGATCACCAATTTCTTTAATCCATTTTGTACATCGTCTTCTATTTTTCATAATTCTTTTATATTTTGCTTTCGAAAATGCAGACACAACCCAGAAAAGCGGTCTAGAGATTGTATCCTTATATTTATCAAACAGATTTAGAGCAGTGTCGCATACAGTAGCTGTGAAAGGCATTAGGAAAAACTTTTTCTACTGCTTCCATCAAACCTTCTGTCATGCGATATCAAAACAAACATTTTTCAAATTCACCGATTACCGTCTCCTAATAGATCAAGAAACCATGTCCAATGGTCTTCATTTTCTTCTTAGACAACAACGCTATAGGAAATAAATGTCTATTCCGTCTATCCCGTAGCTATTAACAACACTCCTTATATAAATCACATAAATCGTTCCATCTACATAATTATTCTTCGTAAAAGTATTGCGAAAGCTTGAATACAAGGTCCGAATACCCACGAAGAATCTACAAATGCATTATCAGGCTCGAGACACAATTCGGTCTGTATGTCTGGATCGACCCGCTGTAATTCGGCAACATATGACGGTAACATCTTAAATTGCTCCTTCCAACTACCTCGGATGTCATTCAATGCCATTTCTTTTCCTCTCCATGCTTTCCAGTAACCTACTGTTATACCGTATTTTTTTTCAATATCAAAAATTATTGAAGCAGGAGTCTCGTCAAAACCCTTTAATAGTTTATCTCTAACGAATGAAGCTATCCACGATGTCGTACATTGGCGATGTCCGCTTCCAAAAGCTGGCATTCCGCACGTGTGTTCCGGGTGGAAAGTTTTCACAGCAAACGTGTCTACGCCTACTAATTTCGATGCATGTATTCGCCAAGCACATCCTACTTCAACACACCTCGCAGTTACTCGAAGAGGACTGGTTTTTATTGGTTTAATCTGAAAATTATTTGTCATCGCAAATTCTTTAAGAACTTTTTGAAATGATTTCTTATTTCTAAACGCCTGACCAATGGTAATCGTTCCCCTTCATACAGTTCCTCATCGTCTGAATCCATGTACTCCCCTTCCGAGTCATTAAGCTGATAGTCTTCGTCCACCAGAGGTTGATCAATTCCCCTATTAGTATAAACACGCGAAGTGGGAGACGGCGGGGCTTCATTATTTTCAGGATCACTATCACCGTCATCGACTGGATGGTTATTACGTGATTGGGATTGAGCCCATCGATGTACGCTTGGTTGATGTGCAGTTGTTTGGATTGATGTTAGCCGTGCGAGAGCGTTTGATGTATGAGAGGTGTTACATTGAAGGCTCGATTATCGTTGGCTCGAAGCTATTTGTTGGAAGGCCATTGATATGGACTAAGCCGACTAAAAGCGTTTCCCAACGATTTACGAATCGAAGTTGAGCGAGATGTATCATGCATCGGATTCATTTGATGAGAATATCCTTGATCTTCATCGCCTTCACTCGCCAATGTCCGAATAGGGTTGCTCGAAAGTTTCTTTGTAGGCGGAATCCTATATTTATATTTCTATCATCGTAAATCGGCTATTATCGGTGCAACAATGTTCTCCTCTTCATACCGTATTCCTTGATTTTCAATCAAATGTTACATTCCAACACCATGATCATCTTCGTTGGTTTCCTTAAGCAGTTGAAATGTTTCTAAAAGGCGGCAAAATTTACGCTACTGATGGTGACTAATGATTTTCGATATAAATATTTATAACACCATCACCGATACGATATGCTCTAAATAAGTTTGTAAGATCATCGAGTCGAGACAATTCGGCAAATACAAGCTCATTCCCTATGCGTAATGAAACGATAAATGTAATAGAATGTTCTTAGGTCGTGTCCATCGACTTTGTACATTTTCTCTATAAACTCAACAAATGATATATTCTCGTGATGTGACAATCCTCCGATGTCCTCCGTTGTAAGTATTATCTCTCACGCGTACGAAATCAAAATGGCAAAGAAGGGGAACATCCATTTCAACCTACAATATTTACAAAATTAAAATTAAAATTAGTTGTTTATAAAGAGTTATACTTGACTTAGCGCTACAATTGCTTAAAAATATTATTAAAAAAATTAAAGGAATGAAAACTTTAGAGTTTTTGTCAATCATAGGTTATCGCTCGATATCCTAAGATATATAGCCGATGGATGGACTTTTAACGTAAACCATAATCCAAAAACAAAAAAAAAAACCTCTTAAGTAATCGCCCAATAACTTAAGATATCGACCGATATCTAAAGATACCGTTCGACATCTTAAGTTATCGCCCGACATCTTAAGTTATCGGCCGACATCTTAAGATATCGATCGATATCTTAAGATATCGGTCGATATCTTAAGATATCGGTCGATAACTTAAGATATCGGTCGATAACTTAAGATATCTTGGACTTCCTACGATGTTGCGAGAAATTTGGAAAACAATAACTTAAAAGATATTGTACTCGATATCTTACCTAGCCTGTTGTATTCTCTATGTTATACTCGACCTTTAGTGGAATCTAAATCGCTTTCCAAGAGAGATAAAATTGTTAAAAGATGGTACAAAATTCTAGATTCAATGCTTGCATAGAGAAGCATATAGCAAATACGCTTATATATTATATATAGAAATTTGCACTTCTTATATGTTATTATTTGCGTAAAACTATAGTTTCAACTGCTGTATTAATGACCGCCACTCCCTAGCTCATTACTCCACGTCGTGACTTATTTTAAATAATATAAAAAAAAAATTCCACCGCCTTTTAACATTAGTATAAAAGCAACTTTTACTTTCATTGAATTCTTGTTACTTTTAAGTTTAACTTTTACGAAAAAACAAGAGAGCGGCGACTTAGCGGCATAAAGCGTAAAAGGTCACAAAGCTCACATAACAATTCGGGTAATTTATTTTTTACATTTCAACACATTTAGTCATCCCCAATGTTTCCACCTAATCAGATAACTTCGATAATCTAAATTATCGACCGATAACTTAAATTATCGGTCGATAATCTAAGTTATCGATCGATAATTTAAATTATCGGTCGATAACTTAGATTATCGACCGATAATTTAAATGATCGGGCGATAACTTAGATTATCAAACGATAATTTATATTTACGAACGGTATCTTAGATTATCGGTAAGATATCGGTAGGTTAGGGGATTAGTAGTTTTTTCAAAATCACTTCTTTTGTTTATTAATTGCTTTTTATTTATATTGCAGTTCCTACTAAGTGATTGAAAATGACCATGACTTTAAAGCCCATCGGAAAATGTTCTGGAGTTGGTGTTAGGAAATTTTACATGCACTGTAACGAAGAGAGAAAGAAAATTTTAGATGATTCGGTATTCGGTCATCTATTTAGGATGAATGAGAAATTAGGTTTCGTTGGAGACTTGGTTGACGCTATTTTAAGTTTTTGGGTAGAAGAGAATATTTTCAAGGTCAAGAACACTCGATATATAGCCTTGATTTTAGGCCTCAACATCTTGTGGAACTGAGTGCGAGAAGGTTCTTAGTAAAGAGAAACAACTATTCCGATACAAATTCTTTCGGGAAGCCGTGAAAAGATCTCGTATTGAAGAAATTATTGACAGTGCTGATTTATCCAATGATGAGTTTTTGAAACTGTCATTATTATTTTTCGTATGTTCTTTTTTACTTCCGGACACATACCAGGAAGTAGATACACGGTACTTAGACTTAGTAGATAACATTGAAGAGTTCAACAAGTTACCGTGGGGCCTGATAGTTTACAATAATTTATTAGATAGTATATCAAAAGCGAGTGGCAGGAGGGAAATGGCGAGAAGGTCGGAAAAGGGCAATACAATATCTATGGATGCACTATCGCCTTCTGATTTGGGCGTTTGAGCACTTTCCAGTGATGCCACCGCTCCTATTGAAGGCTTAAGAACCATTTCCAAGGCTAATGAAATGGGAAGGCCGAAATTCAGCCGTAACCCTAATTTATATAGAGAAAATTTCTTAAGTCTAAAGTGATTATAGAGCTTGAAGTTGAGAAGCACAATTACAAAGATAAATGTCTTCGATACTTTTTGATTCGAAGAGAAATTGAAAATAAGAAGGAAGAGACCGAAGAAAGAGAAGAAGAGCCTAACTCCGAAGAAAATGTAGATGAATATGATGATATCCCAAGTCATCCAACACGGCCGGAAGAAAGAGCCGGAGAGCCGATTAGCCGAGATGGCGACAATGAGGATGACGAAGATTATAGCGACGATAACGATGATTTTGAAGTCGTTGTACGTCAACCAAAGGGCAAACAAGAAATTAGGCCCGAGCCAACAAGAGAGCAGCCAGTTAGGCAACCGCACCTAACCAAAGAAGTGACGGAGCTAAGAAAAGAATGCAAGACTCTCCGCATGGAAGTAAAAGAAATGAAAAAAGAATTCCGGCGTGCATTTACGCTGCTGAAAGGGCAAGCACTCACAATTGAACAACTAGGCAGAGATAAGAAGGCCTTACAAGAAGAAAATAAAGCCATACGGAAGGATCTTGATGCGGTCATCTCTCATTTAAGAAAGGTATCAAACCAAGACTTTCAATTTTAGAACAAAATCATTTCTTTACAACTTAATGCAAAATTAGCTGTACATTACCGGACCATATACATTATCGACCGATAATTTAAAGAGTCGATCGATAATGTACATTACCGGACGTTATGTTACATTATCGGTCGATAATGTAAATTATCGATCGACAATGTATATTATCGATCGATTACTTAAATTATCGGTCGATAATGCAGTTTTTTTTATTTTTTATTTTTTGTAATGTATATTTTTTTGCAATTATGCAGGATAATATTTTAACCTCGGTGCTCTTTGACACCTTCGTTCCTTCACCCACTTACCCTCAATCAAAATCAACTGTCCCTCAACCCACCACTCATCAACAAAGCCATCAGTATACTGCCCCAAAACCCCCTGCTCCTCAACAAAGCCATCATTCCCCCAAAACCAAGGGTCCTCAACGAAGCCATCAGTCAAGTGCCCCAAAACCCTCTGCTCATCCACCTACACAACAATCAACAGCCCCAAAACCCGCCGCCCCTCAACTTACAAATAAATCTACTGCCATTAAACCCGCTGCCCCAAAACCTACTGCTCCTCAGCCTACTAAACAACCCTTGGTTGATACGGGTGATGATGGTGCTCCCCTTCTGTGACCTTCTCGTGAGTCACTGAGGCATCACTAAAAACAATTATAGTGAAACTATCATCTACCAAAAATGAAGTCAAGGTTATGACTTGCGTGCTCGAAGAAGAGAAAGTCCCACCAAGAAAGCATTAATAAAAAACGAAGATTGGTTGTAGAGGAGGAGGAGGAGGATGAGGCAATATCAATGGAGCAAAAGTATATGCTCAGTTTTTGGAATCGGCCGGAGAACGAGGACAATGTGATCGTCAATACTATCAGCGGTGTTGAGATCACAGTTGCTCTTTTGAAGGTTCTCAAAGGACGCTCGTGGCTTGATAATGAAGTCATCGACGCATACTTGAGAGTCCTTGAAGTTATAAATGATTCAATGTTTACGGCCAATGCGTCAAAAAGTTGGTTAAACCTGCGTGCCTTACAGTAAGGTTTCAATATTTATTGGAAGCTCGTTTGTTTCTTTTTTTTGTCTTTTCAATCACGACTCTTGATTAACTTCTACTGTTTACTGCCAATCAGACCTTGTTTATGGCAGACGAGAAAAAATTTGAAAAATATATCGATAATGAAGGTATTGCTGCGCTCAGCGACCTCGATAGGTGGCAAGCCTATTGTGACGAATGGAATGTTCGTAACAATTCAAAGCCGATGGAACCACTATTGACAAATAATATCCGCGGAATTCACGCGATCATCGTGGAACGATGCGTTTTGAATACTAAACTTCGCTTTATTTAACGTTAACGGCTTTTAAATAAAATTTATTAATTAAAATTTCGCTTTCGTTTATGTGTAGATTTATCTTCAATGCATAGCCAAAAACATAGCCATTGGGCATTGGCTATAATTTCATTAGTTGATCGAAATTAAGCTAATTGATCCAATGAATGAGAGTGCTCAAAAAGGTTTGAAGCGCATAAAGAATGTCTATTGAATCACTTTCCGCGCTTCTTTACACTATCGGTTTGAAGTCACTTCGATCAACGATGGAAGGTATCGGCGTTCATCAAATACGTTTCTCCGATCCAAAAGAACGGTTGGGATTGCGGTGTATACATTTTGAAGTATATAGAATACTTCTCCCAAAAGCGCCTATTGATTTCGACGATAAACATATGCAACAATTTAGAGCCGAAATCGACATCGAATGTGCACGCTTGGGGAAGAAGATTTAATATCAGAATAAATTTTAGTGTTTTGTAAAGATATTTTTGATGAAATTGTAAATTATTTAATTTTATTAATTTTATTAACTTGTATAATTTTCATTATCGTTGTTATCAATTATTTATCTATTTGTATCACCTTGTATGATGTATCAATGGAGGCTTCCTCTCTTGAAGCAATTCCAATAGCCGGATGACTTATATCATCGGCAGATAATTTAAATTATCGTCCGCTATCTTAAATTATCGGCCGATATTTTAAATAATCGGACGATAGCTTAAATTATCGGCCGATGATTTAAATTATCGGCCGATATCTTAAATCATCGGGCGATGATTTAAACTATCGGCCGATATCTTAAATCATCGGGCGATGATTTTAATTATCGGCCCATAATTTAAAAAATTGGACGGTATTTTAAACCATCGGTAGATAATTTAAATGATCGTAGATGATTTAAGATATCGGCCGATAATTTAAATCATCGGCCGATGATTTAAGATATACCTTTCTGAATTGTGAAGTCTGATATCTTTGGTTTGGCTTTATGCCAATCACTAGTAAATTAGGGGCGAATTTGGAAACTTTCAAATCCTGTTTGAATGAATGAATGATTTATTAAGAAGCACAACAATATATTTTAGTCACAATTCCAAAAAAATATATTAAAAGACATTGTAGATGTTGATCGCTCTTTTATTGAGGTTTAATCTGTTTATATTGAAGGAAAGAAAAAGAGAAAAAAAAAAATACTCTTCTATAATGAAATCATTGGAAGCTCGATTGCTACTAGGTCTAATCTAATCTAAATCTGTTTTCAATCTCAACCTTTGATGTAATATAAGTTAATTTCAAATATTAACAAATTTACGGCTGACGATTATTATGACCGTACTTGTTACAATTTTTACATTGTAGTGGTCGAACTTCCCCTTTAGATCTTGTTCTCCTTTTTTTCGGACGGCCGGCTTGACGTATTTTGTGGGGAGGCAAAACTTGAATGTCTTTTATTTGCGAAGTCCATTAGCGCTTGTCAACGGTCGGGAAAAAGTGTTCTTTATAAGTTTCCTAAATAAGTCCGGTAAACCAGTGTTCACAAAATTGGGAGATCTCTCTTTCTCTGTTTCGGCGCGATAATGCGGCAATCGCATGTGAACATGGTAATCCAAGAATAGCCCAACGTCTGCATGTACATGTTCGCGATTCTAGATCGACACTGTGAGTGTAATCACCACGTTTAACTTGAAATATATCACGACCATATGGTATGACGTTTTTTCGACGGGCCCATCCTGAATTTCTTTTTATGTGTTTTTTACGCCGCCGGTGTTAACACATGTGTCAGTTTATTTCCTTCCTCTTGACGACGAAGATAAAATTCGGCTACTTTTGTGCGAATAGTTTCTAACATGCTCACAATCGGTTCCTCCCTGGCTATTTTCAACACACTATTTATGCTTTCAGCTATATTAGTTGTCAACATATCATAACGCCTCCCTTGGAAATAAGCGCGTGCCCAGAAATGATCACCAATTTCTTTAATCCATTTTGTACATTCCGGCGTCGTCTTCTATTTTTCGCATAATTCTTTTAAATTTTGCTTCTGAAAATGCACGGGCAGCAACCCAAAAAAGCGGTCTAGAGATTGTATCCTTATATTTATCAAACAGATTTAGAGCCAGGTGTCGCATACAGTAGCTGTGAAAGGCATTAGGAAAAACTTTTTCTACTGCTTCCATCAAACCTTTACATGCATCGATATCAAAACAAACTGTTTTCAAATTCACCGATTACGTCTCCTAATAGATCAAGAAACCATGTCCAATGGTCTTCATTTTCTTTCGGTACAACGCCGAACGCTATAGGAAATAAATGTCTATTCCCGTCTATCCCCGTAGCTATTAACAACACTCCCTTATATCGTCCACGCAAATGCGTTCCATCTACCGCAATTATTCTTCGTAAAGTATTGCGAAAGCTTCGAATGCAAGGTCCGAATGCCACGAAGAATCTCTGAAATGCATTATCAGGCTCGAGACACAATTCGGTCTGTATGTCTGGATCGACCCGCTGTAATTCGGCAACATATGACGGTAACATCTTAAATTGCTCCTTCCAACTACCTCGGATGTCATTCAATGCCATTTCTTTTCCTCTCCATGCTTTCCAGTAACCTACTGTTATACCGTATTTTTTTTCAATATCAAAAATTATTGAAGCAGGAGTCTCGTCAAAACCCTTTAATAGTTTATCTCTAACGAATGAAGCTATCCACGATGTCGTACATTGGCGATGTCCGCTTCAAAAGGCGGCATTCCGCGTGTGTTCCGGGTGGAAAGTTTTCCACAAACGTGTCTCGCCTACTAATTTCGATGCATGTATTAGCCAAGCACATCCTACTTCAACACACCTCGCGATTACTCAAGAGGACTGGTTTTATTGGTTTAATCGAAAATTATTTGTCATCGCAAATTCTTTAAGAACTTTTTGAAATGATTTCTTATTTCTAAACGCCTGACCAATGGTAATCGTTCCCCCTTCATACAGTTCCTCATCGTCTGAATCCATGTACTCCCCTTCCGAGTCATTAAGCTGATAGTCTTCGTCCACCAGAGGTTGATCAATTCCCCTATTAGTATAACCACGCGAAGTGGGAGCCGGCGAGGCTTCATTATTTTCAGGATCACTATCACCGTCATCGACTGGATGGTTATTACGTGATTGGGATTGAGCCCATCGATGTACGCTTGGTTGATGTGCAGTTGTTTGGATTGATGTTAGCCGATCGAGAACGTTTGATGTATGAGAGGTCTACATTGAAGGCTCGATTATCGTTGGCTCGGCTATTTGTTGGAAGGCCATTGATATGGACTAAGGCCGACTAAAAACGCGTTTCCCAGCGATTTACCGAATCGAAGTTGTGAGATGTATCATGCATCGGATTCATTTGATGAGAATATCCTTGATCTTCATCGCCTTCACTCATCGGAATGCGAATAGGGTTGCTCGAAAGTTTCTTGTAGGGCGGAATCCTATATTTATATTTCTATCATCGTCGGCTATTATCGGTGCAACAATGTTCTCCTCTTCATACCGTATTCCTTGATTTTCAATCAAATGTTCATTCCAACACCATGATCATCTTCGTTGGTTTCCTTAAGCGGTTGAAATGTTTCTAAAGACGGCAAAATTTCGCTTTCTGAGTGACTAATGATTTTTCGATATAAATATTTATAACACCATCACCGTACGATATGCTCTAAATAAGTTTGTAAGATCATCAGTCGAGACAATTCGGCAAATACAAGCTCATTCCTATGCGTAATGAAACGATAAATGTAATAGAATGTTCTTCCGTTAGTGTCCGACTTTGTACATTTTCTCTATAAACTCAAAGAATGATATATTCTCGTGCGGTGATGACAATCCTCCGATGTCCTCCGTTGTAAGTATTATCTCTCACGCGTACGAAATCAAAATGGCAAAGAAGGGGAACATCCATTTCAACCTACAATATTTACAAAATTAAAATTAAAATTAGTTGTTTATAAAGAGTTATACTTGACTTAGCGCTACAATTGCTTAAAAATATTATTAAAAAAATTAAAGGAATGAAAACTTTAGAGTTTTTGTCAATCATAGGTTATCGCTCGATATCCTAAGATATATAGCCGATGGATGGACTTTTAACGTAAACCATAATCCAAAAACAAAAAAAAAAACCTCTTAAGTTATCAGCCGATAACTTAAGATATCGACCGATATCTTAAGATATCGGTCGACATCTTAAGTTATCGGCCGACATCTTAAGTTATCGGCCGACATCTTAAGATATCGGTCGATATCTTAAGATATCGGTCGATAACTTAAGATATCGGTCGATAACTTAAGATATCTTGGACTTCCTACGATGTTGCGAGAAATTTGGAAAACAATAACTTAAAAGATATTGTACTCGATATCTTACCTAGCCTGTTGTATTCTCTATGTTATACGACCTTTAGTGGAATCTCGAAATCGCTTTCCAAGAGAGATAAAAATTGTTAAAAGATGGTACAAAAATTCTAGATTCAATGCTTGCATAGAGAAGCATATATATAGATATCTGACGTGCACCCGGCTAGGCTTGGAGCTGGCCATTTATGCAAGGATTGAAACTATAGGGCCGTTTCTGCAAATACGCAAACATATAGGGCCGAAAGTGCAAATTTCCCTTATATATATATATATATATATATATATAGATAGATAAAGGGAAATAGCAGCGGCAGCGTTTTTACAGCGTTTATAAAAGGATTTTACAGCGTTTTTAAAAAGGGTTTTTACAGCGTTTATAAAAGGATTTTACAGCGTTTTTACAACGTTTATAAAAGGATTTTCTGCGCCTTCCGCCGGTGAGATCCAATCTTAACTGAGTAAGTGATCACAAGCGACGGTGGCGGAATGGCCCCGATTGTCCGCGATGAGTAAAAAGTGAGTTGTTCTCAACTCACCGTCATCTTCTCTATTCTTCCTGTCATTTTTCTTTTTATTTTATTTTAATTTTTAAGCAAGAGTTGGGATTTGATGTATATCGTTCTCTTGTGTATACAATGCCGCCGCAATCCGAGCTCAGCTTCTGAGCTTTTTCCGAGCAATTTAGTCGAACAACTACATGTCGTTTCAATCGGAAACCACTCGGATTCCCACTTCCCAAAAAAAACTAGCGAACGCGAGAATCAGTCAGAAAACGACCCATTTTGATAACTTTCTGAGTTTAAACTCAGATTCTGGGTTAAATCCGGCTCCCGAACGAGGCCTAAGCATGTCTTCACATGACTATCAATTATATTAGATGTCAACAGGTCAAGGCGATCGGGCTAAAAATTTAGTTACCCACTAAGAAAATGGCATATGCTCAACATGATTTGGTCACATCCAAACAACAATAACTCATCTATTTATTCGTTAAATGTGATTGGATAATAAAAATTGGAAGGTGGAGATTATTTTGCATATATTAAGAATAATCAAATTTTACAAGTTTAATAGTCAAACAGTTGAAAAAAAATAATTACAACCTTTAATTATTTTCTAAGAAAAAACTTTCATTTGAGTTTTTTTTTCACCAACTCATGGGAAGTTAAAAAAATTTTAAAAATCTCATGAGTTTTGTCAAACAAAACCTAAAACCAAGCGCCTTCACTAAAACCTTGCGCATAAAATGGGTTTTATGCCGTTAAAAAGAGGACATTCTATTTTTCATACCTGCTTCATGTGAAACACCTTCTAAACCGTCTGATTTGAAGTACATGATGTAAAGATCTCTATAGTCAAATATTGGAACAAAAAACGATCATTGTCATCTAATTCAACACAATTAAAACCTATCATCTGATTTAATTGTTGATTGTATTAAATCATATGATAAAAATTATTTTTCGTGCAGTGCCAATCTTGTGCATAAATGATCTTGGCATCGCATCCTTCATGACGGCTTCAACAGTGTTCCAAGTGCACAAATCCCTAAAATATCAAAGCTTTCTTTTTCTCCCTTGTGCCGCAGTACAAATCTCGAGTGCAAGTTGTAGCTCCCGTAAATTAAACTAAACGGGTACCGATCTTTACAATCCACAATTCTTTCTCTCAACTTAGGTTCACATGCTTAAATTGTAGACTGCTTTGAATAAGACAATCATAGATCTTTTTTGACCAAAATTTTCACATAATAAATCTTGAAATCATGAGCTTAACTTCGGATGGTCAGATTTTGATTCCACGTGACAAACATTCTAAAGCATATATATTATATAATCGTGGGCATACATCAAATGTTAGTCTTGGATCACTTTTTTGAATTGTGTGCCATGTGAAATCAAAATGTGACCGTACGACTGTCGATTGTATAATCTTGAGCTCAAGAACTATTGTATGGAAGATTGGGGCGAAATATGATCCCCATTACATGATTTGGAAGATTGGGGTGAAATATGATCCCCTTTACATGATTCAAAGTACTCAATAGTTTAAGCACTTGAAATTCATTTTGAGAAGGAAGAATATTGGATTAAAAATAAAGGTTTCCTAAGATAATAACTACATCCTTAATACCACATCACAGCCTCACAAATCTCTTCACAATCTTATTACTTTGAATCAAATGATGAAGACGATATTTGATTCCAACCATAACAAAATACATCTTGATATCATTATCTATCACCAAAGGCTCAGATTTTGATTCGAAACAAAACATATCTAAAAACTAAACATAATCATAGTATATGCAAAATATTATTCTTTGGTTACTTTTTTAGATGTTACATGAAATAAAAATTGACTGTCATATGTTCTTTGTTAAAGATTGGGATGGAAAAATAATCTCTATTGCCATATGAGAAGGACAAATTTAAGTTATCACCCAAATCCCCACTCGAGGGGCTCCTTTTATATGTAATCCTTACTATCCTAGTTTCTTTTTTCTCAACTCAAGTTTCACGCTTTAGAGTTGTTGACTAATTTGAATATATCTGACGATCAAATTAGTTTTTTTGTTGCAATGTTTATCTTGAGAGCACGGGCCGACCATCAGATGGTCAGATGGTGATTTCACCTAACTTATATGGGCAGTGTTTGATGGTACGCAATGGTTCACATTCACGTGCAACACTTTTTATTGATATTTTACAGCTTTTAACCACAATTAATATAGGGATTACGTTTTATTGAAATTTTGAACAATATTAATACTTAAAACTCAAAAATCGAAGTCAAAATCATGTTGCCGATTTATTCTCTAAATTGGATTTTGATTGTGATGATATGCGGGTTTGGTTGGAGGACTTTTCCCACCAAATCAACTCTATTGTAATTTCGAATTCGTCTTATAGAACCGTATTTTATTATTAAAAAAACAGAGACACAATGACCAATCAAACAAATGGAAAAGATAAAAAACCAACACTTACAAACATTATACCGCTAGACGGTCTAATAATTGTCGTGAATGTTAGCATGGGCAACAAAATCAATAAAGGCTAACATAAATAATAGATCCAAAATTTTACTCATAAGCATAGTGAGAAATTCGTTTTCGGGAATTTTTCAGTGGGGGTCCTTTAGGTACATTTCGTATTAATTTTGATACTTTTCAAAAAAAATTTGAAAAAGTTTTGGGGATTAAAAATATACAAAAAAATATATTTAATATATATATATATATATATATATATATATATATATATATATAACTGAAATTTACCGAAATTTACCGGAAAATACAGAAACTTTACTAAAAAATACCGAAATTACCAAAATTACCAAAAACACCAAAATTTTCTCGAAAGTTTTGTTTGACTCCCATTTCGTAAAATTTTGCCGAATTTCAGCGAAATTTGTCATCATGCTCGTAAGTAATGGCAATATATAAAACCTAAGAAAATTATAATGAGCGGACCTCAAATAACAAACCAACAACAGATTGCTTATGTGATGCGATCAAGGGTTAAAATATCGAAATTTCGATACATATCGTCTTGAAGTTCAGGACGATACGTATCGCATATCGTCCGATGATACATTGAATGTATTGGTTCAATACAATTTTTTTTTTTTCAAAAAATCTAAAAAATCAAATTATCGTATGTATCGTTCGATACGTATCACGTATCGGCAATACATTGAATGTATCGTTTTTTTCAAAAAATTAAAAATCAAATTATCGAACGATAATTTGAAATTATCGCCCGATAATTTCAAAGTATCGTCCGTATCGTCCAATATGGGCAATACATTGCCCGTATCGGACGATAATTACCCTATTTTTTAGGGGGTACGATACATAAGCAATGTATCGTACCGCTCAGGTCCAAAACTGATACGAAAGTTTGATATGAAAGTTTCAAATGCCTTTAAGTATTCATAAATGATAAATCGGCCCTACAAACATATTAAAAATGCCCAAACAATCTTTTAGCAAATAACTTCCGCGGAGACCTCATGGCTATTTCAATCTCCACTAGCTATTTGAGTTTTATAGCGAGACCGGTCATCATTCATTGCAACATCACCATGGCGAGGATTTAGCAACGATTTACCTACATTGATTGCATGGACTATGGAGTAACAAGAAATGAAAAAAAATAGGATGCCATTTAAGAGGTTTTGGGAATGTCCATCATAAACCTAAAACAACCTTCGTACGAAGGATTGATATGATACAAGCAAAAGGAAAGTAAGTAGAAAAACGGAAAGACCAATGAAGACTTGGAGAGAAGTAGTTAACAGTGACATGAAGAATTGTGGAGTAACAGAGAGTTTAGACTTGAACAGAAAAGAGTGGAAATGTAAGTCTCACAAAGCTGGCCCCAAATAGATGGGACAAGGCGATGATGCTGGTGACGATGATGACAATGTGATACTAATAATGCTAAAATAGTTTCAGAACACAAGGCAATTGATGTCAATTGAGCATTCATTCCTTATTCTTTGCTTTCTCCACTTCTCATCTTGCGTCGCTTCTAGATGAATATTCTTCATTAATTAATGTTGTTGATATTTGTGAAATTAAATACAAAATTACTTGTTAGTTAAAAAGTGAATTAATATGCACATTAAGGAATGACAAGACTTTTGAAACATTGGAATGAACCAATATTACCAATACATGAGATGAGATTTTGAGACGAGCTGGAGAGAGACTAAGAAAGATAAGCATTTGGAAACACAAGAGGATGGCACAAACCTGACCTACCTCCAACCCTATCTACTCCTTATTTCGAATAGGGAATGAAACCACAAATAGGAAGTACAAATAGAGAGCTAAACTACATAATTATTATAAACTCAGGCAAAATTTTCACATTTTATAGGAATTGACATAATTGAAATTAAAAAGATAAATAAACAAAACTGGAAACCAGATCAAATACAAGATTGTCTAGGTACTCGTACTTCAATATATACATATTCTTGGAACAGAAATTTCAATGCAAACCTTCTTTGCAGAAGTTATGAATCTAAGTGATCTCATCCTTTCAATTTTCTCTGACGTTGAAACTGGGCGTTCAATGATCTTGGCACTGCCACTGCATCATAATAATAATAGAATCAAAGTGAAACTCAAAAACATGGGAAAATCATGCCATCCTGGCTTGCACAAACATGTCAAAGGTTACTTGAATGAATGTAGTCGGGCTGCTAGTTTGTCTTCATCCTGTTGTTCTTTAATGCTTGCAAGCTGTTTCACTGTTGCAGTACAACTACTCTGACCAAGGAACATATGCGACAAATAAAATGTTACTAAAAAAAGGAACAGAATAGACTGCATGAAACTTGAGACATATAGCTTAACAAATGAAACACAGTAATAACTAACATAAATATCATACAACTTTAGAAACTAGAGTCCACTGAACCAAGCAATTCCATTTTTTTTATTGGTAAGTAACCAAGCAATCCTAGGTCAAAATACCAGCCGATACCGGCACGTACCGGTATCGGTTTGGGTTTTAAGGATCTTATGTCTTTTAATATGCCCTCCTTTCTAAACAAGTTTAGAGGTTGTGCTCTAATCTGATGGCTACTGTTACCCGGGTCCTTAAAGCTAAGTATTATCCCAATAGTACCATTTTTGCAGTAAAAATGAAGCCAAATTCCTCTTTCACGTGGACTAGCATATTATCCGCTAGATCTACTGTGGAAAAGGGGACTATCTAGAGGGTTGGAAATGGTGAACTTATATCAATTTGGAGGGACAAATAGATTCCTAGGTCTACCACTTTCAAAGTTATCACTCCTTCAGCTAAAGTTGATGAAAAAGTGTCGAGTCTAATTCTCAAGGATCCTATCAAGTGGGACGAGTCTAAAATTAGAAATTTGTCTTATGAGGAAGATGCTAAAATTATTTTGTCTATTCTTCGTCCCATGTCAGATAAATAAGACAGATTGGTGTGGGCTTTCTCTAAGGATGGTTCTTTTTCTGTCAAAAGTGCATATGGTATAGCCCGGAAGCTTGTTGAAAATAATGAAAGGAGAGCCTCTTCCAGCCTCTCTCCATTGTGCCCTCTTTGGAAGCATATTTGGAAAGCCCAAATCCCAAATAAAATTAAAATTTTTGCATGGCGAGCGTGCTCTAACATCCTTCATGTGAAGAAACTCTTCCATAAAAGAATTCAAAACATTCTACCTATATGCGACATTTGTGACAACATTATAGAATCTGTGGAACATGCTCTCAAAAATTGCCCAAAAGCAGCGGTTACATGGTTCAATTCCCCCTGGGTATTAGGCCCCACCTTCTCAGCCATCTTAGCTTCAAAGAGTAGGTTATAGAGTTTGTCTATGGCGGGCTCTTCTCACTTGGATCTCTTCCTTACTCGGGCCTGGGGCATTATGGAATTGAAGGAACAAAATCCTCCATGGAGAAAAACCGAGGGAGCCCCAATCCATTGTATGCCTAGCTACAAACCTTATATATGACTTCTAATCGTCTGTTGTGAAGCCCACTACTGCGTCAACTGTCTGGGTTAACCCCAGAACCTGGTCTCTGCCAACCATGGGTATGTACAAGGTTAATTTTGATGGTGCGTGGTGTTCCCAAAATTGGGTGGCTGGTATAGGTGTTATCATCAGAGATCACTTGGGGCGTGTGATGGGTGCCCTAGCAAAGAATTGTAAGAACGTCTCTTTGGCTGATCATTGTGAAGCTATTGGTCTACTTGAAGTTGTTTAGTTCGATGTCGATACGGGATTTAGAAGAGTCATTTTCGAAGGTGACTCTTCTAGGATTGTTCACAGTGTTGATGGTCGGGGTGATGACTTATCGAAACTCGCAAATCTTTTCGATAATATCAAAAGTGTTTCCACAATGTTTTCGTTGTGCTCTTGGGTACTGGTGAATAGATCAGCAAATGGTGTTGCTGACATGTTAGCCAAACTAGGTCTTAACGATGGATGTAATGAGGTCTCGCTGGAGGATGCCCCTCCCCAGGTCTTTGATATAGTTATTTATGATTTTCCATGATTAAATAAAATCTTAACTTCCATAAAAAAAAGGCAGTCATTAAAAAGCAACAAAAACAACATACTTCCAATTCTGCAGCATGACTATCTCGGTCAAAGACTCTTCCCCTTTTCTTCTTTTTTGGTTCATGCTGACCATTTTTTTTAATGATCTTTGTGATGTGTGTCAGCATGTGAGACATTCAAGGATTTGGAAGACTCTAAAAAGTTGCTTTCTAAAATTTCACTGCTTGATACTATAGGATCATCTATCCCCCTGCAAAGAAAAGCATATTTATCAATGAGATACAAAAAGTCGGTTTTCTCCCGCATTTCTCATAAACTTTTAAACAGACTTATATCTTACGGTAACATTGGGCAAGCGCTCCAGGCCAGTGCACTCCAGCTCCCCACCTGCTCCCCGTCAAAGCAGGTTTATTCTGCTCTGACAGGCTCATTTTTCAATTAAAACAGCTCCTCGCCAGAGCAAATCCCATGGGGAGCTGGTTTACCAAACACGTTCTGGACTAAGAACATTGCGTCAGAGCTCAAGAGCCCTTCTTAGTCCCCGGAGAGCTAAGCCAAATGAACCCTTAAAGAATAATATCACAAAAATGTTCTCCTTGCTTCAAAAACTAAAAAGTAAAGAAACTATTTCCATTAAAAAAATATTTTTTTTTTTAAATGAGCCTGGGTTTTCCTTTTTCCTTTGTTTCTCTTTTTTTGTTATCAGTAGCCCGGGTTTCTCTAATCAATTTAAAAGAAATATAATTGAGAGGCATGAAAAGAGAACTGCACCCCTACAAAGGTAAGTGCTCCAATGGCCAACTCAATGCAGTGATTGAGAGCCACTCTGTACAGCTAATCATCTATTGTGGGTACATATACAATCATAATGCCATTGCTTTGGGCGATGGTAAAAGGTTTTGGCTGTCAAGCATGAAAACGTAAGGTCGAGTCTAGAGAGCAGCCACTTTTTGTGTGTACCCCCCCCCCCCCCCCCAAAAAAAAAAACAAAGAAAAAGAAAACAAAAACACCCAGTACATATAAGACCAGCACTGGGTAATGGTGTCATAATGCCACCCGTGAATGCAATGCCTCTACGGCAGACTATAACAAGGTAACCTGATTCACTGGTTTTCTCAGTTCAGTTTCAGGATTGTGGTTAGCCATTGTCAAGCAAACTCGGTTCGCTAATAGTAGGATGAGTTTTGACTTATAGTGGTGCATACAAGTATTAATTATTTACTAAAAAAATTAATGTCCTCTTTCAAAAAGTAACTTGAGTGGAGTCGGTCAGGAGCATGACTGCCTTGTAAGTAATACCAAAGGCTCAAGTCCTCTTCCTTACTTTTTATTAAGGTTATATGCCAACTTTTTATTAAGGTTATATACCATTAAAAAAACAAAGATTTGTATTCCGGTTCGCTTACTAGCAGCGAAACGAACTGCAAACCGGTTCATAGTGGGTACCACTTGTAGCGAACCAGGTAATCCTGAATTACAGAGAAGAAGGAATAGCCTCCAGGTGGGTGGATGTGTATCTTATATGTATTTATTGGCGTCAGCCACAACAAATCCGACAAACTGAACCAGTCGCTAATAAATATAAGTAAAATATATAACAAACATATAGAAGTTCTCATCCAAAGTATAAGTCGGTCTGATCCACTATTGGTTCAGTAAACAGTCTGCCATAGGGATTACAATTTTGTGCACATACAAGTATACAACTATGCAAGGGAGATATTCAAAAGACACAAGATGTTTATGTAGTTTTCATTTTTATTCTCTTGCAGTGAATGTAGCTCTTGTTTTTCACAACAAGTAAGAAGGGTGCACACCACCTCCGTTCGCTTTTAGTAGATGATAAGACTTAAACAAAACAAAAAATATTTGCATGAACAACCTCGAATGGAGTTTCCATAGAAACAAATCATAATGGAGTTGTCAACAAACAGTTGGACTTTATGACCAAGAATGTTATGTTTGGGACTTTATGCATACCAAAAATTTTAACAAGGGACCTCTAAGTTTTACTCACATTCCACTAGAGGGCTCTTCTGAAATCCTTGACGAAAGTTCAGATTGCTGAGCATCCTCGAGTCAGCAAATAAGTTTCCAGGAGCAAGCTATAGTGCTAGGTGAGCTTCTAATAGAATGAATAAATTAACATACCTTAAATGCTTCATTAAAAGCTTTCCCAACTAGTTCTTCCTCAGTAAAAACTTTAAGCTCATCAACCCTATCAATTCATAAATATTTGTGCAAAGTATATCAGAATCAATAAAATCAAAAGAACATAGGTAAATAAGAAATCAATCAGCTACATCCATACATGAGTGAATATGAATCCAGGAACATTCAGAGACGGAAAGTAACTAAAATAACCATAATATAAAAATATTATTATTAATAGTTTTATCAAGTTTTGACTTGTAAGTGCAACAGACTGTCGTGTTTACCTAGTTTTTAAAGAACCCATATCACGTTTCTATATCTCAAAAAGATACCATCACTAACAAAAAAGATTAATTAATTAGCCTTCCTTAGAAAGATCAAATGAACAGACAGAGAAATTAAATAACATTTACATCAACTTCTTCTTTTATTGAATAAAGCATGAACTGGCAAATTCACCACATTATTGACTCATAAACTTGATGGTGCATATTAGTATATTACGTAAGATTCTATATGTCACAATAATACCATTAATAACCAAAAGATAAAAAAAATTACCCTTCTTTGGAATGATAAAATGAACAGGCATAGAAATTCTACATTTACATCGGTTCCTTCATTTATTGAATAAAGCATGACTTGGCAAGGTCACCATACTATGGCTCGTAAACTTGATAGCGAATCCATCTAGCACAAGTTTTTTACATGCCAATGCTAAGAAAAAATCGAATCATATGGTGAATGTTCACAAAGTAAAGATGCCAAAGCTGCTACTGATGTCATCCAATGAGGAAATGAAGGAGAACATTCACCATATAAGCTTGGTCACTAGATATTAGAATCTTGAAATGTATTTGCACGCGGATGGTGGGTGGGCTTTTTTTTTTATAAGTGAGAGAGCAAGTGGGGAGTACTCATTTTTGGGGCTGAAATGATGAACTCATAAGTTTGTTTCTTGAATTATTCCTTGTTATTTTTTGGGGGGTTACGATAGAAGTTTCTAACTTGTCCTTGGCTTTTTTGTAATCTGTTTCTTTTTTGGGTACCTCTCTTCGCACATACCAAATCACTGAAAGCACCTACACTTGCAAGGGTATTTTTTCACATACTAAAAGCACCAACTTATTACTTAGAAAATTATAAGAGCACCCAAGTATTTTCTTCTTCTTCTTCCTCAACTGCGATGAGTCGCAACAACGGCATCACCGAAGCACCCTCTTCTCCTTTCTTCTTTGTCTTAATCAACTCCAGCGAGTCGCAAAAATGACATCACCAAAGTACCAACCAAATCTCACAAAAAAAATTTAAAAAGAAAAATAAATAATTCATGAAGGTAGGTACCACAATCATATGTAAAAAATTGGCGATGAGCACGCACCGCCAGTTCGTTCACATCTGACAATGGGTGTCACTAGTCAAATCATAGACAATACCTATCTGTGACACTTATGAGTGCCCATTGTCAAGTTACCACATCTAACGGTGGGTTCCCACTGTCATGAATTTCTTTTTCAAGTTTTTTTGTGAGATTCAGATGGTACTTCTGTGGGAATTGAGGAAGAAGAAGAGGGTGCTTCGATGATGTTGTCATCGTCGCTACGACTCACCGGAGTTGAGGAAGAAGAAGGTGCTTCAGTGATGTCGCCGCCATAGTTGCGACTCGAAGGAAAAAAGAAGTGGGCACTTCGGGTACACTGAGTGAGTGCATATTTTATGAAAAAAATGACAAAAAGTTAGTGGATGCTCTTATAACTTTCTAAATAATAAGTGGGTACTATTAGTACGTAGGTGCTTTCAATGATTTGGTAGGTTCGAATAGAGGAACCCTTCTTTACTCCATATTGGTCTTAACATAAACTTCTATTCATCATTAAAATAAGAATTATAAATAAATCAAAATAAAAGACACCATGAAAAGCTGCCCCAAAGCTGATGAAAATTACAAACTTATTTGTAATCTTTTCCACTTTCGTTTTTATATATTTCACGTATTGACTAAAAAGCAATAGGAATTGCTTATTCTCATGGAGCGAGACAGAACCTAGTCACAACATCGATGCCAAACCAACCACAACTTACGAACTGATTCATTCAACCCATGAGCAAATTATTGACATATGAAGGTATTTCTCTAGATTTTTCTCCAAGTACTGACTGCAAACCATGACAAAACAATCAAACTGCAGATCAGGTCGTTATGAGACAGACTTTTGAGATTTATAAAAACTCTTATATTTATAAAAAAACTGAGATCATTATATATTCATCTCCCCTTTGATCAAATTGCCGAATTTGGGCTCAAAGTCCAGATGCACCATCACTTGGCATTTTGTAAGCAAAATAATGACCATTATGTTCACTAAAAAAGCGACTAGTAAAGAAACAGTTTACTTTAAAATAGGAAATCTATTATTAGCCTACAGCCATTGCTTGGTGCAATGGTAAAAGGCTTGGTTTGTCAACAGCCACTTTGTGAACACAAAATCAAAGGTTAGGTCTGTGTCCTGTCCACCCTCCCAGCACCCCATACGTATAGGACCAGCACTGGGCAATGGCCTTTTTATATATGCCTACAGCAATTTTTCAAAGTATCTCCGCCTATTTTCTTGACTATAGGCTTAAATTGGTATAAAATACCCTAGCAGATGAAACAAATTAAGGAGCATGAACTGTTTTTTAAAGTAAAAACAATTTTTATTTATAAAATTAATAATTGACATATAAGATTATAAGAGACAATGCCTGACCAACGCAAGTAGAGGGCCTAAAATCCCATTCCAGACTAAGGGGTCTCCACAAATCATTTGTTTTACATGAGACATGCGAAAGGGAGTCTAGAATATCCAATTCATTTGAGATTCCATTTAAGACTCCAAATAGGTATTCAGCTGAACGTTGATTAATGGGCTGTGACTGAATTTTTGTGACTGATACATGCTTTAATCATGCTTTGTACCTTTTTTAATGATTGTGAATCGTTAACCATGCAGGTTGTTTAACGCACCTACTTTTTTTTTAAGAACACTTTTTTCATCTGTAAATATGTTCAGATATATCTTTATATTTTTTTAATATACTTATCATTACTTTTTCTATACTCCTCAAATTTTTCCAAATCTTTCCTAAATCTATCTGAATTAACCAAAATGACACCCACAGAAATATTGCGGAACCTGAATTCGGCTACTACATTAATAAGAGCAGGCATCATTCAATCTATAACAAAAAAGAGCAGCTGAACCATAAACATGCACCCACTCAAAATCATGTTGCTCCCCGACCGATAAAAGTCCTTGCGTCTACTACTGCCAAAACGAAGTTGAACCTCATTCCCTATTTATTAAGGCATAAAAAGGTGCAGCTACAAAACTGTAATTAATTGAATATATGTATCCAATTAAACAGAATTAACTGATCACTCGTGTTCAATTATTCCATCCTAAAGGCATCAATATTACCAAACAGCTTATGGAACAGACAATAAACCCCAATCAAGTATGATAGCTACTATTTTGAAAATAGAAAACCAATTTTTTGTCGACAATAACAAAAACCTGTCCAGAAATGGCATAAAAACAATTTTACAAAGGAAAATGAGGATGCACAAACATATAAGAAAAACAAAGCACAATAACCTCACAAGATCATAGAACAAAACAAAGAATTCAGAGGAAAAAGCAGTCACGTGAGCCATTTGCAGCTGACCCAATTAAAACATTAGCTACCTGGGTATCATTAGAGAATTGCGAACCCATCCAAGAGGACCAAGACAAACTACTTGAATCCACTTGAGCTTGAAAGAGGAATGTTCAACTTTTTTCTTGTTGATAACCTGGGTGGCCGGGCCTCTTGGAGCACCTGACTAATCCCAGGGGCATGTGCGGGCCCCAATTTAGCATGTGTTGGTCAGCACGGGATAAAATCCCTAGTGTGAACTCAAGTGGGGGACTCTTCCTGAGGCGGATACCTGGCCATCACGCGAAACCCCTTGAGGTTAATGTTCAACCTGAACCATCTTAAGAGGTTTATTGTATATAATTATATCTTAGTCCAACGAATATATATAAATGCAGATAATAATAATAATATTTCATGAAACATACAGTGGGAACCGCATGAAATCAATTTCAGCACAAGCATTACCAATAAATGAATAATGACAAGTTTGAAGTAGAACAAATAAAAAACTATAGAGAAAACAAATTACGAAAGTTCGTCAATGCAGGCTTGAGATGAATCCCCGCATACTTCTGCTTCCAAACCCTGCATATTACAAGGAAATAATTACTTTAAGATTAAAATAATAGAGTAGTACTATATGAAATTGTTTACTTCACTTCACTTAGATTGTAGAGTAGGTATTTGGTTTAGTTTAGAAGGCACCACTTGAGTAATTGCGTAAAATTAGGGTTTACAAATAATTAAAGGTAAAACTAGCGATTAAGGTTGGGTAGTAAATTAGCAATCGAAAGATGTGTTAGGGAAATATGATTAAAAAAGCGAAGAGCAATTCGAGGAAAAGTTGATGAAGATAGATACCTGAAGTTCTTCGACCACGGAGGCTTTGAATTCGAGTACACTAGCGATCGGACAGACGAGATTGGGAACATAAATTGGTCCCCAGAGGGGGCACGAAGTGCAGATCTCTCCTTTCATGGGAGAATCGACTATCCCCATTTCTGAACAAAATTTCACCTGCGGATGAACAGTTTGAGAACTAGGATTTGGTTCTCCTTCTTCTTCATGTTTATCGCGCCGGCCACGAGGGTTTAGTATGCAAATAGGGGATTGTGGCTGGCTCTTGCAGGTGGACGTGGAGGAAAAGAGGCTCCAAAAATAGATTGAAACGGATGGATTCTTTTCTCTAGTTTTACGGCACGTTTGTTTATATACACCCGTAAAATAGAGAATGCATATAATTTTTTGATGAATGGATTACATGCAAAATAAATAGTTGTTCTTTTGACCGTAAAATTTTCTTATAAAATTTATTTTTTAATATTACAACCAAAAGAACAACTTGTGTAATATATTTAAATTCATGTGAAAATTGACATTCCTCATTCACCGATGCTAGTATTCGACTTTATCAGTTGGGCCCAACTGCTCAGTCCTTAAAGTGCCTTAAAGATTTTTATTTAAGGATGGAAAGTCCCTAACCCCCCTCATTAGATAGCGTGGCTCTACCACTGATGATGGACATGTCCAATGTGTCATGAAATCATGGTGATGCAGTCTTCTGTGACGTTAAAATTAAATAAAAACCCAACTCCATCTAAACCAGTTACAAATTTCATATAAAATTCATTCAAGTAAAATAAAAATCTCAACTTCATAAACATCCACAAAAAAAATCTCACACCAGAACTTACTAGACCCAAATCCAATCCTCAAAACTAACCATAATCCTATCGAAAAATTGTGTTTTTAAAAAAATAATCAATTATCAATCAAATCAAAAACCCAATCCCATCTAGAAATCAGTTACAATGTCCATATAAAACCCACTTTAAAAAAATCTCAGCTTCATAAACCTCCCGAAAAGAAGAGTATTACTATTGACCTCACTAAACCATAAACCAATACTCAAAACCAACCATAGACCTACATGAGAATGTACTTTGAAAAAAAAAAAACAATTATGAAAATTAAACATAAAACCTAGATATCAATTACAACTTCCATATAAAACCTACTTCAAGTCAAAAAACCTCTCAGCTTCATAAAAGAAAATCTCACTCTAGAACTTCCTAGGCCAAAATCCAATCCATCAAACTAATCATAACCCCACATAAAAATGTGTTTAAAAAGAACCCCTTTATCAAAACTAAACAAAAAACCAAATTCGATCTAAAAACAGTTACAAAATTCCATATAAAACCCATTTCAACTAAAATAAAAATATTAACTTCATAAACATCTAGAAAAGAATATTTTCACAATAGACCCAAATCCAATCCTCAAAACTAACCATACTCCTTCATAAAAGGGCATTCTGAAAAGAACCCATTTAAGAAAATTAAATAAAATAACCCACTTCCATCTAAAAAGAAGTTACAAACTCTACATAAAACCCATTTTAAGTATAAAAGAATATAGGGTTGTTTTAAAGCTTACCTTTTAAGAAGAACAGCTTCGGGGAAGGGCCCTGTAGCGTCGCCCAGCTTCGCTACGAAGCTATGAGTATCAACTTTCTTCTTCTTCTTCTTCTTCTTCTTCTTCTTCTTCTTCTTCTTAGCTTCAACAACTCTTCCCCTTTGCCTTTGCCTTGTTGTTGCATCAAAATCTAGCTTTTGAATGCAAAATCTCAACGGAGAAGAGAAGAACCCATTTTCAAATCGAAGCAAAATGGATGAGAAGGTAGGATTCTATCAATAGGTTGGTTGCATGATTGCATCTGTTAGAAGCGCTGAACCCTTAACCCTTAAAATCCCTTTAGCAACGACGCCTCTGTTAAAAGCGCTTAAAAAGAGGAGTTTTTTTTTACAACCGTTGCAAATAGCTCATGTAAATTTCGTCTCTTACGAGCATTGGGCTCTGTGAGACTTTAATAATACCTGCAAAAACAGTATTTTGCAAGCTTCCATTAGTGCAAACCGAACGACCGGTGTAAAATAATCGACCGTTGAGGCGTATCTTTTCTATAATATGCGTATTATAGGGATAATACGGCGAAGCAAACTTGCTATTAGTATAGGACGATATTTTTACCGAACTCGACCCGTCGGGTCAGGTCGGGTCGACCATGTGACATAGGTGTGGCATTGCGGTAGCCGGCTTTGAAGTGGGCTTGAGCTTGATCATAAAACCTGCGGGCAACCTAGGGCTAGCAATGTAAGCTCGATACTTAAACAGGCCAGGCTCAGGCCTAATCCCATCGGGCTGTCATATTTGAAAGCCTCCTATCACCAATCTCATATTAGCCAATTAAAGTAGTGGAGATCATGCCTCTCTCTTTCTCAACATCTAGTCGAAGAATAATAATCTCAAATTCCCAAAAAGTAATCATATTTTTAACATAAATTTTTTTTTGTAAAATCTTATCTTCCTAATGAAAAATAGACTTCTAAGATATATATATTTATAAAAAAAAAATATGATTTTAAAAGGACAATGGATTAAATAAGCCTCCTTATCTCTCCCTCCATGATCCCACTCCATTCGGCCATCTATGAGGAAACAGGTCTGAATGGGCTTGAGTTTTAAAAGTTTGCTGCAGGTCAGGCTTGGACTTGAAATCATAAGTCCATCACAAGTTCGGGCCGGGCCAAGTTCAAAATCATTGGTCGGGCATGGGGATACTCAAGCATGGCAAAAGCCTGGCCATTGCCATCCCCAAGTGCGATATCCCACCTAACTTGACCCGACCTGACAGGGCCCTATATTTTACATATAGAAAGTATCAATACAAGAGTTTTTTATCGGGTTGGGTCAGGTGCTTTATCAGCTTGAGCATTGGCGTATTTCTTTTTTGGGCAGCCAAAATTTTGCCAAACCTACCTTTTACTGCAGAGACCCTGTAGTTTCACCTTTACCCAAATCGACCAGCTGGAAGCCTAGCCAACTCTAAGGATAGCAAAAAGTCCAAATTACCCCCTTTTCTTTAACACACAAAAACATCATCTTCTTCCTCATTTTAATCTACTACAGTTTCTAAAAATCAGAGGTGACAAAAGTGATGGCGTCTTCTCCTCAATCCAATCTATTCTGATATGTTATTTGGATCGACCCAGATACACCTTTGTAAGGCGATATCGCCTCTTAAAAAAATATATATATATATTTTTTAAACAGTCGATGACGACTCTTAACACAGTCGGTGCCGACTGTATAAACAATCGATGTCGACTATAAAAAAAATATATAAAAAAATAAAAAAAATTTATACAATCGATGGCGACTGTATACACAGTCGCCATTGATTGTATAAACAATTGATGCCGACTGTTAAAATATAAATAAATAAATTTTTTTTATAGTTGATGGCGACTATATACACAGTCGCCATCAATTGTTTAAACAGTCGATGCCGACTAAAAAAAAAAATTATACAGTCGCCATCGATTGTGTATACAATCGATGCCGACTGTAAAAAAAAAAAAAAAAAAAAAAAAAAAATTTTGTACAATCGATGGCGACTGTGTATACAGTCACCATCGATTGTTTAAACAATCAATGGCGACTGTGTATACAGTCACCATCGATTGTTTAAACAATCAATGCCGACTATTAAAAAAAAATAAAAAATTTATAGAGTCGATGCCGACTGTAAAAAAAATAAATATATTTTTTTATACAATCGATGGCGATTGTATATACAGCTGCCATCGATTGTGTAAATAGTCGATGTCGATTGTGATTTTAGCATCGAAAAAAAATAATTTTAAAATAAATACCTTAAAAAGAAGAAGAAAAAATACAAATATCAGATGACATAGATCTAGGCGTATCCTCTCTATTTTTTTTTACGATTTAGATCTAAGTGTACCTTAGAAATAGAGCTTCCTGTTGAATCTCTATGCCGAGAAAGATCTTTGAACAATTTACAATGAGGAGTAGATTACAATGAAAAAGAAGACAATGCTTTTGTGCGTTGAAACTGATCGATTTGGATAAAAGTGAAACTATAAGATTTCTGCAGTAAAAGGTACATTTGACAGAGTCAGTTAGATAAATTTCCCATAATAGAATCTCGCCTCTCTCAAAATGGTAATCCCACCATTGAATGAGATGTTAGATAATGCTTCTTGTGTCAATCCAATAGACAGTTGATTTTGAGAATAATAATAAAAAATTGTAAGAATGTTTTCCCTCTTCCGTCTGCCTTGAAATTACAGATGGAAGTCATTTGAGAAGTCATTATTAGACAATATTGCTAATAGTTTTTTGTTTTTTTTTATAAGAAACGATCATAGTTACAGATATCACCAAGGTAGGAAATCTAACCATATTATAATTGACCATCATCTCAAATATCTTTTGTGTAGGAATTGAGACCAGAAACGATCGTATGATTCATGATAGTCAAAACTCTGATCTCCCTTATCGAATATTATGGTCTGGTAGCAAATGTCGGTGGGGGGCTATCAATAGAAAGGGTACAGATATTTGCAACCAAAGATTCAATGTTAGCAACTAACGAGTTTATTTTTAACATTGTTTACTCTCATTAATTAGACAATTAAGATTATTTTACGTCCCAATATTTCACACAATAGATTTTATTATCATGACCCACCTACAAGACAATCAGATGTTGATTCCATTTGGCACATCTCCCAAGTGACCAAAGAAACCTTCTTATAATATGTTGGTTCCATTTGGCACACATTTGATGCAGATAAAGTGTAGGCAGCTAACATCGCACGATACGATTGGCTACACCAACCTTCATTAATTTAATCTACTGTACTTATAACCAATTGTTTCGCGTAACATTTGTCGCATGCAATTTGTCTACATTAAATATGTCCACCATATAAAATTGTCTATATGCTATGATAAAGGTCACTTTTGAGGATGTGTGTTAGGCGTAACCAAAATCTAGTTGTTTTATAGGTGGGCCATATTCTGAAGCTCTATTGTATAAAGACTTTGGAGAGTATACGCATGGGCGTATAGGATGATCCATGTGATCGGTGGCCAGATCACATGTCACGTAGCATGATCAATCCAAAACAATTCCCGTTTTGAATTGATCAGTCATAAGACATGTGATTTAAAATATATATATATATTTTTCACTCTTTTGCCATCTATTTGATGGGTTAAAGACAGTGTAATGTCCTAAAACTTTGGTGCATTAATTTTGGCCAACTTTTACCATCCTTTTAATAGTGGAAAAGTCATAAAAAAAAAAATTGCTTTTTTAAAGGGAGCTGATCGACTCTCTAAGTGGACGATCCTTGCGATGGATGCCGCAACCTGAATACCTGATAATGGGTAGTGAAATCTCTAGTCCGGGAGTATAGTCTCCGCCTTTTGCATTAATATTATTAAAAAAAACGAAAAATCTGTTGCATTAAAGATTGACCAGAAGTACATGTGATTATAGGAAAGGGTAACATGCTGTATTAAAGATCAAATCTTCCCTGTTCGAAGCTCCATGCCCGTCCGATCAATGACGATGTGAAATCAAACTCTTTTCTAGAAATGGTCAAGTTATTAATGCTGCAACTCCACATCGGCACCAATCATATAAGGATCCTCTTACCAAGATGAAAAGGTTTTTGAATTAAAAGCACATATACGGTTTGACTAAGGATCAAAATTTCGGATTACATTTTGGTTTCGGAGGGGACCGAAATCAAAATTTCGGCTAAAAATTTGAATTTCGGCCGATAATTTCATTCCCATACAAAAAATGACCGAAATTTAGGTCATATATTATCGTTTCGGTGGGGACCGAAACTGAAAATTTCAGCTGAAATTTCGATCATTTTAGTCGAAATTTTGATCCTTGGGTTTGACTGACTTCAATGTTGCCTGCGGCTTATCATTCTCAGATTTTGTTATATATATATATATATATATATATATATATATATATATATATATATATATATATATATATATATATGTGTGTGTGAATTGGAGCTTTACACCCGTGTGTAATAAAAAAATGTTGCATTCGGATGCCAAATCACATGCCACGTGATACGATCAATTAAAAATAATACTGTTTTGGGTTCATCACTTATCGGGCATATGATTTAAAAAAAATAAAATAAAATTATTTTTACGACTTTTTGGACCTACATTTGATGAGTCAAAGTTAAAGTAACATCCAACTAATTAAGTGCATTGATTTTAGGCATAATTAAATATACTTAAAAATCAATGCAGCTAGTTAATTGGAGTTATATATATATATTTGGGTGATATCTTATTATTATTATCCAAGTTTCCTTTACACCGGATCCTCGTAATTGGTATAACGTTTTTACTGCACACGGGTATATATTTTGTTATCTATTAGTATTACCAACTTATCATGCTTATTTTATAGGTATCTGCAACGAGGTGGATTTTGTGATGGCCCCGATTCAGAGTCTGACCGCCGAATCTAGAAAATCTTGACTTCGATGACCAGAATCCAATGACTTTAAAATTGAAGTTAGTCTGAGCTTCCTTGACGTCAGAAGCTTAGATCGTCATCCTGCAGCCAACTTAAAGACCGGTCGCGACGACTGATAAGGGAAGTAAATAGTATGATGGGGGAGCAGTATTTGCAGTTCTTTTTGTGCAACTAATGGTTATATCATTATCACTTATTGCTATTAATTATCTAATCATGATGGAGATAATTTTTGGAATTATGGCTAACCTATCAAACTGTCATATGTTGATTCCCGTGGCACAAATCCGTAATGATGGTTTCCAATGAGAAGAGTTATTGTGACACTTTTGGGATGTGTTCCGACTGGAATCGACATCTCCCCTTGTGATAGTTGGCTAGGAATATAATATCTTTTGTATGAAAGAATAGGTTGAAATTGATCTCCATCATCTTATCTCACGCGATCAACGATTGCAGATAGAGCTTAGGTAGCCATGTTTGCAGCTAAAGATATTTGTTTCACAACCCTTAAATATCTTAGATCACAGCCAAAGATATTGATCCATGAGCACGCATCCGTTATCAAAGTGCATCCCCATATGCTATGATCACAGTTGCTTTGATATTATATCATGTGTAATCAATATTTGACCAAAGTGCGTCATGATAAGCGGTCCATGGTCTTAAGATCTAGTACGATTAAAAGATTGATAAGAAAAATGAGCTTTATAAGACACTAGGGGTGCTAATAGTGAACCATTAGTTCCGTCTAAAAATCTTTGATCGAAAAAATGGCTACCCCTAAAACTACCATTTCATGATTTCGTTTGCCTCGCCCTTAGAAAATGGAGTCTACTGCTCAAACTCACGTATCCCAAAGCTAATCATATTATGCCTCATAATCTGTGCATGGAGCAGCCTACAAGTCACTTATCAGGAGAGTTATATTGAATAAGTGCAGTTCTATCACCGTCTTTAAACAGGTTGTGGCACGTGTAGTGCGTCCACCTGCATGCCACATGGTGCACACATGTTTTTCTCAAGTAGAGCGTTGATACTTGATGCGTCTTTATCTTAGGGATTAGAGGATTCTAACAATCTCAACCTTTAATTTGTCGGCTAGAAAAACAGGATGGTAGCATTTACAGCCATATTGACCAAGTATCAAAATTTCGATTTCAGGCATGAAAGAAATCAAAACCGAAACCAAAATCCAATAATTTGACAATAATTTAAAATTTTGGCCGAAATTTTTGCCAAAAATTTTGATCCCCATTCTAAAGTGACCGAAATTTCGATTCAAAATTTCGTTTCGGTGGAGGTCAAAATCGATAATTTAGACCGAAATTTTGATCCCTGACACTGACAAATAATCGTTTAGGGAAATATTTCGGTGGGATTCATTTTGGATAAATTTTATAACAAAATTCGGAAATTTTCGAAGAGTACAAAAAATGTTATATATAAATTTTATTTAATATTTATAAAAAAATTTATTTATTATGTAAAAAATATCTAAAATTGAAACAAAATTCATTAATTTCAATGAAATTTTGTTAATTTATCAAAATTAATGAAATTTAGTTATTATCAAAATTTCGCTTCAAATTTCACAGAAATTTTGAAAAAATGTAGATAAATTTGTCACTATGTTTCAACAAAGATTCTTTTGGCTTAACACTATTAATTGTCTGGAATAAAATGATGGAGATCAATTTTCGTCATATATATTGAGATATGGTCCACTTGTGCGTGCCGCGTGTTGATTCCAAGTGGCACAAGACCATGATAAGGGCGTACCATCAAACGGGTTCTTGCCTCACTTTTGAGAATGTGCTCCAAAACTAACCACAGCGTACCGTGTCAATAATTTGTTTCGTGCCATTCTTTATAATTTGTAATGAAAAATTTATAATGCACCAAAAGAATTTGTTTCATGCCAATTTTTATAAGGGAGTCATTACTTGCATTTGGAAATTTGACCCTTGCATTGAAGTTAAAGAAAAACTTTGTATTTTAGAGACATGTGAAAATACAATTTGGGCCATCTAATTTAAAATTCATGATATATAGATCCTTAGTTGATAAAATTGGAGCAAAACACGATATTCATCATATAATCTATTATAATCAATCGTTGAATCCAATAATAGCCTTTGACTATGTTTAATCACATGATAAAAATTATATTTCATGCTAATATTTTGCACTTAATATCTTTAATTGACGGGCTCCAAATCAAATGATTTAGATAGTGTTTTCATATAACATAGGTGGCCAATCAATGGCTCCTTTTTTATAATCTATCAGTATACTGAAATACCCTTCATATTTAGTGCCAAGGCAAGATCCTTGATTGTAAAAATAGTTACCCTTTTATATTTATTTGAACTCTAACTAACATGATTTGTGTAATCTAACATAATCTAAAGAAAATTTGTTCCATACAATAAAACCTACGTATGTTTGAACCAAACATAGGGTAATTATGTTCTATTTGCGTAAGAAAGACGTCACTTTATTTCTTTGGGTACAAAAAGAGAACCTTTTTTTCCACCCATATATTCTTTCAATATGTGGGTGGATGAAAATAAAAAATAAGTAAAAATAAAAATTATTACTATGTCACCTTATCTCAATTCACATATTTTTTTTATCCCATCACTTATAAGGATAAATGAAAAGAATCTGTGAGTGAAAATAAAAATTCTCATACGAAAATTGCTCTTGTTTCTCATGTATCTTTTGGCTAAAAGACTAACAATATCCTTATTTGTCAAATACGTGACTAAATTATAGCTACAAAAAAAAAGACAGATGATGGATTACTCTATTCGTTTGAAAATATAGGTAGGAATGTCATTGGGCCGGCCTGCCCCTAAAAGCCCTGCCTGACTCAACCCTAAATAATAGGGATAAGGCTAAATTTTGAAGGCCATAGAGTAGGGATTGGGCCTTTACAATAATCATTTTCCACTAAAATTGCATTTTTTTAATGTTTATATGTCAAGTGAATTTATAGGCATAATGACAAATTTCATTTACGGCAATATTTTGGTAAGGGGTCATTTCGGTTCATTTTGGATAAATTTCGAAAAAGTTTCAAAAATTTTCAGGGAATACAAAATATATAAATGTATAAATTATATTTTTATACTTGTAAAAATCTTATTTGTTATTTAAAAACGGATGATATTATAAAATTTTCATTGATTTCGGAAAATTTTCGTTAATTTAGTTGAAATTGATAAAATTCAGGAAATTTCAGAGACATTATTGAAATTTTGCCTAAAGTTTCACCTGAGCCTTATTTCGGAGAATTTCCAAGAAGTTTCGAATTTAGAGAAATTTGTCACCATGTCTATAAGGGAATCTTCGTTTTCAGCATAATATTTGAAAATTCCGTGCAAAAGGGGTATTTCACAACCAGGCTCGCAAGTTTGCTTCAAGGTAAAGTAGGTATGTAGGAATGTCAAATGGCCCAACCGGCCCTTAAAGCCTTGCCCGGCTTGACCCTAAATAGTAGGGATAAGCCAAATTTTGAGGGCCTTAGAGTAGGAATTGGGTCTTTAAAATAAAAGCCCTAAAATTAAGAAGCAGGTAACGATAGGGGGAGGCCCAGTCCTAAGGCCATTCTTTTTTATGTACATTTTATATTTTTGACCCGCCAATTAACCTCAAAGCTTGTCTATAAGAAACAGTATATATATATATATATATATATATATATATATATATATATATTATAGCATAAAACAACGAAAATATTTAAAATTGGTAAATTAGGAAAGCCCAAAGCCTCACTCAGCCGACTAGGGGTAGGCGAAACCATCTTGAATCCAATAAGTGCTAGGGCTCGCTCATATTAAAGCCTGCCGAGGGCGGGCCAAAGGTGCAATGCAAAAGCCTGTCCCATGCCTCATGACGCTCAAAATTTTCACCGTTTCTTGCAACGGCTCTTTTAGCGGCTCCTTACTTATTTATTTATTTATTTATTTATTAATATTTTTTTTACAGTACATTTTCACCGCTACTTCATTGTAGCAGTAGTAAAGCCCCAATTACGTTAGCGATATTATCCAAAAAAAAAAAAAAAAAAGTTAGTAATATTTACAATAGATTCGTTAAATGCAGCCATGGCTTCCACCCGTTGAAACAATTGTCTGTCATGAATCGAACTATAGAGACTGTTTATTGTCCACTTTTGGGTTCAATATACCAGGAGATCATGGCCAACATATTCTACAGTTGATTGTTGATTCCACATATGGCAAACAACTCCAAAAGTCATAGACTCGTAGCATACCATGAGAAAGTTCCCCAATCACTTTTGGGATGTGTTTTGCATGAAATCAACATCTGATTGTCTAATAAGTGGGTTATGATCTAAAAATCTCTTTTATAGAATATAGGGACGAAAAGTGATCTCAATCATCTTATTCAAGGCAGTCAACAAGTTTAATATTGGAAACTCTTGGCCGTAGAGAGCAGATTTATGATTGCAAACACCAGTACATCTATGATTCATTGCTATTCTATGTGGTATACATTTGTGACCAATCTAAATTGTCCAAGTGGCAACCCATTATTGGAACATATCCCAGCTCAAAGGAAAATGCCTACAGGTGAATTTGAACCATCCAATTGTTAAACTTTAATGACAAACATTAAAAGTGAAAAACAGCGGTTCGTATTATAATATTACCTCAACACATCGTATGGTTTAAATATTTCTAAACACCGTTTTGGGTCCTTTTGCACTTCAATCTAATGATATATAACTCTAACGGTACAAATAATCATTAACGGTCCAACCAGGTTTGACTGGAATCGGGAACCAAACCGATTCATCCGAGCAAAAACCAAAATTTTTTATTTCTTTGGGTCCAAGTAGTGAAACTGTCTAGTTTTCTAATGAACCACCCCGACAGCACAAAAATTGGGCCGATTCATATAATTACATCTATTTTTAATTTTAAAATTTATACTTTTTAATTTTTTTAAATTTAAAATAGCTTAAAAACATCTATTACTTACTTAGGCTAGAAACTTATACAATTTACTTAAATAGTTTAAAGAAAAGAAAAAATAAATTATAATCTAATCAGAAAAGTCTTAAAAGATATTTAAAAAAATTAAACACCTTAAAATATATTAATATTTAGTGAATTGGTATGCAATAAATATTTGAATTTATTATTATTTTTTAATATTATTAAAAAAATATTTATAATATAATTAAATTAGTAATAGATATAATAATTAATTCGTATACTTATATAAAGTAATATTTTTTTAGTTGAATTGATCCAGTCCAACCCGTTCGGACCTGGTCGGTGTGAGGTGGTGCCCTCATTGGTTCATCATCCATGTAATTTCCTTAACGGACAATGGCTCCTAACCAACATTTATACACCAGATGATGTTAAATGATTTTACACTATTAAAATTTGACATTTCATCTTACATCATTGAAGTGTAATTTATCATTATGTCATGTGGCACACATGTATGGTCAATATAAATTGTTCAAGTGAAAATTTATCATTGTAATATGCCTCAACTCAATAAAACATGCCGATATGTGGATGTGAGCCACTCGATTGATGAACTTTAATATGACCCATTAAAACTAAAACAACGGTTGATGTTGATATTATCAAGGTATAAAAAATCGGCCGATACCAAACCAATACGTATAAGTTTTCGGCCAAACCAATTCGTATCGGTCCGATACATATCGGCCGATACAGAACTGTATGATACGTATCAGTCGATACGTCTCAGTTTTGATTGACACTTTGTTTTCTTTTCATTTTTTTTTTTAAATTGATCGATACGTATCGGTATCGGCCGATTCTTATTGGCCTCGAGCTAACTAATACCCAAGACTGAAACCGATTTTAATACCTTGAATATTATAGCCTACAGATCAGATGGTTTAAATCTCCCTAAATTACCAATTTTTATCCTATTGGACTTCAATTTATGATCTATCACTTTGAGGGTGTAGATCACCTGCATCTTAACCCATTGATGGTATAAGATCATTTAAACACCAAATAGACTTCCAAACTTCCGATGCCTTAAAACGGTCAAGTGACTCGGGTCAGATAGGCAGGTGGGCAGGTGGAGAAGCTGCCCGTGGGCAGCTATAAAATCACCGTTTTCTCATGTGTGGAGACTGAAGTGACTAAACTCTATGATTGGGTAGCTGTTGAATTCAACGTGGATTTCCGACAAATTTCAGAGCCGTAACCAAAATAAAATCCCACATATTTTTTATTTAACACTTACTCTCCTCCTATCCTTTTCAAGCTCTTCTGTCTCTCTCTCTCTCTCTCTCTCAAACAAAAACATTTCCGTTTTTCGCTCTTCTCCCAAGCTCTGAAATTCGAGTCTTCTTTCTAAGTTCCATCAATCTGGGTATGTTTTCTTCCTCTAATTATTACTGCTGCTTACGTTAGATTTATTTATTTTCATTTTCCGGTTTTTGATGTAACTTAGCTACGAAATCACTTCTAATAAAATGTTTTTTTTCTTCCTAAAAGATATGAGCAGATCAGTTCTCGGATTTCTTGGTTCCCTTCCCTCCCTTTGTGGAATTTTAGTTTATTTTTTCAGAAGGCTACTATTGCCAAAAAAAAAAAAAAAAACAATGTTTGAAAGGGTAATAATTCAAGCCTCCAAAACAAATTCAGGAACAGAGAAAACCAGATCCCTGCCACTGATCTGCTTCAATTTTTTTCGGTAAAAAGAACAACGCCCATTTGAGCATTTAAGCAAAAAATTGATAGGAAGCAGAAACCCATTTTTAAGAACAAGGAATATTTATATAAAAAGAAGAAGAGGAGGAAAAAAAGAAGAAAGCTAGCAAGAGCCTAGTGCATTTTTTTTTTTTTCCTTTCTTAGTGGTTCATTTTGATTTTAGTTTGTTTTTCTCTTTTTATTTATTAAGCAGCGACATTTGTATGGTTTTGGCATAACATTTTGTTACTGAGGGATATTTGTAGCTGTAGCATCGATATGATGTTTATTTTCTACATTTGCAACTTTGTTATTCTGTGTGTGTATGATTGATGATCCAAGGACCTTAGTTATAAATTTACTTAATGGTTTGCTTTGATGAGGATGTTTGCTAAATTTGTACTTTTCCTCCATTCCCTTTGCTGATCATGTCATTTTTCGTATGATTTGTCCATATTTAAAATTTGATTTTATTGCTATTGGTTCGTTGGAAACTGCAGAGTCCCTCCATGGGGATGGTGTAGCGACCATAGTGACCAATTGTAGGTAGGGGAATAAAACGGCTTTGAGAAAAACGTAAAAATGGCAATTTAGCCACAATGGTAGCGAGTAGCGACCAGTGATCCTTATGCCAATTTTATGCATTTATGGTTTTGTCACTTGCTTTGTATTATGCATTTATCGTTTTGTCACTTGCTTTGTAAAAGTAAATGATCATCGTTCTTACAATTCTTACCTGCTATTTGGAAGTTTCATCTTTTGTTAAGTGGAATGAGTGGAAGTTAATGCTAATGTTATGTATTTTTTTTCTTGGTTTTCTCCTCAAGAGAGGTGAATTATGTACATTTTCATTCATTCTAGAAACTTGGCAAGGGAATTGTGAACCTGTTTAGACTCTTTTGGGTACAAATGTGCTGGCTTTTCTTCTTATTCCCTGTGTTACAGGGTGGCAAGTTAGTTTCCTAAATTTTGATATTCGAGGAGTCTAGAATTCTAGATGTTTGAGTTTGAAAGACAATGACCTCGGGAAGTTACTTGATGTGGTAGAGTTAAGGGATAATCAAAGGCATTGATTAACAACTTTGACAAGGTTATCTGGAAATGAAAATACTCTTTGTACTACATTAGTTATCACATGATCACCAAGTACAGCTTATGTGGTGCAAAAGTTGAGGTGACTGTCCATCCGCTGGTTGATTGCTTCTTCCTGTACTAGGGATGGATAGGAGATTATAATCTTTCGAGGTTGGAGTCATGGTTTCAAGTATCGAAATCGGTCAGCTCAAAACAGATCCAGATCGTTATCATCCAAACGTAAAAGACACCCTTTTGCGCCTATGGAGTGCTGGTATTTTAACACCAGTGATTTTTATATCAAATTGGTAGAGGACCCCCTAAAAATGTCCTAATATTTTGGTGCACCAAGTAAATGGAACTCGACGGTGTACTTTCACTGGTTTGCGTGCTCCAAAATAGTTGTGCGCCTCCCGAGACTTGACCATTGGGAAGGAGATTGATCCAAGTATCTCCATGTACCTAATAGTAGCTTTTTAATCCGGTGGTTCGGCGGTCCCACATTGACATCGCCTTAGATCTTACCGATTCAGACCGATCTGATGGATCCCAAGCCGATACCCTAGCAATAGTGATACGCCCTGTGATGTCGATATCGTTTGGGCAGAAATCTATCCGGATCGGAATCAGCCGATATTTGAAACCATGGTTGGAGTACCCCTTTTTTTTATAACGAGGTATTCGGCCTTTCAGAGTTGGGATTTGAACTCAAAACTTCCTCTTCTTGAGTTGTCCTGCCTCCCCCCACCCTCTCGGTTGAGGTTGGAGTACCCTTCCATAGTCATTCCAGAACGATGTAAGGGAAAGTGCTATTCAGTTCTATAGTTGGTTGGTAAGGAGAGGACTTCTATGATCTTCAGGGGATGCCATGAGTTAGAGGGAGTAATAGAGAGCTTACTCCAAGATAAGCTCAAGTGGGTCCAAAGCCCACTCAAATTGTAGTACCAAACTTAGGGAAGGATACACCGATTCTAAAGTATCTGGGTATTTTGAATGGTCAGGTATTCGTATGTTCCATCTGTTTGGAAGGCTTGTCAATGAAGGCTTGTCAATGGAAATCATTCAACTTCTTGGGATGTACATCAGTTGATGTCTTTGGGGAAGGCTACATAACAAGATTCATAGTAGAGGAGTCTTAGAGATGAAGTATTTTGGCTGTACTCTGTTTGCAGGTTACCTTCGTTATGCTGCCTCAATGATAATATATAATTTAGATCTCATATCATTCTCCCATTACTGCGGTGAGGATCCCTCAGTAAACGGATTGAAGAAGATGCTGAACCGCCGTGAAGAAATGAAGTGTTTTTTCATGATATTCTGAATTTGTTGGCTTAAACATGGGTCCTGTGTGTAACTGTTGTTCTTAGTGTGTTAACAGTTTTAGCAAATAAACTAGAAAGTTTACTGTTACAAACCATATAATATATTTTTTTTCCATCTAGTTTGATATTTTAAATGCTTTTTCTGCCAGTATAGTCATTAATGTTTTCCTGCAAACTAGAGATGGCATGTATCTTTGTTCATCATCTTAAAAGATAAAGTTGCTAGTCAGTAATTTTTTACGAAGATGTCACTTTAATATCTGTGTATTTATTAATATTTATTAAAACTTAATTCCATCTAGTTTGATATTTTAAATGCTTTTTCTGGCAGTATAGTCATTAATGTTTTCCCGCAAACTAGAGATGGCATGTATCTTTGTTCGTTATCTTAAAAGGTAAAGTTGCTAGTCAGTAATTTTTTATGAAGATGTCACTTTAATATCTGTGTATTTATTAATATTTATTAAAACTTAAAAGCTTTTGGTAATTCTGTCTGCTAATTAATGCTCTCAATAGCATCAACCTCTGCTTATATACAATTTTTTCTAATTCTGGGGGGCGTTTCAATCTTATTTATACGTGTGAGCCTGAATAAGTAGTCTCGTCGTTCTAAGTCCATATGATTTAAACTTATCATTTTTCCCTTTCCATTTAGCACTTGTTTCCCGTCCTTTTGATGGCTAAACGGTTTTCATGGTGCCTTCTATTTACAGATAATGAGAAATGCATCACTCAAAGACTCCATCTGGTATAAGTTTAATTCAAACCAATTCATTAGCTCATGGCCAGCAAGTATCTACTGTTGCCAATGCTATGGGCACAAGCAGTGGCGGGAACAGTTTCAACAACCCTAGCTTTGCCTCAAGGCAGCGGCTGCGGTGGACGAATGAGCTTCACGAGCGCTTTGTGGATGCAGTGGCACAACTCGGCGGACCAGATAGTGAGTACTTTGATCTTGTTTTTACTGAGTCAAATTTAGTGTTGAAAAATTGTATGAATATGAAATCTTATTTTACATGTGGATACAAATGTAACAAAGAGTCATCAGATTGACCCATAAAACATTGATAAGAGAACTCCCTACCCCTCAACTTTCACGAAATGGTCAATGTTTTTGTTGAAATACACCTAATTTCGAAACCATCCCAATTTCTGTAGGATTTCTATGTTATGGAAAGCTGGTAGTGTGCCTCTAAATTAACGCATACGACATGGGATGGCGACTTCCCGAAACTAGTAATTTTCTCATTCTTATTGACCGGTAGGCAGAGTTGCACCATAAAATAAAGTTCATAAAAACAATTCTCTGATATTATTTAATCATTCTTCTGGATTTTAGAACAGTTGATAAATATAATACTGAATTGAAATTCGGTAAGATGCTTACCTCCACAATAGATAAATTTGTACAACTCCTCACAAACTGAAAGACGTCTTCTGCTAAAACTCTTATTGCATTAGTAGAGATACTATCAAAATGATACTATTCACAAAAATGCCACTAAAGAAAATAGAAAAATTCATCAATGCTCCCTTTGTCCCCGTTGGTGCTTAGAATTTATATAAGCAACCTTTCTTCAAAAACGAGTGCATCTGATACTTGCTAAATTGACTCTGGCGGATCTCTATCCGGGTTACTGCATATCTGAAGGTTGCAATTTGTTTTTTTTTTAAATTCACAATAAATTGGAAAAAAATTGATCCGAGTCCCTAAAAAAGCTGATTGAACAATCAGGAAATTTGATCTAGTACTCTGCATATAAAATATTATCCTACCCATTTGGCTTTATAATAAACTATGAAAAATAAAATCAGTCAACTGCTTGCCAACTTTTGAGCTGAGCTTCGAGTTTTTAAATTCATTTTCTCATGGATTTTATTTTCAACTACAGGAGCTACTCCTAAAGGGGTCCTTAGAGTCATGGGTGTTCCAGGATTAACTATATACCATGTCAAAAGCCACCTACAGGTATCCATCAGCACTAGCCAGAACCTCCCTCTTGGATATGCTTTTCTTCTTCATTTATCTTTGTTTTTTTTTTTTGTCTATTTTACTGTTTTCTTAACCCCATTATGGTGGCGCCTCCAGAAATATCGGCTTGCAAAGTACCTTCCCGACTCTACATCTGATGGTAGGTATATTTTATTCATTTCACGTTGTCATTTTAAATTATAATTTTTTGTAGGTAAGTTGGGCTCGAAATGCAGATAAGTTTTGGAAAGAGGCTGTAAATGGATCCTCTTTTTTAAAATTAATTAAATGATGTTTTGATCTGTGTAGGGAGGAATATGGATGACAAGGAGTCCGCTGACTTATTTTCTAGCTTGGATGGTTCTTCGTAAGTAAAAATTATTTTCCTATTTTCCTGCTCAGTTCTTTGCAACACAAACTTGAGGTTGAAGGTTCAAACCCAGCTGATGCAACAGAAGAAAGAAGCCTGAATATGAAAACCATTGAGTTGTTTTTTTTTTTTTTTCTGATTGAAACTTTAGAACTACTTAAGACTTCACCTCAAGAAAACCGAAATGATATTAAGCATATTTTGCAAGTGTTCAAAGAAAAGGAAGGGGCGGGGCATTGATTAATCTACAATTGCATTATAACTAGCCTATAGTAGCCATATCTGTAGTGCTAACCTCTTTGCTTGATAATGCTTCTTGGTTTCAACAGTTGGATTGGGTAGAAACATGCCTTTAGTGATGGAAAATGCTCGGTACTTATCCTGCCACTACAGACTGGTCATACCGTACATCAGTTATAATTCAAAGATGAAAAAGAAACTTTGAAATATCAGGTTAATTAGAACTAGGGGGCTGTTTGGTTGTACATACTTGTGAGCCATGCAAGTTGCCGACAGCCAAATTGAGATTGAGATCATTTTAGATCCCCCAAAAAATGATCTCAACCCCATCTTGGGGCCAAAAGTACAAGTCAAACACTATTTAGCTTGTACTTTGGCAGGCCATCCAAACAAGACCCTGAGACTTGTCCGAATGAGATGACTTTATATCTCATGAATATAAAAGCCAACCATTCAAATCTTTCAAGCAGATAAAAATAGTTTCAAGTAAGAGTACCAATTTTTCTTTTGCACATGACATTAACCTAGTTTTTTTTAGTTTTAAAAACAAAATGTTCTACCACCGTAGAGCATCGTTCATCAAATGTGGTTGAAATTTGATAAGTGGCAGTGCTTTGTTGGTGGTTTCTAAAATTTTCTTCCAGACCAAGTATTTCGAGCCTAATTAAAATCTGATATCTTACCGATTCATTAAATTGGTTTATGTTTGTCATTGTAACTATAGTTTTCCATTTTATTTGTCAGCATTTCACGTTCCATTACTTAACAAGGATTTCAATTTAATTTCTTTTTGTTTGCAGGGGAATGCAAATAACAGAAGCATTGAAGTTGCAGATGGAGGTGCAAAAGCGTCTGCATGAGCAATTGGAGGCAAGTATTTTCTCTTTAGAAATCTCATTTTCTACTGCACATTTCAGAATAATCCCGAACATAATAAACCTTCAGTTCTAAATTATGTCCCAAAGGCATGAAGAACTAAAAGAACATAAGACCCTTCATAGGAAAGAGTACACAGTAGTTGTAAGCCTGTAAGTATCATTAAAAATATGTTTTTGGATTACTCAGTTCTATAACTATGGCAGAACCTGTGTAGCATAGATCCAGAACTTATTGTAAAAATAAGTCTATATAAGCATTATTACATCAATATCATCACCACTATCAACATCATTATCGTCGCCTTGTCTCATTTATCTGGGATTGCAAGTATTGTTTCTCCACTTGCTTTTGTTCAAAGCTAAACTCTTTGTTACTAATTCTCCCCGCTCATTGATGTCATTTCGCAGTACTTTTATTTATCTTTATTGGGCTCCCCCTTCTACTAGTGTTCAAATCGTTTCACTCCTTTGAGCAAGGGCAATTTCAAGTCTCCAACATTCCCAAACCATCTCTTTGATCTTTTCTTTCATTAGGGCTACTCTTAAACTTTCTCTTACGTACTTGTTCCTAATTCTATCATTTCTGGTTACTCTATGCACTTGTTTTAGCATAGACATTTCTGCCACATGTTTTCTTTTCGTGTCTCTTCTTCTTAGCCCACCATTTTGCACCATATAGTAATTCCCGTCTTACAGACCCTTTATAAAAATGTCTGATCAATCTAAGTGGCACTAGTTGATTATTTCTCCACCTAGCCTACTCTGTTTCTACTCTGTTTACAAAAACATAACATGTGGAACAATTTATCAAAGAATTCGAAAACTATTTAGTATTATATAACTAATACCAAACAATAGTAAAAATGATAAAACCGAAGCTTTCTTTTGGTATTAATGTACCTGACCCAAGCACCACCCACACTGCTCGGGTCAATCTCTGTCCACCAACCTTGGGAAACACATTTTCGAGCTCCAAATCAGTGAAAGGTCGTGTACTTTCACTGATTCGCCTAATTCAGGTCTTACAGACCCTTCATAAAATGTCTGTTCAATCTAAGTGGCACTAGTTGATTATTTCTCCACCTAGCCTACTCTGTTTCTACTCTGTTTACAAAAACATAACATGTAGAACAGTTTATCAAAGAATTCGAAAACTATTTAGTATTATATAACTAATACCAAACAATAGTAAAAATGATAAACCGAAACTTTCTTTTGGTATTAATGTACCTGACCCAAGCACCACCCACACTGCTCGGGTCATCCTCCGTCCACCAACCTTGGGAAGCACATACTTTCGAGCTCCGAATCAGTGAAAAGTCGTGTACTTTCACTGATTCTCGTGATCATGAATAGCTTTGCAATTCCTGAAATTTGTCCTAGGATTATCGAATGTTTCCTGGTGAGCTCCGAATCAGTGAAAAGTCGTGTACTTTCACTGATTCGCGTGATCATGAATAGCTTTGCAATTCCTGAAATATGTCCTAGGATTATCGAATGTTTCCTGGTGACTCCCAATTCCCTTAAACAAAGGCCCTCTTTGGTATGACTTTTCAAGACCGCTTCCGCTATTTGATTGTGAAAAGCAGCACTTCTGTCTTAGATGTCGTTTTGTTAACACAGCTTCTTGCAAATACCATCAAATGCTAAAAATGGACAAAAGCTGGAATCGCCAAAACCAGCTTCCGGCCTTAGCATTTGCAGGAATTTGTTTTAAGTCGAAGCCGGAAGCTGTAGCCATGCCAAACTGATTAGATGGTTAAAATATACTAGTGACTCAACATTCTAATGTCCGAAATTTAAACTGGTGCAGGTTCAAAGGCAGCTGCAACTACGGATAGAAGCCCAAGGCAAGTACCTCCAGAAGATCATCGAAGAACAACAACGGATCACTGGTGTGCTTACTGATGCACCAAGGTCTAAAATTTCAGTACCATTTTCAGGCAACCAATGCCCGGAATCTGACAACAAGACTGACCCCTCGACTCCTGCTCCAACCTCCGAGTGTCCTCTCCAAGATAAGGTCACCAAGGAGCGGGCAGCCAATGGCCCCACCAAGAGCATCTCCCGGGACGAGTCTCTCTCTTCTCGCCATGAGCCACAGACTCCAGATTCTGGCTGCCATTTTGGTTCTTTGTCTGAGAATGCAGAAGGTGATAGACCGACCAACAAACAGTGGAGGATGGACCCTGTGCTTGTGAAGCCAGAGATGTTGCTTATGCATAAGATGCCAGAGCCGGGCTCTGGTTTCTCGATCGAAGGTTACTTCAAAATGATGGGCAATCCTCTTTGATGGAGATCAGTTTGAGATTGTTTTTCCGAGCACCTTTTTTTTCTAGAAAAAAGAAGTATTTTAGAAATAAGAATTTAGTGTTAGTTTTGGACATTAACAGATGCTTGGGCTCAAAGAAACATGGGCCTTTTGGAATATCCTTTGCCCCCCTTACCATCATTGAGTAGATTGATTTTAGTCTCTGTAATAGAAATTGCATTAGTATGAATATGAGCTGAAGTAGGTACAAGTAGGATGGTTCTCCAACCTGAGTGCATTCTTTGCCTTTGCAGCTTAAACGTGTGATCTCCAATTCTTTTTTACACCTCGAGCTCTTCTAAAAAAACTGAGCGAGTTCTCTGTTTCTTTCCCACATCAATGGGATGCAGGCATGGTTTTAAATATCGGCCAAATTCAATACATATAGGCTGATATGTATCAGATTAGGCCCCATCCAATACAATATATCTACCCTCATTTGGTATGGGTCAAATATCGGCCCCTATCAAGTTATATCGGCTCACATAGGCTGATATGTATATGATATGAACCAGACAAAATGTCCTTTGAAAAAAATTGGTTGGGTTGGGTTTTTGCATCAGGTTGGGCATATACCCTTAACCCATCGGGTCATGTTGGGTGCATAGTCGGGTCGGGTAGGGACAAGTTGGGCAGCCAAAATTTTGTACCGACCGCACCCGTTGACAGCCCTAGACCTAATAGGTAGTCGGCCTTTTGCCACTCCCATCAGTGGAACTCACTCCCGTACCCCATTAGGTAGTTGGCCTAGTTTGCAATGAATTGGAACAGGATCACTGGAAACGGGTCAACAAATCAAGACACAACAATATTTTCATTAAGTGTGCCACTCATAAAAATTCTGGGTTCGTAGACATGTAAAATTTAACATTGCATCGAAGTCTCTATAGTGCTTGGATTCACTCACCGAACACCGTTAAAATGATGAGATAAAAACAAGTTTATTAGAATTACATATAATTGTTCATTTTAAAAGCATTTATAATAGCCCTAAAGTAATAAGGTTAACTTCTAGTTAGGTATTTTCGATCATTGGTTAGAACCTTAACAAATGATATCAGAGCCAGTACCACGTCCCACATACGAGCCAGCACTACAAATTTAAATACTATCATATGTTCAGTTTGCTGTGTTTGTTTGTGCTCTAGTAAACATGGTATTAGATCTTGGAAATCCGAGAATTACTTGATAGGACCAACACATGAGTCGTCTTGGTCATACAACTTGATATGAAAAACGGTGTTTAAATGATTGTACACCATTAAAATATATGTTTGATCTTATACTATTAAAGTACTCTTCATTGTTATGCCACAAAGCACATAACTGTGATCACTCTAAACAGTCCAACTGGGCTGTTCATCATTGGAACATATGTCAGTTAGAGAATCACACCGATAAGACAATGCAAACCATCCGATCAATGAGTTTCAATATTAGTCATTAAATTAAAGTGTACAAATTCGGACAAAGCATGATAACTGTTCATGAGTCATCACGTCAATTAGATACAACATAGGATTGTATCAAAATAGTGCATATACCGAGTAAAATAGTGCCATGTGTACAAAAGTAATCACAATGAAAGTAGTTTATCATCTTATACAAATCCATCATTGAAAAGCTAAGGTTCTCTTCAGCCTCAGGGGGCAAGACGTGGTATAGTTATAGTGCATATACCAAGTAAAATAGTGTCATGTGTACAAAAATGATCAGAATGTGAAGTAATTTATCGTCTTATACAAAACAAATCCATCATTGAAAAGCTAAGATTGTCTTCAGCCTCTGGGGGCAAGATGTGGTAGAGTTATTGTCTCTCTCCCTCCTGAGATGCGAAACATGTCACTTGAGACCTCCCATTCCGGGCGATATTTAATACCATGCTAGTAGCTCACTGAAGCACATATATTTAGTTTTTTCTCCTCTATTGAATTTTTACTTTATTCTTATGTAAAGTAATAAAAGGATAATCAAAATAAATAAATAATAATAATATAACAGTTGAACCCACTACCTTTGGTAACACACCAAAGTCATCACCCAACTGCGACAACCCTTGGTGGGAACTTATAAAAAAATTATTAAATAGTAGCGATTTATTTTAGACTTTTAAGTTTTAACTACTTCCATTACCATAGCGGAAAATGCTTACTTGATGCAATATGAGATCCACCAATGAATCCTTCTAATCAAGTTCAACAGCTTGATAAAAGATTATACCGCATGTACTCAATTAACTATCATTAATCAACAACTATTGAATAAACATATTTTTTTATATAAAAACTTAATGAATTTATCCATTTTTTTTCTGAATCAACACTCTATTTATCCTAACTGAATCAAACTATCCCCTTACCTAATAATTGCCGCATCTGAACTTTGTTACTACAGGTTAAGATATTTATCTATCACTTTATCAGCTTTTAGTCTGCAAGAGAACCTTTAAATCCACTCACCAAATCTTTGAGTTCAAGCACGCTAAAATAGATTGATTACGTTGAATTAGATGATGGAGCTTGTTTATCCTCTCAATCTTTCACACGATGGATCTTGAGATCATGGGTGTACCGTCACACAGTCAGTATTTTATTTCATATGGCACACATCTCAAAAAAGGGACATTGACATCATGTGGAAGCTCAAAATTGATTTTAAGGTCACTTTTTTGAATGTGTACCACATGAAATAAGAAAATGACCGTATGATGATATGCCCATGATCTCAAGATCCATCGTGTGAAAGATTGGAACGGAAAATAATTTCTATCATCCAATTCAATGCAGTCAATGCGTTTTAACGTGGGTGAACTCAAAGATTTGGTGGGTAAATTTAAAGGTACACTAACTGCAAATGGAGCAGCAAATTAAAGGGACTATTAGTGCAATTCCAAAACTGCTCCTATAGTCTAAAATCTAAATAATGTCACCACTATTCTTAAAGTGTAGTTAGGAACAAGGAAATGCACTTTTTTTTTGTGAAAAAGTGCAATTTTTTTTGTTAATAAAGGCACTCGTTCGATTTGCATGTATAGCTAATAAAATTCTTATGGATTTTAAAGATGTGTCCACTAGAGCCTCTTAAAAAGACTTCATAAAAAGGTGCACACCCGTATCATTGAAGCGCCTTCTAAGGAAATCTCCTTAAATGATCTTCTTAAAAAAATAACTAAGAAGAAACCTAAAATCTCGGAGGCTAGACCGAAATCTAGCAAATCTTCGTCCAATCCTCAATGAATTAACTTTTTTGGAACGTTTGGGGGCTAGGCCATATCAACAAGAAGCTTGAATTAAAGAATATTGCGAAAAAGCTTGATATTGGAATCCTATGTATTACGAAAACTCGAATTCAACTAGCAAAGGCGGATAAGATCAAACGACGGTTTAGTCGCAACTGAGACATCATGAACAATTATACTTCTCACAATTTTGGACGAATTTGGATTATGTGGAATCCACGGCTCTTCACCTTCACTAAAATCCGTGAAACTAGCCAAGCCATCCATTGCCATGTTCTTAGAAAGCTTGATGGCTTCGAATTCCACCTTTCAGTTGTTTATGGGTTCAATCTTGCTACTGACCGGCGCTTTTTCTGGACGGATCTTCATGACTTCTCTTCTACTATTCAAACTCCTTAGATCGTTGGGGGCGACTTCAATTCGGTTCATTATACTTCAGAAAAATTCGGTGGTCGCAGCATCCCTATTCACACCCTATCTGAATTTAATAACTGCATTGATAATTGCAATCTCTCCGATATGAGAAGCATTGGGCAATCGTGGTCTTGGTCAAATAAAAAAAGCTCCTCCCGATTCATTGCTTGAAAACTTGACCGTATTTTGGTTAATCATGACTGGAAGAATATTTTCCCAAACATGACTGTTGACTATAAAGAACCAGGCTTGTCTGATCATTCTCTCCTATTCATTCAAGGAAAGAAGTCTTATCCAAAAGGCCCAAAACCTTTCAAATATTTCAATATTTGGAGTGGACAGGAGGGCTTCCGTGACCTTGTTGCAAAGAGGTGGGGTGAGCCTATTATGGGGCATCCAATTTTCAAAATTCAGCAAAAACTGAAATGTTTGAGCTCGGATATTAGACACTGGAACAATTCTTCCTTTGGCTCCATACATGCTCGAATCGATATTGCTAGAAGTGCCCTCCAAGATATTCAACATCAAATCAATCCTATGCAGCCCCGCGATGATTTGATTGTCGCTGAAAAAGAAGGAGTGCTAAGCCTTAATAAGGAACTCACTATTGAAGAGAGTTTTATTCGCCAGAAAGCCAAAATTCAATGGCTAGATGCTGGAGACTCGAACACAAAAATTTTCTACTCCACAATCGCCTCCCGGATTTCCAGCAACACCTTCTTCTCCCTTCTTCTCCCTTCTGGTGAAAGAATCGTTGATCCTCAACGTATAGGTGACATTGTGATCATGCACTATCAAAACATCTACACCCCTTCATCCCAAGATCCTATTCCTATTATTCCATTCAAGAATAAGCTCAACCCTCAACAAGCTTCTATTCTTTCGCATGCGGTTACCGATGAGGAGAGAAGAAATGTTATTTTCACATCCCCTAAGAACAAAGCTCCTGGACCTTACGGTTTCTCTGCAAAAAAATTTCAAACTTTTTGGGATATTGTTGGCGGCGATGTCATCAATTCGGTACGTTATTTCTTTGTCAAAAGACGTCTCCCGAAATCTTTAAACCTACTTTTTTGAAGTTTATTCCTAAGGAGATAGGAGCTAACACCATTGACAGATTTCGTCCAATTGCTTTATGTAATTTTCTGTATAAGGTGATTACAAAGATCATTTCTAATCGCTTGGCTCTAGTGCTTCCATCTCTTGTAAGCTGTAATCAATCGACTTTCATCAAAGGCCGGAAAATTACAGAGAATATCTTGATGGCACATGAGTTGGTTAGAAACTTCCACCTTAATTCTGGCCCTAAAGCATTATGCACAAAGATTGATCTCCAAAAGGCCTTTGACAAAGTCAGATGGGAATTTATCATCTCTATCTTTCATCAACTGGGCTTCGATGACATATGGCTGCAATGGATCAAGGAATGTATTACCACTCCAATGTTTTCGCTTCTGATTAACGACTCTCCACATGGCTACTTTGGAAGCAGTTGCGGTATTCGACAAGGAGATCCATTATCTCCCCTCATATTCACTCTAGTAATGGAAGTCTTCACTCGCCTTCTTGAAGAACAGATTGATCAAAAGAGAATCTTACCTTTGAAGCATGAAAACTGCCCTTTGATGTCCCACTTAATATTTGCAGATGATTTATTCATTATTTTGAAGGAGGACATTCCATATGCTTCGGCGCTTCGTGGTCTTCTTGATAGATTTCACCTCATCTCTGGTCTTAAGGTGAAACGATTCGAAAAGCACCATTCTATGTAGTGAAGCTTGCTCCCTCCAAAGTCAAATCATCTCGGTGCTCCGCTTTTTTGAAGGATCTCTTTCGATCAAGTATTTGGGTCTTCCTTTATTTTCTGGCAAGATGTCCTCCTCTACTTGCTCTCCACTCATTGACAAGATCCAAAATCGTCTAGCTAGTTGGAAAAGTACTCTTCTCTCTTATACGGGTAGGGTTAAACTTATAAAATAGGTTCTTAGCAGCTATTAGATCTACTGGTCCGGCGCATTCTATCTTCAAAGAAAAATCATTCAAAAAATCGAGCAATTATTCTGTAGATTCCTTTGGAAGGGGCCTTCTTTGGCCTATTCGCTTCACCCTATTAGTTGGAATCGTATTTGCAAGCCGATAGCTGATGGGGGCCTTAGATTGCGAAGAATTGTTGATTGGAACAACGCGGGCCTTTCAAAGCTCTTTTGGAATCTGGTTTCTAGAAATTCCTTATAGGCTAACTGATGCACTTCAAGATATATTTTTCCTTCAGATGTTTGGAGTTGCTCTCTCCCTAATAGTTGTTCTCATGCATGGAAAGGTATTATGAGGGTCTGGGATACTATAAAATCTCAATTTCGAGTAATCATTGGTGATGGCACCTCCACCAAATTTTGGAGTGACCCTTGGCTAGAAAATGGTACTCTTCTCCAAAAATATGGCCGACGCTCCATGATACAATCGGGTATCAATGAAAATGCCTTGGTTTCGGATCTCTACAATATTGGGGCCTGGACACTCCCTACGCCGCATACTAGAAGATTGGAAGCTGCTTGGAAGGAGGTCATTGAGCACCCTCCCTCGATGGCCAACACCCAAGACAAGAATATATGGAAATCTACTTCATATGGTAATTTCTCTCTCAAAGCTGCTTGGAAGTGCTTTAAACCAGATTTCCCTAGTGTTCCTTGGAACTCCTTCATTTGACATCCCCAAAAAATCCCTAAACATGCCTTTTATGCTTAGCTTGCCATCCAAGGAAAACTTCTTACCATTGACAATTTTGTTAAAAGAGGCATTACTATCCCTTCGCGATGTGTTCTTTGTTGGTCTCATTCTGAAGATTATAATCATTTCTTCTTCAAGTGCTCTTTCTCTTGTTGGATATGGCGCTCTATTCTTCATAGGTTTCGCATCGCGAAAAGAACCATCAGAAATTTTTCTAATGAGATCAATTACTGCATGGAGAAATGTAAAAGTAATGATAATCACGCCTCGCTGATAAGGATTGCCTTCGCCGCTTCAATTTGGCATATTTGGAAAGAAAGAAATAGTCGCATTTTTGAAGATTCGATTTCGCACAAACGAGGCATCTTAGATAGAATTGTTGAAGATGTCTCAATTAAAAGTCATAGTATGAACATTCTTAATTCTTGCAACTCCACCCAATGGGTTTGTGCGCCAAAGAGTCCTAATGTTCCTATTCGCCGTCAATGGACACCTCCTCCGATTGGTTCTATAAAGTTAAACTCTGACGCATCAATGGTGGGGGATAAATATAGCATCGGCGGCATTCTTAGAGATCACAATGGCAACCATATTGCTAGTTTTCATGGTCCAACTATAGCTTACGATATTACCCATGCTGAAATTAATGCAATTCAACAAGGACTTCATCTTGCGACTTCTCTTCAACTTACAAATCTCATAGTCGAATCTGACTCTCTCATTGTCATTCGTTATATCACAAATTATTGCTCAATACCATGGCACTACACATTCTCTCTGCGAATGGTAAACTCTCTGGCCCAATACTTCAATTGTTGCTCCTTTCAACACATTTGGAGAGAGATGAATTTTAGCGCTGATCTCCTTGCTTGATTAGGTATGGATGTAAATGATGTTATCCGGTGGTTTAGTTATAATATTTCTCCCCTTCTTAACTCTCGCATGAGAGAAGATTTGATTTGTACTTATTATCGTATGTAATCTTCTCTCTTTTCCAATAAAAGGGTGGAGTCCCTCCAATCCCTTTATTTATCAAAAAAAAAAAAAAAAAAGGTGCACACCCTCATATTTCAGAACTACATATTTTTTAGGCAATTTTGTGTAACTACCGTTTGGTGAACAGGGTTTCCACCGTACCAGTGGAGACCTCGAATTCTCTAGTCTACAAATACCATATTCATATTGCTGCTCTTTGGAGGCAAAAAGCAACTTTAAATTGCTCTTTGAAAGAGACTCAAATTCAGCTCTTTCACTCTTGGAAAGAGCTAAGAGCACCTACAAGGTTACATCAAATACAATCTCATACTAAAGTGCTTTGCACTGGAGAGGATGGCTGCTCTTTGCCTCCAAAGAGCAATCCCAAACATAGCCTTACCATTTATTCTCTTTTTCCTATTTTGTAAAATATTTAAACCCTTTAAGTTCATTCAACCAAGGTGTAAAAAATCGGCCGATACCAATATGCATCGGCAATATGCATCAGTTTCTCGGCAAACCGATAGGTATTGGTCTGGTACGTATCGGTATCCCAACTCATGTATACGATACCATATCGGCCAATACGTCTCGGTTTCGGCCGAGACATAAATTTTTCCTCTTTTTTTATATTATAAATAGGGTGATATATAAGAGTATTGGCCGATTTGTATCAGTCTTGGGCAAACTGATACTTGAGACCGATACCGATTTTGATACTTTCCTTTCAACATTCAAAATATGTCCAACTCCCAGCAGACAAATGTTTTCATTCTAATTTAGCCTCTCAAGCCATGGCCTCGAGGCATGTCCTTTTTCTTCCATTGCATATATTGTAGGTTAATTGGAGATGGATATGGAGCCGGTAAGCATAGTCACCAAATTCTCTGAAGTTATGAAAAATTCACGAATTTAAGGTTCTACATTATTTAAAAATTCGCAACCTTCGCAAACGATTTGCAAATAATTCACGGTTTCTTCAATTAATCATTATTTTTTAATATTTTCTAAACTTTTTTATACTTTTTAATCTTATTTTTTCCTTATTTCTCCGATTTGTTCCCCGAACCTGCTGAATTTTAACCTTCCCGAATTATTGCCAACACCCAATTTTGTGACAATGCTGTAAGGATAACCGACCAAAACGAGTAACTGAATGGGTACATATGCACTATTCTTCAAGAGTTCTACTTGATGTGAAATACTTGGTATAAAGATCTGGTGGGTTGAAGATTGAATTGAAAAAACACCTCCATCACACGATTCAAAGTGATCAAATGCTATTAAAATGGATTTTCACCATGTAAATCTCCAAACTTGTTTTACCCATTCGTTTTGATTGCTTTGACTCACACGATGAATATATTTTTTCAATGAAACTTTTAACCAGCCAGATCTTCACACTCCAACTGGCATACTTGATGAAAAATAGTGCGACCTAACCAATCAATGACCTGTTCATATATTTCTACCTTCAAATGCCAAGGGATATTAAGAAAGTTCCTCTATTCTACCTTCTTGCCTTCCAAGAATCAACAAAGAGAAAGCTGATCGAGCAAAATCAATTACTGTAGCTACCTGCATCAAAGGAGAGAAGACATACAGAATGTACAGTTGACATTTTTATGGTACAGTGGGAGGGCTCAAGAAGACGGATTTCTCCTGTGGTTCATCCTCTTTAAAACGTTGCTGAGACGTAAACGCTGGCTAAATGCTTCCCATTTCTCAAACCTATCGCGCTTGGGCTTTCGTGGAACAGCAGCAGGGACTTCAATTTTCTCCTCCTCCGTCGCCTTATCAGCTGATTCCGGAAGTATGCCCCTAGGAGGCGTCGCCAGCGCCTGTAGAGTCGTCTGCACACTTAAAAACGTAATTTTTAGAAGTAATCAAAGACTGACATCATAAATATCACCATGTCCCAACTATTTGAAATAAACTTCCAATACCTCATTGGGAGTTCCTCAATTTTTTTAGACACAATGCATTTTTTTGTGAGAAGGTTGAACGCATTTGTGCGAATGCACTTCACGAACATCATACATATATATTATAAAAAAGTCGTAGCTTTCAAATCATCTAAATTCCATAATATTTACATAACTTTCATGAAGCCCATATACAACAATACCATTAACATTTTCAACGAACCAAAACCAAAAAAAAACTTTCAAAACTATTTTATATCCAAAAAAAAAAGTTGTACATACTGCTAACCTTCCATAAAAGTTGTTGAGAGAAACAACACCCATATAATTATTGTGACATGATTATTGTCCATAATTTTTTTTTATAAAACCTCCCTTTTTATGTTACCATAAGTACTTGGGATCGAAAGAATATTTTCTGAGTCATTGTAATTGTTTGCACCTGTTGTCCTCAGGTAACTAGAGAGATACTAAGTAGCTTTTTTTTTTGTCCAATACTTTCCTGGACACTGGTAGTTGATGGTATAGATTTGTGCATGCCAATTTTTATACACGAGTCCACATCTTGCTCATGTATAGTTGGCACTCTAATAATTTAGGATTAATGGATTAAGACCAAGGATCAAAATTTTGGCCGAAATGACCGAAATTTCGGTCTCAAATTATCGTTTCGGTGGACCAAAATTTCGGCCGAAATTATCGGTTTCTGTGGAGAAATTATTGGTTTCAATCTCCACCAAAACAATAATTTGAGACCGAAATTTCGGTCAGATTTTGTATGGGATTGAAATTTTCGGCCGAAATTTTGGCAGAAATTCAAATTTTCGGCAGAAATTTCGGTTTCGATCCCCTCTGAAACCGAAATGATACCCGAAATTTTGATCCTTGATTAAGACTGCCCATTTTGCAGATTGTGCCATGACCGTCCCACTTGTAGGTCCTGTGATGGAAATGTCGGGACTTGAGCAATCGACATCATCAAAGTGGTAGCTCATATTGGGGAGCTACACTTGGCCCAAAAAAAAATACTGATTGGGAGATCTGAACCATCCAATCTGTGCACTGTTATATGGACAGTTGTGCTTCCTTTTTTAAAGGATGATATTAAAGTGCACCAATTGGCTGGTTCTGCTCCTTTGACAGCCATAATTTTTTGGCCAAGACATGAGCTAATGACCTGCTGCCCACTGGACAGCTTAGATTAATCAAATGTGTATGCCACTTGGCATGAGAGTAGACGATCATGGCTCTATCTGTTTAACCACAATCAGCAGGGTTGGTCTCAACTCTCAATAATTATATCCGCAATGGACACATTTAGTAATAAATATTAGAGATACTTAAAATTTTGAATTTTTTTCTAATAATTTATGTTCTAATGATGGATGGAAAATATACACTATCAGAGCTTCATTTCCATTTAACTTGCTAAAAAAGGAAGAAGACTTACCTAATTTCCATGCATTGGAGTTCTGTTGTCATTCAACTTGTGCTAAAAAGAAAGAAGACTTACATAATTTCCATGCATGAGAAAGTGCCCAACACTTAATTTCTACCTTTCCTAGGTAAACCATAGAACTACGACCTTATATTATCCATTCTATGTGTGGATATGACTTCAAATTCATAATCTTTGTAAGAAATTTGTTTATAAGTCAGTTTCATAGATCACAAATATATAATGTTTTTCCTCTAAATTATTTCTACAAACCCTATAGATGTGTACTATATCGTATACTTTATAAAAACTAAAGCTACATGCTCAAGAAAGGGTGGCCTACGAGACATTCTAATAAATCATACCTTCACTGCACTTTATTTCTTATAATTTATTAGAATTAGATATTATAAGTTATCTAATACGAAATGTTAGATGCACTTTTCATAAACTATTAGATATTATAAATTATTGAATTATTGATTATTAGAGCGCGAACTGAGCATGTGGGCATGTGTGTGTGTGTGTGTGTGTGTGCTTGTGTATGTGTGTGTCTATATATATATATATATATATATATATATATATATATGCACACACACACACATACCTGATAAAGATATAAGAAGTAGAGAGGACCTCATTTCTGAAGCTGGCATTCTCTGTGAACACAGGGAAAGAAACACTGCTGAAGCTGGCATTCTCTGTGAACCCAGGAAAAGAAACACTGCTAAAGCTGGCATTCTTTGTGAACTCAGGGAAAGAAAACTCCTCATCGCTCTCTCCTCCTAAAGAGGACCATCTTCCCCAACTCTCCCGGTTCGAACTCGAAAAGGAGTAGTAATCCTCATTCTGCCTGTTTGCATTATCCTGAAAAACTAGCAACCTCAGAAGACTTCAGTGGAAGCCCATCGTATTAAATACCACAAATCTCCAGAATTTGTAGTTTGTCTAAAATGAGAGGTTCTTGGTACATTTATAAATATGCATTGAAGAATTAATATCCATAATGTGCATTATTCAAATGGACCTAGGCAGTAATAACCACTACAAAGTTTCATAGAAAAAGAAAGAAAATCTCAGAGAAAGACAGGTGATATTTTTATGCAAGGGACATGGTCCAGTGTAACATAAGGGGAAAGTGATTTTATAAGAGAGAGAGAGAGAGAGAGAGAGAGAGAGTGCGGTAACAATGTAGGACCAAAAGTTTCCAGCATGAAAATCAGTTCAGCCGAAGGAACACCTTTATTTTTTCTTGGACAGTGTTATATGGCAGGCAGGTTTTGTACAGGCAAAGTGCAGGTGGCTGACGTGGTGCGACGCAGTTGGCTGCATGTGCAGTTGGGCCCAAGCAAGGCAGCCAGTCACGTTGCACCACATCAGCTGCCTGCACAAAACCTGCCTGCCGTTTACAATTTTCCTTTTTATTTTGGAGTCTCTGGTCTCTGTGATGCTAGGTACCTCATCAGAGTTGAATGTACATAGTTTTTTTCTGTTTTCGTAAAACTCAAACAATCTACACACGGGAAAAGGTTTCTGAGTGGATTTCGGAACAACTAATTACCTCAGATATTGATCTCATGCATCCCAGAAGCCAGAGAGTACAAAAAATTGTGAAACCACAAAGAGAAGAACCAGTCAAAACTCCTTTTACAGGTTTCAAATCACATTGAGTCTTCATTAAAGTTGTTCCCCACGTAAAACCGATCAATAAATTGTGCACAGTTTTCGATTTCAAGATCAAATTTTGACCAATGCTGATGTCAACAATGCAAGGTGACATCAGCAACTACTTGAGCACATAAAAAGCTTACTCTGATACCAAATAGTTTTTGTAGAGGAGGGCTTATAGAAGTTAAGGTTGGAGGAGAAGAAAGAGGAGACATGAGGAGAAAATAGAGAAAGGAAAAATAAGGTTGTAACTTAGTTTACTCACCCATTCGTTAGTATACATACCACACTAGCATATATATATATATATATATATATATATATTATAATAATAATAATGACTAGATGCACACCATATGAATACAGTTGACACACCAACATCTATCATCATCATCCTTATCATCAATTATATGCATGAGTTTTATCAGAAATATGGCACCGCTAGATGCTTGGGGTGGCACAACTGGTCATCAATCCAAACTGCCAATATGAAAATCATAATCTCGATGGATTCCGAAGAACAAAAAAAAATTATGCCAAACATTGGTACCAAATCCCAACCATCCAAGTAACTGGCTTTTGTGGACTAATTGTGGATTATTTGGTAAAATCTTGATCAGATGATCAGCAGAGTTCATTTGAAGACATGTACAATATTGATGACCCAAGCACCATGGGGTGAAATCAAGCACCTAATACCAACATATTTGGTCGAGAGAGAACCTTTCTGCTCCGCATTAATCTTGGAGACTAGCGCCGAAAGAAGAAGCCTATCCTTTTTGTCAAGAAACTTAATATTAATCTCAGAATAATTATTGGAGAATAATGCCGAGAGAGACAGGCCCAATAAAATGGACCAATTTTATAAGGTGCTTTGTCATGAGTAGCAAATGGTTGTCATCCATAGTACACACGGGACACAAATGTATGTTGAGCTGGCTAGCTGCCACAGGAGTCCACAACATGGATTGGCGGCAGCCGAAATGTTGTGTTCATTGAAAAATTATATCCATCCGATCAAAAGCTCCAAACATCTGTAAATGTATGGTTGAACTGAATATGAGTGAATAATGGTTCATATTTTGTGTGAAAGCTCACAAACAAATGGTTTGAACATTAATGAATCACATGGCAACCTTCCACATTGAGACACATGTGCCAGGTATTGTATGAGCAACATGATCAGCATCTTCGCTCGCCATTTCCAGCACCTAATACTCAATATCTTTTATTGGAATAAGGGTATTGAGTTTTAAATTAATATATATTATATAATAAATTATTAAAAAAAGTTGTCATTAGTAAGTAGACGAATGTGGAAGGGATCTATTTGGGGTCAGCTTGACGAGTCTCGTTTCTTATTTCTGTTAAAAGGTTAAACTCTCTGTTATTCTGCAATCCTCCATTCTATCCACGTATTTTTTATCGATAAAAAAGCAATATATAAAAGAAAGGAAAGAGTACAAACCAGCCTTAGCAAGAGACCAAGGGAAGAAACAACACAACGACAAGGAGAACACAACAAGGAACAAACCTGGGGGGTTGCTCAGGACCCTAAGGAGGAGAGCAAACTGAAGGAAGAGCTTCAGAACCCTAATAGCTTACTCGGCCATATCGTCCCAAAGATCCTTTCTAACTTCCATCCTTACCCACCCTTTTAGGATCATAGCCCAAGTCCATTCTATGATACACCCCTTAGCCTGCCACATCACAATACCTGCTGGTCTACTCTTGCCCTTAAAAATTCTCTGATTCCTCTCCAACCATACAGTCCATGTAACAGCCATATGCGCAGCATCCCAAAAAGGCGTAGCTGCACCCTTCAACCCATCCCCGGTACAACATACAAACAAAGCACCACAAGACTCAGGAAAGCACCAAGCCATGTGGAGATGACCCAGTAGCATAAACCAAACTTTGCTAACAAGGTCACAGTGGCTGAGGAGGTGATTGACCTCCTCACGAGCGACTCCAAACATCACACAATTTCCTTGGAGATTCATCCCTCTCCTATTTAACTGGTCCACAATCAAAATTCTTTCCAAAGCACCAGTCTGGCTGAAAAAAAAAATTCTCGATGAAGCACACTTCTTCCATAACCCAATCCAAATTGGAGCTGGCACATCCTTTTTTGTGAGGGATTTATAAAAAGACCTAACAATGAACTTTTCACCTCCTTCCACCTTCCACACCCTTTTATCTTGCCTCTGCAGGTTTGGTCTGCTTTCATAAAGATCAGCCGTCAACTGCTCATAGCTTTCCACCTTGTCCTCCTTCAGATTTCTCCTGACTCTCACCTCTCACACCTCTGCCCCTCCCTCCCTCCCTCATAACCATGTCCAAGATGAATGAATTTTGGTCCACAACCAACCTGAAAATCTGTAGGAACTTAATCTTAACAGCACATCCCCCAGCTACCAATCATTCCAAAAATCAATACGGCTCCTGTTGCCTCTATCCACAGTGATACAATCTTGGAACAAACCCTTGATTGAGGCTACTCCTTCCATCAATCCGCTATTTGACCCATTCTCCCCGCCCTTATGGACCACCCGGCATCCTCAACACCATATTTTCCATGAAGGATCTAAACCCACAAAGCCTTCCCCTCCATCCTAACCCACCAATGGCACTTACTCAACAATGCCAAGTTCATTTCCTGCAGCCATCTAATATCAACACTCCCGTCCTCCGGTAATTTACAACCCTCCAATTCGCCAGATGGATCTTCCTACAATCACCCCTACCCTCCCATAAAAAATTTCTTTCGATTTGCTCTAATCTATGAATGGAAGACCAGCAAATTTGATATAGTTACTTTAATGAGCAGTATAGTCTCTCCCCACAGAGAGCATATTTGCTTTCTAGGTAGCCAACCTCCTCCCAAATCTTTCCCCCACAGGATTCCACAAAGCCTTTCAAGGAGCTCCAATACACAATGGAAGCCCTAAATGAGTGGACGAAAACGCCTCAGTACTACAACCTATGAAAGCTGCCAACTCTGTCCTCAACATGCATCCCAAGCATCTTGTCTTTTTCAAGATTGATTTTCTACCCCGAACATGCCTCATAACACCGAGGAGCCACCTTCACACTCCACACCTCCCCCCTTTCCGCCTCACAAAAGACCATAGTGTCGTCCGCGCATTGAAGATGGGTAATACTTCTCATAATATAGACCCAACCAAATCCCTAGAAGAATCTAAGGTTAGCTACCATTTGAAGAATTCCGCTAAGCGACTCACCAACAATTTCAAACGAAGAAGGTGATAGGGAATTAGGGAATCACCCTGTGACGACCCAGACCCACATATCACAATATTGTCCGGTTCTGGGCTTCGGCCCCCGCCCCAGTTTTGTTTCTGGCATGGGATTAAGTCCCCACCCAAAACACGTAATGACATATAGCGTCTACAATCACATATAGCCCAGTGTCAGCACTTTCCCATATCCAATGTGGGACTATTACAGCCTCGCACCTTATAAGAAGAGTCGTCCTTGGCTCTAATACCATTATGTGACGATCCATAGCCACATGCTACAATATTGTCTAATTCTAGGCTTAGGTCCCAGCCCGGTTTTGTTTCTAGTATGGGCTTAAGTCCCCACCCAAAACGCGTCATGACATGTAGCATCTACAATCACATATAGCCCACGGTCAAGACTTTTCCCTATCCAATGTGGGACTGTTATAGCCTCCCACCTTATAAAAGAGCCGTCCTCCGCTCTAATATCATTCCGTGACGACCCAGACCCACATGTCACAATATTGTCCGATTCTAGGCTTTGGTCTCCGCCTTGGTTTTGTTTCTGGCATGGACTTAAGTCCCCACCCAAAACGCGTCATCCCTATATCTTCCACTGTGCACCCTAATATAGGGATGACACGTTTTGGGTGGGGAGTTAAGCCCATGCCAGAAACAAAATTAGGGCGGAGACCAAAGCCCAGAACCGGACAATATTGTGACATGTGGGTCTGGGTCGTCACACACCCTGTCTTAGCCCTCTTGAACTTTTGAAACAGCCTCTCGGAATTTCATTTATGATGATTAAAAACCACGCCGAAGAATAACAAACACTCATCCATCTCCTCCACCTCTCTCCAAATCCTAGCCTCCCCAATATATAATCAAGGAAACTCCAAGGGACTCTGTCCTAAGCCTTCTCCACAGCTACCTTCCACACAATTCCCGACTGTTTGGCTTTATGACGTGAATCTATAACCTCATGAGCCACCACCACAACATCCACAAGTTGTCTGCCCATCACAAAGGCCACTGAAACTCGAAAATTATAGTCCCAAAGATAGGCTTACCTCTATCGGTCAACACTTTTTCCAAGATTTTATAGATGCAACCGATGAGCCTGAACTCCCCAATATACTCTGCCCCTCCATTGTAGGAATTAACAAATAAAGGAAGGATTTGTTATCCTTCCTACCCTGCAGTTTTGGTGAAACTCTTTAAAGAACTCCATCAGTTCCCCTTTCACCACCTTCACAATCCGAGCTTGGGGACTTATTGTTACTAGCACAAAAACCACATTTTTTATGTCCTCTGTGAACTCCACCACAAGCCCAACCCTATCCTCCTCTAAAAAGCATCTAAAAGGGATCCCATCCAGCATCAGCCTATCCAATCCCTTATCTTTATACAGCTCCTCCTAAATTTAGAATCGCTTCCTCAATCTCCCTTTGCCTCTAAATTCTTCTGCCTCCCTCAACCAAATACTGAATAGTGTTGATTTTGTGTATGATATTTCCATAATGAAAGAACTTGATATTTTTGTCCCCAACCATCATCCAGTGAGCTTTAGACATCTGTGCCCATACAATCTCTTCTTCAAGGCATTTTTGGTTGAATATGTCTTTGAAAATTCTTCTAGTTTCCTTTTCATCTGGAAAGAGTTACCCCCCCTTCCTCTAGTCTATCCAGCATTATAATCTTACTAAGTAACTACTCCTTAGACTTTTCCCCCTACCAAAAAGCTTCGTGTTCCATTTATTAATCTCCTCTGTGGCGGATCCATCAACTCACATCGTCAAATAAAATCCCTAAAGCCCCGTCCTTTTCGATTCATCAATCATCCCTTTCTTCGTATGAGTCCATCTAATAGTTTTGAAATCCCCAACACGACACTCCAATTTCTGCCAAAAAGCTTCCCTCACTCTATCCTAATTAGGACTATACACCCGCCTAAAAAATCCACAGCCACCCACTATCTATACATTTTAACTTAAATGATATAGAGAAAAGCTGCAACTGATTCCACTTTTTCGAACATATGCGCATTCCAGACCACAATAACAACCACCCCCCCCCCCAACCCGAAGCCCCATCGAGCCTAACCCTTCCCACTCCCATTGTCTCCCGACGCAATAGACCCAAATTTTTGCCCATCATTTCAGCCCCACTTTGTTTCTTGAAGAGTAAAAATATGTAGCTTACTTTCCATGAGCAACGCCTTCACAGACACCCTCTTATTTAGTTCACATAAATCTCTGACATTCCAAGAGCATATCTTCATAACCAACCAACCGTTTGTCCCCTCCATACATTCCAATCAACTCCCCCCCCCCCCCCTTCGACCAACAAATCCTATTTTTCCATAATCGGGATCCCACTGTAGACCAATTAATTCTCATTTTTCTTTCGGGATTTTTGCATTTAGCCCCCTATGTTATTGCAAAATTACACTCTGCCCCCCGTGTTATGCATATTTATTTTCTGCCCCTTTCACTGGCGTTTTCTGTACATATGACCCCTTACCGTGACGAATCGTTAAAATTTGCTTCCTATCGTTACACTTATTCATTTAACGGTGGTTAAGTGGTATGAAATACCATTTCTACCCTTCACTGTTGTCAAGTCACATCATCTTCAACCTCTCGACTTATAGTCATAGTTACAACCACAACCACAACCGACTGGCAAAGCTCCCGTGCAATCCTCTCCAGCAAAGACTTCGCCCACCAACAAAACGCCGAAAAAAGCGGTAACACCAACTTCGTCCGTTAACGTCCACACCACCCTAGATCTGGTCCCAATCGAAACCCACCCCCTCCGTTAACGATTTCAGCGCAGTCCTAACGCCGAGTCACAGACCGACACGCAGACAAATAACTTCGCCACGGAAAGCGTACCTGAACTCCGAGGCAATCCCATACGAAAGTTCAAAGCCGCTTTCCAAGCCGTCGAGTTGTGGATTGCCAATTGGATGTTTGAGGTCTATTAGCAATGGAGTGCCTTGATTTCAAACCCAAAACCCAAGATTGTGCTGAAAAATGATATCGATGGTCTAAATCAAAGCAATTAACGGTACAAGCATGTGAAACCCAAGTTGGAAAGGAAAATTTTGCAGTTGTAAATAAAGGTACCCAAATCCACTTCTTCCTCTCATAAACCAACTTCGTCTTCTTCAAACGGCCATTGACCGATCAACAAAAACCTATTTCATCTTTTTCATACAACCATTTCTATGGCAGATCCACAAAATCCACTTCGTCTTCTTCATACACCCTTTCCATGGCCGAACCACAAAAACCCACTTTAAGGCACTCCATTGCTAATATTGAGCAATGGATTTTGGGGAAGAAGACGCCTTGCATCGCAACTTCGCATCAGACGACCTGATACTAGTGAAGGGTAGGCATGGGTAGAAGACGATCTAGTTGGTTTTAAATTTTTTACTTGGGGAAGAACATGAAGTGGTACTGCGTTAGATTTTGGGGAGAAGATGAGGGCATTTGTGGCTTCAAACTGTAATTTTCATTGAGTCATAAGGGTAAGAATGTCTTTACACAATATCGTTAACGTCTGTCTAGCAATCAGTACCAGTCAAAGCTTGTCAACTAAGCGCAAGGGGTTTTCTACACAAATGTCGCCAGTCAAAGGGGCGGAAAATAAATATACATAACACGGGGGGCAAAGTGTAATTTCGCAATAACATAGGGGACTAAATGCAAACCTTTGCTTGCTGGTGACTCCTTTTTAGGCATTTCCAGCGTGATGTTCATGCCCAACTCTTTAGCAAATATCACAAGCTTCCCCAAGGTATCAAGTGCAATTCTACAGTCCATCACATTGTTGTTGTCAAAGCTCACCTCCTCACTACCCAGCTCCATCACAGAAATGTTCGTGGATTCTTCCTCCAATTTACCCTCACCCTTCCATGTAATTGATCTCATCGATGATGATTCCTACATTCGATTCTTTCCCAGCATCTTGATTCTCACCCCCCCCCCCCCCCCCTCCGTTGAATTTGCTACTACCTCCTCCACTCAACCATCTATGCCTTCTTCATGCTGTGCCTCCCCACCGATCTACCCCATCCCACAATCTTTGCCTGAGCGGCTGAATACCTCATTAACCACAAATATCGCCAAGTTAGGCCTGTAGGATTTCGAAGTTTGATCCTCAACATACTCAAGGGATATCCTGGGTACCGGAGCCACTTTCTCGCCCAGCATGGTGAAACTGAAACTATTACCAGACCGACCATTACAATCCAAAATATCTAAGTTAGAAGCAAAAACAGATTTCAGGCCTTACAAGATATATATATATTTTTTTTAAATGGGCTGACTTGGCCTATATTTCTTGGTCCATTCGTTTGACCAGAACGGATGTAGTTGAAGTCATTTGACCAGGCTCCATATCCACCCCCGTATGAGGGTAGGTAGCTAGCATAGAAGCATGCATCGTGAGTGCACCCATCCCCATTAAACAGGGAGAGAACGCTCGTGCTCCAAGCCTACATCCATTGATATCTGTCAAGGGCTCAAAGGTATAGTTTGCAACGTCGACCCTCGACTTCTTCATTTTTCCAGCCCCATAGCCTCGAGAGCACCAATCTCCACATTATTACTGAGCCCCGACATCCCCAACTGACTTCGAACACCGTGTCTTCCTTTCCCAAAACGTTATCACCCACAAATCGCTCCATCAAAATGTGGTCCTTGCCCGGGTCTTGATGGCCCTGATCTTTGGGCCCATTAAAACCCCCGATCAGAACATCATATTTGTCCATTTCGGGGGACCCACCATCTCGATATTACAGCTATTTCCAGTTCATCGTATCCCTCCGCTGCTAAGACCCTTTGACCATCACTGCAATCATCATCCTCAAACTCCGCAAATGATATCACGTCTTTCTCGCCCCGTACACGTCGCTACACCCGAGTCCATATCCTGCAATAAATCACTTTGTTTCCCGAAGCTAGCAACCAGATTGACCTTTTCGCTTCTTTCTAGTTTTTTCCAAGGGAAACGTTTCTCTTTGCCAGAGTATGACAGATCCCTTCTCCAGTGTCCAAACAACATCCACTCTCTCATTGTCCTTGCAGGACCGTACTCCTACAGTCTTGATAACCATCGGATCATAACCCAAAGTACAATGGTCCAAGTTAAAGAAAAAACGGCTCTGGATTTCAATAGCAAACATAGCAAAAAGCTCTCCCTTTGTCGTCCTATATTCCTATTGTTCGCCTTCATCAGGATAAGCCACCTGCTCAACCCGACGAGCTTCATGTTCAGATATCAGCACCTCTGGAATGCCATCAATATCATCTTCCATGCAACCTTTTCGTTGAACCACCCCTCCACACCATTCAATCCCCCACTCTATCTAGTTTCGTCCTCCTCCACTGTCTTTCCCTGTTCTATCTCCTTTTCCATTCTCTCCTTAGGAATACATTGGCTCCCCCTCGTTGCTTCATTATTGAAGCCGTCGTTGGAGACTAAATCAGTGTGTACATTCGTCATTTCTATCTACTTCTTTCCAAGTCTTCATCAGTCATCTCTTTCTCCTACTTCCTTGTGCTTGTAACATTTAAATCCTTCTTGCAGGGCTGTTTTAGGTGGCCAATGGACATGACCAAAGCATCTCTAAAGACATTAAACTAAGATCTACATAGATACTCTATGTACGGTTTATTCACTATAGATATGGAGAAGAAGAGGGATAGAGCAAAGAAGAGAAGTAACCTAAAGATATTACATTATTAGTATATTGGATATCAAAGTAACAAGACAAGGTCCCTTTATATAGAAGGACAATAATAGACATAAAACATATTCTATAATATGGGACTAAACCTACAATACACAAAAAAGAATATAAACACTAACACATTATCTGTAATATCTTCAATAATCCCCCTCAAATTGAAGTACAAATGACAATGATGCCGAACTTGTCAATAATTGTGCTCGCTTGTGAAATTATGTATGCTTGTACCAATATCTCCCTTTGACATTGATAGGGTCATGATATTCGTTGCAGACACGTTTACATAACTGGTCCTAGTACACAAAGCTACAATGGCTAAGCATTTAGTCAACATTATGTTGCTGTTGGCCACAAACACATGGCCATAGGGCCAAAATAACGGCCATAAGACCGAAAGAGGTTGCATATAATAGCAGCAAACAACCCTTCATCATAAAAAATAAATGATATGAAGTTACAATAGACAACAACATATATCATTAGGTGGCAGCAACATCTCTTCCTCGTCGGCCTTTTATCAAACACCGATTGTGCAAGCACATTTTCAGCTTCACACACGGATAGGACAACTGGACCTTGCACTTGAGTTGTAGAGTTGAACTCTATACTAGTCATGTGAGTGCCACGGCAACATGCACAAGGTTGATCAACAACCATTAAAAATACAAAAAGAAAAAAAAATTAATTTTCATATTTGGTTTTGTGGCCAGGTTGAAAATTTTTAATGGAAATTTTTTTGCATAAAAAACCCATGTTTTTTACACATGAAATGTAGGACAAGAAGGTCAATTTTTATATTTTGTTTCTAAATCCCTAAGAGGATGTGGTGCAACTCAAAATCAGTTGTAACATGGCACGTGATCTACACTCGAGTGTAGAGTTGGAACTCTACAACTCAAGTGCAGGGAACCCTTAATTATATACATATATATACGCACCCTCTCTCTCTCTCTCTCTCTCTCTCTCTCTCTCTCTCTCTCTCTCTCATACACACACACACATATATGTACATGAGCGGCAGGGATACGCACCCGGACGCAGCCAAAAAACGGTGCGCCTGAGTGCCAGATCACGTGCCACATGATACACAAAACGACAACTACTTTGGATTGATCACCCATGTTGCACCTTGTTTAAAAAAAAAAAAAAAAAAAAAAATTTGGCCCTCATTTTATGGGTCAAAGATAAGGTAATTGATGCGGAACAAATCACATACTAACCCTAAAATAGCACAAATCCCGCACGATAGGAGTTAGGGTTATCAATTTTCAATTAAAATAAAAAAATAAAAGAAGAATAAGATAGAAGATTTTCGAATTCGCTTCAAAGAGGCTTGTCGGCTTCGCAAGTTTTCTACGAAAGATTCCCTCTTTCACAAGATGCACAAAAGCAACTTAATTTTTTATTATTTATTCTTCAATAATAATTCTCATAAGAGATAACAATGTGTATTTATAAAATAAAGTAAATACTACTTAAAATAAAACTCCTAATCAACCATTAAAACTTTCTAATCTGACGGTCATAATTAATTTCACCATTAATCCCGTCTTTCTATTACGCGACCACTTTTGAAGGGTCAAACGATGTCCGATTGACATGAAATTGGTCTTGTTTGAAAGCGTATCAAAGTAGCTTTCCAACAAGACAAGAATCACACAATTCCGACACATATTGGTAGACTTATGATCATTTTTCCGATGGTTGTGCAGAAAGTGACGAAATTAACAGTCACATATCATATATCACATGTGTCTGACCCCTAAACAATTCAAATAAGGAAACTAATCCTAAAATAAACCATTTATTAAATAATCCTAATAACAAATGAAACTAAACCTAGATAAAAATATTGCTTAAAATAACGTGCACATGGGTCTTTAACGGACATTTTTTTAAAAACTCATTCGTGGGTCCACTTTCACCTTATTAATTTTCTTCGTTTAACTCGGCCACGACCCAATCATGCGGATCTAAATTCCGCATCAGTAATGCCCAAACAACCTGGTGCATGGAATTTAGGCACCTTTGACCACACTGTCAACGGTGGATATGCATCGGATCATGCCCAAATGATTTGTATGGCACCTGATCGATCTTGTCCAAGTTCTCGTGACACCTGATCCTCGTGATGGGTTCCAGCTAGGTTAGAGCGTATAGTACATATATATATATATATGTGTGTGTGTGTGTGTGTGGACAGCAGTAAGATACTCCAGCGGACAGTGGCAGAGCCAGCAGTTTCTTCGAAGGGGGCAAATTATGTGGTGGCATATAAAATGAGTTAGTATTAGGTAAGCCACACGAGAGCCAGGTAACTTGGTACTTAGGCCACGTTTGGGATGTGTAGCATGTGAAACTAACATGTGTACCATTTTATAGGTGGGCCATAATCTAAAGATCTTTTGTATAAAAGATTGGGACGAAAAACGATAGCCATCATTTGATTCAAATCCATCAAATGCCATCTAAAATTAATGGCTACCATGTAAATTCAACATACTGTTAATTTTGGATGATGTTTGATCGCATTGAATCAAATAAGGGAGATCAATTTTTGTTCCAATATTTTACAAAATAAATCTTAAGATCATGGGCATCAAATCACATTGCACACACGATGATTGCACACAGCACACATCTAAAAAAATGACCCAAGTACCAAGAGTGTCGATGCTTGGGTCAAGCATTTAATACTAACTCAAATTTAAGAGAGCAACCATAGGCGAAAAGGGGGTGGGGGAAACTGCACCTCCACACCTCTATGGTCCATGTGGAGATCCGCATGGCACCCAAAATATGGGTTGCGTGCCACATGGAGCAAGGTGGCAACGTTTAGATCTTTAAAAGAAATTAAAAATGCATCTGGACCGTTTGATGCTTGAAATCTGGGCGGTTGAAGTTCAGTCAAATTGACTTTCAACATCAAAATTTAGTTATGGATATTTAAAAAAAAAAAACTGATCTATATAACCTGCTCATGCTCCACAAGAGCACCAGAGCACCTAGGATGGCCCCTTATCCTACAGATATATACATATATTGCTTTTTATTTAGACAATTGATAACCTCTGTTTGATGACACTATTTGAGTCACAAGAGATCAGCAATACATGGTGCACCATAAAAGTTCAGCAAAAAGAAGCACCAAGATAAGTGCAGTAGTAGCGCATAGGATCAACCTCAACCAAGGTAATCTGATTTGTTTCATGCAATACAGAACTGCAAACCAGTTCGATATGAACTGGTTTGGTGTTCGGTTCACTCCTTTTCGCCCACCAGCAGGGAACTGGATTTTCACCTTATTTTAGTTGTCATGTAAAACGGATGTTAAAACAGAGACGGAGAGGACTCAAACCTTTGATGCTAGTTTCACCCATCATGTGCTTAAGCGGCGTGTGATGGGGGCTCGCGGCGTGGCCATCTGGGTTAGCCGCAGGGCCACTTGTGCCACTACTGCGTCAGGCATTGGTGGGTTGAAGTTGGGGCATCATAGGCATGTCACCAAGCCATGAGGGCTTTGCCGTAGATACTCCGAGAGTTTCGGCCGTGGGCCATAAGGGCACGAGGCATGGTGACATATTACAGTCACGACATGGACGTATGGTGGAAGACGGGAAGCATCATGGGCATCTTGGTGTGGTGGATGGGCAATATGTCAAACCAATACGTTTGAGGTCCTCCCGTTATTTCGCTTGTTGGTGTTTAACCCATATGTATAGGGAAGTGATCTTAACAACTGGCGCCATGCCCCTGGACGCGTCGCTGGTCTAAGTGATCTCCTACCCAACATGTATGATAGTCTTGTGGGCTTGAGTCGTGTATGCGGGCCTTGCTTGGCGCTTGGTCGCTCTAGTTAAGTCGTGTACTAGGGCCATCATGTTGGTGGTTTACAACCACCCCCAACGACCCGCACTCACCCCTGGAGTGGGGTTGCCCCTATGCTAGTCGTTGCGTATCGCACTATTACTTGAATTTGAGAATCCATAGTCTCTAACCTAATGCGTTACTGTGCAGGTTTGAGACTTGAGTAGGTTGATCTAGTCCGGGAAGCTAGTTGTCGCACGAGAGTATACGTCGCAAAGAGTAACTCCGTGATAGTTGGTATCAGAGCCTCAAAGATGGCCAACACTAAGGTAACCGGTGGTGATACTCGAAGGCGTACAAGGGAACGGTTAGAAGATCTGGAAGCTCGAACGGAACATATAGAGTCAGTGGTTGTGCTTGTGACAGGCCAGGAAGAACGGTTGAACAGGCAGGAAGAAAACAATGCCATGTTAGCGGAGAACGTGAAAATCCTTACCGAGGATACGAGGGGCACCGTCGAAACCCTTCGCTTACAGATCAATGACCTGACCACCAAGATGAACGTCCTGATGAGGGCGATTGGTTTTGGTGTTGCTTCGCAGCCAGAAGCTCCCCAACGGAAGGTTAAGATACCCGAGCCGCGATGCTATGGGGGAGCTCGCGATGCCAAAGAATTGGAGAATTTCTTGTGGGACATAGAGCATTATTTCCGTGTCGTTTCACCCGCCACTGAGGATATGAAGGTGGTCACTGCGACCATGTATCTAGAAGGAGAAGCCAAACTGTGGTGGCGTGCGCGGTACGAAGACATACAGTGTGGGTGTTGCGTCGTTAACACCTGGGAAGATCTGATGAGAGAGTTGAAAGCTCAGCTCTTGCTCAAAAACGTCGAGTTCATCACCCGGCATAAACTACGGAAGCTGCAACACACGAGCACTGTGAGAGAATACGTTACGCAGTTCTCCACCTTGATGTTGGACATCAAGGATATGTCGGAGAAGGACAAATTATTCTGCTTCCTCGAAGGGTTGAAGTCGTGGGCGCAGACAGAACTGCATAGACGAGGGGTACAAGATCTCGCTGCCGCACAAGCTGCTACGAAGCGACTAACTGACTTTGGGTCATCGGACCTGGGCAAGAAAAGGCCGCATGAGAAAAAGAGTGGTTCAAAGAATCCGATGAAAGCCAATAAAATGAGCAAGAGCGGCACGCACGAAAAGAAGTCGCACAGAAAAGAGTCTTGTGTCAAGTCTACCGAATCAGCTAATTATGCGCCTAAGTCGGGTTGCTTTCTATGCGGAGGGCCACATCGAGTGAAAGATTGCCCACAGAAACAATCTTTGAATGCTCTTCAGGGGTCCGCTAGTGCTCATCCACCTCCTACCATTGATGAACCAAGAATGGGGGCACTCAGGTTGTTGAATGCCATTAAGGGGCAAGTAGAGAAGGGAAAGACGGTCGCGCCAAAAGGGCTGATGTACATAGAAGTGTGCATCAAGGGAGAAAATACTCGTGCCATGGTCAACACGGGGGCGATGCATAACTTCATCGCAGATAAAGAAGCACGTCGCCTGGGATTGAAACTGGAGCAAGGCTCCAGCCGCATAAAGGTCGTGAACTTGGAAGCGCACCCCATTGCCGAAATAGCAAATGGCGTACCTGTGCAGATAGGGCAGTGGAACGGAGCAGTAAATTTTATGACCATGCAGATAGATGATTTCAAAGTTATCCTTGGGTTGGAACTCCTACACCAAGCTAGAGCGGTACCCATGCCGTACCTCAGGTCAGTGTGTATATTCGGAGAAGAAACCCCTTGCATGATCACAGTCATTAAGAAAGGCAAAGAAGTGGAAGGTGATGAGTTTATCTCAGCACTTCAGCTGAAGAAGGGACTGAAGAGAGGGGAAGGGAGCTGTGGAGCTATTTCCCTACACATGGGGCCCTGCGTTGCTGGAGGAGAGCATGGGTTTCCTAGGTCTCTAAGGGTGGGCCTAGGACGTCGTTGTGGGGATGCCGTGTGTCACCCATGGTGAGGTTGTCATGTGGCCCCGGGCTGTCGTCACGGTGGACATGGGTTGACAAATTCACGAGGGCACTCGAGGGCTATGTGGTACGCAGTGGTGCACGCTAGATGAGTGCTAGATGCTGAGGTGTGTTGGTCGCGTGGGCCACACACGATGGCAGGCTTGATTCAGTATGTTGGCGAGACATGTATGGAATGAGACAGCATGAGGAGCTGCATACTACTGTCGCGGACGAGGAACTAGTGCAAGGCACAGGGTGAAGCTGGGCAGGCTAAGCATGACACTTAGGTGCTGGCATGCGTGTCGCGAGGAGACACGATGCGTTGATATAGTCGACCTTGGGCGAAAGCAACCATGTGCGTGAGTTCCCGTCCTCTAGGCGAGTGGTAATAGAGTTGATGGTTGGGTAGGCTGGCCTTGTTGCACGCGGCAGCGAGGCGCTGCACGCGAGTGCACGTCAAAAAGAGTGACTCCGTGACAGGCGGCCTGAAATAGTTGGTTAAATAGCTGGTGTAAAGTATATTATAAATAGTAAGACAACTAATATTTGAGTACAAAACTTATCCTACCCTCAGGGAACCGAGTTCGCTCAGCGCTAGGGACTTGCGAATCACGAACCCATATCTGAATCAAGCGAAGCAGGTAACATTGGCCTCAACAACATAAGCACCACAGATAGTGTAAACAACCGCACTGAATCAGTCTCAAAATACTAGGAGAAACACTAAAGATGGTGTCCATGCTCAGCACCCAATCAAATACAAATGTTGGGCTAAAGGACCACCAAAGATAGTGCTGCAAAAAGCACCAAATAAAAGTCCAAAAACTCTACCAAAGAGGTTGCGAACAACTTGCTCGAAAGCATGTCCTTAAGCAGCAAAGTGAAGTACTTGAATTGATACCAACACAAGGTACCGACCCAGCCTCAAAAGATAACACAAAAGTGGGTGCAGCAGCAATACACCTAATAGCAGGCCACCATATTCCTGCTTGCATCAAAAAATAATCTCAAGCAAACAGGAGCATGACAACCGCCCACCACACCTAATGATGAACAAATGCAAGCAATGTTAACACCTGGGAAAATTACTGGCAAAGCCTAATGAATCTTGAGAATATCGAGTGTTGTGCATGGTATGCATGGTTTAATAATGCATGCCACCTTTCTCCAAGACCCCGTCGAATATGAACCAGATCGATTGCCCTTGACAAATCCCCCAGCACAATCCTCAGAAACCTGAAGCTTCAAACAGAATAATAGTGATGCTAACACTAATGCTAAACGGGCATCTGAAACTTCCAAATCATCATAATATTAAAGGGCAGCCGAAACACAACATATAGAAGCAACTTCTGATAGATCTTTAGTACCAGCTTTCACAATACTAGATTTGTGAAGGAATTAAGATTTTAGAAAAAAGGTGCAGATTGGAGTTAGGATTAGAAGAGAGAGAGGGAGATGTTAGAGAAGCTTAGCCCAAATGTTATGAGCTAAGAACTTTTATTAGAGACTCTAAACATATTACATGACAAAAAGACCCTTCATACAAATACATTTACCTGTAATCGCTACAACAGCGACCTATGATAAGCACAAACATATAGACTAAATATGTACTCTCCGACATTCCCTCTCAAGTTGGAGCAAAGATACTTAACCATGCCCAACTTGCCCTAAATGTCTAAAATTCATGGCTTTCCTAATGGATGGTTAATATGTTTGAAAGCTGATCTGCGGACTTGACAAATGAGGAACAAATTCCCTTAGATGAAATCCTCTCTGATAAAATGACAGTCTAAATATGTACACACTCTAACACTCCCTCGCAAGTTGGAGCAAAGATATTTATCATGTCCAACTTGCACAGAATGTCTAAAGTCCAAGGCTTTCCTGATGGTTCGTTAGTATGTTTACAAGCCGATCTGAGGGCTTGACAAATGAGGTACAAATGCCTTTACATAAAATCTTCTCTCTGATAAAGTGTCAGTCCACCTCAATGTTTGTATGCTCAAGAAAGGAGGCACACAGCACCTGTTCGACAAAATGCTTAAGCAGCGATTATAAGGGCTTTGGGGCTAGTGCACGATGACAATAAGAAAGACAATATGCAGCACAAAAAGATGGCACTGATAGTGCTCATAAAACTGCTGAAATAACAATAGCAACAACAAGTTGTTGAAACACGAGTACTTTTTGACAACATCTTTACTAGGGAATGACTATGATTCTGATTTCTGATGCCCGAAGATTTGACAAAGCGGTGATGCACAGCGCATAACCAATACAAAAGAAAAACAAAATGAACCAAAGAAATATTGAATAGGATCTCACCATGAAGACATTAAACTAAGAATTAAATGGATACCCTATGTAGGGTTTATTGACTATAGAGATGGAGAAGACAGAAAGAGAGAGAGGGAGAGAGAGAGAGAGAGAGAGAGAGAGAGAGAGAGAGAGAAAAGGTAACCCAGAAAGACTACATTTTTTTTATAAGGGGTATCCGGCCTCTTAGAGCACTCAACTAAATCCCATGATACATGCAACACCCGCACATCACACATACCATTCAGTAGGGATAAATCCCTGCGATTAGTCAACAAGGGTGGGATTAGAACTCAGAACCTCTGCTTCTCAAGGCGTGGTCCTGGCTTCAAAAAGACAACATTGTTACAAGATTAAATATAAAAGTTACAAGACAAGGTCTCTTTATATAGAGGAACATACACCAAAGACACTAAACCATCAACATCACATACTAACATATGTAACCATTTTTTATCTTCAACAGAACCGTAAATATCTTGAACATGGCTTTAGAGTGGGGAATTTTCTCCTCCCTCTTTTTCTCCACCTTTATAGTCAATAAACCCTGCATAGCATATCCCTTTAGTACTTGGTTTAATCTTCTCAACAATTCCAAATGGCATATTCATAAATAATAAAAAACACAATCTGAAATGGTGTTCTTTAATCTTCTCTTTTATTGGGCTCACCACTTAACACCCTGTTATGTACTCGTTCTTAAAACTACCTATGTTGTTAGTGAAGGAGCATCAATGATATGTGATTATATTTCCATAATGGAAGGGTATTGTATATATTGAAGGGGTATAAATCATGGCCACAAAGTCTAAATCAGTAAAAATCGGTCAAAGTCGAAAAAAATTGGGGAAAATAAAATAATTCAAAAAAATATACCATAATATATTTCAAGTTAAAAATAATGATTTTAATGAACAAAATAGGAAAATAGAAGAAGAGCAATGAGCTCTAAGACGGGTAGGTAGTAGAGCGGGCGATACCCCTAAAGGGTTTTTCACTTTAAGTAGAAGTGAAAAAATAGAGAGAAAAAAAAATCAGACAATATCACAGAATCGTCGATTAATCAGCGATGTAGTCGGGGTGACTGCAAGTGCTGACTTTTTCCGATTTTTTGAAAAAGTCAGACTCTTGTGACTATGATATAAATGCTATGTTGGCACAAGAGAAACTTCCTCTAGTTAAGACCATGAAATCCCTCATCAAGATTCCATACGAAAGACCACTAGCCATCTCAAAGGAGGCATCAACGTTGTCAAATCGTGTATCATCTTCAATAATTTTTCTATCATGTATTGTATCGTGCATCAGAAGCTATACTTAGATTTTTATAAATAAATAGAGAAAACAAATAAATATATACAAAAAAATCTATAAAATGATATAGGTAACAATTTAGAATCATTTCTGAAATAGTAGGTGTCAAAGATACTCATTCCATCTTATGTAGCACTAGAAATTAGAATTTAAATCAAATAAATTGAACAAAACAAGACATTTTATTGGATCGATTTATTTAGTGGAAATAAGTCCATAGTCACATAAAGTCAAGAAAATTTTCAACTTTTCACCATATAAAAAAGAAACCTTACAGCTGCACAAGTGTGGTGTAAGTGTACATTGTATACTTGCATTCTATATTTTGTATGATATGTATCTTTCAAGTTCCAACTTCTACTATTAAAAAAATAAAAATAAAAAATGGTATAATTGTATTAAGTATATCTATTATCTATATACTTATTCTTGACATTATAAGTTTACAATCCCTAATAATTTTAGAAAAAATGTAACAAAAGCCCAAGTCTTTATTCTTTTTCTTTATCCCCAATATCAACACCATTATCTTCGTCATCGACTAAATCAGCATTTTTTATCTTCTTTCTCTTCCTCCCTGTAGACATCTTCCTCTTCTTTCTTTCTTCTCTTTTTTTTTCGGAAATCTTTTTGTTTCATTTGTAGATATCAAAAGAGGGATGAGAGTCTGGGGTAGATAAGTAATAATTTTTTTTAAATTGAAAAAAAAACGGTTATCATCAAAATTACAGGTATAGTTTGTATCGTGTATCACAACGTATCGTATTGTATCGTATATTATGTTGTTGATAAGGTTGAAAAAAGATACATATCATACATACGTATTATTTCTTATACTATCGTGTATTGTATCACTAATTGTATCATGTATCATATGATAACGAAAACCATGACCAAGATCACTAAAAATATTAAAATTTAAAGTTGAAGGACTCAATCAAATAAAATCACCTGTAAAATGGGTGGTTTGTCGCACTTATCTCTGTCAAATTTGATAATAGTGTTACCTTGATCATGCACAGTATCCTGAAAATGCAACCGAAAAATGTTCGCAACTGGAATGCCCATATAAAAAGGAAAATCTGAGATTACTGAAACTTACCATGCCATTTGTAAATGGAATAAGAGATTTGCTTCGGGAAATGCCTACTGAGCTTGTATTAGAAACTTTTGTAGCACCTACAGAATGGCAATGAACAAATGGTCGGGCAAATTGTGAACAGTAAATCCAAGGATTACCCTCAATTCTAGTCGTATAGGTGTTTACCATTTAATAAGCATGATGGAGCTGATGATGAGCTTGGGGCATCACTACCCATTGTACGAAGACCCGTGATAATCTCATAAAGCAATCTCTGAAATGCAAACCAAATGTAAATCTTACATGAGTCCACATAAAGTGTTTGGTATAACATGCTGTTCTGCCATTAAATCCTCTTATAGCAAAGACAGTTTTTTTTTTATTATAGGTAACCTGATATTAAACCTGCGACCTAGAGTATGTTGTATATTTTAAAGAGTTTTAAATAAAAGTGTCTTAAGTGTGGCATCTCTTCACCGTAAATCTGAAAAGACACAAGTGAATCGATTTATCTTTTTATTGTTATCTGAAAAGACACAACTCTCTGAAAAACAAAAGTGAATCGTTTTTCTTTTTACAGTTTTCATCAAGGATCAAAATTTCGGCCGAAATAACCGAAATTTCGGCCGAAATTATCGGTTTCGGTCCCCACCAAAACGATAATTTGGGACAGAAATTTAGGTCAGATTTTGTATAGGATTGAAATTTCGGTCCAAAATTTCGGTTTCGGTCCCCTCCGAAACCAAAATGATACCCAAAATTTTGATCCTTGGTTATCATTTTACCATTAGTTGAAAAGACATAAGTTTGGCATCTCTTTACAGTAAATCTGAAAAGACACAAGTGAATCGATTTATCTTTTTATTGTTATGTGAGAAGACACAGATCTGAAATCTCTTCACCATAATCTGAAAAGACACAATGGTTCAGGATTTTCGCTATAAGTAGAGATAAGATCTCCGTTAGAAAGAAATAAGAAAAGACACAAGAAAATAAAATTTTTTGTATTTTTTGGGCATATTACGTAGTATTCAGAATTCTCTTTTGTGAGTGCAAATACAAAAGGAATTACAGAGGACTGGGCTTGGTTATATCCCGGGAACGTGTTTGCTATTCTCCTCTTCTGCTATCGCGGTTCTAACCGGAATGAGGCAAATAATTGTTAGAGAAAGTGTTTATCTTAACGTCCCTCTAAGTTCTACCCTTGATTTCATCTTCTTTATTTTTGCTTCCATCTTTCCAATAATTTTTCCAACAGAGGAAATAAAGTTTATTTAACAACTACATTGATCTAAAAAACTCGTACATAATTGAACTCATCTCAAACAACTTTAATAAAACACCTGATTGGTGCGTTCACTTCATTCTTTTTTAAGATTATGAAAAAATCTTTACTAAACTATAATGATTTGGAGAAATCACCTCATCCATACTAGCGCCAACCTTCGTGTGCCCCAAACCATAGCACTTCTCAAGCTTATTTGAACACGTGGAAGAAATCTGAGGGGGGCGAAGAACATTGTAGAAGAAAATGGAAACAGAATCGTAATAAAATTGTGGTCGGGGAGAATTGTGGTCACCTTCAAATTTTATTATATTCTTATCTCCCTGCATAATGTTCAAAGTCAAAATGATAATGAGATAATATTCCATGTAAAAAATTTAGCAGAAAACTGACTAATCAAAGAATATGCAGCAACATGTCAACGCCTGATTCATTATATTTGATTCAAAACAAAGGACACGGCTTTCTTGGATCTGTGACCATTGCATCTGGGAGTTCTGACTTGAGATTCCATGACTGCCATAAAGTATTTCACATTAATGGATACAAGTGTCCATATGTCAGATCCAAGGTTTGAAATCTAAGGACAGACCTGGTTCCGTCCTGTATGAAGTGAAAAATGAGTTAACGATGTCATTGATCGATTATTTCGACCAACGACATCTTTAACTCACTTTTCAACTCATACACATCCATGGCCAGTACCAAGATGGTACAGGTTTGTAGTTCATACCTGTGATACTGGTAATCCACCAGCCAGTAAAACGTAAAATTTAGATCAGGTTACTTTCAAGTTTCAACCAGCCTGTGTACACAAAAAGTACGCTCCATACCAGTACAGGCCAAAAATATCAGTAGCAGACAGGATTTTGAACTATGGTTGAACCTCAAGCTTGACTATCAAATCCGTCCCTAACGAGTACCCCTTTTTTCCCACAATACTTTGCCACGAGATCCTGTGGCTAACAAGGACCCACGAATATTGAGGCAATTAGCTTCAATATTTGACACATCACTTCAGCCATCTTACAGTCAAGAAGTGGGTTCTTTTTTCAAACAGGATCGTCACATTTATGGCTAAGGACCATTAATCATATATGTGAAAGAGCATACAATAGCCTTTCAGTGGAATCTAGAAAATTAGATCCCAATCGAAGCAAAGGCATGCTCCAACATATCACTTGTGCAGTACAAAGAATCTTTTTAGTTGAATAAATCAATACCACATATGATTTGAAGACGAGTAAATTAATACCGCGTATGATTTGAAGATGAGGTCAGAGTGATGTGGCTTAATGAATAGATCCTCAGTAGCATGTCCAAATAGAGTGGGAATGAAAGTCGTAGGGGCAACCTGTAGACATCAAATTACAGTGTACGATTTTACACATACTTTTACAATGAGAAGAGTTAAAACCTCAAAAAATTGATCAGAAAACTACAAAGAAAAAAGATTGTGAAAGCTAAATGTCAAGAAGTTCAGATGTGTGCATCTTAGATTATAGAATCAAGAAGGATCACAATGAACAGAGGCTAACTAAACAACCCAGAAAAGAATATCATTTCTTGGTAAACACTGGAAATTTTACTAGGTAGTCGGTCCATTAAAAGGCATATCTGCCCTCTCAACAGTGTCATAAATAAACAAACCTCTATGCAATTAAGGGCCATAATGTCAAAGTTGGCCTTCTTCTGAATTACACGCCGCATGTACTGAACACCCAGTTTTATCTGATAAACAAAAAAAGTCCCACTGAAACGATTCAGTTGCTGTAACATCTACAGAGCTATTAAGTTACAAAACTTTCAACCTCATAAATCAGCTTATTCCTGGGAGTTTACATCTCTAACTACTCAACTGTTTGACAATAAGATAGGGACCATTGGCTGTTTTGGGGCTAACATATCAGCAGAGCAAAGAAAATTACATCATAACAAGATGGTTTGAAGCTTATAAGACTTACAAAACATGTGACAGTGGTCACAAGTCTTCAATCAGGTTCTCATAGATCAGATATAAAGTGTTTATGTGTGGTAATGCTTGAGAAACCTTATTTACAGATATAAATTTTAAATGCTCTCATGCGAGACGCCCATAATTTCACAATATACTGACAAGAAATGGTATGGTAATACACTGAATGCAGCAGATTATTTTGCAACCTATCCTATACTAGTATCTGCACCATACTAGCAAAAAACCCAAGCTGGAGTGAAAGAAAAACATTAGATCATCATTTAAAAACAAAATGTAGCAACTTTACCAATTTTTCTATGAAGACTAATTGCGTCATTATCGTACATCCTGTTTACATCTATCAATCCAATATCCTAGGGACAAGCCACTGTCTAGATTAAACAGCCCAAAATCAGAGGATTCTGACCATGCCATCAGAAAACGTTTTTAAACATATATTTGCAGGTTCTCAATCAAACAGTGGAGATTGTGCAACAGCGCAATATTTTTTGGGTTGAACCAATCCAGATTATGGTTACGTTTAACACTCGTATATTGTTGATGAAGATGCGTGCGACATGCACAAAATTGATCACCCATTCAAGGAATCCAATATTTCTGGCAAAAGCAAACAAAGAAAAGAATAAAGAGAACAAAGAACAGGTGAAAAAGGTTTCATTTATTTGGGCCTCTGAAATTTGCTTCAATTGGGCTGAATTAAAGACCCAATATGATCACTTCAAGATCATTCTCTAAAGCCAAAAGTCGAAGGGACTATTAGAGATCCTTCATATAGATATTTGTGAACTATTAAACGTTTGAAGTAGGCGTAACCATGGTTTAAAAACATGAAAAGTTGACTCGACTCAGAAGTCTTCTGATTAGAGTTAACTCGGAAACTCGTTCTAACTCGACTCACTCTGACTCGGATTATTTAATAAATATTTAAAATTTTATATATATATATATATATATATATAAATCTTTAAAAGGTAGGCTTTACTGTTACGTTATGTGGCAGACATTTTTCATCAGTCAAAATAGTACATGTTGTAGTCCATAGTCAGCCAATTAAAGTTCAAGCGAGGATCCAAATCACATTAATGGATTAGACTCTTCACATCTTACTTGTTTAATGGTGTAAGATCATTTAAATCTGGACCAGACTCTCATGATTGTCGTTTAAACACCAAAATGGTGTTTAAATGATCTTACACCATTAATGGTTTAAAATTCCGGTAATCCATGCCGTCAAAGTGACAGATCATACATTGAAGGGCAATGGACCCAAAAATACACTTTTTTGAGAGATTTGAACCATCTGATCTGTTTAAGCTAATCCAACAGCTGTTCTTAATATTTTATGGCTGATATTAAAGTTCACCAATCGGATGGTGTACATCCACTTATAGGCACGATTCTTTGGCTGAAAAACATTCCAAGGATGGATTGCAACTTAGATAATTTAGATTGTATCACATATGTGCACACGTGGCATAAAGCACTTTAAGGGTGTATGATCCAAAGTTTGATTTAATAGTGTAAGATCCTTTAACACCAGCTTAGTTTTTAAATATCGGTCAGAACAATTTTTCCCTTTCAACTTCTAGAAGCTCCCAACAAAATCTCCTCCGTCAAAACCATTGTTGTCATATGCGATTATGCGATCGCATATGCGATTCCTGAAGGTTCTGTCGCATATGCCATGATGGCATATGCGACAGGCACTGTACCGCATACCCCTCAAACGGTCATAAATATGACCGTTGGAGCTTATTTTATATTTTTTTATTTTTTAGGCCTCTCCAAAGCTTATAAATAGGGTATTCCTCTTCATAATCCACGTCACATCCATCCAAGGTATGATTTGTCTCTTTGGTCTCTTTTTTAGTTTTTAGTGCTCTCTCTCTCTCTCTCTCTCTCTCTCTCTCTCTCTCTCTCTCAAAGCTTTGTTGATAAATCATTTTGCTCTATTTTATAGTTAACTAAGCAAGGAGCTTCAATCTTCATTGACATTTCATCATTCTTCAAGCAAAGAGGAAGAAATCACTTCAAGAATCAAGGATTCAAGAGTTAGAAATTAATTTATAATTCCTATTAAATTTTGTTTGATTGTTTTTCCTCCTTATTACACCTCATTTCTTTCAATTTTTTTCCTTTTTTAGTGTAGTTGTTACTTCTTTAAATTACGTTGTCATTATGTCTACGTCCTCGAACGACGCTCTTAGGCCGACACATTCGGCCGGTCCAGGTTGAAAAGATGGACGTTACAAGAGTGTAACCGAAAAAAATAAGGTCCAATGTACCCTATGTAGGCATGAGGGAATAGGGAGGCACAAACAACATCTTGCCTAGCAACCCGGATCGCTGGAGATTCGCAAAGAGATCATGGAATGGATGGATAAGACTTCGAGGTCGAAACATAACGACGAAGTGATTTTATAACAATACTATGATGTTGATGAAGATGAGAAAGAACATGATAGATCTACTCCCTCCACGGCTCGTAGTGCAAGACCACCACCCTCTAAAAGAGCACGTGGTGGAAAGGGAAGGGGAATAAATAAATTCCTCTCTTATAAACCACATCCCAGGATTTGGTAGAAGCTAGGGGTAAGGGCCCAGTCCAAACCACTATAGAAAATAGGCTTAAAGCTAAGGACTGACCCGAGACCATTCAATACATGGCTAAGTGGATGTACCAAGCATGTCGCTCGAGCGAGAATGCATCAGAAAACAGGGCCAAACTTTTGGTCAAACTTCGTTCGAGCGACCCCTGGTTGTCACTCGAGCGACCCCCTTTAAGATTATCGCTAGAGCGAGAACCAAACCCGCTCGAGCGGGTCAAGTGATGACATTATCCTTTTTTTGTCCTTTTTTTAGTGTCTTTTTTGTGTCAAATGTAAGTTGCCTTTTAGGGTAACATTGTACTTTTTTATTTTAGGGTTTTTTTTCACTTGTAGCTACTATAAAGCATCTTTATGTAAGTCATTTTTAGCATTAGTTGATTTTAATGGAAATGCTATGCATTGAGAGATTGAGAAGAGCTTAATGAAGAGTGAGTCTTCCTCCCCATATGGGTTAAGTGTGATGCCCATGTTATCATTGATCTTCTCTTTATCTCTTTTCCTATTTCCTTGCTAATTTCTTGCATCCATTTTTCCCATTTTATTTGATTGTTCAAAATCTCAAAATCCCATATCTAGAGCCACCTTGATGCCCATCCTTGCGGATCGACTCCGATCTTAACTCGTCGATCTATGATAGTTGTTGGGCTCGAGATTGTCCGATTTGCGTCGTTGATCTATTCAATTCAAAAGCCCTGGCGAGGATCTAGCGATTCCACATTGCGCCACGATCGAACGCCCCAACCTAGAGGATGCTAGAGTTCTATCTCTATGATCGCACCTTCTACAAATCTTAATGGATATCGCGCGCCGGATTGGACCCTAAGCAAACCAAGCATGGTCACTTAGGTGGAAATCCCCGAAACCCTAATGATGGGAAATTCAGATCTGCATGTTTGGACCGTGGCCGAGACAATCAAAGGAAATCAGCAAGGAAAAAATGGACCCATAAATGGGCTTTCAAACGGCCCGCGAATAAGACGAAAATCTGAGATTTTCGATCGATCGAAAATTTTGATCGAACGAAATTCAATTTCGATCGAACGATTTTCGATTTCGATCGAACGATTTTCGATTTCGATCGATCGAAATCGCGCCGAGCAATTTTAGTTGCTTTAAACTTCTAAATTCGAACTTTAGTTTTAAAGGTATATTTGTCTTTTAGTTAATATTTGTTTTAGGGTTTTCTTAGCCTATATAAAGGCATTGTAAACACTTTATTGGAAGTTGATTATTGATATTGAATGAGAGTTGCTTTTGTGCAAACCTCAGAGAGCTTGTGAAAAATTTTCAATCGAGGGAGTGAATCCTTCAAACCCTGAAGAGTGAGCAATCGTTTCTCGTGCGACTTGGTGCGAAGCCGACGTAGAGCCGTGGTGTGAAGCTTCGAAAAATCCTTGGTGTGAAGCCTTAGAATCTATCCTTTTATTTTATCTTTCTCTAGTTGCTATCAGGATTTTAGCGTTTGTCCCGCATCAGTTTTGGTATCAGAGCACAGTTGTCCATCATAAGTAAAGATCAATTTATCGAAGCCTTACACGAGTTGAATGGATTCATGATGGCTAGAATGAGATCGTTCGTGGATCGACGAAGGCTCCTTGATTTGTATCAGACGATTGGTAAGATTAGACAAACTTGGGAGGCAGTAAAAATTAGATCGCAGAGTCTGAGGTATTTGGATTCAACACCTCAATATTAGCCAGCTTTATATGATCGCGTGTTTACTCTTGAGATTAGACGTGAGTTAACAGCTACGCGTGAGATAGCAGAGGCATTAAACAAGAGTCTCGTTCAAGAATTCCTTGAAGATTTTCTCTTCAAACTACAAGAGGAAATCATATCGGTAAGACATGAAGCTTTGAAATTTAAGCTTTCAAAACCCGTGTTCGGTAACCTAAAGCCCATTCAAGAAATCAAGCCCGAACCCGTGGTTGTATCTGTATCGGTGGAAGATTCCGAACCTATAGTAAGTCAAAGTACTTCCATGCCTATGGAAGAACTAATGGCGCTCGTTGTTCACGCAGATCCAGTTATCCGCCTTGATCTTGTGTCGAAACAACGTCCGATTGACGAGTTCATACCAGTTACTGAGACCGTGGCAGATCTCGAAACCGTCGAAGATCCCACGATCGTTGAAGTCCAAGCATCCATGATCGGCCCTACCGAGCCCGCAATCATCGAAGCACAGGCATCTGTGATCGTCCCTACCGAGTCCGAGACCATTCAAAAGTTCGAGATCCAGGGGGAACAAACATATTTGATATCGCTTATCAATGTCGACCAAAGTTCGAGGTCGAACTTTTTCAAAGTCGAGGAGATTGACGGGGAATTCAGATCCGCATGTTTGGACCGAGACAATCGAAGGAAATCAACAAGGAAGAAATGGACCCATAAATGGGCTTTCAAACGGCCCGCGAATAAGACGAAAATCTGAGAATTTCGATCGAACGATTTTCGATTTCGATCGATTGAAATCGCGCCGAGCAGTTTTAGTTGCTTTAAACTTCTAAATTCGAACTTTAGTTTTAAAGGTATATTTGTCTTTTAGTTAATATTCGTTTTAGGGTTTTCTTAGCCTATATAAAGGCATTGTAAACACTTTATTGGGAGTTGATTATTGATATTGAATGAAAGAAAGTTGCTTTTGTGCAAACCCCAGAGAGCTTGTGAAAAGTTTTCAATCGAGGGAGTGAATCCTTCAAACCCTGAGGTGTGAGCTAATCGTTTCGCGTGTGACTTGGAGCGAAGCCAACGTACAGCCGTGGTGTGAAGCTTCGAAAAATCCTTGGTGTGAAGCCTTAGAATCTATCCTTTTATTTTATCTTTCTCTAGTTGTTATCAGGATTTTAGCGTTTGTCCCGCGTCACCTAAGGTATTGCTTTAATTTGAGTTTTATTGCTTAATTAATTAGTTTAATTTCGGTAAACTAGCATATCATGGGCATTCACGTATTTTAGGGTCATCTCGCATCAGCAACTAAATTGAAGTTCTATTTAATCTTCTATGTTCACTTGGTAATTTGATATCTTTATTAAGAACTTTTTTATAAATCATTCGATCTAGGAAGTTTAATATGAACCATTGTTCACATCTAATGTAAGGTTCATATTGAAGTGCTTGGATTCTATGAAGTGCTTGGAAGTTTAATATGAGCCATGAAGGTCATAAGATGTTTTGTCACTTGAACAACTTGGATCAGTGAATTCTGTGTGCCAATATTTTAAAGGTGAGAAGGTGGGGGTTTTGTCTTAGTCGTAAAGTGAGGACTGAGGAGAGTCAATCCCTTTTTTCTTTGTTTTCACGAACCAGTCTTCCAGTGAAGTTTTTATGGGCAAATAGCATCACATTTTTCAAAGAGAGAAAACTGTTTGGCCACTTGGAAAATCTGATATGTACTTTCTAGTCATGAGCATCCTTTGACTGAACCATCTCAAATAGCCATTGATGATGAGAAACTGAAATCAGGTAACTTCTGAAACTGTTAGATCGCCATTCTGTTGTTCATTTATAACTTTAACAGCTAAGAAATCATGAATTCTTTATTTTACCATTGTGATTTCTATATGGCTCGAGATCATGACCTAATAGTAGCTTAAGCCTGCTCTACTTAAATAGTCCGACTGAACGTATCGTGATTATTATAGTAGTAAAACGTCACTATCAGCTTACACATCTACATTTGTGTTGGTTTGAGGAAGGAAGCGTTGCACTAAATTTATGATGCTCAGTTTGTGAAAATTGGCAAGGTGTCATGCTAAATTTTTCTGCTTGATTGTCTTGTTTAATGTCATCTTTGCATGACTCTGAGTTTCATGTAGGCACAACATTCATGTGTTAGAACTAACAGGCCCATAAAACTTTTACTGCTGTGAATATGTTAACTGATTTCATTCAACTCACATATATATATATATATATATATATATATATGAGTTGAATGAAATCAATAAACATATTTATAACAAAAGTGGGAGTCACTTCCAGATCAACGTAAAGTGCCCATGCTTAGAGGTAAAGAATTTATAATAAAGGTAATTTCAAAGACTCCTGAGTTGGCCAGCATGACAAAGAATGAATAGATACGAGCATCATAATATTCTCAAGAAAACTTTGAGAAACTGTGCTTTCTGCAAACCTATAGTAACATTCAATAAAATTCCAAAGACCTGATGTTGGGGGGAGAGAGAGAACCACTAACCAAGGGCTCATTGAGGTGAATGAACCACCGAAGGAACGGGATATATATATAAGCAGTCAAGAAGGTCAACAGTACTCAAAATGGATGGTGAAATTAAATTAAGGTTTCACCATTGTTGACTGCATTAATCATGCTGTTATTTATTTTGTCAATAATTTTGATTGGCTGGGCGCTACTTCACGTAAAACCTGATCGTGGCAACCAAAGATGGCTGTCTCAGCCATTTTGGCTGGGATACTGTCCCAAGCTACATATGTGTGTGTGTGTGTATAGAATAGAGTTTTGGAGTTCAACGCTGCACTCGAGTGTAGATTACATGGCACGTGACAGCAAGTTGCACGACATCCACTAAGGGTTCACCGATCTCTCTATGGTTTTAGAAAGAAAAAAAAAGTTAAGTTTTTGCCCTCCAATCAACAGGTCAAAGATATGGGTTCTTCACATAAAAAATTTCCCTTAAAATTTTCAACCTTTGACCACAAAATCGAAGGTGTAAAACAGTTTTTTTCTTTTTTTTTGGGATGGCCATTGGTCGATTTAGTGAATGTGCATGCGGCACCTGATCTTCGGTTGGGTGCGATGTGGCACTCAAATGACTGGTGTAGAGTGCATACTTACATATACACACAAACATACATATATATATATACATCAATGTTTTAAATTTATTTGCATCATGCCAGCATAAAATTTTATTGCTTCACCTAAAGCATATAAATTTGCCGGCCTGAAAATAATGAGAACATAGTTAGTAGGCAATAGAAAATTATGTTATCATATTTATAAACAGCATTGACATTGATTAGTCATAGATAAGACAAAAAGAGGAAAATATCATACTGTGAACTTGGGAAGCCGGATTTTATAAAAATCCACAAGCTCCATCATCAGATCAAATAAGTCAGAGAATGCGCTGTCCAACACCATTCCTGCAATAGAGGGGTCTTCTGCTCCATAAAGAAGGCTGCATAACAATTATAAGAGCAAGGCACTAATGATAACGGTAGCAAACAGCCTGAAAGTAATAATACATACCACTAGCATTTGCATCTGAAATCTTAAACACACAACTACTTGCCTCCAATTCAAATCTTTTCCAGATTCTTACGTATAATTCAAGTGAAATCATAAGTTACTCTGCATTACTTCTTACTATTAAAATTAAACTGGAGCTTGTATAGCATTTTAGAGAGACAGCGCACAGTTAATACCCACCAAGATGTGGTACAGCTCAAGTGAAAATTTTAAGTTTCTAAAGAAGCAAAACTCCACAGTTTATGGCAAAAACTATTCTTTTAACATAGGTTATGACGGAAATTATAGTATAGAATTTCAAAATAAATAACCGGTAAGATTCCTCAATTTTCTAGCCTTAAATAACATAAAGCACTTGCAACTTCTCATTACTTCAACGTACAATGAAAATTCAAGAATAACAAAGCACTGGTGATATAGTCCAGAATTTTAATATTGTGCTAAGTCCAAGAAAAAAGACTAGGAAAAAAAATTGGAAGAAAAGACGAAGGAAAAGAAAAATCTAAAATTAATTGATAAAAAGTCTACGATTAGATAGTCATGTAATGCTCAACTTGCAATCCCATTACTTTTATGTATGGCCTATTTTCAAGTATCAAACAACGTCAAATTAACGCAAAATTGGTTTTATTTGAAAGTTTATCGAAGCACCTTTCCAACGAGCCAAGAAACACGCGATTTTGATGGCTATTGAAAAAGTGATGAACTTCAAGACTTCCAATTAAATTAGGGATTTTTTTCTTTGTTATTTTATTTTAACAAATAAGATTTGTTTCTTTTCTTAGAAAGAGGTTTAGTTTCCTTATTATTTAGAACTTTCTGTTATTGTTTTAAGAAAATTAGAGTATTTCTAATTTTGTGCATTGTAAAAGTCTATTTAGAGGTCAATAGTGCTCAAATTTAATTTAGAGTTGAATGAAATGTTTTGTTTGGAGTTTTTTGAAGTCTTACAACCTGCGATTAGTATTAGATGTCCTTGTGGATTCACTGGTAGGAGAATTTTGGTGGGATATTCTTTAATTCAACCACCTTCGAAGACTAATTTCAGCCTTCCTGCAAGTTTGCTAGTTTTGTGTAAAAATAAATACCCTCTCAATTGGCTATCGTGTGTGAATCGCATCATTTGGTATCAAAACACGTTTGATTCAATCTAGTAACCTCTGATCAGTAAATTGAAGCGGCCATGATCAACATGATGAGATGGAAGCGAGTAATGGCTGAAGCATAATAGTCTATGGATACTTCATATTAGATGTTTAAGAAGATAGTGAAGATGTTCAAATCACTACCGTCAATTTCTTATTGGTCCAAAGCACAATAATCACCTATAAATCATGTATGGGCCGATGAATTATTTGAAGAAGATGCGCATCTCCAAAAGTTCGAGGTTGAACTTTCTCAAGCGGGAGAAAATAATGCAGTTTAGAGTTTTAATCTATGACGAAGTCCAAGAAAGAAGACTAGAAAAAAAAAAAAAAAAAAAAAATGGGAGAAAAGGCGAAAGAAAAGAGAAATCTAAAATTTATTAAAGAAAAGTCTCTGATCGGACAGTCACAAAGTGCTCAACTTCCAATCTCGTCACCTTTATGTATGGCATATTTTATAATATCAAATGACGTCAAATTAATGCAAAATTGGTCTTATTTGAATGTTTATAGAAGTACCTTTTGAACGAGCCACAAAATGCGCAATTCTGATGAGTATTGAAGTTATGGTCATGACTTTTAGTTGAATTTCAAGACTTTTTGTTCAATTAGAATTTGTTTCTTTTATTATTATATTTTAGCAAATAAGATTTGTTTTTTATTAGAAATAGATTTAATTTTCTTATTATTTAGAAATTAAATTTATTATTTTAGGAAAATAGAGTATTTCTTTATTTAAATTGGAAATTTGAGCTAGACTAGGATTTCTAATATTATGCATTGTAAAAGCATATTAAAAGGCCAGTACTGTTGCAATTTAATTTAGAGTTGAATGAAATATACTGTTTGGAGCTTTTTGAAGCCCTACTAGTTGCGGTTAGTATTAGGTGTTCTGGTGAGTTCATTGGCAGGAGAATTTTGGTGGGATATTCCTTAATTCAACCACTTTGGAAGACTAATTTCAGCCTTCCTGCAGGTGTTGCTAGTTTTGTGTCAAAACAAGTATCCTCTCAAGTGGCTATAGTGCACAAATCACATCAACTAGACTTCTAGACTTGCTCCTCACAAAGATGCATATGATTGATAAAAGCTTCCTTTCTTACTAGCAAATGCACATTTTTCAATATAATAAGGATATGTTTCCTATATTACTTCTGATATTCAAAAAACGATAATAGTGGGGGTTTCAAAAAATTTACAATAGCAATTATGACTTTAAAGTGAAAAATTTCCATGAGAAGAGAACATGCCCAAGAAATACATAAATTTACAATTATACGATTAAATACCTAGTGACAGCATTGGTAATGGAGTGTTTAAAAAATTTCAAAATATAATAATGGCCTTGAATAGAAAGAATTGTAATTTCAATAAATTCATAAATCTAGAATATGTGCTCAAGTACCTAGTGACAGCACCCATAGACCGCCCCCAAAGACCAATTTGTGAAACTTGCTTGTTAGTTCTTAGAAATGACACCACAGTTTTAAGATCATCTTTCTGACAGGTAGACAGAACCTCATCAAATGCTTGAAATTCAATAAGCAGTGGACTTAAGATTTCCGTAGAAAGGGAAAAAATCAACTCACCTCATGCCAACCAAGACTAACATAATCACCATCAGATAAACCAGAGCCAGAAAAGTCAAGAGTGAAGACGGTAATATTTGACGGGAGTAGGAATACAGCTGCGTCATTTGCATCTGCTCTACATCCGCTGCATTGATCAACAAGAAAAAACTAAACAAGCTTCAGTTGTCACCCTGAAAATTTCTCCAAACACACAAATGGAACCAATAGCCAATCACAAAACACATCACATCTCAATGATTAAGGCTACCTTAGCTAGTCTACCAATTTATTACTCTACCTGTCGATTTATTCCATTCCATCGACTATACCATAGAAAATAGAAAAGATTCACATTAATTTTCTTTGGAATTGGAATTCAGGACTTGAGATTTGGGTTAAGTAAAGCAAAATATGAACTGTCTGATAATTTCATTAGAATTGACGGGTGGCACCCATTTGGATTTGAGATGTAGAGAGGTTGGATCTTGGTATATAACAAGATGAAAACATACAGTTCAGACGAATATAGGGAAGGGTGAGTATGTCACTTTTAGAAAGATATTTGGTGTTATGAACAAGGTTTCAACCACTTTATTGGAGGTTGTATAGGCCTCCCTCCCTCGCTGATACCAACGATAACTTTTCAAAAAGTGTAAAAAATCAAAAATAAGAAAACTTAGAAAATAATGGTATGTATCTGCCGATACCAAGAGGTATCATTCACAATTTCACATTGGAAAATACCAGCCGATACCCACCAAAACCAGGAGATGTCGACAGATACCTATAGAATATCAATATGTGCGTATCAGTACCAGCCAGGATAGAAACCACCATGTCAGGGTACCGGACAATGCTTAAAACCGTGGCAGCGGTGTGCCTTTCACATAAAATTTTATTAACTTTTCCCAAAATGAGTTAGATCAGATGGCTGATCTCTTTTGATGAAAATCGGTCGGTCTAGACTCTGGTACACAGAAGGTGAATCTCATTAAGTCTATGAGGAATTCCTAGAATTACTGTGGATTCAGGATGGCACCTTCATCTCCCACTGTTTAATTCACATATGATGTAGCCTAATCTTTGGAGTCCTCTATGAATTTAGCCAAAGCCTTTTCTAGGTCATTATACAACCTCGAAAGAGTAGAGGGCTTTTTGAAAAATCGGGATCTTGGAGACTTGGACCCTCTCCAAGAGTCCAAGCAATAGTGTGGAGCACACTTGATTAAAAATAATGACAATAAAAATAATAATAGGAAAAAGAATTCAAGTGGGAAAAAGGAATATAGCCCCTATGGTTCCATGTTCTTTTGCAGGAAACTGAATGAAAACCCACATCATGTCTTTGTAGCTTGCTCTTCGATAAGGAAGATTTGAATTTTGCTTTTTTAAGTTTTTGCTTTTTTTAATATTTAGCATTATTATTTTTTGATAGCGAAGCAAATTTTATTGAAAAAGAACAAAGAAAAAAAAGAATACAGCGCTAAGCGAGCTACTTAGCGCAGAAACCAAACAGCCACAGAACTAACAAACAGGAAACAGAAACAATTCAGAAATCATAACCCTGAAGACGCCAAATCCATCTGGCAGCCAGCTCCTCGGAAGACCAGCCCTCAAAGAGCCTCGATAGAGCAGCCCATTGAAGAATAGACGCTTTAATGGCGCCAAAGATATCCGACAGGGACCTGGAACCACCCTCAAAAATTCTCAAATTTCTTTCGGTTCAGATCTGAGAGAAAATAGACACCACCACCAACTGCCAAAGAATCGCTCCCTTTGCTCCCAAATATCCAAACTTTCAGCCATTAAATGCATACACAGACACAGGAGGCAAAAATGAAGGCCACCAACCACTTTAAAATGATTCCAAATAATTGAAGAGAACTGGCAGCGAAATAGAACATGATCAACAGATTCGCAGCTGCTCAGACACAGCACACATCTATTCGGAATGACCAAGCTTCTATGACTAAGAGTGTCAACAGGCTTAGTATTTAGCATTAAAATAAATTAAATTTTTAGCTAAAGAAATTATGGCTAGTTTGGTACAACCAAGTGACAACACTCGAGATAGATGTTTGTGGAAAATATTACTGCTTGCAGTGCTTCATTGGTAGTATGGAAATAGCACAATTGATGCAGGGCAAAACGCTAAAACCCTAATTATGCAATTTTGAAATCAATTTGACATTAAACTGAGCAGCAGAAATATAGAAATTAATCCCAAAACACATAAAATATTTAATAGTTTTATTAGGGCAATTTATTTTATTCAACTTAGCGTCCGTCAGCATATAAATTTTCCTGATCTAGAAAATAGGTCTAAAGATAGACTCTAATTTTGATCTAGTTTAGGGCACCATGCAACAATCTCAATGTTGTTTCTTGACTCCTTATTAGGGTTTGAATAATTTAGGCCCGAAGGGTTTAAATCGTCAAAGGGAATTCACAAATTAGAGTTTGTAATTGTAAAATAAAATCCCAGAAACAATATATGAGAGAAAAAAAATTGTTTTGTATGGGTTTTAATAGAGAAACAAACTAGATAAACTACCTAGCAATAAGAAACATAAACAGAAAATATAGAAGATCCAAGGAATCGCTCCAAGGAAGATAATTGGCCTCACAGCAAACCGCACGCAGGAGAAGAATTACTCTTCTAATGAAAACTCATCTCAAATTCTCTAAAATCGCACAAAGAAAAACTCATAAATTTCATTAATCATCAACTATCTTCTCAAAAGAGATTACAATGTATTTATAAAGCAAAGAAACCCTAAGAATACTACTAAAAATAAAACTCATAATTAATCATTAAAACTTTCTAATCTAACGGTCATAATTAATTTCACCACTAATCTCATTTTTTATTACGCGATCACTTTTGGAGTGTTAAACGATGTCTGATTGACGCGAAATTTTAGTCTTGTTTGAAAGTTTTTTTTTTATTGGTAACAGAGCAATATATTAAAAAAATCAGTGAGAAGCTGAAAAAACAAAACACAACGGGAAAACAACGGGCCAAAAAAAACAAACAAAAAAACAGAGCGGTCAAAGACGGCCACACAAAGCCAGCTGCCGCCACTCCCAGGAAGAACTAAGTAGCGTAGGGGAACCAGTTAGGCCCAGAAATCCTCACAATCCTGCCCCCCATGCTTATCCAAAGCAACCTAGTGGCATATACTGTCCTTGACCGTCTTTAGGATAATACCGATAGGCCGCCATTTACGGTTAAAAATGCAGGAGTTTTTCTCGAGCCATATACTCCACATAATAGCGTTGGCTCCCACCCTCCAAAACATGCCTTGAGGCCCTTTCCATTTGAGGTCATTCCAGTTAACCAGGAGCCGAGGAGTCAAATCCGGGAAAACCCAACAAAGATCGAACGATTTTAGAATGGTGCTCTAGGTTTCAGAGGCCACCCGACAATGGATGAAGAGGTGGGAAATCGATTCTTCTGAAGCGAGGCACATGGGACATTGGTTGCAGATATCTTTGCCTCTGATAATTAGCTAGTCGATGGGCTGGTAGGCCGCCGTTTGCAGATGTCTTGTTTGAAAGTTTATCAAAGTAGCTTTCCAATAAGACAAGAATCACACAATTCCGACATGTATTGAAAGAGTTTTGATCACTTTTTCAATAATTGCACTGAAAGCGACGAAAGTAATGGTCACATGTCACATATATGTGCCTGACTCTTAAATATCTCAAATAAGGAAACTAATCATAAAGTAAACCACAAATAGAAAATCTTAAAACTAAACAAAGCAAATAAGTAAAAACTTTGTCCACAAGTTGGACTCTAACAAAAGTCTCGCACGATCTCGATCAATCGACTTTAGGTCTCGATCGATTGAGGCGATGAAGATTTTAAGCTCGCTCTCTAGTCGGATTCGATCGATCGAGGTAAGATTTCGATCGATCGAATTTGAACAAAAAGTCCAATTTCAGTTGCTTCTTTATTTCATCCATCTCTTGTTTTGCCACATGCATGTCTTCCCGTAATCGAGTCTTTTCACGTGATGCACGCGCACATAGGTCTTCACGGGCCTTCCAAAGTATCTTAAAACGCCTCAATGCTTTGAATTTCTTTTGCGCTTCTTATACACCTTGTACAAATAGATGTCCCCATCAACAATGATAGGGTCTTTAATTGCATATGCTCAAAGGAAAACATCATCATCAGGAAAATCGAAGTCTAAAAGGAGGCGCTTGGAGAAATGCTTCAATGACATAGAACTATTGGAATTGATGTTTGATTGGAATAGAACATGCATACTTTCTCTTTTAGGATCTATACAAATATATGGAGAGCACCTAACCCTGGATGCATAAATGACGGGGACATCGACATTGTAGGCATTGGATATGGACCGCTTCGCGTGTACCGACGTCGGAAGAAGCGGAATGGAGCATAAAGAAGAAGAAAAGAAGAATCTACGCATCTCGATTGATCGAATCCCTACTTCCATCGATCGAAGCCCTATTTCGATGGATCGATCGACACCGGCAAGAAAAGGATTCAACTCTGGCGTGTATATATATGTATATATAATTCGATCGATCAAGTACACATTTCGATCGGACGAATTAATTTCGATCAATCGAGTACCATCGGCGATATATATATATATATATATATATATATATATATATATATATATATATATATAAGTCAATCGATCGATTGAATTTTGATCGATCGAGTGTCACTTTCAATTTATCGAAATCGCGCGAGAATGATTTTTCTTTAGAATCCGAACTTACGTTTTAGGGGCAAATTTGTCTTTCTTTTATGTTAGTTTCGTTTTAGGGTTTTATTTTAAGACCTCCTATATAAGGTCTCTCCATAAACAATATAATTAGTTGTTGATTAATGAAAAGAGCTTTTGCTTCCTTGCTTGAGATGAGCACCTTTGTAGAGTGAATCTTCGTTTCCTAAAAAGGGTTTGGTGAGAAGCCAAGAGAGTGAAGCCTAAAATCCATCTTCTATCTATCTCTTTATTTTTATTTTCTTTCTCTACTTTGTGTGATCCCATAAACCTTAAATCCAGCTGGCACCTTTCCAAATCCCCAAAATCATAAATCCTAACACCCATCGGAACCATTGATTCGAACCCATCTCACAAATCCCTAAGAAGAACTTGAGATCCCACCATTGAACCATGAGTAAGGGCCCTAATCTAGAAAACCTAGAGTTCTACCTCTAGGACAGATCTGCACCGCGACTCTAACGGATCTAGTGCAAAAACTAGACCCTTTCCTAAACCCGGACGTGATCTTTCGTATGGAAAACAATGGACCCCTAAGGTAACCGTATTATTTTGAGGTTTATTATTCGAGTTAATTTAAATTAATTTCGGCAAGTAATTAATTCAACACATTCACGTAGTTTAGGGTCTTGTCCTGCGTCAGTTTTGGTATCAGAGCCTAAGTTCTAGGTTAGGGCATATTTGTGTGACATTTAATTCATTGCATTTTAATTTCCATTGCATCTTATTTCTGTTTTGGCCAAAGTGTGCACATCCCGTGTTTATCAAAAGCCCCCTTCATTATCAGTTATATTTGCATGCCATTTTAGAACCCGTCAATAGTGAACCGTATCACCATGGACATGAGCGAGATTGTCGAGGCTCTTAACAGCATGAGGGATGATCTAAAATCGATCAATGATCGAATGGCTTCCATGGAAACAGCCCAAAGGAACCTTGAAATGTCCAATGAAAGGTTGTTAGACCGAGTCAATCGATTAGACGAGGGTGATGAGTACCTCGAACCACACCGTGAGCGTAATGGTCCACGTTTCGAACGAAATGGCTACCAACATAATCGGAACCGGAATCATAGGATGGATTATCATGGAGATGACTACGACCCGGAAGGGAAACTCCTCAAGAATGTCCGAGTTGAATTCCCAACTTTCGATAGAAGGTTGGACCCTCAAGTCTTCCTCGATTGGTTATCCGATATGGACCAGCACTTTGGCTGGTTTGGCATGAGTGACGAGAGATGTGTCAGACTTGCTAAAATGAAACTCATAGGCCAAGCCCGACTCTTTTGGGTCAACGTTGAGCGCATCAGAACGAATGCGGGTTGTACTCCCATTACCCGTTGGGAGGACATGAAAGAGGGACTTACAGATAAGTACGTTCCTTCCTCATACTACCATCGTCTCCTCGATCAATGGCAAAATCTATGTCAAGGTAGTATGCCCGTAGCGGATTACATTGGCAAATTTGAAGAATTCATTATGAGAGCCAAAGAGTCTGAAGACCCTCAAGTCACTCTATCCAGATTTCGCACCGGATTGAGGCTTGACTTACAAAAAGAGTTAGTTTCTCACCCTTTTGAGACTCTCGCCGAATGCTACACCGTCGTTCAAAACCTTGAACGATATATGAAAATGACGGTGGTTAGGCGATCTGATTTTCACAACGATCAACCCCGTACAGGCGAAGTGAGACTTAGTGCTGGAAACCCGCTTCCCAAGCCCACACAATCCACATCTGCCAATGTGAAGTTTGACAAAGGAAAGGGTAAGTAGGAGAGTCCTCGAAGAGTGGTTCTCACGTCAGGTGTTATAAATGTCAAGGTTTTGGACACTTTGCCGCCCAATGCCCCACGAGAGACCCACAAAGGAATCTCTTCATCGAAAGAGAAGAGAGTGAGGGAGTTTATGAAGAAGAGGTTTTTGAGCTGAATGCCACACCTAGTGACAAGAAAGGTGATGACATGAGTCGTGCTCTAGTTGTGAGGTATGCCTTTGCATAACCTCAACGGGATGAAAAGGAGGATTGGCGGAGGGAGAACATCTTCCACACCTTTGCCACATGTGGGACAAAGAGTTGTAGGGTTATCGTGGATAGCGGAAGCTGCACCAATGTGGTGTCAGAACATACCGTCACCTGCTTAGGGCTTACACCCGAAGCCCACCCGAGACCTTACAAAGTCGCATGGGTTGACTCCTCATCCATTCCCGTGTCACAAAGGTGTCATGTACCCATACAATTGGGTTCATACTCGGACACATTATGGTGCGATGTGGTGCCGATGGATGTGGGCCACATCATCTTAGGGAGACCATGGCTTTATGACTTGAACGTGATCATTTTTAGTCGATCTAATATTTGCACGTCCAATTATAAGGACAAGAAAATCACTCTTAACCCTTTGGCTCCCAAAGCACCATCAGTCAACAAAGCTGAAAAGAAGGCCAATCCAAAGCGATCAACATTGTGAGCCCTTCAGAGTTCGAGAGGGCATCGTTAGATGAGAGCGTAGTGTATGTCGTCGTCACCGTTGAAAGTACTCTTGAGTCAGCATGTGAGTACCTCAAGGAGGTCGAGCCAATCATGAATGAATTTGCGGATGTCTTCCCCAAAGACTTACCTAATGAGCTCCCTCCCATACGTGACATTCAACACACAATCGACTTGGTTCCCAGATCTACATTACCGAACCTGCCCCACTACAGGTTAAACCCGATTGAGCACGCCGAGTTAACTCGGCAAGTCAATGAGCTCCTTCAGAAGGGATTCATCCAAGAGAGTCTGAGCTCGTGTGTCGTACCCGCATTACTCACTCCTAAGAAAGATGGTGCATGGCGCATGTGTGTGGATAGCCGTGCAATTAATAAGATTACGGTTAAGAATCGGTTTCCTATATCGAGGCTCGATGACATGCTCGATATGATGGTTGGCGCCACTATCTTTTCCAAGATAGACCTTAAAAGTGGCTACCATCAGGTTCGTATTCGCCCTGGCGATGAATGGAAAACCGTCTTCAAGACCAAAGACGGTCGTTATGAGTGGATGGTCATGCCTTTTGTGCTATCCAATGCCCCGAGCACATTCATGAGGCTCATGACCCAAGTGTTGAGGCCATTTCTTGGCAAATTCTTTGTCGTATATTTTGATGACATCTTAATTTACAGCCCGGACAAGGAACAACACATTATCCACCTAAGGTTGGTTTGCGAAACCTTGAGGGGAGAAATGTTATACGCGAATCTCAAGAAGTGCACATTCATGCAGCAATTCATTGTCTCGGTAGACGGGATGGTTGCAAACCCTGCAAAGGTTAAGGCCATTGTGGAGTGGCCCGAACCTCAGAATATTCATGAAGTTCGTAGCTTTCATGGCTTGGCCACATTTTATCGTCGTTTCATCCGAAACTTTAGCACCATCATGGCTCCCATTATCGATTGCATAAGAAAAGGGGAGTTCCTGTGGAGCAAAGCCGCGGCAAGGGCCTTTGCCGAGATAAAAGAGAAAATTGTTACTGCACCCTTCATGCGCTTACCAGACTTTTCTAAAGTCTTTGAAGTAACATATGACGTGTCGGGTGTAGGCATGGGCGGAGTTCTGAGCCAAGAGGGTCACCCTGTAGCCTATTTTAGTAAGAAACTTAATGAGGCAAAGCAGAAATACTCCACCTATGACAAGGAGTTTTATGCGGTCGTCCGATCTCTTTAGTATTAGAAACATTACCCGAGACCGCAAGAATTTGTGTTATTTTCTTACTACGAAGCCTTACGTTTCCTTGCTTCCCAGAAAAAGTTGAACCCGAGGCACGCGTAGTGGGTCGAGTACATTCAAGGGTTCACATTTATGTTGAAACATAAGGCCGGTGTCGAGAACAAGGCAGCTGCTGCGCTTAGTCGTCGAGTGGCGACTTTGCAGTCTATGGGCACCGAGGTCATCGGATTTGAGCAGTTAAAACAAGATTATCCTGAGTGCCCAGATTTCGGGGCGGAATACACTGCTATCCTTGAAAATCCGAACAACATTAACTCCGAGTATACCCTGCTTGATGGGTATTTGTTTAAAAGAAATCGTTTATGTATCCCTCGCACTTCATTGTGTGACTTCCTCATCTGAGAGTTACATGCCGGAGGGATTGCCAGACATTTCGGGTACGATAAGACCACTGTGCTCGTTGAGGATAGGTTTTATTGGCATAGCCTTATGAGAGCTGTCTCTAGGGTCGTAAAACATTGTCGTACATGCCAAGTGGTGAAACAGATTAAGCAGAATACCAGCTTGTACACCCCGTTACCTGTGCCACACACCCCGTGGCAAAACATCTCTATGGATTTCGTGCTCGGACTTCCCAAGACTCAACGGAAGCACGATTCCATTTTTGTGGTAGTGGACCGCTTTTCCAAAATGGCCCACTTCATACCTTGTTTTAAAACCTCCGATGCGGCTCACATAGCCAAATTATTTTTCGGGGAGGTTGTGCGTCTCCATGGGTTACCCAAAACGATTGTGTCGGATCCAGACATGAAGTTCACCAGTTACTTCTGAAAACTTTATGGCACATGATGGGTACCATGCTCTAATTTTCTTCAGCTTATCATCCTCAAACCGATGGTCAAACAGAAGTTACCAATAGGAGCTTAGGTAATCTTCTCCACTGTCATGTTGGTGATCACCCTAGGACGTGGGATTCTACATTGCCTATAGCCAAGTTTGCATACAACAATGCAGTCAATAAGTCCCTAGGCATGAGTCCTTTTGAGGTTGTACTTGGTCATAGGCCTACGACACCCATTGATCTAATCCCCATGTCTGCATCCCATCGAGTTTCCGAGTCAGCCGATGCATTCGCACAGCACATCCATGAATTGCATGCCGAAATTAGAAAAAAAATTAATGCGACAATGAACATTACAAGATAACTGCGGATGCACATAGGCGCTTCAAAGAATTCCAAGTGGGGGATTATGTGATGGTTCGGGTTAGGCCTAAACGATTTCCATCGGGAGTCGCAAAGAAACTCCAAGCCCGCGGCGTTGGGCCTTTTAGAGTTGTGGCGAGGAGCGGGCCTAATGCGCAAGGATCAAAATCTCGATTTTTCGATATGTATCATCCAGCCCCAAAACCGATACCTATCGGACGATACGTATCGGTTCCGGACAATACTTTCCGGTTTTTTCCCAAAAAAAAACATCAAAACTGATAATTTGAAATTATCAGACAATACATTGAACGATACGGACGATACGAACGATACATTAAATGATAATTTGACTATTTTTTAAGGGGGGCGATAAATACTCACTTTACCGTATCGTTATGATCCAAAACCGATATGTATCAGACGATACGTATCAGTATCGGACGATATGTTGATCCATGTTAATGCGTATGTTCTCGAACCTTCACCGGATATAGGGATTAGCTCTACGTTCAATGTGGAGGACCTAGTTCTTTCTTCGGCCTCAGCCCCACCCCCGACCAACCCCTTCCAAGTAGCCCCGAGCCCAAATTCCAGCCCCACCCTGCAACCCCTACCATTCCCTTCCCCACGCAAGCAGAGGAAAGATGAGATTAAAGGGATACTTGATTTTGCGGTATCCACCCATGGTGGAGGATTTCAGAATACTTGATTAAGTGATTGGGAAAGCCAGACTCCGAGAACACATGGTTAACTAAAGATGAGGTGTAACGCCTAGACCCCGACATGCTCGATCGCTATCACGATGCCGCTTTATCGGTGATGAAGCCTTTTTGGCCCAGGAGAATTGACGAGGACGTCGACATTGTAAACATTGGATACGGACCGTTTCGCGTGTACCGACGTCTGAAGAAGTGGAATGGAGCGTAAAGAAGAAGAAAAGAAGAATCTACACATCTCGATCTATCGAACAAGGATTCGATCAATCGATCGAATCCCTGTTTCGATCGATTGAAGCCCTATTTTGATCGATCGACAACGGCGAGAAAAGGATTCAACTATGGCGTATATATATATATATAGAATTCGATCGATCGATTTAAATTCGATCGATCAAGTACACATTTCGATCAAACGAATTAATTTCGATCGATCGAGTACCACCGACGATATATATATATATATATATATATATATATATATATATATATATAATTCGATCGACTGAGTACCACTTTCGATCGATCGAGTACCACCTTCGATCGATCGAAATCGCGCGAGAATGATTTTTCTTTAGAATCCGAACTTATGTTTTAAGGACAAATTTGTCTTTCTTTTATGTTTAGTTTCGTTTTAGGGTTTTATTTTAAGACCTCCTATATAAGGTCTCTCCATAAACAATGTAATTAGTTGTTGATTAATGAAAAGAGCTTGTGCTTCCTTGCTTGAGATGAGCATCTTCAGAGAATGAATCTTCGTTTCCCGAGAAGGTTTGGTGAGAAGCCAAGGGTATGAAGCCCAAAATCCATCCTCTATCTATCTCTCTATTTTTATTTTCTTTCTCTACTTTGTGTGATCCCATAAACCTTAAATCCAGCCGGCACCTTTTCCAAATCCCCAAAGCCATAAATCCTAACACCCATCGGAACCATTGATTCGAACCCATCTCACAAATCCCTATTTCAACCATTAAATCTCTTTACACTCTACCCATAAACCATAGAAGAACTTGAGATCCCACAATTGAACCACAAGTAAGCGCCTTAATCTGGAAAACCTAAAGTTCTACATCTAGGACCGATCTGCACCGCGACTCTAACGGATCTAGGCAAAAACTGGACCCTTTCCTGAACCCGGACGTGATCTTTCGTATGGAAAACAATGGAGCCTTAAGGTAACCGCATTATTTTCAGGTTTATTATTCAAGTTAATTTAAATTAATTTCAGCAAGTAATTAATTCATCGCATTCACGTAGTTTAGGGTCTTTTCCTGCGTCAATAAAACTCAATTTCAAAAGCAACAACAAAGGTATCCTTAGACCCCAATTGAATAGAAGAAAGGGGGGCCTCTTTCATGACAAGGGTAAGGGATGGAAGCAAGTTCTTTAGATGCGGGCGTTGAAGCTCATGTATGAGTCTCTCCTTCATTATGATAATCGATCACTGTTGGCTTTGGATTGAGGGATATTCAAACAACACTAACTGATGGCTGGACAAAAAGACTCACCCAACTTGAAAACATGCAGCCAAATTCAAAGAAATGGAGAAGATTCTACATAATGTGGAGAGCAAAGCTTTCACGTCTATCCACCGAGAAAGAAATGCTAGGGCAGCTACGTGCTACTGAGGAAGTAGACCAGAATATATTAACTTGGGGAGAGAGAGAGAGAGAGAGAGAGAGAGAGATTATAGAGATTTGGCTTGGAAATCTGTTTTTGGGTGCTTCACCAATATGGTTAGATTGTACTTGCTACTATACTTAGTCATGACAGTAATTAATGTACGAGCTTGATTAATGATTATTAGCTCTTTTTCTGTCTCTGTCAATAAAAATAGTTCAGTAGTTCAAAAAAAGGCACCCAACCATAAAACAAGGAAAAGTACATGAAACGAACACATTTTAAAAATGGAAGATCTTTTTCTATAAAAAATGGCAGACAAGTGAGCATATTGGTGCAATATAAGAGTTAAAACAGCAGTGGCAAATACTCGGAAGAAATCATAAGAAAGGAAAAAACCATAACCAACCTGTTTCCATGACAATAAATAACACAAGGAAGAGGAGTGTTTTCTGGGAAAGGTGAGGGAACATAATGACTACACTGCAAGCTATGGCCTCTTCCATTCCTAAGCTGTAAATTTCAACCAAAGGTAATCAAGCAAAGTTAGCAAATATGTAAAGGATGCATGCAGTAATTGAGTCAGTAATGAATGCAAAAATATAGAAAATATACACACACATATATATAAGGCTCAGGAGTATCCACAGGCGCACTCGAGCCAGTTTGACGCCACGTGCACATGCATAGGGTCGATCAATGACCATTCAAAAAATATATATCTACACCGTCAAAATCATGGTCAATGGTGTTTAAACTTCATGGTGGAATTTTTCCGAAGAAAACCCATATTTAGACCCGTGAAATCAGGGCTATAACATGTTTTTTTTAAATAAAAAAACTCTAAAAACCAAAGGGGACTGGTGAAACATTAGAAGAACTAGGCCACTTGGCACCACATGCCACATGGTGCATGATATGGCACTCGAGTATAGCGTAAAACACTACACTCAAGCGTCTTTTCCCATTTTCCTATATATATGTGGAATATTGGAAACTAGGCATTCGAACGCACGGCATCACCCACACGTACATATGCTAGATCACGTGCTACGTGGTCGCAACTCGCGAGTTACACCCATCCCCATATGATTTTAGAAAAAAAATATTGTTCGGACCATTTTTACCTTCAAACCCCAGGTCAAAGTTTCCCATCCGCCACCTGAACCTGGTAAAATTTTACATCTTTGACCAACATTTCAACGGCGGGTAAATAGCCTTTTAATTTTCTTTTTTATGGACCACCCAATCCTTTGCATAGGTGCCACGTGGAGCCCGGCTTCCACATGAATGCAACACGCACACACACACACACACACACAGGACGTGGAGCCAACACACACACGTATGAAGGATCCATACTTGCCTCCAAATCTTGCCTTTTGTATTTTCTGCCTGCAAGAGTGAATTCTGCTTCCCATAAATACTGATCCGGATTATACTCTGCCCTGTATATTAATCGTATCATGTAGGGGGAAAACAGCAAAGTCAAAAACACAGTCCAAAAAATGTTTTAATTTATCCAAGTCAAAAAAATTCAACAAAACTAAAACAACTGCTTTACAACACGTCATTATGGCAATTAGGACAGGACCCAGCAGAGTAAGATACAGAGTTGCAGTTAAAGTGTTGAGATATAGAAGTACATTAACCTGACTTTCGGGACAATGAGGGAAAGAACACATACACTAGCTGAATATCTAGAAATGTCGTGATAAAGGAGTAGTTTAGTATGTCTACAACATACAATGATGCATAACTACAAGTTTTCATTTCTGGGTGAGATTGGTTACATCTACAACTCGACAACTATAACAGATTTTCCCTTTCCAGATTATGTTTTTATAGATGGAAGCAATTCTTTATATAAACAACATGAAAATTACTAAACTTGTGGCATGAATGAGAAGATAAAAAAGAACTAAGCACCAACATATACTGATATCCTGGAAATCCTGAAAATTAAAGATTCCCGAAATCATTATTTAAGTCAACTAGCGTGAAACCATTGTCCAAGCATGTTGTATGATTAATGCTCTTTTACTACAAAGAAACAGTAATTTCTAAATTGACTCTTTGCATATATAATTATATATAAAGAACTACACCGAATTCCTCAACCAACTCGACTCATCAAGTCGATTTAGTAACACGATATACTCCTGAGATATTAAACCAGGTCTCGAGTCAAATTAACTAGGACGGCTTTCAAGTCAACTCAGAGATTTTTGAACCAAGCATAATAGAAGTTTCTCACCAAGAAATCCTACACCTAAAACCTCAAACTTTCTCTAAAACAACAAACCGAAGCTCCCGCTGAGAAAGATAAAGAGGGCGATGAAAAGGAAGAACAAGAAGGAAAGGAAAGTATGCTTGAAAATAGGATGGGGTGAAGATGACCTTTCAATGGGGGCATCCAACAAAACAAGGCAGATGAAAGCATAAAGAGGAAACCAAATGAGAAGGCAAAAAATAAGACACAATAGCACATTGTCTCACAGTGCGCTGTGAAGAGTATAATAGCACGTTGTCCCACAGCGCACTGTGATCAGTGCAACAGCACACTGTCCCACAGAGCGCTGTGAACAGTCCCACAGCGCGCCATGAACAGTCCCACAGCGCGCCGTGGACGACTCCACCCAGCGACGAACTTGTAGAAATTTCTATTTTTATTACGAAAATTGTCATTTTTAGTCTTTCATTATTTTAGGACTCTTTTATTGCGCGTCTTATGTAGTTTAGGGTTTTCTTAGCCTATATAAAGGCATTGTAAACACTTTATTAATTAGTTTTTTATTATTGAATGAAAAGAGAGTTGTTTTTGTGCAAACCCTAGAGCGCTTGTGAAGAGTTTTCAACCGAGGGAGTGAATCCTTCAAACCTTGAGGAGTGAGCAATCGTTTTTCGTGCGATTTGGTGCGAAGCCGAGATACAGCCGTGGTGTGAAACTTCGGAAAATCTTTGGTGTGAAGCCTTGGAAATCTATCCCTTTATTTTATCTTTTCTAGATTATTGTCAGGTAATATCTTCTTTAATTCCGTTGATAAAAATCAAAATCCCAAATTGTTCCCTTTTTACTGAATTATTTTAAGCCTTATTTCATTTAAAATCCCTGAGGAGTCAAGAGACGATATTGTGATTGTCGATTGATGCCCTAAACTAGAGTGAAACTCGATTTCCCTCATCGGAACCGTTTTTCTAGATCAGGAAATTTTCACGCATGCGAACACTAAAATGGATTAATCTAATTGTTTTATTAATTTCATTGAATTAATTTTATGTGTTATATGATTTTGAATATTTCCGCTATTCAATTCATTCTAAAAGTTAATCCCAAATTCGCATATTAGTGTTTTAGCATTTCGTCCCGCGTCAGTTTTGGTATCAAAGCGCAGTCTTAGTTTAGGGTTCTCTGTGTCATATAGATTTTAGTATACTTTGTTTCACACCATCTAGTCTTGCATAATTCCGTCATGGATACTAGTAGCTTAGAAGCCCTGAATAGAGATCTCGCATCTAAAGTGACCGCTAGTCAAACCCGGATGGATGAACACATTGTTGATCAACAAACCCGGCATGAGACTTTAGAGATCCGTTTCGAAGAAATCAATGAGCTCATCACTGATAATCACAATAGAGTCAACAACCGTGACCGTAGGAGAGATGTTCCTCCCTGACGTGAGGTCCAAACCAATCTAGACGATAAGGTCATGAAATCAGTGAAAATGGACGCCCCTACTTTTGACGGAAAAAAGACAACCCAAGGTCTTTCTTAAGTGGGTCGCCAGCATGGAAAACTACTTCGAGTGGTATGCCATGTCCGAAGAGCGCAAGGTCAGATTTGCTAAAGTCAAGCTTATGGGTCAAGCTAGACTTTATTGGTTGGGAGTAGAGCGTCGTAGGCAAATTCAAGGTCTTCGTCCTATTTCCACGTGGGCTGAAATGAAAGTCCAACTGCACAAAAAATATGTTCTCGTATCATATGATGAACGTATTCTTGATCAGTGGCAGTCATTACATCAAGAAGATTCTCCAGTCACAGAGTACATCGATTGGTTTGAAGACCTGATAACCCAGGCCGATATCGATGAGCCAGCAAAAGTTACCCTCTCCCGATTCCGAATGGGTCTTCGCCTAGAGTTACAGAGGGAACTCATTCCTTATCCCGTTGCGGTTCTCGAGGAATGTTTCGCTAGGGTTGAAGAATTAGAAAGGTATCTCGACACTCCCAATAATTACCGATCTAAGTCCTCCAAATTTGAGTATCGATCTAATCCTACAGAAAATGGAAGTACTACCTCTAGTCAATCCACAAAATCCGTAATTCCTCAGATTGACAAAGGAAAGGAACCAATGATCGAGAATTCTAGGTGTGTTCCGCAACAATGTTATAAGTGTCAAGGCTTTGGTCACTTTGCATCCCAATGTCCCAGTAAAGGCAAAACCTTGATTATTCAGGAGCATGCCGAGAAAGAGAGTAACGAGTTATACGAAGAAGTGAATGAACCGTGTGAAACACCAAGTGATGATGAAGGTGAAGTTCCGGTCAAAGCCATAGGTTGCATTAGGACAGTTCCTATTACCGAGGACGGTGCTGATAGTGTGTCCATCCCAAGTGAGTCATTAGAGTTGGTAGGAGCATATCATCATTCTAATTTGCATGGGATTAACAGTCTGAATTTATTGAGCATCGAAAATACGCATGATCGTACTAACACATTAAATATATTTAATGAATTTGATACTAACAGTTGTGTGTTAATTCCTGATATTCGCGAGCATGTGAAATCTTTTTCATTCTCAGAAAAGGGTAATGATGGAGGTCTAGATCTTCCTCTAGACAAGGGCAGCCATCTGATAGTTGTCGTAACGAATCTTATGCCTATTCTAGATCCCACAGCCCCGCCCTTTGATCCATTCCTTCTTGAGCACCCAATCAAACCACACCCATTTACTCAGTTTCTATCCCGTACCTTACCTGTCCAACATGAGGAAGGGTCGATTAAGAAGGTTATAGAATTTTCAGGCTTCCATGCCAATGAAGGCAAGAATCAGAAGTATTTCACAGCGTGGAAAGGCAAGCCAAGAGTTGAGCTTCCGAAGTATAGCATCCGTGGGTTCCCTAACGCATCGAAGATGAGTTTTTCCCACCCGGGGAGTATTGATGGAGACATCCAACAAAACAAGGCAGATGAAAGCATAAAGAGGAAACCAAAAAAGAAGGCAGAAAATAAGACACAACAGCACGTTGTCCCACAACGCACTGTGAAGAGTACAAAGACGTCCCCCACAAAAGGCTATGATTGATTAGTGCAACAAAGACGCTATCCCACAAAGACGCTGTGAATACCCCACAAAGACGCTGCGGACGATTTCACCAGGATTTTGACTTATGGAATTTCTATTTTTATTACGAAAATTATCATTTTTAGTCTTTTATTATTTTAAAACTCTTTTATTGTCAGTTTTATATTGTTTAGGGTTTTCTTAGCCTATATAAAGGCATTATAAACACTTTATTAATTAATTTTTTATTATTTAATGAAAAGAGAGTTGCTTTTGTGTAAACTCTAGAGAGTTTGTAAAGAATTTTCAACCGAGGGAGTGAATCCTTCAAACCTTGAGGAGTGAGCAATCGTTTCTCGTGGGACTTGGTGCGAAGCCGACGTACAATCGTGGTGTAAAGCTTTGGAAAATCCTTGGTGTGAAGCCTTGGAAATCTATCCCTTTATTTTATCTTTTCTAGATTATTGTCAGGTAATATCTTCTTTAATTCCGTTGATAAAATCAAAATCTCAAATTGTTCCCTTTTTACTGAATTATTTTAAGCCTTATTTCATTTAAAATCCTCGAGGAGTTAAGAGACGATATTGTGATTGTCGATTGAAGCCCTAAACTATAGCGAAACTCAAGTTCCCTCATCGGAGCCATTTTTCTAGATCGGGAAATTTTCACGCATGCGAACGCTAAAATGGATTAATCTAATTATTTTATTAATTTCATTGAATTATTTTTATGTGTTGTATGATTTTGAATATTTCCGCTATTCAATTCATTCTAAATGTTAATCCTAAATTCACATATTAGTGTTTTATCGTTTCCTCCAGCGTCACCTTTTGCCTTCAAGTTTCCAACTTTTTTTCTCTCCTCCAACATCCTTTTGGTCTTGAATGTATATGAAGCCCAGGGATATGCATATGGTGCAGCTGGTTGGGCTGCACTCAGGCCAGTCCACGTGCACATACTCAAGGTCGATCATTGACCATAAAAGAAAATAATAAAAAATAATAATAATAATAATAAATAAAATTATTTTTTACATTGTTGATTTTGTGATCAAAGGTGAAATTTTTGGGTGGAAAACCCATATTTTTTACACTTGAAATGGAGGGGAAAATGTCTAAAAAAAAAGGTTCGCTTTTTTTATAAAACCCAAGAGGGACTAGTGAACCCTTAGAGGATCTGGTGCAACTCGTGATCACGTGTCACATGATCTAGCACCCGTGTGCAGCATTTTTTGGCTGCACATGGATGTATTTTCCCATTCCCCTATATATATATATATATATATATATATATATATAACACCTCTTTTTGAATTTGGACTGGGCTCACCATGGGCTTTGGTTGGAGAGAGTTTTGGCTTAGGCCTAACTTAGGACCTCCTGGGGAACTAGGTATATGAACTTATGAACTTAGGCTGGGCTCGAACCTTGGTTGCTCCAGCCTAATCGCCAATCAGGACGCAAGACATGCGAAAGCGCACACACACATGCATACATACATATATATATATATAGAGAGAGAGAGAGAAGGGAATATGGGTTTGAACGCACAACGTGAACCGTGCGTCCAAACCCTTGATCACGTGGCACATGATCGTGAGTTGCACCCATCCTCTAAAGGTTCGCCAATCCCCTTAAGGGTATGGAAAAAGAAATATTTTTAGGACCATTTTTCCCTTCAAATCTCAGGTCAAAGTTTCCCATCCACCGCATGAACCTGGTGGCTAGACTTAGGACCTGTTGGGGCCCAAGGTATATGATCCAATCAGGATGCAAGCACGTGTGAAAGCACACACACACATAGACGATGGGAGTGGTACACAAACTTTTAAGACTCCATTTTCGTTTTATACACACACACACACACACACATATATATATATATAGAGAGAGAGAGAGAGAGAGAAATCGGAATATGAGTTCGGCCGAAATGTTTCGGTTTCGGTCCCCATTGAAATCGAAACGAAAAACTCAAATTTCCGGATATTTTCGACACTGTAGCAAGATTTCGGCCGAAATTTCGATTTCGGTCCCCACCAAAACCGAAACGAAATCCAGATTTTTGAACCACGCACGGCTTGAACCATACGTCCGAACCCTTGATCACGTGACACGTGATCGCAAGCTACACCCATCCTCTAAGGGTTTCACCCATCCCTTAGGGGTATGGAAAAAAATATTATTTTTAGGACCATTTTGCCCTTCAAATTTCAGGTCAAAGTTTCCCATCCGCCGCCTGAACCTAATGCATTGAAATTTTGCACCTTTGACCAATATTTGAACGGTGGATAAATACCCTTTTTAATTTTTTTCTAGATGAACCTAATCGATATTGGGCAAGTTATCGTGGCATCTATAAAGCTAAGAACGAGTAGATAAGAAGAAATTTGAGAGTGGCATCTATAAAAGAAAAAATTACGAAATATCACTTGAGGTTGTTAGCACAAAGCCCTCAAATGTTAGAAGCAGACCTTGTACGATAGAAGAGAAAACCATGAAGACCGGCAGGGAAGCAATGAGAAGGGACATGAAGCATTGTAGGGTTATGGGGAGCTTAGCATTAGTCAGAAACAAGTGGAGAAGTAGGATTCGCAAGGCCAACACCAGATATAGATAGGATATGGCTATGATATATATATATATATATATATATATATATATATATATATATATATAATTAATTTACACAACAATTACACATGATATGAATATGTATGCAACCAAATGAGACAATAGAATAATGATGATGCATATGCATGTCATTGTGCATATATCACTATTGCTAATAAATAAAACACAAGATATTTAAAGGTCTGAGAATACGAAACAAATTAGGAATAAATTACTAAGTAATAAACTTTATTTTACAAGTTATTAATTATCTTTTAGAAAAATTAAATCACAAAAGCAGGAAAAGAAAGAATATAATTAGAAACATGACACAAAATTAATCTGGTAATAAAATATCAGCTTAACTCTTTTGAGTAATTCTCAAAATATCCTTTCTTCCATATTTTCCATATCTACTATATTTTCTAATTTTCTTAAATATCGAACTCCGATAGTTTGTATATAATACACATTTTTTGTTACTTTAGTAAAAAAAAAGCACGTAAGTTTATGCATATAGGGCATCTTGGAGCTGCCATGTCCAACAACAAAACACGCAATCAAGCTACATAGCTTGATGCCATCCAACATACTTATGTTGAACGCTAACTACTGGTGTTGGCATTATACACTCTTGTATGGGCAATTGTTGCTACTATAACATGCATATATATAGCATCACCATAGGGGAAACATAAGAATACCTTGGTTGGAATGTCGAGGCAAGATTGCAGATCAAAATGTATACAAGAGAGAAGAGGGTTTTAGATTTAGCTCTGATGTACCATCTCAGAAGAAAATAGTAATTAACAGAGATCGCTTTATCAAGATCTCTGGAAGTACTTTATCAGCTACAGAGAATGAAACTTGAGTCCAAAAAATTTAATAGATTACACAGATTGAAGAGCTTGCTAAAGAAAGTTCCACAAAAAGAATGATTCCTAGCTCACAGGAACTTGAATTACATATATTTAACGAAAATCAATTATATTTTCAAACATGATTTACAGAGAAAAATATGCAGTTTCTCCATAGCTTTTAAGCTCCTAATTTCAGATGTGCAGGTAATATAGCTAGCAAATCTGGCAATGTACGACAAGAGAACTAGTAATTGAACCAGTCATTAAAAAGGATTATGCATAGAGTGAAATAAAATTAAAAGACTTGATTCTCCTGGCCGTCATTTGAACACCATTAACAGTATTAGACGTGAACAATCTCAGCCGTCAAAGTGAGAGCCCATACATTGAACTGAAGTGGACCCAAAAATCACACTTTTTGGGAGATTTGAACCGACTGATATGAGCACTCTAATATCAACCACTGTTCTTTTTTAACAGATTATACTAAACTTCACCAATCGGATGGTTCACATCCACTAATAAGCATGATTATACGGCTGAGACATGTTCGAATGATTGACTGCCACTTGGACTACCTAAATTGATCAATGATGTGCACCACCGGGCATAATAGTAGAGCATACATTAATGATGTAAGATCAAAAGAACACCTGAAGGTTTAAGATCATTTGAATTTTAAACACCAGTTTGGTGTTAAAAATGTAAGTCAGAACCCACTTTTCAAATATTTAAAGATTCCTATATCAATAGATCAAACTATAACACGCATCCAATGCAATTTGAAGATAAACTAAAACAACTTAATCAAATGGAAGAAATAACACAAAAAATTCAATATTATAAACCCAAAAAAAAATGCATAAATCTACCAGTTCACGCAGTTTGGAGATAAAACTAAGATAGGTCAAAACAATGGAAGAAACAACTCAATAAATTCAACATCACAAACCCGAAAAAACCCAGAAATATATTCATATTGAAAATGGTCTAAGATTTGTATACCTAGGAGGTCGAATCACAAAATCAATGAACTGTTTGATCATTTTCCTTCTCTATAGCCTTTCGAAGAGCTCCGCCTTGAGGTACTATAACAAAGTAGCGGAGTCTCCGACAATCAATAATTAATTCCCCGCCATTTTCAGGTCCGAAACATTACAAAATAACGCAGCAATTCCCTCAAAGGTCGAAAGCCTATTCTCAGGCTTGAAGATAATCCAAAACAAAATTTATCGCACCATGTCCACTAAATTTTCCGAATTTCTAGATCAACAACTACATAAACCTCAGCATAAAATGCCTAAAAACTTAAGAATTCTATAGAAAACCTCAAAACTCCACCTAGTACTTGATATGCCTCTGTTTCAACACAATTCCTGCATCATTTCAACATCCATCACTTCGAAGCCTTCCACGAAATCCAAAAAAAAACGCAACCAGATTAAAAAATTATATCAAATTCATCGCATCGCTCAATTTCCCCGCCATTTTCAGATCTAATCCTTCAAGTACGTAAGGAAATGGCCAAATTTTGAAAACACGAAACACCGGAAACAGTAAAAAGGAAGGAGAGGAGAGGGAGGAAAGGGAGGTTGGAAAGAGAAAGAGAGTAGTTACTGAAAATAGGGTGGTTCTTTGGTTGGAAGAGATATAAAAGAGGGAAATAGGGTGGCAGAGCTGAGGCTGGCCACCGCATAAAACAGAAACCACTTCGTAAGAAATGGCCGGGTATTTTAGGGAAGTTTGTTGTTCTTAGTATTTGGGACTTGTCTTTATCCCACCGGACCCCGTTCCAGATGTTTGTCTCTGGCGTCTTTCTTGTTACGAACCCAGATAAAGAAAATTATTTTATTATTAATTATTAAATATATAAATGAATAAGCGAGCAATGGTCAAGTCTAATCGGGTTCAACACATCTGCAGCCATTCAATATAGGAGACTCTTTGACTTTCATGATTTTCATTTTTTATGAAATGACGTACAGTCAAGATTTTCTCATTTCCATGAATTGCAGATGTGATTGGACTCAAAATTCAATTCAACCTAGTTGGACCTAACCCTTGGCCATGAATAAACTAGGCTTGCACCCGAAGGATTTGAAAAAACATAGATACTTGCATATTGGCCGGTTACGAAGCGGAAATGTATATCTAATATGTATTGGCCAAGCTGGATGATATTATATCATTCTTTTATTATTTTTAAAATATTATAAAAGTATAAAAACTTATAAAAAATAATATCTTTTATGTTATATCCAATTCATATTCTATCCGTATCTATCAATATGACCCGATATGAGCCTGATATTAGTTGATAACCTGATATAGACTGGCCTAAATCTATTAAATATGACCGATATTTAAAAATCATGGTTCCTTCTATTTGAGTTTAAATAAAAAGAAGCGGCTACTTACACACAAAGATGCATATAATATTTGCAAGGGATAATTAGTATTTTGGGTTGTCATGCGGAAACACCATTTAAACAGCCTAATTTGAAGGCTATGACCTAAATATTGGTGTAAATAATTGGTATAAAATACAATTTCTATCATATGTTTTAATGCAGAAAAGGCTATCATTTCAATCTACAATTGACTCCATTGAATCATATGATATTAAATAATAGGTAGAGATTGTGTTTACACTAAAGATATTTAGAAAATGGCCTTCAAATCAAACATCCTAGATGGTGTTTTTCACTTGACATAGTCCCTAAAATAAAAAGTCGTTCAGATGATTATTTTTTTGGACCCAGCTTGAGTATCATTTAAATTACAAAATGATGTTTAAATAATCCTATACCATCAATGATGTAAGAAGAACAATAGGTGGTTTTAGACTACACAGATCGGATGGTTCAGATCTCTCCAAAAAAATAATGTTAATCTTATTTCTTCAATTTATGATCTATCAATTTTGGCGATGTGGGTTACCCACATTTTAAATCGGTGACTAAGATGCATGTGGATCTCTATCCCCTTAAAGTTAGTGCATATCGCAAGTTCACATTAGGCAGGATAATCTGGCCGGTCAATCTACACTAAGGCTCAGTTAGTTAGTTGGAAATGATTCTTACAGAAGTTCGATTTCCAATTTATTTATTTTTATTCTAATATTAGGTGTTTGAATTAGTTCCTAAGAGCATAGTGACAAAATTTGTTTTCGGTAATTTTTTGGTGGGGGTCCTTTTCAGTTCATTTCGGATTATTTTCGATATCTTGGGGGTCATTTTCTGTACATTTCGAATTAATTTTGATACCTTTCGAGAAAAATTTGGGAAAGTTTTGGGGATTAAAAATATATTTAATATATATTTTTTTTTAAATTACTATAATATATACTAAATCACTAATATGTTTATAATAATAATAAAATTTAAAAATAATAATAAATATTAAAAAAAAATCGCCTAAGAATATTAAAATTATTGAAACTTTCTGAAATTTTCAACGCGACGAATTTCCGTGAAATTTGTCACTATGGCTGTGAAACCACTAAGGAAACGCCATTTCCACCAAGTACATAATTAAAGAGCTTTCGGCATGGAAATTATTTCAGCTAGACAAGCCTTGAAATTTACAACCAGGTTTAAAGCCCAATATGCATATCAGGTAAATTAATTTGGCAGGACCAAAAGGTAGCCTATGGAGATGAACTATAGAGGTCTATAGGTCCCTCAAATTATATATTCTTTTGGCCATGCAGAATTGACCTGTCACCTGTCTACAGTAGTGGTTCACATGTCACACTACACATTAGGGCTGTCAATGGGTACTACTCATTAGCGCTGTCAATGGGTACGGCCAACCCGGTACCCGACCCAACTCCATATTTTGAAGGTTGGGCACATTAACTTGACTTGTCGGATGGACATGACCCATCCCAATATTTTATGCACATAACCATGGAAAATGGGGGTTTGCCACCGGGTCAGGTAGGGCCAAGCACACCATTTGGCTGGGCTGGGCATCATTGAGCAGCCAAAGTTTTGACCTGACCCATTGACAACCCCAGGTTATAACTTCTAATGTTGTGATTGCTTAGAGTGGATTCACCCAATATTTGCTACATTGAATAAATGGCACTTTAGAAAACAATGACTCAAAAACAAACTTTTTTCGTAAAAAAGATCCGACCTCAAACATTTTAGAAAAATGGTGCTTTCATAGATTTTGCAGCTTCAGAAAACGGTGAAAGCCCCGTTTAAAAAAATAAAAACAAAAAAGCAGTGCTTTCACAATTTTATGAAGTTCCAAAATCCATAAAAGCATCGTTTTTCTAAAACGTTTGAGGTCAAGTCTTTCTTGCTAAAATGTTTGTTTGTGAAGCTTGTTACTCTAATTATCCCTTGAATAAAATATATTGGTTGATCAAGAGTAGCGTTGTCAATGGGTTGAGTTGGCCTGATACTCAACGCAAGTTTTTTATTGAGTCAGGCACATCAACTTTAGCCGTGAGGTTAGGTCACACATGAGGCATGCCACCCGACCTTTGGGTCTAGTCGACTCAAAGGACGAGTCGGGTTGAGCTAACCCAGTATTTTATACATAAAAAATCAAAGAAAATAGAAGGTTTTAACTCAAGTCAAGTCCGATTTTCTGGTCAAGTTGGTTCTTCATTTCGGGTTGTGTATTTATCCTTGACCCGTAGGGTTGGGTCGGATCGTGGTGCACCATTAGGTTAAGTCAGGCATATAGTCTTCACCCATCGCTCAAGTAAAATTTAGGCCTGACCCAACCCCTTGACAGCCATAGTCAAGAGCCTAGACAAGCCTCCAATCGGACCTACCAAAAATCAAAGACTATGGTCTAATTGTTATAAGAGTTGGTCTACAATGAGTGTGATCCACCAATCAAGGGGTGGACACGACAGTTCACACGTCCATGTGACTGCATGACATGCACAGACTTCCAATGCATAGAAGTCCGTACAAGTCATGTAGTCACACATATCAAACATAACCTAAGCTATAACCATTATTGTTTATGAGCCATAGAGAAAAAGCAATTTGCCCATGTTTTGATATTATCATCCCTAAAAGAAAAGTCGTAAACCTCGCAAAGAAAATAAATTAAGGACCCGACTCTCCTAAATGTCATTTAAACATCAAAATGGTATTTAAATGATCTTATATTATTAATGGTTTAAGATGTGGGTAATCCATACCACCCCAATGATAGATCATCTACTGAAGAGCAATGGGCCCAAAAACAACATTTATTTGGGAGATTTGAACCATCTAATTTGTGTACTCCAATTGGATGGTTCACATCCACTTACTACATGATTTATTCGTTAGCGAAAACATGCTCTAATGATCAATGGTGGAGCCACCAAACTTTCTAAAAATTTGTTACTAAATTTTAGGTGTCCTAATTTATATTAGTGGACATCCAAAATTATATTGGCCACCCAAAATTATCTAAAATCTTCAAACAAACTTTTTTATGGTATTTGTTTTTATAACAAATATTTTTTCTTTGATTTTTTTAACTAAATTCGATAATTTTTGCCTATTTTTAAGCTCCCCTCTCACAGGACTCACATATATGGTGTATAAGCTCTAGTATAATTAATTATAAAAATTAATAAATTTATTACTCATAACAAAGTTTGAACCTATAACCTAACCTTCACAAAGCACTAAGTCTACCACTAGAGCAATTCACTGAGATATGTAAAGAGTAAAAAACAACTTAATACATATATAATTTTATAAAGGCATCAAAATTATTAAATAACAAAACGTTGGGTCTTCCCGTTCATCATCGGGATATGTCCAGCAGCTTTGATGATCTCACGGGCTCCCTGCAACGTACTGTCACATTATCCTACTCTTTGGAGGATGATGATAAGGATGATACTACCTTGTAGTTATTATTTGGGAGAATTTTGAATTAGGTCAATTTTGTTGAAACGACCTAATTGATATATATATATGATTTTCTTTTATTTCGTATCTAGTTTCATTTGTATATATATATATATATATATTAGTGTTTGCTTAGAGAAAAAATTATACAATTTTTTAACATTAATTGATTAGATGACCACCCTATGAAATTTTGACTCCACCCCTGCCAATGATGGGTTGCCACTTGGACTGCGCAACATGACATAATAAAGCACACTTCGATAGTGTAAGATATAAAGTCTAACTTTAATAGTGAAAGACCATTTAAACATCATTTTAGTGTTTAAATGTTGGTGAGAGACATTATCTGAAAAATAAATAAAAGAATAAGCAAATGAAGTATGATCACCATTTCTAGAATGGGTGGCGTTATTTGCACATGCTAAACCAAATAAGAACACACGATTTCCCACCATAAAAAAATGTTGACACCTTGAATCAAGTGATGGAGATATTTTTCATCCCAATCTTCCACACAACAGATCTTGAGATTATGATGCATCTATCTGATGACCACATATGATTACACGTGGTACACATCTCCAAAAGTGATCGTGATCATGGGCGTATCCATTAGATGATCACTTTTGGGAATGTGTATCACGTGGAATCAACATGTGACTGTTTGATGGGTGCGCCATGATCTCAAGATCTATTGTATGGAAGAGTGGAACAGAAAACAATCTTCATCATCTAATTCAAGGTCGTCAATGTTTTTATGGTGGGAAATCGTGTGTTCTTCGCAGATTTAACATATGCAAATAACTCTACCCTTTTAGAATGTCTCTTTCCTCTTTTCATGAGTATTTTAAAATATCTCTATTGTCACGTGTACGCAGCAGGCTCTAATAGTGCCTAGTCTCCGCACTCTAGCGTCCACTATCTTTAAAATAGCCATAAGTGAGTAACACGCACGAATCATGCCGCACGGTGCACTGGAAATTCCAGGGTAATTAAAAGTTTCAAAATTCCAAGCACTTGCCGATTAAAAAACTAAATACCTAAAATTCTATATTAGTTTAACGTTTAAATGGGTATTTAAACTTCGAGCCCTCGTACTAATTCGACTTTCTTTTGCCCTCACTTGTTTTAAACTTGATTTTTCACTACAAAAATATGATTATTAGTGGCAGCCAAAAATTGTCGCTATTAATAAAAAAAAAATTGTCGCTAATAGTCTTAATAGCCTTTTTGTTAATAACGGCATTTTTTGGCTGTCAACTAATAGTCTTATTTCTTGTAGTGTTTTTGCATTTATTAACATTATAGTCACGTAACGTGTGTATAAATCGTGAAATACTCATGACATAGTGGACAAATGGCACTCGTAGGGATTAGCCCAAGCCCAAACTTAGGAGTTGGGACACTCTATGTTATTCAAAATATATTGCACGGAAGCTCACAAACCAACCAACGATTTCATGATAAATAATCAAATAATAACACAAAATAGAAGAAAAATCAATCACAAGCACACAAGTAACAATATTTACATGATTTGGCAATATGTCTAGGTCCACAGGCAACGGTAATCCGCTATATTGATGATTACACAAGTATATAAGAACACTCAAACCTCACTAAAGCTCTCTTCAAAACCCTGATATATAGGTTTTTCAAAGCTTTACAATATCTTTAAGTTACAATTTGACCAAGAGCTTTCCCTATATATAGAAGCCTCGAATCTCACTTTTAATCCAAGAGAAATTAGTCAAATCCTGAGTGAATATGTAACTGGGTCGTCGCAGGTTGCTCGAGCGACAACCAAACTCGCTTGAGTAACTTAATCCAGAAAGTTTGCTCCTTTGAATAGTGTGCGGGTCGCTCGAGCGAGAAGCAAAACCGCTCGAGCGACTAAAACCCATAAGATTTCCTCTTTGGGCGGTCGCTCGAGTGAGCTAACTAAAGTGAGAGTAAAAAAACAATAAAATATACCCGATAAAAATAATGATTATACCAATAGTAGGGGAATGATTACTTGCACACAAGATTTACGCCGCCACACATAATTTAAGAAGAAAGAGTTGCTTTATATTTTTGAGACCTATGCCACTTAGACCACCATCCAGGCTATCTTATTTGAAAGTCATGAGGTAAAAAATCCCTAGTGTCAAAGATTGTCATGAAACACGATCTATATCATCAAATTAAACACAGTCAAATCTCATTGTTTGATTAATTGATTGATTGTGTTGAATTAGATGATAGAGATCATGTTTCATACTAATAGTTGGCATTGGAGATCTTTATATCATAGCCTTCAAATCAGATAGATTAAATGGTGTGAAAGCTTAGGATGAAAAATGTACGCAAATTCCAATTCAAAGATGGTCAATTTATGCTAACTATGGAGATAGGTGAGGGTGCTATTTCAGAGGGGGTAAATAATGGTACTCTTTTAAATTTTATAAATTCTGTTGTTCGCTGTTCAACTTAGCAAATAACTTATTAAAATGGATATATATTTGATTCCATCATACGGCATATCATCAAATCACATATTATGGACGTTTAAATTTTTTTTCTGCCTTTTTAAACTTCATGAAAAATAGGTATATTTTTATCTCATCACGGGCCCACCATTAGATAGCAAAATTTTAATTCACGTGATACATATTATTGGTGCACATCGAACATGATTCTTGGATAACTTTTGGAAATGTATCACATGTATTCAATATCTCATCAATCTCTAATAACTTGTTTTCGATAATTTTATATTCTCTTTGTTATTTTTTGAGTAAAATTTTTATTTGAATACTTATTTCATTAATTTTTGTATCACTTAATTTAATATTTTCGGCTTTTTTTTTTGGCAGAAACGTTGACAACATTCTTCTTCCTCAAGTCAAATCCTTCTCCATCCTTAATTATTGAGATGTTTTTTCAAAGTCTGATTTTAATTTATTTTACTCCTCTTTGCCAAGCTGACCATTTAAAAAAAATCTCAATGACATTGAACATTTTTCCTATCAGCCTGCATTCCTCCCAATATATCACACGTGCATTCCTCTCTATGAATATTAATAGTAGGGAAATGATTATTTACACACGAGATTTGTGCCATCACACATGGACTTGTGCCACTTAGAAGAAAAAATTTGACTTTATATTATTGGGACCCGTGCCACTTAGAGCGCCATCTAGGCTATCTTATTTGAAAGTCATGACGTAAAAAATCCTTAGCATCAAAGATTGTCACGAAACACAATCAATATCATCAAATTCTAAGTGTGTTGAATCTAATAATAGAGATCATATTTCGTACTAATTGTTGGCGTTAATTGGAGATCTTTATATCATATATAGCCTTTAAATTAGACACATTAGTCAGTGTTCACCTAGCATATGTCATAAAAATGTCAAGTCTTTTTGTTCATACCATTTGTAACAACACATTTCCCTTGTGCAAGTAGTCTCTCCCTAATAGTAGTGATATGCTATTTTTCAAATGGAATCAAGGTTTTAAAACTGTGTCATAGGATACAAAGGATATTGTTATCCTCATGGTGGTTTTTGAAGTTTTCTTTTTATAAACTTGTAAGGTTTTTCTTTTCTAATTTTTTAAAAACCTTTATAAATTTGTTATAAAGGAGTTATAACAAACGTTACAATAGCTTTATAATTGTAACGAGGTGTAGATGGTGAATGCTCCTCCTCAAGTCTATAACCTTATTGTTGTTGATTATTCTTCTTAATGATATTTTCCTTCTTATCAAAAAAGCAGCTTTATAATGATATTAATTTTTTTTAACTATTTTATTTAAAATATGTATTACCTATTTAAGACTAAGAGCATCTCTAATGGCGGTGTAAATAACAATTACGAATATATTTGAAGCCTTGTTTCTCTCCACATGTAATAGGATACTAATAGTTTGGTAGCCAATATTAGTTACTGGGCACTTGAGTCCTCAAATATTAAATATAATATTTTATTAGATTTAAATATGTTAAAAATATAATATTAAATATATTTACAGCCCTTCAATCAATAAAATGTTCTGAAATAATTATTTTTGGTGTCCTCCATTGGAGCTCCCAAAATTTAAAGCATATAATCAAATAGCCAAATTTAAGAAATCATCCTCCAACAACTATTTTTAACTACTCCCCATTAGATATGCTCTAAGGCCTAAGCCTCTATAAAGTCTTATATTATAGTTTAAGATAACAGCTCTTAACAAGATATAAGAATTGCTACAAATCCGGCCTTTATAACATATCATAATCTAACAGGTGAGGGGCGTTTGCCTAACGCCTTTAGATCGTTATAAAATATCATGAATGAATAGGATACGATCATTTCAGCTGAAGTAATTTAAAGTTGAACAAAATAAATTTGAAAGATCATGAGATTCGTGGAAGTCTTTGCAATGAATTGTGTGACAGATAAGTAGGCGCTTTATTTTTTAAGCCTGGAGTTACTGTCACGTACCACTTTATCTTTACACCCACCTCACTTAAGTAAAGTAAACAAATTGTTTATTATAATCATATGATAGACATCATTTTCTTTCCCAATCTTTCAAATAATATAGACCATTGGCCGCCCTTCAGAAAGGTTGGATATTGATTCTACACGTGGCACACATCCCAACAAGCGGACATGAATCATGTTTGATGATATGCCATGTTCACATTCACTTTTTGATATGTGTCGACGTGTAATTAAAATCTGATTGTCTGACGGAAGGCTCATGATTGCAAGATATATTGAGTGGAAGATTGGGACGAAAACTAACTTCCATTGCCTAATTCAAACTGTCAACTTTTCTTTGCTTTGACTAACTTAGGTAGTTGTAGCACCTACCTTTTTTAATCGATCGCAACTCTAAGGAAAGATCGTTGGGTCATTTGTAATGGTTTTGCGTAATAAACTTTATCGGTTGAGTGATAGCTCAATTCGTATCCTCTTCCCTTGTGGAAGGGATAAGTCGTGGGTTTTAATTCTCACATTTGCTCTAGTCCTTTGTGCGGGCCTCCTCTTACGTTGTGCTACAACCAGAACCTCTCTGCATGCAAAGTATCTAGAGACACTACATCCGTATGACATCCTAAAAATTAAAAATAAAAAGGCTAAGAAAAAAGGGATTGACTATGTTGACCGTCAAGCACAAAATGGTATTTAAATGAACTTACACTATTTATTGGCTTATGATGTTGGAAAATCATACCGACAAATTAATATATAATAGATTAAAGGGTTATGACACAAAAAATCAAACTTTTTGAAAGATTTGAATCATCCAATTTGTGTACTCAAATGCTAACAATTGTCCTTAATTTTAATGATTGATTTTAAAGTTCACCGATCGGATGGTTTATATTTACTTATGAGCATGATCCTATTGCTAGGACATGTTCCAACGATAACTTGCCATTTGGTCAGTTTAGATTGATCATATATCTGAGCCACGTGGTACAATGATAAATCACACCTCAATAATGAGAGATAAAAAGTGATATTTTAAGGTGTTTTAAATGTCTGTCACGAGTCATTATCGCAAAAATAAAAATAAATATATTAAAAAAAAAAACAAGCCACGTAAATATATTACTTTGATATAAATATTCAGTGAATTTCATATATTCCATTTAATATGTTTGGGGATCTTGTGGCAAATAAAACAAACAAGCCACGACAAGGGTCCAACGATTCTTCCACTTTTTTGGTGTGATTTTATGGGTGATGAGTCGCTCTCATGGTCGACCACTAGCCAATCAATTCAACCTTATCCAATCATGTAATTGACTTTATATCCGTTATTTTAAGGACAGTTGGGTCCTTAGAAGCTTCTTAAGTTTGCCCACCGTAAAAGGCAGCTGTTAGGCCACGTGGCACAAGTGAATTTAGTCACACTAAATGAGTCCCAAAGCCACCCTCATTGAAGGCTTGAAATAATCCTCTCGATTGAGACGTTGACTATTGATCATATCTTTTAACGGCTCTGCATTAAAGTTTGCTTAATATCTTTTGATTAGGATAAGATTTTAGTAATTGTAATACAGATGATGACCATATACAGATGAACTTATCAAAATAAATAAATAAAGATGATGGCCGTATAAGTGACGTGGTTTTACTGATCAAAAAATATGTGACAAGTGGCACCGCATGAACTAAAAAATCGCCCTCTTATCGGAAATGATAAATTATCGATCGAATTTTCATATTATCGGCCGAAATTTCAAATTATCAGCCGATAATTTGAAATTATCGGCCGAGTACTATTTTCGTCTTTTTTAGCTTTTTTTTTTTCTTTTTTTAAAAATAGAGGAGTTTTCTCAAAAATAAAAAATCATTTTTTTAAGAGGGTTTTTAAGCTATTTTTTTTTTCAGGGGTTTTTTTTAACTGTTTTTTTTTTTTTAAAGGGGTTTTCTTTAAAATACCCATTATTTAAAAAACCCCATTTGTAAAAGGAAGAAGAAGAAGAAGAAGAAGAAGAAGAAGAAGACGGCGTGTACCTGTTGAGCCTCCTCCTCCTCCTCTCCCCTTTGACGTTTCTTTGTTCTTTGTTTTTTTGGTTTTTAGCTTTTATATGCAAGGGTGTCTTAGGACAGACTATCTTGCCTATCACTCACACACAAAGAGTGGTGTTTAAATAATCTTACACCATAAGAGCTTAGCATTTAGGTGATCTGAACCGTCAAAATTATTTTTTAGGAATACTTTAATCATTCGAATTGTGGACCATTATTTTTTATTTCAGGGCTGATATTAAAGTTTATCAATAAGATGATTAACATTTAATGCTCAACCTTCGATCTATGTTCGATTAGACGGTGTTTAAATGATCTCACATCATTAAAATATCATTTTTTATTTCACACTATTAAAGTGTGATCTATCATTATGCCATTGGCACAAAGCTATGATTCGTCAAATGGTTTTAAAGGGGTTGCACATATGGGGACTTTCAGAGATTGCATGAGCGGTAATAGAGGTACCTATACATATAAAGGTATGCAATATTTCACACAGTAGATCTTGAGATCATAGCCCAACTAGCAGACGGTTAGATCTTGATTCCGCGTGACATATATTCCCAAAATGACCCTGATCATGGGTGTATCATGAGAAAAGTTCTCGGGTCACTTTTGAGATTTATTCAATATGGAATCAAAATCTGACCGCCTGATATATTTTGCATGAGATCAAGATTCATTGTATGATCGAAAATTAGCTTTACTAGTGTAAATATATATTCTAACAATATTAAAGAACTTAAAAAAACTAAGAAAATAAAATTCAGCAAAGTTCAATAAAGTTCGGAGCACATTTTCAAAAAAACCCGAAATTTTGACCGAAATTACCGAAATTTTGACCAATTTACGATTCGGGTCATGGCCAAAATCGAAATCGAAACCGAGATTTTGATCCATGATCTTAGAAGACTTCTAAGGAGAGACCGGAACGGAGCAGCAGCAGGCGGCTAGGGGCCGTTCCTCCGTTCAACTTTGAGGAAAAGTATTAGAATTCATATTAGGCATCCAACCCAATAATAAACCGACAAATGCCCAATCTGACCCCACCCTATGGTGCACCCGAGTCGACACGACCCGAATACCTCACTCGACCCAGAAAATACCTGACCAACGCAACTTCTTGGTCGACCTGAACCAACGAGTCAGTTTATATGTCTGACCTAGTAAAATATCGGGTCAGGCATAAGGTCGACCCGACTAGTTGACAACCCTAATCTCAAGCACCAAGTAATGGGTCACTCTTTGGCACATGTGTACTTTAAAGTGGCCACTTGGGTCCAATATCTTAGCCCAATTTATGAATTGAATGGATTGAGTAAATTTTTTAAGGCTCGAATATAAATTATGTCATGTTTGAGCCTTACCACGCCCATTAACATCCCTATGAGGGAGTCTTTGTATGGCATAGCTCTTTATTAGCTCCTATCACAGTAGAGTTCACCTATTTTAGTCAATTCTCGTTCTTTTAACTCCCAATAAAATAGGATTTACATGCTCTAGCAATAATCTCTCTGTTCTCTGCTAACTCCCTACCAGAGCAAATAAAATCTACTATGACAAGGAGTGAGTAGAGAGAATGATAGAAATGTTGAACAGATAAATTTTACATAAAATCTTGTTATGCAAAGAGTTGTCAAAGAAGGGGTACCTGCTAAAGCAGATAGCAAGATGCTAACAAAGAGGATGAGAACCTGCTAAAATAGGTGAACTCTGCTATGACAGTGGCTAAGGCCTAAAATGATATAATAGTTGATTAGATCTCAAACTGGAAATGAATCTAACCCATTTTCAATTAGGCCTAACTTATTAGGTTAAGTTTAATGCTCAATTTAAAATTCTACCAATTTAGACCCAATCAGAGTTTCATCGGACCACAATTACTTACTTTCGTTCGGTTTGAATTTTGGTTTGCAATTTCCACTAAGGGTAAGTTTTAAAAGGACCTATTAATTTTAGGATATAAATTTGCACTATTTAATAAAAGAACGTGGATGACTACTTAATTAACTTTAAAAAATTTAAATGAAGATTCAGATATCAACTTTATGGTTTTAATAATATTTGATTTTAAAATAAAATAGTTAGCAAAACCTAATAAATTCGCTTGCCATACCGAATCAGATCGAATTGAATTACAAACTGATTCGTTGTACCCAATTTGCAATTTGCTAGGTGAATGAGCGAATTAAAGAACTTAGGATTAAATTATTAACTAGGGTTGTCAATGAGTCAAGTCAGGTGAAGCAAAAAATTTAATTGCTCCATGGGAAATTAGCATTTGCCTAACCTGACTAGATGGCGCACCTGACCGGGTATATGCTTGACGCCCAACCTGACCCAACCCAACCCAATATTTTCCTTATCTTACGAGTCAAGTTTATGTGCTTGGACAATAAAAAAGTTGGGTCGGACGGGTTGTATATAGGGTCTACGGCCCCTACAATTAACAGTCTTAACAAGGAGTCCCGATTCCTAGGTTTGTCAATTGGTTGGGGCGGGCTTGAGTTAACCTAGTTTTTAATTGGACCTTTAGTCTACTTGAGCATACCAACCATTTATAGGTTGGCTTTGGATATCTAGTCTTTGGCCAGGCCAAAATGGTATATACTTGTACGGCCCGAATGATACTTCACTAATAATATAAAGAGTTAGGGCACTTTCATTTCGCGGTATTATGTGAATATTATATGTAATCGTCTCATTTTATCGTAAAAAGTATAATTTTATATGTTCCTTTCGATATAATTTTGTGTGGTTTGTGGCCAAAATATTACCTGCAATATGTTTAGCTTATGAAGCTGCCAAAAATATTAGAGGTAAAATTTGCAATGGCCATCTTATATTTGGACTTAAAGGTGTACAAGCTAAAAGTAAACAGGTACCTTTGTTTACAACCAATGAAATTGCAACCTCAACCCATTTCCTTTAATTGTATTCATTGATCTCCTTGAAATCCAACGATGAAGATTGTTTCTCTGACTAATCTTCCACACAATGAATCTTAAGATCATGGGCATCACATCAGACGATCACTTTTTGATTCCACATGGCACACCTCCCAAAAGGTGACCATATAATCATGTTTGAATGTGATATGTGCACATGAATTTAGGGTCACTTTTTGGAATGTGTGTCACATAAAATAAAAAATTGACAATGGAATATCCATGATCTCAAGATCTGTTGTGTGAAAGATCGAGGCAAAAAAGAGCTCCATTGTCTATTCAGAGGTGGTCAATGTATGCCAGTTAGAGGAGTTAGGGTGAAGTCACAAATTTATCATTTATGGATTGTGCAATATTACACAAGTATTCCACTTCAACGTAAAATGAATAGCATCCAATAAAGTAGATTTTATACCCTCTTTTTAAGATGAAGTGAACAATCATTTTAAATCATATATGTACTTTTTTACAAGTAAAAAAAAAGTGTACTTTAATGCAAGTAAAGTGCATGTTACAAGAGAAGGGATTACTTTGAAATGCACAATAAGAAAATTGCAAATGCTTGACCCAACTTGACCCGATCAAAACCTCTATATTTTTACCATTTTACATATAAACTATGGATGTCTCATGCCTCCAACAGGGCAAGTTTATGTATTAGACCCGATAAAATATTAGGTTAGGTTATGTACTAGACCCGGTAAAATATTAGGTTAGGTTATGTACTATACCCTGTAAAATATTAGGTTAGTCGGATCTCTCTCTCTCTCTCTCTCTCTCTCTCTCTCTCTCTCCCTTTCCCTACAAAAATGCAGCCCGAGCACCACTATCTCCCGGTGCAGTCACCCAACACCACCTTTGCCTCACCTATCGAGGCTCAACCATCGGAATTGTGCCCCTGAGCATCACCACCGCAGCACCAACTACAAATAACTCTAGTTGTGCTTAAACAAGCTTCAACAATCATGTTTTTATGGCAAAACGAAAAAGAAATATGATCCAATAGTGGGATCTAAGTCACCACGGTACGTCAAATCCGACCTCCACCAACCCAAACCCCACAAAAATACCGTTCATGCTTCAACAGGTGTGTGCCCTCTTATCCAACTCGTTCAACTTAATTACACAAGAAAAATTGTGTTTAAATTGCTATTATAGAGAAAAATCATGAAATACTTTTAAAAATGAATCATGATCAATTAATAATAATAATATATATGTATAAACACCTACTCGGTGCACTAAACTAGTTAATATACAATGCCCATCCTCGCTTGACCTTAGGTGCGAGGTGAGTATTGGACCCATCCTTTAACATGTGATAATTTCTCAATTACAAATATATAAGTGTGGTAGATGGATTTATATATGAGGTCAAATAAATTGATCACATATGCCTAATACTAAATCCATAGACATTTCTAACTTCATTTATTCCAAATCAGTCCTTATATATATGTGTATGTGTATGTGTGTGTGTGTGTGTGTTCATATGTTGTATAATCATATGTATCTAGTGCATGTGTGTTCAACACATTAGACCAACCCAAAATTTCACTCCTATAAGACTTCTCTCACAATCTCTATACCCCACGTCAATACTAAAACTTAACTATCTAAATACTTAACAATCATATTATTCATGCGTTCTTATTGATCTTATATATTATATAAATGAGTGATCAATACCTAAATTATACCCAAACTTTATTCAACATACTTTCCTTATGATACGCTCACAACCTCAGACCTTTTATTTTTATGTAAATAGTTAGAGACTTTTAATTAATTTTGATCAAGGCCTGAGGCCTTTATGCGAATAGGGTTTAACCTACTTTCCAAAATAATATGAGTTGTGCCCTTACCAAACCCAATATGAACTAAAGTCATCATTTATTTATTTTGACAGTGACCCACTTTTGTCAAATCAATTGGCTTATGATTATTTTTATTTATGTGTGGGTTTTAAGCCCTACAATTATCCAAACGGGTAAAGACCTACTTTTTTAAATAAATAGGGCTCGAGATCTGTTCTACTCAATCCCCATAAGCTGAATATATGCTTGTTTACATAAGAGCCATGAACTCTTTATTAAATATGACATAGCATGAGGCCTTTAGTCAAATCGGCCCATGCCCCTAACCCATTATTGACTTGAGTTGGGCCTAAAACCCCTTATGTTGTGAATTGGATTAGAAGATACCTTATCTCTACGCAAATAAGCTCAGTCCCTTTTAGTCCTTTGGATGTATATGGGTTTATGCCCTCTTAATTTATCTATACGCATGAATTGAAAGCCCATTAGTAAGTTTAGATAAGACCCAAAGCACACCCTATTTTAAAATAATTGGGTCTCATGCCCCTTAATATTTTTATACGAGACGTGGATTCTTCGTAACCCATGTGCGACCAATGTGTGAAATGTTTGACACGTAATATATATAAAACTCATGTGACACATATGAGTTGTATGCCACAAGCAAAAAAAATAGACTTTCATGATATTTTTGTGTGAATTGGAGCGAATTGGGGTGCAACCCAAACACAAAAAGTTTATGATTATTGAATATTATAGTTGCCCAAAATCATAAATCATTGTAAAATAAATGGGTTCGCCCATGTGGGCCTATATACTCTTAGTAGCTAAACATATATTTTTGAGAAACTGTGGATCAAGCATACCCACCTTCTAAGTCTTAGGAGACTCATTAGATGCCTCATCTATCCATGGTACGAGATATGCGTGCATCGATGATCGTACGATGATACAATCTTGACTAAAATTCTGTATCATTCAGTTAATGGTCTAAATGATCAAACCAATAGTGACAATCATAGAGTATCTAAGCACTCATTCTACTTACGATATCGGTAGAATTAGATTGTTCTAAACTCGATCACGCTTACCTAAAATGTGTGTATTTCAATATACATTAATTAAATCTTATTGAAATCACAAAAATGACTAGTCTATTTTCATTAGATCAAAAAGATTGATCTAATGAGAACAATCTATCATCATATTGTGACACACATTATAGGGTTACATATCGATTTACATGTGACTTATTAATAAAATATATTTCTTTTATAATTAAGCTTCAATTGTTGAAATATGTTGATGAAATTATATAAGATATATGTTATATTCAGTGTTTTCATCGGCGTTGCATTACATCCATATCGACATACGATTGATAAGTTAATGAATACGATACGACACTCGACTTTTAAGTTTTTGTCGTGGTGGGGTTCTTTTTATGATCACATTGAGCATGACATGTAGGCATCCATGTACGAATATAACACCTTTATAGAAGTATGGGCTGTCACACGAAGTACGTCTAAGTTATTACGAAACCAATCCATTGAAAAACGTAATTTAGTAAAACTTATCACACCATGACTCATTTTAATTTAAGTTGTATGTAAATGATAAGAAAATATAAATATGATAAGATGTGAATAAGATAAGATACGAATAAGATAAAATACACTGTGAAAATTAATTGAATATGAAATTAAATTCTACACGTGACGCCACACCTTATGACCCATCGTAATGGGTACAACGTCCGCAGCCAATATGAGTTTTAGGCTCTATTTGATAACATGGAAATACAATTACAAAGATATAAATGAATTTTTGTTTTCAATTGTTGTTGTTTGATAGCTATGTAAAAAGATGAAAATGAAATTAAGTGGGTCCCGCATCAAAATTTAATTTTCATATACCAAGTCATTTTAGAAGGAAATCGTTTCAACCTTTTAAGTAGCTGAAATTGAGTTTCCCACTAATAAAATAATAATTTTTTGTCATTTCAAATCTAAAATTACTTATAAAGAAAAAAAATATTATCTTAAACTAAAAGCAAAAAAATTATCTTTTGACTTTTAAAACGTAGATCCCATTTATATGGCCATCATACCAGCACAATCACTATGACCACCATATTATCTACATTATACTCTTTTTAGCTAATATTTGACTTTGGCCAAAGTTTGAATTTTAATCAAACTTTAACAAGATTTATAAACTATTTACAGTTTTGACTTTTGATCAAACTTTGACTACTGAAACATAATAATAATTTGTAAGTAATATATTAGCAATTTTGTAGAGGTCAAATGTTGACTTTATGGTCAAATATTGACTTTTAATTAAAAATCTACTTCTGATTAAACTTTGACTCCTATTATTTAATGATAAAAAAATATACTGTTGTGTTGATATATAATATGATACTAGATTCTCAATTTTTATTAATCAATAGTTGGACTTTTGGTCAAACATTGACTTGTACACAATATATATTTTTCCTCAAACTCAAAACTTGACTATAAATAGAGTCTACTACTACATAAATATATAACGTATCACCGCAATTTTTTCTTAGTCAAAGTTTAGACTTTTTATCAAAGTTTATTTTTTTATAAAAAGTTATAAATTTTAATTAGTGAAATATTATAATTAAAAATATTTGTCATTGTTTTAATTTGTAACTTTATAATATATTGCCTTAACTTTATAACACAATTTTATTTTTTCAAACTTTTGTACCCTAATTGAGTTTATCATTTTGTTAAATTATTATTTTATAATACATTACCAAATTATTATTTAATTTTTTTTACATTTGGTCAAAATTTGACTTTTTAAAAAGTTGATAATTTGTCAAACTTTGATTAGTGTAACCTAGCGATGAATATGAATACTGCTATGTTAATTTGTAGCTTGGCGATACATTGTTGGATTTTTTATTGGAAAAAATTTAAATTAGGTCAAAGTTTGACTTTAACAAAAATATAATTTTCTCTCAACATGTAACCTTACAATACATACTAGCATTTACTATCTAACTTTGTACTTTAGTCTTAAAAACTTTTATTGATCAAAGTTTTATGTTTGGTAAAAGTTTGACTTTTATTAAAACTAGATATTTGGTCAATTTTTGACTAATGTAACCTAACAATAAATATAAATATTGTTATGTTAATTTGCAGTTAGACTTTTATAACTTGTTGGTATTGCAAAATTTCCTTTTAGTCAAAGTTGAAATCTCAGTCAAAATTTATCTTTTATAAAAAATTTATTTCCTTTCAACGTGTAACCTTATAGTAGATACTAGCATTTATAACTTTGTTATTTGGCTTTATACATTATTATTTATCAAAATTTTAAGTTTGATCAAAGTTTGACTTTTTTATTTGAGTTTAACTTTTCAAACTTCACTTGTGTAACTTAGTAATAAATAGTGATTATTATAATGTTAATTTGTAACGTATTAAAATATCATTACAAAAATTATTAGTTAATATTTGACTTTGGTTATGATTTTGATCCAAACAAAAAGAAGTCAATCTTTGACTAGTGCAACACGAAGTAATAATTAAGTATTTTTCTAAATAATTTTTTTTCTTCTTTTCTCACTAAGTATTTGTTCAAACTAACTTCTACTTGTATGAAAATAAAAAATATATAAATGATCATTTTTTAAAGCACTTTTGATCCAAACTTATTAACTCATTTTCAAATTCTTTTTCAAACATACTAATCAAACAAGATAAGAGAAATCAATTTCCAATGAAAGTCATTTCTCAAACATACTAATTAAACAATGGAAAATCCATTTATAGAGGAAATCATTCTCCAAGAAATCAACTAGGAAATTGATTTTATTTCCTCTATAGAGTTTCCTTATTATCAAACAGGGCTTTAAGGATAATATGTTTAGCTTTGTCTTGAACTAAGGAGACACTGGAGGTTTCGACTTAAAGGAATCTGTTGTACTGATGCGCACAACCTCATCGAACTGGATGGTGATTTATAATACGATACAGAGATAAGGTGATTATCTACGCGTGGACCTCGCGTGATAGACTCGAGCAGCGGCCCTGACACAGATCGTTTACGTAAAATAAGTATAATGTGAAGTACGTTGTGTACACGTATTGAACTACGATAAAACTTAAGATATGTCACGTAAGTTAAGTTAACAAGATAAGTAAGAAAAGTGATAAACATTAGAAGTATCATATGCACTGAAAACTGTTACGTCATTTTAGCTTTATAATTATGAAATGTTTATGAGAATTTTTATTATGCTGTTTATATGAAATTGTAAAAAATTCACTTTCACTCATAAGGTTGAGCCTACGATCACATGGGTAGATTGTGGTGGATCGATTATATAATCCACCGAGTTTACGTGACTGAGTAAACTCATCAAACGAAAAACTAATTAACAACTGCAGGTGAAGATACATACTACTCTTTCCTGGTGGACCTTGATGCACTGATATATGATACTGTTTATGAGGGTGACGACATGGATAACCAACTAGATGAGGTTAGATAGATATTAATTATTTAGTAATATTTTCCAGTAGTTGATTGCAAGGTGACAAAATCTGTATCAGACTTAGGTATCGGTCAATGGAGGACCAATACAAATCGGCCGATATCGATACGTATTTGCCCCTTATTAAATAAAAAAAACCAAAGTCTCAGCTCAAACCGATATGTATCAGTCGATATGGGCCTGCATCGGTCGATATCAATATCGAGTTATAGGACCGATACGTATTGGTTTGCCGAGATAGCAATACGTATCGGTATCAACCGATTTTTTATACCAAGGTTGATCGTACATTTATTTCTGATTATTTTGTATAATGGACTCAATTTTCATTGTAAGCTTAATATTTTTTAAAAAAATATGTGAAGAAAATTTGGTTCACGATTTTTGAGAGCCCTGTTTTGTGTAATATATATATGTTCGCTTATCGCCTTAACAAGCATGCAAGGTTATGACATGGGATTTTAGGCCCTCGTGACAGTATCATATAACCAATTTAAATTTATGTCAGTAGCAACAATAATGAAAACTATTTTCATATTGATGCAACTTATAGAGAAGTTTGGATAGAGAACATAAATCTACATATGGTATTTATTGATTTAGAAAAGATTTATGATGCAGTATCGAACTTAAACATTGAGGGTAACTAATGTAAGTGGAGAGACGAATGAGCTGCCTGTCAGAATTAGAATGCTCATGGTTCTTCTTTGAGAATTTACTTGTTTTCCCTAATCATGGATGCGTTAACCATAGACATATAATAAGAGATTCCACGATGCATGTTATTGGTTGATGACGTCATATTAATTGCTCAAACAAGGGAAAAAGTGAATGATAAGTTAAAATTATGAAAAGCATTATTGTCAATGAGTTCAAAAACTAGCAAAATGAACACATAATACTATGACTGTAAATTTAGCAAAATAAAGTCGTCCAGGATATGATTTAATTACAAATAAAATCATTTAGTGCAATTTCACTATTTAGGTTATATCTTATAAGGAAAAATTATTAAAATCTCCTCCCTTTAAACTTTTTTTTTCTAAATCTCCCCAAAACATTTTCTAATGTTTTATCAACCCTATACTTAAAACTTATATTTCTAAATGCCCCTTAAATGTGTAAGTTAACATAAAAAATGTTTATTCATATATAAATTTCACTAAACACAAACTTTTAACAAAAATCGTAGCGTGCTCTCCATAAAAACGTATCACGCTCTTTATTAAAATGTAGCATCTATCTTTTGGTGGAGAGCTCGCCCTTTATTAAAATGTAGCATCTCTCTTTATATTCTCAGTGCAAACTTCACTTTGTCTATACCCGACAACAAACTTTAGCTTTAAAGCCGAATAATCTTGTTTCGTCCAAAATCAACGCCATCCTAACAAAAAAAAATAAAAAATTAGAAAAATATTATTATAAAAAATAAAGAACAAAAGTAGGGCATTTTTATATATTTTAAGTTATATACTTAGAATTGAGGGGGTGGTTAGATATGCAGGTTTTAAGTATAGAGTTGATAAGATATTAGAAAAAAGATTTACAAAAAAAAGTTTAGGCAGAAGGGACTTTAGAATTTTTTTCTATTTTATTTATATACGTAGATGATGAATTTGAAGATGCCCTTTAACAAATGAGTACCTTTATTTCTATCCATTGAATCTTTGAGTTCATCCCACACCGAAATATATTGATTGCTTGGAATCAGACAATGGAGATCGTTTATCCTCCAAATCTTTCACATGATGGATCTTGAGATCATGGGCGTATCATCAGACCGTCAATGTTTTATTTCACCTGACACACATCTCAGAAAAGTCACCTTAACATCACGTGCACACTTAATTTTGATTTAAGGTCACTTTTTTGGGTGTATACGCATGAAATAAAAAATAAAACATCTGGTAGGCTCATGATCTCAAGATCTTTTGTGTGATCGGGACAATAAACAATCTCCATCTTCTGATTCAATGCTGTTAATGCGTTTCAGCATTGGTGAACTCAAAGATTTGGTAGGTGGATTTAAAAGGTATTCTTATCAAATACGCTCCATGTATGCTCCATGTATGTGTGCCTTAAGAGCAGTTGGAGTGGGCTGGGAGCGTTGCCAAACACAGCCTACATGAGGTGCTTTTTATGGGATGATAACACTTATGCCAAGTGGCCTACTAGTAGGACGGTCATTCGATTATCTATGAGATTTCGACCGTCCAATCTCCAAAATAGACGGCAAGGACAAAAATACACGTCAGTTGTATTCTAAGCACCACACCGCGCATTGCCTCTCCCAAAAGTGGCTTTAAATGATTGGACGGTTCGCGCGGAATCGAACAATCTAAATACAGATTGACGGAGGAAACCCTAGCAGGAGAAAGAAATCAATCCCTCGATTCCAAAGGTGATTTATCGCATGTCGATTTTTGCTATTCTAGGGTTTCGAAACTCGAATCGTAATTATGGATCTCGACTTCCGTATTTTTTATGCGATGATTTCTAGGGTTTTGATTATTCTGCAGATATCTCTTTTTTTTTTTTGGTGATCTTGCAGTGATTTAGCCTATAATTTATAATCTGTATTCGATCAAACCTCGATGGCGTCAAAACGGATTCTGAAGGAGTTAAAGGATCTGCAAAAAGATCCTCCTACCTCTTGCAGTGCTGGTTTGTTTCTCTATTTCTCTCTCTCCTTTTTTGTTTTGCTTGATATTGTTTGTAGTACTGAAAATAGCTATTAATGCTTTGACGATTGTTTTTTTGTCACCCCAGAATCATTTGCATCATATGATGTTAACATAATGAATGAATACCGAAGCTCAATTTGAACTTCTTTTAATGTGAAAATGTGGCCTTTAATTAATTAAAATTGTGTGTTAATTAAATGAAATTTGTGGGAATGATATGGTTTTTAAAATAAGCACTTGAAACTCAGTTATTTTGCATTTTTGCCTTCGTTGGATGCTTTTTATTTTTTATTTTTTATTGTGGAGCAACTAACTTCAATCAATAAGGATGAAACTTTAGAAGGCCTAAATGTGTGTTGGCTCTCCTTTCTCCAATGTTTAGATTGGTTTCTATCTCTAATACTTGATCCACATGTACTGATCTCTCTTTTTGGATTCCGGCATCCCCAGTCGCTTCTTAATGACTTTGGTCATATTTGAGTATCTTCACTTGCATTACTTTTTTGTGTGGCTTAAATCATATTTCAGGATATTCAGTTGTCTCCATTTTCCTTATATTTTTTAACCCTTTTTTTTGGGTTTGTGATAAAACAAAAGGCAACTTACTTCCTTTTATATGTGTGCGCGCGTGCATGTGTTGATCTAGGTTTGGCCCTAAACTGGGAAATCTCCAAAAATATTGGAGGGTCTTTTGGTGTGGTTTGATTAAGGATCAAGCCACTAAATACCTCTACAAGTGTCCTGTTATTGGAACACCAAAGGTTGACCTCGATCAATTAGTGCTTTTAGCTCTCTTCAACATTATAAATTCTCCAAACTTTTGTTTACATTTATGAGGGGGTTTTAAATAGGCTTTGCAATGCCTGAATAAAAAATCCTATTCTAATCCAATTTTCAAATTTAAATAAAGAAAACCCAAATTTAATATTCTTTTAAAGTCCATAAATAAAGGCCTCCAAACCATTCAACTAAATAAAATAAAATCCTAACCAATACGGAAACTAAGCCTAATTCAACAAAAAAATTATGAAATTCGTCACTTTGCAATGTAACATTTGAAAATTGACCATGAAAAATTCAAAACTGTATCATCAGTTCATAACTGCTTATTTCTTACTTCATTGGAAAACTAATTTGACGAGCTTTTAAAAATGACCAATTCCCTATCAATTTGACGTCATTTGGTACTTGAAAATATTTCAATCACAAATGTGATAAGAATGGAAGTTGAGCATTTCGTGAGTGATCGATTAGTAACTTTTCAACAAGAAAATTTAGATTACCCTTTTTCGTCTTTTCTTTCAAATTTTCAATATTTCCTCCTTTTTTCTTTCCTCTTGGAAACTCTATCAAGATCATGAGATAAGCGTTCTTATTGCATCATTCTCTTCTTTTTAAAAAGTTCAACTACAAACTTTCATGGTAGTTCAATATTGAACTCTCTAGGGAGTATTGGCCTCTATCAATATCCCCATATAGGCATTGGATGGGGATTTTTTTTGCATCTTTTTTACTGGCTTGTTCTTTAGTAAAACCAATAAAGAGGAGATCCTCTTGTGGGCTTCATCATAATGATGTTTCGAACACTTCCCTTGTCGTCACAGAAGTCACATAGGTTGCCAAATATGTATGCGAGATCCCCATATATAGCGCTTCATGCGTCTGTTATTCGACTTTCAATATTCATCCTCGTGCTGATCGTGATTGTTTCGGTTGTTGATCAGAGGCTGCAACTTCTTCCCTTAGGATGCAGAACTTGCTCTGATACCAACTGATGAAGGCCGCAAGTGATGCTGCCTTGAATGCGTTGATATGGTTTCATCCCTAAACAGAAAATCTCCAAGAAGACTGAGAGAAAGTCTTCTGATGTGGTTTTATTAAAGATCAAGCCATTAAATACCTCTGTAAGTGTCCTATCATGGGAACACCAAAGGTTGACCTTGGTTTACTAGGGCAGAAAACTCTCCTCATTATTATTAACTCTCCAAATTGTTGTTTACATATATAAAGGGCTTTAAATAGCCCTTACAGTAACTGAATAAAGAATCCTATTCTAATCCAACTTCCTAATTTAAAAAAAAATACCCTAATTTTAAATTAGAGTGCCGTTACTCCCACACCAGCTTATGTTATGCCCACATTGACGAATGAAATTATTGACTCCACACAATTGTAGTCTATTTTGGTCACCGATTAATAAAAATATTAAAAAATTTCTTCCCCTTTTGCCCAAAATATTAGAATTGTAACGATAAAAAAAATAACCATTCCAATTAATTAACAAACAAAATGCAATATTTAGGATTAATTACCATCAAAGAAGATTGTGCTCCCTATGCATCCCAACCAATTGGTATATTTATCCTGAAAAAACCGATCGTATATGGATTCAACAAATTGGTATATCAAAAAACTGATTGAAAAAAAAAACAAATCGGTAGATGGATCCAACAAATTGGATATCAGAGCCTGATTGTTGCCACTACCATGGCCTTGTTTCTATGTAGGAGTTTCATGAAACATCTGATGGGCGTTGGCGATCAATTGAAGAAAATGATATATGATTTGATTAAGTATTTGTTAAGAGAAAATTGTAATTGAGAATTTTAACTGTTTTAAACTTCAAAACTTCTTCTCTTTCAGTTTTTCTTCAATGATTTGGCAGCTTCAAAATTTCCCTACTCATCAACAGCCATCGTGTCTTCGTGCACTGGAACGTCATCTTCCAGATTACCTCCTTTTTTGAGAGAGAGAGCCGATTCCCACGACTGCTACCTCAACATGTATGCGGTGAAAAAAAATACCTGACAAGTTTGATCCGAATGAGCGAAGCTATTGAAATGGATGATCTGTTCTTTCTCTTTCAGATTACCCCTTCATGTCGTTTCCTACTACCGCTTATGATTGGATGGTGTGTGTGTGTTGGGGTGGGGTGCGACACTGAATTTGCTGCTCTCACCCAGCATCACAGAATGCCCAAAAGAGTTCTCCCCTTCCTTTGGAAGGAGACGACTTTGCAAAATCACCAGAGAAAGACTTCTCACTCTCTGATCAAGATGGTCGTTGATTCGACAATTTATGGTCGCCGCAACCAATATTCACGGTAAATACAATAAGCCCATCTGGCACACACAAATATATATGTAATTTCTTTTTAACCTAGAAATGGAATGCCGATAAATGAATCAATGGAGTTTTATTTATTTTTTAAAGAATACAAATGGAATAACGAACCGATAGATTCTTGCTATTGCTGGGAATAATTGTCAACCTGGTCATACCACAGCATATTCTCACATGCCGGTAATATGGTTATTTATTATAGCTTTGGATTCCATGAATGGATTGGCCACACACAACCCGCATCCACACCGGTATATTATGGAAAACAAATGAATTGCAGGGAAGATGAATTAAAAAAAAAATACTATCCTTTATTTTTTTTCTTCCTCTTTGAACACTGGTCCTTCTAACCTTCACCTCCATTTCTCCTTCATGTATACTTGTCTAAAAAAGGAGGCAAACACTTCATTGAACATATGCTGCTGTTTGGTGGTGTGTGATGGAAGGAAGCAACCACTTTTCTCAACAGGTGCTACTATATTGGGTGGGAGAAATAATGAGGGTCGCAACCCTCAATATTATAAATAAAGGTGTAGATAAAAAATTACCAAGATTTCTGTTTTATGGTATTAAAACACACTCAAACAGCCCTAGTTTATTGCATTTAATTTTGAGGTCGCATTCTCAATTCCTGTAAAATATATGATCTGCGCGTAACTGTAATCTGAACCACAGCAGCCTCTTGATCAATAATTTCAGCAGCAGAAAGCAATAAGGGAAGCCTAAACAGACTGCCAGATCAGCACTAGAGCAGTCTTAACACTCTCAGCAGCCTGTAATCAATCTGAGAAGATTGATGTTTCCATCCCAGTGGATCAGAACTCTCGGTTTTACTGGACAGCAGAGGGCTGAATAGCCTCTGTAAATAGAGTCAAAACTCCCTTTCCACTGTTCTAAAAAGAGACTCTTATATAAAAATATTTTATTCCAAAACTTTAATCACTGTAACACACACCATCTGTCTCTTTTGATGATTACATATGTAGAAAATGAAGGGAGATAATGTCCTAATCTAAATAAAAGCCCTATCTTACTTGGACTTTAAAGGACACTAATAAAATGAACTTCCTATTTTATCTTGGACTCTATTCTAATTAAATAAAGAAAGAAACTTTCTGAATCTAGACTCTAATTCTCCTAGGACTCTTTAAATGGAAAGAAAACTTGCCCTTTAAAATTTCAACTCGCTTTAAGATTACCAAGAGAATGCATTCTCGGTAATTATGTCCCAGTCATGTGATCTCTCTAGTGATCACGTGACCTCTTTAACTCGAGAACCATGTTCTCATTTTAGCAGGTCACGTGACCTCTTATGTGAGCAATCCTTAAGGCCCAACGCCCATAATCAAGGTCCATCAGGTCTTTATTTGAGACTCTTTCTGTAGCCCTTCTAAATCTGTATAACCTGGGCAATTTCCTGCCCCCTTTTATCTCTAATTTCGTGCCCAAACCAATCCTGAAATTTCCCTGTATCATTCTCTCCCGGTTAGAGAAAACTTGGCTCCATCGAGTTGACTTCCGCATCCCATTTAGTGAAGCTTTAAGCCCGTGCCTTTCTCTTGTATTAGCAGTCAACTCTTTGCTGTGTGCGTGATCGATGTCGGAGTTCCATTGACGTAGGTTGAGAAGACTCTTACTCGCCCCTTTACTAGTCTTGAGTTGAGTGTTCTCTTCAGCCGGTAGTAGAGTGATCTTTCGCTCATCCTTGACGAAGGAGTAGGTATTCTTCCTTCCTTTGTGCACCGTATCCCGGCCATATTGCCACGGCCTCCCCAATTTACAATTGCTCTCCCATCTACCTTTGCTGCGATAAAAAAATGATCATTAACTTCCTTTTTGAGATCTATGTTGTTAAGGATGACGAGAAAGTGACACCTGTGCTTAAACAGTGATATGAAACACGCAAAAATTTGAATAAACATCATCATCATCGACACAACCTTTTGCAATCTATTTGTGGTTGGCTTTCCGAGTCTTATTTATCCACTCGTTTCTGATCAACGCTAAGCTCTTTACAACTTTGCAATCCTTCATATCCCTTCTCACTGGTGTTTCCCTTCCCCTACTTCCTTGTGCTTGTAGCTTCTTTGTCCTTCGTATTGGGTCTGCTTCGTGCCTCCGAGAAACATGTCCAAACCACCTCAGGAGACGTTCTGTTGTTCTTTCCTTTATAGGTTCCACTCTCAAATTTTCTCGTATGTTCTCGTTCTGAATTTTATGCTTTCTTTCTATTCCACACATCCATTCAACATACACATCTCGACCACATGTACACTATCTTCTTGTCTCTTTCTGTAGTCCAACATTTTACGCTATATGATATGACGGTCTAACAATCGTCTTATAAAAACATCTCTTTAATTTAAGTGTAACTCTTGGGTCGAACAATTCTCTCGCTTGCCTCTATTTTTTCATACCGCATTATTCTTATTTGAGACGTCCTCTTCAAATCCACCATATGATTGTAAAGTAGGAACTAAATAGCGAAATCTATGACAATGTGGCACTGAATGGTTTTCTAATTTAACAAAAAATTCTCCTCCAGGCTGCCATGTTCACTAAATTTGCACTCTATTTCGTCTTTATTATGCTAATTTTCAAACCGTTCTCTCCAAAGCTTTTATCTAGAATTTCAACTTATCATTTATTTCTTTCCTTGTTTGGGCAATTAATATTACGTCATTCGCAAATAAATGCAACAAGAGATCTCTTCTTGTATATATATGGTTAGTGCATTCATGACTAGGAAAAACTAATAAGGGCTCAAGGCATATCCTCTCATACATGACCAAGAAAAACTAATAAGAGCTTACTCGTCTCTCCGTACGTCGTTTGTACACTAGTTACCACCCTCTCATATATGTCTTGGATAATCTCAATATATAAGTTCGCGATGCATTTCTTCCTCAACGTCCACCAGATTATTTGTCTCGACACTCTATTATAAGTCTTCTCTAAAACAATAAAGTCCATATATGAGTTTTTCCTTCTCTTTCTAAACTTCTCCATAAGTTGCCTCAATAGGAAAATAGGTTCCATAGTTGATCTTCCTGACATAAATCTAAACTAGTTCTCTGATACATTTGATTCTTACCTTAGTCGTTGTTCTACTATTCTCTCCCAAAGTTTCATAGTTTAGCTCATTGGTTGAATGCCTTGATAGTTGGCACATTTTGGGATTACTGCTTTATTCTTATAGAAAAGGCCCACATTGCTCTTCCTCCATTCCCTATACATTTTATTAATGAATTTAGTGAACCAATTCAATCCATTCTCTCCCAACACAAATCAAACTTCTCTAGGTATTCCATCCGGTCCTAATGCTATTCTTTCTTTCATCTTTGCTAGGGTTGCTTTTATTTCAGCTTCCGATATTTCGTTCTTCATCCCTTGATTTGGTTTTTCTTCTTGATCTTCTTCCTTCGTATATTCGGTGATTAATAGATTTTTAATATATTTTTACCATCTATTTTTTTATATCTCATCCTCTTTTACTAAGACACTTTAATCCTCGTCTTTAATGCACCTTAGATGGTCGAGATCTCTAGTCTTTTCTCTTCTCTAATCTTGGCAAGTATATAGATTTTTTTTTCTTTCTTCTATTCCCGCCCTAGTAGATAGAATGTCATACACCTCATACTTAACTTTACTCACGACTTTCTTAACTTCTCTTTTGACGACTTTATATCTTTCACGATCATATGTAGTTCTTGTTCTTTTCCATTTTTTAAAACACTTCTTCTCAATAATTGACTCTTGAATGTTTGCAGTTCACAACCATGTTCTTTTTGTACACCCATTTTCTTCCTTTAGATTCCTTGAGAACCTCCTTAGCAACTCGTTTAAGGTATTGCGCCATTTGTTCCGATATCTCATTTGGATCCCCTTCCCACTACCATATTTCTCAGTCACTCATTTTCCCTTTAAAGGTGGTTATTTTTCTTCTTTTAATTCGTCCTATTTTATTTCTGGGGGATCCTTTGTCATCTTTTTAGTCGCTTGGCTCTTGATTAATATATCCAAAACTATCAATCTATGTTGCTTTGTAAGCTGTCTCATGAGATGACTTTGCAACCCTTGCAGTTTGCCCACTCTTTTCGCCTTACTGTGAAGTAATCTATTTGAGTTCTATTTGCTCCACGCTTTAAAGTTATAAGATGCTCGTCTCTGCTTGAAAAAAGCATTTGCTATTGCAAAGCTAAGAGCTATTGCAAAATCAAGGATAACTCCCTCATGACCTCATCTCATTCCTTTCTCCAAAAATATATCCTCCATGTATCCTTTTATATTCGTTTCTCACGCTCCCATCGTATTTGTTAGAGTTACCTCCAATCACTATACTTTTACCATTGGTATGCCCTGTACTAGTTCATCCATTGGTTGCCAAAATTCTTATTCCACGTTTTCAAATAGTCCAACTTGGGGTGCATAGGCACTAATAACATTTAATATTTTTATCTAAAATGATTTAACCATTATAATCCGATCATTCTTTCTCTTGACCTCCACAATCATATCCTTCAAATCTCTATCCACTACAATTGCCTATCCAATTGTGAAGGTTATCCTTCGCCGTATTAAAGCTAGAACCCATCTCCAAGGTAAGGCTTATCTTTCTTGCTTTACCACTTTGTCTTTTACAAGCACATTATGCTATTCTTCCTTCTTCTCCTGATGTCTATCATCTCGACACTCTTCTCAGTTAACGTACCTACGTGCCAAGGAGCCATATGTAGCTTCTCGACCTTCTTTGCCCGCCCTCGTCGATGTCGATGTGGGAGCCCTAAACTACTATTCACAATAATTTGCCATCTTTGCTGATTGTCGCTTACAGGGTGTGCCCTAGAAAACCCTTGCCTTTATCTCACTACAACCGGGCTCCATTGTTGCAGGTCACTTACAAGGAATGCCTTGGCCGGTCCTTCCCTACTCTTCACTATGACCGGTTCTGATGTAGCACGTCTCTTACAAAATAAATCATTTGTGGTATATTTGATTCATTTTTAAAAGTTACAAGATGTTCTCTCTTCTCAAAGTTTGAGGGTATGTATAAGGTGAGGTCAAAAGGTTTTCGAAGGGGATTTTATATAGGCTTGGATGGAAAGATTAAATTTTGGGAAGATTTGTGAGATTTGAGTGTCTTCTTTATGTGGAGTACCATTGCTCAAAATTTCGTTTGGAACTAATATGTATCAGCCGGTACGTATTGATTTCGGACATCACTGGGTTAATGAAACATATCGATTTTGGAGCTTGCCGATATGTACTGAAAACTGAGATTTTGAACCTTGATGTGTATTGTATCCAAATTTGTGGGGTATTAAAGGGTAGTTATCAAGAATTGCTATAGGTGGGTGGGTAGAACGAAAGTGTGGGACATCACCTTTGTAAAAAAGGTAAAGGTGATGAAATTGTTTCATATATTTTTCCTTCAGAAATAAAGTGGATAAAAGAGTGCAATTGAGATGCTACAGGTTTTTAATGACCACCTCTTTTTTTTGGGTTCATCATTAAAGGGTATACCATCTCTTCTATCGCCAAGGTGAAGCAAAGTTTAGCCTTGATTAGGATTGAGGCACTTGATCGATCTTATTCAAGTTCCCGTGGTACCCGTTCCTTGTGATGGGCGCCAGATGATACCCAGCTGGTGTGGACGTATTAGTCCCAGCCCTCATGTGTGTGTGTATGTGTGTTTGTGTGTGTGTATATATATTATATTGTCGTTGAAAGTTCATAATTAGTACTCTGCAAAATTCTGTTAGTGTAATAGCTTTTTGAGTTGTAATTGCACATGTTTACAGGTCCAGTTGCTGAAGATATGTTTCACTGGCAAGCGACAATTATGGGACCAGCAGACAGCCCGTTTGCAGGTGGTGTTTTTCTGGTTACCATTCACTTTCCACCAGATTACCCCTTCAAGCCGCCAAAGGTAACTGCCACTGTCTTCTCCTTTTTAGAGTCCAAACTCTATACTCTTTTGCATGAAGGGCACATAAAAAAATATACTATATATATTGAAGAGTTGAGGGTTTTACTTAAAAGAAAGGAATATAAGAGGAAGTAAGAAGAAATAAGAGAAAAAGGAGAAGTAGAAGAAGAAATAAGAGAAAAAGGAGAAGTAGAAGATAAGAGAAGGTGAATAAGATTCACGAGAGAGGAGACATGCAAGATGTCATGTGTCCCTAATCTCAGTTTCTTTTTTATTAATCTTAAGTTCCATTAGTAATGGCAATGCCATTAATGAAACCAAACTAGCCTTCTACATTTTTACTAACTTATATTCCTATACTGCATATGCACTTGATAGTGGGAGCTGTAAACACACACTAAGAGGCTTGGAACTTAATTCTAACAATTAACATATGGCAACTAAGTTTGTCTTTATTGATTTCTGCCTGAAGATGAATGAACCAGTCTGAGCCTCCCTTAATGTAGTTTATAACGACAATGCCATGGATGGAAGCTTAATACTAAACTATCCTTCTGCTAACAAATCTTCCTAACCTACATATATGCTTAATAGTGAGAGCTGTAAATACAAAATAAGAGACTGGAAACTTAATTTTAACAATTAACATATGGTCAAATAAGTTGTCTTCATTGATTGTTCATGAAAATGAACGAACCATGAGTCTTTCTTATTATTGTTATGGAGGTTTTCAAATTTTCATAGTTTAACATCCCGTTTCATCATAATATTATGCTAGATCGACAATATGTAATCCTATTCAGTGTTCTTAAAGGCGGCTGCCCGAGTGATTCGGGGCCCTCGGTTTAGCCTTGGGCGGCTTACCGAATGGACCGAGTCTGGGGCGCCCACCTGGGTAGTTCGGGTGGCCGCCCGGGCTTCTCGGGTGGCCTCCTGGGCGTTTTAAAGTCGGGGCGGGGCGATTTATAAGTTAACGGTCTTTTACCGGGTTAGGTCGAGTTATTAAAAGGTCGGGCATATGCCGTTGTTTTATTGGACACCACCCAACCTGACTCATCGACGACCCTTAAGCTTTAAAGCCCTTATTGCCTAGGGATAAATAGCTCCTTACCGACATTTAAACACTAGAAGGTGTTTAAACGATCTTATACCACTAAATTTAAGACTTTAATCTCACACTGTTGAAGTGTGATTAACATTATACCATGTGGTGAACAGCTGCGATTGATCTAAATTGTCCAAGTGGCAATCTATCTGTCTTAGCCCAAAGAAACATACCTATAAGTGGATTTGAATCATACAATTGATGAGCTTATAAGTGGAACTGAATGTTATATACGTTTATGTTGATATATATATATACACTTCGAGGCCTCCTGGATCTTGTGGTCCCCGCCTAAGCGCCGCCCGGCGACTTCTTCCCGAACCCGCCCAACGACTTTAAGAACATTGATCCTATTAAACATGCTTCACTTTCGTTTTATTCAAGATTATAGTTTAACAACATAAATATTTAAACAATAATGAAATCAAGGAAAAAAACCCTAGTGATATGATTTTCTATTATCTGCTGAAACCTGATATTATCCGGGTGTGTCGCCAATAAATACTGATACAAATGTGTAGTAGGACTCCAGTAGAAACAACCACACACATTGGGTGAGTGAACTCTTGGGGAGACGGGGCAAACACATTCAATCAAATATCCAAGAATATCCTTTCAAATTGATGACTTGTCTTTGAAAAAAAACGTTTATTTATTTCCCAAGTGTCATTTTACCAATGTGTTCAATCTTCATATTCTTTTTATAAGGTTTGCGAGTTGCATTTGAGTGCAGGGTTGAACCCAGCACTCTGAGTCATTTGGGTGCCACACAGACGTGCAAAGGGTTGATCCAAGACCGTTAAAAATAATAATAATAAAAAGTCCTATTTTAATCACCCATTGGCAAAGTTTCTGTGGTCAATGGGTGTTAAAATGAATGGTGAAAGGTAAAATCAAGTAACCATCCATTTTCACACCGTTAGATTAAGGTCCTGCACGTTTTTTTACTCTAAAAACTCCTAGAGTGGGGTGAATGGTGAACCCTAAAGGGGAAGATCCATGCCAGGCTGCACTCGAATGCATTCTCGCTTCTGCCTTTTTTTAATTATCCCAAACATTGAAGCCAATTTAAATCTCTTTTCCATATGTTATTTTTAAATTTATTTATGAAAGGAAAGCAAATAAGTTAAAAATCTAATTATCATATTAATTTATTATAAAATGTAAATGTGGCTGTTTCTTACCCATCTTCAGAGAAAAAAAATTCAAACCTGTTGGTTTCTTCTCCTGTTCAATGTTTTATATTACTATGAAAGATACTGCATACAGCTATCATTTTGTAGCTATTTAATATAACAACAAAGGTAGCCTATAATATCGGCCAATATGCAATATCTGCTTATATTTTGGAACTGCAGGGCTTTTAGATGCGGAATGATATTTTATTTTCGCTAGCAGATTGAGTCATTTCAATGAAACTCAATAATATTTTCTCTGTTTTTCTTACTGCATTTGCCCTGAGAAGATAATTGTGTGCATTCAGGGGATTTCTTAGTAGTTGATTTTGTTGTTTATAAACCAGGAACATGGATTTGGATCTGTCAATCGATTTTTTTTTCTTTGGTGGAATCTGTAAATTTTTTTTACCATTTCGAATAGAAAATTTGAAAATGTTAGAAATTTAAGATGAAAAAGGTGAAAAAAAAGGAACGAGGAAAAGATAGATCCAAGAAGCTTTTCCATAGAAAACTGGATTTTCCCACGTTTTTGAAGCCGCTTTTTTCTGTGGAACATGGTTCCCATTTCACTCAAAATGCATCGAATTGGACACATGGGTTCCCCGCGTGATTGGAAATCCGTGGAATTGGAAACTGGGTACTCTTCGTGATTTGAAATCAGTGAAAAGTAGTAAGAACCATTAGGTGCAACCTCTTTGGGTTCTCTCACTAAGAGCCCTTTTCTTCTACCGCAAAATTCTTTTTCTTCTCTCTCATCTTTCTCAGGTATGCCATTTCGCCCCCCTTTCTCCACCATCTCTCTGTCTCTCTCTCTCTCTCTCTCTCTCTCTCTCCATTGGCACCATCTTTCGATATCAGCACCATCTGCTAAATCCTTCAGCAGGATCTGCTACATCGGCACTGCTTGCTGTATGGTCTCTTGGTCATCTTTGCATCCACCTGCTACAGTGCTAGACACCACATCAAACACCAGAGAACAGCATGCTTGATTTGGAATATAAGTAGTATTTTATGCTCTGTTCTGTATTATAAGTCCCATTTCTTAAATTGTTGTTTTTCTTTTCCTCAATATTCTTTTGATTGTTCTTTTTAAGGATTTCTTGTGTTTTTTGTTCCATAATGTTCCCCCTGAGAGTCATGTTTCTTACGAGTCAGCTGAAATATTTGTCATCCTTCATTAACATCAGATAAGGCTCCAAGTAATGCTTACCCTGCAACATGGAGAAAAAACATGTAGTAATCAGAGGTACTGTAGTCATGTTAACAACATTATCACCCGTTTTCTGATTGTTATAATATGGTGTGTGTGTGTGGGGGGGGGGGGGGGGGGGGGGTGACGCGGGACATCGACCCTAAAATGCGTGATTATGATTTTATGCGAATTTGCTGAAATTAAATAAAATTAAATCAAGCTTGATATTAAAACTATCGTAAATACCTTAGGGTTTAGAGAATTCAGGTTGGTAGATCACGCGAGATCCAGTTAGGGTTCAGTCCGATGCACAAGTACTATTAGATTTGAGGCGAGATCGGCCTAGAGATAGAAACTTTTTTTCAGGCTTGGGCGTTCGTTTTCGATCCGATGTAGATTCGCAGGCTCTAACCAGGGTTGTGAAATGAATTTATGGTTTTGTAATGGGCTTCTGGTTTGATTTATGTTTATGGTTTAGAAAGGGGTTTTGGGCTCTGTTTGATTTGGGATTCGAAAAGGGATTTATGGTTATAAGGATCAAGAAATCAATAGGTTAAGATGTAGGAAAAAACAAGCAGGGATCAATAAGGTAAAAGATACAAAGAAGACAGTGATAGATAATAGAAAAAATAACAATGGCTTTTGCGAATCACTCCCTTGGCCTCACACCAAACCCATCTCTGGCAAAGAATATTCAAGCATAAAAGCATTCAAAATATTCAATCAACTAATTATATTGTTTATCTTAAGGACCTTATATAGGTCTTACAATAAAAGAAAACCCTAAAACAAATTTTAATAAAAGACAAATAAGCCCCTAAAACTTAAGTTTGAAATTAGAAATTAAAAAAAACTAAAACAGTTCTGCACGATTTCAATTGATCGACAAAAATATATCAAAATATCGCCGTAGAAATTCGATTGATCGAGTATATAATTCGATCGATCGAATTATATACTCAAGAACTATATAATTCCCTACGAAGTTCGATCGATCGAGTATTTCGATCGATCGAATATATATGTTGATCGATCGAAATTTGCGGTCTCTTCTAATTCTCCAAATTTCGTCTCCTTTTCGCCTAATTCTGATGTCCATTCTGCTTCTTCCGCCATAGGTAGAAACGATGTGGTCTGAGTCTAATGTCCATGTATGTGGCGTCCCCGTCAGAGAGGGGGGGGGGAGAGTATTACGAAATGTATTGAAATTATAAATTCTCAAATGCTCAACCTTTTTGGGACCTTGCCTTCACATATATTTGCAGTTATCGTCATAGTTTTGTTATCTTGTTATGGGCTTTCTATGAGTCCAATTGTCGTGTTCCCACCGTCGTATATTTGTATAATATCCCATTCTTTCTTTGATTATCCGCCCTTGACCGACGACGTCACATATGGAACTCTTGCTCTCAGAGCTGCAATCCTCGGGAATCCATGATGGGCATACAATCTCGGGCAAACTCACACTCATTCTTGCTGTTGTCCTTATATGTTGCCACCGACCCATTTTACTTTAAACGTTTTGATTTATGAATAACTTAGTCGATACACCGAGGATCCCTATTAAGCTAGCATAGGTGACGTGTGTTGTTACTTGATCAATTCTATAGTCTTTACTATTTGAAAACAATTAAAAGCAACTTATTAATAAGATAATCCACAAAATTCAATTTATATTATGAATAAACAATATTTAAACAGTGATACAAAACATGACATATATAAACTTGTATATGTAGTCGTGTCGTGAAGTAAAATGCAGTAATGATGAGGTTTGTTCTTAACTTATTAGAGATCTCGTCATATATATATATATATATTTGCTTGTCTCTTAACTTAAAATATGGCCAATGGCATATGCAATCCCAAGTCACGCTTGCTTAACTGAAATGTGACGGGGGCCCATCATCATTGCTCGAGCCTGATACATCGTACCATGTTTTCACCACTGAAGTCAAAAGATCGCACCGCAGTGGTTCCTAAAGAATTTCGACAGTAGCTCTTTGTTGTTGCTCGAGCATGGTACATCGTACCATGTTGCCACCGCCGAAGTCAAAGGGCCGCCATTGCAATGGTTCCCAAAGATGCAGCGATTTTGTCATGTCATGTTGTAAATTGTTCCCATGCAGCCAATGGGTTACCCATGTGCTCCAATGCGCTAAGCGATAAATGATAGCGTCCCTTAAGTCGGAACCCGCCTTAGCTGAAGGCATTCAGTTCTCATGGTGACAAACGTGAGACCCGACTTGTATGGTTAAACCTTTAACAGTGTCATGTCGGCCTTCAATGACATATTGTCTGATACTTGCTTGTCTTGTTTTGCATATCATATCTAGTCTTATCATACTTAACAATTTTGTCTTATAATACTTTATCCTTACTTCACGCTTGGCTTAATAGTGCACAACTTGTTTTAAATAGTCCTTATTTTAAACTTACAGAGATTAGAGCTCAAGTGTGATGAAACACAATGAATGAGATCTCAACCGACGTGATGTGGAATTCACTCTCACCTCGCTCGTCATGACATCCCATACTAGCGAGGTGAGTGTGAATTCAACAAGATGTCTATGGAGATGTCATTTGTAGTGTCTCATCACATTGAAGTTCTAATTTCAGTAAGTTTAAGAATAAATCATGCACGATTAAACTAAGTATGAAACAAGAATCAAGTATAAGTATAGTGAGAAAAGATTGATAAGTACAATAAGACGAGACATGATAAGCAAGATAAGACAAGATATGGCGTTGATGGTCGACATGATTCTGTTAAAGGCTTAACTATACAGGCCATGTCTCATGTCGAATACCATGAGAACTCAACACCTTCAACCAAGGCGGGTTTTGACTTAAGGGAACATTATTGTTTACTGTATTGGAGTGCGCGGGCATCCCATTTAGTTGCATGATCCACGACATGACAAGGTCATTGCGTCTTTCGGAATCACTGCGATGTGGCCCTTTAACTTCGGTACAAAACTTGAGCACCTCATCATCATTGCATGGACTACACGCCACGATTACATATGAAAGTTCAGTTTATCTATGCCATGTGCTGTATCACTGTTTGAGTTGTTGATTCATAAATGAAAATTGGATTGTGTTGATTTTCTTATTGAATTGCTTTTAATTATTTGCAAATAGTTGAGATCCTAGAATCACTCTCAGATAACGGCACGCCACCTATGCTAGCTTGGTGGAGATCCTCTGCGCATCCACTAAGTTACAATGTTACATACAACTTGCCCAGTCCCCCTATGTATTCATTCAAATTATATTAGAAAGCTTATAAATTATAAGTAAAAGTGAACCAACAACAATGTATAAGGGCAATTGTGAGAATGAGCATGAGATTGCCCAAGCCTCCCACGAATTTGATAATAAATAAAAGAATTTCCTGGCTCGCAATTTTTAAGGGTCCACAATCACGTCAAGTCAAGTAAGACAAGTCCGCTTAACACATTGGGATACTTGAGGGTCACAATAAAAAGGCATAATGATAATAATCATGATAAGAAGAATAGGTATAAGATAATTTTGTGGGCCCTTTTTCATGTTTTCTGAATTTTCGATGCCAGCCAGCACTAAACATGGGAAAATAATTCTTAGGGAGAATCTCATGGTCGGCGCAAAACATGGAAATCCTGAAAATAAGGATAAGAAATCCTGGAATTAGGAAGTTCAAGATTTCTTTTTCATAAATGTTTTCCTAGTTTACAGCAAAATGTTCCGAAAGAAATAGATAGTGTTACCTTATGCTGTGTTGATGCATCCCTAAATCACAATCAAAGCGATTTTCAATTTGGTAATGTCGTGTTTGGACATTCTTTTTCAAGTAAAATCTGAGGCATTTTTATCTGCAACAATGCAATCAAAATTGTTTCAGGTAGGACCTAAATAAATTTGATTGGGATTTAGTTGGACCAGGATCCACGTGGCGTACATGTCCAAATGCAACTTATTAAAGAATTTTAAGCTTTCCTAAATGCAAGAAGTGTTATTTCATATTGCCTCAAAACAACTTTTACGGACAGATTTTTACTGGTTGTGTTTTGGTATTGTAGATAAATTAATGCAAAGCATTTCTCATAGTTTTAATTATTAAAATTGAAATATCAACAAACTGTGTTATACTATTGTGAATTGTTCAGACAGTACAGAATTATATCGTTACTGAAAAAACTTTTTACTGACCTGTTTTTATATTATAGATAGATTAACGTATAAATTATCACATTATATCTGGGTAAAAAATAAAATTAAGATGGCTTAGAAACACCAGAATGCTCATAAAAAATTATATAATATACTTCTTATGGATTTCTAGCAGTTTTTTTTCGAAATTACATTTAGAAAATTTTCAACTTCATTTTCTCATGTAAATATGTAATGCATGCTTTTCTGTTTTTTTTTTTCTGCTGCTGGACTACCTTGCATGATTCCTCTGTAAAGGAATTCATGAAAGGCCCAAATCATTCTCAAAACCATATATACTTTTTTGGCCACTGGAAGTCCCAAATCCTTCTATCCCCCCGTCACACACACACACACACACACACACACACTCTCTCTCTCTCTCTCTCTCTCTCTCTCTGTAGTACTTTTTGGATGCGCAATCACAAAATATCTTAAAATGATATTAATTTCAAAAGGGTTGTGCATAGATTGCAAATGTTTCTACTTAAAAATATTAAATTAATAGTTAACCAGACACACACACACACACACACTCTAGTACTTTTTGGATGCGCAATCACAAACCATCTAAAATGATATTATTTTCAATAGGGTTGTGCATAGATTGCAAATATTTCTACTTAAAAATATTAAATTAATAGTTAACTAGACACAATAAATGATATTAAATGCCTTTTTAAAGTTTCTTTATTTTATGGTGCTTCTTTTGTCAAAGATGTGTGTCCAAACTCAACCCTTAGAAAGACAATGTCAAAGAGAAAACTAGACCGCTTTATGTGACTCACACGATTTTACTTGGTTCAAAGTGGGTTGAGTCCAGGGCAAACATTTGCTGTGTTTTGTACATGTGCTATTCATGCCATTTGCCACTTTTTAACCTGGTTTTCAACCAATCCAAGTGAACTTGGGTGATTGGTGATTCAAATAGGCGATTTTTCAGCCATTGGTCACATTGTCATTCCTTGTGCCCTTCCCACATTTTTATTTGTACGAGTGACGAGTGTTTCGAATTTATGAAGTTTGACCCCCTATTTGTTATTCCGCGCAAAAGCCTCATGCCTTATTCAATCATCACTTTTTTTGCATGTAGCATAAGTATGGAACTTGGGAGGAGTAAATATGCTAGGCTATTTCCTTTGTTTATAAAACTCATCTAAGCGAGAGTTATCTATTCATTGTTCAGGTTGCATTCCGCACCAAAGTTTTTCATCCCAACATTAACAGCAATGGGAGTATCTGCCTCGACATTCTCAAAGAGCAATGGAGTCCAGCTCTGACGATATCCAAGGTTAACTCATTTTCTTAATATGTTTTCATCCAACTAGTTTTTTGTCTATTTATAATGCATAGTCGTAACTCTTAAGCACTGTTAAAAAACTTGCTGATCTATTTGGGATTTAGGTGCAATAGTTGAACCTGGCCAAATTGGGTTGTTCTGAAAGTATTTTATGATTTATTACTATATTGGGAATGGTTGCACCAATTGTTCCAGACCATTTATTTTAAAATGTTCCACGTTTCTAAAACTTTTCTATCGTTTTTATTTGTTGAATATTGCTGAAATACCTAAAAACTATGATGTGGATTTTTCTAATGATAAAAATATGTAAATGCTTCGAATGAGTCACAGCTATGATCGGGTCAACCCATACCTCGTGACTGACTCAATTGAACCATGGGTTTCATAATTAGGCCTAAGGACTGGCCATACGTCTGATAGTCATGATAACCAAAGATAGAAAATCTATTAGAAAGACAACTGTTCACTAAACAATAAGGAAAACGTAACTGTCATTAGAATAATAAGGAAAACATTCTCTAATTGAAATCAGACTAGAAAGAAGATTTTACTGATAGTCCGACACAAACATAGCCCTGACTATTGAAGCAAATCTTTTTTGGGATAAATATATGGATGTTGCTTTGACGAATAGGTGGTTTCTTTAAGATTGGATATGATGAAATGGAGATTTTGTACCTATAAAGAGAGAAAGTGTGAATGAGAAATATAAAGAACAGAGATCCATGTCGGACAAAATGCAGTCAAAGACCAGTGCAAAAAGTGATTATGATATAATCCCATTTCAGTAGCAGTTTAACAATGGAAAAATGACCTCTCAAGATAGCTTGGGGCTTCTGAGTTCAAGAGAGGAAAATTAGTGTCTAAATGTTGGAGCAGGACAGGACACTGTTCCTAAAACACTCTGAAAGTGGTTCTATATTTTGATTGATTCACTGGTTTTTGCTGACCACTATGATGCCATCTAGCCGTGTGGTTACTTATGATCTGCAACTTTAGGAAAGTAGATACTAGATAGTTGCATCGCAAACAGTGGCTCTATATTTAGACTGCCTCGCGTTATTGGTTCTCTGACCACTATGATACTGGTGCGGAGGCCTCTTGGATAGCAGGCTCATTATTGAACGGTAAAAGAGTTTTCAAGAATAAATCAATGGTTGTCGGGTATCTTTGGTAAGATAAAATGTCTACTCAAGTCATGAACACTTGAACCCAAAACCTCCTGTGGTATAGTATAGATGGGTAGATCTCATTTGTTGTTGGGTGGAAGTAATGAACAGCGAAGGATATGTTGAAGAATGGATGATTTCTTGGAAAGAACCTGTTTGGTTACTTGAAGCTCACCTCTGTTCACTTTCCAACCTCGGGCCGGTGCGAATGTCTTTATGGCTCGTTGGAAGACAATTGTGAAGGCATATTCAGTACCTACTGGAACTTGACACTTCTATGGTGGAGGTAAGTGTATTTCTCCATGGAATCCAATCTTTTTTTTCTCTCTCACATATTGGGACCAATGGTTCTCCACACCATCCAATTTCTTCAGTTGGACAACATCCAACAACTTAGTTGGATGGCTGTTCGCTTGGTAAAAGTTGGTAATGAGATGTTTATTAACAACAGATAAAACACTGATAAGTAGAACAAGACAAATGATCTGTTCACAAGCATCAACATGCAGACCCAGTTCAACAGGAGAAGAGAAGCCAGTATTGACAAATTACTAGTAACCAGAAAATTCTGCGGCAATACCCCAGAGAGCACCTTGGCCAAAACTCTGAGATCCGATAATTCCCTGCCACGCTGTCCCAAACCACAGCCATTCTATCCTTGAGAGGCCTTTTTCAAGTACTTATTCGTAGTTGCCCATTTGATAACAGCACACTCATGAGTGCTGCTACCCCTGAAAATCCTTTCATTTCTTTTCAGCCATACTGACCAGATAACTTCTGAGGCTTGACCAGTTTGACATAGGAGATTGACCTGAGTGGTGGTGCTTGGGTTGGGTACCTAACACCAAGTCAAACCTGTATTAGGTAGTAAAATGGGCTTTACGATGACGTAACTGATATGGCTGACCACATTTGTGGTTTCTGTTTATCGTCTCAATGCAAATATGTAATCAACGCTCACACTACTATTCCGCCCTGTATACTTGGAACTAAAATTTTTGACAGGTATCCTCCAATAAGACTATTTTTGGCTACATTAATTCCCATGTATTAAATATAGAGCTACTACGGGCCTAATCACTTGCGCAAGGCATGCCAGTAGTGTGCTCTGTGTACCTTGAAGCTCGCAGACTTAAAAAGCATGAAGATCCGCATGTGTCCACACGGCACATTCTGTTGGTGATCAGGTCGGTCGCTCTATTCTAGATGTCAAGTATAATTTGATTCTATTCCCAAACACAGCATATACTAACCCAACTAAACCTTGGCTATGCCTTCAGAACCCATGGGCTTTCAAAATGTAAGGACAAATCCAGTGGTAGCATGTAGTAATTCTCATTTTGTCTGGTGGGACTTTCTTTTACATACTATATAACCAAATGAATTAAATTTTGCAGGTTCTGTTATCCATCTGCTCTCTGCTTACAGATCCTAATCCAGACGATCCATTAGTTCCTGAGATTGCCCACATGTACAAGACTGACAGAGCCAAGTATGAGTCGACCGCCCGGACCTGGACTCAGAAATATGCAATGGGGTAGTTGATTTTATGCTCATCTTCTATAGGTATATGAAATACTACCAGTAAATAAATAGAAACTGAGGAAGGGTGGTAAGGGCTTCACTTTTGTTCCTTTGGTGGGTTAGGGATAGTTTTCTGAAATTTGGGCCATGAGATGTTCTTGTTCTGCTGTCTTGACGATATGAACCTCAAGGGCCTGTTTTTATGTCTTGAAATGTGCGTGAGAGAGCCGAAATGGTAATGGTGGTGACTATAAATGGCAAATGACGGTCTAATTTTCTCCTGAGTGCCATATAAATTTAGCAATCCAATTCAACCTACCATGGGCCCAAAGATCACCCTCATCAGATGATTTGAACTTTCTAATCTAAAGTACTCTAATATGGAACTGCTGGATATAATTTTTCAACGAGGATATAATTTTTCGGCGATTGGTATAGAAGTGCATCAAGTGGACGGTTCCAAAGCTCGAACAAGCTTTGATTCTTTCGCCGAGATGTGTGCCAATGATGGGCTGCTAGTTTGACTCCTTGGTTGGATCAGTGCCCTACATAGGGATGCAAGTTTTGAGCAGAACACCAAAACCGAACTGAAAATCGAGGCTCCTGATTCTGAACCAAACTGCATCGAAAAATTTGGTTTGGTTTCGGTTTGGGTGGCTTGAAACCAAAAACTGAGGGGGTAGGTTGAGTAAACTGAAAAAATTGAAAAAATACATTAAAAAAATAAAAAAGAAGGTATTTTACCTGCACCAAAATGGTTTCAGTTTCAGGAAAAAAAAACACATTGAACAGATACGAATGGGGTTTGGTTTGGTATCGGTTTGGGGTGTGCTGAACCGAACACTGAAAAATTGGGGTTCAGTTTGGTACACCGAACTTGCATCCCTAGCGCTGCATGGTGTAAAAGTGGTTAGGAGTCTAATTATCATTAAGCATAATACAGGGAAGGATCATTTGATAAGCAGGTATACAATCATGGAAATTTGCACTATGAGAGTGAACAAGATAAAACATAATTATTGGCATCTGATATTACCAAACCAAAGTGACTAATGTTATATTTTTAGGCTATGGAAATTTGCACTATCAGAGTAAACAAGATAAAACATAATTATTGGCATCTGATATTACCAAACCAAAGTGACTAATGTTATATTTTTAGGCTAGGGAGCAAGGTGTGTGGTCAAAGATGTTTTTAGAGAATTTGACACCTTTTATTTTTGGAGATTCGATGGTTGCTATTTTTGTGTAAATGAATTTCTAGCCCTTGAAAGTGAGACACTACTTGCGCACAATTTAAATGAAAGGCATGGTATAGTGGGTAGTGTGTCATGTAGGAACACCATCTAAGCCATATGATTTGAAGGTCATGATCGATCATTGATGCAAAAAAGATTGGCACAAAAACACTTTCTATTCGATCATTTGAAGCAGATGATGGCCTTTGCTTGCATTGAAACGTGTGATAGACATTGTTTTCATGTCAATCTTTTGCACCAAAGATCTTTAGATCATGGCCTTCAAATCAGAGGGTTTAAGGGACATGATAGGTTCGGTAATGCTAAACCTTCTTTTAAAATGTGTAAGGGCCAATTTAGTGTGCACAAGTAATTGCTCCCTAAAATTAGAGGGTAGCTCTATTCCCTAAAATTAGAAGGTAGCTCTATTTGTGCCCCGACGGTGCCTATGCTGAAAAACCATACCAGTGATATTTATTCCACATGACACAGATCTCAAAACATGCTTGGCACACACCACCATCAAATATGATTTTAGGGTCACTTTTGGGATATGTGTAATGTGGAAACAAAAATTGACAGTTTGACGATACCCCTATGGTCTCGAGATCTGAAAGACTGATGCAAGTTAATCTCTGCCGGCTGATTCAACCTGATCAATGGTTTTTCAGTATAGGTGCTGCCTAAATTATTAAAATAAAAAAGGGTAGGATAAAACTAGCATATCAACACCAATTAATGTGTGAAATGATGGTTTAGGTTCTTGAGTTTTAGCTCTCCCTACACCTTGCCTTGCAGCTTTTGAAAAACATGTTACGCAAATAGAAATATGTTTTTGAGAAATGGGAAGATGCCTTCATACGGTTATTGATCGGCCTTGTACAAACGGACATGGTACCCGACTAGTTTGAATGCATGGCCCAGCTGTGCATCTGAATACTCGGGCATCAAAATGTTTTTATGGCTTTTAAATGGTTTTTCCAATCTTTCTGGTATCAATTTTGTAGGCTCTGAAGATGTAGAAATTAGAGATAAATCAGAGTGCTGGGGACTTTTTAGCCTAGTTGAATCCTTGAATACGAATGTTGTAAGAGTTGGTATAGGGTAACCGACCTATTGGGTTAATTTCCTCATGCAAAAATGGTCAAACCCAAATAGTTGTGCACAATACATGTTTGGCGATCTTAGCATAAGGAGATTGAGCAACAAGGCAGTTACTCTCTGCAAACTCAATGTTTTATTGATATGCAACTTGTAACCAATATATAATCTGCAAATGTATAAGGTGCACTGCTGGTTCATCAAAATTTGCAGACGTGGCCCATGTGCAGAATTGTGATTCGTGAACCATAGGTGGTGAGCTGCCGATGCATCCAATACCAACTCAAATAATAATATTGATATTATTGCAAAAAAAAACATATGTAAGTAATGGGGTAAGAAGTTTTTATAGATAAAAATCACGAAAAACACCCATTTTAGGCTACCATGGCACATCTTTCCAACATTCCAAGCATAAGTTGTAGTTTATATTGAGAAATACCGTGGTCCAAAAACTCAGTCACTGGGGGATTCATCCAACCTATGCGCTCTAATAGTTGTGCAAAATTTTTTAATAGTTTGATATTAAAACGCTCTAATTGGATGGCTCCATTGTTATGATAGGTGCAATTTTTGAGCTGGGTGTAGTATAGGTGAAGACCATAGTCATGTATGCAATGTAGCCTAAATGGGTGCCTTTCTTGGCAATATTTGTGTAGGGCGGTTATAAGAGTTGGGCTCAATTATATTTTGGAATAATATTGTTTATGGCATCCATGTTTTAAGATTTTTTTTTAAGTCAACTAGCCAGGTCCTAGCTGTAACTAGAGTTCGTCAATGGAATTCTCATATTTCCTGGTTTGTTATTCTCAACAAAATTCTTGAGGTAAAACACACCTTTACATTCCCAGAACCCTACAGACATTGGTGAACCCCTATAGGGTGTGATGTAACTTGCGATCACATGTCATATGACATGTGATACATACTCAAGTGTAGAGTTGAACTCTACAACTCTAGTGAAGGTACAAAATTTTCATTCAAAATGTTTTAATCTTTGAACACAAATTCAACTGTGTAAAGAAACAAAAATCTCCTATTTTTTTGAGTAGTAGTTGATCGGCCTTTTACATGTGCATGTGACACCTGATCGTCAAATTGGGTGCCTCGAGTGTAGTGTTCAACTCTACAACTCATAGTGGTGTTAGTATCATGACAAAGTTTCTCTTCACTAATACTCCACTCGGACACCCACATTTTTTACCAAAAAAATCATAAAAGTCACATAAATAGTTATTTAATTTCTCGTGTGTTTTCAGTTACCTCTATAAATTTAACATTTTTTAGTGAAATAAGTAAATGTTACAAACATTTGAATCAATGTGAAACCATTTGCAATTGATATATTTTCTTGTGATTATGTGACGGGAACGCCGACATTATAGACATTGGATATCGCCCATTTGGTGTGTACCGACGTTGGAAGAAGCGGAATTGAGCGTAAAAAAGAAGAAAAGAAGAATCTGCGCATCTCGATCGACGGCGGCAAGAAAAAAGATTCAACTATGGTATATATATATATATATATATATATATATATATATATATATATATATATATATATATATAAAGTTCGATTGATCGATTACCCCTTTCGATCGATCGAGTGTCACTTTCAATCGATTGAAATCGCGCGAGAATGAATTTTTTTTTTTGAATCCGAGCTTAAATTTTTGGGAAAAATTTGTTTTTCTATTATGTTTATTTTCGTTTTAGAGTTTTATTTTAAGACCTCCTATATAAGGTCTTTCCATAAATAATGTAATTAGTTTCTGATTAATGAAAAAAAGCTTTTGCTTCCTTGCTTGAGATGAGCAATTTCGGAGAGTGAATCTTCGTTTCCCGAGAAGGGTTTGGTGTGAAGCCCAAAATTTATCTTCTTTCTATCCCTTTCTTTGATTTTATCTTTTGCTTGCGTATCAATCATCAACAGTCTAGATTCTGCTAGAAAACCATAAACCCTAGTTTCCATCAAAGCCATCGATTCAAACCCATCTCACAAATCCAAAATCTAGTCATCCGACCAGAAACGCCCCAATATTCAAAACCCCAGAGAAAACCAATGACCCCACTATTGAACTACAAGCGCCCTAATATGAAAATCTAGAGTTCTACCTCTAAGACCAATCTATACCGCAAATCTAACGGATCCAGCGCAAAGGCTAGACCCTTTCCTGAACCCGAACGTGATCTTTCGTATGGAAAACAATAAAGCCCTAAGATAAACGTATTATTTTTAGGTTTATTGTTCAAATTAATTTAAATTTAATTTCGGCAATTAATTAATTCATTGCATTCGCATAGTCTAGGGTCTTGTACTGCGTCATTATGCATCCAAAAAGCACCTAAATATTGCATTATTCTTAATCCATACGCGCTGACTTTTATATCTAAAAGAGCTGCCTTTTACAGGTAGCTATATATATATATATATATAATTTGATTGATCGATTACCCCTTTCGATCGATTGAGTGTCACTTTCGATCGATTGAAATCGCGCGAGAATGAATTTTTTTTTCGAATCCGAGCTTAAATTTTTGGGAAAAATTTGTCTTTCTATTATGTTTATTTTCGTTTTAGGGTTTTATTTTAAGACCTCCTATATAAGGTCTTTCCATAAATAATGTAATTAGTTTCTGATTAATGAAAAAGAGCTTTTGCTTCCTTGCTTGAGATGAGCAGTTTCGGAGAGTGAATCTTTGTTTCCCAAGAAGGGTTTGGTGTGAAGCCAAGGGTGCGAAGCCCAAAATTTATCTTCTTTCTATCCCTTTCTTTGATTTTATCTTTTGCTTGCGTATCAATCATCAACAGTCTAGATTCTGCTAGAAAACCATAAACCCTAGTTTCCATCAAAGCCATCGATTCAAACCCATCTCACAAATCCAAAATCCAGCCATCCGACCAGAAACACCCCAATATTCAAAACCCCGGAGAAAACCAGTGACCCCACTATTGAACTACAAGCGCCCTAATATGAAAATCTAGAGTTCTACCTCTAAGACCAATCTACACTGCAAATCTAACGGATCCAGCGCAAAGGCTAGACCTTTTCCTGAACCCGAACGTGATCTTTCGTATGGAAAACAATAAAGCCCTGAGACAAACGTATTATTTTCAGGTTTATTGTTCAAATTAATTTAAATTTAATTTCGGCAATTAATTAATTCATCGCATTCACATAGTCTGGGGTCTTATACTGCGTCATTATGCATCCAAAAAGCACCTAAATATTGCATTATTCTTAATCCATACGTGCTGACTTTTATATCTAAAAGAGCTGACTTTTACAGGTAGCCAGTAAGTTCAGATTATAATGCATCAATGGGTTATAGTCTTATAGATAGTGATAACACCTATATTTCAAACTACAAAAAACCCTCTTTCACTGTTAAGCTATCTGGTTTTGGAATACATGTAGTCAACCAATGAACATGGCCATGCTCTAATGGTTTTCGAGGTTGAAAATGCCAATGAATTTTCCCATTAGCCTCAAGGGTGTGGAAGTAAAAACTAATAGGATTTTTCAAGAATAATCTATATCTTGAAGAAATTATGGATTCTACTAGGACTTTTATCACACAAAACAGTTAGAGACTTTCATTACTTTGATCTTCAACGAAGCATTGGATGGTGGTGATCGTGTTGAAGGAAAATAAATTATTCTGGAGCAGTGGAAGGAAGTTGGAACCACCAGAAAGTGTCCTCAAATTATCCTTTCAATGGTAGTTATTTTGGAAACCTGGTCCATCAGTTCTCAAAAGAGATTTCTGCAACCACATGTTGTTTTGTGGAGGCAAATGCTACAGTCTCACTTGGGAAGTATTGGTGATCCAGCTCACTGACTGCGGTGGTTGAGGGTATAATACTAATTTCACTTAATGTTGTGTTCGCCCTAACTACAAGGTATTTAACATCTTTTTCGCGTGGCTGCTCTTGTAACCTTTTCTGAAACTCTTGAGAATAGTGGAACCTGGGTGAATCCATGGACGCAGGCACCTTTGCAGAACCACGTAAAATTGTTGCATTTTTCTTTGTGATTGATTTGCGTTCTTGTTTCTTGTAATCCTTTATTTCTTAACACCACAATGGATGCATTCTACATGGATAATACTCTCATGGTTGAGGGAAAAAAGATCAAAGGCAAGTTGTCGGATCTCTAGAAAATGTATGTCCATGGAAGATAGTTACCCTATAATAGAGGTAATCCTAGAGTTGTTCAGCCTAGACACCTCATTTAGTTACATCAGACAAGGCTACCTTGCCTACGCTGGAAAGGGGGTACAAAGCTACCTTGCCTATGCTGGAAAGGGGGTACAAAGCAAGGTACAAAATCTAGCTCGGTACCGACCAGTGTCTACCGGTATATACCATTTATACCGATCAGTATAAATTAGGATATACAGGTTCCTTATTATTATAATTATTGTTGTTGTTGTTGTTATTACTATTTGAAAAAAATAAAAATAAAAACAGCTTCAGCATGCTCCTAAAAGGTTTGTGCGTATCAGCGCAGCACAAACTACAAAGTGTTAAATGTTTAAGAGCTCACTTGAGCTACTATGGCTTCAAGCCAGATCATATAAAAGTCAAACATTCACCTTTTCAAATATTGGAATCCCTGTTGACTTCAAATCTAATGTTAATTATGGTTTTCTGTTCAGGCCAAGGAACAAGAAACAGAAGCAGTTACTATTGTGAACATCCTAGATAAAACTAAACAAAGGGGATGGTAAAAAAAATCAACTGGTTGTTGATTTACTCTTCAAAATTGAAATGTTATCTTTACATATCAGTGTCTGGTTTTACTATTCCGTGAAGCTTCCACCCACCCAGACCCGCCAAAGAAAAAGCCTGCATATGAATACATAGGTTACCTCACAATTCACACCTATTCAATTAAATTAACATTTAAGCAAAGGAAGACGAATTCAGTGTCCCCAAATACATGGAATAAGGCTGTGGCGGTCATCATGATAATGATGAACACAAATTGAGTACTGTGCTATAGTGTGCATTACTTATATACTGGACATTTGCTGAAGGCATTATATTTTCACTCTGAATCAGAAACCACCAGATCCACTACATATCTGTAGGTATGTAATGGGCGATGGACTACGTCATGAGTTCAGAATATTCAGATATAGAATAATAAAATCATAAACTACGTGTTATCCAAATGCTAACCTCGACCCAGGATTTTCCAGTAGCTTCAAGCAGTGCAGCATTGCAGGTCTTCAATTCTATTGAAGCACCAGAAAACATTGAAGCTGCTTCTTCCCAACCTCTGTTATGTCCCATGCACCTGTAGTACTACACCAGTTTTCAGAAGTTTGGAAAATTTTCATTCTATTGCATATGAGAAACACACTAATGGCAAGGTGTGAGGTTCTAAGGGAAAAGCATCAGGAAGCACACATTATGTCATACCACTAATCTATCTACCAACATAATTGCGTCTCTCTAAATTGGGCATTATATAGTAGGATAAATGGAAACTGACAGACAAGTAACTGATTGTGGCATGACTGCCTCACTTCTAGGCCACGTGGCACATCATTGGAGAGATCCAAGTCATCAAAGTGGTAGCTCCAATGGGGAACAATCATAGTCCCAAAATCACACTTACTGGAGGATTTAAACCATCTAATCTATGCACTCTAACATGGACAGTTGCACAGATTTTTTTAACAGTCCATATTAAAGTGCACCAATTAGATGGTTGCAATCCTATCAACGGCGTGATTCGTTGGCTGAGATATATGCCAACAATGGGCTGCAAGTTGGACCACTTCAATTGATAAAAAAAGATGTCACTACATGGCATAAATCTGGGCTGTCATGGCCCTATCCGTGCAGAGCCAATCAGTGGAGTCACTTCCTATATATTAATATTGTACCATTTGAATTGGTTCCCTGGTGAACTTTCCACAGTTTTGCCCATTAGTGCATTCAGATAGGAGACAGTTAATCCAGAGCTGTGAAGGATTATTGTTACCTTAGTTGTTATCTATTACAGTAACAGTTGTAATTACACCTGTAATCACTTGTGTAGTATATTATTGCTAACGTAATTTACAACTATAAGAGTAAGACTAACTACTACAGTAGTTATTTCTGTAAGTAATATGCCGAAGTTATTATGTAACAATGACTGAAGTAATATTACAAAGGTATATAATCTATCAAGTAAGGTCGTTAACTGGCCTTACAGTGCAAAAAACAGGCTACTGAAATGGTTTTTATGTTGTGAGTGAACTCAGCTTCGCTCGTATACAAGCGATTAATAGTTATTTATATCAATTATATATTTGTATGCTATTAATTGCATATATAACTACCAAATTAATAAGTAATTTGTATGTAATATATCATATGTATAACTAACAGAGTAGTAAGTAATATTAATCATACTACTTAATAATCGGTTAGCTATATTTGTAATTAATAACATACATATTAATTACTAATTTGTTATATGCTAAGTAGAATTAGGAGAGAATAATTGTTATGTACTAGTAGAATATTGAGGGAATAATTGTCATCAATCACTTTCATCTTTTCTTATTCTACATGTAGAGCACATGTTCTTCCTGTACTTCACATTTTTGTGTAGATCAATATCAAAAAATAAAAAGTGTGTTCTCTCTTATTCTTATCTGTCATCTCCTGCATGCATATTCGTTTGACATGGTGAATGCTATCAGAATATGAAGAGATTACAGATGTAATGCAACGCGGTCATGCATCTAAGCATCCATCCAAAGTACTGTGAAATAACAAAAAAACAAATAAAAGATCTAATTCTAAGTGACTCACATCACCGTAAGTATCTCATCCCTGGAATATTCACAGATAGCTTGTTGGAGGTGCTCAGCAGTCTGTCCATCCATAGCTGCAATCGAATAGAAACTTGCCATGAAATGTACCTCAGCTGCTTTGAAAACCTGCACTGTCTCTTGCATTATTTGAAGTGTTTCCTTTGTTCGAGTGGCGTCACTACATAAATTAAAGTATGCCAATTAGGTTAACTCCAGCATTTAGGTACATTCAATTACTTCATTAATAAACTAGTGTCTGACTTATAAAGACAGACCATAAATCTCTAGAATATAAGAGCCACCCATATCCATATAAACTTCTATATGAACCACTAAGAAATCCTAACCTAGATAAAATAAGATCAGGTACCCAATTCATCTGTTGAAGCTTGCGAGAAATATTGATAGCATCGGTGCGTCCAGCTCTACTTAGAGCACGATCATGATCTGCATAAATTGAATTTAGGAGATCAGACTCGCCTAAAATACCTTATGAAACGTTTCTACTATTTTATTCATTTATGTCTCGAAAAGGCAATCCCAGCATGAAAGAAAATAATAAAATAGTCGGAGTTGTCTTATATAACTAGAAGCTCCTCTGTCGAGTCTGGTTGGGCAGCCACAACGGGAACTTCTCTGTCAAGTCTTTCTACCGGGTCCTATCGTACCGACCGCTGATTAGAGCTGCATGTTCCTTCATCTGGAGAGCCCCGATACCCCCCAAAGTCCGATTTTTTGTCTGGACTGCGTTAAGAGGGCGCATCTTGACTAAGGATCAGCTGATCTCTCGTAGTAAGCGTCTTCGAAACAGATGCCCCATGTGCCTGTGGACGGAAGAATCTATCTCTCACTTGTTCTTACATTGCTGGGTCCCCACTAAGATATGGGGAATTATTATAAACTCTTTTGATTTCAGCTGGGTTACCTCAGCGAATCTCTCTGATTTTTTGATCGCCTGGAATGAAATGAGCTGGAATGGCCAGGTTGGTGCTTATTGGAGGGTGGGGGCATACGCGGTCCTATGGAGCATTTGACTGGAAAGAAATGCTAGAGTCTTCGGTCGTAAACGTTGCCCCATCACTGTCATGCTCAATCATATTAAAGACTTGATGTGCCATTGGGTTTTACTGGACAATTATGGGGGGCAGGATGCTGGGAACATACTCCTATGACACTCTCCTTCCTTTTTTTGTGAGATAGGTGGGGGGGTGCTTTGCCAGGTGTTTGGGCTGGGAGATGATTTGGTCGTGGATTTTATTTTTTTCCCTTTCCTTTCCCTGTTTTTGTCGGTTTTTCTTTTTATCGTTTTGTACTAGTTCCAGCTTCTCGCTGATTTTTATAAAATGATAGCTCTTTTACCGATCAAAAAAAGAAAAAACTAGAAGCTATCTGTAACCATTATCACTAAAGTAACAAACACATCTCAATCTCAACAGTTTGATGAAGAGCAGGTATGAGGTACTGGATTCAAATGCAAGTGAACGGTCTCAAATCTCCGCATCTAAGACTATTTAGGTATGTTTTTTGATCTGCATCATAACATATTTTAAATTTTAAAATGTTAATATGCTCTCTATACAAACCTCTATGTGGTTGAAAGATTGACACCCTAGGAAAGATCTAACAATCAGTGCTGGTTGACAATTTCCTGCAAGTTGCCAGAAGTATAAGCAGAAATGACTATAATACCACTGGAAAGCCATTTTTTCCAATAGAAAATTCAAGAAAAACCTTCGGATAAAATGAATTCTAGGTGTTCTCTCTCTCTCTCCACACACACAGACACAGACATAGAGAGACACAGAAATGACTATAATACAACTAGAAAGCCATTTTTTCCATAGAAAACCTTCGGATTAAATGAATTCTAGGTGCTCTCTCTCTCGCTCCCCACCCACACACACACACACACACACATACACACCCACACCCACACCCACACACACACACAGACATAGACACACACACACACATATAGGTATGTGCCGTGAGAGATTTCCAACTATCCCCACCCACACACACACAGACACAGACACAGAAATGACTATAATACCACTAGAAAGCCATTTTTTCCATAGAAAATTCAAGAGAAACCTTCGGATTAAATGAATTGTAGGTGCTCTCTCTCTCTCTCCACACACACACACACATAATACCACAAGAAAACCATTTTTTCCATAGAAAATTCAAGAGAAACCTTCGGATTAAATGAATTCTAGGTGCTCTCTCTCTCTCTCTCTCCCCACCCACCCACACACACACACACACACACACACACACACACATATATATAGGTATGTGCCGTGAGAGATTTCCAACTATCCACTATTCTGCAGTGCCAACTGCAGGTTTCTGTGGTGATTATTGGCGTTTCAAAAATTGTGTTCAAATATCAAATTAAGATTAAGCAATCTAAGAGTACCCGAAGTGTAAATGCACAATTTTGTTATCCAATGTTAGGATTATATAAATTACTATGCCTCTTCAAAAATCATATACATTATTACGAAAGCAAGCTTTGCTTATGTTTCTTCCAGCAAAGTGAGGTGCCTCTATCCCTCTAAATATTAATGTACACAAGCACTTCTCTAAATCTTCATTCATAATTCTAGTACATCGTCACCAAAAATTCTGAAAATGTCACGAATAGAATGTGACTTATTCATAAAACAAATAAATCACATTTTAATTGCTACTTTTTCAAAAAAAAAAATCACATTTTTAAAATAAAAAATTTAATCACGATTAATTCCCAACTTTTTTTAATAAATTGTTGACTTTCTCAATATTTTTTATATTTTCATATTGTTTAATCCCATTTTTCAAAATTTTAACTTTTTTTCTTGATTTATTCTAACTTTTTCCAGAACTTTCCAATTTTTGGCCGATTTTTTATGATTTTTCTTCTTGCTGAGATGAATCAAGTGCCAAACTTGCTACTCAGTCCAAATACTGAATACCCATCCCTAATCTCATTTACTAACGCCTAAAATCAAATGCATCCAGAAAGTCACTCAGCTAGATTCAGATTTCAGAAACCGCTCCAATATTCGATCAAAAAATTTATCCTTTCAAAATTTCCATCATTTGAAGCAAAATCGAACGAAAAAACAATAATTCGAACGAAATTAATCTAGGATTCCTGCTCACCTCGTAAAGAGCGATCTTCCCACAAGCTTTCGGCCTGGCGAAGCAGAATCAAGCGACGAGCGACGGATTCCGAGGCAGTTTTTTGGGCGAGAGGTTCGATCAGGAGAGACCGAGCAGTAATTCGGTTACGGATTCTGACGATGGGGAAGTAGTTAGGGCAAAAGAAGGATTTGGAATTGGAGAGGAGTGAGGGAGAAATGGGGATGTTGTTGCACAGAGTTCCCCTCATTGTACAAGTTAGAGGCGAGAGATTGGTGCAGTCTGAGTTCCAACATTTCTCATCTCCTCCCTTTTTTTATAGGGCATTTTGCCCTTTAACAAATCAAGGCGTGGGCCTCTTCTTATTTTACAACTTGTCCGTGGCTGTGTTATATGGATGACAGATTTTATGTAGACAAAGTGCAGGCAACTAATGTGGCGTGACACAATTGGCTGCAAGTGAAGTGGGGCTCAATTAATACAGGTTGATGTAACCAATCACGTCGTGCCACATCAATCACCTATACTTTGTCCTCATGTAATAGTCTCACATTAGATGGAGAAAAGTTCTGATCCTGAGCTATATGTGATTGCAAACAGTACATGTCATGACTCATTTTGGGTGGAGACATTAAACTCATGATAGAAACAAATCCGTTTTGGGTGGAGACTTAAGCCCATTCCAGAAACAAAATCGGTGCGAAGACCTAAGCCCATAATCGAACAATATTGTGACATGTGGGTATGGGTCGTCATAGAAACAAGTCTGTCCGTCCTTTATAATTTTGCAAAAGAAAGACTTTATTAATTTTCATATATTTGACACATTGAGCACCATTTAAGCCGTCCGAATTGAAGATCATGATGAAAAAAATCTTTGAGGCAAAAAATTGGCAAGAAACATGATCTCTATCATCTAATTTGTCTGTGTCAACCATTGAAGCTGATAATTGCTTTTGACTAGATTGAATCAAAAAATATAGGTTGTATTTCGTGCCAAATTTTGGCCAAAAGATCTTTCTATCATAGAATTCAAATCAGATTGATCAGATGGTGTTCCATGTGACACAAATGTCAAAAACAAGTCTTGCTTTTTAATCCTGTCTGTCACGATACAAATTTTATGTGCAAGTTGTTGCTCCTTTTTTAAGAGTTTGGTATTATGTACCCAACTCCCATGGCCCACGTTTTTGGCATTGGGGCAACACTTTAGGATGCACGCTATGTGGAATCACTACGTACTTCATGTGATTCTAAAGTTTTCTTGAGAAGCAAGGATCAAAATATCGGATTTCGTTTTAGTTTCGGTCATGATCGAAACTGAAATTTCGGCTAAAATTTTCTCCTTAGTACATTTAAGAACTGAAACTTAGGTTATGGTTTCAGTTTCGGTTTTGGCTTGAAATCTTTAAATTTCGGCCGAAATTTTGATCATACAGAAGAATGAACATAACTTGGGAGGTCTGTCTGTCTCCCAATACTTTGTATGACAGAAAATAAATCACGACCAAGCCCAAAATACTGCTGGAAAGAGTGTCCCTTATGGATCATCCTTAGCTGCCAGTCATCGCCTTCGTCCTATCATAGTCAAAGTAGGAAATACTTCAGCTTTTTTCCACAGGGATTTTGAGACTTCCCGCAAGGTGTTCTATAGGAAATTCATTAGGCATGGCCACAATGCAAGCATGCTACTCTTTGATAGGAGATCAAGAGCTAAACATTGGGTTGAAAGACCATTTCCATCGTTGAATTCAAAGTAGCCAAAGGCCATTTAAAATTAATGATATATTGGATTTATATGATAATCATGTTAGAAGTTTTTATTTTTGGTGGCCGTCACTATAGTCAATCCGTTGACTGATGAATAGTGTAAGATCAATGTTGAGATGTAATAGTTACTAATTTGGTGAATTTGGGAGAATAAGCAGCTAATAAGTTAATCTTTTAGCTATGGTATAATTGTGATTTTCAATCACAATATAATTAGTAATTTAAATCCTTAATAAGAAGGTACGAAAGACTTAATTATTAGTGATTATGATTTTATGGTTATAAATATTTGGATACTCGGATCAACATATCCATCAGTTGGTATCAGTAGGGCTCTCCATGGGCCGGATTAGGGCCGAGTAGGGGTTCAATCCGGCCCTAACTTATCCGGCCAGGTTCCCAATTTTTTTAGCCCGGGCTACGATGTACTCAGCCCAAGCTTGGGCCCAGCCGACCGGGCCGGGCTTGAGTATGTTTCCAAACTTTTTTTCAGTTGTTTTTTTTTTAATAAAATTTGTTTGAGCTATTTTTTGGGGCTGTTTTTTCTAATAAAATTGATTTGTATTATTTTTTTTCTAATAAAAGTTTGAAGAAGGTTAAAAATTTAATTAAATAATTATATTACCATTATAGAGGTTGAGGTACATGATTTTATTTAAATATTTTATTTTAATTTGTTGTATAATGGTTATAACGAACAACGGTTACTTGAAATCAATTAACAAGTCATCCAAGTTGTGTAGCTAAAAAGCTATGCAACGGTTGCTTGAAAATAAATTAAGCCATCAAATTTGTCTAACCAAAAAATATATGCACAAGGTTATTGTGCTTTTGACTTAAAATGCCCCATGTTTAAACCGTTCAACAGTTTAATCTCAGGGCATTTAAGTAAATCATATTTAACTATATAAAAAAAAATTATAATTTTAAAAAGATAAGTATAATATATATATAATATTTAGATCGAGTGCATGCCAAAATCTGAGTTGACCCGACCCATTGAGAGCCCTAAGCATTAGAGCTATGATTGGTGTTTGATCGATTAAAACATTAATACATGAGTGGTGTTTGTTTTCCCAATGCTCAAGAAGCACTTTTCCAGTATAGGCGTGCGTCCTGCCAATAAAAGCATTTAAGCATGGACCTCATATATGCAATGTTCTTAAGTTAGATGTAGTTACCCAAAAAGGAGATATTATAACTAGTTCTGAAGCTGCAAATTCCCAACTTTTTTTGAGAGTTTTAGGAGGACGGAGACAGTTTGGTATTATTATTAGAGTTTAGGATTATATTAGAAACCCTATGTGTCTCCCTTTTCAATGATTGATAGGTCTTATAGCCCGTGACCTAACCCGTCATATAGTCCACATGCCCGACCTGACCCATGGACCTATATTGCATATAACCTGACCCATTTTGTAATATATATATATATACTCAGGGGCCTTTTATGCATTGGTTTTGTTGGCTAGACGAATCCCAAGTTAATAATTTACACTTTGATTTAAGTTGAGTTTGTGAGGAGATGTAGGTTTGAGTATTGGAAGTTGTGCTCTAGCACCAAGGCTGCTACTTAAATAATGTCACCTATGATTTGACTACGTAAATGACTTATTTATTATTATTATTTAATCACTATTGTGACCATTTAAAATATTATCAAATCAAAATAGAAAACATGACTTGGAAGGATTCTTTTGCCCAACAGTGATGATCTTTTCAAGTGTTGTGATTTTTATAGTGAGGTTTATTTTCATAAAAATCGTGTTAGAAAGTCAGTGAAAGTATGTAGTAAACACTGGCATCACAACTTGAGAGATTACTTCTGCTCAACGGTGATGAATTACTTAATGTTGTGATTGTTTAACTTTTTTTTTTTTTTTTGTGGGTACTGTTAGCGTGTTGTGACTTGACTCAACGGAGGTTCATAATGATGTAATTAGTATCACAATTAATAATATAGATTGAGGAAGTGACTGGTGTATTATGAATCGATCCAACGGAGGATCATAATGATACAAATTGTTTCTCAATAAAATCATATTGATTTTATTTTTATTATATTCCTTGACCTACTTTAACTCTTGCGTACAATATTGTTAATATAAGCGTGTGAAATTGCTAGTTATTACAATTGTATGTGGCCATGGTAAAACCTTTAATTATTGTGCACCATTGAGCTCATCTTCTATTACTACTATGATTGGTAGAATTGAACCTTTGAGTGGCTCAAACTGTGGCAAATGGAAGAAACAAGGCCAAATTATTCTAGGTTGCATGGATCTTGACTGTGCTATACGATTTGCTAAACTCATGGTGCTCATTGTCGATGCCTCAGTTGAGGATCTGGAAGTGGCCAATACGGATTTAGAAAAATGAGATAAATCAAATCGTATGAGCCTTATGATCATAAAAAGTTTCATTACTGATGAGATCAGGGAAGGTATTCTTGACTTGCACAATGTAAAGGAATATGATGGTCATAGTGGCGTACGGGAGCACAGTATGAGAATGAGTGACATGATAATTTAATTGAAGGAAATGAACATGAGCTTTTCTAAGGGTTATCTTGTTCACTTTATCATGACTTCTCATCTTGCACAATTTGACACGTTCAAGATTAATTATAACATGCAAAAAGAGAAATAGAAGATGAATGAGCTAATCGCTCACCGTGTCCAAGAAGAAGAAAGACTTAGGGCATAAAAACTTGAAAGTGCTAATTATGCTGCTCATGGACCATCAAAAGGAAATTTTAAGAGAAAGAAGAGATCATATAAATTAAGGAAGGAACGTGAAAGCTTCTCCACCGAGAATCAGACAAGGAGAAGCTAGTTGATCTACTTCTGTCATCAAGTGTCACTTCTTTAAGAAGAAGAGACACATCAAGAAGGATTGTAAAAAATACAGAGATTGACTAGTTAAGAAAGGTAATGACCCAGTCTTTGTCTGTTTTAAATCACTTTATGTTGATGATCCACGCAATACTTGGTGGATAGATTCTGATGCAATTATTCACATAAGTAATTCAATACAGAGATTTCAATCTAGCAAGAAGTTAAGTAAAAACGAACAAATCATCAAACTCGGAAACAGAATAGAAGCAGGCATGGAGGCCATTGAGACTTTCCATCTTCTTTTAGATAGTGGTTTCATTTTGGATTTAGTTGATACTATTTACATCCCAAGCATCACTAGAAATCTTATATCAAATTCTAAATTGAATTTATTAGATTTTGAATTTAAATTTGAACATAATATTTATATTTTATTATTTGATTCCGATATTGTGGGTGGTGGCACTAGTGGATAATCTTTATAAATTAAACTTGGATTCATCTTATGCCTAATCTTTAGTTTCTATGTATGTAGATGATAAAGTTAGTAAGAAACGAAAATAAGCAATCGACAACTCGTCTATTTTATAAGATAAACGTTTAGGCCATATATCTAAAGATAGAATAAAGAAATTAATTAAAGATGATATAATCGATAAGCTCAATTTCTTTGACTTCAATACTTGTGTAGATTACGTTAAAGAAAAACTCATGATGACTAATAAAAAAAGAGCTATTAGGAGCACAAGTTTGCTAGAATAGTCTACACTGATATTTATAAACTGTTTCCAACTCCTGCTATTGGTGACCAAAAGTATTTTTATTATCTTTACTAATGATTATTCTCGTTTTGGTTATATATTTATCATCTATGAGAAATCTGAGAGGCCCTGGATATATTTAAGATCTATAAAGTCGAAGTTGAGTTACAACTCAATTCGAAGATTAAAATTATGAGATTTGATAGAGGCGGAGAGTACTATGATAGATACTCCGAAGTAGGTCACAATCGAGGACCATTTAAAGGGTTCACTCAAAAGGAGTGTATAGATTATAAAGAGACATTTCCCCTTATTTCTCAAAAAGGAATATTTCAGGATAGCCATGAAATTGGTATCTCATTTTGACTTAGAATTGCATCAAGTGGATGTAAAAACTACTTTTCTGAATAGTGACTTATATGAAGATGTCTTTCTGACACAATCTGAAGGTTTTCAGGTTGAGGGGAATAATCATTTAGTTTGTAGAATCAAAAGGTCTATATACGATTTAAAGCAAACATCTCGTCAATGGTACTTAAAATTTTACGAAGTCATTTCAGACTTTATTTTTTTTTTTAAATATCGTGGATCAATACATATATTTTAAAATCAGTGGGAGCAAGTTTATCATCCTTGTTTTGTATGTTGATGATATATTGCTTGCGAGTAGTAGTTTGAGTATGTTATATGAAACAAATAATATTTTATCAAAGAGTTTTTATATGAAAGATTTTGGTGAAGCTTCCTATGTGATATGAATTAAGATTCAAAGAGATAGAGCCTGTAGCATATTAGGATTGTCTCAAAGAGCTTATATTGATAAAATTTTTAAAAGATTTAACATGCATAACTGCTCCGCCATTGTTGCCCTTGTCATTAAGGGTGATAAATTTAGTCTCCTTCAGAGTCACATGATCGATTTGAAGAGAAAATAGATTGAGGCAATTCCCTATGCATCGGCAGTTGGGAGTCTCATGTATGCACAAGTCTGTACTCATTCAGACATAACGTATATAATTTGCATGCTTGGTAGGTATCAATGTAATCGTGATTTGGACCATTGGAAAGCAGCCAAGGTTTTTCACTATTTTCAAGAGTCAAACGAGACACATGCTCACGTACAAAAGGCTGAATAGCCTTGAAGTTATTGGTTATTCAGATGTCGGCTATGTCGGGTGTCAAGACACTCATAGATCCACATCGGATTATATTTTCATGCTTGCGGGTGAACCTATATATTGGAAGAGCGTTAAGCAAACACTGACTACTTCATCTACTATGGAAGTAGAGTTTGTTGCATGTTTTGAGGCAACATATGAGGCGCTATGATTGAGAAATTTTATTTTAGGGCTTCGAATTGTTGGCCGTATTTCAAAGTCACTAAGAATCTTATGTGACAATCCCGCTATGATAGTTGTCTTTAATAACAACAAGACTAGTGAAGATTTCAAATATATTGATATCAAATATCTTGTAAGAAAGAAAGTTCAGAATCAAATTGTATCTCTTGAAAAGATCAGTACGACACTTATGTTGGCTGACCCTTTTACTAAAGGCTTACCTCCCAAGTTTTTTCGGAGCACGTTGCACGCATGGAATTAAATGATAGTTTTGATAGCCTTTGAAAATTGATGTATAAGAGTGAATATATTTGTTTAATTGATTCAAAATTAAGGATTATTTATTTGCTTTTTCATTTTTATGCAAATAAAATTTTGGAACATATGGTGCCAATAGACGACAATAAAATAAGACCAATAATAGATTGAGTTTACATATAATCACCATTCAAATTGTAAACTTGCAATCTATATAAAATCGTGCTAGTTCGAATCCGTGTCGGTGATTAATTCTAATACGGTAACTAATGAACAGTCATGTGTCGATGACATGATGCATTGACTATATTGATTTTATATTAGTATTCTCACTAGACTGAACTGATTATAAAGACTTTGATTGAGATTGATATGATTTGTCATTCAAAAAAATTAGCTAATATTTGGTAATCGGAGTTTATTGATATAGTGTGGCTAAGTGAGATACTGTTAGAAGTCTCTATTTTTGGTGGTCGTCACTATGGTCAATCCGTTGACCGACGAATGGTGTAAGATCAATCTTGAATTGTAATAGTTGCTAATTCGGTGAATTTGAAAGAATAAACAACTAATAATTAAGTCTTTTAGTTAGGCTATAAATATAAGGGATGTTTGGTCCCAACGATGACTCGACATACTTCAACCCTCTTTATTAGCAAAAGCATCCCCTTTGTGCTCGGAGGTATTGAGAACGAGGAGATTGTTGGAGGTCTAAGCGGCAACCCATCTTTCATGACTCACTCCTAAGGTGAGTTAGAGTTATTTTATTTTAGAGATTTTGATAAAACTATAATCATCACGATCTTTGCGATAAGATACACACATATATTTTAATTTATGGATTATTGGTTTATTGTTTTTGATTGATCATATGCCTAGATCCTAGGGCAAATATTTGGATGCTCTAATCATTAGATCCATCAAATCAATAATTTTAGATGATATTTGATTGCTTTAACTTAAATGATGGAGATAAATTTTTTATCCTAACACAATCTCCAACAAGGAGAGCTAAATTTGGATAGTTAAACACCACTTTAGCTACTGTTAAAGTATTTTAGCTACTGCTACAGTAAAAAATACTGAAGCAGACACTCTATTTTAGCTATTACTTTCTTTAAAATATTATTTTTCATTATTGTTTTATTATATTTTATTACTCACACTCAACTTTTATATATTTTATTGTTTAAACAGAGGAGAGAAAAAATTTTATAGAGAGAAATAATATTTTATTGTTTTACCTATTGCTACAGTAATAGCTAAATTTAGCTATTAGTGTAGCCCATAACTATTTTGGCTACTTGGATAGCTATTATGTTGGAGCTCAATTATGAGTGTTTGGATAGCTATAATAGAGGTTGGGAGTCTTCGGACGTCTTTAGCTCTCTTACTGGAGATGATCTTAGACAACACTCATGATGATTCCATGTGATTCAGATCTCAAAAAGTTAGCCAAATACAAAAGTCACATGACACTTGGGTGTCTTAATCAAGGTATCAAAATTGGTATCGGTCTCGGGTATCGGTTTGCCCGAGGCTGATACGACTTGGTCGATACTGATACGTATTGGCCTATACCGCCTATCCATTGTTAAGATATGTTCTTTCTCTCTCCTCCTTGACCTTTCACAATTTTCATGTAGTTGAATACCTCGAAGAAGCAATTTAAAAGGCTTACATTTTATAAGGAAAGGACAATAGCCGATGCACAATAGCCAATGACACATTAATTGGATTTGACATTGGATATGATGAAAGGGCAAATCGTCTCAGACGGTCAAACCATTTATAAAGTGATAAATCAATTTGACTGAAGATAGTTTTGTTTACACCAATTTATTTGGGTGATACCTTACACCGTTATACGTATCGGTTTTGCCGAAAACCGATACATATCACCGATATGTATCGGTATCGGCCAATTTTTGATACCATAGTCTTAATATGTCTCAGAAAAGGTGAGTGTAGCGCATGGAGGCCATTTTCATCTGAATTAGCACACGATTCAGTTGTGAAAAAATGGAACTTTTTCTATAATAAAATTGGGACCGACTCTCCTGACCTTTGTTTAAACACCAAAACGGTGTTTAAATGGTTGTATTTCATCAATGGTGTAAGATGTGGGTAATCCATACTATGAAAGTGCTAGATCATAGATTGAAAGGTAAAATCAAAATTTTTGAATGTTTTAAACCATCCAATATGTGCACTCAACTACCAACCGTTGTGCTTAGTTTTAATGACTGATATAAAACTTCACCAATTGGATGGTTCACATCCACTTATGGGCATGATTCTTTAGCCAAAACATTTTCTAATGATGGATTATCACTTGGGCAATTCAGATTAATTATAAATATGCACCACATGTCATAGTAAACCACCCTTTAATGGTGTGAGATCAAAATTTCACATTTAATGGTATAAGATTGTTTAAACAAAATATAGTGTTTAAATGTCGGGCAGAAGCCATTATCCCAATAAAATTTTGTGAGTGTTTTTATGATTATAATCTTTTATATATAATTATGCAAAAAATATTTCATTATCATCATTGTAAAACTGTCAGAATGTCATTTCTCTTATCATTCATCATCTCATCTCCTGGTCAAGGGTGTAGCCATGAATTTTTGTTGGTGGGGGCTACAAATGATAAAAAACCATACTTAATAGAAACTCTAGAGTTAAATGGGAGCTTCAGCCAATATGGGAGCTTCTACATCATAGATTTGGTGGCTTATATAAAAACAAAGGTTCTATACGAACCATACTTTGAGCCCCCACACCTTCTACGTGGCTACGCGCCAGGGGGGGGATCTGCACCACCATTATGAATACCACCACTACCTTCCGCACCGCGACACATATCTATCATTCTACAACGGCGAAACGGTGCGAAGCGTCGTGCTTGTTCCATTGCCGCTTTTGCCTCCTGTGGTCCAACTAGGACCCCTGCTTCAACTAGGAAACTCTCATGGTTCAACACCAAAAGGCCCATCAAGGCTAGACCCACCAACCACAATTGCATCTTCTTGTTCATCATTCTTTTGCTCTCTTTATTCTCACAACTCTTTTGTGTCATCTAACAAACATGAGAATGCACCTTATATAGGATTTTGGGAGAGGTTAAAACATGAAAATAGCCCAAATTAGTAGAGGGATGGATACTAATTTTTAATTTTTTTGATCAAATTATTGTTGGTTAGTTAAAAATATGTGGATCTTCCATCTTTTTCTCTTCATTTCATATTTAAGTCCGACACTAACTTATTATAGTTATTTCCTTGAAAAATGATGATTGTACACAGTGGCGGAGCCAAAAAATTTCTGATGGGAGTCCATGATAGTCATACAATATTATTAGTTTTGTCATGCTTATTTTTATAGGCCAAATTAATAAATCAGAATCAAAATCGGGCTTATTAAAAAAAATAAAAATAAATCTTAGACAATAGGCCTTTGAAGAATTGAGGGCCCCAATTGGGCCCAATTATGGCGGCCTCTTGCTCGCCTATGCTCAAAGCCCTAAACTTTATTTTATAACCACCTCACTTAAGCAAAGGAAAAGTTTGTTGATTATTTTGAATCTAATGACGGAGATTGTTTTTCACCCTAATCTTCCCTACAATAGATCTTGAGATCACAAGTCTACCATCAAACGGTTAGATGTTTATTCCTCGTGCGATGAACCATCAAACATAGTTCATATTCACTTTTTAGGATGTGTGTCACATATGCCCAATATCTTACCGTCTGATAACGGGCCCATGATCTGAAGATCTATTATATGAAAGCTTAAGACAAAAACCAATCTCTATCATTAGAATCAAAGGAGTCAACTGATTTTTCCTTTGTGTTAAGAGAGGTGACTATAACCGTAAGTGGTGTAGTTCTTAGGAAAGAGATAATTGTGGGTTAGAAAAAAGAGGGGTAGGAAAATTTTATTAATAGGTAACGTTATTTGCAATATGAGATTGTTTCTTTATACTATGGTTGTAAATAAAGTAACTTGAATGATTAGTATTAGAGATTTTTTATTAAAAATCCCGTGACTAAACAAAGATAAGAGAGAAGTTAGGGGAATCGATCAAGAGAGAAAAAATAGTATTTTCCTTTATTTTGGCAAAAAAAACTCAGAATTTTAATCACTTAATATTATATGTAGATGAGATTGAGGGATCCCTCATGAAGACCGTTTGCCCTTAAAAACTCTCCTTAAAGGGAATTTAAAATTTTTTCAAAGGATGGGGAATCCCACGATCCCCCATCAGATAATGTAACTCCGCCACAGAGTGTACAAATTAAAATTGATCCTCCCCTTGTCAATGCAGAAAAAGGAAGAACATGCATTGTCACAAATGTCGCCGACTTTTTTTTACATCTCGTGTTTAATTTACGATATTTCCATAAGTTAATTTTGTAAATATATTATTTTAAAAATATTGCTAGTTGAAAATATCATAGTGTTCACAATAAATTCAAGAATAATCTAATTAGGCAATACACAAAAATAAAAATGAAAAAGTAAGTAAATGAAACTATATAATAAGTTAGAAAGTTTCTACATAAAAGAAGGGAAGAAAAGAAGTGAAGGGAATCATTTAGAATTGGATTTATGGCAGTTCGATTTTGGAGTGAATATGGCAAAGTTTTGTCAAAGGTTTCAAAAATTGGCACTTTGACAATGATTTTGTTCAATAGAGTAACTCGGGGATGTGATAAATGCCACACTTATATTCTACAAATGATAAAGGTAATATAAAAGGAATAATAGGTTGCTAGGTAATTTCCAGCTTTCTAAAATCTTAGTGAATCTAAATGATCCGTTTAAATGGGTTAAAATAGATTTAGTCGATATTTATGTAGGTAAAAAGCGTTTCTTGGAAATTAGGAGTTCGGAGATTTATCAGAACTCAACATTGATATATGTGGGATTTGAAAAGGTTCTTAGCAAATTACATCACTATCATCTTTTTTAATAAATTACATCATTATCCGGCTTTCTTAGCAAATTACTTCACTATCTTTTTGCTTCAAAATTACATCATTATCCTTCTTTCTTAGCAAATTCTATCATACCTCTCGGTAGGCGTTTAGCGATAAGTCACATCGCTCATCGAGGGATAGTGATGAAATTTGCTAAGCAAGAGGGCAGTGATATAATTGGCTAAGAAAAAGAGGTGATGTAATTTGCTAATAACATTTTCAAATCTTACATATGCCAATATTGAGACCTCCCATATCTCAGAACTCCTAATTTCTGTAAAATCTTTTTTACCTCAAATTTTTTTTTCTAGCCTAATAGCCTAAAACTTTTGTAAGGTAGGCATGTTTTTTAATTTTCCCTTATATATATATATATATATATATTATATAAAATAAATTGGGCCGAGTGGAAGCTATAAACTAGCTACTTTCTATATTCCGCTTAATTTTTATTGATAAATGAATTAACATGTGATGATTTCACTATATCTCATCAAAATCTCATTTCAACGTCAAAAAATTGAAAGAACAATAGGTTTTTGATATGAGCGAGAGAGAGAGAGAGAGAGCAAGTACTCTTTCGAGCATAAAAGTCAATGTAACACACTTTATGGATCTTCAGAAATTGTACGTCCTCACAGATTTAGTAGATCCATCTTGATGATGAAGGAAATGGATGGAATCACAATATCTTCCCTCACATGATTAGGGGGGCAATCCCTCAAGGGCCATGCAAGTTCCACGACCATGATTGAGAGGCATAGTCAGGAATTTTTGTTGGTAAGGGACTGCAAGTGATAAATATAATGTTAGTAATTATTTTACTATTAATTTGGGGGCTTGAAGTCCCACACCTTTCTGGCTACCCCAGTGCTCTGGTGGCAGCACTCGGAGTTATTTCTCTACTCATCTTATGGGCAAATATTTATGAAAGGTAAATCGTGAAAGTAAGTTTGACTTTCGACTGATTTAGTGCTCAAATATCTCTTCTTTCCATTGTTTGACCAATTTGGTTGGAGAAATATTGAGCTGGGCTCTTCCTTTGTAAGGCACCAAATACTAACCCTATACAGCTATACCCAGTAAGGCAGTAGTAACCTTAAGAATAATGAAGATGTGCCATGTTCCAAAAGCAGCGGCAAGGCCACATAATCGGACCGAAACCGAAATATCGGTTTTTGGATCAGTTTATGCAAAACCAAACCTTAGTGGAAACATTTCGGTTTCGGTTAACTGAACATTTCAAACCCCCAAACCAAACCGATTTCGGTCGGTTTGATTTTTGGTTCTTCTTCATATTTTTCAGTTTTTTTAATATTTCGGTTTTCTCTCCTACCACACTGGTTTTTGGTTTTTGGGTACCAAAACCGAAACCGAAGATGGCCTGATTTTCAGTCGGTTTTCTGGTTTCAATATCTTTTTGTGCCCTAGCGGCAAGGCCACATAATACGAACTGTTGTTTAAAATCCTGCAGCTAGGTAGTAGGGGTGTAAAGTGCAAACAATTCGAATTTGAAACAAGTTTAGGGTCAACTTGACCTCTTCAGGAGTTCCTGTCACCTGAAGTAGACCTCGACATCTTAACCTCTAAGCGTTGACTTGAACTTGAACTTAAAACTAACCTAAAAACTTTTGAGAAAGAAAGCGAAAATAAACAAAAACGCTTTAAGTGGCTCGGTAGGCTCGGTAATGATGCTTACGTCAACGGATTCACCTAGGTTTCACTATTCTTCAAGTATCGGAGCAGTCACTCGAAAAAGATTTATATACCTTGTAATTAGGGCTAACATAATAGAACATGAAATTACTATTATACCCCTGACTTACTGGCCCTTCGGAGCAATCGTGGCTGGATCATTAGTACTACATCTGAGTGACTCAACGGCATTTGTCTACACATATCAACATAAACAATGTCATGACTTGGACTTGACTTGTACCCGACCTGCTGGTTGGACTTAGACCTAGAACCTAGCTTTGATATAGTTGTATTTCAAGTTTTGACTCAACCAATTAACCACTTTGGACATGATCCGAGCATATTAAAAAACATACAATATACCAAGTCGTTCGGGTCAGATTTCGATCAAAGTTAAACCCGAGTAGGTTGTGTAACAGGTCGAGATTTTCGATCAAATCTGACAACAAATTGATTTTTTCAAACCCAAACCTGATTTGTAGCAGGTCGAGATGCAAAACCTGCCCGGTCGACTCGACTTGACTTGTTTGCACACCTACTTGTAGGGCTGTCAATATAGTTGGGCTAGCCTGTCAGCTCAAATGATCAGGCTGCTCCAGGTTCAGGTTGGGCTTAAACAGGTCAGTTTTTAATCAGGCGTTTGAGACTAGTCCATACCCGACCTGGCATACTAGTCAGGCCGGCCCATTTATATTTCGGGGTTACCTACCTTAGCCCATGTCTAGCCCATTTCGGGTTGGGTCGGGCTTATTGAGACCCCTAGCAAGGGTAGTGCATAATGCGTTGCAATCCCAATGCCCAACCCGACCTATTACATATATAGAGTTTGCATTGCATAAAAATCTGCGCACATTACAAAAAATAAAATTATTAATGGCAGTATTTTTTTGTAAAAAATTAGTAAAAATTGCCGTTATTAATAAAAAAATAATTAAAGGCTATTAAGACTATTAGCGTCAAGAGTATTTAGCTGTAATTTTTTTTTTTTTTTTTTTTTTTTTTGAGATGGTAACGAGGTAATTTTTTTTGTTAATAGCGACAGTTTTTTGTTGCCCCTAATAGTCTTATTTTTTGTAGTGGCACATCTCGCTGTCAAGTGCACATAATGATCACCTTACTTGAGTCACCAAGTAACTCGAGTGGATGACTGTCAAATTGCGGTCAAACATTGACTATAGCGTGATCTGATGATCACATGCTCGAGTCACGCGTGACTCGAGTTAGATGATCATTACCCATATATATAGGCCAGGGGATATGTGTTCAAACACATGGATCATCCATGCTTTCGAATCAGATGGGTGCCACGAGTACCCAACTCAAGAATCGGGTGCCACACCTACTTGCCTAAGGTCAATCGAGTCCCTCTAAAAAGAAATTAAAAAGGATATTAATCTATCGTTTCAAAGTTTGTCAAAATTGTAAAAATTTTGTGCGCTAGATTCAGGTGGAAGATGGGAAACTTTTGGCCAAGGATTAAAGGGTAAAATGGATTGATTTTGTTTTTTTCAAGCGCCCTAAGAGGCTAGTGAACCCTAAGAGGATGGGTGTAACTCATAACCCTTAGAGGATGGTGTTCCTTTGGGGATGTATGACATGTGGAATAAAAAAATTGACCACATGAGAGGTGCGTCATGGTCTCAAGATCCATTGTGTGGAAGAGCGGGTGAAACACGATCTCCATCATCTGATCTAACCCAATCAATGATTTTTAAGGGATTGCACATGTGGGCGCTTTCTCAGCACTTTCAGAGAACGCATGGGTCCACTTAAAATCATTCTAAGAAACAATAAGACAAACAGAGAAAAAGAAAACGGCCGAGAAGAAAGACTTTGTTGAGTTTGTGATCGAGAAGAAGAAAATAATCGACGATCAATAGTCTAAAGCTAATGGATCTATTAAGTGAAGCGATCTCTCAAATATCTTGGGTTTTGTGGCTCCCATTTTTTTTTTTTGGTTTTAAGTGGGGTGCAATCACATAATGCTCATGTAACTGTGTAAGATAATGCTCACTTTATTTATTTTAGGGACCATTACTTGCACTTGGAAAGTTGGCCTTTGCACCGAATCAAATACCATCTAAGTCGTTTGATTTAAATGCCATGATTAAAAGACATTAAGGTCTTGTTTGATAACATGGAAATGTAATTTCCTTGTGGAAATGAAATTTAGTTTTTAATTGTTGTTGTTTGATAGCTATTTAAGGAGATGAAAATGAAATTAAGTCGTCCCGCATGGAAATTGAATTTTCATACATCATTTTAGGAGGAAATCATTTCAACCCTTTAAGTGACTAAAATTGAGTTTTCTACTAACAAAATAATAATGTTTAGTTATTGGAAATCTAAAGTTACTTGTAAAAAATCTAAAAGCAAAATAAAAATAAAAATTGACTATTAAAAAGTAACTTCAATTTCTGTGACCATTATATCAGTCCGATCATCATAACCACTATATTATCTAGATCATACTCTTTTCGGCTAATATTTGACTTTGGTTAAAGTTTGAATTTAATCAAACTTTAATTGGATTTATAAATTATATAAAGTTTTGACTTGTGATGAAACTTTGACTACTGAAACATGATAATAAGTTGTAAGTTAGTAATATGTTATCAAATTTTTAAGGGTCAAAAGTTGACTTAAGGTCAAACTTTGACTTTTAATTAAAATTTATTTTTTATTAAACTTAGACTCTAATAATTTGATGACGAAGATACTGTCGTATTGATGTATAATTTGATACTAGATTCTCAATTGTATTAATCAATAGTTTGACCTTTAGTCAAATTTTGATTTTTGGTCAAACTTTGACGTTAAACTTGATACCTGCTTATAGATAAAGTCTACTACTATATAAATTTATATCGTATCGGTACAATTTTCTCTTGGTCAAAGTTTGACTTTTGGTCAAAGTTCGATTTTCCATAAAATGTTATAAATTTTGATTAGTGAAATATTATAATTAAAAATATCTATCATTATTTTTATTTATAATTTGAAAATACATTGCCTCATTTTTATTGGTCAAAGTTTGACTTTTAGTTAAAATTTGACTTTTATTCAAATATTGACTTTAGTCAAAAGTTGAGAAGTGTATATTAACAGTAGATAGTGATTATTACTATTATTATATATATTTTGGTAATATAAATTTTAAGCAGTCAAAGTTTGATATTTGGTCAAACTTTAACTTTTAAGCACAATTTGATTTTTTTGCACTTCTGTATCCTCAATGAGATTATCATTTTTTAATTTATTATTTTCTAATACATTTCCAAATTTTATTTTACTTTTTTTTTATATTTGGTTAAAGTTTGACTTTTTAAAAAGTTGATACTTAGTCAAAGCTTTTACTAGTGTAACCTAGTGATGGATACGAAAACTATTATATTAATTTGCAGGTTGGCAGTAGATTGTCGAATTTTTTATTGGTCAAAGTTTGACTTTAAAAAAAATTAAAATTTCTTTAAAGTTTAAAAATTTAATTTTTTTTCAACATATAATACATACTACCATTTACTATATAAATTTATACTTTAGTCTTAAAAAAATTTTTATTATCAAAGTTTTACATTTAGTCAAAGTTTGACTTTTATTAAAAGTGAATATTTGATCAAATTTTGACTAATGTAACCTAAAGATATATATGAATATTGTTATATTAATTTATAATTGGACTTTTATAACTTGTTAGTACATTGCAAAAAAAAATTTTGGTCAAAGTTAAAATTTTAATAAAAGCTTGACTTTTATAAAAATTTAATTTCATTTCAATGTATAAACTTACCGTTGATACTAGAATTTATAACTTTCTTATTTAGCTTTATATATATTTTTTTATCAAAATTTTAAGTTTGGTCAAAATTTGACTTTTTATTTGAGTTTGACTTTTCAAATTCTAATTTATGTAACTTAGTAATAAATAGTGATTACGATGGTATTAATTTGTAACATAATAGAATATCATTAAAAAAATCATTGGTTAATATTTGACTTTAATAATAAATGATCAAAATTTAAAAATTCATTTTCAAAGATACTAATCAAACAAGAGAAATCAATTTTCAATAAAATTCATTTCTCAAACACACTAATCAAGCAGTAGAAAATACATTTTTAGAGAAAATCATTTCCTAAGAAATCAACTAAAAAATTGATTTCATTTCCTCTTTGGAATTTCATTACTATCTAACAGGGTCTAAGTGTAAAAGATTAGCACGAAATATAATCTTATCATGTGGTTAAATGGAGTCAAAGTTTATTATTTAATTCATTGTTGGCTACAATAGATCATAAGGTAAATATCATGTTTTGCTCTAATCTTATGCAATGAAGATCTATAGATCATAAACTTCCAATCATGTGGCCCAGATTTTGTTTTTACATTTCACGTGTCCCAAAAAGAGCAAGTCTTTTTTTAAGTTTGGTGCAAGGGCCAACTTTTCAGAGTGCAGGTAATGGCTCCCTTTATTTTATTATTTTTTGTTTTAAGTGTAGGTGCAATCACATTTTGGTTACGCAATCATTAAAAGGGTAGCTCTATTGTGCATTCTCTAAAAGCATTTACGTGTGCAACCCCTTGAAAATTGTTGATTGTTTTGTATCTTATGATTGAGACTTTGTTTCACCCCGATCTTCCATACAAGATCTTGAGATCATGTTACACCTATAATATAGTCAGTTTTTTATTCCATATGTCACGCCCTTTGTGTGCAATGGCATATACATCACGATCAAACGTGATTTTAGGGCCATATTTTGTGGATCTGACATGTGGAATAAAAAATTGGCCATTTGATAGGTGCAATGTGATCTCAAGATCCTTTGTTCATAAGATTTGGTTGAAACATGATCTCCATCATCTGATACCATGCGATCAATGGTTTTAAAGTGGTTCTGATGAAGGTGCTTTCAGAAAACGCATGGGTGCGGATAGAGCTCCCCTCATTAAAATGGTAGTATGACTTGTAGTTGGGGTGCAATTATTGGCTGCCTAAAGAAATTTTCCCTTTTTTCTAATAGCTGTGTTCCAGCGTGGAACGAGTTGACATCACGTGTTGATTGGGGGAATATTTTTCCAATAATTCTCCAACGGTCATATTCGAGATGGAGATTCAAATTTGACCGTTGGAGATGAACTAAATCCGACCGTTAGAGATTCAGGCGCTCCCCAGCACCTCAAATACCTCTCCGTTCCTTCATTTTCTCCCAACAAAAAACTCAAACGTCTATCGCTTAGAGCACTCTGGTCTATTTGCTTTAATCTTGATTTATTTTTTCTCGCTATATTTAGGGTAATATTGTTGAATTTTTTCTAGTTTCTACAATTTTCTAATCAAACTCACAATTCATCCAAATCCACACCAAAATTTCAAGTTCTTTCTGGTAGTATTCTTGCTCCCTCATCAATGGCAGACCAAAGAGATGCCCACGTGGTCGAGATCCCGGTCGACCACGAAGATCTCTCCAACAGCACCCTCTCTGCAATCCAAAACCACCCATTAATGGAAATCTCCCAAAGCCCCGGCCATCTCCTCCTCCTCAAGCTTTGGCAACGCGAAGAAGCCCTCTTCGCGCAACGAATCGCCAATAAAGAAACCCGATCCGACGAAATTAGACGTGAAATCTCCCAACTGTGCTATTTCTTCTTCGTCTTCCACGGGCTCTTCTCGACACTTCTCTACACCTCTTCTTTACATTTGCAAGAAGCAGGGACCTGCCGGAATTGGTGGGTCCCTTCCTTTTTATCTCTCTCCACTTCTATTGTTATAATCTTTTTTGTCCAGATGAAGATTTTCAGGTATTGGAAAGTTTCCAATCAGTTGCAGAGAGAGAGGAGCGATGGCAGAGCCCTCACGAGGTGTATACAAGAACTGAGGATGAAAGGGGCCGGTTTCGATCTCTCGAAGGAGCCACAGAGCTCAAAGAGGATGAAAAGCTCTAGCGTCCAAATTAATTGGAAGCCTCTGCAATGGTGTTCGCGAAATCTGGTTACAATTTTGCTTCTTTGCTTTACTGGTATGATCTTTCCTGCTTGCAAATTTATTCTATGTGGTTGATAATCGGGGTTTGACAGTAAATATAAAATGGATCAAGGTGAGTTTTTTGCGACTTTTTCCTTGGTTCTGTTGTAGTTCTTCTTCATGGGTAAGTTTTTTTTTTTCTTGAATTACTGGGCTTATTTGTTCCATGTAGTTCCTCTCTCTCTCATCAGACAAACTGGCGATCGATCAAGAACCCACTCTTAAAGAAATGAAGCCTAAGAACAGAAGAATCATGGTAAAGCTATAATCTAATTGGGTCATCAATATTCTCACTTTTTCTTTTCTTTCGGCCTTTGATTCCCTGTTTTAAATGCTTACCAATGATATTCGATTCGAACCAGGGAGCAGGAGGTCCTGAAGAAGACAACATGTGGCTGCCATGGCTACCCCACTTATCAAAACTAGATTCTTCGTTCAATGCAAATTCCACGTGGATTCGCAATACATGTTTTGATATTTCTTCTGGCTAATCTGGGTAATCAGGGCTTCTTTTACCCCTATATAAAAGGGCTAATTTTTTTATTTTTTTGTGTAGGGGTTATA